>OX336388.2:789106744-791659667 GCA_946902985.2 Meconema thalassinum
GTGAACATGTGCCTCATCTCAAAGCTAGCAGATGTCCACGCCCGGTCAACCATGGCCCCCGTTCCATAAAATTCCAGTGGGATTTCTTCTCTCTTCCTTCTGAGATACGTTAATAGGTTTTCCGCACCTATTGTGCTAGGTAATACTAGAAGCGTTCTAAAGTCTTCAATTAAGAATGTTTCTCGCGCGAAGAGGTAGACTAGCCGAGATTTGGTCGTCTTGGAAACTCCAATCGGTTTTTTTAAATGTATAATGCTTTAACACTTTCAAGTGATGATAGATTCTTTTCAGTGAGGAAAGGCCATATGATTTCTATTCCGTATGTCAATATTGGCATTATTTTATTTTTAAATAATGCCATTGCTTTCTCGAGGTTGAGTGTTCTAATATATCGTATATCGTGCATCGCCCGAACCGCTTGTGTAATTTTTTCTGTCACATGTTTTGTAAAGCATTTTGGACTTGTTTGTAGAGTGTTGCCTAGGTATTTGAATTCTTTTACTATATTTATTCTTTTTTCCTGTATGAAAATTTCTGTTCCGGTCGGTACCTTTCCTCCTTGTCGAAACACCATCATTTGTGTCTTAGATGTGTTGATGTCAAAATTGTATTCAGTGCACCATTCCTCCATGTCTTTTAGAATGTTTTGTAGTTTTATGATGTTATGTGATCCGATCACAATGTCATCAGCGTACGCATATGATACAATATCTGTCTTTTGAGTTATTCTCATTATGTCTTCCGCTGCTAGGATGAAGAGCAAAGGGCTGATTGGGTCACCCTGTAGTACTCCATTCGTTTGAATTATCGGATCAGAGAGTGGTATATTATCCGAGATTCTTATGTTGTTCCAATGTAGTACCGTATGTATAATTCTTGTCCATACATTATCTCTATCTAGAGCTTTTTCCAGCTTCAGTTTCACAAGATCACGGTTTATGCGATCAAATGCTTTTGTGAAGTCTATAAATACTGCGGTTTTTTTTCTTTCCATGACTTGCCAAATGTTATTTAATAATAGTTTTATTGCAGTAAGAGTTGACCTTCCTTTCCTGAATCCAAATTGTGTTTCTGGTAGTTGTACATCTATTTCTTCTGTGATTCTTTCTGTTATTAATTTAGTGAATATCTTGAACGGAATGTTCTCCAGTGCGATGCCTCTGTACATATTTGTATCATATGGGTCACCTTTGCCTTTATAGAGCGCTTTTATGGTAGACTGTCTCCATCTCTCTGGTATTGATGCCGTCTCGATGCATTTATTATATAATTTCGTCCATATTGGTAATAGAAGGTGTGCCGTGTCTTTTATGTATTCACCGAATATGTTGTCTGGTCCAGCAGCTTTGCTTTTCTTTATGCTTGCGATTATATTTTGAACTTCTTTTGTTGTTAGTGGAGTCCATTCCAATGTCGTTGTTTGGTCAGTTCCTTTTATGTTTTCCGGTATGTTTGTTATTCCTGCCCTGTTGAGTAGACCGTTAAAGTGTGTCGTCCATTCTTGCATATTGATATAGTGTGTCTATGCCTGTTTACTAGGGCGTAGTGCGATGTATGGGTCATTCTTGGCCTCTTCCACGATTCTTTTTCCTTCCGCTTCCCAGAATGTCCTTTTCTTTTCACGTATCAGTGTCTTGTAGTCACTTCTTTTCTTGTTATATTCTTGAAGGAAAAGAAGACTCTCGCAATTCGTCCTTAGCTGGTGTAAGGCCCCCAATACGTCTTTTTAGATAGGTAGCATTCCTGGTCGAACCATTGTTTTGCCTTTCTATTATGATATTAGGAGAGTAGGAGACGGGAGTTATTTTGTATAGATTAATGAATAGTATTTGTAATGACGGAGATCTACGTCAGGGGTAAATTCATTAGTTTTGCGGCGAATTTAAAATTAAAGACACTAATTTTATGTTTGTTGTTAACTCCCGTGATCCAGGACACACCAGTCGTGTGCAATAATTAATTAGGAATTATTTTATTTGTGCTTGCATAAGCAAGATAGTTTATCATATGTTTCTTAGAGGAACATATTATTAATCCGTGGATGTTTTAATGTTATTAACGAATTATTTTCAAATTGAACATGAGTTTTAAGACATGTTTTTAAATTGTAACTGGAATTCATATCCCCAAATAACGTGTCAAAAATAAATGACAGGCACGTGACTTACGTTTCCCTGATCTTTTAATAGAAATTTGGCATTGTCTTTTGTAGTTAATTGGTAGAGGAATGTGCTATAAGGTGAAGGTTTTTCCTAGAGATCTGATCTGAATCCTTATGCCCGAGATTTTCGATTCTCGTATTCCCGAGTAGTGTTGAGAACCCTTATGTTTTGTAGTTAGTTACTATAGCACATTCAGTTGAATACCCTGTCCCTTACCCAGAGTGTATTCGCCAAGTAGCACTGTCTAGTTTTTCTAGCCGGCAACTTCAAGATGCTACGATCCATTTTCCAGCTGCGGATATTGGTGGATCATTCCTGGAATTCGGGTACAGTACTAACATCACCCCCATTACCACCACAAAAAAGTTATATTTTTAAAATATTTTTTCTGTTAGTTTGTAAGTTGTATATGTCAGTTCAGTAGTAGTATTCATTATAATTAATAAAACGAATAAATCCACCGGGCGAAGCCGGGCACTACTGCTAGAGACATATAAAAGTGTAGGTAGCGAATAAAAGTCGCACGCAGATTATTTACCCAAATTATTCTAATAAAAATTGCGGCTTATTTTTGGACCAATACGGTAACACATGTGATTTCTTCCATGTGTGTTATTTAGTTATTGTTCATATTGTATCCCGCCCAGGTTTCGTGTTGACCGACAGAGGGGTTACAACAGGCAGTTTGTATTGGCAACAATGGCATCTAAGCTTTACATTACACTTTCACATTACTTTTCTTCAGATCCCGTGGATAGAAGTTCTCGAAACCTAACAAAACTGCTATCAATTGACTTTGAGGAATCGTATAAAGAAGGTTACCACAATGAAAAGAAATTTCTTGAGAGTGAAAGTAATTACACCGACGAGGAAACAGACTTAATTGGCATTCTTGCTTTGAGAAATCTTACATCCGACAGCTGACAAAAGAAAATCTCATTAAATCTGGCCTCCCTATGTTATAACCTCGTGAGCAAATTAATCTTCCCCACCAGTGGCAGGGAAATGGTATCCACGTGCGCGTGCATGTTCATAACACAGACATCATCAGGCCGAGCACTTAACATTTCTTCAGCTACATGGCCATATTACCCTTCACTGATGTTAGTTTAGCAACATGGCCATATTAAACATTCACTGATGTTACATTAAAACATGGCCATATTAACCCTTCACTGATGTTAGTTTAGCAACATGCCCATATTAGCCCTTCATTGATGTTGATTTAAAACATGGCCATATTAACCCTTCACTGATGATAATTTAGCAACATGGCCATATTAACCCTCACTGGTGTTAGTTTAGCAACATGGCCATATTAGCCCTTCACTGATGTTAGTTTAGCAACATGGCCATATTACCCTTCACTGGTGTTAGTTCAGTAACATGACCATATTAACCCTCCACTGATGTTAGTTTAGCAACATGGCCATATTAACCCTTCACTGATGTTAGTTTAGCAACATGGCCATATTAACCCTTCACTGATGTTAGTTTAGCAACATGGCCATATTAACCCTTCACTGATGTTCATTAAGGAACATGCCCATATTAACCCTTCACTGGTGTTAGTTTAGCAACATGGCCTTATAAACCCTACACTGATGTTAGTTTAGCAACATGGCCATATTAACCCTTCACTGGTGTTAGTTTAGCAACATGGCCATATTAACTCTTCAATGGTGTTAGTTTAGTAACATGGCATATTAACCCTTCACTGATGCTGGTTTAGCAACATGGCCATATTAACCCTTCACTGATGTTAGTTTAGCAACATGGCCATATTAACTCTTCAAAGGTGTTAGTTTAGCAACATGGCCATATTAACTCTTTAATGGTGTTAGTTTAGCAACATGACCATATTAACCCTTCACTGATGTTAGTTTAGCAACATGGCCATATTAACCCTTCACTGATGCTAGTTTAGCAACATGGCCATATTAACCCTACACTGATGTTAGTTAAGGAACATGGCCATATTAACCCTTCACTGGTGTTAGTTTAGCAACATGGCCACATTAACCCTACAATGATGTTAGTTTAGCAACATGGCCATATTAACCCTTCACTGGTGTTAGTTTAGCAACATGGCCATATTAACCCTTCTCTGGTGTTAGTTTAGCAACATGGTCATACGAACCCTTCACTGATGTTAGTTTAGCAACATGGCCATATTAACCCTTCACTGATGTTAGTTTAGCAACATGGCCATATTAACCCATCACTGATGTTAGTTTAGCAACATGGCCATATTAACCCTTCACTGATATTAGTTTAGCAACATGGCCATATTAACCCTTCACTGATGTCAGTTTAGCAACATGGCCATATTAACCCTTCACTGGTGTTAGTTTAGCAACATGGCCATAATAACCCTTCACTGATGTTAGTTTAGCAACATGGCCATATTAACCCTTCACTGGTGTTAGTTTAGCAACATGGTCACATTAACCCTTCACTGATGTTAGTTTAGCAACATGGCCATATTACCCTTCACTGATGGTAGTTTAGCAACATGGCCATATTAACCCTTCACTGATGTTAGTTTAGCAACATGGCCATATTAACTCTTCACTGATGTTAGTTTAGCAACATGGCCATATTAACTCTTCACTGATGTTAGTTTAGCAACATGGCCATATTAAACATTCACTGATGTTACATTAAAACATGGCCATATTAACCCTTGACTGATGTCAGTTTAGCAACATGGTCATATTAACTCTTCACTGATGTTAGTTTAGCAACATGGCCATATTAACCCTTCTCTGATGTTAGTTTAGCAACATGGCCATATTAACCCTTCACTGGTGTTAGTTTAGCAATATGGCCATATTAATCCTTCACTGATGTTAGTTTAGCAACATGGCCATATTAACCCTTCACTGATGTTAGTTTAGCAACATGGTCATATTAACCCTTCACTGATGTCAGTTTAGCAACATGGCCATATTAACCCTTCACTGGTGTTAGTTTAGCAACATGGCCATATTAACCCTTCACTGGTGTTAGTTTAGCAACACGGCCATATTAACCCTTCACTTGTGTTAGTTTAGCAACATGGCCATATTAACCCTTCACTGGTGTTAGTTTAGCAACATGGCCATATTAACCCTTCACTGGTGTTAGTTTAGCAACATGGCCATATTAACCCTTCACTTGTGTTAGTTTAGCAACATGGCCATATTAACCCTTCACTGGTGTTAGTTTAGCAACATGGCCATATTAACCCTTCACTTGTGTTAGTTTAGCAACATGGCCATATTAACCCTTCACTGGTGTTAGTTTAGCAACATGGCCATATTAACCCTTAATTAATGTGAGCTGTATGAGGATGTAAAACAAAAGCATTGCGATGCAGCCGAAAGAGATCAGAAAGCCGTATTGATATGAAATTATCAGATGAACAGAAGGTCAGTGCTCGCAATGGCATACTCAAGAAGCTGATTGGTAGGACCTGGGGAGCCAGCCCACACATCTTGAGGACTTCCACTGTGTGTGTCAGCCGCCGAGAATGGCGCTCCTGTGTGGAACACTTCAGTAGGTAAGCAGGTTGATACTGCGGTCAGCGGCACTCCAAGGATAATCTCGGGATGCCTGAAACCAACACCAGTGCACAAACTATACCCTATTGTTGGAATAGCCCCACCCAACATTCGGAGGGCCACTGCTGCGGACGCCGAGAGAACAAAGTAGGAGAATGGCCATCGGCATCCACTATATGGTCACCAGGCAGCAAAGTCTCGCCTCAGATCCCGCAAGAGTTTCCTGGTAGGACTCTGCCGCTGGAAGGAACACCAGAGCTAACCCGTCTTAACAGATGGAGGAGCTCACTGCCCACATACATGCCACCAAAGGAAGAACTGGCTCCTGGCGCCGACTTACCTTATCCTTTGTGGAGGTCCCTCAACCGCTTAAGAGTGGGTGTCCCTCGATTCAAGACCAACCTGCACAAATGGGGGATCCTTCCAGCAGACGCAGACACCCCTTGTGAATGTGGAGCTCAACAAAACCCAAGCGACCTACTTATCTGCCCCCTCGTGGACAACCCATGCACAATAGAAGATGTTTTAGAGGAAGCAACATAGCCATCGAAGCTGCGTTTTTCGTTTTTTTTTAGTTTTTTTTTTTAATGTTGACCTGACACGGAAAAGAATTATCAGATGATAAGCTAAATTTTTGTCGTTAATTCATTTAAGAGGCTTGGCGCATCTTGGTCACTAGCCCCGTGTAAATAGGTGTGTGTTGAACTTGTCTGATAACCTGTATTTATGTGATGACTCTATTAGTGTGTGAAGCTGCATCACAGTCCGTGTCAGATATGGACTGGTGACGGAAGTCATCATCATTGACAAGGAGGTTTGCCTATCGCCTATCTAAAGGACCTGCCCCATTCCCCCTCTTGGACTGGTCAGGTCTCCATAGAGGACCAATGACAGGCTATGTTCTTTTCAGAGATTAGTTAAGGATCTGCCTCAGATCATATTTAGCAGACAAACTGGATGAAGGAAGACCAGGTAAAGGTACTTCGACTCTCCTTTCCCTTCAAGGACTACTTTGCAATCTGCATCCGTCAGTGTGTGGGCTGACGTGAGATTGCATGCCAGGACAGAGCCGGTGTATGTGAAGAATGTAACTCAACACGCTTACCATGCATCGAGGAAGCCCATCAAGACCGGGTTCTCCCCAATGCTCTATGGCCAGGATGGCCATATGGCCCGAATTGTGATGCAGCTCGTGAAGTGAGAATTTTGGCAATCGTGTGACCACTGCGCAATCCAGATCTCAATCGTCCTGCGCATTTTTGGGGCATTATCTTCATCATCATTTCCAAGAAATCAAAGAGTTGCTGATTCTTTCTTTCTGTCTCTCTCGTTCTTTCTTTTTCTGTCTTTCTTTCTTCTTTCTTTATTTCCTTCTTTCTTTCTTTCTTTCTTTCTTTCTGTCTTTCTGTCTGTCTGTCTTTCTTTCTTTCTGTCTGTCTGTCTGCTGCACATTGGGCAGCAAGTCTTCTCCAGCGATGACGGCGATCGCAACAGCTTCGGCATCATCCCAAGAGATGCCAATGGTCCTGAGATCTTCTCTCATTGTTTGACGCCAAGTTATTCGAGGCCGGTCTTGTCTCCTTTTTCCTCCCAGTGCAGTTCGTGGGTGATGGTATTGGGGCATGCGGAGGATGTGGCCAGCAAGTTGCATCTGACGCTCATTTACAGTTGTTGACAGGCTACTGAGTCTGATCTTAAGACGTCTTCATCTGTGGCATGATCATGATAAGAGACTCCAAGAGTTCGTCTAAGACAACGTTGTTGGAAAGCATCTATCCGCATAATTACCTTAGCCGTGAATTTCCATGTTTCACAGGCATATGTTTATACCCTGACGTCCCCGCAGGGTACAACTGAATGAATGAAAATCCACAGCCTGCTTCCAGTCTCCGACCGGGTCAGGAATGAAATGAATGAAGCCCCCATGTAGCGGCGAGGATATGAACTGTGCCGGCTGCCGAGGCCTGACGCACTCCTCTGGGGCAATGAGTAAATGAATGACAGATGAAATGAAATGATAGTGGAGAGTGTTGCTGGAATGAATTTTTTTGACAGGGAAAACCGGAGTACCCGGAGAAATACCTGTCTACCTCCGTTCTGTCCAGCACAGATCTCACATGGAGTGACCGGGATTTGAACCACGGACCCAGCGGTGAGAGGCCGGCGTGCTGCCGTTTAAGCCACGGAGGCTCGTGCAGGGTACAACTACAACTAAAAATACAACTACCCACTATCAACCCCCTACTCAGCACGCTTCAACCCCAATCTCACAACCAAAGCCATAAAGAAAGCAACAGCTACAATCATCTCATTACAACACTTCCATAACAGACCTGGCAAGTTAGCTACAACCATGTAGCAATTATTACTACATCATTGACACACTACCAAAACACAGGCAGCAAGTGCTAAGTAGATCAACTATGTGTCAACTCTCTTAATCAGCAGTAACAGATCCTATAAAAACCCATTTACTCTACACATCGAGGTCTGTCTGCAAAACTACTAGCCCACGAGCAAGCCGAAGGCTCTAGGCGCCGACCAACTGATCCATGTGAGTGGGTGCTAGGGTGTTTCCATAACTATTTCCTTCCCACAAACCACACCTTCGGAACTTTGTAATCATCTTCACCATTTATTGTAAACCACACTTCACTACACATAATTAGTGAAGCTTGCTCATATCTTTACAGTCACAAAATTAAACCTTCCACATTTCATTACAATTTGCTTTCTGACTACTTTATTAAACGCCTTCCAGAACTCACCGCTTGTCAACCAACATTCAGCTTCTGCTGAGTCAAGTTTATCGACAAGCCGCTTGACATCATAACATTGCAGCAGGACTGTCCTCACGTACACCAGCAAGGTCGCTAGTCAGCACTCCGCTGTCTAATCAGCTCTACCGCACTTCGCTTGTATATCGTTAGCTACCACAATTATTTAGAGAACTGGATTCATTAACAATTAGTGTTTAGGGATCCTTTCAACCCCCAACAAGTACTAAGGTCGCCAAACACTCAAAGAGCTCAACCCAACAATTGATTAAGCCGTCAAGTCAATTTCAACACTTACTCCCATATTCAACACACAGTTAAGGAACTAAATAAACCCCAAGCCTGTAGATAGGCCAATACTCTTGAAAAGTTTCATCCTTGTGGCGATGCTTATGACTGTTGTCGACCAGATAGAGCGCATACGTTGAAATATGCCTGATGCCATTCCGATTCGACAGGTGATATCCCTTTCTGTGCCTCCATCAATGGACATAATGCTACCAAGATATGTGAATTGTAGCACTTGCTCTATAGCTTGACCACGAACGGTTATGGACCTGTTATCCTGGACTCCTCCAACCTTCATGTATTTGGTCTTTTCATTATTTATACGTAGGCCAATTTTACTGGCTTCAGTATCTAGGCTAGTGGTCATTTCTTGTAAGTGCACGGAATGTTCTCCAATACCTCACAATTTACCTTGGAATGCGTTTGGATCTGAAATGGTAGCATATACCTCAAGAAAGCAGGATGACCTTACTCAGGATCATATTTCCAAATTTTGAGGCTGTGTTACCATCTTGAGATGGCAACTCCCACCTTGGATTGTGGCAATCAGTTTTAAAAGGTGTGCCATTTTGTTATGACGTAATTCAAACTCCACAGGTACAAAAATTAGGGTTTTGAAAGGACTTATTATTAACAAATCCATAAATTCCAGAAATAAAAATTATTTACACTATTTTGCATACTAAGCCAACGGAAGGAATATGAAAAATGTTTCGAAAGATTTAGTGAAGTCGTGCATGTCAGTGATTAATTAAATATCAGACTTTCCTAGAAATCAAAGTGTCTGTCTCTGTCGTTCTTTCTTTCTTTCTTTCTTTCCTTCAGTCTTTCTGTCTATCTTTCTTTCTGTCTTTCTTTCTGTCTGTCTGTCTTTTTGTTTGTCTTTCTTTCTTTCCTTCCTCTCTATGTCTTTCTTTCCTTCTTTCTGTCTTTCTTTCCTTCTTTCTGTCTTTCTTTCTGTCCTTCCATCTTTCTTTCTTTCTGTCTTTCCTTCTATTTTTCTTTCTTTCTTTCTTTCTCGTCAGTGCAGTTATAACCCTGTTCATGTTCACAGAGGTCTAGAGGAGCGCGGTGGTCCCGAGGTGCTCACGTCGCCCTGTGTGGACCTTGGCCTCCCCCGGGTTGTCATAGTAACCGAGATGTCAGCCAACAGCGACAGCTCGACCGCGGAGAGCTCGAGCGAGGAGGAAGATGAGTGCAAGGGAGTGAACGCGGCCGAGATGCCGTCCGAGTATTGGCACATCCAGAAACTCGTCAAGTACATGAAGGTGCCTATATCCACCACCTTCCTCACCGACCAACATAGCTAGTCATAACCTTGCTACCTCAGTACTTGTTTTTTCTTTAATTAGCCAATTTTCATTTTAGGAAAATAATAGACTTATGAGATCACCTTTTGTCCGTGTATGTGGGTGTCTATGTGTGTGAGTGTGTGTGTGTGTGTCTAATAACTTATAAACGGCTGGAGCGATTTCAACGAAACTCGGTAAGGTTTTAGTACTGTTTTGGCCGACCACGACCATGCCCTATAAGTTGTATTATGTCTCACCAATCCAACATCGCAGCAGAGCAAAATTGAAGTTTTTGAATAGACTTTTCTCACAACTTAACTATCCAAACGCAATGAAACTTGGTACAGCAAATGTTTATACACATTGAAATGCACTAGCATCTAATTTAATAAAATTGTCTACATAAACTCAAGATGACGACAGTGCGAAATATTTCACCGGCATTATATATCTCCGAAACAAATACTGATATCACCTTGATATTTTGTACGGTGATAAAGGGCACTACTAGAAGTTCACCTATTCGACTCTCAAAAACCTGTCAACTATAAAACGAACATGACGGCCAAGCAAAGTTGAAACGTTTAAATACTCTTTTCTCGCGATTTAACTATCCAAACGCAATGATACTTGGTACAGCAAACATTCATACACATTGTAATGCACTGGCATCTAAATTAGTTCAATTGTTTACATAACCTCAAGATGGCGGCTGTGCAAAATTTTAAAATTACGTTTTTATTTTGAAGTTTGCTGTTATTAGTTCATTTCGTGGACTTGGGGCATCTTGATCATCAACTGGCTGCATAGCACAGCGATATTCTCGCTGCCTGTGCTCATGGTTGAAGGCTCAAATCCTGGCACAGTCAGTTGGCATCTGAGGATGTTCAAATGCAAGGGTGCCGCGTCAGTATATTTACTGGCTCGTTAAACATACTGGCACCCTGACGTCTCCTAAGAGAAACCGCAGCAGTTAAAAGGGACGTATAACCAATAACTACTTACTTTACATTTAACCTTTTTGGCCACTAGGGACCGCGAGATCTCAACTGTTTATTTTTTTATTTTTTTATTGTTAGCCCACCACGCCTTCATCCTTTCGGAATGGGATCTCTTCCATACATCCGAGTGAACATGTCTCTTGCTGGATTTTACTTCCTCTTAATGAACCTGACAGAGTTTTTGTTTCAATGGGGTTCTGAGCAAGATATCTGATTTAGAAATTTCAAACTTTAACAAGTCCTTATCCGCTTCCACCAGCCAAAGAGGCATCACCTTTAAAACAATAACATTATTATTAAAAATTACCTGATATTTGGACTCAGTAAAACAAAAATTCATGTAAATGAAAGACCCATTTCTGACCAAACGCACTTAAATCCTAAGTCAATGCAAAACAACCTATACTGATAATCTTGTTTTATGCAGCCCAACTAACCCGTGTTGTCAGGAAAGCCGATATTTCTCTACTCGCAACCCGTATGGCTCTAATGCACTGCAAGGCTATCCCGCAAGCGTTACTGAGCACTATTATTTTTCCCCCGTATTAGTTTGTAGTCACATCGAGGGGAAAATTATAGTATTCAGTATCGTTTGCGGGACATGCTTGCACTGCATTAGAGCTCGGGTCAGCCGGGAAGGCGGCCAGCTCATTGGGTACTGCGCACAGAGAGACAGAGATACATGTCCACTGTTGCAACATGTCCACCAGATCCGAGTCCCCACACCGCAAGCTGCTGCCGTGAGTTCCTACAGTGTGTCAACACCGCCGCTTACGTTAGAGCTTCGAGACCGTCTCTTTCACGCTGCTTTACACTTTTAAGGTCTTCCTGCACTTTGTAAAGTACAGGGTCTTTCATATTAAATAAGAACGGCGAGCGCCGGCTTTGTTATCCGCTGCTACAGTAAACTTGGCCGAGCTTGTGGCGTGCCACGGCCCCCTGATGTAGTATTGAAAGCGGGAGCATAGGCGCATATAGGCTACTGTACTTGACCTTGCAATAAACGTGCAGGTGTTCAGTCGCCAGTTTGAAACTCAGATGTTAACATGAGGCAGTTATCATTTCAACATCGTATTTTTTTTGTATGTAAAACTTATTTTAAGTACGAGTCGGCTCGTTCAGCAATTTCCTTCACTAGCTGATTCACGTAATTGTAAATAAGTTTGACACTACTGACTCAGTGCTCAATAAAAAGCATAACATTTAAAATCAGAAACATCACAGTGGCAGAACTCACTCGCGTCAGCCAGAATGTGGTTACCAGATACAATGCCTGTATAACCCAGGAAGGACGACACTTCTAGCATCTTGTATACGGTAATATTTCATACAGGATTGTACACACGCTTAAAGCAGGGGGCCATGGCACGCCACAAGCTCGACCAAGGCCACCGTAGTAGCGAATAACAAAACTGCTGCTTGCCGTTCTTACTTTATATGAAAGACCCTGCCTGTGCACAACCTGTGGTTTACTTCCCTCTGCTTTCATAGCACTCAAAATGTACACAATCGCTTTCACTGGATCTTTAATATTACGATATAACCACTTCGCTTTCCTGACCACACACTGGCTCAGATTCTCAAGACAGACCGACTGTGATTGGTGGGATGGAAGTGAGACATGACGTAATGGTAGCGTTGTGTCCTGCGCACCGCCTTCCCGGCTGACTCGAGCTCTAGTGCCATACGGGATGCGAGCAGAGAAATATCGACCTTCCTGACAACACGCGTTAGTTGGGCTGCATAAAACAACATTATTAGGGGCAGCTGATTCACCTGGTATATAGTGTGTAACTAACAATTAAGTAACTTATACAGGGTGATTCTTATTAACGTTTAAAACTCTCTGTAGGGACGTAGATGGCATTGAGACGAGTAATTTGATATAGAACACTTAGGGTCGCAAGTGTCCGTAAATACCTTAAAAGTGAACCACAACAGATGACGTCATCAGGTGACGGCTACGCTCGAGCGGTCTGGCCCGTGCTCTCTTACGCACACCAAAGCATCCAAAGCAAACGTTGAATGTCATATTACTCTGGCTACGAGTCGGCGGGTGCGACTTGGGCGCGTGGGGTTCGAGGTTCAAATCCGAGGCTTATCCTTCAGCTTCCTTTGTTCTCTCTCTTCTCGTTTCAAGTGGAAGCAGGACACAGAGCTAGAGTGATGTGACATTCAACGTTTGCTTTGGTGTGTGTAAGAGAGCACGGGCTTGACAGCTCGAGCTGAGCCGTCACCTGATGACGCCATCTGTTGTGGTTCACTTTCAAGGTATTTCCGGACACTTGCGACCCTAAGTGTCCTATATCAAATTACTCGTCTCAATGCCATCTACGTCGCTACAGAGAGTTTTAAACGTTAATAAGAATCACCCTGTATATAAGGCAAAATGTTTCGGACCAAGAAGTAAGGCTGTGGGTCACCCAAAATGGCCCATCCAGTATAGTTACAGAGGTGTTTAAATTATTAGATTCGAAGCCAGTTTTCCAAAATTTCATTTATACTTTTAATGATTTAATGCACTAAATATACTTACAAGGCGCTGAAGTTAATTGAATTATTTAACCATTAGTCTTAATTACATTTTATTTTAAGGAAAGTATAGTAAAATGATTATATAGAATTTGCACTAAAAGAGGGGCCTCGTTAATGCAAAATGCCACATGTCTTGTTTTGATTACTTTATTCTACTTTTTGTATGAATTTAGAGCTGAGGAATTCATGATCCGCTCTTGAACTAGACAAAGATTCCTGGACCATGGATTGAAATCACCTGATTTAGAGGGCACATTCCAAAGTCAATGAAACAAGGGAAAACGCACCAGTCATAATTCCTTATGGGAAAAGTTATAAGTCTACAGGGGGAAAAAACTTCACTAAGTAAGGTGATAAAGGATGTCATCAATTGTTCAATAAAATGATTTTGAATACAAAAATCTCATTGATTTAAATTCTCTATTTGATTCTAATAATTTGCACACCTCTGCACAAGTATTTATAGTTTAAGCCACGGTTTTTTGCCGGTGATGCCTCATTGCGCAGTCTTACAGAGGACAGCTGGCCAACCTCACGCATGTGAGTTTTCAGTTGCATGGAAAGCAACTCATGTATCAATTGCACATGTCTGAGGCTCGCCAGCTGTCCTCTGTAAGACTGCGCAATCAGGGCTCACCGGCCAAAAACCGTGGCGTGAACTGTGCAAGGTGATTCTAAATTAGTTACCTGAAAGTATTAAAGAATAATTGCCCGCAATTCACTCTGATGTGTTTCCAACCTTATGTCATATCATCAAGTTTTAGGTCTAGTTGGTAGAGTTCGCTCCGTGCACTCTCCTTGCTCGTCTGGCGGGAAAACTGGAAAAGTGATGCAGCGCAAACAAACTAGTTGTCACTGCGCGCATGGAGTGAAGACTATTTTTATTTTATTTTCCAACAAGATGGAGCACCTCCTCATTACCACAACGAGGTCTGTTCCTATCCCACTCCACTCCCACTTGGATAGGACGTGGTGTGAAAATAGCTTGGCCACCACGATCTCCTGATTTACCGCCGCTGGATTTTTCTCGGAGGGGTTACAGTAAGATACCGTGTTCATCCCTCCACTTCCAACAATTCTCCATGAGCTTCGTCAACGTGACAACGTAGCGGTAACGCAGGTGGATGCGGATATGCTCACGCGTATCTGTGATGAACTGTCGTACAGGTGGGATATCTGCCGAGTGACAGCAGGGAGCCACATAGAACCTTTGTAAACACGGTAAATAAATTTTGAGGTTATGTCCATTTATGTATTGGAAATTGGAAATAAACTACGTAAGTTAACAATGTAAAATTAAACTTTATTATCAGGTTTCTAATTTAGAATAACCTTGTATATGGTGAGCGTAAGCAGGCTGCTGAAATTTGATACCTCCAGCCAAACCCGTCAGCTAAGAGAGGGACACTCGCCCTGGTTAATCCCAAATAAGTCAAAAGCGATTTTTAAAAAAATCCCTCGACGATTATTTATTGTGATATTTACTGTCCTTTTTTTTTTTCAATTTTAGCCTACTTTTCACATTTTGCAAAAATGAGGAAAAAGTAGAGTTATAAGACCGGGCAAATGTGTATGTGTCTGTCTGTCCTTCTGGCTGTCAGTCTGTCTGGCTGTGTGTGTGCCCCATCCCCCCCCCCCCCCACTATCAACTCCTAAATAGCTGCAGCAATCGAAACAAAATTTGGTAGGAGTAAAAATCTATACCTGAATATCTCACGACCATATTTGATAATGATGTCAGGGCTACCAACTGCTGAATAATCGCAATTGAAATTTGAGCTCCATGTTGGATATCTTGGAAGGTATGAATGGAAGCTACTTCAAAATTGACACACGTATAGATAATAATATTGAAGTATAATTTCTAGGAGACCTTATATGGCAGTGTTGCCAAAATGATTATAAGCCTGCTGATAGGTCCAAATTTTAACGCATATTAACTTCTACACTATCAATTGGATTTCAACCAAATTTCGTATGTGCTATGTGTACATAAACAGATATGACTGAGCGTATTCTTAAGAGCCACCAGGGCTGCCAACTGTTAATAAATTCTCTCATTTTTTAAAATCGAAATACCCATATATCAGAAAGTATGCAAGCCGACAGCTTTAAACTATGCACACGTCACGTATAGTACCTGCCATTCTATATTAATTTGGAGTAACTTTTATACGTCAGTGATGCCAACATGAATCTAAGCCTGCTGATAGGTCCAATTTTAAAATGCATGTAACTTCTATACTAACTACTGTAATGGATTTCATTCAAAATTGGCACAACAATAGATCATATTATCTACGATTATTTCTGACCAATACATGTATGTCATTGTTGTCAACATGATTTTACGCACGCTGTTAGGTCCAATGTTTAACTGCATGTAACGTCCATGCTATCCATTGGACTTCAACCAAATTTTGTATTCTGTGCCTTAAGAGATGGAACTAAGAATATGTTCAGTCACCAGGGCTGCCAACTGTAGTTCTCTATTAGGCTACATTATGCTAAGTATACAGTATTTCGAACTAATTAGAAATTTCGATATTACCAACTTAATTTCGTCATTACTCTAGATAGATCTATATAGATTAATCATTGTCAGGAATCTTAAATTTTAAGAAATGTAGGCTCTTTATTTCGTCACAGAACTTCTTGTTATCATTTGAAATGAATATGCTACCACCCAGAGATAATCAAGCTGGAAGGCATGAGTGCATTGCCTTATAAATACGGGAACCTGGTGCTCTCAGTGAGCTCCTTACGCCCCTTAATTTAATGAATTTGTTGTTTTAAAATGATGTTTTTAAATATCTTTGATTTTAATATGATTTTGCACCATGGTGATTGAAAGGTCAGCAGTGGGTGCAAAGTTTGAGTGAATTTAATTATTTAATATATAATATATTTAATTTAATAATTATATATATAGTACATTAGATTATCTCCCTATTGCGATGTTCGCCATGGCTTTACCCCTCAGCCCCTGGACATACGAGTCAAGGTAGACCGTCCATTCACTGAGGGATAAGATGTTGATGTATTATTGTTGTTGCATGAGCAGCAGCTTCAGTAATTTAATAGTTTAATAATAATAATAAAAGTGGTTGAAATTTTAAAGTTAATTAGTTATTTGAAGTAAGAAAGGACTCATAGTAGGTTGGTTTTGGTAGTATGAAATGTTAAAGACCTGTAGTAGGTTGTTGGTTTGAAAATAATAATAATAATAATAATAAGCCTCAGATGTGTAATTTGGGTTTAAATGTAGGTGTATGTAATGTGTTAGTATATTGTATATTTGAAGTGTGGGCTGTGTTTGATTGAACCCACGTCTCACAGGGCACCATCCCGAATAAGTCGGCCGTGGCCAACCCTGCGGGCAGGCAGCCAGCAAGGCCGCTGGACGAGTAATGTATGTGTTAGTGGACTGAGTAATTGAAATGTAATGTTATTTGTAGCGGGAGTTTGAATTTGAAGGCGCTCAGCTCTGATTGGCCGCTCGAGTCTTGGAGCTGCCAATCGAAGCCTGGCTGTGGCTGGCTAGTTTGAAGTGTTTTTAAAATGTGTTTTGAGTGGAAAATTAATTGTTTCTTAGTTTTTATTTTCCGTCTACGTGACCCATCATCCCAGGCAAGCTTAGCTCCCCAGGCAGACAGGCCTCGCAGCCGGAATTTGATGTTAATGAGCTGTTTAAGATTGCTACCACCCAATAACAATACCAATCAATACAATACTGCAACTCTGCCTCATATTGTGAAAGCACATCCAGCAAACCAAATAGCATCGAAATTACGAATAGGAGATCCAGAAATGAGAGGATGATAATACTGTAATTAAACATTGAAAAAAAGTAAATGTACATGATATCTGAACTGTACGACATAACCGACTTCTTGTGTTTCTTCATTTTATTGCTCCATAAGAACACTGAACACACATACGGTAACATTCTACACACTATGCAGGTTCTCCTCTTCCTCAACTAAGAAGGAGAACAAAATGTGAATCGAAGGTACCGCAATTCACGTCAGTAAAACATGATAAAATTTTGTTATATGCCCCTTGATAACTGACGGTTAATAGTACATTATGCAACGAGCCTATAATGGCAATAATTAAGACACGAGTAATGATTATAAAACGAACGAAGCGAGTTTTACAATTTCCATACGAGTGTCTTAATTAACATTATAGGCGAGTTGCATACGACTGTTTATGTTCGACAGTAATTATAACTTTGTTTTATTTTACACGTACGAACAGAAATATGCATAAATATCTGTCGAGATTCAGTCACTTGAAGTTAGTGAAAAGAGTGCTTGCGCTGGGTTTGCTATCTGTGCTTTATAAGTTCTCTGACCCACGCGTGCGCTCTGTCCGCTTGGCAATGCCATATGTTTACAGCCGCAGATGTGCTAGTGCAGATCAGCACCAGCATTCTCTTAAACTACCGCCGAAGTCGTATGAAATCAATTCCCGGTGTAGAAATTGGATTGGGGATTTTACGGTACAGTGCTATTTCTTTTCTCATATTTACGCGAACATATGAGACGGTGCACTTTCCATGTCGGTTATTTATATAGAAGGATGCTGTGTTGCAATTTTCTAGACGTAGATTCATAAATTTCTTGCATATGTCATAGTATTTTATTGTTGCCGTAAAGGTTCGTGCTGAGTTTGTCTTTGTGTTTGGGATTGTAACTACAATGGTTGATCCAATATACATTGTCAACTTTCAAATCATGCAATTCATGTCCGACATGTTCGATTTTGAGAGCGTTGAGCGCATATGCGAAGCTATCCTTACCTAATTGGTCAAAAAACTGAGCTCTGATTGGGTGGAGAAACTGTATCATAATGAAAACTTGTACTATAATGAGCCTCATTATATATAGTACAGTTTTCTGGCATATAATATTTACATTTCGCCATGGTCGAACATAAATGTAATTATATCCCCAATATACAGTAACTGACAGTTAAATGTTATTACAACCCCCTTGATAACTGACGGGTTAGATATTATATTATCCCCTGAACAACAGACGGTTAAATGTCTTAATAACATTGTCTTAATAACTGGCCATTAAAGTATAGTATATTGTGTATGGTCCACCAGGCTGGGAACCAGACGGCCACCATTGTGGCGCTGTGCTGCCTCAAGGATCATGACCTCACCACAGAGACCAACCAGATGGCTATTCGGGACATCGGGGGCTTGGAGGTGTTGGTCAACCTGCTAGAGACCAATGACTACAAGTGTAAGGTGAGCCAGTAACTGTTAACAATGGATATCTCTCAACGCTGCAGCAAACTCTCACTTCATCTTTAAAGAACGATAATAAAGTTTCATTTCATAATAGTACATTATGCAACGAGCCTACAATGGCAATAATCGTTTTATAATTGTCACACGAGTGTCTTAATTACCATTATAAGCGAGTTGCATACGACTGTTGATGTTCGACGATAATTATTATAACTATTTTATGTTCGAACATAAATATCTGTCGAGATTTCGCCAGTGTTATGTACTGAACAGAGCGCATGACACGCAGAGAATGCCTTGTATTTGACCATGGCCTCCTCGATTACCCTACTATGACACTAGGCCAGGCAGTGAAATGTAAATTAGAAGGCTGTGGAACTCGTTATCTATTTGGTCAAACAACACTTTCTTGAGCTCTGATTGGTGGGAGAAACTGTTTCATAATGAAAAAAGGAGTTATAATGACCATCATTATGATACAGTTTTCTGACATGTAATAGTCAGGGTCAAACATAAAAGTAATGTTTGTGTTCAGTAATGTGTTTTTTCGTGTTTTTTCTTTAATTTCTATGTAAAATCAAGTTTTAGTAAATGGAGTGAGTAGTTTTCTATAAAATAACTAGCATCCCGGGGGGCTTCACCCGGGAACAGTTATGCATGCATACGTGATAAGCGTTTTTTTTTTTTCAATGTCAATAACCTACAACTTATATCCGTTTTACGTCTCGGCATGATGGGTTAAAATCACTGACTTAAATATTAATTATATTATCATAGAGATGCATGTGCAACGAATTCTTGTCAGACGTAATTTAAGAATGGCGTGGTGCATTAAACACGAATCCCCCTTCCGTCCGATCTTAATTTGACCGTGTATATTGCGGAACGAAAAGTTCACAGGCGAAATAAAGAAAGGCAGAGTTGCACTTCCAGGGAAACTCCAAACACAACCACTCTTCTCTGAAGTCGCGGACTTTTTTGTAGAACTTTACATGCTCAACAATTCTTATACTCATAGTATATTGATATTTTTAACGGTTTGCCCAGCGTAAGCTTAAAAAGCGCACGGACGCCAAGTTTCTTTTTCGACTTTTTCACTGAAATCGTTACTGCTTGGCTTCCTTTGATCATAAATAAATTAATTTCTACAGAAACCTTCCTAGAGATATCTTTTACAGAATGGTGAAAACCACATCAAAATCCATCCAGTGGTTCTAGATATTATCCGTGACATCCAAGAATCAGAGACTTTCTTTTATACTAAGTAGAGATAACTCTGAAAATATTCGTATGTTTTATGATTTCATGTTGTATTACTGTATTGTAATTTAGATCATTCTAGAATTGGTGCAATATTATTCATCAGAGAGAACAAATAACCACAATTTACCAGGAATTACGTGAGATATGGCGATATTGGTCTTGGATACAAGATGACAAGATGCCATGCTTGGCCAGACGCAGACATACAGTAATACGCGTGACCGAGCAGTAGGAGCAACACCGTTGACCAAGCCAACTTATAGAAGATGCGGGTCACGTACCACACAGGCGTACACGATAAACTCTCCTCCTCTCCAAGCTAGAGCAAGCGTGCCTCGACACAGTTCAGTGCAATACTGTACTTATGATGTGCTCATCACTTGCCACATATATCTGCGGCTTCGGAGGCGTAGTTGGTAGCATGCTGAGCTTCTATGCCCAAGATAGCGGGTTCAAAACAGGCCGAAGTCGTCGGATATTTTAAGAGCGTTAAAAATCCCTCAGTATGCCTTCCTTCGGAGGGGAAGCAAAGCTGGAGGTCCCTTGCCATAGATTTATGGCATGTTAAAGGACCTTCCACTAATTACACTTGTGTGAAGCTAAATTATAGGTTAGATTTTACTAAAGCTCTTAGGTTCCAACGTTAGACGCCAGGAGCTGACTGCGAGGGCATCTAGTAACTAAGTTCAGAACTAGTTGTTGACGGTGGCGTTTGGTAGCAAAAGTAAGAACTACTTGAAAATTGAATGCCTGCAGTCCTTATTTGAATTAAAAACATATAACACACACTAATACAGCCATCACAATCAGTACCGGTTATCAGACAGATTCTACACACACCCAAAGTACACGGGGCTACATGACTGCGTTGTCGTAGCACCTAAACTGAGGAAACAACCTACCAGCTTGCCACATAAGACGGCATGTCACTCACACTACTGCCACGTTCAGGTCGTCTCGTATCAATCTCATCATGGTTGCTTTGGAGAAAGGGATTAGACACATAGACGGTGAATATGTCGGAATGAGGCGAGTAGTTTTACAAAAAGTACGAGTAGAGTTCCGAATATAAGCTACGTCATAATATTTCCAGGGAATCTACATAGCCTATATCACAAAGTAGCTTGCCACGGTGGGTGTGTGGATAGCGTGTCGGTGTACTAACCCCAAGATTGCAGGTTCGCTCCTGGCCGTGGTAAGTTATTTTTGAAAGGCGGCAAAAATACGACACGCATGTCATACGATGTTGGCATGTCAAAGAACCCATTTGAATTCAGTAGGCCGTGTTCATAATGGCAAAATTAATCTCGGGAGTTTCCACCAACACAAAGTTCCTCATTTCTCTACCAGAAAGCGGTATAGTGTCAAGTTGCTTAGATATCTAACCTCCTTGTCTTTCATAGTGATTCAAGGAACAACGAAATTCGACATGCAAGCTACCCTCTGGGTGTCAAATAACAAAGCTTGCACCCGGCACCCGACGCCATACGATATTATTATTATTATTATTATTATTATTATTATTATTATTATTATTATTATTATTATTATTATATCACAAAGTGAAAAAATCACATCGCCATGACAAAGGACAATCTATCACCAATATTGATCTTCAGTCGGTCGACATGAAAGTTCTCAAATCGATTGGGCACAAAGTGACGATTATTTTTCATCACTGTATTAACTGAAAGAAATTTCACATGACTTATTTATACACTAACACATTTCTCTAAAAAAATGGTGGGGGTTTAATTGGACAACCTGTTTCGCTCGACAAGCGAGCATCGTCAGAGCCAAATATACAACAAGATTGTTTTACAAGACTCTACCAAACCCACAAATGTACACGCGCTAGTGACAACCCATACATGGTGAAATCAAAATCGAAATTTCTACTTCGGTTTTGAGAAATTCAAAAATCTGCTTCCCACAAATTGAAGATGAAGAATCAATGAATTTATTCAATCAAATTTTAATTTGTTTTTAAATTTGTAGAACAAGTTCCATTAAAAAAAACAGCATTTTAGCAAGTTTTTTCCTAAATATCATTTAAGCGAGAAGTAAGTTTCAAAACTTGAAATTTGAAATATGATAGAGCTTTTCAAAACACGCATTTATGACATAAGACAACAGCAACTGAATGTAACCTTTCATCAAAGACAGACAGGTCGAGTTTATAAATATAATTTGGTCAGAAGCGCTCTTAATACTTTTATTTTATTTTATTTCATTTATTTATTGCCACAACAGGGCAGTGCCCCAATTACAGTAGTAAACAATTAAACAATTGTTTATACACAGATAATACATGAAAATATATTAAAATACAAGATAAAAATACATTAGAATACAACATCAAAATTTGAAAATTAAAAATTGAAAATTGAAGATTAAAAATTTAAATTTAAATTTTAAAAAAGAAATTGTTAACCAGGAATATACACAAGTTCAAGTCGCAATAACAGTAACTGAAGCATGATTTTTAATATTTGGTCACATAAAGTAAAACTAAGGTACTAATACAATAGCAATGAAACCTAAATCTATTAGCAGCTAAATTTAATATCTTCGTTATAGTGAGTCATTTGACAGCTAAAACTAAGTGTAATTGTCTTCTATAATTTAGCAAGGACATTTCAAAATCTAAATTGTTGTCAGCTGAGAGCCTGTTGTAAGTACAGCACATATTCAATATCGGCGAATTTTTATGGAAATTTGTATTAGATTTTTTAACTTTTATGAGTTCTCGTTTTCTGAGACATTTCTTTCTCACATTGAAATTTATTTGCCCTAAAGTTTCACTCGTGTCTGAGATACCATTGATAATTTTATATAAATATATCTGCTGAGCAATAAGCCTGCGTGTTGAAAGTTTAGTCATTAGGAATTCTGACAATAAGTTAGAGTAAGGAATTCTACAACGGATGGCTGTATTTCCTCGGCTACTTTGAGCCCTTACGTCCTAATTGACGACAGATCTTATAACTTGTAACAAACAGATACAACTGAATGTTATGAGCTAAGCTCACTTGCTCGCTCTAGTTAACTTTTGAAATATGAATATTCATATCCTAGGACCATCTGTCATCCACCTCTTTCCTCAACATCTTCCACCAAGCCAATTGTGAGAAGACAAAGGAGGGAAGGAACACAAAATTGATGTATTTACGATCACAAATACTGTAGTAAACGTCGCAAGAATACACAAATATTTCAAATTATTCGCTACATATATTATCAAGTGGGAATCGATAATACAATAAATATTCCAAATCATATTGAACTATATTATAAACAGGCCATCAATAACTTAACTAAGTTAAGGAACTTTCACTTGGTACAAGCTAACGTTAGGAATAATATTTATATTTATATTCCAAATTGTCTCTCCGTTGAGAAACTCGTGATTTATTGCGGTTGTTTTAAACAGAGTTCTTCCAATTTGTTGCTAGCTGCGCACTGAAGCACGCACCCCTGGACTTAGTTGGAGAAACAATTACACTCGGTGGATTCGCTTCCCGTAAATGAGGTCACCACCTCGTAGCCCGTGCAGAGATTTATTGAAACTATGTGCACTTTATGAGACCACCACCTCGTAGCCCGTGTAGGGATTTATTGAGACTATGTGCACTTTATGAGACCACCACCTCGTAGCCCGTGTAGGGATTTATTGAGACTATGTGCACTTTATGAGACCACCACCTCGTAGCCCGTGTAGGGATTTATTGAGACTATGTGCACTTTATGAGACCACCACCTCGTAGCCCGTGTAGGGATTTATTGAGACTATGTGCAGTTTATGAGGTCACCACCTCGTAGCCCGTGTAGGGATTTATTGAGGCCATGTGCACTTTATGAGACCACCACCTCGTAGCCCGTGTAGGGATTTATTGAGACTAAGTGCACTTTATGAGGTCACCACCTTGTAGCCCAAGTAGGATTTATTGAGACTTTGTGCACTTTATGAGCCCACCACCTCGTAGCCCGTGTAGGGATTTATTGAGACTATGTGCACTTTATGAGACCACCACCTCGTAGCCCGTGTAGGGATTTATTGAGACTATGGGCACTTTATGAGACCACCACCTCGTAGCCCGTGTAGGGATTTATTGAGACTTTGTGCACTTTATGAGGTCAACACCTCGTAGCCCGTGTAGGGATTTATTGAGACTATGTGCACTTTATGAGACCATCACCTCGTAGCCCGTGTAGGGATTTATTGAGACTATGTGCACTTTATGAGGTCGCCACCTCGTAGCCCGTGAAGAGATTTATTGAGACTATGTGCACTTTATGAGGCCACCACCTCGTAGCCCGTGTAGGGATTTATTGAGTCTATGTGCACTTTATGAGACCACCACCTCGTAGCCCGTGTAGGGATTTATTGAGACTATGTGCACTTTATGAGGTCACCACCTCGTAGCCCGTGTAGGGATTTATTGAGACTATGTACACTTTATGAGACCACCACCTCGTAGCCCGTGTAGGGATTTATTGAGACTATGTGCACTTTATGAGACCATCACCTCGTAGCCCGTGTAGGGATTTATTGAGACTATGTGCACTTTATGAGGTCGCCACCTCGTAGCCCGTGAAGAGATTTATTGAGACTATGTGCACTTTATGAGGCCACCACCTCGTAGGCCGTGTAGGGATTTATTGAGTCTATGTGCACTTTATGAGACCACCACCTCGTAGCCCGTGTAGGGATTTATTGAGACTATGTGCACTTTATGAGGTCACCACCTCGTAGCCCGTGTAGGGATTTATTGAGACTATGTACACTTTATGAGACCACCACCCCGTAGCCCGTGTAGGGATTTATTGAGACTATGTGCACTTTATGAGACCACCACTTCGTAGCCCGTGTAGGGATTTATTGAGACTATGAGCACTTTATGAGGTCGCCACCTCGTAGCCCGTGTAGGGATTTATTGAGACTATGTGCACTTTATGAGACCACCACCTCGTAGCCCGTGTAGGGATTTATTGAGACTATGTGCACTTTATGAGACCACCACCTCGTAGCCCAAGTAGGGATTTATTGAGACTATGTGCACTTTATGAGACCACCACCTCGTAGCCCGTGTAGGGATTTATTGAGACCATGAGCACTTTATGAGACAACCACCTCGTAGCCCGTGTAGGGATTTATTGAGGCCATGTGCACTTTATAAGACCTCCACCTCGTAGCCCGTGTAGGGATTTATTGAGACTATGTGCACTTAATGAGGTCACCACCTCGTAGCCCGTGTAGGGATTTATTGAGACTATGTGCACTTTATGAGACCACCACCTCGTAGCCCGTGTAGGGATTTATTGAGACTATGTGCACTTTATGAGACCACCACCTCGTAGCCCGTGTAGGGATTTATTGAGACCATGTGCACTTTATGAGGTCACCACCTCGTAGCCCGTGTAGGGATTTATTGAGACTATGAGCACTTTATAAGACCACCACCTCGTAGCCCGTGTTGGGATTTATTGAGGCCATGTGCACTTTATGAGACCACCACCTCGTAGCCCAAGTAGGGATTTATTGAGGCTATGTGCACTTTATGAGGTCGCCACCTCGTAGCCCGTGTAGGGATTTATTGAGGCCATGTGCACTTTATGAGGTCACCACCTCGTAGCCCGTGTAGGGATTTATTGAGGCCATGTGCACTTTATGAGGTCACCACCTCGTAGCCCGTGTAGGGATTTATTGAGACTATGTGCACTTTATGAGACCACCACCTCGTAGCCCGTGTAGGGATTTATTGAGACCATGTGCACTATATGAGACCACCACCTCGTAGCCCGTGTAGGGATTTATTGAGGCCATGTGCACTTTATGAGACCACCACCTCGTAGCCCGTGTAGGGATTTATTGAGACTATCTGCACTTTATGAGACCACCACCTCGTAGCCCAAGAAGGGATTTATTGAGACTATGTGCACTTTATGAGACCACCCCCTCGTAGCCCAAGTAGGATTTATTGAGACTATGTGCACTTTATGAGACCACCACCTCGTAGCCCGTGTAGGGATTTATTGAGACTATCTGCACTTTATGAGACCACCACCTCGTAGCCCGTGTAGGGATTTATTGAGACTATGTGCACTTTATGGGGTCTCCACCTCGTAGCCCGTGTAGAGATTTATTGAGACTATGTGCACTTTATGAGGCCACCACCTCGTAGCCCGTGTAGGGATTTATTGAGACTATGTGCACTTTATGAGACCACCACCTCGTAGCCCATGTAGGGATTTATTGAGACTATGTGCACTTTATGAGACCACCACCTCGTAGCCCGTGTAGGGATTTATTGAGACTATGTGCACTTTATGAGACCACCACCTCGTAGCCCGTGTAGGGATTTATTGAGACTATGTGCACTTTATGGGGTCACCACCTCGTAGCCCGTGTAGGGATTAATTGAGACTTTGTGCACTTTATGAGGTCACCACCTCGTAACCCGTGTAGGTATTTATTGAGACTATGTGCACTTTATGAGGTCACCACCTCGTAGCCCGTGTAGGGATTTATTGAGACTATGTACACTTTATGAGACCACCACCTCGTAGCCCGTGTAGGGATTTATTGAGACTTTGTGCACTTTATGAGGTCACCACCTCGTAGCCCGTGTAGGGATTTATTGAGACTTTGTGCACTTTATGAGACCACCACCCCGTAGCCCGTGTAGGGATTTATTGAGACTATGTGCACTTTATGAGACCAGCACCTCGTAATCCGTGTAGGGATTTATTGAGACTATGTGCACTTTATGATGTCACCACCTCGTAGCCCGTGTAGGGATTTATTGAGGCCATGTGCACTTTATGAGGTCACCACCTCGTAGCCCGTGTAGGGATTTATTGAGACTATGTGCACTTTATGAGGTCACCACCTCGTAGCCCGTGTAGGTATTTATTGAGACTTTGTGCACTTTATGGGGCGCCACCTCGTAGCCCGTGTAGGGATTTATTGAGACTATGTGCACTTTATGAGGCCACTACCTCGTAGCCCGTGTAGGTATTTATTGAGACTATGTGCACTTTATGAGACCACCACCTCGTAGCCCGTGTAGGGATTTATTGAGACTATGTGCACTTTATGAGGTCACCACCTCGTAGCCCGTGTAGGGATTTATTGAGACTTTGTGCACTTTATGAGCCCACCACCTCGTAGCCCGTGTAGGGATTTATTGAGACTATGTGCACTTTATGAGACCACCACCTCGTAGCCCGTGTAGGGATTTATTGAGACTATGTGCACTTTATCAGACCACCACCTCGTAGCCCAAGTAGGATTTATTGAGACCATTATTTTTTTGTTTATTGCCTAGAATAATGAAACCATTTTTTTTTACTCTGTAACTTTTTCGTTGTCTATCTTTTAAAATGAAAATAAATATTGCATTAATTCAGACAAAATGTGGTAGGAGTCGAACGTTTTGCAATATGTTCAGTAAAGAACACAAAACCTATGGATATAGATATAACTATTTGCCCTTACGGAGGAATATAACTGAATGTTGGTTGTATTAGCTTGTTAAAATATAACGTGGGCTATTATACGTTGATTGATTGATTGATTGTGATTTAAGGGGTGGAAAATTTTAACCTTGATTATAAAGGTTAACCTTATAAAACTCCTTAAATCAGCAATTATGATCTTCATAATAATAATAATAATAATAATAATAATAACAATAATAATTATAATAATAATAATAATAATAATAATAATAATAATAATAATAATAGTAGACTGATAATAAACCAATAAGTATATTCAACCACACATGGATTTGAACCCCGCTCCTCCATGTGACAAACTCGCACGTTACCCCTCAGCTACATGTGGCCATAATCATTATAAATAGGCCTAGTATATCTCCCTAGCATATAATGTCTTGGAATGAACGATTTATTTAGCATATTATGCCAATACAGTAGAGCGTCAAATATCCGAACGCCTACTTTACACATGTGAACTGTATTTTGACCGGCTCTTTGAGGGATCAATGACCTTGGGAGTGTTTCTTTAACCATCCACTCCCCTTCCCCCCAGCGGGCCAGTCTATTTTTAACCCTGTCAGTTCAGTTGCTTCAGTTGGCTGGCAGAAAACGAGTTTCAAAACTCACACAGCCCAAAATTAGCAAGTTTTTCAAATAAAATATTTTAGTGATTTCGTACAGTTGTATTCATTTTGTGTGTATACATACGTCCAGTAATACATATGTAAATTTGTAAATATGTAGTGAATTGTTTTTGTAAAATGAGTGCATTTTTCAGGATTTAAAGATACAAATAAATCAAAGTACAATATGTAAGTACATAAAAGGTTTATTTTTATTTATCTTAACATGTTTAGTGTAACTAGGAATGTCTAGGTTATGTTCGAAAATCTGAACAAATTAGTTCGGATTTTTGACGCTCCACTGTATTATGAACCATTTCATAGTAATTTTTATCTTATTTCGTGGAGTACATTCCATAAAAGAATTTCAAGTTACTGAAATATGGACCAGAAAACAACAGTCGCCATTTTGCTCAAAGTACAGTCAGGTTTCAAATAAAATGAGTGATTTTAAACCCTTACCATTTCTCTACTAACCCCGTCCTATAATCCGATATCAAATTAGAATATTAAGAGACAAGCTAGGCGCTTGGCCAGAGGACGTGTTGCAATTCGGTCTGGCCGCAGCCTCGTTATAGGTGGCTATGGCTATCTCCAACTTAGAAGCCGCAGTGTTTATAAACCCTACAGCATTTAGACGGTACTAACGTGTTTATAATTGTAGTGAAAACCAGACGTATTGATAGAGCGACGTGTTCTCGTCGAAAAATTAGCGCTGCCGGCTATACAAGCGAGTTGATGTCACCAGCTGTTTCTCAAATCACGCACACTGTGGTCACAGCGACATGTTTACAATCCAAATATGTGTCTCAAGGGTTATTTGTGATTGATTACTGAGGGGTGCAATGTATTGATAAACAATAATTTGTTCCATTTGCATTACTTCTCTTGCCTTTCAAGTTTAAGTTCGTGTTAATGTCCTGATAGAATGATATTGCTCAGATATTTAAAATCTGAATCTTATTAAGCTAAATAAATTTGCAAGTATTGCTGGTTGGTTGGTTCCACAGTTTAGGGGCTGCGACAATGCGGTCATGTAGCCCCAAACACAATACTCAATCCTTGTAAATCCCAAACACAATACTCAATCCTTGAAAATAGAAAACACAATCCTCAATCCTTGTAAATACCAAACACAATACTCAATCCTTGAAAATACCAAACACAATACTCAATCCTTGTAAATACCAAACACAATACTCAATCCTTGATAGTACCAAACACAATAATCAATCCTTGATAGTACCAAACACAATACTCAATCCTTGTAAATACCAAACACAATACTCAATCCTTGAAAATACCAAACACAATACTCAATCCTTGTAAATACCAAACACAATACTCAATCCTTGTAAATACAAAACACAATACTCAATCCTTGATAGAACCAAACACAAATTAATCCTTGTAAATACAGAACACAATACTCAATCCTTGATAGTACCAAACACAATACTCAATCCTTGATAGTACCAAACACAATACTCAATCCTTGATAGTACCAAACACAATACTCAATCCTTGTAAACACCAAACACAATACTCAATCCTTGAAAATACAAAACACAATACTCAATCCTTGATAGTACCAAACAAAATACTCAATCCTTGATAGTACCAAACACAATACTCAATCCTTGTAAATACAAAACACAATACTCAATCCTTGAAAATATAAAACACAATACTCAATCCTTGTAAATACCAAACATAATACTCAATCCTTGAAAATAAAAAACACAATACTCAATCCTTGTAAATACCAAACACAATACTTAATCCATGAAAATACCAAACACAATACTCAATCCTTGTAAATACCAAACACAATACTCAATCCTTGTAAATACAAAACACAATACTCAATCCTTGATAGTACCAAACACAATACTTAATCCATGAAAATACCAAACACAATACTCAATCCTTGAAAACACAAAACACAATACTCAATCCTTGAAAATACAAAACACAATACTCAATCATTGATAGTACCAAACACAATACTCAATCCTTGATAGTACCAAACACAATACCCAATCATTGATAGTATCAAACACAATACTCAATCCTTGTAAATACAAAAAAAAATACTCAATCCTTGATAGTACCGAACACAATACTCAATCCTTGATAGTAACAAACACAATACTCAAATCTTGCAAATACCAAACACAATACTCAATCCTTGTAAATACCAAACACAATACTCAATCCTTGAAAATATAAAACACAATACTCAATCCTTGAAAATACCGAACACAATACTCAATCCTTGTAAATACAAAACAAAATACTCAATCCTAGTAAATACAAAACACAATACTCTATCCTTGTAAATACAAATCACAATACTCAATCCTTGAAAATATAAAACACAATAGTCAATCCTTGTAAATACAAAACACAATACTCAATCCTTGTAAATACCAAACACAATACTCAATCCTTATAAATACCAAACACAATGCTCAATCCTTGAAAATATAAAACACAATACTCAATCCTTGTAAATACCAAACACAATACTCAATCTTTGTAAATACCAAACACAATACTCAATCCTTGAATATACCAAACACAATACTCAATTCTTGTAAATACCAAACACAATACTCAATCCTTGAAAATACCAAACTCAATACTCAATCCTTGTAAACACCAAACACAATACTCAATCCTTGATAGTACCAAACACAATACTCAATCCTTGATAGTACCAAACACAATACTCAATCCTTGTAAATACCAAACACAATGCTCAATCCTTGAAAATACCAAACACAATACTCAATCCTTGAAAATACCAAACACAATACTCAATCCTTGTAAATACCAAACACAATACTCAATCCTTGTAAATACAAAACACAATACTCAATCCTTGATAGTACCAAACACAATACTCAATCCTTGATAGTACCAAACACAATACTCAATCCTTGTAAAAACCAAACACAATACTCAATCCTTGAAAATACAAAACACAATACTCAATCCTTGATAGTACCAAACACAATACTCAATCCTTGATAGTACCAAACACAATACTCAATCCTTGTAAATACCAAACACAATAATCAATCCTTGAAAATATAAAACACAATACTCAATCCTTGTAAATACCAAACACAATACTCAATCCTTGAAAATAAAAAACACAATACTCAATCCTTTTAAATACCAAACAAAATACTCAATCCTTGAAAATACCGAACACAATACTCAATCCTTGATAGTACCAAACACAATACTCAATCCTTGTAAAAACCAAACACAATACTCAATCCTTGTAAATACAAAACACAATACTCAATCCTTGAAAATACCGAACACAATACTCAATCCTTGTAAATACTAAACACAATATTCAATCCTAGTAAATACAAAACACAATACTCAATCCTTGTAAATACCAAACACAATACTCAATCCTTGAAAATATAAAACACAATACTCAATCCTTGTAAATACCAAACACAATACTCAATCCTTGTAAATACCAAACACAATACTCAATCCTTGAAAATACCAAACACAATACTCAATCCTTGTAAATACCAAACACAATAATCAACCCTCGAAAATACCAAACACATTACTCAATCCTTGTAAATACCAAACACAATACTCAATCCTTGATAGTACCAAACACAATACTCAGTCCTTGTAAATACCAAACACAATACTCAATCCTTGAAAATACCAAACACAATACTCAATCCTTGTAAATACCAAACAAAATACTCAATCCTTGTAAATATAAAACACAATACTCAATCCTTGATAGCTCCAAACACAATACTCAATCCTTGTAAATACAAAACACAATACTCAATCTTTGATACTACCAAACACAATGCTCAATCCTTGATAGTACCAAACACAATACTCAATCCTTGATAGTACCAAACACAATACTCAATCCTTGATAGTACTGCCCCCGTAATTGAATTATGTAGAGACCACGGTGGCTATATTTGAAATCATAAGGAGAGTTATGGTTGTCATAGTTATGACGTGGGTAGTCATGACGTAAGCACGGATGACGTAAATGTTATGCCAGCAGGTTACTTTAGCTGAGATTCTCAGTGACGTCAGCATTTAGTCGAGAATGTTCCAAGATGTACGACGCAGTCGCAGGAAACGAGGAATTCTGCTGAGGAAGAAACTATGCTATTGGAGGAGAGGCATGAACCAATGAACGATAGTTTCAAGGAAGACGGAGATTGCTGAAACTATGGTATTTTTATTACTTTTGAAATGCAGAATTGTGGAAATCCATTTGCAGTAGAAGCATTGATTTGGAATTTTGGTGAAATTTATTTTCAGTTTTTGAATTTTGAAAATCCGTCATGTATTAACGAAGTTGGAACTTCTAGCGATGACGCAGTACCACGCTTTGGAAGGGATGGAAACGCCCCTCGGGAAGTTAATAAAAGGGCTTGCGCAGAAGAGAGGAGTCTCTTTCGTTCTCTGATCATTCTGAGATCTCATTCTCAGATCATCGAAGTATATTTGTGAAAGTTCTTTTCTTATACATTCATTATAGTGAGACGTCGAAGTGAACAGCAGTGAAAAGAATCGTCTTTATAACGCGTGGCGAGGCCACTATAGTAACGAGATCCAAGTCAAACTAGGTGAAGTTGAAACGGACCTTAGAAAGCTTCTTCAAGTTTAGCTTCGAACAGTTAGCGGTCTCTGATGAGCTAATTGTATTGTGCTGTGCTTCATAAAGTAATAGAGAAAAGCTGAACAATTTCGACCGATTAGTTTAAAAGATATTAGCAGTTTTATACGACTGACAAAAGTGATTATCTCGCCACAAGAGAAGCACTTTTGTATAGCCAGAATCAACGCAACGGCTGACGCTGCGAGTGGAATAGAAAGACTTCAGATTGCTTGGTTACACAACGCTACCAGTATAATGGAGCAATTGAATACGGCAGTTTGTTCTTCTAATACTACAACCGAAGAGCAGATGGAAGGCTAAAAGGGCTTATTGCAATTGGGACATACTTCAACGGAGTAAGATAGCGACATGGAACTTCGCTAATTGCTATTCCACACAAGCGAACATGCGGTGAATACCATCTACACCCATGTTTCGTAATTAAAGGCTGAATACCATCGAACAGCCATAGAAACAATTTCATACTCTGAATATGAATAATTTCTTCGGAAATTTCTACAAAACTTCATGACGATTGTCTACTGGAACTTCAGGGAATTTTTCAAGAGAGGTCAGGGATATCCCGACTCACAAAGAAGATTATTGCCGGAAGGATGTCTATTCGTCTTCGAGGAGCAGAGCGATTTCCGGAGAAGGAAGCAGTTCGATTCTCCGAGGGTGCTATTTCCTATTTCGAGGATGGAGCTCAGCTTTAACGTGGTGAAATGGATCCATCAGCAGTCTTCTTTGGGGAATTTTCCTCTGGAACGTCAATCGGCAGATAAGGTAGTCGTGAACGTTTATTGTATTTGAGTTTACTAATGATGTTTGAGCAACTATTTTTCCCATATTTTTATCCTCATGTTTTTTGCCCTATTTTCTTGTTGAGATTCTTATTCTCAGTACATCTTGATGAGTTTTGCATTTTTCGACGATTTATTAAGACATTGTTATGTCATGGGCATAGTTAATGATTTTGAATCAGTTGAGACTGATATTTAGATTTTTCAGTAATTAATATTTTGTTTGTAGTCACGATTTGACTGTAAGTTAATGATTTTTATGGCAGATTTAAATTCAGACAGCGTGTCACTTTATTAAAGTAATTCAACCCCAGTTTAATTACTTTGACCAATTTTCTGTCATCATCAAGAAGGAAGAACATTTAAATGATTTTAGAGCGTTAAAATCTTTTACGTTGTCAACGATCTTGGAAATACTAGTCGTTATTTGAATTGATTGCAACACAGACATTTATCGTCAGTTATGAATGAACATTGCTTCATTGACACTTTTGTGAAAGAGTAACTTTAATAAGGAATTATTGAATGCATTAAAGTCAAGAACTTTTGTTAGGAGTTTTTCTCAATTAGAGAATTATAGAACGATGTTTGCATTCCCCAGTCTAATTGGATTCTATTCGACTACTTTGCATTTTAGTCGCACTTTATTTGAAGATAGTATTTTTATACTACAATTTCTTTTAAGATGTTAATCTTAAATTTTGATAGACCAGACAGGCGTATATAAGCGTATTCACTATTAAATTTGTTTGTGATTGGCAAGTTTTGACTTCATTTCGGTTCATGAATGAAATCCACGAATGTTAAATAGAAAAACAGTTTTGAAACTATTAATGATTATAAAAAATTTTAAGTGGAACTATGAATGTATAATCGCTAGTGCAGCGCGTGTTGAAAGTCGCTGAGATATAATGCCCTTGAATATGAAGGAGGTTCCCACAGGAATAAATGTTAAAGAATTATTTGTGGAAGTTTTTGTAAGTTATGTGGAAGTTTTTAATGCCATATAGATTAATATATGATGAATTTTGGGCATATTTTTAATGCAGATTGTGCATTAACTTGTTAGCGAAGGATTTTCCGCTGGAGTAAGATTGTCATAGTTCGTTGAAAATTAATCAAGTGAATTACTGTTATAATTAACACGAGTTTTGAAAGAATTTGAGATTAGATTTTGAATGAAGGTTGCCGTCACAAATCATTATTAAAAACTTTATTAAACTAGATTGTGACATTAACATGTATAACTAACCTTCATTGGTCGATTATATTAAACACGATTATGAAAATTACCAACCGAATGAACATGTGGTTAATGTATTTATTAAATTAATAATTTAAACAATTTAAATGTTAATATTGTAAATAATTGCTGTAAATATTTTTGAAAATAATGTGGAACGAGAGTGATGTTAAAGGCGTGCTTATAATATTTTTATTGTCTTTGACAAATATTATAAACAATTTCTAATTGTTATAAATAATTTATGTGAATTTGTTATAAACATTTAAGAGCTAATTAAACATTTGGATTGAACTTAACAAGTTTAAGGAATTAATATAATGATCCAATAGGATGTGAGTAAAGTACTTGAAAGATTTGCGTAAATAATGTGAGTTGTCTTGTGGACATTTAAAAGCTTGAGAGTGCAGGCTGTATTCTTACGTAACATAGCATGTGAGAAGGGAGTGCATTTGACCAGTATGCAACAGGTTCGAGGGTAGCCCGCAGCTGTGCCAACATATGGTTCTCAGAGAGTGAGGTCGTACACACTTTGGCCTTGCGACTATAAATACCATTCTCATGTTTATTAAAAGGAAACCAAATGCTCTATATATGTCACACCCTGACGTCCTTTTCCAATCCAATAGTGTTATGAATATTACGTTATTTGGAGCTCTTGGGAGCTAAAATGTTTTACATCATGTTGTATGATAATTTTTGCAAGTCCTACTGGAGGACGTAGTCAGATTGACTTGGGCTACTGATAGCCACGTTGTTTTTGTTGTGTTAGTAAAATCATACCCTTTATTAGAAATAAAGCTTTTGTACAGTTCAAAGTTCTCGTCTTCGTTCTGGTTCATTTTTAAATGTCATGGTGGAGGTTATTGTGTGAACAGACTTTAGTGATCCTGTTGTCAACTCAAACCCCGAGATAATTAAGAGGTAAGTAACGGTAAGTATGAACCCCCGTCTATTTTGGTGTGTTCCACAATGATTTCCTGTGAACTTCTGTGCTCTTATCTCGATAGTATCTGTCAGTGCCATTTTCATTGATGTAACTGTGCCGGTGCGATTGATAATTGGCAATCCGATTGAGGGAGCGGATATCTGACAGCCTACTATCCAGGTAAACGGGGACAGAAAGATTGGCGACCCTAATACGTGGGGCGAATTCGACAAAACTGGATCACCAGGCTGAGTCAACAGAAAGATTGGCGCAGTCAACGTGTGGGGCACGTTCAACAACACTGGATCACCAGGTTGAACAATAGAAAGATTGGCGCACCTAAAACGTTGGGGCTCGATTCAACATAAGTGGATTACCAGGTTGAACGCCAGAAAGAGTGGCAAACCTAAAACGTAGGGTTCGATTAGACTCAAATAAAGAGGTTGATTCTTTGTTAGATGTCTAGGCCAATTGTAGAATTTAAGAGTGTGATTATATAGGAATTAAATGTTGTATTGTATTAGGAAAATTACACTCAGAAAAGATCAGATCTTATACAACTTGAGAAAGGTTAAATAGGCTGGAAACTTAGAAAAATCGCCTATAATCTGGAATCTTATTTTATTTGACCGGCTTATGACATTTCAGTCATATTAAAGATAAATTTAAATTATTTGGATTGTAAATGTAAATTATTTGTGTTAGGATATTTTAAAATGAGCCAAAGAAATTTGAACATGTGCTTGAGTTTGTTTCAACATGAAGTATCTTCGAATATTAATTATAAGGTAGTTATAAGTTAGATTTAAGACAGAAAATTGATCAAAATTATATATGGTGAAAAGTGTTGCTCAAATGTTGTTATTTTGCTTTTTTGATGTATGTCCCTACAGCAATCCATTTTTGAATAATATTGTAATGGCAGATGAAAGTATGAGGTTGATGTTAGAAGAATTGAAAGCTAGCATGACTAGTAGTATGAAGCAGATGCTGAATGAAAGCATGAAGGAGAATAATAGTCGAATGGAGGAGAATGTTAGTAATTTGTCTGCTAATTTGAATGCAAGGATGGAGGAGAATGCTAGTAATTTGAATAGTAGTATGAAGGAGATGGAAGCTAGGAATACTAGTCGAATGGAGGAGAATGCTAGTAATTTATCTGCTAACTTGACAGCTAGCATGGGTGAAAGTTTGAAGGTTCTTCAAACTAGTGCTGCTAATTTGGAGGATAATATGTCGCGTTTACAGATTAATACCCTAGGAATTGAAAATACTGTAAGTGACATCCGCACAAATGTGTCTGATGTTAAAAATGATGTGTCTAAGGTACAGAAAGACCTTACAATGTTAAATCTAGATGTAGCTAATGTCCGAGGGGATATTTCTTGTGCTAGAGCCGAAGTAGTTGTTGTCAAAAATGATGTAGCGACTGTCCAAGACAAGGTCGAGGAAGTCCAAAAAGAAATTCAAAAAGCTAGAACTGATGTATCCAATGTTCAGGTAGACATTAATAACATTCATGCGGATATAACTGAGGTGCAAAGTGACATAACTAAGATTCAGGTAGAGGTCAACACAGTTTTCGTAGATATCACTAAAGTCCAAACTGATGTAAATAAAGTCAGGGAAGAAATCGAAAACTCAAAAACTCTTTGTACGCGTAATATAACTGCATTAGCGACTAGATTAGTCGATGAATCAGTTAGAACAACAACGTCTTTAGCAGAGTTGAAGTATGATGTAGAGGTCATGAGAACCCAGGTATTAGACCACAATAGAGTATTAAAAGAGGATATCGAAGTAGACATAGCCGAAATGTTAACAGCAAACGTAGCGGTATGGAAAGACGAGTGGAATAAGTCAAGTGGGGAACATGTAACCCAAATTCAGGAAAGGATTGAAAGAAAACTTGCCAGTACGCAGATAGAAATTAACAATGAAGTAGTACAGATTAGGAAAGATTTAAGCGTCAGGATAAATTCGTTATCCGAAAAACAAGTTGACGATAGAACACAACTAGATCAGGATATGCAAACTTTAAAATCTACATTAGAGGAACAGATGCATAAAGTTGTCTCGGATGTAAATGAAACGGCGAGTAAACTGAAAAATTTGAAGTTAGGAGAGGCTAGTTTAATGGAGAACTACAAAGAAGAGATTATCAAGAAAGTCTTAACAGAAATCACCGACAAGGATACAGAAGGCTTAGCTTGCGAATTGAATAGGAATTATGCTAGAAGACATAACCTAGAGCCAGAAGAAAGAGACGTGACTCCTGAAGAACGTGTATCCAGATTCAGAGAGGAGGATGACGAGAGGAATATGGAACCTGAGTGGAATTATCGAGATAGTGGGAAAAACTATCCGGATTCATATCCGAGGAACGTGACGGTCATCAGAAATTTCGAAGACAAACCACAAAAATTCAGTAACACTGATAGTTTGACACCTATAGAGTATGTAAGGAATCTCAAAGATTATTTCATCGAAGCTCACATTCCCAGAGAGAGAGAGATGAAGATAGTAGAGAGATATCTGATTGGAGGACCCCTTGAATGGTTTCGCGCATTTAGATACACATTCAGTAACTTTGACGAGTTTGCAGAGGCATTAATCAAACGATTTTGGTCCATAGAAGCGCAGAATTCGTTAAGAGCGGAGGTGTATTCAAGAAAATACTCAGGTACTCTTCCAACGAGGTACGCTGATTTCTTTACGAGTCAGTTGTCCCGCTTGAGATTTTTGCAACCCCCATTGTCCACGGAGCAACTAATAGATGCGATTTCTCGTATGCTGCCAGTTGAGGTGAGAAGACTTATAATTTCGTCCAACATCAGGGATTTATCCAGCATGGATGAATTACTAAGAAGGTTAGACTACACAAGTCCAATGCCTAACGTAGTCCAGAAAGGTCAAAGGCAGGAATTTAAAGAAATCAACACGGTATACATGGACCAAGTCCAACAAACTGACAAGCCAGAGCAGGAGAAAATTGACAATGTAGGTCCTCACAGAAATAATCAGTTTAGAAATTACAGATCACAAGGTTACCGACCGTATCAACAGAGAAGAGGTTGGAACTACAACCGAGGAAACTACAATGGAAGAGGCAGATATTACAACAATAATGGGTATAACCGTAACTATAATAGGAATAACCAAAACCAAAATAGAAACCAGAATACCCAAGGTCAGGTTATGACACCCGATCAGTATCAGCAAAGAGAAAAGGAAAGCCAGCAATACTTAAAAGAATTAAGGGATAAAGAAGCTGACAATCAAAAGAAAAGGCAGGATGTTGTAATCGATCCTGGTCCTTCTACGAGCCAGCAGAACTTAGAAAATAGAAATACTGGTCAGAAGAGGAATTAGAGAGGAAAGAATACATTAACCACACAACCCAGAGTAGAAGAAAATTATGATTAAGGAACATAGAGGAAATACTATCCTAGAGTAAGCCAGTAATAATTCAATTTCGTGTTCAAGAGAGTTGAGATACTTGTAACATTGAGTTTAAAAACAATTTGCAACTGTTTTTAAAACGTGGTGAGAGGAGAATGCCCCCGTAATTGAATTATGTAGAGACCACGGTGGCTATATTTGAAATCATAAGGAGAGTTATGGTTGTCATAGTTATGACGTGGGTAGTCATGACGTAAGCACGGATGACGTAAATGTTATGCCAGCAGGTTACTTGAGCTGAGATTCTCAGTGACGTCAGCATTTAGTCGAGAATGTTCCAAGATGTACGACGCAGTCGCAGGAAACGAGGAATTCTGCTGAGGAAGAAACTATGCTATTGGAGGAGAGGCATGAACCAATGAACGATAGTTTCAAGGAAGACGGAGATTGCTGAAACTATGGTATTTTTATTACTTTTGAAATGCAGAATTGTGGAAATCCATTTGCAGTAGAAGCATTGATTTGGAATTTTGGTGAAATTTATTTTCAGTTTTTGAATTTTGAAAATCCGTCATGTATTAACGAAGTTGGAACTTCTAGCGATGACGCAGTACCACGCTTTGGAAGGGATGGAAACGCCCCTCGGGAAGTTAATAAAAGGGCTTGCGCAGAAGAGAGGAGTCTCTTTCGTTCTCTGATCATTCTGAGATCTCATTCTCAGATCATCGAAGTATATTTGTGAAAGTTCTTTTCTTATACATTCATTATAGTGAGACGTCGAAGTGAACAGCAGTGAAAAGAATCGTCTTTATAACGCGTGGCGAGGCCACTATAGTAACGAGATCCAAGTCAAACTAGGTGAAGTTGAAACGGACCTTAGAAAGCTTCTTCAAGTTTAGCTTCGAACAGTTAGCGGTCTCTGATGAGCTAATTGTATTGTGCTGTGCTTCATAAAGTAATAGAGAAAAGCTGAACAATTTCGACCGATTAGTTTAAAAGATATTAGCAGTTTTATACGACTGACAAAAGTGATTATCTCGCCACAAGAGAAGCACTTTTGTATAGCCAGAATCAACGCAACGGCTGACGCTGCGAGTGGAATAGAAAGACTTCAGATTGCTTGGTTACACAACGCTACCAGTATAATGGAGCAATTGAATACGGCAGTTTGTTCTTCTAATACTACAACCGAAGAGCAGATGGAAGGCTAAAAGGGCTTATTGCAATTGGGACATACTTCAACGGAGTAAGATAGCGACATGGAACTTCGCTAATTGCTATTCCACACAAGCGAACATGCGGTGAATACCATCTACACCCATGTTTCGTAATTAAAGGCTGAATACCATCGAACAGCCATAGAAACAATTTCATACTCTGAATATGAATAATTTCTTCGGAAATTTCTACAAAACTTCATGACGATTGTCTACTGGAACTTCAGGGAATTTTTCAAGAGAGGTCAGGGATATCCCGACTCACAAAGAAGATTATTGCCGGAAGGATGTCTATTCGTCTTCGAGGAGCAGAGCGATTTCCGGAGAAGGAAGCAGTTCGATTCTCCGAGGGTGCTATTTCCTATTTCGAGGATGGAGCTCAGCTTTAACGTGGTGAAATGGATCCATCAGCAGTCTTCTTTGGGGAATTTTCCTCTGGAACGTCAATCGGCAGATAAGGTAGTCGTGAACGTTTATTGTATTTGAGTTTACTAATGATGTTTGAGCAACTATTTTTCCCATATTTTTATCCTCATGTTTTTTGCCCTATTTTCTTGTTGAGATTCTTATTCTCAGTACACCTTGATGAGTTTTGCATTTTTTGACGATTTATTAAGACATTGTTATGTCATGGGCATAGTTAATGATTTTGAATCAGTTGAGACTGATATTTAGATTTTTCAGTAATTAATATTTTGTTTGTAGTCACGATTTGACTGTAAGTTAATGATTTTTATGGCAGATTTAAATTCAGACAGCGTGTCACTTTATTAAAGTAATTCAACCCCAGTTTAATTACTTTGACCAATTTTCTGTCATCATCAAGAAGGAAGAACATTTAAATGATTTTAGAGCGTTAAAATCTCTTACGTTGTCAACGATCTTGGAAATACTAGTCGTTATTTGAATTGATTGCAACACAGACATTTATCGTCAGTTATGAATGAACATTGCTTCATTGACACTTTTGTGAAAGAGTAACTTTAATAAGGAATTATTGAATGCATTAAAGTCAAGAACTTTTGTTAGGAGTTTTTCTCAATTAGAGAATTATAGAACGATGTTTGCATTCCCCAGTCTAATTGGATTCTATTCGACTACTTTGCATTTTAGTCGCACTTTATTTGAAGATAGTATTTTTATACTACAATTTCTTTTAAGATGTTAATCTTAAATTTTGATAGACCAGACAGGCGTATATAAGCGTATTCACTATTAAATTTGTTTGTGATTGGCAAGTTTTGACTTCATTTCGGTTCATGAATGAAATCCACGAATGTTAAATAGAAAAACAGTTTTGAAACTATTAATGATTATAAAAAAAATTAAGTGGAACTATGAATGTATAATCGCTAGTGCAGCGCGTGTTGAAAGTCGCTGAGATATAATGCCCTTGAATATGAAGGAGGTTCCCACAGGAATAAATGTTAAAGAATTATTTGTGGAAGTTTTTGTAAGTTATGTGGAAGTTTTTAATGCCATATAGATTAATATATGATGAATTTTGGGCATATTTTTAATGCAGATTGTGCATTAACTTGTTAGCGAAGGATTTTCCGCTGGAGTAAGATTGTCATAGTTCGTTGAAAATTAATCAAGTGAATTACTGTTATAATTAACACGAGTTTTGAAAGAATTTGAGATAAGATTTTGAATGAAGGTTGCCGTCACAAATCATTATTAAAAACTTTATTAAACTAGATTGTGACATTAACATGTATAACTAACCTTCATTGGTCGATTATATTAAACACGATTATGAAAATTACCAACCGAATGAACATGTGGTTAATGTATTTATTAAATTAATAATTTAAACAATTTAAATGTTAATATTGTAAATAATTGCTGTAAATATTTTTGAAAATAATGTGGAACGAGAGTGATGTTAAAGGCGTGCTTATAATATTTTTATTGTCTTTGACAAATATTATAAACAATTTCTAATTGTTATAAATAATTTATGTGAATTTGTTATAAACATTTAAGAGCTAATTAAACATTTGGATTGAACTTAACAAGTTTAAGGAATTAATATAATGATCCAATAGGATGTGAGTAAAGTACTTGAAAGATTTGCGTAAATAATGTGAGTTGTCTTGTGGACATTTAAAAGCTTGAGAGTGCAGGCTGTATTCTTACGTAACATAGCATGTGAGAAGGGAGTGCATTTGACCAGTATGCAACAGGTTCGAGGGTAGCCCGCAGCTGTGCCAACATATGGTTCTCAGAGAGTGAGGTCGTACACACTTTGGCCTTGCGACTATAAATACCATTCTCATGTTTATTAAAAGGAAACCAAATGCTCTATATATGTCACACCCTGACGTCCTTTTCCAATCCAATAGTGTTATGAATATTACGTTATTTGGAGCTCTTGGGAGCTAAAATGTTTTACATCATGTTGTATGATAATTTTTGCAAGTCCTACTGGAGGACGTAGTCAGATTGACTTGGGCTACTGATAGCCACGTTGTTTTTGTTGTGTTAGTAAAATCATACCCTTTATTAGAAATAAAGCTTTTGTACAGTTCAAAGTTCTCGTCTTCGTTCTGGTTCATTTTTAAATGTCATGGTGGAGGTTATTGTGTGAACAGACTTTAGTGATCCTGTTGTCAACTCAAACCCCGAGATAATTAAGAGGTAAGTAACGGTAAGTATGAACCCCCGTCTATTTTGGTGTGTTCCACAATGATTTCCTGTGAACTTCTGTGCTCTTATCTCGATAGTATCTGTCAGTGCCATTTTCATTGATGTAACTGTGCCGGTGCGATTGATAATTGGCAATCCGATTGAGGGGGCGGATATCTGACAGCCTACTATCCAGGTAAACGGGGACAGTACCAAACACAATACTCAATCCTTGTAAATACAAAACACAATATTGTGGTGTTTGAAGCCATATTTTCAGTGTTGCCTTAGTAAACAAGAGTTTGGTGCTTTTCAGTCGGTCAACAAGAATGTACCCAAAAGAGATGGGTTATGCCCTAATCCTGAAATAAATTACATGAGATTAATAAAACACTAGGATGACCAGTTTCGATCGTCAAGCGATCATCATCAGATCCAATACACTTAGGCTATAAAATCTATGTTTGAAATACAGGTGAAAATATTTACAATATGTACAATTATTTAGTTGCAGTATTGGTACTGCAACTGTCAGTGTATGCTAAATGCAGTATATATGTTAGGTGAAATGCTAAATGGTGATGGCTATCCGGAGATTGTACTTTAGAGAGATTATATGGTTGTAAACTATGGTTAAACTATAAAATTTTAGGCTAACTACTTATCTGATTGTCTTCCGTACTACAGCTATTCGCAGTTTCCGTGCTCACTTGAACTCGCTGTGCGGTCGACTGCGGTGGTTATCTTAACGACTGGTTTTTCCCTGCCTTCCCCCCCTGTCCCTACGTGCTGTGGGGAGTGATCGCGATGTGTTTATGTGAGGTGTTGCCAACCTAGATAAGATGTATGTTATTGAATGAGGTGGATCTACAACTATTAAAGACCGTGGATTAGTCCTCGCCACGCGTGGAGCATAACCCATTCGAACTAAGCGTTGACGGTCTTATGAGGACGTCCCGGCACCTTTAATACTGCCTCTAATATGGGCCTTGGTTTATTGCAGAAGAAAAGTACATCGTACACCTGATCCAGATAACATTTACCTATTAAAAACCCCTAATTTCCCCCCCTTTTTTATCTAGCTTGGCTGTGTCGCTAAATTGTGTTTCGTTTCCGACAGGGTGTGTTTTTTAGTAGCGTGAAGAGGGGTGAGCTCTCCATGAACGTGTGTTCATTTAGATTGTTGGGATTGTTTCGTTTGGCTAGGTGTATCTCGATTGCTTCCTTTATGTCAAGAGCTCTGCCTTTCGATTCGTGATGGATTATTTTAAGGTCCGACTCTATGTTGGTAAAGCTATGCCCTGCGTCACACATATGTTCGCACACGGCTGAATGTGTTCCGTATCTTATCGCATTTCTATGTTCATTATAACGTGTGTCTACTCGCCTTCCACTCTGCCCGATGTAATTAGCTTGACAATCGGTGTCTTGGCACGTTATAGAATATACCCCTGACCTTGAATACGGGTCACGTTTATTTAGATTACTATTTAGGAGGTGCCTAGCGGTTGTGTTTTTCGTCGTGAAAGCTATCTTTATGCCTTGCTTTTTGAATAGGTTAGTGATTTTATATGTATTCGCATTCACATAGTTGAAACGCGCAAATTTTTTCTCATTACTGTCCGGTTTGGGAATCGTTTTATCTTTATTTTTATGTTTGGCTATAATTTGATTTATTTTGCTTGGCGAGAAGTTGTTTTCCTTTGCTATTTGCATAATAGTTCTTATTTCCTTATTATAGTTGTCTTTTGACATGGGTATGTTTAAAGCCCTGTGCACCCAGTACGCACAAACTAGCGGGTTTCAATTCAATGGTGCACAGGGCTTTAAACATACCCATGTCAAAAGACAACTATAATAAGGAAATAAGAACTATTATGCAAATAGCAAAGGAAAACAACTTCTCGCCAAGCAAAATAAATCAAATTATAGCCAAACATAAAAATAAAGATAAAACGATTCCCAAACCGGACAGTAATGAGAAAAAATTTGCGCGTTTCAACTATGTGAATGCGAATACATATAAAATCACTAACCTATTCAAAAAGCAAGGCATAAAGATAGCTTTCACGACGAAAAACACAACCGCTAGGCACCTCCTAAATAGTAATCTAAATAAACGTGACCCGTATTCAAGGTCAGGGGTATATTCTATAACGTGCCAAGACACCGATTGTCAAGCTAATTACATCGGGCAGAGTGGAAGGCGAGTAGACACACGTTATAATGAACATAGAAATGCGATAAGATACGGAACACATTCAGCCGTGTGCGAACATATGTGTGACGCAGGGCATAGCTTTACCAACATAGAGTCGGACCTTAAAATAATCCATCACGAATCGAAAGGCAGAGCTCTTGACATAAAGGAAGCAATCGAGATACACCTAGCCAAACGAAACAATCCCAACAATCTAAATGAACACACGTTCATGGAGAGCTCACCCCTCTTCACGCTACTAAAAAACACACCCTGTCGGAAACGAAACACAATTTAGCGACACAGCCAAGCTAGATAAAAAAGGGGGGGAAATTAGGGGTTTTTAATAGGTAAATGTTATCTGGATCAGGTGTACGATGTACTTTTCTTCTGCAATAAACCAAGGCCCATATTAGAGGCAGTATTAAAGGTGCCGGGACGTCCTCATAAGACCGTCAACGCTTAGTTCGAATGGGTTATGCTCCACGCGTGGCGAGGACTAATCCACGGTCTTTAATAGTTGTAGATCCACCTCATTCAATAACATACATCTTATCTAGGTTGGCAACACCTCACATAAACACATCGCGATCACTCCCCACAGCACGTAGGGACAGGGGGGGAAGGCAGGGAAAAACCAGTCGTTAAGATAACCACCGCAGTCGACCGCACAGCGAGTTCAAGTGAGCACGGAAACTGCGAATAGCTGTAGTACGGAAGACAATCAGATAAGTAGTTAGCCTAAAATTTTATAGTTTAACCATAGTTTACAACCATATAATCTCTCTAAAGTACAATCTCCGGATAGCCATCACCATTTAGCATTTCACCTAACATATATACTGCATTTAGCATACACTGACAGTTGCAGTACCAATACTGCAACTAAATAATTGTACATATTGTAAATATTTTCACCTGTATTTCAAACATAGATTTTATAGCCTAAGTGTATTGGATCTGATGATGATCGCTTGACGATCGAAACTGGTCATCCTAGTGTTTTATTAATCTCATGTAATTTATTTCAGGATTAGGGCATAACCCATCTCTTTTGGGTACATTCTTGTTGACCGACTGAAAAGCACTAAACTCTTACAAAACACAATACTCAATCCTTGATAGTACCAAACACAATACTCAATCCTTGTTAGTACCAAACACAATACTCAATCCTTGATAGTACCAAACACAATACTCAATCCTTGATAGTACCAAACACAATACTCAATCCTTGTAAATACCAAACACAATACTCTATCCTTGAAAATACAAAACACAATACTCAATCCTTGATAGTACCAAACACAATACTCAATCCTTGATAGTACCAAACACAATACTCAATCCTTGAAAATACCAAACATAATACTCAATCCTTGTAAATACCAAACACAATACTCAATCCTTGATAGTACCAAACACAATACTCAATCCTTGATAGTACCAAACACAATACTCAATCCTTGTAAATACCAAACACAATACTCAATCCTTGAAAATACCAAACACAATACTCAATCCTTGTAAATACCAAACACAATACTCAATCCTTGTAAATACAAAACACAATACTCAACCCTTGATAGAACCAAACACAATACTCAATCCTTGATAGTACCAAACACAATACTCAATCCTTGTAAATACCAAACACAATACTCAATCCTTGATAGTACCAAACACAATACTCAATCCTTGTAAATACCAAACACAATACTCAATCCTTGAAAATACAAAACACAATACTCAATCCTTGATAGTACCAAACAAAATACTCAATCCTTGATAGTAACAAACACAATACTCAATCCTTGTAAATACAAAACACAATACTCAATCCATGAAAATATAAAACACAATCCTCAATCCTTGTAAATACCAAACACAATACTCAATCCTTGAAAATACCAAACACAATACTCAATCCTTGTAAATACCAAACACAATACTCAATCCTTGATAGTACCAAACACAATACTCAATCCTTGATAGTACCAAACAAAATACTCAATCCTTGTAAATACAAAACACAATACTCAATCCTTGAAAATATAAAACACAATACTCAATCCTTGTAAATACCAAACATAATACTCAATCCTTGAAAATAAAAAAACACAATACTCAATCCTTGTAAATACCAAAAACAATACTTAATCCATGAAAATACCAAACACAATACTCAATCCTTGTAAATACCAAACACAATACTCAATCCTTGTAAATACAAAACACAATACTCAATCCTTGATAGTACCAAACACAATACTTAATCCATGATAATACCAAACACAATACTCAATCCTTGTAAACACAAAACACAATACTCAATCCTTGAAAACACAAAACACAATACTCAATCCTTGAAAACACAAAACACAATACTCAATCCTTGAAAATACCAAACACAATACTCAATCATTGATAGTACCAAACACAATACTCAATCCTTGATAGTACCAAACACAATACCCAATCTTTGATAGTACCAAACACAATACTCAATCCTTGTAAATACAAAACAAAATACTCAATCCTTGATAGTACCGAACACAATACTCAATCCTTGATAGTAACAAACACAATACTCAAATCTTGTAAATACCAAACACAATACTCTATCCTTGTAAATACCAAACACAATACTCAATCCTTGTAAATACCAAACACAATACTCAATCCTTGAAAATATAAAACACAATACTCAATCCTTGAAAATACCGAACACAATACTCAATCCTTGTAAATACTAAACACAATTTTCAATCCTAGTAAATACAAAACACAATACTCTATCCTTGTAAATACAAATCACAATGCTCAATCCTTGAAAATATAAAACACAATAGTCAATCCTTGTAAATACAAAACACAATACTCAATCCTTGTAAATACCAAACACAATACTCAATCCTTATAAATACCAAACACAATGCTCAATCCTTGAAAATATAAAACACAATACTCAATCCTTGTAAATACCAAACACAACACTCAATCTTTGTAAATACCAAACACAATACTCAATCCTTGAAAATACCAAACACAATACTCAATCCTTGTAAATACCAAACACAATACTCAATCCTTGAAAATACCAAACTCAATACTCAATCCTTGTAAACACCAAACACAATACTCAATCCTTGATAGTACCAAACACAATACTCAATCCTTGATAGTACCAAACACAATACTCAATCCTTGTAAATACCAAACACAATACTCAATCCTTGAAAATAACAAACACAATATTCAATCCTTGTAAATACCAAACACAATACTCAATCCTTGTAAATATAAAACACAATACTCAATCCTTGATAGTACCAAACACAATACTCAATCCTTGTAAATACAAAACACAATACTCAATCCTTGATAGTACCAAACACAATACTCAATCCTTGATAGTACCAAACACAATACTCAATCCTTGTATATACCAAACACAATACTCAATCCTTGAAAATATAAAACACAATACTCAATCCTTGTAAATACCAAACACAATACTCAATCCTTGAAAATAAAAAACACAATACTCAATCCCTTTAAATACCAAACACAATACTCAATCCTTGAAAATACCGAACACAATACTCAATCCTTGATAGTACCAAACACAATACTCAATCCTTGTAAAAAACCAACACAATACTCAATCCTTGTAAATACAAAACACAATACTCAATCCTTGAAAATACCGAACACAATACTCAATCCTTGTAAATACTAAACACAATATTCAATCCTTGTAAATACAAAACAAAATACTCAATCCTTGTAAATACCAAACACAATACTCAATCCTTGAAAATATAAAACACAATACTCAATCCTTGTAAATACCAAACACAATACTCAATCCTTGAAAATACCAAACACAATACTCTATCCGTTTAAATACCAAACACAATACTCAATCCTTGAAAATACCGAACACAATACTCAATCCTTGATAGTACCAAACACAATACTCAATCCTTGTAAAAACCAAACACAATACTCAATCCCTGTAAATACAAAACACAATACTCAATCCTTGAAAATACCGAACACAATACTCAATCCTTGTAAATACTAAACACAATATTCAATCCTAGTAAATACAAAACACAATACTCAATCCTTGTAAATACCAAACACAATACTCAATCCTTGAAAATATAAAACACAATACTCAATCCTTGTAAATACCAAACACAATACTCAATCCTTGTAAATACCAAACACAATACTCAATCCTTGAAAATACCAAACACAATACTCAATCCTTGTAAATACCAAACACAATACTCAATCCTTGATAGTACCAAACACAATACTCAATCCTTGATAGTACCAAACACAATACTCAATCCTTGTAAATACCAAACACAATACTCAATCCTTGAATATACCAAACACAATACTCAATCCTTGTAAATACCAAACAAAATACTCAATCCTTGTGAATATAAAACACAATACTCAATCCTTGATAGTACCAAACACAATACTCAATCCTTGTAAATACAAAACACAATACTCAAGCCTTGATAGTACCGAACACAATACTCAATCCTTGATAGTACCAAACACAATACTCAATCCTTGATAGTACCAAACACAATACTCAATCCTTGATAGTACCAAACACAATACTCAATCCCTGTAAATACAAAACACAATACTCAATCCTTGATAGTACCAAACACAATACTCAATCCTTGATAGTACCAAACACAATACTCAATCCTTGATAGTACCAAACACAATACTCAATCCTTGATAGTACCAAACACAATACTCAATCCTTGTAAATACCAAACACAATACTCTATCCTTGAAAATACAAAACACAATACTCAATCCTTGATAGTACCAAACACAATACTCAATCCTTGATAGTACCAAACACAATACTCAATCCTTGATAGTACCAAACACAATACTCAATCCTTGATAGTACCAAACACAATACTCAATCCTTGATAGTACCAAACACAATACTCAATCCTTGTTAATACCAAACACAATACTCAATCCTTGTAAATACCAAACACAATACTCTATCCTTGAAAATACAAAACACAATACTCAATCATTGATAGTACCAAACACAATACTCAATCCTTGATAGTACCAAACACAATACTCAATCCTTGATAGTACCAAACACAATACTCAATCCTTGTAAATACCAAACACAATACTCAATCCTTGAAAATACCAAACACAATACTCAATCCTTGTAAATACCAAACACAATATTCAATCCTAGTAAATACAACACACAATACTCAATCCTTGTAAATACCAAACATAATACTCAATCCTTGATAGTACCAAACACAATACTCAATCCTTGATAGTACCAAACACAATACTCAATCCTTGATAGTACCAAACACAATACTCAATCCTTGTAAATACCAAACACAATACTCAATCCTTGAAAATACCAAACACAATACTCAATCCTTGTAAATACCAAACACAATACTCAATCCTTGTAAATATAAAACACAATACTCAATCCTTGATAGTACCAAACACAATACTCAATCCTTGTAAATACAAAACACAATACTCAATCCTTAATAGTACCAAACACAATACTCAATCCTTGATAGTACCAAACACAATACTCAATCCTTGATAGTACCAAACACAATACTCAATCCTTGATAGTACCAAACACAATACTCAATCCTTGTAAATACAAAACACAATACTCAATCCATGATAGTACCAAACACAATACTCAATCCTTGATAGTACCAAACACAATACTCAATCCTTGATAGTACCAAACACAATACTCAATCCTTGTAAATACCAAACACAATACTCAATCCTTGAAAATATAAAACACAATACTCAATCCTTGTAAATACCAAACATAATACTCAATCCTTGAAAATAAAAAACAATACTCAATCCTTGTAAATACCAAACACAATACTTAATCCATGAAAATACCAAACACAATACTCAATCCTTGTAAATACCAAACACAATACTCAATCCTTGTAAATACAAAACACAATACTCAATCCTTGATAGTACTAAACACAATACTTAATCCATGAAAATACCAAACACAATACTCAATCCTTGAAAACACAATACACAATACTCAATCCTTGAAAACACAAAACACAATACTCAATCCTTGAAAACACAAAACACAATACTCAATCCTTGAAAATACCAAACACAATACTCAATCATTGATAGTACCAAACACAATACTCAATCCTTGATAATACCAAACACAATACCCAATCTTTGATAGTACCAAACACAATACTCAATCCTTGTATATACAAAACAAAATACTCAATCCTTGATAGTACCGAACACAATACTCAATACTTGATAGTAACAAACACAATACTCAAATCTTGTAAATACCAAACACAATACTCTATCCTTGTAAATACCAAACACAATACTCAATCCTTGTAAATACCAAACACAATACTCAATCCTTGAAAATATAAAACACAATACTCAATCCTTGAAAATACCGAACACAATACTCAATCCTTTTAAATACTAAACAAAATTTTCAATCCTAGTAAATACAAAACACAATACTCTATCCTTGTAAATACAAATCACAATGCTCAATCCTTGAAAATATAAAACACAATACTCAATCCTTGATAGTACCAAACACAATACTCAATCCTTGTAAATACAAAACACAATACTCAATCCTTGATAGTACCAAACACAATACTCAATCCTTGATAGTACCAAACACAATACTCAATCCTTGATAGTACCAAACACAATACTCAATCCTTGTAAATACCAAACACAATACTCAATCCCTGAAAATACCAAACACAATACTCATTCCTTGTAAATACCAAACACAATACTCAATCCTTGTAAATATAAAACACAATACTCAATCCTTGAAAATACCGAACACAATACTCAATCCTTGTAAATACTAAACACAATTTTCAATCCTAGTAAATACAAAACACAATACTCTATCCTTGTAAATACAAATCACAATGCTCAATCCTTGAAAATATAAAACACAATAGTCAATCCTTGTAAATACAAAACACAATACTCAATCCTTGTAAATACCAAACACAATACTCAATCCTTATAAATACCAAACACAATGCTCAATCCTTGAAAATATAAAACACAATACTCAATCCTTGTAAATACCAAACACAACACTCAATCTTTGTAAATACCAAACACAATACTCAATCCTTGAAAATACCAAACACAATACTCAATCCTTGTAAATACCAAACACAATACTCAATCCTTGAAAATACCAAACTCAATACTCAATCCTTGTAAACACCAAACACAATACTCAATCCTTGATAGTACCAAACACAATACTCAATCCTTGATAGTACCAAACACAATACTCAATCCTTGTAAATACCAAACACAATACTCAATCCTTGAAAATAACAAACACAATATTCAATCCTTGTAAATACCAAACACAATACTCAATCCTTGTAAATATAAAACACAATACTCAATCCTTGATAGTACCAAACACAATATTCAATCCTTGTAAATACAAAACACAATACTCAATCCTTGATAGTACCAAACACAATACTCAATCCTTGATAGTACCAAACACAATACTCAATCCTTGTATATACCAAACACAATACTCAATCCTTGAAAATATAAAACACAATACTCAATCCTTGTAAATACCAAACACAATACTCAATCCTTGAAAATAAAAAACACAATACTCAATCCCTTTAAATACCAAACACAATACTCAATCCTTGAAAATACCGAACACAATACTCAATCCTTGATAGTACCAAACACAATACTCAATCCTTGTAAAAAACCAACACAATACTCAATCCTTGTAAATACAAAACACAATACTCAATCCTTGAAAATACCGAACACAATACTCAATCCTTGTAAATACTAAACACAATATTCAATCCTTGTAAATACAAAACAAAATACTCAATCCTTGTAAATACCAAACACAATACTCAATCCTTGAAAATATAAAACACAATACTCAATCCTTGTAAATACCAAACACAATACTCAATCCTTGAAAATACCAAACACAATACTCTATCCGTTTAAATACCAAACACAATACTCAATCCTTGAAAATACCGAACACAATACTCAATCCTTGATAGTACCAAACACAATACTCAATCCTTGTAAAAACCAAACACAATACTCAATCCCTGTAAATACAAAACACAATACTCAATCCTTGAAAATACCGAACACAATACTCAATCCTTGTAAATACTAAACACAATATTCAATCCTAGTAAATACAAAACACAATACTCAATCCTTGTAAATACCAAACACAATACTCAATCCTTGAAAATATAAAACACAATACTCAATCCTTGTAAATACCAAACACAATACTCAATCCTTGTAAATACCAAACACAATACTCAATCCTTGAAAATACCAAACACAATACTCAATCCTTGTAAATACCAAACACAATACTCAATCCTTGATAGTACCAAACACAATACTCAATCCTTGATAGTACCAAACACAATACTCAATCCTTGTAAATACCAAACACAATACTCAATCCTTGAATATACCAAACACAATACTCAATCCTTGTAAATACCAAACAAAATACTCAATCCTTGTGAATATAAAACACAATACTCAATCCTTGATAGTACCAAACACAATACTCAATCCTTGTAAATACAAAACACAATACTCAAGCCTTGATAGTACCGAACACAATACTCAATCCTTGATAGTACCAAACACAATACTCAATCCTTGATAGTACCAAACACAATACTCAATCCTTGATAGTACCAAACACAATACTCAATCCCTGTAAATACAAAACACAATACTCAATCCTTGATAGTACCAAACACAATACTCAATCCTTGATAGTACCAAACACAATACTCAATCCTTGATAGTACCAAACACAATACTCAATCCTTGATAGTACCAAACACAATACTCAATCCTTGTAAATACCAAACACAATACTCTATCCTTGAAAATACAAAACACAATACTCAATCCTTGATAGTACCAAACACAATACTCAATCCTTGATAGTACCAAACACAATACTCAATCCTTGATAGTACCAAACACAATACTCAATCCTTGATAGTACCAAACACAATACTCAATCCTTGATAGTACCAAACACAATACTCAATCCTTGTTAATACCAAACACAATACTCAATCCTTGTAAATACCAAACACAATACTCTATCCTTGAAAATACAAAACACAATACTCAATCATTGATAGTACCAAACACAATACTCAATCCTTGATAGTACCAAACACAATACTCAATCCTTGATAGTACCAAACACAATACTCAATCCTTGTAAATACCAAACACAATACTCAATCCTTGAAAATACCAAACACAATACTCAATCCTTGTAAATACCAAACACAATATTCAATCCTAGTAAATACAACACACAATACTCAATCCTTGTAAATACCAAACATAATACTCAATCCTTGATAGTACCAAACACAATACTCAATCCTTGATAGTACCAAACACAATACTCAATCCTTGATAGTACCAAACACAATACTCAATCCTTGTAAATACCAAACACAATACTCAATCCTTGAAAATACCAAACACAATACTCAATCCTTGTAAATACCAAACACAATACTCAATCCTTGTAAATATAAAACACAATACTCAATCCTTGATAGTACCAAACACAATACTCAATCCTTGTAAATACAAAACACAATACTCAATCCTTAATAGTACCAAACACAATACTCAATCCTTGATAGTACCAAACACAATACTCAATCCTTGATAGTACCAAACACAATACTCAATCCTTGATAGTACCAAACACAATACTCAATCCTTGTAAATACAAAACACAATACTCAATCCTTGATAGTACCAAACACAATACTCAATCCATGATAGTACCAAACACAATACTCAATCCTTGATAGTACCAAACACAATACTCAATCCTTGATAGTACCAAACACAATACTCAATCCTTGTAAATACCAAACACAATACTCAATCCTTGAAAATATAAAACACAATACTCAATCCTTGTAAATACCAAACATAATACTCAATCCTTGAAAATAAAAAACAATACTCAATCCTTGTAAATACCAAACACAATACTTAATCCATGAAAATACCAAACACAATACTCAATCCTTGTAAATACCAAACACAATACTCAATCCTTGTAAATACAAAACACAATACTCAATCCTTGATAGTACTAAACACAATACTTAATCCATGAAAATACCAAACACAATACTCAATCCTTGAAAACACAATACACAATACTCAATCCTTGAAAACACAAAACACAATACTCAATCCTTGAAAACACAAAACACAATACTCAATCCTTGAAAATACCAAACACAATACTCAATCATTGATAGTACCAAACACAATACTCAATCCTTGATAATACCAAACACAATACCCAATCTTTGATAGTACCAAACACAATACTCAATCCTTGTATATACAAAACAAAATACTCAATCCTTGATAGTACCGAACACAATACTCAATACTTGATAGTAACAAACACAATACTCAAATCTTGTAAATACCAAACACAATACTCTATCCTTGTAAATACCAAACACAATACTCAATCCTTGTAAATACCAAACACAATACTCAATCCTTGAAAATATAAAACACAATACTCAATCCTTGAAAATACCGAACACAATACTCAATCCTTTTAAATACTAAACAAAATTTTCAATCCTAGTAAATACAAAACACAATACTCTATCCTTGTAAATACAAATCACAATGCTCAATCCTTGAAAATATAAAACACAATACTCAATCCTTGATAGTACCAAACACAATACTCAATCCTTGTAAATACAAAACACAATACTCAATCCTTGATAGTACCAAACACAATACTCAATCCTTGATAGTACCAAACACAATACTCAATCCTTGATAGTACCAAACACAATACTCAATCCTTGTAAATACCAAACACAATACTCAATCCCTGAAAATACCAAACACAATACTCATTCCTTGTAAATACCAAACACAATACTCAATCCTTGTAAATACAAAACACAATATTCAATCCTTGATAGTACCAAACACAATACTCAATCCTTGATAGTACCAAACACAATACTCAATCCTTGAAAAACCAAACACAATACACAATCCTTGAAAATACAAAACATAATACTCAATCCTTGATAGTACCAAACACAATACTCAATCCTTGTAAATACCAAACACAATACTCAATCCTTGAAAATATACAACACAATACTCAATCCTTGTAAATACCAAACACAATACTCAATCCTTGAAAATAAAAAACACAATACTCAATCCTTTTAAATACCAAACACAATACTCAATCCTTGAAAATACCGAACACAATACTCAATCCTTGATAGTACCAAACACAATACTCAATCCTTGTAAAAACCAAACACAATACTCAATCCTTGTAAATAGAAAACACAATACTCAATCCTTGAAAATACCGAACACAATACTCAATCCTTGTAAATACTAAACACAATATTCAATCCTAGGAAATACAAAACACAATACTCAATCCTTGTAAATACCAAACACAATACTCAATCCTTGAAAATATAAAACACAATACTCAATCCTTGTAAATACCAAACACAATACTCAATCCTTGTAAATACCAAACACAATACTCAATCCTTGAAAATACCAAACACAATACTCAATCCTTGTAAATACCAAACACAATACTCAACCCTCGAAAATACCAAACACAATACTCAATCCTTGTAAATACCAAACACAATACTCAATCCTTGATAGTACCAAACACAATACTCAATCCTTGATAGTACCAAACACAATACTCAGTCCTTGTAAATACCAAACACAATACTCAATCCTTGAAAATACCAAACACAATACTCAATCCTTGTAAATACCAAACACAATACTCAATCCTTGTAAATATATAACACAATACTCAATCCTTGATAGCACCAAACACAATACTCAATCCTTGTAAATACAAAACACAATACTCAATCCTTGATAGTACCAAACACAATGCTCAATCCTTGATAGTACCAAACACAATACTCAATCCTTGATAGTACCAAACACAATACTCAATCCTTGATTGTACCAAACACAATACTCAATCCTTGTAAATAGAAAACACTATACTCAATCCTTGATAGTACCAAACACAATACTCAATCCTTGATAGTACCAAACACAATACTCAATCCTTGATAGTACCAAACCCAATACTCAATCCTTGATAGTACCAAACACAATACACAATCCTTGTAAATACCAAACACAATACTCTATCCTTGAAAATACAAAACACAATACTCAATCCTTGATAGTACCAAACACAATACTCAATCCTTGATAGTACCAACCACAATACTCAATCCTTGAAAATACCAAACATAATACTCAATCCTTGTAAATACCAAACACAATACTCAATCCTTGATAGTACCAAACACAATACTCAATCCTTGATAGTACCAAACACAATACTCAATCCTTGTAAATACCAAACACAATACTCAATCCTTGAAAATACCAAACACAATACTCAATCCTTGTAAATACCAAACACAATACTCAATCCTTGTAAATACAAAACACAATACTCAATCCTTGATAGAACCAAACACAATACTCAATCCTTGATAGTACCAAACACAATACTCAATCCTTGTAAATACCAAACACAATACTCAATCCTTGATAGTACCAAATACAATACTCAATCCTTGTAAATACCAAACACAATACGCAATCCTTGAAAATACAAAACACAATACTCAATCCTTGATAGAACCAAACACAATACTCAATCCTTGATAGTACCAAACACAATACTCAATCCTTGTAAATACCAAACACAATACTCAATCCTTGATAGTACCAAACACAATACTCAATCCTTGTAAATACCAAACACAATACTCAATCCTTGAAAATATAAAACACAATACTCAATCCTTGTAAATACCAAACACAATATTCAATCCTTGAAAATACCAAACACAATACTCAATCCTTGTAAATACAAAACACAATACTCAATCCTTGATAGTACCAAACACAATACTTAATCCATGAAAATACCAAACACAATACTCAATCCTTGAAAACACAAAACACAATACTCAATCCTTGAAAACACAAAACACAATACTCAATCCTTGAAAACACAAAACACAATACTCAATCCTTGAAAATACCAAACACAATACTCAATCATTGATAGTACCAAACACAATACTCAATCCTTGATAGTACCAAACACAATACCCAATCTTTGATAGTACCAAACACAATACTCAATCCTTGTATGTACAAAACAAAATACTCAATCCTTGATAGTACCGAACACAATACTCAATCCTTGATAATAACAAACACAATACTCAAATCTTGTAAATACCAAACACAATACTCTATCCTTGTAAATACCAAACACAATACTCAATCCTTGTAAATACCAAACACAATACTCAATCCTTGAAAATATAAAACACAATACTCAATCCTTGAAAATACCGAACACAATACTCAATCCTTTTAAATACTAAACAAAATTTTCAATCCTAGTAAATACAAAACACAATACTCTATCCTTGTAAATACAAAACAACACTGCTCAATCCTTGAAAATATAAAACACAATACTCAATCCTTGATAGTACCAAACACAATACTAAATCCTTGTAAATACAAAACACAATACTCAATCCTTCACAGTACCAAACACAATACTCAATCCTTGATAGTACCAAACACAATACTCAATCCTTGATAGTACCAAACACAATACTCAATCCTTGTAAATACCAAACACAATGCTCAATCCTTGAAAATACCAAACACAATACTCATTCCTTGTATATACCAAACACAATACTCAATCCTTGTAAATACAAAACACAATACTCAATCCTTGATAGTACCAAACACAATACTCAATCCTTGATAGTACCAAACACAATACTCAATCCTTGTAAAAACCAAACACAATACTCAATCCTTGAAAATACAAAACACAATACTCAATCCTTGATAGTACCAAACACAATACTCAATCCTTGTAAATACCAAACACAATACTCAATCCTTGAAAATATACAACACAATACTCAATCCTTGTAAATACCAAACACAATACTCAATCCTTGAAAATAAAAAACACAATACTCAATCCTTTTAAATACCAAACACAATACTCAATCCTTGAAAATACCGAACACAATACTCAATCCTTGATAGTACCAAACACAATACTCAATCCTTGTAAAAACCAAACACAATACTCAATCCTTGTAAATACAAAGCACAATACTCAATCCTTGAAAATACCGAACACAATACTCAATCCTTGTAAACACTAAACACAATATTCAATCCTAGGAAATACAAAACACAATACTCAATCCTTGTAAATACCAAACAAAATACTCAATCCTTGAAAATATAAAACACAATACTCAATCCTTGTAAATACCAAACACAATACTCAATCCTTGAAAATACCAAACACAATACTCAATCCTTGTAAATACCAAACACAATACTCAACCCTCGAAAATACCAAACACAATACTCAATCCTTGAAAATACCAAACACAATACTCAATCCTTGATAGTACCAAACACAATACTCAATCCTTGATAGTACCAGACACAATACTCAGTCCTTGTAAATACCAAACACAATACTCAATCCTTGAAAATACCAAACACAATACTCAATCCTTGTAAATACCAAACACAATACTCAATCCTTGTAAATATAAAACACAATACTCAATCCTTGATAGCACCAAACACAATACTCAATCCTTGTAAATACAAAACACAATACTCAATCCTTGATAGTACCAAACACAATGCTCAATCCTTGATAGTACCAAACACAATACTCAATCCTTGATTGTACCAAACACAATACTCAATCCTTGTAAATACAAAACACTATACTCAATCCTTGATAGTACCAAACACAATACTCAATCCTTGATAGTACCAAACACAATACTCAATCCTTGATAGTACCAAACACAATACTCAATCCTTGATAGTACCAAACACAATACTCAATCCTTGTAAATACCAAACACAATACTCTATCCTTGAAAATACAAAACACAATACTCAACCCTTGATAGTACCAAACAAAATACTCAATCCTTGATAGTACCAAACACAATACTCAATCCTTGAAAATACCAAACATAATACTCAATCCTTGTAAATACCAAACACAATACTCAATCCTTGATAGTACCAAACACAATACTCAATCCTTGATAGTACCAAACACAATACTCAATCCTTGTAAATACCAAACACAATACTCAATCCTTGAAAATACCAAACACAATACTCAATCCTTGTAAATACCTAACACAATACTCTATCCTTGTAAATACAAAACACAATACTCAATCCTTGATAGAACCAAACACAATACTCAATCCTTGATAGTACCAAACACAATACTCAATCCTTGTAAATACCAAACACAATACTCAATCCTTGATAGTACCAAACACAACAATCAATCCTTGTAAATACCAAACACAATACTCAATCCTTGAAAATACAAAACACAATACTCAATCCTTGATAGTACCAAACAAAATACTCAATCCTTGATAGTACCAAACACAATACTCAATCCTTGTAAATACAAAACACAATACTCAATCCTTGAAAATATAAAACACAATCCTCAATCCTTGTAAATACCAAACACAATACTCAATCCTTGAAAATACGAAACACAATACTCAATCCTTGTAAATACCAAACACAATACTTAATCCATGAAAATACCAAACACAATACTCAATCCTTGTAAATACCAAACACAATACTCAATCCTTGTAAATACAAAACACAATACTCAATCCTTGATAGTACCAAACACAATACATAATCCATGAAAATACCAAACACAATACTCAATCCTTGAAAACACAAAACACAATACTCAATCCTTGAAAACACAAAACACAATACTCAATCCTTGAAAACACAAAACACAATACTCAATCCTTGAAAATACCAAACACAATACTCAATCATTGATAGTACCAAACACAATACTCAATCCTTGATACTACCGAACACAATACTCAATCCTTGATAGTAACAAACACAATACTCAAATCTTGTAAATACCAAACACAATACTCTATCCTTGTAAATACCAAACACAATACTCAATCCTTGTAAATACCAAACACAATACTCAATCCTTGAAAATATAAAACACAATACTCAATCCTTGAAAACACAAAACACAATACTCAATCCTTGAAAACACAAAACACAATACTCAATCCTTGAAAATACCAAACACAATACTCAATCATTGATAGTACCAAACACAATACTCAATCCTTGATAGTACCAAACACAATACCCAATCTTTGATAGTACCAAACACAATACTCAATCCTTGATAGTACCAAACACAATACCCAATCCTTGATAGTACCGAACACAATACTCAATCCTTGATAATAACAAACACAATACTCAAATCTTGTAAATACCAAACACAATACTCTATCCTTGTAAATACCAAACACAATACTCAATCCTTGTAAATACCAAACACAATACTCAATCCTTGAAAATATAAAACACAATACTCAATCCTTGAAAATACCGAACACAATACTCAATCCTTTTAAATACTAAACAAAATTTTCAATCCTAGTAAATACAAAGCACAATACTCTATCCTTGTAAATACAAAACAACACTGCTCAATCCTTGAAAATATAAAACACAATACTCAATCCTTGATAGTACCAAACACAATACTAAATCCTTGTAAATACAAAACACAATACTCAATCCTTCACAGTACCAAACACAATACTCAATCCTTGATAGTACCAAACACAATACTCAATCCTTGATAGTACCAAACACAATACTCAATCCTTGTAAATACCAAACACAATTCTCAATCCTTGAAAATACCAAACACAATACTCATTCCTTGTATATACCAAACACAATACTCAATCCTTGTAAATACAAAACACAATACTCAATCCTTGATAGTACCAAACACAATACTCAATCCTTGATAGTACCAAACACAATACTCAATCCTTGTAAAAACCAAACACAATACTCAATCCTTGAAAATACAAAACACAATACTCAATCCTTGATAGTACCAAACACAATACTCAATCCTTGATAGTACCAAACACAATACTCAATCCTTGTAAATACCAAACACAATACTCAATCCTTGAAAATATACAACACAATACTCAATCCTTGTAAATACCAAACACAATACTCAATCCTTGAAAATAAAAAACACAATACTCAATCCTTTTAAATACCAAACACAATACTCAATCCTTGAAAATACCGAACACAATACTCAATCCTTGATAGTACCAAACACAATACTCAATCCTTGTAAAAACCAAACACAATACTCAATCCTTGTAAATACAAAACACAATACTCAATCCTTGAAAATACCGAACACAATACTCAATCCTTGTAAACACTAAACACAATATTCAATCCTAGGAAATACAAAACACAATACTCAATCCTTGTAAATACCAAACAAAATACTCAATCCTTGAAAATATAAAACACAATACTCAATCCTTGTAAATACCAAACACAATACTCAATCCTTGAAAATACCAAACACAATACTCAATCCTTGTAAATACCAAACACAATACTCAACCCTCGAAAATACCAAACACAATACTCAATCCTTGAAAATACCAAACACAATACTCAATCCTTGATAGTACCAAACACAATACTCAATCCTTGATAGTACCAAACACAATACTCAGTCCTTGTAAATACCAAACACAATACTCAATCCTTGAAAATACCAAACACAATACTCAATCCTTGTAAATACCAAACACAATACTCAATCCTTGTAAATATAAAACACAATACTCAATCCTTGATAGCACCAAACACAATACTCAATCCTTGTAAATACAAAACACAATACTCAATCCTTGATAGTACCAAACACAATGCTCAATCCTTGATAGTACCAAACACAATACTCAATCCTTGATTGTACCAAACACAATACTCAATCCTTGTAAATACAAAACACTATACTCAATCCTTGATAGTACCAAACACAATACTCAATCCTTGATAGTACCAAACACAATACTCAATCCTTGATAGTACCAAACACAATACTCAATCCTTGATAGTACCGAACACAATACTCAATCCTTGTAAATACCAAACACAATACTCTATCCTTGAAAATACAAAACACAATACTCAACCCTTGATAGTACCAAACAAAATACTCAATCCTTGATAGTACCAAACACAATACTCAATCCTTGAAAATACCAAACATAATACTCAATCCTTGTAAATACCAAACACAATACTCAATCCTTGATAGTACCAAACACAATACTCAATCCTTGATAGTACCAAACACAATACTCAATCCTTGTAAATACCAAACACAATACTCAATCCTTGAAAATACCAAACACAATACTCAATCCTTGTAAATACCTAACACAATACTCAATCCTTGTAAATACAAAACACAATACTCAATCCTTGATAGAACCAAACACAATACTCAATCCTTGATAGTACCAAACACAATACTCAATCCTTGTAAATACCAAACACAATACTCAATCCTTGATAGTACCAAACACAACAATCAATCCTTGTAAATACCAAACACAATACTCAATCCTTGAAAATACAAAACACAATACTCAATCCTTGATAGTACCAAACAAAATACTCAATCCTTGATAGTACCAAACACAATACTCAATCCTTGTAAATACAAAACACAATACTCAATCCTTGAAAATATAAAACACAATCCTCAATCCTTGTAAATACCAAACACAATACTCAATCCTTGAAAATACGAAACACAATACTCAATCCTTGTAAATACCAAACACAATACTTAATCCATGAAAATACCAAACACAATACTCAATCCTTGTAAATACCAAACACAATACTCAATCCTTGTAAATACAAAACACAATACTCAATCCTTGATAGTACCAAACACAATACATAATCCATGAAAATACCAAACACAATACTCAATCCTTGAAAACACAAAACACAATACTCAATCCTTGAAAACACAAAACACAATACTCAATCCTTGAAAACACAAAACACAATACTCAATCCTTGAAAATACCAAACACAATACTCAATCATTGATAGTACCAAACACAATACTCAATCCTTGATAGTACCAAACACAATACCCAATCTTTGATAGTACCAAACACAATACTCAATCCTTGTAAATACAAAACAAAATACTCAATCCTTGATAGTACCGAACACAATACTCAATCCATGATAGTAACAAACACAATACTCAAATCTTGTAAATACCAAACACAATACTCTATCCTTGTAAATACCAAACACAATACTCAATCCTTGTAAATACCAAACACAATACTCAATCCTTGAAAATATAAAACACAATACTCAATCCTTGAAAATACCGAACACAATACTCAATCCTTTTAAATACTAAACACAATTTTCAATCCTAGTAAATACAAAACACAATACTCTATCCTTGTAAATACAAATCACAATGCTCAATCCTTGAAAATATAAAACACAATAGTCAATCCTTGTAAATACAAAACACAATACTCAATCCTTGTAAATACCAAACACAATACTCAATCCTTATAAATACCAAACACAATGCTCAATCCTTGAAAATATAAAACACAATACTCAATCCTTGTAAATACCAAACACAATACTCAATCTTTGTAAATACCAAACACAATACTCAATCCTTGAAAATACCAAACACAATACTCAATCCTTGTAAACACCAAACACAATACTCAATCCTTGATAGTACCAAACACAATACTCAATCCTTGATAGTACCAAACACAATACTCAATCCTTCTAAATACCAAACACAATACTCAATCCTTCAAAATACCAAACACAATACTCAATCCTTGTAAATACCTAACACAATACTCAATCCTTGTAAATATAAAACATAATACTCAATCCTTGATAGTACCAAACACAATACTCAATCCTTGTAAATACAAAACACAATACTCAATCCTTGATAGTACCAAACACAATACTCAATCCCTGATAGTACCAAACACAATACTCAATCCTTGATAGTACCAAACACAATACTCAATCCTTGTAAATACCAAACACAATACTCAATCCGTGAAAATACCAAACACAATACTCAATCCTTGTAAATACCAAACACAATACTCAATCCTTGTAAATACAAAACACAATACTCAATCCTTGATAGTACCAAACACAATACTCAATCCTTGATAGTACCAAACACAATACTCAATCCTTGTAAAAACCAAACACAATACTCAATCCTTGAAAATACAAAACACAATACTCAATCCTTGATAGTACCAAACACAATACTCAATCCTTGATAGTACCAAACACAATACTCAATCCTTGTAAATACCAAACACAATACTCAATCCTTGAAAATATAAAACACAATACTCAATCCTTGTAAATACCAAACACAATACTCAATCCTTGAAAATAAAAAACACAATACTCAATCCTTTTAAATACCAAACACAATACTCAATCCTTGAAAATACCGAACACAATACTCAATCCTTGATAGTACCAAACACAATACTCAATCCTTGTAAAAACCAAACACAATACTCAATCCTTGTAAATACAAAACACAATACTCAATCCTTGAAAATACCGAACACAATACTCAATCCTTGTAAATACTAAACACAATATTCAATCCTAGTAAATACAAAACAAAATACTCAATCCTTGTAAATACCAAACACAATACTCAATCCTTGAAAATATAAAACACAATACTCAATCCTTGTAAATACCAAACACAATACTCAATCCTTGAAAATACCAAACACAATACTCAATCCTTTTAAATACCAAACACAATACTCAATCCTTGAAAATACCGAACACAATACTCAATCCTTGATAGTAACAAACACAATACTCAATCCTTGTAAAAACCAAACACAATACTCAATCCTTGTAAATACAAAACACAATACTCAATCCTTGAAAATACCGAACACAATACTCAATCCTTGTAAATACCAAACACAATATTCAATCCTAGTAAATACAAAACACAATACTCAATCCTGGTAAATACCAAACACAATACTCAATCCTTGAAAATATAAAACACAATACTCAATCCTTGTAAATACCAAACACAATACTCAATCCTTGTAAATACCAAACACAATACTCAATCCTTGAAAATACCAAACACAATACTCAATCCTTGTAAATACCAAACACAATACTCAATCCTTGATAGTACCAAACACAATACTCAATCCTTGATAGTACCAAACACAATACTCAATCCTTGTAAATACAAAACACAATACTCAATCCTTGATAGTACCAAACACAATACTCAATCCTTGATAGTACCAAACACAATACTCAATCCTTGATAATACCAAACAAAATACTCAATCCTTGTAAATACCAAACACAATACTCTATCCTTGAAAATACAAAACACAATACTCAATCCTTGATAGTACCAAACACAATACTCAATCCTTGATAGTACCAAACAAAAATACTCAATCCTTGATAGTACCAAACACAATACTCAATCATTGATAGTACCAAACACAATACTCAATCCTTGATAGTACCAAACACAATACTCAATCCTTGTAAATACCAAACACAATACTCAATCCTTGTAAATACCAAACACAATACTCTATCCTTGAAAATACAAAACACAATACTCAATCGTTGATAGTACCAAACACAATACTCAATCCTTGATAGTACCAAACACAATACTCAATCCTTGTAAATACCAAACACAATACTCAATCCTTGAAAATACCAAACACAATACTCAATACTTGTAAATACCAAACACAATATTCAATCCTAGTAAATACAACACACTATACTCAATCCTTGATAGTACCAAACACAATACTCAATCCTTGATAGTACCAAACACAATACTCAATCCTTGATAGAACCAAACACAATACTCAATCCTTGTAAATACCAAACACAATACTCAATCCTTGAAAATATAAAACACAATACTCAATCCTTGTAAATACCAAACATAATACTCAATCCTTGAAAATAAAAAACAATACTCAATCCTTGTAAATACCAAACACAATACTCAATCCTTGAAAATACCAAACACAATACTCAATCATTGATAGTACCAAACACAATACTCAATCCTTGATAGTACCAAACACAATACCCAATCTTTGGTAGTACCAAACACAATACTCAATCCTTGTATATACAAAACAAAATACTCAATCCTTGATAGTACGGGAACACAATACTCAATCCTTGATAGTAACAAACACAATACTCAAATCTTGTAAATACCAAACACAATACTCTATCCTTGTAAATACCAAACACAATACTCAATCCTTGTAAATACCAAACACAATACTCAATCCTTGAAAATATAAAACCCAATACTCAATCCTTGAAAATACCGAACACAATACTCAATCCTTGTAAATACTAAACACAATTTTCAATCCTAGTAAATACAAAACACAATACTCTATCCTTGTAAATACAAATCACAATGCTCAATCCTTGAAAATATAAAACACAATAGTCAATCCTTGATAGTCCCAAACACAATACTCAATCCTTGAAAATACCAAACATAATACTCAATCCTTGTAAATACCAAACACAATACTCAATCCTTGATAGTACCAAACACAATACTCAATCCTTGATAGTACCAAACACAATACTCAATCCTTGTAAATACCAAACACAATACTCAATCCTTGAAAATACCAAACACAATACTCAATCCTGGTAAATACCAAACACAATACTCAATCCTTGAAAATACCAAACTCAATACTCAATCCTTGTAAACACCAAACACAATACTCAATCCTTGATAGTACCAAACACAATACTCAATCCTTGATAGTACCAAACACAATACTCAATCCTTGTAAATACCAAACTCAATACTCAATCCTTGAAAATACCAAACACAATACTCAATCCTTGTAAATACCAAACACAATACTCAATCCTTGTAAATATAAAACAATACTCAATCCTTGATAGTACCGTACCAAACACAATACTCAATCCTTGTAAATACAAAACACAATACTCAATCCTTGATAGTACCAAACACAATACTCAATCCTTGATAGTACCAAACACAATACTCAATCCTTGATAGTACCAAACACAATACTCAATCCTTGTAAATACCAAACACAATACTCAATCCGTGAAAATACCAAACACAATACTCAATCCTTGTAAATACCAAACACAATACTCAATCCTTGTAAATACAAAACACAATACTCAATCCTTGATAGTACCAAACACAATACTCAATCCTTGATAGTACCAAACACAATATTCAATCCTTGTAAAAACCAAACACAATACTCAATCCTTGAAAATACAAAACACAATACTCAATCCTTGATAGTACCAAACACAATACTCAATCCTTGATAGTACCAAACACAATACTCAATCCTTGTGAATACCAAACACAATACTCAATCCTTGAAAATATAAAACACAATACTCAATCCTTGTAAATACCAAACACAATACTCAATCCTTGAAAATAAAAAACACAATACTCAATCCTTTTAAATACCAAACACAATACTCAATCCTTGAAAATACCGAACACAATACTCAATCCTTGATAGTACCAAACACAATACTCAATCCTTGTAAAAACCAAACACAATACTCAATCCTTGTAAATACAAAACACAATACTCAATCCTTGAAAATACCGAACACAATACTCAATCCTTTTAAATACCAAACACAATACTCAATCCTTGAAAATACCGAACACAATACTCAATCCTTGATAGTACCAAACACAATACTCAATCCTTGTAAAAACCAAACACAATACTCAATCCTTGTAAATACAAAACACAATACTCAATCCTTGAAAATACCGAACACAATACTCAATCCTTGTAAATACTAAACACAATATTCAATCCTAGTAAATACAAAACACAATACTCAATCCTTGTAAATACCAAACACAATACTCAATCCTTGAAAATATAAAACACAATACTCAATCCTTGTAAATACCAAACACAATACTCAATCCTTGTAAATACCAAACACAATACTCAATCCTTGAAAATACCAAACACAATACTCAATCCTTGTAAATACCAAACACAATACTCAACCCTCGAAAATACCAAACACAATACTCAATCCTTGAAAATACCAAACACAATACTCAATCCTTGATAGTACCAAACACAATACTCAATCCTTGATAGTACCAAACACAATACTCAATCCTTGTAAATACCAAACACAATACTCTATCCTTGAAAATACAAAACACAATACTCAACCCTTGATAGTACCAAACAAAATACTCAATCCTTGATAGTACCAAACACAATACTCAATCCTTGAAAATACCAAACATAATACTCAATCCTTGTAAATACCAAACACAATACTCAATCCTTGATAGTACCAAACACAATACTCAATCCTCGATAGTACCAAACACAATACTCAATCCTTGTAAATACCAAACACAATACTCAATCCTTGAAAATACCAAACATAATACTCAATCCTTGTAAATACCTAACACAATACTCAATCCTTGTAAATACAAAACACAATACTCAATCCTTGATAGAACCAAACACAATACTCAATCCTTGATAGTACCAAACACAATACTCTATCCTTGTAAATACCAAACACAATACTCAATCCTTGATAGTACCAAACACAACAATCAATCCTTGTAAATACCAAACACAATACTCAATCCTTGAAAATACAAAACACAATACTCAATCCTTGATAGTACCAAACAAAGTACTCAATCCTTGATAGTACCAAACACAATACTCAATCCTTGTAAATACAAAACACAATACTCAATCCTTGAAAATATAAAACACAATCCTCAATCCTTGTAAATACCAAACACAATACTCAATCCTTGAAAATACGAAACACAATACTCAATCCTTGTAAATACCAAACACAATACTTAATCCATGAAAATACCAAACACAATACTCAATCCTTGTAAATACCAAACACAATACTCAATCCTTGTAAATACAAAACACAATACTCAATCCTTGATAGTACCAAACACAATACATAATCCATGAAAATACCAAACACAATACTCAATCCTTGAAAACACAAAACACAATACTCAATCCTTGAAAACACAAAACACAATACTCAATCCTTGAAAACACAAAACACAACACTCAATCCTTGAAAATACCAAACACAATACTCAATCATTGATAGTACCAAACACAATACTCAATCCTTGATAGTACCAAACACAATACCCAATCTTTGATAGTACCAAACACAATACTCAATCCTTGTAAATACAAAACAAAATACTCAATCCTTGATAGTACCGAACACAATACTCAATCCTTGATAGTAACAAACACAATACTCAAATCTTGTAAATACCAAACACAATACTCTATCCTTGTAAATACCAAACACAATACTCAATCCTTGTAAATACCAAACACAATACTCAATCCTTGAAAATATAAAACACAATACTCAATCCTTGAAAATACCGAACACAATACTCAATCCTTTTAAATACTAAACACAATTTTCAATCCTAGTAAATACAAAACACAATACTCTATCCTTGTAAATACCAAACACAATACTCAATCCTTATAAATACCAAACACAATGCTCAATCCTTGAAAATATAAAACACAATACTCAATCCTTGTAAATACCAAACACAATACTCAATCTTTGTAAATACCAAACACAATACTCAATCCTTGAAAATACCAAACACAATACTCAATCCTTGTAAACACCAAACACAATACTCAATCCTTGATAGTACCAAACACAATACTCAATCCTTGATAGTACCAAACACAATACTCAATCCTTCTAAATACCAAACACAATACTCAATCCTTCAAAATACCAAACACAATACTCAATCCTTGTAAATACCAAACACAATACTCAATCCTTGTAAATATAAAACATAATACTCAATCCTTGATAGTACCAAACACAATACTCAATCCTTGTAAATACAAAACACAATACTCAATCCTTGATAGTACCAAACACAATACTCAATCCCTGATAGTACCAAACACAATACTCAATCCTTGATAGTACCAAACACAATACTCAATCCTTGTAAATACCAAACACAATACTCAATCCGTGAAAATACCAAACACAATACTCAATCCTTGTAAATACCAAACACAATACTCAATCCTTGTAAATACAAAACACAATACTCAATCCTTGATAGTACCAAACACAATACTCAATCCCTGATAGTACCAAACACAATACTCAATCCTTGATAGTACCAAACACAATACTCAATCCTTGTAAATACCAAACACAATACTCAATCCGTGAAAATACCAAACACAATACTCAATCCTTGTAAATACCAAACACAATACTCAATCCTTGTAAATACAAAACACAATACTCAATCCTTGATAGTACCAAACACAATACTCAATCCTTGATAGTACCAAACACAATACTCAATCCTTGTAAAAACCAAACACAATACTCAATCCTTGAAAATACAAAACACAATACTCAATCCTTGATAGTACCAAACACAATACTCAATCCTTGATAGTACCAAACACAATACTCAATCCTTGTAAATACCAAACACAATACTCAATCCTTGAAAATATAAAACACAATACTCAATCCTTGTAAATACCAAACACAATACTCAATCCTTGAAAATAAAAAACACAATACTCAATCCTTTTAAATACCAAACACAATACTCAATCCTTGAAAATACCGAACACAATACTCAATCCTTGATAGTACCAAACACAATACTCAATCCTTGTAAAAACCAAACACAATACTCAATCCTTGTAAATACAAAACACAATACTCAATCCTTGAAAATACCGAACACAATACTCAATCCTTGTAAATACTAAACACAATATTCAATCCTAGTAAATACAAAACAAAATACTCAATCCTTGTAAATACCAAACACAATACTCAATCCTTGAAAATATAAAACACAATACTCAATCCTTGTAAATACCAAACACAATACTCAATCCTTGAAAATACCAAACACAATACTCAATCCTTTTAAATACCAAACACAATACTCAATCCTTGAAAATACCGAACACAATACTCAATCCTTGATAGTAACAAACACAATACTCAATCCTTGTAAAAACCAAACACAATACTCAATCCTTGTAAATACAAAACACAATACTCAATCCTTGAAAATACCGAACACAATACTCAATCCTTGTAAATACCAAACACAATATTCAATCCTAGTAAATACAAAACACAATACTCAATCCTTGTAAATACCAAACACAATACTCAATCCTTGAAAATATAAAACACAATACTCAATCCTTGTAAATACCAAACACAATACTCAATCCTTGTAAATACCAAACACAATACTCAATCCTTGAAAATACCAAACACAATACTCAATCCTTGTAAATACCAAACACAATACTCAATCCTTGATAGTACCAAACACAATACTCAATCCTTGATAGTACCAAACACAATACTCAATCCTTGTAAATACAAAACACAATACTCAATCCTTGATAGTACCAAACACAATACTCAATCCTTGATAGTACCAAACACAATACTCAATCCTTGATAATACCAAACAAAATACTCAATCCTTGTAAATACCAAACACAATACTCTATCCTTGAAAATACAAAACACAATACTCAATCCTTGATAGTACCAAACACAATACTCAATCCTTGATAGTACCAAACAAAAATACTCAATCCTTGATAGTACCAAACACAATACTCAATCATTGATAGTACCAAACACAATACTCAATCCTTGATAGTACCAAACACAATACTCAATCCTTGTAAATACCAAACACAATACTCAATCCTTGAAAATATAAAACACAATACTCAATCCTTGTAAATACCAAACACAATACTCAATCCTTGAAAATAAAAAACACAATACTCAATCCTTTTAAATACCAAACACAATACTCAATCCTTGAAAATACCGAACACAATACTCAATCCTTGATAGTACCAAACACAATACTCAATCCTTGTAAAAACCAAACACAATACTCAATCCTTGTAAATACAAAACACAATACTCAATCCTTGAAAATACCGAACACAATACTCAATCCTTGTAAATACTAAACACAATATTCAATCCTAGTAAATACAAAACAAAATACTCAATCCTTGTAAATACCAAACACAATACTCAATCCTTGAAAATATAAAACACAATACTCAATCCTTGTAAATACCAAACACAATACTCAATCCTTGAAAATACCAAACACAATACTCAATCCTTTTAAATACCAAACACAATACTCAATCCTTGAAAATACCGAACACAATACTCAATCCTTGATAGTAACAAACACAATACTCAATCCTTGTAAAAACCAAACACAATACTCAATCCTTGTAAATACAAAACACAATACTCAATCCTTGAAAATACCGAACACAATACTCAATCCTTGTAAATACCAAACACAATATTCAATCCTAGTAAATACAAAACACAATACTCAATCCTTGTAAATACCAAACACAATACTCAATCCTTGAAAATATAAAACACAATACTCAATCCTTGTAAATACCAAACACAATACTCAATCCTTGTAAATACCAAACACAATACTCAATCCTTGAAAATACCAAACACAATACTCAATCCTTGTAAATACCAAACACAATACTCAATCCTTGATAGTACCAAACACAATACTCAATCCTTGATAGTACCAAACACAATACTCAATCCTTGTAAATACAAAACACAATACTCAATCCTTGATAGTACCAAACACAATACTCAATCCTTGTATATACAAAACAAAATACTCAATCCTTGATAGTACGGGAACACAATACTCAATCCTTGATAGTAACAAACACAATACTCAAATCTTGTAAATACCAAACACAATACTCTATCCTTGTAAATACCAAACACAATACTCAATCCTTGTAAATACCAAACACAATACTCAATCCTTGAAAATATAAAACACAATACTCAATCCTTGAAAATACCGAACACAATACTCAATCCTTGTAAATACTAAACACAATTTTCAATCCTAGTAAATACAAAACACAATACTCTATCCTTGTAAATACAAATCACAATGCTCAATCCTTGAAAATATAAAACACAATAGTCAATCCTTGATAGTCCCAAACACAATACTCAATCCTTGAAAATACCAAACATAATACTCAATCCTTGTAAATACCAAACACAATACTCAATCCTTGATAGTACCAAACACAATACTCAATCCTTGATAGTACCAAACACAATACTCAATCCTTGTAAATACCAAACACAATACTCAATCCTTGAAAATACCAAACACAATACTCAATCATTGTAAATACCAAACACAATACTCAATCCTTGAAAATACCAAACTCAATACTCAATCCTTGTAAACACCAAACACAATACTCAATCCTTGATAGTACCAAACACAATACTCAATCCTTGATAGTACCAAACACAATACTCAATCCTTGTAAATACCAAACTCAATACTCAATCCTTGAAAATACCAAACACAATACTCAATCCTTGTAAATACCAAACACAATACTCAATCCTTGTAAATATAAAACAATACTCAATCCTTGATAGTACCGTACCAAACACAATACTCAATCCTTGTAAATACAAAACACAATACTCAATCCTTGATAGTACCAAACACAATACTCAATCCTTGATAGTACCAAACACAATACTCAATCCTTGATAGTACCAAACACAATACTCAATCCTTGTAAATACCAAACACAATACTCAATCCGTGAAAATACCAAACACAATACTCAATCCTTGTAAATACCAAACACAATACTCAATCCTTGTAAATACAAAACACAATACTCAATCCTTGATAGTACCAAACACAATACTCAATCCTTGATAGTACCAAACACAATACTCAATCCTTGTAAAAACCAAACACAATACTCAATCCTTGAAAATACAAAACACAATACTCAATCCTTGATAGTACCAAACACAATACTCAATCCTTGATAGTACCAAACACAATACTCAATCCTTGTGAATACCAAACACAATACTCAATCCTTGAAAATATAAAACACAATACTCAATCCTTGTAAATACCAAACACAATACTCAATCCTTGAAAATAAAAAACACAATACTCAATCCTTTTAAATACCAAACACAATACTCAATCCTTGAAAATACCGAACACAATACTCAATCCTTGATAGTACCAAACACAATACTCAATCCTTGTAAAAACCAAACACAATACTCAATCCTTGTAAATACAAAACACAATACTCAATCCTTGAAAATACCGAACACAATACTCAATCCTTGTAAATACTAAACACAATATTCAATCCTAGTAAATACAAAACAAAATACTCAATCCTTGTAAATACCAAACACAATACTCAATCCTTGAAAATATAAAACACAATACTCAATCCTTGTAATTACCAAACACAATACTCAATCCTTGAAAATACCAAACACAATACTCAATCCTTTTAAATACCAAACACAATACTCAATCCTTGAAAATACCGAACACAATACTCAATCCTTGATAGTACCAAACACAATACTCAATCCTTGATAGTACCAAACACAATACTCAATCCTTGTAAATACCAAACACAATACTCAATCCTTGAAAATACCAAACAAAGTACTCAATCCTTGTAAATATAAAACACAATACTCAATCCTTGATAGTACCAAACACAATACTCAATCCTTGTAAATACAAAACACAATACTCAAGCCTTGATAGTACCAAACACAATACTCAATCCTTGATAGTACCAAACACAATACTCAATCCTTGATAGTACCAAACACAATACTCAATCCTTGATAGTACCAAACACAATACTCAATCCTTGTAAATACAGAATACAATACTCAATCCTTGATAGTTCCAAACACAATACTCAATCCTTGATTGTACCAAACACAATAATCAATCCTTGATAGTACCAAACACAATACTCAATCCTTGATAGTACCAAACACAATACTCAATCCTTGTAAATACCAAACACAATACTCTATCCTTGAAAATACGAAACACAATACTCAATCCTTGATAGTACCAAACACAATACTCAATCCTTGATAGTACCAACCACAATACTCAATCCTTGATAGTACCAAACACAATACTCAATCCTTGATAGTACCAAACACAATACTCAATCCTTGTAAATACCAAACACAATACTCAATCCTTGTAAATACCAAACACAATACTCTATCCTTGAAAATACAAAACACAATACTCAATCCTTGATAGTACCAAACACAATACTCAATCCTTGATAGTACCAAACACAATACTCAATCCTTGATAGTACCAAACACAATACTCAATCCTTGTAAATACCAAACACAATACTCAATCCTTGAAAATACCAAACACAATACTCAATCCTTGTAAATACCAAACACAATATTCAATCCTAGTAAATACAACACACAATGCTCAATCCTTGTAAATACCAAACACAATACTCAATCCTTGATAGTACCAAACACAATACTCAATCCTTGATAGTACCAAACACAATACTCAATCTTTGATAGTACCAAACACAATACTCAATCCTTGTAAATACCAAAAACAATACTCAATCCTTGAAAATACCAAACACAATACTCAATCCTTGTAAATACCAAACACAATACTCAATCCTTGTAAATATAAAACACAATACTCAATCCTTGATAGTACCAAACACAATACTCAATCCTTGTAAATACAAAACACAATACTCAATCCTTGATAGTACCAAACACAATACTCAATCCTTGATAGTACCAAACACAATACTCAGTCCTTGATAGTACCAAACACAATACTCAATCCTTGATAGTACCAAACACAATACTCAATCCTTGTAAATACAAAACACAATACTCAATCCTTGATAGTACCAAACACAATACTCAATCCTTGATAGTACCAAACACAATACTCAATCCTTGATAGTACCAAACACAATACTCAATCCTTGATAGTACCAAACACAATACTCAATCCTTGTAAATACCAAACACAATACTCTATCCATGAAAATACAAAACACAATACTCAATCCTTGATAGTACCAAACACAATACTCAATCCTTGATAGTACCAAACACAATACTCAATCCTTGTAAATACCAAACACAATACTCTATCCTTGAAAATGCCAAACACAATACTCAACCCTTGTAAATACAAAACACAATACTCAATCCTTGAAAATATAAAACACAATACTCAATCCTTGTAAATACAAAACTCAATACTCAATCCTTGAAAATAAAAACACAATACTCAATCCTTTTAAATACCAAACACAATACTCAATCCTTGTAAATACAAAACACAATACTCAATCCTTGAAAATACCAAACACAATACTCAATCCTTGTAAATACTAAACACAATATGCAATCCTTGTAAATACAAAACACAATACTCAATCCTTGTAAATACCAAACACAATACTCAATCCTTGAAAATATAAAACACTATACTCAATCCTTGTAAATACCAAACACAATACTCAATCCTTGTAATTACCAAACGCAATACTCAATCCTTGGAAATACCAAACACAATACTCAATCCTTGTAAATACCAAACACAATACTCAACCCTTGAAAATACCAAACACTATACTCAATCCTTGTAAATACCAAACACAATACTGAATCCTTGATAGTACCAAGCACAATACTCAATCTTTGATAGTACCAAACACAATACTCAATCCTTGTAAATTCCAAACACAATACTCAATCCTTGTAAATACCAAACACAATACTCAATCCTTGATAGTACCAAACACAATACTCAATCCTTGAAAATAACAAACACAATACTCAATCCTTGTAAATACCAAACACAGTACTCAATCCTTGATAGTACCAAACACAATACTCAATCCTTGATAGTACCAAACACAATACTCAATCCTTGTAAATACCAAAGACAATACTCAATCCTTGAAAATACAAAACACAATACTCAATCCTTGAAAATATTAAATTGTATTTTAAAATGAAATTGAAAATACTGAACACTTTCAGTGAAGTATGTTTGCAAACCATTGATTTGAAAAATCGTAATGGAATGAAAATAATTTCGCTGAAAGCTAAGTTACGATATTTATAGTTTTATTTTAAAATACGAGTTTGTATTTTCAAGGATTCAGTTATTTTATTTTGAATATTGTTTCGAAAATACAACTCTGCATGTAATGTTTATTTTCCCAGCTGGGCGCGTTATCAGTGCTGAGCGAGATCTCGCAGAATGTGGACGTGCGCCGCAGCCTCAGTGATCTAGGAGCAGTGCCCCTGTTGGTCACCATCCTGTCCGACCAGTCACGGGACTTGCAGAGCCTCGCCTCGGAGACCATAGCCAACGTAGCCCAGGTCCGCAAAGCGAGGAAAACTGTTCGCAAATGTGACGGCATTCCAAAACTGGTAAGTCTTATCCTTCTTCCAAGCTGAACTTGGTAGACAAATGGGTTCAAACAGGAACGTCGCACAATGTGAAGTATCATGAATCCAGCGAAACTGTTACACTCATGAAAATGGAATTTGAAACACTATGAAGAAATCGGCCATGTGTGTTGATTTTCTAGGTATGGAACCAAGTCATGTAAACAATAAGACTTTCGAGCTCATTGAATTGTTTATGCAGGTCTCCCCATGTGATTGGTCGCGGAGGGATCGCGAATCAGTGTAGCGTAGTTGACTTGCAGTCTGTGTAGTGAACTGTTTCCCGTCCAACTTACAGTCCTCGACAGCAGAGAAGAGCAGGCTATCAACAACTAAGACCAGGGCTCCACTGGCAGTTATTTGCTGCTTTTACGAGCAGTATTGTACTGCATAGTTTCTGCAGTAAAACAGAGTGACTATATTTACTGCGTTGTAAAGAACTGGCAAGACAAATGTTTCGGCTACACTGCAGCAAGAGGCAGTGAGCAGTGAAGTGCAAGCCGATCAAAACCAGATATAATTAATATTTTATTCACGTTTTATGGCATATCCTGAAAACGATAAGACTATTCTCTTTTGTAACTGTTATTTTGTGTTTATTGTTGCTCATTCGACATAGATGGTTGCGTCAGAGAAAATGATTTATGCATGAAAGTGCAACAGGATATTGCTCAACTTCAATTATTATTCGCTCACTATCAACCTCCATTCCAACAATGGAACAAAAACAGAATTCAACAACAGTTACTGAAAAGGTATGCAATTGATCGGTGCTAACTACGTGGTTCACAGCAAACTACTGTCTGTGGAGCCAGTGCATGGACGGCAAAGTGAAATGAAAATCCACAGCCTGCTTCCAGTCGACCAACCGGGTCAGGGATGGAATGAATGAAGCGCCCATCTAGAGGCGAGGATATGAACTGTGTCGGCTGCCGAAGCATGTCGCATTCCTCTGAGGCAATGATTAAATGAATGACAGATGAAATGAAATTATAGTGGAGAGTGCTGCTGGAATGAAATTTTGACAGGGAAAACCGGAGTACCCGGAGAAAAACCTGTCTGCCTCCGTTTTGTCCAGCACAGATCTCACATGGAGTGACCGGGATTTGAACCACGGACCCAGCGATGAGAGCCCAGCGTGCTGCCGCCTAAGCCACGGAGGCTACGCACGGCAAAGTACTGCAAGAAAATGGAACCTGACCTATTCTCAGCAGTACGACCTTGAACCTGCCGCCACCATTCATACTGTCACAGTAAAATACTGCACATGTAGCCGCATCCAGGGGAAAGCATGCTTCCCATTTTTGGGCAGTACAATACTGCTCATAAAAGCAGCAAAAACTGTAACTGCCAGTGGAGCCCTGGCCTATGACGCAGGTTGAGCGAGCTCAAGGGAGTGGGCTATCTCTACAGACAAGACCCGCGCGTGTTGGCCGACAGCGTCAACGATCAAATGAAGGTAGAGAGTAATTAATACCTGATGGTGCAGACCTGCCCGGACTACAGTTCAGCCGCTAAGTGTCTGGCTCTGACGTTTGGCGATGGTGGGAGAAGAGAACAATATAGCCAACTTACAGCAGTGTGAAGCTGCTAATAGAACCTTGCAACTTGCCATCATTGTAATTCTTCTCTAGCGTCTTCACTGTGTATCGTGGAAGTCCCACACCCCATTTGCAATTGTATGCATCATTTTATTATTCCGGCATTTTGCGATTACAAAACCTAAATTCTTGGATCGCAGTGGAATTTTGCCTATGTTGGCGAAGTAAGTTACTACGGTACCATGAAGATTGTTGTCACCTGTACCAATCAGTGGTTTTCCCGCTAAGCCGGTCTTTTTGTTTAGCTCGATGTTGCCAAGGCTCTCTTCTGTAGTCCAGTGGCTCTGTGTGTTAGTACAGGTTTGTTGTTTTATTGTCTTGTGTGTGCACACTTACCGGTTAACTGTGTGTAAGTATATTACTTTGCGGTTCGTCAGAATTCATTTAAAAACATGTGAAATATTGTATGATGTCCACGTTCTTTTATATTTCGCGTTACAGAATGGGCAACGCTGTCTCCCTCCCTCGTGAGAAATGTCAGAGCCGGACACTCGGTGTCTGGACTGTAGAGGACTTGTAGGGGGAGGTAGGAGAAGGACGATAGTGGAGGGGGTCACTGCTGCTGTGCTACTGGGAGCTAATCGTCACCAGCTGTCGCCATTTCATAACTTGAGATATTAATAATAATAATAATAATAATAATAATAATAATAATAATATTTAATGCAGCCAAACAGCCATAATGCAGTATACATATATACACATTTCACACTCTCACACATAAATAAAATTTAGTCTTTGCAGAAAGAATTTAGGGATGTCCTTCTCTCGGTACACACCAGCACATGGTACCTTTCAAATAGCTTATATGATTAAGCTATTTGTACCTTTCACACTGCTTTCCACATAATCTGCATAGGCATTCTGTGTCAGCCTTATGGAACTTCTCTGTCTTGCACACACGATGGTGGAAGCCATGAACTGCTAGTCTTGTCACTAGATGGCGAAGCTCATATTCTGCTCTCATCCATTCCTTGTTTATCATGGCATCTGTGGCATAAAAATCTTCCCATATGTCCTTTCTTTTGCCTTCCAGCTCTTTTAGTAAATCTGAGTATGCTGATGTACAGGGTAAAAGCATGTCGAGTCAAAGTTTTTCAATTAGAAAAGGTTCACTTGTCAGAATATAGACCAGTCGATTTGGAGTATATTTCGACAAGCATAATACTTTTTTAAGAAAATTTCCTTTGACGTTCTCTAGGTCTTTCAGATTCGTTTTGCCAAGGTGATCCCATATAATCTCTAAACCATACGTCAGTATGGGCAAAATTTTTAAGTGGAAGAGAGTCAACGCTGTGGTCAATGATAATCGTCTTAAATTTCTTATGCCGTTAATTGCCTTCGTTGCTGCTGCTGTTCGCTCTTTGATGTGCATAGTGTATACAAATCCTTTGTTTTGAAAGGTAATTCCTAGGTATGTATAATTTGTTACATGTCTTAATGATGTCTGTTTATATCTGATATTGTCGCTCGCTGTCCGTCTCCCTCCTTTCCTGAAAGTCATTACCACAGTTTTGTCTTCGTTTAAATCATTTCCTTCTGTCCATTTAGTCAATTTGTCAAAAGCTACCTGTAGGTTTTGTATGCTTGGTGATACTAGGGCCATATCATCAGCGTACATATATATTTTTACATTTTCGGTATCAATAGCGTTTGGAATTTCAGCTGTGGTTATTATGAAGAGTAGGGGGCTGATTGGATCCCCCTGTAGCACTCCATTTGTTTGCTCAATTGGGTTAGATCTTGTCACCGTGTCGTCTATTTCAACGATGTTTCTTGCTAGTATGTTCTTTAATAGTCTTGTTTCGTATGTTCTTCCTGTGATCTCTTCTACTTTTTCCATTATGTTCTTCCTGCTCATTAGGTCGAATGGCTTTGTGTAGTCAACAAATACCGCATGTAGTTTCCCTCCTGAATATTGCAGTTCAGTTTGAATATCATCCTGTAGACATTTTACTGCCTGAATTGTTGATCATCCCTTCATGAAGCCAAATTGCTCTTCTGGAATAGCCCTGCTAGTCATATAATATAACCGTCTTGTTAGTAGACTTGTTAGAATCTTGAAAAATGTACATTCAAGGGCTATGCCTCTGTATGAATTAAGATCTCCAGCATCTCCTTTTCCTCGTTTAGCGAACGAAACTCGATTTATCGTGATATTTCGATTTGAATGGCTGCCTGTGATTGGTTAGTTAAAGTGATTTCACTTCTGGCCGCTAGATAGCTCTAGAGCAGCACTGAAACGTCAAGTCGGAAGTAACGATGGCTTTACTATAGATTCCACAAGGGCCAGTGCAAGTGAAGTCGATCAGGATTGGTCATTATCCAGATCAGAGAAAATCTAGATTACGACCGTTCCTTCTAAACAAAGTATTATGTTGTTGCAACATGATTGTATGATGGTTTCTGATGTAAATATTTACAGTGAGTGCCCTCCCTATAGAATGAACCGGCCGCAATGCGTCAGCGTCACATTTAAAGCATGTGCCGATTACAACAGCAGGTATTACCGTCTTAAGGCGGGTACACACTTGCGAGCGACTGGCGAGCCGAGCGGCTCATGAACCGCTCGAGGAAAAAGTAAATGCCCGAGCCTTCTATGAGCATTATTTGAGCCATAATGCTCACGAGCAGAATCAGTCATTGTGTGTTGTTTCCACGTGCAAAACGGATGTCTTTCGAACAAGAAACTCTGCTTGCTGTGATGGTTGCGAGTGGCGCAGCTATGATGATGGCCAATTTAAATGAAAATGAAAAGAAACCCCGTCGGCGTTGGCGCAATGAGCTGTACAAAAGTCGAAGTGGGTCGGAATTATTGCTGGACATGAAGTTCCAGATCGTTAGTGGTCAGTATAAAATTTTCACACGGATGTCGCCTACTGACTTTGAGACTTAACTAAGCAGAATAGGTCACAAAATCTCAACCCGGGAAACATATCTTCGCTCTCCGATTTCGGTTCAAGACAGGCTCACAGAAGCTGGTACAGACTTGCGAGCACGTATCTCTGCCGTCCACACTGACACTGAGGTTTCCTTTGAGGTCGCAGTAAAAACCGACTTCAGCCGGGTCAGATTGAGCGGCTCAAGGTCGGCTCGAACTAGGCTCAGAAGCCCGTACACACTGACGAGGCTGGTAGTGTGAGCGGCTCATGAGCAAGTGTGTACCCGCCTTTACAGGTGCAGGGCGCCAAGGAATGTTCTCCGCAGCGACTACGAGCTGCTGCCAGGGGTATCATCAGCAGTTCAGTTGGCAGTACGGTGTCCTTGACAGGAGAGCGGTACAGTAAAGGTCACACGAGTGGATTGTGGGGTGTCGAAATCGTCAGTGTGTATTTCAGTAAGCGAGTGTTCAGATAGATTATTGGAAGAGTGCATCAGTATACAGGCGGTAATGTTTACTACTGAAGAGAGAGCTTTTGGTGGAATACATTTTTCGCGAAGGCGATCGGTTTATTGAAAATGTAAAACTAAAATTTCAGGTGTGGTTTCCTAATTCAAAGGGTCCAAACCGGGATACCGTTCAGGATTTGATAAGTAAATTTCGTGTGACCGACTCAGTTCACGATGTTCCGGGAACAGGCCGGCCTACGCTTTTAACAAACGAAAAACTTGATGAAATCTCCGGTATAATGCTGCGTAGTCCAGGAAAATCAACACGCAAATTAGCTCAGGAAAGTCTTCGATAATATGTGTAGACGTGTTGAAGTCTGTCTTCCAAACACTTCCAGCATCTGTTATGAATGACTGTGGTGATTACAAAGTTTACAGTTTGTTTGTTTGTTTGTTTGTTTGTTTGTTTGTTTTGATAAAAGCGGTAGCCGTGCTGCCAATGTAACTGCTGATGCTATCTCTTGCAGCAGCAAGTAAGCAAAGCGGAGAACATTCCCTGACGCCCTGTATTACCGCAGGCCTACATACGCAGCTGACAAGATACCTTACTTGTGATAATTAGGACTTGCTTTGAAGTTCTGTAGCCTGCCTCGCATCCCGTGAACATGGTTAGGTATAGAATAAACCATCGAATGCTCCTAGTGGAAACTTATTTCTCGAAGAAGTTGGCAGTAAATGTATTCGTAAGTTGCAGCGCTGTGCAACTTTTCTGGTGGGGGGACCTCAAACAAAAGGTGTACAGGAACAATCCACGTATTCTGGAGGCTCTTGAGAACGAAATAACTGCACTGATACCAAATATCAGAGTGAGGATGAATTACAGCGAGTGTACCAAAACTTTCTACGTTGGTGCAACGTGTGTTGAGAAAATGAAGAACAGCATTCCAGCAACTACACTACTCTGAAATTCATGTAAGTAATTATGGTTATTAACCCGCCCGCCTATAGACGATGCACGAGACCTATTTTTGTCTTTCACATTTTTCGTTCGCTCTCGAGCGCCGAGTCAATCTCTGGCATGTTCTTCTATCTGTTGGGCATTATCGAGCAATACTTGAGTTTGGATTTTGGCTTCCAGACGTAACTAACAGACCGTTTTGTAGACGTCTCTCCTCTACAGATAGAGTTCATCTCTGATGTAAACAATCATGGCGGAACAAGCAAGTTCTTCTCCCAGCGCTGTGATTTAAGATCAAAGAATCCGTCAGTTATTATTCACTAGTGAGCAGCAACATGAATTAGTTGCTCACTGATTTTAGGAATTAATTTGATATAGGACCCTTTATCTAGTATGGAGATGATGCACGAGTTGGCACAAAAATATTAATGTTCATTTTCTCAAAATAAAAAATAATATAAACGTAGGATTTGGAATTTGTATTTAGGCTAAAGAAAACTATAGACATTTTAAGCCCTTTGCCCCCCTGATAAGTTAAAAATTACCGCTTCTACAATTTGCTTTAACGGCGAACTGACAACTCAGCACTTAAAAGGTTAAATACTTTAAAAAAGTGTAAAAGTGTTGGGAGCTACGCTGCTGCTAACGCCAGTATCCTGCCGTTACACGGCCACCACGACTCTCCGTTTGATAGGGTGGGTCCTCACTGTGTGTTGGTAGCACTGTCCCACCTTTTAGCAGATAAAGACTTGCTTCTGTCCTAGGTGGATCTATTGGATGTGAATCCCCTAGCCCTCATCACCCCGATGGAAGACCTCACTCCAGAAGACAAGCAGCAGGTGTTTGTGGCTCGCGGAGGTGCCCGTGCCCTGTGGTCACTGTCACAATCAACCAAGAACAAGGAGGCCATGAAGAAAGCTGGATGTGTTCCTCTGTTGGGACGACTGATCAGGTCTTGCCACCCAGATGTGGTCGTCCCTATTATGGGCACCATACAGCAGTGTGCTACTGAGGTAGGTACACCAATCTTAACCCTTTATAGGCCAGACTATTTTTTCTAATTTTTACATTCAGTTTTTTAATTTAAATTTTGATTTTGATTTTTAATATTCAATATTATATTTTTTAAATAAATTTTAAAAATTATCTATTTATTTATTATTTTTAGCCTACTTTCGATTTATGCAAAAAAATGAAAGTAGACATGAGATCTACACAGGGCCAAAAATTGTGTGTCTGTCTGTGTGTGTGTGTGTGTGTGTGTGTGTGTGTGTGTGTGTGTGTGTGTGTGAGTGTGTGTACTCTGAATGTCTGCCCCCTATCAATTCGAACACGGTGAAACCGAATTGAACGAAATTTGGTACAGAGGTAGCACTAGCAAAGAACACCTCAGTGTCATGTTTTATATCGCCGCCATCTTGACGGAAACGTAATGGCGGCCACCCAAATGTTCAAAGCTTAAATCAAATTACGACTAACCTAATCATCCGATCTCTATCAAATTTTGCAACAACATATTGTACCCTTAGGAAAAGAAGCACTACACAAGACTATATTCGGGGTCGTGATCAGTTCTTGAATAGTATGAGGAGAAACGTGCTTCTTATAATTTCCAGGATTCATAGGGGAACTTAATGTTATAAATAAATTACATGACAGGATAAAATAAAACAAATAACAATTTAATTCGGAATTATATGACATGACAATAAATTAAATCCACCCTTATGTGAAACCATGAGCCATTTGCCTGCCACAAGTGACCTGCAAGTAACCCAGTAGCCCACATGCGACTTCCAGACATCCGACATTATGTAAACAAAGCCGGTTAAGGACCCGAAAAGTCCCGCACGTTTTTGTTCCCAGAGTGTTCTCAAACCGTGTCAGCCGTCAAACAAATGACCGACTTAAGCCATCAGTCCATAAAATAGCTACCTCAACAAATCAGCTTAGACAGCTGTAAAACACAAGGTGTACCAAAACGTCACCTCAATAGAAAAATTACACAGAATAAAAATACAAAAAATATTACAAAAAAACAAAGAAAACATGTTTACGTGTTGTGTGCGCTGTAGGACAATTGAAATAAATACTAGACGAGAATTCATTCCTGTTCGACCATTCTATTAAGACATGAATTCCCGTTCTGCGGGTTGGAAATCACGACAATTATGGGAATACACACTAAACGGCTAATACAATAATAAACACACTGACATAGTCTAACCCTTTATAAACAATCAATAATACACGAATTGTATATTTACACTAGTAGCAGCCGAACTAAGCGGTCTTAGGCTATGCAAATCAACACAAGGCAATCACGTGACATACAAGAACATATGGTTCGCCGTATGCAACCTTAAAATGACATTTAAAACAAACCGCACCACAAGGTGCGTCATAGTATCCGGTACTATAGACTATAAAAGCAAAGTAACCTTACAAAACTTGGCAGCGAACCAAGCAGCAGCAACAACAACAACAACAACAACAACAACAACAACAACAACAAAAAGAACAAGCCTCAACAGGCGAACAAACAATTACATATTACACTTCGATCAATACGGTCGGAAATTAGTTAGATTAGCGGCATGGATAGCTCCCCATTTAATTCAAAATATCATAACTTATCAGGCAAGACATTTAATTTATTACCAAAGAATGCATTTGCGCGCACGCTACTGCTTATCGCATTCCAGATCTGAGTACAATGGTCATTCAAGCTATCTCAACTGTGCTTTTGTGTGTGTAGACAAAAATACCCATGCCTCTAGCCTGGATTCTCGTAGATAGCCTCACTGGCTCCTGAAATCGCGAGACATAATAAATCAATACCATCATATTCTTGAAAAAATCCCCCTTGGGATATCAAGATTCACAACATCAGCAAATGCGCCCCGCAGGTTACGCAAGCTGAAAAATATAGTAGCAACGGTCCTGGGTCCACTGCCCAAAACTGCTCACAATCAAAGAAAATTCACACATAGCACACACACATCATGGCTTGACAAAATGACCCCCACTCGTACTTCAGACAAAGAATAAATTACCAAACAAGACTAATGACCTGAATACAGACAGGCGGACGGCCTTCTGTAGCAACAAAGTTTGCACACAGCAAAACAAAATAAACTAGCATTTGCCTGATCAATCATAACAAAAAAAGACGGGAATTCCCCCCCCCCCATGTCTAGCATTACAGTTAAAACAGATCCATTTGTCACCCCTATCTAACATTTCAGCCGTAAGTAATCTCAATAGCGCGATGATTTCAGGCGCGCGAGCGACCTGAGAGCAAGCACTCTAGCAAAAAGCGAAAGGCAAAAGCCACAAAAAACACACAAAATCTAATATTTACAACAAATTGTCACGTGATGCTAAGAAAAACAATTATGTCAGCGAAATAATTTATATTTAACACAGCAAATCAAAACAATTATTTACAAACAAATTTCCCAAACATTGCGCGTGATGCCGCCTCGTCCAAATTTAAATAAATGTAATTGTGTACTCGTCACTTCAGCTTTGCCCAGTGCCTGACAGCACCCTCGTCATCATCCATCTGAAGACCTAGCCCATCGTACTACACATCATGGCAGATGAAATAACATGGTCCAGATCTTCCTTCTTGTGGCCGAACATCTTGCTGTTGGAAAATGTTATTATACTAATAATATGGCTAGCTAGATTGCTTAATAAGCTACTAAATTTACTTTGTTCGATGCAGTACCGAAGACATTCCCTAGACTGTGGAACTGTCTCCACCTAACACACATTACTTATCACAATACATGTTGCGCGACACACAACACAATTAAACATCAAACTCCTAAGTGCTTCCATGGCACTCGCAAAAAGTTAAAGCATCAAAGTGCCTCGTGATCGGACAGAGTAACACCCTATAAACGTCTCAGATTCAGAAAATCAAGTGTAATGTCTGTTCACAGACCGTAGTATTTATATGTTTTAGCACAGCACTATGTGGAAGGGGTACTGTGCCCAACTCTAGGAATGGGTATTCCAAGTTTCAGACACCTAGATATCAAGGGAAAGGCTGTAGCCGCTTTTGATAGTTGAGATATTTGAATATCGCGCTACATTGCTTCTCGAAGCATTTGGAGATAATTTACCGATACTTGGATGTCAAGTGACGTAGCGAGTAATAGCAGAGGTGGAGGCTATTTATTGATTAAATAGTTAATTATGGAGTTGAGACTTGAGACTGGGATCAGATTACTGGCACGGCCAAATGAAAGAGAATGCAATTAGTATCAAGTAAATCGGACCAGGGATTTAAGAGATATGAGGATTTCCAGATATCAGGTGATGACGCGTGACCCTGACAGTTTTGAATAAAAGCCAGCTGGCCGAAGCAACTTCAGCTCATTCTAACACAAGCACTTGGCGAGCAAGTTGCTGCGACGCTGAGCCAAGGCACATGGTTGCCGGATCTACGCAGAAGTTCTTTTCAAAGTCGTGATAGTCACGAAAAGTGCTGCGCTACGAGTTGGAACTTAGTAAGTTTCTGGTGAGAAGAATCACTGAGGTGATTGATTTTCTACAGACATTGGTGGAAATATTTATATTTCTACAAGGACATATGCTAGACTTTGTCTAGAAAATAGTACTTTGTCACAGTCCAGTAATAACTTAATACTTGGATGTTTAAATCCATTCCAGTCAGTTTTCATTTTTTGTAACTAGTTAACCACTTCGATCTGTCAGTACACTGAAGACTAGTCTATAACGGTGGCGTTCATTAGTCTACGCAAGGGAAACTACAAGTTGCCTAGCGCATGGTAGATGGTGATATTAATAAACCATGCCCAGGGAACGATCTTCAGAACAGCCGTCAATTGCTTAGACTGTCAGTGTTTTTCTTGTACTGATAAGATTACAGTGAGTTATGTTACAACTGACATATCTAAGAAGAGATCACTTAGATCTGACCCCATTTAAACAAACTGTTATGGCTTTGATAGAAGCCCATATTAAAATGGAACCACAGTTAATTCAAACGTCATAAGATACTACCACTATGTCTGACTAGACGAATTGTGGGTATATGATGGCGGCCGATACAAGGATTATACGTGCTTGTCCGATAGGGCATGTCTATGGATAAATCTGGTACAGACCAGGTTTACTACGCTTCAAGACCATCAAGAAATGTAAGCCACATTTGAATTATATTATGCCTAGCTAATTGGAACAAACTATTTTTCTGCAGATGACCAACACATATTTTCTTCGTATTTAAAGCTTGCAATGATTTACGCAAGACTTGTTAGAGTTATTCTGAGTATTTTCAGCACTCAGAACAGTTTAGGATCGATGACCGAGCATTTCGAAGATTTATTTGAATTTTTCATATTTTTTGGGAAATCACGGTAATCAGCCGATGTAACTGTAAAAGTTAAATTTATTTTTGTTGAGGAATGGATGTTTTTTCCATATTCGAAGGTTCGAACATGTGGATTCTCTCATAATGAGATGATAATTAAACATATTTAAAATGATATAAATAATAATAATAATAATAATAATAATAATAATCCACTAATAATAATAATAATAATTTTCATAATTTTTCTAAATAATTCTTGGATATTATATTTTATAATAATCATATGTATTGAGAGAGAGCCTGTGAAGTAGTTTAATCATTTCTAGTTTGGAACAGGAGATTTTCCGAAGGATAGTGGTTAGCGCAAGCCCGCATTCAACCAACATTTCAGTTCTGGTTGAACAGTTGATATTTGCAATGAGCAAAGTATATTTTTCAGATAACACGGAGAGGCATGAAACGGGAAGCAATTGATATTTGTATCAAATAGGATATTTTTGTATTTATATAAAATCATGACGTAAATACACTCGAAAGTGAAATAAAGATTTTCATAAGTATGGTAAATTCACGGGTTGAACTGAATGGTAAAATAAAATAAACTTGTAAGTTTATTAATCTTCCAGTGTTGATAACAAGCAGAGGCTTGATTTATTGTATAAATTTTGGGAAGATAATTTATGTGTGTGGAGTAGTTGAAATGCCATTCCCAGGTACGCATGTTTAAGTCGCAGGAATGAAGGTTTTTTCGAGCATCAATCAAATAGCAGGTTCGATGGCTCAGGTTTATAGGAGTATTGGAACTACACATTTTGTCGTATGAATGACCCGAAGGTTATTTCTTTAAAACCATCAGTTCTTATTTCAACCTTGTTTACGAATTCCATTTAGACTTTGATTTTGCTAGAACCCGGATTTGTCATGATAGTAGTTTATTCTTCTTCAGAGGAAGACCTTTGCCGTTGTTGTTGTTGTAATATTGTGTTCTTACACAAATAATAGAATGGGCCACTGCCAATTAAAAATAATTCTTTAACCACGAATAATTTGAAGGATATTTTCAGTCCTAGTGCCATAAACTAAATGAATTTATTATGAAGCTACAAATTCTTATTTCCGCATTCTGTCGAAGAATTGCAAGTTGTAAAAGTTACTAAAAATGGCCATAAATATAAATATTTTTTTCATAATGATTCCAAGTGGATAATCTAATAGTTGAATGGTTCAACAATTTATTGATCAAGTTGATGATTCAGAAATCATGTATTTTGTTTGGAACTTGAAGTTCATAATCGAGTCACTTCTCGAATGTTTAATGTCAGAAGAACAATTAATTGTTGTTGTGCTTCGCACAGTTCTTCGATGCTATGCTCAAGGTCAAATACTTTTCAGATGTTGTTAATATGTGTTAATAATTTGTATTGCTTCAATGATGATAATATTTTTCGACGATATATTTTTGAAACTGGAAAACTAAGTGAAAGTTTAAAATTCTATGAACATTTATTCTACGAGTGTTAATATCATGTAAATATTCAAACAGTGATCTACGATATTTCCAGTATAGACAATTAACTTTGAACTGGAATTAAATATTAATAATTTTGGAACACAGTCTACAGGACTATTAATCGGACTTGTGTTTCCAAAAAGATTGTCAAATGTGTTTGGAAAATTTCTGTATATTGTGTGTAAATAAGAGTGTGGATCGCCACACGTGGATGATGCTACTTTGAGCATCTTTGCAGTCAGATTTTAACTTCAAAATAAACTGAGATAATTTGACAGGATGTGTTACTCCCAATTAAATCTCCTTCTATCCTTATTGTTGCATTGAGCCAAAAATCAGTAAAGCATTTTTTTAATTTGATGTCGTTTTTGCGATTTGCTTTAACCCATCTGGCGCTCCGGGATATTTTGACTCTCGTGCTGACTGATTATTGGTAAAATGCATATGTGGTCGTGCGGACTCCGGTCTAAACGGGCACAGTACCTCGCTCCGCAAGAATTCTTGATAATTGTCCCACAGACTTCGGACACATCTCAATCAACTCGTAAAAATCAGCACTTTCGATTGACACTCGCGTGCAGAAAATCGCATCATGGCAACACATATTTCTTGATTTCGTGGGCAAATATCCATGCTTCCAAAACCTAGCGTCCTGATGTTATTGGCTGTTCATTCAAATAACTTTATACATCTAGGTGGTGGATTCCTCCCCCAATATGACGTAGGTCGTGACCTCGGTTGCTACCTGAACTCTGCGCCTTCACTCTAACATCCTCCAGACAAGGAAAATCAACCGACTTCTCGTTTGAAATAAGCAACGGACTTTCATCTCGCAACAGCATTTCCCCCTTTCTTAGAATTGGCCGTTGGTCTTGCTGGCGACATAGACAGGATACTTGGTTCAACCAGACAGACTACTATTACCAAATATGACCATCAGTTTCCTCAACGGAGCTAAATCAGAGCTGAAGAAATAAAATATTTGAAGACTTAAATAAGGGCTTATATTTAAGGGTTCAATATATTCGTATGGCGAGCGTCTTTTGACTAAACTACAAGGTCATCACACCAATAGTTTGCAGATGGCGGCCACGTATGTGTGCAAATTGATTCCCCCTATCAATTCAAACACGGTGAAACCGAATTGAATGAAATTTGGTACAGAGGTAGCACTAGCAAAGGGCACTCCAGTGCCTTGTTTTATATCGCCGCCATCCTGTCGAAAAAGTAATGCCGGCCACCCAAATGTTAAAAGCTTGAATCAAATTACGACCAAACTAATCATCTGATCTCTACCAAATTTTGCAACAACACAAAGGGCACCTCAGTGTCATGTTTTATATCGCTGCCATCTTTACGGAAACGTAATGGTGGCCACCCAAATGTAAAACGCTTAAATCAAATTACGACCAACCTAATCATCTGATCTCTACCAAATTTTTCAACAACATACCATTATGTGAGAAGCGTTCTTTCACCAAGCTACAAGGTCATCAGTCAAATAGTTTGCATATGGCGGCCATGTATGTGTGCACATTGATTCCCCCTATCAATTCAAACGCGGTAAAACCGAATTGAACGAAATTTGGTAGAGAGGTAGCACTAGCAAAGGGCACCTCAGTGCCATGTTTTATATCGCCGCCATATTGACGGAAACGTAATGGTGGCCACCCAAATGTAAAAAACTTAAATCAAATTACGACCAACCTAATCATTTGATCTCTACCAAATTTTGCAACAACATACCTCTTTGTGGGAAGCATCTTTTGACTTAACTACAATGTCATCAGCCCAATAGTTTGCACATAGCGGTCATGTATGTGTGCAAATCGATTCCCCATGTCAATTCAAACGCGGTGAAACCGAATTGAATGAATTTTTTTACAGAGATAGCACTAGCAAAGGGCACCTCATATTCATGTTCAACATCCGTATAGCACGTTGTATTTCAACAAGCTACAACAACCAACATTCAATTATACTCCTTGAAAAGGACAAAGAGTTATAACAATACCCATGCATTTAGGAAAGTAGGCTATATGTTCTTTATTGAACATCTTGTTAATTTTATAATTTTGACTTTTTAATTTTATAATCTTAATTATATTTTAATGTTTAGAGTGTTTTATTTTAATATTAGTGTTCATTATGTTTTATTTTATTGTTTCTTCTCCTTTCCTCGATTTGGACCGCGTAAAATAACCCATTGCTTTCACTACTGTCTCTTATTTCCTTTATCCTTTCTTGCCTTCCAGTAGGTCTTCATTACTTCACTTTGTCTCCTTCTTCTCTCTTCCGTCCAGATGTTACCCGCTTCTTCTTTTCCTTATCCTGGAAACCCTTGAAATGTTTGATCATTTTCTGAAAAGTGGTCTGTCCTGAATAATATCTATTGTTACTTCCATCTCTTCAATATCCCTTTTTATATTTTGTACCCATTGATTACCATTCTTGCTTTTTATACATGACTGAAAATTTGTTTTGTGAGTCTGGTGTTATTCATTCTCATTACGTGTCCAAAGAAATTAACCGTCCTTGTTTAGTTTTAATATTTTTCATTATATTTACTAGTTGAAATTTTATCCAGAATCATAAAACTAGACATAATATTTGCTTATCAGAAATATTAGCCTACATCTACAAGAAATTTTGTCGAAATTAGGCACTAAAAGCACCTATGATAATGGCCTACAAACTCATTTTATAGTAGGTGATTAATATACAGGCCACTATCCTATAAATAAGCCAACGATTATTTCAAAATGAAAAATAAATATTTTAGAAGGGTATTTCCGATAGAGAGGGATAAGAAAAAGTAAAAACATATTATTCGTGCTCTTGGGATAATGCCGTGTGAAAAAAAAAATACCAGACGTTTCGATGGGGAAACTTGCCTCCTTTTTCAATAGAATTAAAACAATGTGGCCAAAGAATGTGTGTCAATAAGCTTATAAAAAAAGATACAGTCAGTCTGAGAGACTAGACTTTATATCATTTCATATGGCGCATGCTACAAATGCTATGTTAGAAGGCTCAGGAGGGCTTCTCGCTTCGCTCGAAACCCCAGGACTCTTTCAACAGACTCCATTACTGCATGAGATTTAGCTTTAGTAGATATAATAGCACTATTACTGTCAACAGACTCCATTATTAACCCACTTTACGTAAACTGTAAGTAAGCAAGTTTAACAAATGATCCACAGACTCCATTATTAACACACTTTACTACCCTGCACAAATTGTAAACTGTAAGTAAGCAAGTTTAACGAACAAACGCGCAAGTACAGAGATAGCAAGAATCACGTGAACGCTTCATGATCAACAAGTTGCAAGTCATTCAGTATCACGCAGCTAGCGCGTAGGCTTCCCGCGCGGGGAACGGGGAGCGGGAGGTACACTCTGCTGCATGACGTCACGCACTCGCTTCCCGCACGGGGAACGGGGAGCGGGAGGTGGACTCTGCTTCATGACGTCATACACGCCGTAACCGTAACACATAACGTTAGACTCAAGCATAACGACGAAGTCGACAGGATCATTTGAAATGATAAAAACTAGAGAAATTCCTCTGTTCGTCACCAGATAGCAGCCAGAAGCTACTGTATGGACCTTGCCTGCTATCTGGTGACGAACAGAGACATTTTCTAGTGTTTGTAAGCTCATTGACACACATTCTTTGGCCACATTGTTTTAATTCTATTGAAAAGGGTCTAGAATTTTAAATGTTATTAGCATACTTCTCTCATTTTGCAAAAAAAAATGAGGAAAAAGTAGACTTATGAGATCGATCCAGGAAAATGTATGTCTGTCTGTCTGTCTATCCGTCCTTCTGTCTGTCTGTCTGGCTGGCTGGCTGGCTGTCTGTGTGTGTCCCTCCCCCTATCAACTCCTAAACGGCCACAGCTATGGAAACCAAATTTGGTATGAGTAAAGATCTATGCCGGAATATCTCAAGGCCATATTTAAAAATGATATCAGTGCTACCAACTGCTGAAAAATCGCAATTGAAATTTGAGCTCAATGTTGGATATCCTGGAAGGTATGCATGGGAGCTATTCCAAAGATGGCACACATATAGACAATAATATTTCATTTTAATTTCCAGGAGGCCATAGATGACAGTGTTACCAACATGATTCTAAGCCAGCTGATAAGTCTAATTTTTAAATGCATGTAACTTCTACACTATCAATTGGATTTCAACGAAATTTCGTATGTACTATGTGTACAATAACAAATATGACTATGCGTATTCTTAAGAGCAACCAGGGCTGCCAACTGGTAATAAATGCTCTCTCTATTATTTTATCCTAATACCAATATATCAGAAAGTATGCAAACCAAGAGCTCGAAACTTTGCACACGTATAGCACATGACCTTATACATTGATTGGGAGTACCTAGTATACGTCAGTACTTCCAACATGATTCTAAGCTTGTTGATAGGTCCAAAGTTTAAATGCATGTAACTACTATACTAACAAATGGATTTCAACCAAATTTCGTATGTGACTTTTGAACCAAAACTCATATGAATGTGCGTATTCTTAAGAGCCAGCAGGGCCGCCAACTGTAAATAAATGCTCTCTTTCTATCTTTTTACCCTAATATATATTAATCAAAATATATGCAAGCCAACAGCTCTAAACATTGCATACGTATAGTACCTAACATTCTAAATTAATTTGGGGTAACTAATGTACGTCAGTGCTGCCAACATTATTTAATCCTTCTGATAATTCCAATTTTAAATGCATGTATCTTCTGTACTAACGAATGGATTCCATCCAAAATTGGCACAATTTATGTATTTATTTATTTATTTATTTATCGTATGGCTTTTAGTGCCGGGAGTGTCCGAGGACATGTTTGGCTCGCCTGAGTCTGTAGCTGCTTCCAGCGGACACCCTAAAGGGTGAGCTACAAGTTCCGTTCAATTTCAAGTAGTTCCAACTTTCGCCACCAGATATCAATGATACCTATAGGTGAACGTTGGAACTTTGATAGAGCGTTCTGACGAAATCTAACCTAACAAATTTTGCTTTACACAAGTTTAGTCTGTGAAAGGATCTTTTACATGCCATAAATCTATGACATGGGACCGCCGGCTTTACTTCCCCTCCGAAGGAAGGCATACTGAAGGATTGTTAACGCTCTTAAAAAATCCGACGACTTCGGCCGGGTTTGAACCCGCGATCTTGGGCATAGCAGTTCAGCATGCTACCGACTACGCCACCGAAGCCGCTATTGGCACAATAATAGATCATAACATTTTAGATTAATTCATACATTCTAAGAAAAGTAGGCTCTTTAGTTCGTCACGGAACTACTTGTTTTAAATGTAGTTCTCACACGGCAATATCCCAAAAGCATGAATAATTTTACTAATGTTCCGGGCCGTGAAAACCTTAATCTACATATTATTAAAAACATGTTTGTACCGGTATGCGGTTTACCGCCAGAGCCACTGTCATTGGTCCTCCATTCTCCGCCTAGTCCTTTCTTCTCTTTTAGAATTTCCATAAAATTTCCTTTTGAGGTTTGAAATAAATCTGCCTTACTTTATAGAAAATATTTTGATTTTTTTTATGGGACATCCTTAAACAACGTTCGCTTGAATGCGGGAGGAGCGTCTATACGTCAGGGTTTTAATGTTGGAAACATTTTGAAATGCCACTAAGAGCACTCAGGGTCCAGTTTAGCCAAACCGTAAAGTTAAGCTATTTTGACAATTGTGACAAAAGTTGAAAAACAAGAAGACCCGGAAAAGTGTCAAAATGTGTGTTTTTAAAAGCTGTATCATATTTCAAAATACAATTTTGAAAATTACTTCCGGCTTAAATGATAATTTGAAAAAAATGTGCTAAAAACGCTTGTTTTTAAAATGGAACTTGTTCTACAAATTTAAATGAAATTAAAATTTAATTGTTTTAATGTATTCTTTGATTTCTTATCTTCAATTTGTGGGAAGCAGATTTTTGAATTTCTCCAAACGGAAGTAGATATTTCGATTATGATTTGAACATGTATGGGTCGACCACCCAGGCCCGAGAAAAAGTTGCTTTACGAAATTAACAACAACTATTTTCAGAACTGTCGGATCAGATTAAAACTCCGTACACACGTTAACAATACGTTTCTTCAACACGTATTAATGTGGCATTACGATTTAATTAATACTTTTAATGTAATGATCTTTCTTTGTTCTTTTTTTGTTCAATCACCTATAAAATTTTAACGGGTTACCATACAAATGTTAACTTATCATACTGTAGCTAAACGCAGAATAAAATAAGGAAAAGTTTGGTGAAGCTTGTTTTTAGGTAAGACTACAGGTAGCGATTTTATTGACGTCTAAACTCGAGTGTCTATACTTCTTTCCCCGACAGTAGAGCTCGTAGAGATAGATATAGGTCAGAAAAAGGAATGTTTCTTGCTACCAACTTCCTACTTGACAAGTAGTATAAATAAACAGACAGAATGAAATTGTATCTCCATTACTTTTGTTAAAGGTTAGCTACCAGCTGGCGATACAAACAGAGGGTATGATTCCTGATTTGGTCCGCCACCTATCAGATGACAACATAGAGCTCAAGAAACATTGTGCTTCAGCTATATTCAAGGTAAGACATTAAGACAATTAATTATGAATTGTGGAGTTTACAACGTGGTAGATTATGGAACATAATTACCCATCATTCACATACCTTTCTGGGAGTCATTAGGAATTGAAAATACTGTCAAATATCACTAATATACAGTCAAATATCACTAATATTGCTTGTAGCATGTTCAACGACGGCAGATGTTTGTGGCCGACAATTTGACGTCATATTGCGTTGCCAACATGTCCAAATACACCACACGACACACGTAACTTTGTAATTACGGTATGTGGAAAAAGAAAAAATAATAGTAAAGCCATTCGCCTGGATAAAGATTATTGATGCGTGACTACCCCCACTGTGCGTGACAAAAACCAGAGGTGTTTACAGAGAGCCGCGCTACCTAACAATTATTGGTCTAAACGAAAACCATTGGTCTGCCGGATGCTATATAGTACCGAATGCGTGGGGTTGGCAATACTGTACATGGCGGAGTCAGCTGGAATTTCATAGGTATATAAGTCATGATCCTATTGGGGATGGCTGGGTGGGTTACAGACAGCGGAGGAGTAAACTATACCATCTCCAGATATCATTACTACTGGTAATTTGGCTAATTTCAATAGTTCAAATTTTTTTTACTTCGGTTCAGGTAAACTCCACTCTTACCGTAAGACATTTCCAAGGTAACAATTCAACTCACAGACAAACGTTATCAAGGGTCTTTATCTCTTCTCCCCCTAATCTCAATTAGTTACAGGGCCACTTTCTGAGATTCCAGAGGTAAAATGTACATCGCGTTAAAAATCCCTCAGTATGCCATCCTTCTAAGGGGAAGTAAAGCCGGCGGTACCAAGTCATAGATTTATGGCATGTTAAAGAACCTTCCACTAATTGCACCTGTGTGAAGCTAAATTGGATAGGTTAAAAATGTAAACAACGCTCTTAGGTTTCTACGTTTGTTGCCAAGAGCCAACTGCGGTGGCGTCTAGTAGCTAATTTCTGAACTTGGCCTAGTAGTCGTTGACGGTGGCGCTTGGTGGCAAAAGTAGGAAATATTTGAAAAATTCTAAGTGCTTAAATTTAAAAACAGATAACATACACTAATACAGTCATCACAATTAACACCGGTTATCAGACAGATTCTACACACACCCAAAGTACACGGGGCTACATGACCGCGTTGTCGCAGCCCCTAAACTTAAGAACCAACCAACCAAAATGTACATCAGAGCTCTGCAGAGAGAGCCACATGTCCCCTTCTCTCTCCTATAGATTTCAAGACCAGCAATATTGTTCTGGGTTTCTGACATGTACAGTTAAGTTATTTTTATTTATTTATTTATTTATTTACTTATTAATAATTATTACATATAACCATGAAAGAGCCATTTTACACTAATAATTTAACAATCTTAAATGATATTAACAAATACAACAACAATAACAGGTAACAAATGGCAGTGATGAAGTTAGTTCACGTCCACTACAGTCGTATTACGGTACTGTCCTGTTATATGTGTATAACTGATGCTAACATGAATAAAGATAACTATATATGTATAGAAACAAGCAGTGCCAGTACTAAACAATTTATATGATGTAATAGGATAAAGGAAAGAACTGACAGAGCTAATGTAGCCTTCTGTATAATATAATAATGTCCCTGTCTAGTGTGCCGAGGATGATGACCTGACTAGGGATCTGGTGAGGCAGCACGGAGGGCTAGATCCACTAGTCAAGCTAGCCAGGGATACCAACATCCATGAAAATAAACCTCTGCTAGCAGCTGTCACCGGGGCAATCTGGAAATGTGCTATGAACCACAGTAACATATATCGCCTGAATGAACTCAACACTGTTGAGGTTCTGGTGAGCCTCCTGCAAAACGAGAGTGAAGAGGTAAGACAGATTTGTTTTGATCCGAGGAGGTGCTCAGTAATAATGAGTGACAGACTGTGTCCTCAAAAATATTTAAACACCTTAAAATTCATAAAGTGGTACAGACATGCCTGATATTAATGGATAATCCATACATAAACTAACAGTAAGTTACTTGTAGGGGATCAAATTTTTACAAGAAAATCATTACAAGTCGCATAAAAGAAAATAACACTTGTGTTACCCATGAACAGCGTGTTTCACTTGAATACACAACAGGGGTTGTGTGGGTTGCCTACCACTTGCAATAGAGCCGCGACAAGTTCATGCTCGCTAATTCGTCTATCTCTGGTCCCTGTGCCTTGGTCTTTTCTGTCCTTTCGTTTCAAAGACTGTCACGGTGACTCAGACGCTAGCGGAGACTTTTAACAATCTACTTTTTTTTTTGTTAAGTGCTGTGCCTGTTTTCCCATTTACTGTTTTGAGTTTACCAAAATCTTCGTTTGAAAATAATTACAAACACTTTTGTTGGTAGGTAATTGATTTTAGTGATTTAAAAAATGCATCAGTCAAATCAAAATGTAACAAGGATGAGTTTGACAGCCATTTTTTATCTTCCATGTAAATCTTTGTTTTTAAATTTAACGGCAAAGTGGCCCTAGAAATTACACGGATTTTATTTAATTAATAAATACTACAGGCGTGGATTCAAGGGGGGGGGGGTCACGGGGGTCATGACCCCCCTCCCCAAACGGAGACAATTTTTTTTGCAAACTCAAAAAACGAAAACATAATAACTAGACAAATAAAACTTAACGAATTTTAACTGAAAAACAGTTTTTTTTTTGTTTTATTCAATACTGGAAATATCTTTATTGCAATTATTATGTTCTGTTACAACTTCATACCTGTTATATAAAAACGATTATTTATATAACAAAATCAACTCGTCTATTTTGTTTAGCAAACCTTGTGATTACCGAATCGATGTCTATAGTGATGTCACGATGAATGTGCAGCAATGCACGGATAGCAATTTGGGGCTTTTTTCGCACCAAAAAAAATTGCCTACGTCCAAACTGCAAGCTTGGTTGTCAATTTAAGCTGTGACTTTCTCCCTTTGTCGGTTCCAACTCGACTTGCCGAAACTGTAACGTACCTTGATACTTTTCTCGAAGCTCGATGTAAAAGTCGCAAAACAAGCCGTTGCAATTTGTACGAATATTTTTGGTGCGCTAAACGCATCAAATTTCTATCCGTGTAGCCTGAAAAAAAATTGGTTTGGTTTTGTACGTTTGGTTATTTTGTGATTGCGTTTTTAGTGATACCATTTTTAGCCTACTTTTCACATTTTGCAAAAATGAGGAAAAAGTAGACTTATGAGATCGATCCGGGAAAATGTGTGTCTGTCTGTCTGTCCTTCTGTCTGTCTGTCTGTCTGGCTGGCTGTGTGTGTGTCCCCCCCTATCAACTCCTAAAGTTCTGCAGCAATCAAAACCAAATTTAGTATGAGTAAAGATGTGCACCGGAATATCTCACGTCCATATTTGAAAATGATGTCCCTGCTACCAACTGCTGAAAAAACGCACTAGAAATTTGAGCTCCATGTTGGATATCTTGCAAGGTATGCATGGGAGCTATTCCAAAATTGGCACACGTGTAGATAAGACTATTTCAGTTTAATTTCCAGGAGGCCAACCATGACAGTTTTGCCAAAATAATTTTAAGCCTTCTGATAGATCCAATGTTTAAATGCATATAACTTCTACACTATCACTTGGATTTCAACCAAATTTTGTATGTAATATCTGTACATAAACAGATATGACTGAGCGTGTTCTTAAGAGCCACCAGGGCTGCCAACTGTTAATAATTGCTCTCTCTCTATTTTTTATCCAAATACCAATATATCAGAAAGTATGCAAGCCAACAGCTTTAAACTATGCACACGTATATTCTGACATTTTAGATTAATTTGGAGTAACTTATATTCGTCAGTTCTACCAACATGATTATAAGCCTGCTGATAGTACCAATTTTTAAATACATGTAACTTCTATACTATCAGTTGGATTTCAACCAAATTTCGTATGTGCTATGTGTACCATAACAGATATGACTATAAGTATTGTTAAGAGCAATCAGAGCTACCAACTGTTAATAAATGCTGTCCATATGTTTTTACCCTAATATCAATATATCAGAAAGTATGCAAGCCAACAGCTCTATACTTTGCACACGTATAGCACCTGATATTCTAGATTAATTTGGAGTAATTAATACAAGGCAATGCTGCCAACATGATTCTATGCCTGCTGATATGTCCAATTTCAAAATACATGTAACTTCTATACTAACAAATGGATTTCATCCAAAATTGGCACAACAAGATATTTCAGATTATTTCAGACCAGCACATGCATGTGATTGTTGGCAACATGCTTTTACGCGTGCTGATAGATCCAGTGTCTAACTGCATGTAACGTCCATTGGACTTCAACCAAATTTTGTATTCTGTACCTTAAGAGATGGAACTAAGAATATATTCAGTCACCAGGGCTGCCAACTGTAGTGCTCTATTTGGCTACATTATACCAGGTATATTTTGAACTAATTAGATATTTCGATATTACCGACTTAATTTCGTCATTATTCTAGAAAGGTTCATATTTTGTAGAATAATCATTGGCATGAAAAGTAGGCTGTATAGTTCTTCACGGAACTTCTTGTTCTTAACAATTTCAATTCTCTGACCCCCCCCCCCCTAAGCAAAACTCTAGATCCGTGCCTGAGTTACTACCAGATAAAACGTGGCATACTAATACTTTACTGCTTGATATAACTATTACAAAAATCAACAGTGTTCATAAAAGAAAAGAAGACAAACTGTTGAGCAAGTTTTAGTAAGAACATTGTTATTTGCCTGACAATGGGCCAATAAGAAAAACAAATTGGAGTGAGTCTCTCGTGCTAGCGTCTGGGCCACCGTGACAGTCTTTGAAACAAAAGGACAGAAAAGACCAAGGCACAGGGACCAGAGATAGACGAATTAGCGAGCATGAACTTGTCGCGGCTCTATTGCAAGTGGTAGGCAACCCACATGTCTGTTGTGTACTCAAGTGAAACACGCTGTACAATAGTAGAATGTTTTACACATCGTAGGCAGTGGCGGCTGGCGGATAATTGTTCTGGGCGTTGCACTATTTTCATTCAAAGAAGAGGGAGGAGGGCAAAAGACTGTGTGATCGTGATATCAGGGAAAACCGTATTCAATTGCGCCGTAAAACGAGTGTACCTCATTCATCGCGAATGCCGCAGTTCAGAGAGAACATCACATTGTCATCGGATTAAATGGATTATAAGTTAGTCTACATGAAAACCTTCACGAGAACAAAACAACGTAAGTTATATAATAGGGCGAGTTAGAACCGCGAGTGTCACAATACGCCCAACATTGCAAGACATGGTACGGCAGTTGACGGAGCATCTCGGATGTATCCGTCCGCACCTCGGCTCCCTTGTTGCAGTCAGCGGTCCACGACCAGCCGAGTTAACAGTTGGGATAGGACTTACTCGGCCTAGCATTTCTGCCATACCCTTCTCTATTGAGATCTGGTCGGTGCTTGGGCCTGGCACTCCTAGACAGTTGGCATGCTTTGCTTTCTCAGACAGTTCACAGTAACTGAATTATTAAAGAACAAAATTATGAATTCCTATATATATAAAAAGAAACCTACATCTTTTATTTAAAAAAATATTATAGAATGTATGTCTACCCCTTATTATTCCCGTTTTCCAACGGGGTCGAGGATGAGATACGATGGAAGTCTTTGTGGCGATTGTTTTTTACGGCCGGATGCCCTTCCTGACGCCAACCTCATGAGAGGAGTTGATGAGAGATGAAATGAATGATGGTGAATGAAACTGGGCAAGGATGTGGAAGGAAGCGGCCGTGGCCTGTCAGAAGGTACCGTCCCAGCATTTGTCTCGTGTTGAAATGGCCGAACCCACGCGTCTACCGAGTCAGCAGAGAGCATGACCTAATGCTGCGCGTTAGCCAGCGTAGCCACTACTGTCGGTAAAAATATTATTATTGTATTAATTGTTTTTCCTAAGGAAATGTGGTTGTTGTGCAACTGGTCGCAGGTAGAGTGATGAACTCACTAGGTCTGGGTGCACCAAAGTTCGTCGAAATGTTAACAAACCATTAAAGGCCATTAACGGACGATTAGCGAAATGTCGTGGTTCACCAAACTGTAACAATCCATTAGCATCCCTAACGAGCCATTAAAACCAATTGCTATGTCTACATACAATTAACGGCTGACAGTCTATTTTCGTTTTGTCTTTGCTGCTTTTCAGTCGGTCAACACGATTGAGCCCAATGAATTGGGTGGGTACAAAATTATAAGTATGTAAACACACTCCTGGAAAAAATTACATAATTATATTAGTTACCCACTAGCAGCTTCGGTGGCGTAGTTGGTAGCATGCTGAACTGCTGTTCCCAAGGTCGTGGGATTTTTAAGAGCGTTAAGAATCCTTCAGTATGCCTTCCTTCGGAGGGAAAGTAAAGCCTGTGGTCCCATGTCATAGATTTATGGCATGTAAAAGATCCTTTCACAGACTAAACTTGTGTAAACATAAATTAAATCAGTCATTTAAGAAAAGGCACATGTCCAAATTGTCTTTTTTTTTTCTTTTTATTGAGAAGCATGCTTCTCAAACAACAACAACAACAACACACAAATGAACCTTAAATATCAACATGCTAATGTTTGGATACGTGCCATTCCTTTTGAGACAAGATACATCAGGATGAGAAGCATGTTACTCTGTAAAAAATAAAATAAAGGCAATTTGGACATGTGTCCTTTCTTAAATGACTGATTCAATTGTTAGGTTAGATTTCGTCGGAACGCTCTATCAGAGTTCCAACGTTCACCACTAGGTATCATTGATATCTGGTAGCGAAAGTTGGAACTACTTGAAATTGAACGGAACTTGTAGATCAGTAGCTCACCCTCTGGGTGTCCGCTGGAAGTTCCTACAGACTCAGGCGAGCCGAACATGTCCTCGGACACTCCCGGCACTAAAAGCCATACGATAAATAATATATAAATTACCCACTAAATTGCCCATTTAGGCTAAGTGAGATAACTAACTAATACATGATTTTTTTCCAGGAGTGTGTTTACATATTATTTTGTATCTTCTACACCGCCCAATTCATTGGGCACAATCGTGTTGACCGACTGAAAAGCAGCTAAGACAATTTGTATAGGCAACACTCAAAAAAGAATGGCTTCCAATTTCCACATGTCGATTTACGTGGCATTCCAATCCAAAATGGAGCGAGCATTAAACTTTAATCTCAACTAGAAGACCCGTGCTGCTCCGCAGCATTCACTTCAACAATCCTACAGCACTTCTGTCCATATGACATTTGCATGTCTTCATGCTGGTGACCTGAACAGACATTTACGGTACAGTCGCTTTTGGGTAAATGATGAAGTAGACTTATGAGATCAAATGTGTGGCTGTCTGCCTGTCCTCAGTGTGTGTGTCCCACTATTTACCCTGCGTAAGCTTAAAAGGCGCACGGACGTCAGGTTCCAGACGCAATTCTGAAAAGCCGAGGTGAACAGCCAACTCCAAACACATAAGCTATACTCTTCTCTGAAGAATTAACTCGACACGACTCAGCAGTTTGATGCTGGCTGAAGCTAGGGTGATATGTCGCTCGCAAGCTCGTAAACTCACTCTGAAGCTAGTAATTTAAATTTCCACTGAATGGAGAGTGCTGGAAGAAATGAAAACGTAAAAACACTTACAGTGGTCGATGTGGGAGCTGTCGCGGACTTTCTTGCAGAACTTTTAATGCTGAACAATTCTCAGAGAATATCGATATTTTTAACGGTTTACCCAGTGTAAGCATAAAAGACACATGGACGTTAGGTTTTTCTTCAACTCAATTCACTGAAATCGTAAATGCTCGGCTTCTTTTGGTCATAAATAAATGTTTTTCTACCTAATTCTTCATCGAGAAGTCCTTTACAGAATGGTGAAAACCGTATAAAAATCCATCAAGTTGCTCTCGAGTTTACCCGTTACATCCAAGAATTGGGAACTTTGTTTTATACTAAGTAGATAGAGATATCCACACAATTTAAGGCTACAGCGGTACAATTTGGTGTTTTGTCTACTTATGAACAATGGTATAAATTTAAAATAAAAGATGGGTCTCTTATATTTGAATTTAGAGATGTAACTCTTGGTTAACGTATAGAGGTGTGCAAATTAATAGAAATAAATAAATAATTTTAATTAGTCGCAATTACTTTTATTCAAAATCATTTTATTGACCAACTTCTTTTGTTGTCCTAGTTAGTAGTGTTTCCTCTCCCGTGGAATTACACCTTTTCCCATAAGGAATTGCGACTGGAAACTTTCAGATTATTGGATTCCGAGGGATATCTGAGCTGGGTCCATTTTCAATTTTTCATTGACTTTAGAATTCAAGTCAGGTGATTTCAATGCATAGTTCATGAATCTTTGAATAGTTCAATAGCGTTCATCAGTTAAAAGACCCCAAATCCCTCCGCTCTAAATTCACACGTAAAGTAGAGTGAAGTAATAAAAACGAAACGTGTGGCATTTTGCAATTGCAAGGTTCCTTTGTTAGTGGAAATTCTAAAAAATCATTTTAATTTGAGTTTTCAAATGAAAATATAATTAGGAGTCATGGCTAAACATTTGAAGTAATTTCATCGCCTTGTAAACATACAAACTTAGTGCATTAAACCGTGAAAAGTAAAAATGCAATTTTGGAAAACTGACATCGAATCTAACAATTGTACATCTCTGTAAAGACAGCTATCGCCTCCACCCCTACAGATAGAATAGTAAGTAAAGGCGATTGATGAGAAATGAAAAGATAACTCACACAGAAGGAATTAATATTTATTAAGCTGTAAATTTGATTGATTATATCTTTGTTATAGAACTAAGGGAATGAAATAACAGGATGTAGAATAATAATCACCGATGTAGGACAATAGTAATTTGTTTTACCATTACCACAGGACAGTTATCGTATTAGGGATGCGGACGTCCTTGTATAATTGTTATTTAATCTGTGCCCCGTTTGGTGAGGTCTGTGCTCCTCCGCAACATTCGTTTCAAAATTCTAATAGTACTTCCTTCCATTCGACATTTGCTGTTCGCTTGCCTTTTGGTTCAAATTGAACTTTGACATCATGAAAGTATTTTGCTCGCGATAGTGCGGCATACAGTAAAGTTGTCCGTGGCTAAACACCGGTTGAGGTAAATAAATGCCTACTTGATCTTTTGTTTGACCTTGAGCTTTATTGATAGTTATACAAAAAGCCAAACGTACTGGAAACTGCCTCCATTTGAAGGAAAATGGCATAGAAGTACCTGATGGCGTAAGGTCAAGGCGAGGGAGTAGGACATTGTTTCCAACATTTACGCCAGTAATAATTTCCAGGTGTAAGCAATTGTCATGCATCTTCCAAACCAACAGTCTAGTACCGTTCAACAGACCTTGGGTAACATTAATATTTCTCAACAAAATCACAAATGAGCCTTCTTTTAGTTGAAGGATATGAGGTGGCAATCCACTTATGCCTATGCTGTCTAAAAATTATATTGGGAATTGTAGAAGTTCACTCTCATCTTCAGTAACCAAATTCTTCACACTGATGTAAGTTCTCGATGATCCTGGGATTAGTTCTAAAACATTGTCATTGATTTCTTTACAATGTCCATTTTTAGGTGCTAAAATCGCTATTTTTGAAAATCGTGAAATATTTTTCAGCGTGGGACTAATACTGAATTTTCTCCATCGACGTGAGGGTATTCACAGTTACCAATTTGTATGAAGAAGTTTGCAAAGTCACGTTGATCTGTATCCGCTCGCATATTTTTGTTGAGTTTAAAAATTTTGAATAATATACACAAAGGAGAGAATCTTACTGACATTTGGACTGATGCTGCTTTAGATGCGTGAGGCACAACAGGCAATACCTGCCTAAAACCTCCACCCAATATGATAATTTTTCCTCCGAAAGGCACGTCGTTATTCATTATGCCCATGAGCAACCGATTTACACACATCAACGCGTGCATATTAGCCATAGAGGCTTCATCCCAGATGATAAGTTTTGCTGAACGAATATAAAAAGCTTCCTTGCTGTTAACTTTTATTCCTGATACAGAACTTTCATGTAAATTTAGAGGTAACTTGAACTGGCTGTGTACAGTGTGCCCCTAAGGTAGTAACATTGCTGCAACACCAGTCATGCAACAGAAACTACATTTAACCCCAAATTTGTGCAACTGTGAATCAAGCATTGGTAAAGAAATGTTTTCCCGGTGCCCCCTGGACCGTCAATGAAATATGCATTACTCATCCTTTCATTGCTGTTTTGTACTAACCCCAAAATTTCTGTAATTATAGCCGTTTGGTTTCCATTTGCTTGGTTTATCATCCGACTTAATTGATCCTCATTAAGTTTTGGATAATTCATTGGTAAATTTGTCTGAGGAAAATTATCAATAATAGCTGGCAATTCGAGAGAAGTAATGGGAAGGCCATGGAGCTTTAATGTATTAGAAATATGTTTAAGAGTGAACTGATATGCAATGTTAGGTTCGTGAAACTGCAGATAATCTTCTGATAATGAATTCTTGAAAATGTCCCATAACTATCTTACATTTGAAGGGGTCTGAAAGATACATATGTAAGAAAACAGTTGTCGTAACTGAAAAGGCATCTGAAATTGTGACGCTTCTGCCAAACAACGCTGCCATTCAGAATCGTCAATCAGCAAACCTCGCTCCTTAACTGTTTCTTTAAAAGTAGAATAGACAACTGCTTTGTATGTTCGTAGATCCTGGAAGCTGGTAGCACCTATGACGTGAAGCAATAACAGGCGTAAATAATACCTTTCTGTTTCTGTAGGCGAAACATTATACATTCTGTCTATAGTTATTGAAACATTTGTTCTTCTTTGCCACTGTCAGTTGCTCTTATTCAAGACGTAATGTACTGGTGTTTCAGGATATATATATACGGACTTCTAGCTTGCGAATCTTGATTTAACTTGAACCACGCTTGTAATTCCGTGTTGCGCAACTGTGCTTGAAGTAAAATATCAGGAGCGTTACCATTTTTAAAATAGATATTTTGCAAGTTTGGCAAGTGAACTGGTAATCGCACGATAGAATGTGACTGTTCATGCGTGTGAAATGAAAATATCCTGAATGCGGCTTCTGTTGGACCAACATATCTAGCATTTAGGAAAGAAGTAATTTCATCGTAGTTCACCGCTTCGCCTTCAGGACATATTTTAACAATGCAGCAGTCATGACCTTTATACACATTCTTGTGGATTTTAATATACTGTATAAGATATTTGTGGATGTATTTAACACTCCGAACACTTGAGGATATTTCAACATTAATATGAGCTTGCACGTAAAGTAAAAGAAATGGATTGTAGGGAACAATGAATCGACTATCGACTTCAATGTCAATGCCTCGAATTGTTTTTATAATAATCCGTCCATCATTTCTTCTCCTATACGAAGGATAACCATTGGCATTATCTTTGGTCTCTTCCTGAAACTGTTTAGGGAAATCTTTCTTACATACGCCATCTTTCATACAGACTGAAGCAGGATTCAAAGATCCACGAGGACCATGTACCATATGACGCCTTACCAACTCGTATAGCGCTTCATCCTCGAGATCTGGTAGTTCGGCTGACACCACACTGTCAATGTCAGAAATTTCTCAAAACTTACAATCTTCCGTTAATGTTAAGAGTAAATGGATGTGCGGGAGACCTCGTTTTTGAAATTCCACTGTATATAGATATGCTTTTACCGAAAATTTCCTTAACATTAATCAATCGTAGCGATTCCTTTACTTTGCAATGGAAAACTCTCACTACAATATCAGGCCGATTATTAGCCATTTCCCAAGGATGAATGCTGTTAAGTATTTCTGGCCAGCCCGCATTACAGGTGAACGTAATGAATAAATCTGGCTTTCCAAACTTCCTCACTATCGCCATCGCGTCCTGATAATTTTGCATCATATTCCTTGGGCTACCTGTAAAAGAAGATGGCAAAACTACAATACGACTGACTCTGAGATTTTCATTTTCTGCTCGTACATGCAAGGCGTCTGCTAAACCGGCATATGTATCAACTCGTAACTTCGTTTGTTGGTGACGTATATATTTTAACCGGTCACCTTCCATATGACAATAGTAATCCACGAATAAATATCCATTTTGCAAACTTGAGCAGCGACAACTAACTCAACATGACCTCCATGAACAGCATTCATAGACATATACATTTTGTAATCATCGCTCGTATTGATAGCAGTTTCGTACATATCGCTGTTGCCAACAATAAAGGAAGAATAATTATTCCACTTGTCTGTAACATGTTTTACAATTCGCTTTCTAACCTGAGTAAATAAACTCTGATTGTTGTACTCACAATATGCCAATGACCTGAACAGACAATTACCGTCACCTTTAATCTTTATAACATTTGTAATTGAGTGTCGCTTCTCATTCATCATAATATGATTCATTGTATTGATTGAGCACACAACCTATAAGGACGAATGATGAAACGAAAAGAAGACAGTTTGTAGCTGGTGAGACCAAAGACTATATAACAGAAAGATCGGATACACAATACAAAATAGCGGTTCCAACATTCGACTGTAGCGGCATCTTCGTGAAATTAGTTGTCTTTCGTATACAGTATCTGTTGTCATTCAAACAGATGTTGACATGACAGTGTCATTAGCAAAATGACTGCTGATTGTGCATGAGCATTTCAGTCTCAAAGTAATCCATTCTTTGAGAAGTTTGAATAAAATTATGTGCACAGAATCCCCTTATACTTATTGTATGGATAAATGCGACATTAGCGCCCGAGTGGAACAGGTAGAAGTTAACGATATCATGTAGCCTATGGATACATGCGACATTAGCGCCCGAGTGGAGCAGGTAGAAGTTAACGATATCATGACGTAATTAGGGAACTCGCTGTTAATATCAAGTTAGATTTATTATTGGGGCGGCGCTGAATATCATGATACAGTGTTAGTCGTTGTCGCCTAGCGACAATATGTCCGTCAAGTCATTCGATATTCTATTTTCGTGAGACCTTGAAGGAAGTAATATTCGCAATTATTTTAATACTCGAATGGTATAATCAAGTAAGGTGGGTATCAATCGACGGTGCTTGACGGGCATTACATTTTAAGACAACAAACGTCGTCGTAGCGCAAATACTTCCCGAGATATTTCAGTTTTAGTAAGCGGCTTCGGTGGCGTAGTCGGTAGCATGCTGAACTGCTATGCCCAAGATAGCGGGTTCAAACCCGGCCGAAGTCGTCGGATTTTTTAAGAGCGTTAAAAATCCTTCAGTATGCTTTCCTTCGGAGGGGAAGTAAAGCCGGCGGTCCCATGTCATAGATTTATGGCATGTTAAAGATCCTTTCACAGACTAAACTTGTGTAAAGCAAAATTTGTTAGGTTAGATTTCGTCAGAACGCTCTATCAAAGTTCCAACGTTCACCACTAGGTATCATTGATATCTGGTGGCGAAAGTTGGAACTACTTGAAATTGAACGGAACTTGTAGCTCGCCCTTTAGGGTGTCCGCTGGAAGCAGCTACAGACTCAGGCGAGCCGAACATGTCCTCGGACACTCCCGGCACCAAAAGCCATACGATAAATAAATAAAATAAATTCAGTTTTAGTAAAGGGTGAAATTTTTTGAAAACTATTTTAATATATAAGATGACGAAGATGTTCTTGAAGAGGTGCTCGATATTGGTCAACCTCGAATTTATAAAGAACGGAGGAATTACTTTGATTAATTCGATGACGCAGAATTTATTATGAAATTTCGATTGTCAAAACCTTCCGGGTTGAATGTTCCACAGATGATAGAACCAAACGTGGAATTCCTAAGTGACAAATAAGATATGTACTACCATTTCTACCTTACTACCTTAGCCGGCCCCGAGGTGTTGGGGTAGCGCGCCTGCCTCTCACCCGGAGGCCCCGGGTTCGATCCCCGGCTCCATCAGGGATTTTAAAACTGACGTGAGGGTTGGAACGGGGTGCACTCAGCCTCGTGAGGACAATTGAGTAGCTGTCTGACAGTGAGACAGCGCCCCGATCACGAGTACCAAGATTAACGGCCGAGGGGACCCGACGCGCTGATCACGCGTCACCCCAATATCTGCAGGCCAAATGGCTGGCAGTGGTCGCTTGGTCGGCCTTAGCCCGTCATGGGCTGGATAGTGCCAGGGGTTGACTTTTTTTTGATTTCTTATTTATGTGTAATATGGTGTGATGCATTATGGGATAGTACATGTAGTTAGTTTAATAAAAGACTAGCTAGACGTCACAGCATGTCCTCTTATTTTCAACGATTTCTCGATCCACCAAGTGGATAAGTCTAAAGAAAAAAGACTGATAGTCAGTCTGAAAGACTAGACTTTATATCATTTTAAATGCTACAAATGCTCCGTTAGCAAGTGCAAACCAAGGTCAAAGGAGGTAGCTGGCTGGATGACGTCACGCTCACCGGAGCGCGCGGAGAAAGGAGGAAGCTCAAGCAGTACTATGATGTCACACACCTCAGTCTCGGTACATTTCGTCCCGTCACCGTAGCGTAACGCCAGACCCCAACGTAACGACGAAGTCGACAAGATCATTTAAAATGATTTAAAAAATCAGAGCCCGGCTCTTCTTCCTCTTTTCCTCATCAGCTATATTTGTTTTTAACCAAGGAGTACATAACTTTTAAGCTTTTTGCAGTTCATGGCCTTCTTGATTAAACCAAAGAGTACGGTATACAAATACTGCCACAAACACCATCTTTCAATGAGTTTTGCACAGCCCTTAAACATAACGATTCGTTTGCTAATGCCAATCGGCGAATGTGCTGGTGAAATGCCAATGACTTTATAATTATGATCTTAAAATTAATGAAGCATTTACTGACGGCCTGTTACCGCTGCGTTAGTGAACCCGGCCTATTTAAAAATCCACATGCACTTAATTAAATATACAGTATTGTTTTAAAGGACATTTTCCTTACGGTACTTGTGTCATGTACATGTCTAAGGTGTGGAGGATTGTGGGAGGGAGAAGGAATGCGCGGTGTCCGTATCAATATGTGTCAAGTTATTACTCCGGGATCTGGGGGATAACATCTCGAGCGGGGGCGGGTAAAGGGCTGAGACGAGACGACTCAGCGAATCACAAGACTGTTATTAACAACAGATGATCAAACAAGCAAGTAAGAGTTCCCGTCTGAATCGTGACTAATTATTTTGTAGTTTGTTCAGCTGTTTGCGAGGATGCAAAGTCTGAGGGAGCAATGAAGGAAACTAAAAACACACTCACCTATCAGCTCGCTGTTGACTACATCTCGTACTGGTGGCCAGGGTCTCTTCCGAGAACTAGTCCCCAATGAGTTTATCGCAGGGCTTTTCATAGCTTTCCGTTGAATAATGTGGTCAGCAGTATTTCTTCCACGTGCACAGCCTTATTGCGCAGTGGTGTTGACGTCATTTTATTCGGGTTGTTGTTGTTGCATGAATCGCACGTGATGGCTTCCTTAAGTTAGTGTTTGGATATTTGTACTGGCGTTGCCTCATGGGTTTGCTTGTATTTCCTTGTATTTGCTGGGTCTCCCGTTGTTATGGGGTAAATTAAGTATAATATGGAGCCTACCCCTACCAAGCACCGGTGCATCAGAGAAACTTCTGGCAACGTTGACGGAGAAGAGCGAAGAAGTACAACCAGACTTCTTTGGCACAGTGGCCATGATAGACCGCTCGTGGACAAAAGCTAATTTCGAACTAAAACATGTCATTACAACGTTGGCAGTTCACGATTTTCACCAGCTACTCTGCGAATCAAAACACTTCCATGACACAAGTATAGACTGTGAGTGCACATTATGTGAAAAAATGTGTGAATGGTACCACATAGAATTCTGTACAAGAAAAGCAATGTCTAAAGTGATTATGCAAATATGTAACCCATCAATGTATCCTATATTTTAAGTTATGGCTATTTGGCTGCATTAAATATATTATTATAGTAGGATTCATAACAGTTCCTTACGTCAACCCTACAAAAAAAGAAACAGAAGAGATAGGGTCAGGAATGATTATGTAAGGAGAGACATGCAGGTGAACTTGGCCATGGGGGAAAGGATGAATGTGGCGAGATTAAAGTGGTTAGGTCATGTGAAGCGGATGCATCAGACCCAACTCCAAGCCAGTATTTGGAAATGGAGGTGCCAGGAAGAAGACCAATTGGATGGCCTAGGAAGAGATGGAGAGACCAGGTTATGGAAGACCTCATGAGGAGAGGAGTAACATGGGATGCTGTGTAGAGGGAAAAGCTATACCAGGACAGGACTAAATGGAGGCATATCGTTCACAATGTTCCTACCCGCCTTGGTGGAAGGATATCCTGATGATGATGATGATGATATTTTTAAAATTTTAATTATTCATCACAAAAATTGAAAGTTTAAAACGTGACTGTTCTTGTCTTTATATTCACAAAATCAGAAATAAGGGACCGTATTTATAGAATAATTTCTGACCTATTTGTTGAATTGAAATCAATGAAAGTCATTCCAATTGAGATTTTGCACCTGATGATAAACATACGCTTTGATACAATGCAATACTCTTTGTTTCCAGAACCTGCAGATCTTACAGAATTGGATGCGTCATTATATCCCACAACATATTCATACTTAAAAGGTCACTATTCAATACACCACTGTGCTTCAATTTAAACTAGAACGGCGCACCCGTGCGAGAACTCTCGCATAATGGGTTTTGTGCGCCCCATGTGTACAGACTACCCGCCCGGCCCTAGTGCTATGCGGGCTGTAGGCGACGACAGAGTTCTCGCAGGAGCTATCGTCTTGATTATTTGTTTAAAAGCACTTTATAAACAAATAAATATATATTTCCATTGACTTTTCAAGAAATTTAAGATTTTTCAAGTACTATTGAGACGATTTGGAAGATTTTGGTACAAACAACACCTTCTAACTCCTTCTGGTTTAGGAGCTTGAGTTTTGTAAAACATACACCTTAGCGTATTATATTTTTAAAAAATACGAGCCTTACAGTAGTCGCATAAGATGTGTAACATCTGACAAGTTATCCTACTCGTATACTACACAGCTTGGACATTCTTAAAATGTTAATTTACACTCCATTTTCATACTGGTACTATGATGAATCTATAGATTGAATTGGAGATATGCTACTGTCACATTTGTGGCGCAACGGTCAAGCTGTTAGTCTCTTACCAAGGTAGACCGGGTTTGATTCCCGGTCAATACATGTGAGATTTTCGAATTGAAATGCCATGTCTTGTGGTTCATATTCCACGTAAAAGGGAGGCACCGTGGATCATGATCGTGAGATTAACGGACAAGCAAAACTACAAGCTTCCTTCCTTCCTTCCTTCCTTCCTTTTACATGAATAATTCATAATAACAAAGTGACACACAACGTCGACAGTACTCTCAAATACTGTGGGCACATTCCTCAGTAACTATAAAATTCATTATTCTCAAGGCTCTCATACAGTTCGTCGTAAACAATCAAAACATGGCTTCCTACAATCATGAAATGACCTAGTCTCACATATGATGAAAATACAGCTTTTATTCCACTCATATAACAACATTCTGTTATGCATTTAATATTTGACTACTCACCCACAGCTTGACATTAATGCCGCTTACTTAAATGTCATTTGTCGTCTTTGTCCTACCCCATGTGATATTCAACCTTGAACGTGAAGCTTCATAAACTGTTCAATGACAAATGAAAGTCGGTGAAACATTTGCCACTGTGCCCGTCAAACCAGTGCCTGCTAAATGCACTGCCTACTGTATTGCCATAGCATTCTCGCGTTACAGAGCACACACTGCCTTGTTTTCAATACACACATTTTCAATTGTACATCCAGCTGGCAGTGCGTCTTCACTTCCGTCCGATCCACTTCCGTTCGATCCACTTCCGCCCGATTCACTTCCGTCCCCAATTTTCAAAATCACTCGCACAAAACTATCCAGCAACCGAGCGGAAAGAGGTTACACATCAATAAGATGGATCACCCTGTTAATATTGTCTCATAAACAACTTATGGCAATTTCTCCTTCAAAAACTACACTAGGCAAACAATATATAGGTTAGGTACTTCTGGAAGCACAAATCCAAACTCAAGTACTACTACATAATAGCCAATAGATAGCAGCAGAAGCTGCTCGAGATTGACTCGGCACTCGAAACCGAATGAGGAATATGAGGGGGGAAAAGTTTTTTGCAACATTTATAGACGGGCGAAACACTCAACGGGTTAAATAAGAAAGCACGAATATTCTGTAGTTAGAATATTTTATAGGCATTATTCGGGAATAACGGAAGATTGTTTACCTACAACTGCATGTTCTTACTGACAGGCTTAAATCCAGACACCCAGCCGCTCTCACAGCAAAAGCATTACTCGATGCTGGCTTTAACATGAACAACTCGTGGAAACAACAGTGACTAGAAATTTGCCCCCCACAATGCAGAACTCTACCATGCTTGACAAGAAAACCTCCAGGATTCGAACAACCACGCTCGGTTTGGTCCACTTTGAATCGCATCCCTACGAGTCATGGTAGATGTGCTGATGCCCTCTTCAAATAGGGGAAAATACAATCCCCAAGATGTGACTGTGGAGCTGAAATTCAATCTGTTTGGTATATAGTGATGGAGTGCACCTCGAGAGCCTATATTGGAGAATTCCGTAATTTCCTGAACACTACATCAGAAGCTCTTAATTACATAAGTCATATGGACTAAGGTGGGCCGGCCCCGTGGTGTTGGGGTAGTGCGCCTGCCTCTCACCCGGATGCCCCGGGTTCGATTCCCGGCTCCGTCAGGGATTTTAGAAACTGATATGAGGGCTGGAACAGGGTGCACTCAGCCTCGTGAGGACAATTGAGAAGCTGTCGGATAGTGAGGCAGCGCCCCGATCACAAAAATCAAGATTAACGGCCGAGGGGACCCGATGCGCTGATCACGCGTCACCCTAATATCTGCAGGCCAAATGGCTGGGCAGCGGTCGCTTGGTAGGCCAGGCCCTTCGCGGGCTGTAGTGCCAGGGGTTATTATTATTTTATTGTTATTATATGGACTAAGGTGGTATGGACATGTTATGCAAAGCCCGGAGAATCATGTAGTGAAGAAGTGCCTTTCCATAGCAACACAAAAGAGAGGGAGCGGCAGACCTCAAACAACATGGATGACTAATGTCCAAAGAAACATGAGAGTATTGGGCCTATCTGCTGATGATGCTATGCAACGAAACGACTGGCGCCTCAGGATTAAGAAAGCCGACCCTGCGTAACGGTAAAAGGCAAGGAAGAGAAGAAGAAGAAGAAGATATGGACTTATATTTGTAGTATGTCTTCTATTTATATTTTGCTGATGTAGAAGGGTCTCGGAGACGAGGGTGGCCAGCATTGAGATGGATCGACTCCATCAAATCCAACATGGATATGAAGTATAGGGCTGAAGACCGAATCATATGGAGACAGTCAATCCATTGCAGTCGCTAGGAGTCGACGCCGACTTGATGGTACCTGATCATCATAATGTGCCATCAGGCGCGGATTCAAGGGGGGGGGGGGGTCACGGGGGTCATGACGAACCATGATACATTTCTCGAAGCTCAATGTAAAAGTCGCAAAACACGCCGTTGCAATTTGTACGAATATTTTTGGTGCGGTAAACGCAACAAATTTCTATCCATGTAGCTTGCAAAAAATTGGTCTGGTTTTGTACGTGTGGTTATTTTGTGATTGCGTTGTCAGTGATACCATTTTTCTTAACAATTTCGATTCTGTGACCCCCCCCCCAAGCCAAACTCTAGATCCGCGCCTGTATGCCATACAATAAATAAATAGGCCAAACTGATCGACTGGTGTGCGCAACCTTGAATATAATAGGGGCCGATGACGAACGATGTCTCAAGGCTCGAATTGAAGCAACAACTACATTGACCCCATCTATATAAATGGGACACCTATTGATTGTGGCCCCTTACATTCATTATCCATGGCTACCACTAACTTGTACGTCACATACTGTAACCTTCCAGGTTACAAAGAGACTGAACCCGTGTTCCGGGGAGTTACCGATTTTATTAATCGTGTGTATATTTTTATTTTAGGTCTTTTTATGTTTTATAATTATTTATTAGAGTGTATATTATGACGTGCTTAATTTATAAGTAATTTGTTTAGCGTGTAAGTATTATCATTTGAGCAGGATCCAAATCAAGGGAAGTTGAAATATTTAACATTGGAGTAATCTGAAAGTTTTGTAACAGAAAAGTGCACACAGGCGATGAAATACGAGTTGGTGTTCAGACACGGGGTAAAACCCGAGCGCCAGTAAACATGAGTCAGAGGCGAGACTTGGCATCCATGTACGAGCGGTGACGATGGGCTGTGTTTCATATATGGTCATGTTGAGAATCAAGCGCTGGGATTGGGTGGATCCGTGGATCCACCCAGGTAACCTGTGATTGTAGAGGGGGTTGATGACGGTACTTGGGATTTTGTGGAAGGTTTTGGGAGCCACTCTCTTAGTCATAACGCGGGGCAGTGTAGACTCTTATTTTGGACCGCGTGTGGAGCGGGTCTCTATTAAGAACTCCGGGCGGGAGTGGACTTGTCTGTTTGGTCTTGTGTGTGGAGGATAAGACATTACAGTTTTACACTAATTGTGGTTTTGGATACAATAACGGAGTTGCTGGCTATAAGTTCTTAATTGAACGATGAGCCTAGTCTTGAGTATATCGCCAAGGTTACTCATTTCGAACAGCATGAAATATTGTGGTCTAATATCTGTACATCTATTTGCAATTATAGCGGCAATTTATTCGTCCAAGGATGCGAGTCAAATATGCTCCGCAATAGTAAATTCACAAACGAATTCCAAACATTGGTCTGATACTAGATCCACGACGCAAAGTAAATCGTTGGATGCTGGTTACAAAAGTAACAAACGTAATAAGTAATCATAAAGGTAGGAATGGCGTGTGAATCAAATCAATTGTGCTGCAAGTATAGGCCTAATTCTTTTGGGAGCAAATAACCCCAGAATTAGTAGAGCTAGGTCACCACTGCTGGAGCCAACATCTGTAAGTACCGATCAACTTTATTCCTGAGGGTCATCTATATCATGTCATATGTGCATCTGTGGAAATACGATAGGGAGTGTTATTATTCTGTGCGAGGAAGATCCTGCGAAATGTGTGTCTTATGTCTGGTATGACAATATATTATCAATTTTACCAGAAGCTGGAGGGTTCTATTTATTAGGCCACTTAGGTATAGTTAGGTGTGAATGTCTATTGCTCTTGTTATAATCGTACAGGTGTTTAACCCCCACGCACCCCTGTGTAGTAGCCGGGGTCGTTACAATTGGTCACCCAAGTGGGGCCGGTACGTTACAATTGACGCCCAACTGTGGAGCTCGAAGTACGATATTGCGACAACAATAACAATTCACGTATACGCATACGCCAATAAACTTAGAGAAATTTTCATACAGATTAGATGTCATCAGAGGAGAGTTTGGAATTAAGAAATAGAACTATTAGTAAAATTAACGTTAAAATGGCAGGAAAGAACTTGGGTATGGACGTGGACAAGAGCGGGGAGGGTGAAGGCTTAATAGATACACCATCCGGGGAATCTATTAATTCCGAGCAAAGCCAGGTCGCTATACAGGAGGGTACTAAAATTAACGATAATGGGGGGGATGTGAACGATAGAATGCTCCAAATGCTTGCGGCTATGATAGAGTCTGTGGGTCAGAAGATAGAAGGAGGTATGAAAGAATCTATAAAAGGGATTGAACAGCAAGGAGAGTCAGTAAATCAGGAAATAGAGTGAGTCTATTAAGAAGCAAGGGGAATCTTTAAGTAAGGAAATGGGTGAAGTCAGAGAGTCTATGGATCGGAAAATAGAGTCAGTAAAAGAATCTATGAGTGAGTCTATTAAGACGCAAGGGGAATCTTTAAGTAAGGAAATAGGAGATGTGAAAGAGTCTGTAGGTAAACAGGTAGAATCGGTGAAAGTGTATGTAGATGAGGCAGTGAAGAAACAGGCAGAGGCAACTAATACTAAGATTTAAGAATTAAGTATGGAAGTACAGGAGCATAAATCAGTCATGAGCAGTAGCTTAGAGAACTTAGAGAAGGATCTTAGTAGTAAAATGAGGAGATGTTCTTAGGATGGAAATAGACAGAAAACAGGATAGCGTGAAAAGTAGGCTATCAGGGATGGAAGGCCATCAGGAAAAGCAGAAGTGGGAACTGGGGGAAGTCAGGAAAGAAATTGTTGTTAACGGGGAACTTATAGAAAAGCGAGTGAGCGGAGCGTGTGCAGAGGTTTGCAATACCGTAAGGGATGAGTCTAAGGAATATTTACATAGAGTAGGAGCCGTAGAAAATAAATTGGGGAAGATCGAGAGACTTAAGGGAGAACAGGTGACATTGGCGGAAAATAATGAAAAACTTAAGGAAGAGTTAATAAAAGTGAGAAGAGAGGTGAGAGACCGACCGATGAGTCACAGAGGAGCAATGTCACTTGGTTCTTCCAACAAGGATCTGGGTCTGCCACAATTTAATCCGCGGCAATTTAATCCAATGGAATATTTAAAGTCCGTAGAAAAGAAGTTTAAAAAGACTTAGATGATGAATTAATAGATTGGGAAACGGTAATGGAAATCCTGTCACACTCGTTCAAGGGGGATGTAAAATCTTGGTTCGAGATCTATAGGCCAAAGATGAGGAATTTAGAAGATTTTAAAGGGAAATTTAAGGCCACATTTTGGGGAGAAGCAATTCAAGCCAGGGAAAGAGAAAACCTCATGTTTGGAAAATTTAGGGAGCGCGACGGGGTATCCCTCACAGAGTATTTTCTAGCTCATGTATTGGTATGGAAAAACTTAGATGGGGTCACCTCAGACGTAGATATTGTTAGGTTGATGCTGAAATATTTTCCCATTAGAATACAGCAGGCTAGCTGCATGCAGAAGGTGAAAAGTATCGAGGAGTTTGAAGAGCTATTAACTAGTTTCGACAATTTAGACCTTCAGTAAATGAACAGGACGGAAGTGAAGACTGAGAATAGGCAGAATGAGCATCAACCTAATCAGAATAGGAATAGGTTCAATCAGGCTGGCAGAGGTGACAATTTAAATAGAAGGAGGGATGAGTACAATAACTGGAGGGCAGAAAATAATAGACAAGGGGATAATTATCAAAGGAGAGATAATTTCCAAAGGCGGGAAAATGTTCAGAGGGGCCAACAGGAGGGGACAGTTCAGGGAGTGAATGAATCTAGGAGGGAACAGGAACCATCTCAGGTAGCGGGCACGAGTAATTTAAACTAGTAGTGGGTTGTGTAAGTAGGTCAGGTAGACAGCCCGAAGGTAGATGTGTTAGGCAGTGTGTGATTCAGGAGGAGAAGATGAGTTTCACGCCTATGACGAAGGAGGATTTATTATCTGACCAAGAGGAGTTAAAAGTAGAAGGTAAGAGCGAGGGATTTTCTTCGGTCATTGAAGTAGATATTTTAGGGAGAGAAATGAGGGCTCTGGTAGACTCTGGAAGTGAAAGGTCATGCATAAGCAAGGTGGCTTATGAAGAAATTATTAGAGATGGTCATGAGTTGGAAGAGATACCTATTAAGACCTTACATATTATCACTGCTGTAGGAAGTAAAAGCCAGAAGGTCAGTTAGCAGGTATTGTTGCCTATGAAGTTAGAAGGTAAAGTCAGTCATCAGTGTTGTTTGGTCATACCAAATTTAATTTATGAAGTGGTGCTTGGTAATGACTGGTTAAATAAGCATAAGGTTGTTATGGATTTCGATAGCGGAGTTTTATGTCTGGAGAAAGGCATTAGTGGTCAGGGAATTAAGATGAGGTGTGAGTTAATTGAAGAGATGGATGGTCTGGGTATCACTAAGGGGTTGGAGGGGATGTCAGTTGGAGTATGTGATGAGGATGTGCAGCTGGAGGCTGTGTGCCATATTTCGGTAGAGGAACATGGAGGTGATCCACTTTGGGAAGCGGTGGACAAAAGTAAGTTGTGTGATGAGAGTAAAGAAAATTTATTGGAAGTGTTGCGGGGCAACAAAGAGTTATTTAGAGATAAGCCTGGATTAACGCACGTGTACACCCATCAATTCGAACTAGTGGATAGTTCACCTTTTTCAGGACCCAGATATGCCATTCCTTTCAGGTATGCTACCCTGGTGGAGGACGAGATTAACCGTATGTTAGACCAGGGTATTATAGAGCCTTCCACTAGTATGTATTCTAAACTCCTTGTTGTTGTTGGTAAGAGTGATGGGTCAGTTAGATTATGTATTGACGCTCGTCAACTAAATTTGAGATTGGCATGAGACACCCAGAGGCCTGAGTGTATTGAAGACCTAGTTCAGAAATGTAATGGTAGGAAGTGGTTTTCAACCATGGATCTGAGCGCTAGCTTTTGGTAGGTTCCTTTAAGAATGGAAGATAGGAAGTTAACGGCTTTCAGCTATAAGAGTGATCTTTTTCAGCATTGTGTGGTGCCATTTGGATGCAAAACTAGTAGCTCAGCGTTGATCAGGGCTTTAAATTTAGTATTAGGGAGGGACACACATGATTTTATTACAATGTACATTGACGATCTTATTATTGCATCTCACACTAAAGAGGATCACATAAGACACGTGGACATAGTTTTGAGGAAGTTGAGGGAGGGGGTTTTTACAGTGAAACTTAGTAAGTCTTCGTTTGCAACACAACAGATTACTTTTCTGGGGCACACAATCACTACTCAAGGGATTTTTCCGGAACAATTGCGTTTAGAGAAAATAAACAACACCGCTACACCACGTAACGCCAAGCAACTTAGAAGCATATTGGGGGTTTTCAACTATTTTAGGAGATTTGTCGTTAGGTATTCCAATCTGGTTGAACCTTTTAGGGAACTGTTGAAGCAGGGTGCAAGATGGGTGTGGAACCATGAGCACGAGGCAGCTTTCGCTGCGTTGAAGAAAGGTTTCGTGGATTCAGTTATACTGAACTACCCTAGATTAGATTGTCCTTACGTCCTTATGACTGATGCCAGTATGTTAGGGATTTCAGGGGTGCTGTGCCAGTATGATGAAGAAGGAAATCTAGGAATAGTCTCATTAGCTAGTAGGGGTTTGAGTACGGCTGAGAAGCGTTATACTATCACGGAGATAGAGTTGTTAGCTATTGTGTACTCGCATGGTAAGTTTCGAAGCTATGTATTGGGGAGCAAGCTGAAGGTGCTCACGGACCATAATGCTTTGGTATTTACTGGATCGTGTAAGTTGACCTCAAACAGGATATCGAGATGGATCTTGGCGATCAGTGAGTACGATCTAGAGGTTACACACATCAAGGGTAAGGAAAATATCGTGGCTGACTTCCTAAGCAGGAACATAGGTGATGATGATCACCGGGTGGTGAACATTCAACAGGGTGTTGTTTTATGTGTCACAAAGACGGCAGATTGTGTGGAGGAGATTGGTAAGCTCCGGAATATGTTGGCAGAGCAAGGAAAAGACGAGAGCATGGCTCAGATCTTGGGGGAGTTGAGAGTGAAGTTTGATTTTTTTAATGTTGGTGACCAGGTCTTGCTCAGAGTGCCATGTCCGTCTTCCGCTGTTGACAAGGAAATGTCCTAGTTTTTTGAATTGTATAAGGGACCCTTCGTAGTTACTAAGCGTATTGGCGAGTGTTCGTATAGCTTAACAGACCACCAAGGTACCATTGTAGGGTCATACAATGTCTATAACCTTAAGAGGTATATTAGCAGGTAATGGTAGGGCAGATCCTCTGAGGCAGATTTAGCCGACATTGTGGTGTATTACACAGGTACACTGCAAGTAATGACGAAGAGTCCACCATATGTGGAATTGAGTAAATGCTTTGTAGCATGTATTTCAGCGTGTGCAACATGGTTCTGGGCCATATCGGTCATGTTTGACATGGCAAGGTGAAGGACACGTGAGGATATTCCGTGTGAGTTAGTTTTTAAGACACTTGAGAGATCGGTGTGAGTTAGTTTTAGGACAATACAAAGACTTTTGGAAGAAAGATTGTGTAGATTCAGACGTCAAGAAAATGATTGTATTGAGGGTTATTTTTTATATTTGAAGGGTCATTTGTGTATGTTGTTCATCGTATATTTTTAGGGTCATTTGTGTATTTTTGTGTTTTGTGATGGAGTCCCCATTCACTTATTCGTGGGAACTCCATGGAGGGGAATTTGTAACCTTCCATGTTACAAAGAGACTGAACCCGTGTTCCGGGGAGTTACGGATTTTATTAATCACGTGTATATTTTTATTTTAGGTATTTTTATGTTTTATAATTATTTATTAGAGTGTATATTATGACGTGCTTAATTTATAAGTAATTTGTTTAGCGTGTAAGTATTATCATTTGAGCAGGATCCAAATCAAGGGAAGTTGAAATATTTAACATTGGAGTAATCTGGAAGTTTTGTAACAGAAAAGTGCACACAGGCGATGAAATACGAGTTGGTGTTCAGACACGGGGTAAAACCCGAGCGCCAGTAAGCGTGAGTCAGAGGCGAGACTTGGCATCCATGTACGAGCGGTGACGATGGGCTATGTTCCATATATGGTCATGTTGAGAATCAAGCGTTGGGATTGGGTGGATCCGTGGATCAACCCAGGTAACCTTATTGTAGAGGGGGGGTGATGACGGTACTTGGGATTTTGTGGAAGGCTTTGGGAGCCACTCTCTTATTCAGAACGCGGGGCGGTGTAGACTCTTATTTTGGACCGCGTGTGGAGCGGGTCTCTATTTAGAACTCCGGGCGGGAGTGGACTTTTCTTTTTGGTCTTGAGTGTGGAGGAAAAGACATTACAGTTTTACACTAATTGTGGTTTTGGATACAATAACGGAGTTGCTGGCTATAAGTTCTTAATTGAATGATGAGCCTAGTCTTGAGTATATCGCCAACGTTACTCATTTCGAACAGCATGAAGTATTGTAGTCTAATATCTGTACATCTAGATTGCAATTATAGCGGCAATTTATTCGTCCAAGGATGCGAGTCAAATATGCTCCTCATTAGTAAATTCACGAACGAATTCCAAACATTGGTCTGATACTAGATCCACGACGCAAAGTAAACCGTTGGATGCTGGTTACAAAAGTAACAAACGTAATAAGTAATCATAAAGGTAGGAATGGCGTGTGAATCAAATCAATTTTGCTGCGAGTATAAGCCTAATTCTTTTGGGAGCAAATAACCCCAGAATTAGTAGAGCTAGGTGACCACTGCTGGAGCCAACATCTGTAAGTACCGATCAACTTTATTCCTGAGGGTCATCTATATCATGTCATATGTGTTATCTGTGATTCAGGTGAGGACTGCAGACATTCAATTTTCAAGTAGTTCATACTTTTTCTACCAAATGCTACCTTCAACGACAACTAGTTGTGAACTTGGTTACTAGATGCCACCGCAGTCGGCTCCTGGCGACGAACGTTGGAACTTAAGAGCGTTAGTCAAATCTAACCTATAATTTAGCTTCACACAAGTGTAATTATTGGAAGGTTCTTTTACATGCCATAAATATATATGATATTGGCCCGCCGACTTTACTTCCCCTCCGAAGGAAGGCATACTGAGGGATTTTAACGCTCTTAAAAAATCCGACGACTTTGGCCGGGTTTGAACCCGCAACCTTGGGCATAGAAGCTCAGAACGCTATCAACTACACCACAGAAGCCGCTTTCCCACTTCTACTCCAGGAAAATACCGGGATGGTACCTAACTTAAGACTACGGCCGTATCCTTCCCAATCCTCATCTGAACAACAAAAATGCACACTAATACAGCCATCACAATAACACAGGTTATCAGACAACATTACACACACACACCCAAGTACACGGAACAATATCCAAGCCCCTCAAATGAAACAACAACGACAACATACAAATTGACAGGAAAATCATACAAAACAGCCAAGGACAATCTCCATAGCTTCAAAGGTTGGACGGCTGAGGCAGGGGCGTATATACAATTATTTTCGGGGGGGAGTGACTATCCGGGAAAATTGTGAGTATTCTCAGGGGATTGTCACCGCAAAATACCCAGAAATATCAACCAATATCTTAGAGCTTTGTGTAATTATTTTAGAAAAGAGATAATTGTAAAATTCTAAGTTTATATAGCGTACAATTAGTGGCAATACAAAAACGTTGCAAAATACAACACAATTTTATACTTAATGAATTTTCTATTATGGCCTATGGAGTATGAATGGCAAATATCTAAATATTCGTCAATTTATAAAGCAGAAAGGTAAACAGTTTCTTCCTTTTTTTATTTTATTTGAACAAATTGATAATTTATTTCTCAAAAGTGCCATACTGTGGAATTTTCAGTTTTGCCTCACAAGGCTGAGTGTACTCCGTTCCAGCCTTCAGACCAGAATTAAAATTTATTGGCAGAGCCAGGAGTCGAATTCGGCCCTCCGCTGTGGCAGCCAAGAATGATAGCCACTACACCACGAGGTAGTCTAATTTCGATCTTAATATTTTTTGTAACTTAGCCAATAATAGTTAAGATTACATTTATTTTATGCTTTCACCAAAACAACACTATCTTAATTTTTACATTTTTTTTTTCGAGGTGGGGGGTGGGGGGGTGTTGGAGCCCCCACAGCTCCCCCTTATATACACTCCTGGGCTGAGGTATCGTGTTGGTAAACTGATTGCTTCTTCGTGTTCAGGTTCTGACAAACGCTGTGGGAGGACTAGCAGAGTGCTGCAAGTTTCCCGAGAATCGAGTGGCGCTACGTGAAGCTGGTGGTATTCCTCCCCTTGTGGCTCTCCTCAATGGCTTGAACCAAGCATTGCTTGAGAACCTAGCGAGAGTTGTAGGGGAATGTGCCAACGACTTGGAGTCCATGGCGATCATAGAAGAACTGGATGGTGTCCGCCTCATATGGTCTCTGTTAAAGAATCCATCTCCAAAAGTGCAAGCTAATGCAGCATGGGCTTTATGTCCTTGCATAGGAAATGCTAAGGTAACAGTATTACCCCCAATGTCGGCTTCATGGGCGAGTACGAAAAGGCACAATAGAAATTAACGTCTGAATGAATCATCATCATCATCATCTTCATTTCCCCTTTTCCAGTTGACACTGGGTGGGGGCAAATATGGTTCCTCTCCACTTTGTTCTGTCGTTCCACCATTCCTCTTCCGACACAGTGTTCCAATCCAGGTTCCGTTTTCTAATACTATTCTCCACCGAGTCCATCTAACGCATTCTTGGTCTTCCTCGTCCTCTCTTCCCTGGCATCCGTCGTTCCAGTGCTCGTCTTGGTAGTCTTACTTCATTCATCCGTTTGACATGTCCAAACCATCTCAATCTGTTTTGCTCCAGTTGGTCATTTAGTTTCTGTACTCCCAGTTCTTTCCGTATATCTTCATTTCTCACTCTGTCCCTCCTCGTTTTCTGGACCATGCTTCTCAGGAATCTCATCATATGCTTTGTACATAACTTCTTTAGCCTTAATTGGTATAACCTTGTTCCATACTAGTCCCCGTACCTGTTGGTAGAAAGCACTCCCGAGTTGTATTCTTCTGCTCATTTCCAAATCCAGTCTTCCATCTTCAGTCAGTTCGCTTCCCAAGTATTTGAAGTGTTTCACCACTTCCAATTCCATATCTCCTACTTTGATTACTCCTTTTCCTTCTTTCTTATCTCTACTCATCACCACTGTTTTACTCTTCTCCACATTTATCTTCAATCCCCATTGCTCAATCTTTTCATTTATTACGTCTAACTGTTCTTGTACCTCCATCTCATCCTCACCCCAGATCACAACGTCGTCTGCAAACAACATTACCTTCATCTTTGCCCTACTATATTCTTTCATTGCTGTCTTCATGATGTCATCCATCACCATTACGAACAATAATGGTGACAACACACTTCCTTGCTTTAGTCCAGTGTCTGAATGAATAATGCTATTTAATTTGAAAATACCTTTAATTACACAGTTTGTAGGTTTCTCTATTAAATGTGCGATATATAAAAATAACCTGGATGTTGATGGTGGTAATAGATTCATAGACTTTCATTACAAATATTACCATAATAGTTTATTTTACAATTTTATATTTCCATGTTACGTAATTCTAGGAGATGATACATGTCGCATAACACATCAGTTGTTACGTCTGTATCTTTTAGGTTTTATTAAATTCATGATGAAAATTAATAATGTAAAACAATAATACTGGAATGCAGCCGAAATAAATCAGAAACCTCTATGGACATCAAATTGGCAGGTGAAAAACTAAAGGAAGTAGGGACTTCTGTTACTTAAGAAGCAAAATAACCAGTGATGGACGAATCAAAGAGGATATAAAAAGTAGGTTAGCTCAGGGAAGGAAAGCATTTCTACAAAAAAGGAATCTGTTGACATCGAATATAGATTTAGGTATTAGGAAGTCATTTTTGAAGGCCTTTGTCTGGAGCTTGGCGCTCTATGGAAGTGAAACTTGGACTATTGGTGCAGCAGAAAAGAGGAGAATTGAAGCGTTTGAAATGTGGTGTTATAGGAGAATGATGAAGATCAGATGGGTAGATAGGGTTACAAACGAAGAGGTATTAAGACTAGTGGGAGAGGAGAGATGTTTCTGGCGACTGCTAATAAAGAGAAGAGATAGGTTGGTAGGACACATACTAAGACGCCCAGGAGTAGCAAGCTTAGTTATGGAAGGAAGGGTCGAGGGCAAGAACTTTAGGGGTATACCAAGGTTAGAATATGTTAAACAGATTGCCTCAGATGTAGGGTGTGATAGCTATGTAGAGATGAAACGGTTAGCTCAGGACAGGGAGGCATGGAGAGCTGCATCAAACCAGTCAAAAGACTGAAGACTCAAACAACAACAACAACAACAAATTCCAGGAACAGTTAATACGAGGGGAGTACTATATTGTTTTACACTTTATTCTTTTCTACCCAAATGAAGTACATTACACATCAGTTGTTACGTCCACCTTCTCAACATAATCTCCTGGTAACTTTATGCACTTTTGCCATAGATGTGTCAGTCTCTCCAGATCTTCCTAACACCATTCTTTCGGAGTGCTGCGTATCCATCCCTTAACAGCTGAGTCCAGTTCTGCAAAATCCGCAAAACGGCGACCATGCAATGGACGCATAGGGGCAGTCCACCGCCAAAGAAATGTCGAACAGTGCCATCAGTTCGCAAGCGAATGGCGACAGTGTTCTGGGACAGAAAGGGCATCATCCTCATTGACTGGCTGGAATTGGGGGCCGCGATTAACAGTGCAGCAAATGTGGCAACACTTAAGCACTTACGTCGTGCCATTCAAACAAAGCGGCCAATAAAATGGGCTAAAGGTGTGCTTCTACAACATGACAATGCCTGCCCCCACACTAGCAGAGAGACCACCGCTGCCATTCAAATGGGATCCACAGTACTGCCACAGCCACCATATTCTCCTGACATGACATCCGAGGGATCATCACCTGTTCGGGAACATGAAGAAACCTCTGGACACAGCCGTCAAGGCATGGGTACGCAGCACTCCGAAAGAATGGTTTCAGGAAGATCTGGAGAGACTGTCACATTGATGGCAAAAGTGCATAAAGTTACAAGGAGATTATGTACAAAAGGTACAACATTGCTATACTGCTCAAGTCAAGTGTCTTCCTATTGGCTGTTGCACTCAACTGCTGGAGTCAATATCCCAATACGCCCCACTTGACGTTACAGACAGCTAGGCACAGGGCTCCGAGTGAAAGCCGAAGTTATACGATTGACTTCGCGTCACCACATGGTAGCTTTACGATTGGTTACGAAGTGAGAAGCTTATTATCCTCTCTGCTTAAAAATAAATAATGTGATTGTGCCAGAGCTTATCTATATTTACGACACTTTACTAAATGTAAAATACTGTAGTGTAATATTCAACATATCATATTCTCAGAATACATTACATTTAAGTTGCACCATTTTCTGCTCATTGCACGTCGGCCTGTTGGTCTAGGGGTATGATTCCTGCTTGGGGTGCGAGAGGTCCCGGGTTCAAACCCCGGAAATGCCCGAGAGGATAATAAGCTTCTCACTCCGTAACCAATCGTAAAGCTACCATGTGGTGACGCGAAGTCAATCGTATAACTTCGGCTTTCACTCGGAGCCCTGTGCCTAGCTGTCTGTAACGTCAAGTATACTCCCGCTCAACAGCTCCATGACCTACACATTCTGTGAATCTAAGAAGAGTGAGAGAGATCTTTGAATTTTTGTTGCTATCGTGTATCTTGTTGATAAATTACGGCTCCAAGGCCAATTGCTAACATTTGATACTTTTATTCATTTTGTGCCAGTCTAATTTTGTAAATATTAATGATTCATGTTGTGAGTTTGTCATGTTTTGTGAATGTCAAAATAATAATAAAATATGCTCCAACCCACACCACCACCATAATCATTCAGCTCTCCTCTTCATAAATCAGATGTTTCAATTTCGTGCCCATGAACTTTAAAACATGCTGGTAATGTCTAATGAAGGCTGGCTGTAACTATGTTTTATTTCATGCAGACTGTTATTACAGGATTCTGGTGAGATGGTAAGGAGTTTTGTTGGAGGACTGGAGTTAATTGTAAGCCTACTCCGCTCTGACGATAACCAAGTGCTGGCGACAGTGTGTGCTGCCATAGCCAAGATTGCCCTGGACAGAGAGAATCTTGCTGTCATTACCGACCACGGAGTTGTCCCAATGTTGGCAGAACTGGTGCTTACGGTAAGAATATGTAACCAGCAACAACCAGGGTAACAGGGTGTATTAATTCTAATTTCAAGTACTTGATCCAATGTGATACACTAGATTTACAAGGGAAATGACAGGTAAGACAGGTCGAAAGCTATCTTGAAACTTCGTGGACACAATCGTTGTACTATATTTATTTATTTATACCTTCAACAGAGGCTTAGGCTCCAATTACAGAAGGCATATATTGCACTGTATTGAAATGTTACAGATTTAACAAACGAAAAAAATACATACTAGGTCTATATTACAAACAAAAATGGAAAGAAGTTTTAGAAAAATATTTGACAATGATACCTAAGTCACACTATAGCTCAGATATAACATAAGTACTATGCATATTTACACATACAGACAAAATTACAGATTACATTCCATACCGGTAGTTTCTAACATTTACAATTTATTCATTGACAATGTAAGAATTGTAGCTCTTAAAACCTTAATATATGCTGGTATTGCAGAGCTGAAGTCTAAACTATTGTTGATTTTGGCAAGTTTATTGTACATCAAACACATTCTTACTAATGGTGAATTTTTATATTATACTGTTTTTGGTATTTTGCAAACTAAGAGATCTCGATTTCGCAAGATTCCTGCTCTGGCATTGAAATGAATCTGCTGCAAGAAGCCACTGTTGTCCAACATTCCATTAACTGTTTTATACAAAAACACCTGCTGTAAGTGTTCATGCCTTGCTGCCAAGCTAATGTAGTGGAATTCATCCAGTAGTTGAGTATATGATTTATTTGCTTTAAATGCAGATATATTGTTGTCTTTGTAATATAAGTACCTTAGAAAACATTTTTAAACTTTTTCGAGGCTCCCTTCCAGTGATTTATAATACGGATGCCAAATAACTGAAGCATATTCTAACTTGCTATAAGAGGACAACGTGCGGAAAATCAGCTGCCAGATTGAAGGCTCCAAAATCATGTGGTGAATCCCTCATGGGAAGTGGCGAGTACTGTACATGTTGGAACGGACAGCCTTGACGGTCCTACTCACGGCCGGTGGGAAGCAGCTGCACGCTCCAGTCAGCACATACTACTACTACTGCGAGTGCCACAGGGATATCCAGCTCCTCCAGCCGTCAAGCCTGCGTACCAGGATGTCAGGTACGATTTCAGAGCCTTGCAGTTCAATCTGGCTGCTGATTGTCCTCTTATAGTACAACGATTGCGTCCACAAAGTTTCAAGTTAGGTTTCGACCTCTCTTACCTGATACTTCCCTTGTGAGTATAATATTTTATAATTTCCTATTAATTTGTTGCTGTCTCTACGCATCAGTCTGTATAATGGTCTCTCTCTGGATCTAGGACTATCTGGCCATGCATTGATTGCAATCTGAAGGAGCAAATCCACCACTGTACCTCCTTGAAGTGCTCATCTTCTTACAGATACAGGTCACACCTCGTACTTCAGAGGGTGATTAAAATATGAGACAATTGACCTAAGCTATTCTCATGACGACTCAGCCTGGTTATAATCAAATGATCTCAAAAGAGAATCAAAATGAGTATTGTCCGTTGAGCCATTATAATTAACACAAAAAGTGATAAAAATGTCCAGCATAACTCAACACACCACTAGCGTTTCGCTAGCGTTTTTTATCACTTTTTGTGTTAATTATAATGGCTCAACGGACAATACTCATTTTGATTCTCTTTCGAGATTATTTGATTATATTCAATTCCAAAGCAAGGTTTATTGTTTTTGGAAGTGGAGTTTTTGACTCCCGTGGTGCATGGCATGCTCGTGACGTGGCCACATATGTGGCGAGGCGTCTTGCATGGCCTTCTCAGTGTGTACCTGCTACGCGTCTTGGCAGGTGTGCCTTTACCAACTGAAGAGCCCAATTGGCACGCTGGGGCGAAACGCTAGCAGTGTGTTGAGTTATGCTGGACATTTTTATCACTTTCAGCCTGGTTAGTCGTGACAGAACTTGTGGGTAAACTAGGTACACTGCAACGCAACATTAACACACATCCTACCAACCATTAAATTAAGGACTCCCAATCTTAAGTCCAAGAAGAACAAAAAAATGTAAAACTTGCTTTACATACTGGTAGAAGATTGGTAGCTAAAATATTTCCAACACAAAAACAAATTCAAGACGTGATAGCTTCATTGTCCTGTGTCAGCATGGTAGGCCCCACTTCAGATGAGACCACTCAGCAGCGTCTCTCTGAAGCGCTTCCGTTCATAAATGAAAATCCACAGCCTGCTTCCAGTCGATAAATGAGAGCGTTCACACACAGCCACCGCTACAGAACAGTGGCCCAGCAGACGCTCTGTGTAGTTGACTTCGCCGCTGATGGCGGTCACAAATTGTAGCGCTTCTCTTCGCGAAACCAGGAACTATATTGTTGGTTTCAGACAAGGCTGCAGCCACGCCACTCATTTAGTGGTGCATACGTAGCGCGATGGTAGCGCTACTAACGGCTCGCCACATGGTCCTGTTTTTTTATATTCCCATGTTCCTATTATTTCATTTTTGCAGAGGGGCACAGACCTGTATTTCTTGCCTTGTTTTCTGCACTCTTCCCAAATATTGTTGCTGATACCATCTAAAAGCTCTTGAAATGAATTTTTGGACATGCGAAAGTACGCAAAGTACTTTTCGTCATCCTGTTGTAGATCATCGAATCCTCGATTCTGTCTTTCCAAAACCAATGGATGAACCTAGAATCTTCTTGTTTTCCGTTGAAGTTTCTTTCTCCTCCGTATGAGGAGCATGGCAAGAATTATATCACCTTCTACGCCCATGTTTACTGGAAAACTGACGAATTCTCCATCTGGGCATCAAACAATAGCAGGGCCACTACGCTTGGTAGAAGCGTCACTAACACGACGCTAACGCTTGTAGGAATTCACTGGTGGCGCCACCAACGCGCCACGAAGCAGCACTGCTAAGTGGCCTCGTCTGAAGGGGCCCTAAGACTCTCAGTAAGAAGCATCAATGGTGATTGTAGTTTTATTGGGTGAAACTTCAAGGTTATCTGCTCCAATCTCAAGAAGTAGTATTACTAACAGCTGCACTCATTATAATACTGCTGCCTCCAGGCACATAATGTTCAGGGTGCAGTCACAAATAAATAAATTTGTATTTATTCTCATAGCGAGAGGGTTACTTGAGCAGACAACACGAACTCCAACCACAAAGTAGAGCTAATATGATGTGTAACGCAAACCTGTATTACAAGTAGAGTTCCAACATTCACGTCTCTGGCACGTCACAAACTGTCCCTTGAAACAGCAACAAGAAGAACCCTCCGCATGTGTTGTTTCAACAGAGAACGCATCACATGGTGGCAAGAAAATGTCTATATTACAAGCTTTTTATAAACCAAGTTAAATCTGTATCAACTTCATTTATACTCAAACTTGTAACAGTGAATGTGGCAATAACTACACTGACGAGCAAAAACACCTAGGTATTGGCACCATAATGACACATTATTGGAGGGGTTCCATTGTCTTCATTTTTGTAAACATTAAGCTTCTTGCTTTCATAAAGGTGTAATAAATAATACCTTGAAAATTCGTGAAGTTATTTTGTATTTTGACCACCGACATTGTACATTTCTCATTTGCATTTCTCATTTTTAAAAAGGACGAAGTGTTACACTTTTCTTGCTCGTCAGTGTATATTGTTGTTTCCTCTTTCCCTAATAACTGACATTATCTCTATTCTGACATCCCACTGGTCTGTTTGAGTCAGAGTGGGACTCTGCTGTATCTCCCTTGGGTAGCCTACCTACCTAAAGCAATTTACACATTAACAACAGGCAAGAATTTCTGAAACAATGTTTTAGCACACAGTGATCTTACAAGTAACATTACAGTGTTTTTGTAGCCTAAACCATCATTTTTAACCAATTTTCATTTATGATTAAAAAAAATAGGCTTATGAGATCACGTTTTGTCCATGTGTGTGCATGTTTGTGTCTCCCTAATAAAAGCTAAACGGCTGGAGCGATTTCAATGAAACTCATTAAGGTCATAGTACTATTTTGTTCGACCTCGGCCATGCCCTTCAAATTTAATTGCGTCTCACCAATTCAACATGGCGGCTGTGCAAAATATTTCACTGGCATTCTATATATCCGAAACTATTACTGATATCACCCTGAAACTTTGTACGGTGATAAAGGACACTACTAAAAGTTCAATTATGTGACTTTCAAAAACCTGTTAACTACAAAACGAACATGGTGGCTAAGCAAAAATGAAACATATAAATAGACGTTTCTCGTGATTTAACCATCCGAGCGCAGTGAAACTTGGCACAGCAACTGTCTATACACATTGTAATGCACTGACATCCAATTTAGCTCAATTGTTTACATAATCTCAAGATGGCGGCTGTGCGTAATTTTAAAAATTAATTTTTATTTATCGTGTCCTAATCATGCGATTAAAGTCAACGTTTGAATAATGAACCTACGCAATAATTGTCATCTAATAAAACATAACTCTATGGCCTATAAAAATCCAACATGGCGACCATCCAAAATATTTAGACTGTTCACAATATCTACTAATCTATGACAGCAAATTTTGTATGTTGATAGAGGCTACTAACGTAAGTTCATCTATGGGCTTTTCAATAGCCTGATGAACACAAATCCAACATGGCGGCGATGTGAAATTTAGATATTTATATAGATGTTTCTCGGAAAATCTTTGAAATAGGCAGGAGAATTTTAATGGAAAAGACCAGTGGGATGTATGAGAATAGGCTATTTAGTTCTTCATGGAACTATTTGTTATGTAAGGAATTTGCAATTTGTTGCTAAAAGTTTGCACTAATATTTTTCTGTAATCATGGAAACTCTATTCAAGGGGGAGACTGCTTATGTGTAGAGCCCTGCGCGGATAGACAGAACATTATCCGCATCCGCCCCGCATCCGCACGGCTGTTATCCGCATCCGCCCCGCATCCGCACGACTGTTATCCGCACCCGCACGACTTTTATCCGCCCCGCATCCACGCGACTTTTACCCACACGTGTGTTATCCGAATCTACTGGCATTACAATAATATTTTCATTGTGTTGCTTTACTGTATACTTTATCTTGCAGACATTTAAGCAGCAAGTTGAACCTTTAGGCTATGTACTGTACAGTATGTCATGTGCTATGTCTAAAATGAATGTTATACAGCCAGAATTGCAACCCTTTTCAGTTCGGAGTTTTGATTATCCTTAATGACATAATTTGAATGGGATTATCGTAAATCATCATCTTACATTTGTCATGAAAAACCATAACGGAAAAATATGATATGTCATAAATATCCGGGCCCTAATAAGGGAGAGTGGGGGAATTAAGCGCACTTAAACAAGAATCGGTCTTGTGATGATGAAATAATAGATAACACAACTGCAGTTATGAATAAGGGAGCCTTAGTAACTCTATATTCGATGTGCAGAAACAAATTTAATTCAGAAATAAATTTGTTGGACTATAATTCGAAATCTCCCACCCTGCAGGGTAATCACGCACATGCGATGAGTGTTGGAAAGCCATACTAATACAATGTGAATTGGCAGAAACTTGCACTGAGCAATAACATTAGGATATTGCAATGCTTTTTACAAAAGCATAACAATGCAATGAACTAAAATTCTGCAGTTTTGGATATTAGAATAAGATATCTTCGTTTCGTCAGCATTAAAGGAGGCAATCCAATTTAGGCTTGTTCTTTCAGATTGTCTCAACGTTAATGCAGGATATCTCTTCAAGAACTCATACAACCAATATTTGCCCGCAAGACATTTAACTTCATGGAAATTATGGAGAATCTTATTCTCCTCTGCAAACATGAACTCGAACCGTGTGACAAGCTTTGTGGGCGTTAAGCCATAAAATAATTTTGCCAATGTCAAAAGGTATTCGGATAATTATGACTCAATTTCGTTGTAAAACAGCTTTCCGGACTAGACGAGGTGGAGCAAGACAATTTTGCAGCAACTGCTTTGGTAGGATTGACTGGGGAATGTTGAAACTTCTCCCCACTTCCCTTATTTTCCTCCCATCATCCCTAATTGCACGTCGAGATTTCTGCACATTTTCTGCTGGGTAGGAGTTTTTCTCCTTTTTCCGTGTATAATTTCTTGGCGTCTGGAGAACAAACACGAAATATTTTGCCATTAAAGTCGCATTGTATTTGTAGTCTATTTGTAGTACTTGTATCATATATTATTATCTGCGCACAATACCCCACGCTGCTTTTAAAACGTAACTCACTGAATCCCGGTAAACTAATCTATTATATTGAAATATAAATACATGCAAAACCACTGTACACACTGGCATTTAAAACTACATTTAATTTTAAATAATTGAATCACAACTGTAGGCTTACCTTATTATGTGCTGGCTGCAGAAAATAACATGCAACTTTAACACGTTGCATGTTATTTCTTCATCGAAGCCTCCGGTTATCACATAGCGACTGGTATCATGCTACTGTCCCAATCTGATAGGTACGATGACAGCTTTAGGGTAGCAGTGAACTGAGTTGCTAGTTGTACTACCAACTCGAAAAACATAGGTGCGCACGATTACCCGCTGCGCACAATTACGCAACTTTCCCCATGATATTCAACAAGTTCAGATTGTATTCTAAAAACTATCCGCAAATTTACTCTAAATATTATCCGCAGCTTATCAGCTATCCGCACAGCCATGCAAAGTATATCAGCATGGCGAAAAATGTTGCGGATATCCGCGGGTTTATCCGCGGATATCCGCATCCGCGCAGGGCTTTACTTATGTGGGAGGGTGGGTATGATGGGAATATATAGGGGCCAATTACATTTTTGTTGCAAAGTACAACTAGGCTATGTCACTTGAATAGTAACTGGCAAATCAGTGTTGCCAAATTACTGCTACATCAAGTGACTTTCCAAAACGTTTGATGACAAAATACCTTAAATTTAACATTGTGAAGGTAGGGATGTAGAGTCTATTGTTGTACTGCTGTTAAGGACATTTTTTTTTTGTGGATACTAGTGACTTTAGACTTATATGTGGTGATTTTTTGTAAACCCAAGTTGGCAAAACTGTAGCAGGGGAGAGGGGGCAGTGTGTTGATGTGTGTGGGAAAGAAGTTAGATTTGTATTGTTTAAATTATTGTTAACAATTTCTCTTTTTCAGAAATGTTGTCCTTTACCTTTGTACATACATTTAAAATTGTAGTCTATGGACATATAAATGTTCTACCCAAGTATCCATGTACAGATTGTAAATTAGACAAGTTAAAGCACTTCTAAGCTTCATGTTTCTACCTGTGTTGAGTTGTGTCAATAAAGCCCTGATGCTACAAGAGTAGGTATAAACAAAATAATACTGCTTATCAATAAACCACTTCCACTTAACTGTATTATACAAACATGCTATACTATTGCACACTGGTGTATTCCTCTGGACAATAGAATCGCTCATCCAAAACAGCTGGTAAAGTCTTTGCTGAAAATTCATCTCTTTTGGAGTTCTTAAAGCAACATTGATAAAATTATTTTACTGTGTGTGCATCTTGAAACCGTTTGTATTCATGCTGCTGTGTGCAGCTTAACCTTCTGTCAGTTATAACCAATTCAGAAGGCACAGATCTCCAGGGCTTCCAGCGACTCACTTTTCTCACTGAAAAAAAAATGAAAATCCACAGCCTGTTTCCAGTCTTCGACCGGGTCAGGAATGGAATGAATGATGCCCCCATCTAGCAGCGAGGATATGAACTGTGCCGGCTGCCGAGGCCTGACGCACTCCTCTGGGGCAATGATTAAATGAATGACAGATGAAATGAAATGATAGTGGAGAGTGTTGCTGGAATGAAATTTGACAGGGAAAACCGGAGTACCCGGAGAAAAACCTGTCTGCCTCAGTTTTGTCCAGCACAGATCTCACATGGAGTGACCGGGATTTGAACCACGGACCCAGTGGTGAGAGGCCGGCGTGCTGCCGCATAAGCCACGGAGGCTACCACTTTTCTCACTATTATTCACTATTTTCAAAGCTGCCTCACTTTTCTCACTATTTGATAAAATTACTCACTGTTCTCACTTTTTTACAAAACTGGTCACATTCCGCATTAAAAATGGTCTCCTGCACAATCAGATTGCTAGAAACATCCCAAAATATACCCATGATGGGTAGTTCATTTTTCTGCCACCGGTGCCTAAGCGCCCTGCCGGCAGCGAGCCAGGCGGCCAGAAAAGATAAAAAGCTTCCATGGTGCGATACCACAGCCGGAGCCGTGCAGCGATCGCCAAAAATTTTAACAAAAGTTCACATTTATATTTTTGTTTACGATTTAAATTTCTTGAGTGTTGCATTGTTTTTCCTATCCATTATATCCAAGTGTCCTCTAACTACATGAAAAATCACAAACGGTACTCAGAGATATTAACATAGGCACAATTTGGTTGACATTTTTGGGGTGCTAATTTGTTTTTCAGATACACATTTTTAAAAATTTTGTCTATTTTAATACAGTCTTGTCACATTTTTTGGGGGCTATGGTTGATTTTGGAGAGCTTAGGCACCCAAGTCCCCCTAATTGCACCTACAGATATTGTAACGGAATTTATTCCGTTACAGTAGCTCACCCTCGGGTTTTCTGCCTTGTGCAGTTAGTTTGGGGTATTTTATTCGTATATTATTATATTGGGTTAACGTGGGGTTGCAGAGGTGATTTTTATTGTGCCTGTGTGATTTTGTGGACTGATTCATCTTTGGATGGTCCGGACCAACTAGGATCACTGATTATTAATTATCGGTTTTTGGATATTTGATATTATAAAATACGGGGTTTGGCGATTTATTACGTTTTGGGAATAAGGATATATAAGACTGTATTAAGTAGAAGCATTATTTCATTTTGGTTTGGGGTTAATGGCTTTATTTTGACCTAGTAATGTTAAATGTTAGATTCGTGGCTGTACTATAAAGGTACAATGAATTGGTATTTTCGAGTGCTGGATTTGTTACATACCCGGATAAGACAGGCAGTAATTCGGCTTGTGTGGGAATACCTAGGCTATTAATAGCATGAACTGAGATGAACTGGCGCGTGGAAAACTACTGTGTGACGTCAGTGTGAATTTCGACTGTCTGATGTTCATGTGTTGACACGGATGTTCCGCTAGGAGCGGGCCACGCACGAATTAGTTCCGGCAGAAACATTGGGGTTATGTAGCCCTGCGCCAGTGCATATAATGGCGTGTCTGGTGTTCCGAGATCGTCTTATTGCTTTATCGGCAGAACACTGATCTACTAGCGCCCAGGGTCGTTTTACGTGACATCGTTTCCGTAACGAACAGTTAGAGATCGTCTTCTTGCTTTTACAGCGAAAGTCCGTTGTCTACTTGCAAATTAGTGTCGTTATTACTTGATCATGGTATCGTAATACGAACGAGCAGTGACTAATATTTAGCAATCCACTGAGCTCTTACGGGCTATTGGAGGCTACGTGCATTTCATGGGTCCATCCATACCATGGGCTGTCGGTAATAACTTACCACGCCTAAAAGGATAATCAGTCGTAAACATTTCATCGAAAAGTCATGCGAGAATGGAGACGTGAACGAGCAGTTCGAGAAGTAAGAAAGTGGAGTGAACCAGTCTAACGTGTGTAGATATTTTGTGTACGGACGGTACAGTGTGTATATACGTAGGTGGCTGTTATGCCTGGGTCTGATATGGCCGTAAGTGTTTTCCTGCTCTCAGAGCCTAAATTCAGTGGCAAGGTACTGTATAAATCACGAGTGTATGAAGGGTATTTTGTGTTGTATATTATGTATATATGTGTATAGTACAGCCAATAGATTATCTATTTAAAATTCATGTGTGTTTATATTCCTGTCTTGCATGAACCTGGTTGCATCAGCGAACGCATGCCAAATGCCCTACGCCTGGGATAAGGAGTTTCATAGTCGGGGCAACAGTTATGTATTTATTCTATTTTATTCAGGAAGACCCTTATGGTCAACCTTGGCACCCATTCAAAGTCGGGAAAACTTTAAAATCACTTGTGGTCTGTATTTAAAGGCAGTAAATTCTGTAGGTTTGTGTTAGAGGGTAGTTAAAGTTAAATCAACTCCAGCGAGGTGGATGAGTGTTTCAATATCAACAAAAGTTAAAATTATGAACCAGATATACGGCCATAAATGCGAATAATGCTATGGATTTGCTCACTATTTACTCACCTTTTTTTTTTTTTTTTTGAAAAAAGAACGCTCATTATTTCACTATTTTTGGACGAGTGAGTGGATTGAAGCCCTGCAGATCTCTGGCACATGCTGCTTACAAAAAATTGATGTCGTCATACAGTCGCATAGCAATAGGTCATTCTTTGTGCTGTGATCTCCACATTGTAATAAAATATACACAGTTTCTGTTCTGTAAGTGTTTACCAGGGACAGCTTCAAGAACACCACTATGAATTTGGGGAGGATCTTTTAATGGCCTTTCTAGACATAGAAAAGGCCTATGATAATGTATATAGGAAAAGGGTTTGGAAAGCAATTAAGAAAAAGGAAGTGGAAAAAGAGACTGTAAGCAAAGTGAAGGAGATGTACTGTGGAAGTGTGAGTTATGTGATAGAGGGAAGGGAAAGAACAGAGTCGTTCTAACAAATGAGTGGTCTGAAACAGGGTAATGCACTGTCGCCTCTTCTCTTCATTGTGGTCACGGATGAAAAAATGACGCGGGCAGCAGAAAAAATTGGAGAATGTAAGATGATGATGATGATGATGATGATGATGATGATAATTGTTGTTTTAAGGGGCCTAACATCGAGGTTATCTGCCCCTAATGAAATGAAATGGCGTGAAATGAAAGGATGAAGATAAAAACAGCTCACTGTCCTGGATGAAACGAAAATTGTGTTTATAAAACAGACAGTGAGCCCCAACAATTATGCCTTATTTGAATAAAAATAGTAAAAGGGGGTAGTATAAACAATAAAACAAATAAGGCACAGTAAACAATAAATAGATGAACGTAATAAAAAACATAAAACAGACTTAGCCTGAAATAAAAGTCTTAACTGACATTAAAACTTGAAAAAATAACCACTCTCCCTCATGAACCGGATGACGAGGTATGCTGACGGCCCATCATCACGGAGAATAGGGGACAGGGTGTTAGGCAGTTTAAGAGTCCTTCGCAGATCGGCCAGATCCACACATTCCAAGAGAAGGTGTGCCATGGTTAGGTGGCTGCCGCAAGTACACACAGAGGGGTCTTCTCTCTTTAGCAAATGGGAGTGCGTAGCAATCCCATGGCCGATCCGGAGTCGACAGAGTACCACAGCTTCCTTCCGAAGAGATCGGAAGGAAGATTTCCACACTTTCGTTGTCTCCTTGATGCACCTCAGTTTGTTGGGTGGAGGCTTCCTCCTAATGCGACAGGATCGAATGCCGCAACTGAGAGCGCACATCACTAGCAGGCACCTTATACGGTAGCGAGGGCAGTGCGACTGCCTCTCTCGCCGCCTGATCAGCAAGCTCGTTTCCCGCAATACCCATGTGGCTAGGAAACCACACAAAGGTCACCCCGGTTCCAGCGTTACACGAACTGACGAGCTGGTCGTGCACACGCTGGACCAATGGGTGCTTCAGGAAACACACATCGATCGATTGCAGCGCACTAAGAGAGTCAGTACACACAAGAAAGTGCTGGTGATCGTCCGATAACGTGTACTCCAGAGCCTCTAAGATGGCATAGAGCTCCGCTGTGTACACGCCACGGCCTCGGGAAGTGAAAAGAGAAACCGACGATCCTCAACCACAAATGCACAGCCTACTTTCCCGTTTACCCTCGATCTGTCCGTGAATAGAAGCCCTGATCCCGGATACCGGCTCCCCACGGACTGGAACAGCCTCCGATGGATGGAGGAGTCCGTGTCTGATTTGGGGCCGGTGTGCAGATCCAGGATGATATCAGGGCGAGAGACCATCCACGGAGGGGCCTTGCTAGGTACTCGGACGATACAGGAGACAGTGGGAAATCGGAACTGACGGTATAAGACATCCAAGCGAATCCCCACCGGCCGAGTGGCTTGGGTAAGCGCATCATACAGCCGACGATTCGGATTGGTAAACAAACATGGATAGCTTGGATGAAGGGGCATCTGTCGAATAGTGGCAGCATAGGTCAGCAGTACTTGTTGGCGCCTCAGGTATAAAGGAGGTACGCTAGCCTCGGCGAGCAAGCTGACGACTGGGCTCGTCCGAAAGGCACCCGTCGCCAGCCTCACACCGCCGTGGTGGACACTGTCCAGTGTAACAAGCACTGACTTACGGGCCGAACCATATGCTACACTGCCATAATCTAATCTAGATAAAATCAGTGCCTTATAAAAACGTAGGAGCACCGCGCGGTCCGCCCCCCACGATGTGCCGCTAAGAAACCGCAACATGTTGAGTTTCTTAGCACAGGCAGTTTTCAAACACCGCACGTGTGGTTCCCACGTCAATTTCTGATCGAAAAGGAGCCCAAGGAACCGGTACGTAGCAACAACAGGCAAAGCTACATCGCCCAGATGAAGCTCAGGATCAGGATGGAGAGTGCGCCTTCAGCAGAAATGGACAACCGAGGTCTTAGCGGTTGAGAAACGAAAGCCATGCTCTAGTGTCCAGCATTCCACTCTCCGAATAGCTTGTTGTAGCTGTCGTTCAGCGACCGCCATATTTTGCGCACTATAATGTAGAGCGAAGTCGTCTACATATAGCGACGGTACCACTGCTGGACCAGCAGCAGCGACTATACCGTTTATGGCAATCGCAAATAATGTTGCGCTAAGCACCGATCCCTGTGAGACTACGTTTTCCTGCATATGATATTGCGAATATGTCCTCCCTATTCGGACGTGGAAGAGGCGAAGGGACAGAAAATTCGCAATAAAAACCGGCAAGTTACCTCGGAATTTCCATTGATGCATGGTAGAGAGGATGCCGTAACGCCAAGTGGTATCATAGGCCTTCTCGAGGTCAAAGAAAACAGCGACTAGGTGCTGTTTCCGGAGAAAAGCGTCCTGCATGGCGGTCTCCAGGCGTACCAGATGGTCGTTGGTACACCGAGACGCCCTGAAACCACACTGGTATTCAGACAGGAGTCCTCGTCCCTCTAGGACCCACACCAGGCGTCGATTGACCATCCTCGCAAAGAGCTTGCACAGACCGTTTGTGAGACAAATAGGTCTGTAACTCCCTGTCAAATTGGGATCCTTATCGGGCTTCAGGATAGGTATAATGATACCTTCCTGCCATTGCGCTGGAAATACACCTTCCAACCAGATACGATTAAACACCTTGAGCAAATAACGAATGCTCTCATTGTTAAGGTGTTTAAGCATCTGGTTGTGAATATTATCCGGGCCGGGAGACGTGTCCCTGCAGAGCGCCAGCGCTCCGCGGAGTTCCCACTCCTTAAAGGCCACGTTGTACTCCTCCGAAGCGCGGGAAGCAAAACTGAGCTGGAAACGTTCTGTCTCGCGCCTCAGGGCCACGAAGGCAGGATCATAGTTATTGGAACCGGATATATCCGCAAAATAAGATGCGAGATGGTTTGCAATGCGGTAAGGATCTGTAACCAATTCATTATCTATGGAAATTCCCGGTACAGTAGAAGATGTCTGAATGCCCAAAATGCGTCGTAGTTTAGTCCACACTTGAGAGGAGGGGGTATGTGCCGTGATAGACGACACATACCGTTCCCATGATTCTTTCTTACTCTGGCGGATAAGGAACCGTGCCTTGGCACGAAATTTCTTAAACGCCACCAAATTGGCCATGGTTGGACGCCGACGGTAGTGCTTATGAGCTCGACGACGGTCTCTTATTGCCGCTGCAATATCCTCTGTCCACCAAGGGACGAGTTTGCGACGAGGAGTCCCAGAAAAGGATGGAATGGACTCTTCGGCGGCAGCAAGAAGCACATCGGGGATGTGCTGTACCTCGTCATCGACGCTCCGGCAACCAAGATCAATGAACACAGCTCGTTCTTGAAACGAGGGCCAATTTACACGGGGCTACATGACCGCGTTGTCGCAGCCCCTAAACTTAAGAACCAACCAACCAAACATACTCCAACATCAATTCAGATTTCCGCAAGCAACGACTGAGATTCTACGGCCATATTATGAGACTGAATGACGACCGACTAACAAAAAAAATTTTGAGTTACTTACGGAAACTTAAAGTGACTACAGTCTGGGTTACCCAAGTCCAAATTGATTTCGAAAGTGCCAACATCACACCAATAGACATAGACGATCGAATGACATTCCAACATAAGATCCACAGTTGGGAAGTCCCACATGAAGATCGACCAAGGAGACCAGGGAAAGGATGGATGGTGGAACGTCAAGTTCGACACAGCGAGATGATGAAGGAGTTCTGGAAGAACAAGAAGAACAGTAACAAATCATAATTTGCTTAATGCGATCCTTTGGGTCTAAACAATGTAAATAAATAAATAAATAATAATAATGATATCCATCATCATCATCATCAAAGTCCCACTCCAGTCACCCGGGTTTGCTTGTGGCATCAAACGCAACCATTAACTCGCCTCAAGGGAAATAGGGTCAACGTCCCTATCTTCCACTTGAGTAATTCTTGTCTGGCGCATCCACGCTGCGGGGGTGGGTATCCTCCACATCAGTAGGCCGGTGTGAAGGAGAGCTAAGTTCAGGCAGGGACCCAGTCCCACGGGGTATAACGTGGAACCCATGCCCTGGGTTACGGGTGAAGACCTTAGGCAGAGAAGGAGACCTTCGGAATGGCGAAGATGGTGGATGAGGCAACCCATCCTCTCTGGGTAAAATTAGAAGAGGAAACCACTGCCTTGTGGAGAAGAGGGATCTTCAAAGGCTAAGGGAGTAAACCCCGAAAGAAAGTCCTCAGCGTTAGGCTTAGCAGGTCAGCAGATGAGTAAAGGTATACTTGCGTTCAACTATAATTATGATATCCGAGCTCTCGAAATGCTTATACCTGTACCTACTTCTTTAAGCTGCTACAGAACTGACTGCCTTCCACCTATACACACTTAATATTCGAAGGTGTCATCAAATTTATCGGTGTATGCCAGCCGAGGCATCACTTTCTTTTATTTCAGCTCCATGATAAAATTGGCAAAGCCACTAGACAGAATCACATTCAAACTAGAAGTTCACAAGTAAAGTAACACATCACAAATGATTTAAAGACACTTGTCAGTGAAGGAAGCGAGCAGATCCTACTGTTGAGAGAATACACCAGCTGTGTAAAAGAAAACCAATACTTGTGCATTGAATGTCTCAATGTTTCTATGTGTGTGTGTATGTGTTTCAGTGTTTTGTGTTGCATTTGTGTTGCATGAGAGCTTTATGTGGCTGTAGATTGCGAGCAGACAGCAGAATCACAGGGTTGGCAGCGGCAACAAGCAGGCCAAAGGGAGAAAAGGAAGCCAGATTGATGAGGCCGAGGCCATGAGAGAGGTGAAAGAATCTCTGCCTCAGATTCTTTTATTTCGACGGATCATCTTTCCTCAGTTCACTAATGATTTCACTTTGTTTGCATGCGTAGTTCCTGTGGTAGCGCATACACTCAACAAGCTTCATCTCAGCATTCTATATTTGGCTCTTGGCCCATATCGGTTCGAGGTAGCATTACTAAGCCACTGAGCTAATTCATACAGGATGAAGTCCACACCCACACAGTACAATAATATTTAATTCCACAAAAGGACATAATATGTGCTGAGTTGTTTAAAACACAGGGTGTTAATAAATTCACTGGACTCAATATATCGGATTTTTTTTTTTCCGACGCTGTGTTACACAAACAGATCTAGTGATAACACACAAAAGTTCCTTATGCCTTCAAGTGAAGAACAATATTTTTAAAATTCTGTTGGAAGCATTATGGAAGTGCTCAGAGTAATAAATGTTTAGACATACTGGTACTGTAACATTAACTCGTTTTCCACACATTGCATTCCCACAGTTCTAGTCCAAAAGACATGTTGAAAGTGACCTCCATTTTCATTCAGGCACAAATTTTCACATTTACATTTGTTTTGCTGGTGTTATTTGTCCAACACATTTAGAAATTGGTTTTTGATTTCTTGAAAGGAATGGGGATTATCTCTGTCTACTCCTTCTTTCAAATACCCCCACAGAAAAATGTCTGGAGAGTTTAAATCTGGCGAACCAGGAGGCCGAAAATTCATTAAGATTATTCGATAGACAAAAAATTTTTACAACATCACCAAGGTCGCTGGAACCAGCAGTAGCGCTCATCCTCTTCCAATAAAGCTACGAATTGTTGCACAATGTCCCTGTATAATACAAAGGGTTCATAAGTAAATTGATGTCTCAATTTTTCCACACATCTCTGATAACTTTTCCACTCAGAATAAGCCTCCAAAAAGGCCTTCCGTTGTGTGTGAGTAAAATGCATTGTCGCCCACTTGACCTAGTACAACTCACAAGAGCTGCACTGTTCTAACACCACTACAATCGGTTCTACCATGTCTGATAACATCTCACGGCCAAGCTTGACAACTTATTCCATCAGATGTGTGAGCTACGATTTTTCAACGTTAGACACTCTTTGTACATAATATATGGACACATTTCAGTTCACTTCTAATATTATCAGATTGGTATGTTCAATACAAACAAAAGGCTCACATAAACTAATATTTTTCTTTCCTCACAGAACTTCAACAAAAGACACAAGTTTGGGAGCCATAGTAAAACTGTGTACGTAGGTTTTCAATCAGCAAACTCAACAAATTGGTGGTCTATACTTAGGGTCTGTACATTAACAGAATTAAGCTAATTTGCATGTTACACAGGAGGTTTTGTCAAATTACAATATTGCAAATAAGAAATTTAAACAGGAAATGATTCTATTCGTGTCAAACCTTGTGTCATTAATTAATACTGTCTATATGACTTTCAGTCTCTACCAAATGTCCTCCTTCCAGACCAAACTGTAAAATAGGAAGGCCTAGTGCCCCATCTCGCCCCCCTTCTGGCTAGTGGGTCTGCCTTTAGCCAAATCAAGCACAAACTGTGTATAGCATACTGTAACTAACATTAGTGCATGCTTGCATGTCGGGAACTAGTATCTGTGATAGCAAACATTTCATTATATGGTATGTTGCTTTCGTGACTGGCTATTTTCAAACTCAAAGATACAAGATCTATTGTTGCTGCATGTATGGCAGGACTGTTTGGCTAGAGGGGTCTATATCTGGCTCTCAGGTACAAAGCAATTCAAGTTACAGATTTTGATCAAACTAACAGATCTTATGAAAATATTCCCTTTATATTATACCTAGGTACATTTAACTCACTGCTGTAAAATAAAGCTTATGAATTTGTATGCATGGTAAATGAACTAATTAAAAATTAGGGTTTGTTCCGCCTCTTACTAAAGAGTTAAGTGTTCATTTAATATTTGTATAGGCCTACATTTGCTTCCTCCAACCGATACATCTTTCTAATAATCCATCTAAAACACACATTCGACAAGGAAAGATGTCAAATATAATAATATGCTGCAACTACATTTGAGATTTCATTTCATTATTGTTTACCGACTACCGTACTTCTAGATGTTCTTATTTAGTTAAAGAATTCCTAGTAAATAGACACACTAATGTCTAACAAACGAATACAGTTTTTTAATTTTAAACCCTTCCTGATTTTAGCTTCAAATGACAAATTTCCTAATACAAATTAAGATGTGAAATCCTTTTTAAGGAGTTCATAATATCAAAAGAGTAATGTTCTAATAAAACACCAAAGTTTTCGTTAAGGTTTCATTCTAGGTTGCTTTTAATTGGCTACTTCTAGATGTCTGTGAGGTAATAAAACCAACTTAGAATACACTCAATTCTAATATAAGACTTATTATTCTAAAATTAAATCCTTTCATTTTCTAGTTTCAGATTGCAAATTTCATAACAAGATACGAATGTGGAACCTGTATTGACAGAGCTATAAGATGAACAAGAAAATTCATTCTTGTAATGTAGGCCTATACATTATGGGAAATTTCAAAACAATGGTATAGCAGCAATGATTATACAATACCTAGTTTAAGAAAGAGATTTGTATAAAATACAAAACTATTTCCATGACCAGCCTTTGCATTTTAAGATGGACTTCATTGATTGATTTTTATAACACTTGGTAAAAAGAGTACCGTCAACCGGGGTGAGATTAGTCCGTTATCTGTGTTCGTTTATGTTTGGATTGTGTTGAAACTCATACCAAATTGCAAAAATTTTGAAAAATTCTGTTATATGAAATAAAACTAATATAGAAATAATCTAATATTTAATAAACCAAGAATGTATCCTAAGATTTGAGATAAAGAGTCAGAAAAATGTGGTCCATATTGTGAATACTCCTTTTACAGATGGATATTCCGCTCTGGAACAATGTCACCCCTATACCAGGTAAGGTTGAATACAATCTATGATTAAAGTACCCCAAAAAATTAGGTTTATTGAACAAAACGTAGAAAACAAAAGCGAAAATGTCAAAAAATGACAACAAACTTCATTTCTAAAAGATAAAATGCTAAACAATGTTTGGGCCAATTCAGTGTCCATGTATCCCACAAATGCTCTCCCTTATATACAACATAGGGAGGCATCAGTTCCGCACTAGCACTGCCTGCAAACATCACTGATGTAGATGTTTTTGTTGTATTACAGACCTGCTCTAAATACTTAGTCCCTCTGCAACAAATTACATGTTTTAGACCTGGGTCATCTCACAGGTTCGTTTCATCGTAGTTCCAGATGTGTATTGGTGGAATATTTTCAATCTCTTTTGCCAAATTATCTTGGTATTCCTCAATCATTTCTTTGCTGACAGCAGCTCTTATTCTTTTTATGTTTGAAGAAAAGTGAGTTGTTAGAATGGGATGACGTTCTAAAAATAATTTTACCCAATCAGGCCCTGGCATATTATTTTAAAATTTGGACACAACTCTGCCAGTCTTGAGTAAGTAATTCTTGATGGAAAACCGTAAGTCTATTTCAGTAACAGGAAATCCAATTTCTGCAAGTTTCAATAGGTGGCTCTTGAAACCCTCCTCTTCCTGCGAAGTGAACACTGTTGGACCTCCAATAACTGAGCTGCGCACACCTTTCAACTTGTTTATTATTGTACTGCGGGGAATACCACACTGTTCTGCAGCTTCACGTTGAGAGAGGCGCTTACATCTGATGTCTTCTAGGCATTTGCTTAATGTTTCAGCTGAATATATAATATAGGGACGAGATCCAACCACACGTTTGTACTTTCTAGGCATGATGACCTGAAAGTAGGAAAATGTTCATTCTATTTTATAAATTTGGTTTGGTAAACTCAATTAACATCATTTGATTCAATTCATCAACTCCAATGTATCAAATTTCTTTCCTTCAACTAGTTAACCTAAAATGGGATGACATTGTTCCAGGACCAAAGTCACCCCTTTTTAACCTCAAAATTGTCTTTTTAACTAATTTGTTAACTACTGCAGAATACATACATTTATTCTTTAAAATATTGGTTGCTTCTTGATCAGCATAATATTCAGCACTAAATGTATAGGCTACTTACCAAACTTTTGCCACTTTTCTTGCCAATTTCACATGTGAAAGTTATCAGATGTTGTTCCCGCCAATAAAATATAAAGCCAAAACAAACCAGTGCTGCCCCAATGGGAATTCTCCTGAAACTCAAACAGTTGTTTCAGTGTGGTCAACATATGTCCTTAAAAACATGAGAGGCCACACAATCCAAATTTCCCCCACCGACTGCACAGGGAAAAAGTCGGCCTATATTTAAAACTTCTCCTTGTGGAACAATCTCACCCTGTAGGACCAATCTCACCCCGGTTGACGGTACCGTAACTGTTTAGGAATTTGAATATGCAATGTAGCCTACACTAGTTTTTAGGTTAATTTATATAACAAATGTTTAAATATAGGTACGGTAGGCTAGGCTATATGTTTATGGTTAATGACATTCATCCTATGTTAAGATTGACAGTTGTTTCTTATGTGCTGAAGAGCTATTAATGTAACTTGAAATATGTACACTTAACTCTTAAGCGAGAAATAGAGTATTAACTAAGCAGAACAACCCCTAATTTTTAACCAGTTTATTTGTAAGTCAGCATATCAATAACCAACATGGATTGTTTTAAAGCTTGTTATGCACGGTGAATGTTAATCACTAGCAGACTTAAAACACCTTTCTTCTTCTTCTGCTTTTACAGCCTCATCGGACCACTTCAGTCAATCATTTCTTGGTCCTCTTAATGCCTTTCTTAATACTATTATTATTTTTACTAATTATTAAGCATGAATTTCCTACAGGCATCTTTTATTTACAGCTATAAGAGAGTTAAAGCATTTAGCTACCACTAGACAAAAATCTGCACCCACAATAAGCAAAATGAAGAGTACAAAATAACTAGCAATGTCTTGATTTTATCTTTAAACTAACTCTCTTTCTAAAATATAGCCAGGAATAATATTACAGTACTTTTAGAGACTTCTTAGAATCCCAAGAGAAAGTACCCGGTAGCATATCGAGGTGAATGAAGTGATAACACATCATTGAAGATTTTCTTTACAAGATATTTATTTTAATTAAGTAGTGAAGGAAAGTGAAAAGCCTTTTCCAGTTTAAATAAGTTGTCACAATCTGGGTCTCAGTTTATATAGCATACAATGAAAATCTTCGTATGATCAATTTGCTTAGCCAATAACTCAACCTACGATCGAGAAGCATTAGACTCAAACCAATCAACTGACGTTCCCAACATCCACATCAGATATAATCTCTTCTCTAATAACAATGCTTCCAGCACTAGTTGCCATATTCAAACTTCTACACTTATTCTTTTAACTGAGTATTTAATCTCCCTTTAGGCTAAATGCCTCTCAAAAAGGCAAGTTTAATATCGCTAATCCTTCTCAACTACCGTACTGCTTCTTTCATAATGATAACAGGCCATCCATCATCTGCCCAACCATCCTATGTTCATAAGCCAGTAGCAGCATGTACCTTGAAATGGGAATGTCACCACTGTGGCAAAACATTTTTGTCAGTAGACAGTGATGCCACAATATTACAGGAAACTTAGTAGCTCGAAGTGAAATATTTTTGGACTAGCTGTATCTGGGAAGAGTTTTAGGTAGATATTTATGAAACAACCAATACTGATTTTGATCATATACAGGGTCTTTCATATAAAATAAGAGCGCCAAGCGGTGGCTTTGTTAACCGCAGCTGCCATCACCTTGGCCGAGCTTGTGGCGCGCCAAGGCCCCCTGCTTTAAGCGTGTGTACGATCCTATATGATGCAGCGGCCCTGCTAGCGTGTGTACAATGCTGAAATCTTACTTTAGTTAGTTATTGTTGATGAAACCAAAACCCCTACTTGTGCTAATTGCGGGAGTGATTTATTCGGAGACCGTTCAAGATTCTCGCCAATGTCATCTAGCTCATCCTCTGTTAAAACTGTTCGTGTGCGGGCATGTTTTTATTAAGCACCGAGCTAGTAGTGTGAAACTTATTTGCAATTACGTGAATCTGTGCTAGTGAAGGTGGCACTTCATCAGGAAATTGCTGAACAAATGCATCACGTACCCGCCGAGCCGACTCGTACTTAAAATAAGTTTTACATTTAAAAATACGATGTTGCAATGATAACTGTCTCACCATGTTAGCACTTGAGGTTTAGACTGGCGACTGAGCACCTGCACGCTTATTGCAAGGTCAAGTTTGGTAATGTCAATCTCTTATTTTTATACAGTCCATCGGAACTTGAAACAAAAGAAAAACAAACAGCCCTCGTATGTACTATGCGCACGCTTTCAATACTACAGCAGGGGGGCGTGGCGCTCCACAAGCTCGGCCAAGGTGACCGCAGCAGCGGTTAACAAAGCCGCCGCTTGGCGCTCTTATTTTATATGAAAGACCCTGTATTGAACTTATGTTTTCAATTCCCTTTTTACATCACACTTGTTTTGTGATAAGGGAGAAGGGAGAGAATATGAGTTTTCCAGTTTAGCAAGAAAAGTTGTCAGGTAAGTCACAAGACAATATAAATGGGTGTTGACATCTCTGCCCTACAACACAAATGTCACGCTAGGAAACCGGCAAGGGCTTTTGGCTGCACCAATTGTAGTGCAAAGGGTCACAGAGCATTCTGACATGACGAGGCTTGTTTCGATATGTTTCACAAGACAAATTTAAATGTTTTTCAGTCGATCATTGTACCCATTTGTAATGGGTGTCATTCGTTAAACCTGAAAAAGATTATATGAGATTAATAAATTCACTCGGAATACTAGTTTTGATCGCCAAGCGATCATCATCAGATTTCTTACACTTGGGCTATTAAAACTATGTCCACAAATATGTGGGTGAAGATATTTACAATACCAATATTTTAGTTTATTGTAAAACTCGACAACTTGTCAGCATTTGTTAGCTTGATGTGATTTGTGTTATGATATTGTTAGTGACTATAATCTGTAATGGTTAGTAAATGGTCAGGTTGGTGTTTGTAACTTGGAGATGGATTAAATAACTTAGCTGGTTATTTGGGTGATCCGTTCTTGTACAGCTACTGTCACTATTCGTTGTTCGTGCTGAACTGAAAAGAATTTTCCTTGTATGTGCTTGACCCCTCGTTATCTCCCTCCCCTCCACTTTCTGGTCTCGCCTTCCTACCTGTCTAGATATGTCTTGTCGGTAACATATTTCTGTGCTAGCCAGGTCTAGATGCGTCCTGACATGGTGTTTGTTAATGTTATCTGGATATCTTAAAATATTAAAGACCAATCTCCCTTCCCACCATGCATAAGCTAAACAGCCCTCTTTAAGCGCAACCAGTCTATTTGGGAACGTCTTGAACTCTTTAATACTGCCATAATTTTGGCCTTGGCTTTATTGATGGCATGGTACAAAGTATATCCTAACATGTCTCGTTTCATGTTGCCCCTTATCTAGGATGTTTTGTTATGGGGGATATATTCTAGTAAATTAAAGAGAGGTTAATTCTCTATAATGTGTATTTTTTATTTTTATTTTTTCAGGTTTAGGGAATAACACCGTTTACAATTAGGTACAATTGTGTGACCAACTGAAAAGCATCTAAATTTCATGTACTAAGGCAACACTGAAAAATGGCTTCCAATATGATAATATTTTACAAGAATATTAAAAATTAAACATAGCGTACACTAAGTTGCAAAATTTAAATCCAATGAATGTCTTTACAATTTACTTAATTCAAATAAAAGAAAATTGTATAGGAAAACGTAGCAAAGAGGGCAATTAAATAATCAATGGACAGGGAAGGAGATAAAGGACAAACAAGGACAGGCAGGTGTAGGAGGATGGAGTGAGAACAGATTAAAAAAAGACACACAAAATGGAAAAGACGCTGGACACAAACTACCGTATATTCATGCCATCAAAGAATGCTATAGCAGTAGCACTAATGGAAAAGAATACAGGTTGGTTCAAAAGCAGATCGTTCTAATCGTATTCATTTTCCTTATACCCACCAATGCTTGACTGGGACTTGAATGGCCCAGAATACTAGTCATTTTGTAATCTTGATGATTTACGCTGGGTGAAGCTGAAAATCTGGAGTATTTGTACAGATCCATACAGTACCTTGTTAGAAGGTGACTAACCATTTTCATTGAAAATGCACGTAGAAGGAATGGAGTCAACATGCAGAACATGTCCACTCATTGGCCATGGTTTCATGTTGAAAGGCATTCCAGCTCTTACACATAGAAAGAATATAATCGATCAAAAGTCAGAGGTAAAATGGTAAAAACTCTCATACAAGGGAATCCCAGTAACTTCAATTGGGACACTGGCTACCCCCTGTTGTTAAAGAATACTGGTAGGCAGTGGTGGCTGGTAATAAGGTTGCTGTGTTGCACAACGACCAGATTTTTTAAATAAAAAATAATAACAATAATACCATAATAATGATCTTTTAACAATAAAAGAAACCATGTGTTTCCTCTTACATGCGCAGGAATTCATAGTTTTGTTATTTAATCATTCAGAAAAACGTGTAGAATCTGTGAACTGTTGGAGAAAGCGAAGTGCTCCAACACAACTGTATAGGAACGCTTGCTGTGTGGTCACTGCCAGGCCCGAGCCCCGACCGGATCTCAATAGTGGAGGGTATGGCAGGGTAAGTGCCGGCCCCATGGTGTTGGGGTAGCGCGCTTGTCTCTCGCCCGGAGGCCCCGGGTTCGATTCCCGGCTCCGTCAGGGATTTTAGAAACTGACGTGAGGGCTGGAACGGGGTTCACTCAGCCTCGTGAGGACAATTGAGTAGCTGTCTGACAGTGAGGCAGCGCCCCAATCACGAAAATCAAGATTAACAGCCGAGGGGACCCGATGCGCTGATCACGCGTCACCCCAATATCTGCAGGCCAAATGGCTGGGCAGCGGTCGCTTGGTAGGCCTAGACCCTTCATGAGCTGTATTGCCAGGGGTGAAAAATGGCAGGGTAAGTCCTATCCCAACAGTTAACTCGGCTGGTCGTTGCTCGCTGATTGCAACAAGGATGGAGAAGGGCAGACAAAGACATCCGAGATTTGCTGTCTACTACCGATGCCATGTCTTGCAATGTTGTTTGAGCGTGAGTGCGACCCTTAAAACTCTCTCTCTCTAACTTATGCGGTTTTGTTCTCATGAAGTTTTTCTAATAATCAATTTAATCTTTGGGTGAACGTGCTGTTCTCAGGACTGCGGCATCCGTGACGAAAAAGCTACATCAGTTTTACTGAGCACGTGCATACTGTCTTACACCTTAGTGTAAATAGTGCAACACCCAGAACAATTATCCGCCAGCCGCCTCTACTGAAAGGCAACTCTCCACACTTCCCTTTCTACTTCTCCATCCTTTTTTTTTTCTTTCTAAAGTGATCAAAATTTTTGTTATTTTCTACATTCTTCCTCCATGCAGTTTCAAATGAAAATTGTCAGGTAAAACATTCAACTCTTTTCATCAGTAAACAAGCAATTGCATTCACTCCTGATGAAGTATGTTAGGGATCTGCACAAAAACACTTTCCAGTTGGTCAACATGTACTTATGCCTAATAACTGTCAACCAATTGGAAAGTTATCAATTAACTCTTGTTTTATATCCACATAGCCAATCCAAAAGATCACACAATGTTTTATGTACAAGGTGTAAACCTGAATATCAATGTGAGCCAACACTCAGTAATAACTTATAAACATGAAATTTACATTAATTTGTATTTTTACAGCAAGAAGATCAACTTCGTCAATATTTGGCTGAAGCTATTGCCAACTGCTGCAACTATGGAAACAACTGTCATGAGTTTGGCCGTCTAGGATCAATTACTCCCCTTGTAGCATATATGGAATCCAACGATAAGGGTGTTCACCGGACCACAGCACATGCTCTACATCAGCTATCTGCAGATCCCTATAACTGTGTTACAATGCACCAAAGTGGAGTGGTTGCGGTAAGTGGTGGCCATGATTAACATTTATATTCCATGAACATTTTTGTAACCAAAATCGTGGTTATCATTAATAACTAAGCACAGTCTTTCCCTCTCTTATTACATCATCGTTGTCAAGGCAATACCCCCCCCCCCTTTCAATACTCTGTCAATGCACTCCTTCACTGTCATCATCATCATCTTACCAGGTGAGTTAGCCGTGGTCGTTACGGCATGACTGCTGGGAGTCGCTCACATCCGGGAGGCGAGGAGGTTTGAATCCCCCCCGCCGGCAACCTTGAAGATGGTCTTCAGTGGTTTCCCATCTTCCTTCCAGGCAAATGCCGGGGTTGGTCCCTATCGATTGGCCACAGCAATACCTTCCAACTCCTCGTCCTTACATTCAAACTTTCCTCCCCAGACAACACTCCACACGCGACGGTACTTGTAGCTCACCCGTTGGGTGTCCGCCTCAAAGCAGCTACAAAACTGGCGAACCGAACATGTCCTTGGACACTTCCGGCACTAAAAAAAAAGCCATACGCTAAAAAATAAAATAAGATAAAAAATCATCATATTGAACTGGCTCCAGTTTTCCGGGTGAGGTGAATGATCGTTCTCATTTTTTTTCTCTCCAAGAATGTTTCCTCCTCCATAATTTGCTGTAAATCCAGACCTCTCCCTGCGAGATTATTTCAAACCTGGTCGATCCATCTCTTCCTCGGTCGACCTCTAGGTCTCTTGCCTTTCAGTTCTTTCTCAAACCACACTCTAGCTGTTCTTTGTGTGTCCATTGTTTTGAGAAGACCGAACCATTTCAGCCCGGCTTCAACACAGACCTCATTAAGAGATTGTACAACTGTATGATATTAATAATTGTCAGTCGATCAACACAAAATGGCTGCTCTGACAACCACTTATTGATGTTAATAAAATCTGTCCAAACTATTACTCTGAACCAAAACTCAGCAATTCTTCTAGGTTTGTGCCGTGTCTTGTGTGAGATGTCACCTAGGACACCAAGCTGGCTCATCAGCGGGCTCTTGGTATCCCCACCCGGACCCCCACAGGAGTAGTGAACTGTGCGCTACCTCCCTTTATATGAAGTGCAACTGCACCTCTTGACTGCGAGAAATAAAAGCTCAAGCAGCCTTAACCTCCCTATGAAGGCTTCCAAAAAGATGGTATATTGGCTTTCACGGCCGGTGAATTAAAACTCAGCAATTCTCCTAGGTTTGTGCCATGTCTTGTGTGGGGTTTCGCCTAGGACACCAAGCTGGCTCATCAGCGGGCTCTTGGTATCCCCACCCGGACCCCCACAGGAGTAGTGAACTGTGCGCTACCTCCCTTTATATAAGGTGCAACTGCACCTCTTGACTGCGAGAACTAAAAGCTCAAGCAGCCTTAACCTCCCTATGAAGGCTTCCAAAAAGATGGTATATTGGCTTTCACGGCCAGTGAATTAAAACTCAGCAATTCTTCTAGGTTTGTGCCGTGTCTTGTGTGAGATGTCGCCTAGGACACCAAGCTGGCTCATCAGCGGGCTCTTGGTATCCCCACCCGGACCCCCACAGGAGTAGTGAACTGTGCGCTACCTCCCTTTATATAAGGTGCAACTGCACCTCTTGACTGCGAGAACTAAAAGCTCAAGCAGCCTTAACCTCCCTATGAAGGCTTCCAAAAAGATGGTATATTGGCTTTCACGGCCAGTGAATTAAAACTCAGCAATTCTCCTAGGTTTGTGCCATGTCTTGTGTGGGGTTTCGCCTAGGACACCAAGCTGGCTCATCGGCGGGCTCTTGGTATCCCCACCCGGACCCCCACAGGAGTAGTGAACTGTGCGCTACCTCCCTTTATATAAGGTGCAACTGCACCTCTTGACTGCGAGAACTAAAAGCTCAGGCAGCCTTAACCTCCCTATGAAGGCTTCCAAAAAGATGGTATATTGGCTTTCATGGCCAGTGAATATTACTCTGAAGATTAATTCTTTGAATTTGAGTCTGAGCAGCCTGTAGACACTTACTCCATATCAGATGTTTCAACACATTGACAGTAGACAAACACTGTTTCATATGTTGTAGTTATAGTTTTTACCATCATCACAGCAGTGAACTTGTAGATCATTCCACATATTAGTTTACAATACTACAGTAGTTTAGGGCTTATCACAGCAACAGTAGCTACACCTTCATAGATTGGTCGAGGAAGGAAGACTCTTTGTTGATGGGATCGTCATTTCTAAGGCTAGAAAGAAATAAAGGGAATGTCTGCCTTTTCAATACATATATTAAACCTACTCACAGGTACATGTTTCGAGGGTTGTTAAGTCCCTCTTCCTCAGCCTGTACAATAATGCATTATTTATTTCATAAACTTTATTAATGTCACTTATGTACTTGTAAAGGAAATCAATCTTTGATATTTATTGAACAAGCTGGGGAAGAGGGAGTTAACAACCCTCGAAACATGTACCTGTGAATAGGTTTAATAAATGTATTGAAAAGGCAGACATTCCCTTTATTTCTTTCTAATATAGAGTTAGTCAATACGGACCTCAATTACTGACATTATGAATTTCTAAGGTTTCGGGTGCTTTTTCATTAATACTTACTAAGTTTTCTGACAGATATTTTGTTTTTGTTCTTGAAGGGCAGAGACTGTCTGTGGATGTCACTGTAGGTTTGGTAGTATTTTGTAGAGCTATTTGTATTTGATAATGCTCGATTTCACTCATTCTATAGGCTATTAGTATGATGGGCTCGACACACCCAAATTGGGAAGACACGGAGGGATAAAATCAGAAATTGTGACATTAGGGAGAGAACTGGGTTCTCAAATCTGCAAGACAAGTAAGCTGAAGTGGTACGGACATATGATGAGAATGTAAGAATATAGAGTACCGGTACCAAAAAGAATATTTATGGAGAAAATACCAGGAAGAAGACCACGAGGAAGGCCCAGAAAGAGGTGGATAGATACGGTGAAGGAAAGAATAGAGAAGAGAGGAGTAAAAGAAAAAGAAGTATTGAAAGAAGGAAATGAATGGTGGAGGGATAGACAACTGTGGAGGTCCTTGATTCGCAACCCGACCCAGGGAACTGGAAACGGGAAATGAAGAAGAAGAATGCTCGAAACATGTCATCCTTTAGTTTTCTCCTTCTTCAATAGTCCATAACAAGATACAGGGTCTTTATATTTGCTTGGCAAGGACATTCTCGCTTACGTGCTCCTCCGGTGACGGCTCCAGTGACGGCTCAGTTGCCGGCGATCGCACGCACAAATGTACTGCAGAATACGGTGCTTAAAATTAGTATCATTCATTTTTACTCACCATGTTTACAGTAGATGATACTGACATATTGGCTAGGAGGAAGCGGAATCTTGAAAGAAAACTGGGAAAGTTAGAAAAGTATGGCGCTGGGATGGGGCTAAAGATAAACCAGTCAAAGACCAAGTATATGCTGGAATACCAGGAGAAAATACAGTGAAATGACAAAAGTGCATTTAAATGGCAATGAATATGAACAATGCAAGGAATTCAAATATCTTGGGTCAATAGTAACAGAAAATAACAACATAAGAGAAGAAATATATACCAGGAGTTACTATGCGTTAGGCAAGGTATTCCACACGAGAAGCTTAAGTAGGAATCTGAAATTAATTATCTATCGCACAGTAGTGAGACCGGTGGAGACCTATGGTTCAGAGGCATGGACTATGACGCAAGGGGATGAGGAGTTATTACGAAGATGGGAAAGGAAGATACTTAGGAAAATATATGGGCCAGTGAATGATAGTGGATTTTGGCAAATCAGAAACAATAGAGAGATCAGAGAACTATATGAAAAACCAGATTTAGTAGCCGAAATAAAAAGCAATAGACTGAGATGGCTAGGATATGTTGAAAGAATGACGGAGAACCGGATGGCAAAGAAAGTCTTTGAAGGTAAAGCTGGAGGGCGTCGTATGAGGAGTAGACCAAGGATAAGATGGTTGGATGACGTGGAGGATGACCTGAGGAGAATGGGAGTAAAAAGATGGAGAACCAAGGCCGTGATCCGAGTGGAGTGGGTAAAGATTGTCTACGAGGCCAAGGCCCTTCATGGGCTGTAGTGCCAAGGAGTAAGTAAGTATGTTTACAGTAGATGCTAAAAATGTTCCCCATCCGCTGCCAAACATAATCGGCATCTCCTTATGAAGTTTCTGGTTACTCCAGTTAATTTGGCTTCAGTAAGGAAGTATCGGCCTTTACGTCTATTTTTATTGTTTACAGAACCTGTACGTTTGAATCTCTTAACCAGTTGTTTTATTGTCCGATTTATAGGAATAAGTCTCCCAGGAAATTTCACTTGAAACTTATGTCTTATTCTCGCGCACGATTTCCTGCACTTTATGTACTTATTGTGCAGATATACATGTTCATGTAACGAATATTTCACATAAGGCATCACAGCACTATACACAATCACAACAAAACACTATACAATACGATACACAGTAGCTTTATAAAAAAAAAATAGATCGGAGCTCACACATCTACCGCAGGAAGCAGGCACGGATTCAAGGAGGGGGGGGGGGGTCAAGGGGGTCATGACTCAAAAAACGAAAACACAATAACCAGACAAATAAAACTTAATGAATTTAAACTGAAAAACAGTTTTTTTTTTCATTTTATTCAACACTGAAAATATCTTTATTGCAATTAAACTTATTATGTTCTGTTACAACTGTACATATTTACAACTTCATACCTGTTATATAAAAACGATTATTTATATAGAAAAATGAACTTGTCTATTTTGTTTAGCAAACCTTGTGATTGCCAAATCGATGTTTATACTGATGTCACGATGAATGTGCAGCAATGCATGGATAGGAATTTGGGGCTTTTTTTCTTACCAAAAAATTTTGCCGACGTCCAAACTGCAAGCTTGGTTGGCAATTTAAGCTGTGACTTTCTCCCTTTGTCGGTACCAACTCGACTTGCCAAAACTGTAACATACCTTGATACTTTTCTCGAAGCTCGATGTAAAAGTCGCAAAACACGCCGTTGCAATTTGTACGAATATTTTTGGTGCGCTAAACGCATCAAATTTCTATCCATGTAGCTTGCAAAAAAATCGGTCTGGATTTGTACGTTTGGTTATTTTGTGATTGCGTTGTTAGTGATACCATTTTTCGTAACAATTTCGATTCTGTGACCCCCGCCCAAAGGCAAACTCTAAATCCGCGCCTGGCAGGAAGAACGTGGAAATACGGCTGGAGACCGCGCGTGCCAACCTGTAACAGCCGGCTATCGGCCGGGGACCGACGGCCAAGGTCGAGCCGAATCGCCTTGCCAAGCAAAGAAAAAGACCCTGTATATCTTAATCTCATGCAATTTATTTCAGGTTATTTTTTTGCATACCCCTTATTATTCCTGTTTCCAGCGGGGTGGGTAATGAGATGTGATGAAATTCTATGTACCGGTAGCAGATGGTTTTTACGGTCGGATGCCCTTCCAGACGCCAACCTCATGAGAGGAGTTAATGAGAAATGAAATGAATGAAGATGAATGAGACTGGGCAAGGAAGTGGTAGGAAGCGGCCATGGCCTGTCAGAAGTTACCATCCCAGCAATTGCCTGGATTTGAAAATGGGAAACCACAGAAAACCATTTCAAAGACGGCCGATGGTGGGGCTCGAACCCACGTCTATCGAGTCCGCAGAGAGCTTGGCCCCATGTCCTATACCTTATCTATACTAATATATTAAAGCTGAAGAGATTGTGTGTTTATGTGTTTAAACGCGCTAATCTCTGGAACTACCAGTCGGATTCGAAAAATTCTTTTTGTATATGATAACTAGATTCAAGAGGAATAGTTTAGGCTATGTTAAATTTCGGACAGACCACTCCATTCCCTGCATTTAGGCCCTTTATCACAAATCTACACCGTTTAACCGATCTGAACCAAAATTTGTATACTTACCCTTTGGAACCCTGCGAGTAACACTGTTTATATGCAATTTCGGACAGACCACTCCATTCCCTGCATTTATGCCCTTTGGCACAAATCTACAGCGTTTTACCGATCTGAACCAAATTTCACATACTTGCCCTTTAGAACCCGATGAGTGACACTGTCTGCTTGAAATTTCGTACAGAACACTCCATTCCCTGCATTTAGGTCCTTTGGCAAAAAACTACACTGTTTCACTAATCTGAACCACATTTTGTATACTTACCCTTTGGAACCCTGCGGCTGACACTCTCCACTTTATATTTCGGTCAGACCACTCCATTCCCTGCATTTAAGCCCTTTATCAAAAATCCACACCGTTCCTCCTAATTGCCCCAAATTTTACTTGCACTTTGAAACCCTGCAAGTAACACTGCCCACATGCTATTTTGGACAACGCTCTCCATTCTTTACATTTAGAATAACAAACAAACTGAACTTGAAAACCACGTATTAAGGCCCTAGAACCATTCATGTCCGTAGTAGTGTAACTGTAAGAGTATTTTAATAAGTCCATTGTTGACTGGCAATTTGGGCTACATCACATCGCCCTACCAGTGTTTTGGTTGCGAAAATATTTAAATCTTGCGCTGCTTATAAATTGCAGTCAGGGGGGTAATTAGTTCAAAAAGATTTCTTAGGCCCCTTAAAACAGTTATCATCATGAACATATTATGCCTCTGTATAAGTGCAATGGTGTTGGTGCAGTACATTGAGCTTACCAGCTGCAATAAGTGTTGGTGCTTTCAAATTTACCTTCATTTATTCCGAAACTTATCGTTGAGCACTATGTGGCGGCAGTGGCGTGGCGTGGAATTTTTTCGATGGTAAGCTGTGAAGAAGACTGGAAGTATTGGCTTACACCATAGAGCAACTTCAGCACTTGGTTCTAGCGACGCCCTTGTCAATGTAGAGGTTGATGTCTGAAGTAGCAACAACTACTCAACCGTACACACATAATTATGAGACCTTCACATTTTAAAAAATGAAGAAATTGTAATACAGCACAGGTCCCTTTTCAATTTCAGGCATGCCAATCCATTTAGCTGTATTAAGGGCGGAGTAAATTATTCATCAAGGTTAGCGAGCTTTTCTGATCGTGTGTCATTTGACGATTGAACAGTGTGGCAGTTTGTGCTTTTGTTCTTCGCGTTTCTTGGTCTAAGGAGCTAAACGTTCAGGTTATTACCCGTAAATTTTCTATTATGACTGGCTGCATGGCTCAGCGGCAACGTTCTCGCCTGCTGAGTTCAAGATAGCGGAATGGAATACCGGCGCAGTCAGTCGCCATTTGAGGGTGCGTAAATGCGAAGGAGGCGTGTAAGTAGATTTACTGGCACGTTAAAGATTCCCTTTGGGGCAAAATTCCGGCACCCCAGCGTCTCTAAAAGCCTGAGTAGTTAACAGGGACGTACAAACAATAACATTATTATTTTCTATCATGGGACCTAAGTGAACCTTAAAATAATAAACATGCTACTAGTAATAGATAACCTTATGACATTGTATTGCATGTTCGGTTAATATTTCTTTTCAGATATTCCTCAAATTATACTGACGTAGGCTTTCACGGCCAGCGTAGGTATCTTCAGAGTAGCCCAACAACCCGAAAAGTTGCTCTGAATACCATTCAAATTAGGCCTATTTTCAAAGAGTAGGCGTAAAGGATAGATCATTTTAAATGTACATCCGTATAATTTGAATAATATTTTAAAGACATATCACATTATTTAAAAAAATAGTTGTTGCTTATTGCATTAGAAAAGAAGTTGCCATTGATGCAAAAAAAAAAAATTACGTAAAACACGATTCAAATATAATAATTTGAAAAATATGCATTTCAAAGGAAAGCATTTACTAAATTATTGAGATCATTTCTTAGAAGCAAGCGATTTCTCCGCCGAGAAATAGAAATATTAGAAGTGAAGTGAATATGTATTTGCCATCCCTGTTGTGCAGTCTCAATTTTGAAATATCCATGCACCAAAGAGTACAAACTAAAAGGATATTAACGTAGGCTACTACTCGCTAAACATGATAATTTATGACGTACGGTAATTTGTTCAACTATACACTAAAACACAATAATATCTAGTTACGGTACCGTATACTAAATTTTGCTAATTGCACTCAAAAACATACACCGGACATTATACATATACCGGACGAAGCAGAATTGGAACTAACGCACCCCCAAAGGTGGGGGATCAGAAACTTTCTCTGTGCGATGGAGGGTTGGGACTAGGGAAGCGCCCAGTGCTGGTGTTCCATGCTCACCAGGGCAAGCTCGGTAAGCTGTCTGAATCGAAGCAGACCCTGCTACCGGGTTTGACTTGTTTTGACGACAGCCCTGTGGCTATGGAACGCCACACCCCGTCTTAGCCAATCAAGGACGACCTGACGTTCTTAGTGTACCACTCCATCGGCCATAGTGGTGTTCCGGGCCAGCCGTTGTCATAGCAACCAGCCGCGCTCTTTCTCTACAAATTAGTGGTGGGCGATCGTGAAGGCCTGGGGTAGAGAATGAGGAACTTCATTCAAAGCGGTGATTTTGCTGTTCGTCGCGCTTTAGAAAGTCATAATATAAACTTCATTTTTATGAGAATATGCTAGGTAAGCGGTGCTTACCCCGTGGTATGGGAGAAAACGCCACTTACTATTGCTTCCTCAGTAGCTTGGGACAGCCGAAGTTTTCCAAAGTGTTCTCATTATTTTCCAACGGCGCTATGCGACAAAAGACGACACTATTGGTCTCTATATTTTTAACAGGCAATGAGATATAGGCCCTAGGCAGTGTCTTTCATTTCACTTACTCCTCTTTCTGATCATTTTTAGAAATTTGTTTGTAAATTACATGTGTCAGTGCTGTAGTTAGTAAACAGCCGTTTCCCTATTCATGATTATCATTACGGGAAAATGACCTGAAGATTACATCCAATTATACTATACTAATTATCACCCCCACTACAACCACCCAGTGGCGGCTGATGGATAATTGTTCTGGGTGTTGCGCTATTTTCATTAAGGGGGGGGGTTAAGTTGGTACATGGGCACCCGCAGGATTTTTTCAAGGGTGAAATGCTTTCATTTCATTACCTCGTCACTAGGTGTTATTGAGACGTACACCCCCGCGCAATTTTCGTTTCATTTCTTACTTGCTTCGTGATATTCATTATTTGGCTGCGCTTAAACCGTTGGGTACATGATCTTTATGGCATGAATGGGAGGAATATTTTTTTTAGTTCAGAGTTTTTGTCCATAGGAGTTCTTTGTGAATCATCGTCATAAATCATTTATTTTAAACAGGCAAAAGTAGTTGTATCACCATGTAGGCCTACCGACAAAAATAAAAATCAAGCAGTTCATTAAAGTGGTATTGTTAATCCAGTTCGCCGATTTTCTAAATACCTTAACTGAAGATATTCTCAAATAATCCAAAATTTCTAAGTTAAATAAAACTGTGGAATTATCCCTACATGTAAATCAGTTAACCATCAGTAACTTCAATTTATGAAATAAACTGGTGTGACAATGAACAATTTCAGGGGGGTGGGGGCACGGCGCCTCCTTGTGCCCTCCCCCCCCCCCCCCCCTTCCTGCGGACGCCCATGAGGTGATAGGACTGCTTGATATCGGAGAAAACTGTATTCAATTGCGCGGTAAAACGGATGTACCGGTACCTCATTCATAACGAATGCCGCAGTTCAGAGACATCACATTTTCATCGGATTAAATGGAATATAAGTTAGTCTACATGAAAACCTTCACGAGAACAAAACAATGTAAGTTATATACGAGGGTGAGTGTCACAAGTACGCCCAACATTGCAAAACATAGTATTGGCAGTTGACGGAGCATCTCGGATGTCTCCGGCCGCGCCTCGGCTTCCTGGTTGCAATGAGCTGGCAACGACTAGCCGTGTTAACTGTTGGGATAGGGCTTACCCGATCTAGCATCTCTGCCATACCCTTCACTATTGAGATCTGGTCGGTGCTTGGGGCTGGCAACGACCAAGCGGACGAGCGCTCCTAGACGGCCGGCGCGCTTCGCTTTCTCAGTCAGTTCACAATACTGTAACTTACTATGAGATTTCCTGAATTATTAAACAACAGATTTATGAATTTCTATACATATAACAGGAAACATACAGCTTTTAATACTAAAAATATTATCGCGGTATTAATTGTTTTTCATGAATTAATCTGGTCTTTGTGCAACACTGCAACCTTATTACCGGCCGCCACTGCAACCACCACCACCATCACAAAAAGTTATATTTAAAAGATATTTATTTTCTATTATTTTAAGTATCATGTGCCAGTTCTGTGGAAGTATTAATTAAAATCCATAAAACAATTAAATCCACCGGGCAAAGCCGGGCACTACTGCTAGTTCCATATAAGTTGAGAGTAATTACAACATGCCAGAGCCATGAAGAAGAGCTCTTACCTATACGAGCACACTACCTTCGATTGAAATATTACAGACACCATATCAATAAATTGTAAACCCCCCACTTTGTACCTGTGGAGCCGTTTTCACCATGGCCCAGATTTTAACCGAGTGTTTGGATCTTGCCGACTTACGAAGAAACCTTGGTTTGCAGATGACACTCAAACTTATATTAGCTGCTGATCTCGTCATCCGCTTTATAAGTGAGAGTGGGTTAGGACCAGCAATCTAAATTTCCAGTGTACATTGACTCAAAGACTTGTTCGTTTTTGAATTTTCCGTAATGTTTTTAAAATTATAATTATTAGTTTTATTTATTTTTTTGTTTTATTAATTTTCGGTCTTTTCAAATGTAGATGTCCACCTCTAAATTTTAAATTCCATTCCAAATTTGTGTACTTTAATCTGTGTTAAGAGGGGCAGATGACCTTGTAGTTCCGCCCCCTAAAATCTCAATAACTAACTAAACTGGCTTTAACTTCGCGTCAGTAAGAGGTAGGAGCTCTTCCCCCCAGCTGTGGCGTGTTGCCATTTGACTCTCCACTTATGTGGAATAAGGTATAGTGCTGCACTTTAGTGAGCATGGCTACCGCTGTCAGTTTTTTTCACATATTCCAGTAATTGGAATTATTTTGTGTTGACCAACAGAAAGCTATAATATTAATATGGCAACACTGATAAATGGCTTCAAAGCTCTCTTTTCCTAAAACAATAGCTTGGGTTAACTCACTTCTCTCTTCTCTTTACAGTATCTTCTTGTGACTATCGGCTCAGATGATGAAGCTCTTCAGGAAGCCTCAGCAGGTTGCCTCAGCAACATCAGAAAGTTAGCCCTGTCACTTGAGAAGTTAAAATTCAGCCAGCAGTTATAGTATTCAAATGATGCATTGAATAAAGACAGTTCAGTTTATTTTAAAATATGTCCATCATCCAATCAATCAACCGAGACAAGATGAGGCTACTCTAGTCTGTATTATGAAAGAAGAATGCTGACAGCTCTCAAAGCTAAATGCTGCGTTGCCGCTGTAACAGGTTAACTCAACATCTGTTATTATATTCACATGAAAGAAGAGAACCTCCGTGATGATTTTATGCAGTTTTCGCTGTTACCTGTAGGATCTTCTATCCAGTGAAAGATAAAAGATAAGAGCCTTACAGTAGTCGCATATGATGTGTAATATCTGACATGTTATCCTACCTTGAAGTTGTTACCGTTTTTTTAATCTTTGACATTCATCAACACCCAAAATATCTTTTTATTTTTTACATAAAAATTCCAAGACTCTCCTTTTTTTTCTTCACTGCCTACTTGATATTTATACTCTCGCATTGCCTTCTTGTTATAACACTCTCCTGCCAGTAACTAAGTTACGTTAACTGGGACTGACTTTTTCTTCACTGCCTACTTGATATTTCTACTCTCGCACTGCCTTCTTGATACTCTGCTGTTACAAAGTAATCCGTATGTGATAAACATTCCACATGGTACCACTGCCAGCTATATCACATCCCTGCGATCCAACTGGCAGTGCGTCTTACACACTTCCGTCCGATCCACTTCTGTCCCATTTTTCAAAATCACTCCCACAAAAATATCCAGCAACCGAGTGGAAAGATATTACACATCAATAAGTAAATACACGGGATACTGGCAGTGAGTGATGACGCAGGGTTGCTGCATCAGCCCGCTGCTCATTGTTACCATGGAAACCATTACCCTGCTCACCTCCTCTACACACCTCACCTTTTAAGTTGATAACAGCTGTCAGCGTTCTTATTCTGTAATATAGACTACAGGATCATATTAACCCTAGCAATAACAATGGGGGGGGGGGGTATTTCGTGCCCACCAGTTCCATGTTTTTACGGTTTATTCATGGTATTTCTTTTCTATGCTTTCTGTACACAAAGTTATTGTCTATTTACAATCCGGTTACCTAACCACACATTTACATTTTTTAAATTTTAATTCTTGTATAAGATATTAACAATTTCTGTATTCTGGAACGTTTTTGCCAAAATTGTTACTTGTTTAGCACCACCCAGTGGACACGTACAGCTTAAGGTATGCTGCAGACGTGAGTAACTTTGATGCTGAGATAAAAGCAAATTCACATGCACTACAACAGTTATTAGTCAGAAACAATGATTATCAAAAATGTGTTATCATCACAGATTCAAAAGCAGCCATCCAAGCCGTCTCGTCAAATTATAAGCCTCAAAATAAAGAACTGAAAGATTTTTTTTGTATGATAAAAACCCTTCAAAGACTCCACAAACAGATCTCATTTCAGTGGATCCCTTCTCATGTTGGAATAGCAGGTAATGAAGAGGTAGACAGATTAGCAATAAAAGTTACCACACTACAACTGTCAGTCAGATTGATTTTATGTCAGCAAAAAGGATTTTTGAAAAATACTATCAAAAACCGGTATGAAGAAATGGCAAAGAAAACAGCAGAAACCAAATTATGGAAGGACATTGATGCTAAATGGGAGCAATATAAATTAACACCAAGAAGAGAAGCTGTAGCCTTCTTCAGACTTAACACTGGCCATGACTGTCTTGCAGCTCATCTGAAACGAATCAACATCCTGAGATCTGAAAAATGCACACTTTGTCACGAACCTGGAAGTAAAATGGATAAGGGGCACCTGCTAAATTGCAACAAACTTGATGTGACTGCTAGAACTTCAGGAAACCAACCACACAACTCTATTGGAACGCAAGAAAGCTGATGGATTGGAATCCGGGCTAGCCATAAGAAACAACAACAACACAATATTAACAATTTTCTTTTGGTGGGCAAAGAAACCCCCCTCCCCCATTGGTAGTTTGTGTGCCTCGTCATACTGTGCACTCTGGTAACAGAAAAAGTACGACAAAGTTAACAAAACCACCATGATTTGTTCTGGTTGCAAGAGGTACTCATGCAGAAAACACAGTAAAGAACAGTCGTATGTTCCACGTGAGTTAAAGATGGCGAAGAGGAAGATGAGTGAATAATTTTGTAGGGGCGTGGTGGCTCAGCGGTCTAGCTGTATGCCTCTCACCGAGGCGGTCCGGGTTCGATTCCCGGTCAATGCATGTGAGATTTTCGAAGTGAAATGCCATGTCCTGTGGTTCGGATTCCACGTAAAAAGGAGGTCCCGTGGCTCATAATCACAAGATTCACGGTCACGTAAAACTACAATCTTCCTTCCTTCCTTCCTGAATAATTTACTTTCGGAACTTCTTTCTTTATGATTTTTTGATTTTGTTTGCAACTGTAGTTAATTAAGTTATATCTTTGCCATTTAAGGTTCAAAATACAAGATATGTTGATCAAAGGAAAATGCAATTCACACAAAAGGAATTTATTATGGTGGTCACAAAATACCCCCCCCCCCCCCCCCCCCCATTGGTAGCCTGTGGTTTGAAAAGGGTTAAGATACAGTAAGTTGTTATTAAAACTTTGGATGTTACCCAAAGCTTTGAGAAGTTTTATTGCTATCCATAGACAGAAATAATTGTGTACAGTTCTATTTTTTCCACAGTTCATTCAAATTTCTGACAGTTCCATTCTGGAGCAATGATAAGATTCACAGAAATAAAGAACGATTTACTCATTAAAAAAATGAACCACCTTTTCAATTTCAGATAATTCATGAGAACATTCCCTTATTATACAAAGATTTCTATTTGTACTATATTATGGAAGACCCAACACCTTAATTTTCATATTGTTAAACAACCCAAATAGAGCTAACCCCTTGGATTTATCCGAGTCTTCCAATTTATTGCTAGGAGTGCTAACTAATACTCTAAAGAGACAAATGTCCCTTTCACAATCTATGATGTTTTTACTGTTAATAAATAACACTATGCAGTTATTATTGTAAGTTATTTTGAACACATAATAAAGGTATAAATTTGCAAGATATTAATGTTTTCTAACAGTCAACAGAAAACAGGAGCTGTCAGATATGAAGATTATCGTACAATCAGCTTGATCACTAATGTTTTAAAGATCCTACTTAACAGATTTCAAAAAGAAAACTTGAATAAATGGCCCGGTTAGCTCAAACAATTACCAGCGTTTCGTCCCGGTGTACCATTGGGCTCATTTGTTAAATTTGTTAAAGTATAACTAGCTCATTCAGGGAATAAACATCCTGTATCCTTCGGGAACAGTCACTTCCAATATGGATAGCCAAGGTAAGGCTTTATTTTTGAATAAGAGTGCTTGTCTCTCATAGTACATTGGCACTGCTCATGGCATCATTTGAGCCTTGCAGCGCACAGAGGGTCAAAATCGAAATCTAGGAGGACAAAATTATTTATTTTTATAATTAAAAATCAAAATTTATTACTTCTACAGTATTCTCATATAATTGCCGCTCACTATTCTGGGATATAAACGCATCTTAGTGTAAATCTGCCACCACTGTTCGAGCAGTCTGAATTGGAGGGTGAATTTAAGTGGCTGTGGTTTGGTTGTCTTTGTGGTTAGTGTGATGCTTTAAGATGGAACACCTGCCAACTTTTGAAAAGGTTCATCAGTAAACCTCACGCGCGACAAAAAAATCTAACGATTTTCGACATTACCCGGCTTGACGAAAATAATAATACTTCTGGGCTACAAAATACAATAGTTCATGCTTTAAACAGGATACTTCAATGAAATCATATCTACTTACATGATTTGTAGATGAACATAACAATCAAGAAGAAATCCATGTTAATCAGCAGCAGGCGAGGTGAATATTGGTTTGGAGCAGACATAACAGGACTTCCTTGATAGATTAAGCTGATATACGATAATTGAAAAAGGCTTTAAACAATAAAACTTGTTTAACGTAACACAGGCAAGAAATAATATAATAGATATACGATAATTGAAAAAGGCTTTAAACAATAAAACTTGTTTAACGTAACACAGGCAAGAAATAATATAATACACACTGCAAATCACATGCTAGTTCGACTTTTAAGTCATGGTTGTAAGTCTTGAGAAAATGTTTTGTCATAACAGGGACCAGAACTCCTGGTCTTCAAAATAGAAATAGACTCCAGAGATTCATAGGACATCGATGACCTGAACCGAGTTCTATTTTTCTTCACAAGGCTAAAAACACGTTCACATTCTGCATAATGGAGAGCAATACTCTAGAAATTCGGTTACACTTAAGAAGTCCATCGGCTCCACGAATTCTTGATATTTGTGCCCAACTGGAATCACTTGCAGCATCTTGATGTGCAGCCAAAGTGTCATCTACCTGAAGAGCTGTGAACTGCCCCTGAAGCTCATTCACCACCTCATCTGTAGTTTCATTCTCTTCCTTGCATAACATGATAGTAAACTTTTCCAAGAAAAAACGAATGGAAGAAAACTGTGCATCTTCAATTTTGTCTAACCTAGCAACTTCAGCATTCTTTAACACGTCATCCTTGAGTGGAAACTTGTTGATGATGTAGTCACAGGCAGTACAAAAGTAGTTTCTCACTGATGAAAAGAAAAGGGATTTATCTGTATCCGGTCCATTCTGAAGGCACTTAACAACGTCAGATGATGCATTTTTTGCCATTTTATTTACAATGCATGTCGTTTTCGTGCGACCACAACTATATTTCTTTGCAACTTCCGATGTGGGAAACATCTTCTTAAATAAAGCACCAGCATGATCAGCCGCACTTAAGGGCACATTGTGTTCCACCAAAAATGAAGTAAACAGACACTCGGCCCTAATTACGTCACTGTCAACGTTTCCAGACTTAGCAAAAAAGGTGTTGATTTTCTTGCTATCTTCCTTCGATTTAACATAACTTATGTGTTTACCGCACTTCACATGATTACTTAAATCGTTTTTTCCACCATGTGCAATATTAATATCACACCCACATACCGTGCAAAAGGCAAATTTTTCTCCCTTTCTTGATTTTAGTATGCACGGAAAATCAACCGAGTATGATTCTTTAAATGTCTGAAAGTACTGTTTCTTGTTGGATTTGTTCATTCTCGATATCTACTAAAACATCGAAAGGAACCTGGATCACTGAACGTCACATAAAATTATAACATAAAACACTTAAGACAGCCAACACTTCATTAAAACATGTCAAAACACACAAAGTCTTAAACCACGATGCCAACCTCGTGAAGAGAATATGCACATGGTAGAAAGAAAACACACACACGTGGAACGAATGTAATTAGTCCAAGGAATACAGGAAACTGCGAAGCACGAAGTTATAGCACAAAAACTCGGACGCTTCATTAAAATATGCCATAACCTTAAAAGACGAAAACATTCAAGGAACCCCAACTTCGTGAACAATGAACAACTAACTCGGTCAAAGAATATGGTTTAAATCGCAACGAGCAAACGGAGCGGAACAAAGAATATGCGAAGCAGAGCCTGTCGACACCTAAGATTCACATGGAAGAACGGTTATCCCGGCTTCAAATTCAATTACAATGACGACACAAACATCACACGGTTAAAAGTACGAATCATATCAAAGAACGAGTTATCGACTATCGTGGACTTGCCTTCGACCCACTCAAACAATCGATTGTACGGAAGTGGGCTGTATTATCGAATGTAAATTATCGTTTCAAATTTTTGTCCGCGAAATCGTAAAATGACACCGTTCATCAGTAAAACCGTAAAATGCTGCAATTTCCGTAAATTTTACGGATAAACCGTAAAAGTTGGCAGGTATGGCAACATGCAGCTGAAGGTATGATCTTTGTAATGTGTTTCAGTTATCGATGAGCATAATTGTTACGTAATTTTAGCTATATTTGCATTATATAATATTTAACCATTATTTTTAAAATTATATTTTCACTTAGATTTTTAGTATGTTGCGTCACTCTCCGTTACTTTCTACTTAATGTTAAAATGTAGATAAAGTCTTGTAGTTTATGTCTATTATAAGATTAATAAGATGGAATAATTTAAAAGACGATGGAAAGACAGATAGAAACCGAGTTGAGAGAAAACCAAATTGGTTTCAGGAGCGGATATCCTGTGAACCCAAGACTGATCCACCAAAACCCCCTGCATGACCCAAAAATTGGTGTGTGGTGCGCAGTAACTTCAAAAAGAATTATAGGCCCAATTTTTTTCCGTGAAACTATTAATTCTGCTCGATAGGTTCAGGTTATTTGGAATAACTTATGTCCAGGGAAAGAGTGTATGTTTTTTTTTTTCTTCAGCAAGACGGTGCACATGAAAATGAAAATCCACAGCCTGCTTCCAGTCTCCGACCGGGTCAGGAATGGAATGAATGAAGCCCCTATCTAGCGGCGAGAATATGAACTGTGCCGGCTGCCGAGGCCTGACGCACTCCTCTGGGGCAATGATTAAATGAATGACAGATTAAATGAAATGATAGTGGAGAGTGTTTCTGGAATGAAATTTTGACAGGGAAAACCGGAGTACCCGGAGAAAAACCTGTCTGCCTCCGTTTTAAGACGGTGCACATACTGCGCACAATTCATTGGATGCAATAAGTGCTGTGTTTGGGGACAGGGTGATCAGAGCAGGATTGTGGCCACCTCCAAGCACGGATTTAACACTGTGTGATTTTTATTTGTGGGGTGGCTTAAATGACAAAGTATATCGGTCTAATCCCCATACCCTAGAGGAGTTGGAGAACAATATATGGCAGCAGATATCCTTCATTATGGAAGAAGAATTACAACATGTAATAATGCTATTATTATTAGCGTATGGCAAGGAAATTATATACGTAATATATACAATATATACACAATAACAAAAAACATTGATTCACTTCAGGCATTAGTGTTATCCGTTATAGCTGAATGTCCAACTTTTGAACCCACTGCAGTGCCTCCGCTGATGGTGATAGAAAGTCTTCCAATCTACCTGGATAAGCCCATAGTTGACACTCGCTTAAAATGTGGGGAATGGTCTGGTGAGGGGCTCCATAATCACATTCTGGAGATGGTAAAAAAGTTCCACTTATAGAGGGAATCCCTGCACCTTCCATGACCTGTCCTGATCCTGTTCAGTCTGGACCAAGTTGCACGCGGTAGTTGGAATCCGTTAGCAATTTTTTCCCCTCTGAAGATATTATGTAGGGGCAAGTCAGTGAGTTATTCCAGCGGCCTTTCCATTCCTCCGAAGCATCGAAGTTGGTGGATGTCTTCAGAGCATCACAAAGAGGTGGATGTCGTGATTTCAATCTTTGGAGACTAAGAGCTGGTATGTCGCCTAGAATAGGTAGCAGAGGATTCTTGCAGATCTTGTTGTACACGGTAGAATGCCTGTCTGGTAGCAGAAGGAAAACATTTTCAGCATCTTCTGTGAAAAGGTAAGCTCTTTAATCATGATTTGCTAGTGAATTTACATTAAATAATATACTCTGTTACGGTTTCTACCTCCGTGCAATCTGCGGCCCAAGCTCGGTTGGCTGGAGGAAGGCGTGCGCGCACCTGGTAGCTGGCCGCTGACCCCGCTCCAGCAAAATACTCACCCTGTACTATGAGAGCTTTGCTCCCATCATTGAACAGTAGGCTCACCAAGGCACCGGGTGAGTTAGCCGTGGTCGTTACGGCATGACTGCTGGCAGTCGCTCACATCCGGGAGGCGAGGAGGTTCGAATCCCCCCGCCGGCAACCTTGAAGATGGTCTTCTGTGGTTTTCCATCTTCCTTCCAGGCAAATGCCGGGGTTGGTCCCTAACTATAGGCCACAGCCGCTACCTTCCAACTCCTTGTCCTTACATCCAAACTTTCCTCCCCAACGGTACTTGTAGCTCTCCCCTTGGGTGTCCGTCTCGAAGCAGCTACAAAACTGGCGAGCCAAACATGTCCTCGAACACTCCCGGCGCTAAAAAAAAAAAAAGCTCACCAAGGCTATCCATAAAAGGATCCAGGATTTCTCTTTTTCCCTGATTATTATTATATATTCTGCCTGAAAATCAGTATAGAGAAAAGCAAGACCATGGTGATGACAAGAGGGGAAAGACAAGGAAAGGGCACTGTGAAAATTGGAAGTCAGAGTTTGGAAATTGTGGACACGTTCAAATACCTAGGAAGTGAATTGATGCAAACTGGTAGGTTGGACATGGAGATTGGCAGGAGGGTACAGCAGAGCAATGCTTTCTATCAAAGTGTAGGAAAACTTGTTTGGGATAAGGAAGTACCAAGGAAAAGCAAGGAGGTAATGTATAAAGTGTACTATGTTCCCATATTAACTTATGCAGCTGAGACTTGGACCCTGACAAGCAGGCAAGAGAGTAGAATCCAAGCCAGTGAAATGAAATTCCTAAGAAGTATGATAGGAAGGACAAGGAAAGACAGAGTGAGAAATGAAGATGTTTGGAAGGAAGTTGGGATGGGAAAACTAAATGAGAGAATTGGGAAGAATAAATTAAGGTGGTGTGGACATGTAAAGAAGATGGAGGAAAATAGAATACCAAGACAGATGCTGGAGGCAAAGAGCAAGGGGAAGACCTAGAACAAGGTGGATCAATTCAGTGAAGAACAGCGTAAGAAAAAGAAATGTGGACTGGGACAAGATCGTGGAAGAAGAATTGTGGAAGGAAAGTGGAGAAGTGCCATAAATACCCCGACCCGGCTGGAGCTGGATAAGGGGAAATGATGATGATTCTGCCTAGTGGCAGGTCCATGTCTTCGTATAGAGAATTTCTGATGCCAATGTTCCCGGTCTTCAGCTTCTTCCTTCAGTCTACTGTAACTCCTTTTTTGGGGGAGTAGTTTACCTCTGGAATGTTTTACTCCAGGAAGTGCCATCATTTATTCTTCGTCCTCCGACGTTCAGGAAATATAATAATGTGGTAGTCTTTCCATTTCCTTTCCCCATCGCAGTATCATGACCGAAGAATCAGACTATGATTGATTTCGCCCATGAGTCTTCGATCTTGATCCATCATTTGTTCCGTGTATCAAGTCGATACTGGTGTCCGCTGCTGCCCGGTACCATTTCCCTGATTATACTAGTTAATATGAAAATGAAAATCCACAGCCTGCTTCCAGTCTCTGATCGGGTCAGGAATGGAATGAATGAAGCCCCCATCTAGCGGCGAGGATATGAACTGTGCCGGCTGCCGAGGCCTGACGCACTCCTCTGGGGCAATGATTAAGTGAATGACAGATGAAATGAAATGATAGTGGAGAGTGTTGCTGGAATGAAATTTTGACAGGGAAAACCGGAGTACCCGGAGAAAAACCTGTCTGCTTCCGTTTTGTCCAGCACAGATCTCACATGGAGTGACCGGGATTTGAACCACGGACCCAGCGGTGAGAGGCCGGCGTGCTGCCGCCTGAGCCACGGAGGCTTCACTAGTTAATATACCTGTCATCAATTGACTTACTCCTGAATACATAATCATCTTTCAACTTGGCAACAGATTTCTGTACAAGTATTTTATTCCTTATACTCTATCATTTTTATTTTCTTTACTCTTGTTTTAGAAATGACTTCATTCTGTGGTGTGTACTGTATGTCTAGCCTATAATTTACTCTATCTTTTCATTATTTTAAAATCAATTTCTTTATATATGACAAGAAAATGTTTTTATAGTTCATTTTAATCAGTAATTCAGTTAACAGAGTTTTGATGTTACTAAATGTACATAGAAACAGTGCAATAAAATTATTTTCTTTAAAGAATGTTGTTGCAGAATTGTATTTTACTACTAAACATCTCTATATCTTTTTGTATTTTAGGAGAGAGAAAAATAGTACTAAAACAAACAGGACACAAACCCAGATCCTTGAAATATTTAGCATTTTCATTTAAAATACTGTAGACTACTTATGAAAGGCTATCTTCCATATGCATTGACTAATGTATGTGACAACCAGGAGATCTACAGTTAGACAGCTGCCAGATCACTGATGCTCTAGTAACTCTGGGAGGCACATGCTGTATAACACAAGGAACTAGAGAAGATCATAGAAATACTGACCAATGATCGGGAGCCCTTCACTTCACGCAACCACAAACACAACAGAAGTGTTGCGCTTTCATTTGAATAATCACCAAGCAAATGTGAAACTGAAAGTAAATTTCTCTGGTCGAGTCCTTTGCCACAATTGGAATACAAAGTACCGGTATCTAGAAGTGATCTTGGATAGAAAACTCTCCTTGAATTCAGCTGGGTAATCGTAACAATATCCATCAGAAGTTACGCAGATCCTCCGGGGTATCTCCAGCACCTACTCTAACAGTCATCAGCCTTAGGTTTGGTTTACTACGATAACGGTGGAATAGACCCCTAGTTAGTGCATGTTCCCTTCCATCATCTCTTATATTGTCCGTTGTGCCCATCTGGATGTACAATGAGTGATTTCACTTAAGCAAATTCAAGTACTCTCGAAGTAGCTATGTATTGGGCAGTGGCATGATCTTGTGTCCATTTATAGTTTTTTTCATGTTGATTTCTTTATTTTTTATTATTATTGTACTTCTGACATGAATAAATAATTAAATCAGCTTAACGTTTTGAGCTCCATTACCCTTAGTGTATGCTACCTGCTCCACTCCTAATTAATTTCTGCACTATGAACACGAGTAGGAAGTGAACACTGCAAAACAAAATATAATTATGTTCTATGAAATATATTTCCAAGTCAGTTGTTGGTTCAACATTGTCATTATCACTGTCCACTAACTATTCTAAAATATCCAGTGCCGTAAGCGAAGATGAAGGAGACGCCATGTTTACATTCAATCTGTATAATCAGTAAAACTGCCTTAAAGTTTCGAGAATAACGAAGGTTAAAAATTCATTACAATTCCCGCAAACTATAGTAAAAGGGAGGTTTTGCCTTGGAGACACCTAGATGGCTTCACAATACTGGTTGGTTCTTAAGTTTAGGGGCTGCGACAACGCAGTCATGTAGCCCCGTGTACTTAGGGTGTGTGTAGAATCTGTCTGATAACCGGTGTTAATTGTGATGACTGTATTAATGTGTGTTATCTGTTTTTTAAATTAAGTACAGACTGCAGCTTAGAATTTTTCAAATAGTTCCTACTTTTGCCGCCAAGCGCCACCGTCAACGACTACTAGGCCAAGTTCAGAACTTAGCTTCTAGACGCCACCGCAGTCGGCTCTTGGCAACGAATGTAGAAACCTAAGAGTGTTGTTTACATTCTTAACCTATCCAATTTAGCTTCACACAGGTGTAATTAGTGGAAGGTTCTTTAACATGCCATAAATCTATTACATGGGACCACCGGCTTTACTTCCCCTCCGAAGGAAGGCATACAGAGGGATTTTTAACGCTTATAAAAAATCCAACGGCTTCGGCCGGGTTTGAACCCGCTATCTTGGGCATAGAAGCTCAGCATGCTACCGACTATGCCACCGAAGCCGCTTTCACAATACTGCAATACAGCACAGAAGTCATACGAGCGCTGTGAGTACAAGCTATCGTCTTGTGGTTTGGGACTCGACATTGGAGCGGAAGTTAAATATTGTAATGTTGAACCCCACTCCCAGGTTAATACAATCTACACTTTTGATCTAAGCTTTATCTGAACATTTTGAAGTTCAGCAAAAACATCTCAGATGTGGCATATAATGACCAAGCTTTGGATAATTATGTATATTGCATATGCATTTGGAGTGTTCTCCTCCTATTAGGGCATATTTCAAAAGTATTTTTCAACTTGAGTAATGAAATCAGCTTCAGCAAGAAAATTTGCCCTGTATTTGAGATAAGTTATCTTATGTGTTGGAAACCTCTGAATGACTTATACCATGTTCAAGTTGAGCTGTGCTGTTTATTCCCAGGTGGGCAGTGTGTTTAAAATTAGCAAAACCAGCTTTGCATCTGGCTATAGCTTTGTCTACCTGCAATGCAATTAGGCACAAACTGATTCTTGGAATTTCACTTACCCATTTTGTAAATAGGGTATAGCGGGGCTATTCCACTTATTTCAAATTGTAAACATTATAAATCAAAAACTATTCATTTTTCTAAGATGAAACCAACAGAAAAGCACACCTTATTTATTGCTTATTAGATACGAATGTTGTCAAAATACAGTTATAACAATATACCGGCTTGATGAAATAAAACATAAATCAAAGCAAAAATTACAAATCACAAATTTAGTGGGGCTATTACGCCCATGCTAGGGGCTATTTTGCTCACTGTAATAATGTCTTTTCCTCAACGGCATTTACCACAAATGAAGTTTTTCCTTCCTGTACCGTAGCCCCAACACACATGTCATGATACCAAGTTTCACAGTCTTTGCATTGAATCCAACCACCCTTTAATGATGACTGAACGGTATAAAAAGTTACGCCACAAAATCCACATGATGTTTCTTCCTTGTCAAAGTCTTTTGGTCATACGGATTGAAGGTCTCGGTCATTGTTTTGCAAATGTCTCGAAAATGTTTTTGGCAACCTTTTCTTTACGGGCCTTATCAAATTTTAAGCTCCGTTTCGCCCTTCGAATCTGTTCTGGTGTGCATACAAATCCTCTTGCTGCCAAGAATTTTAGCCAGAAAGCTAAATCCGTCTCCTCTTGCATACTACTAGGTAAATACTGTGGGATGAACCAGTGGTTTGTCCACTATGATTTTCTCTAAGGGACCTTGTCATTTACGCAAATGAACACGATTTTTAAGTGTCGAATAAGGCACATTGAATAGTCCAGCTGCACTTCTCATGCTCACATCGCCTCATAATACACTTGAAATAGCTTGGCCAATATCTTCCTCCGTCCATTTTTGAACTGGCCCTTTACTTTTATACGTCCGTACCATCTCTAACGTAACAAGAGAGAGATACTAATCTGCTATCTGAAATAATTTGGTTCCAATATAATAACAAGAGAGAAGTCTTGGCTGAGCGGAGTAGCCCCCATATTTCTGGGCGGAGTAACCCCAATTACTGGCATTGACAATAGCGCGTCTTGTGTTGGCTGTGACCAAGATGTAACTTAACCTTCAGACTGCCAGGCGCCACACTTCCGGGAAAAAAAAGCCGCTACTCTGGACACTACTTCTTAAGTTGCAAGCACAAATTCTTAATGATGACAAATTCCACAACATAAACAACGTACCTTGCAGTATTCTTCCTTTGTTTTACTCACACTCACGCTGTCACTCTCAAACAAACGATAGATGTAGTAGCACAGAGACCGAGGGTAACACTGACCACAAAGGGCGATATCAGCTGAGCAGGGTGGCTGCTCAGTGCAACGTCAAGCTTATTTTGAGCAGGAAAGCCCCGTGGGCAAATTAGCCCCGCCGTACCCTAGTTACTTTCCATGCACAATTAATTCTTGACAGTCCTACTTTGGTTGAGTTGAAACAGTCAATACGGAACAACTTTATCAAAAGACATGACCATGGTCCTTTTAATAGCTTATTATTACTAGTAACAGTTACATTTTACGTTCACAAGAGGGTAACAAAATTAGTTTTTAAAATAAGTAATGGTAACACCGTTACTTCGAGAGGACTTGTCTATTCAGCTGCTGAATACTGTCCTCCGGTGTGGCTTAACAGTCCACATGTGAAGCAGATTGATGTTCAATTGAATTCGGCGATGAGGATAATATAAGGTGCGTTCAAAAAGAAACAAGCCGGAGGCATAATTGCAGAAACCAGTACCTGTATGTTAGAAGTATTGGCCCTGGCTGTTGAGGCACTTGTCCCACTGTGACACGAGGCGGTGAGTGGCAGTCTCATAAAATTCCCTGGGCTGCGATGTGAACTAGTTCCGCACGTACAGCTGGACGTCGGCGTCCAAGGTGAATCGTTTCCCCGCAGAGCCCATTTCAGGGGACCAAACATGGCGTAATCACAGGGAGAGAGGTCTGGACTGTAAAGAGGGTGGCCGAGAACTACCATTTGAATTTCTGCAGGAGTGCTGCGACTGTGTTGGCCGTATGAGGTCGTGCATAGACGTGGAGCAACCACGGCGGCTATGGCGTTCACTGTCACTCGACGGTCCTGGGTAATGAGTGCATCAACCAGCTGGACGTTGTCATTAGTAATGCAGCGGGGTGCCCCAGACCGGGCATCATCGGCTAACGACACCCGTCCTTCCCTGAAGCGCTTGTGCCACGCCTTGACCCTTCCAAGGGACATGCAGTGTTCGCAGTACACTTGTGACTTTCGGCGATGAATGTCCGTTCCCCCTACTCCTTTCGCTGTCAGAAACCGAACAACACCTCTTTGCTCTTCGGTTGACGCCTCCATGTCACTGTTTGCAATGCGACTGACAGCGTTGGACGATTGATGCATGCTGCTGCTCGCTTTGTATCGTCGCGTGACGTGCACGCGTGCCCTCTTGTGACAGGCTGTGACCTTCCATGCTCTGGTCAGAACCACACCTCGTTACACACGCCACGATTAGATGATGTCGTCACCGGTTTGCGCATTCCAACCTCCGGCTCGTTACTTCTTGAACACACCTTATATCAGGTTGCATCAGGACCACTTCTCTGTACTGGCTTTCACCTCTAAGTCACATTGCACCACCTGAGGGAATATCAAAAGATAATCTCCACTCCACAGCTTCCTATTCATTCTGACATACCTACAGTAAAGCTAAGTCGCTTGAAATCCCGCAGACCACCCATCCTAACAGCGGAATCTCTACAATTAAATAATTTTCAGATTGACAACAAGTGGTCTGAGGTATGGAATAACTTATTCCATGAGTAATATGGAAACTTCATTGATTCTATCAAGAAACCAGCTGGCATGGAACTACCACGCCATACATGGAAATCACTCAACAGGATTCGAACGGGACATGGAGTCTGCACAGATAGCTTATACAAGTGGAATAAGGCTTCCTCACCTCAGTACGACTGTGGATTTGAAAGACAGACCATCCAGCACATTGTGGAGGACTGCAGCCTTCAAGCCTATAATGGGAACTGAAAAGACTTTCATGATGCAAAGAAGCATGCTCTTAATTGAATTTCAAATTTAAATATTAACCCTTAGATACACGCTAAGCGGCACTCTGTGCCGCTTTTTTGCAAAATTTTGTTTGACGTGGTAAACTCTTACGAGTTCTGTGAGATCGCCCGCTATATCCTTTGTTCGACATGTGCTGCAGGGGAGGTGGTAGGTTCGAAGCCTGCCTGGTTCCCAGTCAGTCTGAGACAGGTTGTCGAAGGGCGAGGTGCGCGAATGCGGCATTCCGTACCGCTAGCATGTAACAACTGGCTGGAATCGGGGTTGTGAAATAATGTAAGTATTTAACTTATTTTACCTTTGTTGTTTCTTTCTATGCTTCTATCATTATTATCGATGTCAGCACATAGTCTGCACGCTTGCCTTCTGTTTATAGGTCTCGACATGGCTGTCAACAACAGTAGATTGAGAGGTTGCTCCAAGTACTTGATGAGCAAGAAGGGTCACTGGATGAGGAGGATCTACACGATTTTTAAGTCCAAGTGCAGAGTTATTTTGTGTATTTAGGCACTATATATTAATTTCGTACTGTAAATTACCAGAAAGTGTCCTTTTCCAAGCCAAGAATCTAAGTGTATAGGCCTACATGATTCTTACAAACAGTATTTCTTTTACTCTAGTGTATTTCTTGAGCTTGTTGAGCATCAGGTACAATGTCGTGTAATATGAGCCTGAAAAAAGGGCAATCTCAATCCAATAATTCTCAATATCTCTTTTGTGTGTGAAAATTATTATTTTTCTTCATTGTCCAATAAATGTTTATAAGAATTTTTATTTACATTAAGTATGAATAGTAAATATGTCCTTATCCCATCCCTCCCAATAATATATTTTATTAATAAGAATTTTATACATACAGATAAGACTTTTTCAATGTATTCTCATAGGTTCTGTACAATTCTCCATACAAATCAATTTCAGCCGTTTAGCAAGTCACTAAATTACGAAAAAGAATGAAAAAAATATTGCAGCATAGAATGCCGCTAGTGTGTACGAATGTTAATGAAAGAGATGTGTGTAGCTAAGGGTTAACTTGAAAACCTGAACATTTTATAATTTTGCTTACTGTTGAATATGTGTCTCCTCAACAAAATTGGTTTTAATATTTATTGTTCTTTTAAATGCTAGGCCTAATTTGTATGTTTAATGTGTTCCTTAGCTTGTAGGCTAATTATGTAGATGTACCATGCCATACGCTAAATAAACAATTTTTAGAGTAACGAAGTACCGCAACGAAAATGTTCATTAGTTTTTCAGTATGGAGCAGTCAATAGCTCGTGGGAATGCAACCAACAGCTTTTCATTATGAACCAGCCCATCTCTATCTTCAGCACAAACAATAACCATACATTAATGAACAGTGAATTTATGATGGATTTGAAAGGTTGGAGTACCTGCACTTATCTGTTCCTTTTATCGTACGCCTGCATTGTTTTCCAGCAGAAAGAAAAGAAAGTGAAGCCTTGTCTGTCATATTTCATTTCTTATAGATGGACGAAAAGTCTGCATAAGCGGCTTCGGTGGCGTAGTCGGTAGCATGCTGAGCTTCTATGCCCAAGATCGCGGGTTCAAATCCGGTCGAAGTCGTCGGATTTTTTAAGAGCGTTAAAAATCCCTCAGTATGCCTTCCTCAGGAGGGGGAGTAAAGCCGGCGGTCCCATGTCATAGATTTATGGCATGTTAAAGAACCTTCCACTAATTACACCTGTGTGAAGCTAAATTGTATAGGTTAAGAATGTAAACAACGCTCTTAAGTTCCTACGTTCGTTGCCAAGAGCCGACTGTGGTGGCGTCTGGTAGCTAAGTTCTGAACTAGTAGTCATTGACGGTGGTGTTTGGCGGCAAAAGTAAGAACTATAGGGCAAACTCGGCTAATTTGGCAGTATTTTATGTTATAATTATTTCTAACCTATCCGAGTCGTTTTTGTAAGATTCAAGGTTGCACCAACAGAGTGCAGCATGTTTCAAACATTGTGGATTTTTTGTTGAGTGTTTCGAGTGCTACCGGTGGCTGTAAGGGAAAACAAACACTGGTTGTTGTTAGAAGTTGAGTAACAGCGAGTGGTGAGTGTGATACTGGTATTGTTTTCAAGATTGTAGCGTTACTAGCAACAGGATGTAAGTTAATTATACATAAGTTTGAAGATTAAACATCTGTATACGAGGTATGATCAACATTTTCTATATATATTAATTTTAGGAGGATTAAGAGCTTAACATAAATGTGACTTTTCTTAATGGCATGACACAGATGCTGCCGGTGTGTTCCAAGGCCACGTTTACGAATTCTGATATTTCCTGCCACCTATGGGCCGCAATGTGTATTATAACAAATTCTTATGTTGACTGTTGTAACCACATCATATTATATCACTTTTGTGGTGTAAGGTGTGTTGCAGGGATTCCAGGGGAACGCGGGAAGTACGGCTTTAGATGTTATCAGGCCGATATAAAGTCTGCTGTAGGCAAGGTGTTAATTGATAGCTGGTCAGTGTACCGATCGTCCAATGATGATGATGATTTAATACTTTAAAGAGATATCTGACAGTTTCTTCCGGACCACACGATGTTCCAGAAGTAAAGAAGGGCAGACCTCTGGTTCTCACTGACACTCTCTTATAACACTGAAATGCAGGTTATTGGCGTTGGATTGACCGCTACAGATGTCCGCAAACAACCCTATGACCTCTTCGCCAAGATTGGGCGTAAAGACCCATTCAATGCTGAAGAAGATTTAGCAGGTTGGGATTGGTTTCCGAACCAGCCGGGATTTATCCTTTGAACAGGAATGCCCTTTCTGAGGATGTGTATCATCCTGGAACATAGCAAGGCATGGTCGAAGTGGAACGGCCAGGAGGAAATATGCACATGCCACAGCGGTTTCCAAGCGAGCGTCAAAGACGTAACGCAGCGCCAAGAGCTCGTGTGTTCGAGAGTTTTGCATCAACGTCTGCCAGTGCTGGCTTTATTAATGATGATGAAGATGAAATGACGAATATTCGTACGGAGACCAGTGAGACTCACAGACGCAACATACACACATATGCAAGCACGTCGCCGAGTAGAGATGTCTGCAAAACATGTGATGGTTCATTCGATGAGGACCGCGACGGTGAATCCTGGATTCAATGTACAGGGTATCTGGATTGTTATCATGAGAATTGCCAAGGCCTGAAGCGATACCGACTGAACTTTAAATATAACGAGTGCAGTTAAAAATGAATTAACATAAGTATTAGATAATATCTGAAGATCGTTAAGTTAAACGCTGTTAATTTTTAAAAAATAACACTATTGCCAAATTGGACGAGTACTATTGCCAAATTACCCTAGAGACTTGCCAATTTAGACGAGTGTGTTTTCCTTCATTGTAATCAAACTGTGAGGCATTTCTTGCATTTAGCTTTTGTTTTAAAACATAGATTCTCATGAGGAAATGTCTGAATATGAGTATTTTATGTACCAAATTATGAAAATATGTTTTGTCTTTTTAAAACCAGTCCAATTGTTAAAATTACTGCCAAATTTGCAGAGTCTCCCCTATAAAAATTCAAAAGTCTGCAGTCCTTACTTGAATTAAAAACAGATAATACACACTAATACAGTCATCACAATTAACACCGGTTATCAGACAGATTCTACACACACCCAAAGTACACGGGGCTACGTGACCGCATTGTCGCAGCCCCTAAACTTAAGAACCAACCAAAGTCTGCATAGGTGGAAAAATAATACTGAGCAGTCGCAGTTCCGCAGGGAGCTTAAGCATGTGCTGGTAAGACATTGGTAATTTTATAGTCTAACTGCGTACTATTCACTTTCCATGAGGTGTGTTACCACACGACGGGCGCCAGATTGTTGTCTGGCAGTAAGGTCAAGTCCAGCTACAAACAGCATGTTAGTTTATCAACCTTTTAATACAGTAAAAATATGAAGTTATTTTCCAGAAAATTACAAAAACTTTATAAAAAATTATCTAAAGTCTTCCAGGAAGAAAAACCACATATGTTGCATCGGCTTTCAACTAGTTTTATAAATTAAACAATTAGTGATAAATTGCTAATAACAAGAAATTAAGCAAATTAACTAATGAAAAGAAAAGATCTGCTAAGGTAAATAAAGTTTATTTGACTGTGCCCAATTCAAGTGTTCATTCCGAGACAGTTTTATTAGATATCAAATGGTGTGAACTAAAAAAAATAAGACAATGATTACAAATTTGGCAAATTTAAGATGAAATGAAGACAAACATAATGTTAAACTTGATCCAACAAAGCCAAAGTGTATAATTATGTTATTACACAATATTACATAAGTGTTGAAATTTATAAAATTTGGTATAAATATGTGCATAAGATGTGTTCAAACTAAGAGAAAAAATTAGATGTTGGATAAAACAAATTTATTCTATACTTTTAAAACTTCGGCAGGTTATGGTACATGTGCTGAAGTTAGAATCAGATGTTGGATAGAACCAGTGCTTGATTTGTAAAATAAGAGGTTCCGGTACTGTGGGCTACTGGATGTGTAACATGTTTTTCTAGGGGGTTTTATGCCACTAACACAAGTTAGTTGGACTATTTCATATTTGTTAAACGCGGCAATAATCCGGCCAAGTTAAATTATTTCAGTTTATTCAATTTCATATTTCATATTATTATTATTATTAATATTTATTACGTCATTTTATGGAGCTTTTAAAATTTGGAAGATTACAGATAGGATTTCTACTAGTAGAAATCCGTATCTATATTGGATGATTCCAATATAATGTTGCACGGCAAATCATTTCATACGTCAAGTCGGGATTTTATTCATTAGGGGTAAGAGAGAGTGGTGTGTGACTCACTGGGTATTTCAATACAAGAATAGATTGGAGTACAATAAAATTACGAAATCCGAGGGAACACTTCAAAGCAAGAAAACGTGTATGATCTACGTCTTGCCCGGATACGGAAATATAAATACGGGGAGGCAGCCTCATGGCGGGAATAGCCACCTGAGGTGACCAGCCAATCAAGGATGAAGAAGCAACGAAGCACGGGCATGGCGACATACGTGACGCACGCGGATTGGTCGAAGCAGCAAGGCCGCGGTATTAACCTAGACCCTGGTGGGAGAAGATAGAAGATATAGTGGACGCGCGGTGTGAGTGAGGACATTCATTAAGACATTACGCTTGGAGCAGTAAGGAGGTACTTTGTTCGTTAGTCCCAAGTGGGACAATTTTATTCACGCTGACTCCGCTGATCACATCAGATCTTGAGTTCCACGCGTCTTGGAGTGTTCAGCCAGACGACGTGCTGTGGTTCATGGAATAGACAGAATCCGACGCCGTCAACACCAAAGCAGAGCGTCCGACGCTGCGAGACTTCAACCACGTGGAGACAATGTTTCCGTTGGTAAGCACAAGTAATCTACGACACACACTCTCTGTTTTTCAATAGGGCTATATAAATTCTTTATGCATTAATTTGGAAATAAGTTAAATTCACGTTATTCTCCCGACCGGCGTATTAAGTAATTTTGTTCGTGGCAATGTTTATAGTAGTGTGCTCCGTTAACAGTGTTAATTTTATTCATGTTGCCATCAGATTTTCTAAGGGTATTAAATTCAATTATTACCAAGTAGATTCTTTAATTCCAGTAGGTAGCAATAGTTATAATACCTCATCCTTCTCCACAATCAAATGTTGTCTGGGTTGATGATTCAATCATCCCACGGCCTAGTCATTAAGAGTCTCTCACATGTTCTACTCACGCTAGGGGTCGATATTAAATATATAAATTTAGCTTGGAACACAGTGTATCCAGCTTGGCGCCCAACATAGATCAAACTTAGCAGTAGTATTTTCAGGCGAATAGTCCGCCCAGGTAAAACACATAACATTTGTTCGCTCAACGTGGAGCTTAACAAATACCATTACATTTGTCGCTACCAACAAGGGGCATTAACCAATACCATTACATTTGGCGCCCAACGTGGGGAAAACCGTTACAATTGCCGCTCAACGTAAGGGTTGATTACCATTACATTTGTCGCTACCAACATGGGGAATTAATTAACTAACATTACATTTGTCGCCGACAACGTTGGGCCGAAAACCTAGGAACATTTGAGGAAGGAGAAGGAGACATATTTCTGTGCCGGTATTTTGGGGGTTGTTTGTCTTTATCAGTGTATATCATTATGGGGGATGAGAAAGAAAGACAGATGAGGTTACGTAGTGGTCATCAACGGGAGAGTGATGATACGAGCAGTATGTCGAGTGATGGTAGTACAGTGGTAGCGGAGGTAAATCCCGATACTGAAACAGGGAGTGTAGGCGGCCAACCAGGATTAAAAACTTTACTTCTCGAGTTCATGTATCAGAACAAAGTTAGTAGTGATGCCTTAAATGCAAAATTAGAACAGAATAATGCAAAATTAGAACAAAAGAGTAGGGAAAATAAAGAAAGTACAGAAGTTTTAATAAAAAATTAGAACAGAATAATGCAAAATTAGAACAAAACAGTAGGGAAAATAAAGAAAGTACAGAAGCTTTAAATAAAAAATTAGAACAGAATAATGCAAAATTAGATAAGAACAACAAGGAAATTAGTGTGAAAATGGAGCAGATTTGAGGAGAAATCAGAGGAGTAATGGAAGAGAAGGTTAAAGAGATCATTGCAGATGTAGACAGGAAATTAGGAAAAGTACAGGAGGAGTTGGAAAGTAGAATCAGCACACAGGCTGAAAATTTAAAGGAATTAGTTAAATTAGAAACACTGCAGGTTAAAAAGAAATTGAGGGAGGAAATTGACAAGATTCAGGTATCAACTAGAGAGGTTAAGGAACAGCTGGGGGGTAGAATTGAGAAAGTCCACTCACAAATAGTAGCAGAAGTAAATGATTTAAGAGAGAGTAATAAAGAGAGCATTAGCAAGATTGAGAAACAAGCAAAGCTATATGATAAAGTAGAAGAATCAGAAGGAAACATTAAATTAACAGTAAACAGTATTGAGAGGAAGGCTGAGGAGAAAATCGCAGAATTAGAATTAAAATTAAAAGCTAGGATCAGGCAAGAAAATAGTCAGAATAGGCCAGTTTTTGTGAATAGCACACACAGGGAGGTAGAACTGGGGAAGTTCAGCAATCGACAAGGGTGCCCAATGGAGTTCATGAATTCTATGGAAAATAAATTTGGGGAGAGGTTGGAAGATGGTAGTATTGAGTGGTGCCAGGTAGTTGAAATTTTAGAACAAGTGTTTGTGGGGGAAACAAGGAATTGGTTTGCTGTCTATAGAGACAAATTTACTGATATTAATGATTTTAAAATGAAATTCTGTGAAAAGTTCTGGAATGAGGTTATTCAGTCGCAGCATCGTGAAGGAGTAGTGTGTGGTAAATATAACCCTAAAGGAAGCTCCACCATGACCGAATACTTTTTAGGGCAGGTATTAGTGTGTAAATATCTGGATGGCTTGAAGGAGGAAAGTGATGTGGTGAGGTTGCTACTTAGGCACTTTCCCTATAGGATCAAGGAGGCTGCTTGGATCCAGAATGTAAAGACAATATCACAAGTAGAAAATTTGTTAAGCACATTTGATGCACTAGGGAGAGGGGGTTATGAGGACAATTTCAATAGGAACCAGGGTAATAATAATAATAATAGGCCTAATGAAGCCAGGCATCAGGAAGTTCAAGGGAATGGTGGCGAAGGGGCCAATGCTCAAAATAGAAATAATAATAATAATAGTCAGCTAAATCAGAATAGAGGAAATGGCTATGGTAATCAGTATCAGGGGAGGAACAATGATTTCAGGGGGAATCAAGGGAGAAACAATGATTTCAGGGGAAATCAAGGGAGAAATAATGATTTCAGGGGAAATCAAGGGAGAAATTATAATGACAATAATTACAACCAGAATAGGGGTCAAGGAAGAGGACAGCCTAGTGGTAGTAATATACAGCCAAACAATGACAACACAGCCCAGAACAACCAGACCAGTGCCGTAGTTAGTAGTATTACAGCCAGCTGTAGCGGTTCTTTAAACGCGAACCAGGCTGCGAAGTAAGGTCAGAATCTCAGTCTGTAGCATGCCCTGTCCATACAATTATACAGGAACACTATGACCTAAATATAAGAAATGAATTGTTGCATGAATTAAATGATGAACGTATTATCCAGAAGGTGGCTAGTAAAAGCCCCATTATTAAACTTAACGTGTCCGACGCGCACACCGATGTTTTAATTGATAGTGGTTGTATGAAGAGCTGCATAAGTAGTACATATTACGATAAAATGAAAGGAACTGGTGTAAATTTTGAGGAGATACCAATTAAAAGCACTTTTGTTATCACAGCTGTAGGGAAGAGGTCTAAAGTAATTTCTAAGCAAGTTTCAGTGGACATTAAAATTAATAATCATGTCGAAAAGCAGATTTGTCTTGTAATTCCAAACTTAGTTTTTAGGGTTATTTTGGGTTCAGATTGGCTAAGTAGAGTGTCTGGTAACTTATGTTATGAAGTAGGTAGTTTGAAATTTAAATGGAATAGTTCTGAAGTAGAGGTAGCGTTCAACGACAATGTTCAGGGGAGTAGTGTTGTAGGAGTGATTTGTTCTTTAAGTGAGATATCACCAGCCGAAGAGCGGGATACTCAAATTTTTGTGGGCAGTTTGATTACGAACGGTAGTCTGGAGGACTCGTTACGTGATGCTGCATTTCAGGGGCATATAGAGGGAGACCAGTGTGTTCTGCTCTATGATGTGTTATTGTATAATAGGAGAGTTTTTGAGGATCGCATTGGCATGGCCAATTGCTATACACATTCATTGAACGTTATTGATAGATCAGTATTCACAGGACATAGATATCCTATACCTTTTGCTTATCAGGGTGCAGTAGAGGCACAAATTAACCAGATGCTTGAAGATGGCATTATAGAGTACTCAAACAGTCAATATGTTAATCCTTTAATTACAGTACCGAAGGCCGACGGCACAGTTCATATTTGTTTAGACGCTCGTTTAGTTAACAGTAGAATCAGTTCAGATCAGCTGAAGTCCATGTCCATTGAAGAGTTGATGCAGACATTTGAGGGTAAAAAGTATTTCACATGTGTAGATTTAAGTTCCAGTTTCTGGCAAGTGCCACTTATGTATGAAGATCGGCCATTTACAGCTTTTAGTCATAAATATAACCTTTATCAGTTTTGCAGGGTACCTTATGGGTTAAAAAGTAGCTCAGCAGCTTTAATTAGGGCTTTAAACATCGCATTAGGAGATGACACGGGAGAGTTTGTAACTATTTACATCGATGATATGGTAATCAGTTCACGCAGTTTTGAGGAGCATCTACGTCATTTAGACAGTGTATTTCAAAAGTTAGATCAGGCAGGGTTCACTCTGAAACTGTCCAAGTCGTCATTCTGTCAGACAGAAGTGATATTTTTAGGTCATAAAGTGTCAAGTAGGGGTGTGACACCAGAGGAAAGTAGGGTTAATAAAATACTTAATGCAGAAGTACCACAGAATGTAAAGCAGTTGAAAACATACCTTGGTATTTGCAATTTTTTTCGCAGGTTCGTTCTTAAATACTCAGGGTTAGTAGAACCATTTAGAGATTTGCTTAAAAGTGGTAATCGCTGGAGATGGGAGTCCAAGCATGATCTGGCATTTCAAGCGCTGAAGGCAGGCTTTGAGCAAGCTGTGGTGCTGAAGTATCCTTTGAAGGATAGGGAATATGTGGTAATGACTGATGCGTCACATATAGGAATTGCAGGAGTATTGTGTCAGAGAGATGAAGAGGGTAATTTGTGCATCGTGTCTTTAGCATCACGGGGACTTACAGCAGCAGAGAAAAGATATACTATCACTGAGTTAGAGCTTTTGGGAATTGTTTTCAGTTTAGGAAAATTTAGGATGTATTTAGTTGGGGGTAAATTTGAGATTCATACAGATCACCATGCTTTATTATATATGAGGACATGTAAACTCAGTTCTAACAGAGTTAGTAGGTGGATTCTTGCACTTCAGGAATACGAATTCACGGTAAAATATATTAAAGGGAAAGATAACATTCTTGCAGATATGCTTTCCAGGGACACAAATTTATGTAGGGATAATCCTGTTGTTAAGGCAGAGGACGGTATTTTGTTATGTGCATGTGTGGACGGTAGCAACAGGGCATCGTTACAGACACTGAGAAATATGTTAGTGGAGCAACGTGATGACATTAAGGATGTGTCATAAAATAAGTGTGTTTAGCTGGCGAGCCAGCCTATCAGATGAGTAAGTGTGGTATGTGGTGAGTGGAAGATCTGGTCGTCAAGGCAGGCGTATCAGAAATCACACAAGGGGGTAGTATGTAAGTAAATGAGAGTTTTTAAGGTACAGGGAAAGATGAAGGGAGTGGTGGATGCTGTTGAGCACTAAATTGTCTCGATGCACCAAGGCAATTTTGGCAGCGCTGATGGGCTCCCATTTATCTCCAAGAGATGGGTGAGCGCTTGTATAGGGCTTGTTAGCTTAAGGCGTCCACGAGATAAAAGATGGGCCATCAGAAGGCGAGACAGTCCTCCATGAAGCTCATACATATCAGCACACGTGATTTCTGCTTACGACCTAGCTATGTTAGATCAGGGTTGGATATAATTAAGGTAGTTTGCGTACAAGGTACTAGACCTCATGAGATGTTGTATATAAGTAACAGATAAAAAGTTGTGGCAACTAGGTCAGGTTCGATAGGTGGACTGGTCTGGGTTGTGAACTACAGGCTGAGCGAGGAATATGAGAAATTGTGATCTAGAGTAAGGTGGGTTTTTGTGTACATGTACTTAGTAAGATAGGGCACATACGGCACAGGAATATTTAAGTGTTATAAGGAATGGGTACTTACTGGGTTTTTTTCAGTCATGTCTTCCCTTTTAATTAAAAATTTTACAGAGAAGGTGGGAAGTAGATCACTTTGCTCTACCGCGAGTGTGTGATCGTGTGTGATCGTGTGAGATCGTGTACCATGATATTGGTATCCGGTAGGTGAGGAGCACCTAATACTTCTACAAGAGTTCCGCAGTGGTTTTCTACTGAACACCATAAATGCGTGTGTAGTGAATTGTGGATATAGAGGGAACACACTTATGTATGTAATTTTTTTTTTTTCACATAGAATGATGAGAGAGAGAGCTGTAGAATGAACATTCGTGAGAATGACAAACATTTTGAAGTGGACAAAATAAGAACACGTCATCACAAGACGAACATTAGCGCAAAGCGCATGATTGAGGGTTTATATGTGTTTATATGTGTAAAGGGTCATTTCACTTGTATAAGTTGTATTTTGGAGGGTTTTTTCTAACGTGTCTGGAATCATCAAGTGCTGTACCATATGCATGGTAAAGCACATGATTATTTGAGGCGAATGTAACATGTTTTTCTAGGGGGTTTTATGCCACTAACACAAGTTAGTTGGACTATTTCATATTTGTTAAACGCGGCAATAATCCGGCCAAGTTAAATTATTTCAGTTTATTCAATTTCATAATTCATATTATTATTTTTATTAATATTTATTACGTCATTTTTTGAGCTTTTAAAATTTGGAAGATTACAGATAGGATTTCTACTAGTAGAAATCCGTATCTATATTGGATGATTCCAATATAATGTTGCACGGCAAATCATTTCATACGTAAAGTCGGGAATTCATTCATTAGGGGTAAGAGAGAGTGGTGTGTGACTCATTGGGTATTTCAATACAAGAATAGATTGGAGTACAATAAAATTACGAAATCCGAGGGAACACTTCAAAGCAAGAAAACGCGTATGATCTACGTCTTGCCTGGATACGGAAATATAAATACGGGGAGGCAGCCTCATGGCGGGAATAGCCACCTGAGGTGACCAGCCAATCAAGGAAGAAGAAGCAACGAAGCACGGGCATGGCGACATACGTGACGCACGCGGATTGGTCGAAGCAGCAAGGCCGCGGTATTAACCTAGACCCTGGTGGGAGAAGATAGAAGATATAGTGGACGCGCGGTGTGAGTGAGGACATTCATTAAGACATTACGCTTGGAGCAGTAAGGAGGTACTTTGTTCGTTAGTCCCAAGTGGGACAATTTTATTCACGCTGACTCCGCTGATCACATCAGATCTTGAGTTCCACGCGTCTTGGAGTGTTCAGCCAGACGACGTGCTGTGGTTCATGGAATAGACAGAATCCGACGCCGTCAACACCAAAGCAGAGCGTCCGACGCTGCGAGACTTCAACCACGTGGAGACAATGTTTCCGTTGGTAAGCACAAGTAATCTACGACACACACTCTCTGTTTTTCAATAGGGCTATATAAATTCTTTAAGCATTAATTTGGAAATAAGTTAAATTCACGTTATTCTCCCGACCGGCGTATTAAGTAATTTTGTTCGTGGCAATGTTTAAAGTAGTGTGCACCGTTAACAGTGTTAATTTTATTCATGTTGCCATCAGATTTTCTAAGTGTATTAAATTCAATTATTACCAAGTAGATTCTTTAATTCCAGTAGGTAGCAATAGTTATAATACCTCATCCTTCTCCACAATCAAATGTTGTCTGGGTTGATAATTCAATCATCCCACGGCCTAGGCATTAAGAGTCTCTCACATGTTCTACTCACGCTAGGGGTCGATATTAAATATATAAATTTAGCTTGGAACACAGTGTATCCAGCTTGGCGCCCAACATAGATCAAACTTAGCAGTAGTATTTTCTGGCGAATAGTCCGCCCAGGTAAAACACATTACATTTGTTCGCTCAACGTGGAGCTTAACAAATACCATTACATTTGTCGCTACCAACAAGGGGCATTAACCAATACCATTACAGATGGGGCTGGGGCTTTATGGATTATTGAACAATAGAATTCTAAAAACGATATATTTACGCTTTTCTGAACACCTTTAAAAACTAATCAGTGGACAAAATAGCAATCTAGTTTTGATTGCAATTTTAAATTAAATTGAGACTACTGTAGCCACATTTTTCTTACCATAGACGTTGGCCTATATTAAATTTGAATTTATGTAGGCCAACTAGGCTACCATTCAAACAATGTATATTATTTCAATGTATTGTAATTCAAAAACTTAAATACATTCGGTTTGAAAATACACACATGCTCACCAACAATCTCTTAGTTCTGGTTTTATGATTTTGTCCTTACAGCTTTATGAAATAATTATTTATTATAAAAGGTATTGTACTTAAACATGTTTTACCTTACAGTTTATAAAATTGTCCAAAGTTTAGAAACGATTTCATTGTATGTGCCTCCTCTCTCTCTCTCTCTCTCTCTCACCTTGCTGTCAGTATCCAGAACGGAGTGCCGTCCCGGAAGCAGACAAGATTCCATGTACTTTGAAGTACAGTCGGGTCAAAGACCAGGTTGACCTTGACTTACAACTAACATTCCACAGTTCTGAAAATTATGTTATATATTCGACCTTTCCACCGATCAGAGGTTTCGGTACGGCGTACCGGTGCGTACCGTCACAAATCTAGCCCTGGATAGAACAATTTATTCTATACTTTTAAAAATTCGGTAGGTTACGGTACTTGTGCTGAAGTTAGTTGAAGAAGATCTACTCATAAGTTAAAGATCAAAACAAGTACTGTACTAGGATTATATGAAAAAAGTTGTATTTTATTGGCCAATTTTAACAACGGTACAATAAATGATGTGTATAAATGTCAACACGGATCAAAGCAATGCACACTGCTCAACAAAAGTTTGGACTACCGCCATCAATTGCATGCTGACGCTGCCATAGAGCAGTGGGACCTCTTACCCCAAGATAAACTTGATGGTCTCATTCACAGCATGCCTCCTCCGTGTGCGGGGAGAACTACTAAAGACTGATACTGATCATCATGAGATACAGATTTTCAATGTTTTTGTTTTCAAAAGGGACACTTAGAAACGAGTTTGCTTTGTTTTTGCACCGTTTCATTGTTATCTAACCACAATTGTTATTGTTTAGTTTGTTAACCCTCGGATATTCGCGCGGGCTACATGTGTAACCCAGTGATTTATTTTGTTGTAGCGCAGAGTATATTCTTTGCTAGGGATACTGAGAATCTCTGCAGCTGCCTGTTGATGCTGTATTTAACAGACGGGAGTGATTCCAACTGAACCAATTGCACCAAGCTGACACCAGATGCATTAGAAGTCGTCTGGGCTACAATAGTAGCCCGCGCGAGCATCGCTGTTTCAGAATTGAACGTGCGAAGGAAACGTTGCCTCACAGGAGGCGGTCATGTAGATGGCTTTCAAATCAGTCAGTGTTTAGATGAAAGTAATGATAGGTTGAGAGTATGGAAATAAAGTAGGCTGTTGCTTCTTGTGTGGACGAGGAAGGCATAAATCAACAAGGAACGGATGCGCAAAGTGCAATGAAGATCTTCTCGGATCATTGTGTCCATTTGCACAGAATGCTTAAGTGACAAATTTGTTTGAGCATGCTTACGGATTTCCTGGGCTATAGATTGTAGCCAAAAGGGCCAAAATAGACTTCAAAACTTCGAGAAAAAATAAATGAAAATACTGAAATTGTTTATAATAAGTGCTGATTTTCTAAGGAAATTATCTAACCTAGTTTTATTTTTGTTTAATTCCAATCCAAATATGGACTTCTCTTCTTCTTCTTCATTTCCCGTTTCCAGTTCCCTGGGTCGGGTTGTGAATCAAGGACCTCCACAGTTGTCTATCCCTCCACCATTCATTTCCTTCTTTCAATACTTCTTTTTCTTTTACTCCTCCTTTCTCTATGCTTTCCTTCATCGTATCTATCCACCTCTTTCTGGGCCTTCCTAATGGTCTTCTTCCTGGTATTTTCTCCATAATTATTCTTTTTGGTACTCTATATTCTTACATTCTCATCATATGTCCCTACCACTTCAGCTTACTGGTTTCTATCTTGTCTTGCAGTTTTGGGAACCCAGTTCTCTCCCTAATGTCCACATTTCTGATTTTATCCCTCCATGTCTTCCCAATTATTCCTCTAAGGAACTTCATCTCGGCTGCTTGGATTCGGCTTTCATAGAGTTTTGTTGTGGACTAATGTAAGTATTTAGGTTTACATAAAAAATAATTTAACAGTTCTGGTTCCATTAGTTTTATTTTTGTTGCAGTTTTACCAAAGATGTACGATAAAATTGAATGTTCTTCTTAACTTTGTATTTTCTCTCCATATAAAGGATAAATGCCTACATTAAATCTTCAGATATAGCTTAGAATACTTATATATACTACTACTAATCATATTATTGAAACTGAACACCGAAAATAACGTGTGCAAGTCCATCAGATTGAATAACTGTTAGGGCTACATATGTAGCCCGCGCGAGTAACGCTGTATCTATTATTAGCGCGAGTGTCCGAGGGGTAATAAGTTATTGTTTAAACCTCAATGGGTTTACTATAAGAAGCCATTGTAGTAAAATATATACATTCCAAACATTTGTTGAGCAATGTAGATAAAATTATTAAAGTGGCCAAAGTAGTTCCTATATTTAAGGATGGTGACAAAAGAAATCCAAATAATTATAGACCTGTTTCTATTTTATCGGCAGTTTCAAAAATTCTGGAAGAAGTGGTAAAAACAAGATTGCTTTTATTTCTGAACAAGAATACATTCTTTCATAATATGCAATATGGATTCAGGGAAAATTCTAGTACTGAGGCAGCAACTATTGACCTAATAACAATGCTACAAGAAACTATTAACAAAAATAATATGGCAGTTGGGTTATTTATTGATCTCACAAAAGCGTTTGATACAGTAGATCATAAAATACTGTTATCAAAATTAGAAAATGCTGGTGTCTGAGGTATAGCTCTAAAATGGTTCGAAAGCTACCTTATTGGAAGAAAGCAGCATGAAGCTTTGAATAAATGCATAAGTTCAGGAAAATATACAACTCATGGAGTTCCACAAGGATCTATACTTGGACCTACATTATTCTTAATTTATATAAATGATATTGTGGAATGAAATTTGAGAGGGCATATCAAATTGTATGCAGATGATAAAATATTTTCTACACTAGGAAAGACATAACTGAAATCATACAATATGTGCAACAAGATATAAATACTCTCTCACAATGGTTCCAGGCCAATAAATTAACAATGAGCCTACAGAAGACCAATTACATGGTAATTCCAAAACCAAGCATGAAAGAAATCACACATGACAAAATATATGTAAAAAATATTGAAATAAAAGTGGTTAATCAGACAAAGTATTTAGGTCTAATCATCGACAAACACCTGACCTATATTGAACACGTTGAACGAATTGCTAAGACACTCTCACCTATAGTAGGGATCCTAAGAAAACTTCGGTATCTTATTCCCCTAAACCTTGTAAAACAAATCTAGTATTCACTTGTACATAGCAAGCTCCAATATTTAAATGTCATTTGGGTTCACTGCAGGAAATCCACACTGAATGATTTAATTACTATTCAGAATAGGGCTATTAGAATCATATTTAACCTTCCTTACTGCACTCCAGTAAAAGATCTGTACATCAGAAGTAAAATTCTACCCCTCAGCATAAGTGCAGATCTCCGAGCAGCTATGCTAATATACAAGATTAAACACAACACAATACTCTATAGCTCTCCCTACATCTTGAACTCGGACAATCATTCTTATGGAACTAGGCATGCGAAGGACGTAGCCATTTATATCATTGAAAAATGAAAATCCACAGCCTGTTTCCAATCGACTGACCGGGTCAGGGAATGGAATGAATGAAGCCCCCATCTAGCGGTGAGGATATGAACTGTGCCAGCTGACGAAGCCTGTCGCATTCCCCTGGGGCAATGACTAAATGAATGGCAGATGCAATGAAATGATAGTGGAGAGTGTGGCTGGAATGAAATTGTGACAGGGAAAACCGGAGTACCCGGAGAAAAACCTGTCTGCCTCTGCTTTGCCCAGCACAAATCCAACATGGAGTGACCGGCATTTGAACCACGGACCCAGCGGTGAGAGGCCGGCGTGCTGCCACCTAAGCCACGGAGGCTTAGTTTTATATCATTCACTCTTCTAAATACGGTAGAAATAGTTTCAAGTTCTCTGCATCACAGTCATATAATAAACTTCCTGATGAAGTAAAAAGTGCAACAACTTTGTCAGTATTTAAGAGGAAAACTATGAAAATATTGTGGGAAAAATTTGATGCATCTTAATCAAATAAGTTATGTATAAGCTTAAAAATCCTAAGTGGTTATCATTTTAAGGGACCTTGGTCTAAACAATCTTAGATATTGTAACCTGTTTTTTGTAGGGTTTTACGCCACTGACATAAGTCAGATGGACATCATAAATGATTGTGTAAACGCGGCAATTATTTGGCCTAGTTAATTTAATTTAATTTATTATTATTAATGTCGTATTTTATTTTGGAGCTTTTTAAATTGCATAACGCAAACAGATAGGTTTTCTATATTGTCATAATAGAAAACACAATCAATCGGATTATTCCTATAGACATTACCCTGTAAATTATTTGATTGAGGAGAGTTAGGACTTTTATTATTCAGTTATGGCATATGAGAGTTGTGCATCATCGGAAACTACAGAGTCAGGAATAGACTTGTGAACAAAGGGATATTGAAATCGGCGAGGGAACACTTCAAACTTGGAAAACGTGGTATGAACAGCGATGTCGTGTTAAACGGAAATTGTGAAGGGACGCCTGTCCGGGGCAATGAGCCTTTTGGCGCGAAGAGCACATGGAGCGTCACAGCCAATCATGAGGAGAGCGGGCCTACCCGGGTTAGTGCGAACATATGAAGACGCACGCGGATTGGTCAAGCCGGCGAGAGGAGAGACTGGAAGCGGGACACTGGAAGGGGAAGCTGGGCTGACCCATATAGTGATCGCGTGCAGAGAAGCGAGGACTATTCTTGTTACAATTTTGTACCTAGCGGACAAACATTTCTTACGTTCCATGGTGAACATCGTCAAATCTGATATACTCCACTGAGCACTGACCAATCGTCATGGGTATTGCACGTGCTGTAGTGTCTTGGCATGCCGTGTATTGTGGCTCTAGGATTTAGATCCGCCACCAGGGGCGCCGAATCCATGGTCGAGGTCTAGCGACCGCTAGACCTGACGAGGGGGTGGGTCTCCCCGTCCCCTTTGGGGGTGGGATCCGTTGGGGGGTTACGGATAGAGGAGGAAAGGAAAGAAGAGAAGAGAAGGGGAGAACTGTGCGAAATAAGCAGTAAAAACGTAATTATTGGGGTAGGGGTCCGGTTTAACACGGGGGGGGGGGGGTCCCACAGAACGAGAGGGGTGGGTGTCTGCCAGACCTGAAAAAAAAAGATTCGGCGCCACTGTCCGCCACTAAAACAGTATATAACTTCAATTAAATTCGCAACGCATCAACCAGCGCAGAAGATGACGCCGATCAACATTCAACAACATTCTCAACAGAATCAACTAGCACGTGGGAGAAAGCTTCTCCCATGGTGAGCGGTAATGGCATAAACGCACTCTCTCTATTTTGTTTATTCACCGTTAATTCAGTAAATTCAAGCTTGGAAATAATCGTAAATTCTGTAAATTCATCCAACCTCCATTTCAAATACTTTGCTCGTGGTAATGACAGGGGCGTAGCTACAATGGGGCAAGCGGGGCGCCGCCCCGGGGCCCCCGAGGTGAGGGGGCCTCCAAACCCTAAAAGAAAATTTTTAAATAAATCATAATAAATAACTAAAAGTCGTACTAGAAAACATATTTAAGAATTCAATTTAGTTCAGGGGCCCCTATTGTACGGAACTACGAGTCTAAACTTGTGTTTTGAAACTAGTCACGTTCAATGCAATCTGTTTGTAAGATATATCCATCCATTCGTGCGGTAATGAGTATTTTTTGATAGCCGGGCGCCCGACCCAGGCGCCTGACAGACAATGCATTGTACACCTTTCAGCGCATGAACATGACTCATCGTTCAACCCCTTCCCCCCCCCCCCCCCTCCATTGGACATCACACCACAGCAATGCACAATAGCAGAGTAGTAGCCACCGCGTTTCCCGGTTAAGTGGCTGAAATTAAGTTGTGGCTTGCATTGTGCTATTTTTTAACGACGCTATGAAACGTACTTATGAAAGTGGAGCTAAAAAAGGAAGGATAAAAGAAAACAAGTAGTTCAGTGAAGAACTATGCAGCCTATTTTCATACATCCTACTCATATTAATTGCCTCTATCAACATACAAAATTTCAGTTTGATTGCTATGTTAGATTCGTAGATACTGAGAACCGACTAAATATTGCAGATGGTAGCCAGGTTGGATTTTTATTTATGTACTATTACATGAAGATTATTGTGTACGTGTGGTTTTCAGACTTCAATCGCATGATTAGGACACAAGAAGTAAAAACGAGATTTTAAAATTTCGCACAGCTGCCATCTTGTGGTTATGAAAACAATTGAAATAAATTAGATACCAGTGGATTAATATTTGTATAAGCATTAGCGAGCAAAGTTTCACTGCACTCAGATGGTTAAATCGCGAGAAACGTCCATTTAAATATTTATACTTCGCGTCGCCGCCATGTTGGATTTGTGCTCACCAGGTTACTGAAAGTCATATAGATGAACTTATGTTAATAGCCTCTATGAACATTTAAAAAAAACAGTTTGATTGCTGGAAAAGAATCTTAGATATTGAGAACCGTCAAAATATTTCAGATGCTCGCCATTTTGGATTGTTATATGTATAGGCCATCGAGTTATGTACCATTAAAGGAAAATTATTGCGTAGCTTCATTATTCAAACTTTCACTTCGATCGCATGTTTACGACACAAGAATAAAAACTTAATTTTAAAATTTCGCACAGCTGCCATCTTCAGTTTATGTAAACAATTGAACTAAATTAGATGCCAGTGAATGACAATATGTATAATCATTTACTGTACCACATTTCAATGCGCTCATATGATTAAATCACGAGAAAAATGTATTGGAATGTTTCAAATTCGCTTGGCCGCCATGTTCGTTTCGTAGGTTACAGGTTTTTGAAAGTTACATAAATAAACTTGTAGCAGTGCTCTTTATCACCGTACAAAATTTCAGGTTGATATCATAAATAGTTTCGGAGATATTGAATGCCTGTGAAATATTTCGCACAGCCGCCATTTTGAGGTTATGTAAACAATTGAACTAAGTTGGATGTCGGTGCATTACAATGTATATATACATATACTGTGCCAAGTTTCATTGCGTTTGGTTGGTTAAATCGCGAGAAACGTCCATATAAAAGTAGCAACTTCGCTTGGCTGCCATGCTGGTTTTGTAGTTACCAGGTTTTCAAAGGTCACATAAATGAATTTCTAGTAGTTCCCTTTATCACCATACAAAATTCCAGGGTGATATCGGTAATAGTTTCGGAGATATTGAATGCTGGTGATATATTTCGCACAGCCGCCATGTTGGATTGGTGAGACGTAACAAAATTTGAAGGACACGGTCGGAGTCGCCCTCAATAGAGCTATGAACTTACTGAGTTTTATTGAAATCTCTCCAGCCGTTTAGTCTTTATTATGGGGGACACACACACGAATCACACACACACACACGGACAAAAGGTGATCTCATAAGCCTATTTTTTTTTTCAAAATTGAAAATAGGCTAAAAAGAGGAGACGGTTCGTGCTTGTACTAAATCGTTAACTGCATGGTTGCACCCTCAAACTCAATCTGGTTTAGAGTACGTTTTGCTGCAGAAACAAGATCAAAACGAAGAAAATGAAAATAAAGAAGGTAAGAAGAAACCAAAGTTAACTGTATTGTAAAAGTGTTATAAGTAGGGCTCGGATTTTTATGTAAATACTTATTTTAAACATTTTGTCTATAATTATATAAATTCTTGCTCTTCACTTATTAGCACATAAAAAGACATAGTATTCACATTTTTAAATCATTAGCCTATGCTAGATCTTTCAGTTTATTGCATTTTTGTTCTGTGTTACTTCAACGGAGAAAAACCTGTGAGCGATCTAATCTTCATGCAGAGCGTATGTCAGCTTGCAGCTGTGTTCTTCTTATGTTGTCGCCCTGTTCCACTCCCTGTGGAAGCTGGGGATGCCTAAAGTAAAAGCAACTACAAGGTATCGTCTTCAGCAGTATGTTGCAGAATTTAAAGATAATTTTACTTCTTATGGCGCCGTTCTGTCCTGCCAACCATGTGGGATAGCAATCGTGGCTGAACAGTGATCTCATGTTACACAAAACCCCAAGGGCAAGACACATATTGTCGCAGTTTCCCGCGCCTTCAGAAGAAGTGTTTCGCGATAATCGTCGGTCATTTGTGATGGACAACCTGAAGACGTATCTCGTTGTGTATTGTAATTCTTCAGCAATCAGCGAGGCATAGCATACATTGCATTCGTGAATACTGCATATTGTTAATAAACTAAATTATAATGAATTATTTTTACTTTTTTGTCACATATTTCAGAAATATTTAATACATAAAAAATAAATATTTTCCCGAAGTTTAGCACCTAAAAATCCGAACCCTAGTTATAAGTTTTTAAGCAGAGTAAAACTATTGTTATTAAGAGTTCCATTAACAATTTGGTCAGGACGTAATATTTTATAACAAACTAATATCATAATACGTTAATATTATAAAAAGCATAGAATGTGTGATAAAAACAAACAATGAAGTGGTTTGCGAATTGTGACGGTTGATTCACTTTACTTGGATTGAGCACATTTGTTTGTATTTCACTTCACATTAAAATCACACTGTATCGGGTATACAGTATGCATCGATTCAACGGACAACTATCATTGGTGACACAGTCTTTTTGTTCCGTTCAAGGAGACCAAAACACAAAAGTCAACTTGCCTCAGAATCAAAGTACAGGTCAGACGTTTAATTTTGGCCGGTGGCCGTGAGACCCGCGCATTGGAGCGAGTCTACTACTATGCAGCTTTTCTGGGCGCCCCGGCTGGCTAAGGCACTTACTTGCTTTCACAGACTACATAATATAATCTTCTTCATGCTACCTCACGGAGTAGCCTATTCGACACTCTAATTATCGAATTGCAATCAATTCAGGAAAGGTTGTTTTACATAACAGTAGTAATAGTAATCCCAATTCTGGCGGATGAAGAGCAGTCTTAAAAGCTGTCAATAAACAATTATGTCAACTCAGCGCTGCAGATGTCGCGTAGTCTATTAATAACACTCAGACACTGTTCCATTACATACAGTAGGTACTGTCCTCACATTATATATCTGCCGGTGAGGACCGTTATATTTCTGAGAATTCAAGCTGTCAACTCTTCTACTCCTTTTCATAAGACATTACCTCACAATGTGGGGCTCGGGAGTTCTGACGGCCGACCTAGCATAATGCAGTCGGCACACTCATTAGTGATTGCCACACAATTTGTGTGCCAATTTGAGAAATGTCTTTGGTAAGGTTAGTACAGTCGGTATGCCTTTCCTGGAAGTAATGACGTAGCTCACCGGCAGAGATATTACGCAAGGACAGTATATAATTTGCCACTCTACAGTATATATTAATATTATATTAATACACAACACAAACCCAAAATGTGTTCACGAGTTATTTAATCTTGTATTAAATCTATTCCTGACAATCCACTACTCTCAGATGATTCATCATCGGAGCCGCTGTCACTGCTACTGTCGCCGTTGACCTGAATAACAAGCTGTTCGATTGCGTTCTCTATTATTCCCTCCTGTTCGAAATAATTATTTTCAATGCCTTCTGTGTGCTTGCATACGTTCTCCCACTGTTCGGCATTGATTTCTCTCACTCACTGTTCACAGAGTCCAATTTAAAAGTAACAAATCTTAAAGCAACCCATTGTTTTATATTCCCCCCCCCCCATATTAGTTCAATTGGATTGAGGTCTGGATGGTACACCGGGAGACGCAAAAACGTAATGCCCATGTTTTGCCTATATAGAGTCAATTAAATTTCCATGTTACATGTTTAGCAATAAATATCGAAATATGTGTTCTTGTGTTGTGTTCCCCTTTAACAACCAATAATCGGTTAGTTGGCTTAGTTCAACAGTTAGTTGAATCTGTTTCTACAAATAAAACACTGCAATCAACTATAAACCACTACACTAAATTTTATTGCTCAATATTATTCACTATGTATTAGCCTACTTTCGATTTTTGCAAAAAATGAAAGTAGACTTATGAGATCACTACAGGGCGAAAAAAAAGTGTGTCTGTCTCTGTGTGTGTGTATGTGTGTGTGTGTATGCGTGGGAGTCTGTGTGTGTGTGTGTGTGTGTGTGTGTGTGTGTGTGAGTGTGTGTACTCTGAATGTCTGTCCCCCCCATCAATTCGAACACGGTGAGCGCAAATTGAACGAAATTTGGTACAAAGGTAGCACTAGCAAAGGACACCTCAGTGTCATGTTTTATATTGCCGCCATCTTGACGGAAACGTAATGGCGGCCACACAAATGTTCAAAGCTTAAATCAAATTACGACTAACCTAATCATCCGATCTCTACCAAATTTTGCAACAACATACCTTTATGGGGGCAGCATCCTTTGACCAAACTAATAGGTCATCAGCCTAATAGTTTGCGGATGGCGGCCATCTTTGTGTGAAAATCGATTGCCCCTATTAATTCGAACATGGTGAAACCGAATGGAACGAAATTTGGTACAGAGGTAGTACTAGCAAAGGGCACCCCAGTGTCATGTTTTATATCGCCGCCATCTTGACGGAAACGTAATGGCGGCCACACAAATGTTCAAAGCTTAAATCAAATTACGACTAACCTAATCATCCGATCTCTACCAAATTTTGCAACAACATACCTTTATGGAGGGAGCATCCTTTGACAAATCTAATAGGTCACTAGCCTAATAGTTTGCGGATGGCGGCCATCTTTGTGTCAAAATCGATTACCCCTATTAATTCGAACACGGTGAAACCGAATGGAATGAAATTTGGTACAGAGGTAGCACTAGCAAAGGGCACCCCAGTGTCATGTTTTATATCACCGCCATCTTGACGGAAACGTAATGGCGGCCACCCAAATGTTCAAAGCTTAAATCAAATTACGACTAACCTAATCATCCGATCTCCACCAAATTTTGCAACAACATACCTTTATGGAGGAGGCATCCTTTGACAAATCTAATAGGTCATTAGCCTAATAGTTTGCGGATGGCGGCCATCTTTGTGTCAAAATCGATTACCCCTATTAATTCGAACACGGTGAAACCGAATGGAATGAAATTTGGTACAGAGGTAGCACTAGCAAAGGGCACCTCAGTGTCATGTTTTATATCGCCGCCATCTTGACGGAAACGTAATGGCGGCCACACAAATATTCAAAGCTTAAATCAAATTACGATTAACCTAATCATCCGATCTCTACCAAATTTTGCATCAACATACCATTATGGAGGGAGCATCCTTTGACCAAACTAATAGGTCATTAGCCTAATATTTTGCGGATGGCGGCCATCTTTGTGTGAAAATCGATTCCCCCTATTAATTCGAACACGGTGAAACCGAATGGAACGAAATTTGGTACAGAGGTAGCACTAGAAAAGGCCACCTCTGTGTCATGTTTTATATCACCGCCATCTTGACGGAAACGTAATCGCGGCTACCCAAATGTTAAAGGCTAAAATGTAATTACGACCAACCTAATAATCTAGTCTCTACCAAATTTTGCAACAACAAATCTTTATGTGGGAAGCATATTCTGACCAAACTTCTAGATCATCAGCCCAATAGTTTGCAGATGGTGGCCAAGTATGTGTGCAAATCGATTCCCCCTATCAATTCAAACACGGTGAAACCGAATTGAACGAAATTTGGTACAGAGGTAGCACTAGCAAAAGGCACCTCAGTGTCATGTTTTATATCGCCGCCATCTTGACGAAAACGGAATGACGGCCACCCAAATGTTAAAAGCTTAAATCAAATTTCGACCATCCTAATAATTTGATCTCTACCGGATTTTGCAACAACATGCCTTTTTGTGGAAAGCATCTTATGACTGACTACAAGGTCATCAGCCCAATAGTTTGCAAATAGCGGCCATGTATGTGTGCAAATCCATTCCCCAGATCAATTCAAACACGGTGAAACCGAATTGAATGATTTTTTTTTACAGAGGTAGCACTAGCAAAGGGCACCTCATATTCATGTTTAATATCCCTACAGCACGTTGTATTTCAACAAGCTACTACAACCAACATTCAATTATACTCCTTGAAAAGGACAAAGAGTTATAACAATACCCATGCATTTAGGAGAAAGTAGGCTATATGTTCTTTACTGAACATCTTGTTGTTTTTTTCAGATGATGACGCTCATCAACAGCCTGAAGTACATAAAATCGATGTTCTGACCACTCATACTGGCCTTTCATGTCTTGATCAGCCAGTCGATAATAACATGGACGCAGTAACCTTGACTGAAACTGGACACGCTGAAAATTATGTTTTGCAAGTCAAAATTGAATTTTCCAGTCCCGTCAATAATCCAGAAATGAAAAGGATAATCATAGCATCAGGACCTTGTCAACCTCGTGGTCCCTTTCCAAAACAGCCTGATGGGCGTGGAAGTAAAATATCATTTTCAACTAATTACTACAGTTTTATATCAGGTTCTGGGATGAAATGTAACAGACTCTGGCTTTGCTATTCGCAAACGTTAGACCTTGTCTACTGTCAACCATGTTAGCTGTTCCCACAACATTCAGAGAACACTTTCGGGAGTACGGGACTAAACGACTGGAAACATCTTTCTGATAGAATTAAAACTCATGAACAATCGGATGACCACATATTTTCTTGTGTAATATTTGAGAAATGGAGGAATGATGAAACAATGAGTGATGCTTTAGAAAAACAGTTAAAAGAAGAGACAAATTACTGGAGGAACGTTCTAGAAAGAATAGTTAATGTATCATTAACTTTGGCCACCTGTAACCTTGATTTCCGTGGAAGAAGTAGTAAAATGGAAGATCCAAATAAAGGAAATTTCTTAACTATAATATAACTTCTGTCTGACTATGACCCTGTACTAAAAACCCTTTTGCAAAAGCCAGCAGGAAGTGTAAACTATTTAAGCCCTATCATCCAATATGAACTTATTTCATTGATGGCAAATGAAGTACTGAAATAAATCAAATATGGAATACAGAACTCTCCTTTTTTCTCTGTTATTATGGATACAACTCAGGATATAAGTAAAGTTGATCAGTTAAGTGAAGTTTTCAGGTACGTCAAAGTGGTAAATGATGATAAAGATAAACCCAAAGAAATAATGATTTGCGAGACGTTTACTTCTTTTACAAAAGTTGAAGATCAAAGTGCATTTGGTTTGGCAAGTAAAATAGTGGAATCTATTAAAGATAAAAGTCTTGAATTGAAAAAAATGTCGTGGCCAAGGTTATGACGGCGCAAGCGTAATGAGTGGCGTATACAATGAAGTGCAGAAAAAGATTCAAGAATTTGCGCCACATGCATATTTTGTACATTGTGCAAGTCACAATTTAAATCTGGTGCTGAAAGACGCTGTAGAAGCCAATCGTGAAATATCACAGTTTTTTGAGGATGTACAAAATGTCTACAACTTTTTTGGACACAGTGTTAAACAAGGGGCTGCAAGATGCATCTGAAAATGCAAACATAACGTTAAAAACACTCAACCCAACAAGATGGTCGGGAAGGTACGAAGCAGTTTTTTCTTTAAAGGAGAGGTTTGGCGATGTATTAAGAGAGCTATCCAAACTTATTTTGACAAGTAATAAGGCAAAAGAAAGGAATGATGCAATAGGATTGATAAAGAAAATTGAAAGTTTTGAATTTGTGCTTCTGTTAGTTGTACAAACAAAGATTTTGCAGCAACTGAACATCGTATCTAAATGTCTCCAAATTGAAAATATGGATATTGTTTCAGCTTTTGATCTATTAGCTGATGCTCTCTTAGGTGTTACAGAACTAAGGAATACATTTGAGGACCTTGTAAAAGAAGCTTCAACTATGGGCTCCAAGTGCGGAATACCTTGTGAGTTTTCTGAGAAAAGACTAAAGCAAGTTAAAAAGCATTTTGATGAACTGAGTGTAGACCACCGATTTCTAAATCCTGAAACTAGATTTCGGGTATCTGTGTTTTACCCCATGATTGATACAATTATGGCTCAGTTAAACAGCAGATTTGAAGGCATGAAGTCAGTTATTAATGCCTACAAAGTTGTTCGGCCTTATTTCTTGAACAATGCTTCAGGTGACGAACTGATTAAAGAGTCAATAGGTTTCGCCGAGACTTTTTCTGATGATGTGTCGCCAACATTTCCTGCACAAATTTCCAGCGTGCGTGCATCTTTTTCCTCTAAAATTTAGAAAATGTCGACTGTTAAGCAACTGATAGACCTCCTCTACATTGAAAATCACATTCTGGTTGCAAGCTACCCTGACGTGTGTACTGCTTGTTTTATGTTCTTGACTGTACCTATCACAGTGGCTAAAGCAGAAAGATCTTTTTCCAAGCTGAAAATTATCAAATCCTACCTAAGAAGAACAATGAGCCAAGAACGTTTAAGTGGGCTGCCCCTTTTATCGATTGAAAATGAAAGAGCTCGAAAACTTAACTTCTCACATGTAATTAATATGTTTGCAGACGCAAAGAGTAGGAAAAAAGTTTTGTGTAAATTAGGTTAGTTGATAAGTTTATTTATTTTAAATAGTTTGTTTAATAATAATAACTGAACAAAAACATTGTAAACAATGAGTAAACATTTATAGATTTATTTAATTTCAAGTTATTTGTATAATGCATTTATAATTTTGAGCTATCAACCTGGTGTGTATTTTATTTTTAAAGCCAAGTAGGCCTATGTCATAGACGATCCTATCTGTTCCCTTTTGTTTTCTACTCTAGCTTCATTATTGTCAGTAATAAAAGGACAAATATGTGTACTTATAATATATATTTACATGCAGTTTTCTTCTCTTCCTAACTTAATTGATATGTGTGTAGACGTATATTACGATATCACAATTTCACAAATTGAAAAGCTATAGCTATTATTTTTCATAATTATTTAGGACATTTTATGGAGCCCGCAGCCAAAGTATAAATTAAATATTTCTAGAAAAAGGGAAGTGGCAAGGGGTGGGGGGACGAATTCAAAAAGTGCATAAAGTCACTTTGATAGGTTCTTATCTTCAAACATTATTAATATTAAAGGCCTGCAGTCAGGCCAGGTTTTCAAAATATAGTGAGGGGGCCCCATTTCGATTTCTTGCCCCAGGGCCCCTTTAGGTCTAGCTACGCCCCTGGGTAATGATAAATTCTTCATGCTCCATTTTTATTATTATTATTCAAATTACCACTGACATGTTTTTTCTGACTATTAAATTAATTTATTACAAAATACAATCTTTGATTCCAGTAGGCAGCATTAGATATAAAACAACCTCCTTCCCCCAATGCAAATGTTATCTGGGTTATTGGTTCCATCATACCACGGTCCGAGTGTAAAGAGTTATACATGTGTTCTACGCAAGCTAGGGGTTGATAAATATAAATTTAGGTTTCAACTTGATGTTGATGCCTTGGCGCCCATTCAATCAATCAATCTTAGTCAGAGTAGTTGTAGGTAAGCACCCGTCAGGGAAGCCATTACACTTGTCACCCAACAGTGGGGTCACTAGTGAAAACTTTACAATATGGTATCAACTTGACTAATAGGCCTATGCCCTTATTCATCAATTTATGTTACCTTCAGACTTTTCTTCCTTGGTGTGTAAACACACATATTACTGTACAATTCCTCTGTACGAGCCTATGGCTCTTTGGAATTAATTGAATAAAATCTAATCTTCTTCTTCTTCTCCCTCCTCACATTTTCCCGTTACTCAGGGTCGGCTTTCTTAATCTTGAGACGCCATTCATTTCTTTGGAAAGCATCATCAGCAGATAGGCCCAATACTCTCATGTCCCTCTGGATATTCGTCATCCATGTTGTTTGAGGTCTGCTGCACCCTCTCTTTTGCGTAGCCATGGAAAGGCACTTCTTCACTACATGATTCTCCGGTCTTCGCATAACATGTCCATACCACCTTGGCCTGGTTTCTGAAAGTTTCTCTGTTATAATAAGAATTTATTGCAGCCGAAAGGCCAAAAGGAGAGAATTTACATCTTACTGTACTCAGTCAATGATAATGTTCTTTTGGAGCACTTTGATAGGTGGTACCTGTCACATTTCTTGTTACACAGCTCACATACACAGCTTTCGCTTGGGTTATGGTACGATTTTGTTGCACACACTCTGTGATGAAAACCGTGGATGGCGTGTCTCGTCACGACATGTCTCAGTTCCTGGTTTTCCTTCATCCAGTTCCTGTCCACCATGGCGCTTGTAGCGTAGAAGTCCGGATCTATATCTTCGCTTTTGGCTTTCCTCCTCTCCAGATGTTTCGAGTAATGTTCTGTAGCTGGTAGAAGCAGTTGGGTCCTTAGGTCTTCTGCGTAGTAGGTCTCCTTTGTTAGTCTATAGACCATTCTTGTTGGTGCTGCTTTTCCCACTCTCAGTGCATTTTTTAGGAAGCGGGCTTTGACCCGTTCTATTTTTTCAAAGTCACTAAGTTTTAGACTTTCCCAGATCAGTTCTAATCCGTACGTTACTATAGGGGATATGGCGGCGTTAAAAAGTCTCATTGCTGTAACTAGGGACAGAGCTGGAAGGTTCTTTATGGCTGAGATTGCTCTTGTGGCAGCTGCAGTTCTCTCCTGAATATGGCATCTAAACGACTTTGTAGTAGTTTGCAAGGTAATTCCAAGATACCTAAATTGATTGACAATTTTCAGATGTTCTCCATTAAGAGTAAGGAAGTCACAACCTGCAATTTTTCCTCCTTTCCGATATGTCATTTGGACTGTCTTCTCCAAATTAATGGTGAGGCGGTTTTCCAGTACCCATTTCTCCAGCTCTATTAGGGCTCGTTGCAGGTCATTTCTATTTGGTGATCCCAACACCATGTCATCCGCGTATACGATAAGTTTCGTATTCGATGTGCGCTGAAGGATGTCTGTAATATCTGCTGTGGCAATGTTGAACAACAAGGGGCTCATTGGATCTCCCTGTAGGACTCCATTTGTTTGTTCGAACGTGTCTGATACGTCGACTGTATCCTCAATCTGTACAAAATTGACTTTTAAAATGTTTTCAATTGCTCTGACAAGAGGATGTGTTGTCCCAATCATGTCTTTCAACTTTGTCATCAGTATTTCCCTGTTTAGGAGGTCGAACGCCTTCGTATAGTCAATAAAGACAGCGTAGTATTTTCCGTTCGGATGTCTCAAAGCTTCTTCTATTTCTTCCAGGAGGTATCTGACTGCTTGTGTTGTGTTCCTACCTCGTATGAAACCAAACTGGCATTCAGGAATATTTGCTAATGTTTCCAGTTTTGACGCTAGGATTTTTGTATAACTTATATCTTAAAGATATTATTTTCCAGTGCGATTCCCCTGTATGAGTTAGGGTCGTTCGTATCTCCTTTCCCTTTGTATAGAGTCCTGATGGATGATATTCTCCAACAGTCCGGGATCGTTCCAGACTTTAGGCATTCATTGAATAATAGGCGCTACTTTGAAACTGCCCCGCACATGTTCATTACGGATTTTATCTTTGAGAGTAACTCCACCTGCCCAACGTAACATACGCATTTCAGTGGTATGTAGCTTTTGCTCATGTGCCTTTGTAGTAGCCCATGTTTCACTACCATAGAGTAGGATTGGTCTTACAGCAGTTTTATAAACTTTCCCCTTCGTTCTTATGGGTATTTTCGTATCACATAAAACTCCTGTTAGTTCGCGCCATTTGTTCCACCCAGACGTGGCCCTATGGATTATATCGGCGGTTATCGTGCCATCTTCAGCAATGACAGAACCTACTGTCGACCAAAATATTATGTGTACTCGAGTTTGAAGGTTGTTTGTGAAGTAACCAATAGACCTACATAAAATCCAATAACATCATCATTTTCGTCGTTCTATTTTACGTTAGTTCATGTAGGTTTGGAATTTTTAATTTATATATATTTTTTTATCGCAGTTGGAACACACAAAAATGCCCGTTTTTAAGCGTGTTTCAACGATGCGTAACATTTAAGAATTATTATCTCACAAACCCGTCATCAGATCGAATCCAAATTTTAACACAATATACATTGGAAAGTTGTATAACTGGTTTATTAATTTCAAAATTTTGTTTGTCCAAGAAACAAAGTTGTTATCATTTTTGTAAGGTAACGTTTTCTCGGCTCGGAGTCGTTGGAAAATGTAGTTCTTGGTTGCGATGTAATCCTTATACATCAAAAAGGTATGCTGTATGATTGTGAAATAGGTAAATTAATTCACTTATTTTATATTGGTTTGTATTTGTACGGGGAGTTAAGACATGTTTCACCAGTTAGCCGCTCCGGTGAAAGCTGTACAACGTTGCCAAGATGGGCTCCATCACGCGTCATGGCGCGCCTCGCTCGGAAGTGATGGGCTCCATATCAGCAACGCTGTACAGCATTTCCCGGAGCGGCTAGCTGGTGAACCATGTCTTAATTCCCCGTACAAATACAAACCGATATAAAATAAGTGAATTAATTTACGTATTTCACAGTCATACAGCATAACCTTTTGATGTATAAGGATTACAACGCAACCAAGAACTACATTTTCCAACCAACCTGAGCCGAGAAAAAGTTACCTTACAAAAATGATAACAACTTTCGTTCTTGAACACACAAAATTTTGAAATTAATAAACCAGTTATACAACATTCCAATGTATATTGTGTTAAAATTTGGATTCGATCTGATGATGGGTTTGTGAGATAATAATTCTTAAATGTGACGCATGGTTGAAACACGCTTAAAAACGGGCACTTTTTGTGTTTCAACTGCGATTAAAATATTAAAATATAAATTAAGAATTCCAAACCTACATGAACTAACATAAAATAGAACGATGAAAATGATGATGTTATTGGATTTTATGTAGGTCTATTGGTTACTTCACAAACAACCTTCAAACTCAAGTGCATATAATATTTTGGTCGACAGTAGATATTTGAATTTTGTTACCCTTGGTAAGGTTTCACCATCTAGTTTAAGTTCAATATTTGTCATACTGGGTTTATTGTTGTGGAAGTCGCATACCATACATTCAGTCTTGGTTCTACTAATGTGCAGTCCATTAGACTCTAGAGCTCTCCTCCATTGGTCTAAACTCTCCTGTAGGTCATAAATACTGTCAGATATTAGTGCCACATCGTCAGCATACAAAAGATTCCACGGTAAGGGTTTCTGAAATTGTTTTGTTAGGTAGTTTATAGTAATATTGAATAACAGTGGACTTGGAGCACTTCCCTGATGAACCCCCACTTTGATATCAAAGCTTTCGCACAAACCAGCTGGGCTTCTGACACATGTCTTTACATTGTTATACATATCCATTATGAGTTTTATGTATAGTTCAGGAACATTTTGCGACCTTAATGCTTGCCATATTAACGGTCTTGGCACACGGTCGAAGGCTTTCTCAAGATCTATAAAAACCATACATAAACTCGGCTTGTTTTCACAAGCTTTTTCAAATTACCAGCCTTATTGCATGGATTGCGTCAATCGTTCCTTTCCCAGCAGTGAAGCCAAACTGATTATCTGTTCACCTTATCAAATTTTGAAGGTGCTCAAAAAGGACTCGTTCCCAGACCTGGAGTGTGTGCGATGTAAGTTTTATACCACGGAAGTTTCCACAAGATCGAACATCTCCTTTGTTTTTGTAAAACGGGACCAACGTACTCTTTCTCCAGGCATCTGGCATATATTCACGAACTAAGATGTCATTGAATAACCTTGAAAGCCATTCAGCTCCATTTCCAGAGTACAGCAGGTATCTCATCTGGGCCCGTTGCTTTATGATTCTCATTTTAGAGATGGCTTTCCTAACTTCCGCTTCTGTGATTTCATTAATAGGTCCTTGTGTCATAGGTCCCGTGGGGGTTTGCCTGTTCCTCTATCGGGCGCGTCCCAGGTGGCGGATAGGGGGGCTCGCCGGACTTGTCAGGAGGGTTTGAGGGAAATAAAATACCTCTCGCGGACCAAAAATAGGCCCCTTGCCAGGGTTATGGTGAAGCTACGTTAGGCCTAGCAAGCCAGTAGTGGATATGGAACTGATTTTAAAACGGGAACAGGCCTCGGAAAGGACAGATCTAAAGGAAACAGACCTGGCTATGGAAATGGACTACGAATTGGAACTCTGAATATAACTACATTGACGGGAAGAGTGGAGGAGATTGTGGATATGATGGAGAGGAGAAAACTGGATGTACTCGGACTAGCAGAGACCAGATGGAGAGGGGAAGGAAGAAAAGAACTAAGAAATGGCTTGCAGCTATACTGGATAGGAAATGAGGAGGGGAAGAGAAATGGAGTGGGAATGGTGGTGAGAGAAGGGCTGAGGGAGGAAGTAAAGAGGGTAACTGATAGAATAATTAGAGCCAAAATCACAGTGAAAGGTAGAAACCTGGACATTCTGCAAGTCTATGCACCACAGGTGGGATGCACAGAAGGCGAGAAGGACGAGTTTGAAGAAGAGTTACAGAGGCAGTTAGTAGGGAGAAACCTGATAGTCATGGGGGACCTAAATGTCCATGTCGGAACTGATAGAAGAGGTTTTGAGGAAGTGATTGGTGCTGAAGGATGGGGAAACAGGAATAAGGAAGGAGAGAGATTGTTGGAACTGTGCAAGATAAATGGGCTAGTGGTTGGAAACACATGGTACAAGAAGAGAGAGAGCCATAAAATTACTTGGTACAGCAGGAATTTGACTAGGAAATCAGTGGTGGACTACATTCTATGCGGGAAGGAGACAAAGAAGAGTATCACGGATATAAGGGTAACGCCTTCAGAAGCCCTGGACAGTGACCACCGTCTGCTGGTCGCCAAGCTGAAGGAAAAGAGGAGAACTGAGAACCAAGAAAGAAGAATAAGGACATGGAAGCTGAAGGAGGATGGAAATAAGGAGAAGTTCCAGATATTAGTGAGGAACAAATTACCGAAGGATGATCCGAGAACAGTTGAAGAAGAATGGAATAGGTTCAAGGACGTGTTGGTAGAAGCAGCGGAAGTCGTGTGTGGCAGAACTAGTGGAAGGAAAAGGTGGAAGGAAACACCATGGTGGAACTCCAGAATTAAGGAAGCAGTGAAAAAGAAAAATGAAGCATTCAGGAAATGGTTCCAACAGAGGACGGACAGAACAAGAGAAGAATACCAAGAGCGGAAGAAAGAAGCAGGAGAAGTAGCGAAGGAAGAGAAAAAGAAATGGCTGGAGAAATGGACAGAAATGATGGAGGAGGACTGTGATGGCAGTGAGAAAGTGTTGAATGGAATGATAAAGGCAGAGAGCAGAGATACAGGGGAAAATGTCAGAATGGTGGACAGGAATGGAAAGGAGGTTGAAAATATGGAAGAAGTAAAGGTTATCTGGAGAGAATACTTCAAGGAACTCCTAAATCCAACTAAAACCAGCGTAGTGGACATTGTGGAGGAGGAAACAGTGACCAAGACATTTCAGAGAAGGAATTGACATGGAAAGAAGTGGAGGAAGCATTAAAGAAGATGAAAGGGGGAAAGGCACCGGGAATAGACGAAGTGAGTGTGGAGATGGTGAGAGCAGCAGGGGTGATAGGAACACAGTGACTCTTTCGAGTAATGAAAGTGGTATGGAGGGAGAAGAAAATACCAAAGGACTGGAAAAGAGGGATAATAATACCCATATTTAAAAAGGGAAGTAGGAAGGAATGCAAGAACTACAGGGGAATTACACTCATGTGCCACTGCGCCAAAATATTTGAGAAGGTACTGGAGAGAAGAATTCGGACAGAAGTTGAAGATGGGCTGAGGGAAGAACAGTATGGATTCAGGCCAGGAAGGTCAACAGTTGACCTCATCTTTGCTGTAAGACAGCTACAAGAACACTATTATGAATATGGGAAAGATCTGGTGACGACCTTCTTGGATATTGAGAAAGCATATGATAGTATTAATAGAAACAAGGTATGGGAAGCAATGAGAGCAAAAGCAGTGAACAAGGAGACAGTGGCAAGAGTGAAAGCAATGTACGAGGGAAGCAAAAGCTGTGTAAAGGTGGGAAGAGAGAGAACGGAATGGTTTCAACTGGAGAGTGGTCTGAAATAAGGAAGTGCCCTCTCACCCCTGTTATTTATAGTGGTGATGGATGAAATCATACGAAAAGTGGTAAATAGCATTGGGGAAAGGAAAATTAAGGCAATGTTGTTTGCTGATGACCTTCTGGTATGGGGAGAGGATGAGGAAGAAGTACAGGAGCAATTGGATGAGTGGGAGAAGGTAGTGTTATCATATGGGATGAAGTTCTCAGCACAAAAGAGTGAAGTGGTCATCACAACAAGGAGGAAGAACAGACTGGATATGGGCATAACACTTGGAGGACAGCAGTTGCAGAAAGTAGAATGCTTCAAGTACTTGGGAAGAATAATTGAAGAAAAGGGAGGTAATAGGATGGAAATAAATGAAAGGGGAAGGTGTGCAGATGGATTTTTCAAGAGTGTTAGGGGGATGATATGGAATAAAGATGTGCCACAAAAATGTAAGGGAATCATCTACAAGACCTACTTTGTGCCAATTTTGACATATGGTTCAGAAACATGGGTGATGAAGGAAAGGGACAAGAATAAAATACAAGCAGTGGAGATGAAGTTCCAGAGGAGTAGGGTAGGAGTAACAAGAATGGACAGAGTAAGGAATGAGAGAGTCAGAGAGATAGTAAGAGAGGAACCATTGCAAAATAGAATAGAGCGATCTAGGCTACAATGGTATGGACATGTGAGGAGGATGCGAGAGGAGAGGATACCGAAGAAGATGTTGGGAATGGAAATTAAGGGAAGAAGGCCAAGGGGAAGACCAAGGGACAGATGGACAAAAGGAGTTAAGAAGAGTGTGGAGGAAAGAGGAGTGTGCTGGGACACAGTGGAAGATGAGAGATGGTGGATGGACAGGAAACGATGGAGAGGCTTATGTTCCAAGCAGACCCGACCAGCGGTCGGAAACTGCTCAAATTGATGATGATGATGTGTCATAGGTAGTGATGTGGGACGGGTAAATACCCAGTGGGAAGGTAAATATAAATTGGGTATTTACCCAGTGGTCTTTTAAATACCCAAAATGAGGGTATTTTCAGTTTTTGAGCTTTGTACAACACTTTTTGATGTGTTGATGAAGTGTTGGACCAACAAGGACTGAAACACAGGTATTTGATGCCTTAAATTGAAATCAGGAACAATATTGATCCTTCAAAACTTAAAAAAAAAAAAAAGGAAAATGGATGTCCAGGTATTTTTGGGTATTTATATGTTATGTTTTGACACTGTAACCTTGTCTTTAATTGGTGTTTTTTTTCCTTAAACTAAAGTAAAATATTGAATAAAACCTTTTGGTTGTTTTGTGTTTTAAATTGTTAATAAATACCAAGATATTGAGAAGGTCGAGTTTTATTACGATACTGGAAATGAGCAACAAAGATGTGGGAGGGAAAACCTACTTTTGTAGTAATAAGAGTAGGCTATTTGCATATTAATTGAAAGTGTATGCCAAAACTCAAAAGGTAATAAAAGATATTCAATAGAAAGAACATTTGAAAAAAAAAACTTAGTAAAAGTGCTTTTAAGTTATTTTTCATTCAATTTTAAATATTAAAGAAATATTAATTTTTTAAATCATACTCTAAATAATACAAATGCATGTCAGGAAGATTTTGTAGTATGTGGGCTCTATGATGGGTGAAGATGTACTGTATGCCAGCAAGCATATGGGTTGGCAACACTGCTTAGCTCATCCTACCCAGAATTCAAACTGACACTGTACTTCCCTCCCATTTTCTATTCTTTGTTTGATTTTCTATTTACTATTTACTAGCCTTTTTGGTTATTTGATTATTTACTTTATATATGAACTACAGGGTGTTACAAAAAGGTACGGCCAAACTTTCAGGAAACATTCCTCACACACAAAGAAATAAAATATGTTATGTGGACATGTGTCCGGAAACGCCTAATTTCCATGTTAGAGCTCATTTTAGTTTCGTTAGTATGTACTGTACTTCCTCGATTCACCGCCAGTTGGCCCATTTGAAGGAAGGTAATGTTGACGTAATGTTAGAGCTCATTTTAGTTTCGTTAGTATGTACTGTACTTCCTCGATTCACCGCCAGTTGGCCCATTTGAAGGAAGGTAATGTTGACGTCAGTGCTTGTGTTGACATGCGACTCATTGCTCTACAGTACGAGCATCAAGCACAAAAGTACGTAGCATCAACTGGTTAGTGTTCATCACGAACACGGTTTTGCAGTCAGTGCAATGTTTACAAATGCGGAGTTGGCAGATGCCCATTTGATGTATGGATTAGCACGAGGCAATAGCCGTGGCGCGGTATGTTTGTATCGAGACAGATTTCCAGAACGAAGGTGTCCCAACAGGAAGACGTTCGAAGCAATTGATCGGCGTCTTAGGGAGCACGGAACATTCCAGCCTATGACTCGCGACTGGGGAAGACCTAGAACGACGAGGACACCTGCAATGGACGAGGCAATTCTTCGTGCAGTTGACGATAACCCTCATGTCAGCGTCAGAGAAGTTGCTGCTGTACAAGGTAACGTTGACCACGTCACTGTATGGAGAGTGCTACGGGAGAACCTGTTGTTCCCGTACCATGTACAGCGTGTGCAGGCACTATCAGCAGCTGATTGGCCTCCACGGGTACACTTCTGCGAATGGTTCATCCAACAATGTGTCAATCCTCATTTCAGTGCAAATGTTCTCTTTACGGATGAGGCGTCATTCCAACGTGATCAAATTGTAAATTTTCACAATCAACATGTGTGGGCTGACGAGAATCCGCACGCAATTGTGCAATCACGTCATCAACACAGATTTTCTGTGAACGTTTGGGCAGGAATTGTTGGTGATGTCTTGATTGGGCCCCATGTTCTTCCACCTACGCTCAATGGAGCACGTTATCATGATTTCATACGGGATACTCTACCTGTGCTGCTAGAACATGTGCCTTTACAAGTACGACACAACATGTGGTTCATGCACGATGGAGCTCCTGCACATTTCAGTCGAAGTGTTCATACGCTTCTCAACAACAGATTCGGTGACCGATGGATTGGTAGAGGCGGACCAATTCCATGGCCTCCACGCTCTCCTGACCTCAACCCTCTTGACTTTCATTTATGGGGGCATTTGAAAGCTCTTGTCTACGCAACCCCGGTACCAAATGTAGAGACTCTTCGTGCTCGTATTGTGGACGGCTGTGATACAATACGCCATTCTCCAGGGCTGCATCAGCGCATCAGGGATTCTATGCGACGGAGGGTGGATGCATGTATCCTCGCTAACGGAGGACATTTTGAACATTTCCTGTAACAAAGTGTTTGAAGTCACGCTGGTACGTTCTGTTGCTGTGTGTTTCCATTCCATGATTAATGTGATTTGAAGAGAAGTAATAAAATGAGCTCTAACATGGAAATTAAGCGTTTCCGGACACATGTCCACATATCATATTTTCTTTCTTTGTGTGTGAAGAATGTTTCCTGAGAGTTTGGCCGTACCTTTTTGTAACACCCTGTATATATGAATTCGCCCGGGAACAGTTGTGAATGCAAGGTGATAGGCTACTTATAACGGAGGTCTTATAAGATGTCCTTGTATACGACATTAGTCGTTTTCCCTCCAGCAGTGAACACGAAAAGATTTCGGTTTGATGTAACAAGCGATAGAGCCACGTAAAGCTGTCCATGAGAAAAACATTCTCCATTAAGATCAACTCCAGTCACGCTAAGTGTCTGATCCTGTGCTTTGTTTATAGTCATGCCAAAGCAGACTCTTACTGGAAATTGTACTCGTTTGAAACGATAAGGCAAATCTGAAGGAATCATAGGGATTCTGGGTACTAAGACTGTTTCTCATGTACCACAGCTAGTTAAGATAGTTGATTCAATGAAACAGTTTTTCAAAGTTTTCATTACCAATCGTGTCCCATTGCATAACTTTGGTGGTTGTAAATTACGTAGTAATATAATAGGCACTCCTACATTTAAAATAAGCTTGTGTGGTGGCAAGCCAGAAGGAAATAAAGAATTTAGGAATTCTGTAGGGTAAAGAACAGCTTCTTCACTATCGACTACTGCATCTAGCCTACTGAGTAATATACTAGAGCCTGGGCAGTGAATTTGGAGAACACCAAGTCATTAGTTTTCACAACTTGTTCGTTTGTCGGCGATAATATTGCTCTTTCTGTAAACCATGAATGAGACTTGTTAGATAGGCCATGGATTTGAGGATAAACGCTATCAATCAATTCTTGAATACTGCTTACTAAAACACAGAAATCGTCACTGAGGGTAATTTTCCCGTCAATGACCGGTAAATCTCCATTTCTGACTCTAAGTAACAAATTAGCAAACAAACTATTATCTTCTGAAGATAAGAGTAGCCTACTCTCATGTTAGTTTTGAGTGCCAATTTGTTATATCTGGCCAGATGTAAGATATTTTTAATGAAGCGTTCACTTCGTCGGCTCTCGTTCCTCTGGTAACAACTGGTAAGATTTGACGAAAATCTCCGGCTAACAAAACTGTGCAGCTACCCATAGGTGTGTTCCGATTCCTTAGATCACGCAAGGTCCTGTCTACAGCTTCAACGGAAGTTTTGTGCGACATTGTAGCCTCATCCCATACAACTAAAGAACAATTTTGGGTTAAACTGGCAGTGTTACTTTGTTTTGAAATATTACATACATTTCCATCATTACTGCTGACTTTCAAAGGAAGTTTAAATGTTGCATGTGCTGTACTTCCTCCTTCCAAAAGAGTGGCTGCAATTCCAGATGATGCGACGGCAAGAGCAATATTACCACCAGACCTCACTTTGGCGAGCAACACATAAATCAAGAACGTTTTGCCTGTGCCTACAGGGGCATCGAGAAAAAATATCTTACCTTCCTTCTTAGTGTTATAAGCTTGTTTCTGATCGTGGTTCAGACGGTGTTCTTGAACAACGGTTTGAAGGTGCCGAGAACGAAGTCTTTCTTTCTCTTGTAGCAATCTAGAAATTATTTCTTGCTCTGTTTCATTGTTACGTGATAAGCACTTTTTATTTTGAGATGTCCGCTTTACATCTCGGCATGATGGCTTAACATCACTGACTAGACTATTAATTATAACGAATTCTCGTCAGATGTAATTTAAGAATGTCGAGGTGCATGAAACACAAATCCCCCTTCTGACCAATCTTTTTTTTTTTTTTTTTTTTTTTTGGAACGAAAAGTTCACAGACGAAATGAAGATAAACCGAGTTGCACTTCCAGGGAATGGCGAGTTGCTTGAAACACAAATCCCTCTTCCGTCCAATCTTAACTTGACTGTGTATTTTGCAGAACGGAAAGTTCACAGGCGAAATGAAGAAAAACCGAGTTGAACTTCCAGGGAAACTTCAAACACAACCAGCTTTCTCTGAAGTCTTAACTCAACACGACTCGACGGTTTGCTGCTGGCTGTATCTGGGGTAATAAGTTCGCCCGATAGTTAGACTGTAACAAGGGTGATAAGAATCGCCCTTAGCTAGCTCGTAAACTGTCGCCTCAATATTAGAATGGACATGGTTGGAAGAAATGAAAACTTAAAAATACTTATATTGGGCGATGTATTGAAGATAGAGATATGCTCTCCTGGATTTTATGTAGAACTTTTCATGCTGAACAATTCTTACACTCATAGTATTTAGATATGTTTAACGGTTGCCCAAAATAAACTTAAAAAGCGCTAGGACGCCAGTTTTTTTTTGTTTATTTCTTCACTGAAATCGTTACTGCTCTGCTTCCTTTGATCATAAATAAATTATTTTCTACAGAAATCATCCTCGAGATATCCTTTACAGAATTGTGAAAACCGCATCAAAATCTATCCAGAGGTTCTCGAGATTACCCGTGACATCCAAGAATCGGGGACTTTGTTTTATACTAAGTAGAGATGATTTTACAAACTGTTCTGAAAAACTGTACATTACACCTTTGGAAGAACTTGGCCAATGCTCTGAATAAATTTTCCCCAACTTTTATCTCAATGTTTGCAAAAAAGCCTAGTTCAATTCTAACCCTGAGAGACCGGATTTTAAAGGGAAAAATATTCATTAAAAAGGACCAAAAAGGGGGGAAATATTCAATAAAAAAAGGACCAAAAAGGGGAAAATATTCATTAAAAAGGGATTATTTAAGAAAAGGGAACTGGTCAGGAGAATAAAGGAAATAAAAAGGTATGCATAATCAGTTAATCACTTGTAATTTAACTTTACTGCATTAATGAATGGTATCAATTACATGTCCAACATTTGAGGATGTTAAGGATATAGGCCTATTCTCTTTTTTGTAGTGTCCTTGTGTTACAGTGTTAATTGCATTAAGAACGTATTGAACCTGATGACATTTAACATTTCAATATGTTTGAAGGTCAAATTTTGTCTCTTTGAATTTAAAATATCTTTATACAAAGAAAATGAGCGCTCAACATCAACGGAAACCAGTGGGGAATACTAGGTTTTTACTCTAAACTCTAAATCAGTGCACTTCACTAGTTTTTCAATGTCTGGATTCTTTGATAAGCTTGCCTTAAGTTTTTATTTTGCGAATCCCTCAAGCATGTTGTCAGTTCTTTAAACCACACTCCACTGCATCTCCTTGGATAAGCACTGTTATTCCAGTTGCAAGATGGCGGGAGGAAGAAACTTGAACATATGCACTGCATACAGCTCTGTCTCCAAATTCGGGTCACTCAGCAGGTCCTTCGCTCAACCCACAGCTGCAGATTCAACATCGTCCAAAGACAGTATAAATTCCTTTATCTTAGTGAAATGTTCACAAAGGCAAACAGCACATGAAATCCATGTCCCCCATCTAGTTATGATGAGAAACTTAGGTAGTGGTAGGCCTGTAACTTCCTTGTAAAGCTGTATTCTACTTGGAGCTTTAATCAATGTCTTCTGAAGTTCGGATATGAAGGCATTTGCAAACAATATATTCAACCCTTATTGATTCACATCCCTATTCAAAGCATGGGCAATACAAGTTGTATGGTGGAGATTAGAATACATAGGCTTCAACTGTGCAAATGCTGAGACCATGTATGATGCTTGGTCCGTAACAACTTGCCACACTTTGTTGTATTGTATTCCTGATGGCCAGAGTTTAAAACAACAGTCATTGAAACTCTGCATTATAGATGTAAAGTTTACTTCTTCCAATTCGTACATGGCAGCCAACATTGGTTATGATGGATCTCCTGTCAATGGCATCACAAGAATGTTTAGAACTGCTCTTGAAAGTGAATCGGTTGCCTCATCCAAAATGAAGCAAACTGGATGGTCTCCAACAACCTCCCTAACTTTTTGTACATTAGCTTCATAAATTGGTTGTAGGTAACTCTTTCTAAGTGTACTTTCATCAGGGACAGTGCGTTGTGTGTATTTTCCCAAAAAACTCTTCATTGCTGGGTTATTTACCTTAATTAAAGGAATTCCACACTGAACAAAGGTAACTGTGAGGTCACTGAAAATAACGTTTCGTTCCCTGCTTTTTTGTTCGGCCTTCTGAAAAGATTCCTGTAAAAATGACTGTTTGGAAACTTTCGCACGAATAGCTTTGTTTTTCTCATGTTTGGCATACTTGAGATGCTGAATTATTCTGTCCTTTATATGTTTTCCATCTACTTTAATATCAATATCACATAGAGAACATCGAATAACGGTACCATCCGTTTCGATTAAATCTTCCTTGAAACTGCTTACCGCTCTTCGCACTAAAAGACGACTTCGCCATCACTATTACAAGCTACTGCTGCCACTTAACGGTGCGTGCTATTCTCGATGACACTGTTTCTGCTACTGAGGCGAGCAAGCTACTGTAACCAAAGAGAATAGGCTGTAACTGTTTCACACATTCTGGAGGGGATGCGACGAGTCTAACAACACCTGCGGGTGAGGTGAGGCGGTGCAGTGGGCGAGTTCAACTCTGGGGTGAGTTCGGTATAGAACCCGTGTTAATTCTTTCTTCTCTTACGCTACATCGGTATTTTATGCAGTTATTTTCCCTTAAAGTGAAATAAATTCTTGAGGTTTTGCCGTATATTCTTAAAAAAAAGGGAAAATAAGTACAGATGTAGGAGAAAAAAGAACAAGGGCTAAAAAAGGGAAAAAAGGGAAGTTAAAACACGGCAATCTTGAGTTTTAAATACAGTTTTAACCCATAGTAACGATTATTTCTTGTTCCCAATTAAATTTGAAAAAAAGGTATTCCCTTTAAAATCCGGTCTCTAGTTATAACTACTGAATTTCATCTCCTGATCTAATTCCCAATTCTAATTCTGTTTTTAAGTCCCAATTCTAATTAAATTTAATTTTATTAACTATCTAATGTTGCTACATTTCTAAAAAGTTAATGTAGAATAGTTTGCATACCGGTACCCTTTTTTAAGGTTCAACTTACCACGACACAGGATTTTTAATGAAAAACCTATAATACCCGGGTATTTACCCAAATTGGGTATTTACCCGGGTATATACCCTGGGTATTTACCCTGGTTTATAAATACCTGGGTATTTTACATCACTAGTCATAGGTAGTTCCACTTCTTGTCGCCTGGGAAATTCTTAATTTAATAAATCGTAATAATACTCATGCCATCTTTCACAAATGTCCTTTGTTATTGCCTTCTTTATTTTTAATGTATTTTGGGGCTTTAAAGTCTTTGCAGTCATTATGTTTGCGCTTAGCTCAGCTTTTTCTCTTTCAATTGCAACGGTTTTCCTTGCAGCTTTCTTTGCCTGTTTGTAATTCTCTTTATCTTCCTCAGCACCAGTATTCTGCCAAATTCTAAACAAGCGTTTCTTTTCAGCTACGCTGTTCTTGGCGTGGTTGTTCCACCATATGGAATCCTTTGCATTATGTAGGGCACCTTTGCTAATACCTAACTCACGTTTCGCTGTAGCGACACAAAATGTTTCAAAGCCTGACCATAGTACTGTTGGACTGTTTTCCTGAGACGGTGTTTTGCATAAATAATCCACTATACAATTTTTCACAACACTACCTTTTTCACTATTCAATTTATACCATTTAATCTTATCAATTTTTGGTCTTTTTATCTTAATATGTTTTTTCAGTTTTAGGGCTGTTACTTTTGTCTATCAGGATATAGTCTATCTGCGTTTTGAAATCACCACTCTTATAAGTTATAAGATGTTCATCCTTCTTTTGAAAGAACGTGTTCTCTACTGTGTAACGGCTACAAGGGCTTTAGGAATATCGTCCCATTGTTGGGCGTCATTTGTAACGGCTAAATTTGTCGTTGGATATCGCTCTACAAGTTGGGCGATCATTTATAACGTTTATCCAGCTATTACACTCAAGACTCCCTAAAACTACCTTATCGTTCTTATTTAGCATTGGCCTGTCTAGACAGACGACATACACTTTTTTGTAACAGCTACAAGGGCTTTAGGAATATAGTCCCATTGTTGGGCGTCATTTGTAACGGCTAAATTTGTTGTTGGATATCGCTCTACAAGTTGGGCGATCATTTATAACGTTTATCCAGCTATTACACTCAAGACTCCCTAAAACCACCTCATCGTTCTTATTTAGCATTGGCCTGTCTAGACAGACGACATACACTTTATTAATTTAGTTTTACTGGGCGCCAGTTATCGTAAAGATAACACATTAAAATTTTATTTAGCCACGGCCGCTCCCTTCCTTGAGCCTAGATCTATCATCGGAGCGTAGGGCAATAAACTTGCTCTATGAGATACTCTTTGCATTCCAACTATCCTATATATTCAACTCCCAATGAACAAGACATTTTAACTAATGCTGGTTTATTTACAACAAAATTATTAATAACATTTGATCTGAGGTTTCGAGCTGTGTACAATATGTGCATTAATATTCCCTAATTGCTGGGCAATATTGACTGTCTTCTCGCTAGCGCTGATCTTCTGTGTTCATAATAACTCGGTCCACATACCTGGTGCCTTGTGGTTCAAAGTCCATCTCGTTGGTCTGCTTGTAGGCTAATTTGAGATATTACGCCAACACGCGTTTATTGACCTTTGAAAACATATGTTTTCACTTTGCTAACTGTACTTCGTCTAGTTGTTGTGGTTGTTGTTGTTGTTGCTGCTGCTGCTGCTGCTTGTTTCTGAGTTTGATCACCATGGTAAGCAAATTAGAACAAACCAGGCTAATTGAATTCACTAAGTCCCATCTTACTGAGGGACTGACAGAGTCTACGACTCACAAGTCAATGAGTGAGTGTGTGATCGAATAAGTGAATGACAGAATAGAATAGAATTGAATAGCCAGTGCTGAAGTCGCGCTGGGCTTTTATACATTCTGAATGGTCCCAATGTTTCGCGGCATAAATTTGCCCACGACCCATCAGACCAATTATAGCAAAGCATTTCTCAGTCCTCAAACGTCGCGTTACTTCTCCGAGTGGGAATACAGACCCGCGTACTTCAAATATTCCACTCAGTACCCGCTATTCCTCTCGTTGCGCATGTATAATTTTCCGCCAAATCTTTCTCCAAGCCCATGTCTCCAGTCAGCTGGCTTCGTTCCAGAAATACATTTTCCTTCAATATGTTGCTTCACCGTCCGTAACTTCTTCCAACCATGCCCGTCCTGTCTTTACAATTTAACTAATAAAACAGCCCTAGACCTCTATAAAAACCCTGTTCCTTAATCTAAACACTTGACAATATTATATATGATAATGGTAATGACGTGAATATGGTATGGCCCCTCCCTTGATATTAATGGGCGAATAAAACTATATAACTTTGATATTTCAATAATAATAATAATAATAATAATAATAATAATAATAATTACACAATGACTTTAATAATAATAATAATAATAATATTACGTTACAAAACGTCCCCATGGTTTCATAAAGAATGTAATGAATGATGAAATCACAAATCTTCCCTTTAAAACTTAACAGGAAATACACTGAATATACATATATGACCCTTCAAATTACATACATAATGATTATACCCTTTACATTTTCCTTGATTGATCTGCACTCTTCTTGCAATGTTACATTAAACATTCTGATTGTCCTGTGCAGTCATACAGGATTTACATGCTACATTTGTTCTTGTAGTCCCTTACAATAACAGAACGCAATATATTGCTTCTTGTTTCACGCAACACAAGTGATTTATCTCACTTCCACCAATTCCTTAGAGCCACGACACGACTCTAATTATATGTTAACACACGGCAGTCTGCCCTTCTTGCTGCACTTGCTCTTTTCTATGATATTTCCTCAGATTGTAAATGTTATATGTACCTATGTCACAATTTTCCTGATCTTTCAATAAGTAGGCATTCTTTCCTATCCTCTTCGAAACGACATAAGGTCCAGTAAACAATAAGAACAGCTTTGACATTTTCCCTTCCAATGCACAAGATGGCAACGGCTTACGTAACAAAACTTCGCTACCTACTTCCAATTCGTCGTAGACCCCCTTCTGTCGGCGTTTCCTTTGGTTTCCTGACTTTACTTAGTTGTCCCTGGCCAACAGAAGATAATACTCCGTGGAATGTCCCTCACCCGGATCTAAACCTATCATTCTTGCTATTTCGTTGGAGGACTTCCTTCCATAACGGATTTCATATGGTGAACATCCCGTACTCTCGTGTAACACTGAGTTTAACCAGCGTTCGGCATCACCCAACTGTGAGAACCACGCGTTGTGTTTGTCGTGCACGTATGTACGGAATATTCTTCCAATGGATTGCATAGACTAGTGGTTCCCAACAGGTGGTCCGTGGACCCCTTGGGGTCCGCAAGCCATGCCGAAGGGGTCCGCAGATATTAGAGTAAAATATATTTGGTTCAGTAACAGATTTTCAGTATTGCAGCTTTCTGAGTACCTTAAAAAATACTAACTTTTGCGTAAAAAAGTGCCGGAATTGCTGGAGCTGCTCCAACGATTGAGCAGTTCCGGCTTGATGTCTTGGAGCATCTCATCAAACAGAAGTGGTTCAGAACAGTGTCAAGATTCGGAGTCACTGGCGCTGCCACCAGGTGCCTACTAAAAAGTAGTGCTGGGCCGGTAGCCCGTGGGGTTGACAGTTGAATGGGTGAAGAGCGGTGGAGGTTCGCGATTCAGCCACGCGCAGTGCTACTGAACTACGTAGTTTACCGCTCGTGCCGAGGGGGCGCGCCACTGTTTGCAGCCGACAAGTGAGTCACTTACACAGCCAACTCGCATTTCAGACGACAGTCGGCCATTATTAGTTTATTGCTAGTGCTGTCACAGAACGTGTTGTTTACGAGAGTGTTTTCGTAAAATAGTGTTTGTAAAGCTATGTTTTTGCGGAAAGTTAGAGTAAGCGTTCAGTGATTAAAAATGGATCGTTGGTTGAAAAGTGGATCGTTAAAACGAGATAGGCCTACGGATGAAGACGAATTTGATGTTGAAGTTAATAAGTCAGTGACTCTCGAACCGAACTTGTTAGTGTCTCTTGAACCCGACTCTCCACCGTCTCTTGAACCTAACTCATCTAAGGTCAGTGTTAAGTCTACTGCAAAAATTAGAAAGTACAACTCTGATTACTTGGAAATTGGCTTCACTTTCACTGGACCTGAGCATCAGCCTAAATCTCAATGTGTTATTTGCTACGAAAGCCTTTCGAATGAGTGTATCAAGCCAGCAAAACTCCGTCGACATCTTGAAACAAAACATCAAAGCACAAGAATAAGTCATTAGATTTTTTCAAAAAGAAATTAGGAGAACTTAAAAGATCTCGTGAAAACATTACTAAACACTCTGGTGTAAATGTAAATGAAAATGCAACCCTTGCATCTTACGAGGTATCTCAACTTGTCGCAAAATGTGGAAAAAAACATACAATTGCTGAAGAACTTATACTGCGATCAGCAATAATATTATGCAAGAGAATGTTAGGTGATGCAGCTGCTAAGCTAATAGTTACTGTTCCGCTCTCTAGCAATACTGTCCAATGACGAATTACTCATATGGCCAATAATATTGAAGAAACGTTGCTGGTCAGACTTTGCATGAGTGATATGTATGCTCTACAATTGGATGAAAGCACAGACATATCAAAAAAATCAATAATGTTGGTTTTCACACGATTTTTGTGGGAGGACCAGATATTCGAAGATTTTCTTTTTTCGTGCGAACTACTTCACACAACATCAGAAGATATTTTTACTGCACTGAATGATTTTTTCAGTAAACATGACAACTCCTGGACAAAGTGTGTGGGCTTGTCTACGGATGGAGCAAAATCAATGGCTGGCAACAATACGGGACTTCAAGCTCGTATCAAATCAGTAGCTCCTGAGGTGAAATGGACACACTGTTGTATTCATCGTGAAGCCTTAGTAGCCAAAAGATTGCCAGAACTTTTGCAGAAGATACTTAACGAAGTGGTTCAAATCATTAACTACATTAAAACTCGTCCTCTGCAATCCAGATTATTTTCTTTGTTATGCAAAGAAATTGGCACTGAGCATGAACAGCTTCTTATTCATACGGAAGTAAGATGGCTCTCTCGAGGTAGGATCTTGACAACATTCTTTGAACTTAGAGATGAGGTTCGTATCTTCCTTCTTGACAACAAGTACGCAGATTTTCTCACTGACTTTTCTTGGCTTTGCTCAACTGCCTACTTAGCTGATGTCTTTGAACACTTGAATGTGTTAAACTTAAGTTTGCAAGGGAACAATATAGATATGTTCAAAGTAGGAGATAAAATTAGTGCTATGGTAAAAAAAAAGTGTCAGATCTGGGCGGCACGGATTGAAAAAGTGTCATTTACTAACTTTCCTACCTTGAAACAATTCTTGGAGTCTTCAGAGGAGAGTTTGCCTGACCATATAAAGAGCAACATAGCCGAGAATCTACGCAGTCTAGCCACTACGTTTAGGGAATATTTCCCTGAACCTGACCCTGACGATAGTTGGATTCGAAATCCCTTCAGCTGTCAAGTAATAGAAAAAATCCAAGGCCTCACAGAAGTAGAACAAGATCAACTTGTGGATATGTCGAGCTGTGGTACAATGAAAAACAGTTTTAATGTTGAAAGAATTGCAGACTTCTGGGCAACAGTACGCAAAGACTACAAAGTACTTGGATATAAGGCAATGAAAAAGATCCTGCCATTTGCAACTACCTAACGTTGTGAAAAAGCATTTTCCTCAATCTGTTACATGAAAAACAAATACAGGAATCGGCTCGACATGCAGTCAGATTTCAGAGTGAAAATATCAAATTTGGAACCAAACATTTCAGAAATAATGGACTCAAAGATTAGATTCAACTCATCTCATTAAGAACTGAAAATTAAAACTGTGTACCGATGGACATAACTTAATATGTATTTCCACAAATAAATCATAATTTTGTATAAAATTAGTTTTTACTTATTTTCTCCATATTTTTTCTAAATTCATGCAATTTTAATTGCAATATTCTAAAAAGAGCAATACACTCCGAGGTTTTATTTATTTTCTTAAATTTTCAATTCAAACTCCAAATTGTTTTAAGGATTTTGTCAGCAAAAACCTACATTTGAGAAAAAAAACTCGAGCAAAAATCCAGAATTAAATAATAACAATAAAGGCAAGACTGAACAAAAAATGTCAACCTTAATTTCCAAAACAATTAAAATAATAAAACTCTTAATTAGGCTCTTTTTAAGTGATATGAAATAGCAAGGTCCAAATATAGACCATTTGTATTACATTGAATTAGCTCATTAGCATTAAAGACTATATAGTATAGGTTTAGGAATTAGTGGGGGTCCTTCTCATTATAGCTACTGGAAGAGGGGGTCCTTGGAAAAATTTTGTTGGGAACCACTGGCATAGACCATTCAACCATGTTGCCTTGTGGATATCTAATTGAAGAGTAGATAATCCGGGTACCTAGTTCCATCAGCTTGGTAGTCCATATTTTAGACGTGAACTGGCTTCCATGATCGCTAAGTATACTGAGTGGGCATCCAAACTCAGGAAAATACTTTTCTGCTATCTGTTTGACACAACACCTTCCCGTAGCTAGTCTCAAGGGATATAATTTGACAAATTTACTGAATGCGTCAATTATTACCATTATAAATTGGTATCCGTATCGAGACTTCACCAGTGGCCCATACAGATCAACACACACAAGCTCTCCCGGCTTCTTGGCTATTACCGCTTGATACTCTCCAATCAAGTGCCGATTTGAGTGCTTTGCGCGTTGGCAGAGATCGCAAGTAGCAAGAATCTTCCTAATCTTCCTTCCCATAGCTTTAAAAAAGAAATGCCCTTTAATGGCGTACAGAACTTTCCTGGCTCCGAAATGACCCAATTGAGCATGAAAGAACCAGATTAAATCTTCCTGTAAAGATTCTGGTACACACACTTTCCACTCACCATCTCTATCTTTCCTAGATAGCTTACCTTGATATAGCCCGTACTTGAGCCTCCCTACTGATAACTCACCATCATTGCTGCTTCTCACCAAGCGGACAACGTCGCCTAATACTCTGTCTCTCTCCTGTTCAACAGACATATTTCGTAAACGTACTCTCTCATCCTCCTGCACTATACGTTTACCAACACACACTAAGATTCCTTCTTTCACTCCTATATTGATATCACACTCTTCACTCTGAATGTGTCTGCTCAGGTAGTCTGCTAAATTATTATTCGTTCCACTGATATGTTTGATACTGAAATCATATTCACTCATGGCTAACGTCCAACGTGTCATCTTATTACTAGTTAACCTGCTAGATTTAATGAACGTTAGCGCCTGATGATCGGTCCAAATTTGAAAGTGCGTGCCTAGCACGTACACCCTAAATTTACTCTTTGAGTAAATAATTGCCAAGAATTCCATCTCAGTAATTGTATAGCGTTTCTCAGCCATTGACAAACCTCTACTTGCCAACGATACAATGCCTAACTGACCCTGATCATCGTATTGGCATAGGCAGCCTGCAATACCAATCTCTGATGCATCCGTGATTACTATAAACTCTCTTATCATACCTAGGGTGTTTCAGCATCACTGTTCTACTGAATCCTTCCTTCAGCTGTCTGAAGGCTTCCTCGTGGACCTGTGTCCATTTCCACACACTCTTACTCTTCAATAATTCTCTAAATGGTTCTAATAACCCTGCATACTGGACAACAAAACGCCTGAAATAATTGAGAACGCCAATAAATGCCTTTAATTGCTTACTATTACGTGGAGACGGCATACTACTTATTTTCTCTAGGCTAGACGACTCTGGTGTAACACCATCTGCAGAAACAGTGTGTCCTAGAAAAGTTATGTGGTGTACACAAAATTCAGATTTCTCCAGTTTCAAAGTGAAACCCCCTTCCCATAATTTACGAAAAACTATACTCAAGTGTTCTATATGTTCCTCGAATGTATGTGACGCAATAACTATGTCATCCACATAATTCGTAACAAACTCACTAGTCTCTGGACCTAGAGCCATAGATAAAGCTCGAATTAAGGTGGAACTGCTAGTTTTAGTCCCAAATGGTACTTTTCTGAACTGTAGGAGTCTATTCTTAAAAGCAAAGGCAGTTAAATACCTATCTGAAGCACGGAGTGGAACTTGCCAAAATGAGCTACTTAAATCTACTGTCGAGAACCACTTCCTCCCCTGAAAACGTTGAACTAATTCCTCCACTGTTTCAGTTCTCAGCTGGTCGCTTTCGATCCTGGTATTTAACATTCTGGAGTCTATGCACAGTCTCACTGAATTATCTTTCTTGGCTACTACAACTAATGGATTTAAACAATGGCTAGCTGAAGGCTCTATTACGTCGTTTTCCAACATTAATTCTATCTGTTGTTCAACGGCTTTCATATATTTAGTTGCGACAGGATACCTCGGCCCTACGAAACTACTTGTGTCCTTAACGACAAAACTATGCACGTATAAGTGTGTTGCTCCGGGTTTTGTGCTGAAAATTTCCTTATATTTTATTAATACCTCATGTAACTGATGACCTTGCTCATCATCCAGCTTACACTGTGACAATGCATCATGGATCCTACTCTCAAGTTCAGACTCCATTGCAACCTGTCACACCTTAAAAATGTTGCTCTCACTAGCATCTCCGCGATCTACCTCATTTACTTCAGGAAACTCATCACTCACAACCACGTTGCTTTCTTCCTCAAACGTACACACTTTCATCTGTTTGTCAGTCTTAGACACCTTATACGTAACCTGAACTTCTTTATCCTGCCAAAATGAAAATCTAATTTAACTTGATGTAATGATAACCATTCTGCACTGAGAATCACCGGATATACTAAATTTGGAACTGCCAAACAGGGCTGAAATTTAACTAACTCACTAATGTTAATTGGAACTGCGACTTGCTTAGATATTTTCTGAGACCTACTACCTACAGCTGTGACAATGAAAGTGGACTTGACTGGAATTATATCAACATGAATACCTTCTCTCATTACATCTTCCAAAAATCTTAAATTTATACAAGAGTTTTCGCTTCCACTGTCCAATAAAACATCAACTTCTTTACCCCACACATTAAGTTTAATTACCGGTGACATAATCTCATTCTCAACATTATCTAAATTTCCACCATTTAGGTCATAAAGCAGTTCTTCTCTAATATCTATATTAAAATCTCCTAAATACTCAATATTCCTAGGACATTGAACTGCAATCACTTCGGGCTGTCTGTTGACCTCACTGCAACCCGTTATTCGTTTAAATTAGGCCTACCTGCCCCTGGTGTAGATTGTTGTTGTTGACCTGTACGTCTGTCTGGCCTAGTACCTCCCCCTACTCTGTTCAAATTCTCGTTCCTCGTATTTGCTGTGCGTCCCCCATTGTCAAGTCGTCTTTCGTAATTCGCATTCCTGCCTTGTTCTCTTCCCCTCTTTCTCTCACCTAGCACGAAATTATCTCCTCTACTTATTGGCTTGCGTTCGGTCCTACTATTTTCAAGAGAGTCAAAGTTTTCCAATAGCTTCTCGAATCCGTCAATAGTAGTAATATTCTGCATGAAGAATGCTTCTTTAATTATATCTGGAAAATGCCTTAATAATGTTTTAATTACCTGTGATTCAGTCTCTAAACCTTCTAAATTCTGGCATATAAGTACATGCGCTAAGAAATACTCTGTGTATGGAACACCATCTCTCCTTTGGTACTTTCCAAAAATAATGTTACATCTTTCTCTTTCTTACACATTTTCATTCCAGTACTTGGCTATGAACTTCTCTTTAAATTTTCTAAAACTAGTCATCTGGTATTTATACACACTGAACCATGACCTTGAATCCCTAACAAAAGATTTATCTAGCATCTCAAGTACATGTTCCCATTGAATGATCCCCTCTTCTAAATCTTTAGGGAAATTCTTTTCTACTGTTTTTAAGAATTCCATTGGGTTATATGCCTTGGCTGTGAATACTGGCAAATCTGCCTCTTTAGTTAGAAATCTACTTAAATTTCCTAATTGTACATTACCGCTCTTTGTTGCTATTTGCTTCTGACATCTCTGAAATTTCTCCTCCATTTTATCTGTTTTACTCACTACTTGGTCACTGATACTGTTAAATTTACTGTTAACCTCTTCCCTAATTGCTTGATTATCGCTCTCTAGTTTATTTTCTAAATTACCTATTTTAGCAATATTATTATCACACTTGACCTTCATGCTGTTGACTTCTCCTTCTAAGTCAACCCTAACCTTACTACATTTAATTTTCACTTCCTCGTCAATTTTGTCAACTCGCTCCGACACTTGTTGCATTCTGGCGTCAACCTTAAGTGACCATGATTCCTCCACCTCAGTAATCCTGTTTTCTAACTTATTGTGAAATTCTCGGCCTACTTCTTTAATTTGTCTATTGAAGTTCTCTGTAGCTTCATCAAACTTCTTACGTTGTTCATCTAGCTTCTTACTATGCTCAGTGAACTTAAGATCTATTGCTTTTTCTAATTGATCACTACGCACGTCAAATTTCTTACTTTGTTCCTCTTGCTTCTTACTCTGTTCAGCTAACCTAAGATCTATTTTTCTGTTCTGTTCCTCTTGCTTCTTACCCTGTTCTGTTATCAGCATCGTCAGGTTTCGAAGCCAGGAAGGATTCTCTCCCTCATTAATCTGGATGTTTGTAGCCCCGTCTTGTTTATTTTCCTCAGTTTCCTGATTTTCGCTTACTTTTGACATCTCATCATTGGTACCCTGCTCATCTAATTTTGGCATTTTAACTGATCTTATAATACTACGGTTTCTCAAATTTATGTTCCCCAAATTATCCCTGTTACTCATTACCCAAAAAACAACTCATCAAAAGAACACTCCTAATTTATAACCGTAGTTCCCTAACTTGATATATGCCTCTTTATTGAAAAACTCAGAATGAATGCAAAGAGTACTCGTTTATATCGTACATGAAAACAATTTTAAACTTTAACATACTTGAAATAAACTGGATTTATACATAATATCCATTCACTACAGTACGATATTTCGTAGCCCCACAGTTGCTTGTGCCATTTGTAACGGCTACAAGGGCTTTAGGAATATAGTCCCATTGTTGGGCGTCATTTGTAACGGCTAAATTTGTCGTTGGATATCGCTCTACAAGTTGGGCGATCATTTATAACGTTTATCCAGCTATTACACTCAAGACTCCCTAAAACCACCTCATCGTTCTTATTTAGCATTGGCCTGTCTAGACAGACGACATACACTTTATTAATTTAGTTTTACTGGGCGCCAGTTATCGTAAAGATAACACATTAAAATTTTATTTAGCCATAGCCGCTCCCTTCCTTGAGCCAAGATCTATCATCGGAGCGTAGGGCAATAAACTTGCTCTATGAGATACTCTTTGCATTCCAACTATCCTATATATTCAACTCCCAATGAACAAGACATTTTAACTAATGCTGGTTTATTTACAACAAAATTATTAATAACATTTGATCTGAGGTTTCGAGCTGTGTACAATATGTGCATTAATATTCCCTAATTGCTGGGCAATATTGACTGTCTTCTCGCTAGCGCTGATCTTCTGTGTTCATAATAACTCGGTCCACATACCTGGTGCCTTGTGGTTCAAAGTCCATCTCGTTGGTCTGCTTGTAGGCTAATTTGAGATATTACGCCAACACGCGTTTATTGACCTTTGGAAACATATGTCTTCACTTTGCTAACTGTACTTCGTCTAGTTGTTGTGGTGGTGGTGGTGGTGGTGATGGTGGTTGTTGTTGTTGTTGTTGCTGCTGCTGCTTGTTTCTGAGTTTGATCACCATGGTAAGCAAATTTGAACAAACCAGGCTAATTGAATTCACTAAGTCCCATCTTACTGAGGGACTGACAGAGTCTACGACTCACAAAGTCAATGAGTGAGTGCGTGATCGAATAAGTGAATGACAGAATAGAATAGAATTGAATAGCCAGTGCTGAAGTCGCGCTGGGCTTTTATACACTCTGAATGGTCCCAATGTTTCGCGGCATAAATTTGCCCACGACCCATCAGACCAATTATAGCAAAGCATTTCTCAGTCCTCAAGCGTCGCATTACTTCTCCGAGTGGGAATACAGACCCGCGTACTTCAAATATTCCACTCAGTACCCGCTATTCCTCTCGTTGCGCATGTATAATTTTCCGCCAAATCTTTCTCCAAGCCCATGTCTCCAGTCAGCGTGGCTTCGTTCCAGAAATACATTTTCTTTCAATATGTTGCTTCACCGTCCGTAACTTCTTCCAACCATGCCGGTCCTGTCTTTACAATTTAACTAATAAAACAGCCCTAAACCTCTATAAAAACCCTGTTTCTTAATCTAAACACTTGACAATATTATATATGATTATGGTAATGACGTGAATATGGTATGGCCCCTCCCTTGATATTAATGGGTGAATAAAACTATATAACTTTGATATTTCAATAATAATAATAATAATAATTACACAATGACTTTAATAATAATTTGTACCGTAATCAAGATTACGTTACAACTGCAAGGTTATGGAAAAATGAAAATCCACAGCCTGCTTCCAGTCTCCGACCGGGTCAGGAATGGAATGAATGAAGCCCCCATCGAGCGGCGAGGATATGAACTGTGCCGGCTGCCGAGGCCTGACGCACTCCTCTGGGGCAATGATTAAATAAATTACAGATGAAATGAAATGATAGTGGAGAGTGTTGCTGGAATGAAATATTGACAGGGAAAACCGGAGTACCCGGAGAAATACCTGTCTGACTCAGTTTTGTCCAGCACAGATCTCACATGGAGTGACCAGGATTTGAACCACGGACCCAGCGGTGAGAGGCCAGCGTGCTGCCGCCTAAGCCACGGAGGCTTCCTTGATGCCAGCCAAAGCTTCGTTTCTAAGAACAGAAACTCAGGTAGAGGGATCATGCCTGTATACATAGACCACAATGCCACAACACCAGTGGCTCCGAGTGTTATACAGAAGATCACAGAGTCCTTGCAGAGAGAATCGGTCAACCCCAGCTCAAAATACAACCTGGGAGTGAAGGCACAAGAGAGTATTATGGAGTCGAATAAAGCTGAGGCAAGGGACCACATAGCATACATGATCAGTGCTAAACCCAAGGACATTGTGTTTACTTCAGGAGGCACCGAAGCCAATAACATAGTGATATTTGGAATTCTCGAATATTTCAGTGAGTGGCTGAGAAAGACTGGAAATGAGGGCGAGAAGCCCCACGTGATCACGACTAACGTTGAGCATGACGCAGTTCTGCCCCCTCTGCAGCACCTTGAGAAATTGGGAAGGCCGGAAGTGTCTTACGTGCCGGTATCCAATGACGGCTACGTTTCTGCCGAGAAGATAGTGTCACACGTGCGGCCGCTCACATGTCTCGTCACTGTCATGATGGCCAACAATGAAACTGGAATTCTGATGCCTATCGAGGAAATCGGCAAAGCTCTCAGGAAACTGAGCAGAAGTCGAAAATCAAACATGCCAAAAATTCTGTTCCATACGGATGCAGCTCTAGAGTTCGGTAAACTGGAAGTGAATGTGACGACTTTGAATGTGGATTACATGACAATTGTGGGGCACAAGTTTTACGGGCCACGTATCGGTTGCCTGTATGCTCGGGATATTGGCGGTGAAACCCCGGTGTACCCCATGATGTTTGGTGGTAATCAGGAGCGAGGCCTCAGGCCCGGCACGGAGAACACTGACATGATTGCCGGACTGGGCGAGGCAGCACGGCTCGTGCATGTTCACTTGAAGGAAGACCGCGCTCACTTGGAGGCCATGCGAGACTACTTGGAGGAGAAGTTAGAGGAAGCATTCGATGACCTTGTGGTGTTCAACTGTCGGCAACCAGACGTACCACGTCTTCCAAACACTAGCAGCATCTCGTTCCGAGGCGAGGCCATGGCAGGACCACAAGTGCTGACCAGGTGCGAGAATGTGTTAGCGAGTGTAGGGGCGGCCTGTCACAAACAGAATGCAAGGTTATGGGAGGCTGAAAATTCAATATTCGTCTCCCCTTCTTTATTTTGTTCTCCAAATCCAAAGCCACCATGATAACCTTCAAAGCCGCCCCTGGCCACTCCTACATGACCATTTAGGTCGTCACATATAATGTTTTGCTCCGTTTGGGGTATAATTGCAAGATGAGTCCTCAATTCCTCCCAAACTTCTTGTTTTTCTATTTCTGGGCAATTCACTTGTGGCGCGTGGACCGATACAATATTAAGACATGGTTGTTTATCCAAGGCGAGTTTTACCGACAAGATGCGTTCATTGATTCTACTTATCTCGACAACATTGTTACTAAGGTGATATTATTCCAATGCCATTTCTGGTGTTCTCCTTCCCATTGTAAATGAGCTTAAATCCTTTCCCAATTTGACATGATTTGGCAACTTTCCACTTTGTTTCCTGCACACAACAAATGTTTATGCGTCGCCGGTCTAGAACTGCGCTGAGTTCGGCACTTCGTCCAGTCATTGTACCAATGTTCCAAGTACCTATGCGCAGTTCAAACACTGGTTCAGTGTCCTTCCGCTTATATGTTTCGTTGCTTACGGGGAACGCCCTAGCATTTCCGTCGCTTGAGGGGGACGCCCTAGCCGTGAATCTCTTTCCATTTCCGTTTTGCCTCATGATTAATATAAAGATTTGCTTTTAATTTTACGGTTGGTTGCCACCTGACACCAAGGTATCTTCTTGGAAGACCCGAGAGCCGCCGTTGACCATATTGGTTCTTCCGCCGCCATCTCTAATGAGTAGGGAATGGAAAAATTCGCGATCGCGAATTTCGCGAATTATTAAATGAAGTTATACACAGATGGTAATGTGTTTTAATAACCCTAAAAATGGCGAAAAAAAAGGGTTTTGAAGTCGCGAAATTTCGCGAATTTCGCATTAAGACGCGAATTATGCATGAATTTCGCACGAAAACGCGAATTTTTTTTTTTTTTCGTTGTTTTCTTTACAGTGCACTTCTGATAATTCGCGGCAATCAATGCACGAATTTCCGCGAATTATCCACAGTAATGTTTTTAAGCCTAGCAAAGAGAAAAATATTGTTTAAAAATATTGAAATGTATTTTATGAACACGCAAAAAAAAAAAAATATATAATACTTTATAACATAGTATAATCCAACAAGATCTCAAAGCAGTTGGACTTAAGATAACAGATGCCGAGGAGAAAAATAAAATTAACACCATTCTTAAAACTCACAAATTTTCTGCAGAAATGACACATAGAAAGCCTATGGAGATTTCAGATGAGTTGAGAAAATCCCGATCTGAAAGAATGAAAAAGTACTGGAAAGAGCGCAAGAACCAAGCAGTACTAACTTCAAAGAAGAAGTGATTGTGGAACGACTCAAGTGGTCCAATGTGACCAATCAAGATAATAATAATAATAATAATAACATAGTATTGTAAGACACACTATGTGGGCTTTACCAATATTAAAAACTAAGAAAAATGACTGTCATCACTTTTTGTTTCTTAGGTGGTTTATTTTTCTAATTTAAGATTGTACAATTCTGAAGAAAACAATATATGAGAACGAAAATTCATCTTGATTTTCTATATAAGAGATAAGTGTGACTATAGACACACTAGCTTGACTGTGGGAACTTTCGTGATTTCCGTTGCATCACTCTTTCACTCGATATGTACTGGATCTCAGTTTACCTCACCGACAGTCAAATTCCGTACAATATCCTCATCGCTTTCATGTCTGAAACCATGATTGTCTTTATCGAAGTCTAACTACTGAATGTCACTTTCTTCTGCATCTTGATATTCATCTAGGTTTTACCCTAATGTCATCGTAGTGAAACCACCTTGCCCGTTTAAAATATCGTCACAGAAGCCGACAAACGCTTGTTTTTGTGCGAGTGTAGTACCGGTAATCTTCTCCCATGACTTGACTGCATGGAGAGCATCCAACAAACACGGAAAGATCGGTCACATAACGGTAGATAGTCGGCCTCGCTTTCTTTATCAATCTGGGTGGTCATCCTGGTAAGTTACTTAGTTATTGTGGTATTAAGGGCCAGAACAGCGAGGTCATCTGCCCCTTCATCCTAGAAACTACTCGCCACTTGGCGTCATATAGTGCGCCTTTCAGACATGAATATCTAGATGGCAAGTATCCAGATCAAAATGTGCCACTGTTTCCGGAACCAGAATTAACCAGGTGGTCTTCTTGGTTTCATTCTGTAGTATGTCTGTCAGAGTACTTGAAAGATATTTTGCAATTTATGAGTGAAGTAGTAGGGACATAACTCTGGTGTTGATTTTCTCAACAATGTTTCACATGACGAAATACTTGAGATTCAAAGAATTTGGCACAGACATCACTGAACTCATCTCTTTATTAGAAGGCCAGTCTTATCAGACTGTTCACCTTCTAGATGGACATCTACGGAGAATTCAGCAAGCCCTTAAACTTGCTGTTTCTGGAAAGTACGTTACCAACATTAAGGAGCAGTTGGAAGGTTGTGGAAATGTGTTAAAAAGAGGGAAAATACATTCAGTTTTAGTGAATGCTGGGTCGCATGCTCTTGGACAGCTTGAGATCCGTTGACCCTGGGAACAGGATTTACAAATGTGTGCATTTGATCCAGCAGAAATAGTGCCAATGAACATCAATGAGGACCTTGCAAAGAAAATTAAGAAGTTGCCGGTCTGCGGAAAACTGGAAGAAAGTGAGGTGTTACGAGGATACAAAGAACTGCAAACTTTAATCAAGAAGCAGATGCATGACAGGACCAAGACAGACATTGTTGGAGTTTTGCAAGGAATGACATTTGTATTTCCAAAGTTCTCAGAATCTGTGTTGAAAACCATTTGGATCCCCTGTTCAAACGCTGTGAACTTTTGTTTTTCAGCTTACACTAGCACGTTAAGTGATATGCGTCACCGTTAGTCACAAGGCAATTTGGATCTCTACACTGAAGTATACTTTGAAGGATGACTGTAATGTGTTATGTTATCCATGATATTTAAAAAATCCCACCTAAAATTCATGATTTTGAAAGTACCGAAAAGTGCACTTGAAACCACCGAATTTGACACTTTAAAATACCGCTTTCTTCACTCTGAAATCACCGAAAAATTCCAATCTCTACTAATGAGCTATCAGACCCAAAAGCTCATCACAACCAAGGACTTCTACTCCGATGATGTCAAAGAAACTCCTTGACTGGGTTTTATAAAGGAGTTTTCTCTCCGAAGCATTGGCTCAAATGATATATGGCGACCATACCTTTTGCTCTTAGAACCCGAGCACTGGGTGCCCCTTCTGCCAACTACACTGTTCCGAAGTCCATCTTCTCCACTGTAGATGCCATTGAGGTCTTCACCGTAACCCTGGCAAGGGACCCTTACATGGTACTACAGCTGGGTCAGCTGGTCCAAGGTTTTTTACAGAGGTGTTACTCCTCGATCATTCGCCCTTAGTCCTGGCTTGTGACAAGCAGAGTCTGGTTTCCCAAACATTGGGCCCATGTCATAGCAATATAGTCTATATTACTGGAATCCACTATTCTGTTCAAATGAAGTAAATTATAATAGGGGGGAATGTTATTAATCATCTATATTTTTTAATACCAGTACAAAAGTAATGTCGGTTACTTTTATTGTACCAGTAACTGTATTGTTGTTAATATTTTTGACAAGTTTAAATGTAATGGTGAGTATTTTTGGCAAGAAACAATTACTGTAACAAAGTTACTTTTGAAAAATAACTAACCCAACCCCATCAAAAAGAATTAGATTACTGCTTGAAACAGAGAAACATTTCCATAATGGAAAGGACTTGAAAATGGATGCCCCTTGGGGCCATTTTGTCAGGACAACATATCCACAAAATAATTTCGGGAGGCAAAGGGATGATATCAGTACAGGCAGCTTCAGGGCCATGCATGGCTCAGGAGGGCGGAAGGGGAGAGGGGACGAGTCTTTTCAGGGGAGAGATATCCCCCCACCTTACGCACGGGCAACTGAGCAAGAGATCGGACATCGCCATCTATAATTCTCTAGAAGGCGATGGATCAGAAAATGGATAGGAGGCTAGCCATGTCAAAATAGAGCTAGCCTACAGTAGCCTACTCCGTTTTGTTGCCCAGTATAGTCGTACTAAACTCTTATGCCACAATTCGAGGAAAAACTCCGTCAATCAATACCTTTTGTTTTTTACAACAGTTAAATAGGGGACATGTTTCGAGCTACTCTGCTTAGCCCTTCATCAGCCCTGACTTTAGTGTAAGACAATCAAACCTTGTACATCTCATCATCAAATAAAAAACATACAAACATACTAATGACAAACATGTTAAAAAACACTATAAAACACTAAAACACACTAAAACACACTAAAAACACTGAATAACTCTGTAAAGCTGCATCAAATTTCAGGAAGCTTGTTTCAAAGATTGCTTGTTGTTCCAACGTGAGCAACTTGTATATTGTATCATTAATTAAGCCACTTCCTGTGTGACATCTTCTGGATGGGGCAGTTTTGCCACGTAAAATATTAAAATATTAACAGCACTATAAAAATCTATTTTGACTATTGCGTCCTGGGAGTTCATTCAGGTTGTCGTTCTGTTCTTCTCAATGCAAGCTTGATTGTATAAACTGATCTTTGTTGGCAGAGGTTAATTTAACGGAGGTTTTCTTCGTAGTTGGGACAGCCTGCGAATTTCTTTTTTTTTTTCACCCCCACTTCCTTCCTCCTTCCCGGCCCACCTTATTCCAAACCCTCCCTCCTTTCCCTCCCCTATCTCCCCTTATAATACAGTTGTTCCCCGCCGCGCGCTCCGTACTCTCTTCACGAGCCAGCACTGTCACATATGTTTCCGTCTAGTCAGCGACCTCCGCAAAATTCACACAGTACTGCAAGGTAAGATCAGCACGTTGTTCGGACGGTTCTCGAGCTTAGTTTCGTTAATTAACATCCTCGATTTGTCCGTAACGTTCTATATTTTTTTCCCTTTCAGGGTTTTACAGGCAGGAATCTTGGGATGATTTGGGATTGGTCATCGGGCCCAGTTCCTTCTTCTCTCTAGCTTGAACGTAAGCCAAATTAGTCATACACATTACGGGTTCCGGTTTTTTGAGATTCAAGATCATCGTTCTGTTGTCTAATTCGTTTCCTTTTTCATTTTTGGACAGACTTGGGACGCAAGGAGAGCACAAATTATTTCGCAGGCTGTCCCAACTACGAAGAAAACCTCCGTTAAATTAACCTCTGCCAACAAAGATCAGTTTATACAATCAAGCTTGCATTGAGAAGAACAGAACGACAACCTGAATGAACTCACAGGACTCAATAGTCAAAATAGATTTTTATAGTGCTGTTAATATTTTAACATTTTACGTGGCAAAACTGCCCCATCCAGAAGATGTCACACAGGAAGTGGCTTAATTAATGATACAATATACAAGTTGCTCACGTTGGAACAACAAGCAATCTTTGAAACAAGCTTCCTGAAATTTGACACAGCTTTACAGAGTTATTCAGTGTTTTTAGTGTGTTTTAGTGTTTTATAGTGTTTTGTAACATGTTTGTCATTAGTATGTTTGTATGTTTTTTATTTGATGATGAGATGTACAAGGTTTGATTGTCTTACACTAAAGTCAGGGCTGATGAAGGGCTAAGCAGAGTAGCTCGAAACATGTCCCCTATTTAACTGTTGTAAAAAACAAAAGGTATTGATTGACGGAGTTTTTCCTCGAATTGTGGCATAACATTTCTTGTCAATACGGACCTAATGGATTCCATTATGGAGTCGAATAAAGCTGAGGGTACTAAACTCTGTCAAACATAGTAATAGAGAGATCACGCTCCACTCGGGGTTTGGCACATTCTTAAAATCGACCCTAGTTTACACCATGGAGAAAATTCACGGTTGACAATTCATAAAGATGACAGAATAATGTTTGATTGGTTCCTCAGTTTAGGGGCTGCAATAACGCGGTCATGTAGCTCCGTGTACTTGGGTATGTATAGACTTTGTCTGATAACCGGTGTTAATTGTGATGGCTATATTAGTGTGTGTTATCTGTAATTCAGGTAAGGGCTGCAGATGATCAATTTCAAATGGTTCCTGCCATTGCTACCAAATTCTAGCATCAACGACACCTAGCTGCGAACTTGGCTACTATATGCCATCACAACCAGCACCTGGCGACGAACGTTGGAAAGTAGAGAGTGTTAATAAAATCTATTCAAGAAATTTAGCTTCACACAAGTGTAATTAGTGGAAGGTTCTTTAACCCTGCGTAAGTGTGGCGAAATATTGAACATGATTCGTGTGGCCGGTCTCTAAGGCCGAGTATTTTCTTTTGTTTTCTTATTAAATTGTGAATTGTAAGAATAGATCAGATTTCACACAAAATGTATTTATTCAAACTCACAGAAGGAAAACTGACTTGCAAGTAAAATCAGACCCATAGAGATAACATAAACAAAGGAAAAAAATCAGAAAAGGGAATCCCAAGTAAAATCAAATTATTTAAATAGCAAGAATGACAAAATATAATTTGATACAAATATATCATACCTATAGTTGGGTCAGTTTTGGAAATGTGGCATATAATATATCTCGTATAAGCCTGTGGCTTATGAAGTAAGGTCGCCCTTAAACATTGCACATTTATTTTGAAAATTCATTCACAGTCTTTGCATAATACTTCTATGTGCCCTAGGCACGTGAAATTATTGCACTATCTACAATACTATTTTGTTTTTCTGTTCTGCTTCCAAGTACACGTTTGACATTGTCCAGAGAGACGTACAGGCCAATCATCTTGTACCCTTTCAAGCTTGCAGATGACAGCAATCCTCTCACGCAGTAGGTGGCTTTGTAAAATGCTCACTCCCAACCCTGTGATAAATTTTCACCATACTATATTCTGGGTTGGTGCGTTCCGACTTATAATAACTTGACTGTTTATGCCAGCAATGTTTATCAGAGAATAAAATACCACCATGATAGGCCAACGTCTTGTATTTCTGGCCACATTATAATTTGCAGAGAGCTGGTCTACATCAACACCGCCTTTAGTTTTATTATAGTCCAAAATCATATCTGATTTCTCTGTTTCTTCATCGACGAAGTCATCATCGTGCATCGATAAAATTAGTAACACATTCTTTCGTTTGTTAGGAATATATGACAGACGAGTACAATCTTCACGAAATCCAAAGATGTTGGATGGGGTAGGCCTGGACTGTCCTTGAGTGAATTGAGGTGGAAGCTGGCGCTTGATTTTTGAAATGGTGCCTAGCAGCATGAGTTTGTACTGACCGGTCAAGATTTCACAGAGCTCAACGCTGGTGAACCAGTTGTCCGCTGTAACGTTCCTTCTCATCTCGGAAATGGCTGTATTAGTCTCTCCATTGCATTCTTCGGGCTGTTACAGCATACTGTGATCCTTCTGACTGTTTTCCAATGTAGAATTCCATTTTTTAAGATAAAATACCTTTGCATCACACAAGGCATATATATCGTACCTTGATGCCGTACTTGTTAGGTTTCGAAGGTCTGTACTTCCGGAAAGCAGCCTTTCCCCTGAAACCTAATAGCATTTCATCAATTGTAACAAACTGACTCAAGCTGAAATATTGTACACACATGTGAACAAATTCGAACAGATCACGAATTGGAGCCAATCTATCTGACAGTAGCCTCTGCTGCCTGGTCTCAATATTGTCAAAACGTATATGGCTGAGTAGGAAAGAGAAACGTTGCTAAGACATAACTAGCCGAAAGATTTCTGGGAAGTTTCCATCTGTGAAGAACAGTTCTTCTAAATTTAACCTATTGGACTTCTTTACTCCACTCAAAATGAGAAGGCCCAAGAGAGCTTCCATGTCATTACAGTCGACCTCACAAACGTGATATTCTTGATTATATTTTCTTTTGCGTGAGTGGTAATATGTTGGTTTGTAAATTTTACAATAATTTAAATTATCTCTCGATCAAAGAAATGTCTCCAAACCTCGAGAGGATAGGTCTTTCCTCTAACTGATCCTCTGACACCTGGAAGGTGCGTTATAATATTCTTCTGACGTGTTCTAATATTTTTGGGAGGGGGATAAATATTCCGCTTCGTCTCATCCCTACCATAATAAAAGTAAGAGTCTTCACCTCAGTGATAATAATGCCGTCGCGAGGATTCTGCATCCTCATCAGGATTCAAATCTCGTTCACTTTTCGAATTCTCTTCTCGAACTTCCAGCACGTCCTCTTCGTCATCATCTGAAGGATCATCACATTTCCGGTTCAGAATCAGTGGAAACAGTTTCAAGTAGCCTTTGCAATCGTTTTTGTTCTCTTTCATAGCCCATTTTACCTAAAATACAGTAAAATATAGGCTTGAACAAATAGTTCGATAACTCTTCAATATGAAAGCAAAAATCATCTAAAGAAATAAGCCATAATAAAAATATACCAATTATCTCAGATACACTGAACGTAACGCAAAAAGTGTTGCTGGTCTCAGGAGCCGTGTCGTAGTGGGTTGTCACCAATGGTCTTTCCCATGACTGGCAATATTAGTTGCAAGTGCGGGGTCGCAACAGAGGAAGGTACAACAAAGTACAGCTTCTTATCCTCCACAGTCGGAAATTTAAATAGCATTGTTGTGAGGCCCGGAACAAGAGACCGTGCCACACTTACGCAGGGTTAACATTCCTGTACATAAATCTACGACATGGGACCGCCGGCTTTACTTCCCCCCAGAAGGAAGGCTTACTAAGGGATTTTGAACGCTCTTAAAAAATCCGACGACTTCGGCTTACGTTGAAGCAGCTTGGAATCAAAGAATATGTTTGTAACTTAAGCAGCACAGTTTTAAGCTTTCATTTCTTCCACCAAAGCTACAATAATCAAAGAGGATACATGTGGAAGATGCTTACCAAAGCTACCAGCACCAACTGGCACCAACTACCACATTCTAGATTCTTCTGGAACAGTGAAGAAAGAAAAACAGAAGTAAATTTTAATGTGAATATTTTCGTGTAATAATCATTTAACTATTTAATTGTGCTTTTACTTTAAAGTATAGTCTTAATAATAACATGCTACGTTGAATATTACCTTAAAAGTCACGCTCTATTTCCAGTCGAGGAGTTGGCGACAAGGTTGATACAAGATATATATTCTCCTTGCAACATACAAACTACAAAGATATTCAAACGTCGAGATATATCCAGAACATATCTTTGATCCAGGAGCAGAAACAAAAACAAGCAGAAAGGTGTATGACAGTGAACTGAGAGGCAGGAGGCATCTGTCGATTGTGTCTGCATCTGGAAAACTACTATATTAAGGTGCCAATTGCACCTGCTCTGTAGCAAGGATAAATTGTATAGTATTTTCCGTCGTAGGAACAGCAATTGTGGCGCTTAGAACATATATTCCCTACTGTTGGAGAACTGGAGCATAATGGATATTGACAACACTTCGCCTTCAGAGACGTCTCAAATTGTGGAATCAAATCCTGGCAGTCCACAGAAATCACCCAAAGATCGACTGGTTGATCTATTGGATCAAGTAGAAATTCACGTAGAACGTTTGCGGAGAGATGCTCTCAAACTGGAGGAAGAGAGAGATACACTTTTGACAACCCTCGATACTTTACGAAATTCTGATATGATGCTGAACTTGAGTGAAAGTAAGTAGGATAGCTACTGTTTTATGCACATAAACATGATATTTTTTATATAAAGTATGTTAATATTTGGCTAGTGAAGTTACATTCTTTAGGTTGAGGATTGGTCTTGCTGCCTTTATGCATGATTACATACGAATCGTGGATATTGAAAATATACAGAACTCATTCAGTTTACGGGGGGCGAGTTACCATAAAAATCAAAGCTTACCCAATTAAGAAATTCGTCCCGTGTAGCATAATGCACGAGTGCCCCGGTTCTTATAATTATACGGGCTACCGGACATTTTGGAAAGAAGGGACTAATCCAAGCCGGTTGGTGATTTCTAGCTAGGGCCTATAGCGTGATGGTTGTTAACCCTCCAAGTGATAACTAAAAACCTGTTAAATGATGAGCGACTTTAACGTCTTTGTACAAGTGTTTTTAAAAAAATCATAAAAATACATAAATGACAGTAAAATATATCATATTACATATATTTTTGTTCAGTATAAACTAGAGTATGTGATTATGTAATAATATTGGATACATATCTTGATTCCATTTTATTGGGGGTGATGAATTACAAATTTTCACTTTTGGAAAAACAATTTTTCAACTTTATACTGCAGTAGCTTCAAAACTACAAAAGAACGAAACAAAAGGTAAAAGTCTAAACTGTTTTCCATTTTGTTAGCAACAAAAGACTAAGAGTGCATATTTACTATACAACTAAAGAACAAAAAGTTATGTACAAAAAACTAAAACAATGTACATCTCTTCGGGCATAATTCTTTAGTCCGAGTCACTTGCAGGAGTTTTTCTTTTCCTCCCCTTTACAATGGGCCTGTAGATCTCATAAGTCTACTTTCGTATTTTGCAAAATTCAAAAGTAGGCTAATAATGTTATTGGGAACAGAACTATGAGCACGCTACAAAATGCTTCTCCAATCATTGTCCACTCAAAGAAACTGCTTCTGGTATTTCGTTACCTGGCAAATCACTGTCATAACTGAAGACATAATCTTCTTCTAACATATCGCGAATATCGTCAGAACAACATGGATCGCACATTTTAGTTGATTGAAACACGAACTAATCACGTTGAACAATAAAACACTGCCAGGTTGCGTGAAGCTGTCGCGCGGTGTGGGTGTGGCGCGTTCGAACGAGTGATGCCAAGATTTGTTTAGACAGCAAAAAAAATAATTCGATAATTCAGCAAGGTAGATCGAAAAAGCCAATGAACTGAACTATCGATTAGAGCAAAGTTCGATGATATTCATGAAATGGTTGCCTAGCAACACGGCACTAAAGAAATGAGTCGTTAATAACGACTTTATCATTTCACAAAGGCATAAATGAGTCGTTATTAACGACTCATATCACTTGGAGGGTTAAATAGAATAATTTCAACTTTATGCTATGTTACTTACATTTGTGAGGAGGCTGTCAAGAAGATAAAGCATCACTTGGCCTAGCCTTTTAAGGTATGTGTACCACTGAACTTGGCTGCACCAGTGTTTGCTGTTTATAGCAGCAGGGGCCTTGCGCGATGATAGGGGAGGGTACAGTGATGATAGAGGGCCGTCTGCACAAAAGTAGAGTAGCATTGCATGCGCTTCTTGTGTTGGATAGGAGTTATATTGTGAATTGTGAACGGAAAAATGAATAATAGGAGAAATAAGAATTGTTTCTATTTATTTTGCAACAGTACAGTTAAGCATAACAGGAGCTCATGTCACTACGGAGAGGAGAAAGTAGACTGACACTACTGGAGCTATCGTATCTTACCCACATGACTGTACTTGTCAACCAAGCAGGTTGATGGCATGCGGAAAAACCTTCGCAGTGCCAATAGCAGGATTTAGACCAAGTCGTTTCTGCTTTGACAATGCACTAGGAAGTTACATTCATTAATTCATTAAAACTACAGAACAGGAGACCTAGCCGTCGTAACTTTCAACAAGGTATATTACTGAAAATATAGTATTTATGATTGACAAACCTTTCTCGGAGATGTTGGGAGTCGTTTTACTTTCTCAATTGCCACTGCTGCACCGGAATAATTCCTTTTAATTGATTATTTACGAAAATAATGCTTTTAGGATTGTTTTCATTTCACTATGGATGCCATCTTGGACACTACATCATACGTCATGTGACACCCGAAAAACTAACATCTGAGTACGTTACCAACATGTCCAATACAAAATTCACCAAATGACACGTAAAGTTTGAAATTGTTACAAATTTCCACTAAGTTAAGCACTGTCTTGCGGAAAATTACTGCTAGTACCACAAGCAAGGGAGTCTGGGGCGTAGGCCCCAGGTTTGGTCTGTTTTTGTATGTAAAACATTATAAATACATAAATAAACACTGACAATTGGCGCAATTTTTCATTACATTACTTTATCGACGCTCTTTTGTTTACTCGTTCTATACCCGATGTGAAATAGTACCAAATGCGTGGGGTTGGCATTCCTGACTTAGTAAGCAAGATGGCTCCAAAAGACTTCCTTTCTGCTATATAAGTCGTGTATCTATTTGGGATGGTTGGGTGGGTTTATGGCAGCGGCTGAGTCAACATCTATTATTTTAACATCTCCGGATACCATTACTAAAGGTACTTTGGCAAATTTCATTACCTAATTTTTTTTATACCTTTGGCCTCCTGTTCTGTAGCGCTACCATTAATTCTTCCCTTGACCAGAACCAGGCTTTTACAAAACCTGGCAGATTGTTGAAAAAATATGATTCAGATACCTTTCTGGGTGTCGTTAGGAATTGAAAATACTGTCGATTATCACTGCTGCACTGGAAATATTTGTAATATTATGTAAATAAAGGTTTTTATTCCTTGCTCGTTCAACGATGGCAGCCATGTTTGATGCGCACACAGTGACGTCATATTACGTCCCATCACTGTTGCCAACATGTCCGATACAAAATACACCACATGACACACGTAACGTGCTAGCGGAACACGGTTGACTAGTGACGGTCAAAACTCTTGTTCGAGAAACTCGAGACTGACGTCGTACTCTCGATGCATCTTGAGGCATACGTAGTGATGAGCATAATTCTCGTTCAAGATACTAGAGACTGACGTCAGTACTCTCGATGCATCTCGAGACATGCTCGATTCAGACCTCAGCGGTGAAACAATATGTGTGTAGGCCGGTATTACACTACCAAAGAAATTTGTCAAAGATCTTTGATAAAAGATCTCGTATAAAATATATGACAGTGTAAGTTAATGAGGAAATCTTTTATAAAAGGTGGTTTCATAAAGTTTATTTTATAAGATGTATGAGCACCATGCTATCTTTAAGAAAAGATTCAAACCAAAATGGCGGATCATAACAGCACAACAAAGTTGCTCAAATCAGTGTGTGAAATGCATGAAATGTTACATAATGAATGTTACACAATTTAAAATATAAATTACAGATATAAAGTGTAGGTAAAAATAGACGAGGCTATAAGCACTGCACACACAGGATGCACATTTCAGGATATAAAGGAGAATTAAATAGTTAAATAGGCTGAAGTCCAAGATGGTGTCTGTAAGTGAAGGAAAATTGCATTATTTCCGTGAAATAACAATTATTGCGGTGCAGCAGTGGCTGTTGAGTATGAAGAGAAACGACTCCCAACAACTCCCCGAAAGGTATGTATATCATAAATGATATATTTTCAATAAGCTAAGGTGTTAAAAGTGATGAAAAGGGAGGATGGTCTAAAGTGAACTTTAAATGAAATAAGCCATGAATAGCAGTGTATTATATATTATAATATTTGTATCATAGGTATTCGTCGATTTCACTTATGGTATTACAAAGAGTTTAGTTTGTATGTAACGGAGACCCTCGCTTTCCCGCCTGTCTCCCGCCAGACACTTTGCCGTTATGCGGCGCTTGCTCGGCACTGAGTCATTGAGTATAGGAATTTGTACTTCAATGTGATCCTTGACCAAGTTTTTTGACGAACTGACTTACGGAGAGCGATTGTCAAATTACTTTCAACAACATTCTGCCACTGCTCACACTGCCGAAGCATCCATGACAGAATTGCGTCGCATTTTCGGTACGAGGATTATAAGTCGGAACGTGTGTCCCCGCGAAGCCCAGACTTATCACCATGTGACTTTTATTTGTGGGGGACGCTTAAAAATAGTGTATGTGAGAAACCCTCGCACTATAAATGAGCTTAAAGACTATATTACAGCTGAATACAGTCAATCGGTGCTGAGGAACTTCAGAGAGTAAATGCCAGTTTCATAAAAAGGTGCCAGTGTCGAAAGAATCCATTGACGAGTTTGTGAAGCAAGGTGACCGTGTGAAATTAATTTATAATGGTTAGTAGAAGCAGTGAATACAAGTGTCTCGTAATTTATTGAATTGAATTACAGTGAGAATATCCTATATAATACCGAATTTTAGAGGTAAGCTGAGCGAAGTTCAGTTCTGGTGTATGCAGTGAAAGTGTTAGTGAAAGCCAAATATCGAAATTATCAAATCAATCAAACTATCTAAGTTGTAAATAAACTCTCGAATTTGCCAAAAACACCAATCGCCATATTGTCATAGAAATTGTTGACAGATTAACCATCTGGAAATCTTTTGATCAAAGAGTACGGAATAAACTGCACAATTACCATTGCAGCCATCTTGTCATAGATGTTATAAGGCAGACATATATTTCGCAGTGAAAAATGTCAGAGTAAAGAACAAAAACACACCATGGCAAATGCAAATCCCAAAGAGATTAGCTCATCAACATATAACACGGATGACATTTGCGACATTTGTAATAATCAAGTCAAGGACACTGATAATGCCTTAGAATGAGAGTCCTGCAACATATGGCAGCACCAGGAATGTTTAAGTATGTCCATAGGGGATTACGACGCAATTAAAAAGAAAAAATGCTTGCTAACATGGCTCTGCACTGTATGTAAACTGCAAATAGTGACACAAAGAAGACACCAAGACACAAAACTAAAAGAACTAGATCAAAAAATGAATATGATATTAGATCTCATCAAGGATTCCATACCAACAATAATACAGAAGAAGGTAGAGGAGACAATATTGTGGATGAACACCTGTAAGCAACCTGCTAAACAACATCAACAACCAACAGAAACACTACATGAGACGGATATATTTATTACCTCGAAGGACGAATCATACAATTATGATAAACAATGCTCACCTCTCGTCAACAACAAAGCCCTAGAAATAGTACCGAAATGTAACCCTAGAAATGGGGAAGAATACATAGGAGACGGTACGCATAGCACAGCAGCGTGGAGGACATCGCCCCGAAAGAAAGCGGCCACTCATTGGAACTCAAAGACAGAAATGCTTCTCGGAACAAAGAAAGGCGAAGATCTTCAAGCAGGAGAAAGCACCACACCATGGAGGACAATACCCCACCGGAGAGAAAACTCTCGGCGCAACCCCAGATCAACTGTGGTTATCGGGACAAAGGAGGATGAAGGATTACAAGCAGGAGAAAGAACGGCCTGGCTCTACATAGGGAAGCTGAAAGAGAACACAACAGGTGGCAAAGTGATTTCATTTCTAAGCAAAAATGGAATAAAGGGGGATATAGCATGTGAAGACCTGAACACTACAGGCACAAACAAGGCCTTCAAAGTTGGAATATCATTTCAATACCTTGGAATGACTGAAAACCCTGACTTCTGGCCAATTAATGTACTAGTCAAGACGATTTCGCCTCTCCCGAGCTTTCACACAAAGACGGGCTGCAGGATCCCTGGAATAAGGACTCAATATCTTTATTGCCCACTTCACGCAACAAAAAGCAAATATCAGTTTATAAAAATTCAGGAAAGGAAAATCTGGTGAAGATACTGTTATGGAACATAGAAGGATTGAAAAACGCTGTCAACATGATACCAGAGGATACTTTCAACGCCTATGACTTAATTACACTTACGGAAACGTTCGTGACCACACAATGGAGCACAGAACAATTTTATTCAATTCATTCATATGCAACACAAGGGGAAGGGCCAAAGGTGGCATAACTTATGTTAATAAAACCTACCTTGGCCCCTTCGAGATTCAGCTTAGCTCTCCAAATATTCTATTAGTGAAAACAAAATTATGCGTAATAATGTGTGTGTACTTCCAACCAGACTATAAGGCAGATGATATAATGGAAGAAGTTGCAAATGCTCTCAGCCTGACAAACAGAAACGACAAGCTAATCTTACTAGGAGACAAGAAATGCAGGATCGATGCTCCTTCTCAGAAGACGAACACTGTGATCAGTTATTTAGAGAAAGAGGGCCTAACGTTGATCAACGACAAAAAGGAAAAAACCTACTTTGGACCTAATGGTTCCAGTACTATTGACCTTGTGTTCGCAAACAGCGGCAAGACACATCAAGAGATCAGACAAGACCTGCCGGTACGAAAACACTTTCCAGACAGCACCCTAATTAAAATGATAGGATCTTTCGCAGAAGAGAAGCCAACCAAGCGGTCAACAAGGGTAACCAGAGAAATCGATATAAGCAAACTCAACATGGATGCGACACCCATAGCGCTACTAGAGATCAAAGGAGGCAACATAGACGAAGCTTTGAGTATAATTGAAGAACAGCTGGCACATGCAATAGTAACGCAAAAATGGAGGCAACGGAGCGCAAAACCTTGGTTCACCCGAGAGTGCTATCAAGCAAGAAAAACAGCGCTAATCGCACTACATAGAGCAAAAACAACATTAACTCAGAGAGACCTGGAGACATATAGCACAGCCAGAAAACACTACAAACAAACTATAGATCAAAGCAAAAAGAACCATCTTGTAAGAGAAGAGAAGAAACTCATTGAAGAAGCTGAACAGCAATGGTTCAAAGCCTCAGCGCCAAAACAACCCTATTTCCCGAGAGACATTCCACTTAGCACATGGGAGAAACACTTCAGGACGGTTCTACAAGACAGAGAAACATGTCCACCTAACACAAACCAAGACGAAGAAATTGAGTTAACGAATCCATTCTCACTGGACGAAGTTCGGAAACAAATCGCAGAAACAAAAGATAAAAAAGCTTGCGGTCCAGATGGTATCTTCTTCGAACACCTGAAGGAAACTGCACATGCTCTTGCAACAACATGGACTGAGCTTTTTAATGCATGTCTAAGACAAGGAAACATCCCAAACAGATGGAGGCTTTCTACACTAAAGGTTTTGTATAAAGGGAAAGGTGACTCGAGAGACCCGAACTCATACCGGAGGATAGCTTTGGAGTGTGCGCCACTAAAAATTCTGACAGACTTAGCAGACTGACATCTCACGCAATCCCTGAGCAGCAATTTGGGTTCATTAAAGGGAAATCCACAATTCAGGCAGTAAAATGTCTTCAGGAGGATATTGAGGCGGCACTCAGGCTCCCAGGAGGGATGCTCCATGCAGTTTTTATAGATTATACAAAAGCTTTCGACTTGTTGAACAGGCAACTATTAATCAGGAAAATAGAAGACATCGCCGGAAGAAATCAAGTGACACGTCTAATAAAAAATATCTTGTCGAACAATCAAGTAGAAATAGACAACAGTGTGTCCAAGTCAAACCCGATGACCCAGACCAACGGAGTACTGCAGGGAGACCCCATGAGTCCACTGCTTTTCATCATAGCCACTGCGGAACTACCTGGAGAAATTGCAGTTGAAAACGTTAAAATATACGCTTACGCAGATGACATGGTCCTCATTTCTCGAAACTTAGATTGCATTCAATCTGCTTTTGATAAACTCTCAACATGGGCCGAAAACAATGAATTAACACTAAACGGTGTGAAAATGACATTCAGAAAAGGAGGTAGACTTTCAACAAATGACTTCATTATGTATAAGAATGTCCCACTACAGAATGTATCACACTTCAAATACTTGGGAATCACTTTTCAGACAAGAGGAGATGTCTATAGCCAACACGTCAAGGAAAGAGTCGCCGCGGAAAAGAATGCTATTCACACTATAAGGAATCTGAGACAGCTATCTTTAGCCACAGCTATCACCCTGTTTCGCCTTAAAATTACACCAATAATTTGGCTACTACTGACGAAGAGAAATTTGGAAGAAATAGAAAGAGTCAAACCACTTTCCTGAAAAGAACATTGTGCCTGTCGAAATTCACACGGTCTCGCCTCGCCTACGTGCTAGCAGGAGAGCAATTTTTCATCGAAGATCTTCGCCTTAACCTATTACTACCATCAACCGTCGCCTACACAGAACTTTTACAAGAACTCAATGCAAAACAGCAAGACATATGGCCAACGTTCTTTTCAACATATGCCATGATTTACAGAGAATGGACTCAAGTTGGATATGAACTACGGCATGTAGTGACGCGATACGCCGTGCATGGTTGCCACCACCGGATATGCCAGGCTGAGAATTTCCATGACCCGGACGATAACTGCAGGTGTAAACTGTGTGGGTCAACCTGTGACCGTTATCACCTGCTTTTGTGCACCAAACGGAAAGTCTCGTTGACAGATTTCTGCAATGACTGAATGTGTGGTTTTAGTTAGGTTATTGTATGCACGGTCATGTATATATTCCTTTTGGCAGTTAGCTGCACTTATTAAATTATTATAATAAAAAGGTGCCAGCGATGTGTAGCAGTGAATGGCAAACACTTTCAGCACCAGCTGTGAACTAGGTAAGTACAACTTCCTATACTCAATGACTCAGTGCCGTGCAGGCGCCGCATAACGGCAAAGTGCGTGGCGGGAGACAGGCTCGCGCCGCGGGCAAGCGAGGGTCTCCGTTGCATACAAACTAAACTCTCTGTACAAGCAAGTGTAAATAGCGTTTTATCTTTACCGGTAGGTAACACATGTAACCAACCGCAATAAGCAAGTGGTTAGTTGGCGGAATGGCTAAGATGCTCGACTCCCTTACAATATGACCAAAGATCGCATTCCACTTATTGCCTACGTTTTATTTTGTATGTTTCAATTTTATTTGCTCGGGCAGTGGTTGTTTGGAACATCATCATCATTCATTTCTTCATAATTCTTCTTGCTGTCATTTCGGCCATCTATGGACCTCGCTATTTCAACTGCCCTTTTTCATGTCTTTGCGCCTGGGCCTTAAAGTTTATTCGAAGAAGAATCCATTCCAGGTTCCGTGTTGACGTTTAGAATTTTGAATATAACAAGTTGCAAAGTTTCCGCCTAATCAACACACATTTAATTCTAACTTAGCGTCTCATGGGTACATGTTTCGGAATTTATGCCAATTCCTTCTTCAGCCCTTTACAATAAATATTAGGAAACATCATAGCACAGAACAAAATGACCTCGTCCATGTCGAAACTTATAACACTAATATTAAAACACTATAAAAACTATTAAAAAAATTAAAACATGACAAACTTATGACCAATTAAAACATTCCTGCTGTTTAGTCACTTAAATATATAATCACTAATTATGAACATTCTTGTTTAGTGTGCGATGGTCAAATGCACAGTCATAAATCACTTGTGTGTCAAGCAAAACAATGAGCCTTTTGCTAGTGTCCATGACCCAAATAGCTTGCAATACTGGTGGGTATAATGATGACGAGCCGGTACTTTCTTTGAAAGTGCGCTGGCATGTGAAATCAGGGAAAAACTCATTCAACTAATTGACTGGAATTTGCATTGACCCATTAAATGGATATGCTGTCTTGTACTAACAGCTCCACGGACCTGAAATGAAATCATTCGGACCTGAAATGAAATCATTCGGTGGTTTGAAATTTTGAACTATATTTACCAAAAAATAATTAATTTTAAGTACAGCCCTGAAAAAATTGGACTTACGTGGGAACGATTTGAAATGCAGAGCGTCTATGTCATGATATGGTGCTGGGTGATCGGCTCATACACCTGAAGAGAAAATTAAGAAATTTATATTATATAAAAGTGAAGAGTTGCGTGGAGCAAATTATGATTAACTTACCGACGTGAATGCTAGTGCGATGCAATATAGGTAGGTCAAGTGCCACGCTGCTTGTGTTCCGGTGTGTATACATCTGATCTACTTGTACTGTGAGCAGAGTCAGCTGCCGCCTGACGAGGTTGAGGAGAGCAAGTGGGTGGTGGGGAGGTAGAGGGGTGGAACTGCGTGGAGTGCGCAGCTCGGGGTGGGGCAGGAATACCGATGTCAATGACCTTCCTGTTATCTATGGAGGTTTTAATTTTTTAGAAATGAGGTGGTCTGCTATTGTATCGAACAATACATTGGTATCAAAATTGATTTCATTAAAGTTTTTGTGTGCATTGGACCTTTGGAACACGTTACGTTGATGAGTGTGTTTTCCAAAATATTCATCAGACTGCCTTTGGACACGTAATGCAATATTTTAACATCGTTTTCTAAGCTGGTGAAACTGTGTTTACTTTCTTCCATGTGGGAAGCCATAGCCGAAATTTTTTTGTTTTATTGCTTGAAAAATGCTCATTATAACAGAGTGCGAAAGCTTCTACCTGTTTGGCCCACGTAATTGGCTGGGCAAGAATTACATTTGATTTCATATACGCCCGATTTGGAATATTTGTTGGTGTGATTGATTTTACTTGAATTGAAAAATTTTTTGAAGTTAGAATTGTTGGTTTTGAAGGCAATATTTTAATTGTGTTTCTTTAAGATGTTAGAAACGGTATAAATGCTTCGGTCCACATAAGTGAAGGTTGCGAATATTTTCTTTTCGGGTTCAATTTTGACCAATGTAGTTTTCGTTTTTTTTTTAAATTTATGAATAAGGTTATTGATGTAATTAAACTATACCCGTTGATGTTTGCTATTTGATGGATGATCTCTATTTCCTGTTGCAAATCCTTTTGGGACAAAGGTAGACTTAGGGCTCTGTTTATGAGGCTGGTGAATGTTGCCTTTTTATGACTTCCAGGGTGGTTGGAGTCATGACGTATAGTTGTGCTCGTTTGAGAAGGTTTCCTGTATATTTTCTAATGGAGTCTATTGCTTTTTCTGGTTACCGTTAGATCTAAATAATTCATTTCATTGTTGACTTCGGACTCAACAGTGAACTTGACGTTTTTGTCGATGTTGTTCAAGGTCTCGAAGATGTGAGCTATATTTTGACTTTGTTCATTAATGATGATGAAGACATCGTCGACATATCTTCCCCAGAATTCAATTCCATCAACGTGGTTAATTACTTTTTCATACTCTAAATGGTCGAGATAAATGTTGGCTAGTATGCCGGAGAGAGGTGATCCCATTGTGAGACCTTCGGACTGTCTGTAAATTTTACCATTGAACGTGAAGACATTATTGGTCACCAAATCTAATATTGAAACTAATTCCTCAATTTCTACTTTAGAAAGTTCGCTATTGTTGGTTAATTGTCTACGTATGACATCTATGGTTTTTTTCACTGGTACATGTCTTTGATGTCTATTGAGTGCATGGTGCTGCTGTCCTTTAGTTTTAAGCCTACTGTTTTTTCGCAGAAATGCATGGTATTGTTGAAGGACATGTTTGCCTTGAACTTATGTCTGTTGAGATACTGTTGTGCAAATTTTGCATGCTTGTAAGTGGGACTATTTTTAAAGTTAATAATTGGTCTGATTTGTATACTTGGTTTATGAATCTTTGGTAACAATCTCAAAGTGGGTAGACTTCGGTTCATACTCGTAAATTTAGTGGCTTGTTTGTCGTCTAGAATGAAAAGTGTTTTTCAAAAGTTTTTTGACTTGTTTTTGGATAACATTAGTTGGATCTTTTTTGATTTCTTTGAAATTTGTGGTGTTGAGAAAATTGTTGGTCTTTTGGATATAATCATCTTTGTTCATTGGATATAATCATCTTTGTTCATTAAAACAGATGTTTCCCTTGTCGGCCTTTGTTATGACTATATTGTTATCATTAATTTTTTGGCAAAGTTATTTAACTGCGCCTTATCGTGAGAATTGTTGTGACTATTTTTGCGTTTGTTTTTATTGGTGTTAATGATTTTTTTTAATTTTCTTGTTGGTGTCGAATCTCGTGGCGTTTTGTTCCTCATACGGCAATTTTTTAATTGCTGCTTCGGTTTCGGCTATTAAATTGATTAATTCGTTGTCATTATAGTTCTGGTCCCATTTATGCTTAGGCCCTTTCTGTAAAATTTCTAACTCTTTTTGATCCAATGCGATGTTGGAAAGATTTTTGATGGGGTTTTGGAAAACCTGTGGGTTGTTCACCACTAATTTATGATGGTTGGGGGGTGTTTGTTGTGCGTCCATCAGGTTTTTAAATTTGTTGTCAAGCGCCTTGACCTTCCTTATGGCGCACGCGTGAGTCAGCTGCCATACAATAATCTGGTAATTGTCCCATTCTTTTTTGTTTGTTGAATTGGACGCTTCCAGATCATTCCACCGAATGATTTCATTTCAGGTCCGTGGAGCTGTTAGTACAAGACAGCATATCCATTTAATGGGTCAATGCAAATTCAAATCAATTAGTTGAATGAGTTTTTCCCTGATTTCACATCTATAGCCACATGCCAGCGCACTTTCAAAGAAAGTACCGGAACCAAAGTTTCCACCTCGTCATCATTTTACCCACCAGTATTGCAAGCTATTTGGGTCATGGACACTAGCAAAAGGCTCATTGTTTTGCTTGACACACAAGTGATTTATGACTGTGCATTTGACCATCGCACACTAAACAAGAATGTTCATTATTAGTGATTATATATTTAAGTGACTGTAAACAGCAGGAATGATTTTATTGGTCATAAGTTTGTCATGTTTTAATTTTTTAATAGTTTTTATAGTGTTTTAATATTAGTGTTATATGTTTCGACATGGACGAGGTCATTTTGTTCTGTGCTATGATGTTTCCTAATATTTATTGTAAAGGGCTGAAGAAGGAATTGGCATAAATTCCGAAACTTGTACCCATGAGACGCTAACTTAGAATTAAATGCGTGTTGATTAGGCGGAAACTTTGCAACTTGCTATATTCAATTGGGCCTTAAAGGTCGCCCAGTATTCCCGCATTCGTTTCCTATGCTGTTCCTTCCTCGCTTCAGTCCATGTCTTGCCAGTTTTTAGTTTTGGCTTTTCTTGCAATCCATGATGTTCTTGGAGTTTCGACTTGAGTGGAACACGTTTCTGGATATCTCATAACTTAATTATTAATAATTAAATATTGTCATTTTTAAGTCCTCGTTCACCAAGATTTTACTCGTGGGATGCAGGGTTTAACCCATATACGTGCACTTTATCTCTCTGTTTCTTTTATATAGGCTACCGGTATTGCCACCACGGAATTTCAACTACCATAATATAGTTAAGTGAACAAGAAACTGTCCTTCATACGTTTTGCTGAACTATTATAAAATATTTGATGTAGTATAATGGTGTAATGATTGCTTTGTATAACTTTTCGAAAATATTTTATGAAATTTCCTTGGCCTTACTGTGGCCAGGAGCGAACCTGCAATCTTGGAGTTGGTAGACGGACACGATAACCCACCGTGATCGGCAGGAAAACAGACTACAGCCGAGGAACAGCACACTGCAAGCGCTTGACGTCACGATACAACATCGAGATAGCGTTACAGGGCACGGACTGCATCGAGAGCTTGGCATTACGCTTCCCATCACTACGGTTGGCAATAAAGCATTCAACTAGACACATTACGCTGTAACCATTGCCAAAAACCAATGTAGTATTGTAAGCGCAGGGTTGGCAATACTGTACTTGATGGTAACAATCGCGCAAAATGGCAGACACAGCTGGAATTTAATCTATATAAGTCGTGATCAACTTCCGAGACGGCGGGTGGGTTATAGACATCGGCGGAGTAAACTATATCATCTCCAGATTATTTCCCTACCATTACTACAGGTATTTTGGTTAATTTCAGTAGTTTTAAGAATTTTTTTACCTTTATTCAGGTCGAGGAAAGTTGTACCATTGCACTCTCTAGCCGATGGGATGAGAAGATACCAACACAAAGCAATTTTCTGGGGAGAACAGATTTATTTATGTTACGAGAGAGAATACAGTATCAGTCGCCACCAAAATCCGGAAAATTTTCTATAGGAATAGGTAATGTGACAGGAGATACAGGAGTAAAACATTTTATCGCTAGAGGATGTTATTGCATTCTTTCAGCAGTGCCAACATTATTGTTTGCCGCTGGTTTTGCCACTTAGTTCGAAAGTGGTGAATGCGGAATAAGGCTTTACATACAAACACAAACCTAATCTAGGGCTTATGCCCCAGACCACCTTGCTTATAGTACAAGGAGTAATTTTCATCCACGACTGTCTTCTAGCCTATTAATGGCCAAGGGTTTCGTCCCGACAGTTGTCTAACCAAGTAGCGACCAATAACTTTCTCCCCCAACTTTAGTACATCAGTAATTTTCGTCCAGACAGTAGTCTAACCTCGCTACAGGGGATTGCGGTGAAGCGCATTATTGCAGTCTGTTGGATCTAAGAGAGACCAATGAGATATTGTTGGTATTCTCTGAAATTTTGCATCCGTGAAGCATGCACAAGCGCGGTTGAGTATTTTATGGACTTGAAATATAGTTTGGTCATTAATTATTGTTGAGAGTAGGTACTCCTCCCTTTCATAACTTTCACAAGGCAGATTATTGGAAAATATTATTTATGATTCACATACATTTCTGGGAGTCTCATTAAAAGTTGATTTCAATTTGAATTGTTGCTTCTGCACCCTGTACTAACATGGGAGCATTTGGACCGGGATCTAGAGATTGGAAGGTACTACATAGGCATCTTTGGGGAGGATGGGGGAGCAAGAATAGGTTTGCAGCTCCTGTCAGGCCAGCTGCGCCCGACAGAGGGTTAAGGAAATCGAATTGATAGCAAGCATCCACGTGGTTTTGAAGTGGTTAGGTAGCCGGAACTGCGTGTTGGTAATGAAAAGTTTGTGTTCTGCACAAAGACCAAGAAGCAATAGTCCATTGGGATTACATTTTCCAAGTCCCTGTTTGCCCATCACATGATTCCATAGCCTGTGATCTTTCCCAACTCTGGCATTGAAATCACCGAGGAGCAAGTGTTTATCTGCAGATGGTACCTTGAAGATGATTTCACTTAGCTGATCATAGAATTGAGCCTTTACTTCGTCATCAGAATCTAAGGTAGGAGCATAGGCGGAGAGTCATGAGCCTTTCGCTGATTGCAATGGGCGTAAGTTGGTGATAATTTACCAGTTTGATCTTCACAGCGAAGCCCACACCATGAATACGACATTCACCCTTTCCTTTCCAGAGGATGGTATATCCTGTTCCAGATTCAGTAATCTTGCCTTCAGAAAAAAGCCTAGTTTCATTGAGAGCAGCAATGTCAACGTTGAGTCTTGATAACTCGTGGGTTACAAGAGCTGACCTTCTCTCAGGTGTTCCGTTATTGTCCATATCAAGCAAAGTTCTGATGTTCCATGATCCAATAATCCATTTGTGAGTCTTTACTGTTTTTGAGTTTCGACCGCATGAGGGGTGGCCTGAGTGTGGTTGCCCAGCCGGACCAAGATTGTGACCTTTTCTAGGGCCTTCCCCCCATGTGGGGTGGGCAGCGGTGATCGTAAATAGGCCTGTCCAAACACAGAGTAGTATAGATTAGATATATACATGGGTTGGTTTTTTAGTTTTGGCACCTTAGTTATAACTGGATTAATAACTCACTTAGATGGTTCCAAGTTTCACAGGCCCTCGATGTAGTCCCCACCGTTGCGTACAACGTGTTCCCAGCGATGCGGAAGTCGTTGGATCCTGTTGGCACTGCCCAATCTATTGATGGTACGAAGAGAGCGCTCGGCAGCCTGCTTAACGTCTTCAATGGTACGGAAGCGCTGCCATATTGTTCCCCGAGGGCAAACCATTAATGCGGCGTACTATTGTTCGTTTCTGCAAGACCATCTCCGAGGAGCTCTGAGAAGGAAACGGCGCCACCACATGGTTACACCGCCCATCGTTCTGCATGACAATGCTATGGCACACACAGCAAGCGTTGTGTCGGCATTGTTGGATCGCTGGGGCTGGGTTAGTCCTCTATCACCCCCCCCCCCCCTATTCTCCCGACATCAGTCCCTGCGACTATGATCTCATCCCGAAGATGACAATGACGTTAAGCAGGCTGCCGAGCGCTCTCTTCATACCATCAATAGATTGGGCAGTGCCAACGGGATCCAACGACTCCCGCATGGCTGGGAACACGTTGTACGCAACGGTGTCGACTACATCGAGGGCCTGTGAAACTTGGAACCATCTAAGTGAGTTATTAATCCAGTTATAACTAAGGTGCCAAGACTAAAAAACCAACCCATGTATATACAGTGTACAAGGTGCGGCTATAAATAAACCGGACTGGAATGCTCAAGGGTTTCCAGTTGACGGCAGGCATACGTGGCTGTTGGAGCATTGACCTTCCCCCCCCTCTACTTACTGTATGTTTAAAATTTCAACCGCCAGATACGGTTAGTTGAGTGGCAACCTTTGGTGGAAGCGGAATGTGAGTTGCCCGCCCGTCGGAAAGATAATCACTGTTAAAGTAGAGCAGCGTGTTAATTTGAAATTTGTAGCAAAACTCGGAAAATCTACCTTGGAAGCGTACAACTTGTTGACTGAGGTTTATGATAATGAGTTATCACGTACACAAGTTTTTGAGTGGTTCGAACAATTTTGAGACGGGAGGGAAGACTTTAGTGATGATTCTCATCCCAGCCTTCCTAGAACTTTGAAAACAGCCGAGAACGTTCAACAAGTCGGTACAATTGTTCGAACGTTCAACAAGTCGGTAGAATTGTTCGAGGAGATCGTCGTCCTAGCATTCGTGCAATTGGTGAACTATCAAATTTGAACAAAGAAACTGTGAGGCGATTTTACATGACGATATTGGAATGAGAAAAGTGTGCTCAAAGATGGTGCCGAAACTCGTCATGGCAGAACAAAAGGAAAATCTGAGGAACATTTGTGCTGACACTCTGGAGAACATAGAACGTGATCCAGACTTGCCCCATAACGTTATTACGTGCGATGGGACTTGGATTGTCCAGTATGATCCTGAAACCAAGCACCAATCCATGCACTGGAAGAGTCAGACATCCCCGAGAAAGAAAAAGAGAACGGTTGAGCAATTCGAAATTCCAAGCCATGATGATAGTGTTTTTCATTATTAGAGGGATCATCTACATCAATTGGGTACATGAAAGCCAGACAGTGAACCAGGTCTACTACAAAGACGTTCTGAAAACCCTTCAACGAGTGAGGCGACGGCGATCAGAAATGTGGAAAAATCAGTCGTGGATTCTTCACCAGGGCAATGCACCAGCACACAATGCTTTGTCAAGACGTTTCTAGCGAAACAACATCCCTGTGATGGAACTCGCCAGACCTGGCGACTGCGACTTTTTCCTGTTTCCAAAGGTCAAATCTGCATTGAAGATCTGCAGGTTAGTCCGTACAAACAGTCAAGGCAAAAGTGACGAGACTCTGGACACTATTTCAGAAAATGACATACAACATTGTTTCCAGCAGTGGAAAATCCGCATGGAGCGATGTAGAAATCGTGGAGGGGAGTACTTTGAAGGGGATGCCAATGTGTAATCTGTTGAATAAACGTTAGTTTGTGCATCAGTCCGGTTTATTTATAGCCTAATCTCATGTGATAGAAAGTTATCAAATATAATAGACTTTGTACCAATCATCAAAACTTATTTAAAAAACTAAGATATATATATACACACATCATCATCTTCATTTCCACTTTGCTCTGCTCCACCATTCCTCCTCCGACACAGTGTTCCTATCCAGGTTCAGTTTTCTAATACTAATCTCCACAGAGTCCATCCAACACATTCTTGGTCTTCCTCGTCCTCTCTTCCCAGTCATCCGTCGTTCCAGTGCTCGTCTTGGTAGCCTTACTTCATTCATCCATTTGACATGTCCAAACCATCTCAATCTGTTTTGCTCCAGTTTGTCTTTTAGTTTCTGTACTCCCAGTTCTTTCCGTATATCTTCATTTCTCACTCTGTCCCTCCTAGTTTTCTGAACCATACTTCTCTGGAATCTCATCTCGGCTGCTTGTACTCTGCTCTCATCCCTCTTAGTCATATATATATATATATATATATATATATAGGGTCTTTCATATAAAATAAGAGCGGCAAGCGGCGGCTTTGTTAACCGTAGCTGCCGTCACCTTGGCCGAGCTTTTGGCGTGCCAAGGCCCCCTGCTTTAAGCGTGTGTACAATCCTATATGATGCAGCGGCCTTGCTAGCATGTGTACAATGCTGAAATCTTACTTTAGTTAGTTATTATTGATGAATCTGAAACCCCTATAGTATTGAAAGCGCGTGCATAGTGGATAAGTTCCGATGGATTGTATAAAAATAACAGATTGACATTACCAAACTTGACCTTGCAATAAGCGTGCAGTTGCTCATTCGCCAGTCTAAACCTCAAGTGCTAACATGGTGAGTCAGTTATCATTGCAACATCGTATTTTTTTTGTAAAACTTATTTTAAGTACGTGTCGGCTCGGCGGGTACGTGGTGCATTTGTTCAGCAATTTCCTGATGACGTGCCACCTTCACTAGCACAGATTCACGTAATTGCAAATAAGTTTGACACTACTGGCTCAGTGCTCAATAAAAAACATGCCCGCACACGAACAGTTTTAACAGAGCTCCGAATAAATCACTCACAAAATTAGCACAAGTAGGGGTTTCGGTTTCATCAACAATAACTAAAGTAAGATTTCAGCATTGTACACATGCTAGCAAGGCCGCTGCATCATATAGGATTGTACACACGCTTAAAGCAGGGGGACCTTGGCGCGCCAAAAGCTCGGCCATGGTGACCGCAGCCGCGGTTAACAAAGCCGCCGCTTGGCGCTCTTATTTTATATGAAAGACCCTGTATGTGTATATATATATATATATATACATACAACGCTATAAAAATTCCCCTTCGCAAAACCATTGGTTGCCACTGTCTGGGGCACAACCCCCAGGTTAGGTTTTTGTTTCTTTGTAAAGACGTATTAAAACACAGAATTTAACATGTAAGCATTGTTTAGATCTTGAGACATTTCCAATATGGATCAGCAAGGTAAGCTAACACCAATTTGATTAGGAAGTTTTGACTTCCGTAGTACATTGGCGCTGCTTGTGGCGACATTTGTGCCTTGCAGTGGCCTTCTCAGTATGTACTAGCCATGCATCTTGGTGAGGTGTACCATAACCAACTGTAGAGCCCAATTTCATTGTAAATTTAATAGACCTTTAGTGTCGTCCATTACGTCACGGATGCCACCATTTTGTGTCTGGGGGGGGATTTTAAAGTGTAATGTATCCTAATCTATGCTACTCTCAGAATTTCCTTGCACATGCCTACCCTGCCTGTTATCTCTCTCCTTCCCATTGTCTTGTCTTGCCTCGCATTCCTACCTTTCTATATCCAACTTCTTTGTTGGATGTTTCTGTTTGGCCAGGTCTGATGTATGTTACTATATTCTGGACCTCTTATCAATCTCCGTATCCACCATGCGTAAACTAAACAGCCATATTTATGCGCAAATCTACTATCGAGTATGTGTTGAACTCTTTAACTGCCACAATGAAATCTGCCATGCGTAAACTAAACAGCCATATTTAAATGAAAACGCACGATTGGGTATGTCTTGATCTCTTTAATACTGCTGTAAATGACAGCCTTGGTCTATTGAAGATATAGCGGGAGGTAGGCTGGGTAGGCTACACTTTGAAATACATATTAGCTTGTGTACCCATACATTATTTTGATCCTCAAATCCTTATTTCATATTTTGGTACAAGAAGAAACTCCAGGGACATTGTTGGAGGAAACCATACCATAAATCACCAATGTTAAATTTCCATTGCGACTTTAGGAAAGATTTTGTTATAGTGCACAAGTTCTTTTGAAGACTTCTCCATATGGTGATGACATTATCACTGCTTTCTTCATATACCGTAGTTCAAGATCAGGCTAACAGATAGAATTTAAATCTAAAAAATTATATTTTATGCCCTACTTGCCTTTTTCCTTTGTCTTGTAAAATTTTGTTACAGGATGGATCCGAAACATACTTAAAACATTGTGTTAGGTAACAGGAAAATCCTTTTGTATGTTGTGTTTGATTAATTTCAATCCTCTTTTGCTGTGTCGGGTTCATTGGCGGTGTGATGTGGGTAATTATATTTGTTTCATGCAGGTGAACGAGAAGATATACTGCATTATACTGACATCATTGCTAATCGCTGTTTGACGGTGGAGGTCCTCGTGAAAACTCCTAGAGATGTCACTCAAGAGGATGCCCTTCATCAAGTGAACAGTTTCATCGATGGACTTATCGTGACCTTGCGCGCAGATCCCTTTGGAACAAAGACTAGGTGCCTTGCCTTCATGAATGCTTGTTCATCACAAAATCAAGGTGCTTCTGATAAGAACTTTGAATTAGCCATCTTAGGGTGTACTCTGGATGATCAAAAAAGAGTGAAGAAGCGGCTGCAAGGATTGTTGGATTACATTGATCAAATTTCGGACTAAAATAATAAGGTAATGATGAACTCCAATATGTTTCTATATGCTGTACTTGGATTAGGGAACAGGGAGAAGCTAGCATAATGGGTCTACTGGAGATAACGATTGAAACTGAACAGCTTTGTGGGCTATGAAATCAAAATATGTGATAACTTCATCAATGTCATGTCATGTGGGTCTTACTGTCACATAAAGTGCATATCTGATATTCACAATATTTTGCAATTTTATTTATATTGTGCATGTATGACCTAGAATTGGGCTACAGAATGGATATGTCTTGTGTGTGCATAAAATTATTTCCATTGGTATGGCACATATTCTGGTTAGTGATGGTTCACGACAGGTTAGTCCATGCTTCAAGTGTGTGTTACGATGCGCATTGTTGGTATCGGGTACTACTATATTGTACATTACCGATGTCGCCACTACGTCGGGTCGAGTTCATCCTTCTGTCTTCTCTCCATCTCTGATGATTACTTAAGTCCAGGGTTACCATACATCCTCCTTTAAGATAGTGAAAAGGGCTTCTGACAGATTTTCTATACATCCTCCTTTTAGTTAGTGAAAAGGGCTTCTGACAGATTTTCTTTTCAGAGTAAGCCTATAAATGCCTGGGTTAACTACAAATTTTTAACAAAATGTTTAAAACATATAAAATAATCTCAACAAAGTGTTTTGATGATTTTTATAGTCTTCAACAATTTGCAAAAGAAACTGAAATCAATCTTTGAGTTGTGTTCTTTGTTTTAATACAAGTAATAAAGAGAGATGTTGAAACCTGCTTGGTATTGTTGTGCTATTCCTACGCTCAAGGTAATGTCAAGAAAGTTTTCTCTTGTGCAGAATCGGTGGTCTAAAGAACAAAGTACCAGTATTTTGACTGCAGGTTCTGTAAAAATATTTCAATTCCTCACTACAATTTTTGAGATACAGTTTTTTTGATATATGCCAAAAATACATTCAAAAATTATTTTACTTTACTTCTGACACTGAAATAGAGTCCCCGTCATCATCATCAGGCCTTCACTCCAGCAAGCCGGGTGCAGTAGTGCAAAAGCCTCTTCCAATTTGTTTTATCCATCCATAGCTGTTCTTCGGATATAATATACCAGTTTACACCTCTCTTATCTACATCCTTTGAAACTTTTTCACCCACAAGTCTCGAGATCGTCCTCGGGGATTTTTGCCAGGAACTATCCTTGCAAAATATAAGCTCTAAAGAGTTATTTCTGGAACCATCCTTGTCATATGGCCATAGCATCGTAGTCTGTCAAGTTCCATTAATTCCAAAAGGCTTTTTTTCCAATCCAAGCTCTTCACAGATATTAACATTATTTTATCCATATCTTTTGTAAGCAGGAATGGAGGAACTTCATTTCAGCAGCCTGTAGGCGGCTGTTTGCTGGTCCTGTCCCTGTACTCTGATTAATTACCAGCCGTAGGGAATGGAATGGTGTAACTTGCTTGTATGGGAACTTACCCTAAGCAAACATGTTGGTTATGCCATCAATTTTTCTCCTGAAAATTAAAAGAAGAAAGATGCCCTCTTTTTCGCTTAACCTTTTATGGTAACCTGGCATAAGTCCTCTCTATTAATTCCCTTTCTGGCTTAGTGATGGTGCCTGATATTTGCCTTTTTATCAGTGGCTAATGTGTGATAGACTTTCAGCTGTAATTATGGAGTTTCTGTGATGTCCTTAACATTATTTATGTTTGACCCTCACTATTATATGTCTGAAAACTGTATCATAATGATGGTCATTATAACACTATTTTTCATTATGAAACAGTTTCTCCCACCAATCACAGCTCAAGAAACAGCTGTTTGACCAATTAGATAAGGATACCTTCGCGCATGCGCTCAAAATCCAACATGTATATATAAATTACTGAAAGTGCACCGTCCATATGTTCGCGTAAATAAACTGGTGAAAATGAGACAAGAAATAGCACTGTACCTTAATATACCCAATTTCTACACAGCGCGTTGATTTCAAACGACTACGGTGACAGTTTTACTGAATACTGGTTCACGATCTGCACATATGGCACTGAAGCACACAGAGCGCATGCGTCGGTCGACCAGAGAGCTTGGAACACAGAGATATGCTACCTAGCGCACCACCCGATCACAAAATTCTAGTTACCGAACAGATATTTATGAATACCGGTATTTATGTTAAAACATATAATAAAGTTATAATTATCGTCGAACATAAACGGTCGTATGCAACTCGCCTATAACGGTAATTAAGACACTCGTATGGAAATTATAAAACTCGCATACGCTCGTTTTATAAAAATACTCGTGTCTTAATTTTAGCCATTATAGGCTCGTTGCATAATGTACTATTATGCAGTTAGTGTTCATATCACTTTGTTGTTATTATTTTCAGGTGTTCATTTTTGTTTTACATCTCATTTTCATTCATTGTTGTTGTCTTTTCCAGGGTCGCCACCATCTTCGATGAAGGATTTGATGTTCTCGTACAACTCAAGGTGTTCCAGCTCCATATTGGAGTTGCCCATCATTTTTAGCTTGATTGACACTACATAGTAAATCAGTGTTTGTGAGCATTCTGTTCATTGTCTTGCCGAGGAGATCTTACATTTCATGTTTAAGACTGATGCTGTGACTAATTTCCAACAATTGTTATATATATGTAATGTTCACAGAATGTGCTTAATCAGAGAGTATGCTTACGCTGTAAATTTATCAGAAGTTATGTAGTGCTGTGACTGATCCAACATAAATTTCATAATTAGTATTCTTTGCCAGGTAAATTTTTACACTGTAGAAATTAAATTTTGTATTCATATTTTGGAAGTGTAATACTTAAATGGTGATTTAAACAACACTGAGCATACTCTTAGTAATAGTATAGGTAAATGTCAATGGCATTTTTTAATAAAGTTTACATGCCTAATAGTTGAGCAAAATACGGGTTGAGCACTTTAAACTCATCTGATAATGATCTTGTAAGGTTTCTTTTCATGTATTTCAGAAACAATGGAGAAAGTACCATATATACGTGAATACTGCCAGCCATGAAATAATTCTCACATGCTGATTTTATGAAGAAAAATGGATTTTTAGTTTCATTTTGGCAGCATTAGATCAGGTAGTATGATGCTCATTAGGGCATGGTTTTGGTGGCCATGGAAATTATCACAATATTATGGTGCATGCATGCTCAAAAGTGTTTTTCACAAACCTAAAGGAAGATCCACTTCCCACTAGCAATCATTAGGACACAGCTTTATCAGCTGCAGGTATCACAATGTTACTGTGCACACGTGTTCGGAGATGCAGTCAGCGTCTTTTTACCATATATTATTTCATTTATTCGTGCTAAAAGTACTTAAGTCATAGAAGTTCTGAAGGGTAGACTCAAATAATGCTAGTGTCCCAATTTTTTGCTTGCAGCTTTAAATAAGAATATGCAGGCAGTATTTGTGTATATGCGGTATATGATCCAGGAAAGGAATACAGCAATCAAACTTCACATTGCTCTCGCAAAAACCATTGGTCAGTCAACATTAGAAGACAGGGAAGGGCTAGTGCTGGAAAGACCATTTAATGAGAATATTGTTCTTTGAACTGTTAGAAGAATCAAAAGCTCATTTTCTGCTCTGTATCTTCTAATGATGATCTAGTAATGTATTCACCAGCTAAATACATGTTACCTTTTTGACCTTCAGTATTAGAACTGGTATGGCCACAGCCATATTGTTGGTTTCTTGTATCTGATCTGCAGATCCAAGTACAGTATTTTCTTACACACCTATAGTACCTTGGTCAACTTATCACTACAAATGTATTAGGTAATACATATTGGTGCAAGTTTTGGTCTGCATTCAAACCTTCCTCAGCTTACGTATAGCACTAGTAAACTCTAAATACAAAAGTACCCAACAACACATATTAAAATCATCCAGTATTTCCTTATGAAAGAGGCCTTTTTTGAAGAACAGTTGGCACTAGGGTAAATTAGACTGTCATTTAAAATCAATCTTCTTATTTTACGAGGAACTCTTCTTAATATTGAACACAATCGTCTCAACACCTGCGTTAGAATGCTTTGTAAACTTGCTTCACTACTTGGAAAAATGAACATTTGTTGATCTTATTAGAAAAATGGAGCTGTTAGAAATATTGAATTGGTCCAAGTTAAAGGTGTCTTCTTTGTTCCAAGGAGCTGCGGCTTAGTGGTGTTATGTCATGGTATTATTCTTATAGGGGAATGCTTTAAGATGAAACACATTGATTGCTGTGTTCAAAAAGATGTTGGATACTTTTGTTTTTGAAGTTTCCTAGTGCTATATATAAGCTGAGTAAGGTCTGAAAGCACCGAAACTTATTCTCATATGTATTAACTAATTAATTTGTACTGATAAGTTGACTAAGGTGTGTATGTTTAAGGTGTCAATACGGATCAGTGAGAGAGATAACCAATTATAGAGAAAGTATTTTGTGGTCAACTGCCACTTGGAAAGATTGCACTTTGCCACCATCACCAATTTGTAGTTGGGGTGAAATATTTGCATTTGGTATCCCATAATTATTTTTATGAAATTGCAACCAAATATTTTTCAGTGAGAAATCTGGAATCTCACTGCTCAACAACTGATGTGAAACTTTACTACAAATGTCCTCATTATCCTCACTGGTCAGGCAAGTTCCAATGGTAGTCTGTCCAAAATTTCATATGAAAGTTTACATCCTCTTCTCCTCCACACAAGCTTACCTTTGGCACATTTCTTTCAAGCAATTAATGTAAGCACCCAATGAATGGCCCTAACCTATCATTAGCTTTGCTACCCTAATTAAAACACCAGTGAAAATCATGGATTAATTTAGGGTGTAATGTTGGTTTTTTGCATCTTGAGCCCCTCAGCAAAGGTTGCAAATCATGGGAAGATACTCATAGTAATTGTTCTTTCCAGAACAGAAGTACTCGTTGCATAATATATTTAAAGAACTCTAGTAGAAACAATGAGATGATGCAGTGAATTGCATTAAATCCCAAATTAATCCATGAATCACACATAGTCAAATGTTCCAATCTTTATTGAGGCTATTGTGCTAGGAAAGAATAAGAAAAATCTATTAAAATTACAAAATCTAAACTGTAAATTGTGCAACAAATTAAAGTGAGGTAAACAATCATTAAAAATAACTCCAGGCCAGATTACCTTAAGTATTCTAGCTTCGTATCTTAAGTTCAGTTGTCAAGATAAAAGTTTGTATTCGATTAGTTTGATACTTGTTTTGCCATGTGTATTATGATCTTGAGGTTTAGCCCATCCAATCTCTTCCTTATTTTCAAAAGTTATTTTATATGAGAAACCCATTAAGAGAGAGAATTTCTTCACACACAAATTCTATTCTCTCTGTAATTTCCAACTAACATTCCATACTTATAAAACTAATGTTTATTTATGTACTTAGAAACTAGGTAACAATTCCCTGCCAAGAATCGTGACTAGGGCTCGGATTTGTAGGTGCTAAAAATCGTGAGAATATTTATTTTTTATGTACGGTATTGAAAATACCTGAAATGTGACATAAAAGTAGAAATATTTAATTATAATTTAGTTTATTAATGTGAATATAAACAATATGCAGCACTCACAAATGCAATTTATGCTATGGCTCACTGATTGCTGAAGAATTACAATACACAACAAGATACGTCTTCAGGTTGTCCATCATAAATGACTGATGATTATCGCGAAACACTTCTTCGAAGGCGTGAAACTGCAGCAATGTTTCTTGCCCTCGAGGTGTGGTGCAACTTGAGATCACTGCTGAGCGAGCCTTGATTGCTTTCCCACATGGTTGGCAGAACGGATTGCTCCCATCAGAAGTAAAATTATCCTTAAACTCTGCAACATACTGCTACAGACGATAACTTGTAGTTGCTTTTACTTTAGGCATCGTAGAACTGCCTTACACTTCACAGTGCCACAAATGAACTGCATGCGAGTGCCACTGTTCCTGGGTAGCTGGGGGTGAAGGTCTAGCACGTGGTGCAATACGGCTTTGGACAAGGAAATCCCCGGCTTCCACAGTGAGTGGGACGGGGCGAAAGGTTAAGAAAAACACAGCTATAAGCTGACTTACGCTGTGCATGAAGATTAGATAGCTCACAGGTTCTTTCCCGTTGAAGTAACTCACTACAAAAAATGCAATAAAAAATGTAAATATTATGTCTTTTTATGTGCTAATAAGTGAAAAGTAGGAATTTATCTAATTATAGAAAAAATGTTTAAAATATTTATTTGCCAAAACATCCGAGCTCTAATCATGACTGTAGATATAATATTGACCCAGGAATGTTGACTGCCATTTGTGTCTTTTTATAAATTTAATCATGTAGTTTTAAAGCCATAATAGTATATTTGAATAGCTTTTAAAAATATATGTATATGTTGGTGTTAAAATATGATACATATCTTCAATAGTATTAATTGGCATCACTGCTGAAGATCGTGAAATATTGTGGTACTTTTGGTGCAAATTTCATGAACGCTACCTGAAGAGCCAATGTGGTACTCGTTCCAGCGGTACATTTTTTCCTGAGATTGTAATAATATTCAGAATATACACTTTGAGGCCAATAGTCACCAGACACTCATTTGTTACTTTTAAAGTCATTGGTCTTGTAGTTGATAGGATTTTTGGAGTACAAGCTTCACTAATTTCTAGACAAAATTTGTCTTGCTGTATTTCCTGGCATAATCGTCACATAGAAAAGCAGGGTACGACGGTCATGTCCATACGGGATTTTATTTTTAAATGTCATATTATTTGCATAATTCGGCATCCCTTGTTATTCCGCATTTTTTACTGGAGCTCATAATATTGAACATAAAACATTCATTTTCTGCATACAATGTGCAAGTTGCTCACAGATGTAAACTCAAAAGATCTGCACCAGACCTCTCTGAAGGTTTCACACCATGGACTCTCATATTTCTGCCCCTCATAATTCCTATTTGGACAGTTTGTCTGAGTCTGTGGGCACTATGCAGGGCTTCCAGCGACTCACTTTTCTCACTATTATTCACTATTTTCAAAGCAGCCTCACCTTTCTCACTCTTTGATAATATTACTCACTATTCTCACATTTTTTTACAAAACTGGTCACATTCTGCGTTAAAAATGGTCTCGTGTGCATAATCAGATTGCTAGAAACGACCCAAAATATACCCAAGATGGGTAGTTCATTTTTCTGCCACCGGTGCCTGAGCGCACTGCCGGCAGCGGCCAGGCGGCCAGAAAGCATGAAAAGCTTCCATAGTGCAAAACCACAGCCGGAGCCGTGCAGCGCTTGCCGAAAATTGTAACAAAGCGTTTTTTTTAAGTTCACATTTATATTTTTGTTTTACGATTTAAATTTCCAGAGTGTTGCATTGATTTTCCTATCCATTATTTCCAAGTGTCCTCTAACTACATGAAAAATCACAAACAGTACTCATAGATATTAACATAGGCGCAATTTGGTTGACATTTTTGGGGGGCTAATTTGTTTTTGAGATACACATTCTTAAAAATTTTGTCTATTTCAATACAGTTTTGTAACATTTTTGGGGGGCTATGGTTGATTTTGGGGAGCTTAGCCACCCAAGCCCTCCCCTTTAATTGCCCGTACAGATATCAACAAAAGTTAAAATTATGAACCAGATATATGGCCATAAATGCGAATAATGCTATGAATTAACTCACTATTTACGTTCTCGCTTGCTGGGCCCAAGGTTGCAGGTTCGTATCCTGGCACAGTCAGCTGGCATTTGAGGGTGCGCAAATGCGAGGGAGCCGTGTCCGTAGATTTACTGGCACGTTAAAGATCCCCTTCGGGGCAAAATTCCAGCACTCCGGCTTCTCTAAAAGCCAGTGCAGTTAAAAGGGACGTAAAACCAATAACATTATTATTATAACTCACTATTTACTCACTTTTTCATACAAAAACTCACCTTTTTTTTTTCACTTTTTTTTTTTAGAAAAAAACCTCACTATTTTTGGACGAGAGAGTGGATGGAAGCCCTGACACTATGCTATGCGGCCACACTGGTGTAGTCAGCCACTTCCATGGAATCATTGTTAGAGAGCTTTTACAACTGGATACCCTTCCTGATGCCAACCACACAAGAGTTTATGATGATTGAAATAATGGCATGTGGCCTCCAGAGAAGCATGGGGCAGGTGTGAGCCAAATCTGTTGCTTAGTTATGGGCTGGACAGAAATGAAATTTAGAAGGTTCCTTCTAAGGATTTGCCTAGAGTTGAAAATGGGGAACCACAGGAGAACCTCTTCAAGAATGATGAACGTTGGGGGTTATTTTATTCTCTATTCGTGAGAAATGTTCACAGTTTTTGTTGCTCTCCGTAGTCTTTCTGCTACTTCACACACCGTAAAAAGACAAGCATCACCAACCTGTGAACAAAATACGGGGCTCTTGTTCGAGTGAGTTTGGCATACAACCGATGCCCCATTTACAGTAATTCCAAAGATTGTTTTCAAGTCTAAGCTTTGAGTGAGACAGTTAAGCTGCAGCTCTTTTCCTAAAACAGCAGCATAATTGCTTTATAGTCATTATTGTGCTAATACAGAAAAGGGCTCATCCCAAACTGTTGCCGAAGTGTGACGTGTGTTATTGTATAAAATGTCTGGGTATGCTGAGTATTTCCTCGCATAATGCGTCGCACCCTACTTTACAAATACAAAACATTGGTTCATAAAATTTCTTGGCATAAACGTCGGATAGCACATTAATATTTGTGCGCTCATCGGTTTCACACATTGCCACGAGCTTGTCAGAAGAAAGGAGGCTCATCTCTATGCCTACAGGCAATGACTCGCACTACGCAAGCGGACGGCATAGGGCACGCTCTGTGCCAGTCCAGGGGAGTGAAATTTGTATGGACCCATCACATTGTGAGTTGGCCTCGGATTGACGAGTTGCTGTATAAAGCGCTGCTAGCCCCAGTTAACCGATGTGAAAACAGACTGTTATTAGTGGAAACTTACTTAAGAGACACTCAGTGTCTAACATCAGCTACTTCCATTGAAATATCACAACTGAGATTCCTGAGTAATGTTACACGTGGTGTTCACAATGAGAAATTACTGTACAAGACTTATACAGTGATCTTGATGAAAGTGAAATGCACACGATTACAAATTAAGAGGTATATCATAAAATACAGTATGTGGTTTTCTTCTTTGAACTTAAATATTCTTTGCATAATCGTCGCACCCTGCTTTGTTTCCCATGAATTTTAGGCTAAAAGTATGCGAGGAAATTTGGTACCGGTACTCAGAATGGCCCAGGCCCAAAGCAAGATAAACAGCTCCCAATTACTCAACACTGTTCATTAGACATGTATGACAGAGTGTGTACTGCAACTTTGTTTTTTTTTTAGAATTCTTATTTATTGGGAAACAATTGACGTACAGTATGCATCATTAGTTATACCGTACATCTCTGAATGAAATAAAATATTTGTTACTTTTCATAAAATGTTCACTTAAAGAGTTCACCAGAAGTTCTCAACTTTTCACTCCTTAACATCCTTTTCCAGTGGCTGTATTGTTCGAATCATTCCAGATGATCTTCTTCTTCTTCCTAGCATTGTCCCGCTGGTGCAGGGTCCGCTTTTTTGGTCATTGACCTCCATTTTGTCCGGTTTCGTGCGTCAGCTGGATTTGGGCCGGTAATTTTTAAGTTACCATTTATAGTGTCTTGCCAACGCTGCTTCGGTCGTCCTCTGGTGCTTTGGCCTTCAACCTCAAAATGAAGGAGAGAGTTAGTAACAGTATCAGGCGCTGCATGCAGGGCATGGCCATACCATCAGAGCCTTTTCTCTCTCCTGATGATGATGATGGACATTATTGTAAAAGATCTCTGGCTTCCTGTTTGCACCACCACCAAAACCTCTCTACTTGACTGAAGTCCTTTACAATCATTGTCAAGCTGGTTTGATTAGTTACTCAACATATTTCTGAATTTACCGGTCCCAATTAGTTAGTGCTTCCCCCATGTTTACACTGAACTACATTGATAACAGTGGACCATTCCGCTAACTGTGAGAAATCTTGAAGATATCGCCCAAATTAATGATCCCCTTTACAAGTAACACAACTTGCTCCATTGCTCCATGCCATCAAACGCCTGCCTTTACTTATATAGCATCAAATCCTGTGTCTAGTGACTTTTGGCTACATAATGTATTGTATATTCTCAGAAGGTTGAGATTGAGTTGAGATATTTTTCATTTGATGTAATTTGTTAGAGTAAATTGTTGAAAGTGATTTATCTGCACGATACCGATTCTTAAGCTTTCTGTGTCTTGCAGTTTTGGAATATCAATTATAATGACGCAAGGCGAGATTTTAGACATACTGTTCTGAGCCGCTTCTCCAAATGTGCCACTCTGTGATTGTTTCTTGTGCTACTTCACTTGACCCTTCATTGGAGATTGGAGTCAGACAAATAGCTCCCCAGTTCCAATCGGTGTCACTGGCGAGAATGAAGCCTGGAAATGATATTCCCTGTAATGTGGTATCGAGAATGACATTCTTGTTTGACCACCCGTTGATAATGTGCTATTGCGTGTTATGTAATGATACAACAGCACAATTTACAGGGAAACCATTTATTCTGTTGACTTAATCTGCAAGTCAAGAATATTGTGCACATATGTTCAGTATAACTAGTGCCTAGACGTTTTGGTCACCAGTAAGTCAATTCCACAAGAATGCCTGTACACTTAGTTTCAAACTTGAGAATGAGGAATAGTTTATATTCTGGGGTAACAGTACATACAGTAGCTTCAGTGACCTAAAGGGTTTCCTTTAAATGACAACGCCAAGAGAGATGTTATCACTTGGTGGAAGTACTTGACTTGTAGTATAGAAGTTTTAGAAGCCATTTTTACCAGCGTTGCCTTCGTAATCTATTTCGCTTTTAATCAGTCAACACGTTAATGTGCCCAATTATATTAAGCGATGAGTATATATGTTCAAACAAACTAACTCGAAAGAAATATTACATGAATTATTCATGACTTAATTAACACACAAACAAGGGGAGGGGGTAATTAAATGGAAGACACGTTTCAATCGTCGTGCGATCATCAGATCCTTAGACAAGGTACGGTGGATAGGTTTACACTTATGTACAAATATATTTAGCGGTTTTGGTGACGTAGTTGGTAGCATGCTGAACTGCTATGCCCAAGATGGCAGGTTCAAACCCAGCCAAAGTCATCACATTTTTTAAGAGCGTTAAAATCCTTCACTATGCCTTCCTTCGGAGGGGAAGTAACGTTTGCGGGCCCATGTCATAGATTTATGGCATGTAAAAGAACCTACCACAGATTGGTGGTATGTAGCAAAATTTGTAGGTTATATTTGGCTGGTTAGGAAACACACTATCGAGTCCCAACGTTCGCCGCTAGTGTTCCTGACAGTGGCATCTGGTAGTCAAAGTTGGAACTACTCTGATCATTTTGGGAGCCCTTGGGCGTTCAATCAAAAATGTCCAGCTTATGGCCATTGGCTCAGATTCATGTGTCAAAATATATTTAAAATTATTAAATTACAAAAGTTTAATGTGTCGTTCTTATTTAAAGATGTTATTGCTCAGTTGATCTGCAGCACTTCTATAAATGTTGCATTGTTGTTAAAATTATTTAAGTCAACACTGTGATTTGTTAACTTATTATTGTAATGAACTTAAAATATGAATAGATTACTAGGCAACACTCTAAAATGGCTTCTAATAAGGGAAGTGTAGAATTATTCCAGGTTAGTAAGTGAGGGTAGATAAGTGTAATTACTCATCCAACTTGAGTGCATTATGTTGGAACAAGAGCTATTAGCCTGGCCCTATTGGAGATACAGAACTGGCTCTCGATCTCCTCCTGGTGGAGAGTTGTTCAATATGTTTGTACAGAAATGAGAGAAAATTAAACTAGTTCTATTAAGAACTAAATAGGCTATTTTCATATATTCAACCTATATTTTCCATTCTCCCACCTATATGACCTACATTGTGATAAAGTATAGAACTATTTCAAACTCAATGTCCGAACTTTATAGTCATTTCAGGTAACGACCATAATAATATTTTTCAACTAAATGAGTCGTCCAGTTGCAAAACTCGTTTAATCCACTTGTGAATAAGGATCATGTCGTAAAATTATTTATTTAATTAGTTTATTTTACTTTACTTTGTTTTATTTTGATTTTATTTTGTTTTAAATGGTTTTATTTATTTTTTTGTTTTGTTTTTTGTTTTATTTTGATTTTCCAGAAAACAAACATAAACACAAAAAACACGAAGCAAGATTCAAAAACAAAAGCAATAGCAGAAAACAAAAAACAAGACACACAAAGCAAAAAAGGCAAAAAAAAAGCAAAACCAGAAAACAAACACAAAACCAAAACCAAGAAATGAAAGCAAAAAGTAAAATTCAAAAGCACAAAGCAAACACAAAAGCACAAAGCAAAAAGAAAAAGTAGAAAACGACAAACACAAAAGATATGTGAGGCAAAGTCCAGAGAAAAGTTTCTCATGAAATTGATTCTTATACACAGGTGGATTAAAAGAGTTTTGCAACTGGACGACTCAAATGATCTTTCTATGGTACCAGTGCTTACATTTGTTGCATCTAATCCCCATTCCGACCACATTTATGGTATTTGCAGGGTTTGACCAGAAATGAAAGTGACAGAAGTGGCAGCTCCAGGTAGTCAAGAATTTAGAAAAAATAGTAGTTTTGGTGCAGGTCGGGCGAGGCATGAGCCACGTATGTTGGCGTAGTTTCCAGGCAGCAGCTGGCACAGCAGAAAGAGTACAGAACGGTATTAATGGGGTCGTGGAGTCAAGTCCCTGTGCGAAAACCTTTTAGTCTTGTTTTTTTTTTAAATTTGTATGTTACTTATACTGCAAATAAACTGAAATAATGCTCAGTATATTGCATCTGTTGGTGAGATCGGCACCTGCCGGTATCGACCTCCATCCTGATCGATAGGCGCAACTAGTGCCCTCAACTAACTATTAAACAGTTTGTTTTATGATCTGTTCAGGGCACAACGCATTTAAACAGTTCATGTACTTTGTGTTAAATAAATCAGTTGAATTACATTTAAACGAGCGTTAAATTTCATTGCCGCTTTAAAACCTCGAATGACCCAGAACGATTGGCTCAGATTTAAATTAACTGAAAACTGGAAACAGCGGGATCAAGCGGACACACAAAGAGAAGAACGCTTCGAATCGGCAGACATCTTGCTCGCTCGAGAAACTTCTGGACATCGACAAAGCGAGAAGGAACAAACGCCGTCTTCTCGAATATTGTGTGCTTGATCGTGAGTGAACAGTGAAAAAGCCAATCGCGTGTTTGGACAATAACACGCGACGCGAATTTTGGCTTTTTGCGAGTGTTTTGGACTATAACTCGTGACTCAAGAAAACGTGCGAGTTGTGTACAAACGTGCACAACACGAAATTCCGTAGGCCTATTTGCGAGTGTTCCGGACAATAGCACGCGACGCAAAGTGTATGGCCGGTTGCGAGTGTTTCAAACAATAACACACATCACAGCAAATTTATTGTGAACAAGCGTGAGTGTACCGGACATTAACACGCGGCACGATTGAAGTGAGACAATGAATTCAAACGGTGTAGTGCGCATCGAGGCCTTGGGGCGCGATAATTACGACACCTAGCGGCTTCGGTGGCGTAGTCGGTAGCATGCTGAACTGCTATGCCCTAGATAGCGGGTTCAAACCCGGCCGAAGTCGTCGGATTTTTTAAGAGCGTTAAAAATCGTTCAGTATGCCTTCCTTCGGAGGGGAAGTAAAGCCGGCGGTCCCATGTCATAGATTTATGGCATGTAAAAGATCCTTCCACAGACTAAACTTGTGTAAAGCAAAATTTGTTAAGTTAGATTTCGTCAGAACGCTCTATCAAAGTTCCAACGTTCACCACTAGGTATCATTGATATCTGGTGGCGAAAGTTGGAACTACTTGAAATTGAACGGAACTTGTAGCTCACCCTTTAGGGTGTCCGCTGGAAGCAGCTACAGATTCAGGCAAGCAGAACATGTCCTCGGACACTCCCGACACTAAAAGCCATACGATAGATAAATAAATAATTACGACACCTGGAAAATGCAAATGCGCGCTATTCTGATAAAAAATGACGCATGGGGTTATGTCAACCGCCAGATCGTCAAACCCGAGCCGGGTGATGACAATGCAGCCCAAGTGACCGAGTGGACGACTAGGGATGAAAAGGCCATGTCAGACCTAATCCTATCCATCGGACCAAGCCAGCTCAAGTTGGTGAAGAACTGCAGGTCATCAAGCGAGATATGGCAGAAACTTGAGGATACGTTTCAGTCGAAGGGGCCGGCTCGCAAGGCCACGTTGTTGAAGAGTCTAACCTTGCAAAAGATGACTGAAGGTGGCGACATCCGTGAGCACCTCAACAACTACTTTGACTGTGTCGACAAGTTGGCTGACATGGACGTAGTTATTAACCCAGACCAACTTACCATCATGATGCTGTACAGTTTGCCAGCAAGTTTTGAAAATTTCAGAATTGCCATCGAGAGCCGGGACGATCTACCGAAGCTTGAGAATCTATGTACGAAGATAATCGAAGAACACGATGCCAGAATTGCCTCGTCAACACCGATGGAAAATCAAGGCGCCATGTACGTGAAAAAGAAAGGTCCTTCAAGGAAACCACAGTCGAAGCCTCAAAACAAAACACACTGCTACTCCAGTGGTAAGAGTGACAAGGAGAAACAGTTTCCGTTCAAATGCTCGAAGTGCGGAATCAAGGGACATAAGGCAGTGGACTGCAATGTTAAGGTCAACAAAAATCAGCTGTCGGACGCGTCACTCTTATCAGTTGAGGAACCTGATACGTGCCAGATTGTGACGAGCAGCGTCGAAAACCTGTGGTGTCTCGACAGTGGGTGCACGTCTCATCTGTGCGGTGATGCAACTGTGTTTACAGAGATGGACAAGGGCGAGACTGGCAAGCTGAAGTTAGTGAGCAGCGCAACCGCAGAGATAAAGGCCCGAGGAACTGCAAAAATTGCAACAAGTGTAGACGGTAAAACTTGCAACGTTACTCTCAATGAGATTTTGCACGTTCCTGAGATCCGCACTAATCTCTTATCAGTCTCGAAGATGACAGACCGTGGTTTCTCGGTTGTTTTTGGCAAAGAGAAGGTGGAAGTTTTCGACCAGAATGGACTGACGAGGTTAGTTGCAAAGCGCAAGGACAATCTGTACTACGTACAGGGCACCACACTGGAAAAATGTCGAAACGCAGTGTCAGAAGACAAGGGCGACGAGAATGTGGCATCGAAGGAAGGGTCACGTCCACTTTCGTGATCTCGATACGGCAGTGAAGAGCGGATCCATTTGAGGTGTGCAACTAAAAGGGAGATGTGGAGATCTAACGTGTGACATTTGCACGAAATGCAAAATGACTCGAATACCTTTCCCGAAAGAGTCAAATCGTATGACCGGTAAGCTCGATATTATTTACATAGACGTTTGTGGCCCTGTGGGTGTTGTGTCGAACGGTGGATCTAAGTACATGATCATTTACGGAAGACTACTCGAGATGGACAGAGGTACGGTTTATGAAGACGAAGTGCGAGGTGTTGCAAATGTTCCGAGAGTACAAGGCTTTCGTCGAGAAGCAGCACGGTCTGAAAATAAAGTGCGTACAGTCCGACAATGGACGTGAATATGTCAACAGGGAATTTGACGAGTTCTTGAAATCTGAGGGGATCGAGCGCCGTCTCGCAACACCATATACGCCTGAACAAAATGGTGTGGCAGAGAGGAAAACACGGACCCTTGAAGAGGCAGCACGATGTTTACTCCTGCAATCTGGCCTACCGATGACATTCTGGGCAGAGGCGATCAACACCGCAAATTATCTGAGGAACCGATGTCCAACCAAAAAGCTAAACGGGAAGACTCCATTTGAGCGCTGGTTCGACAGAACTCCGACTGCACACTATTTCAAGGACTTGGGGAGCAAGGTGTTCTGCCTGGACAAGACCCCAAACAAGGGGAAGTTTAGCCCTCGCTCAAAAGAGGGAATTTTTGTTGGATATTCGGAGCAGTCGAAGGCTTACCGTATCTGGATTCCTGATACGAAGAAGATCAAGATCACGAGAGACGTTGTTTTTCGCGAGGAAATGACCGCGCCTAAGAAATCAGTCGATGATCTGTTCCCGCGTGACTCTCCGGACAAAGTACGCATTGAACCAGAGGATCCGATCCATGAACTGGCGTTCGAGCTGGTGTCGAGAGACAAAGTTCTGGCAGAAAACCAACCTGATGTTGCTGAATGGGAATTCCCCGATGGCTTCATAGGCTTTCCTTCCGACGATTACTTTGTTGAACCGGAGATCCAATACGATGAGCAACAAGCTGCATCATCTAGGAGAAGAGGCGGACGGCCTCGTTTGATTAGAACTGGAAATCTGGGCGACCCCGCAAGGACTACGGTGATCGACCAGGGGGAAGCGGCTAACGTCGCTGAAATCCCAGTGACCCAGGGTATGTCCAGAGATGACTCACCTGCGTGGATCGAAGCAATGTCAGAAGAAGCTGTTTCACTGATTCGGAGCAATACGTGGAAGCAGGTCGACCGTCCCAAGGGCCAACGTGTGATAGGAAGCAGATTCGTTCTCCGGAATAAGTTTAAACCTGACGGCACTATCAGCAAGCGGAAGGCGTGCGTGGTAGCGAGGGGTTTCACGCAGAGACCAGGAATAGAGTTTCACGACACGTTCGCTCCAATCGCAAGGCTGAGCACAATAAGGACTGCGGTGGCGTTAGCTGTACAAGATAATCTAAAGATCCGACAGCTAGACGTCAAGACGACATTATGAACGGAGAAGTCGAGGAGCAAATCTTCATGGAGGCCCCGGACCACTTCGAGGACGTTCTTGCCCATACTGTTCGAGACGAGTCGGTTGACGAGACTGTGCGAAAGACTGCAGATGAGATGCTGGAGAAGTTGACCAATCGTGACATAGTGTGCTCACTGAAAAAAGCATTGTACGGACTGCGACAGGCAGGATGCGCTTGGTATCACCGTCTCGAGGAAGAGATGAAAAATCTCAAGGCGACTCGCTCGGATGCAGGTCCATGCATGTACCACATCGGACCGGTCGAAGATAGGATTTATATAATCATCTATGTCGACGACATGATGATCATGGCTCGAGACAAGATCGACGTGGTGAGAGACTTTCTGAATACCAAGTTTGAGATCAAGGACTTTGGGGACGTGCGGTATTGTCTGGGGCTGGAGTTCGAGAGGAGCGCCAACCAGATGAAACTCAGCCAGAAAGGATACATAGACGAGGTCCTGGAGAGATTCGGAATGGCAGAGTGCAGGCCTGTCAGCACTCCCATTGATCCAAGTACGAAGTTGCAGAAGGAAGACGTGAACCCTGGCGAACAAGCGGAGAGCGTCCCCTACCGACAGTTGATAGGAGCTCTAATGTACCTGTCAGTGGGAACGAGGCCGGACATATCCCATGCAGTCAGTTCTCTCTCTCAGTTCAACGACTGTCACGGACAGCAGCACTGGAAGGCTGCAAAACGTGTCTTGCGATACCTCGCTAACACACGTGATCTCGGCCTCATGTACTCCAAATCCAGCGGTGATGTACGTCGATGCTGACTGGAGAAGCTGCTTGGTGGATCGAAAATCGTACACCGGATACGCGTTCACACTAGGCGGCGCTGCAGTGAGTTGGGAGTCCAGGAAGCAGCCTACTGTGGCCCTGTCGTTGACGGAGGCCGAATACATGGCCTTGACAGAAGCAACCAAGGAAGCTCTACACATGAGGAAACTCCTGAAAGACTTCGGAAAACCGATAGATGTTGTCCCAGTGAAGAACGACAATGTAGGTGCGCAGAAGCTGACGTTGAATCCAATGTTTCATTCACGGACGAAGCACATCGACATCAGGCACCATTTCGTCCGAGATGCCGTGGCCAAAAAGATGGTTTCGGTGGAGTACACTCCAACGGATGAGATGCCTGCCGACATATTGACAAAAGGATTGTCAAGGCCCAAGCACGAGAAATGTGCTCAAAGCCTTGGCTTGAGACCACATGCACCTGGATAACTCCGGCTGTTGGTCGAGGGGAAGTGTTGGTGAGATCGGCACCTGCCATTATCGACCTCCATCGTGATCGATAGGCGCAACTAGCGCCCTCAACTAACTTTTAAACCGTTCGTTTTATGATCTGTTCACGGCACAACGCATTTAAACAGTTCATGTATTTTGTGTTAAATATATCAGTTGAATTACATTTAAACGAGTGTTACATTTCATTGCCGCTTTAAAACCTCTAATAGCATCTACTAATATTTGCATAAAAGACATGAAACTGAAAGCCAAAGGAACATTTGGGATGGCAAATAAATTTTCAGGAAGGGATTGCAATAGGGGTGTACACGAGTGCGTCATACATTTATGATTTCACAGTTGATGATCTACACGTGCTGGGGTGATATTCATCGTAAGAAAAGTGGAAGCAATAATTTTCTCGGCATCTTGCACACTCAATAAACACCACTTTTTTTTAGAATTACATGGTTGCTTTAAAGTTGCTATAGAAAACCAAAAAACATTCCTCGCCCAGCCTGTGCCAAAAATGCTATATTTTTTTGCTGCCACCTGGAGCTCACACGTCACTTTTGTCACTTTTATTTCTGGCTAAACCCTGCATGTGCCATAAATTTGGATGAAATCAGTGATGACTAGTAGACATGATCCCCTTGCAAAAGAGAACTCTCACCAAAACACGGTGAACACTGGAAAATTTGTATCCAAAGTCATAAGATGAGGCTTATCTACAATACATGAATACAACACAAGGAGTTGTGTACCGCTGGCTTTAGCAACTTGCAGAGAGACCGACTCCATAGAACATCAATAATGTTCTTTTTCAGAAAAAACGTGCGTATAAACTATGATTTACAATACCAACATTAGGAAATTGGGGGTTGATGACCTTGGTTTTTCACCATTAATTACAACCGCCACCACTACAAGAACAAGTAGTTCCGTGAAGAACTATACAGCCTATTTTCATATATCCTGCTCATGTTAATTGTCTCTATCAACATACAAAATTTCAGTTTAATTGCTGTAACAGATTCGTAGATATTGAGAACAGTCTAAATATTTGAGATGGTCGCCAGGATGGATTTTTATTTTTGTACTCTTACATGAAGATTATTGTGTACGTCTGGTATTCAAACTTCAATCGCATGATTAGAACACAAGAAGTGAAAAAGAGTTTTTAAAATTACGCACAGCAGCCATCTTGTGATTATGCAAACAATTGAAATAAATTACATGCCAGTGGATCAACATTTGTATAAACATTTAACTGCAACGTTTCACGGCACTCGGATAGTTAATTCGCGAGAAACGTCCATTTAAATATGTATACTTCGCGTCGCCGCCATGTTGGATTTGTGCTCACCAGGTTACTGAAAGTCCTATAGATGAACATATGTTCATAGTCTCTATGAACATAAAAATAAATAAGTTTGGTTGCTGTAAAAGATTCATAGATATTGAGAACCGTCTAAATATTTCGGAAGCTCGCCATTTAGGATTGTTATATGTATAGGCCATAGAGTTATGTAACATTCAAGGGCAATTATTGCCTAGCTTCATTATTCAAACTTTCACTTCGATCGCGTGATTACGACACAAGAATGAAAATGAAAATCCACAGCCTGCTTCCAGTCTCCGACCGGGTCAGGAATGGAATGAATGAAGCCCCCATCTAGCGGCGAGGATATGAACTGTGCCGGCTGCCGAGGCCTGACGCACTCCTCTGGGGAAATGATTAAATGAATGACAGATGAAATGAAATGATAGTGGAGAGTGTTGCTGGAATTAAATTTTGACAGGGAAAACCGGAGTACTCGGAGAAAAACCTGTCTGCCTCCGTTTTGTCCAGCACAGATCTCACATGGAGTGACCGGGATTTGAACCACGGACCCAGCGGTGAGAGGCCGGCGTGCTGACGACACAAGAATAAAAACTTAATTTTAAAATTTCGCACAGCCACCATCTTGAGGTTATGTAAACAATTGAATTAAATTAGATGGCAGTGCATTACAATCTGCAAAATCATTTACTGTACCACATTTCACTGCGCTCGGAGAGTTAAATCACGAGAAAAGTCTATTAAAATATTTCAAATTCGCTTGGTCGCCATGTTCGTTTTGTACTATACAGGTTTATGAAATATACATAGGTAAACTTGTATCAGTACCCTTAATCACCGTACAAAATTGCATGATGATATCTGTAATTGTTTCGGAGATATAGAATGTCAGTGAAATATTTCGCACAGCCGCCATTTTGAGGTTATGTAAACAATTGAACTAAATTAGACTCCAGTGCATTACAATGTGTATAAACATTTGCTGTACCAAGTTTCATTACGTTTGGATAGTTAAATCGCGAGAAATGTCTATTTAAAAGTCTCAATTTCGCTTGACCGCCATGTTGGATTTGTAGTCACCAGGTTTTTGAAAGTCTCATAGGTAAACTTCTGGTAGTGCCCTTTATCACCGTACACAATTTCAGGGCGATATCGGTAATAGTTTCGGAGATATTGAATGCTAGTGAAATATTTCGCACAGCCGCCATGTTGGATTGGTGAGACGTAACAGAATTTGAAGGGCACGGTCGGGGTCGCCGGGAATAGTGCTATGAACTTCCCGAGTTTCATTGAAATCACTCCAGCCGTTTAGATTTTATTGGGACACACACACCTCACACGCACGCACACACACACGGACAAAAGGTGATCTCATAAGCCTATTTTTTCAAAATTGAAAATAGGCTAAAAATTAGATGCTAGAACATGTAACTTCCATATAACTTTCCTTATATAGAGTGGTCAACCAGCCCCTTATTATTTAAGTGTTATGAAACCCAAACTAACATTACATTGCAAAGGAAACACTGCTATGCACAATTCCCTGCCAAATAGTAAGGACCATTCAACAAAAATGTGCTTTATTGCTTTTTAAACGTACACACCTACCCATAAAACAATCTAAATTAATAGGTTATGCCGTGTAATCTGTAATGGTAGAATATTACATGAAAACTGTAAACCATGATTGAAGACTTTGACAAAGAGTTTGAGGTGAAACTGCCTCAGTTGGAGTGGTAAACGTCTAGCCCATCTCGTGTATGTTGTCTTAGTGGCTGAGTCTGTTAAGGCCTGGTCAAACGTGTGTGAGAATCTGTAGCATATAGTGCTTCAAATCCAGCATGAGGCATATATTTTGAGGACACAATATTAAGCCACGCCTACCAGTTCACATCACCACACTTAATATTTCACTTACAATGTTTTCGTATAATAATTTTATTAATGCAGCCAATGGCCATGTACTTTTCTTTTCAGGACGGGTCAGGGAAGAGATATTGGAAGGAAATTAGCCGTGGACCTAATGAAAGGAACCGTCCCGGCATTTTCCTGGTGGTGAAAATGAGAAACCTCGAAAACCGTTCTCAGGACGGCCGAGGTGGGATTCGAACCCACGCTCTCCCGATGCCAGCGAGGCACAAGGTACCTCGTTAGCACTCTCAGCCACCGCAGCCGGTGCAATGTTTTCGTATAAAGAGTACATTCATGCAAGTTTATGGAGGTTGTTCCATGTGATCTGTAATGGTAGAAAGTTACCAAACACTGCAAAGCATGATTTAAAAACTGATATGGATGTTAATTCTCGAGGTGGTAAAGCCACATGCTGTTTGTGGCAGAGGAGGTTCAAGGCTGGTGACACAAGGTGTTTTCGAATACCGGTAGTGTAGTGGGTTTATTCCAACCTTATGCATTTTCGTGAACGACAGATCGCGCCCAGTTTTAACAAACAAGCAATGTTTATGCTTACCTACCAGGTCACATCACAGCTGTTATTCATTCACTCACGATGTATTCCAGTGAAGAGTACGTTAATATGTTGCTCATTTATGGAGAAACGCATTCCAGTTGCAATGTTTGTATCACGAGCATTTCCTGACAAGACTATACTCTGTGCGCTGCCTGAATAGGAATGACATTTGGCCGGAAGTTCCACGTCAGTCATCACCCCTCTGCCTCTTGACCAATCCATGTTCGCATAGTTGATGTCACAATACTCTGCGTTGCAATATTACAGCCCACGTGCGTCAGTGCCTGGTCAGCTGTATCTCGAGCTTGTACAGTGTGATCGCTTGTTATTCTAACTGTTTGGCAACCTTGTTCCCTGACCACATGGCGAGGCGAAAACTGTCAATCCTATTCTGGCAGCTCACAGAGTATATAGACTGCCAATACGTTCTGTAACCTTATACAAAGATTGCCGTCAACTGGGACACTTGGAAGGTTGTCTTCTGTTAGAGATGCTTCTATAATGTCTTGTCCAAATGAAGAGGGTGTTTTGGACAATGTCCAGAATAATCCTCGTATTAGTACAGACACTTGCTCAACGGACTAACATCAGCTGGTCATCTGCCATGCAAATACTGCATAACAATAGATTTCACCCATACCGTCTCCAATTACACGGACATGATTTTGATGCTAGAGTAGCATTTTATCAATGGGCATTACACAACCTTTTTATCAAGAGCCCTGTTTTCAGATAAATCATCATTTCACTACATTGGCATCGTAAACCAGCATAATATGCACTATTGGAGTGCAGAGAATCCCCATTGGGTAAGACAGGGTGCATTTCAAATGCAGTGGGGAGTAAATGTCTGGTGTGGGATCTTTGGTCAGTATCTAATTGGACCATATCTTTTCAACTGTCATCTAATGGGAGCATACTACCTTCATTTTCTGCAAAATGAACTACCACATATGCTGGAGAACGAGCCATTGCGCGAGCGATTGTGAATGTGATGGCTACAGGACGGGGCTCCTACCTCACGAATCGGTAGTCTTCCGGAATCACCTTCTTACCTGATCTTCAAAAATGGATAGGAATGGAAGGACTCGTTCACTGGCCCGCCAGATCACCCTGTCATAAGCATATAGACTTCTTTCTGTGGAGTCACTTCGAGTATGCAAAGGAGTCTGAAGATCCTGATCATGCCAAGCTATTACACCTCACATTGTTACAATGAGCAAGACAGTCGTGCTGAAATCTGTATAAACCAAGGTGGTCTACATTTCAAACACTACGTGCACATTTAACCACAAATTACCTGACTTTCTAGTTTTCTTCCGTTTATCTTTACTAAAAATTTGAGTAAATGCAATTGAACAACACAAGAGTGAATGAAGCGACAGTATTCAAGCCCAGTGAAGTTGCATGTGAAGGAACAACCTTTAGAAAAGTGCAACACAAGCAGGAGAAAGGAAAGTCAGCCATGTTAACAAGCCATGCGGTGGGAGAAAGCTGAATGAATGAATCCTACAATTCTTTGGCCACATTGCAAGATGTGGAGAAGGGAGCCTAGAAAGACTTCTTGTTGCGGGAAGTGTCCTTGGATGGGCTCCCCACATGTCAGACCGACACCAACAAGTGAGTAACAAAGATTCCCTGGCTGGTACATAGCCCAGGAATTGTAGGTTTTAACCTTGAAAAAATTTTAGTAAAGCTGAAAATTGGTACAGTTGTCCTATTTGATATTCTTAACAACATATTATAAGTCCCCAGTCTTTCCGTGTCGGCTTCCTGGATTTTCAGCCGTTTGAACTCCTGGAATGCTGGAGAAGCAGGTGGTGTCGCTGGAATGCGCATTGTAAGCGAACGATGTGGCTTACAGTGCTCTAACTTGGCTTAAATCAAAGGAGAAAAAATAAGCTATAAGCTAATTCATGGGTTGGCATGTTAGCGATACTTCCGGTCTAACAGGAAACTAAATAATGCTGCAAAATTTAAAAAAAGAAGTGCCACGTTTTTCTTTTTTTGACGTTTGTTGGCAAACTATCACGAATATCGCAGACAAGTCTTCTATAAAAGTTGTTGGCGACAAAATAAGCTTTCATTGGATGTATTTATAATTGATATCCGAATAATAGTTGCCGAGCTATAGCGGTGTTAACAAAAGATTGTTACGTCATTCTCTTCGCTACACAGACACTGCGACTGGGACGCGCTCTGATTTTTCATTGTTACATCCGACAGGAGCTTCCTTTATCTATGATATATGAAGTGCTTCCCCTCTTTTCAAAATATTTCACGCTTAAACCCACCCCTCTCAAATAATCCCCCCCCGCAAAAAATATAGAAATTTTTTGAATTTTTTTTAGTTTTTTTAATGAAAATCACCCTTTTTGTACATCTGCTCCTAATAGTGAAAATAATTCAATTTCGTATTTTGAGTCCCCCCCTGCAATCGACATCTCTTCATTCTTTAAGGTGTTCTCGGTGCGTTTTTTACGTGCTTTATTGAGCTAGATACGATAGAGAAATAAATGAGCGGGGGAGGCAGACAGAAGCATTTCGGAGGAGTGTGAGAAGCATGTTATGGAGCAAGGATGTCCCTCAGAACAGCAAAAAGATCATATATCGGACGTACTATGTCCCTATCCTGATGTATGCCTCGGAGACCTGGGTTATGAAAGGAAGGGAGAAGAGCAAAATACAGGCCAGTGAGATGAGGTTCTTGAGAAGCAGTATTGGAGCTACAAAGATGGACAGAATAAGAAATGAGAGGACCAGAGAATTAATGAAGGAGGAACCATTACAGGATGGTATAGAGAAATCTAGACTTAGATGGTATGGACATGTAAAACGAATGGAGGAGAAGAGGATACCCAGGAGAGTACACGAGACGAAGTGGGAAGGAAAGAGACCGAGAGGAAGACCGAGAGACAGATGGCTGAAAGGGGTGGAAGAAAGCTTGAAGAAGAGAGGAGAAGACTGGACAAGGGTGGAGGCTGAGAGATGGTGGGAAGACAAAAGACGTTGGAGAGGCTTGTGTTCCAAACAGACTCGGCCAGTCGCTGGAAACTGTGCAAGATGATGATGATGATGATGATGATGATTGAGCTAGGTAAGCAAACTTAATGTTTTAATATGTAAAATATGTAACCTTGTGACTTGGCGATCGTAAATTATTATTTTAATGCCATTTTTAGGAGAGCAAATATAGCAAAAAGTAGTGCGAAAATCGGAGTAGATATTTCTGCTTAAAACTAATAGTCTATAGTTTATAATGTTTTATTTATCAAATAATTCAAATAATTTTTGTTAGAAATTACTGCAGATACCTTACTGAATCTGAATTTATACATGTTGTACCGGTACACCCTATTTTTACAAAGAAAATGTTAAAACTAAACTTTCTTCCATACAGATGCACACGAAGCTCGTTTAGAGAATTGAAGCCCTTTCCGTTGAACAACTCCAGAATACATTTTTATCCAGCTATCTTGATATCTTCCTTGGATGCGCCAGGCTGATAGAAAACTTCGACAGTTTTCCAAAGTCTTCGTTGTTTTTGAGAATGCCACATGGACGCTTCTTCCCTTTGCTAAAAATAGCCGAAGTTGTGTCACATCCGCTCACGGCATGTGCAAATAGCACACAACTTTTCATCTCGATATCTTCCTGAATATTTGAGATAGGGAAGATCTTTCCAAGAGATTTTGAGTTTCCAGGACTATAAAAATGGATGTTGTTGTTCTCTCTTGCTTTTGTCAACAACATGCATAGGACATCAGTGTCTGACGCTATAACAGTAACAGCATGATCTTCGGCATCTAGAGACAACGCTACGTCGACAATTATTGTATCTGAGTCCCCTGTCGCCTGACGAACAGCAACTCCAGCATTTCTAAGCTCCTTTGTCAATGTAGAGATGAACCGCCCCTGTTTTTGGTGTTACTTAGAAAGTCTGGCTGAGAAGTGGATACCATTGTGTTGGAATCGAAGGTGATGTCTATGGACGTCCGCTTCCACGCACTGTGTGCCTGCTCCTGGTTCTTCGTGCTTGGAGTCTGATCGTAGTTGTCAAACACAATGGTAACGTTTGAAGGATAGTGCTTGCTTATGTACAACTTGTAGGACTGGATTATGTCACCAAAAGTTGCAGGTCTTGACCATACAACGGTACGCAAAAGCAGACCTCCATCAACGACTACTTTGCGTTGTTCTTCAAAATCTTTGGGAGCTTCAGAAGATTTGAAAAGGTGTTGAAGTGCGGACTTGGCTGTTTTTCTCAATAAGGTTGAATCGAAGAGAGCTGGAGGAGTCGGTGCAAGTTCGTACTTCAAGAACTCCACGATATCCGATTCCGATTTCTTCACACATATGATTCGCATGAAAAGTTGGTGCGGATTGACCGGGACGATGTCATCACGAATTTTTAGTTGGCACCCAACAGCTGACAAAGGGACTACGCGGCTTTTTCTTGCGAGCTTGAGACCCTCAAAACTTTTCCCCACCATTTGTTGTATTGCTTCTTCACCAACTTCTCGAGCCATGTCGCAGTTGATGCTGTTGTCTGCAACTACGCCAGTGGAAAGCGATTGAAGACTTTCTTTCTTTAAATACCACGGAGAGCGATCTTCTACCCACGAGCGAAACACTTCTGCGTGGCGGCATTCCAACTTCCGTCGCGAGTCTCTCAACTCAACGTGCTGTTCCGAGGATTTTGTCTTTATACCAGACACATTTTCTACAGCTTAACAGACCGGGATGCACAGTGGAAACGCCGAGACAAAGTGAGCCAGCGCACTATCGTCCACTCCTCGTCCTCTTGTTAAACCTCCACATGATTTCATAGGCAGCATAAGATCCTGTTCTATGGCCGTATTAGCTGGTGCAGTGTTGTTATGAGTATGTATTTCAAAGGTACGGTAACGAATATTAATCAAATACCAACAACTATCCTGCATGAACTATGAATAATCAGCTCCTTTGAATCTTCAAGATACTGTCTTAACTGATCAGCAAGACCGTCACATCGTTGTTCACTTGCATTAATTAACGAAGTCATACCTTTAAAACACAAACAGCGTCCATCGGATCGTCGAGTGGCTTCCTACACAAAATGCAGTCTTCAAAACTAATTTTATGACAACAACACAATAAATAACACTTATACGGCATAACACACATCGGACAACGACCAACTGCTTAAAATTTAGAAACAAAAGAAAACGAGAAGCTCCGCTAATTCGATGCATCAATGCTGCGGGCGAACGCGTCATTTGGCCGATGAGAAACACCGCAAGCAGAGGCTGATTCAGGTCGCGCGCCATTCTTTAAATCTTTGTAGCTCCGTCAACTATTACCTGCACATCAATTATGAATATATCAAATGAAAGCTTATTTTGTCGCCAACAACTTTTATAGAAGACTTGTCTGCGATATTCGTGATAGTTTGCCAACAAACGTCAAAAAAAGTGGCACTTTTTTTTTAATTTTGTGGCATTTTTTAGTTTCCTGTTAGACCAAAAGTATAGCTAATTCCTGCTCGTGGTGCCCCTGCATAGGTACTAGGATTCGATTTTCCAGTACTGAACTGAACGTCAGCATTCGGTGGCCAGACTATCACTAGTGATCTCCTGGCTAATGATACACAAAACTAAAGATACTAGCTCTTTTCAGAGCCAATCTGCAAAGCCCTTGGGTACTGTTCTAAGAGTCCTTCAAATCAACATCGAAGGAATCAGTAGATCTAAAAGTGACTATCTTTCCAAGTTGGCATTGGAAAATAATGTTGATGTAATCTGTATTCAAGAAACGCATGCCTCTGATCAATCTCAGCTTCGTTCAAGAGGAAATATCCCTGGATACAAGTTAGTGGGAGCTACTTATCACCAATCTTATGGAACTGCTACCTTTGTTCAAAATTCCATCGCCTGCTCTCAGTTAATCTCGGCTAATTCTGATGCAGACATTTTCAACATAACAACAAAAGTTAATGAGGTGACTATCATAAACATCTATAAACCTCCAGGAACTAAATGGCCTGACAGTGTTTTTCCAGCAATCTCTCTTCCGTCCATCTATGTGGGTGATTTCAATAGTCATCATACTCAGTGGGGCTATAGGAACAACGATCAGTGTGGAGAGAAACTTATAGAGTGGGCAGAGCTTTGTAACATGCAACTGATCTTCAATCCAAAAGACAGATGTACATTTAAGTCAGGAAGATGGGGATCAGAAACTAATCCTGACTTGTGCTTTGTATCAAATGATCATCAGGGTTCCAATGTACCTGTGTTTCGTAAAGTTCTTATGAACTTCCCACATAGTCAACATCGGCCTGTCTTCCTGGAAATTGGAATGCAGATTCCCATTATAAGATCGTCCCCACTTCCTCGATGGAACTTCAGTAAAGCTAATTGGGAGAGTTTCTCAGCCGATCTCGACAGAACCATTAGATGGATTCCTCCAGAGGTAGATAACTACTCTAGGTTTATGAAAGCAGTTCTGGCATGTGCTAAAAGGCATATTCCTCGCGGAATGAGAAAGGAATTTATCCCAGGTTGGGATGAGGCTTGTGAAGCACTATACGAAGATTACCAGAGAAATAGCGAAAAGGATGTAGCTGATGATCTCCTTCATAACCTAGATGAAGCTAGACGAAACCGATGGACGGAAACTGTGGAAACATTAGACTTCAGACACTCGAGTAGAAAAGCTTGGAGCCTCCTAAGTAAGCTAGGAAGAATACCACATAGTCCCCAGCTGAAGCCAGAGATTTCACCCAATCATGTTGCCAGTCGCATTGCCAGCTTGTCTAAAGTCAAGCCTGAAAAGTGTCATAAAAGGATTATAAAAGATGAACTGTCTCAGTTGAGAAAGCTTTATACTACCTCCTCCAACATTTCTGATCCTTTTACTGAACAAGAGCTACTTCTTGCCCTAAAAGTATTGAAAAATGGAAAAGCCCCGGGTTTTGACGGTATACACCCAGAATTTCTGAAGCACTTTGGAAAGAATGTAAGGAATTGGTTAGTGCAGTTCTTTTCAAACATCCTTCAAACAAGTAAACTTCCTTCCGAGTTCAAACGAACTAAGATTCTAGCTATCGTAAAACCTGGCAAACCTCCGAATTCTGTTGAAAGCTACAGACCAATCGCCTTAATGAGCGTTTGTTTTAAGCTCCTGGAACGACTTATTTACAATAGAATAAGCCCCCTAATTTGTAAAAGCATTCCTATCGAGCAGGCTGGTTTCAGACCTCAGCGTAATTGTGAAGATCAGGTGCTTGCCTTGACAACGCATATTGAGACAGGTTTTGAAAAGCGATTGAAGAGTGGGGCAGTGTTTATTGATCTAACAGCTGCCTACGACACAGTGTGGAGAGAAGGTATTGTGTACAAGTTCTTTAAACTGACAAAGTGCAGTCAAATGTCACGTTTGATTAACAATATGCTTTCAAATAGAATAATCCAGGTAGTTATGCATAAAAACCACAGCAAAACAAGGGTACTCAATAATGGTCTTCCACAAGGATCTGTTCTTTCTCCATTATTGTTTAATCTATATATTGCGGACATACCTACTACCAGCTCTCGTCAGTTTGCTTATGCTGATGATCTAGCAATAGTTACTCAACATGCTGATGCTAATGTGATAGAGAGAACTTTAAATGCAGACCTGGATGTCCTATGCAAATACTTCGAAATGTGGTGCTTGAAGCCCAGCTCTAGTAAAACGGAAACCTGCTTCTTCCATTTAAACAATCGGCAAGCGAACTCTACCCTGAAAGTGTCTCTTAATGGAGGCCCTCTCCCTCATAATGCCAACCCCAAATATCTTGGAGTTACTCTTGACCGAACGTTATCGTACAGGAAGCATCTCACCAACCTAGCAGCCAAATTAAGGACACGTAACAATATCATCCACAAACTTGCTGGCTCCACATGGGGAGCGTTTGCAACTACATTGCGTACTTCGGCGATGGCACTGGTACTTTCAACAGCTGAGTACTGTTCCTCAGTTTGGGTCAACAGCTCTCATGTTAAAAAGGTGGACACAGTCCTGAATGAGACAATGCGTATTATTAGTGGCACAATAAAATCTACACCTCTTTTCTGGTTGCCTGTGCTTAGTCACATAGAACCGCCTAGAATTAGAAGACTGAACAACTTGGTCAGGGAATACAACAAGATATTGGCCAATCCTGAACTCCCCATTCATGAAGATGCTAGCACCAGATATAGCCGTCTCAAGTCAAGATCTCCACCTATTCAAACAGCACAGGAACTGGTTAGGCAGGTTTATGATCCAAAAGCTGATTGGCAAAAAGAGTGGAACAGCATAGCTCCAATGCAATGGCAGGCATTGTTCAACATTCAAAATATGCCAGCCGGATATGATTTGCCCCGCAAGACATGGGTAACTCTCAACAGAGTCCGCACTAACCACGGGAGATGCGGATCAATGATGTTTAAATGGGGCATGCGATCTTCCCCAACCTGTGATTGTGGTGCAGTTAGACAGACTATGAACCATATTGTCACTGAGTGTATTAGTAGGGCATTCACTGGATCAACACAGGACTTTGTAATAGCCTCTACTGAAGCCATAAGATGGCTAGAAAATTTAGACATTAATCTTTGAACACCCTTTCCCTTGCATGATTGTAATAGTTGTAATGTGTTACCTATTGTATGTATGTATATTGTTTATGTTGTTTGTTTTGTGTTGTACCATACGCTAATAATAATAATAATAGCTAACATGCCAACCCATGAATTAACTTATAGCTTATTTTTTCTCCTTGAATTTAAGCCATGTTAGAGCACTGTAAGCCACATCGTTCGCTTACAATGCGCATTCCAGCGACACCACCTACTTCTCCAGCATTCCAGGAGTTCAAACGGCTGGAAATCCTGGAAGCCGACACGGGAAGACCGGGGACTTTTAATATATTGTTAAGAACATCAAATAGGACAACTGTACCAATTTTCAGCTTTACTAAAAAATTTTCAAGGTTTTGACAGTTTTTAGACTAAAATTCCTGGGCTAACAGTGGATGTACTATGGCCACATATCTACCTGTTCCAATGAATGAATTTTTATTGGTCCTGAAAAGGACTACTTTTATCCGATGGTATGTAGCTAGTTTGGTCCATGATAGTCTGTAGGTAGGAAGCAGGATTACTCTGCATATTCAGCATAGTCTACATTGCCCAAGTTGCTAACAATTTAACCTTACCATGCGTCTCCCATCATTACAAGCATGGTGACTTTTAGTACAATTTCTTGCTGTTGGGTTGAATGGTAACAGTTCAGGAGTGGTGAAATAAAGAACAAATGGTATTGTTTAATAACAGTTTATATCAGCTGGTTACATTGGGCTATACCTAGAAAAAGTACAAATAATGATTTTGTGACAATACATTGTATATTTACATCACAGCTGTAGTACATTCATTACAAGGTTATTTAGGCTGCAGCCATTCAGTAGTAGAATGTTCAGTTTCATTGTGCTCGTAATCAAATTGAGAATCTCTTCCAGAACATTTGCCCAACTTCTAACAACCCTGCAGTATGTTGTCTTGGTTTTAAACATTTCCAAATGCCATATCCATTGCACTGAGATATCAAGTATTAACATTTTTATTAGCTATAAATAGGAATAGCTTATGCATAACTTTGTTGTTAGATGATGTCCTGATGTCTGCCTCTTGGTTTTCATTCTATAACGTGCGTAAAAAAGTAACGAGCCAGAGGCTGGAATGCGCAAACCGGTGACGACATCGGCTAATCGTGGCGTGTGTAACAAGGTGTGGTTCCGACCAGAGCGTGGAAGGTCACAGCCCGTCGCTAGAGGGCATGCATGCACACGACGTGATGATACAAAGCGAGCAGCAGCATGCACCAATCGTCCAACGCTGCCAGTCGTATTGCAAACAGTGACATGGAGGCGTCAACCGAAGAGCAAAGAGGTGTTGTTCGGTTTCTGACAGCGGAAGGAGTACGGGGAACGGACATTCATCGCCGAATGTCACAAGTGTACGGCGAACACTGCATGTCCCTTGCAAGGGTCAAGGCGAGGCACAAGCGCTTCAGGGAAGGACGGGTGTCGTTAGCCGATGATGCCCGGTCTGGGGCACCCCCCTGCATTACCGATGACATCCAGCTGGATGATGCACTAATTACCCAGGACCGCCGAGTGACAATGAACGCCATAGCCGCCGTGGTCGGATTGAGCGTCGGAAGTGTGCAAACCATCATTAAGGAACGACTGCACTTGCGCAAGTGTGTGCCCGATGGTTGCCCCACAGTCTTCAACCACACCAGAAAGCATGTCGAATAGCCCACTGTCTTGGTCATCTGCAGCGCTATGCGAGGGAAGGGAATGGGTTACTGGCACGAGTGGTGGATGGAGATGAGTCATGGTGTCATCACTTCGAACCAGAATCCAAACGGCAAAGCCTCCAGTGGAAGCATCCAGGGTCACCACCACCCAAAAAAAGGCAAGGCCATCCACACGAGTGCTGGAAAGGTATCCTATGGCTTGTTACTTTTTGAACGTACCTTATATATATACACTGATTTCAACGAATGGCAAGTTTTATAGTAAAATAAAATTTAATTCTAAAGCATTTGAATCGTGCTAATGTGTGTTTATTTTTAAAATTGTATTTTCAGCAAAACACTTAAAAGATTCAGTTAAGATTTCTATCAAACCAATTGTGCCAAAATAAAATAATTCACTGATAAGACCAGTAACAAAACTGCCAATGGGTTGATCTGAAAATTAGTGTGTTTTTAGGCTACACAAAAGTAAAAGCCTTGCAGACATAAACTCATATTAGGCAATTTTGGAAGTTATAAACTTACCAAACCTAGGCACCTAGTAGTCAAGAGAACAAGGTCTACATATTCTGATTTGAAGATGAATGTACTATTATAACTTTTGGGTATGGTACCACTGAAGGATTTGATAAGAAAGTCATTTAGTGTTTTTTTTTTTTTAGGTCCAACTAAAGCAATTAAAAGCACAGTATATTGGTACTGTACATGAAACATAGACATTGGTAGTTCTTCAATGCCACTTGAATTAACAAAACATATTGCACAGTAAACTAAACATTCTACGTTCTTAGAGCTCGAGTTAGCTGGGAAGGCGGTGCGCAGAACACAACGCTACCATTACGTCATGCTTCACTTCCATCCCACCAATCACATTCAGTCTGTCTTGAGAATCTGAGCTAGTTTGTTGTCAGGAAAGCTAAGTGTAAAGCAGCGTGAAAGAGACAGGGTCGATGAGGTAAGCGACGGTGTTGCCATACCACAGGAACTCATGGCAGCAGTCTGCGGTGTGAGGAGTCGGACATGGTGGACCTGTTGCAACACTGGACATGTATCTCTTTCTCTCTCTGCGCAAATCCCAGAGAGCCGGCCGCCTTCCGGGCTGACACGAGCTCTAGTAACATTCATTTGGGATTGAACATAGGCAAATTTTAGGCTTCACTTTGTCAGTTACACCAATTTTAGCCCATTTCTGGGTGAGCATTGATTAGCCAAACACATTGGCACTTAATTTCTCAAAGTTTCCATCATTTTGCAAAAATGTTTTGTCTCTAATAATGTTGATGATATTATTATTTACAGATGATCATAGTTTAAGTATCTACTATGTCAACGATTTGATGCAGTTGCCTGAAATACAGAAGTTTGCAAATTATTCTGAATACTGTACAAACTTCATAGCAATGACCTCCTTTGCCTTCACTATAGAAAATGTTTTTGATTGGGTTGCATTCAAGAGCATTGCCGATTTGGCATATCTTTCGGCACCATTCAACAAAGATACCAAATTGTCATCCCTTACCGGCCAGGGAAGTTTCCAGGTCAGTCATTACGAAAAGGCACAGGGCACTGCATTAAAATCCTCAGGATTCACATCATCATGAATGAGTCTGTAGGTTCATAAGGGCTACCACAAGCAGATGTGGGAAATTGATATAAAAACATGTCTATAAAATGTTGCAGGATACTACATTGCACTCGTTTAAAATGCTTAAGAATATTTTACACTCTACTGTGTCACTGGCCTTCGACAGTGGTTGTGTTAAAGCTGACACACCTGAATGTTGTTTCAATGGAACACCACCCCCGTCCCCTTCGACCCATACGGAGTAGATTGTAGTCGCTTCACTGGTGTGATCATACAATAAAGGCTCGTTATCACGGTGGCACTGATGTCACGACATTGCTGTCATGACATGAAATGTCGCAGCAGTGTCATTGTCGGAACAGTTTTTTATGCCACCGTCACAGTGCCGTGGCAGTGGTGTCGAGTATTCAAAAGTGTTGATATGCGACACCGCGGCATCATCGCTGTCGTGACACTAACGTGAACTTCCACACACAATGTCGTCATGAGAACAGGTTTGTGCCAGTCGTGTCGTGACATTGCATCACTCGACCACGTGTAAAATGAAAATCCACAGCCTGCTTCCAGGACCGACCGGGTTAGGAATGGAATGAATGAAGCCCCCATCGTGTAATTATATTATAGCTGCGTTGGATATTCTTCAGTTTCTGGAACACTATCAGCAATATCCCTTTCTTAAGAGTTCCTCAAACATATTTTCGTTGATTCCTTGAAAACTGCTCAATGACCGAGAATCTTCTAATGCCAATTCTCTCAGTAACGTTTCAGATACACCTAGTTTTCCTCCGCGTAGCATCCATTTTCTCACCCATACTTCTTTCTCCTTCTTCTTATATGTTCTCTCCTCCAGAGCTATAAATTCTCCGACAACACTGGCAACGTCACGAACAACGTCCACCATGTTGCGTGAAAATGCCACGAAAGCCCAAACTTCTGTACCTATCGTGTGAACAGTAGCTCCCATGGCAGCGAATGCCGTGACATTTCATGACAGCAATGTCGTGACATCAGTGCCATCGTGAGAACGAGCCTTAATGGAATTGGGGCTGCAGCGTAAATAAACGTTTCTACAATACATAAGACATTATTAGTCAGGAAATCCAGTTTATCAGATAATACTGACAAATATTGGTCCTTCTTTTTATGTGCATACCACTTAGCAAGTACTATACAGTCCAACCTGCCCTTAGCAATGGAAACCTATCCTCGACTGACACCAGACTTCATGTCATTGCTACTTCACTGTCATCTAAGGTTTTAATAGCCTAGTGGATTTTCAATGACCACTTAGTCTTCAATGATGAAGCATTCAAGGAAGAACTTATGAACTTGACTTATTTTGATTTCAATTTTCTAAAAGTCTGGAAAAGAGCTGCCAATCTTTGCATGTCGAGACTTGTGAATTGATTGGGCAGACCCTAATCCTATTGTAAAACAATAAATTCCAAGTTAATATTGTCAATAATGCATTTGATGCATTCGAGCTTTGGCGCTGGTGCAGAATGCTGCACATAAAATGGTTTGTATAAGTACTAATAAGTCCATTGTAAAAGAACTTAACATCTCTAGGGCCCTTTCTTCTACTGTCAACCAAAATATCCTTCAGTTCTTCATTGACATAAAATGTAATGCACTGTGTTAAGCAGCAACTGTCGATGATCTTATAAAATGGTCTGAATATGTTTCGAAATAGTTGCATCATCTGTCATGCGAGAACAGTTGGCATAGTTGGTAGCATGCTGAACTGCTGTTACCAAGATAGCGGGTTCAAACCCGGCCGGAGTCGTCGGATTTTTTAAGAGCGTTAAAATCCTTCAGTATGCCTTCCTTCGGAGGGGAAGTAAAGCCGGCGGTCTCATGTCATAGATTCATGGCATGTAAAGGATCCTTCCACAGACTAAACTTGTGTCAAGCTAAATTTCTAGGTTAGATTTCGTTGGAACGCTCTATCAAAGTTCCAACGTTCACCATTAGGTATCAGTGACATCTGGTAGCGAAAGTTGGAACTACTTGAAATTGAACGGAACTTGTAGCTCACCCCATGGGTGTCCGCTTGAAGCAGCTACAGCCTCTGGCGAGCCAAACATGTCCCCGGACACTCCCGGCACTAAAAGCCATACGATAAATAAATAAGTTCTTGATTTATTTGCATTGGGATCAAATTTTGCCGGCCCCATGGGGTTGGGGTAGTGAGCCTGACTCGCACCTGGAGGCCTTGGGTTCAATTCTTGGCTCTGTCAGGGATTTTAGAAACTGGGGTGAGGGCTGGAACGAGGTGCACTCAGCCTTGTGAGGACATTTGAGTAGTTGTCTGACAGTGAGGCAGTGCCCCGGTCATGGAGACAAAGATCAACGGCCGAGGGGATCCAACGTGCTGACCACGCATCACTCCAATATCTGCAGGCCAAATGGCTGGACAGCAGTTGCTCCGTAGACCTAGGCCCTTCATGGTCTGTAGCGCCATGGGGTTTGGTTTGGGGATCAAATGTTGGGCAGTTCTCAGTTGCTCGACATACCACTTTCAGTAAGAACAGTTCCTCAATATAGTTGTACAGTTTACCTTTCTTCCTTGTTTAGTTCTGGATTCTGGAGGCAAAACTCAACGGTATGAGTAGAGTGATCTTGTAATATTTGTATTCCCAGATACTGCTGTAAAGGTTCACGTGAGAGTTAGAAAAATAGTCTTCAAACAGAAATGCTCTGTGAGGTGCTAGTGGGGTACCTCTTGCAGGGTTTTGTGTAAGTATTGTTTTCAATTCTCATCTCTTTCGTGAAGAGTCGTGAAGTAAACACAAAAGGGAAGATGCATTGTGTACAGAATGGCATAAGTGGTAAAACTACAGCAGAGAGGGTGTGGTTGTACAGGGTGCCCGAGAATATTCTCCGCAGTGGGTACGTGCAACTGCGAGTGGTTGAGTCATAAGTTTAGTTGGCTGCACTGTGTCCTTGAAAGGGGGATTCCCGCGTGTGGGCTGTCAGTGTGTATTGCGATAAGCGAGCGAGCCTGTAGCTCTTCAGTGTGTATTGCAGTAAGTGAGCATTCAGATAGATTATTGGAAGAGTGCAACAGTATACAGGCGGTAATGTTTACTACTGAAGAGAGAGTTTTTTTGGTGGAATATGTTTTTTGAGAAGGCGATCGGTTTACAGAAAATGTAAAATTAAGATTTCAGGCGCGGTTTCTTAATTCTAAGTGTCCAAACCGTGATACCGTTCGGGATTTGGTAAGTAAATTTCGTGTGACTGACTCAGTTCACGATGTACCGGGAACAGGCAGGCCTACGCTTTTAACAGACGAAAAACTTGATGAAATCTCCGATATAATGCTGCGTAGTCCAAGTAAATCAACACTAAAATTAGCTCAACAAACAGGAATCTCTAAGTCGACAGCACATAAAGATGTAAGAGACAAGCTTCAGTTGCTCCCTTATAAAGTTACCGTGGTTCATGAATTAAAACTGATTGCGGAAAAAGTGATGTACTGTGAATGGTTCCAGCATCTGTTATGAATGGCTGTGGTGAGTACAAAGTTCACTGTTAATTTGTTATGATGCAAGTGGCAGCCGTGCTACCAACGTAACTGCTGTAGCTAGCTCTTGCTGACGCATGTAGGCGCTGCGGAGAATATTCCCGGGCTCACTGTATTTACTGTAACATTGTCACTATGGAAAACCGAAGGTATTTACCATGATTATTCAAAATATGTATAAAGATGATATGTATGCGGTGTTGGTCAATGAGCATCACTCTACTCGATCATGTCCAGAACGACACCGTTCACCTGCTAATGGGCAATGCACCTATCACTGGAAAGGCACCCACCATTTTGAAATCAAAGGGCAATGCTCACATGAAACATCACTGGCAACATATAGCAAATGCTGACTTAAAGACTGTTGATTTAAGACCAGGACCGAACAAAATGGCAAGCTAGGATCAGGACAGTGATCTCTGCTCGAGCGGAAAATGCTAGGATGATATAGTGGTTTTTTGCTTGGTGATCGATAAAGCAGCAAAGCTCCAAAACACCAAGCATACACAGGAATTTTCAACACATTCTATTTTCTTTGTAGTACTTCTACTTCCAATCCATTGAAGACATGTTGCACTGTAATCCTCACATGTTGTAACACATCCAAACTACCTACCTATAACACATGCTAATTAACAGTCATCATAGCTGTTGATTTACAAATATTCTTCAGTTACACTTGTCACATGTTCCCTGTTGATACTACACACAGTACACGTCTCTACATTGCTGATAAAAGTGAGCACAAAATATGTCTCTATCTTAAGTACTTTTGCCTTCATGAATGTACATGTTATTTAAGGTAAGTTGCCACATACAGCACAATGTCTAAGACAAGAGTGTTCTAACACGGTATTACCGATTTAAGATTTGATTGCCGCTGAGCGTGACTGCGCCAGCATTTGTTGATCATCTTATCGGGAGCCCGGCGGGGTGTAGCGGAGGACACAGTGATGACAAGAGTGCAGTCTGCACATAAATAGAGCAGCATTGCATGCACTACCTGTCTTAGAAGTGCAGATAAGTGTCACATGAGCTTATGTTGCCATGGACAGTTAAAATGATTACTGGAGCTGAGTCATATCCTACTCGAACAACTGTACCCGTCAACGAAGCAGAGTGACGTGTGACACAAGTAAACAGTGAATAGGTCCCATCTCGACCGCCAGCAATCAATTCGTGAAAGGGTAATATTACAGGAAAGATTAGCAGTAAATAATCATATGTGGTCAGTGTTGACTGCTACATGGATCTTCAGACTTCTGGCAAGCTTTGTATTTTTCTGATGCAAAGCACAACCGGATATTAGGCAGCAGTAGTGATGGGAATGATGAAACTGTTAGTGCACAGCAGGAAAATGCTGTGAGGTACTACCCTACCAGGGAATTGTTACCGCTAGACAGAGAGCGCAGCTGTTGTGTATACATTACATCATCTCGTCTCGTTATGGCTACAGTGAGCGGCTTGCGGGGCAAGAGGGAGACTCACGTACAGTCATACAATGAGAACACACCACATAGCGTACGACACAGCATGAATCATGCACACAAATGACACATGATGAGGTTTCACTGGCGACAACTGCACGTTTATCGCAGGCGTGTGGTTGGGCAGAGCGCATTAGTTCCGATTTCCGCCAGCGGTAACAATTCGCTGGTAGGGTAGTAAATAATGATAATGGTACAGTATTGAGGATAGTCCACCCTGTGGAGCACCTGTTGATTCATGGCTGACTGTCGCCCAATTACGGTAATGTGACTGTGGTTGTTTCTTATTGTTTTTTAATAACATAATAATATTTGTGCCAACATGTACAATTATTTTGATCAAGTTTATTACTGCTGTGATGTAAAAGCTTGGCAAACTTTTAATACTGGATTGATTGGTTCAGGGTGTTTAGAAGTGACAGCTCATGTCAGTAGACTCATCAGCATTTTAAGGATCCCTTCTTGGGAACAAATCCTGATCTTGAGTGGGAGTTACTTCATGCTGACGGCTGGCGGCAGGTGGCAGGTCAAGTGTTACCCACTACAAAATAACATTGGTCCCATTGCAGACGGACATGGTAACTTATAAAACAAACTCCTAAAATAAAGACTTCCCATCTTGTTACATCCTTAGACCTCTCTGTGAGTGAGAAGAAGGTATAAAGATTCACTAAGGCAGTGGAAGTGACATATCTTATGCTCACAAGTCCGTCCAGCTAGTAACCAATAAGAGAGAGCACAGGAGTTTTTGATTGGAATGCTACAGCTTGCTGTATCATAAGATTCTGCATGCATTCCTTAACACGTTCTTCTTCTTGTGACTCTTCTGCTTTCCTGGCCGGAGAACAATCGTCCCGTTTCCATGGTGAGACTTTCCATTCTGAATCGCAGGACTGAAGGCACCTACAAAGAAAATAACAGATATGTTTCAAAATGTTCAAAAATGTATTTAGTTACCATCAAAAGGCGTGGCTTCAGGAAAATGGATTTATTTTAAAGGTCAATAGTGCGCTACAGCAACAGAAATCGCTGTAAGGAGACACCATGGTGGAATGAGAGTGCAAAAGAAGCTGTGGGAAGGAAGAACAAGCCTTTCAGAGTGTGGTTCCAGGAAAGAGCAGATCTAGCAAGGGAAGATTATAAGATAAAGAAGTAAGAAGCAAACAAGATTGTCGAAGAGGAGAGGAAGAAGTGGATGGTGAAGTGGACAGAGATGATGGAGGAAGACAGCAGAGGAAATAAGAAAATATTTTATGGGATGGTCAAAAGTAAGAGAAGAGGTCTGCGAGAGGATGTGGAAATGGTGGACAAAAACTGAAATGAGGTACTCAACCAAGAGACACTCACGAGAGTATGGAAAGAGTACTTTGATATTTGCTGAATCCAAATGGTCATAGGGAGGAAGACAACGTATTGGAAGATGGAGAAGACAACACAGGAATGGAAAAGGACCTGACTTGGAGAGAACTGGAAATGGCTATAGCAGTGGCGTGGCATGGAATTTTTTTGAGGGTAAGCTGTGAAGAAGACTGAAAGTATTGGCTTACATCATAGAGCAACTTCAACACTTGGTTCTAGCGACGCCCTTGTCAATGTAGAGGTTGATGCCTGAAGTAGCAACAACTACTCAACCGTACTCACATAATTATGAGACCTTCACATTTAAAACAAAATGAAGAAATTTTAATACAGCACAGGTCATTATTCCCTTTTCAATTTCAGGCATGCCAACCCATGTATGTAGCTATATTAAGGGCAGAGTAAATTATTCAGCAGGGTTGGCGAGCTTGTCTGATCGTGTGTCATTTGACGATTGAACAGTGTGGCAGTTTGTGCTTTTGTTGTTCGCATTTCTTGGTCTAAGGAGCAGGTTATTACCCATAAATTTTCTATTATGACTGGCTGCGTGGCTCAGCGGCAACGTTCTCGTCTGCTGAGCTCAAGATAGCGGGATGGAATCCCGACGCAGTCAATCGCCATTTGAGGGTGCGTAAATGCGAAGGAGGCGTGTAAGTAGATTTACTGGCACGTTCCCTTCGGGGCACAATTCCTGCACCCCAGCGTCTCTAAAAGCCTCACTAGTTAACAGGGACATAAAACAATAACATTATTATTTTCTATCATGGGACTTAAAGTGAACATTAAAATAATAAACATGCTACTAGTAATAGATAACCTTATGACATTGTATTGCATGTTCGGTTAATATTTCTTTGCAGATATTCCTCAAATTATACTGCCGTAGGCTTTCACGGCCAGCGTAGGTATCTTCAGAGTAGCCCAACAACCCGAAAAGTTGCTCTGAATATCATTCAAATTAGGCCTATATTCAAAGAGTAGGTGTAAAGGATAGATCATTTTAAATGTACATCCGTATAATTTGAATAATATTTTAAAGACATATCACATTATTTAAAATATAGTTATTGCTTATTGCATTAGAAAAGAAGTTGCCATTAATGCACAAAAATATTACGTAAAACACGATTCAAATATAATAATTTGAAAAATATGCATTTCAAAGGAAAGCATTCACTAAATTATCGAGATCATTTCTTAGAAGCAAGCGATTTCTCCGACGGGAAATAGAAATATTCATCATTGTCATGGATGAAATCCACAAGAATGTTAAACAGAGATTGGGACAAGAGGCAATAAAGGCCATGCTGTTTGCAGATGATATAGTGATATGGGGTGAGGATGAAAAGGAAGTACAAAAACAAGTAGATGTATGGAACCAAGAGATTGAGAAGTTTGGGATGAAAGTTAGCACAGAGAAGAGCAAGACAATGGTAATGTCAAGGGGAAGTAAGGAGGGAAGAGGAAAGATAGAAGTGAACGGAAAAATTCTAGAAGTGGTGAAAAGTTTCAAGTACTTGGGAAGTGTGATCACAGAAGATGGAAAGATTACTGAGGAAATTGGAAAGAGAATACAACAAGCGAACAGCTTCTACCAGAGTGTTAGGGGTATTCTGTGGAACCAAGATGTCCCAAAGAAATGTAAGCAGGTATTATATTCAACCTGTTATGGACCCGTACTAACATATGCAGCTGGAGCATGGACCACTACAAAAAGAGAGGAGAGTAGAATACAAGCAGCGGAGATGAAATTCCTAAGAGGTATAGAAGGGAAGACCAGAAGAGATAAAATCAGAAACGAGGAGATAAGAAGGAGGACAGGAATCTTGAAGCTGCAGGACAGGATAGAAACAACCAAGTTAAAGTGGTATGGACATATGATGAGAATGGGAGAGGAGAGAGTGCCAAAGAAAGCTTTTCTGGAAAAGGTTTCGGGGAAGAGACCGCGCGGAAGGCCCCGAAAGAGATGGGCAGATACAGTGTGGGAGTGCGTGGAGAAGAAGGGAGGAAAACCTGAAGATGTACTTAAAGGGGGAGAGGAGTGGTGGAGAGACAGGCAACGTTGGAGGTCCTTGATTCACAACCCGACCCAGGAAGCTGGAAACGGGAAATGAAGAAGAAGTGAAGTGAATATGTATTTGCCATCCCTGTTGTGCAGTCTCAATTTTGAAATATCCATGCACCAAAGAGTACAAACTAAAAGGATATTAACGTAGGCTACTACTCGCTAAACATGATAATTTATGACGTAATTTGTTCAACTATACACTAAAACACAATAATATCTAGTTACGGTACCATATACTAAATTTTGCTAATTGTACACTAAAACATACAGTTGTGAGTATACCGTACGAAGCAGAATTACAACTAACGCACCCATCAAAGGTGGGGTCTGATGGTCAGAAACATTCTCCGCGCTATGGAGGGTGGGGACTAGGGAAGTGCGCAGTGCTGGTATTCCATGCTCACAAGGGCAAGCTCGGTAAGCTGTCCGAATCGAAGCAGACCCTGCTACCAGCTTTTACTTGTTTTGACAACAGCCCTGTGGCTATGGAACGACACACCCCCTGTCTTAGCCAATCGAGGACGACCTGACGTTCTTAGTGTACCACTCCATCGGCCATAGTGGTGTTCCGGGCCAGAAGGCCTGTTGTCATAGCAACCGGCCGCGCGCTTCCTCTACAAATTAGTGGTGGGTGATCGTGAAGAACTACGGTAAAGAACGAGGAACTCCATTCAAAGCGGTGATTTTGCTGTTCGTCGCGCTTTAGAAAGTCATAATATAAACTTCTTTTTTAAGAGAATATGCTAGGTAAGCGGTGCTTACCCCGTGGTATTGGAGAAAACGCCACTGGGCTATAGACAAGATGAAAGGAGGAAGGGCACCAGGTGTGGACGAAGTGAGTGTTGAATTGGTGAAGGCAGCAGGGGAGGTTGGGAAACAGTGGCTGTACCGTGTGATGAGGGTGGTATGGAAGGAGAAAAAGACCCCATAAGATTGGAAGAAAGGATTAATTTTCCCAATATTTAAGAAAGGAATCAGAAAGGAGTGCAGATATTACAGGGGAATCACTCTCATACCACACTGTGCCAAGATATATGAAAAGATATTAGAAAGTAGAATACGAGCCAAAGTGGAGAGAGAATTGAGAGAGGAGCAGTATGGATTCAGACCTTGGAGATCAACAGTGGATCTCATATTTTCAGTGAGACAGCTCCAGGAACACCACAACGAAATTGGAGAGGATCTGTTGATGGCCTTCCTGGACATCGAAAAGGCCTGTGATTGTGTGTGCAGGGAGAAGGTTTGGGAAGCAATGGAAAACATGGGAGTGGAAAAAGGGACTGTAGGCAGAGTGAAGGAGATGTATTGTGGAAGTGTGAGTTGTGTGAAAGTTGGAGGGGAAAGAACAGACTGGTTCAGACAAATGAATGGCCTGAAATAGGGTAGTGCACTGTCACCCCTTCTCTTTATTGTGGTTATGGACGAGGTAATGAGGTAATGACATGGGTAGCAGGAAACATAGGAGAAGATAAGATGAAAGCAATAGTGTTTGCAGATGATCTCATGGTCAGGGGAAACAAGGAGGAGGAAATTCAGGAGCAACTGAAGGCTTGGGAAGAAACAGTGGGAGATTACGGATGGAAGTTCAACATCAGTAAATGTGAGATCCTGTTAATGACCAGGAAAAACGACAGACCAATGAGTGGGATAACACTTGGAGGTGGACAACTGAAGAAGGTGGAAAGTCTCAAGTACTTGGGAAGTATAGTGGAGGAAAATGGGAGAAATGACAAAGAGATTACAGAATGTGGCAGACAGGCAGAAGCATTTCTGAGAAGCATTAAGAGCTTAGTGTGGAATAAAGATGTCCCACAAAAAAACAAGGAAGTGTTATACAGAAGCTACTATATCCCGACACTGACCTATGCATCAGAAATGAGGATAATGAAGAAAAGAGACATAAGCAGAGTACAGGCAAGTGAAATTAAGTTTCTGTGAAGTAGGATCGGAGCAACAAGAAGAGACAGGGTGAGGAATGAAAAGGTCAGGGAAATAGTGAAAGAAGAGCCCTAGCATGGTAGGATTGAGACATCAAGACTGAGGTGGTATGGACACTTAAAGAGAATGGAAGAGAAGAAGATTCCCAAGAGGATACATGAGATGCAGATGCAGAAGAAACGACCAAGGGGAAGTCCAAGAGATAGATGGCTGAAAGGAATGGAGGAATGTGTCAAAAAGAGAGGCGAGGACTGGACCAGAGTGACAGCGGAGAGGTGGTGGGAAGAAAGGACTAAGTGGCGAGGCTTATGTTCCAAACAGACCCAGCCTGGGGCTGGAAACTGTACAAGATGATAATGAGTGCTGCTACTGGCTCAGCAATGTCAAAAGACAGTACTGTATTGCCAAATATGAGGTGAACTATCGATACAAAGTAAGACGGCTGCTATGGGATAAACAAGTTGAAAGCTAAGATGACATTACAGCCCCATCCTCGCGTACATTTTGGAAACTGCTGTAGATCCAATTATTACCTGATGGTACATGCGTATGCAACGAGTTTCGTATGCGGGCGAGACCATGTGTTGCAGCGTGATTGACAGGGGAAGAACGTTCACTTCACTCGTTGCTACGGAAATGTTTACATCGGCTCCTACTGTGAGTGTATTGCACGTTAGTGTGTCTCCCAGGAGCACAGCAGCAGTGACCACTTCCACTAACTTCCTTCTCCTCCTTTCCTCTCTCCGCTCTCAGGTTCGAGCAGGTTTGTACCATCAGTTATTAATTGCAGTCTACCATGTTAACAAGAAAAGACAACCCAAAGCTCCAAGATGCCGCTGCGCTACGTAATTCAGGAACAGGATCTAAGAGGAGGTGGGAACAGGAGAACACAGAACAACAAAGGATCCAGAAGGCAGTGGTTTGACCATGTGAAAAAGATGAGTACCAGCAGGACTGCAAGAAGGGAATGTCAAAGAGAAGTAAAAGGAAAGAAAAGACCAGTGGATAGACCCAGTGCTGGATTACCCATTAGGCGCGACTAGGCCCAGGCCTAGGGCCCCCAAGCAATTTCTAATTTAGTTCAATTTTATTCCAAAGATTTAGAAAAATTTTATCCAGAACTGAGACAGTTTCAGCATTGTATATTAAATTACAATGTCCTTTAAAAACTGAGTTCACTCATTCTGAACTTTACGAAATTCTTATTCTAGACAAGCTTGAGTCTGTTTTTACGAACGTTGAAATTGCTTTTCGCATTTTCCTGACCCTCACGATATCGAATTGTTCTGCGGAGCACACGTTTTCAAAATTGAAACGGATTAAAAGTGCGCAAAGAAGTCTCATGTTACGAGAACGATTAGACATGCTAAGTTTAATGTATATCGAGTCAGATGTTCTGCAGGAAATTGATTTTGATGACATTGTTGAAGATTTCATTGACCGAGAAAACAGAAAAAATAAATAAATATGAATACATTTTACAGAAGTGAAAATAGTAGCCTATGATTTGTTAAATTGTTCATCAAATCATCAGAAATGTTTTCAAGTAATGATGATCGTTTCAATTGAAATGTATGTATATATGTAGGCCTATGTATGATTTAATAAAAAGTGTATTATTCATCTTGAGAAAAATAACTCTTGTATATACTTTATTAAGTGTGCAGGTGCTAAAAAATAAAAATTATTTGAAAAAAATAAAGGGGCCCCAAAAAATCTGAGGGACTTGGGCCTCATTTTACCTTAATCCAGCACTGGATAGACCTAGAGTAAAATTGACCAAAATTTAGTGAAAAAGGATGTTTAGGAGAGAGGACAAGATTGGGAGAAGGTTATGAAAGAGAACTGGTGGGCTACTACACCAAACCCAGGTGATTGGAGTTGGTAGTTATGGTAGTATCTTGGATGACATACCAAAAGTAACTAAACATTTCCTTTCTGATTCTATGGTATTTATAGTAAACAACTTACTAATGGTTAGTGGATGGAAGCCATTGCCCGATATGCTGTACTCCTCCTCTTGCTCGTGAAGTTCAGCCAAGCAACTTGCCGCCAAGTGGTGGAACACTGCATTCACATTCACATCCTCCTTGACAGACGTCCTCATCAGTCGGCAACCCAGTGCACGCGCCAATAGATCGGCTTCCTCCCTGTCAACATGTGATATTATTGTTAGTTTTCAATCTTGTTTACAGAGCACAGGAAGAGGAGATCTTTGGTCCACCACTACACCTCAATATCAAATACTGAGCAGGGTGTAAGAACTGTGATGAGTTCAGAGCTTTTAACCTTCTTAGTGCCATACATACATAATTTATTTGCAAATATGGAAGGACGCTGTCCATGGTGGAAAATTACAATCACTAAACAAAACAATTCATTCATACAACCACAAAAATTTTAGGAAATGAGGATTAATTAGAAAATAAATATTAACCCTAGAATGGTAACGTGAGTTTTCTGTACGTTATAGGTAAAATGAGTAAAATTTATGCATAATTAGGTTAGTGTTAATAAAATACATTTTATTGGAATATTTGCAAATTAATTACACTCAAGTGGTTCCTTAAACTCTAAAAAAGAAAAAGAAATGAAGAAATTGAATTAATAATTGAAATTTTTTCAAAATTACACATATTTCACTATTGGTGGAAAGTTTCTCTGTCTTTATTTAACAATCCGGGCACGTTTTCTTTTGATGCTCCCCACAAATTGGCTTTTGGCACTCCAAACAATAGGTAGTAGTGTGCCTCGGAGTGTGCCTTCTCTTGGTGAACAACAAACAATACGCACAATATTTCCTCGATCCTTTTTGAGATGGAAGTTCTTTGCATCTGCAACTTCTTTCTTTTCACGAGCCACATCTTGAATCATATTCCTAATAAGTTCCTTGCTGAGGGTCGGCTGTTTTAGCCTCTGGATCTGCCATTCATCTGTCAATTTGGTGTCCAAATTTAACATGAACTGCAATCTGGATAGTGGTTTACTTCCATCTTGGTTCTTCTTGTAGAAATTATGGCCATAAATTACATAGGCATTGACCGAGGCCATGATCATCATATTGAAGAAGAATCGCAGTGGCCATCGTTTAGTTTTACGGTACAGTTCATATTATGACTCATCTGATCATATGTATCTACACCTCCTTTGGTGTCATTGTAATGAAGTATCATCTCTGGCTTTTCAGTGCTTTCATGAATAGCTGAATCATTGTGTGCCTATGACATCAAAGTGACAAGTTTCTGGACGTTTGGTTTGTAGGAAACAACTGTCAAGTCTTCATAGAACAAGAACATAGATGTTCCAGGTTTCCTGTTTTGAAACTTGGGGTCAATAAACCGAGATGGAAACTCTCTTTTGCTTTTCTTTATAGTTATTATAACAGTCAGTTTGTCCTCTTTCGAAAGTGACTGATCAAGTGGTATGCTGCAGATCCAGTTATCCATTGTAACATTGTGATAGGAACCTCTCATAGATGCCACCAAAGTCTTAACATAGTAGTCAGTAGAAGGCCGGCCATCTAAGACTGTTCCTTTTCGTAAGTAAGGCACAGCATCCACAACATACCTGGTTGAATGCGTATACTCATAAATATTAACGGGCATTGGTAACGATGCGTAATACTTACGCAGTGACTTCTGCTTATGCCGGTCTGCTGCTGAGAGGGAAGCTTACACAGATCTCACCATGCCACAGTCCTCACGATGACTAACCAGGGGTAGCATAGCTGTAAGCTCAGCAAGCTAATCCTCTCCACTCGGTGAAGGGTCACGTGTTTATGCGTCATATGCGTACAATTTACTCACATTACCATTCTAGGGTTAATTGCTAAAAGAAAATACCGGTAATTATTCTAATAATAGAAATAAACATAAAATAATAATACCGGTACTTTGCACTTTCTTTCATGCTTCAACTCTTGCACCGTACATCACTGTCTCCTGATCTGGTGCTTCCTTGAATTTACCAACATTAGAAGGCAAAGGGCTGAAAATGCTCCCTGGCAAACTGTTCCATTCTACTTCCCCCTCCCAATGAACGAATATTTGCCCCAGTTACTATTCCACTGAGTTAATTTTAATTTACAAGAATGACTATATCTGCCCATATATGCCCCTTTCTTTCTTTCTTTCTTTCTTTCTTTCTTTCTTTCCCAATCTCTCATGAACGTCTTCCCATGCAATTTCCCGCTTGTAAGCTAAGAATATATACCACCCCCCTCCCCCTAGTCTTGCTCTTGAACGTCTACCAGCCAGACTTTCCCATCCCAAATCCTGAATCATTCCACTCACACTAGTCGTCGATCTGTGGTCCTCCATTACACATATGGCGGCCCATTACACACATGGCGGCCTTCCTTTGTACTCCTTCCAATTCCTTTATTAGATACATTTGGTATGTATCCCACACTCCCCCAGCATATTCCAGCAGAGGACAGACTAGGGACATGTATGCACTTTCCCTAATCTCTCTGCCAGCCCCTTTATACACCCGCATAACCATTATTATGTAGCGACTTGTAAGCTTTCTTCACTATTTCTCCTATGTGCTTACCCCAGTGCAAATCCCCCCCGTTACTCCTAAACACCTACATTCGTCCCCAAATATATAAGGTGCGTTCAAAGAGTAACGAGCAGGAGGCATAATTACAGAAACCAGTACCTGTATGTTAGAAGTATTGGCCCTGGCTGTTGAGGCACTTGTCCCACTGTGACACGAGGCGGTGAATGGCTGTCACATAAAATTCCCTGGGCTGCGATGTGAACCAGTTCCGCACTTGCAGCTGGACGTCGGCGTCCGAGGTGAATCGTTGGCCCCGCAAAGCCTTTTCAGGGGACCAAACATGGCGTAATCACAGGGAGAGAGGTCTGGACTGTATGGAAGGTGGCCGAGAACCTCCCATTTGAATTTCTGCAGTAGTGCCGCGACTGTGCTGGCCGTAAGAGGTCGTGCGTTGTCATGGAGCGATCACGGCGGCTATGCCGTTCACTGTCACTCGGCGGTCCTGGGTAATGAGTGCATCAACCAGCTGGACGTTGTCATCGGTAATGCAGGGGGGTGTCCCAGACCGGGCATCATCGGCTACGACACCCGTCCTTCCCTGGAGCGCTTGTGCCACGCCTTGACCCTTGCAAGGGACATGCAGTGTTCGCCGTATACTTGTGACATTCGGCGATGAATGTCCATTCCCCCTACTCCTTCCGCTGTCAGAAACCGAACAACACCTCTTTGCTCTTCGGTTGACGCCTCCATGTCACTGTTTGCAATGGCAGCGTTGGACGATTGATGCATGCTGCTGGTCGCTTTGTATCGTCACGTGACATGCACGCGTGCCCTCTAGCAACGGGCTGTGACCTTCCACGCTCTGGTCGGAACCACACCTCGTAAGACACGCCACGATTAGCCGATGTAGTTTGCGCATTCCAGCCGCCGGCTCGTTACTTTTTGAACGCACCTTATAACTATTTTCACCTACTGAATATCCAAAAAACAATTTGATTTCTTTTATTGACAAATCTCACAGCCTGGCATTTCTTTGAATTTATCATTATATCACTTTTATCAGTTTTAAGTGTAGGCCTAATGCGAGTCTACTTACGGGTCTACTACACTTTGATCCAGCAAGTCAATCTTGTTCTGCACCAGGACGGTAGGGATTTCTCCACACTCATCTTCTACCTGAAACACGATGAACAACAGTGTTAAAAACTAATTGCTTACAGTCTCTCCTGCTGTCCCCAAGATTGTGGGATCCAACCCCGGCATAATCATTCGGGAGTACTTATACTCCCCCTGTGTCAGTATGTTTACCGTCACATTGAAGATCCCTTCAGGTCAAAGCTCTGGCATCCCGGCATTTCTCAAGTTGCAGTAGTTATAGGGGACATAAAACACATAACATTATTATTACTATTAGGATGTGCTCATAAGTGCGACCGCCTAGTGGAATAGTTATTAGTGTTATTGGCTACCACCCACTGAAGTCTACCAAGAATGTGATCCTTGTCTGAGGGCTGGACCTTGTTGTCAATTCATTTTTAGGACCTTGGACATCATGGTCAATAGCCCCATGTAGTTGGGTGTGTGTTGAATTTGTCTGATAACCTGTATTTATGTGATGACTGTATTTGTGTGTGTAGCTGTATTATGGACAGCAATGAGGTCTCCCCGGGACTTGAAATAAGGTAGCCTACTATCCCAGCATTTTCTTGGAGGGAGCGTGGAAAACCCCAAGGAAAACCACACTCAGGATACCGGGATTTGAATGTATGATCTCCTGACTTGCTGCAGCTGCCCGCGCGATCGTGGTGCAAGATTTAACAAGTGGGGTAAGAAAGCTGGAACAGGATGAATAACTGACAAGAGATGGGTTCGATTCCCATCTCAGCGATCCTAGAAGTAGTTGTCAGTGGTTTCCTACACCTACTCCAAAATATCAGCTAACTTATAGCCATGGATTATGAACTTAGCTGATTGTTTGAGCGATATGTGGTCTGGTCTTATGCAGCTGCTAACACCTGAGAGCCTCCCATTCCCATACGTACATTGCCAGTCGCGCAGAGAGCTTGGCTTGGTCAACAATCACAGATAAGCAAGCAAACTTGAAGGTCAATCACCACTAACAATAATTTACAAAAAGAAATCACAAATAACTAAAGAATCTTGACAAGTTCCGCAAGTTTATAATAACTACTGGAACTAAAGAAGTGTACATATTGTAAATACCGTCACCCATACTTAACTATCGGACCCGTGCGAGAACTCTCGCGTGTGTATAAACCACCCGCTTGGCTTTACTGTTATGCGGGCTTCTATAAATAAGTTTATTTGTTTAAACGCACTTTCTTAAACAAATTGTGGGTTGTGCGCGCCCCATGTGTACAGATTACCCGCTCGGCTCTATTGTTATGCGGGCTGTACGCGAAACAGTTCTGCCAGGGGCTATCGTCTTGTTTATTTGTTTAAAAGCACGTTCTAAGCAAATAAATACATTTCCGTTGACTTTTCAAGAAATGCAAGATTTTTCCTTACTATTGAGACGATTTGGAAGAATTTGGTACAAACCACACCTTCTAACTCCCTCTGGTTTAGGAGCTTGAGTTTTGTGAAACATGGCATGTTGTCAGTTCTACCGGGGAGATGTAGTACCCAAAGATGTGAACTCTGCGATATGCGCCATCAAACAGTGTCAAAAGATCCGCTTCGTCAACTTGTGCGCTACGGGGTTCAAGGTGGGAATTAACTACCAACCGCCTTCTTTCCATCCAAACAGCGACCTGGCACCGACATCTCGCGCCGCCACCATGATTTTCAACACGACCAGGCGCGGATCTAGAGTTTGGCTTTGGGGGGGATCACAGAATCGAAATTGTTAAGAAAAATGGTATCACTAACAACGCAATCACAAAATAACCAAACGTACAAAACCAGACCAATTTTTTTGCAAGCTACATGGATAGAAATTTGATGCGTTTAGCGCACCAAAAATATTCGTACAAATTGCAACGGCGTGTTTTGCGACTTTTACGTCGAGCTTCGAGGAATGTATCAAGGTACGTTACAGTTTCGGCAAGTCGAGTTGGTACCGACAAAGGGAGAATGTCACAGCTTAAATTGCCAACCAAGCTTGCAGTTTGGACGTCGGATAATTTTTTTGGCGCGAAAATAGCCCCAAATTCCTATCCGTGCATTGCTGCACATTCATCGTGACATCACTATAGACATCGATTAGGTAATCACAAGGTTTACTAAACATAATAGACGAGTTGATTTTGTTATATAAATAATCGTTTTTATATAACAGGTATGAAGTTGTAAATATGTACAGTTGAAACAGAACATAATAATTGCAATAAAGATATTTTCAGTATTGAATAAAATGGAAAAAAAACTGTTTTTCAGTTAAAATTCGTTAAGTTTTATTTGTCTGGTCATTTTGTTTTCGTTTTTTGAGTTTGCAAAAAAAAATGGTCTCCGTTTGGGGTGGGGGAGGGGGTCATGCCCCCCGTGACCCCCTCCTTGAATCCGCGCCTGAACACGACGGCCATCTCACAAGCTTTCCAACGTCTCAACAGGCAATTCGAACTCATGTTCCACAGGCGGACATTCGTACATTGGTACATCACTGAGGGGATGGAGGAGGCGGAGTTCTTTGACGCTCGGGAGGACATAATGACTCTCGAGATGGACTACCAGCAAGTAGCTTCTGAGAGCCAGGAGTGCATTCCGCCGCAAGAGTTCTGAGATAAAAGAGCACTGAGAACACTTCCTCCATTTTGGAATTGGGAAGTTATCATCTGGAGGGAGTACGAAGCCGTTCATGAATCTATATAGTTAACTGTTTACAATGTGTAGCATCGGCAATAAACTAGTTCAAAGCGGGGGGGGGGGGGGGGGGGGGGGGGGGGAACGGTGTTAATTGTGATGGCTGTATTAGCGTGTGTTATCTGTGATTCAGGTAAGGACTGCAGACGATCAATTTTTAAGTACCGTAGCTCCAACGTTTGCCACCAAATGCTACCATCCATGACACCTACTGCGAACTTGGCTACTAGATGTCATCGCAACTAGACCTGGTGGCGAACGTTGGAACTAATATAACGTTAATCATATCCAACCTACAAATTTTAGCTTCACACAATTGTAGTTAGTGGAAGGTTCTCTTACATGCCATAAATCTATGGCATGAGCCCGCCGGCTTTACTTCCCCTCCGAAGGAAGGCATACTGAGGGATTTTTAACGCTCTTAAAAATTCCGATGACTTCGGCAGGGTTTGACCCCGCGATCTAGGACATACAAGCTCAGCATGCTACCGACTACGCCACCGAAGCCGCTCACATAACATTTGTATTATCATTTTAAATGATCTTGTCGACTTCGTCGTTACGCTAGGGTCTGGCGTTACGTTACGGTGACGGGACGAAATGTACCAATGCACTGAGGTGTGTGACGTCATAGTACCGCTTGGTGCATGTGTACCCCGACAATCTCTACGTCTTTAGTATAAGACAAAAATCCCCGATTCTTGGATGTCACGTGTAATCTCAAGAACCACTGGATGGATTTTGATGCGGTTTTCACCATTCTGTAAAGGATATCTCGAGGAAAGATTCTGTAGAAAATAATTTATGTATGATCAAAGGAAACCAAGCAGTAACGATTTCAGTGAAGAAGTCGAAAACCAACTTGGCGTCTGTGCGCTTCTTAAGCTTACGCTGGGCAAACCGTTAAAAATATCAATATATACTATGAGCGTAGGAATTGGTCAGCATGAAAAGTTCTACAAAAAAGTCCGCGAGCGCATATCTCTATCTTCAATACATCGCCCACTATAAGTGTTTTTAGACTGGATGGAAGGGGCACGTCCCCGCGCGCTCTGGTGAACGTGACGGCATCCCGCGCGCTTGACCTTGCTTTGACCTTGGTTAGCACTTGCCGTTCGCGAGTAATTTGAAACAAGATAAGCAAGATAAGTATTATGCAGATAATTTTCTAGCACGTCAAGAGTCTTTCGCTTCGAGCGAAGCGAGAAGCCTCCAGCCATTCTAGCATTTTTCAGCATTTGTAGCATTTAAAATGATACAAAGTCTAGTCCTTCAGACTGACTGTCACTTTTTTAATGGAATGGAATGGACTCTTGCATGCGGGAGAATAATAATGTCGAGACGGTGCAGGAAGCAGGTTATAATAACCGCTGCAAGGCACAGCACTGTATCCGGGAAGTGGGAGGAGACCTTCACTTTTTAAGCCACCTACTCTCCCTCTTAGAGAGCACTGCTACTGCACCCTTTAAACTCTGTGCAGACGCCTCTAGTTCGATTCTCCACTCTGCCAAAACCAAACCCTGTAGCATCACAGTAGGCTATATGAAGGGCCTTAGCCTATCAAGCGACCACTGCCCAGCCATTCGGCACACAGATCGCAGGTCAGCGCGTCGGGTCTCCTCGGCAGATATTCTTGGTTTCCGTGACCGGAGCGCTGCCTTACTGTCAGACAGCTACTCAATTGTCCCCACGAGGCTGAGTGCACCCCGTTCCAGCCCTGACGTCAGTTTCTAAAATCCCTGACAGAGTCGGAAATCGAACCCAGGGTCTCCGGACGAGAGGCAGGCGCGTTACCCCAACACCACAGGCCAGCCGCGGCTCTGCCATAGATGATTTAAATCCCAGTATCAGGATTGGGAGAGAATAGACTCAATACAGACAGTATTGTTCTTACTAAAGTGGACCGATAGCCCAGATGTTAGGCTCCTTAAAACAACAATAAATCATCTTAATTTGTTTTGTCTGAAAATGAAAGTAGACTGAAAATGTCCTTCGGCTTTATTTTTCTTGACTATCTTTTTCAAGGGAAAATATAGTTTGATCACGACCCGCGCGTGGCTTGTGGTAAGCTTACATCTCCTTGCGAACGTAAGCTTTGGCTGTGTCCTTCGTGTACATTTTAATACATGATTGCGTATTTGGAAAGAAAATATTGTGCAGATGTAGACCTAGAACAAACGACAATGTTTTAAAAGAATAAACCGGATTGTTGTCATTGGAGAGAGATAATGGGGTGTCACAGCAATGCCTCCGTAACGAATGGGTATGCATGCCAGTGTGAGTGGCTTCGGGAAGATTGAAACGCCATCTTTAAAAACTTTAATAACTTTATCAATGCGGCCAATGGCCATATACAGTACTGCTTGTAGAAAGTGAAACACCAAGAACAAGAGATGTGACCACATTGCACTTTATACCACAGATTAGGGACATGACAATACATTACTGATTAGAAGGACAGTCAGGTAGGCTACATGCACGTTGACGGTCGATCTTCAGAATGGCGTCGCGCCACCACGTGCTGCACTCAGAGCCGCTAGACGTCGTGGCATGGAATCATACAGCGTTTGAATACGCTGCTGAGGAATACCGTCCCACGCGGTTTGTAGGCGCATCCACAAAGCATCAACAGTGGCGGGATGTGGACCTGAATGAACAAGTTGCCGACCGACCATATCCCAGACATGTTTGATGGGCGACATCTCAGGCGAACGGGCAGGCCAGGGAAGCAGAGGTATCCGTCGTTCTGCGAAGAAGGCTTGCACATTCCTCGCCACATGCGGGTGGGCATTGTCCTGCTGAAATATGGCCTGTGGAATGGCCTGCAAGAGGGGCAGTACCACGAGCTGGTAAACTTCCCTGATGTAGCGGTCGCTGTTCAGATTGCCTGCAAGACGTACGAGGCGCGATCGCCTGTTATAGTCAATTGCGCCCCAAACCATTACACCTGGTGTTTGTCCGCTATGCCGCTCAACAATACAGTCTGCCTGTTCTCCAGTTCTCCACGGCGGCGTCGAACGCGTATGCGGCTATCACTGTAGGACAGGCTGAAGCGGGACTCGTCCGAAAACACTACATTCGCCACTCAGCCTGCCAGTGTCGGCGTGCACGTGCCTGTGCACAGGCCTGTGGTGATTACTAGAGCTCGGATTTTTAGGTAAATACATATTATTTTATATAAATACATATTTTAAGTATTTTTTCTATAAATACATAAATTCCTGCTTTTATCTTATTAGCACATAAAATACATAATATTTAATTTTTTTAAAATCAGTATGCTAGATATTTCAGTTTATTGCATTTTTGTTCTGTGTTAGTTCAACGGGGAAGAACCTGTAAGCCGTCTAATCTTCATGCAGAGCGTATGTCAGCTTGCAACTGTGTTATTCTTAACTTGTCGCCCCGTGCCACTCACTGTGGAAGCCGGGGATTTCCTTGTCCGTAGCCATATTGCACCAGTAGAACTAGTGTCACTCACTTTCCGTTCATTTCTGGCACTGTGAAGTGTAAGGCAGTTATACGATGCCTAAAATAAAAACAACTACAAGTTATCGTCTGTTGCAGAATGTAAAGATAATTTTACTTCTGATGGGGGCGTTCTGTTCTGCCAACCATGTGGGAAAGCAATCAAGGTTGAACAGCGATCTCAAGTTACACAACACCTCAAGGGCAAGAAACATATTGCCACAGTTTCGCGCCTTCAGAATAAGTGTTTCGCGATAATTGTCGGTCATTTATGATGGACAACCTGAAGATGTATCTCGTTGTGTATTGTAATGCTTCAGCAGTCAGTGAGACATAGAATAAATTGCATTCGTGAGTACTGCTTATTGTTTATACACACATCAAAAAAAGTTTTGCATCACCTCGGTTCCAAGAGTTCCGGAACCTTTAAATACAAAGGGAATAGAGATCAACACAAACAACATTTCAGTTCGTTTTATTGCTCATGAGACCCACACATTGCATGTTGTACCATCATACAGCTAGACTTTCAGCATTTGTGGTCCAGATTGCAGTACACACCACTACCTCTAATACCCAGTAGCACGTCCTCTTGCATTGATGCATGCCTGTATTCGTCGTGGCATACTATCCACAAGTTCATCAAGACACTGTTGGTCCAAATTGTCCCACTCCTCAACGACAATTCGGCGTAAATCTCTCAGAGTGGTTGGTGGGTCAAGACGTCCATAAACAGCCCTTTTCAACATATCCCAGGCATGTTCGATAGGGTTCATGTCTGGCGAACATGCTGGCCACTGTAGTCGAGCGATGTCGTTATCTTGAAGGAACGCATTCACAAGATGTGCACGATGAGGTCGAGAATTGTCGTCCATGAAGACAAATGCCTCTCCAATATTCTGCCGATATGGGTGCACTATGGGTCGGAGGATGTCATTCAGGTATCGTAAAGCCGTTTCGGAGCCTTCCATGACCACCAGTGGCGTACGTCGGTCCCACATAATGCCACCCCAAAACATCAGGGAACCACCACCTTGCTGCACTCGCTGGACAGTGTGTCTAAGACGTTCAGCCTGACCAGGGTGCCTCCAAACACGTCTCCGACGATTGTCTGGTTGAAGGCATATGCGACACTCATCGGTGAAGAGAACGTGATGCCAATTCTGTGGGGTCCATTCAGCATGTTGTTGGGCCCATCTGTACCGCGCTGCATGGTGTCGGGGTTGCAAAGCTGGACCTCGCCATGGACGTCGGGAGTGAAGTTGCGCATCATGCAGCCTATTGCGCACAGTTTGAGTTGAAACACGACGTCCTGTGGCTGAACGAAACGCATTATTCAACATGGTGGCATTGCTGTCAGGGTTCCTCCGAGCGGCAATCCGTAAGTAGCGGTCATCCACTACAGTAGTAGCCCTTGGGCGGCCTGAGCGAGGCCTGTCATCGACAGTTCCTGTATCTCTGTACCTCCTCCATGTCCGAACAACATCGCTTTGGTTCACTCTGAGACGCCTGGAAACTTCCCTTGTTGAGAGCCCTTCTTGACACAAAGTAACAATGCGGACGCGATCGAACTGCGGTATTGACCTTCTAGGCATGGTAGAACTACAGACAACATGAGCAGCGTACCTTCGTCCTGGTGGAATGACTGGAACTGATCGGCTGTCGTACCCCCTCCGTCTAATAGGCCCTGCTCATGCATGGTTGTTTACATCTTTGAGCAGTTTTAGTGACATCTATGAACAGTCAAAGGGACTGTATCTTTGATACAATATACACAGTCAACGTCTATATGCCGGAGATCTGGGAACCGAGGTGATGCAAAACTTTTTTTGATGTGTGTATTCACATTAATAAACTAAATTATAATTAAATATTTTCACTTTTTTGTCACATATTTCTGGTATTTTTAATACATCAAAAATAAATATTTCCCCGATTTTTAGCACCTAAAAATCCGAGCCCTGGTGATTACTTTTGAATAACGAATAAATTGTACCCACAGTATCGTTTCGTTCCTTTTCATTTGAACACCCCTCATAGATAACATTCATCAGAATCACACTGATTTAATATGGACAAAAAAAAACCTCAACTAGCAACACACACAAATGCAATTATATACCTCATTTGAATAATAACAATAATGTTATTGGGAACAGCACTATGACCACGTTACAATATGATTCTCTAATTATTGTTGAATAAGCCGCTAGTCATTTGTTTCTGTGCGGGGTCAATACTAAAGTCACTTGATAGGGTTGGCAATCTTGAGCATTCCACATGGAGGAAAGAACGGAAGGAGATGCCTTCGCTGCGCTGCCTAGTGCAAGCTGCTGAAGCCAAACGGCACGCCCACTTTGGGTAGCAAGAAAATGGTTGTTCCTATTCTTAAAGCCGTAAACCACTCCAACTAGTCTTGGATTTTAGTGACATAAAACTGCAATGACAAGTCAAGAATTTTTCTTGGATAGGCAGAATACACTCTGTACATCACGGTACTTGGCACAAATAAGCTGCGTTATCGTTTTAAAAGCCAATTTAAATAGAAATATGAGAGCACCTATGCAAGGCTAGTTTTGTAAGAAAGACGCGGCAAAACTTAATAATACGCTGAAACACTGATTAAATTGAATAGCCTACAGGTGTCTGAACGTGCGAGTTATATCAAAGAAAGCGGCTTCGGTGGTGTAGTCGGTAGCATGCTGAGCTTCTATGCCCAAGATAGCGGGTTCAAACCCAGCCGAAGCCGTCGGATTTTTTAAGAGCGTTAAAAATCCCTCAGTATGCCTTCCTTCGGAGGGGAAGTAAAGCCGGCGGTCCCATGTCATAGATTTATGGCATGTTAAAGAACCTTCCACTAATTACACCTGTGTGAAGCTAAATTGGATTGGTTAAGAATGTAAACAACGCTCTTAGGTTTCTACGTTCGTTGCCAAGAGCCGACTGCCGTGGCGTCTGGTAGCTAAGTTCTGAACTTGGCCTAGTAGTCGTTGACGGTGGCGCTTGGCGGCAAAAGTAGGAACTATTTTAAAAATTCTAAGTTGCAGTCTGTACTTAAATAAAAAAAAACAGATAACACACACTAATACAGTCATCACAATTAACACCGGTTATCAGACAGATTTTACACACACCCAAAGTACACGGGGCTACATGACCGCGTTGTCGCAGTCCCTAAACTTAAGAACCAAACAACATATATCAAAGAAGGAACACCTTGGGAACTATCATAATGATGCCGAACTAATCAAGGTATTTACACCAAATTGATTTTTAGGTTCATATCAGTGTTGAGGCATTCATCAGTCTTTAGGCCTAATTTCGAGCACAGCCACCTTCACTCATTGTTCGTACACATTTTGATATTCAAGAATACCAACCTTAAAATTAATAATCAGAACACTTATTCGATTCGTACAACCATATGCAAGTCACGGAACACCGAATACAGTTAATGTTACGCCCACTTTGGACGCAGCGCTTGGCTTCATTCAAACGAGCTCAGGGCATCTCCTCTTATTCTTTCCTCCATGGCATTCCACGAGCTTATAAGACGCCTTTCAATTGTTTTGCTGATGGCCATTGGCTGTCGCTTTGTAAACATCATCCTTGTCTTCGTACCCAAATACAAAATAACGGACGCCATGAGCTCATTTGACAGTATTGGGCCTGTCGGCTTCGGTGACGTAGGTGGTAGCATGCTGAGCTTCTATGCCCGAAGTCGTCGGGGTCTTTAAGAGCGTTCAAAATCCCTCAGTGTGCCTTCCTTCGGAGGGGAAGTACCGGTAAAGCCGGCGGTCCCATGTCATAGATTTATGGCATGTGAAAGAACCTTCCACTAATGACACTTGTGTGAAGCTCAATTATAGGTTAGATTTGGCTAACGCTCTTAGGGAACAACGTTCGTCGCCAGGTGCCGACTGCGGTGGCAACTAGTAACCAAGTTCAGAACTAGTTGTCGTTGTTGGTGGCGTTTGGTAGCGAAAGTAGGAACTAATTTAAAATGGAATTGAATTAAAAACAGATAACACACACTAACACACCCAAAGTACACGGGGCTACATGACCGCGTTGTTGCAGCCCCTAAACTGAGGAACCAACCAATATTGGACCTACTTTGATCTCCGGACTCTCAGCACTAGTGGTGTCGACTGTACTGTACACGCATGCCTAGTAGGCTACTTCACAGGAAAATTGAGCAAACCGTGTAGGCGTGTGACTGGAAAGAAACCAGTTCATGTTCAAGCGGTTAGCGAATTATATCTCGAGTAATAAGCACTAATTAGCATATTAAGTGAATCGCAACCTCACCCTTTGCTGGGTGGACGTGGATACATGTCTTCTGAGACTGCCAGGGCGTACCGCATCCAAACTTGGAAAACTCAATATCGCCGATATATTTAAGGATAGCGAGGCAAATCAACAATGCCAATTTCAATCTGCAGATCCGTCAAAGAATGGCTAGAACTTATGTCTGGTCGACACTCTTATATGATATGGAGGCTTGGACTTTGAAGGTTAGCACCATGAAAAAAAAAAAAAAAAAAAAAAAACTAGAGGCATTCGAAATATGGATCCATCGAAGAATGCTCAGCCCCCCCCCCCCCGAAAAAAGCCAATAAAAATTCAGAAAGTGTTGCTTTGGTAAGAGCATAAAATAATTGTAAATTTGGTTATACCCTAATCTTAACTTATTGGCTAAGTTATAAACAATATTAAGATTGAAATCAGACTAATTCGTGGTGTAGCGGCTAGCATTCTTGGCTGCCGCCCCGGAGGCCCATAATTCGATTAACGGCTCTGCCAAGAAATCCTAATTCTAGTCTGAGGGCTGGAATGGCAAAACTGTGTGGCAAAACTGTGAATTCCACAGTACGGTACTTTTGAGAAATAAATTATCAACTTGTAAAAAGAAAATAAACTGTTTACCTTTCCGCTTAGTAAATTGACAAATATTTAGATATTTGCCATTCATACTCCATAGATCATAATAGAAAATTAATTACCGGCAAGTATAAAATTTTATTTGTGTGTTGTGTTGTATTTTACAACTTTTTTGTATTGCCAGTAATTGTAGGCTATATAAACTTTGGATCTTATCTAAAAAAAATACACAAAGTTATATGGTCTAAGATATTGGTTGATATTTCTGGGTATTTTGCGGTGACAATCTCCTGAGAATACTCACAATTTTCCAGGATAGCCAGCCTCTCCCGAAAAAAAATTGTGTATACGCCCCTGAGACCGATAAACATATGAACAAGGATGTCCTCAGAAGAGCAAACAGTGATCGTTATTTTTGTCTGCAATTAAATGTCACAAGACTGCCTATTTAGGTCCTGTACTTAGAAACCAAGAATACCAGCTGCTTCAACTAATATTGCAAGGCAAAATAGATGGCCGACGAGGAGACAAATATCCTGGTTTCAGGGGATCAAGGAGTGGTCAGGGATTCGATCTGCAGGAGAATTTTTCCGGCTTGGAGAAGATAGAAACAAATTTGCCACGGTGATCGCCAACATTCGGGGAACCGAACATGGAACTTGAAGGTGAAGATGATGATTGTTGTTTAAAGAGGCCTAACATCTAGGTTGTTGGCAGTGGCGGCTGGTGCAGAAGGTGTAACCCATCCCCCCTCCAAAAAAATAAGTGCTGTGTTTAGAAACACAATTCACTGTATAGAAGCACTCCCTCTTGAGGCTCTTCACTGCGTTTTCCATACTGCTATAGTTCATCGATTTACAAAATGTAGCTATATGTAGGTAAGCTGGGAGTATTAAAAGACCTGGCGGGAACAGCTGATGGCTTCCTTTATTTTTTCTTCCGTTTGCTTTGAGCGATTCCCTCTAAAATGCCGCCGCAGAGTCTAGAAGGTGCCACCTGCTACGTTCTTGTTTCATGTGACCAGTGCTGCCGCTGTGTGCTTGAACGAAGAATTTATGTGATGTCTTGGCCTGTGGTCTTGGCTATTGTCTCAACAGCACAACGGAAAAGGTGAGCACGCATGCGCAAAAGGCAGAGTTCATGTTTGCTGGCGATAAAAGTAGAAATTCTCGCTGAGCTGCGATCTACACAGTCAGTGCCGGACATGGAATGGAGCGCACGACTAGATAATACCTCGCTGTGAGGGGAGTTGATATATTTCCAATCATTTTACTGACATCTTTTTAATGCACTGTATTTGATTGCAGATAATATTATTAAATAAATTAATTTTCAAATAAAACAATGTGCTGCAGCACTTCAGCACATAAGGTGGAGCCGCCCCTGGTTATCGGCCCCTAATGGTTTGGGTGATAGTGAAAATGAAAGATGGTCAAATGAAACTTACAACTAAAACTCACTAGAAGACGAAATGGGAAACAAAAAGGAGAAGAATGTAAATAAAAGGCAGGAGGAAAGGAAATACCCTCAACCCTCGAATAATGACAATTGAGGGACTTAGAAGGAAGGAGAGCCAAGAAAGGCAGCAAGGAAAGGGAAAGAGGAGAGGATCCCCCCCGAAGGCAATGGGTAAAGGCGGAAAACTTGTCCCAGCTCAGGAATCCCTCGGGGTCGCCAACTCCCGAACTCACCAGCCATGAGCCCTTGAGGGTGTAGCAATATCCAGGGTGCACCAGAAGTGGTGGCGCTAAACACACCCTGCCTCCTTGAGGGCCTTGTGCAGAAGGCAGGATAGCCTATATCATGAAAAGAGAAAGAAGGCTGACCCCTCAAAGAATAAGGGTACCGTATCAGGAAAGATGAGAAAAGGGCCAATTAAGGCGGGAAAGGAAGAGACTCCCTAGGCCTTGGATACCCTAATACAGCCGGGGTCGGAAGAGAACAACAGTTGACCAAGAGAGGTCGACAGGAAAGAAGATGATGATGATGATGATAATTGCTGTTTTAAGGGGCCTAACATCTAGGTTATCGGCCCCTAAAGGAAAGAAGACGGAAGGGAGCCCGGCACAAGTAAATGGAAGCAATGGCGGACTCAGATGGGGCCCCGTGGTGGCCAACCCACGTCCCACAAGATGTGAGATCCTGGGGGTGAACTTGAAGAGGAAGAAGAAGAGGCAAATCAAGGCTGTGAGATTAGCGACGAGACCTATACTTTTACGAAGAATGCAATTTCCAGAGATAAGTGTAAAATTCGAGTGCCTTATGTTCATTGACCGGAATTTGAAGCGAGGCCACTCGGGTGGAATTCTAGTGGCTATCTCACACCGGCCTCATTGCAATGCACAATTCTCTGTTACCTCTGTGCATTTCCCGGATTTGAATCGCCTCTTCTGCAGCTTGATCACAAACTCATTTCCCGCAATTCCCGAGGGTCAGCGCGGCACAACCCGGCTAATAGGTCGTGGATTCGATGCACTAAGGGGTGTTGCGGGAAATATGAAGCAATTGACTGTAACGCGCATCCTGTAGTGCAAACTGCAGAGCTTCATAAATGGCATCAAGCTTCGCTCTCTACAATGTCCAAAGAAAGCAAGAGCAATCAACTCTGTAGATCACAAGCTGCGGTAAGATGAATTGACTGTTAAATTTAAACCTTTAAGAATGTCATAGAACACGCGAATTATTTGTTCTTATGAAAGGATGCTATTAATTCTTGAGTCCATCCGACAGGGCCATCACGATAAGAAGTTTCAACAATGCAAATGGCGTCCTACATAACGCCTCGCAATGCTGCACGTGATATTGTCGTCACGTGATATGGGTCACACAACATCAACATCTTAATGCTATACAAATTCAGACCACATATGGTAACACGAGGGGTCGATCAATACGAGAATTGAAACAAAACATAGAAAAATAGAATACTGTAAAATAAAAACTACCGTTCCCGAGAATATGGTCTTGAGTTTCCGAGGCGTGACGTTTTAAGCAGCACAGACTTGGGGTTACAATCGTCGTAGTAATGAATCATTATTTTCAGTTGCATTTGAATGAAAAAAAAACAACATTGATTCGTTCAGGAACGAACGAACGAATGAATGAATGAATGAATGAATGAATGAATGAATGAATGAAAGAAAAGAAAAGAATGAAAGAAGGAAGGAATGAAAGAAGGAAGGAAAGATAGAAAGAGAAAGAAAGAAAGAAAGAAAGAAAGAAAGAAAGAAATAATGAATGAAAGAAGAAAAGAAAGAAGGAAAGATTGAAAGACAGATTGAAATAAAGAAATATTGATAGAAAAAAAGAACAAGAAAGAAGGAAAGAAGAAAAGAAAGAAAGAAAGAACAAAGGAAAGAAAGAAAGAAAGAAAGAAAGAAAGAAAGAAGAGAGAAAGAAAGAAGAAAGAAAGAAAGAAAGAAAGAAAGAAAGAAAGAATTAAAGAAGAACGTAAAAAGAAAGAAAGAAAGAAAAAAAGATTGAAAGAAAGAAAGAAAGAAAGAAGAAAAGAAAGAAAGATAAAAAAGAAAGAAAAAGAAAGAAAGAAGAAAATAAAGAAAGAAAGAAAGAAAGAAAGAAAGAAAGAAAGAAGACAAGAAAGAAGAAAAGATTGATAGAAAGAAAAAGAGAACTAGAAAGAAAGAAGAAAAGAAAGAAAGAAAGAAAGAAAGAAAGAAAGAAAGAAAAAGGGAGAAAGGATGAAGAAAAGATAGAAAGAAAGAAAGAAAGAAAGAAAGAAAGAAGAACGAAAAAAGATAGAAAGAAAGAAGAACGAAAAAAGATAGAATGAAAGAAAGAAGAACGAAAAAAGAAACAAGGAAAGATAGAAAGAAAGAAAGAAAGAAAGGATTTAGAAAAAGAAAGAAAGAAAGAAAGAAAGAAAGAAAGATTGAATGAACTGAGACTCTCAACGGACTGTTGTTGTTGTTGTTGCGATCATTGTTAGAAGTAGGCTACATAAGAGAATATCTGGAAATAAAGTACAATCTCCACCACTCGAGTTAGGACCAACATTTCACTTTACACATGTGACGTATCTCAAGAAGAAATAGCAAACGGGAGAGAATTCTGTCCTTCAATTCATTCTAACCAAAATTCTTAACTTTATAAGTTGGCACTTAATGGTAGCATTTAGTTGTTGTTACATTTTAGAGTGTTGGATGTCATGGTCATTTCAACCCAGTGTACTTCGGGTGTGATAATCTGGGTTATTGTTGTGTCGATTGTAGTGTGTCAACATAATTGATTAATTAATGGATTTATTTATTATTAATCATAGGGAGCTCAAGCAACTCTCCCATCGCAAGTCAAGCGCATTCGAAAATATACAGTACTAGCAGGTACCCGCGGCTTCGCCCGCGATCAAGACAATGGGGACGACGCATTATTGCTGATAATTGGTCTATTCTATTACAGCAATCGCGGCTACAGGTGGGTCCATTTTAATTCTGAATACTGATACATACAGTATATTGATATGAGCAGCAAAGTGGGAATTTTATAGAGTTGTGAAAGTCTGCAGGGTTCGATGTTCCATTATGCTAACACATTTTAAAATTACGTCTTCTGCTGAGACATAACGATTTTGTTGTCCGGATGCTCGCGAGCACGCCACTTATAATTGCCCATGGGAAAAAATGGTTTTGTCTAAATGTAAACGTGCTACTGTTAAGTGTGTGTCATTGCGCAGAAATTGCGAATATTGTTTGAAGAGGGGAATGCTCTCTTGCACACGGGAATGGCAAATCTATCGGAATATGGGGAATTAAAAGTATTCTTCCTTAAGCTATTCTGGATGTAATTTTGCCATAGTTATTGATGATTTGAACGTCAACATATCGCTATTAATAGACCTATAGTCAAATATCTCTCACCTTGGCCGCTGATGTACAGTACATTATGCAGTTTCTTCCAGTGTTACATCCCAGGGATTGAAATTCTCCAAAACCACTTTTGCCTCACATGCCTCTCTAAGTAATTAAAATTGCCGATTGTTGTTGTTTGAGTCTTCAGTTTTTTAACAGGTTTGATGCAGCCCTCCATGTCTTCCTCTCTTGAGCTAATCGTTCCATCTCTACATAGCTACCACACCCTACATCCGAGGCAATCTCTTTAACCCTGGTTTACCCCTACAGTTCTTGTCCTCGACCCTCCATAACTAAGCTTGCTATTCCTGGGTGTCTTAATATGTGTCCTACCCTCCTATCTCTTCTCTTCATTAGCAGTCGCCAGAAACATCTCTCCTCTCCCACTCGTCTTAATACCTCTTCATTTGTTACCCTATCTACCCATCTGATTATTCTCCTGTATCACCACATTTCAAACGCTTCAATTCTCCTCTTTTCAGCTGCACCATTAGTCCATTAGTCCAACTCAGCAACTTTTCTAGGTTTAAGCCGTGCCTTGTGCGGGGATTCAATGGCCGTGAAAGACAAAATACCAACTTTATTGAAATAAGTTTGCCCAATTCCTCAGTAAGAATAATTAAGAAAAAATAATAATTTAATGTGACAGCCGGTAGAATACGACACATCCGTCTGTGATTATGGGTTGCTGATCATGGTAAAAAACGAAAAAGAATAGATCAATACTGGCAAACAGAAATATACAGTTAACAAAAAACAAATTTATAAAGAAAATGAAAGCATGCCGTGCAAAATAGAACGCATCTTGACATTTTAAATTAGCGTAAAGATACGAAACCTCGCTTACAATAACCAGCTCAAAGAGTATAAAATTAGACTCAAAATCACGCTCGTATCCGACCCCAAAAACCACCTCTATAAATAAAATATATCTCATTTTACGCGTATCAATACGAGGAGCAATGTTCGTGAACCGAACCCCGCGTTTTAAGGCCCTAAAACGAACGGTTTTCGAGATATTGCCAGAAAACTATCCCCGGTCTGCGAAATTTCAGCGGTTGCCATAGTAACGTTGATCTGTTTCTTCGAGGGAACACAGTTATTTGGGAATATCTCCGAAACCATTCATTTTAGGAACTTAAAAAAGTGTGTTTCGGGGTCCCTGCAGGACCTCCGAGTATTGTTTCTCGTATCTGGCGGCTTAAAATGAGCTAGATCCGATCTTTGTACCGACTGTCCTTGCACAGTGCCAAAGGGCCGAAAAAGGTCACTTACAAATTTAATTTTCAAAAACCGTTTCTTAGTGAGCCTCTACATACTCGGATCAACCAACATGCAACATTTCAGCTTTCTAGGTTTAGTGGTTTGAGCCCTGCGTTGATGAGTCAATTTTGGATTATATATAATAGATTTTATTTCTCTGTATAAGTCCTCACACATTATGATTTCATTCACTCAATTCTTGACAGTTGCCAAGGAAGGTTCTTATAGTGCTGGAGGCAGCTACTCCATTTTCCTCACGAGGTGCAGTGCATCCCCTGACAGCCTTTGCATTAAATCTCACATTTCTGGCAGAGCCTGGAATGAAACCCGGGGCCTTCTGTTGAGAGGCAAGTGTGCTACACAACTCCTCGGGGCTGACACCGAGCAATCTTGAACGGGAACACGCCACAGTGCACACGATCAAGGTCAAAGACGTTAAATAGCGTCGTAAATAGTGACTTCAAGTATGTACCAGGCATGCTTATCTCAAGGTGGTGTCATCGTGATTTGAGGTCACGTAGGCTACAACATTTCTTAGCAGACAAAGTAGGGGGCCCCTTCTTAGCATTAACGTTAAATTAAGCAATTTCCTCAGTTTTATCAAACGTTGAAGGCTAAAGGGCTCGGAAATGTTTCCAATTATGAGCTTTGGAGAGTTCTATCAAACTAAACAAGTAGTTCCGTGAAGAACTAAATAGCCTATTTTCATATATCCTACTAATATTAATTGCCTCTATCAACAAATTGTCAGTTTGATTGCTGTAATAGATTCGTAGATATTAAGAACCGTCTAAATATTCAGGATGGTCACCATGTTAGATTTTTATATTATAGGCCTTAGATTTGTATACTATTACATGAAGATTATTGTGTAGGTGTTTTATTCAAACTTCAATCGCATGATTAGGACATAAGAAATAAAAGCTGGATTTTAAAATTTCGCCAGTCGATTGAAATTTATATAAGCATATACCGTATCAAGTTTCACTGCGCTCGGATGGTTAAAACGCAAGAAACGTCCATTTGAATATTTAAATTTCACGTCGCCACCATGTTGGATTTGTGCTCGCCAGGTTATGGAACGTCCCATAGGTGAACTTATGCTTATAGCTTCTATATACTTACAAAATTTCAGTTTGATTGCGGTAGTAGATTAATAGATATTGAGAACCGTCTAAATATTTCGGATGGTCGCCATGTTGGATTTTAATATATGTAGGCCATAGAGTTATGTACTATTACATGATGATTATTGTGCACGTTCATTATGCAAATGTTGATTTCCATCGCATGATTAGAACACAAGAAATAAAAACTCAATTTTCGAAATTCGCACAGCCGCCATCTTGAGGTAACGTAAACAATTGAACTAAATTAGATACCAGTGCATTACAATATGTATGAACTTTTGCTGTACGAAGTTTCATTGCGTTTGGATCATTAAATCGCGAGAAAAGTCTATTTAAAACTTTCAACTTCGCTTGGCCGCCATGTTCGTTTTATAGTTAACCGGTTTTTAAAGTCTCATAGATGAACTTTCAGCAGTGCCCTTTATCTCCGTACAAAATTTCATGGTGATATCGGAAATAGTTTCAGAGATATAGAATGCCGGTGAAATATTTCGCACAGCCGCCATGTTGTATTGGCAAGACGTAACAAAATTTGAAGGGCACGGTCGGGGTCGCCCGGAATAGTGCTATGAACTTCCCGAGTTTCATTGAAATCGCTCCAGCCGTTTAGAAGTTATTAGGGGGACACACAAACACACACACAGACACACGGACAAAAGATGATCTCATAAGCCTATTTTTTCATCAGTGAAAATAGGCTAAAAATCAAATTTCACAAAATCACTTCTGGCCTAAATGCAGTTCCGGAGAAACAACCCTAAATCGCATTTTTTTAAAATTCAAATCCTAGCCAAATTAACTTATTTACATAATTCTTTTAGGTGCATCGGTGGCGTAGTTGGTAGCATGCTGTGCTTCTATGCCCAATATCGCGGGTTCAAACCTGGCCGAAGTTCGGATTTTTTAAAGAGCGTTAAAAATCCCCCAGTATGCCTTCCTTCGGAGGGGAAGTAAAGCCGGCGGTCCCATGTCATAGATTTATGGCATGAAAAAGAACCTTCCACTAACGACACTTGTGGAAGCTAAAATGTGTAGGTTAGTTTGATTACACTCTATTAGTTCCAACGTTCGTCGCCAGATGCTGACTGCGATGGCATTTAGTAGCAAAAGTAGGAACTACTTGAAAAAATTAATCACAGATAACACACACTAATACAGCCATCACATTTAACACCGGTTATCAGACAGATTCTACACACACCCAAAGTACACGGGCTACATGACCGCGTTGTCGCAGCCCCTGAACTAAGGAAGCGACCAACATAACTCTTTCTTTAATGTGATCCTTAGGTCAATCCCCTACGGCATTTTTTGATTTCTTGAAAAGTCTTCACACCGGAAGTAGTTGTAAGGTAAACTTTTAATTTGTTTTACAAATTGATAATTTATTTCTCAAAAGTACCGTACTGTGGAATTCTCAGTTTTGCCTCACAAGGTTGAGTGTACCCCGTTCCAGCCCACCGTAGACCAGAATTAAATTTCCTTGGCAGAGCCATGAATCGAATTCGGACCTCCGGGGCGGCATTCAAGACTGCTGGTCGCTACACCACGAGGTAGTCTAATTTCAATCTTAATATTGTTTATAACTTTGCCAATAAGTTAAGATTAGGGTACAACCAAATTTACAATTAATTTTATGCCTTCACCAAAGCAACACATCCTTAATTTTTATGGTTTTTTTTCGAAGTGGGGTGGCCGGGGGGGGGGGGGGGCTGGAGCCCCCACAGCTCCCCGCATTATATACGCCCATGTGAGGTTAGATCTGTGCGAGTGTGGAGACGACCCGGTGAACGTATGCACGACCAATACATCCGAGACCGATACCAACAGTGCAATGTTTTGGGGTGGCATCATGTATGGTCACCGAACCCCTCGTGTACATCCCATGGCGTATGGCAGGGATACTATCCTGGCACATGTAGTGAAAGGCTATGCTGACAATTTCGGCCCAAATTTCACTTTCGTAGATGATAACGCTCAGCCGCTTCAGGAGAATGGTATTCACTGAATGGAATGGCCTGCCTATGCTCCCGATCTCAATTGTTTAGAGAAGGCGTGGACACTGCTTAATAAATAAGTCTGTCCTCACTGTGCCCCATGGCAATATGCAAAACCTTTTTATCATTTTAAATGATCTAGTCGACTTCGTCGTTACGTTACGGTGACGGCACGAAATGTACCGAGAATTCACTGAGGTGTGTGACGTCATAGTACTGCTTGGTGCATGTGTACTGAGTTCACTGGTGAGCTCTGGCGTTACGAGACGGCAACAACACGGCGAGCGTGACGTCATCCAGCCAGCTCCCTCCTTTCACCGCGCGTTCCAGCTCCCTCATGACTTGTAACTTTCTAACGTTCTGATTGTTTCTTGATCATCTAACATGTCAAGAGTCTTTGCCATTCTAGCATTTTTCAGCATTTGTAGCATTTAAAATGATATAAAGTCCAGTCTTTCAGACTGACTGTCTCTTTTTTTATTTGTGTATAACAACTGTAAATTCCTGAAACGATATAATGCACCCAATTTACGTATCCGCTACTGGAATATCCGTGGATTGAATCCATTCCACTCTGTATGAACCATCGTAAGATTATTCTCTACTATCGATCTCTCGTTACAGGTTAATGCATATTTTACTCATTTACATGGCCGGACAAGGGAACACATTATACAACAATAAAATATGTAAAATATTGGTAATTATAATACCACGGCTACATAATTTGCAACACAGTAGCGTGACCTCTCCTTTGAGCAGCACAGTACTCGGCGTCATAAGTCCATGGCTTACGTGCATAACGTCTTCGCAAACACAAAAACAGAGCAGAAAACAATGTTAAAAAAATCAATGCATTTCCAGAAATGTATAGGGGTAACGGGACTTTGTGCCCAGGGTGTAGGGTCATTGTGCTTCGATAAATGGCACCAAAATGAATCAACTGTTGATTATGGGGGTTGAAGCCATTTGCAGTGTTGCCTTAGTAAACAAAAGTTTGGTGCTTTTCAGTCGGTCAACACGATTTTACCCAAATGAGATGGGTTGCATTATCTCAACTAATACTGCAACTAAATAAGTGAAGAATTGAAGCATTTGAAATGTGGTGTTACAGGAGAATGATGAAGATCAGATGGGTAGATAGGGTTGCAACGAAGAGGTATTAAGACGAGTGTGAGAGGAGAGATGTTTCTGGCGACAGCTAATGAAGAGAAGAGATAGGTTGGTAGGACACAAACTAAGACACCCAGGAATAGCAAGCTTAGTTATGGAAGGAAGGGTTGAGGACAAGAACTGTAGGGGTAGACCAAGGTTAGAATATGTTAAACAGATTGCCTCGGATGTAGGGTGTGGTAACTATGTAGAGATGAAACGATTAGCTCAGGACAGGGAGCCATAGAGAGCTGCATCAAACCAGTCAAAAGACTGAAGACTCAAACAACAACAACAACAACAACAACAACAAATAAGTGTACATATTGTAAGTAGTTTCACCCATATTTTCAGACATAGATTTTATAGCCTAAGTGTAATGGATCTGATGATGATCACTTGACGATCCAAACTGGTCATCCAAGTGTATTTATTAATCTCATGTAATTTTTTCCGGATTAGAGAATAACCCAGCTCATTTGAGTACATTCGTGTTGACCGACTGAAAAGCACCAAACTTTTGTTTTAATCAACTGTTGAGTTACAGAGCGTAAGGGCCTTTGTGCAATGTCGGGTTTTAATGCTCGAAGATGGGTTGAAGTACCTGGTGTGAGTTTAGAAGGCTGTGGCACACACGTGATGTCCTATATACTGTACAGTATCTGCTAACTTGTCCACCTTAATGATCGCTTAGACCAGTGTTTCCCAAACTTTTTTGTGTGTGTACCACTTTAAGAGATGATAATCTCTCGCGTACCACCCACCTAATGATTGGTAGACATAGTAACTATAAACCCCCACCCCCACTACGGAACAGACCAAAAGATGGATTGTAAATTGTGTTTGTTAAGAGTTAGACTGTTGGAGTTCAAGTTCAAATAATAAAAAGTGTGTCCAGTTGTTCTATTATTTATTACAATAAGGATTCAATTCAAACATTCAGAAATGCCACTGTACAAAAAATATAAACTCTTAATACATTAATTAAACATAAAAACCAAAGTTCAACTAACAACTTCAATGTGAAGGGTGAGCTTGAAGATTAGAAGCCAACTTAGGAATGTCTGGTTTAAGATTGCTGAGTCTCAAACGAAGATAGTTTTCCACTGTAAAGAGCCTATTCCGGTATTTATTCTTCAGATAAACAAGTGAAGGAAATGCAGTCTCACACAAGTACGAAGTAGTGAAAGGCAGTTAAAATCTAACTGCTTTGTCAGCTATGTCTGCATAGTCTCCACGCCTCTCAACCCAAAAGTTCACAAGAGCCATTTTTGAAAAAGTTTGCCTTAGTTCTGAATCACAATTCAATTCATAAAACTGCTCCTTATCTTTGCCTTAAAGTCCTCCGGGAACATTATCAATGTTTTTTATATTTCTATATTTTTCGTAACGTATCTAATGTTTTTAATATAATTTTCGTAACAACACCCTGTACCACTGCAGCAGTACGAACGCACCACCTGTGGTACGCGTACCACAGTTTGGGAAACGCTGGCTTAGACGTCAAATGCAAGAGTTGCTATATGCAATAACAGCCAGCTCTAATAACGGCGACTCTATCACCATGACCTACACTATGTGGCTTAAGTCTCAGGATATCCTTTGCTACAGACGCCAGTCAAATAACTAATATGATGTAGAATCTTCGTTTGCTGCTATTTAATTTTCGCATGAGACATTTTTCTAAGGACTGTTTCACTGAAGGTGGCGTTTGGTTCCATTTCTCCTGAAGCATGGTGAATAATTGATGCCGAGTTGTCAGGTGGCACGCATCCGACAGCCTAGTTCACTACAAAGATGTTCCATGGGGCTTATTTCAGGATTTTGAGCAGGCAATTTCAACAAATCCTCCTCAGGAAATATCCAAACTGTCTCCACAAGCATGCTATTGTCTGAAATGGTTTCATAAACAACTGCATTCATTTTTCCATTGACCAAAACTAATGGTTCGAGCCCAGACCATCATACCACCTACACTGAACTTCAATGTCGACACAACACATCACAAGGAAAGAACGTTCATCAGGCATCCGCCAGTTCCACACACGCCCATCTGAATGCCACAGAGTATACCACAATTCGAGAATTTATAAACCTTCCACTGTTGCACAGGCTAATGACGGCGTTGTTTGCACCAATCTAAAGGACGATTTGTGATCAGTGGCTATGCGCAGCAGCTTAACCATGAAAACCGAGTCATATCATCTGTCGATGGATCATTCTGTCACTGACCGTTGCACCTGATCTGGATCGGAAGTAATCTAAAATAGTAGGCAGGGACGTCTGATGATTTTGTTCGTTGAATACTCCTCAGAGATTGGCGGTCTCTATCCGCTGATTTGGATGATGGGTTCAGTGCTAATCTGATGTATACATTATACAATGGCATCGCTGGCAGTCGATCTGGAGACATGTAACTCCAGTGATTTTTTCTGACGGAATGTCCGAACCTGTGAGCCCCAACAATCATACGCCATTCTAACTCACTCAATTCGGTGACTTGTTCTAACAGAAAACACGTCAATGATGTTAAGGAAAAAAGGAAGGAAGCTTGTAGTTTAACGTGACCGTTAATCGTGAGATCATGAGCCACGGGACCTCCGTTTTACGTGGAATCCGAACCACAGGACATGGTATTTCACTTCGAAAATCTCACATGCATTGACCGGGAATCGAACCCGGACCACCTTGGTGAGAGGCATACAGCTAGACCGCTGAGCCACCACGCCCTGATGTTAAGGCATTGTACAGTTTACTCTCGGATGCATAGCCCGACTTCACTCAGTGGGGAGTCAGGAGACGTTTGGCCACATGGTGTCCATGAATTCTGTTTCTCGCATATGACAACATTAATGCAAATTGCGATTTCTTCAAAGCTGAAAAATCATCATTGCACTTAAAAACAAAGAAATAAAAATAAAATAGAAATGTATTGAGAATGTCACACTGATTAGTTCTAGATTGACATGTGAGAATTTTTATTTGTGCTATTAGACTGAAGAAGGCTCAAAGAGCCGAAACATGTAACATCATTTATAAAAATAGTGTATGGTAAATATTGTAATGTAAAGTGGATATTTTTGTAATATATAAAAATCCTAGCCCTAGTGGTTATTGGCGGAGTAGAGAAGGAATGTAAATAAGAATGATTTTGCAATAAATATCTAATATCTACACAGTTATTGCTATTGCGATAGGCTAATACGGGGATAGGTCTAATATTCGGGAAGTTACCTCTTGACATAAAATTGGGTGCCATCTCAGTATAGTGACTGTTTGGAATATTCGGGACAGCACAGTCAAGATTGCCTGGATCGATCCATCAACTATTGCTACCCCGCGGCGTAGCCGGGCGTGTTAAATCACTGTACACCACTGGGATGAGGAGCTGCAGCAAGCCCAGAAATCAGAGGCTCAAATCCTGGCCTTGACAGCAGCAATTCTGTCGTTTTCCTCTGGTTTTTCCAAGCTCCCTGCAGGTACAGTATATGGGAAGATAGTACCGTCCCAAGGCCTTTACCCCATTCTGGACCTCAACAATTACAGTTACAGTCACCACATAAACACAGGTTATCGGACAAACTGAAGACACACGCAAGAATACGGGGCACCTAACATGTATTAGTACGCAGGTGCAAGCTCCCACTACAGCCTCCTAACGATATCTGTCCAACAGTATAATTTAGTGAGCTGTTAACTACTCCACAGGGATATCGCCATCTTCATTGGCTGTAATAAAAATTAGCATAGCAATACCACATACTGGCCCTCAGGGAGGCCTCCTGGTCGCACAAGACTTGGTTTGACGGAAGAAGATAATAATCATATTAGTAATACTAATCATATAATTATATAAAACGCTGAAGTGAATGATTCACGAAACTCAAGCTCTTAAACCAGAGGGAGTTACTGGTGCGCTTTGAGCCAAAACCTTTCAAATCGTCTCAATAGTTCAGGAAAAATCTTGAATTTCTAGAAAAGTCAACGGAAATATATTTATTTATTTAGAAAGTGCGTTTAAACAAATAAACAAGACGATAGCCCCTGGCAGAAATGTGTCGCACCAAGCCCGCATAACAGTAAATCCCAGCGGGTGGTTTATCTACTTCACTCGCAGAGGTAATATCAGTTATACATTACATCATCATCATAATGGATCGGATGTATATGAAAGCGCTCGAAGTTGCCCGAAAATCCCAAAGTTACCTATAAATAATAATAATAATAATAATAATAATAATAATAATAATAATAATAATAATAATAATAATAATAATATTGTATGGCATCGGGTGCCGGGTGCAAGCTTTGTAATTTGACACCCGGGGGGTAGCTTGCATGTCGAATTTCGTTGTTCATTGAAGCACTATGAAAGTCAAGCAGGTTAGATATCTAAGCTACTTGAACACTCTAGCGCTTTCTAGTAGAGAAATTAGGAACTTTGTGTTGGCAGAAACTCCCGAGATTAATTTTGCCATTATGAACACGGCCTACTGAATTCAAATGGGTTCTTTAACGTGCCAACATCGTATGACATGCGTGTCGTATTTTTGCCGCCTTTCAAAAAAATCACTTAACACGGCCAGGAGCGAACCTACAATCTTGGGGTTAGTAGACCGACATGCTATCCACTCACCCACCGTGGCAAGCTTGAACTACAGATAACACACGCTAATACAGCCATCACAATTAACACCGGTTCTACAGACACCCAAAGTACACGGGGCTACATGACCGCATTGTCGCTGCCCCTAAACTGAGGAACCAACCAACCTCTGTTTTAGCTGAAGAGGTGAAGTTCTGGAGGCTGAGAAAGAGACACCATCAATGTGCCCAATGAGTGTCTTAGCTATGTTACCTTCATTTTCCACGAGTGCGCCGCCTCGAAAGAGTCCCTGTCAGTGGTGGAGAAGGCCAGGACGCAGGCCTGTGCTCCTCGGTAGTACGCCTTGGTGATGGCGTCGAACTCCTCCTGGCCCGCGGTGTCCCACAGCATGAGACGAACCTCCTCGCCGTCCAGCCTGAAACACACACACCAGACATTACCCAAAGTATCGATATAAATACATTTATTCATTTATTTATGTTATTTATTTATTTGTTTGTTTGTTTATTTATTTCTTCATTTATTTATTTATTTATTTATTTATTTATTTCTTCATTTGTTTATTTGTTTATTTATTTATTTCTTCAATTATTTACGTATTTCCTTATTTATTTATTTATTTATTGATTTATTCATCCATTTATTTATTTGCTTATTTATTTGTTTATATAGTTCATTACTTATTTATTTCTTCATTTATGTATTTACTGTCTTTGGTTATTTATTTCTTCATTTATTTATTTACTGTCTTTGGTTATTTATTTCTTCATTTGTTTATTTCTTCATTTATTGATTGATTTGTTTATTTATTTCTTCATTTGTTATTTTTATTTATTTCTTCATTTATTTATTTATTTGTTTATTTATTTCTTCATTTATTTGTTTATTTATTTCTTCAATTATTTACGTATTTCTTTATTTATTTATTGATTTATTCATCCATTCATGCATTCGTTCATTCATTTATTTTTCCATTTATTTATTTGCTTATTTATTTATTCATTTGTTTGTTTATATATTTATTATTTTGTTTATATATTTATTCATCGATTTATTCTTTCATTTATTCGTTAATCTATTTATTCTATTATTAATTAATGTATTCATTAATTTATTATTTCATTTATTCCTTCCTTCCTTCCTAAACATCTAGACCCTGCTCATGAAAGACACAGCCAGGTGGCCAGGTCTGGCAGGCCGATGTATTGGAGAAATGGCGCTTGCGCACAAGACTCTTCCTTCTTTCGCCCTCATCTCGCTCTGCCCGGTGAGACAACACATATACACGGGGTTGATAACTAAAAATGTCTCAAACCTTAACAAAGAAAAGACGATGTACCGGTAAGTGAATTTCAAGGAACTTAAAATAATGTCACGTACCGTAGGGCATGGACTTGTCTGCCCGGTCCTCCTTGACGCCCATTATGATATAATTACCATCAACAGGTGAAAGTTGCCCCAGACCACTCTCAGTAATCATAGCCTATGCTAATGGAGTGGATCGCAGAGTGTAGGTCGCTAGCTTGTGGTATCCGCATTACATTATAATTCTATACTAGTTAGACACCGTACGCCAGAACAGGGTTTGTGAACCTTTATCAGACTCGTGGTGTAGTGGTCAACGTTGTCCCGGCACGGTATCATTAATTAAAAATGGGGGCTGTGATGGAATCCCCTCAAAAATTGTAGTTCTATATTTGTCAGACAAGGATCTGACAAAGTTGAATTTAAGTTGTCCGACGAGTATCAAAAATGATTGTACAAATCCCAAGAACCCAGTTTTAATGCCAGAGGTTTATTGACCATAGCCTATTGTCCTCGCATTGCAAAATAATCCATTATAGAGACTCGCGGTCAATGCATGTGGGATTTTCGAAGCGAAATGTCACGTCTTGAGGTTAGGGTTACACGTAAAAATGATAGTCCCGTTGCTCATGACCGCGAGATTAACGGTCACGGTCACCACAAGCTTCGTTCCTTCTCTGACTTTTAGGGTAGATTTCATTAGAAAGCTACGGTTCCTATTGCAATGGGCACCATGTTGCGATCTCCGAAAAATTTCGATATACAGGGTCTTTATTTTTGTTAGGCAAGGACATTCTCGCTCGCGCGCTCCTCCAGTGGCAGCTCAGTTCCCGGCTGCCGCGCGCGTATGTACGGCAGAATTCCGCGCTTAAAATCAGTATCATGCATCTTTACTCACCATGTTTACAGTACATGCTGAAAATGTTCCCCATCCGATGCCAAACATAACTGGCATCTCCTTATGAAGTTTCCGGTTACTCCGGTTAATTTAGCTTCAGTAAGGAAATAACGACATTTTCGTCTATTTTTATTGTCTATTGAACCTGTACATTTGAATCTCTTAGCCAGTTGATTTATTGTCCGATTTACAGGAATGGGTCTCCCTGGAAATGTCATTCGAAACTTTTGTCTTGTTCTAGCGCACGATTTCCTGCACTTTATGTAGGCCTACATTTTGTGCAGATATACTCGTTCACGTAACGAATATTTCACATAAGGCATCACAGCACTACACACAATCACATTAAAACACCACACCATAAGATATACAGTACCGGTACACAGTAGCTTTATAAAACACGGAAAGAATGAAACACCCAATTAGCTCTGAGCTCACACGTCTACAGAAGAATACAGAAGAGCGAGGGAATACCCGGGCAATACGGCTGGAGACCACGCGCCGGGGACCGGCGGCCAAGGTCGAGCGAAGGTCTGCATAATACGTGCCATTCATAACGTGCGCTAGAACAAGACAAAAATTTCGAATGACATTTCCAGGGAGACCCATTCCTATAAATCGGACAATAAATCAACTGGCTAAGAGATTCAAACGTACAGGTTCAGTAAACGATAAAATAGACGAAAATGTCGCTATTTCCTTACTGAAGCTAAATTAACCGGAGTAACCGGACTAACCGGAAACTTCATAAGGAGATGCCGATTATGTTTGGCAGTGGATGGGGAACATTTTCAGCATCTACTGTAAGCATGGTGAATAACGATGCATGATACTGATTTTAAGCGCGGTATTCTGCCGTACATACGCGCGCGCTGTCGCCGGGAACTGAGCTGCCACTGGAGGAGCGCGTGAGCGAGAATGTCCTTGCCAAGCAAAAATAAAGACCCTGTATCTTCGCATTTCACATCTCCTAGACCCCAAAACCACCGTCAGTTCAAAAGTTTATGTATCACTTTCTTGTGGACACGATAACTGCCGTCCATATGTAGTCTACCAATCACTATCAAATTTATACATAACCAATCCAAATCTCGGTGAAGTTCGTTAATGGGAAAAATTGGACCAAGGGGGTGGAAATGGGGTTGGTTGGTTCTTTAGTTTAGGGGCTACGACAACGCGGTTATGTAGCCCCGTGTACTTTGGGTGTGTGTAGAATCTGTCTGATAACCGGTGTTAATTGTGATGACTGTAATAGTGTGTGTTATCTGTTTTAATTCAAATAAGTACTGCAGACAATATTTTCAAGTAGTTCCTACTTTTGCTACCCAATGCTACCGTCCACCACCAGGGGCGAGGCACCCATTAGGGCGCTGAGGCTCTGCCTATCCGTAAAAATACTTAAATTAGATTTCTTCCGCTGTTATTGGTGCTTTTCGATTGATATTTCAAATAGTATATATTTGAACTCGCGCTGTCTAGCGCTGTGTTTGCTCACAACCAAATCAACCAATCGCTATTCACCTCAACTCAGCCTGGCGCGCGCAGACGCAGTAGCAACTACTTAAGTGGCGGGGTAAAGAGGGGGGTGTATCTTTTAAACGTGTGGGTTAAGGCTTGCCCAAGGACCTGGAGGGAGAAATCCCACAACGCTGGTTGTAAGTAACTGCTGCAATCTAGGGGTGTTTGGCAGAACTAAGACAGCACAGTATAATGAATGATACTGGTTCCAGTGTTGTCAACGACATTAAATGCAAGATGGCATAATTTTCTGACATGAAAAATTATTGAACATGGACATAAATCAGAACAGGACCCAGACAAACGCAAAAAAATTAATTTAAGATAAATCTCATTATGTTTTACTTTAAAATACATAACTTAACTTGCAGAATGATATTTGGTTTTAAATGTGCTCTTTCGACATGTTGGCAGTCCTGGTTACACGGAGAATGATACGAATCTGTGTAGCCTACTGCCAGTGTGAAATGTAAGTGCACTGAAGTGTGTTTATATTAATCTATTTGTATCTTACTGTGTGGTGTGTTTGTGTTACAGTGTAATTGAAAACAAATAGTAGGCATCACTATGCTAATCTACACGGCACATGCGTTTCAATGGATGCATTCAATACAACTCAAGATCCATTGAATGTTCTTATTGAAAATCCAACTTTTTTTTCTCAGCTCTCTTTAGAGGAAAAAATCCAGGTGAAAGAACGGAAGCCCACGCCAAGTTTGTCACTTCAGAAAACCGATGGAAAGTTTGTAAGACAGTTTCAGAGACAATGGTACGAGTGGAAACCATGGTTGGGTGGTAGTGCTACCCGAAATAGATTATTTTGTTTTTATTGTGTGATTTTTGCTAAAGACAATTTAGAATGGGGTAAAAGAGGGGTTGGTGAGGAAAGTCTTAAAAATTTTCTTTCTAAGGCAAAAAAAACATGAGTGTTCAATTTCACACATCACAGCAGCTGTTAAATATAATAATTTAGGTACCGCTAGAATTGACCATGTACTTTCTGAGGCGATGCGTCGTGCAGCTTTGAAACACAATGAAAAAGTCGAGCGAAATAGGAATATAATGAAAAGACTGATTTCAACTCTCTGTTTCCTGGCGCGGCAAGAGTTAGCTCTCAGAGGTCACGATGAATCTGAGACGTCTTTAAACAAAGGCAATTATTTAGAATTATTGGATTTCTTGGCAGAGGAAGAACCGTATATGAAAGATCATTTATTATCCGATGGGGTATATAAAGGCACTTCCTCTGACACACAAAATGAACTACTCGAATGCATTACGGAAGTAGTTAAAGAACAGATTTTTTGTGAACTTGAAAATAGTCCGTTTATCTCTATACAGGCTGATGAAACCACGGATGTCTCAACTACAAGTCAATTGAGCGTTATTTTCCCTTATGCCAATAACGAATCGGGAGAAATTGAAGAGAGATTCGTCGGATTTTATGACGTTTCAAAAGACCGAAGTGCTCAAGGTATAGCCGCTGTTTTGCTTGACGTCCTCAAAACCTGGAAGATCTCGAAAGGGAAATTAATATCCCAAACGTACGATGGATGCAGTGCAATGGCAGGTAAAAATGCTGGTGTTCACTGTATTGTAAAACAAGAATATCCTCATGCCCTCTTCATCCATTGCTACGCGCATCAATTAAATTTGGTTCTGCTTTATGCTTGTAAAACAATTACGCAAGTTAAGATTTTTGTAGCAAACCTCGCAGGATTCCATACTTTCTTTAGCCGTTCTAGTAAAAGAAGCGATCTTCTTAGAGCAAGGGGTTTCAAATTGCCAAGCTTATGTGAAACAAGATGGAACTTTAATTCGCGCGCTGTTGCAACAATTATCCTTCACTATGCGGAACTAAAAGCCGCATTTCATGATATTATAGACAATGATGGATGGGATGATAATTCCTTACATCAGGCAATTGGACTCGGCAATATATTGAATGATCTGACGTTTCTTTTTTGCTTCAGCTTTATAATTTGATTTTTCAGCATACGGGTGTATTGTTTGACATCCTGCAAAGCAAAACCGTAGATATAAGACGTTGCAAGTACGAAATTGAAAATTGCACCAAGGCGGTTGACAAACTAAGATGTGAAGAAGTAGTTCTTGCCTGCATAGAGAAAGCTAACTCTCTACTAAATTCAGCAGGTGAACTTAAAACTACTCTAAATGAAGCAGGATCACAGAAATTGAAGAGACTTGCGTTTGAAATAGTTGACACTATAGTAGTGAAAATGGAAACCAGATTCCAGGACTTTCAGAAGCTAGATTTTACGGAATTGGTCGATCAGGAAAAATTTTTGTATTACAGTAGGCCAAATAATTTCCCGACATTTATTCTCGAAAAATTGTTTAAAGTGTATCCATTCTTCGATCATGAAAAACTGACAGGAGAACTTATGTTCGTTTATAGTAGTGAGGATAAACACCTATCGCCTAGGGATTTATTCAAATACATTATACACAATGGATTAAAAAATGTGCTCCCCGAGTGCGTGAAGCTACTTTCCTTGGTACTTGCAGTTCCGGCGACCACTGCTTCATGCGAAAGAAGCATGAGTACATTGAAACGTGTTAAAACGTACCTCCGCAACACAATGACGAACGATAGACTATCAAATTTGGCAATTTTGGCTATAGAGAAGAGAACTGTTAAATCTTCTTCCAAACGTCAAGAATTCATTTCTCGAGTTATCGACGTCTACGCCCAGAAAAAGGACAGAAGGATCGAACTTATCTACAAAAGAATTTAATGGTGAGTGATAATGTATTAACTTACTGATGCTCCTTGTCGAATTAGATTTAATTATTTGAAATAACACATCTGCTCTATTATGACTGTGTAAGTGAAGAATACAATTTAGTTGAGATAATTGTTCTATTTTAATTTTTTCCATCCATGGTATGAGTAACTCTGTGTGCCCCATTAAAGCAAAAAAAAAAAAAAAGGCCCGACCTCTGATGAGTTAAGGGACACTGGGGGTGGGGACACAGCCTTTCCAGTAGACTTAAGCTGTGCATTTTGAGGAGTTAGCACGTTTGTTATTATCGGAATTCATTCAACTTCAGCCTACCCTACACAAAATATGACGCTTCGCCACTGTCCACCACACCTAGCTTGCCGAGTTGGCTACTAGATGGCATCCCAGTCAGCACCTGGCGGCAAACGTTGGAACTAATAGAGCGTTATAATTCTAACCTACAAATTTTGGCTTCACACATGTGTAGTTAGTGGAAGGTTCTTTTTCATGCCATAAATCTATGACAAGAGACCGCCTGCTTTTCTTCCCCTCCGAAGGAAGGCATACTGAGAGATTTTTAACGCTCTTAAAAATACGATGACTTCGGCCGAGTTCGAACCCGCGACCTTGGAACTAATAGAGCGTTATCAATTCTAACCTACAAATTTTGCCTTCACTCAAGTGTAGTTAGTGGAATCTCTTAGTTAGTTCATGTCATACATCAATGACATGGGACCGCCGGCTTTACTACCCCTACGAAGGAAGGCATACTCAGGGAGTTTAACGCTCTAAAAAATCCGACGACTTCGGCCGGGTTTGAACCCGCGACCTTGGAAATGAGGGGGGGGGGCCGTTTGGAAAGAAAATGAAATATCGCTATAACTTTCTTAGGATGCGAAAAATCGAATCCCTTCGAAGTTCACACTGTTCTTCGGATAAGGGCGAAAATCATATGCACACTCATTTATCGACTTCTCAATGAAAGTACACCTCACTATCTCTCTTGTAATTTTCGTTTTCTTTCTTCCTTTCATGATCGTCACACGCGATCTGGATCTATAACTGAAATCCCTCTACATCATTCATCTGCCTTCAGTAACTCATTCCTCGCGTTGGGAATTAGAATTTGGAATAATTGTCCTCGTGACGTAAGAAATTGTACATCCCTAACAACTTTCAAACGTGCACGTGAAGATTTCCTCTTGAATTCGTAGGCCAACTAGAACAATTTGTGTATGATTGTGAGAGTGAATGACTATAGTAAAACGTTGTTAAAACTCCTCGTATTGTTTTTACTGTATGTAATGTGTATAGCTTAGATAATATCACGCTGTTGCCAATTTAATTCTAGTATTGAAGTTTTCCGGATATAGTATTGGTAGCTGACACACCAGAGAGACTTCATGATGATGATGATGATGATGATTTTTGTTTTAAGGGGCCTAACATCTGGGTTATCGGCCCCGAACGGTTTGGGTGATCGTGAAGATGATAATCAAATGTAAACTATAACTAAAAACTATCTACTAACTTATATACTAGAAGAAGAAATGAAAAAAAAAGAGAATGAGGCAAATAAAGGACAGGAGGAAAAAGAAATGCCGTCAACCCTCGAAGAATGCGGATTGAGGGACTTGGAAGGAAGGAGAGCCATGAAAGGCAGATAGGAAAGTGAAAGAGGAGAGGCCCGCCCCAGAGGTAATGGACAAAAGGGGGAAACCGGACCCAGCTCAGGAATCCCTCGGGGTCGCCAACTCCCGAACTCACCAGCCGTGAGCCCCTGAGGGTGTAGCAATATCCAGGGTGCACCAGAAGTGGTGGGGCTACATACACCCTGCCTCCTTGAGGGCCTTGAGCAGAAGGCAGGAGATAACATGAAAAGAAAAAGAAGGCTGACCCCTCGCAGGAGGAGGGTATCAGAAAAGATGAGACAAGGGCCAATTAAGGCGGGAAAGGAAGAGACTCCCTAGGCCTCGGATACCCTAATACCGTCGGGGTCGGAAGAAAACAAGAGTTGACCAAGTGAGGTCGACAGGAAAGAAGACGGAGAGGAGCCCGGCATAAGTAAGTGGAAGCAATGCCGGACTCAGCTAGGGCCCCGTGGTTGCCAACCCACGTCCCACTAGATGTGAGCCCCTGGGGGAGAGAGAGACTTCAGCAAGCATTGGTGGAATGGTATGAAGAATTGAAAATGAAGGGAATGATAGTGAATGAAGAGAAAAGTAAAGTAACAAGGGTCTCAAAACAGAATAAACAGGAAGAAGAGCTCAATACCCTCTCTAATGGAAAGCCTCTTGAGAAAGTAGAAACTTTTGAATATCTAGGAACCATATTAAGTAATGATGGAAAAATTGAACCCGAGGTACTAAATAGAACTAAGAAAGCAGTATCAGCTTATTATCAGATGAATACAACAATAGTAGGGAAGAAGGAGATAAGTCTTAAGACCAAAAATCAGATCTATAATGCAATCATGGCACCGATTACGCTGTACGGTATGGAGAGTTTGGCATTACAAGATAAACATCTAAGTAGGATTACTGCCACAGAAATGAAGTTTCTGAGGAGAGCAGTAGGAAAGACAAGAAGAGATCGAGTTCGAAATGAGAGAATTAGAGAGGAATTAGGACAAAAAGCAATGGGTGAAGTGGTTGAGGAACGTCAGTTGAGATGGTACGGACATGCTACGAGAATGGAAGAAGAAAGAAAAGTTAAACAAATACATGAAATGAGATTTGAGGGAGGAGCTGGACGAGGTTGACCCCGCATTACTTGGGAGAATAGGATTGGGAGATAGGGGTAGAAAAGGGGCAAAACTGTTGTGGAAATGAAGAGAATGTGCAGAAATAGAGCGGAATGGCAGAAATGGCTCAAACGAGCTACCCCGACGCTTGAGGCATAAGGGAATTGAAGAAGAAGAAGAAGAAGGAGAAGGAGAAGGAGAAGGAGAAGAAGAAGAAGAAGAAGATGATGATTTGAGTTTTCCTAGTATTGACGTTTGATAGGTTAAGAATAACATGAGTATTGATGTAAGTTGCAGTGTGTGTGGTTAAGTGTAAGAGAGGGCCTAGAGCCCTAACTTCGCCACAATAAAAACACCAATAAATAAATAAATAAACAAGTAGTTCCGTAAAGAACTATACAGCCTATTTTCATATATCCTGCTCATGTTAATTGCCTCTATCAACATACAAAATTTCAGTTTAATTGCTGTAACAGATTCTTAGATATTGAGAACCGTCTAAATATTTCAGATGGTCGCCAGGTTGGATTTTTATTTTTGTACTATTACATTAAGATTATTGTGTACGTGTAGTATTCAAACTGCAATCGCATGATTAGAACACAAGAAGTAAAAACGAGATTTTAAAATTACGCACAGCAGCCATCTTGTGATTATGCAAACAATTGAAATAAATTAGATGCCAGTGGATCAACATTTGTATAAGCATTTACCGTGCAACGTTTCACAGCACTCGGATAGTTAATTCGCGAGAATCGTCCATTTAAATATTTATACTTCGCGTCGCCGCCATGTTGGATTTGTGCTCACCAGGTTAATGAAAGTCCTATAGGTGAGCATATGTTCATAGTCTCTATGAACATAAAAAAAATCACTTTGGTTGCTGTAAAAGATTCATAGATATTGAGAACCGTCTAAATATTTCGGAAGCTCGCCATTTAGGATTGTTATATGTATAGGCCATAGAATTATGGACCATTCATGGACCATTCAAGGACAATTATTGCCTAGGTTCATTATTCAAACTTTCACTTCGATCGCATGATTACGACACAAGAAATAAAAACTTAATTTAAAAATTTCGCACAGCCGCCATATTGAGGTTATGTAAACAATTGATTTAAATTAGATTGCAGTGCATTACAATCTGCAAAATCATTTACTGTACCACATTTCACTGCGCTCAGAGAGTTAAATCACGAGAAAAGTCTATTAAAATATTTCAAATTCGCTTGGTCGCCATGTTCGTTTTCTACTTTACAAGTTTATGAAATATACATAGGTAAACTTGTATCAGTACCCTTTATCACCGTACTAAATTGCAGGGTGATATCTGTAATAGTTTCGGAGATATAGAATGTCAGTGAAATATTTCGCACAGCCGCTATTTTGAAGTTATGTAAACAATTGAACTAAATTAGACTCCAGTGCATTACAATGTGTATAAACATTTGCTGTACCAAGTTTCATTACGTGTGGATAGTTAAATCGCGAGAAAAGTCTATTTAAAAGTCTCAACTTCGCTTGACCGCCATGTTGGTTTTGTAGTCACCAGGTTTTTGAAAGTCTCATAGGTGAACTTCTAGTAGTACCCTTTATCACTGTACACAATTTCAGGGCGATATCGGTAATAGTTTCGGAGATATTGAATGCTAGTGAAATATTTCACACAGCCGCCATTTTGCATTGGTGAGACGTAACATAATTTGAAGGGCACGGTCGAGGTCGCCGGGAATAGTGCTATGAACATACCGAGTTTCATTGAAATCGCTCCAGCCGTTTAGATTTTATTAGGGGGACACACACACACGAATCACACACACACACACACACACACGCACACACACACGGACAAAAGGTGATCTCATAAGCCTATTTTTTCAAAATTGAAAATAGGCTAATAAATAAATAAATAAATAAATAAAAAACTTATCTCCGTAATGTTTTTTGATAGCACCAACCATTGACCAAAGGGGTGGGCAAAATGGAGTTTTGAGAGAGAAAACTTCATATTGAATTATTAATGCACTGGTATTTCGGTTTCTTCAACCTTTAAACAAGGCAACAATAAATATATGTAGATTTCTATCAAATGTTTCTTGCTAATTTTTATTTTAAAATATATAAGTTAGAGATACGTATATGTATATTAATAACATTTTTACAATAAAGGAAAAAATAAAACGATTATTGGAAATTACAGTTTTATTTATTACTCATAGGTCTAAAAACATATAATTTTATATAATTAGCATAGCGTTTAGAAGAGAAAGTGTGCCGACTCCCGAGTTTGCCGTATCTTTAGTATGGGTAGTTGCTGCGCCCGCCGGTAGACTGCGCAGCGGTTGATTGTGGCTGGCTGGAGACACTTTCTAAGCGCTCGCGAGTTTGAAAACATGGAAATGCTGCCGTGTTTAGTACTTATTTCTTGGTGTTGAAAAGTGTATGCGATCAAGAAGCGATAGTGAAATAATACATACGTTATGACACTGGTGTGTTTAGTATTTGTAAGCCTTTACACTTATTTCTTTACGTTTGTGCTGTCGAGTGAATTATAACCTGGTAAGATTCGTCAAACAAAACTGTGTAAGTGAATATGCCGTGTTGTTTTGTTCCCGGGTGCTGATCTGGATACGACAAGTCATCTGCAACAGGTAGGCACTTTTTTAGACCTCCAAAAGCCGAAGATGATTTATTTAAATGGGCTAAGGCCATTCCGAGGAAAGACATTAAATTGCCAAGTAAGTCATATGCAGGCTATGTGACAAACATTGCTCCGATAATTTCCTTATAAAAACGGACACTTTCATTACAGAAGGAAAGACAGTCGAAATGGCGAGAATGAGATGGAGTTTGAAGCCTGGTGCAGTCCCACACTATCTAGCCGGGTATACTGTCAAGCAACTAAGGAAAGGGATCAGCTGTGTGAAGTGTGCAACAACCCTTCAAAGTGAAAAGGCCATCGGACACAACAGCTGCAACTTTCACTAATATAAAGGACTTTGGCACAATAAATGCCCTTAGTTACCTAACTCAACCGTCTGACAGTGTCTTCAACATTCTTTTACAGGTCGAAGTAGTCGTTGAAATGGAATTATCTTCCCTTTCAAATTTGTGGGTTGACATATTTTATGAGTGTTAGGACAGCATTGATGAGATTGTTTTAGGGCCGTGATTTTTTGATGGTGTATGGAACATAAACTGGACCTTATTGGAAAACTCGTTTTTCATTTCATGAAGTGCGCTTTTTCTTTCGTACGAAAGAATTAGGAAAGAGCAGTCAACTTCTAAGTCTGGAAAATCATCGCGTAAGCTGTCCAAAGCTTCGGACAACTGAGAGCTATAAGTTATATGGGTGAGTTTGTCATTATACTGTATTATATTATATTTACTTTATTTGTGCAGTAGTGAATGGTCTGTAGCTTTACGATTTTCACACATTCAGTTACATTTTGACCCCCGTCAGAATGTTTTATTTCCTTATTATATGAACCTATGACGCAATCTGATGTTTCATAATCAACACAACAGACGTCAGCGTTTTATATACTCAGTGCGGACAATTTTATTTATGGATCATCATGTCTAATACAACGTAGTGTAAGCTGATAACATTCAAGTACTGAAAAGTAACATTCAACTGCTTGTATTGATACTGTCCTCACTCAGCGCTAGCCGACGCTAGAGCCACCTAGCGGCTGGACCATACAAACTCCACAAGTCGCGTCACTTTCTCTTCTAAACGCTATGTAATTAGTACAAACTAAGCAGAAAAGACCGGCAGACGGGCAGTAGAGTAAAGTTTGCGTGGTCACGCATACAGAGGCCCTTACTAGCCTATCGTTAAAGCCCTGCGCGGATGCTGATATCCGCAACATTTTTCGCCATGCGGATAGAGTTTGCATGGCTGTGCGGATAGCGGACAATCTGCGGATAATGTGTAGAGTAAATTTGCGGATAGTTTTTAGAATACAATGTTGATCTGGATTTTTTTAAATAATTTTAGTTTTTGCAAAGATTTGCGTCTTTCAAGTTTTTTGTTATTTCCCAATTTGCTTTCGCTTCGATTGTATGACAATAATAGAAATACCCTCAATTAGTGTTGACTTTTTCCCCAGAAAAGTCCTTTATACCTGCGCTTGTCTGCGTGGGTATATCTGACGACTAAGTGCTGTTTCTCAGAGGGACAAAACTCAATGTACATTGTCTTGCGATTCACACATAGCCTAGGGGAATAACATTTCTCCTCATTGTCTAGGTGTTGCTTTAATACTAATACTAGATGATTTATCAAATACATTAAAAGTATTATTGTAATGCCAGATAGCCTCCGTGGCTTAGGCGGCAGCACGCCGGCCTCTCTCCGCTGGGTCCGTGGTTCAAATCCCGGTCACTCCATGTGAGATTTGTGCTGGATAAAACGGAGGCAGGCAGGTATTTCTCCGGGTACTCCGGTTTTCCCTGTCAAAATTTCATTCCAGCAACACTCTCCACTATCATTTCATTGCATCTGTCATTCATTTAATCATTGCCCCAGAGGAGTGCGACAGGCCTCGGCAGCCGGCACAGTCCATATCCTCGCCGCTAGATAGGGGCTTCATTCATTCCATTCCTGACCCGGTCGGAGACTGGAAGCAGGCTGTGGATTTTCATCTTAATTGTAATGTCAGCGGATTCGGATAACAAACGTGCGGATGCGGATGAAAGTCTTGCGGATGTGGGGCGGATGCAGATAACAGTGGTGCAGATGCAGGGCGGATGCGGATAACGTTTTGTTTATCCGCGTAGGGCTCTCTACCTATCGCTCGTTCTCACTCGTATCACCCACGCGTACCACCGATTGTGAACCCCTGCTCTAGACATGGCCTAAATCTTTAGTTTAAAGGAACTTTTGATATGACCCACCCTTACGCCAATGGATGAGAAAAATGTTTTCGCAATTATAAGAAGATAGCGCTTCTCGTTTGATAAACACTTGGAACATTTTTAGCTAATTAGCTAAGTCAAGTAGTCAAGTAGCTAATTATAACACTTAGTCGTCGGATACACCCACGCGGGCAAGCGCAGGTATAAAGGACTTTTCTGGGGGACAAGTCAACACTAAGTTATAACCAGTGCATTTAAACCACATAAAGTGTTAATTGTAATGGAAATGGCAGTGTGATAGAGCCATTATGGTGGGCAAGCTGCTGTACTATTGGATTTATCCAGCCCACAACAATAAATTGGCAAATTTAGTGAATTCTTAATATTTTTCTTTGCCCGGTGAAATCTACCTCCGCCTTCCGGCGTGCCGAGAGGGATATTAGCAGCTACTCAACTGTTCAGAGTGTGCCCCATCCCAACCACACTATAGTTATAAAATCCCTGACGGAAACGGGAATCAATCCCATACCTTATACATGTCTGACTCTAACCAGTGAACTTGGAAAATGCACGAAGGTGACTTGACCTTGACACTGACCCGCGTTGCATGTCGCGTGCGGAGGTGGCTCCAATAGCGATAATCTGGCGAACCACTTCCTTATCACAGGACTTAAATAGCAGAACATTGCATGATTAGTTGAGCCTTACGCTTATTATGTGTTTGGGTGCAAAACGAAACAATCGAAAAGCGCCTAGTGAAGCACGTGGGATGCTCCAATTAGTACCAACCTTTCCAAGTGACTTTAATGTCTACTGTGTTGGTCCTGTAAAGAAACAAATGGCTATCGGCTAATTCGACAATTATTTATTTAGAGAAGTATCTTGTAAAGAGGTCATCGTTTTATTCCAAATAACATAAAGTTATTATTATTACTTTTTTACATTCGAATTGAGCCACTATGGACTACGCAGTAACAATCAAAATCAATGTTTCGTTCTAGATCGTCTGCCAGCTTTGATGTCCTGCCAGTATCTCTTGAGCCCATCACTCAGCGCCTTCTTCCGATCTTCTGAAAGAGGTCCCCTCCGTATTTTGGGTTCTGCCCCTACCTTAAATCTCTGGTAATTTTTGATTAGGTGTCTGAATTCACACCTGTTCATAATTTTGCAGTCCGGAATACCAATTTCTAGAAGGTCTTGTTAAATTCTTCAAAACATGCCAATTTTTTCCTCTTTGGTTTCACGAAATTCCAAATTTTCTTTGTTAGACGATCGTTGGACATTCTGAAAATGTGTCCATAGAACAACAACCTTTTCCTTTTTATTGTTGACGTGACTGGTTCTATCTTTCTATATAACGCTTCGTTTGACTTCAAACGTAGCTATGTGTCCGTCAACCCATTTGTTGCCTAAATTTTTTCTCAATACCCTGCGTTCTCTTTTGACTAACTGGTTGACTAGTCCCCGCCTGTTCATAGTCAAAGTCTCCGAAGCATATAATGCTTCAGGTTTGAGAACCTTGCTGTAGTGTCTTAATTTGGCTCCAATGCTCAGCGACTTCTTATTATAGAGATTTTTCGTCAGGTGATAGGCTCGGTCTAATTTCCAGATTCTAAGATTAATTGCTTCCTGTTCTAGGCCATTTTGTTGGATTACCTCACCCAGGTATTTAAATTTCTTTACACGTTTAACCTTTCCTTGGTTTATTTTCATCCATTCTGGTCCATCACTGATGTTTGCCATGTACTTTGTCTTCTCAAAGGAAATCAGTAAACCTACTTTCTCAACCATCTCTGACAACCGATTAATCTTTACAATGGCTGATTTAATATTGGAAGTATGCCGTGCAAATATGAATAACATTGATAGTCTAGTATTCCGGGTCGTGAAATCTAAACATTATCATTATTATTATTATTGTTATTATTATGTTTCAATAAGGTACAGTTGCATTTCTGTGTATAACTAGTTGAGGGATTATTATTAATTTAATGTTGATGTTCACATTAAATCAGAATGTGATTCTGATGAATGCAATCAACATCCCGTATGTCCATGCTACGGATAAGTTAATCCTCTGCTGACCTGTTCACGGTAGGTTGGTTGGTTCCTCAGCTTGGAGGCTGCGACAACGCGGTCATGTAGCCCCGTGTACTTTGGGTGTGTGTAGAATCTGTCTGATAACCGATGTTAATTGTGATGACTAGGGCCCGGATGTTGATGACATGTCATCTTTTAATTGAGCTGTCTAAAACAATGCTGAAGTACATAGAAACTCCGTCTTCAAATATGTCATTTTTTTGCATCATTTTGCATTTTCGCCATTTTCCATTTTAAGAGCATTTTTTTAAGTTTGGTAGATTTTTTGGTCATATTTTAGAGAAATCGTCCTTTTAAGGTCAATTTTTTTTCCAATTTAGTCAAGTCACAGCTTTATATGAGGGAGTTACATCTCTCAGAGTTAAGAAGAAGCTAGTAGCTATGAATATAAACCTTTTGTTAAGTGCTCAGAAATGTATTTTGATTGACTTTTCAGTTTGAGCTTATGATGTCATTTTTGAAATATTGGTGAGTTTATTATTATAAGATCATTTTCTCCATCATATAGTGCATTTTTCGAATTTATAGGTCATTTATTACCGTCATTTTTTAAAAAGGTTAAGTGCTTTTTTTAAACTTTTTTACGGCATCAACATCCGAGCCCTACCTGATGACTGTATTAGTGTGTGTTATCTGTTTTTAATTCAAGTAAGGACTGCAGACGATAATTTCAAATAGTTCCTACTTTCGCTACAAAATGCTACCGTCCACGACACCTAACTGTGAACTTCGCTACTACCAGATGCCATCGCAACCAGCGCCTGGTGACGAACGTTGGAACTTAAGAGCATTAACCAAACCTAACCTACAAATTTTGCTTCACACAAGTTTAGTTAGTGGAAGGTTCTTTTACATGGGCCCGCCGGCTTTACTTCCCCTCCGAAGGAAGGCATAATGAGGTATTTTAACCCGCGACCTTGGGCATAGAAGCTCAGCATGCTACCAACTACGCCACCCAAGCCGCCCTCTTCACGGTTCATTGCCCCTCAGAAAGCAACATGACTGCCTTGTACAGTATATGACATTGTTCCCAAATATGGTGTTACGGCTGTGAGTTTGTGTCATCGCTCGCCGCTTGAGTCACAACTGCCCCAGGGGCTGGGCTGTGGCATACCTCCTGTATTGCGTGTGCCTTATGCAACAGGGCTACTAAGACAAAGGGATAGTCCAGAAGATTCGTGACTGGACCAGCGATGGAAACCTCGAGAAGCCGTGGACCCTGGATGGATCTAGAACCATTTATTGAGTCACCGGCCTGCTATATAAGAGTGACCCGTGAAGCAGTTGTGGTTGTTGTGTTTTACGAGCTAGTGCGAGCGATTATCTTGTGCGACAGAAGTGTGGTGACTTGCGAAACCCCTAGTGTAGCGGCGAAGTGAGGAACATACAGGGGACTGCCGTGTTCTGAGTAAGTGTGCTTTCACTGAGTGTCAGATATTGTGGTGTCGAAATCCTGTGACATTGTTTCTCCCAGCTTGTGAACAGCGTACTTCAAGTGCTCGTAAGTACTGTGTTTGTTTTACCTGAGGAAGAGGGGCAGGTAGCTTCTGCCAAGGCCACCGGACTCATTAGGACGGATTAACTTCTGTGGTCTGTTGCAAGTGAAACGGGCCAAGAGCGCATAAGGAAGAGGCTTGAGGAAACTGGAGAAGGCTCCTAATTGCTTGTATTTGCTGATTAGTGTAATTTTCTGGCCACAATAAAGATAATTATTTCTTTAAGCAGTAATTGGTGTAGTGCTTTGTACCCCCACCGTAATCCAGTTAACAAAAGTGCCACTAGGGGGTGGCACGTAACAACTGGTGTCAGAAGCGGGATTACGAACTCAAGCACAACACCTGACGGTCCTGGTTTCAAAACCCGAGCAGGTCATTTTCTCTAATTTTCCTGTGAGTGCATGCCCTTTACAAGACAAACAACTAAAATGGCGGAGAAATTGGCAGCACTGCTAGAAAAGTTAAATGGCATGGAAACCAAGATGGAGGACGGCCAGAAGAATTTAACCAGGGACCTAACTGCCAAAATGGAAGACGGCCAGAAGAAGATGGAGGATGGCCAGAAGAAGTTAGCAGAGGACCTAACTTCCAAATTAGAAGAAGGCCAAAATAAGTTAGCGGAGGACCTGAAGCAGATGGAAGACAGCCAGAATAAGTTAGCAGAGGACCTAACCGCCAAATTTCTGGATGGCCAGAAACATCTGGAAGAGTGTCTGCTGACGAAATTAGAGGAGAGCCAAAGGAAATTAGAACAGGGTCTACGTGAGGAAGTCGCGGCAGTGGAGGAGAAGTTCAACACCTTGCAAGTGGAAGTTGCCGAGCTGCGCCAACGCCCGCTGATGGGGGTGGAGGAGAAATTCAACGCCTTGCAAGTGGAAGTTGCCGAGCTGTGCCAACGGCCGCTGATGGGGGTGGAAGAGAGATTCAACGCTCTACAAAAGGAATTTGCTGAGCTGCGCCGACTCCCGCCGACAGGGATGGAAGATAGATTCAAAGCCCTACAAGAGGAAGTCGCCGAGCTGCGCCGACGCCCGCCGACCGGGGTGGATGAGAGAGTCAAAGCCCTACAAGAGGAAGTTGCCGAGCTGCGCCAACGCCCGCCCACCGTTACACCGGGAATATCAGGAACGGGACATAGCAGAGTGACGCCCCCAACCTTCGACGGAAAGGTCCCGTGGAGCACCTACTTACGTCAGTTCGAGGCGGCCTGTTCCATAAATAACTGGAACAACACAGAAAAGGCTACAGCTCTCATTGTAGCGCTGAGAGGTGACGCCCTTAACGTCCTTCAGGCCATCCCGACTGGATCCCAGGACTACGCTTCACTGATCGCCCATATGGAGTCCCGATATGGAGATAGCCATCTTCAGCAGGCCTACCAGATGCAGCTCCGGACCCGGGTACAGAAGAACGCGGAAACCCTGCAGGAGTTCGAGATGGACATCGCACGCCTCGTAAGGCTTGCCTACCCAACAGCGCCGGCCGACTTTCTGGAGCAGATAGCGACGCAGACCTTCACCGACGGGCTACGGGACTCGGACACTCAACAGGCGCTGCGACTCGCGCGCAATAAGACCCTGGCAGATGCGCTGAGCCACGCACTTGAGTTCGAGACGGCAAAGCAGGTATCTAGAATGTGCGCGCGGATGCGTCAGGTGGACGTTGACGAACCAGCCAAAGCCAACAAGACCAAGCCCCTGGCCGATGAACTGATGGAGGTGCTAGGCCGGTTCTTCAAGAGTCGCAGTACCACCAACAAAAACTTAGCCGAAGGACATCCGGTGAGGCGGCCCGGAAGAGGACTACCAACCTGCTGGACCTGCCGTAAGAGAGGCCACCTGAGCAAGGACTGCGGTGATCGCCGCCGCCAAGAGTTTCCATCGGGACAGTCAGTCGTAGGGAAACCGCGCGGCCCAGGAAAGCAAGTATCAGCCAGCCATGAGGGGCGAAGGTTGGCTCAAGCCCCGGCAGTCCAAGTTCGTGTGACGCAGTTACGGAGGGATAAAAGCAGCCTGATGGTCGACGGATTCATCAACGGAGTGAGCTGGCCCATGCTAATCGACACGGGAGCATCGAGGACCATCGTCAGCCCCACCGTGATCCCGAAGTGGAGAGTGCAACCCACACAAAGGAACCTCCAGCTAATAACCGCGACCGGAGAGACCGCACCGGTACATGGCGAAGCATCACTGGAGTTCGTCATTGGTCGACGGGTGATAAAGCATCCAGTGCTTGTGGCTGACGTATCAAACGAAGTGATCATCGGACTGGACTTCCTGGACCAGAACAACATCATCTTGGACCTGAGTACCAACACTCTGCACTTCGGAGGTGAGGAACTTGCTTTGCAACCAGCACACGAGGCCGTCACCGCACGACGAGTAAGGCTGAGAGAGGACGTCATCGTTCCTGCCAGGACGGAGGTCAGCGCCGCCGTAATTGTCGACGGAACTTCTGAGGGAGTGGCGGCTGTCATCGAGCCAAAATATGAGGACATCCAGACAAAAGGATTGCTAGTTGCCAAGACCCTCATCAACACGACGTCTCGGCCGTACGTCCGCCTGTCCAACCTGAACGACTACGACATTACGGTTCACCGGGACACCAACCTAGGAGTCTGCGAGCCCGTTACCTGGATTGCCCGCATCACCGACACGACGGACGGACACCTGCAGACGGACAACCGAAGAAGACGCACACTGCCAGAAGAACTACAGAAGCTGTACCAAGGATCGCAGGACCATTTAGACGAGGAACAATCACGCCAACTTCAGGACCTGCTACGCGATTTCCAGGATGTCTTCTCCGTGGGGAGCAAAGACTTCGGCAGGACAAGCTTGGTCCAGCACAGGATCGACGTTGGGGACAGCGCACCGATTAGGGCCCCATTCCGACGTGTCCCGCTCGCCAAGCAAGCCGAAGTCGACCGGATGGTAGAAGAGATGAAGGAGCAAGGGGTGATCGAGCCATCACATAGTCCTTGGAGTTCTCCGGTCGTGCTTGTGAAGAAGAAGGACGGTTCCACCAGGTTCTGCGTGGACTACAGGCGGGTGAACGACGTCACGAAGAAGGACAGCTACCCTCTACCCCGGATCGACGACACGCTGGACACCATATCAGGGTCAAGATGGTTCTCCACCTTGGATTTGAAGAGTGGCTACTGGCAGGTGGAGGTCCACCCTAAGGACCGCGAGAAAACGGCGTTCTCTGTGGGCAGCGGGCTCTGGCAGTTCACCGTCATGCCATTCGGTCTGTGCAACGCCCCTGCGACCTTCGAAAGGCTAATGGAGTCCATTCTGAGGGGACTACACTGGAAGACCTGCCTGGTCTACCTAGACGACGTCATCGTTCTGGGGAGAAGCTTCGAGGAGCACTACAACAACCTGAAGGAGATCTTGTTGAAGCTACGGGCTGCCCAGCTGAAGTTGAGCCCCAAGAAGTGTCAGCTCTTCCAGAAGCGGGTCCAGTACCTTGGGCATATCGTCTCCGAGGAAGGGGTGCGCACCGACCCAGAGAAGACCGCAGCTGTGAGGGGGTGGCCAGTTCCGAAGGACAAGTCCCAACTACGAAGCTTCCTGGGACTCTGCACTTATTACCGTCGCTTCGTGAGGGGATTCGCCGACATCGCCAAACCTTTACATCGCCTGACTGAGAAGGACCAACTCTTCACGTGGACAGCAGAATGCCACAGTGCCTTCGAACAACTCAAGCAGGCTCTGTGCACCGCGCCTATTCTGGCCTACCCCAGACCTGGAACAAGGTTCATCGTCGATACCGATGCCAGCGACTTTGGCATAGGGGGAATCCTGTCGCAGGTAGTGGACGGCGAGGAGAGAGTAGTGGCCTACTTCAGCAAGGCCTTGTCAAAGCCAGAAAGGAACTACTGCGTCACCAGGAAGGAGCTGCTCGCCATCGTGAAGACCATTGAACACTTCCACAAGTACCTGTACGGGCAAGAATTTCTCATCAGGACCGACCATGCATCCCTGCGGTGGCTCCTGAACTTCAAGCAGCCCGAGGGTCAACTCGCGCGGTGGTTAGAGAGGCTTCAACAGTATAACTTTGAGATTCAGCACAGGAAAGGCCAACTGCATTCTAACGCCGACGCCCTGTCACGAAGACCGTGCCCCGAAGACTGCACCTTCTGTGCCCGAAGGGAGGAGAACACCGGGATACAGTGCCGAAGGACTACCGTGGAACTTCAAGGGAGCTGGAGCCGCGAATCTTTCACGCGGGCGCAAGCGGAAGATGATGACCTGGGACTGATAGCCGAATGGAAGAGGGCCTGTGTCCCCAGACCCGGGTGGAACATTGTGAGTGACTACAGCCCAAAGTTTAAGTCCTACTGGGCACAGTGGGACTCGCTGATTGTAAGGGATGGCCTCATCTGCCGTACCTGGGAGAGCACCGACGGGAAGACATCTCGGGAACAAGTCGTCGTTCCAAAGGCTATGACGAAGGAAGTCCTGAAGGAAGTTCATGGAGGATCATCTGGTGGACACCTAGGAATAAAGAAGACCCTGGAGAAGCTGAGAGAGCGGTTCTACTGGATCGGATGCCGAACAGACGTGGAGAACCACTGCGCGAGGTGCCACGATTGCGCAGCCAGCAAGGGCCCAGGACGAAGACGACGGGGTCCACTGAAGACCTACAACGTGGGCGGCCCCATGGAGAGAGTGGCCATCGATGTTGCTGGGCCATTCCCGTTAAGCGAGGCAGGGAACCGCTACATATTAGTCGTCAGCGACTACTTTACCAAATGGCCGGAGGCGTATGCGCTCCCTAACCAAGAAGCCGCGACGATCGCAGAGACCCTGGTGAAGGAATTCGTCAGCCGGTACGGAGTACCCCTGGAGCTGCACTCCGACCAAGGGAGGAACTTCGAGTCGCAGGTGTTCCAGAACCTATGCCAGCTGCTGGGGATCCGGAAGACAAGGACAACGCCGCTACACCCTCAGTCCGACGGGATGGTAGAGCGATTCAATCGCACCGTCGAGAACCATCTCCGAATAGTCGTCAGCGAGCACCAGAGGGATTGGGACAAGCATCTTCCACTATTTCTCTTGGCCTACCGCGCCGCCGTGCATGAAGCCACCGGGTGCACACCAGCCCTGGCCATGTTTGGGAGGGAGCTCCGTCTACCTGTCGATCTTGCCTTCGGCCGACCTGGGAATGATCCGATCCCGGTAAGCCAGTATTGTCAAGAACTGGTCGACCAACTGGAGGACGTACACGCGTTCGCGAGGAGGAAACTGCGGATCGAGACCGACCGAATGAAGACCCGATACGACCAGCAGACGGACGCCGGCGGATTCCACGAGGACGACCTGGTCTGGCTCTTCAACCCATTACGGAAGAAAGGCCTGTCACCCAAACTTCAGAAGTCCTGGGAGGGCCCGTACCGAGTCGTGAAACGGATCAACGATGTCGTCTACAGGATCCAGCGGAACCCGAGGGCGAAGATGAAGATCGTGCATCGAGATCGCCTGGCAGCCTACGGAGGGACACAGACGGACCAATGATTGATCGGGACGATCAGCCTTTTTAGGAAGGGGGTGGTGTTACGGCTGTGAGTTTGTGTCATCGCTCGCCGCTTGAGTCACAACTGCCCCAGGGGCTGGGCTGTGGCATACCTCCTGTATTGCGTGTGCCTTATGCAACAGGGCTACTAAGACAAAGGGATAGTCCAGAAGATTCGTGACTGGACCAGCGATGGAAACCTCGAGAAGCCGTGGACCCTGGATGGATCTAGAACCATTTATTGAGTCACCGGCCTGCTATATAAGAGTGACCCGTGAAGCAGTTGTGGTTGTTGTGTTTTACGAGCTAGTGCGAGCGATTATCTTGTGCGACAGAAGTGTGGTGACTTGCGAAACCCCTAGTGTAGCGGCGAAGTGAGGAACATACAGGGGACTGCCGTGTTCTGAGTAAGTGTGCTTTCACTGAGTGTCAGATATTGTGGTGTCGAAATCCTGTGACATTGTTTCTCCCAGCTTGTGAACAGCGTACTTCAAGTGCTCGTAAGTACTGTGTTTGTTTTACCTGAGGAAGAGGGGCAGGTAGCTTCTGCCAAGGCCACCGGACTCATTAGGACGGATTAACTTCTGTGGTCTGTTGCAAGTGAAAGGGGCCAAGAGCGCATAAGGAAGAGGCTTGAGGAAACTGGAGAAGGCTCCTAATTGCTTGTATTTGCTGATTAGTGTAATTTTCTGGCCACAATAAAGATAATTATTTCTTTAAGCAGTAATTGGTGTAGTGCTTTGTACCCCCACCGTAATCCAGTTAACAAAAGTGCCACTAGGGGGTGGCACGTAACAATACGTATAAGCAATGTAAAGCAAGAAACTAGCCCAATTGATGATCTTGATGAAGTGCTTGTAGGGGAAGGGGTATGAAGTTTGGAGGTTATGGTACCACAATGTTACGAATAGCAGCAATAGTTCACTTCTCTTCTCTACTTATAGTAAAGCCATCATTACTTCCGACTTGGCGTTTCAGTGCTAGGCTAGAGTTTTGTTCGCTAAATCGCGACCTTGCGAACGAAACTCGATTTATCGTGATATATCGATTTGAATGGCTGTTTGTGATTGTCTAGTTAAAGTCATTTTCCTTCTAACCGCTAGATAACTCTAGGGTAACACTGAAACGTCAAGTCGGAAGTAATGATGGCTTTACTATAGTATAAAACAAAGTCCCCGATTCTTGGATGTCACGGGTAATCTCGAGAACCACTGGATGGATTTTGATGCGGGTTTCACCATTCCGTAAAGGATATCTCGAGGAAGGTTTCTGTAGAAAATAATTTATTTATGATCAAAGGAAGCCAAGCAGTAACGATTTTAGTGAAAAAGTCGAAAGAAAACCTAGCATCCGTGCACTTTTTAAGTCTACGCTTGGCAAACTATTAATATATCAATATACTATGAGTGTATGAATTGTTCAGCATGAAAAATTCTACAAAAAGTCCGTGCAGCATATCTCTATCTTCAATACATCGCCCACTAAGTGTCTTTACGTTTTCATTTCTTCCAGCTATCTCCATTTAATTAACGAGGCGACAGTTTACGAGCTACCTAGGGGCGAGCCTATCACCCCAGTTACAGCCTAACTAGCGGGCGAGCCTATTACCCCCAGATAAAGCCAGCAGCAAACTGTCGAGTAGATTTCAGTTAAGACTTCAGAGAAGAGTGGTTGTGTTTTGAGTTTACCTGGAAATGCAACTCGGCTTTTCTTCATTTCACCTGTGAACTTTTCGTTCCGCAAAATACACAGTCAAGTTAAGATTGGAGAGAAGGGGGATTTGTGTTTCATGCACCTCACCGTTCTTAGATTACGTCTGACAAGAATTCGTTGTACATGCATCTCCATGATAATATAATAATAGTTCAGGCAGTGATTTTAACCCATCATGCCGAGAAGTAAAACGGATAGGCTATAGGTCGTAGTTCATTGACATCGAAATCAAAAAGCGCTTATCACGTATTGCATTAATATATAATTGTTGGGACATTACGAAGAACGATTCTCCTGCACTCTCATACTCTCTATAACTTAAAAATGGGCAAATGAAACCACGACTGATCGATCTAAATGAGCAAAGCTACCAACATTGTGGAATAAAACTAGAGTATCTATATATTTAAAACAGTAAGGTGATTTTTGTTACCACGAGATTGAGAGAACGACAGAACCGATTTACTTCGTAGAGCACTCTAACGAAAGCTCTTGGCCTCTAGATTTGCAGAGTGTCTATAAAATAAACAAATATATTACGGTATATTTTTGAATTAATATAGAAAATAGCAGAATTCTGGCCCTTCACGCATGCGCACAATCCGCCTGGGGTCATGACAAAATGGCGGTGAGAAGTCCATTAAAATGTAAGTTATTTAATAACCTTGCATGTAATTGAAAACATACATTAACCAAGTTCTGACAATAAAATATAATAACAGTATGAACGTATACCAATGTGCAACATTGATTTAATTGGATAATGAAATGGATTATTTCCTTCAGACAGCGGCTTTTGATGATAATGAACGGCTGCGTCTGCTGTAAAACAAGAGTGCGCGATTAGCTATGTGGTTAAGGCGATAGACTGTGGTTCTAAGGTTCCCAGGTTCGATCCCAGCCCTCGCCGATATATATACATTTTTTTTACCACTGAAATATTGTTTAATCAAGGAGTATTAGTAAGGTTTTATGTATGTTAAAGATACATATTTCTACATTCCCTCTCGGTATATTTTTGAATTAATATAGAAAATAGCTGAATTCTAGCCCTTCACGCATGCGCACAATCCGCCTGGGGTCATGACAAAATGGCGGTGAGAAGTCCATTAAAATGTAAGTTATTTAATAAGCTTGCATGTAATTGAAAACATACATTAACCAAGTTATGACAATAAAATATTATAACAGTATGAACGTATACGAATGTGCAACATTGATTTATTTGGATAATGAAATGGATTATTTCCTTTAGACAGCAGCTTTTCAAGATAATGAATGGCTGCGTCTACTGCTGAACAAGAGTGCGTGAGTAGCTATGTGGTTAAGGCGACTGACTGTGGTTCCTAAGTTCAGCGGTTCGATCCCATCCCTCGCCGATGTAATTTTTTTTTTACCACTGAAATATTGTTTAATCAAGAAGTATTAGTAAGGTTTTATGTCTGTAAAAGATACATATTTCTACATTCCCTCTCAATACGTTTTATTTCCGTTTTACCATTGCATTACAGCATGTGATCAAATGAGCAAACTGTTTTCCTCAGTACGCCGTTTAAATATCTGCAATCAGTTCCTCTAACTGACAACAGATGGCAGTACATCGCCCATATAGTTCCAGTAACTGACAGCAGATGGCAGCACCCTTGCATCGATGTATTTAAAACCCAAGACATGGCACGTTTTCACGTGATGGAGAATTATAAAGGAGGGGAATATTTAAGAAGGGAAATTTTGAGGAACATTAACCGACAGTTGAATGTGTAGGCTATGTTGTTTATGTACCTTAATATTGCAATTTCTTCCCAATGCTTCGGTGGTCAAGTTATTAGCGTCCTAGACTAAAAGTTATAATTATGCATCGTCGATATACTCTTAAATTATTAAAGAAAAAAGTAGTTTTCCAGGCACTCGCGCGTGTCCACAATTGCTCTCGCCATAAGAGACACTTGGCAAACATTATTCGTTTGAAGGGCTCCGACATCGTGGTCACTCAGCCCCGTGTACTTGGGTGTGTATGTGTGAAATTTTCTCTCATAACCTGTGTTATTGTGATGGCTGCATTACTGTGTGTATTTGTAATTAAGGTGCTAAATGGCAAGGAGACGGCCAAGGCCTTAAGTTAGGAACCATCCCGGTATTTGCCTTAAGTGGAAGTGGGAAACCACGGAAAACCACATCCAAGATTGTCGAGGTGGGAATTAAACCTTCCTCTTCTTAGTTATACCTCAAGAGACTGAATGTGCCCCGTTTTTGCCCTCAGACCAGAATTCAATTTCTTGGCAGAGCAGGAAATGTAACCCGGGTCTCCGGGGCGATAGACAAGAATAGGTGGGCCTCCATGTGTTAATACGATGTTTGACATGCACGGGACATATAATTCAAAAACTGCCTCCATTAGGGTGACTGCCGAAGTGAGTATTGAGTATAGTCCTATGGTCGTTCCAGTAGTTGGCGAAGTGATTCTATGTTCCCCTGCAAAATGTACTGCCATAACCTATAACAGGTGATGGAAATTGCTTATTTAGAGCAGTTTCGTACTGTTTATAACAAAATGAAGAACGTCATTCTGAGCTGCGTTTTCAAACTATCGCAAAAAATTTCGCTGGCAGGAACAATTATAAGGAATTTATTTTAAGCGATCAGTCTCATCGCATTCTCCTCACCAACCAACTTGAGTATGAAAGTCTCTGGACGGTCATGTTGAACTTCATTGTATAAGACAATTGTTTAATGATTATTTGTTTAGAGTACTGAGTCTAACTACGCAGTTGATTTCGGCAATGGAAGTATTATTTGCCATTTATTATTTAGCGGCTCCGTTATTGCAGGACACTATAGTGTTATCGAATAATACGAAGCCACATTTAAAATCCAATATAAATAGGCCATTTCAGAAACAATTCCAGATATTATGCAGTACAGTGTACTGTAAGGTCTTTGACGATCAAATGTAAAAATTGTTCTACATTGTATTTCTCTTGCGTAAAATCTATGCGTGGTTACTTTGGTCTTTACTGTTGTGAGGGTAAAATTGATCTGCTGGAATATAAATTATTTGCCAAGCTGCAACAATGTAATGATATTAATTTAAAAGTCATTGAACTTATATCCAGTAGTTCAAACACATACATCAGCGTTAACAAATTGGATACTGAAGATGAAAGCCAGCTACTTCATTTCCCTATTATTGAATTTTTCAATTCCTTGGAAATAAGTGATTCGCCTCCACATACTCCGAACGTTTGAGCCATAGTTATGCTCCTTAGAAATCTGAACGCTTCCCAAGGACTCATATATGGTAATATATTAATTGTAAGAAATATGTAAGAAATTGCTTGGATTCGGATATAATAGGTGCAGTAATATTAGGCAGAGAGCTCAAATCCTACGACTTGATTTAACACCTTCCGATAAAACACTTGCAGGTACAGTACATGTTCTTTTAATAGGCAACAATGTCCTATTCGCTCGGCCTACTTTATCACAATCAATCAAGCTCAAGGAGAAACTCTTGAACGTATTGGGCTATTTACCTCATCACGTTTTAAGTCATGACCAGCAGGATAGTGAAGGTACAAAAAAGGTCCTGTATGGGATGGTAAAGAATAAGAAGCGGAAGGATCCTACGGATTATGTTAGAATGGTGAACAAAAGGGGACAAGGGATAGAAAATAGGAAAGAACTGAAGAAAATGTGGAAATAATATTTTGAAGAACTCCTGAACCCAAATGGAAACCACGGCGAGGAAGAAGAAATCGGGGAAGAGGTACAGTAGATGAACTGCAAACAGAAAAGGACTTAACATGGAAAGAAGTGGAAGATGCAGTGAGGAAGATGTAAGGAGTGAAGGCACCGGGTGTGGATGAGTTGAGCGTGGAGATGGTGAGAGCAGCAGGAGAGGTGGAGATACAATGGTTGTACCGAGTGATGAAGGCAGCATGGAAGGAAAGGAAGACCCCAGAAGACTGGAAAAAGGGAATAATTGTCCCGATCTTCAAGAAAGGTAGTAGAACAGAATGCAGAAACTATCGGGGAATAACACTGATGAGACATTGTGCAAAGATGTTTGAGAAAGTTTTGGAAAGGAGAATTAGGACAAGGATAGAAGGAGGGATGAGGGAAGAACAACATGGCTTCAGAGCAGGAAGGTCCACAGTGGATTTGATTTTTGCTGTAAGTCAGTTACAAGAACAGCACTATGAGTATGGAACAGATCTACTGATGGCCTTCCTGGACATTGAGAAAGCATATGACAGTGTATGCAGAAATAAAGTATGGAAGTCCCTGGATGATAGAGGAGTAGAAAAATGGACTATAAGGAGGATAAAGGAGATGTACAAGGGAAGCGTGAGCTGTGTGAAAGTGGGAGGAGAGAGATCGGACTGGGTGGAACAGAGAAACGGCCTGAAACAAAGAAGTGCACTGTCACCGTTACTTTTCATTGTGGTGATGGATGACATAATGACCCGAGCGGCACAAGTAATTGGGGAAGGAAAGATGAAAGCAATGGTGTTTGCGGATGATTTGATGATTTGTGGAAACAAGGAGGAGGAGGTACAGGAACAGTTGGACGTGTGGGAAGGAATAATACAAGGATATGGGATGAAATTTAGCATAAATAAGAGTGAGATGGTGATCACAACAAGGAAGAAGGAAAGGACCACAACGGGAATAACAATTGGTGGGGAACAGCTCAAGAAAGTGGAAAGTTTCAAGTATCTGGGAAGCCTGATACAAGAGAATGGAAGAAACGGTAGAGAAATAAATGAGCGGGGAAGACAGGCAGAAGCATTCCGGAGGAGTGTGAGAAGCATGTTATGGAGCAGGGATGTCCCTCAGAACAGCAAGTAGATCATATATCGTACTATGTCCCTATCCTGACGTATGCCTCGGAGACCTGGGTTATGAAAGGAAGGGAGAAGAGCAAAATACAGGCCAGTGAGATGAGGTTCTTGAGAAGCAGTATTGGAGCTACAAAGAGGGACAGAATAAGAAATGAGGGGACCAGAGAATTAATGAAGGAGGAACCATTACAGGATGGTATAGAGAAATCTAGACTTAGATGGTATGGACATTTAAAACGAATGGAGGAGAAGAGGATACCCAGGAGGATACACGAGACGAAGTGGGAAGGAAAGAGACCAAGAGGGAGACCGAGAGACAGGTGGCTGAAGGGGGTGGAAGAAAGCGTGAAGAAGAGAGGAGAAAACTGGACAAGGGTGGAGGCTGAGAGATGGTGGGAAGACAGAAGACGTTGGAGAGGCTTGTGTTCCAAACAGACCCGGCCATTGGCTGGAAACTGTGCAAGATGATGATGACCTCATCACGTTTTCAGTCATGACCAGCAATATGTTGCAATGCTGAGAGTGCTATCTTTTGACGCCCTTAAAGTTGCAATAGTGCTCAAATGTAATCGTACAAAGAATGTAACTTATATAAGAAGCTTCTGCAGTAAATTTGTTTTCCATTGTCCGTCATGTTTTGACGGGTTTCATCTAGTAGATCTTAATTTCCGCAGGCGCATTTCCTCCTAACAATACAGATTCGGTAACTGTTCGTTGTTAAATACACAAATCAGTTGTTTAATATAATTAATAATGATGTATGCTCGTGATAACTCGCGTCTATGAGATCACTTTCATTGCATAAGTTGGCACATGTAGTCGGCAAAACCCTCCCTGATCCTTCGATCACTTACATTCTTTGCTTCCATGGAAAGTCAGTTCTTGCATCTAGGTGGCGTTGGAATGTATAGTCAATTCTTGCATCTAGGTGGTGTTGGAATTCTCCATGTAAGTGGCATTCGTACTCAAACACTACGTCACGACTCGACGGTCTCATATAAGAAGCTCGTAACACAGAGAGTGCTCCTTGGTTTAGGGTCCAGTAACGTTAACAAGCGGCTTCGGTGGCGTCGTTGGTAGCATGCTGAGCTTCTATGCCCAAGGTCACGGGTTCAAACCCGGCCGAAATCGTTGAATTTTTTTAAGAGTGTTAAAAATCCCTCAGTATGCCTTCCTTCGGAAGGGAAGTAAAGCTGGCGGTCCCATGTCATAGATTTATTGCATGATAAAGAACCTTCCACTAATTACACTTGTGTGAAGCTAAATTATAGGTTATATTTGACCAACGCCCTTAGGTTCCAACGTTCGTCGCCAGGAGCCGACTGCGGTGGCATCTAGTAACAAAGTTCAGAACTAGTTGGTCGTTGACGGTGGCGATTGGTAGCAAAAGTTGGAACTACTTGAAAATCGAATGTCTGCAGTCCTCACTTGAATTAAAAACAGATAGCACACACTAATACAGTCATCACAATTAACACGGGTTGTCAGACAGATTCTACACACACACAAAGTACACGGGGCTACATTACCATGTTGTTGCAGCCCCTAAACTGAGGCACCAACCAACCATCTTACCCAGGAGATTCTGTCCCGTAGTGTTGCGGCTAGCATGCTTGGCTATCGCCCAGGAGGTCCAGGTTTCATTTCCGGCTCTATCGAGAATTTTTATTTCTGGTATGAGGGCTGGAACGGTGTACACTCATCCTCGTGACGTAAAACTGAGGAGTGTTCGATTCCCAACTCAGCCATCTTGGGAGTGGTTTTGCGTGGTTTCCCATTTCTACGCCAGGAATATGCCTTAAGGTCACGGCCGCCTCATTCCCAATCCTCATCTGAATTATAAATACACACACTAATACAGCCATCACAATAACACAGGTTATTAGTCAAATCACACACAACCAAGTACACGGTGCTACATGACCACGATGACGCAAAGCCCCTAAATCAATCAACACACGTGACCTCCATTTGACGTGGAATACGAACCACAGGACCATTCCAAAAATTCCATACACATTGGTCGGGATTCAAACCCAGTTCACCCTCGTGAGAGGCTAGCAGCTTGACCACTGCACCACCTCGTCCCAAACTATACATGTTACCTCATTTGGTCCATTATATCCTACTGTTGCTACCTCAATGCAAGGTTGTCGAATACTTGCGACTTCCATGTTTCAGTTTAAATATTTGACGGTACTTGCTCGTTATTTCCGGCTGACGAGTAGGAAAATGATTGTCATCGATTGTTCCGCAGATATCGAGATCTCACGTATTGAAATATTAAAAAGTTGATGTCTGAAGGTCAGGTGTAGCAAGTCAAGGCCGAGTAAAAGAACAGCACGACTGGTCTTTGATATTAATGGGCGACTTCATAGATATTGACGACCTCTCGACGAAACTTGTCGTGAGGGTCAGGGTTACCAGACTCGAACACAGTTATCATAGTAAGTGAAGGTTTACATTATGCTACATTCCCCCCAAAATATGCTATATTTATATTATCATAGCGACAGATCCACCCGGATGGCAAGACAGAGGACGGAGTTTCCCGGGGCGCGTCCCTCTTGTTGGCCGCGGGGCTGTCCTTGCTAAACAAAGGCCTCTGTGGGTCACGCAAGGTCACTGACGCGCCGAGAATTGCTGGCTAGTTAAGTTTCTGAAAAGGGATGAACATAAGCAAGCCGCCGGACAGTGCGTAAGACAGTGACATCAACCAATAGGTCTGGAGTAGCGGAGAACCTACGAGGGGCCCCGTTAACTGATATTAAAGGACAACCAAACGGGAGTCGGAGACATATGGTGACAAGTGAAGGTGCATTACGGTTCTAAACAATGTGTGTACAGTGGAGTGAAGAATTTTGAGCCAGTACGCTTGTGTGAGTCACTGTTTGTGCCAACGGAGTGTTGTGTGTGGATAGGAACAAGACAGCGCTCAAGGACCTGGGTTCGACACGGCGCGTGGACAGACACGGGTCTCTAGCGGAACTGCACGGCGGAGCGCCACCAAGCAGATAATTGTGGAACTGGCTGTCTGCGGTGTGAGAACTGTACAGTGTGTGTAAATAATTGTGTACAGTAGCCGTAATAAATTAAGTGTTAAGTAAAAAAAAGGAAGGAATCTTGTATTTTTATATGACCGTTAATATCACTATCATGAGTCACGGGACCTTAATTTTTACGTGGAATCCGAACCACAGGACGTGACATTCCACTTCAAAAATCTTATATGCATTGACCGGGAATCATACCCACCTCTTCTCTGTTTTGCCTCACGAAGCTGAGTCTATCCCAGACCAGACTTAAATTTCTTGGCAGAGCCGGGAATCGAACCCAGACATCCGGGGGCGACAGCCAAGAACGCTAGCCGTTACACCACGAAGAGGACCGAATGAGTGCGAATGCTTTGATGTAGAAAGATTATTGAAATTCTCCCAATGGGAAAGGCTCTAAGACTGTGGCAGGTAATGAGTTCCAATTATTATCAATACCACGGTTATTGAAAGAATATTTCCCATAATTTGTACGCTGTGGTCGGCCCTTGACTTTATGTGGATGATCTGCCCTGCTCAGGTAGGTGGGATTTCCCAGAAGTTAGCTTAGTTCTCCCCATGCTGACCGATTAGTGTAATTGTTAAACATAGCGTATAGTTTTTCTATCAGTCGAGTTACACTACTTCTAGGGTTAAAATCATTGAGCACAAACCTAGCAGCCTTCCTTTGTACCATCTCCAGGTCATTGATGATCCCCAAACCGCTGAGCCGCATTCCAAGATTGGAGTCACCAGGGTCAAATATCCTAACTCTATTGCGGTAGAGTTACTGCCTTTTAATACCCTTATTACAAAATGAAGTGATCTGTACGCTTTGGAGACGACACAACCCACATGAGTACTCCATTTCATATCATTCCTTACATGGATGCACAAGTATTTGCACGAGTCTCCCCAGGGGCTCACATCTTGTGGGACGTGGGCTGGCGACCACGGGACCCCAGCCGAGTCTGGCATTGCTTCCACTGGCTCCTCTCCGTCTTCTTTCCTGTCGACCTCTCTTGGTCAACTCTTGTTCTCTTCCGACCCCGACGGTATTAGGGTATCCGAGGCCTAGGGAGTCTCTTCATTTCCCGCCTTCATTGGCCCTTGTCTCATTTTTTCTGATACCCTCCTTCTGCGAGGGGTCAGCCTTCTTTTTCTTTTCATGTTATCTCCTGCCTTCTGCTCAAGGCCCTCAAGGAGGTGGGGTGTATGTAGCCCCACCACTTTTGGTGCACCCTAGATAATGCTACACCCTCAGGGGCTCACGGCTGGTGAGTTCGGGAGTTGGCGACCCCGAGGGATTCCTGAGCTGGGTCCGGTATCCCCCTTTTGTCACTTACCTGTGGGGTGGACCCTCTCCTCTTTCACTTTCCTATCTGCCTTTCATGGCTCTCCTTCCTTCCAAGTCCCTCAATCCGCATTCTTCGAGGGTTGAGGGCATTTCTTTTCCTCCTGTCCTTTATTTGCCTTATTCTCCTTTATTTTTCCATTTCTTCTTCCAGTATGTAGGTTAGTAGTAAGTTTTAGTTTGAAGTTTGCATTTCATTTTCATCTTCACGATCACCCAAACCATTAGGAGCCGATAACCCAGATGTTAGGCCCCTTAAAACAACAATTATCATCATCATTTCCACGAGTCTTCTTCTACAAGTATTTTCGAGCTGATATTATATTCACAATCATGCCTCTCCCTATTCTCATGAGATTACATTTACTCGTATTAATCTTCATTTTGTTGTCAACCACCCATTTATTAACCAGGTTGAGGTCAGTTTGTAACTGAGCGTTGTCTTGTGAGCTATAAATGTTTTGGTATATTACACTATCATCCGCATACAATCGGCAGTCACTTCGAATCCCATTCGGTAAGTCGTTAATCAGTGCCAGAAATAACGGGGGCCCATTCACACATGTGTAGACCGACTGAAGAGCATTCTTGTTGCTCTTCTGTTTCACCCTTTGATCAAATAATCTTGACTACGCGGCGTAGCCGTGATCGTTAAATCGTGCACCACTGCCGTGCGGGCAGCATCAACATATACGCAGATTGCAGGTTCGAATCCCGGCGCTGACAGCAGCTTTCATGAGTGTGGTTTTTGCTCGGGGTTTTCCTTATCTGCTGACCCCCCTCCCCCCACCGCACTACAGCCCATGATTGTGGGGGCGACAAGTAGCCTAGTTAGTGCGTTGGGTCCCCTCGGCCTCCGTGACCGGAGCGCTGCCTCTCTGTCAGACAGCTACTCAATTGCCCTTATGAGGCTGAGTGCACCCCGTTCCAGCCCTCAAGTCAGTTTCTAAAATCGCTGACGGAGCCGGGAATCAACATCGACTGTTTGGAACAACTTCCTACTGTTTAGATTCTTACGATTCCTTAATCTGGCAGTTTTTACTTCAACAGACCTTTTACTGGTTTGATGCAGCACTCCAGGCCGCCATGTCCTGAGCTAATCGTTTCATCTCTACATAGCTAGCACACCCTACATCCGAGACAAACCGTTTTACATATTCTAACCTTGGGCTACTCCAACAATGCTTGTTCTCGACCTTTCTTTCCATCACAAAGTTTGCTATTCCGGGGTGTCTTAGTAGTGTCCTACCAACCTATCTCTGTTCTTCATTTTCAGTTGCCAGAAGCATCCTTCCTCACCCACTCGTCTTAATACCTCTTCATTTGTTACTCTATGTACCCATCTGATTTTAATGATTCTCGTGTAACACCACATTTCAAATGCTTCTATCTCCTCTTCTGCTGGGCCAATAGTCTTAGTTTCACATCCATAGAGCGTTACGCTCCAGGGAAAGAATTTCAAAAATGGCTTCCTAATACCTACATCTATATTTGATGTGAACAAATTTCTTTTCTGTAGAAATGCTTTCCTTGCCTGAGCCAACCCACATTTTATATCCTCTTTGTTTCGCCAATCACTGGTTGGTTGGTTCCTCAGTTTAGGGGCTGCGACAACGCGGTCATGTATTCCCGTGTACTTTGGATGTAAGTAGAATCGGTGTTAATTGTGATGGCTGTATTAGTGTGTGTTATCTGTTTTTAATTAAAGTAAGGACTGCATTCATTCGATTTTCAAGTAGTTCCAACTTTTGCTACCAAACGCCACCGTCAACGACTACCTAGTTCTGAACTTTGTTACTAGATGCCACCGCAGTCGGCAGCTGGCGACGAATGTTGGAACCTAAGAGCGTTAGTCAATTATAACCTATAATTTAGCTTCACACAGGTGCAATTAGTGGAAGGTTCTTTATCATGCCACAAATCTATGACATGGGACCGCCGGATTTACTTTCTCTCTGAACGAAGGCATACTGAGGGATTTTTAACGCTCTTAAAAAATCCGACGACTTCGGCCGGGTTTGAACCCGTGACCTTGGGCATAGAAGCCCAGCTTCCTACGCCACCGAAACAGTCTCCATCACTGGTTATTTTGCTGTTAAAGCGCCTGCTGAAGAAGGACCAAAAAGGTCTGAAACATGTAAAGGTAATTGTTATTTACCTTACAATTACTCTCAATTGCTATACAAGTGCATTAATTGTTTATTATGAGCAATAGAGATCAATTTTGTGTAGATTGATTGATTCCATATGCACATGTTGTTATTGTTTAAAAAGCTGATCGCTTGTTGCAGAGCACGCATCGAAGCTGGCCGGTTTGGTTTGGTATTTAACGGGACCTGCTTCAGGATACACCCACCTCAACCGGTACAGCTGTCATCACCAACCTGCGTAGCCACACTCCACGAGGTCTAGGGTTCGAACTCGCTGGGGATTTTACCGCACTCATTTCAGACCGATGCCTGTCAGTGTCTTGTTTCACGATTCATGATGCTTTAACCGAAGAATTACACAGGCACTAATAAATTAGGGCCCGGAGTTTAGGTGCAAAAAATAGGGAAAATATTTATTTTTTATGTATTAATTATTATAATTAATTATAACTTACCTAAAATAAGTGACAAAAAAGTAAAAATATTTAATTATAATTTAGTTTATTAATGACAATATGAACAATATGCAGTATTCACGAATGCAATTTATGCTATGCCTCACCGAATGCTGAAGAATTACAATACACAACGAGATACATCTTCAGGTTGTCCGTCACAAATGACCGACGATTATCGCGAAACACTTCTTCTGAAGGCGCGAAACTGCGGTGATAATGTTTTTTTGCCCTCGAGGTGTGGTGCAACTTGAGATCACTGTTCAGCCTTGATTGCTTTCCCACATGGCTGGCAGGATAGAACGCCCCCGTCAGAAGTAAAATTGTCCTTAAATTCCGCAACATACTGCTGCAGACGATAACTTGTAATTGTTTTTACTTCAGGCATCGTAGAACATTCTTACACTTCACAGTGCCAGAAATGAACTGCATGTGAGTGACACTGGTTGCAGGTAGCTGGGAGGGAGGTCTAGCACGTGGCACAATATGGCTATGGACAAGGAAATCCCCGACTTCCACAGTGAGTGGGACGGGGCGACAAGTAAAAAAAAACACACCTGCAAGCTGACATTCGCTCCGCGTGAAGATTAGATAGCTCACAGGTTCTTCCCCATTGAAGTAACACAGAAAGACTCCCGCTATGCACACTGGTCCTAAGATTTTCCTGAGGATTTCCCTGTATTGTTTTTCTAAATTTTTAGTTAGTGATCTGCCTCCAATGATCAGTTCTATTATTTAAACTAGTTTCCATGATGGTTCCGTATTGACGTACTAAATAGTTTTAACAACAAATTGTATATCCGCCTTAGTCAATACATAAACGAAAATAAATTATAATTACACTTGCTCCTGGTACATGTTTCGGGGATTAATTGCTTTTATCCCCTTCATCAGCCAAGACAAATATCCGAAGAAAGATATAATATAGCGTAGCACTCAAAAAATAAATAGCTATTTAACTTAATATGGTGCACCATATAAGTAGGTCACAGGAAATTGTTGAGCAATACTAAAAACATAACAGCGATGATATTCAGCCATCAAAAACATAGAGAATCAGTGGACAGTTAACTCGTAAATCCGCTCCAAAAACACTGGTCGAAGCTTGAATTGGCAAAAATCACAATACTTCACCATATGGACACAACCAATGAAGATGCCTTATGCTCAACAGGTCCAAAATCAAATGCCTGCATACGAATTAGACGAGCTTGGAAGGAACAACTTCAAATAGCAATGAGGTTAGCTCAATGCATAACCTGAAAGAAGCAAAGGAAAAACAAACACCATAATAAAAGGGACCAAGGGGAAATTTATAGACTGAAATAATTATGAAAAACTGTAAAAATTAATTTATAATGATATAGAACGAATGCAAACTTAATAATATTCGAAGAACTTACTTCAGGTTAAGTCAAGGTATCAATTATGAAGAGATTGTCTTATGTTTGAAAATTATTGTAAATAATTTATGGGTGTAGCCAATTCCAACACTCATATATATGGTAGCAGTAGATGATAAATATTGCCATAGCTAGTTCTGTAATAGGACGTATGTATGAGTGGAGCGCTACTATGAAAAAATAGATTCTTTGGGGAAAAAATGTTCAAAGTGGAAATTAAATCATGTAATATAATAAAAATCAAGTTGTAGGGAATTGTAATGGCAGAGGGGTGTAACAGTATATTAATAAGTATGTAATTATGAATAAATATGTGATGCAGAAAAGTTATACTAAAGAGCATCTAAGGTGGTTTATTATTGGACTTACTAGTTAAGTTATTTTTGAGAGTGTCAAATAAGATATTAGAATCGAAAATGACTTCATTAAGATTCACTGTGTCTGAAATACTGTGTGCTGTGTTGATTTCAATGGATTCGAGAACATTCATCATAGTACCCTTGCTAGTGTAATGTAAGATTTCTAAATCATTCTCTATACTAGTGAATTTGTGGCCTGAATCCTCCATATGTGCGGCCATGGCTGAATACTTTCTATATTTAGTGGCATTTAAGTGATCATTATATCTTGTGGTGAAATTTCTTCCTGTTTGACCTATATAATTGGCGTTACAATCATTACAACTTAATCTGTAAACACCGGATTTGCTGAATTTATCCTTCAAGTTGAAAGAATTGGAATTAAAGAAAATGCTCTGATTAGTATTGTTAGTTTTGTAAGCTATTTTCATGTTAACCTTTTTGAATTTGTTAGTGATGTTATAAGTATGATGATTAAAATAAGTAAAAACTGCGTATGAGGGCTTTTCTTTATGCTCAGGTTGAAGTCGTGTGATGGGCTTATTTTTTAATTTGTTGATAATATTAAAAATGTATTGACGATTATAACCATTAACTCTGGCAATTTGATATATTATCTCAATTTCTTTGTCAAAATCTTGCTTGGAAAGAGGTAAATTCATGGCTCTGTTCACAAGGCTAATGAAGGTGGCTTTTTTATGACAGCCAGGATGGTTTGAATCTTGCCTTATAACAGAATGGGTTTGCGTGGGTTTCCTGAAAATTTGGTAATGCAGTCTGTTATCTTTTTTGGAAATAGTTGTGTCAAGAAAATTAATCTTATTGTTTGTGGCGGATTCCATGGTAAATTTAATATTATTATCAATATTGTTGAGTTGATCTGAAATTCTATCAATCTTTTGAATATTATCGTCAATAATGATGAACACATCATCATCGTATCTACCCCAAAATGTAATCCCCATTATTTTATCTATTATTTTAGTTTCTTCTAAATGGTCGAGGTAAATGTTAGCGAGTATTCCTGACAATGGAGAACCCATAGCTAAGCCATCATTTTGTTTATAAACTTTACTGTTGAATGTAAAGTAATTATTATATAGAATAAAATTTAAGATGCAAATGAATTCATCAATTTCTACTTTGGATAGACTGCTATTATCTGTTAGATTCTTCTTAATGATGTCTATTGTAGGCACAATAGGTATATTGGTGTACATATCTTTGATGTCAGCACTATGTAAAGAATGTTCTTGTTTAAGCTCCAATACTGATGTTTTGTCACAAAAGTGTAAAGTATTTTTGAAAGACATGTTTGCTTTAAAACAATAATGTTTCTTTAAAAATTGTTGAGCAAAATGTGATGTTTTATATAACGGGCTGTTTCTGAAATTGGTAATAGGTCTAATAGGAATGTCATTTTTGTGTATTTTGGGAAGGGCACGTAATGTAGGAGCAGTGGGGTTCATATGGGCTAGTTGAGTAACATGCTTATCATCTAAAATAAAAAATGTGTTTTTAAGAATGCTTTTTAGTTTTCTTTGTATGGATGCAGTGGGATCTTTCTTTATTTCTTTAAAATTATCATTGCTAATGAAATCAATAGTTTTAGAGATGTGTTCATCTTTGTCAATGAGTACTGTAGTGTTTCCTTTGTCTGCTTTAGTTACAATTATATTATTATTTATAAGCTTCTTTTTTAATTTATAGATATCGTGATTATTGGAACTAGTGTCTGAAAAGCTATTATTCTTATTAACAATCTTGAGAATTTCTTTGTTGGTTTCGTGTCTTATTCCGTTTTGTTCATTAATGGGTAGTTTTCTTATTGCGGTTTCAGTTTCAGCTACTATCGTGGTGAGGACTTCATTATTTAATTTAGTATCCCAATTATGCTTTGGGCCTTTGTTCAGAATGTTAAGTTCATGGTCATTGAGCTTAATTTTCGTTAGATTTTTTAAAGGATCCTGAAATTTGTGAAGACCTTTATTTACCAAGTGTTTATGCACTGTGCTGTTATTATTATGTAAATTAGTCAGTTTATTATCTAAAATAGCTAATTTCTGTGACATTTTCGTATGGACAATTTGATTAACGATGAGAGAATATTTGTCCCAATCCTTTTTAGAAGATAAATTGGAAGCTTCAAGATGCGCACGGTATAGCATGTTATTAATATTATTCTTTCTTATGAAAAGGAATTTAATTTCTCTTTGAAATAATCTATTGTTTATCAATCTTTGCGTTTTACTCTCATATGGGGTTAGTATAGAGAATGATTTAGAAATCTTACATTACACTAGCAAGGGTACTATGATGAATGCTCTCGAATCCATTGAAATCAACACAGCACACAGTATTTCAGACCCAGTGAATCTTAATGAAGTCATTTTCGATTCTAATATCTTATTTGACACTCTCAAAAATAACTTAACTAGTAAGTCCAATAATAAACCACCTTAGATGCTCTTTAGTATAACTTTTCTGCATCACATATTTATACATAATTACATACTTATTAATATACTGTTACACCCCTCTGCCATTAAAATTCCCTACAACTTGATTTTTATTATATTACATGATTTAATTTCCACTTTGAACATTTTTTCCCCTAAGAATCTATTTTTTCATAGTAGCGCTCCACTCATACATACGTCCTATTACAGAACTAGCTATGGCAATATTTATCATCTACTGCTACCATATATATGAGTGTTGGAATTGGCTACACCCATAAATTATTTACAATAATTTTCAAACATAAGACAATCTCTTCATAATTGATACCTTGACTTAACCTGAAGTAAGTTCTTCGAATATTATTAAGTTTGCATTCGTTCTATATCATTATAAATTAATTTTTACAGTTTTTCATAATTATTTCAGTCTATAAATTTCCCCTTGGTCCCTTTTATTATGGTGTTTGTTTTTCCTTTGCTTCTTTCAGGTTATGCATTGAGCTAACCTCATTGCTATTTGAAGTTGTTCCTTCCAAGCTCGTCTAATTCGTATGCAGGCACTTGATTTTGGACCTGTTGAGCATAAGGCATCTTCATTGGTTGTGTCCATATGGTGAAGTATTGTGATTTTTGCCAATTCAAGCTTCGACCAGTGTTTTTGGAGCGGATTTACGAGTTAACTGTCCACTGATTCTCTATGTTTTTGATGGCTGAATATCATCGCTGTTATGTTTTTAGTATTGCTCAACAATTTCCTGTGACCTACTTATATGGTGCACCATATTAAGATAAATAGCTATTTATTTTTTGAGTGCTACGCTATATTATATCTTTCTTCGGATATTTGTCTTGGCTGATGAAGGGGATAAAAGCAATTAATCCCCGAAACATGTACCAGGAGCAAGTGTAATTATAATTTATTTTCGTTTATGTATTGACTAAGGCGGATATACAATTTGTTGTTAAAACTATCCAATGATCAGGGTATTCAGGATGAATTACTGTGCTATGGTGTTTTAATTTTGCGTTCCATTTCATTACATTATTTTCTATTTAACTTTATTATAATATACAACAAGAAGTTCCGTGTCGAACTAAAGAGCCTATTTTTCTTAAAATTTATGATTCATGCCAATCTCTATAGACCTATCTAGAATATTGACAAAATTAAGTTGGTAATATCGAAATTTCTAATTACTTCGAAATATATCTGGTATAATGTAGCCTAATAGAGCAGTACAGTTGGAAGCTTTGGTGACTGAATACATTCTTAGTTCCATCACTTAAGATACAGAATACAAAATTTGGTTGAAGTCCAATGGATAGCATGAACGTTACATGCAGTTTGACATTGGATCCATCAGCGCGCGTAAAATCATTTTGGTAACAATGGCATGCATGTGTTGGTCAGAAATAATCTAAAATATTATTATTATTATTATTGCCTTTATTGGTGGCGCAGTTAGGGCTCTTGGCCCTCTCTTACACTTAACCACATTAATACAATACAATAAACATATTGTTACGGCTGTGAGTTTTTTTTGTCGCTCGCCGCATGAGTCACAGCTCCCCCGGGCTGTGTCTGCTCTGCCTCAGTGTATTACGTGCGAGTTACGCAACGGGCTGCGAAGTGAAACGGTTGGTCCAGAATATTCGTGACCCAGCCAGTGAAGGAAATGTCGAGAAGCCGTGTGTCCTGGACGATTCTAGAATTCATTGAGTCACCAGCCTGCTATATAAGCGACTTCAACAGTAAGGGGGCCGTGTTTTCTGTGGCTGTGTGTTTCTGAGCTAGTGCGTGTTTTCCTGAGTGACAGAAGTGTGGTGACGAAGTGCCGTGCGAGTTACGAAATCCAGTGACATTGTTTCCCAGCTTGTGAACAGCGTGCAGCAAGTTATCGTAAGTAACTGTAGTTGGTGTACATAAGGGAGAGGAGCAGGTAGTTTCTGTCAAGGCGACCGCACTCATTAAGACGGTTTAACTTCTGTGGTTTGTTTACAAGTGAAAGGGCCAAGAGCGCTCTAGGAAGAGACTTGAGGAAACTGGAGTAAGGTTCCAATTGCTTGTATTTGCTGATGAGTAGTGTACCTCTTCCTGCAAGCAATAAAGCTAACTTCTCTTTAACGCAGTAATTGGTGTTGTGTTTTCTACCCTCCGTAATCCAGTTAACAAAAGTGCCACTAGGGGGTGGCACGTAACAACTGGTGTCAGAAGCCGGATTACGAACTCAAGCACAAGCACAACACCTGACGGTCCTAGTTTCAAAACCCGAGCAGGTCATTTTTTTTAAATTTTCCTGAGAGTGCATGCCCCTTACAAGACAAACATCTAAAATGGAAGAGCAATTCGCAGCATTGGTAGAAAAGTTAAGTGGCATGGAAGCCAAGATGGAAGACGGCCAGAAGAAGATGGAGGACGACCAGGAGAAGTTAGCCGAGGACCTAACTGCCAAACTAGAAGACGGCCAGAAGAAGTTAGCCGAGGACCTAACTGCCAAACTAGAAGACGGTCAGAATAAGTTGACACAGGACCTGAAGAAATTAGAACTGGGTCTGCGTGAGGAAGTCACGGCAGTGGAAAAGAAGTTCGACGCCTTATAAGTGGAAGTTGCCGAGCTGCGCCAACGCCCGCTGATGGGGGTGGAGGAGAAGTTCGACGCCTTATAAGTGGAAATTGCCGAGCTGCGCCAACGCCCGCTGATGGGGGTGGAGGAGAAATTCAACGCCTTACAAAAGGAAGTTGCCGAGCTGCGCCAACGCCCACTGACGGGGGTGGAAGAGAAATTCAACGCTTTACAAAAGGAAATTACTGAGCTGAGCCAACGCCCACCGACGGGGATGGAAGCGAGATTCAACGCTCTACAAGAGGAAGTTGCCGAGCTGCGCCAACGCCCGCCCACCGTTACACCGGGAATATCAGGAACGGGACATAGCAGAGTGACGCCCCCAACCTTCGACGGAAAGGTCCCGTGGAGCACCTACTTACGTCAGTTCGAGGCGGCCTGTTCCATAAATAACTGGAACAACACAGAAAAGGCTACAGCTCTCATTGTAGCGCTGAGAGGTGACGCCCTTAACGTCCTTCAGGCCATCCCGACTGGATCCCAGGACTACGCTTCACTGATCGCCCATATGGAGTCCCGATATGGAGATAGCCATCTTCAGCAGGCCTACCAGATGCAGCTCCGGACCCGGGTACAGAAGAACGCGGAAACCCTGCAGGAGTTCGATATGGACATCGCACGCCTCGTAAGGCTCGCCTATCCATCAGCGCCGGCCGACGTTCTGGAACAGATTGCGACGCAGACCTTCACCGACGGGCTACGGGACTCGGTGACCCAACAGGCGCTGCGACTCGCGCGCAATAAGACCCTGGCAGATGCGCTGAGCCACGCACTTGAGTTCGAGACGGCAAAACAGGCATCTAGAATGCACGCGCGGGTGCGTCAAGTGGACGTCGACGAACCAGCAAAATCCAACGAGACCAAGCCCCTGGCCGACGAATTGATGGAGGCGCTAAGCCGTTTCTTCGATAGTCGCGGAACCACCAGCAACAACACAGCCGGAAGACAACCGGAGAGGCGGCCCGGAAGAGGACTACCGACCTGCTGGGCCTGCGGTAAGAAAGGCCACCTGAGCAAGGACTGCGGTGATCGCCGCCGCCGAGGGTATCCGACGGGAAATCAGTCATCTGAAATAGGCGCGGCCCAGGGAAACGAGTATTAGCCAGTCTTGGGGGGCAAAGGTTGGCTTGTGACAGTCGTCAAGCCTCAGCAGTCCAAGTGCGTGTGACGAAGTTACGGAGGGACAAGAGCAGCCTGATGGTCGACGGAGTCGTCAACGGAGTGAGCTGGCCCATGCTGATCGACATGGGAGCGTCGAGGACCATCGTCAATCCCACCGTGATCCCGAAGTGGAGAGTGCAACCCACACAAAGGAACCTCCAGCTAATAACCGCGACCGGAGAGACCGCACCGGTACATGGCGAAGCATCACTGGAGCTCGTCATTGGTCGACGGGTGGTGAAGCATCCAGTGCTTGTGGCTGACGTATCAAACGAGGTGATCATCGGACTGGACTTCCTGGACCAGAACAACATCATCTTGGACTTGAGTACCAACACTCTGCACTTCGGAGGTGAGGAACTTGCTTTGCAACCAGCACACGAGGCCGTCACCGCACGACGAGTAAGGCTGAGAGAGGACGTCATCGTTCCTGCCAGGACGGAGGTCAGCACCGCCGTAATTGTCGACGGAACTGCTGAGGGAGTGGCGGCTGTCATCGATCCAAAATATGAGGACATCCAGACAAAAGGATTGCTAGTTGCCAAGACCCTCATCAACACGACGCCTCGGCCGTACGTCCGCCTGTCCAACCTGAACGACTACGATATTACGGTTCACTGGGACACCAACCTAGGAGTCTGCGAGCCCGTTACCTGGATTGCCCACATCACAGAGACGACGGACGGACACCTGCAGACGGACAACCGAAGAAGACGCGCCCTGCCAGAAGAACTACAGAAGCTGTACCAAGGATCCCAGGACCATTTAGACGAGGAGCAATCACGCCAACTTCAGGACCTGCTACGCGAATTCCAGGATGTCTTCTCCGTGGGGAGCAAAGACTTCGGTAGGACAAGCTTGGTCCAGCACAGAATCGACGTCGGGGACAGCGCACCGATTAGGGCCCCATTCCGCCAAGCAAGCCGAAGTCGACCGGATGGTAGAAGAGATGAAGGAGCAAGGGGTGATCGAGCCATCACATAGTCCTTGGAGTTCTCCGGTCGTGCTTGTGAAGAAGAAGGACGGTTCCACCAGGTTCTGCGTGGACTACAGGCGGGTGAACGACGTCACGAAGAAGGACAGCTACCCTCTACCCCGGATCGACGACACGCTGGACACCATATCAGGATCAAGATGGTTCTCCACCTTGGATTTGAAGAGTGGCTACTGGCCGGTGGAGGTCCAACCTAAGGACCGCGAGAAAACTGCGTTCTCTGTGGGCAGCGGGCTCTGGCAGTTCACCGTCATGCCATTCAGTCTGTGCAACGCCCCTGCGACCTTCGAAAGGCTAATGGAGTCCATTCTGAGGGGACTACACTGGAAGACCTGCCTGGTCTACCTAGACGACGTCATCGTTCTGGGAAGAAGCTTCGAGGAGCACTACAGCAACCTGAAGGAGATCTTGATGAAGCTACGGGCTGACCAGCTGAAGTTGAGCCCCAAGAGTGTCAGCTCTTCCAGAAGCAGGTCCAGTACCTTGGGCATATCATCTCCGAGGAAGGGGGGGCGCACCGACCCAGAGAAGACCGCAGCTGTGAGGGAGTGGCCAGTTCCGAAGGACAAGTCCCAACTACGAAGCTTCCTGGGACTCTGCACTTATTACCGTCGCTTCGTGAGAGGATTCACCGACATCGCCAAACCTTTACATCGACTGACTGAGAAGGACCAACTCTTCACGTGGACAGTAGAATGCCACAGTGCCTTCGAACAACTCAAGCAGGCTCTGTGCACCGCGCCTATTCTGGCCTACCCCAGACCTGGAACAAGGTTCATCGTCGATACCGATGCCAGCGACTTTGGCATAGGGGGAATCCTGTCGCAAGTAGTGGACGGCGAGGAGAGAGTAGTGGCCTACTTCAGCAAGGCCTTGTCAAAGCCAGAAAGGAACTACTGCGTCACCAGGAAGGAGCTGCTCGCCATCGTGAAGACCATTGAACACTTCCACAAGTACCTGTACGGGCAAGAATTTCTCATCAGGACCGACCATGCATCCCTGCAGTGGCTCCTGAACTTCAAGCAGCCCGAGGGTCAACTCGCGCGGTGGTTAGAGAGGCTTCAACAGTACAACTTTGAGATTCAGCACAGGAAAGGCCAACTGCATTCTAATGCCGACGCCCTGTCACGAAGACCCCGCCCCGAAGACTGCTCCTTCTGTACTAGGAGGGAGGAGAACACCGAGATACAGTGTCGACGAACTACTGTGGAACTTCAAGGGAACTGGAGCCGCGAATCTTTCACGCGGGCACAAGCAGAAGATGATGACCTGGGACTGATAGCCGAATGGAAGAGGACCTGTGTCCCCAGACCCGGGTGGAACATTGTGAGTGACTGCAGCCCAAAGTTTAAGTCCTACTGGGCGCAGTGGGACTCGCTGATTGTAAGGGATGGCCTCATCTGCCGCGCCTGGGAGAACACCGTCGGGAAGACATCTCGGGAACAAGTCGTCGTTCCAAAGGCTATGACGGTGGAAGTCCTGAGGGAAGTCCATGGAGGATCAACTGGTGGACACCTAGGAATAAAGAAGACCCTGGAGAAGCTGAGAGAGCGGTTCTACTGGATCGGATGCCGAACTGACGTGGAGAACCACTGCGCGAGGTGCCACGATTGCGCAGCCAGCAAGGGCCCAGGACGAAGACGACGGGGTCCACTGAAGACCTACAACGTGGACGGCCCCATGGAGAGAGTGGCCATCGATGTTGCTGGGCCATTCCCGTTAAGCGAGGCAGGGAACCGCTACATATTGGTCGTCAGCGACTACTTCACCAAATGGCCGGAGGCGTATGCGCTCCCTAACCAAGAAGCCGTGACGATCGCAGAGACCCTGGTGAAGGAATTCGTCAGCCGGTACGGAGTACCCCTGGAGCTGCACTCCGACCAAGGGAGGAACTTCGAGTCGCAGGTGTTCCAGAATCTATGCCAGCTGCTGGGAATCCGGAAGACAAGGACAACGCCGCTACACCCTCAGTCCGACGGGATGGTAGAGCGATTCAATCGCACCGTCGAGAACCATCTCCGAATAGTCGTCAGCGAGCACCAGAGGGATTGGGACAAGCATCTTCCACTATTTCTCCTGGCCTACCGCGCCGCCTTGCATGAAGCCACCGGGTGCACACCAGCCCGGGCCATGTTTGGGAGGGAGCTCCGTCTACCTGTCGAGCTTGCCTTCGGCCGACCTGGGAATGATCCAATCCCGGTAAGCCAGTATTGTCAAGAACTGGTCGACCAACTGGAGGACGTGCATGCGTTCGTGAGGAGGAAACTGCGGATCGAGACCGACCGAAAGAAGACCCGATACGACCAACAGACGGATGCTGGCGGATTCCACGAGGACGACCTGGTCTGGCTCTTCAACCCATTACGGAAGAAAGGCCTGTCACCCAAACTGCAGAAGTCCTGGGAGGGCCCATACCGAGTCGTGAAACGGATCAACGATGTCGTCTACAGGATCCAGCGGAGCCCGAGGGCGATGATGAAGATCGTGCATCGAGATCGCCTGGCAGCCTACGGAGGGACACAGACGGACCAATGATTGATCGGGACGATCAGCCTTTTAGGAAGGGGGTGGTGTTACGGCTGTGAGTTTTTTTTTGTTGCTCGCCGCATGAGTCACAGCTCCCCCGGGCTGTGTGTGCTCTGCCTCAGTGTAATACGTGCGAGTTACGCAACGGGCTGCGAAGTGAAAGGGATGGTCGAGAATATTCGTGACCCAGCCAGTGAAGGAAATGTCGAGAAGCCGTGTGTCCTGGACGATTCTAGAATTCATTGAGTCACCAGCCTGCTATATAAGCGGCTTCAAGAGTAAGGGGGCCGTGTTTTCTGTGGGTGTGTGTTTCTGAGCTAGTGCGTGTTTTCCTGAGCGACAAAAGTGTGGTGACGAAGTGCCGTGCGAGTTACGAAATCCAGTGACATTGTTTCCCAGCTTGTGAACAGCGTGCAGCAAGTTATCGTAAGTAACTGTAGTTGGTGTACATAAGGGAGAGGAGCAGGTAGTTTCTGTCAAGGCCACCGTACTCATTAAGACGGTTTAACTTCTGTGGTTTGTTTACAAGTGAAAGGGCCAAGAGCGCTCAAGGAAGAGACTTGAGGAAACTGGAGTAAGGTTCCAATTGCTTGTATTTGCTGATGAGTAGTGTACCTCTTCCTGCAAGCAATAGAGCTAACTTCTCTTTAACGCAGTAATTGGTGTTGTGTTTTCTACCCTCCGTAATCCAGTTAACAAAAGTGCCACTAGGGGGTGGCACGTAACAATATTATGGCGACAAAATTAAACAATAATAATTGACATTGATCATGACTTTCACACTCTCATTCACTCATTTAGTCATACTTGTTGTCGGTCAGCAATGTTCAGCAGGCTGCCCCAGCAGGTGGTCTTGAATTTAGATAGTGAGGTGGTACCCCTGACACTGGCTGGAAGGGTATTCCACAGCCTAGACCCCACCACATGAAAAGAGTTGTTGTATATAGAGGAGCGATGGATAGGAATGGAGAGGGAAGAACCAGAGCGTGTATTATTACCATGGAAAGAAGACAAGTACTTGAATTTATTTGATAAGAATAGTGGTCTATTGTCGGACAATAATCGAAAAATCTGGACAAGAATGTGATATGATCGACGTAGTTCAGGTTTAAGCCAGGAAAGAGCGCAATAATAGGGAGTGATATGTTTATCATAGCTCAGATCGTAGATAAATCGTATGCAAGAGTTCAGAGCTCGTTGAAGTTTCAAAGTTAATGTTTTGGTTGCGTCTACAAGAATAACGTCACAGTAGTCAAGAATAGGAAGTATTAGTGTCTGTATGAGTAGGATTCTTACTTTAAATGGTAAAATATCTTTTTTTCTTTTGAGGGAGTGGAGCGTTGCGAAAATCTTCTTGCATACATTCTGTACATGTTCAGACCAGTTAAGAGTCTGATTTATTATCACACCTAGATTTTTCACTGTAGGACAGTATGGAATTTCATTGTTGTTCAGTACAATTGGGGGAATAATTTGATCTCGGAGTGACGTCAATAGTTTTTGAGAGCCAATTATGATAACTTATGTTTTGGATGGATTCAGAGGAAGGGAATTTTCCTGAGAATATTTTCCAAGTCGTTGAAGGTTAGCGTTGATAGTTTCAATTGTCAATGGAATGTCATTTGTCTTGCAGTGGGAGTATATTTGCAAATCATCTGCATATAGGTGATATTTGCAATTTTTCAAATTAGATGAGATGTCGTTGATATATAGTACAAAAAGCAAGGGTCCTAGTACACTACACTGAGGGGCGCCTGACTTTCTGCTTAGCCACTGAGAAGTTTTATCCTGGGTTACAACACGTTGCTGGCGATTATTCAGGTATGATGCGAAAAAGTTAATTGTCTGCTGGTCGAAGTAATAAAATTCCATCTTTTTCAATAGTGTCTGAGTATTTATGGTGTCAAAAGCACTGCTGAAGTCGAGAAGGGTGAGGATTGTCACCAGTTTTTGGTCCATTGCGTGTCTAATGTCGTCAGTCACTTTGAGTAATGCTGTTGCGGTGCTATGTCCCTTCTTGAAACCTGATTGCAGAGGGTCTAAAAGAGAACGGCTATTCAAATATTCAAGTACTTGCTCATGAACCAGACGCTCGAGGGCTTTTGAAAGTGCAGGTAGAATGGATATTGGCCGATAGTCAGATGGAAATAAAGGTTCGGTTTTCTTAGGAATAGGGATGAGATTGGCTTGTTTCCATAGGGAGGGAAAGGTGTTAGTTGTAAGACTATGGTTGAATATGTCAGTAATAATTGGTAGAACGGCACCGATGATATTATGTATGAAGGATATGGGAATATCATCAACTCCTCTCGCTTTTGATTTTATGGAATATAGTACCTTTTTTACTTTGTCTGCCGTAACCGGATGGAAAGTAAAGAGCGGGTGGTCAGGTAGTGGGTGAAATGAATCATGGGGTGTTGAATTAGTTGGTACTCTCTCTTCAGTGAAATATTCATTTAACTCATCAAGCGGTATGTCTGGTACACTTGTCTGTTGCTGCTGTTTGCCTATACCTAGAGAACGCATATTATTCCAGGCATTCCTTGTATTCATCTTCTTTGTCACGTTTTGTATGTAGGAGAATTTGGCGTTTCTTACGAGCTGCTTAATACGATTTCTGAGCACACGATAATTTTCAAAATCAGTTTCGTCACGGTACGTTTAAAACGCCGGAACAGTGCATCACGCTGTGCCATCATACTTTTAATGTTATCATTTAACCATGGGCATGCTGGGCGAGTAACTTTGATGAATGTTTAGGGGCATGTTTGTCATACAGACTAATAATAAGAGAATTTAACTTGTTTACTTTTGCGTCAATGTTATCTAAGAGTAATATGTCATTCCAGGGAAGGTTGTATGCGTCATGTTTTAAGTCATCCATATTAATATTTTTCATGTTTCTAGTGATAATATATTTAGGTGTGTACTTAGGAACACGTAGGGAGTACGATAGGTAAATTAGGTCATGGGTGGAGATAGATGGTACGGGTATTTGCCTGAAAGTTTCAACTCTGTCGAGATTGCTTGTCACAAGATGGTCAATGAGTGTATGTGATTCGTATTTATCAGAGTAAATGTGGTTTGTAGGTTCTAGGGGATGAATAGTCATGTCGCAGGAAGAGAACAGGTTTTGTAATTGTTTGGTCTCATATGTCTGTGTCAGTAAATTGGTATTGTAGTCACCCACGGCTATTACGTGTTCGTAGCTTGGAAGTAAGTCGAGCAAGCGGTTTTCAAATTCACTCATGTTTGTTATTCTTGGCGGCTTATATACAACAGCTACCAGTGTCTTTTGTTGGCCAACAATTACTTCAACAAACATGAATTCCGGTCCTGGTTGTGTGCTAAGTGTTGATACACATATTACCCGTCTTTTTAAGTCACTTCTACAGAACATGGCAACCCCGCCTGCTCGCCTCCCATCATTTCTGTCATGACGTTCCAGCGAGTACCGATTTAGTTCTACCATGCTAGACGGGATGTCAGGTTTTAACCAACTTTCCCTTATGCAGAGGATGTGGATATTGTTTTCGTTTATTATTGACTGTATTTCGTCGTGATGCGCAACCAGTGACAGAGCATTAATATGGCAACATTGTAATCAATGCTTGGACGAGGAAAGTGCCTGTTTTAGAAGAAAGCCAGTGGTGTAAGGGGAGGGTGGGGGTTGGTGTGGGCTAGGCTGGCCAAGGTCAGTTAGCTCATTCTTACAATAGCTCAGCTGGGTAACGGGAGATATATCTTAAAATAGAAGAAACCTACCTGGACCTCCCGCTGCACACTGCCGACCGCAACCAACGCACACACACATACACACACACACTTATTACTAAACTTGTCTAATATAAACATTACGCACATGTTCATTTCACTTCACTCTAATGTCCCGCATTTGCTGAACGTTTTCCAGCTCCCTAAATGTGGTACGGTCTTCTTAGTTCCATCAGGGAGGTGTATTAAAACGCGGCCGTCCTGGGTCCAGACTCGGGTGGGTCCGAAGTGGTCTCTCGCTGCATTTAGGATAGTTTTCCGGGTTTTTGTGAGGGATTCAGTAATAAGAAACTTGGTTCCCTTTAGGAGGCGCTTGGACTTCCAGATGCGATCTCGCTCGTGGTAGCGGAGGAATTTTACAATAATAGGGCGTTTCCCAGTGGCTACCACTTCAGCTGCTGTTCGCTGCGGCCGCCCAATCCTGTGACATCTATCCAGGCTCTCCATAGGGAGGTCCACGTTTAACTTCGTCTTGATTGTGTCCCTCACCTTCTCGTACACATCTTCCTCAGGGTCCTCGACGATCCCGTGGATAAGAAGGCAGTTTCTCCGGCTGTATTGCTCTCCTTCGTCCAGCAGCTCCTCGTGGTGGTCAAGTCTCCACTCCAGCTTGCTCAGTTCTTCTTTAAGCACAGCGAGTTCGGAGGTGACAGTGCTTCGGAACTCGCGAAAATCACGAGTAAGCGACTCTAGGGAGTCTTGACCCGGGTTGGCAGCACTGTTCAACAACTGAAGGCGTGCTTCAAAGTTTGCCATCGTTGCCTCAACAACATTTACACGTTTGTTCACCTTTTGGATTGACATAATGATGTAGAAAATGTTCAGGCACGTACTTCACACACTAAGTTACTTGGTCACTCACTTTCGGGCCGGAAATTGCGGTTAAAAACTGCGGTTTGCGCGGGATAAAGCGGAGCACTCCTACAGGCTTCCTATGCCAGCCGCCATCTTTACATGATCTCTTGTTGTGTCAATTTTGGATGAAATCTATTTGTTAGTACAGAAGTTACATGTATTTTGAAATTGGATCTATCAGCATTCTTAGAATCATGTTGGCAGCACTGACGTATAATAGTTTCTCCAAATTAATCGAGAATGTCACGTACTATACGTATGCAAAGTTTAAATCTGTTGGCTTACATACTTTCTGATATATTAATATTAGCGAAAAAATAAAGACAGCATTTATTAACAGTTGGGCAGCCCTGGTTGCTCTTAAGAATAAATATAGCCTTATCTGTTATAGTACACATAGTACATACGAAATTTGGTTGAAATCCAATTGATAGAATAGAAGTTATACGTATTTAAAAATTGGTCCTATCAGGAGGCTTAGAATCATGTTGGTAGCACTGACGTATATAAGTTACTCCAAATTAATCTAGAATGTCAGGTACTATACGTGTGCATAGTTTAAAGCTGTCGGCTTGCATACTTTCTGATATATTGGTATTTGGATATGAAAATAGAGAGAGAGCATTTATTAACCGTTGGCAGCCCTGGTGGCTTCTAAGAATACGCTCAGTCATATCTGTTTATGTACACATAGTACATACGAAATGTGGTTGAATTCCAATTGATAGTGTAGAAGTTATATGCATTTAAAAGTTGGCCCTATCAGCAGGCTTAGAATCATTTTGGCAAAACTGCCATGCATGGTCTCCTGGAAATTAAACTCAAATAGTATTATCTATATGTGTGCCAATTTTGGAATAGCTCCCATGCATACCTTCCAGGATATCCAACATGTAGCTCAAATTTCAATTGCGGGTTTTCAGCAGTTGGTAGCACTGACATCATTTTCAAATATGGGCTTGAGACATTCAGGTATAGATCTTTCCTCATACCAAATTTGGATTCGATTGCTGCAGCCGTTCAGGAGTTGATATGGGGGGACCCACACACAGCCCGACAGACAGACGGACATTTGCCCGGGTCGATCTCATAAGTCTACTTTTCCCTCATTTTTGCAAAATGTGAAAAGTAGGCTAAAAATCCTAGGTCCAATGGAAGAAAATGGTGAGTTCAGAAGACGACACAATCATGAACTCTACTCCCATGTAGAAAAGATCACGGACACCATTCGTAAGAGAAGGATAGTTTTCTATGGCCACATTGCTCGCATTAGTTCTACAAGATTGAGCAATAGGAACTTCAGTTTTTTCTTTTAACAAGAAAACCAAGGTGGCGTGGTTCACCGAGGTAGAAAACGACCTGCGTGAAGTGGGAATAACCCAGGAGGATATCCAGAAACGTGTTCCACTCAAGTCGAAACTCCAAGAACATCATGGATTGCAAGAAAAGCCAAAACTAAAAACTGACAAGACATGGACTGAAGCGAGGAAGGAACAACTAATGCGGGAATACTGGGCGAACGTTAAGGCCCAGGCGCAAAGACATGGAAAAGGGCAGTTGTGTATTGCTTTACTTAAGATAGGAAAGGGTGCAAAATGATTTCTTGGAAAGGAAAGGTTGCAAAGTTATATTTTACACATTTAACAAGTATTGTAATAATTTAAAAACATGTTGTAAAATTGCATTTTGTAAATATTGTCAATTCAAATAACAGTACAGTAAGTATGTAGTTAGTTGTAGTTGTAAGTAGGTAGTTAGTTTGTCTATTAGATATATGTCATTGTTCTATTAGACTGTGGTGTGTGAGTGTGTCTGGTAACAGTTGCATTGTTTATTAGTTATAGTTCATTGTTTCAGTAGACTGTGATGTGTGATTGCATGTGAGTGTGTCTGGTGACAGACTGTTTTAGTGGTAGTATTTGTTGTTGCTGGAACTTTAGTAGTTTTTCGTTAGTAGAATTTTGGTATTTAATTGTTAGTACAGTAGAAGGTTAGTATTAGCCTACTTTCGATTTTTGCAAAAAATGAAAGTAGACTTATGAGATCAACACAGGGCGAAAAAAGTGTGTCTGTCTGTGTGTGTGTATGTGTGTGTGTGAGTCTGTGTGTGTGTATGTGTGTGTGTGAGTCTGTGTGTGTGTGTGAGTGTGTGTACTCTGAATGTCTGTCCCCCCCTATCAATTCAAACACGGTGAATGCGAATTGAACGAAATTTGGTACAAAGGTAGCACTAGCAAAGGACACCTCAGTGTCATGTTTTATATCGCCGCCATCTTTACTAAAACTGAATGGCGGCCACTCAAACGTTCAAAACGTAAAATCAAATAACGACTAACCAAATCATCCAATCTCTACCAAATTTGGTAACAACATACCTTCGTATAGGATGCGTCTTGTGACCAAACTACAAGGTCGTCCGCCATACCATTTCAGGATGGCGGCCGTGCGAATTATGCAAACTTTATAATCCATATCATGGGACCCACCAGTTCCGATTATCGAGCCGAGAATCGTTTTAACCGTTCTAAAGGAAGAGGCACGTACGAAATTAAAAGTTTATTTTGTAATACTATAGTGCAGACGTGATTTTAAAAAGCTCAGCTGATTCATTAATAAGACAAGATGGCAGCGGATATCTTGTGCCTGACTTATATTTCACTAATTTGAGTATTCCATGCAATATAGCGTACTGAAACAAAATAAATAAACTTTGTATGAAATGCTTTATATATAAATAATATACTTCAGTGATGAAATCGTTTAGTATAAATCATTATTTGCTAACAAGTTCTATGTAAGTCATTTTATATGGATCAATGTTCGTTGGCACAAATGGCTCAGTGGTAAAGCGTTAGTCTGTCATTCATATGCCTATGGTTCAAACCCCATCAGAGATATGTTTTTTGCTTGACATTTTACATATTTGTTGCTTTGTAATGACTCAGACGTTTTAAAATTAAGCGTTATATTGTGCATATTACGGTGCAAAACATATACTTAATTAAAACATAATTCGCCAGCAGATTTAATCGAGACATCTAGCTGACAAAAAGGTAACAGATTTTATTGAAAAGTTTCTTCTTCTGGCCGCTAGAATGCACTCGCTCTGTTAGGATTATATTGTTCGATATTTCACAACTAGATATCACGACTAGTTTTTATATTTATTGTTTCTTGAGTACTGAGACGTTATAAAATAAAGCTTTATATGGTGCCTTTTGCAATGGAAATTATATATTAAAAAAAAAACGACATTCTCCACTGGAGTGACATCTTCCAGCCTTCAGTTGTACTATGCAGAAACTATAGATTCGAGCAGCGCTCTATACCGGCCAGTTAGTGAACCCAGTCTTAACGACTGCTAGGAGTAATAAGACAGTAACATTCGTTTATTCCTTGTGCACAGAGGCGTTGTTGATAATCTCAAAACTTGCAATATGGATGATTTGGAGATGGATTATTTTGTTATACCGTGTATTTAAGATTAGCCTATAAATTAACGGGTTGCGAAGTTACTTCACTTAGTTCTATATCATTCGTACACGACACAGAACAACAACGTGACGTCAGTTTCTGATCTGCTCTGATTGGCTATTACATTGCTGCAGTCGGGTAGTTGGCAGTCAAGGATAAAATTCTCGACTGCCAACTGCCAGCTACCAACTGCAACTTCATGTTGTGTATGGTGCCTATAGTATACACGGAGTCGATCGCGACTGCCGACCGAGGACTACCAACTACGGACTGCCGACTGCGCATTGTAGATGGGCCTTATTAGAGCAACGAAGTTTCAATTATTGTAAGTAGTCGGTGTTTGGAGTGTTTGCTGATGAAATTGCAAAATGCTGGGGTAAATTATAAACTATGGTTTGAACGCCACTGTTCAAATCCTGTGTGCCAATTTGCACTTCAAATAGGAAGAAATTAGGAGATGATAAGGACAGAGAGTTATAACTATACCCATACATTTCGGAGAAAGTAGGCTATATGTTCTTTCCCGAACATCTTGTTTTTGTTAGTAGAATTGCTCTTTACTTATTCTGAAAGGGAGTAGCAGCCTTTCAGAATAAATCAATTCTTTACTAGTCTTATAGACAGTTTAAGATATTGATAATATAAGCCAATAATGGCTACACTGCGTCCTGCTGCACGGCTGAAAGCAACGGGAAACTACAGCCGTATGCTATTCCCGAGGATATGCACCTCTCTATGCATAATTACATGTGATGATGGCCTCCTCCCTTGTAAAATTTCAATCCGGAGGTAAACTAGTCCCCCGTTCGGATCTCCGGGTGGGGACTACTCGTGAGGGGGTTAACATCACAGAAGTGACAAAGAGGAAATCTGACATTCTACGGATCGGAGCGTGGAATGTTAGAAGTCTGCTAGGAAGTGGAAGGTTAGAAAACTTAGAAAGGGAAATGGATAGGTTGAGGTTGGATTTGGTTGGGATTAGTGAAATGCGCTGGCAGGAAGAACAGGACTTTTGGTCAGGAGACTATAGGGTCATTAGCACTAAATCAAACAATGGCCAAGCAGGGGTTGGCCTCATATTGAGTAGGAAACTTGGACAGCGGGAGGAATATTATGAGCAATATAGTGAACGGATTATTGTAGCAAAAATCAATACAAAACCTACCTGCACTACAGTGGTACAAGTCTATATGCCTACCAGTCAAGCTGATGATGAGGATGTTGAAAAGGTCTACGAAGAAATAGAGGAAATTCTGAGGTATATCAAGGGTGATGAAAATGTTATAGTAATGGGAGATTGGAATGCTGTGGTAGGAAAAGGGAGAGAAGGGAAGATAGTAGGAGATTTCGGATTAGGTGAAAGGAATGATCGAGGAAGCAGGCTGGTAGAATTCTGCACCGAGCATGAATTGGTCATAGCTAACACCTTATTCAATAACCACAATAGAAAAATATACACATGGATGAGACCAGGAGATACAGGGCGTTACCAAATCGACTTCATTATGGTCAAGCAGAGGTTTCGAAACCAGATTTTGGATTGTAAAACATATCCTGGTGCTGACATAAACTCTGATCACAATCTGGTTGTAATGAAATGCAGATTAAAGTTGAAGAAACTGAAGAAAAGTCAAAAGCCAAAAAGGTGGGCAATAGACAGACTGAAAGAGAAGGATGTAAACGAAAGATTCAAGAAGAGTATAAAGGAAGGACTAATGAAAAACCCTAAACAAACTTCAATTGCAGACGAATGGGCACTTTTGAAGAATGAAATAACAAAATCCGCAGAAGAAAACATTGGTAGGAAAGAAAGAATAGGTAGAAAACCGTGGATCACTCAGGATATACTAGAATTGATGGATGAAAGGCGGAAACACAAGAATCTAAGAGATGAAAAGGGGAAAGCAGAATACAGACGTCTGAGAAATGAGGTTAACAAGAAGTGCAAGGAAGCGAAAGAAGAATGGTTGAAAGAGAAATGTGCAGGTATAGAAAATTGTCTGAAATTAGGAAAAGTAGACACAGCTTATCGAAGGATTAAGAATACTTTTGGGGAAAAGAAGACTAAGTGCTGTAATATTAAGGACACAAATGGAAAGCCTCTAACAGATAGGGAAGAAAAGGTTGAGAGATGGAAAGCTTACATAGAGAGTTTGTATAAGGGAAAGGAGATTGAGAATCATGTATTGGAAAGGGAGGAGGAAATTGATGAGGATGCGAAAGGAGATTTAATATAGAGATCAGAATTTGATAGAGCTTTGGAAGACTTAAGCAGGAACAAAGCACCAGGCATAGATGATATACCGATTGAGTTGCTACGCTGCATAGGAGAGGAAGGTCTGATCAGGTTATTTCACTTGGTGTGTAGGATTTATGAGACAGGTGAGGTACCCCCTGATTTCAAGAAGAATGTAATCATCCCTATACCAAAGAAAGTGGGAGCTGACAGATGTGAAGATTACCGTACAATCAGCTTGATTACTCATGCTTCAAAGATCCTGTCTAGAATAATTTACAAGAGGATTGAGAGCCAGATAGAAACGGAGTTGGGTGAAGACCAGTTTGGTTTCAGGAGAAATGTAGGAATAAGGGAAACTGTACTAAGTCTTAGGCTGATTTTGGAAGGTAGAATAAGGAAAGATAAGAGAACGTTCATGGCTTTTGTAGACTTAGAAAAGGCTTTTGATAACGTTGATTGGACTAAATTGTTTGACATTTTGAAATCGATTGGAATAAAGTACAGGGATAGGAGGGTGATATACAATCTATACAGAAACCAGACAGCAGTCATTCGAGTTGAAGGACATGAGAGAGAAGCTGGTATTCAGAAAGGTGTAAGGCAAGGCTGCAACTTATCACCCATACTTTTCAATCTTTACATTGAACAAGCAATGAAGGAAATTAGAGAAAAATTTAAAGTGGGAGTGAAGATTCAAGGAGAAATAATTTCAACTCTGAGATTTGCTGATGACATCGTCATCTTGGCCAACAAGCCTGAGGATTTGAATGAGTTTTTGAATGGTATGGACTCCGTCTTACGGAAAGAATTCATGATGAAAATTAATAAATGTAAAACAAAAATACTGGAATGCAGCCGAAATAAATCAGAAACCTCTATGGAGATCAAATTGGCAGGTGAAAAGCTGAAGGAAGTAGGAGACGTTTGTTACTTAGGAAGCAGAATAACCAGTGATGGACGAAGCAAAGAGGATATAAAAAGTAGGTTGGCTCAGGCAAGAAAAGCATTTCTACAAAAAAGGAATCTGCTGACATCGAATATAGATTTAGGTATTAGGAAGTCATTTTTGAAAGCCTTTGTCTGGAGCGTGGCGCTCTATGGAAGTGAAACTTGGACTATTGGTGCAGCAGAAAAGAGGAGAATTGAAGCATTTGAAATGTGGTGCTACAGGAGAATGAAGAAGATCAGATGGGTAGATAGGGTTACAAACAAAGAGGTATTAAGACGAGTGGGAGAGGAGAGATGTTTCTGGCGACTGCTAATGAAGAGAAGAGATAGGTTGGTAGGACACATACTAAGACACCCAGGAATAGCAAGCTTAGTTATGGAAGGAAGGGTCGAGGACAAGAACTGTAGGGGTAGACCAAGGTTAGAATATGTTAAACAGATTGCCTCGGATGTAGGGTGTGGTAGCTATGTAGAGATGAAACGATTAGCTCAGGACAGGGAGGCATGGAGAGCTGCATCAAACCAGTCAAAAGACTGAAGACTCAAACAACAACAACGAAATAGCGAGGTCCCTAGATGGCCGAAACGACAGCAAGAAGAATATACACTTATCCGACATTAGTTAGTATACATAGATATAGCAATAATTAAGTGCCTTATTTTTTGGAGAAATAAAACTGATGATTTCGGTGTTTAAACTGACACTATTTCGGTGGGTATTTCGCGAAATAAATTGCCATAACGATCGATGTTTCTTCTTTAACCTTCCTTATAGTATGGGGTAAATTTAACAAATTATGTGATTGCAGCGTCAAATACATTTAGTTTTCGGCAGTTTTATACTTAAATGCTGGATGTTTGCTGATAAAGTTTTATCAGTCGCGAACTCGCACTGCTGTATCTACGACCACAACGCCATTTGATGCAATCGATAGCAGATATCGATTTTCATCGATAGCCTTAGAGATCGCGGAACTGAATAACCATACAGTACTTCCGGCTTTGTGGGCATTAGTGTTAGAGAATATGCAGCACTATCAATCAAATGAGAAGGAAACCACGATGGTCAATTCCTCAGAAGCATTTAAACGTTTATTGGAGAGCTTTTTCGACAATATTTAGCATTTTTTGTACCAAGTGGAGTATATTTCGTGATTATTTGCGCAATTGATCAGATTTCTTGATATTTTGCGAGTTCATTTTGCTAAAATACGGTACTTAACCTTGAAGGTGATATATAGGCAAGAGAGAAGATATGAAAAAAGTTCGCGCGTATCGCTATTACCAAAAAATTCGGCCCCTAGCAATAATATTTTAATTCTTAATTATGGCAGAAGAAGGCCTCATTGTTAGGTAGAAACTTGGAGCCTACCCTTGATATAAGTTATGCACTGATTGGCGAAGGCTATATTTAACAATTGTTAAAGGTATAAGCTCAGTTATTAAAACATTTTATTGATTCGCCGTGTTATATGTTAATTTTCTGAATTGAAATATTTTTCAACTAAGGAGGAATAAGTGTGATAATTTTTCACAAAACAGTGGGGTAGAAAATATCCCATGGGTTCAATATAATTGCATAAAGTATTAAATATAGAAATTCCACTCCCATCAAAGACTAAAATAACATTCCCGAACACACCCGTTACTATCTTAATTATGGCTACAAATTGTTAATGAACAGGTAAATTTATTGTAATTCGAATATTTTGGCCACGACTTTACAGTACTAGTAGGTTATGTGTAACTGTAATTACTAGGACTGGATTTTTTGGTACATAAATATTTTTTATATAAATACATATTTTTTGTCTATAAATACATAAATTCCTGCTTTTCACTAATTAGTAGATAAAAAGACATAATATTTACATTTAAAAAATCAGTATGCTAGGGGTTTGAAGCCATTTTTCAGTGTTGACTTAGTAAACAAAGGTTTGGTGATTTTCAGTCGTTCATCACGAATGTTGTTGTTTGAGTCTTCAGTCTTTTGACTGGTTTGATGCAGCTTTCCATGCCTCCCTGTCTTGAGCTAATCGTGTCATCTCTACATAGCTACCACACCCTGCATCCGAAGCAATCTGTTTAACATATTCTAACCTTGGTCTACCCCTACAGTTCTTATCCTCAACCTTTCCTTCCATAACTAAGCTTGCTATTCCTGGGTGTCTTAGTATGTGTCCTACCAACCTATCTCTTCTCTTCATTAGCAGTCGCCAGAAACATCTCTCCTCTCCCACTCGTCTTAATACCTCTTCGTTTGTCACCCTATCTACCCATCTGATCTTCATCACTCTCCTGTAACACCACATTTCAAACGCTTCAATACTCCTCCTTTCTGCAACACCAATAGTCCAAGTTTCACTTCCATAGAGCGACACGCTCCAGACAAAGGCTTTCAAAAATGACTTCCTAATGCCTAAATCTAAATTCAATGTCAACAGATTCTTTTCCTGTAGAAATGCTTTCTTTGCCTGAGCCAACCTACTTTATATATCCTCTTTGCTTCGTCCATCACTGGTTATTTTGCTTCCCAAGTAACAGAAGTCTCCTACTTCCTTTGTTTTAGAGGGTCCAATCCGACTTCACTCAGAACATGTTGAGATCAAACCCACAGGATCTGCGGCTCTTCACGAGAAGACATGTGCTGCGGTCGTAACAAGACTATGGAATTCTAACAAGGAAGAGGAAACTAAATTGCTGGGCTAACAAAACTGTTTTGCTGCGTCACGAAGGTAAACGGACGGAAAGAGTAAATAGTGGGGTGGCATGAGTGAAGAGCAAGACGAACACAGACATTGAGATAGGACTAGAGCAGGCAGGAATACTAGAGAAACACGCGGCGCTGCACAGGGTCTAGGACAGAGTTTACCCGGGCACCTCCATATTTGTAGTAAGCTGGCTTTCTTTTAACCCATAAGAAAACTCCATAAAATTTAGTATGTTCATATTGAATACCAGTTTACTTGGTTTTCAATTATTCAACCATTCTTCTTTAGGCGTCTTCGGTGGCGTAGTTGGTAGCATGCTGAGCTTCTATGCCCAAGATTGCGGGTTCAAACCCAGCCGAAGTCGTCGGATTTTTTTAAGAGCGTTAAAAATCCCTCAGTATACCGGCGGTCCCATGTCATAGTGTTTTTTTTTTCGCTATCGGTTTACCCTCCAGGGTTGGCTTTTCCCACGGACGAAGCGAGGGATTCCACCTCTACCGCCACTGAGGGCAGTGTCCTGGAGCTTTAGACTCTGAGTCAGGGATACAACTGGGGTGTGTGACCAACACTACGCCCAGGCGGCCTCACCTGCAAAGCGAACAGGGGGGCTGATGAAGGGATGGGAAGAATGAGACGGTTAGGCAAGGAAGTGGGAAGGAGGCGGCCGTGGCCTTAGAGTAGGAACCATCCCGGCATTTGCCCGAATACGAAGTGGGAAACCACTTCGAGGATGGCTGAGGTGGGAATCGAACCCCTTCTACTCATTTGAGCCACCCGAGGCTGAGTAGACCCCGTTCCAGTCCTCATACCACTTTTCAAATTTTCGTGGCAGAGCCGGGAATCGAACCCAGGACCTCCGGGGCGGCAGCTAACCATGCTGACCGCTACGCTACGGAATGTCATAGATTTATGGCATGAAAAACAACCTTCCACTAACTACACTTGAGGAAGCTAAAATTTGTAGGTTAGTTTGATAACGCTATATTAGTTCCAACGTTCGCCACCGGGTGCAGGCTGTGATGGTATCTAGTAACCAACTCCGCAGCTCGGTGTCGTTGACGGTAGCGTTTGGTAGCAAAAGTTGTAACTACTTGAAATGAATCGTCTGCAGTCCTTCTACCTGAAAACAGATAACACACACTAATACAGCCATCACAATTAACACCGGTTATCAGACCGATTCTAAACACACCCAAAGTACACGGGGCTACATGACCGCGTTGTCGCAGCCCCTAAACTAAGGAACCAACGATCATTCATCTTTTTTTAAATCTACGTACGATACAAAATGCTAAATAATAACTTTGATAGTTCAATAAAAATGATATTTTATTGTGTTTTAAATACAACATGTTAAGTAATTTGCTGTCCCATTCCTTGTACAAGCCAGTAATGGAACAGAGCGAGCGGCATGTTCTTCTCTGGTAAGCGACTTGGAAACATCTTATCTCGTGTGCACCAGAGCGTTCATAAATTATTTCTATGATTTATAAAGCGGACATTCAAATTACATGAGCGCCATTGTTTCTTGACATGGCTCACGAACTCCACTTGGAAGGAACACGCTGGTGTACATTTCATGAAAGTATTGTATACCTCATAAGTCTCAGGAAGTATATCGGCATCTAAAATATAAGCCTCAAAGTCAGGTAACTAGCTCACCAGTTGCATGCAAATTGCGTGTCTCTTCGCCACTATGCCAATGACAAACGGCGCCACTATGCCAATGACAAACGCTGCCGCTTCCAGGTAGCGAGAGAAGGAAATATGATTGGCCTGGGCCAGGTAGCGTTGGTATGATGATCATTCATCATCCATCAGAGCCAATCCAATGCCCGGCTCCGTGGCTAAATGGTTAGCGCGCTAGGCTTTGGCCCGAAGTGCCCCGGGTTCGATTCCCGGCTGAGCCAACTGGGATTTAATCTCCTGGAATTAATTCCCTTGGCTCGGGGACTGGGTGTATGCGATGTCTTCATCATCACTTGATCCTCATTACGACGCGTAGGTCGCCCACGGACGTCAACTAGAAAGACCTGCACTTGGCCTCTCCGGAGGTCACACGATCATTCATTCATCAGAGCCAGAGCACTATAGGTTTCTGAAATACAAGGCAGTACATATCCATTATGTTCCTAACATAACGATGATGCCTGGGAAGTACGTAGTAATGGAACAGATAGAAAACCTCACACGGCCCATCCGAAGCCCCATCTATTTCTCTTACTATCGTAGTATTAACAGCATGTCGGATGCAGGTCAGGTCCATACCGATTTATAGAAAAGGCTACAATTTTCATGCCACGTGGTGGTGTGGAAATCCCCTCCCGAAAAACGATGTCTTCTTTCAGTCTCTCGTACAGTTTGTTATCTGCCTCGGGATGGTAAGACGGTTGCTCGGCTGCGCATTTCTTTTCTTAATCTTAAAGACACTTTGCACTTGTACAGAGTAGCCGAAGATATGTGTGTGAGACCATCCTGAGCACAATGGGTTTACCCGTTCTTTCAGACAAGCAGTTATAAATAAAAATCTTCCGTTTTACAGAGGTGTACAAATTATTAGACTAAAATAATTAATTTAAATCACTCACAATTTTTCTTATTCAAAATCAGTTTATTTTACTTTCATTACTTCGTGTTATTTTCTCTCCTAAATACTTACAACTTTCCCCACAAGGAATTGCGAGGGGAAATTCTCGAAATTGGTGATATAATAAATAAAATAAAATAGAACATGCACTTGAATTCTGTGGTTACTTATCTCAGTGGAGTAGTTGGTCGTACAGTTGTTACGCTATCGCCTGCCTCGACTCTTATAACAAAACAAGCTAACCTTGTAACAATATTACGGATCATATTATAAACACCAATTAAACGCACTACAAATTTTAGTTAGATAATATTTGTGTAAAAATTTAAACCTCAACACAGTGATCAGGATCTGATGATGACCGCTTTAAGGTGAAACACGTAATCTTAAGAATTGTCCCATTATAATAGTGATCATAACTGAAATTGAGATAAAAGAAAGGAAATTCTTTCGGAAAATTCTAGGTCCCAAGAAATTACCTGACGGTGGATAAAAATTTCAAATGCGGTCAAATCAAGAGTTCTAGGCTATAACTTAGTGTGAAGGGATTTCTGTCAAAGATTGAAAAATCTCTAAGGAATAATCACCTGAAATACCAGAATGATTGTTGTGTATTTGTAGTCCATAGATAGCCTCCGTGCCTTAGGCGGCAGCACGCCGGCCTCTCACCGCTGGGTCAGTGGTTCAAATCTCGGTCACTCCATGTGAGATCTGTGTTGGACAAAACGGAGGCAGACAGGGTTTTCTACGGGTACTCCGGTTTTCCCTGTCAAAATTTCATTCCAGCAACACTCTCCACCATTATTTCATTTCATCTGTCATTCATTTAATCATTGACCCAGAGGAGTGAAACAGGCTCCGATGATGATTATAATTGTTGTTTTAAGGGGCCTAACATCTAGGTTATCGGCCCCTAATGGTCTGGGTGATAGCGAAAATGACAGTGAAATGGAAACCAGAACGAAAATTTAGTGAGACGGAAAATACAAAAAGGAACCCAGATTAAAACAACTCACAAAATGTTCTTACAAAAGGGAATTTAGAACGAAAAGATTCACAAAAGAATTAGATTTAAAAAAAAAGACGCACAAAATGCAGGCTAGGTTCAAAATACGTACAAAATGCAATGTAGAGTCTAAATACTTACAAAATGCAATTGAAATTCAAAACACTTACAAAATGCAAATGAGATCGAAAATACGTACAAAATGCAATTGAGGTTCAAAATACTTACAAAATGTAATTGAAATTGAAAATACACAATGCAATTCAGATTGAAAGATCTCATTTCCAATCCAAAATATTCACAAAGTGCAATTGAAATTCAAAATACTTACAAAATGCAATTGAAATTGAAAATGCTTACAAAATGCACGGTAGATTCAAACTACTCATTCGGATTGACAATACTTACAAAATGCAATTTAGATTGAAAATACTTGACAAAATGTAATTTAGATTCAAAATACCCACAAAATGCAATTGAGAATCAAAATACTTGCAAAATGCCCACCACACAAAATACAATTTAGATTTAAATTTTTTTGCGAAATGCGGTTTTGGTTGAAAATACTTACAAAATGCAATTGAAATTCAAAAAACTCACTAAAATGCCCTGCACCTACATTGAAAGACTTACTAAAAAGCAATTTAGATTGCCAATTTTTACTAAATGCAATTGAGGTTGAAAACAATCGCGAAATGCAATTTAGATCGAAAAAACTTACAAAATGCAACATAGATTAATAATACCTACAAAATGTAGTGTAGCTGCAAAAAAAACGCTAAAGGGAATTTAGATAAACGGGGAGCCAATTAACAAAAACAATGCAGGAATCTTAAAGAGAAAAGGAAATATAATGAAAAGAAAACGAGAGGTCTGACCCCTCGAAGAAGGAGGGGTCAGGAAAGATGAGACAAGGGCCAATTAAGGCGGGAAAGTGAAAGACTCCTAGGCCTCGGATACCCTAATACCGTCGGGGTCGGAAAAGAACAAGAGTTGACCAAGGGACGTCGACAGGAAAGAAGACGGAGAAGAGCCCGGCACAAGTAAGTGGAAGCAATACCGGGCTCAGCTGGGGTCCCGTGGTCGCCAACCACCGTCCCACAAGATGTGAGCCCCTGGGGGAGAAACAGGCTTCGGCGGCCGGCACAGTTCATATCCTCGCCGCTAGATGGGGGCTTCATTCATTCCATTCCTGACCCGGTCTGTCGACTGGAAGCAGGCTGTGGATTTTCATTTTCAGATGGCTGTATCGAATTAATAATAATAGTGTTATTTACTTATTATTCATTAGATTTGAATTCGTCGATTGGCACAGGCTAGAGTAAGATGAGGCTTTTCACCGATGTCTCAGTCTCATTCATGGCTGTGATTATATGAAAGCTGTTGAATAATAGCCTTCAAGACACAGCTAGTTCCTGCGTTGCATCAGGAGAATTTTCTGGAGTTAAGTGGCAGGACCGACGCACCAACATCAGTGTCCTGGAGGCAGCGAATGCTACCAGCATTGAGGCTATGATATTAAAGCATCAGCTTCGATGGGCAGGACATGTTCGCATGCCTGAACGACGTCTCTCAAAACAAATCATGTACTGCCAGTTGCAGATTGGACAGAGAAAGCAAGGAGGGCAACGGAAACGCTTCAAAGACGTCCTAAAATACAATTTATCCAAATTTCAAATAGACACGGATAAATGGTAGACTACGGCATCAAATCGTTAGGTATGGCGTCGCATTGTCCAACAAGGTCCACTATGTTTCAAACAACATCGGCGAAGCCGTGATATGTGAAGTACAATGTGAGGAAAGAGCGTGAGGTTTATAGGAGGATCAACCCACCAGAACCAGTGGCTGCTCAGAACAACGTGTGTGACTACTGTGGGAGAGTTTGTGTTTCCAGGATTGGCCTATATAGTCATCTAAAGGGCCCTACACACGTCCCGACACGACCACCCTAATCTAGGGCCTGACAGCGGTTGACCAGACAGTTGGATCGTGTGTAGGCTTGCCGGGTGGTGAAAACTGTCAGCCCTAGATTAGGGTGGTCGTGTCGGGAGAACCATCCAACTGCCCTAACCCCCACCATTCTCTCTGTCATGTCGGGTCGGAACGTGTGGAGGGAATTCCGGTGTTTATGGGACGTCGAAGATGAGAGTTATTCCAACAGAGACAAGAGAAATGAATGCTACAATTTACTGCTGGAAATTTATTTTTAAAAATAACACCTCATGCTACAGCAGTGGGAGCTATAAAAAATTGGAAAACATGCGAGCCGCTTACAGAAGAGAAGCTCGGAAGGTAGATTTCCCCTTCTGCAAACAAGTCTTGGACCACACTCTTCTTTTCTTTCTTCGTTCATAATCTGAAATAATAACTGCGCTCAAAGCTACACCTATCTTTTGATTTCGCGTTAAATACGGAGCCATTTTAAGAACACTTTAGCACCACAAGCTCTGGTTCTAAACTGGACTGGTGGTGGTAGCTCCCCCTTGTTTGGTTAGGTAGGGGAGTCGTGTCGGGACGTGTGTAGGGGCCTTAAGAACTCACATTTAGAAGACAATCTTACTCGAAAACGAGTGATAGCCTACTATTTCGTTCCTGTGTTTACTGTGAAAGGTTCTACTCATAGGGTAAGTGCTATTGTTCTGACTCGACGAGGAAAGCAATGACAAACTACTTCACTCCTCATTTGGCCTAGTACGCCTCATTATAGTGCTGCTTTATGGTTAAGTGGACATCTACTGACCTAACCTATGGCGGTATATTTTGAGGGTTCCGTCTCACGAGTTCCATTCCCATGAGTTCCGAAAACAAATTTCTTAGGAAAAACGTGCCATGAGTTCCGAACGTGTATTCACGGCTGAGTAAATAATCTAATTAGTCCCACTAGTTCCGAATGTCTCTGGAACACCCAGCTGCCAGTTCAGAGGTTTGAGGTTGAAGCTATCAAAGCGATAGAAGAAGAGTCCAAGTGCAGGCTGTTTTTTTTCCACTTAAGCCAAAGTATTTGGAGAAAAGTGCAAGAAATTGGGCTTTCGGGTATGTATAAAACTAGCCAGGAAATCAGAAACACTATCAGGCAGTGTGCTGCACTTGCATTCCTCAAACCAGAAAAAGTAGACGACGGTTGGCTACACATTCATAGCACGGCCCCGGAACATGAAAAGTTAACCGAGATTTTTGATTACTTAGTCGAGCAATGGCTTGAAAACGTGCATATTCCGATTGAAATGTGGAATTGCCATGGGAAGAGGCATAGAAAGCATAACTCTGAAGGAGGTTGGAACCATAAGCTGAATTTGAAATGCGGAAAACCACATCCTCGTGTAAGAGACTTGGTGTTGTGTTTGAAGAAGTCTCAAAATTCAGACGAAAAAATGATGCGGGCAGAGTTGAATTTGCAAGCCACGAAAAGGAAAAGAAAATATGTTGCAATGGATGACATAATCCAAAGAGCAACTCAACAGTTTGAAGAGACCGGTGGTTTAACAGTATTTTTTAAAAATATTTCTTTTGCTGTACATACTAATTAGAGTATAAAGAGAAGAATAATTCAGTTAATACAATTTGACGAAGCTACGTGCTGACTGGTAAATAAGATTAAAAAAAAAACAGTTCAAAGACGAACCGACATGCTGATACTGTTTTAAGAACTTTGTAAATATAACTCAAAACTGATTATTTTGACGAAGGCACATGCTGATACAGATACTGAACAGGCGAAAGCTGCTTATGGGAGCTACCGGTGTCATGGCGTCCGCCCTCCTCTCTTAGAGGAGCCAATTCATTAACGAGGGCACGAACTCCCAGCTGGTGCTAACAATGGACCTTATTTGTTTCAGTAATAAACAAATTAATACAATCTTGCTGTAGAAATCTAAGCTGGAAAACTCGCTCAGGTAGTGTTCGGAACTGATGGGACTCGCGCAAGTAGTGTAATTGGCAGATAGGTAATCCGCTAAGGAATTTGGAACTGGTGGGAATCGGAACTCATGGAAAGACACGTATTTTGAGGATCCAACCAACCTCTGGGCTGACTTCCTAACAGACAGATATTGGGTCAGTGGGTAAAATCGTGTTGACCGACTGTAGAAATACAACTGCTAGGCTGAGATGTGTGTAAATAACTCAGCACGTGGGTGTTCATTCTCCTGGAAATACATAGCAGTTAAAGGGTTAATTGTAACTTTTTATTTTTAGTTCAACATTTTAACTATAATTTTTAATATCTAGTTTTTAGCTTTTAATTATTTTTTTAATTTTTAATTTCCTGTTATTAATTTTCAATTTTTATTTTATAATTTCTTTTTATTTGATATTTAATTTTCAATTTTTAATTTGTAGTTTCCAAATTTTAATTTCTTTTTTTAATTTTCATTTTTTTATATTATTGTTTTAAATGTTATTTAAATAACATAGGCCTGGGATGAGAAAATACAAGAGAAGTGTAGGCAACACAGAAAGAATGGCTCTAATACTTTACATTACGTAAACTTATGTCGTTGATGCTTGGATATCTACGTTAAATAGAGAAGAGGTGCAGGAACCTCGATAACGGAAGTGAAGTCTGCCGTTACACATACATTGTACTGTCTGAGGGCACTCACACATGGTATTCTTCCATTGTACTCTAAGTACTTCAGCACCATTTCCGTTCACGCTTTCTGTCAACGTCAGTTCACACTCATTACAGCACAATACCCACTTTCAATCCTTGTCGTACCACTCTGCGATCTTCAAAATACAGTACGTCGATAAGCCGGATTAATTGTGACCAGACCTTGTCCAGATTTTCGAAAAGAACCAAAACAAAAGGTCGTTTGAGTTCATAACAAAAAGAAAACTTTCTAAACCCGTTAATAATTCACTAAAGTGGTTAAATAATTGGAGCTGATAAATGATTATTTATTTATTTATTTATTTATCCTATGGCTTTTAATGCCGGGAGTGTCCGAGGACATGTTCGGCTCGCCTGAGTCTGTAGCTGCTTCCAGCGGACACCTTAAAGGGTGAGCTACAAGTTCCGTTCAATTTCAAGTAGTTCCAACTTCCGCCACCAGATATCAATGATACCTAGTGGTGAACGTTGGAACTTTGATAGAGCGTTCTGACGAAATCTAACCTAACAATTTTGCTTTACACAAGTTTAGTCTGTGAAAGGATCTTTTACATGCCATAAATCTATGACATGGGACCGCCAGCTTTACTTCCCCTCCGAAGGAAGGCATAGTGAAGGATTTTTAACGCTCTTAAAAATCCGACGACTTCGGCCGGGTTTGAACCCGCTATCTTGGGCACAGCAGTTCAGCATGCTACCGACTACGCCACCGAAGCCGCTTTGCTGATAAATAAATAATAATAATAATAATAATAATAATAATAATAATAATAATAATAATTACAAATAATCTCCAGAAAGTGTGCTGGAAAACGAAGATTACAAGCTCTATTGGGATCGAACTGTTTAAACTAACAAAACAACTGCTCATAATAGACCAGACATAACTTTACCTGACAAGAAGAACCAACACACGTACTCGATTGACATCTCTCTCGAATGACCATAATATCAATCATGAATACAGAGAGAAGATTGAGAAATATGCTCCACTAGCTATGAACGTATCGAGAATCTGGAGGACAAACAAGACGTTCAGCAGAGAACATATAGCCTACTTTCTCCTAAATTTATGGGTATAGTTACGAGGGCTATTTTTTAAGTAAGGGCCGTTTTTTTTAAGCCCATAGTTAATGCGCACGCCGCAACAAACATGCGCGCTACCTCCCGTCATCCTTTGCGAACAAGCAGGTGTCATTTGCAGCTGTGTAGCTAACCTGTACGCTGAACTGTGCATCTTTACAATGTTCAAGATTATTGATTCGCCCACCGCGTGTGAGGTACGATCTGTGATACGTTTTCTGAGTGCAAGAAACATGTCGGCTGCAGACATTCATCGTCAGCTTTGTGAGTTATATGGTGATAATGCAATGACGGAAGGTAAAGTGCGAAAATGGGTACGCGAGTTCAAAAGTGGCCGTGAAAATATTCATGACGATGAACGTTCAGGTCTGTGATCACAGATGACTTGGTGACTGCAATTGACACGAAAATTCACGAGGACCGAAGATTCATGATAACCAATCTATCAATGGATTTTCCTCAAGTGTGAATTCTTGGTTGTCAGAGCAGGCGGCAAACTTTTATGCAGAGGGATTTCAGAACTTAGTTTTAAGGTATGACAAGTGCCTAAATAACGAGGTAACTATGTAGAAAAATAGAGGGAGGTATGTAAAACCTAAAAATAAATGTGGTTTCGAAATAAAAATGTTCGGTTAATTTTAAAAAACGGCCATTACTTAAAAAACAGTCCTCGTATAACTCTTTGTCCTTATCAAAGAGTAGACTATAAATTGACTGTTCGTTGTAGTAGAGTTTGCTGCAGTTGCATTCTTAAGTCCTCAATCAGAAAGGCTTCCCTGGCTAGGACATTTACGTATCGGGATCTGACATAATGTGATACCCCTAGAACCCGGATGAAGCCATTATTAAGCATGGATCGCCTTCCACCATTCTTATGCAAGGAACTGTGCACTCTTCTTACCGACACTTAAAAGGTCATCAGAGCGCGGTCATGGCTAGAAGTTGAACCTTTACAAGACTGTAATATACTTCAGGAAGCCAGGCGTTTACAAAGCCACCCGCTCTACCTCAGTAATTTCTGGTCTGTTATTATATTAAGCCTGCTTACTCTCAGAAAGCGCTATATATTCTTAGGATCTCCTAGGTAACGACGATATGGACAATCTGTGATCAAACACCACTGCTCAATACGGTTTCAGCCACCATTAAAATCCAGTTTCTACTGCCCGGACTTTTAATTAAATATATATTTTCCATTGCAAAATCCACAATATCGCCTAACGCTTAATTTAATGGCGTGTGAGCAGTTATAAAACAATTAATATAAAATAATTCAAGTAAAAAAAAACTCTAGTAAGTTTCGAATCCCAGCCAACCGCGTGAGAGATCAACGCTTAACCACAGAGCCAAACATGTGCATAATATCTCAGTGTTATTAACCGACTTACATACAACGTGTTAGCAAATCATGACTTGAAATAAATGATTTCTTCAGTGCAGTACATCTGCATTATCAATTTCATACAAAGTTTATATTATTTCTATCAGTAGGCTATATTGCATGCAACTTACTCAAACTACTGAAATATACAGTAGATCAGTTACGAGAGGTCGGCTGCCATCTTGTCATGTAACAGAGACGGATCAGCTCTTTTAAGTCACTGCTAATATAATATTATATAAAATACAATTATAATAATCAACGGGTCACGTCCTTTGGGATAGCTTAACCCCCCTCGGTTCTATAATCGGAATCGGTGGGTCCTAAGTTATTGATTATAATGCTTGCACTTTTCACACTGCCAGCACCTTGAAATGGTACGGCTAATGACCTTGTATTTTGAGCGCAAGACGCATCCCGTACGCAAGTATACTGTTACCAAATTTCGTAGAGATCGGACGATTAGTTTAGTCGTCATTTGATTTTACGTTTTGAACGTTTGATTGGCCGCCATTTAGTTTTGGTAAAGATGGCGGCGATATAAAACATGACACTGAGGTGCTCTTTGCTAGTGCTACCTCTGTACCAAATTTCGTCCAATTCTGCCCGCGAAGATTTCATAAGTCTACTGTTTTTTTTTCTTCTTCAAAAATTGAAAGTAGTCTAAACATGTGGCATTCCTTCTCTTCCTCTTTTCTCCCACTGGTCTGACACCTACTGTAAATCATTTTCAGTAAATCAAGCTACACAAAGTCTTCCCATATATTGCACAAAATACTGCAATTCTGAAGACTTGTAGAATCGTTAGAAGATTTTTGAATACACACTAGGATTTTCTTGTATTCTCTTATGAAAAGAAGACGCGGAAGAGAACATCACTAGAAAAAAATAACTGTCTAACTCCCATGGTAACTTACCTATAGTATGAAAATGAATGCTATAGGCTTTTCAAAGTTGACATTACTCTATTTTATTTTATTTTTATTTTTTTATTTTTTTACATTACCAGCTCAAAAGTCACCAGATAGGGGTTGCAGTTCAAATTTTTGCACGTTGTTACTAAATTGTTTCACTATTCCCAATCAAACTCGTGCTCGTTTTAGGCCTGCCTCTCACAAGAGCAGTTTGAGATTCAGAGTGTAAGCCCATCACCCATCACGCAAGGCTACATAACATGATAGACATGGCACGTTAAAGTAGGCCACTCACAGCCAGACAATGGGGAATGAGGAAGTTCAGCACGAGGCATGCGTGTTCTCTCTTTGAGAACCAATGTCAATACAACTCATCTTAATTACCCCTGTCATGTCTTACAGCTTCAGTCTGGCGAGATACACAACGCAACGCAAAAGGAGGACGCTTCTCTGAAGATGAACAATGTTCTTGAACGCAAAAAACACTGCTGTAATGCAGTTGGACAAAGGAACTGGAGTTGCCAGATTTTGCTGAGTTTAAACAATAAGAAATATAGTAATAAACGGCCAATATCTTAAAAAGCCATCGGCAGATGACCTCGTAGTTCAGTGCCTTAAAACAACAATAACTAACTCTTACAAAGTTAAAATTAAACACTACATGATGATGATGACGATGATAATTGTTGTGTTAAGGGGCCTAACCTCTACTGTCGACCAAAGTATTATGTGTACTCGAGTTTGAAGGTTGTTTGTGAAGTAACCAATAGACCTACATAAAATCCAATAACATCATCATTTTCGTCGTTCTATTTTACGTTAGCTCATGTAGGTTTGGATTTTTAATTTATATTTTAGTATTTTTTTTATCGCAGTTGGAACCCAAAAAATGCACGTTTTTAAGCGTGTTTCAACCATGCGTCACATTAAAGAATTATTATCTCAAAAGCCCGTCATCAGATCGAATCCAAATTTTAACACAATATACATTGGAATGTTGTATAACTGGTTTATTAATTTCAAAATTTTGTGTGGCCAAAAAACAAAGTTGTTATCATTGTTGTAAGGTTACTTTTTCTCGGCTCGGGGTGGTTGGAAAATGTAGTTCTTGGTTGCGTTGTAATCGTTATACATCAAAAAGTTATGCTGTATGACTGTGAAATACGTAAATTAATTCACTTATTTTATATCGGTTTGTATTTGTACGAGGAAATAACACATGGTTCACCAGCTAGCCGCTCCGGGAAAAGCTGTACAGCGTTGCCGAAATGGTGCCCACACGCATCATGGCGCGTCTCGCTCGGAAATGATGGGCTCCATCTCAGAAAAGAACAAGAGTTGACCAAGGGAGGTCGATAGGAAAGACGACAGAGAGGAGCCCGGCACAAGTAAGTGAAAGCAATGCCGAACTCAGCTGGGGTCCCGTGGTCGCCAACCCATGCCCCACTAGAAGTGAGCCCCTTGGGGATTAAACACTACAACTTGGTTGTAAAACCAGAGGGACTGTACGACTCAAAATTCTTTACATAAAAAGGGGGAACTGCAATAAATCGAAAAGAAAGAAAGAAAGAAAGAAAGAAATATCTTGAGGAAAATTCTCGGACCGCAGAAGACCTCAGAAAATAGGAGAAATGAGGATCATTACAAGTATTGCGAAAAGATCACGGATACAATGCGAAAACGAAGACTGAAATTCTACGGACATCGAGTTATTATTTATTTATTTATTCATCGTATGGCTCTTAGTGCCGGGAGTGTCCGAGGACATGTTCGGCTCGCCCGAGTCTGTAGCTGCTTCAGTCGGACACCCCTAGGGTGAGCTACAAGTTCCGTTCAATTTCAAGTACTTCCAACTTTCGCTACCAGATATCAATGATACCTAGTGGTGAACGTTGGAACTTTGATAGAGGGTTACAACGAAATCTAACCTAGAAATTTAGCTCCATACAAGTTTAGTCTGTGGAAGGTTCTTTTACATGCCATACATTTTTGACATGGGACCGCCGGCTCTACTTCCCCTCCGAAGGAAAGCATACTGAAGGATTTTAACGCTTTTAAAAAATCCGACGACTTCGGTCGGGTTTTAACCCGCTATCTTGGGCACAGCAGTTTAGCATGCTACCTACTACGCCACCGAATCTAGTAAGATTGGACGACAAACGAATGACTAAAATAATATTTAAATGTACGATTGGTTTGAGGCGGACGGCGAAATGGGTGGAGGAGGTAAGAAAGGACACATAAGAAATTGAAATTACATCTGGATTGATCCTCAACAGAAAGAAGTTCAGTACGGTACTCAATTAGATAATCACAAATTTCACGAAGAGCAACTGAAGAACAGGTCAAGTTATAACAGAGTTTCCCAACCTTTTGAAGTTCACGGCACCCTTGGGAATGACATTAAACACTAGGGGCACCCTTTATTGAATTTTAAAAAAGTTTGATATGTAAATTTATTGAAATATTATATAATAAGTAACGTACACCATAACATAAAACAGTAACCTTTACTCCAGTCCCTGAGTAAAAATACATCAATAGTTTTGTTCGATAAATGATTAATGTGAAACTTGTGATTGATGCTTAGAGCACAGATGCGTGATATCGGGCCTTGCAGCTGACAATGAAACACGCAAAACATCCTCAAGGTTATTCAGTCTATTTCTTGCTTTGGATTTTATTGTCACCACTAGCAGAAGTACCCGCTCTTCGAACGATCTTCGGTATTAATAACCAGACGTTATCAATATTGAGCTACTATTGCAATGGTTAGGGGCTTGTTATTCCTTCATACGTTTACCAGAGCGAAGTTAGTTCTCTGGGAATATCACAGACACTGTTAATTTAAGGGCCTTAAAATGTGGTTTTCGGAGACCCTTTATAGACTCCCGAATGTTGTGTCTCACATTGAGAAGCGCAACATATGCTTTGGTCGTCCTTCTAGGATAATTTTTATATTTCGCCTATTTTAGCATGTATTTTGAAAAGATTTTCCTATACCAACCCTTCTATGAGAAGTACGGTGAAGAGTTTTATAAATGATTGGTGTATTGACTCTCATGGATACCTAATTTTACGATGCTCCAAACATTCGAACACGAGCTATAAGCGTACATAAAGATACCGAGAAAGTATGCCTTACTTCGGAGGGGAAGTAAAGCCGGCTGTCCCATGTCATAGATTTGTCATGTAATAGAACCTTCCACTAACTACAATTGTGTGAAGCTAAATTTGTTGGTTAGATTTGATTAACGCTCTATTGGTTCCAAAGTTTGCCACCAGGTGCCGGTTGAGGTGGCATCTAGTAGGCAAGTCACAGCTAGGTATCGTTGACGGTAGCATTTGGTAGGAAAGGTAGGAACTACTGGAAAGTGATCGTCTGCAGTCCTTACCTGAAATACAGATAACTTAGACTAATACAGCCATCACAATTAACACTGGTTATCAGACAGATTCTACACACACTCAAAGTACACGAGGCTACGTGAACGCGTTGTCGCAGCTTCTAAACTGAGGAACCAACCAACCAACGTACAACATATCACCCAGATGTCCGAATATGGATATATCAACCACACAGTATCAAACAAAATCATCCTTTCGATGAACCCGTTTGTAGAAAAAAAAAGTGAATGTGCTCAATCTAAATTCACCTAACGTGTACTTCCTGACGTGAAAATAAATTTGAAAATCTCGTAGACGAAACGCAATACACCTCACATAAAAACTGACCCTCACAGTTGTGTAAAGTCCCCATCCACAGGAAGACACCTTTAACAAATTATATAGGCTTGTGTGCATGAATATTCAGTTTTTTTATCCTCCAATGGCCCAAATTCCTAATAGCCGCAAAAAAATACTATTTCAATTCAGAAATTTTTGAAAATGATGTTGCTGTTTGGAGATATAATTCTGTACGACATATCACACGTATAAATCACGTGAAAAATTCTAGGATACCCCTTGACCCCCTTAAGCGTATTGATGAATTTTACCGTCTAATTTGGTTCCGTGATAACCTTATAGCCTGAAAACTTTCACAGAAATGTAATAAGTGGAGTGGCCTTGCTTTTTACAGAACTAGATGGAAAGTTGGATGTCTTCTCTTGAGAACCTGTTATGGTTGCCGGCTTGCATTCCTTCATTAGTTTATTAAATTCAATTAGTTTTCTGGGAATATGTCAAAAACTGTTGGTTTTAAAGCCTTAAAAGGTAGTTTTCGGGAACCTTCGAGTTTTGTTTCTGCCACCGAGGGGCTAAAAAATGAGCTTTGTCTCGTCGTTGTACGCCATAATATAATGATAATATTAATAATGATATATAATAAATACAATATAGGGATAGGGATATAAAAGACCTTCCGTACTGTGCCCGTTTAGACCGGAGTTCGCACGACCACATATGCATTTTACCAAGAATCAGTCAGCACGAGAGTCAAAATATCCCGGGGCGCCAGATGGGTTAAAGTTAATCGCAAAAAAACGACATCAAAATAAAATAAAAAAATGCTTTACTGATTTTTGGCTCAATGCAACAATAAGGATAGAAGGAGATTCAACTGGGCATAACACAACATGTAAAATTATCTCATTTTATTCTAAATTTTAAAATTGACTGCAAAATGATGCTCAAGGTAACATCATTCCAGTGCGACGGCACACTCTACTATTTACACAATGTACAGACATTTTCCAACACATTGAACAATTGTCCTTGGATACAAGTCTGATTATCAGTCCTGTAGACTGTGCTCCAAAATTATATCAATTATTTACGATGAAATCCAGTTCAAATTTAATTGTCTTTACTGGAAATATTGTAGTTCACTGGTTGAATTTCTAACATGATATTAACACTCGTAGAAATTCTCACTGTTTATAATTGTTTATAGAATTTTTTAACTTCCACTTATTTTTCCAGTTTCGAAAATATTGTCAAAAATATTATATTTGACCCAACACTAATTATGTACACATATTAATAACAACATCTGAAAAGTATTTGACCCTTGAGCATAGCATCGAAGAACTGTGCGAAGCACAACAACATTCATTATTCTTCCAAAATTAAACATTTCGAGAAGTGACTCGATTATGAACTTCAAATTCCAAAGAAATATGATTTCTGAATCATCAGCTTGATCATAAAAAAATGTTGAACCATTCAACTATTCCATTTTCCACTTGGAATTATTATTAAGAAAAATATTTATATTTGTTGCTATTTTAGTAACTTTCACAACTTGAAATTCTTGAACAGAATGCGGAAATAAGAATTGTAGCTTTATAATAAATTCATTTAGTTCATGACAATAGGATTGAAAACATCCTTTAAGTAATTCGTGGATACAGTTTTTTTTAAATTGGCAGTGGCCCATTCAATTATTTGTGTAAGAACACAATATCCCAACAACAACGGCAAAGGTCTTCCTCTGAAGAAGAATAAAATTTTATCATGACAAAACCGGGTTCTAGCAAATCCAAAGTATTAATGGAATACGTAAACAAGTTTGAAATAATTACTGATGGTTTGGTCATTCATTCGACGAAATGTGTGGTTCCAATACTCCTCCTATAAACCTGAGCCATCGAACCTGCTATTTGATTGATGCTCAAAAAAAACCTCCTCATTCCTGCGACTTAAACATGCGCACCTGGGAATGGCATTTCAACTACTCCAAACACATAAATGTTCTTCCCAAAATTTATACAATAAATCAAGCCTCTGCTTGTTATCAAAACTGGAAGATCTATAAACTTACAAGTTTATTTTATTTTACCATTCAATTCAACCCGTGAAGTTACCACACTTGTGATATTCTCTATTTCACTTTCGAATGTGTGCCTACGTCATGATTTTATATAAACACAAAAAAAAAATATCCTAATTGATACAAATATCATTGGCTTCCTGTTTCATACCTTTCCGTGTTATCTGAAAAATATACTTTGCTCAATGCAAATATTAACTGTTCAACCAGAACTATAATGTTGGTGGAATACGGGCTTGCGCTATCCACTAGCTTTCGGAAAATCACCTGTTCCAAACTAGGAATGATTAAACTAATCCTTAAGCTCTCATTATTAGAAAATGTAAAATCCAATAATTATTTAGAAAAATTATGAAAATTATTATTATTATTATTATTGGATTATTATTGTTATTATTTCCTTAAATATGTTTAATTATTATTTCCTTATGTGAAAAAAACCACATGTTCGACTCTTCGAATATGGACAAAATATCCATTCCTCAACAAAAATAAATATTAACTTCTACAGTTATATCGGCTGATTACCGTGATTCTCAAACAAAATGAACATTCAAATAAATGCTCGGTATGCTCGGTCATCGATCCTAAACTGTTCTGAGTGCTGAAAATACTCAGAATAACCCTAATGTGTCTTGCGTAAATCAATGCAAGATTTAAATACGAAGAAAAATAAATGTGTTGGTCATCTGCAGAAAATGAGTTTGTTCCAATTAGCTAGGCATAATATAAAAGTCAAATGTGGCTTACATTTCTCGTTGGTCTTGAAGCGTAGTGAACCTGGTCTGTACCAGATTTATCCAGATACATGCCCTATTGGACACGCACGTCTAATCCTTGTATCGGCCGCCATTATATACCCACAATCTGTCTAGCACGACAGAGTGGAAATATTTCTTGAAGTTTGAAGTAACTGCTGATCCATTTTAATATTGACTTCAATTAAATCCATAGCAGTTCGCTTAAATGGGGTCAGATCCAAATGATCTCTTCTCAAAAGCGTCAGTTGTAACATAACTCACGGTAATCTTTTCAGTACAGGAAAACACTGATAGTCTAAAACAATCAACGGCTGTTCTGAAGATCGTTCTCTGGGCATGGCTTCACACCATCTATCATGCGCGAAGCAATATGTAGTTTCCCTTTGTCGGCTAATGAACAACACCGTGATAGACTGGCCTTCAATATACTGAAAGATCTGAGTGGTTATTTAGTTACAATTTGTGAAACTGACAAGTTGGATTAAAATATCCAAGTATTGAATTATTGTTACTGGACTGTGACAGAATAATATCTAGACAAAGTCTAGCATATGTCCATATAGAAACAAAGTGTTTCACCAATGTCCGTAGAAAATAACAATCACCTTAGTGATTCCCTCTACCGGAAACTTACTACGTTCCCCACGTATCGTAGCACTTTTGTGACTATCACAATTCAAAGATATCTTCTGCGTAGATTCGGCAACCATGTGCCTTGGCTCGACGTAGCAGCAGCACCTTGTCCTACAAGAGCTTGGTTTGAAGTGAGCTGCTTATGCTTGGGCCGAGCGGCTTTTATACAAAACAGTCGGCTCCACGCTGGATTACGCTGAAATCTGTCTATCTATCTATCTATCGTATGGCTTTTATGCCGGGAGTGTCCGAGGACATGTTCGGCTCGCCTGAGTCTGTAGCTGCTTTCAGCGGATACCCTAAAGGGTGAGCCACAAGTTCCGTTCAATTTCAAGTAGTTCCAACTTTCGCCACCAGTTATCAATGATACCTAGTGGTGAACGTTGGAACTTTGATAGAGCGTTCTGACGAAATCTAACCTAACAAATTTTGCTTTACACAAGTTTAGTCTGTGAAAGGATTTTTTACATGCCATAAATCTATGACATGGGACCGCCGGCTTTACTTCCCCTCCGAAGGAAGGCATACTGAAGGATTTTTAACGCTCTTAAAAAATCCGACGACTTCGGCCGGGTTTGAACCCGCTAACTTGGGCATAGCAGTTCAGCATGCTACCGACTACGCCACCGAAGCTGAAATCTGTAAATCCTCATATCTCCGGTGTCTCTGGTCTGATTCACTTGAGACTAAGTGCATCCTCTTTCATTTGGCCGTGCCAGTAATCTGATCCAAGAATCAAGTCTCTACCCCATGGCTAAGTATTTAATCACCAAATAGTCTCGACCTCTGCTACTATTTGCCACGTCACTTAACATCTTCTTGGCTGCATAAAGTTTCCATTTCAATCTAGAAGGAAAGGAGCGCGATATTCAAATATCTCAACTTTCAAAAGCGGCTGTAGCCTTTCCCTTGATACCTAGGTGTCTGAATCTTGGAATACCCATTCCTAGAATTGGGCACAGTACCACACCCGCACGTGAAAATCGCGTGAATAAATTTAGGGCCCCCGAGTTTTGTTTCTCACATTGAACGGTTGAAAATAAGCTTTGTCTCGTCCTTCTACGCCTATTTCAGCATGTATTTTAAGGGGGTAGGCCCCCTTTTATGAGAGGTATGGGGAAGAGTTACATCAATGATTAGTGTCGTGCCTCTGATGGATATCTGTATCAAATTTTTGTTGATTCATCCAGCCATTCTCGAGTTATAAGGACTCGAAGTTGTCCACAAACAGACAAACAAACAAACAAACAAACAAACAGACCGACAGACAGACAGACAAAAAATTTTTTTTTGCGCGCATCCATCATAAAACTGTCTGAAACGCGCAAATAACGCAAATTTCCGTGGAAATTCAGAAAAAACAGACAAACTTTCATTTTTATATATAGAGAGATAGCAGAGAAAGATTGCTCTCATAGATAGGATGTTGAAAAGGGCAAAGGTGTGTTAATTGCCTTCTTCATTAGGTTAGGATACTCCACTCTCCGTTGAAGCCAAAAAGTAGCTTAAGTATAGTTTTTTCTTGTGGGGGGAAGGGGTTCTCAATATCTGACGGCACCTCTTAGCCGATCACGCGGCACACCGGCTGGGAACCACAGAGGGGGGGGGGGGGGACATTATTAAGTAGGGTGATAAATGATGTCAGCAGATGGGCAATAAAATGATTTTGAATAAAGCATTCTAACAGATTTAAATTCTTTAATTGATTCGAATACTTTACACACCCCTGTACCTTGGAAACCAAGCATGGCCAAGGATGCGCTCCACTACCAATAAGGCGGGAATCAGGACAGTAGAATCATTTGACATTTATGACTTTTGGAGCAATGAGCACAAACAAACCTCGTTTCACTGAGACCTACTGAAAGTTTCAGCGACTTGCTTATTACTGACTTTGGCATTTGAACTGGAAAGCTTCATCAAACATTTAATCACAGAGTTGGAGAATATTTGAATGTCTTCTTGTCCCACACTGTGATTCCCCCCACAATTTGCCGGGAAATGTAGCGCTTCTGGTCTCTAAGAGTTGTTGTTGTTGTTTTTGATTCATTTAGGCCGAAGGCGTTCTCAACCTTCTTGAGACTGTGAGCACCATTAAATCGAATAGTATAATAATAATAATAATAATAATAATAATAATAATAATAATAATATCTAAACCATTCAAATACAGGTGTAAGACAAGGTGATGGCTTGTCTCCACTCCTCTTCAATTGCGTCCTGGAGAAAGTAGTAAGAATTTGGAATGAAAAACTGGAAGAACATAAGCTATCACCAATAACAATGGGATGAAAGAACAGAGGAATTGAAATAAACTGCCTAGCATTTGCAGATGATTTTGCCTTACTTTCTGAAAATCTGGCAAACGCAGCAATACAGCTCAATCTCTTATAAGGGATAGCCAACAAAACATGTTTAAGAATAAATGTATGACAAATATAAAAAATGCTCCAGAAATCCTAGTAACAGAAATTGGTCTAATAAAGAGGGTAAGGAAGTTCAAATATTTGGGGGAAATTATTCAAGAAAATGGTTTGGAAAAATCTGCTGTAGAAGAAAAAATACAAAAGATGGAAAGAGCGTAGGGCATAACTAGGAATACCTACAACAAAAAGTGTTTGTCTAAAGATCTTAAAATACAGCACAACAACACCGTAGTCTAACCGGAATGCCTGTATGCGAGTACTGAACTACAAATTGGATAAATTAGAAGTAATAGAAAGAAGAATTATACGCAAAATACTCGCTCCTTTAAAAACTGCAGAATTCTGGAAATTAAGAAGTAATGATGAAATATATCGAAACATAGAAAACATATCAGAAACAATACGGAAGAGGAGATTGCTATTCTTTGGACATTCGTACAGGATGGATGACAGTGGGTTAACCAAGCAGAGCTTCACATTCCTGTGGAACAAGAAGTCAAAAAGGATTTAGAAAGAAACAATATCAGAGAAGATACACCACAGAGAGATATTTTTAGGCAAAAAGTGCTAAAAATGGAAGGATTCCAAGGGAGGAAGGGAAATAAAACCGGCTCGAAATGGTCCGAGGAATTAGTTAGTTATTGTTGTTTTAAGGGGTGGAACTACGAGGTCATCTGCCCCGGTCCGAGGAAAGGAAGAGGAAACATAGTGAGATGATGAAGGAATATTGGAGGAGGATGAAGGAGCAGCAAAGGCAGCATTGAAATTGGCTCATGGCCCCTAGACGACCGCAACGGTAATAATAATAATAATAATAATAATAATAATAATAATAATAATAGTAATAGCAATACTGCATATTACATCTGCATGTAGGTACTGTATTTCCTGGCGACGGAGCACAAACAAGGGCATGATGCAGTTGCTGAGATCTTGCATCAGGGCTGACTGATAAGTTTCAACTTCTAAAAGGAAAGAAAGTTCCGTATCACCAATATCAGCCAGAGTGTGTTCTTGAAAACAACGAATACAAGTTGTATTGGGACCGAACTATTCTGAACGATCAATCGGTATCACACAACAGGCTGGATCTCGTGGTTGCCAACAAGAAGATAAAGCAAACTACCTTGATTGATGTTGCGATCCCTAACAACAAGAATCTCCAATCCAAACAGATAGAAAAGATCAGCAAATAGGCCTATAGTGAATTGGTCGGCCCTGTCAAAAGGGTAGAACGTGTAAAGACCAAACCTATCATTGTCTCGAGTACGGGCGAGATCCCAAGTACCTTGCTGCAAGGCCCTGGATCTGGATATTCGATGATGATTATGATAATTGTTGTTTTAAGGGGCCTAACATCTGGGTTATCGACCCCTAATGAAAGATGAGAGTGAAACATGAGATGAGAATGAATACTATAACTAATACTAACTACAAACTTACATACTAGAAGAAGAAATGGTACACAAATAAAGGATAAGGCAAAGAAAGGACAGGAAGAAAAGAAATGCCCTCAATCGTCGGAGAATGAGGAGTGAAGGACTTGGAAGGAAGGAGAGCCATGAAAGGCAGATAGGGAAGGGAAAGAGGAGAGGGCCCGCCCCAAAGTCAGATGAAAAAGGGGACAAAACGGACCCAGCTCAGGAATCCCCCGGGATCCCCAACCCCCAAACTCACCAACCGTGAGCCCATGAGGGTGTAGCAATATCCAAGGTGTACCAGAAGTGGTGGGGCTACATACACCCTTTCTCCTTGAGGGCCTTCAGCAGAAGGCTGGAGATAACATGAAAAGATAAAGAAGGCTGATCCCTCGAAGAATGAGGGTATCAGGAAAGATGAGACAAGGGCCCATTAAAGCGGGGAAGTGAATGCCTCCCTAGGCCTCGGATACCCTAATACAGTCGGGGTCGGAAGAGAACAAGGGTTGACCAAGAGAGGTCGATAGGAAAGAAGACGGAGAGGAGCCCGGCACAAGTAAGTAGAAGCAATGCCGGACTCAGCTGGGGTCCCGTAATCACCAACCCATGTCCCACTAGATGTGAGCCTCTGGGGGGTCTGGATACTCCCTGTACAAACTAATGCAGAAGGCAATAGTTCCCTTAACAACCCGAATCTTCCGGAAGTTCATGGCTTAGAAGCGGCTGTTTAAGGCTCCGTGCGTTAGAGGGAGAAATGCTCCGCCACGCTACGAGTGGCCGGAATTGTAAGCTGTTGCGGTTTACCGCGGACCGGAGAAATATCAGCTGTCATCACACAGCGTGTTGCCATGGCAGACTTGATAATAACTGTAGGATTTCAGAGTATTTTATCTGACAATAATCGGCCCAATTCTTCGAAGAAAGGCCGTCCACTTGCAGAAAGTGGGCATGTTTTAAATTTAGTAGAAAAGCAGTTTGCAGGAAATACCAACAGTGTAATAACTGCTAATGTGATAAGAGAAACATCAGTTCGCCAGAAACCTTATCATGTCACAATAGAGGTAACGTATCTATTCATTTTATGCATTAGTTATGGGTGACAGCAGGGGCAGATGACCACGTAGTTCCGCCCCTTAAAACATCAATAACTAACTAACTGGGGTGACAGCGGCATTAATGTTCATGTACACGCAATTTCTAATACGATATAATGTTATCGTAGGTTAATGCTACTAGAGAGACGATTGCATGTTCCTGTGAATGCCCAGCTGGATCGTCAGAGAAGTGCAAGCATATTTCAGCAGTTATTCATGCAGTTAATTCAGAGCATGTAACTTCGCGAACCGATCAACCCTGTGAATGGTCTAGACCTCGAATCTCAAACGCGGGGAAAGAGAAATATAACAAGGGGAAGAGGTTAGAAGAACTTTTTCCCACAAAAAGGCAGAGGCTTGATGTAAAACCAGCTGAAATTCCCGATTTGAAAACCCCATGTATACTATCCAAAATTTTAAATGAGGAGAAAAAGTCAGAATCAGTTAAAGTTGCCAATGAATTGCTAGGAAATTTAATAACAGATGTCACAGTTATGGTTCAGAATAATGCATGTAAAAATGTAATAACAACATTATTAATGAAACAGGAGACTACATCTGTAATAACGGTAATTGATGTGTGTAGTGTTAGCAATTCTGCACTAGCAAGTTATTTTTATAACACTCATGTTGTAATTAATAAGACTCAAGCAGTTGACATTTGTGTAAAAACCTTACATCAATCGAAGTCTGACCTCTGGTTTTCAGAAAGGAAGAAAAGGATCTCTGCAAGTAAGGCACATTCAATTAAAACTAGGAGAAAAGATCATGAGAAGTTGGTAAATACACTCTTGAACCCTAAATGTCATAATGGTAGGGGTCTTAGAAATGTCACATTTGGAAAAAAGTTAGAAATAACTGCACTTGCCAAATACACAAATTTATGTGGTAAAACAGTTGTTGAGAGTGGTCTCATAATTCATCTCACCCATCCTTGGTTGTGTGCTAGTCCCGATGGTATAGTAAAAGTGAATGGGAAGCCAGAAAGGGTACTGGAAATTAAGTGTCCTATTTCATGTAAAGACAAACCAATCATAGGTGAAAATGAGGAGATTAATGTGCCCTATCTTATAAGAAATTCAGAAGGAAATTTGGAACTGAAACCAAATCATGCATATTTCACTCAATGCCAGTTGTTGATGTACTGTTGTGGGCTTGATGCTTGTGACTTTTTCATTTATACAGACAACCATAGTTCCATTCTTTTAGAAATTCTAAGAAATGATATGTTCTTAAAGGTCTGTATTGAAAAGTTGCAACAGTTTTTCTTCACACACTATTTAAGGGAACTAACGTGCAGATTTAATAATGGGCTTCAGACATCAAGGGAGGTTGTACATTTGTCATAACACAACACATATGCATAATGTCATCAACACTACATAATAGCTCACTTGGATTTTTTTGAAGTATGTTATATACTTTCACTCTTTGAATGCACCGTTCAACATGAATTCGCACACTAGCAATATTGTAAGTGTCATCAACTTCTTCAGGTGTCAAATGACCTTCATGCATGAAGGGTGGCATTACTAAAATTGCATTGCTGTCCTCCAATATAGTTTTTATACCAGGGAAACCTTTATCAGCCATTATTTGATCTCCTGATTCTATCAATTTCAAAATTCCACAGTCATTTGTGATAAAACTGTCACTAGCTCGACCACCATAACATTTGGAAACAAATGTCACCATACCACGCACAAGGTGCAATTGCAATAAGGACCTTAGCAGTATATGTAGACTTATAATTAGAGTACATATACACACGCTGGCTGATCTCAGGAGGCTGTTCTGTTTTAATTTCAGTGCAGTCTATAATAGCTCTACAATTTGGATAGTTATCTTTAAAACAGAAGGCAATGTAGCATTAACAGTATCCTTGCTAGGCGAGAAAACCCACTTTTTTGTTGCTTGTGCCAGTACAGGTAAAACAGATTGAAATATCCTAGAAATATTACTACGGTGAATATTGAAAATAACAGCAAGGGCAGCAAATGGTAAGGCTAACTTCATTTTCATTAAGAATACCAAGAGTCTATTATTTTCTTTACTAATTTTGCGTGTATTAGTGTCTGGCAGCAAGTTTAAAAATATATTAAAAATTTCTTTGTTGACACCAGCCAGAACATTTAATTGTGATTCATCAGAAACTGAACTATAACCAAAAAAACCTCTTTCTTCATATGGGAAGTCAGGCCCAGACAATTTACTAACATGTCTAGGTTTAGCATGTAATGTGTGAAGGGATGATATATTTGCTTGTGTGGTGACACTGTTTCCATCCAAAACACAACTGAATTCAAGATTGCTTTCTACATCACAATGTTTGTTTGTCTGAGTTTGGGCATCAGCTTTCATGGACACTAGAGCAGGCTCACTAGTTTGCAGATCTAATATATCAGGTGTTGAAATGCCTAGATTTCTATTTACACTTCTCTTCTTCAATCTCATAAATCTGCTGAGAGAGCCTGTTCCTGTTGACTTTCTTCTGTAACATTCAGGAAAGATACTTGGTGTTCACTTTTCAGTGAAATTTACAAAGTTCACTTATTTTTATTATAACATAACCTCTCACCTGTCATGTCATTCCATTTTTCTTCAATCTGTTCTTGCTAGCACGTGTTCCATGACACTGTAATGATTTCCGGAACTAATGTTGGTCACGAGGTTCATTTTCAGTTGGCCCCTTGCTCTGATTGGCCTCAGCAGTTTTCGAGAATTTTCCATGCTCTCGGATTGGCCGACGCCACCTGTCCGCATCACGCATTCCGCGTGATCTCCGGTATATAGCCTGCCCTGGCCTACATCAACCGCCTGTCTCCAGCAAGTCACAATGCCAGTCACTCATCTTTAGCCGTCTTCACGCTTGAATGTGTCTCAACGCTGTGTGCTAATACATCGCAAAATGCTTCTAGTCAAACCAGCAGTGCATTCTATAATCTACGAAATCTACATAAGTTAACATCGTTACTTGGCCTACGTCAGTTTGTCGTGAGCAAAAACGATAAACAAGTTTTCTTCTGTGCTGGGCACGAAGTCTTCAACATTTCCAAGACGGAAAAAAGTGATCAAAACCGAGTTCTACGAAATCTATATAAGTTTACATCGATAGTTGGCCTACGTCAGTTTTGTGCTGGGCACGAAGTCTTCAACATTTCCAAGACGGAAAAAAGTGATCAACACGTTCTTCCTCCATTTCTATTATGTGGAAATTCCTCTACTCCAACGCCAACAAGCTAAGTGTTTATTATAACCTAAAACATTTCTAAACTTAAAAATGTATCTTTCCTTTTTTAGGGTTATGTCACATGGCTTAAATAACTTGTCAAACCATGCCAAACTAAACTTATTTCCTTCTATTAAGTGGTTTAAGCATGTATTATGCCTTTAAATTGTGGGCTATGAGAAAACAATTGTTCTCTCTCTTTCACATGTTAACTATCCTTGAAAACAAATCATCTTTTTCTCTATTTTTGTATAAACTATTGGGCTTAACACCAGTTCACCTCTCTGACGAAGTGAATGGCTTGTTCTCTACTTAATCTATCAAGGTGTTTTTGGGAATACTCCAATTTCAATTGTAAACAACCTCGCCTTGTAACTATCAGGCGACTAGTGGGATGTTATCCCTACTGGCATGTAAATATTGATTTTTCTGTTAAATAAACTAGCCTACCCTCGGTGTGCAGTCCTAGGCTAGATTTTAAGCTATTATTGAGTACTTTAGTTACTCGCTAATTTACCCTGCATTGTTCTACTTTAGACTACTGGCCACAAAGTGGTTACTTATTCTCAGGGTTGTTGGCATTCAAACTTATGAAATCTTGTTCGCTTGTTGTCGGCCTGTCAAAGGTCACATTTCTATTACATATTTATATATTTATTGTTAATCTTTTGAAAGCTTATGAAATCTTGTTCGCTTGTTGTCGGCCTGTCAAAGGTCACATTTCCATTACATGTTTATATATTTATTTATTGTTAATCTTTTGAAAGTTGGTTTTTGAATAAAATACCACTGTTATTGGCAAACTGTTTCCATTGCTATTTACTCATCAATGTTCAATCTGTTCCTACTTAGTAAAGTTCATTTGCTTATTAGACTAGAAGCTTCACTTCTAGTCCTTCCCGAAAAAGGAGGTCTCGCATTGACAGATCCTATCCATGTTGGTGCCGAAACCCAGGACCTTTAAATAACCTTCATAATTGCTTATTGTATGAAACAGGTTGCCAAGCCATTCGATAAGCTATTGCAGCTTTTCACTTCTGTCACTAATGCTAATTGTATTTTTCAGCTATCGCTATGAAAGCTGTGTTGGGGTGAGCGGAGATGTCCCTTGTTACCACCTCTACCAGTACCAATACTACTACTACCACTTCAGACGCTCGGCAGTCTAGCAGATCGGTGAGTGAAAGTACTCAAAGTTCCGCCATGTCTCTTCCTAAGGAGCTTGTAGCCAAAAGAACTGCTTGTAAAAATAAACTTACTCGTTTTCAGCAGTTTTTAGGTTCCAAATCTTTTGATGATCACAATTATGACGTTCTAGTTCAACGTTTTAACGTTTATCAGCAACATTTTCAAGAGTATGATGTATTGCAAACCGAAATTGAAACAATCGAACCTGATCAAGAACAGGATCACAGTTCTGTTGAAGAACTGTATTACAATATGTATGGCGAAGCTAAGGATTTAATTAAGCAATTAGCAACCCATCAAAACACCGAAGTTAGCAAACCGTTTCTTCCTAAAATCCAACTTCCTACCTTTTCAGGGGAAGAAAAACAGTGGGATTCCTTTTTTGAACTTTTTTCTTCGCTAATACATGATAATAGATCATTCCCTGAGATTCAAAAATTTTATTATTTAAAGTCTGTTCTTCAAGGTCCTCCTTTAAAGTTAATTGAAGCTTTGCCTCTCACAACCGAAAATTACTCGGTAGCTATTGACCTCATCCAACAGCGATATGGCAATGCCAAACTTAGGATTCAACGCCATATGAACGCCTTGTTTAATTTACCCGCTTCACGCCCTGATAATTTATCATCCCTTAGAAATCTGGGAGACACCGTTGAACTTCATGTAAGAGCCCTAGAACATCTTAAACAACCTGTTGAACATTGGGATCTTTTTCTTATACATCTCACTACGTCCAAATTTGACCTTAATACTCGTAAAGCATGGGAATCCGATTTAGTGGACAAACCTGAACCCACATTTAAAGTTTTGATCTCTTTCATAAAGAAACGTTGTCAAATTCTTTCTGCTTTAATCAATAAAGCTGAAGGTTCCACCGATGTCAGCAAAAGTAAACCCATCAAGCATTTCTCGGAAAAAGCTTCACATTCTCATGTTTTCTCGATACAAGGTAACAAAACCTCATGCATTCTTTGTAATAATTTGCACCCTTTATATTTCTGCAATACCTTCAAAGGCCCTTCAGTTGATGATCGTAGAAAAGCTGTGTCGCAAAACAAATGTTGTTTTAACTGCCTTTCTTCAAGGCATATCTTAGCGGACTGCCCTTCGAAAGGAGTTTGCATGCATTGCAAGCTAAGACATCATTCTACCTTGCACCGCTTCGAAAAGCCACGGTCTATTCCTGGAACAGTTTCAAATCCTAGTGCCCAACCTGCGCTGAGCCTCACTAGTGATGCTTCTCCACCTAGCTCTTCTGTTTCTACTGTAAATACCGTTGCCCAATCCTACAATCAAACAACCCCCTCATGGCGTACTGCTCAAGTTTTGTTATCTACGATCCAGGTCCAAGTTAAAGATTCTTCCGGCAATTGGCACTTAGTACGAGCCTTGCTCGACAATGCGGCAACCCATGACTTCATAACCTCATCATTAGTTGAAAGGTTAGGTCTCAAACCACTCTCCACCAATATTGAAATATCTGGTATCAACAACAGCAAGTCTACTTCCTTAAATTATGTCAAGCTGCAGGTGAAAGATTCAGTCCAATATGGCACTAACTTTCATCTAAACTGTCTGTCCATTCCGAGTATTGGCAGTCCTACTCCCAGTCGCTCTTTTTCCATTGACGAATGGAAATTTCCCTCTGATCTAAAACTGGCTGACCCTCAATTCTATAAAAGCTCTCACGTTGACATTCTTTTTGGCGCTAACACATTTTGGCAAAATCTTCTTCCGTCAAGAGTTAATAATTCATCTGGTATCTACGCCCACCATACTAAATTTGGCTGGCTTATCACAGGTTATATTCCTCTTCAAACTGTTCAAGGTTCCTCTCAATGCCATTTCACTAATGCAGATCTTCATCAGCGTCTGGAAAAATTTTGGCAAATCGAGTCCATTGAATCTGCTCCTTCTCTTTCATCGGAAGATGAATTTTGTGAACAACATTTTTTAGAAACCACTGTTCGTAACCCAGATGGCAGATTCATTGTCACAATGCCACGCATTTCTTCTCCTCCTCCTTTATGTGATTCCTATCCGAAAGCTCTTAAAGCTTTATTTGCAGTTGAGAATCAACTCAAGCAAGATCCTTCCACTCGCAAACAATACCTTGAATTCATGGAGGATTATGAAGCTTCTAACCATATGGAGACTGTTCAAGATTTCAACCCTTCTTTAGATTCAGTGTATTTAAATCACCATCCCGTTTGGAAGAATCCCTCCACCAAAGAAAAGATAAGAGTTGTTTTAATGGTTCTGCCCCTGATGCCAATGGCATTTCCTTAAATGACACTCTCCTATCTGGACCTGCCATTCAGTCTGATCTCCCGTCTATTCTTTTAAATTTCCGTCTATTTCCAATTGGAATCATAGCCGACATACAACAAATGTATAGACAAATTCTGATTAATTCCGAACAACAAAATCTTCAACGAATTCTCTGGCGTGATGCTCCTACCAAAACCATCAAGATCTTTAAATTAAAAACCGTAACGTATGGGCTCAAACCATCGGCTTTTCTTGCCATTCGTACTTTGAAACATCTTGCCGACCAAGATGGTCACTTGTTTACTTCTGAAACTCCTATTTTGTTGAAAAATTCCTTCTACGTTGATGACTTTCTTTTTTCTTTCAAGAATGTATCTGAGGCTATCGAACTCTCTCAAAGTTTAAAAACTTTACTTAGCAGAGGAGGATTCTTACATCATCGTTGGAACTCAAATTCTGAGGAACTTCTATCCAATCTCTTGCCACATTGTCCTGTTGATACTCCAGTAGAGCTTTGTAAATTGGAGGATGCTACTAAAGTTTTGGGAATACACTGGTATCCTAAAGCTGACTCATTCTTTTACGAAGTAAATTTGTCTTCCTCACCTCCACAAACCAAAAGACAAGTGCTATCAGAAATAGCTAAGATATATGACCCGCTTCAGTTCATTGCACCCGTAATTGTTCTAACTAAAATCTTTATGCAAGAGCTATGGCACGGCGTTCTTAAGTTAACAGGCGGGAACACTGCCGGCGGGGCTGTGACGTCATGGGTCTTACTCCCCACAGCAAACAGATGCTCAGTCTTGTTGGCGCGCTGTGAAGTGGTCATTGTTTCATGTTTCGAGGGTAACAATTTATAATATATTGCTTTTCCGATTGTCCAGTGACAAGTGTTAAATATACCCGTGCCACACGTGGTATATTTTTAATGCATATACAATGCCACGAAGGTGCTGTGTACCAGGATGTAGGAGTAATTTTCAGGTTCGTGGAGTTGAAACCGCCTACGTCAACTGTTTCTCTTTTCCCAAGGAAGCAAACCTAAGAAATAGATGGCTGAGAAGCATCCCGAGGATGGACTGGACACCTTCGGAGAACAGTGTTGTGTGTATTAAACATTTTCAACCGGACTGCATTATTTTACAGAATGAATACTGTGATTCTAATGGACAGAAACAAGTGTATAAATACGATCATCCTAAGCTAGTTAAAGGTTCTTGTCCTACTATTTTTGAAGGTTTGCCGAAATACTTGACAAAGGAAAGTGAAATTAAGTGGAAACATCCAGAAGAGAGGAGAAGAGAAATCGAAGTTAGGAAGAAACATGCTCAAGAAAGTGCTGTTGCTGTGGCAGAATGGGACGATGTTATATTCAGTTTCGAGAGTTTATGCAATTCTCTGGAGAAACGATTAGCAGATAATAGCACTAAAGTGAAAGGGGACTCAGCTATTAATTTCAATATTTTTGACGACAGAGTGGTTATATATAGAATCAATTTTGAGTCTATGACTTTTGATTTTTATATTAATGTAGATAATCATTCACTTGTTTCGGCTTTCTATAACAATTTGCAATTGTCTTCTACAGAACTGTCATCGGTGTTGGGAAGTGAAACAGCTGTGAAGAGTTGGAGAACACTGTTCAGTTTGTTACAGTATCTTACTGAGAAGAGATTCCAAACCAGCTTGGAAAATTACGTGGCCAATGTCTTAAAATTGCTGGATGTCATTCAAGAAACTTTATTGGATAGTGGAGAAGAGGGAATTTCTCAGCAAGTTAATTTTTATCCGAACAATTCTCTCTTATATTTAAGAAGAAAAAAAGGTATTCTCCCAACATAATACTTTGCTATTACATATTGTACATGCAATCCGCGAAGTGTTATGATACTATCAGGCAGAACAAATTTTTATCCCTTCCTCATTCTAAACATTTACAAAGATTGACTTCTTCCCTTAATGTAGCTCCGGGTAATTTTAACGAAAACGTTCATTTCTTGAAAAATGCCGCTGAAATGTGTGATGATAAGTGGGTAATTTTGCAACTTGATGAAATATATGTTAAAGAAGAAATTTCCTATAGGTCGGGAAACAACTGGATTTGCTGAAAACCAAGAACAGTTAAGTGAAGCAAAAATTGTGCAAGTGTTCATGATAACTGGAGCTTTTTCGTCTTTAGAACATGTAATTCCCTTGAATCCGGTGAAACATCTCTCTGGACAGGAACTCGCGGGTATGACAAAACAGTATATTGCTTTGTTAGAGGAGTGTGGTTTCAAAGTCCTCTGTGTAATTTCAGACAACAATAGACTGAACCAGAATATGTTTTCAATTCTAAGTAGGGACTCAGAAGATAGTCCTCTTCTTTCATTGCCAGACATTGATCACCCCGTGTATTATATGTATGATACCGTACATCTGTTTAAAAATATTAGAAATAACTGGCTTAATCAGAAAGACAGCTCCAACACCTTCATATTCCCACAATTTGACGTACAGGATAGCAATGAAGAGAAATCACCTCTGAGAGCACAATTTAGTGACCTGCGCTCCGTGTACAGAGAAGAATCAAACTACATTCTGAAGAAGGCCTTTAAACTAAATTACAGAACTTTATATCCTACCAACTTGGAAAGGCAGAATGTTATGTTGGTCGTAAACGTTTTCCATGAAAGTATACGCGCAGCACTTGCTGCTAAAGGGTTTAATGAGACCGCAGCTTTCATTACAATAATTTGGAAATGGTGGGAAATCGTAAATACAAAGAGTAAAATAAGTGGCGTTTGTAGAAATAATATGATGGGGGTGCATTTTACGTCTCTAGATGACGAACGATTCATGTACCTAGAGAGATTTGTTTTATGGGTCAATACCTGTCTGCAAATAGGGCAACAATATGGTGGCAGTCTAAGCAATGACACAGGAAAAGCATTGATCCATACAACGAAGACACTAATCTCAATAATAAGATTCGCGTGGAATATGTCCTACCAGGGAAACTTCAAACCGATAGACTTTAAAAACGCTTCAATGTATACCGTCAAATGAGCGGTGGAAACTACTCCGTTAGTGTCAGGGAAATAATGGACTCGGAAAGAAAGATCAGAGCAAAAAGTGTTTTAGGAATCAGATCTGCTCGTTACGGCCAAATTGCTCTCAATGAGGACAATTTAAAAGTGTGTGATGAAGAAATTAAAACCGACGACGAACTGGATTGTATTCTTCGTGACGACATACCATCCATAATTCAGGAATGTATGGTAAACAGTGATGTTGGCGCTTCTGCTCTGCTATTTGTGTGTGGCTACGCAAGTTTTAAGACAGCGGCCAAAATAGAATGCAAAATCTGCAGAGATCTCATAATTGGTGGAAATAGGGAGGATATTTCCTTTGAGTAGATAAACAGGGGTGGTTTGACAGTACCATCAAGTACAGTAATCAGCATAGGAAAATATGCATTTCGTTCGATGCAAGTTATGGTATCGGGCAGATACGAAACGAAGTTTTAAAGCGATGTAAAAGGCATTATTCAATTTTACGTTCTTTAATCAAATTTGTTGTCAACGAAGACGTGGACCTGAGACAAATGTTGGAGGGTGCATGTGTGTGCGGTACTCCGATTATGAAAATTACTGATCGTATTATTTGTATAATTTGTAACATTATCCTGTCTAATTGTGAGCCTCCGTGGCTTAGGCGGTAGCACGCCGGCCTCTCACCGCTGGGTCCGTGGTTCAAATCCCGGTCACTCCATGTGAGATCTGTGCTGGACAAAACGGAGGCAGACAGGTTTTTCTCCGGGTACTCCGGTTTTCCCTGTCACAATTTTATTCCAGCAACACTCTCCACTATCATTTCATTTCATCTATCATTCATTTAATCATTGCCCCAGAGGAGTGCGTCATGCCTCGGCAGCCGGCACATTTCATATCCTCGCCGCTAGATGGGGCTTCATTCATTCCATTCCTGACCCGGTCGGAGACTGGAAGCAGGCTGTGGATTTTCATTTTCATCCTGTCTAATTACAAGAAAGCAAGATGTGATAAAGTTTATTTAGAAAAGGCCCCGAAAAGAAAAGGAAAATTGAACACTTTAAAGTGATTAAAACACTAAGTTGACATAAAATGAATATTCTTTACAGATTGATTAGATAAACATGATTATTTTCGCGTGGGCGCGCGCGCGCGTGTGTGTGTGTGTTGAGCCATATTCTGAAATTTACTTTATTTCGATTAGTACGATTCCTCCAGTGTAATCAAGAACACTAAAAAGGAGAGTGATGAGTCGAGTTTTCTTCAAGCAGGCATTTTTAATAACGAAAATGTCAAACATTTTGTATTGTAAGAAAATAAAAACAGCTAGTCTTTAATATTTCGCTCTCATCATCACTATCATCATCTTCAGCTCCAGTTTCCCGGGTTTCTTCGTGCCAGAATATAGTTAGGAAGTACCGTATGTGAAGAGAATCTTTTAGTACACGTAAGCAGACTCCTTGTACTTTGTTATCGGTGACGCCAAGCTGTTTGAGGATGTCGTTAGTCAGCTTGAAAGCTTCAGGAAGGGATGCAAATTCCTTTCCCCGTACTGTTACCTGTATGCTGTCAAGTGACATTCATTAGTGGTTGGACAAAACCGATGAGTAATAAAATTTCTGCTTGTTTGTTCAAGTCCATAAACAGATATGATATGCTCAAATATATTCAACTAATTATTGTGTCCTGTAGAAGATACAAAAACCGCCTACTTGTAATGCAATCAAACAGTTTACAGCATGCTCCTTTTGTACCCATATACCGCTCTGGACTGACTTGTGTCGCAGTCATTTGCTTTAATCGCCCGTAGTGACAGTGGAAAACGTCTCAAACAAATCATCGATCACTAAGGAAGGACTGTGGTGAAATTCGGGAGTCCATCCCAATTTCTTCTGTAAACAAAACCGATTTAATTACATGAATGCATCTCTCTGCCGTATGACCAGCGTGCTGTTCACCGGCCAGCTGAGACCCCTGACGTCACTCGCTGGTGGCAGAGTGGGGGTATCGCTCCCGCCTGTTAACTTAAGAACGCCGTGGCTATGGTCATTGAACTCGGATTGGGATGATCCCATTCCTCCTTCGCTTTTACAAAAGTGGCTTACCTTTCGGCACAGTCTTTGTGATCTCTCATTAATAGACATTCCTAGAGTGCTAGTTCCGTTCTCTTGCTCTCTTGTCCTGGATTTGCACCTTTTCGCTGACAGTTCGACCAAAGCATACGGATGTTGTGCTTACATTGTAAGCCGCTCCCCCTTTTTCTCCAATTTGATATGTGCTAAATCTAAGGTTGCGCCTTTGAAACCCGTTTCATTACCTCGTCTTGAACTCTGTGCCGCACTACTTGCTGCCGAATTAGCTAACAAACTCAAACAAACACTCAACTGTAAGTTCTCGCACACATATTTTTGGACAGATTCCTCTATTGCTTTGGCATGGATTTCTAAACCTCCTTCTGATTGGCAAACTTTTGTAGCTAACAGAGTTGAGAAAATTCAAACTGTTTCTAAACCAGAACAATGGAACCATGTTTCTAGCAAAGACAACCCCGCCGACCTCATTTCTCGTGGTTGTTCACCTAAGTCACTATCTCAATCCTGTTTGTACTGGCACGGCCCTTCATGGCTTTCTGAAAGAATTCAAAACCGACCTTCCAACTCTAATTTCCCGTTAGAGGATATTCCTGAAATCAGCAAAAAAGCTTCTGCCTTTGTAACTGCCAACACTCCTTCCTTGTTGGAACGTTACTCTTCTTTTCAAAAACTAGTGCGCGTCACTGCTTATGTGCTCAGATGGAAATTTTTAGTACTAGATCAACCTCTATTCCCTCAGCCTTTTCTTTCGGCTGTTGAACTGCAAATTGCCACCATCAAAGTTCTTTGGCTCACCCAGAGAGAGGCATTCTCAGTCGAAATAAACATATTGGCTAAAGGTAAAACTCTCAAGAAACACAGCAGGCTTTTTGCCTTATGCCCTTTTCTAGATGGCGATGGTTTGTTAAGAGTGGGCGGCAGACTTTCTCTTTCTGACTTCTCTGATGGAAAAAAGCACCCTATTATCCTTCCGTCTAAACATCATGTTACTCGGATAATCATTCGTCAGTTTCATTATCAAAACTTGCATGTTGGTTCTAGAACCCTTCTATGCTTGATACGGGAAAAATACTGGCCTATTAATGGTTTACACGAAGTCACTTCTGTTATACATAAATGTATTACTTGTTTCAAAGCTAAGCCTAAACCTAATCAGCAACTCATGGCTGACCTTCCCCCATTTCGTTCAGCTCCCTGCAGGCCTTTTTCCTTCACCGGCATTGATTACGCCGGTCCGTTTATGTATCAACAAAATCACCCCCGTGCTAAAAGGAAAATCCTTGGAAAACTATACGTTTCTCTATTTGTCTGTATGGTCACTGGCTCTATTCATCTTGAGCTCGTAACTAGTGCCTCCACCTCATACTTTCTTTCCGCTTTCTCTAGATTCATTTCACGAAGAGGCATTCCTTCAGAAGTCTTCTCTGATAATGCCAAAACCTTTGTTGGAGCTTCGCAGCAATGGTATAAAGCCCTTTGTTCCCCTCGTGCGAAAGAACAAATCTCCAATTACTCGCACTTAAACCAATTCAAATGGCATTTCATCCCTCCTTATGCTCCCCATCATGGCGGACGATGGGAATCTTGTGTGAAACTCACAAAAAATCATTTAAAGAAAACTCTAGGCTCTAGTATTGTAACTTACGAAGAATTCAATTCTTTAATTATACTCATTGAGGGAATTGTCAACTCACGACCTCTTTCTCCTCTTTCCAACGATCCTTGTGATTTCCTTCCTTTGACTCCAGGTCATTTTCTGGTGGGCAGTTCCTTAGCTGCGTCTCCTCCGTTGCTTGATCGTAAACTTGATCTGTCTTTGCCTATCTTGTGGAGAAAGATAAAATCCCTTAAGGCTCAATTTTGGAAGAGATGGAGACTTGAGTATTTTCACTCGCTCCAAAGGAGGAACAAGTGGCAGCTCTCTCAGCCTAACCTTCAGGAGGGTGATTTGGTTCTTCTCAAAGACCCAAGTCCTCCTCTTGTATGGAAAACTGGTCGTGTTATAAAATGCTATTATGGCAGAGGTGCTAGAGTTCGAGTGGTCAAACTTAAAACTTCATCAGGACACTGTGTTCGTCCTATTTCAGTCATTTGCCCTCTGCCACTCTAGCTCTTCTCTCTCATGTTATTTTTTTTTCTCTGTTGCCCCTCTGGCAGTATGTTCACTTTTCAGTGAAATTTACAAAGTTCACTTATTTTTATTATAACATAACCTCTCACCTGTCATGTCATTCCATTTTTCTTCAATCTGTTCTTGCTAGCACGTGTTCCATGACACTGTAATGATTTCCGGAACTAATGTTGGTCACGAGGTTCATTTTCAGTTGGCCCCTTGCTCTGATTGGCCTCAGCAGTTTTCGAGAATTTTCCATGCTCTCGGATTGGCCGACGCCACCTGTCCGCATCACGCATTCCGCGTGATCTCCGGTATATAGCCTGCCCTGGCCTACATCAACCGCCTGTCTCCAGCAAGTCACAATGCCAGTCACTCATCTTTAGCCGTCTTCACGCTTGAATGTGTCTCAACGCTGTGTGCTAATACATCGCAAAATGCTTCTAGTCAAACCGGCAGTGCATTCTATAATCTACGAAATCTACATAAGTTAACATCGTTACTTGGCCTACGTCAGTTTGTCGTGAGCAAAAACGATAAACAAGTTTTCTTCTGTGCTGAGCACGAAGTCTTCAACATTTCCAAGACGGCAAAAAGTGATCAAAACCGAGTTCTACGAAATCTATATAAGTTTACATCGATAGTTGGCCTACGTCAGTTTTGTGCTGGGCACGAAGTCTTCAACATTTCCAAGACGGAAAAAAGTGATCAACACGTTCTTCCTCCATTTCTATTATGTGGAAATTCCTCTACACCAACGCCAACAAGCTAAGTGTTTATTATAACCTAAAACATTTCTAAACTTAAAAATGTATCTTTCCTTTTTTTTTAGGGTTATGTCACATGGCTTAAATAACTTGTCAAACCATGCCAAACTAAACTTATTTCCTTCTATTAAGTGGTTTAAGCATGTATTATGCCTTTAAATTGTGGGCTATGAGAAAACAATTATTCTCTCTCTTTCACATGTTAACTATCCTTGAAAACAAATCATCTTTTTCTCTATTTTTGTATAAACTATTGGGCTTAACACCAGTTCACCTCTCTGACGAAGTGAATGGCTTGTTCTCTACTTAATCTATCAAGGTGTTTTTGGGAATACTCCAATTTCAATTGTAAACAACCTCGCCTTGTAACTATCAGGCGACTAGTGGGATGTTATCCCTACTGGCATGTAAATATTGATTTTTCTGTTAAATAAACTAGCCTACCCTCGGTGTGCAGTCCTAGGCTAGATTTTAAGCTATTATTGAGTACTTTAGTTACTCGCTAATTTACCCTGCATTGTTCTACTTTAGACTACTGGCCACAAAGTGGTTACTTATTCTCAGGGTTGTTGGCATTCAAACTTATGAAATCTTGTTCGCTTGTTGTCGGCCTGTCAAAGGTCACATTTCTATTACATATTTATATATTTATTGTTAATCTTTTGAAAGCTTATGAAATCTTGTTCGCTTGTTGTCGGCCTGTCAAAGGTCACATTTCCATTACATGTTTATATATTTATTTATTGTTAATCTTTTGAAAGTTGGTTTTTGAATAAAATACCACTGTTATTGGCAAACTGTTTCCATTGCTATTTACTCATCAATGTTCAATCTGTTCCTACTTAGTAAAGTTCATTTGCTTATTAGACTAGAAGCTTCACTTCTAGTCCTTCCCGAAAAAGGAGGTCTCGCATTGACAGATCCTATCCACTTGGTACATATGCTGGACTAGCAGGATGTTGAGATTTACACCCTCCTATGAAATGTGTACTGCAGATTCTAGATGATTTTGAAGGTGTCCACAAAGTACCATCTGCCCTATAAAACAAATTGTGTAAATGTGGCAAATTTATGTAAACATACCTTTTAAAGTATGGGCAATCTGTAAATGCAAATATTATTTTGAACACATTTTGTAAAATTTGACTTGGATCTGTATTAGGCCTATATTTATTTGAATTTCTATTGTAACGAGTTCAAATTATTTTGTGACTATCTGGTTTCATTATAATATGTTTGTAGGACTATTTAAAATACTGTAATGCTTTTTTATTTAATGTTTATGTATAACTACACACTTCTAATATATTTCTGTAGGCTATTAATATTTTGTTCCTATTTTTTGTCATGTACCAGGGCCTATTTCTGTAAATATAATGTAATCCACTAGCCTTTCGAATCCATTTCGTGAGGTCGGGGAGGAAATCTAAAAAAAATCACACTTTGCTCGGTATTAAGGTATCTGTTATTTAATTATTAAGGCTATCATTAAGACTACTGTGTGATAGAATATCTCCATTATGATGTTTGTGCTTTAAAAATATGGCCTACTGGTGCGGACCTTACCTTGGAAGTATAGCATTACTGTAATTATTTTGGTTGTTACTGTTAACCTATTTGTAAAAGTCATGGTTAGTATAGGTTCTGTACTGTGTAATTTAGTATTAATTAAAATATTGAAATTCCCCATTACTTACTTCTTGCGATTTACTGCTAAAATCCACTGTCTTTTCAAATCCATTTCGTGAGCTCGTGATGGAAAACTATAAAATTTCACACTTTGCTCTGTATTGCAGTATCTATTATTGCAGCCAACAACACAGCACATAACATTGCCAGAACGTTTTGACATTTTTTAAATAATAATCTGAAGACAACACTATAAAATATTGAATAAACACATGTAAAAATTCACTCTTATTGCATCGTCTTACGATCAGCTGTTGATAAACAAGACCGTGTGTAGTTCACGTAGTATCCACCCGCAGCAGCACCCTGCAGAACGCACGGTGCCTGAGTACTTCGGTTTTCCGAAGCCCGTATACTTATGTTGTGATGTACCAGCAATGAGTTATTATATGTACTGTATAATGTTGTATGTCTATTCCTTATCATTCCCGTTTCCAACGGGGTCGGGGATGAGATGCGATGGAAGTATTTGTGGCGGATGGTTTGTACGGCCAGATGCCCTTCCTGACGCCAACCTCGTGAGAGGAGTTAATGAGGCATGGCATGAATGAAGATGAATGAAACTGGGCAAGGATATGGAAGGAAGCGGCCGTGGCCTGTCAGAAGGTACCGTCCCAGCATTTCCCTGGAGTTGAAAATGGAGAAACCACGGAAAACCATTTCAAGGATGGCCCGACGGTGTGGTTCGAACCCACATCTACCAAGTCCGCAGATAGCCCCATGGCCTAGCGCTACGCGTTAGCGAGCGTAGTTACCGCTATCGGTAACACAGATAATAATAATAATAATAATAATAATAATAATAATAATAATGACAGTAATATCACAGATTGACGTGATACTTGATTCTCAATCTAAATTTTCCAGTGTATATTGACTCAAAGACTTGTTCTTTTTTGAATGCTCAATTTTTGTTTTTCCGTAATTTTTGTTTATACTGTATTATAATAATTATTAGTTTTATTTAATTTTATGTTTGATTAATTTTCGGTCTTTTCAAATTTAGGTGTCCACATCTAAATTTTAAATCCCATTCAAAATGTGTATACTTTAATCTGTGTTAAGAGGGGCAGATGACCTCGTAGTTCCGCCCCTTAAAACAACAATAACTAACTATACTTGATTCGGCAATGCGTATCTTGTAGACTGAGTTGTACAATTTCTATTAGAAACTAAAGATGATGATGATGATAATAATAATAATATAACAAATAATAATAATAATAATAATGATAATAATGCACTAACATGCCTCTCTCTTTCCTTTGCCTATCTCTTTCTTAGCCTCGTGAGGCAAATCTGAGAAAAGGTGGGTTTGATTCCTACCTCAGCCTTCCTGGAAGTGGTTTCCTGTGGTCTCTCACTTCTACTCCAGGAAAATGCCGGGATGGTACCTAACTGAAGGCCACGGCCGCTTCCTACCCAAATCCTACCTCAATTACAAATACTCACACTAGTACAGACATCACAGTGACACAGGTTATCAGACAACTTCTACACACACCCAAGTTTACTGGGCTACATGAATACAATGTCGCAAAGCTCCTAGAAGAGTTAACAATAACAACAACATCTGGTGCCTTACTGACAGTGAGCAGGGGTCCTTGGTTTGACATCATCAATTGTTTTAATTTCTCTCCACTCTCCCTTTGTATATAAACTAGCAACCCGCCGGAGCTTTGCCCGGTATCTTGAACAGTTTACCCAGCGTAAGCTTAAAAGGCGCACGGACGGCAGGTTTTTCTACGACTCGATTCACTGAGATCGTTACTGCTCGGCTTCTTTTGGTCATGAATGAATGTTTTTCTACAGAAACCTTACTCGAGAAATCCTTTACAGAACGGTGAAACCGCACCAAAATCCATCCAGTGGTTCTCGAGATTACCCGTGACATCCAAGAATCGGGGACTACGCACTATCTGTAGACGTGAGTGAGACAGCAAGTGAAGCCTGCAATGATAACTAATTCTCAAAGCAAACGGAACGACAGCCATAAACTGCTCTGTGATGCTCGACATTTACAGTGCAAGCAGCCGTCATAACTCACTTGTATTGCAAGCTTACAGCGATGAGGAGACCACTTATTGTAGCATCGTCAGTATTTATGGGTGAAATGTATCTCATTGGTTAAAGAATAACTCCCACGTCACAATAATGATGTTCCCAGCCAACACTAACAGCTTGTGTGGTACGTCCTCCATCATCTTGACACCAAGAAAGAAAGAAAGAAAGAAAGAAAGAAAGAAAGAGAGGAAGAAGAGAAGAGAGGAAAAGAAGAAAGGAGGGTGGGAAGATAGACAGAAAGAGAGGAAGAAAAATACGAAGTTGGGAAGGAAGACAGGAAGGGAGAAAGACAGAAAGGAAGGAAGGTAAGAAGAAAAGGAAGGAAGAAAGAAAGGATGGAAGGAAAGAAGAAGGAAAAAGAGAAAGAAAAGTTGGAGGGAAGGAAGAGAGGAAGGAGGGAAGAAAGAAAGAAAGAAAGAAAGAAGAGAAGAGAAGGAAAGATGAAAAGAGAAAGGAAGGAAGAGAAGAAAGAAAGGTAGGAAGAGAAGGAATGAAGCCAGAAAGGAAGAAAGAAAGAAAGAGGAAGAAAGAGAGGGCGGAGGGAAGGATGAAAGGAAGGGAGAAAGAAAGGTAGGAAGAGAAGGAAGGAGGGGAAAAAGAATGGAAGAAAGGAAAGAAAAGAAAAAGAGAGGAAGAAAGAAAAGAAGGTGGGAAGGAAGACAGGAAGGCAGAATGAAAGATAGGAAGAGAGGTAGAATGAAAGGAAGGTGGGAAGGAAGACACGAAGGGAGAAGGAAGGTAAGAAAGAAAGAAAGAAGGAAAGAAAGAAAGAAAGAAAGGAAGGACGGAAGGAAGGAAGGGAGGAAGGAAGAAAGGAATAACACAATAGGATGTGCACAGTCTTAAAATGACAACTTTGGAATTGGCTTCACCTCAAGATCTATACCAGGTGGCTGAAGCATTACTATTAGTCTATTATTATTTTTAGCCTACTTTTCACATTTTGCAAAATTGAGGAAAAAGTAGACTTATGAGATCGATCTGGGAAAATGTGTGTATGTATGTTTGTCTGTCTGTCCTTCTGTCTGTCTGTCTGTCTGTCTGTCCTTCTGTCTGTCTGGCTGTGTGTGTGTTCTCCCCCCTATCAACTCCTAAACGGCTACAGCAATCGAAACCAAGTTTAGTATGAGTAAAGATGTATACCGGAATATCTCAAGCCCATATTTGAAAATGATGTCGGTGCTACCAACTGCTGAAAAAAGCATTAGAAATTTGAGCTCCATGTTGGATATCTTGGAAGGTATGCATGTAGATAATACTATTTCAGTTTAATTTCCAGGAGGCCATACATGACAGTGTTGCCAAAATAATTTTAAGCCTTCCGATAGGTCCAATTTTTAAATGCTTATAACTTCTACACTATTAATTGGATTTCAACCATATTTCGTATGTAATATGTGTACATAAACACATATGACTGAGTGTATTCTTAAGAGCCACCAGGGCTGCCAACTGTTAATAATTGCTCTCTATATATTTTTTTAAAATCCAAATACCAATATATCAGAAAGTATGCAAGCCGACAGCTTTTAACTACGCACACGTATAGTACCTGACATTTTAGATTAATTTGGACTAACTTATATACGTCAGTTCTACCAACATGATTCTAAGCCTCCTGATAGGACCAATTATTTTTAAATACATGTAACTTCTATACTATCAGTTGGATTTCAACCAAATTTCATATGTTCTATGTGTAATATAACAGATATAACTATAAGTATTCTTAAGAGTAATCAGGGCTGCCAACTGTTAATAAATGCTGTCTATATTGTTTTTACCCTAATATCAATATATCAGAAAGTATGCAAGCCAACAGCTCTATACTTTGCACACGTATAGTACCTGACATTCTAGATTCATTTGGAGTAATTAATATAAGTCAGTGCTCTCAACATGATTCTATGCCTGCTGATAGGTCCAATTTTAAAGTACATGTAACTTCTCTACAAATAGATTTCATCCAAAATTGGCACAACAAGATATCATAATATTTCAGATTATTTCTGACCAGCACACGCATGACATTGTTGCCAACATGCTCTTACACGTGCTGATAGATCCAATGTCTAACTGCATGTAACTTAAAATGGAACTAAGAATATGTTCAGTCACCAGGGCTGCCAACTGTAGTGCTCTATTAGGCTACATTATACCAGGTATATTTCGAACTAATTTGACATTTTGATATTACCAACTTAATTTCGTCATTATTCTAGATAGATTCATATACTGTAGATTAATCATTGGCATGAATCTCAATTTTAAGAAAAGTAGTCTCTTTAGTTCGCCACGGAACTTCTTGTTTATTTATGTATTGTTTCGGTCATGTATGGGCCATGCTTGGCAGTCCTCACTCTTTATGCAACTTTCTTCTTCTGTTGTGTGTAGGATGTCCATTTTTGTCACCAGCCCCAACCCTCCATCCTGGAAAGCTCTCACGTCCCTAACCCGGAATGGTTGATGATGATTGTTTTAGGGGGTGAAACATCCTCAATAGATGTATTATTATTCTCGTGAGCCTATAGTTGTTGCTACGCAGCTGGCACACAGCCCGTTAGTGCGTTGTTCAAGGTCGGACGGTTCAACGTCCCCACGCAAAGGACATCTCAGCCTTCTCCACAGTCTTGTGAAACCTCCCACTATCAAGCTTATACACGAGCTTTCATTTGCATGTCAAAAGGGAAAATCGTCCACTTTAACTTAGCAATCCTATATAGGAGTCACCCATAAAATACGTTCGCTAAAATGCCAACCCTCTCCAAATGCAACAAGTTGTAACAAATCCTAATACCCCCTACCTCCCAGGGGCGTAAAACTCCTCGCAAACTTGGGAGAGTCAAATTTATAAACTACGGTTGCCTACCTAGCAGGGAAAACTTCTGTTTTAGTTTAACCCGTTAAGTGCTTCGCCCGTCTATATGCGATGCATAACAACTTTTCTTTTTCATATTCTCCATTCGTTTTCGAGTGCCGAGTCGATCCCTGGTATGTTCTGCCATCTATTGGGCATTATGTAGTATACTGGAGTTTGGATATTTGCTTCCGGAAGTAACTAACCGAGCATTTTGTAGACGTCTGTCCTCTAGTCTACAGCTGGAGTTCATCTCAGATACAAACAAACATGGCGGAATAATAAGCAAATTCTTCACGCCACGTTGTAATTTCGGATCAAAGAATCTTATTATATAATAAGCTAAGGTGTATGTTTCACAAAAGTCAAGCTGCTAAACCAGAGGGAGTTAGAAGGTGCGGTTTGTACGAAAATCTTCCAAATCGTCTCAATAGTACAGGAGAAATCTTGCACGCCACAAACCTAGAACAATAATTGTTGAGTTTTATTTCACTGGGCGTGAAAGCCAATATACCATCTTTTGGAAGCCTTCATAGGGAGGTTATGGCTGCTTGAGCTTTTAGATCTCGCAGTAAAGAGGCATAGGTGCGTTTCATAAAAAGGGAGGTACCACGCAGTTCGCTATTCCTATGGTCCGGGCGGGGACACCAAGAGCCCGCCGATGAGCCAGATTGGTGTCCTAGGCGAAACCCCACACAAGACACGGCACAAACCTAGACAAATTGCTGAATTTTACATCAACAGCTTTGGTGGCGTAGTCGGTAGCATGCTGAAAGTATGCCTTCCTTCGGAGGGTGCAACTATCCCTCTTCTGCATCATATGCTGGCTTTTCATGAAATGCCTAGAATTTTCATGAAATGACAAATTTCACTATCTGACTACGACAGATAAATCACAGTTACGGTGTCTGCCAGTGTCGACAACTTAACGACGTCGCTGCGCTTACAAGAAGGAACGAATCACCAGATATGACATAAGACAGGAGGCTGTCACTCAGTTTCTGTGTGCTCACAGAATATAGAAGCAGTGTGGACCGCATTCTTTAGGAATCAGGACCGGTCTTTTAGGTCTTTTTGAAGGTATTAAAGTAAGTCCATTTAGTTTGTTATGTCCGAAGCATCCATTTACTTTCTCAGTTGAAGTGAACAGACATACAATATAACTAAAATCTTGCAGGAAACGTTTACTTCATAGCTCGACATATCAAGGTTCATATCGTTAATGGTTAAGTGGCTAGGACGGTAGCCTTTGCTTTTAAAGACGCATGGTTCGACTCCCGGCCATGTCGTAGACATTTAAATCCCTACTGTTAATTCTGAAATGATTTCGTCTGGACAGGGAAGCATGGACAGCTGCATCAAACCAGTCAAAAGACTGAAGACTCAAACAACAACACTGTTAAATCTCAGCAATTTTTCTAGGTCTATGCCTTGTCTTGTGTGGGGTTTCACCCAGGAACACCAAGCTGGCTCATTAGCGGGCACTTGGTATCCACGCCCGGACCCCCACAGGAATAGCGAACTGCGCAGTACTTCCCTTGTTATGAAGCTTGAGCTTTTAGCTCTCGCAGTTAAGAGGCGCATGTGCGCTTCATAAGAAGGGAGGTAGTGCACAGTTCACTATTAATTCACTGGCCGTGAAAGCCAATATAACAACACTGTTAGTTCATATTCGGAGAATGGTTGATTGTGATATCATCATTCATTCCATCCTCAAGTCGACGCGCAGGTCGCCTACGAAAGTGAACCAGCATCAATCCTCTCCGGATGCCACACACCGTTGTCGTCGTCCCGGCCAGCTATGGACCACGTTAATCCTACTGCTGTACTTTCTTCATCGAACTTTAATATTTGCCCAGTAGCGTGTCATTCGTTCTCGATGGTGTTGCTTACCGCCTTCACTCCACGTCTTAACTTACTTGTTTTAAATTTAGTCATCAACCCTGTACAGGTTAGTGGTCTATATACAGTACTAGTGGTTTGAGCCCTGCGGTGATGAGTCAATTTTGGATTATATATAATAGATGAGACTTTCCAAGTCGATATGCTCGTAGAAATATCGAATATAGCTCATTTTGCGCGTATCAACGCGAGGAGCATTCTAGGAAGTGGGAACCGAACCCCGCGTTCTAAGGCCCTAAAACGAACGGTTTTCGAGATATTGCCAGAAAACTATCCCCAGTCTGCGAAATTTCAGCGGTTGCCATAGTAACGTTGATCTGTTTCTCAGAGGGAACACAGTTATTTGGGAATATCTCCGAAACCGTTGCTTCTAGAAACTTAAAAAGTGTGTTTCGAGGTCCCCACAGGACCTCCGAGTATTGTTTCTCGTATCTGGCGGCTTAAAATGAGCTAAATCCCATCTTTGTACCGACTGTCCTTGCTCAGTACCAAAGGGCCGAAAAAAGTCACTTACAAATTGAATTTTCAAAAACCGTTTCTTAGTAAGCCTCTACATACTCGGATCAACCAACATGCAAAATTTCAGCTTTCTAGGTCTAGTGGTATGAGCCCTGCGGTGATGAGTCAATTTTGGATTATATATAATAGATTCACTATAAGGGCAATAATTGTCAACATTGCTGATGGTTAAATCTTTCGGCTTTATATTAACGAATTTTATTTTGGAAGTGCTAACATTAGTCTACTGAAATCCAAATATTATCTCTTTATCTCCTTGACCTAAAGTACATGAAACATTTTTTTAAAATAAAAACTATTAATATTAAAGAGTTTAAAAAATGCTAGGCCCAATAAAATTATATTTAAAAATAAATAAGATTATAAAAATTAATTGTAATACTTTTATATCCTTAATTTTAAGAACATGTAAATGTTGAAGAAAAGAAATATGTAAATTAATAATACCGTAATTAATATTAGGGTAAAAAATTAAAATTAAGATAAATACGAATAAACGATCTCCAATAATATTCTGTCATTCGTTTCTGAATATCGTCACATGGTGATGTTGTTGTTCATTCGTTTGGGGGATTTGCGACATCGTGATCATGTAGCCCCGTGAACCTGTGTGTGTGTGTGTGTGTGTGTGTGTGGGATTTGTCTGATAATATGTGTTATTGTGATGTCTGTAGTAGTGTGCTGACACAAGGACAGGGAAGGAGGTAGCAGTGGTATTGAGCTCATCCCCACAAATGCATGGAGTAGATGGTTGAACTCACGTCCTCCTATTTTTGCTTAACAAAGCTAAGTGTACTCCATCCCAAACTTCAGGCCAGATTTTAAACTCTTAGCAGAATCGGGAATCAAACCCGGCGTGAAAGTGAAGAATGCTATCCATTACAGCACGAGGTGGTCATTTTGGGTGGCGGCCAAGAGGTCAAGAATCCCTGCTATGCGGCAAATATAGCAGACTTGGCGGATACATTATTCATCGCCAGTAAGTGCTGAGTTCGATATTGAGCACGCCATAACATGCCGCAGATCGCCAGCAAGGAATATGCTGCACAACTATTGTAATTTATACCGAGTGTACAATATTAGATCCTTGGTGCACTCAGCCTCGTGAGGACAATTCAGTAGAGAGAGGGGCCATATTAGAAGTGGTATGTGTGATTTCCCCACCTCTACTCCAGGCGAAGATGACGCCCAACTCAAGAAAACATATCGATACATTTCGCAAGTGGCAGTCACCGCAATAACACAGATTATTAGACAAATTCGTCACATCCAAGGACACGAGAATGATGATCACGATTCCCCAAACCCTAAGTGAAACAAAACAAAACAACAGAATCCGTTGAAATGTTAAAAAATACAATGAAACGAAATAAATAGAGAGAGAAAGAAAGAAAGAAAAAAAGAAATAAGAGATACATAACCCAAGATAAAGAAAGAAAAAAAAAGAAAGAAAGATATAAAGATATAAAGAAAAAAGTGATAAATGAATCAATAAATAAATAAATAAATGAAGAAAGAAAGAAAGAAAGAAAGAAAGAAAGATATAAAGAAAAAAGGTGATAAATATTTAATAAATGAAGAAAGAAAGAAAGAAAGAAAGAAAGAAAGATATAAAGAAAAAAGTGACAAATAAATAAATAAAGAAAGAAAGAAAGAAAGAAAGAAAAAGGGAAAGGAAGAAAAAAGGAACGTAATATGTTTTTGTTGATTCATTTAGGAGTGTAGCGACATCGTGGTCATATAGCCCTGTGCACTTGGGTGTGTGTGGAACTTGTCTGATAACCTGTGTTATTGTGATGGCTGTACTAGTGTGTGTATTTCTAATGGACTAGGATTTGTGTAGAAGGCAGCTGGGACTTGAATATAGGAGCCATCCCAGCATTTGCCTGGAGTAGAAGTGGGGGAATCCACGGAAAACCACTTCCAGGATGACTGAGGTGTAAACAAACCCACATCTTCTCAGTTTGGCCTCATCAGGCTCAGTGAACCTCGTTCCATTCCTCGGATCAGAATTATGTTTCTTGGGAAAGCCGGCATATGGCGTTGAGGAATATTTTGGGTAACCAGCTGACAGGCGTGCCAACTCTGGTGTACGACATAAGAGCAAACTTTGGGACATCCTGTGAATACCAAAATAAATGCTAAAGGCATCCTTGATGATGGTGCTAGACATTGCAACAGTTAAGTCCCCTGTGATTTAGAATCATTCTCAATCGTCATTCCACTGAGTAGCAAGGGATATAATCTGGCCAACGCCTCCACTGCATTGCAATCATTCTGGTACGAGCAACTCCCCAAGGTATGGCTACATCTCTGCTATTACAGGGCGATCGATCTTATGTGTCATTCCAAAAGATGCATCGATAATATTTACAAGTAATGACCAACCAGAACAAGCACCAAATGATCAGGGAAATATTTCTGCTCGATCATTACAGAAGAACTTCCTAAGCGCCATTTATGCAAAAGTATAGAGGCTTGAACATTCAATTTGCTAATGTTAGCCACAAACGGGCGTACCAGAAGTGAAAGGCGGTTGTTTGGTTATGTTTAATATACGCATGCAAATAAGTTTTGCATAATACTTGAAAATAAAAATCCACAGCCTGCTTCCAGTCGACCGACCGGGTCAGGGATGGAATGAATGATGCCCCCATCTAGCGGCGAGGATTTGAACTGAGCCGGCTGCCGAAGCCTGTCACACTCCTCTGAGGCAATGATTAAATGAATGACATGAAATGAAAATGATAGTGGAGAGTGTTGCTGGAATGAAATTTTTTGACAGGGAAAACCCGAGTACCCGGAGAAAAACCTGTCTGCCTCCGATTTGTCCAGCACAGATCTCAAATGGAGTGTTTGGGATTTTTACCACGGACTCAGCGGTGAGAGGCCGGCGTGCTGCCACCTACGCCACGGCGGCTCTGCATAATCCTTGTTGAGGGATATTCGGAGACCGCATTCTCAGGAACGTGTGAGTTTGAGTCTTCAGTCCTTTGACTGGTTTGATGCAGCCTTCCAGGCCTCCCTGTCCTGAGCTAATCGTTTCATCTCTACCACACCTTACATCCGAGACAATCTGTTTGGTCTACCTCTACAGTTCTTGTCCTCGACCCTTCCTTCCATAACTAAGTTTGCTATTCCTGGGTGTCTTAATATGTGTCCTACCAACCTATCTCTTCTCTTCATTAGCAGTCGTCAGAAACATCTCTCCTCTCCTACTCGTCTTAATAAAAAAATAACCTCTGGCTCTACAGCCCATGAAGGACCTAGGCCTACCAAGTGACCACTTGGCCTGCAGATAGTGGGGTGACGCGTGGTCAGCGTTAATCTTGGTTTTCGTGACCGGGACGTTGCCTCACTGTAAGACAGGTCCTCAATTGTCCTCACGAGGCTGAGTGCACCCTTTTCAAGCGCTCACGTCAGTTTCTAAAATCACTGAACGAGCCGGGAATCAAACCCGGGGCTTCCAGGTGAGAGGCAGGTGCGCTACCCCCTAGCCTACGGGGCCAGCACCACTCCTATTAATCCTTCTTCATTTGTTAATGTATCCATCTGATCTCCATCATTCTCCTGTAACACCACATTTCAAACGCTTCTATTCTCCTCTTTTCTGCTGCACCAATAGTCCAAGTTTCACTTCCATAAAGCGCTACACTCCAGATAAAAGGTTTTCAAAAATGACTTCCTAATACCTAAATCTGTATTCGATGTGAACAGATTCCTTTTTTGTAGAAATGCTTTCCCTGTCTGAGCCAACCTACATTTTATATCCTCTTTGCTTCGTCCATCACTGGTTATTTTGCTTCCTAAGTAACAGACCAGAAGGCTCCTACTCCCTTTAGCTTGTCGCCTGCCAATTTGATGTCAGAGGTTTCTGATTTATTTCGGCTGCATTCCAATATTCTTGTTTTACATTTATTAATTTTCATCATGAATTCTTTCCTCAAGACGGAGTCCATACCATTCAAAAACTCATCCAAATATTTTAAGAAATTTATAGTAAAATGATTCATATATTTCCACTAAAAGATAGGCCTCGATAATGCAGAATGCCACACGCTTTATTTTATTTTTTATTACTAGATTCTACATTCCGTGTGTATTTAGGGGTGAGGAATACAAAGTCTTTATACTGATCGTCCGCTCATCAACTATACAAAGATTCCTGGACCATGGATTGAAATCACCTGATTTAGAGGGCACATTCCAAAGTCAATGAAACAAGAGAAAACGGACCCAGCTCAGGAATCCCTCGGAATACCGATTTCTAAAAAATTTTTCGTCACAATTCCTTATGGGATGATTGGATGGTTGGTTTCTGAGTTTAGAGGCTGCGACAACGTGGTCTTGTAGCCCCGTATACTTTGGGTGTGTGTAGAATCTGTCTGATAACCGGCGTTAATTGTGATGGCTGTATTAGTGTGTGTTATCTGTTTTTAATTCAAGTAAGGACTGCAGACATTCGATTTTCAAGTAGTTCCAACTTTTGCTACCAAACGCCAGCTCCTGGCGACGAACGTTGGAACTTAAGAGCGTCAGTCAAATCTAACCTATAATTTATATTCACACAAGTGCAATTAGTGGAAGGTTCTTTATCATGCCATAAATCTATGACATGGGACCACCGGCTTTACTTCCCCTCCGAAGGAAGGCATACTGAGGGATTTTAACGCTCTTAAAAATCCGAGGACTTCGGCCGGGTTTGAACCCGCGACCTTGCGCATAGAAGCTCAGCATGCTACCGACTATGCGACCGACGCATAAGAAATGTTAGCTGTTCTTCAATAGAATGATTTTGAATTTAAAAATTCTGACTGATTTAAATTCTCTATTTGATTCTAATAATTTGCACAACCACGGACATTTAGACAAGGGATTAGTGTGGAAGACGTGTCTTACCGAGTGCGAGCGTTAAATGTGGCAACGTGCTGTTATTCTTTTCTTGGCTGCCAAAAGACAAACACCGGTGGACATCCATCGGAGAATGACGAATGTGTATGGGGCAGCATGCCTGTCAAAAAGCACCTCAGTCCGCACCACGCCCTAAGTGTGGTTTTCCACACTAACCCAGAAAAATACCTCATTCGTAGGCTCAAATAATTACAATTGCACACATTGTTACATTCACCTCAATAACGTAGGTTATCAGTAGAGCCCTGCTTGCCACAGAGGGTGAGTGGTTATCGTGTCGGACTACCAACCCCAAGCTTGCAGGTTCGCTACTTGACCGTGGTAAGTGATTTTTGAAAGGCAACAAAAATCACGGCACGCATGTCATACGTTGTTGGCATGTTAAAGAACCCATTTGAATTCAGTAGGCCGTGTTCATAATGGCAAAACTAATCTCGGGATTTTCCGCTAACACAAAGTTCCTCCATTCTCTACTAGAAACCGCTGTAGTGTCAAGGAATTATGTCTAACATCCTTGCCTTCCATAGCGACGAAATTTGACATGCAAGCTGCCCTCTGGGCGCAAAATACAAAGATTGCACCCGAGGCCATACGATATTATTATTATATAATAGTAGAGGCCAGCTCGGATTTTAAAAAATACGAGCCTTACAGTAGTCGCATATGATGTGTAACATCTGACATACGCAGAAACCTCACGTGAAATTGTTGATACACCGGTATTTTATAGTATTATGGGCACAAATATTAATCTATTGTAAAAGGGAGTGTTGCACAGATATTTTAGTTTATAATACGGAACTCATTTTATTATATCATTTGTAGCTTCCACCAGCACTAGCCTAAATAAAGAATACGATATGGATCAACTAGATTAATAGATGCAACACCGCTCATAGCCTTAAATTCCTTATAAACAGGTTCTCTTGATTCACAGACCAACACGTAATTTCATATGGATTCTGTTAAAATGAGTCATATTGATATGATAATTATCGTTTAAAATGATAATCTGGTAGCAAAAATATCTACCCCGTCCGGGATTCGAACCCAAGATCTCTAGATTCACAGTGATAAGCAGTAACCCCACGGCTATTTCGACAACGCAAATTTGTGCACAAGATGGTGCCTTATTTCCACGTTCCAATAATACTGCATTACGGAATTAAGTTTCATTTATATTTTGCTTGTTTCGATAATGATCCTGAGTGACATTGAGTTTAAAGTGCCTTATGCCAATGCAATGCCGACTACTTACAATGTTTGATATTAAGGCATTTTACCATTTAAATACTGATACGAAGACTTCGAACATGTACCATGTCATTTGTTTAATCACTTGACACCAGAGTTCGCATGAGCGTTTTCCGTTCAGTATGTCATATACATTCCACATGGCCGAGAGTGCGTCATGGTATCAATTTTCGACACCGCGCGCTGATTGTTTCTCTTACCAGTGCCAGCTGGATCGATCGATCGAGTTGGCAGTGCGTCTTATACTTCCGTTCGATCCACCACTGCCAGCTAGGGCACACTTCCATTCGATCGATCGAGCGGGCAGTGCATACTTCCGTTGTCCACCACTGCCAGCTAGGACACTTCCGTTTGATCGATCAAGCGGGCAGTGCATACTTCCGTTGTCCACCACTGCCAGCTAGTACACTTCCGTTTGATCGATCGAGCGGGCAGTGCATACTTCCGTTTGATCCACCACTGCCAGCTCGATCGTTCCGATCCACTTCCGTCCCCAATTTTCAAAATCACTCCCACAAAACTATCCAGCAACCGAGCGGAAAGATGTTACACACCAAGAAACGTTATCCCCATCCGCACGACTGTTATGCGAATCTACTGGCATTTTTATAATATTTTAATTAGATAAAGCGTCAAGTATTAAAGCAACACATTTACACATTTGAGGAGAAAGTCCATCCCTAGGCTGTGTGCAGTATGTCAAATGAATGTTACACAGCCAGAATTGCAACCCTTTTCAGTTCGCAATGTTAATTATGCATAATGACATAATTTCAATGATATTAGCTTACATTTAAAACTCAGCAATTCTTCTAGGTTTTTGCCGTGTCTTGTGTGGGGTTTCGCCTAGGACACCAAGCTGACTCATCGGCGGGCTCTTGGTGTCCCCGCCCGGACCCCCACAGGAGTAACGAACTGCGCGCTACCTCCCTTTATACAGTATAGAGTGCAACTGCACTCCTTGACTGCGAGAACTAAAAGGTCAAGCAGCCTGAACCTCCCTATGAAGGCTTCCAAAAAAGATGGTATATTGGCTTTCACGGCCGGTGAATTAAAACTCAGATGCAGTTGCACTCTATATAAAGGGAGGTAGCGCGCTGTTCGTTACTTCTGTGGGGGTCTGGGCGGGGAACCAAGAGCCCGCCGATGAGCCAGATTGGTATCCTAGGTGAAACCCCACACAAGACACGGCACAGACCTAGAAGAATTGCTGAGTTTTAATTCACCGGCCGTGAAGGCCAATATACCATCTTTTAACTTACATTTGTTATGAAAAAAAATGTCATAACGTCCGAGTCCTCCTAATGATATTCAAAAGTTCACATTGTATTCTAAAAACTATCCCCAAATTTACTCCAAACACTATCCGCAGCTTATTCGCTATTCGCACAGCCATGCAAACTATATCTGCATCCGCGCACAGCTTTAGTTATCAGACATACATAACACACACAAAATTACACAGGGATGATGACCAAGATGTCCCTAGTTCCTAAAATGAATCTACAACAATCCATCTAGATAAGATCCAAGCACGTTCCAGCGACCCTAGCAAGTTGATGATTCGCCATACACGAACACATGCACTCCAGGTCTGAGATAAGGATGAATACTACGTTTCCTGTTCTTGCGGAGAGGTCTATTTTTCGTGCGGTGGCCCCAGCAAGTGGACAGAGAAGGATGGTCTGGTGTTACAGGTAAATGATGGTGTGTCCGTATCTAACACGCCAACTCGTATCTCTAACTTTCAACATAGCCCGTCTTTGGTGAGCCAAGAGCAGTATTGCTAGGGCAATACCCTCGCCTTCCATGCGCCAACTACACGTTCTGCTCCTATCAAGTTATTACTTTTTAGTCGGTCAACACACTTCTGCTCAATTAGATTACGCGGGGTCGGAGGACCGTACGATAGATTCCAGATTTCAAGATAAAATGCGTAAACATTGACCATTATGACAATGGTAATAATTAATATCCGTGTTGACTGATAGTAATATCTTATTAAAACCGCCTAGTCAAACACTAACGAATGTGGTTTAATTACAGTATTAAACGTACATGTTTCGGAATATCAATGATTCCATCATCAGCGTGAAACAAGAAGTTCCGTGACGAACTAAAGAGCCTATTTTTCTTAAAATTTAAGATTCATGCCAATGATTAATCTACAATGGATCTATTTAGAATAATGACAAAATTAAGTTGGTAATATAGAAATTTCAAATTAGTTCGAAATACTGTATATCTGGCATACTGTAGTCTAATGTAGCCTAATAGAGCACTACAGTTGGCAGCAGCCCTGGTGACTGAATATATTCTTAGTTCCATCTCTTAAGCTACAGAATACAAAATTTGGTTGAAGTCCAATGGATAGCATGGACGTTACATGCAGTTAGACAATGGATCTATCAGTGCGCGTAAAATCATGTTGGCAACAATGTCATGCATGTGTTGGTCAGAAATAATCTGAAATATTATGATCTCTTGTTGTGCCAATTTTGGATGAAATCCATTTGCTAGTATAGAAGTTACTGGTATTTTAAAATTGGATCTATCGGCAGACTTAGAATCATGTTGACAGCACTGACGTATATTAGTTACTCCAAATTAATATAGAATGCCAGGTACTATACGTGTGCATAGTTTAAAGCTGTCGGCTTGCATACTTTCTGATATATTGGTATTTGGATAAAAGGAATTGAGAGCATTTATTAACTGTTGGCAGCCCTGGTGGATGTTAAGAATACGTTCAGTCACATCTGTTTATATGCACATAGCACATACAAAATTTGGTTATATTCCAATTTATAGTGGACCTTAAAAACTAATTAACAGTATCAAGAAAATGGATATCCTAACAAAACAGTTTTAAATTTAAAATAATGGAAACATTCAAATATAACAATTGACATGCAAATGGAAAAATACCTTAAAATGCTATTTTGATATTCTATTACTATAGACTCGTCTTTACGTAAAAAGCAGATATGTGAATAGGATACGTAATTCGTCGTTTTAATTTGAAAATTGTTATCGAGAAAGAAAACGTAATTAAATACTGTCAAAAAATCACTCAAAAACATCAAAAAGATACTTCACTCTGTAGATTATCTGATTCGCATATGAACATAATGTGTAGAAAAACACATATGTACGTAACCTTCAAAATGAACTGAATATGTTTCTTACTTGTTGGTAGTCGCCTTCTATGTGAAATGATTATAAAAAAATTGTCAAGAATATCTTATTATGTAATGTCACCTTCTAGTTGGAGTATGAGACATGTAAATAGTCCTTCTTATGAAACGTTGCTTTCTAGGTGGAATATGAGACAAGAAAAATGTCTTGAATATAGCCTCTTTTGACTTTCAAAATGAACCGAAGATGTTTCTTACATGTTGGTAGTCGCCTTCTATGTGGAATGATTATCAAATGACTTGCCAAAAATACCTTCTTATGGAATGTCACATTTTAGTTGGAGTATGAGACAAGTAAATAGTCCAGGTATAGTTTCTTTTAACCTTCAAATGAAATGAAGATGTTTCTTACTTGTTGGTAAAATATGACAATAACAAGCAATCAACATTTCCAAATTCGTAATTTTGCACTGTTTTGATTGTCAAGATCAATAATGTTTCTGAACTATTGTGCTAATTAGGGCAATTAACTTATGTTACATTACCATATTGTTGTAATGTCAGTGTATTTGATTAATAATACGTTAGGAACGGTCCAACATTGAGTTTAGTCTGAAATTCGTAGTGTTTCGCTTTCTTTGCCGGTGAGTGTATATGCACTATAAGGGGTGTTCAAATGAAAAGGTACGAAATGATTCTGTGGGTACAATTTATTCGTTATTCAAACGTTATCACCACAGGCCTGTGCACAGGTGTCCCATTGCTTCACTAGCCGCAGGATTCCCTGTTCCCAGAAGTCTTGTGGTTGTGACAGGAGCCAATCCTGTACGGTGTCCCTTAGTCCGTCATCCGATTGGAAACGTTTTCCCTTAAGACGTTTTTTTAATGGACCAAACAGATGGAAGTCGCATGGTGACAAGTCCGGGATGTAGGGCACTTGCTCAATTTACTCTCATTTGAATGTTGCCAATACACCTTGTGTAACTTTAGAGACGTATGGGAGAGCGTTATCATGGAGCAGAATCACTCCCTTCGTGAGCAGTCCAGCCGTTTGTTCTTGATGGACTTGCGTAGGCTACGGACTGGCACACAATGCATGTCATTGTTAATGGTTCGTCCGAACTAAAGGACACCGTACAGGATTGGCTCCTGTCACAACCACAAGACTTCTGGGAATAGGGAATCCTGCAGCGAGTGAAGCAATGGGACACCTGTGTACAGGCCTGTGGTGATTACTTTTGAATAACGAATAAATTGTACCCACAGTATCGTTTCGTACATTTCCATTTGAACACCCCTTGTATAACACACTATTCATGAAAAGAAATAACATGTATTAATATTATGAGGATCTCTACAAGTATTCCGAAAAGATCACGGACACAATGCGAAAACGAAGACTGAAATTCTACGCACATCTAGTAAGATTGGACGATAAACGATTGACTAAAAGAATCTTTAAAATTGGATTGAGGAGGACGACGAAATGGGAGGAGGAGGTTAAGAACGACACAGAAGAAATTAAAATTATATCTGAATTGATCCTCAACAGAAAGAAGTTTAGAACGCAAGTAGATAATTACAAATTTCACGAAGAGCAACTGAAGAACAGGGACAACCACGTAATATCTGGGAAGCAGAGAAAATTTAAGGAGTTTAAGTTCTAGCCACCGCCTGACTGTTAAAGCGATGGATATGGCCATAGTAATGTATTCGCATATAGCTGAGTAATTGTGTGTTTGGATGCATTCCTGTGTTCTTTATAACACGTTTCGAACCTTCTTCCGTTCTGCCCAACATAGTTGGCCTTACATTCTTTTTCTTGGCATGAGAATAAATAAACACCTGACTTCGCATGTAGGTTTCTCTTTGTTAGGTGCATACCGTGTAAGCTGTTTGTTATATGGAGACCTTGTTTCTTGAAAATATTACCGTAGTTACATGTGTTTCTGCTCACGAAGTTACCTCACACATAGTTATTTTCCTGTTTTGTTGCTGTTTAGTTAGCATTCGGTCTATTGTGCTAGGTGCGAAATTAATCTCTGTGGCCATTTGGTTCCTCGTTTCAATCTCCGCGTTGAAGTAATTGGTTGACACCGGTATGCTGATAGCCCTGCTTACCATTGAATTTGTGCATGCTAATTTGTGTGAATATGGGTGATTGGAGCGGTTGTCAACAGTGTGGGGGACTTTGCGTTGCCTTGCGTTAAATGGATTATGTTAGATTCTGATCCGTTCGACGGATTGTTATGTCTAGATAATTTCTGCTCCCTTATATTATAAAGCAGGGGGCGTAAGTTCCGCCCTTGTAGCATTAGGAGAGACTAGATCAATCGATATGAGTATTTTTATGTTGTTTCATTTGTGGTTCTTGGGCATCATGGTCATATTATAGCCCCGTATACTTGGACGTGTGTGTGTATAATTTGTCTATTAACCCATATTATTGTGGTGTCTGTAGTGGTGTGTGTATTGGTAATTCAGGGAAGGACTGGCCGTTGCATTAAGATGAAATCAATCCCCAAATATTTCGAGAAAGAATGAAATTACTTTTCTTGTTGTACTGTATATAAATATTTAGGCATTTCTGAACATTTTGGTCCATCATTTTTGTAACAAATTCATTGTGGTACATGTTTAATTATTTTGTTTTGTTTGTTGGGTAGCCAGACCGGCACAAGTAAGTGTAAGCAATGCTGGACTCAGCTGGGGTCCCGTGGTTGCCAACCCACGCCCCACTAGTTATGAACCCCCGGGGAAAAATTATGTTAGATCTGCCATGATGATAAATCTGGCAAGGTTGGTAGGAAGTCATATATCCACATGATCTAACATCGCTGATAATTGTTGGTTTAAGACAGTAACTAGAGCTTATAAACAGTCCCGCCCGTGGACTGAAGTTATATGGTGAGTCAAGGATATTGCCCAGTATATGTAAGTGTGGTCAATGACCTGGAAAACACGTGCCACAATGTCCAGTGCAGACAGCAAATGCGAGAGTAAAATCGATGACAACGTTTCTGTCCAGTGTGTAGTGGTTAACCATGCGAAGCGGAATACACCTGCCGTGTTCAAAACATCTCACACGCTTTACGTATCCAGTCTGCTCAACACCGTCCGCTCCAGCATCAGCGAAGCACACTACCCAAAAAGCACCTCGTGACTGTCACTCCTGGGGTCTGGTTTGAATAATAGAACGCGGTACGCTAAGTTCGGTGAGGCAAAACCTCAACTATCCTAGAAGAGATATTCCCAGCTTTCCCACTTCTGCTCCAGGTGAACGTTGGGATGGTTCCAAACATGAGGACACAAACGCCTCCTTCCCAATCCTACTGCCAGTCACAAACACACACACTACACTACTACTGACACCGCATTATCAGACACACCCAAGTACAGGCGGCTTCGGTGGCGTAGTTGGTAGCATGCTGAGCTTCTATGCCCAAGGTCGCGGGTTCAAACCCAGCCGAAGTCGTCGGATTTTTAAGAGCGTTAAAAATCCCTCAGTATGCCTTCCTTCAGAGGTGAATTAAAGCCGGCGGTCCCATGTCATAGATGTATGGCATGTAAAAGAACCTTTCACTAACTAAACTTGTGTGAAGCAAAATTTGTAGTTTAGGTTTGATTAATGCTCTTCAGTTAAAACGCTCGTCACCAGGCACTGGTTGCGATAGCATCTAGTAATAGCCAAGTTCAGAGCTAGGTGCCGTGGACGGTAGCATTTGCTAGCGAATGTAGGAACTACTTGAAATTATCGTCTACTTGAATTAAAAACAGATAACACACACTAATACAGTCGTCACAATTAACACCGGTTATCAGACAGATTCTACACACACCCAAAGTACACGGGGCTACAAGACCGCGTTGTCGCAGCCCCTAAACTAAGGAACCAACCAACCAACACCCAAGTGCAAAGGCCTGATGACCACGACGTACAAACCCTTATTCTAAAAATGTTTAGCGCCATCCTTTTGTTTGATATGTATATACTACGTATGTGGCTCAGCTGAAACGTTCTCGCCTGCTGTTCCCAAGGTTGCAGGATTGAATCCTGGCGCAGTTAGTTGACATTTGAGGGTGTACAAATGCGGGGGAGCCGTGTCAGTAGATTTACTGGCACGTTAAAGATCCTCTTCGGGGCAAAATTCCGGCACCCCGGCGTCTCCTAAAGCCGCAGTAGTTAAAAGGGACGTAAAACCAATAACCTTCTTCTTCCTGTTTCGTATAGGTCACCTAAGGGCCACGACATTCAACTGTTACATTTGGAGTGGGCTTTGATGTTTGCCCAGTAGTTACTCATCCTCTGGCTGTGTTGTTCTCTCCTCTCCTGGGTCCAGAGGGCAACTGTTTCCTTTCTGGGCGGTTTGTCCAGGAACCTCATTTGCTGAAGCATCTTCCTGAGAGATGTCCGGTCTTTTAAGTCTCTTTCCGTCCCTCCAAGATCTTGCAGATCTTGGCTTACATCCCACAACCATGGTGACTTGGTGTTCCGCTCTTGCCAGTAACCGAGGATCTGGTTGGACAACTACTATTTTTACAAAGTAATTTACTATTTTTACAAAGTAACATACTATTTTTAGCCTACTTTTCACATTTTGCAAAAATGAGGAAAAAGTAGACTTATGAGATCGGGCAAATGTGTGTCTGTCTGTCTGGCTGGCTGTGTGTGTGTGTGTGTGTCCCCCTATCAACTCCTAAACGGCTCGAGCAAACGAAACAAAATTTGATAGGAGTAAAGATCTATACCTGAATATCTCACGGCCATATTTGAAAATGATGTCAGTGCTACCAACTGCTAAAAAATCGCAAATGAAATTTGAGCTCCATGTTGGATATCTTGGAAGGTATGAATAGGAGCTATTTCAAAATTGGCACACGTATAGATAATAATATTGCAGTTTAATTTACAGGAGCCCATACATGGCAGTGTTGCCAAAATGATTATAAGCCTGCTGATAGGTCCAATTTTTAAATGCATATAACTTCTACACTATCAATTGGAATTCAATCAAATTTCGTATGTTGTATGCGTACATAACCAGATATGACTGAGCGTATTCTTAAGACCTACCAGGGCTGCCAACTGTTAATAAATGCTCCTAATTTATTTTATCCAAATACCAATATATCAGAAAGTATGGAAGCCGACAGCTTTAAACTATGCACACGTATAGTAACTGACATTCTATATTAATTTGGAGTAACTTATGTACGTCAGTGTTACCAACATGATTCTAAGCCTGCCGAGACGTCCAATTTTAAAATGCATGTAACTTCTATACTAACTAATGGATTTCATTCAAAATTGGCACAACAATAGATCATATTATTTCAGATTATTTCTGACCAATACAGGCATGACATTGTTGCCAACATGATTTTACGCGCGCTGTTAGGTCCAATGTTTAACTGCATGTAACGTCCATGCTATTCATTGGACTTCAACCAAATTTTGTATTCTGTACCTTAAGAGATGGAACTAAGAATATATTCGGTCATCAGGGCTGCGAACTGTAGTGCTCTATTAGGCTACATTATGCCAGGTATACAGTATTTCAAACTAATTAGAAACTTCGATATTATCAACTTAATTTCGTCATTATTCTAGATAGATCCATATAGATTAATCATTGGCATGAAAAGTAGGCTCTTTAGTTCGTCACGGAACTTCTTGTCATAATTGTCAAAATAGCCTAACTTAAGGTTTTGCTAAACTTTGAAAAGCTTGGATCAGTGGTGACGATCTGCTCACCACAGAACGCTAATACCCATTCTGATAAGTAAAATATTGTATTCGTCAGTGCTGAACACTCCATACTTCAGTAATACCAACTGCTAAGGATAGTAATCACGCACTAACATACATTAGGTGCTTGCTACGGATGGTGAGTGGTTAACGCGTCGGACTGCCAACCCCAAGCTTCCAGGTTCGCTCCTGGCCGTGGTGAGTGATTTTTGAAAGTCGAAAAAAAAAACGGCATGCATTCATACGTTGTTGGCATGTTAAAGAACGTATTTGAATTTAGTAGGCCGTGTTAAAAATGGCAAAATTAATCTCGGGATTTTCCGCCAACACATATGAGTTCCTCCTTTCTCTACTAGAAAGCGCTACGGTGTCAAGGGGCTTGACTTTCATTGCGTTCCAAGGAACAACAAAACTCGACATGCACGTCTAATAACAAAGCTTGCACCCGGCACCCAAGGACATACGATATTATTATTATTCATTAGTAGGGACCGGACATTTATGCACTGAAAACCATTAAAATAAGCATGCAATTATGCTCTAAAATGTTGAAAATAAGTCAGATCCCCAATTGTCAAACCCCTTAATCAAGTCAAATTAAATAGTAAAAAAATAATTAAATATTAAAGACTACAGAAAAATTTCTTTATTAATCTAAACATCTTTTTGGCACAAATTACATTCAAATCCAGGCAGAGGAGCGCTTGACGCACCGGTACCTGGCGCACAACACGGACTATGTCATTTCAGACTAGTCATTTAAAATTAGAAAAATATGCACCTAACAATAATCCAATCTTATTGACTCTTCTTCCACTCCTTTGCTGTAATATGTGCAGTCGTTTTTGCATGTTGTTCAAGTTGATGTTTCTTTTCACATTTCACTTCCTTCGAGCATATTTGACAATAGACGACAACGCCACCAGTTGAATAATCACTATTAGCGGCCACCCACTGATTTAATAAATACATTCAGCTGCTCTTCTTTTTAGGCATTTTGAGGCAGCATGCTTGTGTAAAATACTGTTATCTCGTTATTTGTTTCTCAGAAAGTTGTTTATAGGGCATACTACCCAGTTGGTGAAAGAAATGTCCCACGCCATCTATTTCTTAAAATGCCAGGCGTAAAATACGGTTACTCCGTTATCTGTTGCTCAGAAAGTTACTTACAAGGGATGTCCAACTCGCAGGCGAAACCTATTTTGTTCAAGATGGTATAAATTATACTTAATTTCAACTGTAATATGTGCTAAAATATGCTGTTATGTTCAGAATATGCAATAAATCCAATAAACCCATAAAATATGCAATTGAGTCGTCCAGTTGCAAAACTCGTTTAATCCACTTGTGAATAAGAATCATTTTCATGAGAAACGTTTCACTAGACTTTGCCTCACGTATCTTTTGTGTTAGTTGTTTTCTAATTTTTTTCTTTTTGCTTTGTGTTTCTTGTTTTTTGTTTTCTGCTTTTGCTTTTGTTTTTGAATTTTGCTTTTTGCTTCGTGTTTTTGGTTTTTGGTTTTTCGTTTTGTTTTTTGGAATATCAAAATAAAACAACAAAACAAAATAATACAAAATAAAATAAAGTAAAATAACATATAAACTAATTAAATATTAGTACATTATGCAGCGAGCTTATAATGGCAATAATTAAGACATAAGTATGTTTATAAAACGAGTGTATGCGAGTTTTATAATTTCCATACGAGTGTCTTAATTACCATTATAGGCGAGTTGCATACGACTGTTTATGTTCGACGATAATTATTATAACTATTTTATGTTCGAACAAAAATATTCATAAATATCTGTCGAGATTTCGCCAGTGTTATGTACTGAACAGAGCGCATGGGACGCAGAGAATGCCTTGTATTTGGCCATGGCTTCCTCGATTACCCTACTATGACACTAGGCCAGGGAGTGAAATTTAAATTAGAAGGCCGTAGAACTCAGCGCATCTAATTATCTAATTGGTCAAACAACTGTTTCTTGAGCTCTGATTGGTGGGAGAAACTGTTTCATAATATTTTTTTCTTTTCGTGTGGCCTCCTGAGAGGCCGAGTGCAGGTCTTTCTAGTCGACGCCCGTGGGCGACCTGCGCGTCGGGATGAGAGATGGAACGGATGAAGATGAATGAAATTGGGCAAGAATGTGGTAGGAAGCGGCCGTTTCATAATGAAAAATAGTGTTATAATGAGCCTCATTATAGTACAGTTTTCTGACATATAATAGTCAGGGTCGAACATCAATAATTTTACGACATGATCCTTATTCACAAGTGGATTAAACGAGTTTTGAAACTGGACGACTCATTTGCATATGCGCATATGCATTTTCAAAAACTCCTGTCCCTATTCATTAGGTACATACGGTTGTAACTCATAGTCATCTGGCACCAGTCCGATACTCACCTGCGAACAAGAGAACAACAGCATTAGAGCACTGACATGAGGATAGCATTCTGATTTAAGACCCAAAAAATTGCCTCAAAATGCACAATTACCCACTCTCCACAAAATAGACTTGATGAACTCACCGGACAAACAAGAAGAGCTCTCAACATTCAACATCTCCCATTCACCTATTCAGAATATCACCATAACAGCTACGGAATTATCTTGGCAACACTAGTAGCCTGTTAAATTTTGGCCACCGTATGTCAGATATATTTTGAATTGAGATTTAATGCTTTTCAGTTGGTCAACTCGATTGTAATGGGTGTTATTCCCTAAACCAGAAAAAAATCACACGAGATTAATAAACTCACACTTGGATAACCAGTGGACGATCTCATGTATATTTTTTAGAGAAACACCCAGTACAATCATGTTGGCCGACTGAAAAGCATTAAATCTCGATTACTAAGGCAACACTGAACAAGTAAAGAACTCTATAGCCTATTTTCATATATCCTTCTACCGGGTGAGTTAGCCGTGGTCGTTACGGCATGACTGCTGGCAGTCGCTCACATCCGGGAGGCGAGGAGGTTCGAATCCCCCCGCCGGCAACCTTGAAGATGGTCTTCTGTGGTTTCCCATCTTCATTCCAGGCAAATGCCGGGGTTGGTCCCTAACTATAGGCCACAGCCGCTACCTTCCAACTCCTCTTCCTTACATCCCACTTTCCTCCCCAACGGTACTTGTAGCTCACCCATTGGGTGTCCGTCTCGAAGCAGCTACAAAACTGGCGAGCCGAACATGTCCTCGGACACTCCCGGCACTAAAAGCCATACGTTAAAAAAATCCTTCTTATGTTAACTGCCTCTATGAATATACAAGATTTCGGTTTGATTGCTGTAATAGATTCGTAGGTATTGAGTACCGTCTAAACATTTCGGATGGTCGCTGTTAATGCACATACAGTTTAATTTGTTTTATTCAAACTACTGTATTTTGGTGTCATGATTTATGGTTGTTGAGATAAATTAGTCATGTAGCCCTGCAATGTGAAGGGAGAAACTAGTCTAGTAAGTGTTTCTTTGGAGACAGTTACCATGGGGATCAACAAGATGTATGGGGATCAACAACAGTATTACTTCCATGATATGTATGTAGCAGTGGCAACTAAGTGGTGCAATAAACCAATGACCGGTGTGCTTTATTTGATTTCGATTATATTACATTTCATTATTTTCTTAATAACATTTATGTGATCCTCCGCAAATTACTTTTAATAAACGTAATGTTTATATGGGACCACCACAGGTAAGGTTCGGTCGTGAGCACGCACTCTCTTCGCGATCAAACAGTCGCCATGTTGGATTTATATATATAGACCTTAGATTTGTGTACTATTACATGAAGATTTTTGTGTAGGGCCTACTGTAGGTGTTTCATTCAAACTTCAATCTCATGATTAGGGCACAAGAAATAAAAACGAGATTTTTAAATTTCACTCTGTCGCCATCTTGCGGTTGTGAGAATAATTTAAATGAAATATATGCCAGTGGATAACAATTTATGTAAGCATATACCTTACCAAGATTCACTGCGCAAGGAACGTCCATTTGAATATTTAAATTTTGCGTCACCGCCATGTTGGATTTGTGCTCACCAGGTTATTGGACGTCCCATTGGTGAACTTATGTTTATAGCCTCTATACATATACAAAATTTCAGTTTGATTGCTGTCATAGATTAGTAGATATTGAGAACCGTCTAAATATTTCGGATGGTCGCCATGTTGGATTTTAATATATGTAGGCCATAGAGTTATGTACTATTAGATAAGGATTATTTGTACGTTCATTATTAAAACGTTGATTTCGATCGCATGATTAGAACATACGAAATAGAAACTTAATTTTACAATCTCGCATAGCCACCATCTTGAGATTATGTAAACAATTGAACTAAATTAGATGTCAGTGCATTACGATTTGTATAGTCATTTGCTGTACCAAGTTTTACTGCGTTCGGATGATTTAATCGCGAGAAAAGTCTATTTAAATGTTTCAACTTCGCTTGGCCGCCAAGTTCGTTTTGTAGTTACCAGGTTTTTGAAAGTCACATAGGTAAACGTCTAGTAGTGCCCTTTATCACCGTACACAATTTCAGGGTGATATGAGTAATAAATTCGGATATATAGAATGCCGGTGAAATATTTCGCACAGACGCCATGTTGGATTGGTGAGACGTAATAAAATTTGAAGGGCACGGTCGGGGTTGGACGAAATAGTACTATGACATTACCAAGTTTCATTGAAATCAGTCCAGCCGTTTAGAAGTTATTGGGGGGAGACACACACACACACACACACACACACACTGACAAAAGGTGATCTCATAAGCCTATTTTTTTTTTCATAAATGAAAATAGGCTAAAAATGGTTTCCAACACGATAATAATAATATATTTTGAGTGTTGGTGTAAATGTTTAAAAGTTTTTCCTTGCACCGGTTCTGAGATACTGATATCCAGGGTTCAAAACTTCAATGAGCTTTTACTTAGTAAGTTTTAATCAACTATTCAAATAATACGCCAAATCAATACTTAATTTATATATAATTCTATATAAATAGGACGTGTTTCGGCCTTCAATGAGGCCATTTTCAGCTAAACAAGAATCAATTATGAATTATGCTCAACTACATGGGTTGGTTTTTAGTTTTGGCACCTTAGTTATAACTGGATTAATAACTCACTTAGATGGTTCCAAGATTCACAGGCCCTCGATGTAGTCCCCACCGTTGCGTACAACATGTTCCCAGCGATGCGGAAGTCGTTGGATCCCGTTGACACTGCCCAATCTATTGATGGTACGAAGAGAGCGCTCGGCAGCCTGCTTAACGTCTTCAATGGTACGGAAGCGCTGCCATACTGTTCCCCGAGGGCAAAACGTTAATGCGGCGTACTATTGTTCGTTTCTGCAAGACCATCTCCGAGGAGCTCTGAGAAGGAAACGGCGCCACTACAGGGTTACACCGCCCATCGTTCTGCATGACAATGCTAGGGCACACACAGCAGGCGTTGTGTCGGCATTGTTGGATCGCTGGGGCTGTGAGGTACTCTATCACCCCCCATATTCTCCCGACATCAGTCCCTGCGACTATGATCTCATCCCGAAGATGAAGATGACAATGCGCGGGAAGCAGGCTGCCGAGCACTCCCTTCGTACCATCAATAGTTTGGGCAGTGCCAACGGGATCCAACGACATCCGCATCGCTGGGAACACGTTGTACGCAACGGTGGGGACTACATCGAGGGCCTGTGAAACTTGGAACCATCTATGTGAGTTATTAATCCAGTTATAACTAAGGTGCCAAAACTAAAAAACCAACTGTATTATAAAAGTACTTAAATCTAATAAGAAAAGAAATATTAATGTTCAAATTGAATAAAATGATTCGTAATGATATCCATTTTAATAGTGATACATTTTATTCAATTTTAACATTAATATTTCTTTTCTTATTAGATTTAAGTACTTTTATAATAGTTTAGCATAATTCTTAATTGATCCTTGTTTAGCTGAAGATGGCCTCATTGAAGGCCGAAACCTGTCCTGTTTATATAGAATTATATATAAATTGAGTATTGATTTGGCGTATTATTTGAATAGTCGATTAACTTCTATCAATATGGATTTAGCGGCGAATGTCTTCGCATTTCATTTAGTAAGTTTTATTAATCTGAAGTTATCTCGTGAGATACACGTTGGAAGCTAGAAGCAGAATTTGTCAAAAATCCATTGATCGGCTTGGGAGTTACATGTATTTAAACCTATGTGTGTGTTTAGATTCATAATGGTAACACTGATATATTCACAATGCGTTTTCCATCGTGGATTTCCAAAATTATAGAATACTAAAGCGCATAGTTTAAATTTGTCTCTATGATATTGAATGTTTGGAGAACGTTACTAGATAGTTGTCAGACTGAGGACTGTCAAAGTACCCGAATAATTTACTGTAATTGTAAGTACTTATTTAGCGTATGGCTTTTAGTGCCGGGAGTGTCCAAGGACATGTTCCGCTCGCCAGAGTTTGTAGCTGCTTCAATGCGGACACCCAGTGAGTCAGCTATAAGTTCAAGAAGTTCCAACTTTCGCTACCAGATGTCACTGACCCCTAGTGGTGACCGTTGGAACTTTTGATAGAGTGTTTCAACGAAATGTAACCTGAAAATTTAGCTTCACACAAGTTTAATTAGTGGAGGGTTCTTTTACATGCCATAAATCTTTGACATAGAGCCGCCGGCTTTACTTCCTCTCCGAAGGAAGGCATACTGAAGGATTTTAACGCTCTTAAAAATCCGACGACTTCGGTGGGATTTGAACCCGCGATCTTGGGCATAGAAGTCCAACATGCTACCGACTACGCCACCAAAGCCACTTTAATAAGTGTACAATGTATAACCGAATCTTTGTAAAAGTCCTCTCAGTAGTGTGATTTTTTTTAAAATCAATTATTCTCCCAGCTCGACTTTGCCCACGGACTCAGCAAGGGATCTTTTCCTCTACCGTTTCAATGAGGATGTCTGGAAGCTGAAAAGCATATACAACTGGGGATGGTGACAGACAACCGCCAACTCGGGTCTACTTAAGGAAGGGATTTTGGAAGGAAATCGACCGTGGACCTGTTGAAAGGAGCCGTCACAGCATTTGCCTGGTGGTGAAAATGGGAAACCTCGAAGAACATTTATAGGACGGTCGAGGTGGGATTCAAACCCTCGCTCTCCCGAAGCCGGTGAAGCACGAGGTAGCGCGTTGGGATATTCTGGTATAGATCTGTCCGCCTCGTTGCGTAGTGGCTAGCATTCTTGGTTGTCACCGCGGAGGCCCGGGTTCGATTCCCGCCTCTACCATGAAATTTAATTCTGGCCTAAGGACTGAAACGGGGTACACTCAGCCTCGTGAGAAAAAACTGAGTAGAGACAGGTTCGATTTCTACCTCAGCCATCCTAGAAGTGGTATTCCGGTTTCCCCTACTTCTACTCCAGGCAAATGCCGGGATGGTACCTAACTTAAGGCCATGACCGCTTCCTACCCAAATCCTCGACTAGCCCACTACATCACCTGATCTTAATCCCATACAAAATGTGTGGGATTATTTGGATCAGTGGTCGAAACACAGAAATCATAATCCACGCAGTTGGGTGGTTCCGTGGAATATTATTATAAGTGTGGACACCCTTTCTCGCCGAACCAAGGGTATCGGCGGTGTTGCACGGTATAAGTGTCTCCAGGGGGTGACAAAACTATTTGTCCCGTGGGTATATTTTATCATTTCAAATGATCTTGTCGACTTCATCGTTATGCTTAGATCTACCGTTATGCTTCACGGTTACGGCGTGTATGACGTCATCATGTTGTTCAGTGCGTATGCACCGAGTCTGAGTTAACTCCTGGGGTCTGGCGTTATGCGATACGGAGACGGCGAGTGCGTGACGTCATGCAGCAGAGTGCAAAGAGTCCTGGGGCTTCGAGCGAAGCGAGAAGCCCTCCTGAGCCTTTCTAACATGTGTAGCATTTGTAGCATGCGTCATTTGAAACGATATAAAGTCTAGTCTCTCAGACTGACTGTATCTTTTATTTATTTATTGTTGTTGTTGTTTGCAAAGGTAACTGATGAAAGTTGTAATCCACGTCATCGTTTCCACGGCAATAACAGCTGATTTTGGTAAGTACCCTTAGTTATTGTTGTTTTAAAGGGGCTGAACTACGAGGTCATCTGTCCTTGGTAAGTACCCTAAGCACTGTTACATTGAGAAGGAATGAAGCAACAAAATATTAAGAATAAAAATATTATGGCTTTTACGTCCTTATCATTTTTAGCCTATTTTCATTTATGAAAAAAAATAGGCTTATAAGATCACCTTTTGTCCGTGTGTATATAAATGTGTGTGCGTATGTGTGTGTGTCCTAATAAAATCTAAACGGCTGGAGCGATTTCAATGAAACTCTGTACCGTACGGTCATAGTACTATTTTGGCCGACCCCGACCGTGCCTTTCAAATTATATTACATCTCACCAATCTAACATGGCGGCTGAGCGAAATATTTCACAGGCATTCTATATCTCCGAAACGTTTACTGATGTCACCCTGAAAGTTTTGTACGGTGATAAAGGGCGCTACTAGAAGTTTACCTATGTGACTTCCAAAAACCTAGTAACTACAAAACAATCATGGTGGCCAAGCGAAGTTGAAACATTTAAATATACTTTTCTCGCGATTTGACCATCCGAGCGCATTGAAACGTGGTACAGCAAATGTTTATACACATTGTAATGCACTGATATCTTATTTATTATTTTAAATTAAGCTTTTATTTATTGTGTCCTAATCATGCGATCGAAGTCAACGTTTGAATAATCAACCTACACAATAATCGTCATCTAATAGTACATAACTCTATGGCCTACATATATAAACATCCAACATGGCGACCATCCGAAATATATAGACGGTTCTCAATATCTATTAATCTATGACAGCAATCAAACTGAAATGTTGTATGTTGGTAGAGGCTATGAACATAAGTTCACATATGGACCTTTCAATAACCTGGTGAGCACGAATCCAACATGGCGGCGACGCGAAATGTAAATATTGAAATGGACGTTTCTCGCGATTTAACCATCCGAGCACAGTGGAACTTTGTACGGTAAATGCTTATACAAATGTTAATCCACTGGCATCTAAATTATTTCAATTGTTTTCGTAAGCACAAGATGGCAGATGCGCGAAATTTTAAAATCTCGTTTTTATTTTTAGTGTCCTAATCATTCGATTGAAGTTTGAATACTACACCTACAGAATGATCTTCATGTAATAGTACATAACTCTAAGACCTACATATAAAAATCCAACATGGTGACCATCCAAAATATTTAGACGATTCTCAATATCTACGAATCTATTACAGCAATCAAACAGAATTTTTTATGTTGATTTAAGCAATTAACATAAGTAGGATATATGAAAATAGGCTATTTTGTTCTTCACGAAACTACTTGTTTGCCTTTTTGTCGGTCAACACTGAAAAATTGTCTTCACATTTTACATTTTTACGTTCCCTTTAACTATTGCATCTTTTGAAGACGCCGGGGCTGCCGGAATATTGACCTGAAAGCAATTGTTGACATGCCAGTAAATCTACCAGCTCTCGCATTTAGGCACACTCAAATGCTAAATGATGGCACCGGGTTTCGATCCTGTAAACTTGGAAAGCAAGAAGCCAAATGTGGTAACATAGGTATAGTTTAAGAGGCCAGACTTACCCTATCTGGGATCCAGAGTGATGATAGGTTCCTCTTAATTCACGAAGGAATGCTTTAGATTTAGAATGTAGATATTAGGGGGAAAGGGCGCCAAGTACCAGTAGACTGTCTGTCTAGAGTAATGATTAAAGACCACATACTTCAAAAGAAATACAGCGAGTTGAAGGTAGCATGTCTTGTCTGTCATTATCACGACATTTCTTTCTCGTGTTTTAAAGAGCAGCATTAGCCACAACACGTTAACCCCCATATCATCTAATAAGCCGACATGACGGTAAAAAGTGTGTGGCGAATGACGTGTGAGTGTCTATTACTGCGCATCAGGCACGCTCGGTTCGCTTCCTCATCTTCACTCTGTTCGGGGAAACCCAACACTGTAACTCCACAACCAATACTTTTGTTTTATTTTAAATTTACTAGCGGACCCGTGCTAGAAATCTCGCATGTTCATGGTTGTTGAACCAAAATGACAAAGTTTTAAGCAAGTAACTTCCGATCACCCGTAGCCACAAGGATTTTTCACACACGATTTTTTACAAGATACTTGTACAATGGGGTCCTGTGTTTGAATTAGGATTTCAACGACGAAGGGCATATGACCTGAACTTCTGCAAATAGTCGAATTCTTTAAGTATTTTATGTCCATTTTTAAATAACTTTGACGATTGTAAAAATATGTTTTAAAAGTTTTTTAAACAAGATCAACACATAGACAGTCACATGAGAATTATTAATGTGTTTGACTGAAGAAGGCTCACAGAGCCGAAACATGTATCTAAGAGTGTAAGGACATCGTATAAAAACATTTTTGTATTGTAAAGTGAATATTGATGTAATACTTCCTACTCATTGTTTAACCTGTACATTTACAATTATTAAATTATATTGTTGCAATATGATAAAGACAGGTCGAAATAGGATATCAAATTCATACAGAGCAGGAAGAAATATCACATATGCCACTAAAAGGTGCAACCTTGTGTGTGGCATGCATATCGTTGATTACTATTTCTAAAAATTGTATAATGGCTTAGCCGAATAACACGTTCTATATAAATGAATTATACACAAAAAAATAATCAATAAGAAGGAAAATTGAATTTGTGTCTGTATAAACTTGTAGGATCAACTAATTATATTTTCAATTTTAATTTTGTTTTCCCTGAGAAATTTTTATATGCATTTTCAGGTTTGCATGATTTTCTTTAAATTCTTTTAATTTAATTGGGAGAATGTTATATAATTTTGGTAAGAAATACAGAAAGTTACGTTTAGCTATATTTAACTTAGGTTGATATAAAGTAGAGTGATTCTCTGTAATACTTTTGGTTTCATACCCGAGACTAACAACATGAATTCTATTTTTATATTTAAAAATGTATTTATATATTTCAAAAGCATACAATTGTTTAATGTTGAAGACCCTTTTCTCAGCATACAGTCTCACAGTCGGATATAATCTATCTTTCTTCAACATTATTTGCAATATGAGATTCTGCACTATCTGAACAATACCACCCAAAGGAAAGCATCGAACTTGAGTGCCACAGGGTTCGGGTCAGTTGTTCTGAGAGGATGATCGCACACAGAAGAACGAGTTTTATCAAACGTGTAACGATGACCTTTCCGAGTCAAGCCAGGTTAACCCAGAGACTGTTGGTAATTTACAAGATCCTCTCAGTCATGAAGATGAAGCAACTCGGTCAAGGGGTCGAGACCTCAACCGGTATCTTCTTGTACTGTACCTATTGAAATACTGGGGTCAACATGGGCCTACAGCAGCATAACGGAAACAAACTGGTTGAAAGTCGTAAAAGGAGTATGAAGCCTACATACTTCATACTTGTTAGGGACAAGATTTTTCATGAAGTAGATAGAGAGATAAATGAAATAACAGAGACCAGAAACTCGGAAGAATGCCCATTTTACCCTTTATGGGATAGTGGTCTCTATATCAACCACCTGTCATAAGGACAGTTTATGCTTTCAAAGACGCTGATAGTTGAATCTTTCAGCCAAATTTCAGAGAATGTTCATGCCGAAATGCTAGTATTTCAAAAAATCAAATATTATATACGTATCCTACTTGACATAATGTGTTGGATAATATTTAAAAAAATAAACTAAAAACATTAATTCAAGTGTAAAAATAAAATATAATTATATAAATAAAAAAATACAATAATAAAAGAAATATAAAAATTAAAATAGTAAACATAACTATAAAAGAATTATGAAAATTGTAAAAATCAATTCGAAATTAGTTAATTAATTAATTCAATAAAATATCGAAATTAAAAAACATAAATTGAAAACTAAAAAAATAATAATAATATATAAACATTAAAATCAGAGAAACTGGAAATAACAATACCGGCATTAATAGTTATAATAATTACAATAAATTAAAATGTAAAAGTAAAAAAATAGGTTTGCCCTGTAAAGGGTTAAATATGTGAAATCTACGAGGGAAGTTTCGAAAATAAGTTTCGTCATTATTTATCCCAGGGACCCTTTATTTACAGACTGTCATACACCATGGCATCATGAACTATACACCTTGCGACATACAGTGCTGGCCAAAACAATAAGGACACCACCCATAAAGAAACATTTGCCACTTGCCTGAAATTTATTGGTAATGCGCTATTTTCGTAATTATTAATACAACCTACAGAGAATAAGCAAGGCGTTTAGTAAAGACACATGGATTTTGTCTGAAAAATACGAAAGTTATTGGCATTTTTAAGTACCGTATGGTACAAAAATTAACAGTCGTATGCACGGAAACCCCCATCCTTAGAGAAAACGGGGGCAGGTACACATTTGAAATTTGGCATATCAATAAAGCTCATAAAGACCTATCAAACGTGTAGTGTAAAATTATTGAGGAAAAATGTGAGGATGAGTGACGGCCTATTTTGTTTCAACAAATTCCTGAACTCGACGAAGTACGCACTTATCCTCAAAAATATCACAAGCTGCTCAGAGTACAAACCAATCAACTGTTCCCAAACATTATGTCCCGCCTAAACAGACGTGTATCAAGTAGGCTGTGATAACATTTGAGCGCTGGTGCCAAACATAAAATTTTAAAAAGACCATAAAAAATTGGTTTTCCTGAATATTTCATATAATTCAAGAGAAATGTACCACTTTCTCACTCGTCCTCACATTTTTCCTCAATAATTTTACACTACAAGTTTGATAGGTCTTTATGAGGTTTATTGATATGCCAAATTTCAAAAGTGTACGTGCCCCCGTTTTCTCTTAGGATGGGGGTTTCCGTGCATACGAGTTAATTTTTGTACCATATGGCACTTAAAAATTGCCAATAACTTTCGTATTTTTCAACCAAAATCCATGTGTTTTTACTAAACGGCCGCTTATTCTCTGTAGGTTGTATTAATAATTACGAAAATAGCGCATTACCAATACATTTCAGGCAAGTGGCAAAAGTTACTTTATGGGCAGTGTCCTTATTGTTTTGACCAGCACTTTAGTCGACACTTGTCGCAGCGTGCAATCAGTTTGTCCTGTACTGGAGCAATGTTGTTTTCATTGGTGGATGTGGAGGGACGCCCACTTCGATCTTCATCCTCCATACTGGGCCGTCCTTCACTGAACATGCAATACCAGCACCGAACATTTGACGAGACATACACGGTCTGTAGGCTGACACATTAGTCCCACGTGCCCATTCATACCGCACTTCCAATGGTGAGCACGTTGTCAGTACACGTCTGTCTGCCATCGTGAGTTGTACTCGAATGATATCGGACACGCCGGTCCGCTGCTCCTCTCTCTTCATCGGCGCTCTGCGCATGCGTCATTCCACCTCCGCTGACGCTCCTTCCGTCGTTGAACCGGCCACGGGTGTGGATTCTTATGGCGATTATTTCTGTTACCTGGTGTACCATCCGCTCGTGCAATAAAATGACGACATTTACTTTCGGAACATCCCTCGTATTTCAAATTTAAATTGAGTCTGTGCGAATTACATATTTGCGATTGATACGCTTTTATGCTTTTCTGTTAAATTTTTCAAACTCATCAAGCGTGGTATTGGTTTTCAGCAGATCTCGAACAGTCCCGGTTTTCATCCACATGTAGTCTAGCCTGAGCCTGCCTAAATAGCGGCCAGCAAACATTCATGCCAAATATTATTATTATTATTATTATTATTATTATTATTATTATTATTATTATTATTATTATTATTATTATGTGTCTCATGTGTAATGCCATACGCTACATACATAAATAAAAATAGTTATCGGATAAAGCACGTATATTATATTTGGTCCACAAATACATAAGCTTGCAATATGCAAAACTATTTTTGACCAGTGTACTTAGATTAGATCAAGACGTCGCAATCACACACCAGAATAATCTATCTAACTCTGTACATAAACATATCCCTTGCCCGTTCGGTATTAATACGTAATATTCTTTTGACAAGTGTTTTATTCCAATCTACCGAAATGGACTTGGTATAGTGGACTCAGAAGTTGAAATAATAGATCAAAAATATAATTTACTGTTTGGTATGGGCTGTACGTTGTACGTTAGGAAACAGGAGTATGCATCGTTTAATAAATCTGAACTCATGTTAACAGCATTTGGTTTCGAGAGAAAGTTGTCAGTATACCAAGACTGGTATCGACATTACGGATAAAAGCGAGCGTAATCAGTCCGGTATCCTTGAGAATGAACAGAATCGGGGGCATTTCTTATTAACATTCTGGAACAGATATAACTACTTGGTGATTTATCAGTTCGCACAAGTAGGGCATAGTAGCTTATTCCTAGACTTGATCTGTCGGCAGATTACTCGCTAATCTCAACACGCCCCGCATCAAAAGGTTCGAGTCTCTTTGGGCGTCTATCCTGGTTACTTTTATAGTTTGTTCCCTAGTTTAGGGGATGCGACAACGCAGTCATGTAGGCCCGCGTACTTAGGGTGTGTGTGTAGAATCACCGGTGTTAATTGTGATGGCTGTATTAATGTGTGTTATCTGTTTTTAATTCGAGTAAGGACTGCAGACGATAATTTCAAGTAGTTCATACTTTCACTACCAAATGCTACCGTCCACGACACCTAGCTGTGAACTTGGTTACTACTAGATGCCACCGCAACCAGCACCGGTGACGAATGTTGCAACTTAAGAGCATGAATCAAACACCTACAAATTTTGCTTCACACAAGTTCAATTATAGTCGCCTCCGTAGCGTAGCGGTCAGCATGGTTAGCTGCCGCCCCGGAGGTGCTGGGTTCGATTCCCGGCTCTGCCACGAAATTTGAAAGTGGTATGAGGACTGGAACGGGGTCTACTCAGCCTCTGGTGGTCCAAATAAGTAGAGGGGGTTCGATTCCCACCTCAGCCATTCTCGAAGTGGTTTTCCGTGGTTTCCCACTTAGTCTTCGGGCAAATGCCGGGATGGTTCCTACTCTACGGCCACGGCCGCCTCCTTCCCTCTTCCTTGCCTATCCATCCCAATCTCCCCCTCTCTTCCCATCCCTCATGAGGCCCCTGTTCGCTTTGCAGGTGTGCCGCTTGGGCGAAGTGCTGATCACACCTCCCCAGTTGTATCCATCCTGACCAGATGATGCAAGCTCCAGGACACTGCCCGTAGCGGTGGTAGTGGTGAGTTCGCTCGCTGAGTCCATGGGAGCCACCAACCTAGAGGGTAAACCGACTAAAAAAACAAGTTCAGTTAGTGGAAGGTTCTTTTACATCCCATAAATCTATGTCATGGGTCCACCGGCTTTACTTCCCCTCCAAAGGAAGGCATACTGATGATTTTTTAACGCTCTGAAAAAATCTGACGACTTCGGCCGGGTTTGAACCCACGACCTCGGGCATAGAAGCTCAGCATGCTACCAACTACACCACCGAAGTTGCCGGTTACTTTTATACAATCACACCGAGAAAATGCTGGAAATGTACGCTTCCTTTAATTCTAGGAGCACCTGAAACCTTCTTGTTCAAACTACTGCAGACAGGTTTACCACATGGTCATGTACACGAGGCGAATGACCAAGAGGTATAAATAAAACGAATACAAGCAGCAAGAAGCAAACCTGTACACACAAGTCCATCTTGATCGAAACCACGACCTACGCTAACTTTAGAGCCGTGACCAAAATCGCTTTTATAATCACTCTTCAGGCATCATCATTATTATAACAGCACCACTCATCACTCAACGGCCGGGTGTGGGACAGTGCTGCCACCTTGCAGCTATACCCGGCATGATTTACATTGATTTGGCAAGGCCAAGACTGTTGAAATGACCATTAGCAGAGAGAGGAAAAAGTTAAAACATATATTTGGAGGGAGCAAAACTAGAATCTGTTTCTCACTTCCAGTATCTTGGAAGTATGGTCTCCAAGGATAACACCCTCAAACAAGAAATTCTAAATAGGACACAGAGAGCATCACATTTCTATAACCAAGTTCGGCACTTACTTTGGGACAAAAATATACCCTTGGCAGCAAAGGCAACGTTGTATCACACCTTCTTTGTTCCAATCCTTACTTATGGTATGGAAACATGTACATTGCTAAGTAAGGATTACAGTGGAATTCAAGCCACAGAAATGAGATTTATTAGGACTATGAACCAAAGTACCAGGAGAGACAAGATCAGAGCAACAGCTGGCATCAAGGTCCCTGTTACCAACTTTCTGGGGGAAACGCACACTTCAGTGGTAATGGCCATGTAATGAGGAAGGATAGCTCTAGAAGAAATACTTCGACCTGGATGTCAGAGGGAAGAGACCAAGGAGACGATGGATAGAGACAGTTCGATCAGAGGTGGAGAAGAATGGTTTTAACTGGGACGATGTCCAAGAACAAATGGTGTACCAAGATCGGGAAAGATGGAGAGCGCTTGTTTGCCACACCCGAGAAACTGGAGATGGAAAATGATGATGATGATGGCACCTTGGAGCCTCTCATATCCTCACGAGGCTGAATACACCTCGTACCGTCAGATCTTACATCTCTAGCGAAGGAATCAAAGTTAGTTATTGTCGTTTTAAAGCTTTATAGGTTAGTGGTCAGTATATTAACCACCTACCAAAAGGACTATTTATATTGTCAAAGATGCAGATGGTTGAATCTTTCACTCATATTCCAACTAATTCTTGTAGAAGTATTAAATTTTCTGTAAACCAAATATTATTAGTTTATCTCCTTGACCTAGGGTGCTAGATACATGTTTTGATAAAAACAAAATAAAAATAAAAAGTAACAAATAAAAAATGGTAATAAAAATAATGCATTTTTAATTTTAATACTGAATTTATTGTCGTAGTTTTCTTCACATTTTAATTTTAATTGTTTACTATTTTTAATTATTTAATAATGCATAATATGCCTCTAAATTATGAAAATAAATAAGCTTATAAAAATGAAATTTGTAATATTTTTACCATTTTAAATGCAAAATTATAATAGTGCATTATGCAACGAGCCTATAATGGCAATAATTAAGACACGAGTGTCGTAATTATCATTATAGGCGAGTTGCATACGACTGTTTATGTTCGACGATAATTATTATAACTATTTTATGTTCGAACATAAATATTCATAAATATCTGTCGAGATTTCGCCAGTTTTATGTACTGAACAGGGCGCATGAGACGCAGAGAATGCCTTGTATTTGACCATGACCTCCTCGATTACTCTACTATGACACTAGGCCAGGCAGTGAAATTTAAATTAGAAGGCCGTGGAACTCAGCGAATCTAATTATCTAATTGGTCAAACAACTGTTTCTTGAGCTGTGATTGGTGGGAGAAACTGTTTCATAATGAAAAATAGTGTTATAATGAGCCTCATTATAGTACCGCACAGTTTTCTGACATATAATAGTCAGGGTCGAACATAAAAGTAATTATGAGTATTAAAATGTTAAAGAAGACAAAAATTAAAATTAATAATAATTATAATTAGGCTTAAATAATTAAATGTAAATAAATACAAATACATTATATTTACTACTGTATTATTCTGCCCTATAAAGGCTTAAGGGGCGGAACAGCGAGATCATCTGACCCTGAGGGAATCCAACCCGTAAGGGGATTCTGGGCTGGTTTGGCCCACAAACAATTAGACAACTAAACACGTTTGGGGTAAATATCCTTCTGGCATGTATTGATGATGATGATGATGATTGTTGTTGTATTAAGGGGCCTAACATCTAGGTTATCGACCCCTAATGGTCAGGGTGATAGCAAAAATGACAATGAAATGGAAACCATAACGAAAATGATGTTAGACTGAAAATACTTACAAAATGGAACTCAGATTGAAACGATTCACAAAATGTAGAGTGTAATACTTACAAAAGGTAATTTAGAAGGAAAATACTCACAAAAGGAATGGATTGAAAAATATGCAAAACAAAAAGTAGTTTAAGTTCAAAATACTTACAAAATGCAATGTAGATTCGAAATACCCACAAAATGCAATTGAAATTCAAAATACTTTCAAAATGCAATTGAAATTGAAAATACGAACAAAATACAATTGGGATTCAAAATATTTACAAAGTGCAAATGAAATTGAAAATACACAATGCAATTTAGATTGAAAATGCCATACCAGATTCAAAATACTCACAAAATGCAATTGAAATTAAGAAAACTCACACAAATGGTACCCCTACATTCAAAATATTTCACTGGCATTCTATATCTCCGAATCTACAGTATAACTGATATCACCCCGAAATTTTGTACGGTGATGAAGGGCACTACTACAAGTTCATCTATGTAACTTTCGAAAGCCTGTAGAGTACAAAATGAACATGGCGGCCAAGCAAAGGTGAAATATTTTAATAGACTTTTCTCGCAATTTAACCATCTGAGCGGAGTGAAATATGGTACAGTAAATATTTATACACATTGTAATGCACTGCCATCTAATTTAGTTCAATTATTTACATAACTTCAAGATGGCGGCTGCGCAAATTTTAAAATTAAGTTTTAATTTCTTGTGTATTAATCATGCGATCGAAGTGAACGTTTGAATAATGAACCAAAGTCATCTAATAGTACATAACTCTATGGCCTACATATATAAAAATTCAACATGGCGACCATCCGTAATATTTATTTAGATGGTTCTCAATATCTATTAATCTATGACAGCAATCAAACTGAAATGTTGTACGTTGATAGAGGAAATGAACATAAGTTCACCTATGGGACTTTCAATAACCTGGTGAGCACAAATCCAACATGGCGGCGATGCGAAATATAATTTTTTAAATGGACGCTTCTCGCGATTTAACCATCCGAGCGCAGTGAATCATGGTATGGTAAATACTTATACAAATGTTAATCCACTGGCATCTAAATTATTTCAACTGTTTTCATAACCACAATATGGCAGCTGAGTGAAATTTTAAAATCTCGTTTTTATTTCTTGTATCCTAATCATGCGATTGAAGTTTGAATAGTACACCTACACAATAATCTTCATGTAATAGTACATAACTCTAAGATCTACATATATAAAAATCCAACATGGCGACCATTCGAAATATTTAGACGGTTCTCAATATCTACGATTCTATTACAGCAATCAAACTGAAAATTTGTAACAATTAATATAAGTAGGATATACGAAAATAGGCTATATAGTTCTTCACAGAACTACTTGTTTGAATTTCCTCGAATTGAGGAGGAAAAGTTCCTACTTGAGTTGTGTCCAGCGCACGATGCAGCTGCATAATTGATCGGCCTCTTCAATATTCTCGTTGGGGTGCAGAGGGGTGATGACCCCAGAGGTCAAACTGGGCACTCACCTCACGTGTTCTGCATATTAATGTGGTTGGCATGCGATGTTATCTGATCCTAGCAGTTGGGGGTGGCTGAAGGAGCACTATTCTCAATTAGCGGCCGAGATATTCTGCTAGGGTGACTGGGCGCTGGCATGCAACCAGAGCGATCTTATCTGCTGAAGATAACAGTCTCGGACAAGTGAAAAAATTACTTTATGCTAATTCTTGTCCATAAACAGCTATTGTTTAGCACGAAGCTGCAGTCGGAGAAACAGAGGCCGTCGAGTCCAGGTCAAATCGTACCCCTCCAATAACACTGCCCCATGGGAAGAAAAAAAAACTACCATGAACTATCAAGAGTTCCACAAAGTCCACGACATCACGCACCCCCACCTAAAAACGTACCGATCCCTTTCTTTCTTTCTTTCTTTCTTTCTTCCTTTCTTTCCTTAGTTCTTTATTTTTCTTCTTTTCCTTAGTTCTTTATTTTCTTATTTTCTTTAGTTCTTTATTGTCTTTCTTTAGTTCTTCATTTCCTTTCTTTAGTTTTTCATTTTCTTTCTTTAAATCTTTATTTTATTTCTTTAGATCTTCATTTTCTACCTTTCTTTCTTTCTTTCTTTCTTTCTTTCTTTCATTGTTTGTTTAATAATTTTAAATACTGTAATTTTTCTCCGACTGTTATAACTAGTATATGGCTCGGAAGTTGATGATCTATAAATTGCCTAAAAGAGACTGATAAAAGGATGTAAAATATCAAATAAAGGACATAAAAACAGGATAGAAAACGTAAAAATAGAATCCAATTATTAATTATTTTGTTTTAATTACATATTTAATATTTACATAACGTTCAAAATACACAAAATTCAGGGGATATGCAACATACATTGCGAAGATATATGAATGGAACATTTCGTCTTGTAACATAATTAGAAAGAGGAATTCTGTGTATTATAAAGATGTTCAAGAGGTGAAGAACTGAGAATGGGCAGTAAAACAACAGTCGAAAATAGGTGAAGATACAAAAAGAAGCCGTTTTGAACTTAAAAAGTCTAAAAAGAGGACCAATAAGGAAAGAAAAAAACGCCAAAAAAACGGACAAATAAAACCAACCATTTTCCGTCCTACAATGACCGAAAAATAAGATATACAGTATTATGTTTGACTTCGTTTTTGGACACTCAACTACAACAAAAATAACAACAACAACGACAACAGCTACAACAACAAAAACAGCTACAACAACAACAACAACAACAACAACAACAACAACAACAACAAAGAAGGATGTTTCCTCAACCTCCAAGCCCTAGTCATAATCCTCAATAACCGTGTGTGTGATTTTGAGCAATGCAAACTAATCACACATTCCATTCAGCTGATTGTAACAATGAGCAGTCCAACAATATTTGACTCAACATAATCCTTTTGTGCTTTGGTATAAAAATGATCAAGACGCATTGCTGATTTCAAGAATCAAATATATTTTATAAAATTAAAAATTACGTAAGTTTATATGTAATAATGGTCTTAATTGGTAGGATGTAAACATGTTAGACCTATCCAAGTCGTAGGCCCAGTCGAATAGGATTAGCAATCAATAAGAAATTTGGAAAAACTGCAAATAATTTTAATATCCAAAATACTTCTAACAGTTATAACATTATTCAAAATACTTTCAAAAAAATTATGGTACGCCCACTTTTACAAAATATTAAGTCAGCGATGAATAATAATAATTTATTTATTTATCATTTGGCAATATAGGAATCAATACAAGATTTCAGAGTACAAAGAAAATCACTTTAAAATCTACTGTACATTATTTTTACTATTTACACTATTTCCAGCCTCAGGTCTAATGAGTCTATCCATTGGACCACGTCAGGTATCGCCAACAGGAAGTCGATCCAGTCCCCTCCATATGCCCTCAGAGGACAGTCAGTTGTAGGTTCTACCCTTAAAGTGCCCTACACGTGATCCCCGGGTGGTGGTAAGTAAGCAATAACAACAGGCCGTCATACTATCTTATAGATCTCCTGACAAAATTGAATATGCATACATCACAGTTTACTGTACCAAACAGTTCTTCTTAGAACTCCTTGACACGAAATCTTGGACAAGGTGTTAAAATATACCAATTAAATATTGAATAATAATAATAATGCCGGGTGAGATAGCCGTGGTCGTTACGGCGTGGTTGCAGGCAGTCGCTCACATCCGGGAGGCGGCGAGGTTCGAATCCCCCCACCGGCAACCTTGAAGATGGTCCTCTGTGATTTCCCATCTTCCTTCCAGGCAAATGCCGGGGTTGGTCCCTAACTACAGGCCACAGCCGCTACCTTCCAACACCTCGTCCTTACACTCAAACTTTCCTCCCCAGACAACAATCCACACGAGATGGTACTTGTAGCTCACCCCATGGGTGTCCGCTTAGAAGCAGCTACAAACTGGTGAGCCGAACATGTCCTCGGGCACTCCCGGCACTAAAAGCCATACGCTAAAAATAATAATAATAGACTAATAATAATAATAATGTAATTATTATTGGTTTTAGGTCCCTGTTAACTGCTGAGGCTTTTATAGACGGCGAGATGCCAAAATTTCACCCCAAGGGGGATCTTTAACGTGCCAGTAAATCTACTGAAACGGCTCCCTCGCATTTGTGCACCCTCAAATGCTGACTGACTGCACCGAGATTCGATCCCGCTATCTTGAGTTCAGCAGGCGAGAACGTTACCGTTGTGCCACGCAGCCAGTCTCAGCGATGTTGAAGATAGTTCAACATGTACTAAAGGGTGGAATTGAAATATAAAGATAAGAACATTCTCATTTTTACGGATAGCCAAGCAGCCATTAAGGCACTAGAGGCTGTCCGGATAACATCCAAAATAGTATGGTACTGCCACTCAGTTCTCCTGAAGCTCTCAGAGTACAACACCGTTAAAATAATATGGGTACCAGGGCATGCAGGTATAGAAGGTAATGAAAGGGCAGATGAACTGGCCAGAAAAGGAGCAGAGATACATTTTGTCTGCCCAGAACCTGTATGTGGGATCTCTTACAGACAAGCCCGACATGTAATAGGTAAATGGGTACAAAAGAAGCAAATAGAAAACTGGAAAAAGACTCCAGGTTGCAGACTTGCAAAGGAACTGATAAAAGGACCAAACAAGAAGCACACTAAACAACTTCTACAACTTAGCAAAGGAAATATAAGATGGGTAGTGGGACTATTGACAGGACACTGCCATCTTAAAAACACCTACATAGAATTGGAGTAATAAGAGACAATATATGTAGGAAATGCAATGAAGCAGAAGAATCAGCTGAACACATACTTTTTGAATGTGAGGCGCTGGGAAGAACTAGAATCTCCACACTGGGGCTGCCGGGTGAAGAAAGAGAGAAAATCCTAGAAGACCCAATAAGATTGATCTGCAGCTTTGTGAAGGGAGCAGAGATATTCAGGTGGGAATGAAGGAAACACATGGTAGCAAAAGATCTTGGAGGTCGACGCTAATCAGGAACTTGGAAACGAGAGGCCCCATGAATAAAAGAAGAAGAAGAAGAAGAAGAAGAAAGGGTGGGATGAAGCTGTCTCCATGATTTAATTATATCCAAGGTTTTGGGGAGGTGAACGATTCGCTTTGCGCTGGCTTTTCTCAGAGCGGACGTGACGTAATGGTCTCTTTCCTCAGCGCTTCCTTAAATCTCTGGCGGAGCCGGGAATCGAACCCGGACAAATATGCCACTCCTACCTCCTCAGCTTAAAACTTGCTGGGTGATGAGATGCAGGGGTTTCCCAGATTTCAGCTGGGTTCAAAGAGATCGCTTGGCAAGGAGGGTTCCGAGCAAGATCACAAGGATGGTTCCATCAATGACTGCTGGTATTACCCTTTCACGAATTGATTGCCGGCGGTCGAGATGGGAACTATTCTTTGTTTACTTGTGTCACACGTCAGCCTGCTTCGTTGACAGGTACAGTTGTGCGTGCAGGATATGACTCAGCTCAAGTAGCCTCAGTCATGCCTCAGTCATCGTTTAAATGTCCATGGTGACATGAGCGCCTGTGACGCGCAATGCTGCTTGACTTATGTGCAGAATGCAGTCTGTCATCGCTGTGTTCCCCGCTTCACTCCGCGGGACAGCTGCTACAATAAACAACAAACACTGGCGCAGCCAGGCTCAGCGGCAATCAAATGTTAAATGGGTAAAAATACAGCATCGGTACGATACTGCTATCAGATGTTACAATGCGGGCGTCTCTGACGAATGTACCATTCCTTTAACATTTGAAGTTTGAACGCACTTACGTATTTTGTTCAGTTTTCTTTCATCTCAGAGAGAGACTTCGCTTGGCTCAGAATTCAGGAATTAGCTAACTTGAAGTGAAATATCTTCTCTCACTGAACAATACCCACCCTCTCTACCCTTCGGGAATGAGTGGGGAGTGAACTCTGCCTGGAAGCTTGTTCATGATGTCTGGAAAGCGGGGAATACACATTCCACACACACTCAAGTACACCGAAATAAAGCAAAAACATCAACCCTTCTACAACCACTACAAGTCATTGGCTGAGGGGTGTCCTCAAAAGATATTTTAGCAGCTAGAAACTCCAATGTGTTAGACATTTCATGTTTTTAAAGTAATATTATATATGGGACGTGAGATGATGACATGTCTTAATCAAACACTCCGATGTTTGTTTGCCAAGCTATCACAGAGCATGTTCATTGAGCACTCAACATTCCTTGTATTGCTTGCGGACAGGTGTACTCGTCATCATTGGGAAGGGAGCATGGAAGGAATGTAGGTAGGAAGGTAGGAACTTTTTTTTTTTTGCAAAAGTCAAAACTAATTGAGGGTGCTGGCTTCTCTCACTTCTCTATTATTCTCATACAATCCAAGCAAAAGCAAATAGGGAAATAACAAGAAACGTGAAAGACGCATCTCAGCAAAAACTAAAATCATTAAAAAAATCCAGTTCAACATTGTTTTCCAAACAAGATGTTCAGTAAAGAACATATAGCCTACTTTCTCTTAAATGCATGGGTATTGTTATAACTCTTTGTCCTTTTCAAGGAGTATAATTGAATGTTGGTTGTAGTAGCTTGTTGAAATACAACGTGCTATACCGATGTTAAACATGAATATGAGGTGCCCTTTGCTAGTGCTATCTATGTATAAAATTTCATTCAATTCGGTTTCACCGTGTTTGAATTGATATGGGGAATGGATTTGCACACATACATGGCCGTTATCTGCAAGCTATTGGGCTGATGACCTTGTAGTTCAGTCAAAAGATGCTTCCCACAAAAAGGTATGTTATTGCAAAATTTGGTAGAAATCAAATGATTAGGTTGGTCGTAATTTGATTTAAGCTTTTAACATTTGGGTGGCAGCCATTCCGTTTCCGTCAAGATGGCGGTGATATAAAACATGACACTGAGGTGCCCATTGCTAGTGGTACCTCTGTATCAAATTTCGTTTAATTCGGTTTCACAGTGTTTGAATAGATATGGGGAATCTATTTGCACACATACATGGCCACCATCCGCTAATTATTGGGCTGATGACCTTGTAGTTTGGTCGAATGATTCTTCATACATACAGGTATAATGTTGCAAAATTTGGTAGAGATCAGATGATTAGGTTGGTGGTAATTTGCTTTAAGCTTTGAACATTTGGGTAGCCGCCATTACGTTTTCGTCAAGATGGCGGCGATATAAAACATGACACTGAGGTGCCCTTTGCTAGTGCTACCTCTTTACCAAATTTCGTTCAATTCGGTTTCACCGTGTTCGAATTGATAGGAGGGGGAGACGACAGACATTCAGAGTACACACACACACAGACAGACACACAATTTTTGGCCCTGTGTTGATCTCATAAGTCTACTTTCATTTTTTGCAAAAATCGAAACTATCCGCAAATTTACTCTGAACATTATCCGCAACTTATCCGCTATCCGCACAGCCATGCAAACTATATCCGCATGCGCGCAGGGCTTTACTCATACGGGCAAGAGTGTTAGATGACGTTAATTGGTTGTTGAAACTATCCATTGACGTGTGGGAGAGACATATCGTACCACCATGTATGTTGTACTGTACTGATAATGCTGTGTAACGTGGTTCTCCTGCTCAAGCCACAGATATGACTGTTCCAAAGAGAGTCTTGTCCAACAACGCCATTGGGCAGTTGCAGCAAGTCCGAAGATTGCAGGTTCGAATTCTGGCGCTAACAGCAGTGGCGTACCGACAGGGAGGGGAGGGGGTTGGGTTTAACTCCACCCCGAGACATTTCTTTACTTGAATCTTTATTTTGTCCCATATATCACCTGTTTTACACTACCGCTAGAGAGCAGGGGCGTATATACAACTTTTTTCGCGAGGGTGACTATCCTGGAAAATTGTGAGTATTCTGAAGAAAATACCCAGAAATATCAACCAATATCTTAGAGCATATAACTTTGTGTAATTATTTTAGATAGGAATCAAGGTTTATATGACCTACAATTATCACCGGCAATACAAAAACAAGTTGTAAAATACAACACAACAAACAAATACAATTTTATACTTAATGGATTTTCTATTATGGCCTATCGAGTATGAATGGCAAACATCTAAATATTTGTCAATTTACTAAGCAGAAAGGTAAACTGTTTTTATTTTATTTTTTATTTTATTACAAGTTGATAATTTATTTCTCAAAAGAACCGTACTGTGGAATTTCCAGTTTTGCCTCACAAAGCTGAGTGTATCCCGTTCCAGCCCTCAGACTAGAAAAACAAATCTTGGCAGAGCCGGGAATCGAATTCGGAGCTCCGGGGTGGCAGTAAAAAATGCTAGCCACTACACCACGAGTCAGTATAACATTCAATCTTAATATTGTTTATAACTTAACCAGTAAGTTAAGATTTGGGTACAACCAAATTTACAATTAAATTATGCTCTTACCAAAGCAACACTTTCTTAATTTTTATTGGCTTTTCTCGAGGAAGGGGGGGGGGGTGCAGCCCCCCTCAGCACCCCCCCCCTTATATATTGTATATATCTTAAATGTGATCACGTTCGTCACTCAGTAAATGTCCTGCATTCATCTCGCCGCAGCGAGACTCCTTCAGCGTTGGAGCAAGCCATGGGTCAATTTATTTTGCTGTTAAAATGTGCGATCGCTAACCCTTTTCACATCGCTTCGGGTTGCTTTAATTGTGTGTCCGTTTCGTTAAATATAATTCGGTACATAAGGAGTTTCTGCAATTTATTCCAATTAATGATACAGATAAAGTCATCAAGATAGGCAGATTTTGAGAGTCAATATTAATGGCAGTGGGAACACGGGGAGCAAACATTATTTCCCTCTCACATAATATCAATATTTTAAGTAACCACGTAACTATGGTCATGATGATACCACTGCATCATTTCAGTTTTAATATTTAGTTACGGTTTTCCATAATTTTTACGATTTTTTTCATTTTTATTGTGTCGAAAAAATGAGGCCTATACTAGTTTTCATGCAAAGAGAACGGTTATTTAATTATAGTTCTTTATGAATATTAATCGAAATATCATTTTACTTATGATGATATCTGTCGTTTTAAGGGGCGGAACAGCAAGGTCATCTACCCCTTTAATAATGCAAACAATTGGGCTACCCTATTATATTAATGAACCCACCCCCAGAAGGAAATCCTGGGTACGACACTGGCTAACAGCGGCTATTCTGAGTGTATTCCCCGGGGTTTTTCACACTCCCTGCTGGCAAATGCTGGGATAGTACCTTACTTCAAATCCCGGGCACGTGCCCCATCCCTGTCCCTAATAAAGTTACACGACACACTACTACAGTCATCGCATAAATAAAAGTTCAACACACACCCAACTAAACGGGGCTGGTGACCAACATGTTCAAGCCCTTAAAATCTATCAACTACAACAGCATCTCTTCTGATGTGAAACAGTGAAACTGGGGATGAAATATGAGTACAGATGGATTACACTATACTCTGATTTACCAATAATAAGCGCTGACTGCTGTCAAAGCTAGTAAGTGGGGAAATGCTGCGTTGCCACTGAGGCAGATCATGACTCTTAACATTCCAAGAGGCTTGCAGGAAGACACAAATACTGGGGAAGTTGGCCCCCCTGCCTGGCGATCTAATGACCGTGACGAGTGAGGGCACAGTAGAACACTGAGTCAAACCATGTGCTCACTGCATACTGTGTCTACATATATTGCAACACTGCTCGCTGTTGCCATGGAGACCGTTACCCCTCTCGTCTACACTCCTCACATCACCCTTCAAGCGGATGACAGCTTTCACCGTTCATCTTTTGTAAATCTGAGTACAGAAGCCTATTTGAAAATGCATCTGTGCCAATCAGCCCTGCTCATGACCTAACACAATATAACGCTCTAGGACATTAGCACTGTTTGGCACGTCTACTAATCGAGACCGGCCTGTGTCTACTAACAGGTTTATCAGCTTGTCATTAAGTACAGCCCACTACAGGAATAGCTCAATGTCATATTTAGTGTTCTTAAGAACAGCATGACGTCAGCACTACTGGATCATTGCCCTCTCGGATAAAAGCTTACTGTATTATTGATATATTCACATCGTCACCTGTACCTGGGACAACAGCTTAGCTCCCTCCAAGCTGGAAGCGTGATTTTCTCACTGCTCATGTTTTGAATACAGCACAAACTGGGGATGACGATTTTTGGTCTCTTAAGATATTGTTTAAAACTAGCAACCCACCCCGGCTTCGCCCGGGAACAGTTATGAATGCATTACGTGACAAGCACTTTTACCGTTTTACGTCTCGGCATGATGGGTTAAAATCACTGACTGGACTATTAATTATATTAACATGGAGACAGCATGTGCAACGAATTCTTGTCTGACGTAATTTAAGAATGGCGAGGTGCATGAAACACAAAAACCCCTTCCGTCCAATCTAAACTTGACTGTGTATTTTGTGGAACGAAAAGTTCACAGGCGAAATGAAGAAAAGACGAGTTGCACTTCCAGGGAAACTCCAAACACATCCACTCTTCTCTGAAGTCTTATTTATTTATCGTATGGCTTTTAGTTCCGGGAGTGCCCGAGGACATGGTCGGTTCGCCTCAGTCTGTAGCTGCTTCCAGCGGACACCCTTAGGGTGAGCTACAAGTTCCGTTCAATTTCAAGTAGTTCCAACTTTCGCTATCAGATATCAATGATACCTAGTGGCGAACGTTGGAACTTTGATAGAGCGTTCCGACGAAATCTAACCTAACAACTTAGCTTTACACAATTTAAGGCTGTGGAAGGATCTTTTACATGCCATAAATCTATGACATGGGACCGCCGGGTTTACTACTCCTCCGAAGGAAGGCATAATGAAGGATTTTTAACGCTCTTAAAAAATCCGACGACTTCGTCCGGGTTTGAACCCGCTACCTTGGGCACAGCAATTCAGCATGCTACCAACTACGCCACCGAAGCCGGTTCTGAAGTCCTAACTCAACACGACTAAACAGTTTGTTGCTGGCTGTATCTCGGGTAATAGGCTCGCCCACTAGCTAGGCTGTAACTGTTGGCTCAGTAATTGAATGGAGATTGTTGGAAGAAATGAAAACGTAAAATCACTGGATTGAAGATAGAGATATGCTCTCTCGGACTTTTTTTGTAGAACTTTTCATGCTGACCAATTCTTACACTCATAGTATATTGATATTTTTAACGGTTTGCCGAGCGTAAGTTTAAAAAGCGCACGGACGCCAGTTTTTTTACTTTTTCACTGAAATCGTTACTGTTTGGCTTCCTTTGATCATAAATAAATTATTTTCTACCGAAACTTTCCTCGAGATACCCTTTACATAATGGTGTAAACCGCATCAAAATCCATCCAGTAGTTCTCGAGATTACCCGTGACATCCAAGAATCAGGGACTTAGTTATATACTAAGTAGAGATACAAACAAATGTTTCTGTTTCTAAATCCACCCAGTCAATTACTTATTTTGAAAATTATTCCATTTCAAATCACTGAGGATTAGGTATTAGCTAGGAAAGATACCGGTAGTAAGAAGCAAAACGACATAATTATGCTAAACTATTCTCAATGTCACTAAGTTGCGCATTCAGTATTTAAACTAGCAACCAGCCCCGGCTTCGCCCGGTATCTTTATCGGTTTACCCAGCGTACACGACGCTCGGACGGCAGGTCCCAGACACAATTCGGAAAACCCGAGGTGAACAGCGAAATTCCAAACACATACTCATCTCTGAAGTCTTAACTCGACACGACTCGACAGTGTGATGCTGGCCGAAGCTGGGGAGATAGGGTCACTCGATAGCTCGTAAACTCCCTCTGAAGCTAGTAATTTAAATTTCCACTGAATTGAGATTGTTGGAAGAAATGAAAAAGTAAAAACACTTATAGTGGGCGAAGTATTAAAGATAGAGAATATGCTGTCGTGGACTCTTTTGTTGAACTTGCGGAACGAAAAGTTCACAGTCGAGTTAAGATTAGACCTCGCCATTCTTAAATTACGTCTAACAAGAATTCGTTGCACATGGTATCTCCATGATAATATAATTAATAGTCCAGTCAGTGATTTTAACTCATCATGCCGAGACGTAAAACGGATATAGGTCGTAGTTCATTAACATCGAAAAGAAAGCGCATATCACGTAATGCATTCATAACTGTTCCCGGGCGAAGCCGGGGCGGGTTGCTAGTTATCTCTTATATAAAAACAAGTGTCCTGACTGACTGACTGACTGACTCATCATCGCCCAGCCAAAACTATTAAAGTTAGAAACATGAAATTTTGGGGATATGTTCGTTGTCAGTCGAAAACGCCCACTAAGGAAGGATTTTTGGATATTCAGGTTTTAAAAGGGTGTTAAGGGGGTACACCTGCATTTCATTGAATAACAATATCTCCGGCTTGGTTTCATTGAGGGATGTGATACTCGGCATATAAACTCACCATTAAAAATAAGAAGACACGTGTCTGAGGGTTTTTCGATGGGGTGTATATTATGAGGTGAAAGGGGTGAAAAGTGGGGGTTGAAGGATTCCTAACGGAGCGTGTATCACTTAAACGACATAAGCGAGGAGCTTGAAAGTCAGCGAAAAAAAAAATAAGATTAAAAAGTAAGTAAATAGGTGTTTGACCATTTTTTCATAAATCCAATTTAAGGGGCCCATGGGGTGGGGTGAAATTCTGGGGGGGAAAAAAAAACAGGAAAGAAAGTGTCCTAACTGATTGACTGACTGACTCACTCATCAAACTCAGGGGGAAAAACGGCTTAAAAATAAGTAAATAGGTGTTCGACAGTTTTTTTTTCATAAGTCCAACTTAAGGGGTTCATGGGGAGGGGTGAAATTCTGCAGAAAAAATGAAAGAAAAAGTCCTGACTCACTCACCATCGCCCCAAAAAAATATTGAAGTTAGAAACATGACATTTTGGGGAAATGATCACTGTATGTCAAAACCGTCCACTAAGGGAGGATTTTCTGATATTCAAGTTCTAAAGGGGTCTTAAGGGGGTTAAACCTGCATTTCATTGAATTACAATAACTCACGATTGGTTTCATTGGGGGATGTGATACTCGGCATATAAACACATCACTAAAAATAAGAAGACACGTGTCTGAGGGTTTTTCGATGTGGTGTATATTATGAGGTGAAAGGGGTGAAAAATGGGGGTTGAAAGATTCCTAACGGAGCGTGTATCTCTTAAACGACATAGGCGAGGAGTTTGAAACACAGCGGAAAAAAATCAGCTTAAAAGATTAGTAAATAGGAGTTCGATCGTTCTTTTTTCCATAAATCCAATTTAGGGGGCCCATGGGGAGGGGTGAAATACTGGGGGGGGGGGGGAGGGTGGACATGAAAGAAAGTGTCCCAACTGATTGACTCACTCACTCACTCCTCAAACTCAGGGACAGAAAACTGCTTAAAAATAAGTAAATAAGTTTTCGACAGTATTTTTTTTTTCATAAATAAAATTTAAGGGGTTCTTGGGGAGGAGTGAAATTCTGGAAGAAAAATGAAAGAAAATGTCCTGACCCACTCACTCACTCATCATCGCCCAGCCAAAAATATTGAAGTTAGAAACATGAGATTTTGGGGAGATGTTCGTTGTATGTCAAAACCGTACACTAAGAGAGGATTTTCGGATATTCAGGTTCTAAAAGGGTCTTATGGGGGTTAAACCTGCATTTTATTGAATAACAATATCTCAAGAGTGGTTTCATTTGTGGATGTGATACTCGGCATATAAACTAATCATTAAAAATAAGCAGACATGTGTGTAAGGGTTTTTCGATGTGGTGTATAGTATAAGGTGAAAGGGGTGAAAATAGGGGGTTGAAGGATTCCTATCGGAGCGTGTATCTCTTAAACGACATAGGCGAGAAGTTTGAAACTCAGCGGGGAAAAATCAGCTTAAAAAATAAGTAAATCGGTGTTCGAGCGTTTCTTCATAAATCCAATTTAAGGGGCCCATGGGGAGGGGTAAATTTCTGGTAAAAATAATTGAAAGAAAATAACCTGACTGACTCACTCACTCACTCATCATCGCCCAGCAAAAACTATTGAAGTAGGAAACATTACATTTTGGGAATATGTTCGCTGTATGTGGAAAACGTAAACTAAGGAATGATTTTTGTTTATTCGGGTTTTGAAGAGGTGTTAAGGGGGGGGGGGGTAAACGTGCATTTCATTGAATAACGATATCACATGAGTTGTTTCTTTGGGGATGTGATATTCAGCAAATAAACTAATCATTAAAAATAAGCAGACATATGTCTAAGGGTTTATCGATGTGGTGTATATTATGAGGTGAAAGGGGTGAAAATTGGGTGTTGAAGGATTCTTAACGGAGCGTGTATCTCTTAAACGACATAGGGGAGAAGTTTTGCAATTCAGCGAAAAAAAACAGCTTAAAATATAAGTAAATAGGTGTTCGACCGTTTTTTCATAAATCCAATTATATGGCCCTTGGAGAGGGGTGAAATTCTGGGGGGGGGGGGGGAACAGGAAAGAAAGTGTTCTAACTAATTAACTCACTCACTTATCAAACTCAGGGGGGAAGAACATCTTAAAAATAAGTAAATAGGTATTCGACCATTTTTTTCATAAATCCAATTTAAGGGGTTCATGAGAGGGGTGAAATTCTGAAAAATAAATGAAAAATAAATGAAAGAAAATGTCCTGACTTACTCACACACTCACTCACTCATCATCGCCCAGCCAAAAGTATTGATGTTAGAAACATGACATTTTGGGGTTATGTTCGTTGTATGTCGAAAACGTTCACCAAGGAAGGATTTTTGGATATTCAGGTTCTAAAGGAGTGTTAAGGGGGTAGACCTGCATTTAATTGAATAACAATATCTCCCGATTGGTTTCCTTGGGGGATGTGATACTCGGCATATAAACTCATCATTAAGAATAAGAAGACACATGTCTGAGGGTTTTTCGATGTAGTGTATATTATGAGGTGTATGTGTGAAAAGTGGGGGTTGAAGGAATCCTAACGGAGCAAGTATCTCTTAAAAGACAGAGGCATAAAGTACGAATCTCAGGGGGGAAAATCAGCTTGAAAAATAAGTAAATAGGTGGTCGACCGTGTTTCATAAACGCAATTTAAGGGGCCCATGGGGAGGGGTGAAATTCTGGGGAAGGAAGTCCACTAAGGAAGGATTTTTGGATATTCACTCATTATCCCCCAGCCAAACCTATTGCAGTTAGAAACGTAAAACATTTGGGGGATATGTTCGTTGTATGTCGAAAACGTCCACTAAGGATGGATTTTTGGATATTCATGTTCTGAAGGGGTGTTAAGGTGGTAAAACTTGCATTTCATTGATTAACAATATCTCACGAGTTGTTTCATTTGAGGATGTGATATTCGGCATATAAATTAATTAATAAAAATAAGTAAACATATGTCTAAGGGTTTATCGATATGGTGTATATTATGAGGTGAAAGGGGTGAAAATTGGGGGTTGAAGGATTCTTAACGGAGCGTGCATATTTTAACTACATTAGCGAGAAGTTTGAAATTCAGAGGAAAAAAATCAGCTTAATATATAAGTAAATAGGTGTTTAACCGTTTTTTTTTCATAAATCCCATCTAAGGGGTTCATGGGGAGGGGTGAAATTCTCAAAAATAAATGAAAGAAAATGTCCTGACTGACTCACTCACTCATCATTGCCCAGCCAAAATTATTGAAGTTAGAAACATGGAATTTTTTGGATATGTTCGTTGTATGTCGAAAACGTCCACTAAGGAAAGAGTTTTGGATATTCCGGTTCTAAAGGGGTGTTAAGGGGGTAAACGTGCATTTCATTGAAAAACAATATCTCACGAGTGGTTTCATTTGGGGATGTGATACATGGCATTTATACCAATCATTAAACATAAGCTGACACATGTCTAATGGTTTTACGATGTGGTGTATATTATGAGGTGAAAGGAATGAAAAGTGGGGGTTGAAGGATTCCTAACGGAGCGTGCATCTCTTAATCGACATAGATGAGGAGTTTGAAACTCACCGTCAGAGGAAAACAATCAGCGTAATAATAAATAAATAAATAAATAAATACATAAATAGGTGTTCGACCGTCTTTTCATAGACCCAATTTAAGGTGCCCATGGCGAGGGGTGAAATTCTGGAAGAAAAACGTCCAGTAAGGAAAGATTTTTGGATATTCACTCTCATCGACCAACCAAAACTATTAAAGTTAGAAGAATGATATTTTGGGGATGTGTTTGTTGTGTGTCGAAAACGTCTACTAAGGAGGGATTTTTGGATATTCAGGTTCTAATGGGGTGTTAACTGGGTTAAACCTGCATTTCATTGAATAACAGTATGACTCGATTTTTGACGCGAGCGAAGCCGCGGGTACCGGCTAGTCTTATATAAAAACAAGTGTCCTGACTGACTGACTGACTGACTCATCATCGCCCAGCCAAAACTATTAAAGTTAGAAACATGAAATTTTGGGGATATGTTCGTGGTAAGTCGAAAATGCGCACTAAAAAAGGATTTTTGGATATTCAGGTTCTAAAGGTGTCTTAAGGGGGTACACATGCATTTCATTGAATAGCAATATCTCCGGCTTGGTTTCATTGAGGGACGTGATACTCGGCATATAAACGTATCATTAAAAATAAGAAGACACGTGTCTGAGGGTTTTTCGATGTGGTGTATATTATGAGGTGAAAGGGGTGAAAAGTGGGGGTTGAAGGGTTCCTAACGGAGCGTGTATCTCTTAAACGACATAGGCGAGGAGTTTGAAACTCAGCGGAAAAAAATCAGCTTAAAAATAAGTAAATAGGTGTTTGACCGTTTTTTCATAAATCGAATTTAAGGGGCCCATGGGGAGGGGTGAAATTCTGAAAAAAGATACAAAGTCCTGACACACTCATCATCGCCCAGCATAAATTATTGAAGTTAGAAACAAGACATTTTGGGGATATGATCATTATATGTCCAAACCGTCCACTAAGGGAGGTTTTTCGGATATTCAGGTTCTAAAGGGGTGTTAAGGGGGTAAGACCTGCATTTCATTGAATAACAATAACTCCGGATTGGTTTCATTTGTGGATGTGATACTCGGCATATAAACTCATCATTAAAAATAAGAAGACACGTGTCTGAGGGTTTTTCGATGAGGTGTATATTATGAGGTGAAAGGGGTGAAAAGTGGGGGTTGAAGGATTCCTAACGGAGCGTGTATCTCCTAAACGACATAGGCGAGGAGTTTGAACTCAGCGGAAAAACATCAGCCTAAAAGATAAGTAAATAGGTGTTGACCGTTATTTTTTTCATAAATCCAATTTAAGGGGCCCATGGGGAGGGGTGAAATTCGGGGGGGGGGGGGCGGGGGACAGGAAAGAAAGTGTCCTAACTGATTGACTGACTCACTCACTCTTCAATCTCAGGAAGTGAAAACTGCTTAAAAATAAGTAAATAAGTGTTCGACAGTTTCTTTTTCATAAATCAAATTTAAGGGGTTCATGGGGAGGGGTGAAATTCTGGAGAAAAAAATGAAAGAAAATGTCCTGACTCACTCACTCTTCAATCTCAGGGAGTGAAAGCTGCTTAAAAATAAGTAAATAAGTGTTCGACAGTTTCTTTTTCATAAATCAAATTTAAGGGGTTCATGGGGAGGGGTGAAATTCTGGAGAAAATGAAATGAAAGAAAATGTCCTGACTCACTCACTCACTCATCATCGCCCAGCCAAAATTAATGAAGTTAGAAACATGACATTTTGGGGATATGTTCGTTGTATGTCAAAACCGTACACTAAGGGAGGATTTTCGGATATTCAGGTTCTAGAGGGGTCTTAAGGGGGTTGAACCTGCATTTTATTGAATAACAATATATCACGAGTGGTTTCATTTGTGGATGTGATACTCGGCACATAAACTAATCATTAAAAATAAGCAGACATGTGTCTAAGGGTTTTTCGATGTGGTGTATATTGTAAGGTGAAAGGAGTGAAAAGTGGGGGTTGAAGGTTTCCTAACGGAGCGTGTATCTCTTAATAGACATAGGTGAGAAGTTTGAAACTCAGCGGAAAAAATCAGCTTAAAAATTAAGTAAATCGGTGTTCGAACGTTTTTTCATAAATTCAACTTAAGGGGCCGATGGTGTGGGGTGAAATTCTGCGAAAAAAGGAGAGAAAGTGTCCTAACTGACTGACTAACTCACTCACTCATCAAACTCAGGGGAAAAAGACAGCTTAAAAAATAAGTTAATAGGTGTTCGAGCGTTTCTTCATAAATTCAATTTAAGGGGCCCATGGGGAGGGGTAAAATTCTGGTAAAAATAATTGAAAGAAAATGACCTGATTGACTCACTCACTCATCATCGCCCAGCCAAAATTATAGAAGTTAGAAACATGAAATTTTGGGGATATGTTCATTGCATGTCGAAAACGTCCACTAAGGAAAGATTTTTGGATATTCAGCTTCTAAATGGGTGTTAAGGGGGTAAACCTGCATTTAATTGAATAACAATATCTCACGAGTGGTTTCATTTGGGGATGTGATACTTGGCATATAAACCAATCATTAAAAATAAGCTGACACATGTCTAATGATTTTTCGATGTAATGTATATTAAGAGTAAAGGGGTGAAAAGTGGGGGTTGAAGGATTCCTAACGGAGCATGCATCTCCTAAACGACATAGGCGAGGAGTTTGAAACTCAGAGGAAAACAATCAGCTTAATAATAATAAATAAATAAATAAATAAATAAATACATAAATAAATAATTTAATAAATAGGTGTTCGACCGTATTTTCATAAATCCAATTTAAGGGGCTCATGGGGAGGGGTGAAATTCTGGAAGAAAAACGTCCACTAAGGAAGGAATTTTGGATATTCACTCTCATCGACCAACCAAAACTATTAAAGTTAGAAGAATGATATTTTGGGATTATGTTTGTTGTGCGTCGAAAACGTCTACTAAGGAGGGATTTTTGGATATTCAAGTTCTAAAGGGGTGTGAACGGGGTTAAACCTGCATTTCATTGAAGAACAATATGACACGACTATGACGCGAGCGAAGCCGCGGGTACCTGCTAGTCTTATATAATATAGTAGTCGGGTAGAAATTCAACCTTTTACTAAAACTGAAATATCTTGGGAAGTATTTGCGCTACGACAACGTTTGTTGTTTTAAAATGTAATGCACGTCACGCATCATTGATTCAGCCCTAACTTACTTGATTCTGACATCCGTGTATTGACATAATTGCGAATATTCATTTCTTCAAAGTCAAGCCAAGATTGAAGTTCCATTTTCAACCGGCAGATGGTACACAGCGCCTCAGCGATGTAATGGCTGACTACTTTCTGATTCCCAGCCAAATACTTATAAATATACCTAAGAGTGTATAATCATAATAGCAGTACAGCTATTACAGACAGATTTCGTACGAAATTATCAACGGCAATTGTTTGACGACAGTAGCTACTGTATCACTTAAGCATGCAATGAAGACCCAGTGCATAGCAATGTTATAAGCGTGTGATGGTGGTCAAACATAATTAACTAAAAAAATAATCTGTATTAATCTCTCCGGATATCTGTCTCTCCTCAGGATGACCAACGACTTCTCATCCTAGTACTCGTAGCCACTAAGGGAGAATTTCTCACCCGTCCTACACAACGTAAGATCGTCCGCAGAGTCGTCGTCAGAGGACTCCACAAATTTTCATCCACCGAACGTAGGCTATCTCACAAGCGCTCACTCATCTGGGATATGTAATCAAGAGAGTAGCCCAGCCTACTTCTTTTACAGACAGATCTAAGAAACTTCCCCTCTTCCTGCTCCATCATTCCACCCTGTGTTGCCAACCCGTGGAATTTGTCCCAAATTGTGGGACATTTAGACAAATATATTTAGGAAAGGGATAAAGGGATTTCTTTTTGCAAAATGTGAGGTGAATTTTGGGATATTTGGCCGATGTCATATCACCAGCTGAGCTGCCATTACTACATAAAAGCTTCATTTGCACAGAAAACGTACACAATAGGTACGATTCCTACTTGCCGATAGAATACAAATAAACCTGTCACGGAAGTCGAGTACAGTGAAACCTCTCTAAAAGACCACCCCTATTAAAAGACCACCCCTCTTAAAGACTGATTTTTCTTGGAACCGATTTAAAACCTCATAAGGTCAATGTATGTGTTACCTCTATTTAAGGACTACCCCTCACCCCGACCAAAGACCAGGCATTTTCTCAGTCTGACCTCTTTAAAAAGACCACTTCTCGATTGCCTTCCCATTGGAGATGGTGATGAGGGTGATGATGTAAACAATGGTTCTGTTGGCACAGAACTACATCAGCATACAATGTCATTAGAAAAAGTGTTATGAAACGTATAAACAAATACAAAAAACGGCTCTCTTAGCTGATTGTTCAAAGCCAGAACAAATTAATGGACTTTCGAACTCACTCAAGAGATATTCTAGAAAGTGAAATTGTAAAAAAAAAAAAAAAAAAAAAAAAAGATGCGCTAATCTGAAACAGAGATCAATTCATGACTTTTTAAATGACAGAGCTCAGAAAGCAACTAATTGTAATTAATTTGTACTAAATGTGAACCAATGCAGATAAATTGTAATCAAGTATGTGTTCCAACTGTACTTTATTAATAATCCAGTATAAAATTATTTTTAATGGTTACCCTATTAAGAGACCACCCCTCTAAATGACCAGTTTCCCAAGGAACCGTCACTTAATGGAGGTTTCACTGTATTACATTACAATCGCCCTCTGCCGCTTGTGCGATAACAGACAGTTTTGAGTGTTTATGGAGATTAAAACTGATGTTTTGTTTTTTGACAAATCTTCATTAAATAAAAACACTGATAGTAAGTCTAAAAAAAAGAGAGAAAAAAAGCAAGTGCAAACCAAGGTCAAAGGAGGTAGCTGGCTGGATGACGTCACGCTCACCGGAGCGCGCGGGGAAAGGAGGACGTTCAAGCAGTACTATGACGTCACACACCTCAGTGCATTCTCGGTACATTTTGTCCCGTCACCGTAACGTAATGCCAGACCCCAGCGAAGTCGACATAATCATTTAAAATGATAAAAATCAAAGACTTTTACAGGGAAAGATAAACATCTCAATCTCAGCTACCTACCCAACCCCCCACTACCCTAGCCCCTGTACTTGACCCTACTAACTTCCCAGCTATACCAGCACCCACCCCTACAACCACACCCAACTCTTACGGGTGAAATATCTGAGCCTTTCATACTACTTTGCGATCCCTCTCCAAGACATCATCAAACTCATGAAAGACGTTCTTCTTCGAATTAGGTCCACCCCATCTACTTCCGCCAAGATGCAAATCCTCTTTGAATCTTTCTCTCAATTGTCGGAGGCACGGCCATACTCCCGTATTACCACCCCTGACAATCTGCGGTTTCTTGAAGCCACTGTCGTACAGGTTGAACTTAATGGTTCTTACAGCGTAGTTTCTTGCTACTGGCCTCTGGTATTCCATTTGTCCCGGAAGATCTGGCACTGTTGTTACCAAACGATAATATCCCTGTAGTTCTTGGTGGCGACTTCAATGCCAAAAGTCATCTATGAGGCAGCTGGCTTACCAGAGCCAGAGGCAGACTATTAGAAAAACTTTGCCCAGATCACGATTGCCTTATCCACAGGCTGACTGGCTACACATTCTTTCCTTTTAATGCCAACCTCCTTCCGGATACCCTGGATATTGCTATCAGAAAGGACCTGGATATCCCAATTGAGGTAGACAACCTTACAGCCCTGAACTCAGATCACGATCCCATAGTTATAACAACACTTAAATCTAACTACACTCTCACCCACCCCAAAATCCCTCTTCATCACCGAAAGATACCAAGATACACACTAAAAACCGTTGTTGGAAACCCCAGCGTTCGTTGCAAGGGAGACATTATTGACTCCCTTGTAGAGAAGTTAACCGAATCCCTCATTCACGCAACCAACACAGCCGCTACTGGTCCAACACACAAACGAAGTAACCCCCCGAATACCAATCACACTTCAGACACTCATTAAAAGGAAAACTATGTTCAGATGGCGCTGGCAAGTCACTCGTGATCTCAGGCAAAAGCAAAAATGATATCGCCTCAAGCGCGAAATACGCAGTGCCATGCTAGGAATCCGTAACCAAGCATGGGCCAATAGAGTCAACAATACCAACTCCCTGTACGACATGGCACGAAAACGTACTGGCATTCCACCATTGCACGGTATTCGTGGAGCGACTTACACCAACCAAGATAAAGCTGAAGCCCTGACGGACACGTTTGAAAAAGACTGTGAGCCAAATCGCGAACCTTGCGACGACGACTTCGGTTGGTTGGTTCCTAAGTTTAGGGGCTTTTGCCGCCAAACGCCAACCTAAACGACTACTAGTTCAGAACTTAGCTATCAGACGCTACCGCAGTCGGCTCTTGGCAACGAACGTAGGAACCTATAAGAGCGTTGTTTACATTCTTAACCTATACAATTTAGGTTCACACAGGTGTAATTAGTGGAAGGTTCTTTAACATGCCATAAATCTATGACATGGGACTGCCGTCTTTACTTCCCCTCCGAGAGAAGTCATACTGAGGGATTTTTAACGCTTTTAAAAATCTGACGACTTCGGCCGGGTTTGAACCCGCAACCTTGGGCATAGAAGCACAGCATGCTACCACCGCTTGACGACGACTTCATTGAAGAAGTCTATCGTGACTTCGCGATGGCTTCCAGGGAGAACTCCCGCCAGACTTCAGATTCATTTTCAGAATTGCTCACTCTTATAAAGAAACTGAAAAATCGTAATTCGCCTGGTCCTGACGATCTTTCAGCTAGTGTTACAATACACATTAGAGTACCAACAGGTGTCTGTCAATAAACATACGATAATACGTCTACTTAACACGTTATCCATCATGTTCAAAGGCGGCTTCTGTGGCGTAGTTGGAAGCATGCTGAGCTTCTATGCCCAAGGCCGAGGGTTCAAACCCCGCCGAAGTCATCGGATTCCTTAATAGCGTTAAAAATCCCTCAGTATGCCTTCCTTCGGAAGAGAAGTAAAGCCTGTGGTCCCACGTCATATATTTATGGCATGTCAAAAAACCTTCCACTAATTACACTTGTGTGAAGCTAAATTATGGGTTAGATTTGACTAACGCTCTTGAGTTACAACGTTCGTTGCCAGGAGCTGACTGCGGTGTCAACTAGGAACCAAGTTCAGAAATAGTTGTCGTTGACGGTGGTGCTTGGTAGCAAGAGTAGGAGCTACTTGAAAATTCAATGTCTGCAGTCCTTACTTGAATTTTAAAAAAAAACAGATAACACACACTAATACAGTCATCACAATTAACACCGGTTATCAGACAGATTCTACACACACCCAAAGTACACGGGGCTACATGACCGTGTTGTCGCAGCCCCTAAACTGAGGAACCAACCAACCATGATGTTTAATATTTTTGCTTCATTAGATGATCTTTCTCAGCGCCGGAACTCGAACCTCAGATCTCCAAAATTGCAGCTCTTCATTACAGTCCTACCGTTAACTGATCGCATTTGACTACGCTGGTGCGTACCGTTACATAGTAAACATTCCTTCCGTTTAAAAAGAAAATTGTCTTAAAATTTCGTGCAGAAATTACCCTTAATCGCTTCAGGAATGGAACTGAATTATGCGTAAATGGCTAAGTGCATCATCAGAGTGTAAGAGGGTATAAATACGCTACTAAATATCATAGGTAGCTTATTCGCACAATCAACCGTTAGGGGGAAAATTCGTCTGGAATTTTAATCAGGGAGCACTTATCTCAAGTGTTTCAAATGATGGTACCTGGTTGGTTGATTGGTTGGTTCCTCAGTTTAGGGGCTGCGACAACGCGGTCATGTCGCCCCGTGTACTTTGGGTGTGTGTAGAATCTGTCTGATAACCGGTGTTAATTGTGATGACTGTATTAATGTGTGTTATCTGTTTTTTAATTCAAGTAAGGACTGCAGACTTTTGCATTTTTCAAATAGTTCCTACTTTTGCCACCAAACGCCACTGTCAACGACTACTAGTTCAGAACTTAGCTACCAGACGCCACCGCAGTCAGCTCTTGGCAACGAACGTAGGAACCTAAGAGCCTTGTTTACATTCTTAACCTATACAATTTAGCTTCACACAGGTGTAATTAGTGGAAGGTTCTTTACCATGCCATAAATCTATGACTCCTCCTCAGACCATACTAGTAGTCTCAACCTCACACGACATATTGTTCTTCCAGGGAATTTTCTCACGGAGCACACTCAATATCTGGGGAGGGAGAGATTTTCTCCACGGAGCACACTCAATATCTGGGGAGGGAGAGATTTTCTTCCAGCGACGGTCACACACTTGCTGTTGTTAAGTTTTAGATTAATTTCAAATTATTCGATGAATCGATTAATAATCGATCTTTATTTCAACCAAATATCGCTCATTACCAGGTCTAGTTGTTATAGAACATCGCAACGAAATGTGATAAACTTAATCAGCATTCCGACCTGCTGGTTACTCTCAACATTCATTTCATGCAACTGAGAATGCTGGGACTGTGAACACTGACAAGCCACTTTCTCTCGTGTTATTAATGTAAATGTATCCACCATGTAATCTCCGAAGGACACCATTTACCACTCGTCTCTATCGATAACATACCTGCTAATCGGGTTATTACTCAAGGCATTAATGTTGTAAGCATTTGAATGGTGCATGGGGTAATGTAAAATAATGTAAAATGGTCAGGAAACGAGTTTTAAAGTCTCATTACTTCTATGTACTTACTAGCAGTAGTGCCCGGCTTTGCCCGGTGGATTTATTTGTTTTATAGATGATAATGAATACTACTACAGAACTGAAGCGCTCAAGGATAAGGATCGGAAAACACCAACGCTTATTGCAGCTGATAACCTCAGTATACTGCACCAACACCATCGCCCTTTTACAGAGGCATACTATTGTCATGATGATAACTGTTCTAAGGGGCCTAAGAAATCTTTTTGCACTAATTACTCCCCGTGACTGCAATTTATAAGCAGCTCGCAATTCTGCACCAGAACACTGGCATGGGCGACGTGATGCAGCCGCATTGCCTGGCAACAATACACTTAGGTATTATTGAAGCCGTTCAGGACCGCTTGGTCTTCCGACTTACTGAACAAAAACCAAGCTTTAAGGTTACCTGAGAGGTGTAGCCTAATGCTACATACCGGCAGCCTAAACTATTCCTATTGACTCTGGCTATCATATACAAAGAATTTTTCGAATCCGACTGGTAGTTCCAGAGATTAGCGCGTTTAAACACACGAACACACACACTAACTCTTCTGATCTATTCATCATCATCGGCTTTAACTCGAATCCGAGTATAAATCTTCTTCCTTCAGTCCAGTTTGTGGATGTGTTTACGGTGACTAAAGAGTCCAATCCTGGCATGGAACAAGCGTCCACACAAGTCACATAGTATTGCTGGAGGAGGACGTGGTTGGGCTGCTCGAAGTTTCCTAGCTTGACGCTTGGCCTCTTGATATGTGTGTCGATCCCTTTCAAACGTTTTCACAGTATCCGAGATGGTACGGCGCCAAGTTGAGCGGTCTTCAGCCAGCATGTCCCAGGTTTGTCAATTTCAGGGTCTGCTTAAATTGGTCCTTGTAGCGCCTCTGAGGACCACCATGAGGTCTGGTGCATAGCATAGCTCACCATATAGCATTTGATGAGGTAATCTCACATCATCCATCCGATGGACATGACCGATGGTACATAGATATGTACGCGTCAACTTGAAACGTCATTTTCTCACGACCTTCATTGTTCTTGGCCAGACACAATTGTGCCTTCAATACGTCACAAAGAGGCCTATCAGATCGCGCTGATATCTTGATTTTACATTTTGAGCGACATTGCCCCTTCTTCCCTGGCACTCCTCATTTCTTAGCAGACAAAGTCCGGGTCCCCTTCAAACGTAAAGTTAAGCAATTTCCTCAATTGTCCCAAACGTTGAAGGTTAAAAGGCTCTGAAATGTTTCTAATTATGAACCTTGGAGAGCTCTATCAAACTAAAAAAATAATAATAAAAATTAATTTAAAAAAAAACTTTCTTTTAAATTCACTCCCGGCCTGAACACAGTTCCAGCCTAGAATCGCTTGTTTCTTTACTCGTTATCTCTTTGATTCAAATTAATTTATTTACATACCGTAATTCTATCACAAGAGTAAGCTTCTGGTGGGAACAGCTGGTAGCTTCCTCTATTTCTTTCCTCCTTTGCTTTGAGCGACTCCCTCTAAAATGCTACCGCAGAGACTAGAACAAGGATCATGTAAGTATAAGAGATTCGCAACTTTTGGTTATAGAATTTCCGAGAGAGAACACCGCCTGAGGCTATGGATTGTACTGGCAAGTCTGGCAACATAAAAAGTAAAAAGCCATATGAATGTAGCCTTTATTACACGTAAATGATCAGTATGTTCTGCGATGAGTTATTGATTATTGATGAAAATAACACAAACATAACTGCGCCTTTCGCTAGGCGCTGAAATATACGTCCAGATAGGAAAATAATACATTTTGATATATATCAATGTTGGTAATAGATTTGTCACGAAGGACACAGTTATGCCGTTCTAGAGCTTAATTCACCTCTAGGCTAATTAAAAATGCTCTCATACTCTACAGAACTGTTGGGATATTCGATGAATAAAAAGAAAATTGTCCAAATGCGCACACTACATTGCCATAACCTCACTTTTTGCCTAGCATGCCCGCTGCCACCCACCCCTCACCGTAGCCCTAAACCACAAATTTTATTGCAATGCAAAGGAGAATGGGTAAGAAAACAAACAAGAGATGAAATGCACACATTTATTCTCTATATATTTTTATTCGAGAGTAGTCCATATTGCCCACTAGTTCTACACATGGTCAACACCAGGAAGATGAAAATTGCCGTATTGTTCTTATACTATCATTATAATTCTTACATCCCGGTGCTTGGCAATTTTTCCTCCCTTGCAGTGGCATGATTGACTCTCAATTCAATTCAAATAAACAATCAAAATTCAAAATACTGAACAAATCAAAACAACCAACAACACCACGAGGAAAATCAATCAAAACAGACTATTCCCGCTTCCGACAGTCGGTTTGATGTCAGCGTTCATGAGTGCCAACTACGGAACCTTAGTGCTAAAATTAATTCTTCATTGGTTGGCAGAACATCCAGTACAGGGCCTTACCCCGACCCACGCGCTCCCTATGAACTGTCATCCCCCTGGACTAGAAGGTGCCACCGGCCACGTTCTCATTTCATGTGACCAGTGCTGCCACTCTGTGGTTGTCCCAACAGCACAACGGAAAAGTTGCCACGCATGCGCAAAAGGCAGAGTTCGTGTTTGCTGGCAATATACCGTACTTAAAATTCTCACTGAGCTGCGATCTGCACAGCCAGTGCCGGACGCGGAGTGGAGCACAGGACTAGAAACCTCGTTGTGAGGGGAGTTGAAATATCTCCTATTCTTTGGCTGACGTCTAATTAAGGCGTTGTATTTGATTGTAGTAACTATTATCATAGTAATTTATTTCCAAATAAATCAAGGTGCTGTAGCACTTCACCAGAGCTACAGGTGCGGCCGCCCCTGACGTTACGTGTATAGACAGTTGAAATTAATAACTGATACAACAGCAAGACAATGGTAATGTCAAGAGGAACAAAAGACGGAAGAGAAACGATAAAACGAAATGGGGAAAGTGGTTAAGAGTTTCAAGTATCTGGGAAGTGTGATCGCAGAGTGGAAGGATAGTACAAAATGCAAGCATTTTTTGATGTGTAACATCTTTCCACTAGGTTGCTGGATATTTTTGTGGGAGTGATTTTGGAAAATGGGACGGAAGTGTGTAAGACTGGATCGTATCCCTGGACATTCATCAACACACAAAATTCTGTTTTATTTACACACTAATAATACATAACAATTCCAAGGCTCTCTTTTTTTCTTCACTGCCTACTTGATATTTCTACTCTCGCACTGCCTTCTTGATTGTTCTCGCACTGTCTTCTTGATAATCTGCTGCTAATCATATCAATATGTCTCATTTTAACAGAATCCATTTGAAATTACGTGTTGGTCTGTGAACCAAGGGGTCCAGGAACTGGGCAAGCCTTTCCTGATCTACTGCTGTGCACATTGCATTTACCCGCAAGTTGGCCTGTTTATAAGGAATTTAAGGTTATGAGCGGTGTCGCGTCTATTAATCTTGTTGATCCATATCGTATTCCTTATTTAGTCTAGTGCTGGGGGAAGCTACAAATCATCTAATAAAATGAGTTCCGTATTACGAACTACAATATCTACTAAACACTCCCTTTTACAATAGATTAATATTTGTGCCAATAATATTATAAAATACCGGTGTATCAACAATTTCACGTGAGGTTTCTTCTATGTCAGATGTTACACATCATGAGTGGAAGGATAGTACATTATCATTTTAAATGATCTTGTCGACTTCGTCGTTACGCTGGGGTCTGGCGTTACGTTACGGTGACGGGACGAAATGTCGTCATAGTGACGCTTGGTGCATGTGTTCCCCGACAATCTCTACTTCGTTAGTATAAGACAAATATCCCCGATTCTTGGATATCACGGGTAATCTCGAGAACCACTGGATGGATTTTGATGCGGGTTTCACCATTCTGTAAAGGATATCTCGAGGAAAGATTCTGTAGAAAATAATTTATGTATGATCAAAGGAAGCCAAGCAGTAAAGATTTCAGTGAAAAAGTCGGAAACAAACTTGGCGTCCGTGCGCTTCTTAAGCTTACGCTGGGCAAACCGTTAAAAATATCAATATACTATGAGCGTAAGAATTGGTCAGCATTAAAAGTTCTACAAAAAAGTCCGCGAGAGCATCTCTATCTTCAATACATCGCCCACTATAAGTGTTTTAGACTGGATGGAAGGGGCACCTCCCCGCGCGCTCTGGTGAGCGTGCGGCATCCCGCGCGCTTGACCTTAGCCTCCAGCCTTTCTAGCATTTTTCAGCAATTGTAGCATTTAAAATGATACAAAGTCTAGTCTTTCAGACTGACAGTCACTTAAAAAAAATAGATTGTAAGGGGTATTCTTTGGAACCGAGACGTCCCAAAGAAATGTAAAAGGGTACTATATTGAACCTATTACGAGCCTATACTGACATATGCAGCTGGAACATGGACTACTACAAAAAGAGAGGAGAGTAGAATACAAGCAGCGGAGATGACATCTCTAAGAGGCACAGAGAGCAAGACCAGAAGAGATAGTTAGAAATGAGCAGATAAGTAATAGGACAGGAATCTTGAAGCTGCAGGACAGAATAGAATCAACAAAGTTAAAGTGGTTTGGTGGATGGAAGTGGGGAGAGTACCAAAGAAAGCTTTTTCCAAAAAGATGACAGGGAAGAGACCACGAGGAAGACCCCGAAAGAGATGGACGGATACAGTCTGGGAGTGCATAGAATAGAGCAGGGGTTCCCAACCTGGGGGGCGTGGGGCTTTATCAAGGGGAGCGAGAAGTGATTTCCGAATTAAGTTTTTTTAAACTCGAATATTACAATTTTGTACAATAAACATTTTCGAATCTCTCCAAGTGATTGTCGCACCAAGTCAATCGTTGAAAAGCACTGGTAATGGCCAACTGTCGGCACAAACCTCTGCGGAGCCGCGAGGTTGGAGGTGAAATAAGGAATTTGCTGTGTTGTAAGGAGCAAAATTATGCCAATTTTATCGTCTCGTTGGCATATCTTAGTGATTTCTTTGAAGCTTTGAACAGTTTGAACTTACATTTTCAAAGACATATTTATGCGAGTCAGGATTTTCAATGGTGAGTGTCATAGAAATAAAGCAGCGCTGTCTGCTTGATGTTGCAAGTGATCTCCGCTGTGCTCTGTCAAATATCAAACCAAACATACCGAATCTTACCAAGAGAAAACACTGTCAACCCTCTCACTGACATGTGTTGACTAATTTAGGGATTTGTTGAAAAGTATGTTATTTGTATTGTGCTAAAATGAAGTTAGTAGATAGGCCTATTCCATTATGTACTCTAATGTTATTATTAGGTTAGGTCTATATCCTCCGCGTCAATCGAAGAGGTTATAGAAGCGATGAGTGGTGGTGAGGGGTGGGGGTCAGGGGGGCGCGATGAACTCTCGTATCTGAAAGGGGGGGGGGGCGTCAGCTGACAAAGGTTGGTAACCACTGGAATAGAGGGAAAGAAAACCTGATGATGTACTTAAAAAAGGAGAGGAGTGGTGGAGAGACATGCAACGATGGAGGTCTTTAATTCACAACCAGACCCAGGAAGTTGGAAACGGTAAATGAACATGATAATGACAACAACATGTCCCTTGTAACATCTACGGCTTTTAGAGACACCGGGGAACCGGAATTTTTCCCCGAAGGGGATCTTTAAAGTGCCAGTAAATCTACTGACACGGTTCCCTCGCATTTGCGCACCTTCAAATGCCAGCTGACTGCGCCAGGATTCGATCCTGCAACCTGTACCAAAGTACAGTTACTGAAACAGCAACTTCTAAGCTGGAATGTCACTACCCATGAACTTTCGGACGATTCGGGTTGTTGAGAGAACTATTGCCTTCTGCATGCGTTTGTACAGTTGACTATCCAGATCCAGTTCTTTTAGGCCTTGGAGAAAGGTACTTGGGATCACGCCCGTAAACTTACTTGAGACAATGTTATTATTTTTTATTTTTGTTATCGAATTTGGCCAACTATGGACCGCAAGGAACTCAAGACTTATTGGCTTTCTTTCTCTTCTCTTCCCAGAACTTCTTCATCCTGTCACTTCTTTGTTTTCTCTCCTCCTCGGAAATGATCCGTTTGGGCCTCCTTCTTGGTGGTTTCTCTTGAAATGATTTTACTCCGTCAACTCGACTGCGGAACTCTCTTCTATCGTAGGCCATCGGTGGAGTAATTCCAACTTCCGCTGCATCCTTCTTCACCTCATCTACCCATTTAGATGTAACCTTTAACCCCATGATGTAGCTGAGGATCCTTTTGGTCAGCCTGCCTTCATCCATTCGTAGTAAATGTCCGTAGAACTTTAGCCTCCGCTTCTTCATTACGTCTGTGATATTATTATTAACTCTGCAAAAGGCACGTGTCCCACAGAACTGTGAAAGTACTGCCATATCTCCCCCGTGATCTCAACTCTCACGCTGCAGTCTAGGTTGGGAGTTTCTCATTTCCACTTTCTTTTGAAGCAGAACGAAGTCTTTTTCACGACAGGTATAAGATGTAAACTACACTGAAGCAATGTAACGAGGGAAAGGGTATTTCTCTGTTTGTGGATAAGAATGAAAGTTTGTCCGTTATTGTGAATATCCAAGGTGCTTTGCGTTATTTACATGTTTTAGACTACTTCATGAATCCCACCTCAGTTTTCATGGTTTCCCTTTTAAACCATCAGGCAAATGCCGGGACGGCTCCTTTCAGCCGACGTCCTTCCCTTCCTTAATTAGACCCAAGTTAGCGGTCGCCAGTCACCATCCCCAGTTGTATCTGCTACAAAGTAAGATCAGCTAATAGACAGTGTCCTTCGACGGTAGAGGAATGATCCCTCGCAGAGTCCGTGGGTGAAGCCCAGCTGGGGGGATAAGCGATTAAAAAAATACCTCTTGCAGGTTACAAGTATACTGCAGTGCACATACAGGGTGGCGCAAAAGTCACTGCGCACGTCACTTATGTTAATTAATTTAAATACATTTAACATGATACATAATATTGGCCTACCAACAATATGTTGGCTTTCCGTGTACCAATAGGTACAGATATGTCGATTTACATGCCCCGACAACTTGAATGTGGCCACATCAAACCACAAAAGTGTTCAGAAATACATTCGGGTCAACTCGATATTGATCAATAGGGCTCGGATTTGTAGGTGCTAAAAATCGGAAAAATATTTATTTTTGAATGTATTAAAAATACCTGAAATATGTGACAAAAAGTAAAAATATGTAATTATAATTCAGTTTATTAATGTGAATATAAACAATATGCAGTACTCACGAATGCTATTAATTCTATGTCTCACTGACTGCTGAAGAATTACAATACACAACGAGATACATCTTCAGGTTGTCCATCACAAATGACCGACAATTATCGCGAAACACTTCTTCTGAAGGCGCGAAACTACGGCAATATGTTTCTTGCCCTCGAGGTGTGGTGCAACTTGAGATCGCTGTTCAGCCTTGATTGCTTTACCACATGGTTGGCAGAACAGAACGCTTCCATCAGAAGTAAAATTATCCTTAAATTCTGCAACATACTGCTGCAGACGATAACTTGTAGTTGCTTTTACTTTAAGCATCCCCGTCTTCCACAGTGAGTGGCACGGGGCGACAAGATAAGAAAAACACAGCTGCAAGCTGACATACGCTCTGCATGAAGATTAGATAGCTCACAGGTTCTTCCCCGTTGAAGTAACACAAAACAAAAATGCAATAAACTGAAAGATCTAGCATAGTGATTTTAAGAAATGTACATATTATGTCTTTTTATGTGCTAATAAGTGAAAAGCAGGAATTTATGTATTTACATTAAAAAATATTTATTTATCAAAAAATCCTAGCCTTACTGATCAATCATAATATCACAAAATTGTAGCCGCCTCTCTGGATCATCTTCCAGCAACCCATGTATCAGGCGTGGAATGTATACACTTTAAAGTTCTGCTGATGTAATATCTTTTAGATTGACCGACGTGATATTTCTGAGAACTCTGCCGCTACTTTTGCTACCAAATACTACCGTCGACGATACCTAGCAGTGAACTTGGCTACTAGATGCTACCGCAACCGACACCTGGCGACGGACATTGGAACTTAAAATCCAACCTACAAATTTAGCTTCACACAATTGTAGTTAGTAGAAGGTTATTTTACATGTCATAAATATATATGACATGGGCCCGCCGGCTTTACTTCTTCTCCGAAGGAATGCATACTGACGGATTTTTAACGCTCTTGTAGAGACTTTTGCGCCATCCTGTAGAGAGCTGTGCAATTTATTAGACTCGATGGCAGTTTTCCAACATTTACGTTGTACCTTTTGTGACTTAACCCTTTAAAGGGCAAAACTATTTTTTACTTTTATGTGTTTCTACATTTTAATTTATTTTAATTATTATAATTAGGCTATAAACAACGTTATTTTTTGTTTTTTCTAATTTTAATGTTTTATTTTTAATTTTCAATTTATGTTCTTATAGATTTAATTGTGATATTTTAATGAATTAACTAATTTCGAATTGATTGTTACAATTATTATCATATTTTTTATAGTTATGTTTATTATTTTAATTATTATATTTCTTTTATTATTGTAATTTTATTTTTATGATTTTTATTTCTATATTTATATTTTTTAGTTTTACACTTTAATTGTCAATGTTTTTAGTTTTAAATTCTTTTAAATTTTATCCAACACATTACGTCAAGTAGATACGTAGGCCTATATAATATTTAATTTTTAGAAATACTAGGACTTTGGCATGACATTTCTCCGAAATTTGGCTAAAAGATTCAACTATCAGCATCTTTGAAAGCATAAACTGTCCTTATGACAGGTGGTTAATATAGAGACCACTATCCTATAAATTGTTAATACAGTAGAAATGATTTGCAAGGCGCTGATATTATTTCATATGTTTAATCAATAATCTTAATGACATGTTTTTAATGAATCTGACAGTAAACTAATTGTTTAAAAGAGGAGTCTTGTTAATGCTACACGTTGTGTTTTGATTACATTATTCTAGTTTCCGTGTGAATTTAGACCAGAAAGATTATAAGTCTTTTATTACCGATTGCCCACTCTTGAACTATTCAAAGATTCGTGAGCAATGGATTGAGTTAGTTAATTGTATACCATACCTACCAACTTTCAAAAATAGAAATCCAGAAGATCCCAAAGCGCAAAAATGTAACGCGTACATGCGTCGTAAGGTCTTAAAATAGCGAGAAAATACTACAGGGAAAGAGATTACAAACTCTTGATGATGTGAGACTATCTAATTCGTTGTGCCAGTTTCCAAAAATATAGCAATTACATCAAGAAGACATATAATTGGGAACAGTTCACACACTACACGAACACGAGTTTTTCTTCACTTTCATGTTGCAAGTCGCAGAACACTGGCTATATTCCATTACAGGTTGGAGAGGAGAGATGGAGATCAGAATGCGAATGTTTCACCTTTCCGTGATCGCATAATACAAGGAAATTCTGAAAGACTACTGCTATCGTTTCTTACTTGAATTCATCACGAAAACACTAAATTGCACAAAGATTCGTCACACAATTGCAAAAATACCAGAACTACAACAAACACCGCTTAAAGCGAAGCTTTCTCGCTAACAAAGATTCGAAGCACAAAGAGTAATATAAATGAAGCGATAATCTGCGAGATGTGGTTATCGATAGACAATCCGATCGTCTTTCAGCGTAATGTCAAATGAAATGAAATAATGGCAAAAGCGCAGTGATAATCTGCGAGACGGGATTATCGATACACTTATCGGTCAATTTTCAGTCGAATTACAGACACTCGCATCTCAGAATAGCAGCTATTATCGAAAATCAAAACTGAAATGCGATTTGGATGCACAGAACGAAAACTAGCTAGGGAGTTGAAAATCCAGAAAAAACTATGTTAATCCGGACAACCTGAAAACACCCCAAAAATCCTGAAATCTTCCTGGAAAACTGGAAAACTTGGCAGGTATGCTATAGTCAGTTATTGCTGATTTAAGGGGCGGAATACGAGGTCATCTGCCCCTGACAATAGATCAAAATCACCTGATTTAGAGGATACATTCCAAAGTCAATGAAAAAAGAAAACAAGTAGTTCCGTGAAGAACTATACAGCCTATTTTCATATATCCTACTTATGTTAATTGCCTCTATCAACAAATAAAATTTCAGTTTGATTGCTGTAATAGATTCGTAGATATTGAGAACCGACTAAATATTGCAGATGGTCGCCATGTTGGATTTTTATATATGTAGGTCTTAGAGTTATGTACTGTTACATGAAAATTATTGTGTACGTGTAGTATGCAAACTTCAATCGCATGATTAGGACACAAAAAGTAAAAACGAGATTTTAAAATTTCGCACAGTCATGTACCATTAATGGAAAATTATTGCGTAGGTTCATTATTCAAACTTTCACTTCGATTTCACGATTACGACACAAGAAATAAAAACTGAATTTTAAAATTCGCACAGCCGCCATCTTGAGATTATGTAAACAATTTAACTAAATTAGATACCAGTGCATTACAATGTGTATAAACATTTCCTGTACCAAGTTTCATTGGTTTGGATTAATAAATCGCGATAAAGGTCTATTTAAAATTTTCAACTTCGCTTGGCCGCCATATCCGTTTTGTAGTTAACCGGTTTTTGAAAGTCTCATAGATGAACTTCCAGTAGTGCCCGTTATCTCCGTACAAAATTTCATGGTGATACCGCTAACAGTTTCAGATATATAGAATGCCGGTGAAATATTTCGCACAGCCGCCATCTTGAGATTATGTAAACAATTGTACGAAGTTAGATGTCAGTACATTACAATGTGTATAAACATATACTGTACCAAGTTTTATTGCGTTTGGTTGGTTAAATAGCGAGAAACGTCTATTTAAAAGTCGCAAATTCGCTTGGCCGCCATGTTGGTTTTGTAGTTACCAGGTTTTCAAAAGTCACATAGGTGAAATTCTAGTAGTTCTATTTATCACCGTAAATTATTCCAGGGTGATACCGGTATCGGTAATAGTTTCGGTGATATTGAATGCTGGTGAAATATTTCGCACAGCCGCCATGTTGGATTGGTGAGACGTAACAAAATTTGAGGGGCATGGTCGGGATCGTCTAGAATAGTGCTATGAACTTACCGAGTTTCATTTAAATAGTTTCAGCCGTTTAGAAGTTATTAGGGGGGACACACACCATCACACACGCACACACAGACAGACACACGGACAATAGGTGATCTCAGAAGCCTATTTTTTTTTTCATAAATGAAAAATAGGCTAAAAACGGACACAGCTCAGGTGTCCATCAGAAATTCCAATTTAGAAAATTTCCAGATGCCTTTCTTTATGGGAAACGTTGGAAGTCCACAGGGGAGAAAACATTACTAAATAGGGTAATAAAAGTAAAATAAAATGATTTGGTTAAAAATGGTGACTAATTCGAATACTTTATTTGAGTCCAATAATTTGCACAACTCTGTATATACTCGACATCGACCAAAATATTATCCCTCCCTATATTATTCTGCTAAGGTCCCATTCCAGTTTTGTACCGAAAATAAGGTCCCATTAACACCAACCTACACATATGGGGTACCTACAGGTTCAGCATAACCCAATGCGTAAGCGAAACGCACTCACTTACTCTTTAAATGCCTCACAATTAAATAAATACCTTAAAACAAGTATATTTACAATTAAATAATGAAAGAATGCAACACGGTAACCATGGTAACAGAATCTCACAAGTCCATCTATTTCTGTAAGACGCAATGCAATTCCAATTATTACATTACTGTGAAAGTTTCCAGACGGTTATAAGGTTATCACTGAACCAAATTAAGCTCTAAACTTCATCAATACATACAATATAATGCGCTTAAGGAGGTCAAGGGGCACTCGAGAATTTTTTACGCAATTTTCAGGTGTGAGTGTGGTACGAAAGGTCTTTTTCATCCGACTATAAAGGGTCTCCGAAAACCACATTTAAAGGCCCTTAAATTAACCGTGTCTGTGATATTCCCAGAAAACTAACTTCGCTCTGATATACCTATGAAGGAATGACAAACCCCTAACCACTGCACCAGTAGGTGAATTGATAACAGTCTGATTATTCATACCAAGGATAGATCAGTCATAGCATTCACGATTGAGATTTTGCTAAGTGTACTCTTTACAACTAGAATATTCGCGGGCGAAGCCGCGACGGGTAATGCTAGTTATTATTATTTGATACAGCCAACTATGGACTAAAAATACACAACAACAGTTCAGGTTTTCTTCTTTAAGGTGTCACTTGCTTCTCGTTTTGCTTCCTGCCAAAGATCTCTCAGCCTCTGGCTCCTTCTCAATCGTTCTTCGGCTGAAAGCGTGGGTCTTTCTTTGGGAGGATCCTTCACCCCTGCAATTTTGGTTCTGAATCCTGTCCTGTCCCAGACTTCGGCCGGTCCAATGTTTGCCCTTTTTAAGTCCTGATGGACTTCCTGAAGCCATGTAGGTAGCACTTTTCATTTCTCCTGAAGGTTAAGAATTTTGTTAGCCAATCTTTTGGTCCCCAATCGTTTAAAATGTCCATAGAACATCAACCTCCTCTTTCTCATGCTGACAGAAATCCCTTCCAACTTGTCATAGAGTTCTTGATTTGACCTCAGTTGAAATGTGTGTCCATCTACAGGTAGCTTCTTGAGACCTGGAATTTTCCGGAAGATCTTCCTTTCCTTTTCTCAATTTCATTAGTTTTCATGCCTGATAATGTTTCTGCCGCATAGAGGCACTCTGGCTTCACTACTGTGCAATAATGCCTGTACTTGGCCTGATATGAGAGGGATTTGGACTTATATGTGTTGATGCAAAGTACCAAAATACTTCTGTATTACCTGTATTTGCTCTCCATTCCTGGGAACGATCTCGAGAGAAAATTACTAGGAGCGAGTTATGAACAACGATCTATAAAAATAAGTATGTCCTAGTGATGCAGCTGCTCTGTAATTGAGCACAGTGTTTGATAACACAGCCCACAAGCTGTAATCAGGGCGGCGCGAGGTGAGATGCTAATGTCTGCTTCCCTTTTTCATAAAGCACGTCTTCTGGGAATTAAATTGCATCCTAATTCTGCTGTGAATTGGGTCAGATATCGCATGCAAATCCCAGTCTCATGTGCAGCACGCAACATATTATTTTTTTTGTACTGATTTACTGACAAGAGATATGGAAGAACTATCTCCTCTTACAATTAGTGAACTAGGACGATGAACCTTCTGCTGAGCATGAGAATTATATGTGTGTTTGAGTCTTCAGTCTTTTGAATGGTTTGATGCAGCTCTCCTTTCCTCCCTGTCCTCAGTTAATAGTTTCATCTCCACGTAGCTACCACACCCTACATTCGAGGCAATGTGTTTAACATATTATAATCTTGGTCTACCCATACTGTTCTTGTCCTCGACCCTTCCTTCCATAACTAACTTTGCTATTCCTGGGTGTCTTAGTAAGTGTCCTACCAACCTATCACTTCTCTTCATTAGCAGTCGCCAGAAACATCTCTCCTCTCCCACTCGTCTTAATACTTCGTCATTTGTTACTCTATCTGATCTTCATCATTCTCCTGTAACACCACATTTCAAATGTCTCTATCGTCCTCTTCTCTGCTGCGCCAATAGTCCAAGTTTCACTTCCATAGAGCGCCACGCTCCACACAAAGGCTTTCAAAAATGACTTCCTAATACCTAAATCTATATTCGATGTTAACAGATTCCTTTTCTGCAGAAATACTTTCCTCGCCCGAGCCAACTATTTATAACGCCTTTGCTTCGTCCATCACTGGTTATTTTGCTTCCTAAGTAACAGAAGTCTCCTACTTCCTTTAGCTTTTCACCTGCCAATTTGATATCGATAGAGGATTCTGATTTATTTCGGCTGCATTCCAATATTTTTGTTTTATATTTAATAATTTTCAGGCGGCTTCGGTGGCGTAGTTGGTAGCATGCTGAGTTTCTATGCCCAAGGTTGCGGGTTCAAACCCGGCTGAAGTCGTCGGATTTATTAAGAGCGTTAAAATCCCTTAGTATGCCTTCCTTCGGAGGGGAAGTAAATCCGGCGGACCCATGTAATAGATTTTTGGCATGTACAAGAACCTTCCACTAACTAAACCTTTGTGAAGCAAAATTTGTAGGCTAGGTTTGAGTAATGCTCTTAAGTTCCAACGTTCGTCACCAGGCGCAGGTTACGATGCCATCTAGTAGTAGCCAAGTTCACAGCTAGGTGTCGTGGACGGTAGCATTTGGTAGCGAAAGTAGGAACAACTTGAAATTATCGTCTGCAGTCCTTACTTGAATTAAAAACAGATAACACACACTAATACAGTCATCACAATTAACACTGGTTATCAGACAGATTCTACACACACCCAAAGTACACGGGGCTACATGACCGTGTTGCGCAGCCCCTAAACTGAGGAATCAACCAACCATTAATTTTACAGCGTGAATTATATACGAGCATTATCATGTATCACAAGCATCATTTATTATTATCATCGAGGGGCCGATAACCTTGATGTTAGGCCCCTTAAAACAACAATTATCATCATCATCATCATTATTATTATCGCACGATGGCTGAGATTCTTTCACCATTCCCAAAGTAGCTTATTGTCCACATTATAAAAATTTGTGAACATAATTTATTTAAACGATATAAATTAGCACCCACATAAAACTATTTGGTTTTTCATCTTATAGACCCGTTGTTTTATTTAAAACCTCCAGAACACTGAATGGAAACATTTGTTTTCAGTTTCTTTTCCTTCTTTCAATTGTTTCCGCAGTCTGTTGGAAATAACTATGCCTACATATTCGAGATCCATTTTATACGAGTTTGAATAAAAATGCTATGCTTCTATTTTGATGTTTAGTTATTGGTATCTAAATGAATCAAGATTACTTCTTGCTCTGCGAATTGTTGTGCGTTAATTCGAATATTTAACAAATAAGATGGTCGGAAAATCACAGATTATGGACATAATGTCAGCTCGGAATAAATAATGTTGTAGGCCTACATGGTACCTGTAATGATGTCTGATATTGTACACAATTCTCCTACTCAGAAGTACCCAGTGCTCTGAATGTTGGACCACTGTTTTTAACTGTCTATTAAGTCACCTCGAATTTGCTCATCGATATATGCATTTCACCAAAAGCAACACTTCGAGTTATTCTGACTGCGCAGTTGTTTTCTCCGTGTCTTGTTTGTGATGGGTCCGCTATCGGGGGTTTCTCGTAGTGTTGCCAATCGGAAGTTATTGCGGAACGATATTGACCAATTTTGTCCCCCTTTTTGCCCTATAAATTATTTACAACCCTTTGCAATTACCTTGTGATTTAGGCCTCAGCACGGGGTAACTTCAATTGAACAATTGCAAATTAATGGGTATGAACATCCTTAAGACTACGATTGAACATAGATGAGTGATTGAAGGGGATGGCGAGGGAAGTAAGTTTGTTTGAGAGGTGACCAAACGAGTAGTATTTTTTCTCAGATCGAGTGTTTCGTTTATGATATGAGGACAAGTAACTAAATTTTGATGACATGTGCGTGGGGGTATTAAATCTTGTAAAGTCATCGGACGTTGGAAGTGTGGCCGAAAACTAGAATAATAAGGGTGGGGACTCACCCGGTATAGTGTAAGGCACTGATGAATACATATGATATGAAATGAAATTCATTATATGAAGCTTCACTTCGAAGACTTGAATAAAAACGAGAAATAAAAGTAAGATTTAAAACTTCCCAGTGCCATAATCTTGAAAACCATTGAACAACATTAGAGGCCATTGTGTCGCGTTTCACTGCGCTTGGATAATTAGATCGCCAGAAAAGTCAATTTCTCAATACTTGAATTTTGTGTGGCCGCCATGTTATTTTCGTGGTTATCAGGTTTTTCTTAATCAACACCCAGACCATATGAGCAAGGGGATACTGAAGCAGAACTGGTGGAACACCTCCTCAGTAGCTTCCATGTAACCACAGTCATGAATGTGACTGAGACATACGTGAAAAGTAATACATTGATTTAGCCGGTACGAACAAATAATTGCAAAATGACTGCACCCACCAAGAGATGGCAATTGGCCAATGTAGCCCGAAGTCCATGGGAAAACGATTATCATATGCCATTAAATTCTGCTTGCATGTGTATCTTTTACTTCGCATCTGGAGACAAGATCTCTTCTAGAAGGCGGATGCTTTGATTTCATATTGTAGAAGGTACTAACATTTGCAACTCAAATTTGATTTGTATAATTCGGTAATAACTACTACAAGTTGGGCAGGTTACCAAGCATTTTGTTGTTTTAAGGGGCCTAACATCTAGGTTATCGGCCCATGGTTACCAAGCAAAAGCTTGGCTGTGCCACGTTCTCGTCTGCGGTGCCCAAGATTGCGGGATCAAATCCCGACGCAGTCATTTGACATTTGAGGGTGCTTATATGCGAGAGAGCCGTGTCAGTAGATTTGCTGGCACTGTGACTGCATATTTCTCGTCTGGTTGCGAGGCTCAGCGGTAATGTTCTCGCCTGCTGTTCCCAAGGTCGCAGGATCGACGAGATCAACAGCCACCACGTCATCGGCTAATATGAAATCGAAAAAGTTGCTGCATGTTATGTGTAAGACGCACCGCCAGCTGGCAGTGGTAGCCTACCATGTGGAATGTATATCACATACGGGTTACTTCAAGGTTTGGAGGCGCCATTATAGATATTTCTACAATAAATGATCTTCAAGTTGTCGTTCTTTTGTAAAAATATTCATTATATCATATTTGGCGAAAACAATACTTATGATTTATTAAGAGTCTGTTTTTCAATCTCTGGATAAAAGTGATGGGCATCCACTCCCCGAGTAACTTTGCTCAACACTTTCATACTGAACGGTAAACGCTCATGCGAACTCTGGTGTCAATTGATTCAAACACAAACCACATGTTAAAAGTAAAAGAAGGAAGATTGTAGTTTTACGTGACTGTTAATCGCGAGATCGCCACGGGATTCCTTTTTACGTGGAATCCGAACCACAGGACATGGCATTTCACTTTGAGACATGTTAAAAGTCTTCGTATCAGTATTTAAATGATGATATGCTTTAATATGAAACATTGTAACTAGTTGGCAAAGCCGGTATTATGTTTCTGCACAATGGCTATTCAGATATCTACACACATTGCGGTAATGCAGTGATCAATGTAATATATATATATCGATGTTTTATACTGGAACTGGGCTAGCCTTTCACGGAACACTATAGGAATTCCCTTTACTGTCAAGTAGGCGAATTCATAACTAATTTAAAACTCAATTCCACGCAGGAACATTATCGAAAAAATAGCAAAATATTAATGGAGCATAAAAAATACTTTCAATTTACCGGCACGTGAAAATGAGTAACTGTCTTATATTCTAAATTTCTGTGGCTGTAATGGCTGCGTGAAGAGCATCTTCGTCTGCGAATCATGATGTCTCAGGTTCAAACCCCAGTCTCGGCAATTATTTTTATTTACTGGATTATCGGTTTAAACGATATCTATCATAACTTTATGCGTCATTTTAGCAGAATCTACATGAAATTACCATTTATCTAATTTTAATTACAATAGTTTGCACCATGCAGGAGTTGGGAAATTTGATTGTATTGAACATTATTTCTAGTAGTCTATAGATAGGCTAAAGACTGTGGTTTCATTCCTCCTCTTAATTTAGAATATAATATGTGAAGTTTGTTCAAACAAGTTTGACAGTAGCATATTTCCAATTCTTAATCTATACATTCATCATAGTACCAGTAGAAAACGGAGCGTAAATTAACATTTAAGAATGTCCAAGCTGTGTAGTATACGAGTATGATAACATGTTAGATGACTTCATATACATTTCGTCTAAATTTCATAGTAGGGTACCATGTTACACAACATATGCGACTACTGTAAGGCTCGTATCTTTTTTGATGTGTAACATCTTTCCACTCGGTTGCTGGATATTTTTGTGGGAGTGATTTTGAAAAATGGGACGGAAGTGGATCGGACGGAAGTGTGTAAGACGCACTGCCAGCTGGATCGTATCCCTGGACATTCATCAACACACAAAAATCTGTTTTATTTACACACTAATAATACATAATTCCAAGGCTCTTTTTTTTTTCTTCAATGCCTACTTGATATTTCTACTCTCGCACTGCCTTCTTGATTGTTCTCGCGCTGCCTTCTTGATACTCTGCTGCTAATCATATCAATATGACTCATTTTAACAGAATCCATATGAAATTACGTGCTGGTCTGTGAATCAAGAGGTCCGGGAACTGGGCAAGCCTTTCATGATCTACTACTGTGCACATTGCATTAACTCGCAAGTTGGCCTGTTTATAAGGAATTTAAGGTTATGAACGGTGTCGCGTCTATTAATCTAGTTGATCCATATCGTATTCTTTATTTAGTCTAGTGCTGGTGGAAGCTACAAATCATCTAATAAAATGAGTTCCGTATTATAAACCACAATATCTGTAAAACACTCCCTTTTACAATAGATTAATATTTGTGCCAATACTATTATAAAATACAATTTCACATGAGGTTTCTTCTATGTGAGATGTTACACATCATATGCAACTACTGTAAGGCTCGTAATGTTTTTTATATCTTTAATCTTCTTCTTCTTCTTCTTCTTCTTCTTCTTGACGTTTCGGCCAGCTATGGACCACGTGAATTCAACTCTTCTCCTCCCCGAGCTTAACATTCGCCCAGTAACGCCTCATTTGTTCACGATGCTGCTGTTTCCTGGCCCCAGTCCACGTCTTCCCTGTTGTTAGTTTAGGCTTTTCCTGGAAACTCAGGTGTTCTTTTAGTTTCATCGTAAGGGGCGTACGCATCTGGATATCGTTGTATGTAAATCCCACTTCCCTTAAATCCTTTTCTACCTCTGTGAACCACGCTCCCTTGTTGTTGTTGGTTTTTTTTTACCCAGAAAGTAAGTAAAGACTTTGTTCGACAATCGCTTTGGGTTCAGTCTTGTTAAATGACCATAGAACACAATCCTCCTCTTTCTCATCACGTCAGTGATTTTGGTAACGTGTGTGTAGTGTTCACGGTTGTGCCTCCGTCTATAATCACTGTTTTCCTTGACTGGGCCCAAGATTTTCCGTAAGATCTTCCTCTCTCCACATGACCTTTTCTGTGCATCGTAAGGCACTCTGCAGCATATAAGGCTTCTGGTCGAATGACTGTGCAGTAATGTAGAAGCTTGGCATATAGAGATAATGATTTCTTGATTAAAAACCCGTACCAAAGCGTATACTTTTATGTGGTTCTTTGCTTTGCGACCATAAGACTGAAATACTGAAACTGGACAAACAGTATTTTAGATAGATTCTGGTTTGATAATTGAGTTTAAGATGAAAGATGAGCATGGTATAATCAGTATTTAATCATGCATGTGGACTATCATGACCATTTCATGGAATTATAAACCAAATAAAATAGAACAGATGAAAATAAAAGCGAAGAATAGACTCACGGAACGCGAGTGACAGGAAACAGGGGTGATACTCACCTGAAACAGATAAGAAAACATACGTTAAACACAGTTACAATACCAACATTATGTATCAATTTACCTGAAATTTGTAGAGTATGACGGAAACTCTGTACAGTATAATGTGGTAAATAAATGTAAAATATGTAGAAGGGTTTTAGAAATGGCAGTAAGTTATAAGAAATGCAAATTTGTTAGTGTAATCATTTTTGCTCAAGTTTACAAGGACAGCGAGAGACACAAATGGAAAGAATCATTCTCAGCTACAGAAATTAGCAGCGGTTTCGGTGACGTAGTTGGTAGCATGCTGAGCTTCTATGTCCAAGGTCGCGGGTTCAAACCCGGCCGAAGTCGTCGTTTTTTATGAGCGTTAAAATCCCTCAGTATGCCTTCCTTCGGAGGGGAAGTAAATCTGGCGGTCACATGTCATAGATTTATGGCATGATGAAGAACCTTCCACTAATTACACCTGTGTGAAGCTAAATTATAGGTTATCATTGACTAACGCTCTTAGGTTCCAACGTTCGTTGCCAGGAACCAACTGCGGTGGCATCTAGTAACAAAGTTCATAACTAGTTGGTCGTTGACGGTGGCGTTTGGTAGCAAAATCGAATGAAAATCGAATGTATGCAGTCCTTACTTGAATTAAAAACACATAGCACACACTAATACAGCCATCACAATTAACACCGATTATCAGACAGATTCTATACACACCCAAAGTACACGGGGCTACATGACCGCGCTGTCGCAGCCCCTAAACTCAGGAACCAACCACAGTACGATAATAGAATTATGATCTTTTAGGTTGGAACATAACTTGGTAGAGAGAAACAAACTCTCAGGGATTAACTCACCCAGTGAGTTCAGTTGAGCTACCTCTACCGGATGGTACGAGGCCCTTGCCTTATAGGGATGTGATGAGGCGTCTTAATTTGTAATTTTCTATGTGATTTTCATGTCCAGAAAACGAAGGGACAAACGAAGAGAGAAAGTACAGTAAAATACTGAAGAATTTTAATTTATGTATTAACTCTCTTATGAATTCTTTATTTCTGGGGTTTTCAAAAGTATTACAAAGCTATTAAAATGATCTTAACGAACAACTCTAAGGACGCTGGCATTGCTGTCCAAGCCCTGCATGAGATAGCGATGAAGTCAGGATTGCAGATATCGTGCGACAAGACAAAGTACTTCGAGAATCTGCACCGCGGGAAAGTTCCTTTGACGACCATACATGGAATGATTGAGAGAGTAGATCGCTTCCGTTATCACGGTGAATGGGTCTATCCCAATGGTAGAGACGGCACCTCCATCTTAGAAAGACATAACAGACTCAACACAGCCTACCAACTGTCTCGCAACAGTTACAACAGAAAGTGCATTTCGAAGAATGCCAGGATCTGTCACTACAAAACTGTTGTCAGGCCACAGTCTTTGTACGCTGGAGAGACTCTCCTGATGAACAGGAACATCACCATGGATGATCTGGAGAAGATTGAAAGACGTATCCTCAGGAAAATTCATGGGCCGAGATTGCTTCCAGATGGTACCTACCGACTGAAAGCAAACTCCGAAATCTACCGACGGTTGGACGTAGGCGGCTGAAGTTCTACGGGCGCCTTCTGCGAATGGACAACGGCAGGCTTACCACGCGGATCTTCTCCTTGATTAAAAGCTACAAGACTGGAATCCTGTGGCTGAATGAAGTCAAAAAGACTTGGACTCCGCTGGTATTTATTACCTTGATGTCCAACAACGTTCCAAATTTGGTGATAATTGGTCCCAGTCACCAAAGTGCCTAAGTGTAGGAAACCTCTCTCACAGGAGACAGAGGAAAAACGAGCAGCCGGGCTCAACAGATATTGGGAACGTAAGAGGGCATCGAAGAAGAACTAGTCATAAGTGCTCCTTAATGGGCTTAAATCAATAGTAATAATAATTAAAACTAGCATTACCCGTCGTGGCTTCGCCCGCGAATATTCTAGTTGTAAAGAGTACACTTAGCAAAATCTCAATCATGAATGCTATGACTGTTTATGTTCGACGATAATTATTATAACTATTTTATGTTCGAACATAAATATTCATAAATATCTGTCGAGATTTCGGCAGTTTTATGTACTGAACAGAGCGCATGAGACGAAGAGAATGCCTTGTATTTGAACATGGCCTCCTCGATTACCCTACTATGACACTAGGCCAGGCAGTGAAATTTAAATTAGACGACCGTGGAACTCAGCGAGCCTAATTATCTAATTGGTCAAACAACTGTTTCTTGAGCTCTGATTGGTGGGAGAAACTGTTTCATAATGAAAAATAGTGTTGTAATGAGCATCATTATAGTACAGTTTTCCGACATATAATAGTCATGGTCGAACATAAAGACAATATATCATCTTTTTAAAGAAAAAAAGAGAGAAAGAAAGAAAGAAAGAAAGAAAGAAAGAAAGAAAGAAAGAATTGAAGGTGGATTCTTAAGCTCAATTGGATGTTTGATTTCAATCAGTTTATAGTAATTACTCTTAAATCGGTATGTATGCATGTACGTATGTATGTAAGATAGAAAGGAGACAAAGTCAAATATTTTGGGATCAATCTAATGATGCGGAAGTGTTTGTAAGGAGTGTTCAAACCGACACCGCGCCCAGCTATTGTCTGCACAGCGAGCGTGGGGGATGTGCTCATGGCTGGTCCTATATCGCAGACCAGCTGGCCACATCACACGCAAGCTCTCGAGTTGCCTGATCCACTTGCCAAATACAAGCCAATCCAAAATCCTGTAAGATATAAATTTGTTTCGTTACAGGAGCGTATATACAATTTATTTTCGGGGGGGGATTAACTATCCTGGAAAATTGTGAGTGTTCTCAGGGGATTGTCACCGCAAAATACCCAGAAATATCAACCAATATCTTACAGCATATAATTTTGCAATTATTTTAGACTAGTGGGCCCGTGCGAGCTTTCGCAACGTGAATGTAGGTTTATGGGGTAGTAGGGAAGAATGTGGGAGAACGAAGTTATAAATATTGAAGAAATATATTTATTGTTGTTAAACGGCATACGAACATGAAAAGAACACAAAGAATTATGTAGAACAGTGTTTTGTACTTGTCACAGCACCTCTTTGTACACAATATTCGATGTTACAACGAATTCATCGGTTATTGTTTGCTCGGGAGTTTCTTCTACAGCAAATTTTACATTTGCAATGGATTGAACCCTAGAGAAAGTCTTGGCGAGACCACACCGGAGCCATCTGCTGAGAGACTCTTCAGCTAGCAGTACGCCGCGCTCCCGCCGCCGCTGCCCTGCACTCTAGTGGCAGGCTCGCCTAGCAGTACGCCGGGCTTCGGTGCTCCAAATTGTAAATGTACATTTTTAAGGTATTTATTTAATTGTGAGGCATTTAAAGAGGAAGTGAGTGCGTTTCGGGCACACATGGGGTTATGCGGAACCTGTAGTTACCCCTTATGTGTAGGTTGGTGTTAACAGGACCTTATTTTCGGTACAAAACCCGAATGGGAACTTAGCAGGATAATATAGGGAGGATAAGAGTTATTTGTAGATTTCTGAGTTTATAGAGCCTACAATTAGTGGCAATACAAAAAAGTTGTAAAATACAACACAATTTTATACCTAATGAATTTTCTATTATGGTCCATGGAGTATGAATGGAAAATATCTAAATATTTGTTACTTAAAAATTATTCATGTTTTTTTTGGGGCTATTTCCGTGTGAAAATGAAATTTAATTACTAGACGCTTCGAAGGAATCTTGCCTCCTTTTTCAATGGAATTAAAACAACGTGGCCAAAGAAAGTGTATCAATGAGATTACAAACAAGTAGTTCCGTGAAGAACTATACAGCCTATTTACATATATCCTACTCATGCTAATTGCCTCTATCAACATACAACATTTCAGTTTGATTGCTGTAATAGATTCGTAGATATTGAGAACCGACTAAATATTGCGGATGTTCGCCGTGTTGGATATTTATACATGTAGGTATTGGAGTTATGTACTGTTACATGAATATTATTGTATTCAAACTTCAATCGCATGATTAGGACACAACAAGTAAAAACGAGATTTTAAAATTTCGCACAGCTGCCATCTTGTGGTTATGGAAACAATTGAAAAAAATAATAAATGCCAGTGAATTAACATTTGTATAAGGATTTACTGTACCAGGTGTCACTGCACTCGGATGGTTAAATTGCGAGAAACGACCTTGTGAATATTTATACTTCGCGTCACCGCCATGTTGGATTTGTGATCTATAGGTGAACTTACGTTCATAGCCCGTATGAACATAAAAAATCAGTTAATTGCTATAATAGATTCGTAGATATTCAGAGCCGTCTAAATATTTCGGATGGTCGCCATGTTGGATTGCTATATGTATAGACCATAGAGTCATGTACTATTAAAGGAAAATTATTGCGTAGTTTCATAACTCAAACTTTCACTTCGATCGCATGATTACGACACAAGAAATAAAAACTTAATTTAAAAATTTTGCACAGCCGCCATCTAGAGGTTATGTAAACAATTGAACTAAATGAAATACCAGTGCATTACAATGTGTATAAACATTTCCTGTACCAAGTTTCATTGCGTTTGGATCATTAAATTGCGAGAAAGGTCTATTTAAAATTTTCAACTTCGCTTGGCCGCCATATTCGTTTAGTAGTTAACCGGTTTTTGAAAGTCTTATAGATGAACTTCCAGTAGTGATTTATATCTCAGTACACAATTTCAGGGTGATACCGCTAATAGTTTCAGAGATATGGAATGCCGGTGAAATATTTCGCACAGCCGCCATCTTGAGGTTATGTAAACAATTGAAGGAAGTTAGATGTCGGTGCATTACAATGTGTATAAACACATACTGTACGAAGTTTTATTGCGTTTGGTTGGTTAAATCGCGAGAAACGTCTATTTAAATGTCACAAATTCGCTTGTCCGCCATGTTGGTTTTGTAGTTACCAGGTTTTCAAAAGTCACATATGTGCACTTCTAGTAGTTCCCCTTATCACTGTAAAACATTCCAAGGTGATATCGTTAATAGTTTCGTAGATATTCAATGCTGGTGAAATATTTCGCACAGTCGCCATGTTGGAGGGCACGGTCGGGGTCGCCCGGAATCGTGCTATGAACCTACAGAGTTTCATTGAAATCGCTCCAGCCGTTTAGAAGTTATTAGGGGACACACACACACCATCACACACCCACACACGCACACACAGACACACGGACAAAAGGTGATCTCATAAGCCTATTTTTTTTCATTAATGAAAATAGTGTTATAATGACTCTCATTATGACAAAGTTTTCTGAGATATAATATTTACATTTCGACATCGTCGAACATAAATGTTACTTTCACACGGCAATATCCCAAAAACATGAATTATTTTAACAGTAATCCGGGCCGTGAAAGCCTTAATCTACATATTTGTTAAGCAGAAAGGTAAACCGTTTTTTATTTATTTATTTATTTTAATGTTTTTTACAAATTGATAATATATTTCTCAAAAGTATCATATTGTGGAATCCTCAGTATTGCCTCACAAGGCACCCCGTTCCAGCCCTTAGACCAGGATTAACATTTCTTGGCAGAACCGGGAATCGAATTCGGACCTCCGGGACGGCAGCCAAGAATGCTAGCCACTACACCACGAGGTAGTTTAATTTCAATCTTAATATTGTTTATAACTTAGCCAATAAGTTAAGATTAGAGTACAACCAAATTTACAATTATTTTATGCTCTTACCAAAACAACACTTTCTTAATTTTTATTGTTTTTTTTTTCGGGGGGAGCTGGAGCCCCCTCAGTGCCCCCTTTATATACACCCCTGTTTCGTTACATTGGTAGTCCCTGCACGATTTAATACATGTGTATCACTCTGTATCATCTGCTAGCAGGAGATACTTATCAATATCTCAATAGGAGGTGATCACCTCAAGCAGGATAATTAAATAAGCTTCTCAGAAAACGACCTTTAATTGTTGTTGTAAGGAGCCTAACTTCTAGGTTATCGGCCCCTAATGGTTTGGATGTTCATGAAAGTCAAAGATGATCAGATGAAACTTACAACTAAAACTAAAACTCACTAACAAACTAGAAGAGGAAATGGTAAACAAAATGGAGAAGAATGTAAATAAAAGACAGGAGGAAAGGAAATACCCTTGACGAATGAGAATTGAGGGACTTGGAAGGAAGGAGAGCCAAGAAAGGCTGAGAGGAAAGGGAAAGAGGAGATGGGACCACCCCAAAGGCAATGAAAAAAAAAATGACACAGCTCAGAAATCCGTCGGGATCGCCAAATCACGAACTCACCAGCCGTGGGCCCTTGAGGGTGTAGCACTATCCAGGGTGTGGGGCTACACACACCCTGCCTCCTTCAGGGCCTTGTGCAGAAGGCAGGAGATACTGTGAGCCCTTGAGGGTGTAACACTATCCAGGGTGGGGTTACACACACCCTGCATCCTTTAGGGCTGAAGGCAGGAAATATCAGGAAAATAAAAACAAAAGGTCTGACCCCTCAAAGAATGAGGGATCAAGAAAGATGAGACAAGGGCCAATTATGGCGGGAAAAGAAGAGGCTCCCTACGGCTCGGATACCCTAATACCGTCGGGGTCGGAAGAGAACAAGAGTTGACCAAGGGAGGTCGACAGGAAAGGTGACAGTAAGGAGTCTGGCACAAGTAAGTGGAAGCAATGCAGGACTCAGCTGGGGTTCCGTAGTCGCCAACCCATGTTCCACCAGTCGTTAGCCCCTGGGGGTAAAATACAGTTAAACCATTGCTGTTGTATGGTAGTGAAACCTGGGCAATCAGCAAGGCTGAGAAGAAAGCTGTTACAGCTTTTAAAATGTGGTGTTACCAGGTGAACAAACTGACGTACGAAGAGGTAGCCTACTATAGGGAGTTGAATTGACGAAGGAGACTGTAGAGCATATAGTAATTTGTAAGAGGAGGGATGTGTAGACTGGACATGTTGTCAGACTCGAAGGAAACCTGAAGACGATTCGTCAAGGAGTTATGGACGGACAGAATGCAAGAGGCAGTGCATCGACCGAGACATGAAGGATGCTAGACAACTCTGAAGAGACTATCCTTAAAGGGCTTCTTGCGTCGCCACAAACCAGTCTTAGAACTGGTGACGTAAGAAAATGTATCAATAAATACTGTATCCTAACAAATAAACACGAAGCTTAATTCACACTACAGATTAAACCATGAATCCAACTTGTAACCTACTGTAAACTGCGTTAATCTCGTTATCCTCTGATATCGATACTCTCATTCATCCTGCTCGTTAACCTCTGGTATCGATATTCTCATTCATCCTGCTCGTTATCCTCTGGTATCGATATTCTCATTCATCCTGCTCGTTGTCCTCTGATATCGATATCATCATTCACCCCGCTCGTTGTCCTCCGATATCGATATCATCATTCACCCCGCTCGTTATCTATCCTCTTATATCGATGCTCTCATTCATCCTGCTCGTTATCCTCTGGTATCGATATTCTCATTCATCCTGCTCGTTATCCTCTGATATCGATATTTTCATTCATTCTGCTCGTTATTCTCTGATGTCGATATTTTCATTCATCCTGCTCGTTATCCTCTGATGTCGATATTCTCATTCATTCTGCTCGTTATCCTCTGATGCCGATATATTCATTCATCCTGCTCGTTATCCTCTGATGTCGATATTCTCATTCATCCTGCTCGTTATCCACTGATGTTAGTGTCCTGGTGTAGCAAGTAGAGCGTGGCAGCTCGAACTATGGTCCTGAAATGCTGGCGCTATGATGGACGGAGAGCAGTTCGCGGTTGTCAAACTGCCGCCTGTTAGAATATAGCGAGCTTTGGCCAAGTTACGAAGTTTACCGTGCGACTGCAACATTTGACAACAATGATTGAACTTGCCCATTATTGGTTGTGATGACGTAGCTGTGGTAGCCACACCCTTCCGCAACAGCAAATAGCAGTTATCGTGTTGGCAGCTAGCTTTCAGATTTGTCTTTCGTAAATGAGAGATTATTTTCAGTCGGTCAACACGATTGCACACAAATTGCAATGGGTGTTAATCTCTTACACGTAAAAGTTACATTAATTAAATTAATTTCTCTATTCATTTACTTTTTGGTGGTTTATGGAACGTTGGTTGGTTCCTCAGTTTAGGGGCTGCGACAACGCGGTCATGTAGCCCCCTGTACTTTGGGTGTGTGTAGAATCTGTCTGATAATCGGTGTTAATTTTGATGGCAGTATTAGTGTGTGTCATCTGTGATTCAAGTAAGGACTGCAGACGATCAATTTTTAAGTAGATCCTACTTTTGCATCCAAACCCTACCATCCATGCTACCTAGCTGCGAACTTGGCTACTAGATGCCATCGCAACCAGCACCCGATGGCGAACGTTGAAACTAATATAACGTTAATCAAATCTAACCTACAAATTTTACCTTCACACAATTGTAGTTAGTGGAAGGTTCTTTTTACATGCCATAAATCTTTGACATGGACCCGCCGGATTTACTTCCCCTCCGAAGGAAGGCATACTGAGAGATTTTTAACGCAATTTTTCAAGGATATGCCGTACCTTGCGCGGGGTTTTGTCTAGGAACACCAAGATAGGCTCATCAGTGGGCCCGGACCCCCACACGAGTAGCGAACTGTGCGCTACCTCCCTTCTTATGAAGCGCACCTGTCCGAGCTGGCCAAGGGGGATTTTTCTCCCAGTGATGTTAACTACGTCCTTGCAAAATTTCAGCTAAATCAGTTGAGTAGTTTTAGCGTGAAAGAGTAGCAGACAGACACACACACCACTGGAGTATGGTATAGATCTATCCTACGTTCTCTTAGACTGCTGCATCTGGGTGGGAGTGTCTACTACGTGCTAGCGTCATTTAAATTGCTAATTTTTGAAGACATCTTAGCTGAAGGCAAACAGGTGTGGCACAATTACAGGACACCATTACCGGCCTGACCTGTGGGCAAAACATCTCGCTACCTGCCCTAATGACGTCACGCACTCCAAGGTCGTTCCTATAACGTTTTAGGAATAACCTTGGATGCTTCGTGCAAATGAAATTCATCGTGTGAAACAAAATAGTTAATATAAACAATTCATGTCTTTTGGGCTAATGCCGTGTGTATTTAAATTAGAACCATACGTTTCGGAGAAACCTTGCCTCCTTTTTCAATGGAATCAAACAATGTGGCCAAAGAAAGTATATCAATGAGATTTAAAAATTACAAAAAAATATAGATAAATTCCTCTGTTCGTCACCAGAGAGCTTCTGCCAGAAATTACTGTATGGACCATGGTAGAACGGCGGACAGAGTAGTAAGTAAAGAGAAGGTAAAGGGGGCGGGGTGAAAATATAGAGACTCCTCGAAGAATGACGATGTCCAAAAGAAGGGGGGGGGGGGGGAGCTGGGAGGGTTAGATGGATATAAGGAAACATAAACAAAAGGGAAGTGTATCTGAACGGTATCTAACGTCATACCGGCAACGGCGAATCCAGTGACGAACAAAGGAGATCAAATCCAGACTCTGTAGCCATAGAGGACAAAAATTACAATTTGAAGAAGGTGAAGAACAGAGAGACTGAGAGGAACTATCTTACTAGATCCTTAATAACTGGTAGCCAAGTGTCACTTAGCTGATATCCAGTGTCTCTGTTAAAATTATTGGGATACACACGGCATTAGCCCAAAAGACATGAATTATTTATATAATCCGGGCCGTGAAAGCCTTAATATACATATTAAAATAGTCAATACCGACACTCCCCGCTTAAATTCATAGAAGTGTATCGTGATCTGCATGGTGGCTTCCAAGGAGAACATCCCGCCAGACTTGAGCTTTGTCACCTGCTCACATATTAAATAGCTGAAGGCGCCCGGGCAGGCTTCATTTCTGAAAAATCTCCCTAAAAATGCCTCACTAGCCTCACTAAGCTATTTAACGCTATCTATAGATTTCGTTTCTTCCCCGCAGCCTGGAAAACTGCCAATTGTCTGTCTGTTTGCACACTTATTATAATTCGAGAACGTACAATTCTGTATGGATATCCATCACCGATCAGTTCACCATCTGTACCTATCAAACTAGGCCAAATATCAAAGTTGTCGTAAAAATTTGAGACAAAGCTCATTTTGATCCCCTCGATGTGAGGAACAAAACTCGGATTGTCCAAAAGGAATCCCCAAAAACCATGTTTTACTAGATATGTATAGCTTATATTAGCTATGGGAGACAGAACGAGAAAATGCCCAATCTAACTGATACACAACTAATAATACTGGGCCTTTATTTTTTGCTTGGCAAGGACATTCTCGCTCACGCGCTCCGCCAGTGACGGCTCAGTTGCCGGCGACCGCACGCGCATATGTACGGCAGAATACGGTGCTTTAAACCAGTATCATGCTTTTTTACTCACCATGTTTACAGTAGATGGTGAAAATGTTCCCCATCCGCTGCCAAACATAATCGACATCTCCTTATGAAGTTTCCTGTTACTCCGGTTAATTTAGCTTCAGTAAGGAAATAACGACCTTTACGTCTATTTTTTATTGTTTACTGAACCTGTACGTTTGAATCTCTTAGCCAGTTGTTATATTGTCGATTTATAGGAATGGACCTACCTGGAAATTTCACTCGAAACTTTTGTCTTATTCTAGCGCACGATTTTCCGCACTTTATGTCGCCTACGTATTGTGCAGATATACACGTTCATGTAACGAATATTTCACATACTGTAAGGAATTACAGCACTATACACAATCACAATAAAACACTATACAATACGATATATAGTACACAGTAGCTTTATAAAACACCCAATTAGCTCGGAGCTCAGACGTCTACCGCAACAAGAGCGTGGGAATACAGCCGGTGACCGCGCGCGCCATCCAGGAACAGCCGGCTATCGGCCGGGCACCGCCGGTCAAGGTCGAGCGGAATCTCCTTGCCAAGCAAAACTAAAGACCATGTATAACTACACTGCTCAACAAAAGTTTGGACTAGCATAGATTTTACTACAAAAACTTCTTATATTATAGTAAACCCAATGAGGTTTATACAATAAATGAACTAAACATCAGTTCTTCTGAAAACAACAATCGTGGCTATATAACAATGAAACAGTACAAAAAGAAAGCGAACTCGCTTCTAAGTGTCCCTTTTGAAACCAAAAACATTGAAAATCTGTATCGTATGATGATCAGTATCAGTCTTTAGTAGTTCTCCCCACACACGGAGGAGACATGCTCTGAATGAGACCATCAAGTTTATCTTGGGGTAAGAGGTCCCACTGCTCTATGGCAGCGTCAGCATACAATTGATGACGGTAGTCCAAACTTTTGTTGAGCAGTGTACATTAAGATTAGGGTTTCTCCTACAGAAAGTATAAAAAGCCGTTCAAAGAGCGAGCACTTCCGCTACCGTACCTGGCCTTGCCCCTGCTAGTCCTCCACCTGTCTCTCGGTAGCTCCATACAACATCAGACTATCATAAACCCGACGAGTTTTACGTGTTGGTTGGTTCCTCAGTTTAAGGGCTGCGACAAGGTGGTCATGTAACCCTGTGTACTTTGGGTGTGTGTAGAATCTGTAATCTGTAACCGGTGTCAATTGTGATGGCTGTATTAGTGTGTTATCTGTTTTTAATTCGAGTAAGGACTGCAGTTATTCAATTTTCAAGTAGATCCTACTTTTCCTACCAAACGCCGTCAACGACAACTAGTTCTGAACTTGGTTACTAGATGCCACCGCAGTCAGTTTGGTAACGAACGTTGGAAACTAAGAGCGCTAGTCAAATCTAACCTATAATTTAGCTTCACACAAGCGTAATTAGTAGAAGGTTCTTTTACATGCCATAAATCTATGACATGGGACCGCCGGCTTTACTTCCCCTCCGAAGGAAGGCATATTGAGGGATTTTTAACGCTCTTAAAAATCCGACGACTTCGGCCGGGCGTGTTTTACGGGGATGAATGGCAAGTGTGTTGTCATGGATACAGTCGAACAAGTGTTTTTCTCACAGGCCGACACGATCCCTAGCGATCATCATAAACTACAGGATAATCCTCACCTCCCTGTTCATGCAGATATCCCCACCATCAGTAAAAGAAGGCTTCGTTCTCGCCATCCATCCCTGGATACTACCATGATGTAAGTTGATAACTTGGGCCCGGATTCGAGCATATTTGCATATTTTTTTTCCTGAATAGCACACATTGAAAGAAGCCTTTCGATGGTATTTTCACCTCTCTGGGACCAAGAGAATTGAAATTTATCGAGCATATAAATGCATAAAACCGCGGATTTCAGAATAGAAGCATATAAATCCATATTTTTGTGGTTTTCGACTAAATAGTTTGTTTTTCTTCGATTTACCCCCGAATTCGGGCCCTGACCATCCTTAAGGTTCGAAAACAGAAATAATTATTGAAAAGCCTATCTGGTGCGAATAATAGAACCGCAGGTTTTTAACCTTTAGTGAGGTCGTTCTCGTCATTGAAACTTTTATTGACTGATTTTAAAAAATCATTCAAAACTGAAAACATAGAAAAAATTCTTGTTGTACAGACCAATGCAGATCTACTTCACTGACTCGCCTAATTCTGAACATTTTGTAAATGAACTTTTAAACTGTAACTTTTATAAGAAAACTTCTCTTATAATACATGAAAAACTTGAATGCGAGTATATTGCAGTGTATCATACATACAATTAGAAAATAAAGCTCGTATATAAAGGTATGTTATTGGTTTCTTCGTTTCAAATTCCTTTGTATAGTTTTAACGGTGTTTTTTCGAGCATATACTGCATATTTAAACGCATATAATGTTTTTTTCGAGCATATCTATCGAGCATATAATGGTTTTTGTAGCATATCTATCGAGCATAAAACACATGATTTTCGAGCATATCTGGAGATTTTATCGAGCATCTCGATCCGAGCCCTATTGATAACGGTTTTACCATCCGAAGAAGCTGGAGGCATACATGGCAGGTCTATGTACGACGTAACAACTGCAGATGCCATGTGTATTGTCCAAACCACCTGGATTTGACTTGCCTCGTAGGACCTGGTCAGTGCTTAATCGTATAAGATCCAATACTGGCTGCCCGATTGGTTTCTGATGCAAATCAAGTGATTATCGTCACAATACAGTGGTGTTTATTTGTCATATAAATGCATATTTCGAACATTTGTTTACCATTAGTTAGGTCATATTTTGAGCATTTTTGGTAGGAACGTCATATTTCGGTAGATTGGCGGCAGCTGTTGGTGATCAATCATCCTCAACTTTCCGAACGGAAACTAGTGTTTACAGAAATTGAATCTTAAACAAGTAGGCTATATTCAGAAAATTAATACGAAATTGTGAATAAGGAATTTAGATAACAATTTAATCTCGAAGGGATTAAAGCTGGGATTTTTTTATTATAGAAAATGACCATATTTAAATAATTCATTTTAAGGTCATATTTGCTTGCATTTTTGCGCTATTTTTGGGTCTTAAACATCCGAACCGTAAGCCTCCGTGGCTTAGGTGGCAGCACGCCGGTCTCTCGCCGCTGGGTCCGTGGTTCAAAGCCCGGTCACTCCATGTGAGATTTGTGCTGGACAAAGCGGAGGCAGACAGGTTTTTCTCCGGGTACTCCGGGTTTCCCTGTCAAAATTTCATTCCAGAAACACTTTCCACTGTCCTTTAATTGCATCTATCATTCATTTAATCATTGCCCCAGGGGAGTGCGAAAGGCTTCGGCAGCCGGCACAGTTCATATTCTCGCCGCTAGATGGGGGCTTCATTCATTCCATTCCCTGACCCGGTCGGAGACTGGAAGCAGGCTGTGGATTTTCATTTTCATTATTTCAATGTTATGCCCAACTAAGGAGCGCGATTAAACCTATTTAACAGATGAATATGAATTTCCTTTCGTCTCCTCCCAAAATCTTTTCATTCTCTCACTTCCAGTATTCTGTCCAAGTAGTGGTAGCTCTCATCCGGGGATTCTCAGCAAATTGATGTTCGTTCACCAACGATCTGCTTGTCACGATGGGTGAGTGGTTATCGTGTCGGATTACTAACCCCGAGCTTGCAGGTTTGTTCCTGGCCGCGGTAAGTGGTATTTGAAAGGCAACAAAAGTCACAGCACGCATGTCATACGTTCTTGGCATGTTAAAGAACCCATTTGAATTCAGTATTTTATTTATCGTATGGCGTTTAGTGCGGGGAGTGTCCGAGGACATGTTCAGCTCGCCTGAGTCTGTAGCTGCTTCCAGCGGACACCCTTAGGGTGAGCTACAAGTTCCGTTCATTTTCAAGTAGTTCCAACTTTCACTACCAGGGGCCTGTTCCACGAATGAACTTTGCAACTTTTCACTTTGCACTTTGCACTTTTCAGTTCAGATTTTGTTCCACCATCACTTTTCAGATTTGTCTTGCAAAGTGAAAAGTGAAAAGTGAAAAGTTAGGAATCTTTTCACTTTAGAAGACTGTTATGTTCCTCCATTGGTGCAGAAATGCAAAGTGCAAAGGAATGATTGAAAAGTTTTCAGAAATCTTTGCAAAGAGACGATTCCCTTTTCAGCTGTTAATGAACAAGTCTCTACACTAGTTTCTCGGCGCAGAATTTGGTTTAGTGTTATAAATATGTTACTCAGGAGCTTTTTTTAATCATCAAGTGAGGATAGTGATGAAGAATCCAACAAGAAGACGTACAAAGACAAGATGAATTTTCATAACCTCACTTTAGTATAGACAGGTTAAAAGTTCCACCTTGATCAATACTTTTATTAATTAAGATCACTGTGTGGTCATTAGTGGGACATGTTTCACCATGAAAAATAAAGCATTAAATCATGGAATAAATATACAGTTTGTTCATGGAATAAACATGATCGGATCATTCCTATGCAAAGACTTTTCACTTTGCAAAGAAATTGAAAAGTAATACATAGATCATGGTGGAACAGAAAGACTTTGCACTTTGCAAGAATTGAAAAGTGCAAAGTGAAAAGTGAAAAGTTGCAAAGTTTATTCGTGGAACAGGCCCCAGATATCAATGATACCTAGTGGTGAACGTTGGAACTTTGATAGAGCGTTCCGAAGAAATCTAACCTAACAATTTTAGCTTCACACAAGTTTAGTCTGTGGAAGGATCTTTTACATGCCATAAATCTATGACATTGGACCACCGGCTTTACTTCCCCTCCGAAGGAAGGCATACTGAAGGATTTTTAACGCTCTTAAAAAATCCGACGACTTCGGCCGGGTTTGAACCCACTATCTTGGGAACAGCAGTTCAGCATGCTACCGACTACGACACGGAAGCCGCTTTGAATTCAGTAGGCGGTGTTCATAATGGCATAATTAATCTCGGGATTTTCTGCCCACACAAAGTTCCTCCATTCCCTACTAGAAAGCGCTCTAGTGTCAAGGAGGTTAGATGACTTTCATAGCGCTCCAAGGAGCGATACAATTCGACATGCAAACTGCCCTCTGGGCGTCAATTAACAGATCTTGAACCCGGCACTCGAAACCATACGATATTATTATTATTATTATTATTATTATTACCAACGATCTGAAGCTAGACCTGACTCATACAAGTCCATCAGTTACGTTTGATTTCAATTTCGATTACCCAGTTATTCCTGGCTCTTAATGAGGAGGCAAGATTAAATATCCTTTTAGTAAGTCTTGCATTGTCCATTGTTTGAATATATCCATAAAATTTTAATTGTCTTTTTTCTAATTGTGTCTGATATTTTCTCAGAATATTGGCATAACTCGTGAAACGACCTATTCATACCAGTGGCGTAACTACGGGGGGTGATTAGGGGGATTTTTTTCGGATTGATGACAAACGACTGCATTACTGTATGCACGTTTATGGTTACTAATTTGAGGAAATGAATCTTTACTTGTGTAATATTTAGTGTTAAGCACATTGAGAGGTGTAAATGTTATCGAGATCAAACCTGAAGACGTGTAGATTAGTTTTCATTGATAGTCTTATTTTACCCCGCACACAAAGTAAAAACAAACGACCAAAAACAGAAAGCAAAAATCAAAAACAAAAGCAAAAGCAGAAAACAAAAACAAAACAAAAATAATATACAAATCGAAAAAGTAAAATCAAAAACAAAAGCAGAAAAACACAAAACAAAACAAAAACAACAAAAAACAAAGCAATTGGCAAAATTCAAACACAAAACGAAAATAAAAGACAAATCAAAAAGCAAAATTCAAAAACAAAGGCAAATGCAGAAAATCACAATACAAAAAACAAAAACCAGAAAGCAAAATGCAAACTTCAAATTTGGCTTCGCTCATCCCCCTCCAGAAGCCAATCCTACTTACGCCACTGAACCATACACACTCCCGCTATGCACACTGGGCACGTAACTAATATATGATTTTCAATGATTTTCATACCTTTTTTTTTGATATTCCAGGATATTTAGATGCAAGTAAGATGCTATATACAAACGTATTTTTTTTCTGTTCCGTTTCCGTTATCATTTTACCCTCCAGGGTCGGCTTTTCCCACGGACTAAGCGAGGGATCCCACCTCTACCGCCACTGAGGGCAGTGTCCTGGAGCTTGAGACTCTGAGTCGGGGATACAACTGGGGTGTGTGACCAGCACTATGCCCAGGCGGCCTCACCTGCCAAGCGAACAGGGGGCCTGATGAAAGGATGGGAAGAGTGGGAGGGTTAGGCAAGGACGTGGGAAGGAGGCGTCCGTGGCCTTACGGTAGGTATCATCCCGGCATTTGCCCAAAGACGAAGTGGGAAAACCACTTCGAGGATGGTTGAGGTGGGAATCGAACCCCCTCTACTCATTTAGACCACCCGAGGCTGAGTAGACCTCGTTCCAGTCCTCATACCACTTTTCAAATTTCGTGGCAGAACCGGGAATCGAACCGCGGACCTCCGGGATGGCAGTTAATCACGTTGACCACTACGCAACGGAGGTGACATTTCAAACGTATATACATACCTTAATAGAATTTTAATTCGTATCGTACAAGTGACAAGTGGAGGGGGAAAGGGGGGGGGGGGCGGCGTGCATAGCCGCCTTCTGTGTTCTCGGGATTCTGGGTTCCATCCCCAGCTCGGGCAAGAAATGTAATTCTGGTCTGAGGACTAGAACGGGACGTGGGACGAGGTTGAGAAAACATCATCATTCCAGAAGTGGTTTCCCACTTCTACTCCGGGATGGTTGCTAATGTAAAGCCACGGCCACCTCCTTCCCAATCCTAGCCACAATAATACAGGTCATCAGGCATATGTTACACCACCTGAGTACAGGGGCTCATGACCGCAAAGCCCTAGTCCCTTACACAACAACAACAACATAACATGGTGAATGATGATCTCAATTTACGTGGGCCTTGGAACAAGGTTGGTTGGTTCCTCAGTTTAGGGGCTGCGACAACGTGGTCATGTAGCCCCGTGTACTTTGGGTGTGTGTAGAATGTGTCTGATAACCGGTGTTAATTGTGATGACTGTATTAGTGTGTGTTATCTGTGATTCAGGTATAAGGACTGCTGACGATTAATTTTTCAAGTCCAGTAGTTCCTACTTTTGCTACCAAATGCTACCGTCCACGACACCTAACTGTGGACTTGGCTACTAGACGCCATCGCAGCCAGCACCTGGCGGCGAACCTTGAAACCAATATCACGTTATCAAACTAACCTACAAATTTTATCTTCCACAAGTGTAGTTAGTGGAAGATTCTTTTTCATGCCATAAATCTCTGACATGGGACTGCCGGCTTTACTTCCCCTCCGAAGGAAGGCATACTGAGGGATTTTAACGCTCTTAAAAAATCCGACGACTTCGGCCGAGTTTGAACCGGCGATCTCGGGCACAGAAGCTGAGCTTGCTACCAACTACGCCACCGAAGCCACCCTACCCTGGAACAAAGAAACAGGATTGCTTCTGGTCTCGTGAATTTCAAGAAGACTAGATATTTGTAATGGTTTCCTTCAGTCGATTCCAACAACGTCTAATCGATAGCTCGCAATTCAGAAAGTGCTTAGCACTTGTTCACCAAAGATTAATTATATCAGCTAATTATAGATAGCCTATTGATTTGGGCCCAGCACAAACAATCCCCCTGGAGGAACAGCTGAGTCACGGAAGTGCACGTGTTCCTTGTACTGATCAACACACTTCAGATGCCAGCATGAGAACAAATACATTCCTACCAACTCTACTCAGGTATTTACTGACTTTCCGTCTAGGCTTTCAGGATACAACTGCATCTTATGTTGCTACTCTGTTCTGAGAGGCTTGTCTTATGTCGACACCATCCTGAAAGTCGCTTCTGCTGAACAATGGAAGTTAAGAGTGACATACGGTCAAAACCTGAACTAACTGATTATCCTCAAAAAAGTCCTCACAGGTACCGTTGCGACCTCTTTTACCATTCACTGAGTACCGCCCTTCGCACGTTGCAAACTTCAAGTCGTTCACAAAATATTACATTGTGTTAATAGACTTTTGTACGAGGGATTGATTGTCTCTCTGAAGGACTAAGTACCCGAATGAATGAATGAATGAATGAATGAATGAATGAATGGAGTGACTGAGGTGATAAACGTGCGTACGTGAGAGAATGGGCGAACAAGATAAAATTCACTATATTATTTATCTTGTAAACTTTTAAATATTTTGAAAATTCACAACCTGCTTCCAGTCGACAGACCTGGTCAGGGAATGGAATGAATGAAGCCCCCGTCTAGCGGCGAGGATATGAACTGTGCCGGCTGCCGAAGCCTGTCGCACTCCCCTGGGGCAATGATTAAATGAATGACAGATGACATGAGAGTGTTGCTGGAATGAAATTTGTGACAGGGAAACCCGGAGTACCCGGAGAAAAACCTGTCTGCCTCCGCTTTGTCCAGCACAAATCTCACATGGAGTAACCGGGATTTGAACCACGGATCCAGCGGTGAGAGGCAGGCGTGCTGCCGCCTTAGCCACGGAGGTTCACTCAAACTTTTAAATATTGTAAATACGAAATGTCAATGTAAGTTGTACCAGTGAGGCATGTTTCACTCGCCCTTGATCTATGTCTACTTAGTATAAAACGAAGTCCCCGATTCTTGGATGTAACGGATGGATGGATTTTGATGCGGCTTTCACCATTCTATAAAGGATTTCTTGAGGAAGTTTTCTGTACAAAAACATTCATTTACGATCAAAGGAACCCGAGCATTAACGACTTGAGTGAATCGAGTGGAAGGAAAACATGCCGTCCGTGTGCCTTTTATGCTTACCCTGGGTAAACCGTTAAAAATATCTACAGTATATAAGTTACTAGAGTGTAAGAATTGTTCAGCATGGAATGTTCTACAAAACAGTCCGCGACAGCATATCTCTATCTTAAATACTGTACATCGCCCACTATAAGTGTTTTTATATTTTCATTTCTTCCAACAATTTCCATTCAGTGGAAATTTCAATTACTAGCTTCGGAGTGAGTTTATGAGCTAGCGAGCGAGCCTATCACCCCAGCTTCGGCCAGTATCAAACTGTCGAGTCGTATCGAGTTGAGACATTAGAGGAGAATAGGCCTATATGTGTGTGGAGTTTCGCTGTTCACCTCGGCTTTTCTGAATTACGTTTGGGACCTGCCGTCCGTGCGCCTTTTAAGCTTACGCTGGATAAACCGATAGAGATACCGGGCGAAGCCGGGGCTGGTTGCTAGTGGTAAATAAATAATAATATATAATGCACGACGTAACTGCACACAGTTTGTCGCTGAAACTGGTTCTGCTATTTGTTCATGTGAGTTATTACAATCAACTTCTAATTCAGAATAGTACGTGACTCAGTTTTAGATAGATTTCATTAGAAAGCTAACTATTGCAATGGGTCCCATGTTTCGACTTCCGGAAAATTTCGACATATCTTCGCGTTTCACATCCCCCAGACCCCAAAACCACCGTCAGTTCAAAAGGTTATATATAATTTATGTATGTATATATATATTGTTACGTGCCACCCCCTAGTGGCACTTACGTTAACTGGATTACGGTGGGTTTAGGCACAAACACAATTGTTCCTTTAAAGAGAAGTTAGCTTTATTGCTTGCAAGTCAGAAATATACACCGTACAATAAGCAGATAGAAACAATTATCTGCCTTACAGAAGCTCCCTCCTGTATGGAGCTTGACTCACCCTTTCACTCGACCTTGCAGTTAACCCTCTCGCTAATGAGGTGGTCCCATGCGCTGGCTGGAAATAGCTGCACTAAGTCTGTCACTCACTGTTTCCTGTCCACTGGCTAGAGAACTGCCCAATGCGTTTCGTAATTCACCACAATGTCTCTGTCGCCCTAGGTAGGTACACACTCCTCACACTGCTCCACGGCTCGGAAGGAATCTCACTGGGGTTCGCAAGTCACGTCACCACACTTCTGTCGCTCAGGATAAACGCTCGCACTAGCTCGAAACACACACACACACACACTGCTTGACAGGTCGCTCTTATATAGCAGGCCGGTGACTCAATAAATGCTTCTAGACCCATCCAGGGTTCACGGCTTCTCGAGGTTTCCATCACTGGCTGGGTCACGAATATTCTGGACCATCCCTTTGTCCTAGTAGTCCTGTTGCGTAAGGCGCACGCAATACACTGAGGCAGAGCACAGCCCAGCCCGGGGCAGTTGTGACTCATGCGGCGAGCGATGAAACAAACTCACAGCCGTAACAATATGTATAGATATCAGTTTCTTGTGGACACGATAACTGCCGTAATTTTGCACCAATCACTTTGAATTTTTTACATAATATGTATCCCCTTAAAATCTCGGTCAAGTTCGTTAATGGGCAAAATCGGTTGAAGGGGGTGAAAATGGGGGGGGGGGGGGGCCTTGTTTTTCTCGAAAAAGTGAAATATCGCTATAACTCTCTTAATACGTGAAATATCGAATCCATTCAAAGTTCATAATATGTGTCGGATAAGTGCCAAGAAAGTTTTTGATGGCACCAAACATTGACCAAAGGGGTGGAAAAAAGTTTTTTTTTCGGGAAACATTAATCATATCTCTCTTAATAGGCACAATATCAAAACCGTACAACATGGAAAATATTCCCCTAATAATTACCTAAAACTTTGTCTGAAAGAATTTTTGATCTGACCTACCATTACGCCAAGGGATGAGAAAAATGATTTCGGAATTAAAGAACATGCCAAGTGCCATCAGAGGTTACCATGACAACGCTTCTAAATTGATGAGGGATGAGCAATCAGGGGTTGTCAAGACAACGCCATTGCACGAGATCACATTCATTTTTCCATCTGACTGTGGGAAGGGGCTAACTGGTAGCATGCTGAACTTATATGCCCAAGGTCGCTGGTTCAAAGTCGGCCAAAGTCGTCGGATTTTCTAAGAGCGCTAAAAATCCCTCAGCATGCTTTCCTTTGGAGGAGAAGTTTCAACGTTCGTTGCAAGTTGCTTGTTGTGGTGGCATCTAGTAGCCAAGTTCACAGCTAGGTGTCGTTGACGTTAGTATATGGTACAAAATTAGGAACTACTACTTAAAATTGACCGTCTGCAGACCTTACCTGAATTACAGACTAATACAGTCATCACAATTAACACCGTTTATCAGATTCTACACACACCTAATGTACACGGGGTTACATGACCAAGTTGTCGCAGCCCCTAAACTGAGGAACCAACAAAAATCTCTGCGGGAAATAAAATTTTGCGTGAAGAAGTAACAGACTGTCAGATAGTTACACATCAGTTCCAAACCTTGCATAAGGAGAGTGTGATCACAAGTATAAAAATGAACCCCAAATGACAAGAAGGTTTACCATCCCCATAAGACAATAAAATGATAAAAATATGCATACAAAAACGAAAAAAAAGTTAATTAACCTCTAAATGTAAAATACTTTCTTGCAATCAATGAGGTCTGATCCTCCTACGAAAACCTGCATATTTTGCCTATTATAGCCTATCCCCTAGTTTGCCCGGTGAAATCTACCTCCGCCTTCCGGCGTGCCGAGATGATTTTTTTAAATCGAGAAAGGCGCCCCTCACCCCTTTCCCTCACGCTTGATAATATATTGGGTTTAACGTTTCCTTTAACTGCTGTCGTCTAGAGACGTTGGGCTCTCAGAATTTACCCTTGGAGGAATTTTGAACGTGCCAGTAAATCTACTGACACGAACACCCTCAAATGCCTTCGAGAGGAACTGAGATCGTACCAACACTGGCCTCTGAACGCTTGAGTGGACCCCAAAGTAATTCCACACCCCTTCCAAGCAAATACAGGCACAGTGCCTTATTTCAGGTGTTTGGGCACCAACCCCCCAAATCCCACACAATGATATAGATATAGCGCTAAATGTAGGCACCAGCTAGCTGAGGACATGCACCATATTGACATGTAAGAAACCATTTTTCAGTGTTGACGATATAATTTATTAACAGATTTGCTCTTTAGTCGGTAAAAAAAGTTTACCCATTTAGATTGGGCGGGAAGTTACAATTATTTCATCACCCTAGTATTTGAAAGAAAAGTTAACTTATATGAATTATTTACAAACAATAGGAAAGGAAATACCGGACAGGCGATTATTATCTTATTACTGAAGTTTACTAGTCATTGGTGGAACTAGAAGAGGACTTCGCAGACCCTCTACGATGGTGGAAAATACATTCAGTCCAAATTACACATCTTGCACGCATAGCGGAAAAGAAAATGCTTTGCATTCCAGCTACTTCAGTTCCGTGTGAGGGAGTGTTCAGCGATGCTGGAAATATTGTTACCAAGAGAAGGGCACCCCTTAGTACTGAGCATGTCAACGTATTTCTGACACGTCTGAAGTCCTGGAGCAAAGAAGTGTGACTGTAAGTAACGGTGAACTTCAACTTCAAACTCTTGTGTCATTAAATAATTCAAGGTTGCAGGTTCGTATCCTGCCGCAGTCAGCTGGCATTTGAGGGTGCGCAAATGTGAGGGAGCCGTGTCAGTAGATTTACTGGCACGTTAAAGATCCCCTTCGGGGCAAAATTCCGGCACCCCGGCGTCTCTAAAAGCCGCAGTAGTTAAAAGGGACGTAAAACCAATAACATTATTATTATTATTCATTAAATAATCAACATTGAAATATATATATTGAACCCGATGGGGTTATGCTGACTGGAATCGAACATGGTTCTCAGAGACTGTGATCTCAGTAAAAAGGTTCCGCCAGGAAGCGAACCAGAGATCTGTACAGGGAGTTTCTTGGTAAAAACCCCTCGAAAGAAATGTATATTTAATCACTGGTGTGATTTTTGATGAAATAGCATTATTTATTAGAATAATGTAGGAAATAATGAGCAGATTATATCATTATAAGACGATTTGGTGTAAGCTATTGGAGGTTTGAAGCACAGAGGAGGGCAGAGCTGACATTTACTAATCGGCCCAGAATTGTGGGTTGGTCCCAGTGGAGCCACGTCCATCTCTGTCACCCCATTATGTCGTCTGGAGCAGGGGAGAGGCCTGAATAATGACATAGTTATTCCCCGACGGAGAATAGATTTGGAGTAGGGGCGGAGAAATGCCCAGAAAAATCGTTGATTACTCGTGATTGGAGTAACGAATCGAGATGAGAGTTGCACACAGGTGAATATTTTGGCAAGAAGATAATTTTAGAGTCTTTTACCTGCGAAATTGGTGCATATTTAGTGATGTGCGTAAGGACTGTAAAACGACCATTGTTCGCGGATGGATGTGAAGATGTTGCCGGGGATGTCCCGACTAGGTAGCGTCCCACGCCATGGAGAAAGGAATTAATATTAATTAATTGAACGAGCGATTCCTTTGCACACAGATAGTTTTGGGACCTGTGAAGAGAGAGGAACACAATGATCATGGTTTGAAGACCTGAATCATGCTGTGAGAGGAGCCAAGATTACGCGGGAAGATGTTGCTCTACTTTCTGTGGAAATCCGATATAAGGGAGTAGACCCCAGGAGGAGCCCTCTGTTCTAACTCAGTTGTTACTCACTTGAAACTCTGTTCTAACTCAGCTATGCTCAGTTGAAGCCCAGTTGTCACGCAGTCTACATGCCGCCAAGCGCAGTTACAGCCAGTTACAGTCTTACTCAATTGTCAATTGTAGCACAATGGAAATAAGTTGCAATCAGTATGCAGCAAATATGCAGCAGTACGAGACAGCGTGTAAGCCGCAGACAGAAGTCTTCAAATAAGCTACGTGCAGTCTTCGAGTGAAACTTCAGTCAGCTACCGCCAGGTTGAAGCAAGTTCGTCAAGGCAAAACGCATGACGATTCTATTCATCAAGACGCCGAACAAAGACTGGTATGTGTAAAAGAAACAGTAAATATGCTTGTATGAATAATAGTCGTGATACAGGCATAATCAGCCGCACGAACTATGACGTGTTCAGTTACGAAGCACCGTATAGACTAACGGTAGAACTATTGTATATAATTATTTGTGAAAGTGTTGAACTTTATTAAGCGCAGTGTGTATAGTATTAACTAATCGTGTATGTGTAACTACGATAGAATGCGCTAAAGAAACTCTACTAAGTGTTTGGTATTGCCATGAGAGTACCAGATGTTAACGCTCATGTTTGGGAGCCAGCGTATTGATGTAACGCAGGACGCTTACTGTAGGAGTAATGATCGTCATAAAACTGTTGGAGAGTTCCGAGAGCAGATAACCGGACTTTCAATCAGGAGTTGATAACGTAAGATGCCGTCGACACCTGCAATTTCGATCTCTGCTAGGGAATTTCAGCATTGAAGTGTGTATAAAGTGACGAGTGTTCAGTGTAATGTATATGTAAAAATATCATTTAAAGTAGTGTTTGATGAAGTGTTTCACATGTTTGGGGAGTGATAACTTCCTGAAAGGTATGCAACGTGTCGTGTTGGTGATAGAAATTATGTGTAATCAAATGTGTGTAAACAAGAGAAATATGTCGCGTTAAACCCATTATGGCGGGCGACATGGAAGAATATGATTGGTCGGAGCCACCTTAGATGCCTATAGAGATGTAAGTACCCCACAAATTATGGTTCTGATTATGTAGAAGTATGGACCGATGCATGTCTGTGATTCCGTAAAGATATTGTGAATTCCTTATAGATGCCAGTAAAAATCAGTTAGGAGGCTGATCCTCCATGTTTAATCAGTAATGAGTTGATTTTGATAGAGTTGAAATGTTGATTTGCATCATTAAGTGGAGTAATTATTCCCACTATGAATTAAGAATGGCAATCAGTTATGTAAATGCAACGAACGCGATTGTTCGAGTTTAATACGTTTAGCTATGTCGGAAATTTTGGTAATTTATGTGAGAATAATAATAAATGATGATTTTGGTCATTTATGTCAATGAGATTTACAATAATAATAATAAAGGATGATTTTGATCATTTATGTCAGTGAGAAATGATGATAATAATAATAATGGTTATTAAGAGTATGAATGAACACATCAGGAAACAAATAAATGTTGTAAGCGAGAATTATTAACGCTAAGTGCAAGACTTATCAATCTAAGCAGGAAGATGTTACAGTGAGATGACATTTCAGTAATTATGGAAAGAAGTTTTATATCAGAATATTGCATATATTCGGTAATGATACCAGTAATGAAAGAGCTTTTAATGAATTGAATTTGCAGCTTAATTGAGAAGCTTATAGAGTAAATGTTAGATTTCTCTTAATATTATAGGTCGGAGTGTCGTAGCATGGAGCATTAGGGGCCAGATAGTCTATTCTACGTATGAATTCTCCTATGTCGTGGACATTGTTGGAGATATTATTTATTCCAGAGTTCTAGTGAATGGACCCTAACTCTGAAGAAAGGATTGAAATGTGTTCCGGATTGGAATCTTTATAAGAGTCGAGGAAACAAGGACACCTCGCAGCTCTATGATTTCCCGAGAACTTTTTGATGAGTTATTTACGCTCGTGGGCAGCGAAAACTCATGGCGACAGTGGTTTTCTGCGCCTATATCATACTTGAGACATCGGTCAACCGCCAGGCTCATGCATTGCGAACCCCGAACCTTCATGTTGAATGGACCCATGTGAGGCCATTAATTAATCATTATCCTCGACGTAGGAATAATTACAAAAGCTCATTCAATACCTGTTGGCATAATAGTCAATTAAGATCCTTTGGGAACATGTGTGTCGGTTAGGACACAGTATTTGTCTTGTAAATCTCCACTGCTTAGAGAGAGGGAGGCTTTCAAACTTTTAGGAAGGTCGAGATAATTGGTGAAACGACCCATTCCACTTTCTATTGTGTAGCGACTTCCTTAGCCGAGGGTTGGTGCCAGCCACTCGGACCGCTCAGGCAAGTTATAAAGGGAAGAGATTCTAGACCTTGTTAAAATGACATATAATGCAAGATTGTTATGTTGAGTATTAGAGCCATGTGGTTTGTGAACACATGGATAATTATAGTTCATCCTGATGGTTCATTAATTTAGCTATCGGACGAATAGTTACATGATATATTTGTACTGTCACTGGAACCAAGTCATGTAGTTGGTGACTAGATGCCAATCGCCATGAGCGCGAGGTAGTCTATCGTACAGTCCGACATAAGCTATAACGTAACGTTTTATCTAGGAATCACAGACAGCATGCGGTGAAACCATATAATTGAAGGATGTGTAGGGGGTAGCTTACATAATTATGGAGTTGCACGTTGATTTTGGTGCAACGTCCAAATAGGTAATGCATGAAAAGCATTTCATTGGTGAGAAGAAAAATATTAAAACACGCACGGCACACATAATTGTTTAACATAAAGAGGTTTAAGGAATAATCCTTGTTGTAATATTAAAGAAGTCACATTGTATGACTGTTATGTTAATGTACAGTTTGTTTTGAAGTCGTAGGTGCATCAGCGCACTAGTATATCCTTGTGAAGTTCACAGAAGGGTAAAGCATTATGGCTAGGTATGACTTTGTGGTGATTTCATATTTGTTTACTTGTGGATTGTGGAAGTAAAAATTTTGTTTGTTTTTATTTTATGCTTTTTGGGTATTGTTTTGTGTTTGAAGCCATGATTGATTTTACTGGATTAAAGTTTTAGAATAGAGTTGTGCTTTGTCATTGTAGAGTTGATACCTTTTTGCCTCAAATCCAAAATATGCACTGCAAAATTGGGGTTACCGTACACGCCTGAGAGCTGATGCTAGTTGGAGGCAGATGCATATTATCCAACGAGATTACTCACATGGGTACATGGGAATTGATGTCCTATACTGTGATTTGAGCTAAAGGTACGACTAAAGTCGGTCAGATTTAATGCACACAACTCTATTAAAGTAAGAATTAACGAAGTAGGGTGTGACCGCTCCTAATCCATAGCTAAGTTCCGATACGTATATATAAATTTTGATAGATACCTGTAGACGATAGATCTCTATTAATTTATCATGGCCCAAGCAACGTGGGGCGGTATTAACTCGTTATGGAACCGCCTGCGTCAGTGCAATATGAGCGATTTTGGCATTGCACGAACCGGGCAACGATAGATTGTGCATATCACTATTCATTTATCATGGCGCCCAGAATACGTGGAACTTATGGGATTTAGGGAAAACCCATAGATTTTTTATGGTATTTCATGGGGAAAACCATAGTAATTGTTTTGCCTCAAACTGTGTTTGAGTGATTTTTGAATTCAGTAGGCTTTTGAGGTAACGCAGAATCTCTCTATTGAGAAGAGAATGGCCTAAGGGTACGAGCGTTACTTACCCAATCCACAATCTACCATAATATTATCAGGTTTTGTACGACTTCACAATATGTGTGCAGTGTTTGATGTTTCTCTTCGAAACGTATCCACATATTTTTCCAGGAAGCCTGCCTGCATATTTAAGTGTGTTATTGTAAAATGTCAGGTGCGGAGGAGATCTTGCAAGTTATTGCAGGACTGAAACAACATTTTGATGCTGCTCATGAGCAGAACAAACTGGAAACAAAAGCGTTCCAGGATAGTATAAACACTCGGTTAGATGAGAACCAGAGAGAGTTAAATAACAGGTTAGATGCCAATCAGGAGGCAATTAATGCAACTCAGGTTGAAATAAACAACCGTTTAGATGCAAATAAAACTGAAATAAATGCTCGTTTAGATGCCAATCAGGAGGCAATTAATGCAAATTAGGTTGCACTAGATAATAAGTTAGGTCAAATGCAAGAAGTCATTAAGACCGATGTAACAGATACTGTTGTAAGCATTGTATCGGAAATGCAGGTAAATACTGATAAACGTTTCGAGGCCATAGAAGCCAAACTTGAGGGTAATTTGCAAGCGTGTAGGCATGCTCAGGAGCAAACCAACAGTAAATTAGAGGCGTTGTCTAACGATATTAAGGATATTCAGATCCAAAATGAGGCGAATCTCGAACGCCAAGCGAAACAGTTCGCAGAGTTTACGAAAACAGTAGACCAGAGATTAGAGGAGAACGACTCTAAATGGGACCAGAAATTGAAAAGCTACGCTAGAGCAATTAACGGTGACCTCAAGAAACAGGACCAGAATATATTAGGTCAATGCCAGGAAATAGGCGAAATTAAGGCTATCGCTCAGGAAGGTAAGGAGCTGGTAGGCAACGTAAAAAGTCAGATGGGTAAAGTTCATAAAGAACTGGACCAAGTGCAAAGCGACATTATCATAGTCAATAAAAGACAAGAGGAAAATAGAGGCGAGATCACCAAGGTCCGGAATGAATTGTCTAAAGTCAATGGACACATTCAAGATGAAATTAAAGGTCTGAGAGAAGAACTCGAAATAAGAGAAGGCCAGAAAACAGAGGCAAGCGACAAGACCCTTGCTCAAATTAAAGAGGACGTAGAGGATGAAATATCCCATATCAAACAAAGTCTGAAAGAAGACAAGGTGAAAATTTTTCAAGTAGCCGAGGAAAACCGAGATAGGCTTACGAGAATAGAAAAAGAAGTCATTACTCGCCTAGAAAGAGCAGAAATGCGCCATAACCAAATGGAGACTAGGATAATAGCACAGGAGGAGACACTTCTGAAATATCCTAAGTCAAGTGAAGGCAGCATAGAGGATATAAGAAAAACAAGGTGGGCAGACTTAGAAACCCAACCTATAAGCAGAAATGCTGCAGGCGCAGGAGAAAGTCCTTACATGACGCCAGGTGTACCAATTGCGGCATCGACGCCACATGAAAATGCGATGCACACCCAGGTGATAAACGTCATTAGGGCAAGCGAAGAAAAACCTAGGAAGTTTTCAGGTAGTCACTGTAGTATGACACCAAAATATTGGTTAAAGGAAGTGACTGAATATCTCAATGATGCACGAATACCGCAGGAGCGTAGGCTACGTGCTATAGAGAAGTTAACAGAGGGGGAGTGCGCATTATGGTTTCGCAGCTTCCGTTACACTTTTGATACTGTTGAGGAATTCCGCGAGGCATTCTTGAAGAGATATTGGGACGCCGCGACTCAGCAGAATTTACGGCTGGATTTGTATGCCAAAAAGTACAGCACGAACAACCCGACGAAGTACGCAGAATTCTTCATATCGCAGATGTGTCGTTTTAAAGAGCTGGATCAAAAACCTAGTGAACTGGAGCTATGCATTGCTATCGCCAAACAGCTTCCATACGAGATCCAAAGGCTACTAATCTCGGCTAATGCGAAAACGGCTATGGAAATGGAGACAGTTCTAAGGCAACTGGACCTCACCACAGCAAATACTATGCGTCAGAGTCGAACCGTGGAACAAGTCCACGTGACCAACACACAGACTGACCAACAGCAAGCTCCAAGGAACAACAAGGCCACGAGCACAGAAACTTTAGATTCCTATGGACGGCAATGGGAACAGGAACCCAGAAAATGGCAGTCAAGGTACAAAGGAAATGCTAATAAAGCAGGAAGAGGTCGAAGTTCGTGGAATAAACACAATAACAGGGGCAAACCGTACCATAACAATGGAGGTAATAATGGCCAGGAAGGCAATAATAGAAATTGGAGACCCCAAGAGAGAAGAAATAACTTCGATGACGAGGCAGAAGAGCGATATCATGCTTCTTTGCGATACCTCGAAGAAAGGGGAGATGAGCCCCAGAAATCACAAGTCCGCTGGCAAGAAGTCATGCAGAACAGGACATCGCCAGACAGATATGGAGATGGAGCTAAGAGTTTGGAACTACAGCGCAGCGAACAGGAGAGAAGGAACTCCAAAGGGGCGGGCGCTGAAGAAAAAAAAACGCCAAAATTAGAAGAGCTCGAGACTGATGGATGGAAGTCTATTAACATCATCAATTGGATAGCCAAACCAGAAGAATTGATTGAGGATACAGGAGGACCACAGGTCATGGTCAAGAGAGAATTGCCTATTATAATTGTGAGAGTGGCAGGATTAAAAGTCAGAAGTCTGCTAGACACAGGATCAACAGTGAGCCTGATGACACAAGCTCTATATAATGAAATAGCCCGGAGAGAGAACATTTTGAAGATACCGATCTCCAGTGTCAAAATTAAAGGGGTAATTCCAGACAGAACAATGATATGTAAATACCAGGTATTCCTAGATTTACAGATAGGAGGCTCTATTTTCTCACAGAGTTTCCTGTTAGTAAACAAACTACCTTATAACCTACTTATTGGGGCAGAGTTTATAAGGGAATACAGAGTGATAATTGACCTAGCACAGGACAGGGTTATGTTCCATGTGAATGAAGAAGCTGAAGGCTTAGAGGTCGCACTCAATGAAATTGAACCAGGATCCAGTGAACAAGTATGGCATACATACAGAGATGTGGCTGATGAAGAAGTGTTAGCTATGGAGCAGTTAGAAGCGGAGCTCAAAACACTAGCCACAGACTTGGAAAAAGATCTGGAACCCAAATTGGAAGAATACATTTCGGAGAAGCTAGAAGAAGCGAAAATTGGGCTAAAAGAGAAGGAAAATTTAAAGCAGTTATTGCTGGAACAGAAGGAAGTCTTTGATTCGAGACCTGGTCGGATAAAGAACTTCACTTATGCTTTTCAAGTCAGTGATTGGACACCATTTAGGCAGAAACCCTACCCTATAGCTGAAAAGCATTATGCTAAAGTAAAAGAGGCAATTCAGGAGATGTTGGAGGCCGGCGTTATTGAGAAAACACCTACGCCTTACGTAAGTCCATTGGTAATTGTACCAAAGACAGACGGATCTGTCAGAGTCTGCTTGGACCTGAGACGCTTAAATTTGAGAGTTATTCCGGAATTTGACCAAGTGCCACCTATTAAAGAGATCCTCAGGAAGTTTAAAGGGAAAACTATATTCTCAAACTTGGATATCACATCCAGTTTCCACCATCTTGAATTAGAGAAGAAAACTAGTCTGTTGACAGGATTTATGTTTGATCAACATACATTCACATTTTTAAGGCTACCTTTTGGGTTGAAAACAGCTGGTTCAGCCCTGATAAGAGCGTTAGATCGCAATCTATCAGATGAGGTTAAAGAGAGTACCATCAGATATGTAGACGACATTCTACTCACATCAGAATCTCTGGAGGAGCACATGAGAGACCTGAAGAAGTTGCTAGATGACCTTCGAGAAGCGAACTTTAAGGTCAATATCAAGAAATCGCACTTCTGTCAGAGGGAAGTTAAATTCCTAGGGCATGTTATTGATGCAAATGGAGTGAAGCCTAATCCAGATAAATTGGAGGTAATTCGGAATTTCCCTCGACCCACGAAAGTTAAGCACGTCCGACAGTATTTTGGAGTAATTGGATTCTTTTCGAACCACTGCCCAAACTATACTGCGACAGTAGCACCACTGCAGGACCTATTGAAGAAAGGCGGCAGATGGAATTGGACGGAGCATTGTCAGGAAGCATTCGTGAGGTCAAAACAAATGCTTTTGGAATATGTGAAACTGGGATACCCAGATTATACCCAGAAGTTTATCATACAGACGGATGCATCACTTATTGGGATTGGAGCGATGCTATTCCAGGAAAATGTTGACCAGCCCGAGAAGAAAGTTTTTATCGCCTTTATCAGCAGAAGACTGAGAGCCCATGAGAAAAATTACACGATCACAGAGATAGAATTGCTCGCAATTTTGTACGCGTTGCAATCGTGGCACAAACTCGTGTACGGCTTCCGAATAGTTCTGAGAACAGACCATAAAGCTTTAACATTTTTGTTAAAGACAGATTTGTCTAGTCAGAGATTGACAAGATGGTCCCTGTATATCCAGCAATTTAATGTGGAAATAGAATACTGTCCAGGGAAAGAGAATGTAATACCGGATATATTAAGTCGTTACCCTAGAGAAGAAGAAGTACTAGCGGTCCAGATTGAGAATCGAGATCAGAAGACGTTGGATGACTTAAGGAACATTACCAACCTACAACGCGAAGACCCATGGTTGAAGATGATGATCGATTACTTTGAGGGACGATTAGCAAGGGGAACTGCGATATACAGAGAGGCGGAGGCATTGGCAACAGAGTATGTATGGTATAATCAGATATTACACAAGTGGGACGATGTGGATCATACACGTCAAAGGATTGTAATTCCTGCATCTTTGCAGAGAAGATTAGTATGGCTAGCCCACAGAGCATTTGGTCATCCGGGGATAGATAAAATCTGTGCTCTGTTGAAGGAAGCATTTACTTGGCCAAAATTGAGAGAAACGGTGAGAAATGCTATTAGAACATGTGATCTTTGCCAAAGGGTAAAGCCGAATCCCTTTTTAATGAGGCAACGACCTATCCCGTTGTTACCAGAGAAGCCAAGGCAGCTATTGAGTATCGACAACTTTGGACCATTGCCTAGAGCACGTAGAGGCAATAGACACATTTTTGTAGCCATGGATGTATTTTCGAAAATGGTGGTGTTATGCCCCATTCAAAAGACAAGTTCAAAACAGGTCTTGAAGCGCCTGAAAGAGAGAGTTATTCCGATTCTTGGGAAGCCGGATAACATTCTCTCGGACCACGGAAGTTGCTTTACTAGTGCAGAATTTCGTCGAGAACTGGAAACTCTAGGAATTAGGCAGATTTTATCTACCATTCGCCATCCTGAGGCAAGTCCCGTTGAAAGAGTAATGAGAGAGATCCAGAAATACATGAAGATCTACTGTTCTGAAGCGAATTGGCGTTGGATTGAATTTCTAGAAGTAATTGAATACTGTATAAATAATACTGTACATGAGGCGACAGGTCAGGTTCCCGTTACTCTACATCTGGATCAGAGACCAGAGAGACCGTGGAATGGTGTTATTCCATTACCTGTAGACGCACAGCCCGGTAGAGAATTGAGGATCCAACGAACCTTTGAATATCTCAAAGCACAGGCGGAGAGACGTCAGAGAAGGAATCGTGCGAAGAGGTATCATAAACCGCTTCTCGTGGGACAGAAAGTTTTAATTAAGAAACCCGCCAGTTCAGATCCAGAGGCACGGAAGTATAAAAAGTTCATTTTTTCTTACCACGGCCCGTTCGAGGTGATAAGAGACCTCCAGAACAATGCATACAGGTTAAGGCATTTAGAGAATGGAAACGAGGTCGTTATGAACATAGCCAACTTAAAAATTTATTACTCGCCAGAAGAATTCGATGAACCAGAAGAAGAATTAGTAACGCACACCCAACTCAACGTGGAGAGCGGAGGCAGCCAAGCAGGCAGACCTGAATGTTGGAACGGCGAGACGGGACGAGAAGCAGACAGTTTACCCAGTGTAAGCGGAGAGCAGAAAGAATGCCAGTGTTTGCGAGAATTCTATGAAGAAATGGTCAGAGTGGCTAGAGAGGTTGAGGCTGTAAACGCGACCCTTCGCAGGGAGAATAGACAGCTCAGAAACAAGGCCGAGTGTGGAAGGGGGAACACTACTAACCCACTCGCAGCCAGACAAGGTGAAGGACCCCAGACGTAAACACAGACGGTGGTCGACAGTCAGCTGGTTACTTATATAAGCCACTTGCATTGGACTTTTATAAGTTTTGCAAGGGGAACATGAACCCGATGGGGTTATGCTGACTGGAATCGAACATGGTTCTCAGAGACTGTGATCTCAGTAAAAAGGTTCCGCCAGGAAGCGAACCAGAGATCTGTACAGGGAGTTTCTTGGTAAAAACCCCTCGAAAGAAATGTATATTTAATCACTGGTGTGATTTTTGATGAAATAGCATTATTTATTAGAATAATGTAGGAAATAATGAGCAGATTATATCATTATAAGACGATTTGGTGTAAGCTATTGGAGGTTTGAAGCACAGAGGAGGGCAGAGCTGACATTTACTAATCGGCCCAGAATTGTGGGTTGGTCCCAGTGGAGCCACGTCCATCTCTGTCACCCCATTATGTCGTCTGGAGCAGGGGAGAGGCCTGAATAATGACATAGTTATTCCCCGACGGAGAATAGATTTGGAGTAGGGGCGGAGAAATGCCCAGAAAAATCGTTGATTACTCGTGATTGGAGTAACGAATCGAGATGAGAGTTGCACACAGGTGAATATTTTGGCAAGAAGATAATTTTAGAGTCTTTTACCTGCGAAATTGGTGCATATTTAGTGATGTGCGTAAGGACTGTAAAACGACCATTGTTCGCGGATGGATGTGAAGATGTTGCCGGGGATGTCCCGACTAGGTAGCGTCCCACGCCATGGAGAAAGGAATTAATATTAATTAATTGAACGAGCGATTCCTTTGCACACAGATAGTTTTGGGACCTGTGAAGAGAGAGGAACACAATGATCATGGTTTGAAGACCTGAATCATGCTGTGAGAGGAGCCAAGATTACGCGGGAAGATGTTGCTCTACTTTCTGTGGAAATCCGATATAAGGGAGTAGACCCCAGGAGGAGCCCTCTGTTCTAACTCAGTTGTTACTCACTTGAAACTCTGTTCTAACTCAGCTATGCTCAGTTGAAGCCCAGTTGTCACGCAGTCTACATGCCGCCAAGCGCAGTTACAGCCAGTTACAGTCTTACTCAATTGTCAATTGTAGCACAATGGAAATAAGTTGCAATCAGTATGCAGCAAATATGCAGCAGTACGAGACAGCGTGTAAGCCGCAGACAGAAGTCTTCAAATAAGCTACGTGCAGTCTTCGAGTGAAACTTCAGTCAGCTACCGCCAGGTTGAAGCAAGTTCGTCAAGGCAAAACGCATGACGATTCTATTCATCAAGACGCCGAACAAAGACTGGTATGTGTAAAAGAAACAGTAAATATGCTTGTATGAATAATAGTCGTGATACAGGCATAATCAGCCGCACGAACTATGACGTGTTCAGTTACGAAGCACCGTATAGACTAACGGTAGAACTATTGTATATACTTATTTGTGAAAGTGTTGAACTTTATTAAGCGCAGTGTGTATAGTATTAACTAATCGTGTATGTGTAACTACGATAGAATGCGCTAAAGAAACTCTACTAAGTGTTTGGTATTGCCATGAGAGTACCAGATGTTAACGCTCATGTTTGGGAGCCAGCGTATTGATGTAACGCAGGACGCTTACTGTAGGAGTAATGATCGTCATAAAACTGTTGGAGAGTTCCGAGAGCAGATAACCGGACTTTCAATCAGGAGTTGATAACGTAAGATGCCGTCGACACCTGCAATTTCGATCTCTGCTAGGGAATTTCAGCATTGAAGTGTGTATAAAGTGACGAGTGTTCAGTGTAATGTATATGTAAAAATATCATTTAAAGTAGTGTTTGATGAAGTGTTTCACATGTTTGGGGAGTGATAACTTCCTGAAAGGTATGCAACGTGTCGTGTTGGTGATAGAAATTATGTGTAATCAAATGTGTGTAAACAAGAGAAATATGTCGCGTTAAACCCATTATGGCGGGCGACATGGAAGAATATGATTGGTCGGAGCCACCTTAGATGCCTATAGAGATGTAAGTACCCCACAAATTATGGTTCTGATTATGTAGAAGTATGGACCGATGCATGTCTGTGATTCCGTAAAGATATTGTGAATTCCTTATAGATGCCAGTAAAAATCAGTTAGGAGGCTGATCCTCCATGTTTAATCAGTAATGAGTTGATTTTGATAGAGTTGAAATGTTGATTTGCATCATTAAGTGGAGTAATTATTCCCACTATGAATTAAGAATGGCAATCAGTTATGTAAATGCAACGAACGCGATTGTTCGAGTTTAATACGTTTAGCTATGTCGGAAATTTTGGTAATTTATGTGAGAATAATAATAAATGATGATTTTGGTCATTTATGTCAATGAGATTTACAATAATAATAATAAAGGATGATTTTGATCATTTATGTCAGTGAGAAATGATGATAATAATAATAATGGTTATTAAGAGTATGAATGAACACATCAGGAAACAAATAAATGTTGTAAGCGAGAATTATTAACGCTAAGTGCAAGACTTATCAATCTAAGCAGGAAGATGTTACAGTGAGATGACATTTCAGTAATTATGGAAAGAAGTTTTATATCAGAATATTGCATATATTCGGTAATGATACCAGTAATGAAAGAGCTTTTAATGAATTGAATTTGCAGCTTAATTGAGAAGCTTATAGAGTAAATGTTAGATTTCTCTTAATATTATAGGTCGGAGTGTCGTAGCATGGAGCATTAGGGGCCAGATAGTCTATTCTACGTATGAATTCTCCTATGTCGTGGACATTGTTGGAGATATTATTTATTCCAGAGTTCTAGTGAATGGACCCTAACTCTGAAGAAAGGATTGAAATGTGTTCCGGATTGGAATCTTTATAAGAGTCGAGGAAACAAGGACACCTCGCAGCTCTATGATTTCCCGAGAACTTTTTGATGAGTTATTTACGCTCGTGGGCAGCGAAAACTCATGGCGACAGTGGTTTTCTGCGCCTATATCATACTTGAGACATCGGTCAACCGCCAGGCTCATGCATTGCGAACCCCGAACCTTCATGTTGAATGGACCCATGTGAGGCCATTAATTAATCATTATCCTCGACGTAGGAATAATTACAAAAGCTCATTCAATACCTGTTGGCATAATAGTCAATTAAGATCCTTTGGGAACATGTGTGTCGGTTAGGACACAGTATTTGTCTTGTAAATCTCCACTGCTTAGAGAGAGGGAGGCTTTCAAACTTTTAGGAAGGTCGAGATAATTGGTGAAACGACCCATTCCACTTTCTATTGTGAAGCGACTTCCTTAGCCGAGGGTTGGTGCCAGCCACTCGGACCGCTCAGGCAAGTTATAAAGGGAAGAGATTCTAGACCTTGTTAAAATGACATATAATGCAAGATTGTTATGTTGAGTATTAGAGCCATGTGGTTTGTGAACACATGGATAATTATAGTTCATCCTGATGGTTCATTAATTTAGCTATCGGACGAATAGTTACATGATATATTTGTACTGTCACTGGAACCAAGTCATGTAGTTGGTGACTAGATGCCAATCGCCATGAGCGCGAGGTAGTCTATCGTACAGTCCGACATAAGCTATAACGTAACGTTTTATCTAGGAATCACAGACAGCATGCGGTGAAACCATATAATTGAAGGATGTGTAGGGGGTAGCTTACATAATTATGGAGTTGCACGTTGATTTTGGTGCAACGTCCAAATAGGTAATGCATGAAAAGCATTTCATTGGTGAGAAGAAAAATATTAAAACACGCACGGCACACATAATTGTTTAACATAAAGAGGTTTAAGGAATAATCCTTGTTGTAATATTAAAGAAGTCACATTGTATGACTGTTATGTTAATGTACAGTTTGTTTTGAAGTCGTAGGTGCATCAGCGCACTAGTATATCCTTGTGAAGTTCACAGAAGGGTAAAGCATTATGGCTAGGTATGACTTTGTGGTGATTTCATATTTGTTTACTTGTGGATTGTGGAAGTAAAAATTTTGTTTGTTTTTATTTTATGCTTTTTGGGTATTGTTTTGTGTTTGAAGCCATGATTGATTTTACTGGATTAAAGTTTTAGAATAGAGTTGTGCTTTGTCATTGTAGAGTTGATACCTTTTTGCCTCAAATCCAAAATATGCACTGCAAAATTGGGGTTACCGTACACGCCTGAGAGCTGATGCTAGTTGGAGGCAGATGCATATTATCCAACGAGATTACTCACATGGGTACAATATATATATATATATATATATATTATTTTTATTTTTTAGCGTATGGCTTTTAGTGCCGGGAGTGTCCGAGGACATGTTCGGCTCGCCAGTTTTGTAGCTGCTTCGAGACGGACACCCAATGGGTGAGCTACAAGTACCGTTGGGGAGGGAAGGGGGGAAGTTGGAACGTAAGGACGAGGAGTTGGAAGGTAGCGGCTGTGGCCTATAGTTAGGGAACAACCCCGGCATTTGCCTGGAAGGAAGATGGGAAACCACAGAAGACCATCTTCAAGGTTGCCGGCGGGGGGATTCGAACCTCCTCGCCTCCCGGATGTGAGCGACTGCCATCAGTCATGCCGTAACCACCACGGCTAACTCACCCGGTTATATTTTAAATAATAGCCTATTATTAACTTAATTGCTTTTGAATTTATTTATTTGCCGGCTTCGGCGGCGTAGTCGGTAGCATGCTGAACTGTTATGCCCAAGATCGCGGGTTCAAACCCGGCCGAAGTCGTCGGATTTTTAAGAGCGTTAAAAATCCTTCAGTATGCCTTCCTTCGGAGGGGAAGTAAAGCCGGCGGTTCCATGTCATAGATTTATGGCATGATAAAGAACCTTCCACTAATTATACCTGTGTGAAGCTAAATTATTACCGGTTAGTTTGATAACGCTTTATTATTTCCAAGGTTCGCCATCAGGTGGCGACTGCGATGGCATTTAGTACACACGTCCGCTGCTAGGTGTCGTGGATGGTAGCATTTGGTGGCAAAAGTAAGAACTACTTGAAAAAATTAATCGTCTACAGTCCTTCTACCTGAATCACAGATAACACACACTAATACAGTCATCACAATTAACACCGGTTATCAGACAGATTCTACACACATCCAAAGTACACGGGGCTACATGACCGCGTTGTCGCAGCCCCTAAACTAAGGAAACAACCAATCAATTAATTTATTTATTTTTTACTTGCACGCCACCAATACAATAAAAAATTCAATTATCATATTTTCCTCATAGCAAATGGAATTGTAAACATTTTAATATACTGTATATTATTCAAAGGTTTCTTTTTCTGAAACTGATACTGTGTGAAACCGACTTAAATTCGATTAATCGACCGATGAACCGGTTAAAGGCATTCGGTTAACCAATCAAAATGTTTAATCGATCGACAGCTCTAGATAATATAACCTACTAGTGGGCCTAAGCGAGCTTTCGCAACGTGAATGCAGGTTTATGGGGTAGTAGGGAAGAATGTGGGAGGACGAAGTTTTAAATATTGAAGAAATGTATTTATTCTTGTTAAATTGCATACGTACATGAGAAGAACACTAAGAATTATGTAGAACAGGGTTTTGTACTTGTCACAGCACCTCTTTGTAGACAATATTCGATGTTACAACGAATTCATCGGTTATTGCTTGCTCGGGAGTTTCTTCTACAGCAATTTTTACATTAGCAAAGGATTGAACCCTAGAGAAAGTCTTGGTGAGACCACACCGGAGCCATCTGCTGAGAGACTCCTCAGCTAGCAGTACGCCGCGCTCCCGCCAGATGGCTGCCGCCGCCACGCTGCCCTGCGCTCTAGCGGCAGGCTCGCCAGGTTGCGGTGCTACCATTGTAAATGTACATTTTTAAGGTATTTATTTAATTGTGAGTCATTTGAAGAGGAATTGAGGAATTGAGTGCGTTTCGGGCACACACGGGGTTATGTGGAACCCTTAGGTACCCCATATGTGTAGGTTGGTGCTAACAGGACCTTATTTTTGGTACAAAACCGGAATGGGACCTTAGCAGAATAATATAGGGAAGATGGGCGCCAGTTTACAAGGTTAGGGCTTGTAAACGATTAAACAAATAATATTCGGTAAAGCACAGCAGAACTCTCCCTTCTCGAGGCATAGTGTGACTTAACCACCAACCAGAATCATTAGACGAGAGGTAAGATACTATAATTATACTGTAAATTAATAACAACTTACACTTGTGGTGAAAACATACAAGTAGTGGTAGTGTGATCCATAATAGAAGAGCTCACTGTGGCTCTGACATAAATGAAAAAAAAAAACACTTTCAATTGATAGCAGCAAACAATTACTCCCTGGGAAAATGGCTCTGGTTTAGACAAACTCCCTTCCTGGTTGTTACATCACAATGCACATTATTTTCTTGATTCTAATCGCTTCTGCGTTTAGCATGCCTCTTTTGATCCTGCTCTTTACATAATGTCTAGCAACTCAATTCCGATCTCTCAATACACATCAGTTTTCTCCGACTGTCGCAACAGTCCAAATCTGAATTCCTTCACGGATAATCTTTTTTTCTTTCTCTCTCTCCTAGTTCCGCTGAATATCGATTTCTCAAGTTGATAGTGGAAGGAAAGATTGAAGTTCAAAGAGGAAGGGGCCGAAGAAATTATTATGCTAAATTTGCTCCTAAATTGTAAATGTATTCTCTCCTGCGCTTGGATGAAGGAAATGTATCTATCAGCTTGGTTAATGAGGTCCTAATATTTTAAATTTCTAACTTTTTGTTCAGAGCTATAGAAGAAAATAGATTTGTTAATAAAGATTCCATTTTTATTTTCCTATGTCGCACACAATCAGCACATTAAATAACTTCGTACCGTGCCACAAACGTTAAAAACACATTTATACAGTAGAAATTAACTTCATCCACAGAACTCACTAACACATCTGTACTGTACTTGGAACATCAGTCAACTGAATATGTATACATATATTTTTGTCTTATGTCAGCAAGCTGCGAACAATAGCTGAATACATGTTTAAGGGCGTGGAGTGGGGTGGACCCTTCTCCCGTAGTCCAGTTTAACAGAGACAGAAGCAGGAAATGAAATCGAGGGATCTTCTATTTCGCTTCAAAGTAACGCTATGGGCCCAATCTGCTGGCCCTCGAAGAGAGAGAAACTTCCCTTCATAGAATTCGCGTGCAAGACAGGGCTATGTCCACTGTTTCTTCACCCGGCCCATCCAGCCATATAGGCTACTTTACATAGGGCTTTCTGTGGAGCGGCCCTCGCTATGGTGATACACCGTACGAGACTGTCAGGATCTTAAGCTAGGGATGAGGTATGCATAATGAATTCTTTTTACAGATTCTAGATGGGTAAAACACTTATTTAAAGTTGAGTATCTGCAATTCAAAGTGATTTTAAGAGACATAAATTAAACAAATTATTTGCAATGCTGCCTAATGGTCCTGGGTGGACGTGGCCCACTTGGCCCTTAATGACGCACCGCCCCTGGTGTAATTCATGAAACACGACATATAATAGAATAATGCGCTCTTAGTTTCTAAGAGCTAAAATAGATTATTTCATGGGCGTGTTGACTTCAATACAGTGAGCAAATGCCCGTAGCTCAACCAATCATATTGCAGTATTTTACTGGGATCACAATAATGCTTTCAACCGAAAGGTAGTGGGAGTTTGAGATATCATCGATGTTCCCTGAGTGGTTTACCCTTATTTTACATGGCTACTAGCTTCTTGGTTAGTACGAGAAGTTTTAGTGGATTACAATTGTTGTTACTTAAGGCACATGGGATCGTTTCCTGTTGACCAAGGTTACGACGAAATATTCTACCTGGCCTATTCCGAGAAGGCTTGTCGTGCTCTCATAGAATAGATAACTAATACATGGCTCCCTAAGGAGTGGTTACATTCATAGAGTGTTTACACACGGCTTGTGGTGAATTTCCACAGTGCCTTCATTTTAACAGTAGCAAAGAATAATAATAATGTTTCCAGAAACAGAAGGCTTTATGTTGGCGCTTCAGGACCAGGTTGTCCCCACGATAAACTAGCTAAAGTTCATCATCAAGGATGCATCTGTGCAAGGTGACCAATACAGATACGGTTGCCCAACATTGGAGACTGTTCAGTATATTATTTCAGGTTGTCGCCATTTCGCAGGGTCCGAATATAAGAGACATGATTTTGTTGCCAAGATAGTACATCAAGAACAGGCTATACACCTTCAACTTCTGAGCCAAGAGAAAGTGCCGTACTATAAATATGCCCCTGAAAGTGTACTGGAAAATTACAGCTTTACCTTGTACTGGGATCGTACTGTATTGAGACCAGTCAGCCGTGCACAACAGATCTGATCTGGTCCTTGTTGACAAACGCACTTCATAGATGTGGCAATTCCAAACAGTGGCAACATGCTAACTAAACATGTTGAAAAGCTCTCAATGTTTATAAAGAGCTTTCAGAACTGATAAGGAAGCAATGGCACATGGCACAAGACAGGACAGCTCCTATAATCATCTCCAGTGATTCCCGGTCAATGCATGTGAGATTTTCGATGTGAAATGCCATGTCCTGTGGTTCGGATTCCACGTAAAAAGGAGGTCCCGTGGCTCATAATCACAAGATTCACGGTCACGTAAAACTACAATCTTCCTTCCTTCCTTTTCATCTCCAGCACTGGCGTGATTCTGAACAACCTAAAGGAATCACTCACTGAGTTGAAATTAGACCCAGGCCTTTTTAAGATTATGCACAAGACAGTCTTGCTTTAGACGTGTCGCATAGTGAGGCTCTTCTTGGCTAATCAAGCCTAAAGGAGTGAGGGGAAAGAGTAAATCTACTATTGAATGCTGTCACCGAAAATTTGCTCCTTACGATGTTCTTAATATCCGGGACTGTAAATGTTTTCTTTCCAGCAAATATACTGAGAATGTGTAAGCGCATGCGCAAAATAAATAATAATAATAATAATAATAATAATAATAAGTGATGTCACGAAATGCAAAACTACGGCACTACCAGACAGTTGTTCTTCCGGAAGCATTGTACGCCTCCGAAACTACATCTCTAGGAGGCCACTCTCAAATTGGTGAAATCGAAATCCAGGAACGTAAAATCCTCAGAAAAATATATGGTCCCGTTTATGTTAATGGTATATGGATTAAAAGGAAAACCACAGACTTGTACACAGTAATCAATACGTTCACTGATACCGTGCCTAAGAGACGATTGAAATTCTAGGGTCACATCTGCAGAATGGACAACACCAGATATGCAAAAAAAACTGCTTGATATAGTTAATTCAAAGAAGGTCAAAATCAGTTGGTTAGAAGAAATCAAACAGGACTTAAAAGAAATAAACATTACAGAAGATATCATCAAGAATCACAAGGCTTTTGGAACTCTGGTTACAAATCACTCTTTCACCGAAAAGGCTAAAAAAAAAGAAACACTGGAAAAAGATGGACGGATGAACGGCATAGTGAGTTCATGAGGAGATTTTGGGAGGAAAGGAAGAGGAAAGCCCCATCAACCCGAGTCAAGAAGTTCAAACGTGCCCCCTAAGTGGGCAAAACGAAGAAAGAAAGAAAGAAAGAAAGAAAGAAAGAAAGAAAGAAAGAATAATAATAATAATAATAAAGAGACTCGCATGCTGGATCTTTAGGAAAACATAGTCCCTGGTTTGATACCGGGCAAAGTAACTCACCAACCAGAATGATAGTGTTTTCATTACAAGTTTCGACAGACAGAAATTTCATCATTTTGGTAAATTGTATTGTTTAATCTACAGTAAAAATAATTGGACATGTCTGCTTTAGGAGCAACACGAAAGATGCAGATTCGACTCGACTGTCCACACGTAAATGTATCTTATCAGCATGAGTCAAGCAAGCAGTTGCAGCATGACTGGTGAGCGGTGAATCCCTAGCTATTTCAGCACTTCAGAGGGAAAGATAATAAAAGGAAAGAGAGGCGTATGCTTCTTGCGTTATTATTATTATTTAATATTTTATTTTACACGTTACAGGCCTATTAGACCACGCGAAGCAATCATGACTTTTTGTTCTTCCTGTCTTTCCAGTACCCTTTCATTCGTGCACTAAAGGTCCTCTTCCTTTCTTCGGTCCACTTCGGTCTTTGGGCTGTAGGTGCCGCTCTCTCTGACAACACTTCCCACTTGTATACTTTGTGTCGAAATACGCTTTTGTCTATGACGTCTTCTGGGTCGACCTGCTTTTACTAGATCAATTTTGACTTGCATCATCCAGGGTGCAGTAATCTTGAGCCGCTGTATGTATCTAAGAATTTTGTTGGTGAGTCTGGTTTGTAGGAGTCAGCTGATGTGGCCGTAACATTTTAGTCGCCTCTTTCTGATGTCTGCTGCGAGGTTGGACAATTTATCTGTGGTTTCTCGGGAGTGAAGCCTGTATCCTTCATCTGTGTGCTTTGGTCCAATTATTTTCCTTATTATTTTTCTTTCCTCTGTGAGGATTTTTTCCAAGTCGCCCTTAGTGTGGAACGTCAATGTCTCGCTAGCATAAAGCACCTCAGATTTAATAACCGTGTTGTAATGACGAAGTTTAGTGGATGTGGACATACATTTTTTTGTAGTAGACACCCTGTGTATTGTATAAGGCTCTCTTCATTTTCATCAACCTAGTGTTCTGCGCGATTATTATTATTATTATTATTATTATTATTATTATTATTATTATTATTATTATTATTATTGTTTCTATTATATTCGATTGAATGGTGTTGACAAGGTTGAGAATGCCTACTGTAGGCCTATATAGTGGTAGCCTGAAGAGCAGATATCACCCTCGACATCGTAGACGTTCCGGCCCTTGATCACCATCACCATCCAACTACACCAAGTAGGAGACTCGAGGCTCATCAAGCCCTACCACGCTGTTAATGCTCGTGCAATATCAATAAGACAGGTGTCTATGCTTTACAATTCTGTTTTCTTGCAGTGATAGTTCTGCCATTCTTTCTGAGAAACTGAATCGTAAAACTGTTCTTGTCACTCGGCCACTTGCACCGATTGATGGGACAGGTAGTTAATCTTTATTTTAATGCCGCCATAATTTCATGTTTATTGGTTGCTTCTCATTACACGTTTCAAGCCACGGTCGCTTAACGTTTCTACTTCAACTTCTTTCCACCTGTTCTCGAAACTTATGGTAGGATAGTATCGATGTCTTACTTCAAGTCCCGTGGCACCTTTTCATATCCTATGTGGCGCGCCACACCTCTGCCCAACGAACTGAGATCCATCAAGGAGACAACGAAAGGTATGGAAATCTTCCTTCCAATCTAGCCGGAAGGAAGCTGTGGTACTCTGTCGACTCCGGATCAGCTATGGTAAGGTGGGCGTCGCAAGTACACACAGGAGTCATTCCTAAAAACCATTCGACGCAGAATTTAATGCTCTTAAAAACGCTTCGAATACATTTTTCTATAGGATGCGTTGTTTAGGAGTTTTAAGCGAAGAACTAAACAAAGAATCAACTTTTTAACCAATTTGGTAAAAATGGCCCAAATTCAGAAATCGATTGCGGCTAAACGACTGGGTTGATTTAGACGAACTAAACACCATTCGATGCAGAATTTACTGTTCTTTAAAAACGTTACGAGGAAACTTTTCTGTAGAATGCGTCGTTTAGACGTTATAAGCAAACAACTGAAAAAAGTGCGAAAATTTCGCGGTTTTTTGACTCCCAAAAATTAAGCAGAAGTCAGAATCCGTCGCAAACTCACAGGACCCTTATTTGGGACCCCCAAAGGGTATTAAAACACATTCCAGCTTTGGACGATTTTTCAGGAAGCATATGTCTAATTTGCCTGGGCTATAACCATTTCTGCCGCCTTTGTGTGGAGAACAAACTGTTCAATGCCTACTGGGTTTAGGCAGCGACTGACTGCGCGACTTGAACTAGGAATCTTGTACATTCACAACGAGTATTATCTCTGGCTCCCTCTATCATACTCCACACGTAGCTTCCCTGAAGCACTGCAGCGGCCAGGAGCTAACGCTCTGGCTCAGCAAATACGCCTACTTCGTCAATTTGAATTGCGCACCCGGAAGTAACAAAGTAAACAAGAACCTCGTTTATACGGCCCTCATTAATCCATATCTCCGGTTTATCGAGATCGAAAATAATAAATATTTTTACTTTACGGTACAGCATTTATTTTACGGGGTTGACTCTTCTTGAATGTCATTTTCTCCAAGGATAGTTAAGGACAGGAATTGGAAGTAATTTGGCCACGGTCTATCAAAGGTACCGTCCCGGCATTCGCCTTGTATTTATTGAGAACTGATGTTAGTAAAACGTCTTCGTGATCGTGCTGCGCAAAAGCTATACGAATGTAAAACAGAAATACTCACACATTATTTTAGTGCATAAAACAGTCGTAAATATAAAAAAAGTGTTCTTATATTTTTTGTACAATTGAAAAAAGGCATTACAACTTGTTAATAGATTATATAACATGTAGGCCTATTTGTTTTATTTTTCTGGATTATCCGGTATTTCCCACTTAATCCCGAAAATAAATCTCCGCCAATCTGATTGTGGTTTCGTTCCATACATAACAAAAACAGCATCACAGATTATTTTGTCGGTATAATTCAGAAACAGGCCTGTTTGCCATCTCTTGATGAAGGCAGTACATTTGCATTTGTCTGTTGGCACAGGCTAGAGTAAAAGGTGGCTTTTCACCGATGTCTCAGTCTCACTCATGGCTGTGATTATATGGAAGCTACTGAGGTATGGGTGGTGCTTAGTAATGACATTCAGGGCACAGTCAGTGCCTGTGGATGCTGTGAAAGGTTCTACTCATAGGGTTAGGACTACTGTTCTGACTCAGTGAGGAAAGCAATGACAAACTACCTCACTCCTCATCTTGCCTAGTACGCCTCAATATAGCGCTGCCTGGGGTTTTTGTGTGTATCTACCCACATAACGTAATGGCGGTACTATTTGAGGATCCAACCAGCCTTCGGGCTGACTACCTAACAGACAGACAATTCAGAAACACCTTGTAGAGCACCCTCTCAGTGCCGCGCGCCGATCTGATCGGCTCTCGCTGCTCGCGCCAAAAGTGCCCAAGCCGATTCAATCGGCGCGCAGTTTATCTTATATTTGTAGATTTCTGTAAGCATATGTCCGTGATTATTTCATACTGTTGGAAAGGTGAGGTTTCAAGCTTGCCTGTGCGGTGTTTACTTTTTTCCTTCGAAGCGCGTTACGCGATAGGTTTGAGTTTGTATTCACACCCTCCGATTGCGCTCCCCCAATCACGCGCGTTCCCGCCAAAATTGCGGTGCAGTTGTTTTCTTCTAGTTGACGTTTTCTGCCTACAGATGTATCTATGAACTTTCTACAGCTGGAAATGTAGTGTTTCTTTGAATATGACTCTTAGGTATCCTTAATTTAGGCTCAAAACTGATTTTTTACACACACAAAATTGAAAAATTGAACAATGATCAGAATAACCTCAATTAATAAGGTTTAGATGCCGTATTTACTTTGATGAACATAATGTATGAATGAATGAGGTTTTGGTTATAATGCCAAGCAAAAATAATGATTCTATCGTTGGAAATGTGGTATTAATAATTTGTTTTTCGAATAGTCTGCATGACCATTGAAAATGGTTGGTATTCTTGGCAAGTATTTCAGGAAATTGCTTAGCACTAAGAGGGTTAACTGAACAGAGGCAAATGTCACACAGCGTGGCTGTAAAAGGTGTGTCCAGACCCTAGCAAATTACTACGAATGCGTGTTTTTTTTAAACAAACCTTACTTAAAAATACCCTTGGTAATTTGCAGAAAGGTGATTTAAATGCGCATCGTTCTGGAGATGAGGTCACAAACATCACCAGGTCGCCAAGGTTGTCACCAGACTTGGTACGAAATGACCCCACAATCCGGTTTGTCCAGCAAGTGTCTGGTTTCGCTTGGACAATATTAGCCTATACCGTTACTATGAGTGCGTTTAACAGCGTCTCACGATTGTATTATGAAAGCTTCTTCATGTGGTATTCTAGCTACTGTTGTTCTCTAGAGCCGTGCCTGGCAACTCTTGAGCAAGGTTATGAGGGTGGATCGAAAAGTCTTCGCCCCTATTCTTTTTTAGCCGAGGATTAGTAGTAATCTCTTTCAGTTCTTCGTCGCCTAGGAGATTGAAAATGTTAGGAGTCTGGTGCCCTACTGGGCAACTTCCACTCCGATGTGAAATGGCATTCTTTTTATTTTTATTTTTTGAATACTTAATTAAGTTCCTTTTTGAGGTAATATAATTATTCTCTCACAATACATTAATATATAATGTTTTAGTGGGAGAAGTTGTCCTTGGGATTTTTACTGTCTAGAGGAAATGTTTTTTGATATATTATCTTCTAAATGATCTTGTCGACTTCGTCGTTACGCTGGGGTCTGAGGTTACGTTACGGCGACGGGACGAAATGTACCCAGATGCACTGAGGTGTGTGACGTCATAGTACTGCTTGGTGCATGTGTTCCCCGACAATCTCTACTTCGTTAGTATAAGACAAAAATCCCCGATTCTTGTATTTCACTGGTAATCCCGAGAACCACTGGATGGATTTTGATGCGGTTTTCACCATTCTGTAAAGGATATCTCTGGGAAAGATTATGTAGAAAATAATTAATGTATGATCAAAGGAAGCCAAGCAGTAACGATTTCAGTGAAAAAGTCGAAAATTAACTTGGCGTCCGTGCGCTTCTTAAGCTTACGCTGGGCGAACCGTTAAAAATATCAATATTCTATGAGTGTAAGAATTGGTCAGCATGAAAATTTCTACAAAACGTCCGAGAGAGCATATCTCTATCGTCAATACATCGCCCACTGTAAGTGTTTTTAGACTGGATGGAAGGGGGCACGCCCCGCGCACTCTGGTGAGCGTGACGCCATCCCGCGCGCTTGACCTTGCTTTGCCCTCGCCGTTCGCGAGTAATTTGAAACAAGATAAGCAAGATAAGTATTATTCAGATAATTTTCTAACATGTCAAGAGTCTTTGGCTTCGAGCGAAGCATTTCTCAGCATTTGTAGCATTTAAAATGATACAAAGTCTAGTCTCTCAGACTGTCACTTTTTTATGACAGTTCATAAGGTTGGTTGAGAGTACTAGAGACTGTACAATGCCTGGAGAGCTAAGAACACTGATATAAGTTCAGCTGGGGAGCTATTGACCATCAGATTCATAGCGGCATTAGGTGTTATTAATTCAGTTCGCTCGGTATTGGCCTATCAGCAGGGTTACTGTAGTTTGTGTTTTGATTAGATTTAATATTTATTTGTTTTGAGGGCGGATAATGAATATTAAATGTGTTTTTGAAGCGGAGAGTTGGAATTTGGAGGCGCTCTGCGCTGTTTGGCCGCTCGAGTCTTGGAGCAGCCAATCAGGGCCTGGTAGAGCTTGGCTAATTTGAAATTGTTGGAATGAATTGATTTTTAGTAGATATGCGTTTTGCGTATTGTAGCGGTTTGTGAATTAGTGTATTGACGTTGTTATTAAGTGGTTGAAGAACAAATTACATACAGGTATTTACAAATACTAGCGGACCGTGCGAGAATTCTCGCATCATTTTTTTTTAAATATTTTATTTTTATTTTAGCCTATTGCTTTTAGTGCCAGGAATGTCCGAGAACATGTTCGGCTCGCCAGAGCTTGTAGCTGCTTCTATGCGGACACCCATGGGGTGAGCTACAAGTACCGTCACATGTGGAGTGTTGTCTGGGGGAGGAAAGTGTGAATGTAAGGACTAGGAATTGGAAGGTAGCGGCTGAGGCCTATAGTTAGGGACTAACCCCGGCATTTGCCTGGAAGGAAGATGGGAAACCACAGATGACCATCTTCAAGGTTGCCGGCGTGGGAATTCGAACCTCCTCGTCTCTCGGATGTGAGCGACTGCCTGCAGCCACACCGTAACGACCACGGCTAACTCACCCGGTGCATAATGGTTAAGGAGCTTGGGTTTGTGAAACATACACCTTAGCCTTAGCGTATTATACAGGGTGTCTTTTATGTACCTTTGGAGAATGATAGGTCGTGTAGGGGACGGATATATAAGTAATTTGAGAAAGGGAACTTGGGGTCGGAGCGGCCTCCTTAACCCCTAAAATAGGGTTGATTCAGGCCCTCCACCCAAGCCTCTATTACATTTCCCAATCCTTTAACTCTTGGCAAGATTCATTTCACCATATGGCGCTGGCGTAATGGATAGCGTTGCGGTGCGAAAGGCCGGTAGTTCCGGGTTCGATTCCGGGCTTGGGCAAAATCTTTTTTATGTTATTTGTCGTACTGTTGTCACATGATACAGTCTGGTGCTACGTTGTTGTTTTGCAATTTTATTGCCTAGTAAAGGAACTTTGTGACTAATTACGATACTGCAGTAGTTTTAAGATCGTGCCTTCTAATGATTACCCTACGGCAAAAATTAAGCTAAGCATGCCTAGCCTAGCTAAACCTTACTTTCTCTTGCAAATCAACGTGATTTAAATGTAATAACGGACTTAAACAATTTAATGCTACGAAGTGCACAAAGATCGGTTTAATTTACCACAGGTATCAAGCTTAAAATCCTTACACCTAAAATAAAATATTTTTTTCCCCTAGGCCCGGAATCAAACCCGGGACAACCGGCCTTTCGCACCGCAACGCTATCCATTACGCCATAGCCCCATGGTGCATTAAATCTTGCCAAGAGTTAAAGGATTGGGAAAGGTAATAGAGGCTTGGGTGGAGGGCCTGAATCAACCCTTATTTTAGGGGTTTAGGAGGCCGCTCCGACCCCAAGTTCCCTTTCTCAAATTACTTATATATCCGTCCCCTACAGGACCTAGCATTCTCCAAAGGTACATAAAAGACACCCTGTATAATAAGATACTGTTATGAACGTACCTTACACTATTTTTCCACATAGTCTCCACATTTCTTCAGACATTTGTCCCATCGCAGCATTAAATTTGAGATGCCCCTGTGGTAGAATTCAGTCGGCTGACTGTGGATCCATCGACGGACTGCTGTCTTGGCGTCATCGTTGCACGTGAATCGCTGTCTTGCCAGGAACTTCCTCAGCGGACCATAAAAATGCGAGACCAGAACCGCCAACAAGCTCCGGTCATTTCACTGGGAGAGTCTGGACCATCCACCATACAGTCCAAACCTCGCCCCTAGTGATTTCCACGTTTTTGGTCCACTGAAGAAGTTCCTGACAGGACAGCGATTCACGTGCAACGATGACGCTAAGACAGCAGTCCGACGATGGTTCCACAGTCAGCCGGCTGAATTCTACCACAGGGGCATCTCAAATTTAATGCTTCTTTTAGGTAGATTTCATTAGAAAGCTAACTATTGCAATGGGTACCATGTTTCGACTTCCGGAAAATTTCGACATATCTTCGCGTTTCACATCCCCCAGACCCCAAAACCACCGTCAGTTCAAAAGTTTATATATAATTTATGTATATATGTATCTATCTATCTATATATATATATACTGTATATATATCAGTTTCTTGTGGACACGATAACTGCCGTAATTTTGTACCAATCACTTTGAATTTTTTACATAATATTGTACAGCCTCCCAGGGGTATGCACCCCTTGGAGACCATCCCCCCATCATCTGCCCAAATCTCCTAACGGGCAACCCTTGGAAAGCCGGGCCAACATCCATAAACGTAGCAAGGACAGCTTGCCACTCTAGAAGCAGCTCGGTCCTTGCACAATGGTTACACATAGCGACATACTATTAACTGGGACAGCAATGCCAAGACATTGCTGACAGCATAGCGCCGAAGAGTATAAGAAGGCGTCTTAATCAGGTCAAGGGATCTCTCCATTATCAGTGCTTCAACGTTGCGGCCGAAGGCTATGCTGGTGTCATCTGAGGTGAGTCAGTCGTGTTCAGATTTCCTAATTTTGTAACCTCTAACCCACAACTTGTACTTTACATTGTGAACATAATTACATTCCCTACAAGGGACTCATACTTCAGAATTACAGACCAATAAACACTTGGTCAACACATCACACTAGTCTTACTGTCCATACGCCTCTTTACATCCCAACGCCCTTCCTTACTCCCGTCACGGTTGGACGTGACAGACGGTAGTCTAATAGCGCTAGCTCAGATACCATTGTATTTCTCGAGCCGACCCGGCTGCTAGAAAGCAGCGTGTGCCACTCGGCTGATACGAGCGGATTTAGTTACATAATAAGCAGTCAGCTGAGCGGCCAGAGCAGTGACCCTTGCATTGGGCCCCATCCCTTCAAACACTACTACATTATTTACAGGAACGCCCCCTAGTTCCTAGCACATCACAACACTCTACACTGGTCAGCTTACCCTGCCAAGGGAAGCTACCCTTTTTAGGCACAGCTTTATAAATTAATACAATAACTCTTCCTTTTAGATCCACCCCCAAATAAGGGATCTAAAACAATATGTATCCCTATAAAATCTCGGTCGAGTTCGTTAATGGGAAAAATCGGTCGAAGGGGGTGAAAATGGGGGGCTTTTTTCGAAAAAGTGAAATTTCGCTATCGAATCCATTCAAAGTTCATAATATGTGTCGGATAAGTGCCAAAAATATATGTCAAATACGATTTTTGATAGCACCAACCATTGACCAAAGGGGTGGAAAAAAGTGGGTTTTTCGGGAAATATTAATCATTTCTCTCTCAATAGGCACAATATCAAAACCGTACAAAATGGAAAATATTCCCCTAATAATTACCTAAAACTTTTGTCTGAAAGAATTTTTGATATGACCCACCATTACGCCAAGGGATGAGAAAAATGATTTCGGAATTTTAAAAAATGCCAAGTGGCATCAGAGGTTACCATAACAACGCTTTTAAATTGATAAGGGATGATCTATCAGAGGTTGCCAATACAACGCCATTGACGAGATCACATTCATTTTAGCCTACTTTTCACACTTTTCAAAAATGAGGAAAAAGTAGACTTATGAGATCGATCCGGGAAAATGTGTCTGTTCTTCTGTCTGTCTGGCTGTGTGTGTGTGTGTGTGTGTGTGTGTGTGTGTGTCTATCCTAAACGGCTGCAGCAATCGAAACCAAATTTAGTATGAGTAAAGTTGTATACCGGAATATCTCAGGCCCATATTTGAAAAAGATGCCAGTGCTACCAACTGCTAAAAAAACGCACTAGAAATTTGAGCTCCATGTTGGATATCTTGGAAGGTATACATGGGAGCTATTATAAAATTGGCACACATGTAGATAATACTATTTCAGTTTAATTTCCAGGTGGCCATACATGACAGCGTTGCCGATATATTTTTAAGCCTTCTGATAAGTCCAATATTTAAATGCATATAACTTCTACACTATCAATTGGATTTCAACCAAATTTTGTATGTAATATGTGTACATAAACAGGTATGACTGAGTGTATTCTTAAGAGCCACCAGGGCTGCCAACTGTCAATAAATGTTATCTCTATTATTTTATCTAAATACCAATATATCTGAAAGTATGCAAGCCGACAGGTTTAAACCATGCACACGTAAATTACCTGACATTTTACATTAATTTGGAGTAACTTATATACGTCAGTTCTACCAACATGATTCTAAGCCTGCCGATAGGACCAATTTTTAAATACATGTAACTTCTATACCAACAAATGGATTTCATCCAAAATTGGTACAAAAAGATATAATATTTCAGATTATTTCTGACCAGCACTCTCATGACATTGTTTCCAACATGCTTTTACGTGTACTAATAGATCCAATGTCTAAATCCATGTAACGTCCTTTGAACTTCAACCACATTTTGTATTCTGTACCTTAGGAGATGGAAGTGAGAATATATTCAGTCACCAGAGCTGCCAACTGTATTGCTCTATTAGGCTACATTATGCCTAGTATACCTTATTTCGAACTAATTAAGACATTTCGATATTACCCACTTAATTTCGTCATTATTCTAGATAGTTTCATATACTGTAGATTAATCTATGGCATGAATCTTAATCTTAAGAAAAGTAGGCTCTTTAGTTCGTCACGGAACTTCTTGTTCCATCTATTAGGGAAGCGGCTAACTGGTAGCATGCTGAACTTCTATGCCTAAGGTCGCTGGTTCAAAGCCGGCCAAAGTCGCCGGATTTTCTAAGAGCGCTAAAAATCCGTCAGCATGCTTTCCTTCGGAGGGGAAGTTACAACGTTCGTTGCAAGTTGCTGGTTGCGGTGGCATCTAGCAGCCAAGTTCACAGCTAGGTGTCGTTGACGTTAGTATTTGGTACAAAATTAGGTACTACTACTTAAAATTGACCGTCTGCAGACCTTACCTGAATTACAGACTAATACAGTCATCACAAATAACACCGTTTATCAGACAGATTCTACACACACCCAACGTACACGGGGTTACATGACCACCTTGTCGCAGTCCCTAAACTGAGGAACTCGCCAACATCTCTGCGGGAGATAAAATTTTGCGTGAAGAAGTAACAGACTGTTAGATAGTTACACATTAGTTCCAAACCTCGCATAAGGACAGCGTGATCACAAGTATAAAAATTAACCCCAAATGACAAGAAGGTTACCATCCCCATAAGACAGTAAAATGTTAAAAATATGCATAGAAAGACGACAAAATGTTAACTAACCTCCAATTGTAAAATACTTTCTCGCAATAAATGAGGTCTCATCCTCCTACGAAAACGTGCATATTTTGCCTATTATAGCCTATCCCCTAGTTTGCCCGGTGAAATCTACCTCCGCCTTCCGGCGTGCCGAGAGGATTTTTTTTTAAAACATATCGTATGGCCTCGGATGCCGGGTGCATGCTTTGTTATTTTTCACCCAGAGAACAGCTTGCATGTCAAATTCTGTCGTTCCTTGGAACGCTATGAAAGTCAAGGAGGTTAGATATCTTAGCTCCTTGACACTAGTAGAGAAAAGAGGAACTTTTGTGTTGTTGGAAAATTCCGAGATTAATTTTGCTATTATGAACACAGCCTACTGAATTTAAATGGGTTCTTTAACATGCCAACAACGTATGACATGCATGCCGTGATTTTTGTTGCCTTACAAAAATCACTTACCACGGCCAGGAGGGAACCTGCAAGCTTGGGGGTTAGAGGTCCGACACGATAACCACTCACCCACCGTGGCAAGCAATTTAATGCTGCGATGGGACAAATGTGGAGACTATGTAGAAAAATAGTGTAAGTTAAATAGAACAGTACACATATTTGTAATTACCTGTATGTATTTTTCTTTTTGGCAAAAAAGAAATAGGGACAAAGGCTTTTCAATCCACAGTAGTATTTCGAGTATAAGAGGGTTATTTTAAACTTTGTTAGAATATTGTTCGCTTTGTTATGCCTCTTTACAGGTGCGGGTCCTAATTCACCATTGATTTCTGTTGTACACCAGTGTGAGGTTCAATTTCAGCTCTCTTGGTTCAGGTCCGAGTTGATAGTGTCCTTGCATGTACTGATATCGCGCCAGGAGATAGCAGTCGGGTTTGAACTGCAGTTGTCTTCCTGCTCACTGCGTATCGCGTATTCCAAAAACATTAAGTTGGTCACTCTTTCCATTTTTGTACCTGATACTGCCACACTGTTAAAGTAAACACAAATGATTGTAAGAATATCGACAGTAGGAAGGAAGGTAACAATACACTCACACGTGATGCCCGATAACAAATTATCATGCAGGAAGTAGCAGCAACTCACTGCCAGCCGCTATACTTAGGTTTGGAATAGGTGGGCCCCGCATGCGTACTGCAAGACCCTCCTTACACCATTGCAGCGTGTTGAACTGCCATCTCCTGGCGTGATGACATTTTTTTTTGTAGTTTCTATCCCGATTATCCAGATTTTCGATAATCTGGATCAGTTCCGGTTCCATTTAATCTGGATAAACGAGGTTCTTGTGTACGTATATACAAATATTGCATTAAAAATCACTAAATATAAAAGAACATTTATTTTGCATATGAATATGCACCAGACAAAAATATTGGAATGCAGCCGAAATAAATCAGAAACCTCTACGGACATCAAATTGGCAGGTGAAAAGCTAAAGGAAGTAGGAGACTTCTGTTACTTAGGAAGCAAAATAACCAGTGATGGACGAAGCAAAGAGGATATAAAAACTAGGTTGGCTCAGCCAAGGAAAGTATTTCTACAAAAAAGGAATCTGTTGACATCGAATATAGATTTAGGTGTTAGGAAGTCATTTTTGAAATCCTTTGTCTGGAGCGTGGCCCTCTATGGAAGTGAAACTTGGACTATTGGTGCAGCAGAGAAGAGGAGAATTGAAGCGTTTGAAATGTGGTGTTACAGGAGAATGATGAAGATCAGATTGATAGATAGGGTTTGAAATGTGCTGTTACAGGAGAATGACGAAGATCAGATTGATAGATAGGGTCACAAACGAAGAGGTATTAAGACGAGTGGGAGAGGGGAGACGTCTCAGACGACTGCTAATGAAGAGAAGAGATAGGTTGGTAGAACACTTACTAAGACACCCGGAATAGCAAGCTTAGTTATGGAAGGAAGGGTTGATGACAAGAACTGTAGGGGTAGACCAAGGTTAGAATATGTTGAACAGATTGCCTCTGTTGTAGGGTGTGGTAGCTATGTAGAGATGACACGATTAGCTCAGGACAGGGAGGTGTGGAGGGCTACATCAAACCAGTCGAAAGACTGAGGACTGAAACAACAAAATGTACCAATGTCAGAAATATGTTAAATAAATTGCTTTAATTTGAATCTAGGACAACATAATCGTTGGAGATAAATTAAAAATATGTCTGTGTAATAAAGAAATAAGTTAATACATATAAACAAACCGTGATAACAAACGTTCGGGGCACCGAACACGGCCATTGAAGATGATGGAGAAGAAGAAGAAGAAGAAGAAGAAGAAGAAGAAGAAGACGACTAATAAATAAACTATACTGGCACAAACCTACAGACAGACACATAGGTCTTTGTGTTTCATTGATATAAATAGCAAAAAGATGGTACATTGGCTTTCACGGCCAGTGAATTAAAACTCAGCATTTTTAGCCTACTTTTCACATTTTGCAAAAATGAGGAAAAAGTAGTCTTATGAGATCGATCAGGGAAAATGTGTGTCTGTCTGTCTGTCTGTCTGTCTGTCCTTCTGTCTGTCTGTCTGTCTGGCTGTGTGTGTGCCCCCCCCCCCCTATCAACTCCTAAACGGCTGGAGCAATCGAAATAAAATTTGGTAGGAGTAAAGATCTATACCTGAATATCTCACGGCCATATTTGAAAATGATGTCAGTGCTACCAACTGCTGAAAAGAGGCAATTGAAATTTGAACTCCATGTTGGATATCTTGGAAGGTATGAATGGGAGCTATTTCAAAATCGGCACACATATAGATAATAATATTGCAGTTTAATTTCCAGAAGGCCAAACATGGTAGTGTTGCCAAAATGATTATAAGCCTACTGATAGGTCCAATATATAAATGCATATAACTTCTACACTATCAATTGGAATTCAACCAAATTTCGTATGTTGTATGTGTACATAACCAAATATGACTGAACGTATTCTTATGAACCACCAGTGCTGCCAACTGTTAAAAAATGCTCTTAATTTCTTTTATCCAAATACCAATATATATGAGAAAGTATGCAAGCCGACAGCTTTAAACTATGCACACGTATAGTACATGACATTCTATATTAATTTGGAGTAACTTATATACGTCAGTGCTACCAACATGATTCTAAGCCTGCTGAGAGGTCCAACTTTAAATACATGTAACTTCCATACTATCATTTGGATTTCAACCAAATTTCGTATGTGCTATGTGTACCATAACAGCTATGACTATGCGTATTCATAAGAGCAACCAGGGCTGCCAACTGTTAATAAATGCTGTCTCTATTTTTGTTACCCTAATATCAATATATCAGAAAGAATGCAAGCCAATAGCTCTAAACTTTGCACACGTATAGTACCTGGCATTCTAGATTACTTTGGAGTAACTAATATACGTCAGTGCTGCCAACATGATTCTAAGCCTGGTGATAGGTCCAATCTTAAAATGCATGTAACTTATATACTAACTAATGGATTTCATTCAAAATTGGCACAACAATAGATCATATTATTTCAGATTATTTCTGACCAATACATGCATGACACTGTTGCCAACATGATTTTACGCGCGCTGTTAGATCCAATGTTTAACTGCATGTAACGTCCATGCTATTCATTGGACTCCAACCAAATTTTGTATTCTGTACCTTAAGGCTGTGCGGTCAAAAACTGAAATTTTATTTTTATGTTTACTCTTAATCTCTAATGTAGGTCTTTGTGAGACATTATATGCGTTTTGAAGAAAATAACGACGGCTCGTTTGCTGAGGACATGGCTTCAAAGTGGCTATTTTAAGCGTTAAAGGTACAATCACCACGACGGAACTAATAATCGGAAGACACCGAAATTTTTGTACAACAACCCCTGTAGTAGTACTTGCAATAGGAACCATTCTTATTACAAAATCCAAATTATGTATTAACCTCTTCAGATTTGAATACCATTTTTAGTGAGAAAAAATTGTTATATTAACTTCAATGTTATATTAATTTGAAGTGGCTCTTATTCTGAGCAGTAGAAAAGTTCGATAAAGAAAATTGGTTCAGCGATATACCCGTGGTGCATGTACCTTTCAGACTCTACAAAACGCAGGTTGAATCAGTCACACACACATACACACACGCACGCCCACACACAGCGGTAAGACAAGGTCTTGGGCAAGAGCGCGCTCGGGCACCTGCCTTCCCGTCTCCTTCAACACCTTTGCTATCACAGCTTCCGCCCCCCTCCCTCCCTGACTCATCCTGCCAGTCTACACGTCCACAGTCTAGTGCAGAGTTTCCCAACCTTTTGAAGTTCACGGCACCCTTGGGAATAACATTAAACACTAGGGGCACCCATCCTTAATAAAAAAAAGAATTATGTTTCATATGTAAATTTATTGAAATATTTTATAGTAAGTAACGTACACCACAACATAATACAGTCAACTTTACTACAGTCAGTGAGTAAAAATACATCAATAATTTTGTTCGATAAATCAGTAATGTGAAACTTGTGATTGATGCTTAGAGCTCAGATACGTGATATCGGGCCTTGCAGTTGACAATGAAACACGCAAATCATCCCCAAGGTTATTCAGTCTATTTCTTGCTTTGGATTTTATTGTCACCAGAGCAGAGAAGGCTTGCTCGCATAGATAGGATTTTGGAAAAGGCGAAAGTGTGTTAATTGCTTTCTTCATTAGGTTAGGATACTGCTCTCACCGCTGAAGCCCAAAAGTAGCCACCGACGCCTCACTCTTGCTGAACTTACCTTTGAGTGTGGAATCGGCACAAAGATCAATAAATTCATCTCGTTCGCAACCAGTGAAATCTATTTCCTCCGCACTATCTATGAAATCAAATGGTGAGGCAACTCAGTCGACATTCATAGTGGAAATAGATGGAAAGTGTGTATCTATTGTATCTTGCAATCTTGATAAGTGATCACAAATGCGGTCTTTCAGCTTACCCAGATCATTATCTACTGCCAGATGAAGAAAGTTTGAAAGATCTCCTTTCTGAACTGCAGACTTCCAAGAACTAAGTTTTCTTTTAAAATCTTTCATTTTATTGGATGAGGAAATTACTGTTTCCTGTCGACCCTGCATTTAAACATTCAGTTAATTCAGTTTATGAAAAAAATCTGCCAGATACGACAGTTCCAAGCACCAAGAATCAGTTAGTAACAGTTCATAAAATGTATCTTGATTTTCATCCTTAAAAAGAGTTTTCACCTGTTCTCTAAGTTTAAGAAACTGCTTCAATACACGACCCCGCGACAACTACCATACTTCTGTATGAAGTAACAAAGAGGTATGAGGTGCATCCGTTGCGAGACATAACTGTTTAACAAGTAGTTCCGCGAAGAACTATACAGCCTATTTTCATATGTTAATGTTAATTGTCTCTATCAACATACAAAATTTCAGTTTAATTGCAGTAACAGATTCGTAGATATTGAGAACCGTCTAAATATTTCATATGGTCGCCAGGATGGATTTTTATTTTTGTACTATTACATTAAGATTATTGTGTACGTGTGGTATTCAAACTTCAATCGCGTGATTAGAACACAAGAAGTTAAAACGAGATTTTAAAAGTACGCACACCAGCCATCTTGTGATTATGCGAACAATTGAAATAAATTAGATGCCAGTGGATCAACATTTGTATAAGCATTTAACGTGCAACGTTTCACGGCACTCGGATAGTTAATTCGCGAGAAACGTCCATTTCAATATTTATACTTCGCGTCGCCACCATGTTGGATTTGTGCTCACCAGGTTACTGAAAGTCCTATAGGTGAACATATGTTCATAGTCTCTATGAACATTAAAAAAATCAGTTTGGTTGCTGTAAAAGATTCATAGATATTGAGAACCGTCTAAATATTTCGGAAGCTCGCCATTTAGGATTGTTATATGTATAGGCCATAGAGTTATGTACCATTCAAGGACAATTATTGCCTAGCTTCATTATTCAAACTTTCACTTCGATCGCATGATTACGACACAAGAATAAAAACTTAATTTTAAAATTTCGCACAGCCGCCATCTTGAGGTTATGTAAACAATTGAATTAAATCAGATGGCAGTGCATTACAATCTGCAAAATCATTTACTGTACAACATTTCACTGCGCTCAGAGAGTTAAATCACGAGAAAAGTCTATTAAAATATTTCAAATTCGCTTGGTCGCCATGTTCGTTTTGTACTTTACAGGATTATGAAACTTGTATCAGTACCCTTTATCACCGTAAAAAATTGCATGATGATATCTGTAATAGTTTCTGATATATAGAATGTCAGTGAAATATTTCGCACAGCCGCCATTTTGAGGTTATGTAAACAATTGAACTAAATTAGACTCCAGTGCATTACAATGTGTATAAACATTTGCTGTACCAAGTTTCATTACGTTTGGATAGTTAAATCGCGAGAAATGTCTATTTAAAAGTCTCAAATTCGCTTGACCGCCATGTTGGTTGTGTAGTCACCAGGTTCTTGAATGTCTCATAGGTGAACTTCTAGTAGTGCCCTTTATCACCGTACACGATTTCAGGGCGATATCGGCAATAGTTTCGGAGATATTGAATGCTAGTGAAATATTTCGCACAGCCGCCATGTTGGATTGGTGAGACGTAACAAAATTCGAAGGGCACGGTCGAGGTCGCCGGGAATAGTGCTATGAACTTACCGAGATTCATTGTAATCGCTCCAGCCGTTTAGATTTTATTAGGGGGGGGGGGGCACATCACACACACACACACACACGCGCACACACACACGGACAAAAGGTGATCTCATAAGCCTATTGTTTCAAAATTGAAAATAGGCTAAAAATCCTGCACATTAAAGGTCGAGACTTGATGTAGTTCACCATTTTCACAACTTCGTTAAACACTGCAGCAAAATCTTGAGCTCTGGCAGTAAAAAACTTTAAATTTCCCAGACATAGATTGTGCACCATCTGTACATATACCACAACAGTCTTTCCATTCCGGCCGAAGTCGTCGGATTTTTAAGAGCGTTAAAAATCCCTCAGTATGCCTTCCTTCGCAGGGGAAGTAAAGCCGGCGGTCCCATGTCAGGATTTATGGCATGTTAAAGAACCTTTCACTAATTACACCTGTGTGAAGCTAAATTGTATAGGTTAAGAATGTAAACAACGCTCTTAGGTTCCTACGTTCGTTGCCAAGAGCCGACTGCGGTGGCGTCTGGTAGCTAAATTCTGAACTAGTAGTCATTGACGGTGGCGTTTGGCAGCAAAAGTAGGAACTATTTGAAAAATTCAAAAGACTGCAGTCCTTACTTAAAAACAGATAACACACACTAATACAGTCGTCACAATTAGCACCGGTTATCAGACAGATTCTACACACACCAAAGTACACGGGGCTACATGACCGCGTTGTCACAGCCCCTAAACTTAAGAACCAACCAACCAGTCTTTCCATGAAAGATCTTGGTAATTGAGAAAGGAATTAATAGAAACGAAAATATCATGGCCTGAGGTTGTAGTCTCCAGCGGTCTACAGAACAGAAACGCCTCATTAATATCTTTATCATCAATATATCTGTTAAAACCAAGGAGTTTCAGTTTGTCACCACTATCGATACTCTCATCTACTTGCAAAGCAAATGCTCTAACAGTTTTTATTTTCCCCACAACTTGTTCGTTGATATTGCAAACATTTCAGATATCCTGCGACTGATTGTGTTGTTGGAAGGAGGAAATTTCGAAATTTCATTAGCTGCTCCTTCACCAAGTATTGTTGAAACTATAACTTTCCATGCAGGACCTATGATTTCCTCTCCAAGACAATGAGGTGTGTTTTTTTCTTTCTTTTTGCTATCAGTTCTGCTACTTAAAACGAGGCTTCAAGAGCAGTGTCACTTATGGTCATTCTCTTTACCATTCACACAGCTGTTTTTTTTCTCCCCATCTAGTACACGTGATAAATACATCACACTCTTCCCTGACCCACTAGGATGCTTAATTGTGAGATGCCGCTTCAGTTTGCTAGGTAGGCCTACCATGGCCTCGTGTTTCGCCACAAACTAAACTCACAGGGATATGGTTTTCCTCGTTCTTATTCCACGTAAATCCATACACTACGTAACTGTCCTGGTATGTTATTTTCTTTCGTTTGTCTTCTTTATGTAGAATTCGACGGTTCGGGAGTAGGAGCCGGCTGTTCACTTTCACTCTCCAGGCGTTTACGTTTAACAATGAACTTGTCCATAGCTAAACACTGCTAATCAACAACAAGAAAACAAGTTAAAGTGGCGTAAGAACGCGTACACTTGTATATATTTATATATATGTAAGTGACTGATGTGAAACATCTTTTGTCAAAGCATTTCGTCCCTGAGTGGCACAACAGAGAGGATCTAGGCCTCTACCGAGACTTGCTACTATGTGGCGAAGACATAGCTCGACAAAGTGTATCTGATGAAGAAGAAGACGACGACCCCATGGAACATGACGTTGCTGTGCAGTCCAATGGACTCTATTTCGCCTAGTTTGAAAAGCTGTGAGCATATTGTAAATGGAAATTTAAGGTTGAAAGGTTACTTTTTTTGTATACTGGGTAGTTTCTTAGAGGACTTTAATATATAGCAATAATTTCACTTTCACATAGAAACCATAATTACTGACTTAATGAAACTAATCCAAAACTAGAGCGCAGCAACTCCAACTGAAACCCCGGAAAAAATGCGAACTACAAGCTCACTGTACTCTCTGTCACTCTGGCTGACGGAGCTAGCGCTCACGCAGGGTTACACTTCAAGTTGCTTAAGTCCTAGATCCTGTATCAAAACTGCTTTTAAGTGCAATATATTTTCTATTATTACGTAAAAACTGCTTTTACTGTAATTTTAAAACATACATAAAATGAAAACTAATCGTATTTTGTAACTATTATACAAACTGTTTATATTTAAACGCGCACGGATAACTCACCACAGTTTTTTGCCCTTTCTCACAAATTTCATGAAATTGACTTAGGTAGTTCTGGAATTGGACGACTCATATACATATCTTTATAACCTCTGTTATTTATTTTATTTGTTATTTAATTTCCAATGAATTTGTTATTATTAAGTCCCTTTTTTGTGTTAAATTTTATTGTTTGTTTTCTTACTGTCAATACTTTATATTGTTATACAGTCAGTGTAAAATGGCGTACTTCGTACCTGTATCAGATTATTACTAAAAAATAGTACATTATGCAACGAGCCTATAATGGCTATAATTAAGACACGAGTATCTTTATAAAACGAGCGTATGCGAGTTTTATAATTTCCATACGAGTGTCTTAATTACCATTATAGGCGAGTTGCATACGACTGTTTATGTTCGACGATAATTATAACTTTATTATATTATGTTTTAACACAAATATTCATAAATATCTGTGGGATTCAGTTAATTCAGTTATTAGTGCACAAGGCGGCGGCTTTGGTGACTAAACAGAGCGCATGCGTGGTCAAGGCACTCCGGAAGCAGAGACCATTCACTTTGCTTGACAACACAGAAATATGTTGGATTTTGAGCGCATGCGCGAAGGCATCCTTATCTAATTGGCCACACAACTGTTTCTTGAGTTCTGATTGGTGGGAGAAACTGTTTCATAATGAAAAATAGTGTTATAATGAGCCTCATTATGATACAGTTTTCCGACACATAATGTTTAGATTTCGACTTCGTCGAACATAAAAGGTGTTTCAATATAGAACAATATGATATGTAAATGATTTTTCAAAATCTGAAAAAATAAAATTTATTTTCATGAGAATATTTGCTCATAATAAAATATGTGTGTGTTTCGTTTATAGAATGTTCAAAATGATTTATGAGTTACTTTATAAAATTCTGTAAGTTATATTTGCAGAATAAAACATGTTTAAGATCAATAGAACTTTATAGGCCAGGCGACAGGTCGGAAAAAAAGCCTCAATAAGGAAATAATTAGTGGAAAGCTGGAAATTGCTTTAATCGCTTTATTTTGACCCAAATATTACTCTCCCAAGTTTTCCCCCTCGAGCGAAGTCGGCGTTGGCCCTTCAGGCCCTAAGTAGGCACCATTTTTCGTTTTTTTTTTTTTTTTTTTTTTTGCAAATATCTCCCAAACTGGAAATATCTGTTCCCGAAGGAAACAGGATGTAAAATTGTCCGATTGAGCTATGTACATTAACAAATTCACAAAGAAATTTGATAAAATGGTCCGGCTAGCTCAAAACAGTTGCCAGCGTTTCGCCCCAGTGTACCAATGGGCTCTTCAGTTGGTTATGGTACACCTCACCAAGACGCGTGGCTAGTACATACTGTGAAGGCCGCTGCAAGGCACAAAATGTCGCCACGAGCAGCGCCAATGTACTAAGGAAGTCAAAACTTCCTTTCAAAAATAATGTTATGTTATCTTACCTTGCTAATCCATACTGGAAATATCTGTTCCCGAAGGAAACAGGATGTAAAATTGTCCGATTGAGCTATGTACATTAACAAATTCACAAAGAAACGCTGGCAACTGTTTTGAGCTAGCCGGACCATTTTATCAAATTTCTTTGTGAATTTGTTAAAATATCTCCCAAACCATCAACTTTATCAACAAAATGCCTATTATAAAAATAATCTAGAGTAAATTTTCTACAAAAATGTTCCCTACCTTTTGTCTCTAATGTGAACCGTTACGATGTTACGACCATTCAAATTGGAGCCCTTTTTGATTCTTGCGGAAAAGCTATGGAAATGATATGCCATATCAAAGTTTCTACATATTATAAATATTTGTCAGCATTCCAGGTGCACAAGCTGTTAACTTGTTACAAGTATAACAGCTTTTCAATGTAAACAGCTGTGGCCTCAATTTCTCCGTCATCGCTTTCATCGTCCGTATCGGTACATTTGTCCGACGTCACAGGGCGCTCAAGATTAACATCGATATCACCGTCACAATCATCCATATCATCTTCCTAGGCAGCATTTGTACATGACCGTCCCATACAATTCATGCAGATTCTGGAGCATCGGAGGCCCGTTTTCCTGCAACCACACGCTGCGTTACATCCTTCCGAACATTTGCTGGACACTGTGTTTAGAAGCGTTTGTGGCGCCGAATCCCTCGAAGGTATGGGAGCCAAACCACATTGAGAATTTTTCCAGCCCCAATCCAGTGGATTTGTATCATTTCCATACCAAGTTTGGATTTGATGATATGTTCTTAAAGAGTGCTCACGTGCCGCTGATTCGGTGGGAGGTAAGCTTGCGAGATTAAACCGATGTTTGCTTAGAGATTTTGCAAACAGTTGGAACCGCAACTCATTCAGGGTATTTCACGTGGTTTTGTTGTCATAAAGCCCAGCCAAAACCAACTGGCCCGCTTTGTCAATTTCATCGGGGTTTGCGTTCACGTCTCGGAAAACCCTAACAGCTGTCTGCAGTTCCTCATTACTCTTAAGCAGTGTTACGAATTTCATTTTGCCCTGCCTGTGAAACGAAGACGTTATATCGCACCCACTAAACGCATGCAAAAAGAGGATGTTTTCTTGCTCACATGGCGGGAGATTGAAACTTGTTGTGCAAAACAGTTGTTTGGTTGAACCTTTGCCGGGTTTCATAAAATACATTTTCGTGGAGGGTGGCACACAAGCCACCAAGATGACCAGGATATCTATATCTTCAGCCACCATAATGACTGAATTGTCGGGCCGAGATAACTCGAGTGGGGTGGCAACGATGAGCACATCGGCATCTTCTGGAGCTTGTCTGGTTTCGATTCCTTCGCTTTCGAATTTGACGCGCAACAAGTCGATCAATCTTCGTTTGTTTGTGTCATTAGACAAAAAGTTTGTAACGTGTTTTTCGAGGGGTTTTATGCAACTGGCATAAGTCAGTAGGAAGCCATTCTATATTTATTTACGCGGCAAATTGTTCAGCCAAGAGAATTTTTTATGGTAATTTATTATTATTATTAATTTATTATAATTATTATTAAGGTATTTTCGGAGCATTTTGTAAAAATTATTAGCATTCAGATAGGTTTTCCATGTCTTAGAAAACGCTATCAAGCAAATTATTACGAACGACAATATTATAGAAAATTATGTGATTACGGAATTTTACGGAGTTTTGTTAGTTAGGGTATTTGAGAGACATGACTCACTGGGAATTCGAGTACAAGCTGATTCCTGTCGAGAAGTATTACGCAAGGCTGGGTCGCAAGGTCTAGAAAAGGCGAATTGTTGGGACGGAAATCGACTTCTCCCTCTCGCGCGCCGAGTGTAATGAGGCAGAGGAGGGGAACTAGCGGCGTGCTCAGCCAATCAGTGTGGACGACGTAAGCTAGATGTCGGTACCATGGTGGGGGAGCCAACGTGTGGATATATCGTTCGACGCGCCGTGAAACGAGGACTATCTGTGAAATACTTGAGGAGTATGGATGCGCGTGCGAGTCGCTCCGATGTTCAGTGGAGTTAAGGTCTATCTGGGAAATACTTGCGGAGTATGGTTATACGCGGGGGACGCTCCGATGTTCCGTGGAACGAACAATCTGTGTAGAACTTGCAGAGTACGGTCGCAAGTGCGTGTCGCTCCGATGTTCAGTGGAGTTAGCGACGAACTTTTGTAAAACTTGGTTGTACGAGTGTTTGGGTCCGAGGTACGGACCATAGAATTATCTAATCTACCAGAATATCATCAAATTCCGACGGAGATGACGACGTCCAGGAGACTGTGGGAAGCTCACAACATCATCAAGAACGAGGGAAATGCCTTGGCAATTTCCAATGGTAAGCGCAAATGACGCAGAAATACGCAATCTCTCATTTTTCTTTGTTTTATATTTCATATTTCAGTAACTTCATAGCTTGGAAATAAGAGTAAAATCAATTTATCAGACTCCGTTTTCACGTAATTTTCTATCGGTAATATTCAAATCACAACGCTCCAATTTAAATTTTATACTTATTATTATTATTAATTTTGCTATACTTGTTTTATATAATAAATTCATTTCTTTTACAATGCAATCTTTGCTTTCAGTAGGTAGCATTAGATATAGACCAATTCCTTCTCCTGATACAATTGTTTGTTGGGTTAATGATCAAATCATACCACGATCTGAGTGAATAGATTCTTGACGGTGTTCTACCAGAGCTAGACGTTGTTAAATACAAATTTAGATTTCAGCATTGCGTTGAAGTCTTGGCGCCCATTAAGACAACATAGCTTAGGCAAAGGTAAACAATTACATTTTCTCCCAACAGTGTGGGCTAGCGAAACCATTACATTTGTCGCTACCAACATGGGGCATTAATAACCATTACATTTGTCGCCGACAACTTGGGGCTGAAAACCTAATAACATTTGTGGAAGGAGAAGGGTATATATTTCTGTGCCTGTGTTTTGGGGATTATTTGTCTTTATCAGTGTATATCATTATGGGGGATGAGAAAGAAAGACAGATGAGGTTACGTAGTGGTCATCAGCTGGAGAGTGATGATACGAGCAGTATGTCGAGTGATGGTAGTACCGGGGTAGCGGAGGTAAATCCCGATACTGAAACAGGGAGTGTAGGCGGCCAACCAGAATTAAAAACTTTACTTCTCGAGTTCATGTATCAGAACAAAGTTAGTAGTGATGCCTTAAATGCAAAATTAGAACAAAACAGTAGGGAAAATAAAGAAAGTACAGACGCTTTAAACGCAAAACTGGAACAAAACAGTAGGGAAAATAGAGAGAGTAATGAAACTTTAAACGCCAGATTAGAACAAAACAGTAAGGAAAATAGAGAGAGTACTGAAACTTTAAATGCTAAATTAGAACAAAACAGTAGGGAAATGAGTGACAAATTTGAACTGATTAGAGGTGAGATCAGGGGGGTGATGGAAGAAAAGGCTAAAGAGATTATTGCAGATGTAGACAGAAAATTAGGAAAAGTACAGGAGGAGTTGGAAATTAGAATCAGTACACAGGCTGAAAATTTAAAAGAACTAGTGCAACTGGAAACACAGCAGGTCAAAAAGCAATTGGGGGGAGAAATTGACAAAATTCAGGTAGCTACTAAAGAGGTTAAGGAACAGCTGGGGGGTAGAATTGAGAAAGTCCACTCACAAATAGTTGCAGAAGTAAATGATTTAAGAGAGAGTAATAGAGAGAGCATTAGCAAGATTGAGGAGAAACAAGCAAAGCTATTTGATAAAGTAGAAGAATCAGAAGGAAACATTAAATTAACAGTAAACAGTATTGAGAGGAAGGCTGAGGAGAAAATCGCAGAATTAGAATTAAAATTAAAAGCTAGGATCAGGCAAGAAAATAGTCAGAATAGGCCAGTTTTGGTGAATAGCACACACAGGGAGGTAGAACTGGGTAAGTTCAGCAATCGACAGGGGTGCCCAATGGAGTTCATGAACACTATAGAAAATAAATTCGGGGAGAGGTTGGAAAATGGTAGTATTGAGTGGTGCCAGGTAGTTGAAATTTTAGAACAAGTGTTTGTGGGGGAAACGAGGAATTGGTTTGCTGTCTACAGAGGCAAGTTTACTAATATCAATGATTTTAAAATGAAATTCTGTGAAAAGTTCTGGAATGAGGTTATTCAGTCGCAGCATCGTGAGGGAGTAGTGTGTGGTAAATATAACCCTAAAGGAAGCTCCACCATGACCGAATACTTTTTAGGGCAGGTATTAGTGTGTAAATATCTGGATGGCTTGAAGGAGGAAAGTGATGTGGTAAGGTTGCTACTTAGGCACTTTCCCTATAGGATCAAGGAGGCTGCTTGTATCCAGAATGTAAAGACTATATCACAAGTAGAAAATTTGTTAAGCACATTTGATGCACTAGGGAGAGGGGGTTATGAGGACAATTTCAATCGGAACCAGGGTAATAATAATAATAGACCTAATGAAGCCAGGCATCAGGAAGTTCAAGGGAACGGTGGCGAAGGGGCCAACGCTCAAAATAGAAATAATAATAATCAGCTAAATCAGAACAGAGGAAATGGCTATGGTAATCAGTATCAAGGGAGGAACAATGATTTCAGGGGAAATCAAGGGAGGAACAATGATTACAGGGGAAATCAAGGGAGAAACAATGATTTCAGGGGAAATCAAGGGAGAAATTATAATGACAATAATTACAACCAGAATAGGGGTCAAGGAAGAGGACAGCCTAGTGGTAGTAATATACAGCGAAACAATGACAACACAGCCCAGAACAACCAGACCAGTTTAGTAGTTAGTAGTACTACGGCCAGCTGTAGCGGTTCTTTAAACGCGAACCAGGCTGCGAAGTAAGGTCAGAATCTCAGTCTGTAGCATGCCCTGTCCATACAATTATACAGGAACCCTATGACCTAAATGTAAGAAATGAATTATTACATGAACTAAATGATGAAGGTATTATTCAGGAAGTGGTTAGTAAGAGCCCCATAGTTAAATTTAACGTGTCCGAGGCGTACACAGATGTTTTAATTGATAGTGGTTGTATGAAGAGTTGCATAAGTAGTGCATTTTATGATAAAATGAAAGGAACTGGAGTAAATTTTGAGGAGATGCCAATTAAAAGCACTTTTGTTATCACAGCTGTTGGGAAGAGGTCTAAAGTAATTTCTAAGCAAGTTTTAGTAGACATTAAAATTAATAATCATGTAGAGAAGCAGATTTGCCTTGTAATTCCAAATTTAGTATTCAGTGTTATCTTGGGTTCAGAGTGGCTAAGTAGAGTGTCTGGTAACTTATGTTATGATGTAGGGAGTTTGAAATTTAAATGGGGAGATTCTGAAGTAGAAGTAGCGTTCAATGACCGTATTCAGAGGAGTAGTATTGTAGGTGTGATTTGTACTTTAAATGAGATATCGCCAGCCGTAGAGCGGGGTTCTCCATGTTTTGTGGGCAGTGTGATTACGAACGGAAGTCTAGAGGACTCGTTACGTGAGGCTGCATTTCAGGGAAATATAGAGGATGAACAGTGTGTTCGGCTCTATGATGTGTTATGGTGTAATAGGAGAGTTTTTGAGGATCGCATTGGTATGGCCAATTGCTATACACATTCATTGAACGTTATTGATAGGTCAGTATTCACAGGACATAGATATCCTGTACCTTTCGCTTATCAGAGTGCAGTTGAGGCACAAATTAACCAGATGCTTGAAGATGGGATTATTGAGCACTCGAACAGTCCATATGTTAATTCTTTGATCACGGTACCCAAGACCGACGGCACTGTTCGTATTTGTTTAGACGCTCGTTTGGTTAACAGTAGAATTAGTTCAGATCAGCTGAAATCTATGTCAATAGAAGAATTAATGCAAACATTTGAGGGGAAGAAGTATTTCACTTGTGTAGATTTGAGTTCCAGTTTTTGGCAAGTGCCACTTATGTACGAAGATAGACCATTTACAGCTTTTAGTCATAAATATAACCTTTATCAATTTTGTAGAACACCTTATGGGTTAAAGAGTAGTTCAGCAGCTTTAATTAGGGCTTTAAACATCGCATTAGGGGATGACACAGGAGAGTTTGTAACCATGTACATAGATGATATGGTAATTAGTTCACGCAGTTTTGAGGAGCATCTACGTCATTTAAATATAGTTTTTCAGAAGTTAGATCAGGCAGGGTTCACTTTGAAGCTGTCTAAGTCGTCATTCTGTCAGTCAGAAGTGACATTTTTAGGTCATAGAGTGTCAAGTAGAGGTGTTACACCAGAGGAAAGTAGGGTTAGCATGTGTGGACAGTAGCAACAGGGCATCGTTACAGACACTGAGAAATATGCTAGTAGAGCAACGTGATGACGTTCATTTAAGGGAGCCACTTGCAAGGTTGGAAGCAGGTTTATAGTTTCCAAACGTATTGGGAAAACAGCATATGTGCTGGAGAATAGTGAGGGAAACAGATTATACGGGACGTATAATATACATAGTCTACGAAAATATGTGTCATAAAGTGAGTGTGTTTAGCTGGCGAGCCAGCCTATCAAATGAGTAAGGGTGGTATTTGGTGCGTGGGAGGATCTGGTCTTAAGGCAGGCGTATCAGAAGTCACACAGGGGGGTAGTATGTAAGTAAATGAGAGTTTTTAAGGTACAGGGAAATATGACGGGATTGTCGGATGCTGTTGAGCACTAAAATGTCTCGATGCACCAAGGCCATTTTGGCAGCGCTGATGGGTTCCCATTTATCTCCAAGAGATGGGGGAGCGCTTGTATAGGGCTTGTTAGCTTAAGGCGTCCACGAGATAAAAGATGGGCCATCAGAATGCGAGACAGTCCTTCATGAAACTCATACATATCAGCACACGTGATTTCTGTTTACGGCCTCGCCATGTAAGATTTGTAAGTGTGTAATTTAAGATAATTTGTACAATGGTATTATTTGTGTGAGGAGAAATGGTCTGTGTTGAGAACTAGTATTAAGTAGAATATGGTTAACGGGAACTTAACAAGACAGGGCGATTACGGCACAGAAATATTTGGTGTTATATGTAATGCACATTTACTGTTTTTTTTTCAGAAGTCAATATTAATTTAATCTACTTCAAAGAGAGATTAAGTATTATGGTCACGAGGCGCTGCCACAATAGTGTGATCGTGTGCTCAGTGATAAATGAGATTAAATTTCACCATAAGGAGGGGACCTCCAGTGAAATTAGGGAGTTCTATGGTGATATAAATATATCAGAACACCTTCAATGCGTGTGATATGACATCATAAATACATAGTGCTCACACATTAATTATGTCTATTTCTCCAACATAGAGAAATTTGAGAGGCGGAAATATCCGTGGAACACTATTCCATATGTAAAACATTGGACTGGTTGCAAAGTGCAATCCATAGTGACAACAAACTTTGACGCAAAGTGCGTGAAGAAAAAATATGAGTGTATATATCTGTAATTTAGGGTGATTTCATTTATGTAATATGTATTTTGGATGGGGTTTATTAACGTGTCTGGGATAATCGGATAATGGACCGTCGTCACGGTAAATCATCCGATGATCCGAGGCGAATATGTAACGTGTTTTTCGAGGGGTTTTATGCAACTGGCATAAGTCAGTAGGAAGCCATTCTATATTTATTTACGCGGCAAATTGTTCAGCCAAGAGAATTTTTCATGGTAATTTATTATTATTATTAATTTATTATAATTATTATTAAGGTATTTTCGGAGCATTTTGTAAAAATTATTAGCATTCAGATAGGTTTTCCATGTCTTAGAAAACGCTATCAAGCAAATTATTACGAACGACAATATTATAGAAAATTATGTGATTACGGAATTTTACGGAGTTTTGTTAGTTAGGGTATTTGAGAGACATGACTCACTGGGAATTCGAGTACAAGCTGATTCCTGTCGAGAAGTATTACGCAAGGCTGGGTCGCAAGGTCTAGAAAAGGCGAATTGTTGGGACGGAAATCGACTTCTCCCTCTCACGCGCCGAGTGTAATGAGGCAGAGGAGGGGAACTAGCGGCGTGCTCAGCCAATCAGTGTGGACGACGTAAGCTAGATGTCGGTACCATGGTGGGGGAGCCAACGTGTGGATATATCGTTCGACGCGCCGTGAAACGAGGACTATCTGTGAAATACTTGAGGAGTATGGATGCGCGTGCGAGTCGCTCCGATGTTCAGTGGAGTTAAGGTCTATCTGGGAAATACTTGCGGAGTATGGTTATACGCGGGGGACGCTCCGATGTTCCGTGGAACGAACAATCTGTGTAGAACTTGCAGAGTACGGTCGCAAGTGCGTGTCGCTCCGATGTTCAGTGGAGTTAGCGACGAACTTTTGTAAAACTTGGTTGTACGAGTGTTTGGGTCCGAGGTACGGACCATAGAATTATCTAATCTACCAGAATATCATCAAATTCCGACGGAGATGACGACGTCCAGGAGACTGTGGGAAGCTCACAACATCATCAAGAACGAGGGAAATGCCTTGGCAATTTCCAATGGTAAGCGCAAATGACGCAGAAATACGCAATCTCTCATTTTTCTTTGTTTTATATTTCATATTTCAGTAACTTCATAGCTTGGAAATAAGAGTAAAATCAATTTATCAGACTCCGTTTTCACGTAATTTTCTATCGGTAATATTCAAATCACAACGCTCCAATTTAAATTTTATACTTATTATTATTATTAATTTTGCTATACTTGTTTTATATAATAAATTCATTTCTTTTACAATGCAATCTTTGCTTTCAGTAGGTAGCATTAGATATAGACCAATTCCTTCTCCTGATACAATTGTTTGTTGGGTTAATGATCAAATCATACCACGATCTGAGTGAATAGATTCTTGACGGTGTTCTACCAGAGCTAGACGTTGTTAAATACAAATTTAGATTTCAGCATTGCGTTGAAGTCTTGGCGCCCATTAAAACAACATAGCTTAGGCAAAGGTAAACAATTACATTTTCTCCCAACAGTGTGGGCTAGCGAAACCATTACATTTGTCGCTACCAACATGGGGCATTAATAACCATTACAAGTTTGCTTATGGCATAGGTGCCGTCATGGACTCATCAAAAAACAAACATTAGCAGCATCATGCTTGTGCGATCGTCGAAGACGTTCAACGGACTTGGTACTGCGAGCTGTTGGGTCGTCAGGATACCCATCGAAAATAATGACACTGTTTTTGAAGTATCTTTTAACGTAATTCACATATTTGGCACTAAGGTCGACAAAAGTATCGGTTTGGTGCCAAATTACACCGTGCAGAAGATATCCTCCGTCGAGAACATGATGTAGGTCCTCAAATATGGGCTCATCGGTAACAGGATCGAATAATTTATAGAACACAGACTTTTGCGTCTACGCATTCCCGCTTCATCAAAGATCGCAACCGGATACGGAGCTAGTTCAAACTGGAAATATTGTTTCAATTCTGCATCGCATTTCTTTGCAAGGCAAATGCTTTGGAAAAGCACAAGAGGATCAACAGGAATATCCGTGTTGCTTTTTTTATTTTCGAATTTACCGCGCGGAGAGGCATCACGCGATTTTTTCTAAGGAACTTCACATCGTAAAAATTGTTGCCGGTTATGCCTTTTTGTGCTGCTATTCCAATTTCATAGGCCATATGACAAGTGATTTGTCCATCCCCGACAACTCCTGTGCTTAACGAAACAACGTTTGTGCACGAGGAAAGGGGTCGTGAGTTGATAACCATCCAACAAATATTCACAAGTCCGCATCATCCCGCGAGATCCACGCACACCGTGCATCCACATGCTGTTATGTAGTCGAAAACTCAATATTGCAAAATGATACTAATGGTAGGTACTTTGCCACAGCTGTTTACATTGAAAAGCTGTTATACTTGTAACAAGTTAACAGCTTGTGCAGCTGGAATGCTGACAAATATTAAAACATGTAGAAACGTTGATATGGCATATCATTTCCATAGCTTTTCCGCAAGAATAAAAAATGGCTCCACTTTGAATGGTCGTAGCATCGTAACGGTTCACATTAGAGACAAAAGGTACGGAACATTTTTGTAGGAAATTTACTCTAGATTATTTTTATAATAAGCATTTTGTTGATAAAGTTGAAGGTTTGGGAGATATTTGCAAAAAAATGAAAAATGGTACCTTCGTAGGGCCAGAAGGGCCAACGCCGACTTCGCTCGAGGGGGAAAACTTGGGAGAGTAATATCTGGGTCCAAATAAAGCGATTAAAGCAATTTCCAGCTTTCCACTAATTATTTCCTTATTGAACTACCTGTCGCCTGGCCTATTATGCGAGTTGTAATCGTCAATATATATCAAAATAATATATAAATTACAATTTGCCTTACGTCGCACCGACACAGATACTGTAGGTCTTATGGCGACGATGGGATATGAAAGACTAGCAGTGGGAAGGAAGCGGCTGTGGCTTTAATTAAGATACAGCGCCCATTTGCCTGGTGTGAAAATGAGAAACCAGGGAAACCCATCTCCAGGGCTACCGACAGGGTGGTTCGAACCCACTATTTCCGGAATGAAAGCTCACAGTTGCACAACCCTAACCACAACCTCACTCCGTGAATCATATCATACTATATCAAAATATAATCATAATAGGTCTATATCATAATATAAACTTTTTTATTGGGCTGGACGGAGGGAGAATGTCTAGTCCACAAATTGGCAATACGGCTCGGAAAGCAAGTCTGATTTGTTTTTCAGATGCAAATCAACGCTATCAGTGTGAGAGAGAGAGAAGACATTGAGTGACGAGGAGCAGCGGTGGGAGTAGGGGCGGAAGGAGGTGATAAGTGAAGGGTAGTCACGTCATTAACACAAATGCAGCGGCTGCCATCGGTAATACGGTAGTGCTGCCATATCTTGCCTTGCGATTGACGGCGGTGCTGATCGCACAGCCTTAAGAGATGGAACTAAGAATATATTCAGTCACCAGGGCTGCCAACTGTAGTGCTCTATTAGGCTACATTATGCCAGATATACAGTATTTCGAACTAATTAGAAATTTCGATATTACCAACTTAATTTCGTCATTATTCTAGATAGATCCATATCGATTAATCATTGGCATGAATCTTAAATTTTAAGAAAAGTAGGCTCTTTAGTTCGTCACGGAACTTCTTGTTTTTTCTAAGTTTGTGCCGTGTCTTGTGTGGGGTTTCGCCTAGGACACCAAACTGGCTCGTCAGCGGACTCTTGGTGTCCGCGCCCGGACCTCCACTGAAGTAGCGAACTGCGCGCTACCTCTCTTTTTTATGAAGTGCGCCTACACTTCTTCACTGCGAGAGCTAAAAGCTCAGGCATTCCTCACCTCCCTATGAAGCCTTTCGAAAAGATGGCATATTGGCCTACCTGGCCTGGCTCATCAACGGGCTCTTGGTGTCCACACCTGGACCCCCACAGGAGTAGTGAACTGCGCGCTACCTCCCTATTTCATGAAGTGCGCCTACACTTCTTCACTGCGAGAGCTAAAAGCTCAAGAGCCCGCCGATGAGCCAGCTTAGTGTCCTAGGCGATACCCCACACAAGACATGCCACAAACCTAGCAAACAAATGCTGAGTTATATAAATAGCAATTCTAAACAAGCGACAACAAACCACTGTAGATGTTAGAAAGAGCCAATCGGTTAATGTGTGATGCATAGGAGTACTGTTAGTAGAATCAAATATCCAGAAAAATAGTTCCATTAACTTTCATGAATATTCAACCACCTGAAGTGCCGGGAGCTGTTCCAATCATGGAGGAACGGAACGCACGCCAAAGCTTGCACTTGATTTGCTTGACAGAAAGCCATAACTCACGTCACTAGCATAATGCACAGTATCCGGGAGCAATTATTACATGTGCGTGTGTGTAATAATGCAGCATGATGAGATACTGTATGTCTGCTACAAGATAAATAATACATCGTGTTCATCGGCATGACACAGGCTCTTGCGTGGAGTCTACTCCCCCATGCATGCCCCTAGTCTCTTCTGTACAGGGACATCGAAAAATAATGCCAATATTTACAAAAATGATAGCACCAAAACCCTTTATGTTAAAAGTGTAATTCTTTCACTGAACGCCAGATGGTTAAAGTAAGTTTTGTTTTGGAGGGGACGTGACCTTGCTATGCGCACACTAGATGCGCAGTAGCCAGGTCAGCCGGGGGCGCGCGCGGCAATGACTGTACAGCCCAACAAACTGCACCTGATTACAAAGGGACTGTAGAGAAAAAATCTAGGCCAGGCCGACCACCAACATTAGCATTGAACGCACGCTTTCCCAATGCCTGGATTGGTACGTGCAATCATTTCAGGAGTAACTGTCAAGATTGCGGCAGAAATTCGCTCCCGCAGGTGCTCCAAATCCCGAATTTTTTCTGCATACACAATGTTTTTAACGTACCCCCAGAAAAAAAAATCCAAAGGGGTGAAGGAAGGAAGGAAGATTGTAGTTTTACGTGACCGTGAATCTTGTGATTATAAGCCATGGGACCTCCTTTTTACGTGGAATCCGAACCACAGGACACGGCATTTCACTTCGAAAATCTCACATGCATTGACCGGGAATCGAACCCGGACCGCCTTGGTGAGAGGCATACAGCTAGACCGCTGAGCCACCACGCCCCCTCAAAGGGGTGAGGTCAGGACTTTATTGGCGCGCGCGCCCCCGGCCGACCTTGGCTACTGCGCAACTAGTGTACGCATAGCAAGGTCACGTCCCCTCCAAAACAAAACTTACTTTAACCAGCTGGCATTCAGTGAAAGAATTACACGTTTAACATAAAGGGTTTTGGTGCTATAATTTTTTTAAATGTTGGCATTATTTTTCGATGACCCTGTATTTCCGGGCTTAAAATATAAGCTTCTACTACTGTACATCAAACACAAGCTGCAAAGGCGGGCCTCCAGATCTCTTTCGAGAAAACAGAATTTATTACCAACATCAAAACGGCTCCAAAACATATTGAAGTGAATCATGGGAAAATCAAGCGGGTTGTGAAATTTAAGTATCTTGGGGAATGGATAGACCCTACATTGTCCGAAAACGAGGCTTTTGCGTCACGCTTGAATAAAATTCAAATGGCTTACCATATAACTAAGAATGTGTACAACAAAAGATCTATATCCCTGAATGCAAAACTGATGCACTACTGCACGGTCATCCGGCCAGAAGCATTGTATGCAGCGGAGTGTCTCTCCATGAATAGAAAAGGCATAATGGAAAAACTGGAGACCAAGGGAAGGAAGATATTGAGGAAAATCCTGGGTCCAGTCAAAGAACACGGCGAGTTCCGTAGACGCTACAACCACGAGTTGTACACTCACGTAGAGAAAATAACTGACGTGATGAGGAAAAGGAGGATATCTTTTTATGGACATAAAACCCGAATGAAATCAACACGGCTATCCAGCAAAATTTTTGCTTTTCTCCATGAGAAAAAGACAAAGGGGGGGTCTGGTTCAGTGAAGTAGAGAAAGATCTGTTGGAGACTGGGATAACACGTGAAGATATCCAGGAGCGTGGCCCACTTAGGGAAAAACTTCAAAAACATCGGAGTTTTCAACTTAAGCCGAAGCTAAAAACCGGGAAGGCGTGGACAACAGAGAGAAAGGTGCAACATCGATTGAGAATGAAGGAGTACTGGGACAACAATAAAATGCAGACGAAACAGTTGACATGACGTGGTCCTTAGTTGGCCGTAACGAAGGAAGAAGAAGAAGAAGAATCGCCCTAACCCGATCGCTCCTACTACTCTCAGACTGGGACAAGCATAGCACCTTGACATGTGTATGCAGGACGAAAAATTTAGAGTCTGGTGCCCGTGAACCGGGCTCCTTTCACTGTAGTTTGATGGTAAGAAGTGTAGAGGTAATGATAATAATACTTATAGATTTAGAATTTACCTCTGGCTTTAGTCTAATGAGTAACTTATGGCCAGAGTATTTGCAGTGAGTGATTTGAATTTTGCTATAATAGGATAATATATTGTTGGTTTAATTAATTAATTACTAGTGCAATTAATCAATTTTTAGGGGCAGTGCAAGATGAAATAGAGAGTAGCAGAACTGTTCGGATCAGGATGTGCCTGTTGGCCATTGTGGGCCAATGCCCACTCTTGCCGATGCTGTAGATGTTATAATTTTCGTTACGCTCGCCATGGTTTAACTGTATGTGATATTGCAGTGTGTGTAAGGGTTTTAATTTGTGCAGCAGCTTCGTAAGTTAGTATGAAAATGTAGACCTTAAGTAGGTAGAAGTTAGGTAGTGATTGGGAGAGAAGAAAGAATTGACCTGTAGTAGGTTTGGTATTGCTTTATAGCAATAAATTGCTACAAAAAGGCCTCAGCTACCACCTCATATGCTAGTTTTATGTGAGAAGTATTTATATCTGGTGTTATTGTGGTGCTAAGACTGTCACTGGAGCGGGGAGTTTGAATTTAGAAATGCTGAGCTCTGATTGGCTGGTGTTGTGCTCTGATTGGCTGGATACTCATACACGACAGAACGTATTATTACAATCAAGCGGACCGGTACGAGAACTCTCGCATGTGTATAAACCACCCGCCAGGCTTTACTGTTATGCGGGCTTCTATAAATATGTTAATTTTTTTAAACAAATTGTCTATATTGATGAAACCAGAGAGCAATTCATCACTGCTGCTGGTTGTGTGCGCCCCATGTGTACAGACTACCCGCCCGGCACTAGTGCTATGCAGGCTGCGCAACACAGTTCTGCAGGGGTTATGGTCTTGTTTATTTGTTTAAAAGCACTTTATAAACAAATAAATATATTTCCGTTGACTTCTCAAGAAATGCAAGTTTTTTCCTGTACTATTGAGACGATTTGGAAGATTTTGGTACAAACCACACCTTCTAACTCCCTCTGGTTTAGGAGCTTGAGTTTTGTGAAACATACACCTTAGCGTATTATATAATCTGTTAGGTAGTCAGCCCGAAGGCTGGTTGGATCCTCAAAAGCACCGCCGTTACGTTATGTGAGTAGATACCCACAAAAACCCAAGGCAGCCCTATATTGAGGCGTTCTAGGCAAGAAGAGGAGTGAGGTAGTTTGCCATTGCTTTCCTCACCGAGTCAGAACAGTAGTCCTAACCCTATGAGTAGAACCTTTCACAGCATTCACAGGCACTGACTGTGCCCTGAATGCCATTACTAAGCACCACCCATACCTCAGTAGCTTCCATATAATCACAGCCATGAGAGAGACTTAGACATCGGTGAAAAGCCACCTTTTACTCTAGCCTGTGCCAACTGACAAATGCAAATGTACTGTATTCATCAAGAGATGGCGAACAGGCCTTATTATATAATAAGATATAATAAAGCTGAAGAGTTGGTGTTTTTGTTTGTGTGTTTATGTGTTTAAACGCGCTAATCTCTGGAACTACCAGTCGAATTCGGAAAATTCTTTTTGTATATGATAGCCTGATTCAAGAGGAATAGTTTAGGCTATGTAGCATTAGGCTACACCTCTCAGGTAACCTTAAAGATTGCTTTTTGTTCAGTAAGTCGGAAGAACAAGCGCTCCAGAACGGCTTCAATAATACCGAAGTCTATTGTAGCTATGTAATGCGGGCCGCATCACGTCGCCCCTACCAATGTTCTGGTGCAGAATTGCAAGCTGCTTATAAATTGCAGTCACGGGGAGTAATTAGAGCAAAAATATTTCTTAGGCCCCTTAAAACAGTTATCATCATGACAATAGTACGCCTCTGTATAAGGGCGATGGTGTCGGTGCAGTATACTGAGGTTATCAGCTGCAATAAGCGTTGGTGCTTTCAAATTTACTTTCATTTATTCCGATCCTTATCCTTGAGCGCTCCACTTCTGTAAAACAAATCCACCGGGCGAAGCCGGGCACTACTGCTAGTATACTCTCCAGAAAGTGTGCTAGAAAACGAAGATTACAAGCTCTATTGGGATCGGATAAGCTGCGGATAATGTTTTAGAGTAAATTCGTGGATAGTTTTTAGAATACAATGTGATTTTTAACCTACTTTTCACATTTTGCAAAAATGAGGAAAAAGTAGACTTATGAGATCGATCTGGACAAATTCCTGTCTGTCCTGTCTGTCTGTCTGTCTGACTGTGTGTGTGTGTGTGTGTGTGTGTCCCCCTATCAACTCCTAAACGGCTGCAGCAATCGAATCCAAATTTGGTATGAGTAAAGATCTACACCTGAATATCTCAAGCCCATATTTGAAAATTATGTCCGTGCTACCAACGGCTGAAAAACCGCAATTGAAATTTGAGCTCCATGTTGGATATCTTGGAAGGTATGGATGGGAGCTATTTCAAAATTGGCACACGTATAGATAATAATATTTCAGTTTAATTTCCAGTGTTGCCAAAATGATTCTAAGCCTGCTGATAGGTCCAATTTTTAAATGCATGTAACTTCTATACTATCAATTGGATTTCAACCAAATTTCGTATGTGCTATGTGTACAATAACAGATATGACTATGCTTATTCTTAAGAGCAACCAGGGCTGCCAACTGTTAATAAATGCTGTCTCTATTTTTTGTACCTAAATATTAATACATCAGAAAGTATGTAAGCCAACAGCTTTAAAATTTGCACACGTATAGTACCTAACATTCTAGATTTATTAGGAGAAACTAATATACGTCAGTGCTGCCAACATGGCGCTAAGCCTGCTGATAGGTCAAATTTTAAAATACATGTAACTTCTATACTAACAAATGGATTTCATCCAAAATTGGCAAAACAAGAGATCATAATATTTCAGATTATTTCTGACCAACGCATGAATGACATTGTTGCCAACATGATTTTACGCGCTGATAGATCCAATGCCTAACTGCATGTGACGTACATTGGGCTTCAACCGAACTTTGTATTCTGTACCTTAAGAGATTGAACTAAGAATATATTCAGTCTCCAGGGCTACCAACTCTAGTGCTCTATTAGGCCACATTATACCAGGTATATTTCGAACTAATTAGACATTTCGATATTACCAACTTAATTTCGTCATTATTCTAGATAGGTTCATATACAGTAGATTAATAATTGGCATGAATCTTGATTTTAAGAAAAGTAGGCTCTTTAGTTCGTCACAGAACTTCTTGTTTCAAATAATTTCATTTTTTTGCTAAGATCTGCGTCTTTCAGGTTTCTTGTTATTTCCCTATTTGCTTTTGCTTGCATTGTATGAGAATAGTAGAGAAGTGAGAGAAGCCAATACCCTCAATTATTGTTGACTTTTGCAAAAGAAAGGTCCTTTATACCAGCGCTTGCCTGTGAAGGTATATCTGACGACTAAGTGTTATAATTAGCCACTCGCTGTTTCACTTACCATTACTCAGAGGGACAAAACTCAGTCAACATTGTCTTGCGATTTACAGCCTAGGGGAATAACATTTCTCCTCATTGTCTAAATGTGTTGCTTCAATAGACTACTTAATCTAATAACTTAAACATATTATTGTAATGTCAGCGGATTTGAATAACAAACGTGCGGATGCGGATAAAAAAGTGACAGTCAGTCTGAAAGACTAGACTTTGTACCATTTTAAATGCTACAAATGCTGAAAAATGCTAGAAAGGCTGGAGGTTTCTCGCTTCGCTCGAAGCGAAAGACTCTTGACATGTTAGAAAATTATCTGCAAATTACTTATCTTGCTTTATAATACTTTACCTTGTTTCAAATTACTCGCAAATGCAAACCAAGGGCAAAGCAAGGTCAAGCACGCGGGATGCCGTCACGCTCACCAGAGCGCGCGGGGACGTGCCCCTTCCATCCAGTCTAAAAACACTTATAGTGGGCGATGTATTGAAGATAGAGATATGCTCTCGCGGACTTATTTGTAGAACTTTTCATGCTGACCAATTCTTACGCTCACAGTATATTGATATGTTTAACGGTTTGCCCAACGCAAGTTTAAGAAGCGCACGGACGCCAAGTTTGTTTTCGACTTTTTCACTGAAATCGTTACTGCTTGGCTTCCTTTGATCATACATAAATTATTTTCTACAGAATCTTTCCTCGAGATATCCTTTACAGAATGGTGTAAACCGCATCAAATTCCATCCAGTGGTTCTCGAAATTACCCGTGACATCCAAGAATCGGGGATTTTTGTCTTATACTAACGAAGTAGAGATTGTCGGGGAACACATGCACCAAGCAGTACTATGACGTCACACATCTCAGTGCATCTGGGTACATTTCGTCCCGTCACCGTAATGTAACGCCAGACCCCAGCGTAACGACGAAGTCGACAAGAACATTTAAAATGATAAAAGTAGTTTATCCACGCAGGGCTCTAGGTATAGGCTCTTCAGAGTGTCACTATAGGCTACTCAGGTACTGTACCGATATGAGTCACGTTACCAACTGTAAATTGAGAAATAAATAAATAATCATAATAATAACAATAACATCAAGAAACAAGAGAGAAGAATCCTCATAAAACTATTTGGACCAAAATATGAAAAGGGGGTTTGGATAAAAATGAAGCCACATGAAATAAATCAAAGTATTGAATAAATCAGAGATTCCATCAGAAGAAGGAGACTGAAATGTTTTGGCTGATGATGATAATTGTTGTTTTAAGGGTCCTAACATCTAGGTTATCGGCCCCTAATGGTTTGGGTGATCGTGAAAGATGAGATGAGAATGAAAACTATAACTAATACTAACTACAGACTTATATACTAGAAGAAGAAATGGTAAACAAATAAAGGACTGGAAGAAGAGAAATGCTCTCAACCCTCGATGAATGTGGATTGAGGGACTTGGAAGGGAGGACAGCCATGAAAGGCAGATAGGAAAGGGTAAAGAGGAGAGGGCCCGACCCAAAGTCAGTGGAAAAATGGGGAAGAAACGGACCCAGCTCAGGAATCCCTCGGGGTCGCCAACTTCCGAACTCACCAGCCGTGAGCCCTTGAGGATGTAGCACTATCCAAGGTGCACCAGAAGTAGTGGGGCTACATACACCCTGCATCTCTGAGGGCCTTGTGAAGAAAGCAGGAGAAAACATGAAGAGAAAAGAAGACTGACCCCTCGAAATGGAGGGCATCAGGGAAGATGAGAGAAGGGCCAATGAAGGCGGGAAAGGAAGAATCTCTCTAGGCCTCGGATACCCTAATAGCATTGGGGTCGGAAGAGAACAAGAGTTGACCAAGATAGGTCTACAGGAAAGAAGACTGAGAGGACCCCGGCACAAGTAAGTGGAAGCAATGCCAGACTCAGCTGGGGTCCCGTGGTCGCCAACCCACTAGATGTGAGTCCCGGGGGGGGGGGGTGTTTTGGAAAACAATAGGCTAACAATAGTACATTATGCAACGAGCCTATAATGACAATAATTAAGATACGAGCTAGTTTTATAATTTACATACGAGTGTCTTAATTACCATTATTGGTGAGTTGCGTACGACTGTTCATGTTCGACGATAATTATAACTATTTTTTGTTCGAACATAAATATTCATAAATATCTGTCGAGATTTCACCAGTTTTATGTACTGAACAGAGCGCATGGGACGCAGAGAATACCTTGTATTTGACCATGGCCTCCTGGAATACCCCACAATGACACTCGAACACAGTGAAATTTAAAATAGGGGGCCATGAAAGTGAGCGCAGGTGCGATGCTATCCTCACCTAATTGGTCACACAACTGTTTCTTGAGCTCTGATTGGTGGTAGAAACTTTATCATAATGAAAACTTGTACTATAATGAGCCTCATTATAGTACAGTTTTCTGACATATAATATTTACATTTCCCCAGGGTCGAATATAAAGGGTATTTTAAACATAGCAGCATCTCTCAAAAACCACAACCATTGCCTTATAGAAATAATACAAGACCTACAGGAATTTGGTATCAACGAACAAATCATTCACAATACTTGTAGACCAATATCTAGAACCCACACGGGAGAATACAGGATGGACAGAAGAGAGCACAGTGAACGGATGAATAGAGATTGGGAAGAAAAGAGGAACTGTGTTAAATATAAAGGGCATTCAAATGAAAACGAGACAGATAGAAAAAAAAAAGTAAGTAAAGTGTGTATTATTTCAAAGTACTCGCCATAACTCTTAATACATTTATCCCACTGTGGGACAAGACGGTCAATGTCTTCTTGGAAAAATGTTTAAGGTTGTTTCCGGAACCATGATTGCACCCAGGCGTGCACCTCTGCATCCGAAGGAAATCGACGGCCACGAATGTTTTTCTTCAGGGCACAGCAGACATTCGGGCATGAAATTCACTTCCTGATACTCTACTCCTCCCGCAGTCAAAAACCACACTACACCTCGATGTTTCTCTTTCCCGGCCTCCATAATGACGTCGGACGCACACACTACTCACTGACCTCACATCTACCACGTTTTTTCTAAGCAAGGGCCGTACAGGTTAGCTACACAGTTGCAACAATGTTCAAGATTATTGATTCACCCGCCGCCTGTGAGGTGTATGGTAATAATGCAATGAACATTTTCACGGCCACTTTTGAACTCGCGTAACCATTTTCGCACTTTACCTCACACTGCTGCCCGGACTCGGGAACTGATTGACTCTTTTGGGTGGAAAGATTTGGATCACCCACCGTATAGCCCTTCGTCATCTTGGTGGGAAGCGCTTCGCCGACAATGAAGAAGTGAAAACAGCCGTGAATTCTTGGTTGTCAGAGCAGGCGGCAAACTTTTATGCAGAGGGATTTCAGAACTTATTTTTAAGGTATGAAAACTGCCTAAATAAACAAGGCAACTATGTAGAAAAATAGAGGAAGGTATGTAAAACCTAAAAAGAAATGTGGTTTCAAAATAAAATGTTCGGTTAACTTAAAAAAAAAACAGCCCTTACTTCAAAAATAGCCCTCGACAAATGGCACAGCGGTGAACGTTCCCACGCTGATTCCCAATAGAGGGCACTACTATCTGCGTTACCACCGTCCGCGCCATACTCGTTATATCGTCTGTCTCGTTTTCATTTGACTGCCCCTTATAAGTTGTAACGCGCTCCATAGTTAGGCGTAACGAATCAAAATAATAATAATAATATTAATACAGTGAGGACCTTCCCTAAAGAACAGAGGTTTGCTTGCCCACGAGACGGGTGGAGAGTGATTTGTCACCGCCACTTGAGAAGCTCTTAACGATAACACAAGAGCAGAACGGGGAGTCCCGAATGCTAGCATTTCATTTATTACACACGCAGGAGGCAAGATATCTAAGTTGAGAGAGTTAAGACTTGTGGTGAAGTACTGTAGGCTGTCGCGTATCCCGTGACAGATCTTCGCAACATCTTTGACGACAGAATAATAAGCCAAGGGCTATGCCCTGCGCGGTGCCCCGATTTGTCTGTGTGCGATTTCTACTTGTGGGGAGAACCTCAAACAAAAGGTATACAGAAACAATCCGCGTACTCTGGAGACTCTCGAGAACGGAATATCAGTGAGGATGAATTATAGCTAGTGTATCAAAACTTCATACGTAGGTGCAACGTGTGTTTAGAAAATGAAATTTATTTATTTATTTCGAGTCATAAGCATAGCAAAAAGAAACACAGGAAACGAACCAAAGGTTGATAAAATATAATACAATGTAACACAAATCTTAAACGACAAACTAAACAATATCAGCCCAAAATTGTGCAACAGTAACAGCGTTGTCTGAAGCATCAACAAGCTCTTGTGTGGAACATGATGTAGGACATCTAGGACAGGTAATTAAGTGTTAAGTTGTCTGTTCCTCCCCGCAGTCACACAAGGTGGAAGATTCCTTCAAAAAGCCCCATTTGAACAGGTTGTCCTTAGTTCGTCCGACGCCACTCCTGAGCAGATTTAAGGACTTCCACACTCTCCAGACTTGATTTCCACCAGGAGGAAGGTTCTCAGAAGGAGCCATCGAATCATTACAATCAGATCTTGCTGTCCACTGAGATAATCTGGCTGCTCCAGGCTGACCGGTGAAGGGAGTAGTAATTCTCATGAAGCTCTTCCTAGATTTGAGCCTACTAAGTGGTGGCTGGTAACCATGTAACATATGATCAGTGTTATGTTCTGCTTTATGTCTCTCAAGTTTGGCTGCAACTTTACGCCTTACATCTGGAGGAGCAATCCCCGCTATCTTGTGGAGTTTATCAATAGGTGTAGCTTTGAGACATTCCGTTACTATCCTGCAGGTTTCATTTAGAGCCACATCAACTTGCTTTGCATTGGCTGATTTGCGCCACACAGGGCATGCATATTCAGCTGCAGAATAACACAAAGCCAAGGCTGATGTTCTTAGTAAATTGGGATCTGCACCCCAAATACTGCCAGTAAACTTCCACAAGATGTTGTAACGAGCAGCAACTTTTTTCTTGTTGTTAGTGCAGTGTTTACTGTAGGTCAACGTTCGATCTAAGGTAACACCCAGATATTTGGGGTAGAAACAATGTTCAAACTCTTTATCTTCCCATAACACTGTAAGCTTTCTATAGGCTTCTCGATTGCGTAGGTGGAAAGCAAAAAATTGAGTTTTAGCAGGGTTCGGTCTCAAATTATTGACTCTATAGTACTCAGAGAGGTCCTTCACAGCAACAGTCAACTGGTTTTCTACTGCCTCAAAATCTCTGTCCTGTGTGACTAAACCAAGATCATCTGCATAGATAAAAATGAAATTACACTAATTCATCAAAAAACAGCAACATTAATATCAAAAGACCAAAACTCAAACAACCAATCACAGACCAGCACACAGCCCGCCACACCAGTTCATTCAAATCCAGCCACTCACAACACACCTACTCCAACTAGCACCTATACGATACACTACAACCCATTTCCATGTCATTTTACCCCCTTACTGCGGCGAGGCTTATTAATAGCAATCTATTATTTTAATCAACAAACCTACTAAAGGTCTATTATACTTTCATGCTACAAAAAGCAAGCGGTCTTTCTTCCTTCCTAAAGCTCTATTTAACAACTTAACCACATTTATATTCTTCTTCTTCTTCTTGCGTTACGGCCAACTAAGGACCACGTTATTTCAACTGGTTTCTGCTTTGAGCTTTAACATTCGCCCAGTACTGCCGCATGAATTCTCCATGTTGTTGCTTCCTTTCTTCTGTCCATTTCTTGCCTGCTTTGAGCTTAGGTTTCTCTAGGAAACTCCGGTGAGTTGTAAGTTTCACCTTAAATTTTACACGTTCCAGTACATCATCACTTGTAATCCCAATTTCTTTCAAATCTCTGTCAACTTCAGTGAACCATGCCCCCTTTGTTTTCTTCTCTAGAAAGTATGTAAAGATCCTGTTTGTCAACCTTACAGAGCTCATTCGTGAAATGTGGCCATAAAATGAAATTCTTCTTTTTCTCATCACATCAGTTATTTTTTCTACACATGTGTAGAGCTCGTGGTTGTGCCGTCTCCTGTATTCATCGTTTTCTTTTACAGGGCCCAAGATTTTCCTGAGAATCTTTCTTTCTTTAGCTTCTAGTTTCTCCATAAGTCCTTTCCTATGCATTGCAAGGCATTCTGCAGCATATAGAGCCTCTGGGCGGATGACAGTTTGATAGTGTCTTAGCTTGGCATTTAGGGATATTGATTTCTTGTTGTAAATACCCTTTGTTAGATGATATGCCATTTCCATTTTTCTGATGCGCGATTCGAAAGCAGCCTTCTCGGATGTGTTGGGTTCTATCCACTCGCCTAGATATTTGAATGATTGAGTTTGCTTAATGCGTCCCTCTCCTATGTCTAGCTCCTTGGGTGCTTGTTTAATGTTAGTAATAAACAAGGTTTTCTCAAAGGAGATCTTAAGGCCTGCTTTTGCAGCTTGAGTGCTGAGTTGCTTGATCTGCACTGCTGCCGTGCCAAGGGAATCTGAAAACATTGCAAGGTCATCTGCGAAGGCTAGGCAATCAACCGTCAGATTCAGATTTTTGTTGCCCAATCTGACTCCATTTACGAACCCATTGTTGTTCAATTCTTTGCGCCATTCTCGGATGACCTTCTCAAGTGCGCAGTTGAAAAGCAGAGGTGATAATCCGTCTCCCTGCCTTACCCCGGTTCTGATTTCAAAAGCTTCTGAAATTTCTCCCCTAAATTTCACTCTGGAGGTGGTGTTAGTCAAGGTCTTCTCAATGATTTTTCTTGTTTTATTGTCCAATCCCAGTTCCTTCAGGATTTGAAATAGGGAGAATCGATCAATGGAGTCGTATGCCTTCTTGAAATCAACGAAGGTCACCACAAAATCTTTAGATCTAAGCTTTAGATATGAAACAATAGACTTAAGATTCATGATCTGTTCAGCTCATGATCGTCCTTTCCTGAACCCTCCTTGATATTCTCCCAATTGGGAATCTAGTTGTTGTTCTGCCCTATTTTGAAGGACTTTTGAGAGGATCTTGTATGTTATTGTAAGGAGAGAGATTCCACGGTAGTTGTTCACATCCATTCGGTCACCCTTCTTATGAAGAGGGTGAAGTAGAGCTGAGGTCCAGTTGCTAGGGAGTTCCTCCGTTTCCCAAATCTCAACCACATTTATATTATTATTATTATTATTATTATTATTATTATTATTATTATTATTATTATTACTGTCGAGTGAACAAGTAGAAACTATGGCGAAACTAATTACTTTCTGACTCAGACGTTGACAGGTCATGGCTACTTTCGGTGTTACCTTCATCGTATGGCCAAAGTAAGGAGTCTAGTATGTATTTACTGCGAGAACGAACGAGATGACGTATATCATACGTTTTTCGTCTGCGATCGTTGGGCAGCGGAAAAACAACGACTTGAAGCTGAGGTTGGTCCAATAACGCCGGACAATATAGTTGGAATTATGCTGAGGAACGAGCTCAGCTGGGATACGGTCGTTTTCATCGTTGAGGTGGTCCTTCGTCAGAAGAAGAACGGATGGGGACTTGCTCGATTTAGTTGACTAAGTCTGCGATCCGCGGACTATGAATTGAGAAGTAAGATGGTGCTTATGAAGCAAAGAAAATGGCTCCATCCGGAAGTAATACGAAAGTGGTCCCGGGATGGGTTTTGTCAAGAGGACAGGGTGTGGTTTTTTAGTGGGTAAGAATCCCACACTCTTGAGGAGTGCGGACCCTTCTCAAGGTCTTATGCAAGATTTTTCCACTTCCCTCGTTAAAAAAAACTATTATTAGCAAGCTCAAGGTGCTGCCAAACTGCTATGACGGGACGCGCGAGTGGACTCGTCGACTATGACAACAGTATACACACCGCAAATATTTAATTAAATAAATTTCCCTAATTTTAAACGAATAAAATATTCAATATTCAACTTATACGAAACTTAATTACTTTATACACGCAGCCAGACCACAATTTAACCCCCTTGACATTATGACCCCAGGCAAAGGAGCACAATGTTGCACCGGTACCTCGTCTCTCGCTTCGCTCGCAGCCAGCGGCTAATTCAAACAGATTAGTAAGGACAGCATTTCCAGCAACTACCTTGAAATTCATGTAAGTAATGATGAAGCAGCAAATATATATTCATTTTAAAGTATTTCACAATCATTGTCGATATCATTCGTTTCCTGTTGCTTAGTTTCATCGTGGAATCAGACGAATTCCCAACAACTCGTTCAGTGTGATCAAGATACTTTGTTTGAGCAGAGATTACGGGACTCCACCAGAAGAATGTGTTCCACAAAGGAAGAGACGAGTTCTACTCGAGCCAATAAAATGTTTCTTCTGCTGAATACGATTAACTAATTTAACCAACAAAGCTCCTCCATATAAGCAAGAACGGGTCCATTGTGTTCAGTACCCACTAAACAATAAGTCGTAGCCTTTCTTTTGTGTCTGCATATGCCATGTATTGTAAAACGGTCTAAACTAGACCTTGAGATCACAAATACGGGCTACGGCAAATTCTTCGCTACTGACAACTGAATCAGCGACTTCCACAACCAGCGCCGTCGCCCCGTCCCGAGCGTCAGCGACAGATACTAGGCTAGACCAAGGCTAGGTTCGTCTCAATCCCCTCTCCGACAGGCAGTGTTGATTACAAGGCGAAGTGGCTACACGGGTAGAAGTGCAACGTAAACTGAAAGTAATTGGCAATGAGGATAACACTTCTTCAATTTGTACCTAAAACGTTGAAATGTTATAAACTAGCAACCCGGCCCGTGACGAGCGCTCTTTTTCGATGACTAAATCCGTTTTACGTCTCGACATGATGGGTTAAAATCACTGACTGGATTATTAATATATTATCATGGAGATGCATGTGCAACGAATTCTTGTCAGACGTAATCTAAGAATGGCGAGGTGCATGAAACACAAATCCCCCTTCCGTCCAATCTTAACTTGACTGTGTATTTTGCGGAACGAAATATTCACAGGCGAAATGAAGAATAGCCGAGTTGCACTTCCAGGGAAACTCTTAACACAACCTTTCTTCTCCGAAGTCTTAACACGACTCGACAGTTTACTGCTGGCTGTATCTGGGGTAATAGGCTCGCCCGATAGCTGGGGTGATAGAGGCGCCCCTAGCTAGCTTGTAAACTGTCGCGGGGCATGTATTGAAGATAGAGATATGCTCTTCCAGGGACTTTTTTGTAGAACGTTTCATGCTGAACAATTCTTAGACTCATAGTATATTGATATTTTATAAGCGTAAGCTTATAAAGCGCACGGACGTCAGGTTTTCTTTCGACTTTTTCATTGAAATCGTTACTGCTTGGCTTCCTTTGATCATAAATAAATTATTTTATATAGATATCTTCCTCGTGATATCCTTTACAGAATGGTGAAAACCGCTTCATAATCCATCCAGTGGTTCTGAGATTACCCGTGACATCCAAGAATCGGAGACTTTGTTTTATACTAAGTAGAGATTGGTTACTCGCGGCATTATCCATGACGTATTTACAAATGAATAAACTACTTAAACAAACCTTATAATTCAATATAAGGAACTTGTCAATACAAAATATGCAATATTGTACTTAAGTGTTACATATTTTGGGGATCAATTACCCCTTCATCAGACAGAATGAAAAATACAAGCGTTAACATATTAAAACATCTAATAATAATTAATGTTATTGGTTTTACGTCCCTTTTAACTAAACTGGCTTTTAGAGACGCCAGGGTGCCGGAATTTTGCCCCGAAGGGGATCTTTAACGTGCCAGTAAATGTACTGACACGGCTCCCTCGCATTTGCGCACCCTCAAATGCCAGCTGACTGCGCCAGGTTTCGAATATTAAAACATCTTGCAGAAACACAGATCACCAAGGTGGACCTGGTTCGACTCCCGGACAATGCATGTGAGATTTTCGAAGTGAAATGCCTTGTCCTGTGGTTCTGTTTCCAAGTAAAAAGGAGGTCACATGGCTCATGATCGCATGATTAACGGTCACGTAAAATTTAAGTATTAGTTAAAACTCAGGAATTCTTCTATGTTTGTCCCGTGTCTTGTGTGGGGTTTCGCCTAGAACACCAAGCAGGCTCATCGGCGGGCGGGCGGCGCCCGGACCCCCACAGGAGTAACGAACTGCGCGCTATCTCCCTTTATACAGTATAGAGTGCAACTGCACTACTTGACTGCGAGAACTAAAAGCTCAAGCAGCCTGAACCTCCCTATGAAGGCCTTTTTTTTTTAGAAACACAGATATTGTCTTCCTTTAGGCTCATTGTGATAGAATCATTCTTTATTTGTTGACCTTCAACTCGCAGGAAATATTATTAGAAGCACGAAAAAATATTTCTTTCTTTCTAAATGAGCACTCTATCTAGATGGTTATTTATTTATTTATCGTATGTCTTTTAGTGCCGGGAGTGTCCGAGGACATGTTCGGCTCGCCTGAGTCTGTAGCTGCTTCCAGCGGACACCCTTAGGGTGAGCTACAAGTGCCGTTCAATTTCAAGTAGTTCCAACTTTCGCCACCAGATATCAATGATACCTAGTGGTGAACGTTGGAACTTTGATAGAGCGTTCTGACGAAATATAACCTAACAATTTTGCTTTACACAAGTTTAGTCTGTGAAAGGATTTTTAACATGCCATAAATCTATGACATGGGACCGCCGGCTTTACTTCCCCCCCCCCCCTCCAAGGAAGGCAAACTGACGGATTTTTAACGCTCTTAAAAAATTCGACGACTTCGGCCGGGTTTGAACCCGCTATCTTGGGCACAGCAGATCAGCATGCTACCGACTACGCCACCGAAGCCGCTTGGTGACTGCACGCGAGTGTTCCTAGGTTTGTCCACTCTTGTCTCGCCATTGCTGTTCTTGGCCATTATTGCTTTCCTCCCCATGTTGCTAACAAGTCCGCCCATCGGGTTCTTTGTCTTCCCACGTTTCGTCTTCCTATTCTCGGGTCACACATCGTCATTTTGTAAGTCCATCAAGTTTGATCTAGTCTAGCTGCATGTTCTCCCCATTTTCATTTGAGCTGGCCTGCTGATGTCATAGTTAACATTTATCTACATATAAAAACACAATACAGACAAGCTTTAAAAATTAATATGTTTGGTACTTCTTCTGTGTAGGTACGAACTTTCTCGTATTAGCACCCAAATGTAATCACCCATCGTTTTGTCCTTGATAACATTGCTCAAAGTCCATCACGTCTTGGTGAAAACGTTCCCCTTGGTCTACTGAATATGCCTCCAAGTGAGAATGTAACATGTGTGTACTTTAAGGGACGTTCTGCAACCCATGAGTTAAACGTTCTCAAGCATAGTGGATATAAGCTCTTTGTAATTCTCAGCTTTCTTATTTCCAAGCATCATTGCTTTAAGGCTGTACCATGGTTGTTTTTCGTGAGTGTTGCGTGTGGAAAATCTCCACTGGCCATTAGTTTCATTATTTGAGGACTAACGAAAATACCAGCTATAATTTTAGATTCTGACAATTTAGGAGAAAAAAGGTCTTTAAACATCCCCTCTCTTACGTGATCAAAGCCAGTTACCCCTTAAACAGACTGCCAAAACTTCAAATATTTATTTATCATTGCATAAAGTACAAAGGCAAACATTATTAATTATGAATGGCGTTTTTGGTTACTGTTTCTGCTATTGATGCCAATCAACAAGATGGCACTCCAATAATTCTAGTACAATCTGTTGAAAAAGTAAATGTACCGCAAGATTCATTCATAGTCATGCTCTTAAAGAGCCGAACAATTGAGGAAAATAGACGGAAAGCATTCCAGATACGATCAAACCGACAGCGGGGCCAAGCTATCTGCAGACTCGGTAGATGAAGGTTAGAACCCCACAGTCGGACGTCCTTGAAATGGTTTTCCGTTTCCCATTTCCCATCCCAAGCAAATGCTGGGACGGTATCTTCTAATAGGCAACGGTCGCTTCCTTTCATCTCCTCGCCACGGTGGGTGAGTGGATAGCGTGTCGGTCTACTAACCCCAAGAATGCAGGTTCGCCCCTGGCCGTGGTAAGTGATTTTTGAAAGGCGGCAAAAATACGATACGCATGTCAAAGAACCCATTTAAATTCAGTAGGCCGAGTTCATAATGGCAAAATTAATCTCGGGAGTTACCGCCAACACCAAGTTCCTCATTTCTCTACTAGAAAGTGCTATAGTGTTCAAGGAGCGTAGATATCTATTATCTAACCTCCTTGACTTTCATAGTGATTCAAGGAACAACGAAATTCGACATGCAAGCTACCCTCTGGGTGTCAAATTACAAAGCTTGCACCCGGCATCCGAGGCCATACAATATTATTATTATTATTATCTCCTCGCCTAGTTTCAGCCATTTCATCTCTCATTTACTCCTCTCACGATGTTGATGTCAGGAAGGGCATCCGACCGTAAAAACCACCCACTATCTATATATATATATATATATATATATATATATATATATATATATACTAGCAGAAGTACTCGTTCTTCGAACGGTCTTTGGTATGAATAACCAGACGTTATCAATTCAGCTACTGTTGCAGTGGTTAACGGTTTGTCATTCCTTCAAAAGTTTTATCAGAACGAAGTTAGTTTTCTGGGAATATCACACACACTGTTAATTTGTGTTAGGTAGTCAGCCCGAAGGCTGGTTGGATCCTCAAAAGCACCGCCGTTACGTTATGTGAGTAGATACCCACAAAAAACCCAAGGCAGTGCCATAATTTAGGGGCCTTAAAATGTGGTTTTCGGAGACCCTTTATAGTCCCCCGAATGTTGTGTCTCACATTGAGAAGCGCAACATATGCTTTGGTCGTCCTTCTGGAATAATTTTTATATTTCGCCTATTTTAGCATGTATTTTGAAACTTTATTTCCCTATACCCACCCTTCTATGAGAAGTACAGTGAAGAGTTATATAAATGATTAGTGTATTGACCCTCATGGATACCTACCTAATTTTACGATGCTCCAAGCATCCGAACACGAGTTATAGGTGTACATAAAGATACACAGAAATACAGACACACAAATCCACGTTTTGCTTGCATCCGTCAAAAAACAAACCGAAACGCGTAAAAGAAACAAAATTGAAACTTTAATAAACAAACAATCATATGTTTATATATAGGTGTATTTATGCAGGAGCAAAGGCAGCTAGTGGCCATGAGGCAAACTAACTCTATTGACGACAACGTATCACCCAGATGTCCAAATATGGATATATCAACCACACAGTATCAAACTAATTCAAGGGGCAGATGACCTCGTAGTTCCACCCTTTAAAACAACAATAACTAACTAACTCAAACAAAATCATCCTTACGATGTACCCGTTTGTTGACAAAAAGAATGATTAGTTAAAATGTGCTCTCAAACTAAATTCACCTAACGTGTACTACCTGACGTGAAAATAAAATTGAATACCTCAAATTCCTAAAAAGCCGCAAAAATACTATTTCAATTCAGGAATTTTTGAAAATAATATTGCTGTTTGGAGATATAATAGACCTTCTGTACAACATATCACACGTGTATGTCGGGTGAAAGAATTCTGGAGTGCCCCTTGACCCCCTTAAGCGCATTGACGAATTTTACAGTCTTAGTTGGCTCCGTGATAACCTTATAGCCATTTGCAAACGTTCACAGAAATGTAATAAATGGAGTGGTATTGCTTCTTAGAGAAAGAGATGGAAAGTTGGATGTCATCTCTTGAGATACTGTTGTCATGGTTACCGGCTTATATTCCTTGATTAGTTTATTAAATGAAATTAGTTTTCAGGGATTATCTCAGAAACTGTGGGTTATAGAGCCTTAAAATTTAGTTTTCGGGGACACTTTAGGGCCCCCGTGTTTTGTTTCCGACACAGAGGGGCTGAAATTGAGCTTTGTCTCGTCGTTGTGTGCCATTATATAATAATAATAATAATTGTATAATTATATAGAGATAGGGATTAAATAGACCTTCCGTACCACACCCACACGTGTAAATCACGTGAAAAAATTCTAGAGTACCTCTTGACCCCCTTAAGCGCAGTATACTGTATGTATTGATGCATTTTACACCGTAATTTGGTTCCGTGATAACCGTATAGCCGTTTACAAACTTTCACAGTAATGTAACAATTGGAATTGTATTGCGTCTAACAATGACCTGTGAGATTCTGTTGCCATAGTTACCGGGTTGCATACTTTCATTATTTTATTAAATCAAATTAGTTTTCTGGGAATAACTCAAAAACTATTGGTTTTAGGGCCTTAAAATGTGGTTTTCGGGGCCCCTCGGGCCTCCGAGTTTTGTTTCTGATATTGAGGGGCTGAAAATGAGCTTTGTCTGGCCCTTCTACACCTATTTCAGCATGCATTTTAAGGGGGTATGCCCCTCATATGAGAGGTACGGAGAAGAGTTACATCAATGATTAGTGTCGTGCCTCTGAAGGATATCTGTACCAAATTTTACGTTGATCCACCCAGCCGTTCTCGAGTTATAAGGGAACATACTTGTCCACAAACAAACAGACAGACAGACAGACAGACAGACAAAAATTTTATTTTCGCGCGCATCCATCATAAAACAGTCTGAAACGCGTAAATAACGCAAATTTCCGTAGAAATTCAGAAAAAAAACAGACAAACTTTTATTCTTATACTAGCAGAAGTACCCGTTCTTCGAACGGTGTTCGTAGTTAACACCAGACATTATCAATTGAGCAACTGTGCAATGGTTAGCGGTTTGTCATTCCATCAAGTTTATCAGAACGAAGTTAGTTTATTGGGAATATCACACACACTGTTAATTTAAGGCCCTTAAAATGTAGTTTTCGGAGACCCTTTATAGATTCCCGAATTATCTGTCTCACATTGAGAAGCGCAACATATGCTTTGGTCGTCCTTGTAGGATAATTTTTATATTTCGCATAATTTAGCATATATTGATAAGTTTTTCTCTATATCCACCCTTCTACTGTATGAAAAGTACGGTGAAGAGTTTTATAAATGATTGGCGTATTGACTCTCATGGTTACCATACCTAATTTTAAGATGCACCAAGCATCCGAACACGAGGTATAGGCGTACATAAAGATACACAGAAAGACAGACAGACAATTCTATTGTCTACAACTTATTACCCAGATATCCAAATATGGGTATATCTACCACACAGTATCAAATAAAATCATCCTTATGATGAACCCGTATGTCGACAAAAAAAAAATAGTTAAAATGTGCTCTCAGACTAAATTCACCTAACGTGTACTTCCTGACGTGAAATACAATTGAAAGTAGACGAAGCGCAATACACGTCACATAAAAACTGACCCTCTACGTTGTGCTAGGAGCCCATACACAGGAAGACCCCTTTCATAAATTATAAAGGCTTGTGGTGCATGAAAATTCAGGTTCTCTAGACTCAAATTGCCCAAATTCCTAAAAGCCGCAAAAAATGCTAGTTCAATTCAGGAATTTTTAGCCTACTTTCGATTTTTGCAAAAAATGAAAGTAGACTTATGAGATCAACACAGGGCGAAAAAAGTGTGTCTGTCTGTGTGTGTGTATGTGTGTGTGTGAGTCTGTGTGTGTGTGTGTCTGTGTGTCTGTGTGTGTGTGTGTGTGAGTGTGTGTACTCTGAATGTCTGTCCCCCCCTATCAATTCGAACACGGTGAATGCGAATTGAACGAAATTTGGTACAAAGGTAGCACTAGCAAAGGACACCTCAGTGTCATGCTTTATATCGCCGCCATCTTTACTAAAACTGAATGGCGGCCACTCAAACGTTCAAAACGTAAAATCAAATAACGACTAACCAAATCATCCGATCTCTACCAAATTTGGTAACAACATACCTTCTTATAGGATGCGTCTTGTGACCAAACTACAAGGTCGTCCGCCATACCATTTCAGGATGGCGGCCGTGCGAATTATGCAAACTTTATAATCCATATCATGGGACCCACCAGTTCCGATTATCGAGCCGAGAATCGTTTTAACTGTTCTAAAGGAAGAGGCACGTTCGAAATTAAAAGTTTATTTTGTAATACTATAGTGCAGACGTGATTTTAAAAAGCTGAGCTGATTTAGTAATAAGACAAGATGGCAGCGGATATCTTGTGCCTGACTTATATTTCACTAATTTGAGCATTGCATGCAATATAGCGTACTGATATAAAATAAATAAACTTTGTATGAAATGCTTTATATATAAATAATATACTCCAGTGATGAAATCGTTTAGTATAAATCACTATTTGCTAACAAGTTCTATGTAAGTCATTTTATATAGAACGATATTCGTTGACACAATTAGCTCAGTGGTAGAGCGTTAGCCTATCGCTCAAATGCATATGGTTCAAACCCGATCAGAGCTAGTTTTTTTGCTTGAAATTTTATATGTTTATTGTTTTGTAATGACTCAGATGTTTTAAAATTAAGCGTTATATTGTGCATATTATGGTGTAAAATATATATTTAATTAAAACATAATTCGCCAGCAGATTTACTCGAGACATCTAGCTGCCAAAAAGGTAACTGCACGCCGACCAGATTTTATTGAAAAGTTTCTTCTTCTGGCCGCTAGAATGCACTCGCTCTGTTAGGATTATATTGTTAGATATTTCACCACTAGATATCACGACTAGTCTACGTGGGGCTCCATTGATTACTATACCATTTGCATTCTATGCGCATCGAATTTGAAGAATGACAAGATGATACTACGATACATTTTTACTTTCTATTTTAAAGGGTTTGTAACAGCCTATTGTGCGTTATTTGAAAATGTTAATTGAAGTAAAGAACAAAACGATTTCACATAGTATCTGAACTCTACCGTTGGTGCTAGTTCAGGATATTAATTAATATTTCAGCCAAATAGCAATCGAAAATATCCACATAGTTGGTATACACACGTCTCTGTAGGGTCATGGAAAGATTTGTTAATTCAATTAGGGTTGTGAAAGTCATACGCAGCCAGACGTGTAAAGACATGCCTCAACTCAAAGTTGGATGTTGCCCGCGTCAGGCCGATTATGTAATAATAATAATAATAATAATAATGTTATTGGTTTTACGTCCCTTTTAACTACTGTTGCTTTTAGAGACGCCGGGGTGGCAGAATTTTGTCCCGAAGGGGATCTTTAACGTGCCAGTAAATCTACTAACACGGCTCCCTCGCATTTGTGCACCCTCAAATGCCAGCTGACTGCGCCAGGATACGAACCTGAAACATACGGTCCAGCAAGCGAGAACGTTACCGCTGAGCCACGCCGCCAGTCCGGTCGATTATGTCTCCAGATCCATAACATTCTTTAGATACTTCTTATCTTTCTTTCTTCAATGATGGTAGCAGTTTTTATCTAGGTTGTGGCGTTTGGTAGAGGTAAATCGTTTCTAAGGTCTTCAACAAAGAATAGTTCTATTGTACTCTTTGATAATAACAACGAGTTATAACTATACTCATACATTTAGGAGAAAGTAGGCTATATGTTCTTTACTGAACATCTTGTTGAAAATAATGTTGCTGTTTGGAGATATAATAGACCTTCTGTACTATATGTCGAACGTGAAAATTGCATGAAAAAATTCTAGGTTACCCCTTCACCCACTTAATTGCATTGATGAATTATACGGTCTACGTTAGTTCCGTGATAACCTTATAGCCATTTGCAAACTTTCACAGAAATGTAATAAATGGAGTGTCATTGCTTCTTACAGAAATAGATGGAAAGTTTTATGCCACCCCATGAGATAATGTTCTCATGGTTACCGATTTGCATTCCTTCATTAGTTTGTTAAATTATATTAAATTAGTTTTCTGGGAATATTTCACAAACTGTTGGATTTAGAGCCTTATAATGTAGTTTTCGAGGACCCTTTAGAGCCCCCGAGTTTTGTTGCTGGCACCGAGGGGCTTTGTCTCGTCGTTGTACGCCATAATATAATACTAATGATAATATAATATGGGGAGAAATTATAACACCTATTTTTAGCCTATTTTCAATTTTGAAAAAAATAGGCTTATGAGATCACCTTTTGTCCGTGTGTGTGTGCGTGTGTGTGTGTGTGTGTGTGTGTGTGAGGTGTGTGTGTGTCCCCCCTAATAAAATCTAAACGGCAGGAGCGATTTCAATGAAACTCGGTAAGTTCATAGCACTATTCCCGGCGACCTCGACCGTGCCCTTCAAATTTTGTTACGTCTCACCAATCCAACATGGCGGCTGTGCGAAATATTTCACTAGCATTCAATATCTCCGAAACTATTACCGATATCGCCCTGAAATTGTGTACGGTGATAAAGGGCACTATTTGAAGTTCACCTATGAGACTTTCAAAAACCTGGTGACTACAAAACCAACATGGCGGTCAAGGGAATTTGAGACTTTTAAATAGACATTTCTCGCGATTTAACTATCCAAACGTAATGAAACTTGGTACAGCAAATGTTTATACACATTGTAATGCACTGGAGTCTAATTTAGTTCAATTGTTTACATAACCTCAAAATGGCGGCTGTGCGAAATATTTCACTGACATTCTATATCTCCGAAACTATTACAGATATCATCATGCAATTTTGTACGGTGATAAAGGGTACTGATACAAGTTTACCTATGTATATTTCATAAACCTGTAAAGTACAAAACGAACATGGCGACCAAGCGAATTTGAAATATTTTAATAGACTTTTCTCGTGATTTAACTCTCTGAGTGCAGTGAAATGTGGTACAGTAAATGATTTTGCAGATTGTAATGCACTGCCATCTAATTTAATTCAATTGTTTACATAACCTCAAGATGGCGGCTGTGCGAAATTTTAAAATTAAGTTTTTATTCTTGTGTCGTAATCATGCGATCGAAGTGAAAGTTTGAATAATGAAGCTGGGCAATAATTGTCCTTGAATGGTACATAACTCTATGGCCTATACATATAACAATCCTAAATGGCGATCTTCCGAAATATTTAGACGGTTATCAATAGCTATGAATCTTTTACAGCAACCAAACTGATTTTTTTAATGTTCATAGAGACTATGAACATATGTTCACCTATACGACTTTCAGTAACCTGGTGAGCACAAATCCAACATGGCGGCGACGCGAATTATAAATATTGAAATGGACATTTCTCGCGAATTAACTATCCGAGAGCCGTGAAACGTTGCACGTTAAATGCTTATACAAATGTTGATCCACTGGCATATAATTTATTTCAATTATTTGCATAATCACAAGATGGCTGGTGTGCGTACTTTTAAAATCTCGTTTTTACTTCTTGTGTTCTAATCATGCGATTGAAGTTTGAATACCACACGTACGCAATAATCTTAATGTAATAGTACAAAAATAAAAATCCATCCTGGCGACCATATGAAATATTTAGACGGTTCTCAATATCTACGAATCTGTTACAGCAATTAAACTGAAATTCTGTATGTTGATAGAGACAATTAACATGAACAGGATATATGAAAATAGGCTGTATAGTTCTTCACGGAACTACTTGTTTATTATTTTTTATTCAGCCAATGGCCATGTACTTTTCTTTTCAGGACGGGTCAGGGAAGGGATATTATCAGAGAAAGAAGCATTCACATCGCGCTTGCAAAATGGAAATGGCCTACCATTTAACTAAGGACATCTATATGAAAAGGTCAATATCCTTCAACGCAAAACTAAAACATTACTGCAGTGTCATCCGTCCGGAAGTCTTGCATGCTTCTGAATGCCTCACGATGAACAAAAAAGGCTTGGTCGAGAAACTGGAGGCCAAAGAAAGAAAAATTTTGAGAAAGATATTGGGTTCCATCAAAGACAATGGGGAATACAGAAAACGGCATAACCATGACCTATATACTCATGTGGAGAAGATAAGCAACGTCATCCGGAAGAGAAGGTTACCATTTGTTGGGCATGTGAAACGAATGAGCCCAGCGAGACTGACCAACCGCAACATAACTTACCTTCAGGAGAGGAAAACAACATGGGCCTGGTTCATTGAACTGGATAAAGATCTGAAAGAAGTGGGGATTACACCAACAGACATTCAGGAGTGCGTCCCACTCAAAGGGAAACTTCAAGCTTGTAAAGGTTTCCAAGAAGAACCGAAGCTGAAAACGGGAAAGATATGGGCCCAGGAACGGGAGGAAGTCCACCGAGAACGAATGCGGGCGTACAGGGCAAACATCAAAGCCAGTAGGAGACGGTTGGAATGACGCGGTCCATAGATGGCCTATACGAAATGAATGAATGAATGAATGAATGAATAATATGGGGATAGGAATATAATAGACCTGCCGTACCACACCCGCAGGTGTAAATCGCGTGAAAAAAATCTAGAGTACCCCTTGATCCCCTTAAGCGCGTTAAACGTATTGATGAATTTTACGGCTTTGGTTCCGTGATAACCTTCTAGCCGTTTGCAAACTTTCACACTAATGTAATTAATGGAATTGCATTGTGTCTTACAGCAATAGATGGGACCTCTGAGAATCCGTTGGCATGGTTACTGGCTTGCATTCGTTCATTAGTTTATTAAATTAAATTAGTTTTCTGGGAATATCTAAAAAACGGTTGGTCTTCGGTCCTTAAAATGTGGTTTTCGGGGACCCGAGTTTTGTCTCTCACATTGAGGGGCTGAAAATGAGTTTTGTCTCGTCCTTCTACGCCTATTTCAGCATGTATTTTAAGGGGGTAGGCCCCCTTTTATGAGAGGTACGGAGAAGAGTTACATCAATGATTGGTGTCGTGCCTCTGATGGATATCTGTACCAAATTTTACGTTGATACACCCAGCCGTTCTCGAGTTATAAGGGAACAAATTTGTCCACAGACAAACAAACAAACAAACAGACAGACAAACAAAAAAATTATTTTCGCGCGCATCCATCACAAAACAGTCTGAAACGTGTAAACATTCAAATTTCCGTAGAAATTCAGAGATAAACACACAAATTTTCATTTTTATATCTAGAGAGATATACTGCACCGCTCGGTGTTGACCGTGTTTTATTGCACAGATTCTGGTTTTACTCGCTAACCGTTGGAGATATACGAAAAGTGATAAGGACCTTTCGGATAGAAAATTAAATGTTAAAGCTCATGTATACCATCAAAAGTTTGCTATTTCTTAGCGTTCTCTTTTTATTTGAAAAGGAAATATGAAATTTATAACCAAAGGGTGTAGTGACGTCACAAATGTCGGTTTTACTCACTAACTGTTGGAGATACACGAAAAGTGATAAGGACCTTTCGGATAGGAAATTAAATTTCAAAGCTCGTATGTGCCATCGAAAGTTTGCTATTTCCTACCGTTCTCTTTTTATTTGATATGGAAATATGAAATTTTGAAACCAAAGGTTCTAATGACGTCACTAAAATAGTCGCCATTTTTTAATAGTGCAAAATTTCGAAATCAAAAGTATCCTATATGTAAACCTGGTAAATCAGCTACAGCCATGCAAAATTTCATTTAAATCGGACCAGTGGTTCTTGAGTTATTGAGTAACAGACAGACAGACACACACCATCTCATTTTTATATATTAGTATGATATATATATCCTTTCATCGCATCTCATTCCTGACCCCGTTGAAAACGTGAACAATTAGGGGTGGCCATACACGCATGAACGTTGATTGTTGTGAGTGTTTGAGACAGACAGGCGGGCGATATAAGAAGATATGTTAAAATTCCCTCCAGCTGGTTCAAGAGACATTGTCCCACGACATAACGGTGTCTTACAACGGCGTAGGACGTCCGTGAGTGGGAAGTAAGAAGACTAGCGGTGAAATTAATTTCAATCTAGTGAAAGATGTGACAACGTCTGGAAGAAAAGCGAAAATAAGACATCACAGCGAAGCACAGTGAAGCTTTTAGCGTATCCAATACTGTCTGCCATTATTCTAGTATCAGTATTAAGTACAACGTTTAATGGTATATTGGCTTTCACGGCCAATAAATTAAAACTCAGCATTTCTTCTAGGTTTGTGCCGAGTCTTGTGTGGGGTTTCGCCTAGGACACCAAGCTGGCTCATCAGCGGGCTCTTGGTGTCCCCGCCCAGACCCCCACAGGAGTAGCGAACTACGCACTGCCTCCCTTTTAATGAAGTGCACCTGCGCCTCTTAACTGCGAGAACTAAGAGCTCAAGCAGCCATAAACTCCCTATGAAGGCTTCCAAAACGATGGCCGTGAAAGCCAATATACCATCTTTTTGGTAGCCTTCAAAGGGAGGTTATGGCTGCTTGAGCTTTTAGTTTTCACAGTAAGAGGCGCAAATGCGCTTTATAAAAAGGGAGGTAGCACGCAGTTCGCTACTCCATTGGGGGGGTCTGGGTGGGGACATCAAGATCCCGCTGGTGAGCCAGCTTGGTGTCCTAGGCGAAACCCCACACAAGACACGGCACAAACCTAGAAAGATTGCTGAGTTTTACAACGTATAATGATCTTACTTCTCCCCTCCTCTCGACCTTCTTTGGCCAAATCTTGTCCTTGTCCGCTTTCAGGGTATCCGAGGCATTTCCCTGTGCTAATTAGTCCTGGCTATTTCTTTCGTCACACCCTCGAGGGGTTAGACCTCCCGTGTCTATTGTAGGAGGCTACTAAGAGGGATGGTACACCCTGGGTAGCACTATCCGGTCTACACCCTTGAGGGCTAGTGAGTTTGGGAGGGATTCCTGAGCTGGGTCCCAATTCTCCCTTTTTTTAAATTGACACTGGGATGGATCGTCTCCTCTTTCATTTTCCTAACTGCCTTTCATGGCTCCACTTCCTTCCAATTCCCTCATACCAAATTCTTCAAGGAGTCATGCCATTTCTTTTCTCTCTCTTTCAGTTCCTTTAGTCTTCTGTTTTCCAGCAGCTTCCGTGGCGTAGTTGATAGCATGCTGAGCTCCTATGCCCTAGATCGCGGGTTCAAACCCGGCTGAAGTCATCGGATTTTTAAGAGCGTTAAAATCCTCCAGTAGTCTATGCCTTCCTTCGGAAGGGAAGCAAAACCGGTGGTCTCATGTCATAGATTTATGACATGTAAAAGAATCTTCCACTAATTAAACTTGTGTGAAGCTAAATTGTAGGTTAGATTTCGTTGAAACGCTCTATCAGAGTTCCAACTTTCACCACTAGGTGTTAGTGACTTCTGGTAGTGAAAGTTGGAGCTACTTGAAATTGAACGGAACTTGTAGCTCACCCCATGGGTGTCCGCTTGAAGCAGCTACAGTCTCTGGCGAGCCCAACATGTCCTCGGACATTCCCGGCACTAAAAGTCATACGCTAAATAAATAAATAAATAAATAAATAAATAAATAAAATAAAATAACAGCCAATGTTGTTTTAAATAAATAAATAAATAAATGAAATAAATAACAAAATAAAATAAATAATTAAATAAATAAATGTGTAAATAAATAGTTGTATGTCTACCCCTTATTATTCCCGTTTCAAACGGGGTCGGGGATAAGATGCGATGAAATACTATGTAGCAAATGTTATTTTACGGCTGAATGCCCTTCCTGACGCCAATCTCATGAGATGAGTTAATGAGAGATGAAATAAATGAAGATGAATGAATCTTGGCAAGGATTTGGAAGGAAGCAGCCGTGGCCTATCAGCATTTGCCTGGAGTTGTAAATGGGGAAACCACGAAAAACCATTTCAAGGACGGCCGACAGTGGGGATCGAACCCACGTCTACCGAGTCAGTAGAGAGCTTGGCCCCATGGCCTAGCGCTGTACGTTAGCGAGCGTAGCTACCGCTGTCGGTATGTACATAAATAAATACTGTAATAAAATAAATAAGATAAATAAATCAATATAATGCTATTGGTTTTACGTCTCTATTAACTACTGCGGCTTATAAAGACGCCGGGAGCCGGAATTTTGCCCCGAAGGGGATCTTTAACGTGCCAGTAAATCTACTGACACGGCTCCCTCACATTTGCACACCCTCAGATGCCAACTGACTGCGCCAGGATTCGATCCTGCAACCTTGGGCAGTCAATAAATAAATAAATAAATAAATAAATAAATAAATAAATAGGCCTAAATAAAATTGAAAAAAAAGGAACGAAAAATTTAATGAAAAATTCTCGAACCAAAAAAAAATGTGCTGACACATACCGATTACGCAGTAACAAGGAAGTGTATAAAAAGTGACAGTCAGTCTAAAAGACTAGACTTTGTATCATTTTAAATGCTACAAATGCTTCGCTCGAAGCCAAAGACTCTTGACATGTTAGAAAATTACCTGCATAATACTTATCTTGCTTATCTTGTTTCAAATTACTCGCGAACGTCAAGTGCAAACCAAGGGCAAAGCAAGGTCAAGCGCGCTGGGACTTGCCCCTTCCATCCAGTCTAAAAACACTTATAGTGGGCGATGTATTGAAGATACAGATATGCTCTCGCGGACTTTTTTGTAGAACTTTTCATGCTGACCAATTCTTACGCTCATAGTATATTGATATTTTTAACGGTTTGCCCAGCGTAAGCTTAAGAAGCGCACGGACGCCAAGTTTGTTTTCGACTTTTTTACAGAAATCGTTACTGCTCCTTTCATCATACCTAAATTATTTTCTACAGAACCTTTCCTCGGGATATCCTTTACAGAATGGTGAAAACCGCATCAAAATCCATCCAGTGGTTCTCGAGATTACCCGTGACATCCAAGAATCGGGGATTTTTGTCTTATACTAACGAAGTAGAGATTGTCGGGGAACACAAGCACCAAGCGGTACTATGACGTCACACACCTCAGTGCATCTAGGTACATTTCGTCCCGTCACCGTAACGTAACGCCAGACCCCAGCGTAACGACGAAGTCAACAAGATCATTTTAAATGATAAAACATGCAGCAGAATCTCAGATACCATACGAAGACGAAGGGTAAAATTCTTTGGACATATTTCAAGAATGCCTGGCGACAGACTCACTAGGAAAAATTTTAACCACTTCAACAAGCCCAATGGAAAAGGCAACTCATATGAAAAATGGTCTGCTAACACCAAAAAGGATCTACAAGGAATGAACATCACTGATCAAGACATCCGCAACAGAACCACTTTCAGAAATAAGATACACACATTTGAGGGGTTCCTAGAGCCAGAAACAACGACCAAGAAGACACAACATTGGACGGCTGAGCAGAAAGAAGAGAAGAGAATGAAGGAATACTGGCGCCAAAGGAAACTGAAATCAGGAAGAGTTATTTAGGCGGTCCTTAGTTGGTCGAAGTCGATTATGAAGAAAAGGATCAATGGGAAATCAAGAAAACCATTTTAAGAATCTTTTCGTTTTCCGAGCCAGGAGAGTCGGATCTTTGTTTCAGCGCGCGTAGCTACCCCGGTCGATGTTAAATTCTCGTAGACTAATATACTGTATATGATTCGGGTACTGTCGGAAACTGTTGGAGTTGCAGGTTACTCGTGAGCGTGCAGATGCTGTTGCCAGTGGGTAATGGCTTCTCACATTAGTATGTTTAGAGTGTAATTGTTCACATGTCCCACATCACACATGTCCTACATATTATATTACCGGCGGGTATAGAATAAGCATGGTTGTGAGAAACGACAGGTAATGCACGGACTGCATTCATTCGCCACCACTGTAGACACTTATGCTTTTCAGTGTCCACTATTAGACTACAGGTAGACTGGTTGTACCTAACTCACAGTTTGTACTGACAACACTGAAAACAAGAAGTTCTGTGACGAACTAAAGAGCCTACTTTTCTTATAATTTAAGATTCATGCCAATCTATATAGACCTATCTAGAATAATAACGAAATTAAGTTGGTAATATCGAACTTTCTAATTAGTTCGAAATATACCTGGTATAATGTAGCCTAATAAAGTACTACAGTTGGCAGCCCTGGTGACCGAATATATTGTTAGTTCCATCTGTTAAGGAACAGAATAAATAATTGGTTAAGTCCAATGGATAGCATGGACGTTACATGCAGTTAGACATTGGATCAATCAGCGCGCGTAAACTCTTGTTGGCAACAATGGCATGCATGTGTTGGTCAGAAATAATCTGAAATATTATGATCTCTTGTTGTGCCAATTTTGGGTGAAATCCATTTGTTAGTATAGAAGTTACATGTATTTTAAAATTTGACCTATCAGCAGTTCAAACAGGACGCGGGCTGACCGCATGAACGGAACGACCCCAGTCCGTCAAACTGAATACGGACAAGTCATGGTGAACCAGTGTGAAAGCAATCGCAATCAAGTGCATATCAGTGCTTTCAGTTCGTGGTGTTAATTCAACATGTCCAGCAGTTCCTAGGACGAATTGCTTCTTCTGTTCACTTTGAGTCAAGCTAGACGAATAAGAAAATGGGCGAATGATACTAATGAAAAAACACGGGAGTTGGGCGAGTATCACAAAATATGGTGCGAGTTGAGGTCATTTCCAGACCGTTTTTTCGTATATTTTCGAATGACTGTAGAACACACTCGCGCCCAAGGTCAATTAACTTCTCCGTTTCGTCGGCCATGCTTCCAGCCTACTAAAGAGCCTACTTTTCTTAAAATTTAAGATTCATGCCAATGATTAATCTATATGGATCTATCTTGAAAAATGACGAAATTAATTTGGTAATATCGAAATTTCTAATTAGTTCGAAATACTGTATACTGGCATAATGTTGCTTAATAGAGAACTACAGTTGGCAGCCCTGATGACTGAATATATTCTTAGTTCCATCTCTTAAGGTACAGAATACAAAATTTGGCTGATATGGATATCATGGACGTTACATGAAGTTAAACATTGGATCTAACAGCGCGCGTAAAATCATGTTGGCAACAATGACATACATGTATTGGTCAGAAATAATCTGAGATAATATGATCTATTGTTGTGTCAATTTTGAATGAAATCCATTAGTTATTATAGAAGTTAAATGCACTTTAAAATTGGACCTGTCAGCAGGCTTAGAATCATGTTGGCAGCACTGGCGTAGGCCTATATTATTTACTTCAAATTAATCTAGAATGCCAGGTACCATACGTGTGCAAAGTTTAGAGCTATTGGCTTGCATACTTTCTGATATATTGATATTAGGGTATCAAAAATAGAGACAGTATTTATTAACAGTTGGCAGCCCTGGTTACTCTTAAGAATCGACCGTCATATCTGTTATGGTACACATAGCACACACGAAATTTGGTTGAAATCCAAATGATAGTATAGAAGTTATATGTATTTAAAGTTAGACCTCTCAGCAGGCTTAGAATCATGTTGGTAGCACTGACGTATATAACTTACTCCAAATTAATATAGAATGTCAGGTACTATACGTGCGCATAGTTTAAAGCTGTCGGCTTGCATACTTTCTCATATATGGGTATTTGGATTTTTAAAAAATGAGAGCATTTATTAACAGTTGGCAGCCGTGGTGGCTCTTAAGAATGTGCTCTGTCATATCTGTTTACGTGCAGATAGCACATACGAAATTTGGTTGAATTCCAATTGATAGTGTAGAAGTTATATGCATTTAAAATTTGGACCTATCAGCAAGCTTAGGATCATTTTGGAAACACTGCCATATATAGCCTCCTGGAAATTAAACTGCAATGTTATTATCTATACGTGTGCCAATTTTGAAATAGCTCCCATTCATACCTTCCAAGATATCCAACATGGAGCTCAAATTTCAATTGCGATTTTTCTGCAGTTGGTAGCACTGACATCATTTTCAAATATGGCCGCGAGATATTCAGGTATAGATTTTTACTCCTACCAAATTTTGTTTCGATTGCTGCAGCCGTTTATGAGTTGTTAGGGGGGGGGGGGGACACACACAGCCAGACAGACAGACAGACAGACAGACACACATTTGGCCGATCTCATAAGTCTACGTTTTCCTCATTTTTGCAAAATGTGAAAAGTAGGCTAAAAACAAAATTGAAGAAAAAAGCTCTTAAAAACTTAACATTTGAGCGCCCAGTCTGGTCTCAGGGGTGGAGCTTTCCCTCAGGTAAGCGGCAATGTTCCAGTATGTTGATACTCTACATCTAAACTATGTGTTCCTAGAAGTGTAGCGGTGATTGGTGGACACCATAGCCAATTGCTACAGCTGCCCCGACATTACCGGCAATGGAAGAAGACAACAAACTGTTTCCTCTAAAGGTTGTGGATCAAGAGCTACAAGACCATCGCGACCTCCTTCTGCTAAGTTCTTCAACTGGCCAGAACCACTATGTCTTTATCAAAGATTTTGATACACTAGTAGATCAGATCACCCACCAATGACATAAGATACGTAGGTATACTGTACGTGTAAACGGTGTTTTACACACTTCGATAACCCTTTATAGGGCAAAAGACTGGGGGTATAAAATATTTGTTTTTTTTTGCACATTTGTAATTGGGGGTGATAGATGAGTAGGAATGTGCAACAATTTTATGGGTATGGATTCTATTTTATGAAATATGGGGTGGGAATTATTATCCCACTGCCCACACCCGACAGTATGTTTTCTTAAATGATCAATGGGGTAATTATCTCCCACCTCCAAGTTATGATGGTACTGTGTTTATCACTCAATAATGAAGTTTATTTAAGAGAATATAATATATAAAAACACCCATCACGCTCTATAATTTAAAAATCGTAACTCCCACGCAACACAAGGTCAGTGACCTATATCATCTTTGCCGAAAACTGCACAAAAATATAAAAGTGATTTTGGAACGTTAAAAGTTAGTCTATTCGAATATAATTCAATAATTTCAAAATAGTATTTACTAAAAACACAGAAAATTAATTTTAAAAATCTTCTATTCTATGGCAAACACCCTGAGCAGGATAATTATTTCCATTCTAGCTGAAATACATTTACTCAAGAGGCTAAAACCATTATTAAAATTGTATTTCAGTTATATACCAACGTTTACAAATCTCTTATCTTCAATGAAAACACCATTTTCTGTAAAACAATGCATTTCTTTCACTCAACACAACCGAACTGGTGAGCACGTGCACTGTGGAGACCACTGGGATATATGCTTCCCACCATTGGTTTCTGATGACAGTATACATCAAATTAATGGGTTTTCAATATTTCTCTGCATCTAGCTTGTGGATACATGTGGAACTACTTGAAATGAAAGGGGTGTGAAGATTCTCTCCCTAACACCGTTCTATAAATACATGGTGGGAAGATAGAATCCCAAGGACCTATAAAGGGATAATCGATATGGGCAATGAGGGATAGATAAATTAAAAGAACATAAAAAAGACCAGGCCACGATATAGTTCAGAGTGTCCTAGGGTGAGAGAGAACCACGAGCATTGCGTGAACTCATACATTCGTGCTAACTGCTAGTGTGCAAAGCATATTACGTACTTATCTGATACAAGTAGCCAGGTTCAAAGAACATGTTGAAGTCTAATGGCATGTCAACTGTTAAATTCCTGTTTCTCCTTAAGGTTGCGGTCGGGGTCAAGACTCGAACGGTCAAGTTGAAGGGTTCCATTACTCGCCTCGGCGACTTTCATTGAAATGAAGTGGTAAACGAGGAAGTTAACAAGAAGTTCCGTGAAGAACTATACAGCTTACTTTTCATGCCAATGATTATTCTACAGTATATGAACCTATCTACAATAATGACGAAATTAAGTTGGTAATATCGAAATATCTAATTAGTTCAAAATATACCTGGTATAATGTAGCCTAATAAAGCACTACAGTTGGCAGCCCTGGCGACTGAATATATTCTTAGTTCAATCTCTTAAGGTACAGAATACAAAATTTGGTTGAAGTCCAATGGACGTTACATACAGATAGACACTGGATCTATCAGCACGCGTAAAAGCATGTTGCCAACAATACCATGCGTGTGCTGGTCAGAAATAATCTGAAATATTATGATATCTTGTTGTGCCAATTTTGGATGAAATCCATTTGTTAGTATAGAAGTTACATGTATTTTAAAATTGGACATATCAGCAGGTATAGAATCATGTTGGCAGCACTGCCTTGTATTAATTACTCCAAATTAATCTAGAATGTCAGGTGCTATACGTGTGCAAAGTATAGAGCTGTTGGCTTGCATACTTTCTGGTATATTGATATTAGTGTAAAATAAATATAGACAGCATTTATTAACAGTTGGCAGCCCTGATTGCTCTTAACAATATTTATAGTCATATCTGTTATGGTACACATAGCACATACGAAATTTGGTTGAAATCCAACTGATAGTATAGAAGTTACATATATTTAAAAATTGGTCGTATCAGCAGGCTTATAATCATGTTGGTAGAACTGACGTATATAAGTTACTCGAAATTAATCTAAAATGTCAGAATATACGTGTGCATAGTTTAAAGCTGTTGGCTTGCATACTTTCTGATATATTGGTATTTGGATAAAAAAATAAAGAGAGCAATTATGGATAAAAAAAATAAAGAGAGCAATTATTAACAGTTGGCAGCCCTGGTGGCTCTTAAGAATACGCTCAGTCATATCTGTTTGTGTACAGATATTACATACAAAATTTGGTTGAAATCCAATCGATAGTGTAGAAGTTATATGCATTTAAACATTGGACCTATCAGAAGGCTTAAAATTATTTTGGCAACACTGTCATGATTAGCCTCCTGGAAATTACACTGAAATAGTCTTATCTACACGTGTGCCAATTTTGGAATAGCTCCCATGCATACCTTGCAAGATATCCAACATGGAGCTCAAATTTCTAGTGCGTTTTTTCAGCAGTTGGTAGCACTGACATCATTTTCAAATATGGACGTGAGATATTCCGGTGCACATCTTTACTCATACTAAATTTGGTTTTGATTGCTGCAGCCGTTTAGGAGTTGATAGGGGGACACACACACACAGCCAGACAGACAGACAGACAGACAGACACACATTTTCCCGGATCGATCTCATAAGTCTACTTTTTCCTCATTTTTGCAAAATGTGAAAAGTAGGCTAAAAACTCATGAGTTGAGTTTAATGGACACATATCAATCAATATCCTACGAAAAACAACAGAGAAAATCTGTCGCTGTTGATTCCTATGGGAGTTGGTGACAGCATGGTGACCGTTCTCCGGATTCGGTTGAGTGCTTCAGAAGTGCATTTAGATCCATTCATATTCCTTTGCCATTGCGATCAGACGAGAAGATCGTGCGATACGTTAACCACATCCATTCATAAATGACTTGAACAGTAAGAAATAGTTAATGCAAATAGCGTTTTAAATTTAATTAGATTTAAAGTCCAGCTGTGTGGGGAGCGTGATGGCGCAGTGGCTTAGCTGCTCGTCTTTCACCCGGACGGCCGGGGTTCGAATCCCGGTGACAGCGGGGTGGAATTTTCACCTGAAAAATCACGTGGCGTCAGGAAGGGCATCCGGCCTTAAATCCCCAGCCAAAACCAAAATGAGCCTGGTTGGCTCCGGCGACCCCAATTAATTGGGAACAGCCGAAGGAAGAAGAAGAAAGTCCAGCTGTGTGTTGCATAAATTACTATGTCCCGGCAAAACAAAAACAGAAACGAAACAAACCAAATAAAAAAACTGAACAAAACTAAGCAAACCCAAAACAAATAAAGAAAATGAAAAATAATAAAAAATATTTTAAAAAATAAGATAAAATATAAAAAGAAGAGATAAAGGCTAAGTTAGAAATGAACACTCTGGATGAAGCTGCTCGTATGAGCCGACTCAGATGGTGGGGTCAAGCGAAGAGAATGGGGAAGGCGAGATTACCTAAGAGGTTCGAGGGTAAGACAAGTAGAGGTAGACCTAGGAGGCGATGGTTAGATTCAGTGTTGAACGATTTCAAAGAGAGAGGTGTAGAAAGAGAGGAGGCCGCAGTGCTAGCAGCTAATAGGGGATCATGGAGGGGACTTGTTCGCAGATTAGACTGGACGCTGAAAGGCAAATCAGTCTGAAATGAAATGTATGCATGGATAAAAAAATATTTAAAAACTATCTGTGCCCGGCATGCGTTGCAATGCCAATCAAAGAAAGTGTTGGCGTTGTGACTTTGTTAGTTGAAGTGCTTTTGGATTCCCGATATTTTCTTCTTTTACCGTTAACCACCTCTAAACTACTGTAAAATTGATTTATATCTCAGAAACATTCAAGGGAGCGTGCTCAACAACTCACCAAAGTTTCATCGCAATGAAATGAATGGTATATGAACGCATACGGGACTTTGTTGAAACGATTCGAACGCCATCACCCATTTGTTGAATATACTCGTATGCTACCTATTGTAAACTGGATTTACTGTCGAAAACCTTTCCTGGCCTGTACACAACAACTCATCAAAGTTTCATCGCAATCGGATGAATGGCATATGAACGCATTCGGGATTTTGATTAAATGATTCGCGCGCCGTCACTCATTTGTTGAATCTGCTTGTGCGCCATCCATTGAAAAACGGATTCACTAATTCATTAACCTTCGCAGGACTGTGCTCAGTTCACCAGAGTTTTATCACAATCGAATGAAAGGTATATGAACGCATAAGGGACTTGGTTGAAACGATCCACGTGCTGTCCCTTATTGGTTAAATCTACTCGCGCGCTACCAATTGTAAAATGGAATTACTAAATCAGAAACCTTCGCGGGAGTGGAAACAACATTTCATCAAATTTCAATGAAATCGCATGAATGTTATATGAACGCATACGGAATTTCGTTTAAACGATACGCGCGCCGTTACCCATTTGATGAATCTACTCGAGCGCTACCTATTGTAAAATGTATTTACTAAGTCAGAAACCATTCCTCGGGTGTACACAACAATTCACTAAAGTTTCGTCGCAATCGGATGAATGGCATATGAACTCATACGGGACTTTGATGAAACGATTCACGTGCCGTCGATCATTTGTTGAATCTACTCGTGCGCTACCTATTGTAAAATGGATTTACTAAGCCAGAAACCTTACCGGAAGTATACACAACATCTCACCCAAGTTTCCTCGCTATCGGACAAATGGTATATGAACGCATAGGGGACTTTGTTGACGCGCTTGGCACGTCTTCGCTCATTTGTTGAATCTACTCGTGCGCTGCCTATTGTAAAATGGATTTACTAAGCCTGAAACCTTCTCTGGAGTGTAAACAACAACTCAACCAAGTTTCATCGGACGATGGTATATGAACGCATACGGGTCTTTGTCGAAACACTTCGCGCGTCGTCGCTCATTTGTTTAATCTACTTGTCCGATACCTATTGTAAAATGGATTTACTAAGGCAGAAATCTACCCTGAAGTGTACACAACATCTCATCCAAGTTTCATCGCTATCGGACGAATAGTATATGAACGCATACGGGACTTTGTTGAAACACTTCGCGCGTCGTCGCTCATTTGTTGAATCCACTCGTGCGCTACCTATTGTAACATGGATTAACTAAGCCAGAAATCTTGCCTGGAGTGTACACATCCTCTTACCCAAGTTTCATCGCTATCGGACGAATGGTATATGAACGCATACGGGACTTTGTTGAAACGCTTTGCGTGTCGTCGCCCATTTGTTGAATCTACTCGAGCGCTACCTATTGTTAAGTGGATTTACTAAGCCAGAAACCTTCCCTGAAGTGTACACAACATCTCACCCAAGTTTCATGGCAATGGGGTGAATGGAATATGAACGCATATGGGACTTTGTTGAAACAAACGCACGCCATTTTGTTGAAGTAACTCGCGTACCATCTATTGCACATTGGATTTGCTATGCCTATAACTTCTCCTGGTGTATGCACAACAACTCACCAAAGTTTCATAGCAATCGGATGAATGGTATATGAACGCATACGGGACTTTGTTTAAGCGATTCGCGTGCCGTCACTCATTTGTTGAATCTACTCGTGCGCTACAACTTTCATATTTATTCACCTTTAAACCTTCTCTGGACTTCCATAAATAATTCAAGACCGAAATTAGCCATATCGGCCCAGCCGTTCTCGAGTTTTAGCGAGACTAACGAACAGCAATTCATTTTTATATAGCCTACTAGCTGTACCCGGCATGCGTTGCAATGCCAATCCAAGAAAGTGTTGGCATTGTACCTTTGTATGTTGAAGTGCTTTTGGATTCCCAATATTGTTTTTCTTTTTCCGTTAACCACCTCTAAACTATTGTAAAATTGATTAACTATCTCAAAAAAAATCAACAACTCACCAAATTTTCATCGCAATTAAATGAATGGTATATGAACGCATACGGGACTTTGTTGAAACGATTCGAGCACCGTCACCCATTTGTTCAATATACTCGTACGATACCTATTGTAAAATGGATTTACTAAGTGAAAACCTTCCCTGCGTGTACACAACAACTCATGAAAGTTTAATAGCAATCGGATGAATGGCATATGAACGCATACGGGGTTTTGCTTAAACGATTCTCGCGACAACACTCATTTGTTGAATCTACTTGTGCGCCACCCATTGGAAAACGGATTTACTAATTCATACACCTTCGCAGGACTGTGCTCAACTCATCAAAGTTTTATGATAATCGGATGAATGTTATATGAACGCATACGGGACTTGGTTGAAACGATTCACGCGCTGTCGCCCATTAATTCAAACTAATCGTGCGCTACCAATTGTAAAATGGATTTACTAAATCAGAAATCTTTGCGGGAGTGGAAACAACATTTCTCCAAATTTCATTGCAATCGTATGAATGGTATATGAACGCATACGGATTATTTTAAAACGATACGCACGCCATTACTCATTTGTTGAATCTACTTGAGCGCTACCTATTGCAAAATGGATTAACTAAGCCTGAAACTTTCCATGGAGTGTACAAAACAACTCACCCAAGTTTAGTCGCTATCAGATGAATGGTATAAGAACGTATACGGGACTATGTTGAAACACTTCGCGCGTCTTCATTCGTTTGTTTAATCTACTTGTGCGATACCTATTGTTAAGTGGATTTACTAAGCCAGACACCTTCCCTGAAGTGTACACAATATCTCACCCAAGTTTCATCACTATCAGACGAATAGTAGCCTATGTGAACGCATACGGGACTTTGTTAAAACGCTTCGCTCGTCGTCGCTCATTTGTTGAATTTACTCGTGTGCTACCTATTATAATATGGATTTACTAAGAGAGAAACCTTGCCCGTAGTGTACACAACCTCACACCCAAGTTTCATCGCTATCGGACGAATGGTATGTGAACGAACACAGGACTTTGTTGAAACGCTTCGCCCGTCATCGCTCATTTGTTGAAGCTAATCGTGCGCTACCTATTGCTAAGTCGATTTACTAACCAGAAATCTTCCCTGAGGTGTACACAACATCTCAGCTAAGTTTCATCACTATCAGACGAATAGTATATGAAGGCATACGGGACTTTGTTGAAACGCTTCGCTCGTCGTCGCTCATTTGTTGAATCTACTCGTGCGCTACCTATTATAACATGGATTTACTAAGCCAGACACCTCACATGTAGTGTACACAACCTCTCACCCAAGTTTCATCGCTATCGGACGAATGGTATGTGAGCGCATACCGGACTTTTTTTGAAACGCTTCGCCCGTCGTCGCACATTTGTTGAATCTACTCGTGCGCTACCTATTGTTAAGTCGATTTACTAACCAGAAACCTTCTCTGAGGTGTACACAACATCTCAGCCCAGTTTCATCACTATCAGACGTATAGTATATGAAGGCATACGGGACTTTGTTGAAACGCTTCGCTCGTCGTCGCTCATTTATTGAATCTACTCGTACGCTACCTATTATAACATGGGTTTACTAAGCCAGAAACCTTGCCTGTAGTGTACACATCCTCTCATCCAAGTTTCATCGCTATCGGACGAATGGTATGTGAACGCATACAGGACTTTGTTGAAACGCTTCGCCCGTCGTCGCACATTTGTTGAATCTACTCGTGCGCTACCTATTGTTAAGTGGATTTACTAAGCCAGAAACCTCCCATGAAGTGTACACAACATCTCCCCCAAGTTTCATCACTATCAGACGAATAGTATATGAACGCATACGGGACTTAGTTGAAACGCTTCGCTCGTCGTCGCTCATTTGTTGAATTTACTCGTGCGCTACCTATTATAACATGGATATACTATGCCAGAAACCTTGCCTGTAGTGTACATAACCTCTCACCCAAGTTTCATCGCTATCGGACGAATGGTATGTGAACGCATACAGGACTTTGTTGAAACGCTTCGCCCGTCGTCGCTCATTTGTTGACTCTACTCGTGCGCTACCTATTGTAAAAAGGATTTACTAAGTCAGAAACCTTTCCTGGAGTGTGCACAACAATACAAACAAAGTTTCATAGCAATCGGATGAATGGTATATGAATGCATACGGGACTTTGTTTAAGCGATTCGCGTGCCGCCACTCATTTGTTGAATCTACTCGTGCGCTACAACTTTCATATTTATTCACCTTTTAAACCTTCTCTGGACTTCCACAAATAATTCAAGACCAAAATTAGCCAAATCGGTCCAGCCGTTCTCGAGTTTTAGCGAGAATAACGAACAGCAATTCATTTGTATATATATATAAGATATATAAAACGAAAACATAAACCTTACTAAATAAATAAAATGATAAAAATTAATTAATAATAAAATAAATTACTTCTGATGATCGAAACAAATAGCGCGAAAACAATCTCAAGAGATTACTACAAAATTTTTAGCAAACAACTACAAAGATATGAACCTCCAACATTAATGTTAAAAGACAAAAATGGCGAGTTAGCTCATAGTATTAAAAGAAATACAGAAATTTTAGCAGAAACATTTAACAAGTTGCTAAATTGCGAAGATCTACCAGAACTGCTTCAAATAAATACAGACACCACTGTTAAAACACCATCAGAGAACATAAATCCACCCACAATCCAAGAAGTCTACAAAGCTCTGAGAGAGCTCAAAAACTACAAAGCGAGTGGAGAAGATCAAACATTTGCAGAATTGTGGAAATATGCAGCAGAACCAGTAAAGATTTCATTACACCAATGCATAGTGAACATTTGGATCAAAGAAGAACTGCCAGACCATTGGACTACAGCTATAATACATCCATTACTCAAGAAAGGAGAAAAATCAAATCCTGACAACTATCGAGGAATTTCCCTTTTGGATATCACACATAAAATCATGTCACGAATTCTATATAATCGTTGTAAAGGTCAATTAGAACTGGAAATAGGAGAATATCAAGGTGGATTTCGGCCATGGCGAAGCTGCCCTGAACAGATAATCACCTTAAAATTAATAATGGACTACTACAAACGTAGGCAAAAACAGCAAGTCATAACCTTCGTAGACTTTGAAAAAGCTTATGATTGTATACACAGATCTTCATTGCTGAAAATAATAAGGAATTTCGGACTTCATCCCAAATTAATAAAAATTATAAAACTAGCTCTAACAAACACCAAATCTAAAGTAAAATTCAGAGGAGAAATATCTGAACCGTTTACCATTAAAACATGTTTAAGACAAGGAGATGGTTTATCGCCTCTACTTTTCAATTGTGCTTTGGAATATGTAATGAGGGAATGGTACATTGAAAATCCTAGGAGCATAAGAATTGGAACCAAGAAAGATCAAATAGACTTAAATTGCTTGGGATTCGCAGATGGCTTAGCGTTACTGGCTAATAATATTCAAGAAGCCAGAAATCAAATAATAAGCCAACAAAATATAGCACAAAAAATTGGACTTCAGATATCATTTGAAAAGACAGAGATAATGGTAGCAAAGCCACTTGTAATCAATCACATAACAGTAAATAACAAGAAAGTTAAAATAGTGAAGCAATTTAAATACTTAGGAGAAATTATAACTTACAACTTGGATGAGAAACCTGCATGGCAAGAAAGAACTAATAAAATGATAAAAGCCCAAAAATTAACATGGTCTATATATAAAAGAAAATGTCTATCAATCACAACAAAATTAAAACATTACAAGACGGTGGTTCAACCAGAGGTGACATATGGAAGTGAAACTCTTTTTAAAGTTACTCAGAAAAACAGAATCGACAAAATTTTAAAAGTAGAAAGAAGAATAGCTAGAACATGCATAAATAAAAACTATCAGAAAGATGGACAGTGGCGGATAGTACCAAATGAAGTGGTATACAGAGAACTGGAGCCCATCACTGATACTATTCGGAAGAAACAGATTTCTTTTTTTTGTTTCATCATGAGGACACCAGGAACCAGGTTATCTAGAAAAATTGTAGTGAAACTTTGGAATATGAAACAACAAGTAGGATGGATTAAGGAAATTAGAGAAGATATGAAAGAATTAGAAATAACCTTGGATGACATTGCAAAACAAAACAACAAAATTAAAAAACTGAGAGACATAAAAATAAGATTTCAGGCTAAAATAGACAAACGTAATACAGTAAAAAGGGTATTTACAGATGAGGAACGCCTGAGTAGATCAGAGCGAATGAAGAGCTACTGGGCGACTCGGAAAGGAAACTTACTGAAGAAGAGGACCAAGAAATGATTGACTGAAGTGATCCAATGAGGCCGTAAAAGCAGAAGAAGAAGAAGAAGATAAATAAATTAATAAATAAATAAAATAACAAATAAATAAAATAAATCTTTACTTAGTATAAACCAAAGTCACCGATTCTTGGATGTCACAGGTAATCTCCAGAACCACCGGATGGATTTTGATGTGGTTTCACCATTCTGTAAAGGATATCTCGAGGAAGATTTCTGCAGAAAATTATTTATTTATGATCAAAGGAAGCCAAGCAGTAACGATTTTAGTGAAGAAATAAAAAAAATACCCGGCGTCCTTGCGCTTTTGAAGCTTACGCTGGGCAAACCGTTAAAAATATCATTATACTATGAATGTAAGAATTGTTCAGCATAACAAATTCTACAAAAAAAGTCCCGGAGAGCATCTCTATCTTCAATACATCGCCCACTATAAGTGCTTTTACGTTTTCATTTATTCCAACAATCTCCATTCAATTACTGAGACGACAGTTCACAAGCTAACTAGGGGTGAGCCTATCACCCCAGTTACAGCCTTGCTAGCGGTCTAGGAACAGCCAGCTGCAAACTGTCGAGTCGTGTTGAGTTAAGATTTCAGAGAAGAGTGGCTGTGTTTGGAGTTTCCCTGGAAGAGCAACTCGGCCTTTCTTCATTTCGCCTGTGAACTTTTCGTTCCGTAAAATACACAGTCAAGTTAAAATTGGACGGAAAGGGGAATTGTGTTTCATGCTCCTCGGCATTCTTAAATTACGGCTGACAAGAATTCGTTTCACATGCATCTCCATGATAATATAATTAATAGTCCAGTCAGTGATTTTAACCCATCATGCCGAGACGTAAAACGGATATAGGTCGTAGTTCATTGACATCGAAAGAAAAAGCGCTCATCACGTAATGCATTCATAACTATTCCCGGGCGAAGCAAGCAAGCAAACGATGGAATAAATAAATAAATATACAGGTAACAAAATTCAACTAACTAAATAAATAAAATTATTTAAATAAATAATTAAAATAAGTTAATAAATAAATATACTGATAAACAAACAAATGAACATTGTGGGGTTTGAAGCCATTTTTTCAGTGTTGCCTAACATGTAAGTAAACAAGAGTTTAGTGCTTTTCAGTCGGTCAACACGAATGTACCCAAAAGAGCTGGGTTATGCCCTAATACTGAAATCAATTACATGCGATTAATACATACCCTAGGATGACCAGTTTCGATCGTCAAGCGATCATCATCAGATCCATTACACTTAGGCTATAAAATCTATGTTTGAAAATACAGGTGAAAATATTCCACGGTCTTTGATAGTTGTAGACCCACCTCATTCAATAACATACATCGTATCTAAGTTGGCAACACCCCTCATAAACACCCCTCCGCACAGCACATATGAACAGGGGAAAGAAAGGGAAAAACCCGTGTCGTTGAGATAACAGCCCCTCTCAATCGACCACACCTGGAGTTACAGTGAACACGAAAACTGCGCGCAGCTCCAGCAAGGAAGACTACCAGATAAGTAGTAGCCTGTAATATTACAGTTTAACCATAGTTGATTTTTACAACCATATAATCACTCCAAATATACAAACTCCGGATATCTATCACCATTTAGCATTTCACCTAACATCATATATACTGCATTTAGCATACACCGACAGTTGCAGTACCAATACTGCAACTAAATAATTGTACATATTGTAAATATTTTCACCTGTATTTTCAAACATAGATTTTATATCCTAAGTGTAATGGATCTGATGATGATCGCTTGACGATCGAAACTGGTCATCTTAGTGTATTTATTAATCTCATGTAATTTATTTCAGGATTAGAGCATAACCCAGCTCTTTTGGGTACATTCGTGTTGACCGACTATTTATTTATTTATTTAGCGTATGATGAATACAATATTATATACAATATTATGTACAATATATACAGTACAACTACCATCTCAAGTTCATAACTAGAGTTCCATGTTTAAAGTTGAGAGCCAGAGAAGGGCTTCGCTTGAGACACAGTGTAAGTCTTCTATAGAGCCTCTGTATGCACGTAAAGGACACTCGAATGTAATGTGGTCCACTGTCTGTTCCTCTTCTCCGCAGTCACATTGAGGTGATGCCTTCCATCCCCATTTGAAGAGAGTGGCTCCACATCTACCTTGGCCGGTCCTAATACGGTTTAGCGTCCTCCACTGTCGTCTGGGAAAGGAAAATCCATCAGGGCACTTGCAGGGGTTCTTAATGATGTGATGATTTGGTAACGAGGACTGAAAAGCACTAAACTCTTGCAAACAAATGAATTAATAAATTGATTGTGAATAACGCTACCTCACGTACGATATCGCCACTGAGTACGATTCGTTTCATTTGATATAGTGGAACCGTACAGTAATCCCGGTGCTCCGTTACCATTTCGGCAATTATCTGGAGGATTAGAATCTTGCAACTCAAAGCGTGGGCTGATAGGGTTCAGGGTGCGCGACCACCTACACTTCCCACACAAACAAGTACTTCTGCTACTTTTTAAAGGTTCCAACAGTGTATATTTACCTTGTCTCCCACATACGCTGTTAGCCTCTTACAATGATGATATGAAAATGCATCGACAATATTAGTCCAGTAAACTAGCATGTATATACTGCGGGAATTGTTGGGAAAAACTGACACTAAAGAGAAGTACTCACGAACTAGGGCACATGCCGTTAAGACCTCACATATTTTCTCTTGATTGAGGTCGTTACTCAAATGTCCACGTGACCTTTTTACGTCATCTGGTGACACTAGCTTAGAGATGATCGATAGTGTGTGAATATTGTTCAGTTGCCAGTTTTTATTACAGTGGTTTATCGATCGTCAGAGAGTAGACATGCAGGGCTTGCCAAACAATCTTCATTAGCCCACCACGAAATACGGGAAGATACAGGTAGAGCCCTGAGCGGATAAACAAAACGTTATCCGCATCCGCCCCGCATCCGCCCAACTGTTATCCACATCCGCCCCGCATCCGCCCAACTGTTATCCACATCCGCCCTGCATCCGCACGACTGTTGTCCGCATCCGCCCCGCATCCGCCCAACTGTTATCCGCATTCGCCCCGCATCCCCAAGACTTTTTTCCGTATTCCCACGTTTGTTATCCCGATCTATCTATTATTTCAGTTGTATAGATCCCTTCTGCGACGCTCACAAGCGACCGATCGTGACAATGAGCATTCAAATGAATGAGAATAGACATTAGCAGTAACGAATTGCACTCTAATTTCATAAATATGTATAATTTCTTTAAAAAAATGTACGAAGTGTGCACTTTGCAGGTACTGCTGCTGTAGGAAAATACGCTCCATAATTGCTGTCCACATTCACATTTTGACCCCTATGACGCCTGCTTTTAACATTCTGAGGCCTTTCCTTTATCATTTTGCATGGATTACAGAAACAGTAAATCAAAGGAATGAGGAGACTACTCAAATCGTATAAATTCATAAATATGGAATAATAATAATAATAATGTTATTGGTTTTACGTCCCTTTTAACTACACTGGCTTTTAGAGACGCCGGGGTGCGGGAATTTTGCCCCGAAGGGGATCATTAACGTGCCAGTAAATCTACTGACACGGCTCCCTCGCATTTGCGCACCCTCAAATGCCAGCTGACTGCGCCAGGTTTCGAACCTGCAACCTTGGGCTCAGCAAGCGAGAACGTTACCCCTGAGCCACGCAGCCAGACAAAATATGGAATAACCGGTGATCCAATTTTCAGTGATTGCCTACTTAAGTTAGGGAAAGAAGAACTTGGAATTCTAACAGAAATGTAAATAGTGTTCTATACTCATTTGGTTGAAATAAAAACATAACAACCTTTCTCCTTAAGTGTCTCATTATTAACTTATTGGGGAAAGTGTGGTTTATGAACATGCGAGATTTCTCGCACGGGTCCGCTAGTATTATTTTTAATTAGATAAAACATAAATTATTAAAGCAACATTTTTAGACATTTGAGGAAAAAGTTTTTCCATAAGGCTTTTAATTTCCATATGAGTGTTATAATTACCATTATAGGCGAGTTGCATACGACTGTTTATGTTCGACGATAATTATAACTATTTTATGTTCGAACATAAATATTCATAAATATCTGTCGAGATTTCGCCAGTTATATGTCCTGAACAGAGCGCAAGGGAAGCAGAGAATACCTTGTATTTGACGATGGCCTCCTGGAATACCTCACTATGACACTCGCCATGCAGTGAAATTTAAAATAGGGGACCATGGAAGTGAGCGCGGGTGCGATGCTGTCCTCACCTAATTGAATTGGTCAAACAACTGTTTCTTGAGCTCTGATTGGTGGGAGAAACTGTATCATAATGAAAAATTGTACTGTAATGAACCTCATTATAGTACAGTTTTCTGACATATAATATTTACATTTCACCAGGGTCGAACATAAACGAATGTTATACAGCCAGAGATTAATAACATAATTTGAATGAGATTAGCTTAAATCATCATCTTACATTTGTTATGAAAGAAACATAATGGAAAAATATGATGTGACATAAAAACATCTGGGTCCTAGTATTAAGCCTAAACAAGTTCGGATTGTATTCTAAAAACTATCCGCAAATTTTCTCCACACATTATCCGCAGTTATTCCGCTATCCACACAGCCTTGCAAACTATATCCACATGGCGAAAAATTTTGCGGATATCCGCGCAGTGCTTTAGATACAGGGGAGAGTAATCTACAGTGATGTCCTTCTCTATAGAACGGAACCTCGCCGGGGCCGTGTGACGGTTGGAGAGCGATTAGTTACCGCCAGAAGACTAGCATCTACCGATTACACAAGAGGGGTCCGGGAAGCACCGGATGCTGTCATGTCATTGATTACATACAGAGCTGGCAAGATACCTTAATTGAGAGAGTTAAGACTTGTGGTGAAGCACTGTAGCCTATCTCGTATCCCGTGAACATGGTTAGGTATGGAACAAAACATCGAATTTTCCTAGTAAAAACGTATCTTCTCAACATGAAATCTTACAGCAAATGTCTTCGTAAGTTTCAGCGCCATGCGATGTTTACTTGTGGGGGAACCTCAAACAAAAGGTATACAGAAACAGGCTTTCGAGAACGAAATAACTGCACTGGTACGAAATATCAGAGTGAGGATGAATTACAGCGAGCGTACCAAAACTTCCTACGTTGTTGCAATGTGTGTTTAGATAAATGAAGAACAGCATTTGTAGCAACTACCCTGAAATTCATGTAAGTAATGATAATAATAATATCATATGGCCTCGGGTGCCGGGTGCAAGCTTTGTAATTTGACACCCAGAGGGTAGCTTGCATGTCGAATTTCGTTGTTCCTTGAATCACTACGAAAGTCAAGGAGGTTAGATATCTAAGCTCCTTGAACACTATAGCGCTTTCTAGAAGAGAAATGAGGAACTTTGTGTTGGCGAAAACTCCCGAGATTAATTTTGCCATTATGAACACGGCCTACTGAATTCAAATGGGTTCTTTGACATGCCAACATCGTATGACATGCGTGTCGTATTTTTGCCGCCTTTCAAAAATCACTTACCACGGCCAGGAGAGAACCCGCAATCTTGAGGTTGGTAGACCGACACGCTATCCACTCACCCACAGTGGGAAGCTTAAGTAATGATGATTATTAAATACGTTAAAAAGTGTAAATGTGTTGTTGGGCGCTACGCTGCTGCTAGCACCTTGCTCGACAGGTGGCTAGCCACACTGGCCCACCGCCACGCGGCGCCTGTGAGGTTCCGTTCTATAGAGACGGATTTCACTGTACTGTATATACAAGCAGGACAACAGGTGCAAGAGATTACTGGGCGTAACTTCAGAAGCAAGCTTACCGGTACCAATAATGCTCTATCCCACCTAACTACAGCAGAATGGCGATAAACACATCGTGCTATCCCCTGCTGTTGTTGCACGACATTACAGCGAAGAGACAATCACGATTCAACAGTAAGTACTTGAGGTAACCTTTGGAAGTTACTACTGTATTAGCAAATACCACATAGACCAGTCATGGGCAAAGTAAGGCCCGTGGACCCAGTGTGGCCTTGAGCTAGTCTAATCCGGCCCGTGATATGGTTTCGAATTATACTATCTACAATTACACTTATAGGGTTACCACATAGAAAATAATATTTCAATGCACATGCGCACCAAAGTAGGAAAGAGTGTTTCTATCCCTCTTGTCTGTCCACTGCTAGTCTTTTTTCTGCGCATGTGCGTCAGATAGGGGAAGTGTCTCTCTCTCTTTCTCGCTGCTACTGGTTTCCTTGTCATTGTCGTTGGACCTAGTGAAGTCGTGTATGGAGGGGGAAGCTCTTCAGCAGCAACGTACGGTGAGTCCCGCCTCCAACATTCTTTTCTGCGTGGTACCCCTATAGGTCATATTTCCTGTTCCGTGTACCTAGAGGTGAACAACTATTTCAATCTCATTGTGTTTTTTCGTTTTGTGTAATATATTTTTGTGCGAAAAATTTCCACGACGAATGTGAATAAAGATTTCAGAACTTCAAAGTTATTGAACAGGACTTGGACGTTTTCAACATGACATTCAATGTTGACTGTGAAACAGTAAAATCAGAGTTGCAGCTAGAACAATGTAACAACGAATTTAAGCAACTATTCCTCAACGTTTCGAAAATTCAGTTCTACAAGGCCATATCGAAATCAAGCTTTCCAAACTTGAAATGCACAACAGATAACTGCCATGTTCGCATCTTACTTTATCTCTGAACAGGTGTTTTCTACAATGAAACTTCGCAAAAATAGCGACATAAATAGATTGACAGCCCACAATATAGCTGCACTACTAAGAATCAGCTCATCCCAGTTTCAACCAGACTATGAAAAACTGTTAGAAGCACAGTCACAGTTTCACTTGTCACATTTGCCCATTCAAATATTTAAATTTCGCGTCACCGCCATGTTGGTTTTGTGCTCACCAGGTTATTGAATGATCCATAGGTGAACGTATGTTAATATCAACATACAATATTTCAGTTTGATTGCTGTAATAGATACGTAGATATTGAGAACCGTCTAAATATTTCGGATGGTCACCATGTTGGATTATTATACGTATGTGTGTGCCATAGAGTTATGTACCATTAGATGAAGATTATTGCGTAGGTTCATTATTCAAACGTTCACTTCGATCGCATGATTAGGACACAAACTTAATTTTAAAATTTCGTACAGGTGCCATATTGGGATATCAGAACAATTGAGTTTAATTGGATGTCAGTAGATTAAATTTTATATGAGTACTTACCGTACCAAGTTACACTGCGCTCGGATGGTTAAATGGCGAGAAAAGTCTATATAAATGTTTCAAAGTCACTTGGCAGCCATGTTCGTTTTGTACTTAACAGGTTTATGAAAGTTACATAGATGCAGTTTTAGTAGTAGGCCTACGCTTTATCATTGTACAACATTTCTGGGCGATATCTGTCACTGTTGCGGATACTGTATATAGAATGCCAGTGAAATATTTCGCACCGCCGCCATGTTGGATTGGTGAAAAACATTAAAATTTGAACGGCACGGTCGAGGTCGGACAAGGTTGTAGTATGCACTTGCCGAGTTTCAACGAAACCAGCCGTTTATATTTTATTAAGGGGACACACACACACACTCACGGACATAAGGTGATCTTATAAGACTATTTTTTTCATATATGAAAATAGGCTAAAAAGAACTATTCTGTGTTGCTCATGTTTGCATAATGAAATAAATACCCAGAAACAAATTGTTTGCTATAAAATAGGGCGCAGTAATATACTACACTTTCTGTGCTACAATCTCGCACCATCCATAGTTTGAGAAACCTTGACCCCCTAGCAGTGACCAATATGAACAAATATTATGTCGTTGTTCCTGCGAGCGCAAGCGGTGCAATTTTCTCAGAGTGAGGTCAGACAATAATATTATTGATGAAGTTGTCAGCCCACGCGGACCATTCACTCTGGCCTTGTCCACGACTAGCAAGATGCTATCTGGGCGTCAACATGGACAGGAAGCTCTGCCCCACGACACTGGTTCGCACATACCCACATGAGCAGCGCGATCATCACCAAAATATTTTTCGTTTTTCGTAGTCAGTTTACCCTCCAGGTAGGCTTTTCCCACGGACCCAGCGAGGGATCCCATCTTTACCGCCTCTACGGACAGTGTCCTGGAGCTTGACATCGAAACGGGGGAGACAACTGGGGAGGTGGGACTAGCGTCTCGCCTAGGCGGCCTCACCTGCAAAGCAAACAGGGGGCCTCATGAGGGATGGGACGGGATGGGAAAAATGGGAGGTAATGGTCCACCGAGGTCTCTGGCAGTAAGCTAATACTGTATTGAACATCGTATCCCATGTGAAAGGGAAATCCTCATCTTGGGTAAAGGTTATACAGATGGACAGCTTTCTAGCTCGAGGTTATGTTGCAGGCATGATGAGAAGCCCGGAACTACAATGTAATAGTGTATTACATTAGCGCCAACGGGTCACTGAACCCAATATGTTCCGCTGTAAGCTGTGGACTTGTCGAGATTCTCCGTTGTTGCGTGCTTCATTTATTAGGCTCTTACCGCTGTGGCCGTGGGTGTGTGTACAATTTGTCTGATAACCTGTGTTACTGCCGATTTTGTATAAGGGTGTGTATTTGTAACTAGGGCTAGTATTTGGAAAGATGCGACCATGCGTCTGTGTCCTTTGCGTGCATACGCTTGGACTGGAAGTGGAAAACGACCTCTAGGATGCCTGAGGTGGGAATTAAGACCCACCAGTTCTCAGTGTTGCCTCATGAGGCTCTGTGTAGCCCATTCCAACCCTCAAACCAGAACCGGGAACCAAACTCGAACCCACTGCACCACGAGGTGGTCGAGATTCTTCCTATTTAACTTTTTATTATTATTATTGATTTTGATAATAATAATAATAATGTTAGTAAGTTTAAGATAATGAGGAGATCGACTGAAGTCGATCCTAGGGGTACAAATAAGGTATTAAGCCTTAGAGGTTGCCTCAAGATGTGTTCTGGCTCTTATTTTACAGCTTTGTGGCAAACCTCCTCATTTCTTCGGGCTTGGGACCGGCAACAGCAACCACTGAGCTACTCAATCCACCCAGTGGCTACTTCAGACCATCCAAGAACTATCACCAACAAAACCTAGTCAGAAGATCGCAAGAGAAGCCACAGCGAGAAGATGAAGAGATTTTGGGAGACGAGAAAGGCAATGCCATCAGCTAAATAAGTTCAATCGAGCTCCTTGATCAGGCATGACGAAGAAAGAAAGAAAGAAAGAAAGAAAGAAATTGTTTTTACGTCCCTTTTAACTACTCGGGCTTTTTGAGACTCCCGGGTGCCGGACTTTTGCCCCAAAGGGCCAGTAAATCTACTTACACGACTCCCTCGCATTTCCGCACCCTCAAATGCTAACTGACTGCGCCAGGATTCGATCCTGCAACCTTGGGCAGATCAAGCGAGAACGTTACCGCTGAGCCACGCAGCCAGCCTATTGAGTTTGAGAGAGTAAGCAGGTTAGAACAAATAAGCTAGTAGTTTTACGTGGCTTTCAATCTCGCAACCATAAACCACTCCGGCCTCCTTTTAGCGTGGAATCCGAACCACAATTTTAACAAGCTCATGCTGAATATGTTAGAAGAATCATTTAACGTAGACAAAAGCTTGCTAAGAGACAGTAAAAAGCCAGGCCAAGTCACAAAAGTGTCATTTATTTAAAAATAATTTAATAAATAAAATATCAATAAAACCTGTTATTATATATGAATTGCAGCCAATGGCCATAACTGGGTATTTTAATTGAACACCCGAGGGCTTCCAACAAGTTCAATTTCAAGTAGTTCCAACTTTGGCTACTGTCACTAACACCTTGCGGCGAACGTTGGAACTTGATAGAGCGTTTCTACCTTCCCAAATATAACCTACAAATTATGCTACACACTGGTTGGTTAGTTCCTCAGTTTAGGGACTGCGACAACGCGGTCATGTAGCCCCGTGTACTTTGGGTATGTGTAGAATTTGTCTGATAACCGGTGTTAATTGTGATGGCTGTATTAGTGTGTTATCTGTGATTCAGGTAAGGTCTGCAGGCGATCAATTTTTCAAGTAGTTCCTACTTTTGATACCAAATGATACCGTCCACGACACCTAGCTGAGGACTTGGCTACTATATGCCATCACACCCAGCACCTGGCAGCGAATGTTGGAACTAATATAGCGTTATCAAACTATCCTACAAATTTTAGCTTCCACAAGTGAAGTTAGTAGAAGGTTCTTTTTCATGCCATAAATCTATGACATGGGACCGCCGGCTTTACTTCCCTCCAAAGGAAAGCATACTGAGGGATTTTTAACGCTCTTAAAAATCCCAACGTCTACGGCCGGGTTTGAACCCGCGATCTTGGGCATAGAAGCTTAGCATCCTACCAACTACGCCACCGAAGTCACCTCGCTACACACTACCAATTGCAGTGGTAGGTTCTTTTACATGCCATAAATCTATGATATGGGCCTGCCGGCTTTACTTCCCCTCCGAAGAAAGGCATTGTTATAATCTACAGTGAAACCTCTCTAAAAGACCACCCCTCTTAAAGACCGATTTTTCTTGGAACCGATTTAAAACCTCATAAGGTCAATGTATTTGTTACCGCTATTTAAGGACCACCCCTCTCCCCGACCAAAGACCAGGCATTTTCTCAGTCTGACCTCTTTCAAAATACCACTTCCAGTCTGCCTTCCCATTGGAGATGGCGATGAGGGTGATGAAGTAAACAATGGTTCTGTTGGCACAGAACTGCATCAGCATACAATGTCATTAGAAAAAGTGTTATGTAACGTATAAAAAATACAGAAAACGGCTCTCCTAGAAGATTGTTCGAACCCTGAACAAATTAATGCACTTTCGAACTCACTCAAAGATATTCTAGATAGAAATTGTAAAAAAAAAAAAAAAAAAAAAAGTGCTTATCTGAAACAGAGATCAATTCGTGACTTTTCTAAACGACAGAGCTCAGAAAATAACTAATTGTAATTAATCTGTACTAAATGTGAACCAAGGCAGATAAATTGTAATCGAGTATGTGTTCCAACTGTACTTTATTAATTACTAGCAACCCGACCTGGCTTCGCCCGGGAACAGTTATGAATGCATTACGTGATAAGCAGTTTTTTTTTTTCAATGTCAATGAACAACGACCAATATCCGTTTTACGACTCGGCATGATGGGTGAAAATCACTCACTGGACTATTAATTATATTATCATGAAGATGCATGTGCAACATATTCTTGTCAGACGTAATTTAAGAATGGCGAGGTGCATGAAAAACAAATCCCCCTTCCGTCCAATCTTAAATTGACTGTGAATTTTTCGGAACGAAAGTTTCTCAGGCGAAATGAAGAAAAGCCGAGTTGCACTTCCAGGGAAATCCAAACACTACCACTCTTGTCTAAATTATTTAACTCAACACGACTCGACAGTTTGCTGCTGGCTGTATCTGGGGCAATAAGCTCGTCCGCTAGCTATGCTGTAAGTGGGGTGATAAACTCGCCATTAGCTAGCTCGTTAACTGTCGCCTCAGTAACTGAATGGAGATTGTTGGAAGAAATGAAAACGTAAAAACACTTATAGTAGGCGATGTATTGAAGATAGAGATATGCTCTACCGGGCTTTTTTAAGAACTTTTCATGCTGAACAATTCTTACACTCATAGTATATAGATATGCTTAACGGCTTGCCCAGCGTAACCTTAAAAAGCGCACGGACGCCAGTTTTTTTTCGATCTTTTCACTGAAATCGTTAGTGCTTGACTTCCTTTGCTCATAAATAAATTATTTTCTACAGAAACCTCTCGAGATATCCTTTACAGAATGGTAAAAACTGCATCAAAATCCATTCAGTGGTTCTCGAGATTACCCGTGACATCCAAGTATCGAGGACTTTGGCGTATAATCTCTACTTAGTATAAAACAATCAGTATAATTTAATGTAGTATAATCTCCCTTCCGTCCTATCTTTAATTGACTGTGAATTTTGCGGAACGAAAAGTTCACAGGCGAAATGAGAGTTGCACTTACAGGGAATGGCGAGGTGAATGAAACTCAAATCTCTCTTCCGTCCAATCTTAACTTGACTGTGTTTCACAGGCGAAATGAAGAAAACCCGAGTTGCACTTCCAGGGAAACTTCAAACACAACCACCCTTCTCAAAAGTCTTAACTCAACACGACTCAACGGTTTGCTGCTGGCTGTATCTGGGGCAATAGTTTCGCCCGCTAGCCAGGCTGTAACAGGGATGATAGACTCGCCCTTAGCTAGCTCGTAAACTGTCACCTCAGTAGTTGAATGGACACGGTTGGAAGAAATTAAAACGTAAAAACACTTACAGTGGGCGATGTATTGAAGATAGACATATGCTCTCCGGGACTTTTTTGTAGAACTTTTCATGCTGAACAATTCTTACACTCATAGTATTTAGATATTTTTAACGGTTTGCCCAGCTTAAGCTTACAAAGCACTCGGACGCCAGATTTTTTTTCAACTTTTCCACTGAAATTGTTGCTGCTCGGCTTCCTTCGATCATAAATAAATTATTTTCTACAGAAATCATCCTTGAGATATCCTTTACAGAATGGTAAAATTCACATCAAAATCCATCCAGTGGTTCTCGAGTTTACCCGTAACATCCAAGAATCGGGGACTTTGTATTATACTAAGTAGAGATGCAGTATTAAATTATTTTTATGCCTACCCCAATTAAGAGACCACCCCTCTAAAAGACCAGTTTTCCATGGAACCGTCACTGGTCTCTTAATAGAGGTTTCACTGTAAAATAAAGACGCGACCGGGACGAGAACCTAGGTTTCTAAAGCAGATATGTCACACACGAGTGGAAGCCGCCACTGCGCTAAAAGTGTTGAGAATATGGTTTAGCCAACCTGTGTGAACAAGCCCAGTGACCTGCTTCACAGGAGGGCATGGTGACCTCCCTCCAAGGCGAACGGGGCTCCATTACTGGGTAACACAAATGCTATAATACCACGCCCCGTGGTTCGTAATCCACGTTAAAACGAGGTCCTGGGCTTGTGGTCACGAGTTTGAGAGCCATGCTTACTTTGTTGCACCTGATTCACTCGTATTCTCTTTAAACTCGATAATAATAATTGTATGTCTACCCCCTTATTATTCCCCTGTACCAACGAGGTCAGGGATGAGATGCCATGGAAGGCTACGTGGCAGAAGGAGAGGGGTTCGTCCCTGTTGGTATCGAATCGTCTGCACACTCGCACAGATCTAACCTCATAGACACAGGCGAGTGTACACAGACGATATACACGCACGCGAGTACGACTAATGGGTTTGAGACCACCATGACCCTTAGCCAGCAATATGCAAAACTTGTTTTGATGTGTGTAGTAAGCCCGGCGACTGTCATGAGGAACTGGAAGACCTTCACCAGTAGCCGATGATCTCATAAATGTACACAATGAGGCCAACCCAAGGACCTGAAAACTCCCGAAATTACAGTATTGGCCACAACATTTATACGAAGGTGGATCAAGAAATAAGTTGCACTTCCCAGTTATGGCCATTTATTACATCACCTACACAACAGCAACACGCCTATAACGACATACAATGTAACGACACTTTTCCACATAGTTTCCAAGAGAGTCCAAACATTTCTGCGAACGCACAACCAACTTGTCGATGCCGGATGCATAGAAAGTTCCTCCAGCGTTCTGCAACCACACGGAGACAGTGGCCATCACCTCCTCATCGGTCTGGAAACGTCGACCACCGAACTCACAAGAGACAACGTTTCCAAACTTCCCTGGCATTTTTGCAACGCTATGCCGCAGACGGCAACGGGTTTCTGCGTCGAATCGTCACAGGCGATGAAACGTGGGTCCACCACTTCACCCCCCGAAACGAAGAGGACATCAATGGAATGGGTGCAACCCTCATCACCACAACGAAAGAAGGCCAAGGTCCAACCTTCAGCCGGTAAGGTTATGGTGACAGTGTTCTTTGACATGGAGGGTTTGCTGCACGTGGAATTCATGCCGAAAGGAACGACGATCAACGCGGCGTCGTATTGTCAAACGTTGCACCGGTTGCGTAAAGCGATTACAGAGAAGCGCCGGTGTGATTTTGTTGCACGATAACGCAACACCTCACAAGGGCCGCCGAACGAGCGAACTGCTGCAGCGTTTCAAGTTGGAGGTCTGGCATCATCCACCCTACAGTCCCGACCTAACGCCATGTGACTTTCATCTGTTCGGTAAGCTCAAAACGGAGTTCGGTGGTCGACGTTTCCAGACCGATGAGGAGGTGAAGGCCACTGTCTCCGTGTGGTTGCAGAACGCTTGAGGAACTTTCTATGCATCCGGCATCGACAAGTTGGTTGTGCGTTCGCAGAAATGTTTGGAGTCTCTTGGAAACTATGTGGAAAAGTGACGTTACATTGTATGTCGTTATAAGCGTGTTGCTGTTGTATAAGTGGTGTAATAAATGGCCATAACTGGAAAGTGCAACTTATTTTTGGATCTGTCCTCGTAATAGAGCCATCCTTACTTTCGACTTGAAGTGTCAGTCCTATGCTACAGCTATCTAGCGGTCAGAAGTGAAATCACTTTAACTAGCCAATCACAGGCAGTCATTCAAATCGTGATCGAAACTAGATTTGTCGTGATATATCGATTTGAATGGCTGCTTGTGATTGGCTTGTTAAAGTGATTTCATTTCTGGCCGCTAGATAGCTGTAGTGTAGCACTGAAACGTCAAGTCGGAAGTAAGGACGGCACTACTATAGTAAGTCCCAGCGGCTTCGGTGACGTAGTTGGCAGCATGCTGAGCTTCTATGCCCAAGATCGTGGGTTCAAACCCGGCCGAAGTCGTCGGATGTTTGAAGAGCGAATGCCTTCATTCGGAGGGGAAGTAAAGCCGGCGGTCCCATGTCATAGATTTATGGCATGATAAAGAACCTTCCACTAATTACACCTGTGTGAAGCTAAATTATAGGTTAAAATTGAAACGCTCTTAGGTTCCAACGTTCGTCACCAGGAGCCAACTGTGGTGGCGTCTAGTAACCAAGTTCAGAACTAGTAGTCGTTGACGGTGGCGTTTGGCGGCAAAACTAGGATTCTAAACACACCCAAAGCACATGGGGCTACATGAGCGCGTTGTGCCAGCCCCTAAACTAAGGAACCAACCAACCAACCAACCAACCATAGTAAGTCCCGCGACTGCATTGGTGTGCTGCAAGTCCGGAGAGCGATGGTTCAAATCCCGGCCAACCTGAGTGTGGCCCGTCACTTCCTCGAGGCACTTCAACTCCTGGGGTGCATACTCCCTAAACATTTCTGCTAGAGTCACCATAAAAACACGGGTTGTTGGACACAACTAAGTGCCCGGGCCTGATAGCCAAGATACTCCAAACTCCTAAAATGAACTAACGTACGGTATTCATTTAGTGCAGTCTGGCTACACAGCGTTATTCCATGTGGGATATGCTCCTAAAAACAACTTATTTGGAAACGTATTGATGCTGATGATGATAATTGTTGTTTTAAGGGGCCTAACATCTAGGTTATCGGCCCCTAATGATTTGGGTGATAGTAAGAGATGAGATGAGAATGAAAACTATAGCTAATACAGGCTTACAAATTAGAAGAAGAAATGGTAAACAAATAAAGGATAAGGCAAATAAAGGACAGGAAGAAAAGAAATGCTCTCAACCCTCGAAGAATGAGGATTGACGGACTTGGAAGGAAGGAGAGCCATGAATGGCAGGTAGGAAAGGGAAAGAAAGAAAGAAAGAGGAGAAGTCCTGCCCCGAGGTATGAGGAAAAAAAGGGGACAAAACGGACCCAGCTCAGAAATCACTCGGGGTCGCCAACTCCCAAACTCACCAGCCGTGAGTCCTTGAGCGTGTAGCAATATCCAGGGGGCACCAGAAGTGGTGGGGCTACATACACCCTGCCTCCTTGAGGGCATTGAGCAGAAGGCAGGAGATAACAAGAAAATGAAAAGAAGGGATCAGGAAGGATGAGAAAAGGGCCAATTAAGGCGGGAAAGAAAGAGACTCCCTAGGCCTCGGATACCCTAATACCGTCGGGATTGGAAGAGAACAAGATTTGACCAAGAGAGGGAGATCGACAGGAAAGAAGACGGAGAGGAGCCCGCCACAAGTAAATGGAAGCAATGCCGTACTCAGCTGGGGTCCCGTGGTCGCCAACCCACGTGCCACTAAATGCGGGGGGTATTTGAAAACGAACCGACTGGGGAAACAATAGTGGGATGGATCAGCTGCCATCAAAATTAATATTCATGCTGAGAAGTCTGCAGCCTGTGAGCGGCGGAATTTCAACAGAATCGTTTATTTTTTTTATGAGCTACTCCCACACAATCAGACGATCGATTCTGTTGGAGAACTGGCCAATACAAGAGGTGTTGGGTCCTACCAAGGTCTCACAAATGTCAGACCACAAGCAAATACCAAACACCTATCATAACGAGTTGAACCGTTCACTTATATCTTATCTTGCGTAAGTTCTGAACACTAAAGCAGAAAACAACACAAATCAAAAATTAAAACAAAAGCGGAAACAACAAAGCAAAAATAAAAACAAAAGCGGAAACAACAGAAAGCAAAAATAAAAACATAAACAGAAAACAACAAAGCAAAAATAAAAACAAAAGCGGAAAACTAAATATCTTTCCTGGGTCTCTTTGATCTACTGGACAAACAAACAAAAAAAGCAAGAAATAAACAAACAAAAAAAAACAAATACAAAAAAGTACATCTAAAGCAAAAAACCGAGAGCAAAAACAAAATTAATAAATCAAACGCAAAAAATAAATGAAACCAAAATCAAAAACAAATCCAGAAAAAAAATGTAAACAAAAACGAAAAGTGTTTGTCTTGAGTCTGTGTGATTGTGTGTGCTTACTCCTGTTTGGGGAGTGTGTTGCGTGTGGGTGTCACGGTCGTGTTCATGCTCACCTCAATGAGTGGCCCAATTAATGGTACGACAAAACATCATAGAGCCACCTCTGCACACCCACACACCAGGGGCGCATATACAATTCTTTTTCGGGGGGGGGGGGGGGGGCTGACTATCCTGGAAAATTGTGAGTATTCTCAGGGGATTGTCACCGCAAAATACCCAGACATATGAACCAATATCTTAGAGCATATAACTATGTGTAATTATTTTAGATAAGATTCAAAGTTTATATAGCCTATAATTATTACTGGCAAAACCAAAAAAAGTTGTGAAATACAACACAACACACAAATAAAATTTTATACAAAATTAATTTTATATTAAGGCCTATGGAGTATGAATGGCAAATATGTAAATATTTGTCAATTTACTAAGCAGAAAGGTAAACAGTTTTTTTTTTACAAGTTGATAACTTAATTTATTTCTCAAAAGTACCGTACTGTGGAATTGACAGTTTTGCCTCTCAAGGCTGAGTTTACCCCGTTCCAACCCTCCGACTAGAATTAAAATTTCTTGGCAGAGCCGGGAATCGAATTCGGACCTCCGGGGCGGCAGCCAAGAATGCTAGCCACTACACCACGAGTTAGTCTAATTTCAATCTTAATATTGTTTATAACTTAGCCAATAAGTTAAGATTAGGGTACAACCAAATTTACAATTATTTTATGCTCTTACCAAAGCAACACTTTCTGAATTTTTACTGGCCTTTTTCGGGGGGGGGGGGATGGAGGCCCCTCAGCACCCCCCTTATATACGCCCCTGCCACACTCCAACCGTTAAACGTCTCGTAGCGCCGTCGAAACACTCGACACCTTGCATCATTTGAAACAGTGGCGATGGTGCAAATAATTAGTTGTGTGTTTAACTCATCCCCCTCCAAACAATAACAATATTTAGAAAAGTAATTTATAGAAACATTCAAGAAGCTCTCCATTGAGTTTTCCATAGTGCACAAACACGCAAATAAACGCAACACATTTCCTCGTTTGCTTTGAGCGATTCCTTCTTAATGGTACCGCTGCTTCCTCCTCCCACGTTCTCAGTTCGTGTGACCAGTGCTGCCTCTCTGTGGGATTCGAGCCTGTGATGTTCGGACTTGCTGCAGTGGTGCATGATTTTAACGAACAGGGCTACGCCACGGTCTGACGTAATGGCAAAAGCTACGAAGCGCTAAAACGAACGTTGTTCAGCTATGTTTGGCGATGTTCGCACTCCTGGTAGCTATTGTCTGAACTAGACATCTATTGTTTTACCATCACATCCTTCCCTATATTATTCTGCTAAGGTCCCACTCCAATTTTGTACCGAAAATAAGGTCCCATTAACACCAACCTACACATATGGAGTACCTACAGGTTCAGCATAACCCAATGCGTAAGCGAAACGCACTCACTTACTCTTTAAATGCCTCACAATTAAATAAATACCTTTAAACATGTATATTTACAATGAAATAATGAAAGAATGCAACAGGGTAACCATGGTAACAGAAAAGGCCCTTAAATTAACAGTGTCTGTGATATTCCCAGAAAACTAACTTCGCTCTGATATACCTATGAAGGAATGACAACCCCTAACCACTGCACCAGTAGCTGAATTGATAAAGTCTGATTATTCATACCAAGGATAAATCAGTCATAGCATTCATGATTGAGATTTTGCTAAGTGTACTCTTTACAACTAGAATATTCGCGGGCGAAGCCGCGACGGGTAATGCTAGTATATATTATTTCAGTAGTATAGATCCCTCCTGCGGCACTCACAAGCGACCGATCGTGAAAATGAGCATTCAAATGAAAGAGAATAGACATTAGCAGTGACGAATTGCACTCTATTCCATAAATATTAATAGTTTTTTTAAAAATGACTTTAAAAAATGTACGAAGCATGCGATTTGTAGATACAGTGTATCTATGAAAATACGCTCCATAATTTCTGTCTACTTCACAATTTGGCCGCTGTGACGCCCGTTTCTTGTCATTTTAACATTATAAGGTCTTTCCTTTATCATTTTGCATGGATTTCGGAAACAGTAAATCAAAGGAATGAGTACTCATATCGTATAATTTAATAAATAACGAATAACCGGTAAGTGTTACAGTACACTTAGCACACAAATGACATTATCAGTGACAAATTGCATTCAATTCTGAAATATCAATATTTGTAAGAAGTGTTCGATTTGCAAAACCTATTGGGGAAAGTTGGGCATATGAACATGTGAGATGTCTCGCACGGGTCCGCGAGTCTTATCTTATTATCTAAATAGTACAGGAAAAATCTTGCATTTCTTGAAAAGTCAACGAAAATATATTTATTTGTTTATAAAGTGCTTTTAAACTAATAAACAAGACGATGGCCCCTGGAAGAACTGTGTCGCGTACAGCCCGCAGAGCACTAGAGCCAGGCGGGTAGTCTGTACACATGGGGCGCACACAACCCATTATGCTAGAGTTGTCGCACGGGTCTGCTATTAGCTTCTTATAAGGCTGACTTCGCCCTTGACAACGTTTTCCTAAATACACACATCAAAAAAAGTTTTGCATCACCTCGGTTCCAAGAGTTCCGGAACCTTTAAATACAAAGGGAATAGAGATCAACACAAACAACATTTCAGCTCGTTTTATTGCTCATGAGACCCACACATTGCATGTTGTACCATCATACAGCTAGACTTTCAGCATTTGTGGTCCAGATTGCAGTACACACCACTACCTCTAATACCCAGTAGCACGTCCTCTTGCATTGATGCATGCCTGTATTCGTCGTGGCATACTATCCACAAGTTCATCAAGACACTGTTGGTCCAAATTGTCCCACTCCTCAACGACAATTCGGCGTAAATCTCTCAGAGTGGTTGGTGGGTCAAGACGTCCATAAACAGCCCTTTTCAACATATCCCAGGCATGTTCGATAGGGTTCATGTCTGGCGAACATGCTGGCCACTGTAGTCGAGCGATGTCGTTATCTTGAAGGAACGCATTCACAAGATGTGCACGATGAGGTCGAGAATTGTCGTCCATGAAGACAAATGCCTCTCCAATATTCTGCCGATATGGGTGCACTATGGGTCGGAGGATGTCATTCAGGTATCGTAAAGCCGTTTCGGAGCCTTCCATGACCACCAGTGGCGTACGTCGGCCCCACATAATGCCACCCCAAAACATCAGGGAACCACCACCTTGCTGCACTCGCTGGACAGTGTGTCTAAGACGTTCAGCCTGACCAGGGTGCCTCCAAACACGTCTCCGACGATTGTCTGGTTGAAGGCATATGCGACACTCATCGGTGAAGAGAACGTGATGCCAATTCTGTGGGGTCCATTCAGCATGTTGTTGGGCCCATCTGTACCGCGCTGCATGGTGTCGGGGTTGCAAAGCTGGACCTCGCCATGGACGTCGGGAGTGAAGTTGCGCATCATGCAGCCTATTGCGCACAGTTTGAGTTGAAACACGACGTCCTGTGGCTGAACGAAACGCATTATTCAACATGGTGGCATTGCTGTCAGGGTTCCTCCGAGCGGCAATCCGTAAGTAGCGGTCATCCACTACAGTACTAGCCCTTGGGCGGCCTGAGCGAGGCCTGTCATCGACAGTTCCTGTATCTCTGTACCTCCTCCATGTCCGAACAACATCGCTTTGGTTCACTCTGAGACGCCTGGAAACTTCCCTTGTTGAGAGCCCTTCTTGACACAAAGTAACAATGCGGACGCGATCGAACTGCGGTATTGACCTTCTAGGCATGGTAGAACTACAGACAACATGAGCAGCGTACCTTCGTCCTGGTGGAATGACTGGAACTGATCGGCTGTCGTACCCCCTCCGTCTAATAGGCCCTGCTCATGCATGGTTGTTTACATCTTTGAGCAGTTTTAGTGACATCTATGAACAGTCAAAGGGACTGTATCTTTGATACAATATACACAGTCAACGTCTATATGCCGGAGATCTGGGAACCGAGGTGATGCAAAACTTTTTTTGATGTGTGTAGAATCTTCCCCGTACGTCCATTATCCCTCATAGAGACCATTTCTCCATGAGATGCGCTACCTTTGAAAGGGTTATTGTATCCCGTTGAGAAGCAGTTTGTGCGTGAGCACATATCGTGCAGCATATTGCGTGTACCACATAGCCTACACAACGTTAAAATATGGGACAGGAAGGGTAAATTTCGATCAAACAACTTGATGTCGCATAGCCACACAATGATGCATCGTAACAAGCCTATATTTCTAACAAGTAGAGTTTGGTGGTGGCCGTTGTTTTAAGGAGCAGAACATATGCCCCTGAACAGGAGATCGTTTTTATTTCATAGTAACGTCGTGGTCATCTGCCCCGTGTACTTGAGAGACTTGTCGAATCAGAACGTGTGTTATTGAGGTATCTGTACAACTGCGTAACTGGCGGCAAGTGACAATGGCAGAACGCTCCCTACATTTCCCTAGAGCACCAGTGGAAATGTTAACAGCGCGTAGTACAGTATAGGCCTATCCATAGAAGTTCTAGAGATGTGGCATTACGATGGAAACCTATAAATATGTTAGTGTTTGGGATTAACGTCATAGCGTTTTTGTAGTTTATTTATTTATTTATTTATTTGTTTATTATTATTATTAGCGAAAACAATCAACATAAACAATATACACATATACAATAGGTAACACATTACAACTGTAACAATCATGCAAGTTGAAATTTAGGAGCGATTGGAAGAATAAGTTATCAATTTGACCGTTAACAACTTGACAAAGGAATTCCATATAATTTACTTGACTCCGAGATTCCAAACTCGTGATGCCGAAATTCAATAAAGGTTCACCGTGTGGTACGATGTGTGGGTAGTTCTGAAGTCATTTCTAAGCGTTATCGCGTCCAAACACCGGTGGAAAACCTTTCTAGGATGAGTGATATATAAGGTGCGTTCAAGAAGTAACGAGCCGGAGGCATAATTACAGAAACCAGTACCTGTATGTTAGAAGTATTGGCCCTGGCTGTTGAGGCACTTGTCCCACTGTGACACGAGGTGGTGAATGGCTGTCTCATAAAATTCCCTGGGCTGCGATGTGAACCAGTACAGCTGGACGTCGGCGTCCGAGGTGAATCGTTGGCCCCGCAGAGCCCTTTTCAGGGGACCAAACATGGCGTAATCACAGGTCTGGACTGTATGGAGGGTGGCCGAGACCCTCCCTTTTGAATTTCTGCAGGAGTGCCGCGACTTGTTGGCCGTATGAGGTCGTGCATTGTCGTGGAGCAGAATGACCCCACGGGTCGTTATGTTTCGATCGCTTGGTGAAGGGTGGTCAAGGTTTGCGAGTAACGCTGGGCATTCACTGTTGTCCCGTGCGGCATGAAGTGTATCAGAAGGGGGCCATCTTGGTCAAAGAAGAACGTCAGCATTACCTTTCCTGCACTCGTGTGGATGGCCTTGCCTCTTTTTGGGTGGTGGTGACCCTGGATGCTTCCACTGGAGGCTTTGTCGTTTGGATTCTGGTTCGAAGTGATGACACCATGACTCAACTCCAGCCACCACTCGTGCCAGGAACCCATTCCCTTTCCTAGCATAGCGCTGCAGATGACAGTGGGCCATTCGACATGCTTCCCGGTGTGATTGAAGACTGTGGGGCACCCATTGGGCACACAGTTTGCGCAAGTGCAGTCGTTCCTTCGTGATGGTGTGCACACTTCTGACGCTCAATCCGGCCACGGCGGCTATGGCGTTCACTGTCACTCGGCGGTCCTGGGTAATGAGTGCATCAACCAGCTGGACGTTGTCATCGGTAATGCCGGGGGTTGCCCCAGACCGGGCATCATCGGCTAACGACGCCCGTCCTTCCCTGAAGCGCTTGTGCCACGCCATGACCCTTGCAAGGGACATGCAGTGTTCGCCGTACACTTGTGACATTCGGCGATGATTGTCCGTTCCCCCTACTCCTTCCGCTGTCAGAAACCGAACAACACCTCTTTGCTCTTCGTTTGACGCCTCCATGTCACTGTTTGCTATGCGACTGGCAGCGTTGGACGATTGATGCATACTGCTGCTCGCTTTGTATCGTCACGTGACGTGCACGCGTGCCCTCTAGCGACGGGCTGTGACCTTCCACGCTCTGGTCGGAACCACACCTCGTTACAAACGCCACGATTAGCCGATTTCGTCGCCGGTTTGCGCATTCCAGCCTCCGGCTCGTTACTTTTTGAACGCAACTTATAAGAATCGAACCCACTTTGTCTCACGAGTCATATCCAGTGGGATGTGGGGTGGCGACCAACCCTAGTGACCGTCCACATATTACGTAATCACCAATAAAGGGTTGGGATGGGGGGTCGAAATTGGAATACGTTGATGACGTATGGGGGCGGGGGTATATGATATGATAACGTAAACTCTTAACAAATAACAAAAGTCAGCTCATTTTAGGTGCCAGCGAGGCCAAAGAATACTTCTATTCAGATCATAAAGAGGTTCAAGAATATTTTTGATGAAAAATAAAGAAGGAATTTCGTCATTTCTTCGTATATTTGTTGTGTTTTTTGTTTCGTGTTCCTCCCCACAAGCACCCCAGGAAACTGCAGCGTTATATTGATCACAGTAATTGATTTTCCTATGTCTCTGACAGCTCGTGTTCTCTTCTGATCACGAGGGTATTAGAGTATCCGAGATCAAGGGTGTCTTTCGTATTCCCGCCATAATTGGTCTCGTATGTTCTTTTCTGGTTTCTTTATTTTCACGGGAACTGACTTCTTTTTCTCCTCCTCTTTACTGCAAGCGACCCGCGGTGATTCCTGACCTCGACCCGCTCTTTGTTCTTTCTTTCTTTCTTTCTTTCTTTCTTTCTTTCAGCGGCTTCGCTGGCGTAGTAGGTAGCATGCTGAGCTTCTATGCCCAAGATAGCGGGTTCAAACCCGGCCACAGCCATCGGTTTTTTTAAGAGCGTTAAAATCCCTCCGTATGCCTTCCTTCGGAGGGGAAGTAAAGCCGGCGGTCCCATGTCATAGATTTATGGCATGTTAAAGAACCATCCACTAATTGCACCTGTGTGAAGCTAAATTGGATAGGGTAAGAATGTACACAACGCTCTTAGGTTTCTACGTTCGTTGCCAAGAGCCGACTCATGTGGCGTCTAGTAGCTAAGTTCTGAACTAGGCCTAGTAGTCGTTGACGGTGGCGCTTGGCGGCTAAAATAGATACTATTTGAATAATTCTAAGTTGCAGTCTGTACTTAAATTAAAAAACAGATAACACACACTAATACAGTCATCACAATTAACACTGGTTTTCAGACAGATTCTACACACACCCAAAGTACACGGGGCTACATGACCGCGTTGTCGCGGCCCCTAAACTTAAGAACCAACCAACCTTTCTTTCTTTCTTTCTTTCTTTCTTTCTTTCTTTCTTTCTTTCTTTCTTCACGGAGTCTGGTTGGTTGGTCCTCAGTTTAGGGGCTGCCACAACGCGGTCATGTAGCCCCGTGTACTTTGGGTGTGTGTACAATCTGTCTGATAACCGGTGTTAATTAGGCTATTGTGATGGCTGTATCAGCGTGTGTTATCTGTAATTCAGGTAAAGACTGCAGGTGATCGATTTTCATGTAGTTCCAACTTTTGCTACCAAACGCCACCGTCAACGACTAACTAGTTCTGCACTTTGTTACTAGATGCCACCACAGTCGGCTCCTGGCGACGAACGTTGGAACCTAAGAGCGTTAGTCAAAGATAACCTATAATTTAGCTGCACACAAGTGTAATTAGTGCAAGGTTCTTTATCATGCCATAAATCTATGACATGGGACCGCCGACTTTACTTCCCCTACTGAGGGAATTTTAACGTTCTTAAATAATTCCGCCGACTTCGGCTGGGGTTGAACCCGCGACCTTGGACATAGAAGCCCAGAATGCTACGAACTACGCCACCAAAGCCGCTCATGGAGTCTGGAGTAGACTCATTACTATTTCATTTTCCTTTCTGCTCGTTTTCAAGTCCCATATTCTCTGATTCCTTCATTTCTTTTATAAAGATAGCTTCGAAGCCATTTTTCAGTGTTGCCGTGTAGATATTGTAGCTGGAATATGTGAAAGAATAACCTGAAAAACATTGCATGTGATTATATTAATTTGTTATATTTCCTCCCTCTTATAGCCCATAACATATAGGCTAGCCTATATGAATGTCGTAGTTAGATAGTGCAACTCAGTAGAGTAACTGAAAATGAAAATCCACAGCCAGCTTCCAGTCTCCGACCGGGTCAGGAATGGAATGAATGAAGCCCCCATCTAGCGGCGAGGATATGAACTGTGCCGGCTGCCGAGGCCTGACGTACTCCTCTGGGGCAAGGATTAAATGAATGACAGATGAAATGAAATGATAGTGGAGAGTGTTGCTGGAATGAAATGTTGACAGGGAAAACCGGAGTACCCGGAGAAAAACCTGTCTGCCTCCGTTTTGTCCAGCACAGATCTCACATGGAGTGACCGGGATTTGAACCACGGACCCAGCGGTGAGAGGCCGGCGTGCTGCCGCCTAAGCCACGGAGGCTTAGTAGAGTAACTACGGGGCCGAATAATTTAAAAAAAAATGTAATTTGATGAAATTTTAAAAAAATAAAAGTCAATTTTCGAATTGTTGACAAACCATTGGAATATGTAGGCTTATAATTTGAGAACATTTCTTCTTCTTCTTTCCGATGAGGCCTGCTAGGGACCACGTGCCAATTTCAATTCTTCATACCTTGTTGTTTTCTCTTCCGTTCCCTCCTGTACTCTTTCATCCGTTCACCATGCTGCTTCTTTCTGTCCTCGGACCACTTCGCACCAGGTTTCTTTGGCACTCTTCCTTGGAATCCCTTCATACTTAATACCCTTTTTCTAAAGATCTCTCTGTTCACCGTTTCTTCTTCACTTATATTATTTCTTTCTAAATCTTTCTATACTTCTTGAATCCAGCTAGTTGTTGCCCTTTTCTCCCAAAGGTACTTGAATATCCCTTTTGTTAATCTGGAATCATCCATTCTGTAAATATGTCCAAAAAATTGCAATCTCCCTTTTCTTATAGTTTCTGTTATATTTTCTATGTTCCTGTATATTTCATCATTAGATCTTAATTTCCATACTTCTGCTGTTTTCATTGGGCCTAAAATATTCCTCATGATTCTCCTTTCTAGTACTTCAAGTGTATCTAATCTATAGTTTAGTACCAGACATTCACTTGCGTATAGGCATTCAGGTTTCACCACTGTAGTGTAGTGCCTTATTTTAAGATTTTTAGATAAGCACTTTTTGTTAAGCCTCCGTGGCTTAGGCGGTAGCACGCCGGCCTCTCACCGCTGGGTCCGTGGTTCAAATCCCGGTCATTCCATGTGAGATCTGTGCTGGACAAAACGGAGGCAGACAGGTTTTTCTCCGGGTACTCCGGTTTTCCCTGTCAAAATTTCATTCCAGCAACACTCTCCACTATCATTTCATTTCATGTCATTCATTTAATCATTGCCCCAGAGGAGTGCGTCAGGCCTCGGCAGCCGGCACAGGTCATATCCTCGCCGCTAGATGGGGGCTTCATTCATTCCATCCCTGACCCGGTCGGAGACTGGAAGCAGGCTGTGGATTTTCATAGATAAGCACTTTTTGTTATAAAAATTCTTAGTGATACCATATGCTCTTTCCATCTTGTGTACCCTTTCTTCTACCGAAGATTTTTCTAAACCATTTTCTTGAATTATTTCTCCCAGATATTTGAATTTCTTTACTTTTTCCACTGGGCCAATATCTGTTTCCAGATATTTTGATGCGTACTTGATGTTTGTAATAAATTTAGTTTTTTCTACGGAGATTCTCAAACCTGTTTTGTTGGCTATTTCTTCCAAGAGATTGATTTGTGTTGTTGCACTTGTTAGGTTTTCTGACAATATAGCAAAATCGTCTGCAAATGCTAGGCAACTTATTTCATTGCCTTTGTTTCTTCTCCCCAAAGTTACTGGCGAAATGTTATGTTATTTTAGCTTTAAATTCCAAATTCTTACAATTTTCTCTAAAACACAGTTGAACAGAAGGGGTGATAAACCATCACCTTGCCGTACACCAGTATTTATCTTAATAGATTTTGATATCTCACCCATAAATTTTACCTTTGAAATCGTGTCAGTAAGGGTTTCACGTATTAGGTTTGCCAATTTAGTTCTCACTCTAAATTCACGCATTGTTTTATCTAAGGTTTCTCTATCAACCGAGTCAAAGGCCTTTTTAAAATCTACAAAAGTCACAACTATTTCCTTTGAATTCAGTACCCTATGGCGAATTATGGATTTTAAGTTAAATATTTGAGTAAAATATAGAGTGTTAGGCTATCGAGTAGGTTTGCTTTCATTGATTATCTTATTTTAATCCCCCCCGCATAAAACAAAATCAAACATATGACCAAAACATAAAATAAAAAGCAAAAGCAGAAAACAGACACAAAAACAAGAAACACACCGCCAAAAGCAGAAAACAGACACAAAACCAAAACCAAAAAACGCAGAGCAAAAATCAAAAGCAGAAAACATACACAAGAACAAAAGACGCAACGCAAAAAGAAAAGTCAGAAAGCAAACACAAAGATACAAAAAAAAGGAAAATTCAAAAATAAAAGCTGAAAACAAACTAAAAAAAAAGCAAAAAGAAAAAAAGTAGAAAACAGCAAACACAAAACCACAACGCAATTAGTTCAGATTTGACTCCACTCATCCCCCTCCAGAGGTAGTCACTGGTGCAACTCTCCCTTTTTACATCATATGGCGGGCTTCACGAAGTGCCTAGGGTTTTCATTGTGTTGATCGACTGAAAAGGATTTAAATTTCATGTAAGATAGACGTGAGTCAGTAGGAATTTTGTAGTAGCATTCATTTACATTATCATTGGGGGAGATCACCTAGATGTTTCTCCCCATTTAGACAACAGTCGCAAGTAACCTGCGTACCAGCCCTCAGATTGGCAGAGACAAATAAAACTTAACGAATTTATCTGAAAAATAGTTTTTTCATTTTATTCAATACTGAAATATCTTTATTGCAATTATTATGTTCTGTTACAACTGTACATATTTAAAACTTCATAGCTGTTATATAAAAACGATTATTTATATAACAAAATCAACTCGTCTATTTTGTTTAGCAAACCTTGTGATTACCGAATCGATGAATGTGCAGCAATGCACGGATAGGAATTCGGGGCTCTTTTCGCACCAAAATTTTTTGCCGACGTCCAAACTGCAAGCTTGGTTGTCAATTTAAGCTGTGACTTTTTCCCTTTGTCGGTACCAACTCGACTTGTCGAAACTGTATCGTACCTTGATACTTTTTTCGAAGCTCGATGTAAAAGTCTCAAAACACGCCGTTGCAATTTGTACGAATATTTTTGGTGCGCTAAACGCATCAAATTTCTATCCATGTAGCTTGCAAATAAAAAATTGGTCTGGTTTTGTACGTTTGGTTATTTTGTCGTTGCGTTTTTAGTGATACCATTTTTCTTAGCAATTTCGATTCTCTGACCCCCCCCCAAGCCAAACTATAGATCCGTGCCTGCTACACCAAGAGTGGTATGAACAAGAAGAGAGGAACTTGCCGAGTATTTAACATCCCAAGTAGGTTTCACAGGTTGACCAACAAACCGTGGTTCTTCCGAGGATCAGCTGATCAAAGGAGTATAACAGACACAGAAGAGAACAGCGCTGATTACAACACGCAACAATGTCAGGTGTGACAATCAGAGTAGAACGAAGCGTGTTTTCAATATTACATGCGTTATTCTTACAAAACATTTCCTCGTCAGAACAAGCGTGAATTAGTGCGGAGGTTTGACATATTTGTTTGATAGTAACCTTAAAACCACGGCCGCTTTCTTACCAGCCCCATCGCCAATCACACACCCAACTACAGACAGCTCAAAAACCCCACACAAGACACGGCACAAACCTAGAAGAATTGCTGAGTTTTAATTCACTGGCCGTGAAAGCCAATATAGGGTACCATCCTTATCTAGGCTACTATCAGTTAGCTGTACTGTATTGAAAAGAAAATCCACAGCCTGCTTCCAGTCTCCGACCAGGGTCAGGAATGGAATGAATGAAGCCCCCATCTAGCGGCGAGGATATGAAGTGTGCCAGCTGCCGAAGCCTGTCGCACTCCTCTGGGGCAATGATTAAATGAATGACAGATGAAATGAAATGATAGTGGAGAGTGTTGCTGGAATGAAATTGTGACAGGGAAAACCGGAGTACCCGGAGAAAAACCTGTCTGCCTCCGTTTTGTCCAGTACAGATCTCTCATGGAGAGACCGGGATTTGAACCACTGACCCAGCGATGAGAGGCCGGCGTGCTGCCGCCTAAGCCACGGAGGCTCTGGCTGTACTGTATTGGTTGTATAAAATAAAACGTATACGTTTTAATGCAGGCTTTGTAACCAGCTTCTGATCATCCTTCGTACAACTTCTTCTTTTCACTACAGTAGTCAATAAGCTTCGGATGTTAAGGAAAAGTCATATTTTTTTCCTGAGAGCATTTTACCCGAAATCTGAAAAATAAGTTTGAATGACGGGTGCCTGACCACGTTTAAAGCAATTTGATGTTGCCTATAAATGCATATTTCGGCCATTTTTATTGTTTTGGTCATATTTGATCATATTTTAGTGATATAAGGTCATATTTGGTTATAATTTCAGCAGTTTAGTTTAAATTGTGGCGTCGTTAACAAGGTACGTGTTATCTGCGTCGAGTTTCAAACACAGGATTTCCGAATAGTGTAGTAGATATATTAGCCTACTTTCGATTTTTGCAAAAAATGAAAGTAGACTTATGAGATCAACACAGGGCGAAAAAAGTGTGTCTGTCTGTGTGTGTGTATGTGTGTGTGTGAGTCTCTGTGTGTGTGTGTGTGTGTCTGTGTGTGTGTGTGTGTGTGTGTGTGAGTGTGTGTACTCTGAATGTCTGTCCCCCCCCCTATCAATTCGAACACGGTGAATGCGAATTGAACGAAATTTGGTACAAAGGTAGCACTAGCAAAGGACACCTCAGTGTCATGTTTTATATCGCCGCCATCTTGACGGAAACGTAATGGCGGCCACACAAATGTTCAAAGCTTAAATCAAATTACGACTAACCTAATCATCCGATCTCTACCAAATTTTGCAACAACATACCTTTATGGGGGGAGCATCCTTTGACCAAACTAATAAGTCATCAGCGTAATAGTTTGCGGATGGCGGCCATCTTTGTGTGAAAATCGATTCCCCCTATTAATTCGAACACGGTGCAACCGAATGGAACGAAATTTGGTACAGAGGTAGTACTAACAAAAGGCACCTCAGTGTCATGTTTTATATCGCCGCCATCTTGACGGAAACGTAATGGCGGCCACACAAATGTTCAAAGCTTAAATCAAATTACGATTAACCTAATCATCCGATCTCTACCAAATTTTGCAACAACATACCTTTATAGAGGAAGCATCCTTTGACCAAATAACTAGGTCATTAGCCTAATAGTTTGCGGATGGCGGCCATCTTTGTGTGAAAATCAATTCCCCCTATTAATTCAAACACGGTGAAACCAAATGGAACGAAATTTGGTACAGAGGTAGCATTAGCAAAGGGCACCTCAGTGTCATGTTTTATATCGCCGCCATCTTGACAGAAACGTAATGGCGGCCACACGAATGTTCAAAGCTTAAATCAAATTACGATTAACCTAATCATCCGATCTCTACAAATTTTGCAACTACATACCTTTATGGAGGGAGCATCCTTTGACCAATCTAATAGGTTATTAGCCTAATAGTTTGCGGGTGGCGGCCATCTTTATGTCAAAATTGATTCCCCCTATTAATTCGAACACGGTGGAAACGAATGGAACGAAATTTAGTACAGAGGTAGCACTAGCAAAGGGCACCTCAGTGTCATGTTTTATATCGCCACCATCTTGACTGAAACGTAATGGCGGCCACACGAATGTTCAAAGCTTAAATCAAATTACGATTAGCCTAATCATCCGATCTCTAGCAAATTTAGCAACAACATACCTTTATGGAGGGAGCATCCTTTGACCAAACTAATAGGTCATCAGCCTAATATTTTGCGGATGGCGGCCATCTTTGTGTGAAAATCGATTCCCCTTATCAATTCGAACACGGTGAAACCGAATGGAACGAAATTTGGTACTGAGGTAGCACTAGCAAAGGGCACCTCAGTGTCATGTTTTATATCGCCGCCATATTGACAGAAACGTAATGGCGGCCACACAAATGTTCAAAGCTTAAATCAAATTACGATTAGCCTAATCATCCGATCTCTAGCAAATTTAGCAACAACATACCTTTATGGAGGGAGCATCCTTTGACCAAACTAATAGGTCATCAGCCTAATATTTTGCGGATGGCGGCCATCTTTGTGTGAAAATCGATTCCCCTTATCAATTCGAACACGGTGAAACCGAATGGAACGAAATTTGGTACAGAGGTAGCACCAGCAAAGGGCACCTCAGTGTCATGTTTTATATCACCGCTATCTTGACGGAAACGTAATCGCGGCCACCCAAATGTTAAAAGCTAAAATGTAATTACGACCAACCTAATAATCTAGTCTCTACCAAATTTTGCAACACCTTATCTTTATGTGCGAAACATATTCAGACCAAACTGCAAGAACATCAGCCCAATAGTTTGCAGATGGTGGCCAAGTATGTGTGCAAATCGATTCCCCCTATCAATTCAAACACGGTGAAGCCGAATTGAACGAAATTTGGTACAGAGGTAGCACTAGCAAAGGGCACCTCATATTCATGTTTAATATCCCTATAGCACGTTGTATTTCAACAAGCTACTACAACCAACATTCAATCATACTCCTTGAAATGGACAAAGAGTTATAACAATACCCATGCATTTAGGAGAAAGTAGGCTATATGTTCTTTACTGAACATCTTGTTTTTCTTTCTTTTCTCGGAACAGGCAAATAGCAGGTTTAGAAGGCCTGATTCCAAGAAGGCGCTCCTCTACGGACGTCTTTTAGCACATCTTTCTGGACAAGTTAGATTGCGACACTGTGCGCATGAGGTCACGGAACATGACGATGGTGTGCTTCCGCCTTTCAATAGGATGTCACTCCAGTAGATATATTTATCTCAGAAGCAATTAACACACAAGGAAATGCCATGTTATATCTCGCCCGGTTCTTCCTTGCAGGGCCGAGTGAAAGCTCCCTTGCTCTTTCACTACCAATGGAGTTCAACAGATTGGTCTCACTTGTAGTACTGCAGTGAAACCCATCATGCCAAATGTGAAGTGTAGTGAAGCTGTAAAATTCAGAAAGTATGTTAAAGAGTTCGGTGAAGAGATGTAGTTTTTTAGGTCATATTTTTTAGTTTTTAGGTCATATTTAGCTACTTTTTAGGGCATATTTGCTTGCATATTTTGTGCTTCTTTAGATCTTAAACTTCCGAACCCTAGTAATCAAAATCTATATATTGTCAAATTTTGAAATCTTGTGCGCTCAACCTTGTCGATATGCCCTGTGCAGTGGGACAGCTAGCCAGGAATGTTTGAACCGTCCCGTCCGCTGCAGGCAGTGTGGAGCACTAATTACACAAATGTCCCCTAATGAATGTAAGTGGCTGCTGCTGCTTGTCCAGGCCACAAAACCCGGTCGACACAGGTTTCTTTGGAGACACTTGGTCATGCGATGCTTGACGAAGCAAAAATACTCTTGCATATTTCAGAAGAGCCAGACCAAGAGATTTAGCTATGGCCTTCCAAATCCAAGATTGTGAGTTCGATCCCGGTTCAGTCTGATACTCAGTGGTCCGATGGTGCAGTTGTCAAGCTGCAAGACCTACCAAGACAGACCGGGTTCATTTCTTGCTTTAATAGTCTACACGTAAGATTTTCGAGATGACATGTCACGTCTGGTGATTCGGATTCCACTTTAAAGGATGTTCTGTGGCTCGTGATCGTGCGGTTGGTTGGTTCCTCAGTTTAGGGGCTGCGACAACGCGGTCATGTCGCCCCGTGTACTTTGGGTGTGTGTAGAATCTGTCTGATAACCGATGTTGATTCCACTTAAAAGGAGGTTCTGTGGCTCGTGATCGCGCGGTTGGTTGGTCACTCAGTTTAGGGGTTGCGACAACGCGGCCATGTAGCCCCGTGTACTTTGGGTGTGTGTAGAATCTGTCTGATAACCGATGTTAATTGTGATGGCTGTATTAGTGAGTGTTATCTGTTTCTAATTCAAGTAAGGACTACAGACATTCAATTTTCAAGTAGTTTCTACTTTTGCTACCAAACGTCACCGTCAACGACAACTAGTTCTGAACTTGGTTACTAGATTCTTTATCATGCCATAGATCTATGACATGGGACCGCCGGCTTTACTTCCCCTCCGAAGGAAGGCATACTGAGGGAGTTTTAACGCTCTTAAAAATCCGACGACTTCGGACGGGTTAGAACCCGCAATCTTTAGCATAGATGCTCAGCATGCTACCAACTACGCCACTGAAGCCGCCTGGTTAACTATGAATCAAAAATCCTCCCTTCCCCTTTTCTTATTTGGAATATGAAACGAGAGATGACGGGATGGGGTTTCGAACTCAGGAACACCGCCTTCTGGGGTCTCGGGGTAAACTCAGCCTCGTGAAGCAAAACTGAGAAGAGGGGCGGGTTCGATTCCCACTTCAGCCATCCTGGAAGTGGTTTCCCACTTCTACTCCAAGCACACGCGACTTAGGCTCGTATTACACTACATAAAATATTGTATCATAGGCCTAGTTGAGCAAAACTGGTTTTCTGCTCACGTAACTGTAATTCTGTAGTGACAATTCGGTTATGGTTGTTGTTAACTTGGGACATCTTGGTCATCAGCCCAGTGTAGTTGTCTGATAACCTGTATTCATGTGATGACTGTAGCAGTGACAATACCGGTCTGTAAAATATACGGGAAGATAAAAGTAAACTATGAGTCGCTCAAGTGACAATAATACGAGGGCTGGTTTTTTTCAACGACCGATGGACAGTATAAGAATAACAGATTGACATACCAAACTGATTTTACTACTAAATGTTTGCTTGTTTCGTACTTATGTTTCAACATAATCGCCATAACGATTGAAACATTTGTCGTATCGTTACACCAAAATACCTTGGTGTTGTCCTTGATCGAACTCTAACTTACAAAGAACATTTAAGCAGAACAACTGCTAAAGTCAAAGCCCGAAACAATATTCTTCACAAATTGTCTGGGTCAGGCTGGGGTGCAACTGAATCAACTCTTAGAACAACAGCTCTTGCCCTAGTATACTCAGTGGCTGAATATTGTTGTCCTGTTTGGTTAAATAGCGCTCATATACAGAAAATTGATACTGAGCTGATTGATACTATGAAGACTATATCAGGAACCATCCGATCTACACCTCTCGATTGGTTACCAGTCCTCTCAAACATTCCGCCTCCTCACCTCCGTAGACAAAAGGCATTGACGAAAGAATGGGAAAAATACTGTAAAGATCCTTCATTACCAATTCATCAGGACATTTTTCAATCAAATCTCAGATTGACATCTAGGAAACCTCCCTGGTTACTAGGTGAGGAATTGGTTCAAGAGCAATTTAATGTCTTGATCGACAGTACAGCCTGTGATTGCAGTGAAGTGCCACAGACGGTTTATCACATTGCCATGGAATGCCCAATAAGGAGGTTCAGTGGGACGCTACAAGAAATACATGAGGCTACTGAAGAAGCAGTGAATTGGTTAAACTCATTGGCCATCCATTTGTAATGCTTATATCTTCTTCCCTGTCAGAACTTATGTACATTTTTAGCCTACTTTCGATTTTTGCAAAAAATGAAAGTAGACTTATGAGATCACTACAGGGCGAAAAAAAGTGTGTCTGTCTGTGTGTGTGTATGTGTGTGAGTCTGTGTGTGTGTGTGTGTGTACTCTGAATGTCTGTCCCCCCCCCCTATCAATTCGAACACGGTGAGCGCAAATTGAACGAAATTTGGTACAAAGGTAGCACTAGCAAAGGACACCTCAGTGTCATGTTTTATATCGCCGCCATCTTGACGGAAACGTAATGGCGGCCACCCAAATGTTCAAAGCTTAAATCAAATTACGACTAACCTAATCATCCGATCTCTACCAAATTTTGCAACAATATACCTTTATGAAGGGAGCATCCTTTGACAAATCTAATAGGTCATTAGCCTAATAGTTTGCGGATGGCGGCCATCTTTGTGTGAAAATCGATTGGCCCTATTAATTCGAACACGGTGAAACCGAATGGAACGAAATTTGGTACAGGGGTAGAACTAGCAAAGGGCACCCCAGTGTCATGTTTTATATCTCCGCCATCTTGACGGAAACGTAATGGCGGCCACACAAATGTTCAAAGCTTAAATCAAATTACGACTAACCTAATCATCCGATCTCTACCAAATTTTGCAACAACATACCTTTATGGAGGAAGCATCCTTTGACAAATCTAATAGGTCATTAGCCTAATAGTTTGCGTATGGCGGCCATCTTTGTGTCAAAATCGATTACCCCTATTAATTCGAACACGGTGAAACCGAATGGAATGAAATTTGGTACAGAGGTAGCACTAGCAAAGGGCACCTCAGTGTCATGTTTTATATCACCTCTCTATGCATAATTACATGTGATGATGGCCTCCTCCCTTGTAAAATTTCAATCCGGAGGTAAACTAGTCCCCCGTTCGGATCTCCGGGTGGGGACTACTCGAGAGGGGGTTAACATCACAGAAGTAACAAAGAGGAAATCTGACATTCTACGGATCGGAGCGTGGAATGTTAGAAGTCTGCTAGGAAGTGGAAAGTTAGAAAACTTAGAAAGGGAAATGGATAGGTTGAGGTTGGATTTGGTTGGGATTAGTGAAATGCGCTGGCAGGAAGAACAGGACTTTTGGTCAGGAGACTATAGGGTCATTAGCACTAAATCAAATAATGGACAAGCAGGGGTTGGTCTCATATTGAGTAGGAAACTTGGACAGCGGGTGGAATATTATGAGCAATACAGTGAACGGATTATTGTAGCAAAAATCAATACTAAACCTACATGCACCACAGTGGTACAAGTCTATATGCCTACCAGTCAAGCTGATGATGAGGATGTTGAAAAGGTCTACGAAGAAATAGATGACATTCTGAGGTATATCAAAGGTGATGAAAATGTTATAGTAATGGGAGATTGGAATGCTGTGGTAGGAAAAGGGAGGGAAGGGAAGATAGTAGGAGATTTCGGATTAGGTGAAAGGAATGATCTAGGAAGCAGGCTGATGGAATTCTGCACCGAACATGAGTTGGTCATAGCTAACACCTTATTCAGTAACCACAATAGAAGAATATACACATGGATGAGACCAGGAGATACAGGGCGTTACCAAATCGACTTCATTATGGTCAAGCAGAGGTTTCGAAACCAGATTTTGGATTGTAAAACATATCCTGGTGCTGACATAAACTCTGACCACAATCTGGTTGTAATGAAATGCAGATTAAAGTTGAAGAAACTTAAGAAAAGTCAAAAGCCAAAAAGGTGGGCAATAGAAAGTAAAAGACTGAAAGTAAAAGATGTGAATGAAAGATTCAAGAAGAGTATCAAGAAAGGACTAATCAAAACCCCTAAACAAACTTCAATTGCAGACGAATGGGCACTTTTGAAGAATGAAATAACAAAATCGGCAGAAGAAAACATTGGTAGGAAAGAAAGAATAGGTAGAAAACCGTGGATCACTCAGGTTATACTAGAATTGATGGATGAAAGGCGGAGACACAAGAATCTAAGAGATGAAGAGGGGAAAGCAGAATACAGACGTCTGAGAAATGAGGTTAACAAGAAGTGCAAGGAAGCGAAAGAAGAATGGTTGAAAGAGAAATGTACAGGTATAGAAAAGTGTCTGAAATTAGGAAAAGTAGACACAGCTTATCGAAGGATTAAGAATACTTTTGGGGAAAAGAAGACCAAGTGCTGTAATATTAGGGACACAAATGGAAAGCCTCTAACAGATAGGGAAGAAAAGGTTGAGAGATGGAAAGCTTACATAGAGTGCTTGTATAAGGGAAAGGGGATTGAGAATCATGTAATGGAAAGGGAGGAGGAAATTGATGAGGATGCAAAAGGAGATTTAATATTGAGATCAGAATTTGACAGAGCATTAGAGGACTTAGGCAGGAACAAAGCACCAGGCATAGATGATATACCAATTGAGTTGCTACGCTGCATAGGAGATGAAGGTCTGATCAGGTTATTTCACTTGGTGTTTAGGATTTATGAGACAGGTGAGGTACCCCCTGATTTCAAGAAGAATGTTATCATCCCTATACCAAAGAAAGTGGGAGCTGACAGATGTGAAGATTACCGTACAATCAGCTTGATTACTCATGCTTCAAAGATCCTGTCTAGAATAATTTACAAGAGGATTGAAAGCCAGATAGAAACGGAGTTGGGTGAAGACCAGTTGGGTTTCAGGAGAAATGTAGGAACAAGGGAAGCTGTACTAAGTCTTAGGCTGATTTTGGAAGGTAGAATAAGGAAAGATAAGAGAACGTTCATGGCATTTGTAGACTTAGAAAAGGCTTTTGATAACGTTGATTGGACTAAATTGTTTGACATTTTGAAATCTATTGGAATAAAGTACAGGGATAGGAGGGTGATATACAATCTATACAGAAACCAGACAGCAGTCATTCGAGCTGAAGGATATGAGAGAGAAGCTGGTATTATGAAAGGTGTAAGGCAAGGCTGCAACTTATCACCCATCCTTTTCAATCTTTACATTGAACAAGCAATGAAGGAAATTGGAGAAAAATTTAAAGTGGGAGTGAAGATTCAAGGAGAAATAATTTCAACTCTGAGATTTGCTGATGACATCGTCATCTTGGCCGACAAGCCTGAGGATTTGAATGAGTTTTTGAATGGTATGGATTCCGTCTTACGGAAGGACTTCATGATGAAAATTAATAAATGTAAAACAAAAATACTGGAATGCAGCCGAAATAAATCAGAAACCTCTATGGAGATCAAATTGGCAGGTGAAAAGCTGAAGGAAGTAGGAGACTTCTGTTACTTAGGAAGCAGAATAACCAGTGATGGACGAAGCAAAGAGGATATAAAAAGTAGGTTGGCTCAGGCAAGGAAAGCCTTTCTACAAAAAAGGAATCTGTTGACATCGAATATAGATTTAGGTATTAGGAAGTCATTTTTGAAAGCCTTTGTCTGGAGCGTGGCGCTCTATGGAAGTGAAACTTGGACTATTGGTGCAGCAGAAAAGAGGAGAATTGAGGCATTTGAAATGTGGTGTTACAGGAGAATGATGAAGATCAGATGGGTAGATAGGGTTACAAACGAAGAGGTATTAAGGCGAGTGGGAGAGGAGAGATGTTTCTGGCGACTGCTAATGAAGAGAAGAGATAGGTTGGTAGGACACATACTAAGACACCCAGGAATAGCAAGCTTAGTTATGGAAGGAAGGGTCGAGGACAAGAACTGTAGGGGTAGACCAAGGTTAGAATATGTTAAACAGATTGCCTCGGATGTAGGGTGTGGTAGCTATGTAGAGATGAAACGATTAGCTCAGGACAGGGAGGCATGGAGTGCTGCATCAAACCAGTCAAAAGACTGAAGACTCAAACAACAACAACTTGACGGAAACGTAATGGCGGCCACACAAATATTCAAAGCTTAAATCAAATTACGATTAACCTAATCATCCGATCTCTACCAAATTTTGCATCAACATACCATTATGGAGGGAGCATCCTTTGACCAAACTAATAGGTCATTAGCCTAATATTTTTCGGATGGAGGCCATCTTTGTGTGAAAATCGATCCCCCTATTAATTCGAACACGGTGAAACCGAATGGAACGAAATTTGGTACAGAGGTAGCACTAGAAAAGGCCACCTCAGTGTCATGTTTTATATCACCGCCATCTTGACGGAAACGTAATCGCGGCCACCCAAATGTTAAAGGCTAAAATGTAATTACGACCAACCTAATAATCTAGTCTCTACCAAATTTTGCAACAACAAATCTTTATGTGGGAAGTATATTCTGACCAAACTGCTAGATCATCAGCCCAATAGTTTGCAGATGGTGGCCAAGTATGTGTGCGAATCGATTCCCCCTATCAATTCAAACACGGTGAAACCGAATTGAATGAATTTTTTTACAGAGGTAGCACTAGCAAAGGGCACCTCATATTCATGTTTAATATCCCTATAGCACGTTGTATTTCAACAAGCTACTACAACCAACATTCAATTATACTCCTTGAAAAGGACAAAGAGTTATAACAATACCCATGCATTTAGGAGAAAGTAGGCTATATGTTCTTTACTGAACATCTTGTTGTATATACTAGCAATTAAGTTTTTCACCTTATTTGTAACATATGTATCCTTTATGCCATACGAAATAATAATAACCAGCTTTCCAATGCTCTCTGCAAAGAATTCTGCCGCCACTGAGGTGAGTACGTTGAAACATAAGTACAAAACAAGCAAACATTTAGTAATAGAATCAGTTTGGTATGTCAATCTGTTATTCTTATACAGGCAATCGGACGTTGAAAAAAAACAGCCCTCGTATTTTCACGAGTAAAATCTTGGCAAACGAGGACTTGAAACATGACACAAATAATTAATAACTATGAAATGAATGATGGCGCAGTTCCAAGCATACGAATTAAAAAATACGCATAAGGTGGGATTCTATCCTTGGTCCCAGAGTCGAAAGCTCTACACACTTCAACACGTTACATGTACAGTATCACCTGCTGTAAGTGCTTATTTACACTCGCTGATAATCTACCATTAGTGAAAGTCATGAATTATAATACAAATATTAAAATAACCTTCACGTCTCTTTTCAGTTTATTTAGCTATTTAATTCTTCTGAAATGTGCAGCACTTAGCCTATGGCCTCTGCTGTTTTTGACTACACTTTCTATCTTCTATTTATGATTTTACACCTTTATAGGCCTACAATTTATTATGCAACATTTCATGTCATCAAGAGCATCTATGATGTGGTTATATTCCAGCTGTTATGCTCAGCCATTTCGGTTTGAATCTTTTATTAAAGCTAACGTGATGCTCATACCTTTCATAAAAGACTAGCAATCCGCCCCGGCTTCGCCCGGGAACAGTAATGAATGCATTACGTGATAAGCGCTTTTCTTTTCAATGTCAATGAACTACGACCTATATCCGTTTTACGTATCCGTAAGATGGGTTAAAATCACTGACTGGACTATTAATTATATTATCATGGAGATGCATGTGCAACGAATTCTTGTCAGACGTAATTTAAGAATGGCGAAACACAAATCCCCCTTCGGTCCGATCTTAACTTGACTGTGTATTTTGCGGAACGAAAAGTTCACAGGCGAAATGAAGAAAAGCCGAGTTGCACTTCCAGGGAAACTCCAAACACAACCACTCTTCCTTGAAGTCTTGTATCAACACGACTCGACAGTTTGCTGCTGGCTGTATCTGGGCTCGCCCGTTAGCTAGGCTGTAACTGGGGTGATAGGCTCACCCTTAGCTAGATCGTAAACTGTCGCCTCAGTAATTGAATGGAGATTGTTGGAAGAAATGAAAACATAAAAACACTTACAGTGGGCGATGTATTGAAGATGCTCTCACGGACGATTTTGTAGAACTTTTCATACTGAACAATTCTTACACTCATAGTATATTGATATTTTTAACGGTTTGCCCAGCATAAGCTTAAAACGCGCACGGACGTCAGTTTTTTTCGACTTTTTCACTGAAAACGTTACTGCTTCGTTTCCTTTGATTATAAATAAATAATTTTCTACAGAAACCTTCCTCAAGATATTCTTTACAAAATGGTGAAAATCGCATCAAAATCCATCCAGTGGTTCTTGAGATTGTAACGTGTTTTTCGAGGGTTTTTTATGCAACTGGCATAAGTCAGTAGGAAGCCATTCTATATTTATTTACGCGGCAAATTGTTCAGCCAAGAGAATTTTTCATGTTAATTTATTATTATTATTAATTTATTATAATTATTATTAAGGTATTTTCGGAGCATTTTATAGAAATTATTAGCATTCAGATAGGTTATCTATGTCTTAGAAAACGCTATCAAGCAAATTATTACGAACGACAATATCATAGAAAATTATGTGATTGCGGAATTTTACGGAGTTTTCGTCAGTTAGGGTATATCGAGAGACGTGACTCACTGAGAATTCAAGTACACGCTTAATCTTGTCGGAAAGCATGACGCAATCCTGGGTCGCAGCGTCCAGGAAAGGCGAATAGTTGGAACGGAAATGGACTTCATCATCGCCGCGCCGTGTGTAATGACCCGGAGGAGGGGAAGATCGCGTGGTGGGTCAGCCAATCAATGAGGACCACGCAAGCTACAAGTCGGATGAAGAGTGGGGAAACGGCGGGTGCATATATCGTTCGGCGCGCCGTGGAACGAGGAGAATCTGTGAAATACTTGACGAGTATGGGTGCGCGTGCGAGTGGCTCCGATGTTCGGTGGAGTTAGCGACTATCTGTATAGAATTTAACGAGTACGGTTGTACGCGGGAATCGCTCCGATGTTCCGTGGATTGGAGGACTAACTTTTGTAAAACTTAACCAGTGCGGTTGTACGAGTGTTTGGGTCCGAGGTACGGACCATAGAATTATCTAATCTACCAGAATCTCATCAAATATCGACGAAGATGTCGACGTCCAGGAGACTGTGGGAAGCTCACAGCATCATCCAGTACGAGGGAAATGTTTCGGCAATTTCCAGTGGTAAGCGCGAATGACGCAGAAATACGCAATCTCTAATTTCTCTTGGTTTTATATTTCATATTTCAGTAACTTCATAGCTTGGGAATAAGAGTAAAATCAATAATTTATCAGACTCCGTTTTCACGTAATTTTCTATCGGTAATATTAAAATCACAACGCTCCTATTTAAATTTTAAACTTATTATTATTATTAATTTTGCTATTCTTGTTTTATATAATAAATTCATTTCTTTTACAATGCAATCTTTGCTTTCAGTAGGTAGCATTAGATATAGACCAATTCCTTCTCCTGATACAATTGTTTGTTGGGTTAATGATCAAATCATACCACGATCTGAGTGAATAGAGTCTTGAAGGTGTTCTGCCAGAGCTAGACGTTGTTAAATACAAATTTAGATTTCAACATTGCATTGAGGTCTTGGCGCCCATTAAAACAACATAGCTTAGGCAAAGGGGGGGCTAGCAATTCTGCTACATTTGTACGCTCAACGTGGAGCAAAGTAAATACCGTTTCACTTGTCATCCCAGCCTAAGCGAACCTGCTACAAGTATCGCTCAACGTGAGGGCCTAGAAACTGCTACAAGATTACCCGTGACATCCAAGAATCGGGGACTTAGTTTTATACTAAACAAGCTGACCCGGCAGACGTTGTCCTGCCATTCAAAGGAAGTGTTGTAACTTTGTTTCTTGAAGTGCTTTTGGATACACAATATTTTTTTCAATTTCTGTTAACTGTCTCTAAACTATCGTGAATTGAATTAACTAATTTAGAAACATTCGTTGGAGCGTGCACAACAACTCTCCAAAGTTTCATCGCAAACGGATAAATGGCATTTAACGCATACGGGATTTGGTTTAAATGATTCGTGCGCTGTCACTCATTTGTTGAATCTACTCGTGCTCTACCAACTGTGAAATGGATTTACTAAGTTAGAAAGCTTCACGTAAGTGTACACAACAACTCATCAAAGTTTCATCGCATTCGATGAATATTATATGAACGCATACAGGATTTTGTTGGAACTCTTCGCGCGTCGTCACTCATTTGTTACATCTACTCGTGCGCTACCAATAATGTAAAATGGATTTACCAAGTTGAACACCTTCTCTGGCATGTACACAACAACTCATCAATGTTTCATCGGAATCGGATGAATGACATATGAACGCATAAGTGATTTTCTTTAAACGATTCACGTGCCGTCACTCATTTGTTGAATCTACTCATGCACTACCTATTGTAAAATAGATTTACTAAGCCTGAAACCTTCTCTGGCGTGTACTCAATGATTCACCAAGGTTTGATCGCAATCGGATGAATGATATATGACCGCATACGGGACATTGTGGAAACGATTCGCGTGCCGTCGCTCATTTGTTGAATCTACTCGTGCGCTAATTATTAAAAACTGGATTTACTAAGACAGAAACATTTCCTGGAGTGTAGACAACAATTCACCAAAGTTTCATCGCAATCGGATAAATGGTATATGAACACCTACAGGACTTTGTTGAAACGATTCTCGCGCCATCGCACATTTCTTGAATCTACTCGTGCGCTACCTATTGTAAAATGGATGTATTAAGCCAGAAACCTTCCGTAGGGTGTACACAACATCTCACCCAAGTTTCATCGTAATCGGACGAATGGTATTTGAACGCATACAGGACCTTATTGAAACGCTTCGCGCGTCTTCGTTCATTTGTTGAATCTACTCGTGCGAAACCTCCTGTGAAATGGATTTACTAAGTTAGAAACCCTCACGTAAGTGTACACAACATCTCACCCAAGTTTCATTGCAATCGGATGAATGGTATATGAACGCATACGGGACTTTGATTAAAAGTTCGCGCGTCGTTGCTCATTTGTTGAATCTACTCGTGAGCTACCTATTGTTAAATGGATTTACTAAGTTAGAAACCCTCACGTAAGTGTACACAACATCTCACCCAAGTTTCATCGCTATCGGACGAATGGTATTTGAATGCATACGGGACTTTGTTGAAATGCTTCGCACGTCGCCGCTCATTTGTTGAATCTACTCGTGCGCAACCTCCTGTGAAATGGATTACTAAAATAGAAGCCTTCACTTAAGTGTACACAACAACTCATCAAAATTTCATCTCAATCTATGAATGGAATATAAACTTATACGGGATTTTGTTGAAACGCTTCGCGCGTCGTCACTCATTTGTTGAATCTAGTCGTGCGCTACCTAATGTGAAAATGATTTACTAAGCCAGAAGCCTTCCCTGGAGTGTACACAACATCTCACCCAAGTTTCATCGCTATCGGACGAATGGTATTTGAACGCATACGGGTCCTTTTTGAAACGCTTCGCGCGTCGTCGCTCATTTGTTGAATCTATTCGAGCGCTATCTATTGTAAAATGGATTTACTAAGCCAAACACCTTCCCTGGAGCTCACTCAACATACCACCCAAGTTTCATGGCAATCGGATGAATGGTTTGTGAACGCATACGGGACTTTGAAACGCTCTAACGTGCAGAGACAAACAGTAGAATTCGACATCACTGCCACCTTTGGTATAAAACACAACTTTTCGCCACGGGCGGAGTGTATGTAATGGCGGTAGTTGCACAGGTTGCGACCAGGTGGCTCCAACGTGCAGAGACAAACCGTCCAAAGACATCAGCTTTCACGGAGGCCAAGGCTAGTGGTTTCCATGACTACTGTTTTTGACTGTATATTGTGGTTCTAAAATTGTGTGTAAATTGTGGTTCTAACATTGTGTTCATTCCACCTACCGGGTCAGATTGTGAATCTAAACCATACATGGATCCACCCTAATATACATACCAAATTCCATCAAAATCGGTTCAGTCGTTTAGGAGGAGTTCAGTCACATACACACGTGTCGAAGAATTATATATATAAAGATAGAGCTTTATTAGGCAATACACTGTCGTATATTTTATACCAGATATTTTATCAAAGGTATTTGACATATTTCTTTGATAGTAGCCTTAAGACCACGGCCGCCTTCTTACCAGTCCCATCCCCAATCACACACCCAACTACAGGCACCTCAAAAACACAGGTTATCAGACGAATTCTATGCACACTGCACGGGGCTGATATGACGAACATATCGAAGGCCTAGATGAAGCGACAACATATGTGTGCATGTTCCTTTGGCCCTGTCTGTTCATTATTGGGAAATATCCTGACGAGTCTATGACTACAAAGACAGGAAAAAGCGGATCGATCCTATCTAAGTCCATTATCTGAGACAAGAACATCACTGTGACAGCACTTAGGCTATCTGTCGACCTATTGCAAAGGGTAGTGCCAACATAATGAAAGTACATAGCCTAATGTAGCATTAGGGCTATTAGGGAGAGTTAAAAATAAAAAATAAAAATAATAAAACGACGTTTCGTGACAACTGCTCGTCCCTTTATCAAGATTTTTTCAACATCTTCTTGGTCTAAAGCCCTGCGCGGATGTGGATATCCGCTGATAAACCCGCGGATATCCGCAAATATTTTCGCACGCGGATATAGTTTGCATGGTTGTGCGGATAGCGGATACGCTGCGGATAATGTTTCGAGTAAATTTGCGGATAGCTTTTAGAATACAAATTTACGATAATATTACATATTTGATATTCCAATCTACAGCTTCATGCTTAAAAGAGGAATACTCCTATAGCCAATTGCGTACGAAATATCCAGGCACGTATTGCACTTTTACACGAGAAGATTATTTTACTCATATGCTTTCAACTACATTTAATTAAGTACCGTATGTTTGTAGTATATGGTCTTGATATCTCTTCATCAATTCTCACTGCCATTATTACTATACGTACGAGATATAATGCTGTCAATAAGCTTGTTAGTTCATCGTGGTGACTTCGCCGTCTAAGCTATCCTGGAAGATCTGCTTCCAGGCTTATCTGTAGATTTATTTACAACTTGGCAACGAAGCACGTTGGCTGTGATATTGCAACGGAGAGAGTTGAGTTATGACATCAACTATACGAACATGGGTGGGTCAAGAAGTAGAAGGATGATGACTGACTTGGAATTTCCGGCCAAATGTCAATCCCTTGCTCCAAACGTAAACAGAAGTTCACTTAGTGAATGTTACCGCGACCGTGAGTATGAACATCATTTCACCAACATGGATAAACTATATATTAAAATAAAACAAGGTAAATATTCAATAGCGCGTGAAACAAAGCTCAAGTCAACGATATGGCATACATTTGGTTACGTTTTCAATGGAAACGAAAAGGTGAACGATATAGTAGGATGGTGTATCTGTAAAAAAGTGTATTCATACTTAGGACACAAATCAGGCGCATCAAACTTACTGAGGCACATGTGCGAAAGTAGCCATAAAGGTATAGCAAGTTTTTTTTTGTCTAAAGCGGAGGTCAAGGAACCAGAAGTGTCATCCAAATTGAAGTCCCTTGGAATGCCAATTTGAAGTTCCTTGCAATGAAGGAAATTTTCAGGAACGACTTTCTCCTCAAATGTCTAAATGTGTTGGTTTAACACTTTATGCTTTATCTAATAAATTAAACATAATATTGAAATATCAGCGGATTTGGATAAAAGTCATGCGGATGCGGGGCGGATACGGATAAAAGTCATGCGGATGCGGGGCAGATGCGGATAACAGTTGTGCGGATGCGGGGCGGACGCGGATATCGTTTTGTTTATCCGGGCAGGGCTCTAGGAGTAACTATTTGTTTCGACATGGCTTCCATCTTATACCATTTATCTATGGAGGCTAATATGCCATTGTTTAGTCATTCTTTCTTGACAAACCTTGATAAAGGGATGGTTGGTTAATTTCTTAGTTTAAGGGCTGCGACAACGCGGTCATGTAGCCCCGTGTACTTCGAGTGTGTGTAGAATTTGTCTGACAACCGGTGTTAATTGTGATGGCTGTAGTAGTGTGTGTTATCTGTGATTCAGGTAGAAGGACTGTAGACGATTAATTTTCAAGTAGTTCCTACTTTTGCTACCAAATGCTATCGTCCACGACACCTAACTGCGGACTTGGCTACTATATGCCATCGCAGCCATCGCCTGGCGGCGAACTTTGAAACTAATATAGCGTTATCAAATCTAACCTAAAAATTTTGGCTTCGCACAATTGTAGTTAGTGGAAGGTTCTTTTACATGGCCTAAATCTATGACATGGGCCCGCTGGTTTTACTTCCACTCCGAAGCAAGGCATACTGAGGGATATTTAACACTCTTAAAGAATCCGACGACTTCGGCCGGGTTTGAACCCGCGACTTTGGGCATAGAAACTCAGCATGCTAGATCAGTAACCACGCCACCGAAGCCGGCCCTTCATACTTGATTTAACTGTTTTACGCGTGCTAGCATTATTAAAATGTGTATTCAGCTGGCAATAACCTCCAACTGTCAAGCTTGAGGACACAGAAGACACGCAATGATCGATCGTGGCGCTAGCTGGAGATACCAATCAAGTAACAAGCTTTCAATTGAATTGCTGCCACGTTATCCTTAATGCGAGGCACGTTGAAATATTACAGTCCACACATTTAAAACTCACCAGCAGACACACATATAAACATTAGACTACATTCCATTCCATTCCATTCCATTCCATTCCATTCCATTCCATGTCTTTCTCGTGGCCATTGCAAACTCGCTGTTGTTGTTGTTGTTGCATCGATCAAGAACTTCAATTGGGATGAGTGGCATAAAATAGAACCGTAGTTTCTACTTTTTCTACCAGATGCTGCCGTCAACGACACCTAGCTGCGAACTTGGTTACTAGATGCCATCGCGACGAACGTTGGAACACATAGAACGTCAATCAGATCTGACCTACAAATTTAGCTTCACACAATTGTAGTTAGTGGAAGGTTATTTTACATGCCATAAATCTATGACATTGGTCCACCGGTTTTGCTTCCCCTCCGACGCAAGGCATACTGAGGGATTTTTAACGCTCTTAAGAAATCCGACGACTTCGGCCGTGTTTGAACCCACGATCTTGGGCATAGAAGCTCAGCATGCTACCAACTACGCCGCCGAAGACGCATAACCACCAGTCTGATCGTTTTCCTGCAAAACGTTTACAATCACACGCAGCCAATGCAAATTTCACACAGAAATTAATAGACCATAGGTCTGCGTAGATGCGGATATAGATTGCATGGTTTTTCGGATAGCGGATACGCTGCGAATAATGTTTGGAGTAAATTTGCGGGTAGTTTTTAGAATACAATCCGAACTTGTTTAATATTATTACTAGGACTCGGATGTTTATGAGTTTATGACATATCATATTTTTCCGTTTTTTTTTTTCATGACAAATGTAAGATGCGCTAATCTCATTCAAATGATGTCATTAAGCACAAGGGTTACAATTCTGGCTGTGCTGTGTAACATTCATTTTAAACATAGCACATGGCATACAAAGCCCTAAGAAAACTACTTTCTCCTCAATACTAAATGTGTTGTTTTAATAGTTTATCTAATTGAAAATATTATTGTAATGCCAGTAGATTCGGATAACAGTCATGCGGATGCGGATAACAGTGGTGCGGATGCGGATAACAGTGGTGCAGATGCGGGGCGGATAACAGTCGTGCGGATGCGTGTAACAGTCGTATGGTTGCGGAGCAGATGCGGATAACAGTCCTGCGGTTGCGGAGCAGATGCAGATAACAGTCGTGCGGATGCGGATAACAGTCGTATGGTTGCGGAGCAGATGCCGATAACAGTGGTGCGGTTGCGGAGCAGATGCGGATAACAGTCGTGCGGATGCGGATAACAGTCGTATGGTTGCGGAACAGATGCGGATAACAGTGGTGCGGTTGCGGAGCAGATGCAGATAACAGTCGTGCGAATGCGGGTAACAGTCGTATGGTTGCGGAACAGATGCGGATAACAGTCCTGCGGTTGCGGAGCAGATGCAGATAACAGTCGTGCGAATGCGGGTAACAGTCGTATGGTTGCGGAGCAGATGCGGATAACAGTCCTGCGGTTGCGGAGCAGATGCAGATAACAGTCGTGCGGATGCGGATAACAGTCGTATGGTTGCGGAACAGATGCGGATAACAGTGGTGCGGTTGCGGAGCAGATGCAGATAACAGTCGTGCGAATGCGGGTAACAGTCGTATGGTTGCGGAGCAGATGCGGATAACAGTGGTGCGGTTGCGGAGCAGATGCAGATAACAGTCGTGCGGATGCGGATAACAGTCGTATGGTTGCGGAACAGATGCGGATAACAGTGGTGCGGTTGCGGAGCAGATGCAGATAACAGTCGTGCGAATGCGGGTAACAGTCGTATGGTTGCGGAGCAGATGCGGATAACAGTGGTGCGGTTGCGGAGCAGATGCAGATAACAGTCCTGCGGTTGCGGAGCAGATGCAGATAACAGTGGTGCGGTTGCGGAGCAGATGCAGATAACAGTCCTGCGGTTGCGGAGCAGATGCAGATAACAGTCGTGCGAATGCGGGTAACAGTCGTATGGTTGCGGAGCAGATGCGGATAACAGTCCTGCGGTTGCGGAGCAGATGCGGATAACAGTCCTGCGGTTGCGGAGCAGATGCAGATAACAGTCGTGCGAATGCGGGTAACAGTCGTATGGTTGCGGAGCAGATGCGGATAACAGTCCTGCGGTTGCGGAGCAGATGCAGATAACAGTCGTGCGGATGCGGATAACAGTCGTATGGTTGCGGAACAGATGCGGATAACAGTGGTGCGGTTGCGGAGCAGATGCAGATAACAGTCGTGCGAATGCGGGTAACAGTCGTATGGTTGCGGAGCAGATGCGGATAACAGTGGTGCGGTTGCGGAGCAGATGCAGATAACAGTCGTGCGGATGCGGATAACAGTCGTATGGTTGCGGAACAGATGCGGATAACAGTGGTGCGGTTGCGGAGCAGATGCAGATAACAGTCGTGCGAATGCGGGTAACAGTCGTATGGTTGCGGAGCAGATGCCGATAACAGTGGTGCGGTTGCGGAGCAGATGCAGATAACAGTCCTGCGGTTGCGGAGCAGATGCAGATAACAGTCGTGCGAATGCGGGTAACAGTCGTATGGTTGCGGAGCAGATGCGGATAACAGTCCTGCGGTTGCGGAGCAGATGCGGATAACAGTCGTGCGGATGCGGATAACAGTCGTATGGTTGCGGAACAGATGCGGATAACAGTGGTGCGGTTGCGGAGCAGATGCAGATAACAGTCGTGCGAATGCGGGTAACAGTCGTATGGTTGCGGAACAGATGCGGATAACAGTCGTGCGGATGCGGATAACGTTTTGTTTACCCAAGCAGGGCTCTCTCTACCCATAGGTTAGGATGTTCTATCAAACTGCAATGTCAAAAATATTACATTTATTGAAATTAAAACACGGAAACATCATAAATGAGAGTACAAGAATTAAATAAGAACGGCCTTTACGCAGTGAAGTGTGAAGTGGCTAGAGAAACACAACCTACGCATCGGTTTGTAGTAGATAAAAGCTAATAAAATAGTAACAAAAAAGAATATCGGAGGAATATCACTAAATTAACCCTAAATAAATATGGTGGATAATTTTAAGCCATGCAAACTATATTTATGAGTATTATTTATTACACCGGAACTTCATACTGACTAGAAAAGGGTGGGGGGAGGGAGGGATATGGCATATTACGATCCTGCGTTGCGAGCCAATGGTCCACTTAACGCCTTCGCGGTTCTGAAATCTTCTCTCATTAAACTCATCCATGAGGTCAGCTAGTACGAGACCATACATAGTATTTGTGATAACAGCGTAACATTGCTAATACCTTTTTCTAGCATTTTCACTATGCTTCGTGTTTATTGCTTCGATCATGTTGGTTATAGCTACCGATCTGGTTGTTATAAATTACACGTGCTGATGTTCATAAAACACAACATGGACGTTTGTTCCAACTTCAATCATATCATGGCTAAAACACGTACGTCACGACATTTACTAGAGCGATCGTGCTCCATTCCCAACAGCTGATTGAATCCAGGATGGCCATCTTCTCACATTATTGCCGTCAGCCAAAACTACTCTTACTTACTCCTCGACGCTACAGTCCTAGTAGGACTTTGGCCTCTCCAACAATCGTTGCCGAATCCTGATGATCTTCTGCACCTTTCCTCCACCTTCTTACTCCCATCTTGCGGAAGTCATCCTTCACGTCATCCAACCATCGTTTCCTTCGTCTTCCTTTGCATCTTCTTCCACCTGGATTTCCTCTATAACTACTCTATCACCTGCCATTCTCTCCACATGCCCCAGCCATCTTAGTCTATTACTCTACTCCTGCTGAAATCTAGAAAGATTTTCCTCCGCACATCAGTTAAGCATCAAGGGAAAGCAGAGACTGCTAGGATCAAGATGTGGAAAGAAAGAACTAACCCCCTTTCCAACTGGATAGAGCCGAAGGAAAGTCTTCCATGTGGACACCAGGAGAAGTGGACAATCTGAAAAGCCCTTAACAGACTCCATACAGTAGTCGGTAGAACAAAAGTAAATCTGCAGAAGTGGGGTTTCTCAAGAGACTCATCACTCTGTGACTGTGAGGCGCAGCAGACAATCCAACATTTATGTCAGTGTGACTTATGTCCTTCAAAGTGCACTATGAAAGATTTGATTGCAGCCTCCTCAAGCGCTATTGAAGTCGCTCAATACTGTGCAAAATTCATCTAGCTCTCAAATTTGTTGCTCAATATGTGATTTGTTTTAGACCTTAAGTATGGTAGAAATGTAGATATTCTGCATTCATATTCTTTTTTAAATATTGATACTTCTGAGACGAATAAAGAAATAAAGATTTCCGAAACTATATCAGGATGACCATGTAGTCCAGGCTGTTCCAAATCCATGAGTTTTAGTATGCGTACACGCGAGTACTCATCAGTAATGCTTGGAGCATGTTTGGAGAGGGACTGGGGGTGAGAGACAATACGTCACTGGGCGAAGGTCATAACACAAGTCTATGCGCTTCCTGCCAGTCTTGATGTATCCACCGTGAAGTGACGGCAGCCCCCCACAGCAGAGTTGTATTGCATGTTGCAGGTTTACTCACGCAAGTCGGCGAGTACTCCGCTGCTCACGGGCGAGCTGCCCGGCTGGAACAGCCTGAGTCCCTCCAATTCTTTGTTTTCCCGTATTCTCCATCTTCCTGCCTGATTCACTGCTCCATAGATCTTCCTCTGTGTTTTTCTTTCCCATCTTCTCAAAAGCTCCTCTTCTGTCACGGTCCTAGTCCATGTTTCCGAGCCGTAGCTTACAGTGGCACTGGTCTTTTAACTGTTCGGTACACTGTCATTTAGGTTTATAAATTTATAAACTACTCATTCGTTTGATAATATCTTTGCTGAAGGCACAAACACATGTTTCGTTATCTTTGCTTATCATGAACATCTAGGAGAAAACAAATGGATTATTTTGGCTGTTAGGTCGTAGCCGACCATCCATGGCACGTGAACTAAAGCCACGTGAACAACTTAGTTCTCGTCCTCCAAATGTTCATTTCTAGAACAGTTCTTTCGCTCGGATCGGTAACGGCAATACTGCTCGAGCACGTTGCACGGCCTCCAATCAACTGTCATTTTCATACGAAAAGACTAATTGTAAGATTAATTTGCTCGACTAAAATAAATTACAGTATTTTCAAACCTTAGACTAATTGAAGCGTATCGACTAGGTTACATTTTGTATAATTTGAGATATTCGGGCATAATCAACAGAAAACCATGGATCAAAAGTCTATATTGCATCGCTTCCCGCTCGTGCACGGCAAAATTGTAAAGAAGTGAATGCATATAATGAACACATTCTAGTCAAGAGGCTATTCTGGTGTTTTCAGCTGTGTATTAATGTGTGTTTTCACAAAATTTGGTAGAGATCCTATGATTACTTTAGTCGTAATTTGATTTAAGCTTTAAACATTTGGGTGGCCACCATTTTGTTTTGGTTAAGATGTCAGCGATATAAAACATGGCTCTGAGGTGCCCTTTGCTAGTGCTGCATCTGAACCAAATTTGGTTCAATTCGGTTTCGTCGTGTTTGAATTGATAGGGGGGAACTGAGATACATAGGCTACACACGAACGTTTAGCCCGTGTAGATCTCGTGAGTCTATTTTTATTTCTTGCAAAAGTAAATCTAAAATAGGCTAAAAATCAACTTTAATCATCACCACGCTGCAACTTTTCACACCCTAGGTGACTTGATCGCACAAGATACACAATACTTTGATACGCGCTTCTCAGTTCGTAACTGACCGTAACAGTTCGGCTTTTTCCGCTAGCATGCGGTGACGCTAAGCCCCATGAGGATCTCTGCCTGTAACGTCAAGTGTGCCATCGGGTAGAAATCTAGCTCTGTATAGGACATGGACTTCCTACTTATGGATATGTGAAATACAATCAGTGGAGTTAGGCTACTGCCCTGAGTCTCCTACATTCACAGGTCTGTATTTGATACAAATACCGTATTCTCTTGCCAATAAAGGAATTAACACTCACTCTATCTGCCGCTCGAGGAAATCCACACCGATGGTTTTCTTGTAATCCTTGGTGAAGGTGCCTTTACAATATCGTTGGATCATGCTGGATTTGCCTACGGCACCATTGCCCACGATCACAACCTGCAACAAAAGCGAAATACCCAATTTGATACACGTAATTTTAAGTTAATGATACAAGCAGTGCAATTAGGCGTATATCATGGGGGATCAGGTGATGATGATTATGATTGTTAATAATTATTATGCGAGTGAATGCCTAGTACTGAATTACAAATTGGATAAATTAGAAGTAATAGAAAGAAGAATTATACGCAAAATACTAGGTTCTTTAGAAACTGCAGAATTCTGGAAATTAAGAAGTAGGGTAAAGGGAGGTATCTTCGTGATGCAGGTAAGTTCATTTTCATAGTCTTTACTCGGAATCACTTCCCATTTCATCAGTACAGCAACCGTAAATGATCAGAATTTCTTGTTATAAAATACTTCAAGGAGCAATATGGATTTAAAGTAAATAATAAAGTTATTTCAGTTAAACTACAGTAGCATAGTTTACTGCTATAAATTGGCTAGTATGGATACTTGTTAATAACAGACATATCAATTAAAACATAATTTTATCACGAACATACCTCCCTTTACCCTAATTATGAAATATATAGAAATAGTCCAGTGAAATTAGTTTTAACCTGGACAAAATTAATAACAAGGTGAAAATTGGTGGAAACGTTAAGAACAATGTCATAAACGAAATCCCAAAGTCCCAAAAAATCCGAGCTGGGGAAAAGCCGCCATCTTGGAAAAACTGCCGTCATCTTGGATTTTTCCGTTTTTGGCCATATCTTTCAAACAAGTGGTCCTAGCGAGGCCAGACTGGTGTCAAATTGACCGGATTTTACTGCCAAAGTCTCAGGAATATTAATAAAATATGTTAGATGCGTTCTTACAGCTGTTTTATTCATTTAGGTACTATTAACATACATAGAGTGTTTAAAGTTCGATTTTGACCGTTCCTGTCACAATAGCTAAAAACTGCCAATGCAGATAATGTATTTAAACCTAAAATTATAAATCATATTCTTGAAATTGTGAGTATCACATCTAAAATGCTTAAATTATTGTCAGTATTAAATACAGAGACACTATGAGAGATGTAAGCTTTGACTTGTAATGCTTAGCGGCTTCCGTCGTTTGGTGGTTCCATGAGATCTGTAAAAAAAAAAGGAACGGTGAGAATCTTATCTTTTGTGCAGATAATGTCTATATATATTGCGAAATAACTTGCCCTCGTATTAAAGCACAAGATCGTCAGGGTCGTCAACGTCGATGCTCTCCTCTGGGCGGTTCGCACATCCGTGACCAGCGGAGTATCCGCACATTGTTGTGCAGCGTAGGCCACTCAGTAGGCAAGCGCATTTGTGCTCACATCCGGATCTGCAGTTGTGGTGTCCAATCGGCTAGTTGTGGGGCATCCATATAAGGAAAGAAAGAAAGCCTCTCCTGCTGCAGCGATTTCTTTGTGCGATGCATCTGTCTTGTTGAAAACATGGACCTTACTGCGCAATTTAGCGTTTTCTTTAAGCTGCTTGAAGGACCTGATTTTTTCCTTTCTAAAGGGTGTGGTGTCACAACCAGTAGCAGCGTGGAAGAAAGGGAGAATTGGAAGCAAGCTTCAAAGGCCAGACTTGAGTTTTCCGCTTTTGAATATCTTGCCTTTTCCATTTTTCTTTCCGGCATAAACGTGGAAATGTCTTCGTGAAAATCAGGTACAGAAACCATCAAGACGAGCAGATCAATATCTTCTCCCACAATCACAGAACTGACTTCTGTTTTCCTTGAAGTTTCGGCTGCCGTTGAAACAATCAGGGTATCAGCGTCGTCTTCAGCTTGAATAACCTGCTGTTGTAAGGTGTTTTGATTGGAGAGCAATGAAACGCGTCTTGTTGTTCTCTTTTGATAAAAACACTCCTTGTGGTTCAGTAGTTGGCGTGAAATCTTCCATAACTGCGTCTGGTGCCTCCTTGCCAGTTCTCCTGGCATGTTCTGCATCTTTGGTTGTCAGGGCACCATAGGCATCACACACAACGGTTGTCTTTTTGCCAAAATGGATTTCAATACAATTGACGAAATGCTGGCAAATTTGGGAGTAGGTTGCTAGACAGGTCCAAACAACTCGATGCAGAAGGAAACCTCCGTCGATCGTGAACACAGGGTTTGATGGCAAAGCTTCTTCGCAGCTTGAAAACTCTTCTTGGACTTTGTGCCTTTCCGCAGAAGTGTGCCATCAAATAGAGCTGGTGGTCTTGCGGCCAACTCGTAAGTCAAGTACGTTGAAAGCTCTTCTTTACTTCGTATCTTTCAAAGGAGGCGATGAAACAGTTGGTTCGGGTCTATTTCCACTGTGGTTTCCTTAATTTTAGTGCTCTTGGCCATACTTCCAAGGGAACGAACGTTGTCCTTCCTCTTCAAGTGGACGTCGCTGAGGCATTGACCTATGATTGACTCCATGGCTTGCAAACCAAGGGCGTGGGCTTCGTCGCAGTTCACGGTGTCGTCGGCAACCACACGTGTACGCAGAGACAAAAGAAGAGGAAGTTCCACGAAAGGGTTGTGAGAACGCAGCCACTCTGTCATCTTGTCAACAACCCCTTTGTCTCTGCCTTGTCGTGTCTCTCGAAGTTCGATGTGTTGATCGCAAGTTTCAGAGAAAACACCACTGAAGCGTTCCATTGCATCGACAATACCAGACGTTGCAGGCATGGCGGTCACCCATCGAGCCATCACCTCTTCAGACATTCCGCGGCAGTGTGTCAGTCCTCCCGCTGACTTCATAGTACGCATCAGCACCTGTTCGATTGCCATATTCGTCCAAACTCCACACCAGAATTTCTCGGATCTTCGGACGGTGAAGAAGCCTTTCGTCACAAATTGTTCGATTTCGGACGCAGTCATGGTTTCATTTATCCTCAACATTTTCTGGAGGTAAATGTGAGCGTATTTGGCATAATTAAAATGCCCTTCATACAAGATGTCTGGACACGCGTATGCTCGAGCAATCCGTGCCCACTTCCTGACTCAAGTTGCTCTCGGCAAATTGGAATCATGCTCTGGACACAATACAGGTGAAGATTCCAGTCCACGGAACGTTCGGCTCTCACGAAAAGACGCATGATGGTTACCTTTTTGAAATACTCAGCCCACAATTTCGCTGTGCGACCTGATTTGGCGACTTCGTCGAACTTGGCGTAAAACCGACTGGAGGCGTCAGCGAGACATGCAGTGTTGCGGATGCTTGCAACTGTTTCTTCCCCTAAAAGTACCTTTCGGTGAACTGCTTTAAGTTCTTCGGTTAAAATCGTATCTCCTTTTATGTCGTCGATGAGGACACTGGCGAGAGTAACTTGAGTCAGGAAGTGGGCACGGATTGCTCGAGCATACGCGTGTCCAGACATCACATGAATTACCGAATTCTTTGCATAAATTTCCACCCACAAGTCCTCTAAGCCACTTCCAGCCATTAAAGATCCTACAGCGCCCATAAAGGACATCAAGAGGTGAAAACCTCCAAGCTGAAAAGTAATATTTGATAAGGGGCTATTTTCTTCGGCCGAAAGCACGATATCCAAAGCTTTTGCATAGAGCGGTTGGTCAAACGTTTCCACATAGGACTGGTTTCTCGCTTCGCTCTGCTCTGCTGCATAAAGGAGGCAAGTGTGAATCGTCGACGGATTTGAAGGCGATAAGTTTGTATATTCATTTTATCTTTAGAATAACTCTTATTCCACCAAATCAGGTAACTTTACTAAGTTAGTGCGTAAAAACAGGTCAACTTCGAACTTTAAACACACTATTTATATTATTAACAGTACTAAAATAATTTAAAAAGCTGTAAGAATGCGTCTAGCATATGTTTCCGAGACTTCGACAGTAAAATCTGGTCAATTTGACACCAGTCTGACCTCGCTAGGATCACTAGTTCGAAATATATGGCCAAGAACCGAAAAACCAAGATGGTGGCGGTTTTTTCAAGATGGCGGCTTTTCTCCAGCTCGGATTTTTTGGGACTTTTGGGATTTCGTTTAGGACGTTGTTCTTAACGTTTCCACCAATTTTCAGCTTGTTATTAAATTTGTCCCATTCAGAGGTCAATTTTGTCTAAATGCACTGGACTAAAAAGTAGAAAACATATCAGAAACAATACGGAAGAGGACATTGCTACAGGATGGATGACAGTAGGTTAACCAAACAGATCTTCACATTCCTGTGGAGCAACAACCTGGGCTCAAGAAGTCAAAAAGGATTCGGAAAGAAAAAATATCAAAGAAGAAGATACACCACATTTATAGGCAAAAAGTGCTAAAAATGGAAGGATTCCAGGGGAGGAAGGGAAAGAAAACTGGCTCGAAATGGTCCGAGGAAAGGAAGAGGAAACATAGTGAGATGATGTAGGAATACTGGAGGAAGAAGAAGGAACAGCAAAGGACAAAGCATTGAAATTGGCTCGTGGTCCCTAGACGACCGCAACGATAATAATAATAATAATAATAATAATAATAATAATAATAATAATAATTGCAAACCCCCGGATGAGAGCCACCACTGCATGGACAGCAGAGAAGAAAAATCATAGTGAATAAAGATATTTTGGGAGGAGACAAAAGACAATTCAAATTTATCTGTTAAATAGGTTCAATCGCGCTCCTTGGTTTGGCAAAAAGATGTAATGATAATAATAATAACAATATAAATAATAATAACTTTCAATAGCATACCAAAGATCACGCACGATTTATAACACAATGTAGACCTTTCTCAAAGCACTAAGATACGCCACTATGAAACGGTTCTGAAGCCAGTAGTAATGTACGCAGCCGAAACCCTTTTCCTAACTGCCGATAAAGGGCGCCTCGAAGAACTGGAGAAAAAAAGAGCGCAGAGTCATTAGAGGAATCATGGGATCCAATTACAAGAATGGCATCCGTCAAAACAGATCCAACAAGAAAGTCCATAGTAAAATAGAGAAGCTTACAGACACAAGACGGGCACTATTTTATTATGGCCACCTCAGACGAATGGACGGCAACAGGGTGGCAAAGAAAATCCTTTACATTTTTTTATTCCAACCTCAAAACCAAGATGCCTTGGTTTAGAAACACTAAATGTGATTTGATGTTATCGATTCTCGATGTTCATTTGTCTTTTTGTAACGGGAATGCATAACAATGTATAAGAGCATCAGGTCTTTCCTCAAGATAATGAGTACCGAGGAGCACCAGGAGTGGAAGGTAAATCATGGTGCCTGAAAAATTGAATTTTTGATTGCTCAGGATGTTGTACAAAATGTTTGTTAATTGTGTTGTATTTTTGCTGTATTTTATGTATTTTTCATTTTGTACCTTTTGATTTGTCCACCACCAAATCAAGGTGGGAGGTTGGTTGGTTGATTCTTAAGTTTAGTAGGGGCTGCGACAACGTGGTCATGTAGCCCCGTGTACTTTGGCTGTGTAGAATCTGTCTGATAACCGGTGTTAATTGTGATGACTGTATTAGTGTGTGTTATCTGTTTTTTTAATTTAAGTACTGCAACACTTAGAATTTTTCAAATAGTTCCTACTTTTGCCGCCAAGTGCCACCGTCAACGACTACAAGGCCAAGTTGAGAACTTAGCTACTAGACGCCACCGCAGTCGGCTCTTGGCAACGAACGTAGAAACCTAAGAGCGTTATGTGATGTGATGTTATCGAATCTCGATGTTCATTTGTCTTTTTGTAACGGTCTTCTTCTCGATAATGCATAACAATATATAAGAGCAACATGGCATCCTATGTAATGATTGTACAGTGCTAAGATGTTGAGCAGCCTTGCAATAAACCTGATTTGTCACCGAAGTGAGATTTATTCACTAACAGTTGAGAACCTTGTAGATACGCGGGTAGCGTAAATACTGTTACGAATGCTACACAGTTTCGTCGCCCGTGAGTGACTCATGCCGCCCCAGGCTATTCCAGACTGTGTGTTACCAGCGCCTTACGCAACAGGGCTGTAAGAACAAAAAGGGCACGGTCTAGAATCTACACAGCTCACCCAGAAATTGAACTTTTGAGAAGCTGTGAATCCTGGACTGCTCTGGAAACATCCATCGAGTCACCAGCCCCGCTATATAAGCGACCTGGCCAGCGAGGGGAGTGAGTTTTTGAGGACTGTGTTTATGAGCGAGTGAGTGTGTTTTCCAGTGCGACAGAGGCTATTGCAGTGCGGTGAAGTGCTGTGTGGATTGCGAAACTCAGTGGACTGTTTTCCTAGCCTGCGGACGGCGAGACAGTGTACATTCAGAACAAGTGAGAGTCGGACTGTGGCTTGTTTACATGTTGAAAGAGTGCCGTTACTTCTAGCCAGGAACGGGTCTACCTAATTATTGAGGGACTAACTGCGCGAGCAAGTGAAAAGGAGGTGAGTGATGGAGAGGGACCTGACTGAGACTGCCCCATTGGTTTCCAAGTGTTTATGGTGTACTGTAACTTGCTAGATCTACAATAAAACTTATCTCTATAAAGGGCCAATTGTGTTGTGCTTTCTACCTACTGTGATCCAATTTACGAACGTGCTACTAGGGCTAACACGTAACAATACTATAATATACCGTAACGTAACACTGAAGACGACTTCCAAATGCTCCAAATCAATCCCGACGACGCATTCAACAGGGATATCTTCCGCCAAAGGATAGTGACGAACGGGCTCAAACGAGTCTTGACTCCAAAAGAAGACATGGTGCCCCTTGGGCAGAGGAACGCAAGCAGACTTATTCCCGAAGGACGAGGGAATTCTGGGCGCAAAACAAGGCTAAATGTAACAAGACTTAACGTGGTCCTAGATGCAGGGCTGGATTTACCAATAGGCCCCATAGGCCCCGACCTAGAGACGCACCATGCTGAGGGGCGCAAAATTAATCCACAATGTTTTATGATTTAAATTAAACTTTCCAAAATGTTGACACTTTTACCATTTATATTGTGGCCATCATTTTCCAACAAATGTTTTGCAAACAGCAGATTTTTCAACTTCAGCTTTAGAACAGGAATGTTTTATGGTTTATTAGGAGAAAAATTAAGTCTTGAATATTAATATCAGTTTAATTTGAATAAAACTCAGCAATTCTTCTAGGTTTGTGCCGTATCTTGTGTGGAGTTTCGCCTAGGATACCAAGCTGGCTCATCGGCGGGATCTTGGTGTCCCCGCCCGGACCTCCACAGGAGTAACGAACTGCTCGCTACCTCCCTTGATATAGAGTGCAACTGCACTACTTGTCTGCGAGAACTAAAAGCTCAAGCAGCCTGAACCTCCCTATGAAGGCTTCCAAAAAGATGGTACATTGGCTTTCACGGCCGGTGACTTAAAACTCAGCAATTCTTCTAGGTTTGTGCCGTATCTTGTGTGGAGTTTCGCCTAGGATACCAAGCTGGCTCATCGGCGGGATCTTGGTGTCCCCGCCCGGACCTCCACAGGAGTAACGAACTGCTCGCTACCTCCCTTGATATAGAGTGCAACTGCACTACTTGTCTGCGAGAACTAAAAGCTCAAGCAGCCTGAACCTCCCTATGAAGGCTTCCAAAAAGATGGTACATTGGCTTTCACGGCCGGTGACTTAAAACTCAGCAATTCTTCTAGGTTTGTGCCGTGTCTTGTGTGGAGTTTCGCCTAGGACACCAAGCCGGGCGGGGACACCAAGAGCCCGCCGATGAGCCAGCTTGATGTCCTAGGCGAAACTCCACACAAGACACGGCACAAACCTAGAAGAATTGCTGAGTTTTAAGTCACCGGCCGTGAAAGCCAATATACCATCTTAATTTGAATAATTCATTAGACTATGCATAGTTGTAGGTTGTATGATGTAGTGCATATGTACAGAATATGTGAATAATTATCTGTACGTTTATGAGTCTTAAATGGTTTAAACTTATTTTAATATCTCGTTGGCCTATTTATTTATAGTATATATATACAAATTTATACACAGTGGATTCTCTCATTATTTTAATTCATTTAATTGATTTTACTTCACGATACATTAGAATAAAATAAGAAAATTACCTTCACAGAGACCTTTCTGAGGTCTAAATTCTCCTTCCTTCACTATGGTATGAAGTGTGGGTGGCAAAACCCCACGGGCCTAGGAGCGCATATCATCTATATCCGGCCCTGCCTAGATGGCCTAGCGAATCTCTACTTACAGTAGTATAAAACAATGTCCCCGATTCCTGGATGTCGAGAACCACTGGATGGATTTTGATGCGGTTTCCACCATTCTGTAAAGGATGTCTTGAGGGAGATTTCTGTAGAAAATAATTTATTTTTGATCAAAGGAAGCCAAGCAGTAACGATTTCAGTGAAAAAGTCGAAATAAACCTGGCGTCCGAGCGCTTTTTAAGCTTACGCTGGGCAAATCGTTAAAAATTTCAATATACTATGAATGTAAGAATTGTCGAGCATGAAAAGTTCTACAAAAAAAAAGTCCACGAGAGCATATCTCTAACTTCAATACATCGCCCACTATAAGTGTTTTTACGTTTTCATTTATTCCAACAATCTCCATTCATTTACTGAGGCGACAGTTTACGAGTTAGCACGTAATGCATTCATAAATGTTCCTGGGTGAAGCCGGGGTAGGTTGCTAGTTATATATAACTTAATAATAATAATATTGTATGCTGACTTCTCAGAATGCCAGTCAGTCTATTATCATACTTCCGAGGTTTAATCCTTTATAGGGCAAAAATATTTTTATGTGTTTTTACGTTTTAATTTATTTTAACTGTTATAATAATTGTTAATAATGTTATTTTTGATGTGTAACATCTTTCCACTTGGTAGCTGGACATTTTTGTGGGAGTGATTTTGGAAAATGGACGGAAGTGGATGGGACGGAAACAATGAGCGCGCGTGATGGCGGAGATGGGTACAACGACGTACTGTAGGCCATGTGGCTTTGGGGAATGTATATCGCATACAGTTTAGTTCAAGGTTTGGAGACCTCATTTAAGATATTCATACAGTAAATCATCTTCAAGTTGTCGTTCTTTGGTGTGAAAAAATTCATTTTATCATATTTCCTGAAAACAATTACGATTTATTAAATCTTCATACTTTTGCTGTATTCTTATTTAATGTAAGCACTCCATGTACTGTCGGCCATGTGGCTATGTGGAATCTATATCGCATCAACAAACATTCCAAACAACGTAGGAATTCAGTATATTAACACCGACTACTAACAATAATTGAAACTTCGTTGGTCTAAACATATCACTGGGAGAAACACATTTAATATACCTTCCGCACACCTAATTTTTAATCGCGCCTAAACTTGGCAGTGCGCTGATCGGCAAAACGAGGCCATTTTCAATAACATCGCCGGCATGGGCTCACTAACTGGCCGGTATAGAACGCAGCTCGCATCAAAAAGGCAGTGGATTGCTTCCGCCACGGCAAATAAAAATTATGATTCATTAGGATTTGGCACCGGAGTCTTACAGGTAGTTATTTCAATGACCAAAAGAGTTCACTGTCAACAAGGGATTTGCGCTCCCGGGACAACATGTCACATGTTACACATCATATGCGACTACTGTAAGGCTCGTATATTTCTTGTTTCTCTAATTTTAATGTTTATACCCGTTCAGTTATTAGCCTATTTTCAATTTTGAAAAAATAGGCTTATGAGATCACCTTCTGTCCGTGTGTGTGTGCGTGTGATTCGTGTGTGTGTCCCCCCCTAATAAAATCTAAACGGCAAGAGCGATTTCAATGAAACTCGGAAAGTTCATAGCACTATTCCCGGCGACCTCGACCGTGCCCTTCAAATTTTGTTACGACTCACCAATCCAACATGGCGGCTGTGCGAAATATTTCACCAGCATTCAATATCTCCGAAACTATTACCGATATTACCCTGACATTTTCTATGGTGATAGAGGGAACTACTATAAGTTCACTTATGTGACTTTTGAAAACCTGGTAACTACAAAACCAACATGGCGGCCAAGCGAATTTGCGACTTTTAAATAGACGTTTCTCGCGATTTGACCAATCAAACGCAATGCAACTTGGTACAGTATATGTTTATATACATTGTAATGCGCCGACATCAAACTTCGTTCAATTGTTTACATAATCACAAGATGGCGGATGTGCGAAATATTTCACCGGCATTCTATATCTCTGAAACTATTAGCGGTATCTCCCTAAAATTTTGTACGGAGATAAAGGGCACTACTGGAAGTCCATCTATAAGATTTTCAAAAACCGGTTAACTACAAAACGAACATGGCGGCCAAGCGAATTTGAACATTTTAAATAGACCTTTCTCGCGATTTAATGTTCCAAGCGCACTAAAACCTGGTACAGGAAATATTTATACACATTGTAATCCATTGGTATCTAATTTAGTTCAATTGTTTACATAACCTCAAGATGGCGGCAATAAGAATTTTAAAATTAAGTTTTTATTTCTTGTGATGTAGTCATGCGATCAAAGTGAAAGTTTGAATAATGAACCTACGCAATAATTTTCCTTTAATGATACATGACTCTATGGCCTATACATTTAACAATTCAACATGGCGACCATCCGAAATATTTAGACGATACTGAATATCTACGAATCTATTTTAGCAATCAAACTGCATTTTTTAAAGTTCATAGGGGCTATGAACTTAAGTTCACCTATAGGACTTTAAATAACCTGGTGATCACAAATCCAACATGGCGGTGACGCGAATTATAAATATTCACATGGACGTTCCTCGCAATTTAACCATCCGCGTGCAGTGAAACTTGGTACAGTAAATGTTTATCCGAATGTTAATCCACTGGCATCTAATTTATTTCAATTTTTTCCATCACCTCAAGATGGCAGCTGTGAAAAATTTTAAAATCTCCTTGTTTTTTCTTGTGTCCTAATTATGCGATTGAAGTTTGAATACTACACGTTCACAATAATCTGCATGTAACAGTACATAACTCTAGGACCTACATATATAAAATCCAACATGGCGACCATCCGAAATATTTAGTCGATTCTCAATATCTACGAATCTATTACAGCAATCAAACTGAAATTGTGTATGTTGATAGTGGCAATTAACATAAATAGGATATATGAAAATAGGCTGTATAGTTCTTCACGGAACTACTTGTTTTTAATTTTCAACTGATGTTCTTATAGATTTCATTTTGATATTTTTTATTGAATTAATTAATTAACTAATTTCGAATTGATTTCCACAATTATTTTCATAATATTTGTATAGTTATGTTCATTATTTTAATTTGTGTATTTCTTTTATTATTGTAATTTTATTTTTTATGTTTTTTATTTCAATACTTATATTTTTACAATTTAATTGTTAATGTTTTCAGTTTTTTTAAATGTTATCCAACACATTACGTTTTAGAAATACTAGCACTTCGGCATGAAAATTCTCCAAAATTTGGCTTAAAGATTCAACTATCAGCATCGTTGAAAGCAGAAACTGTCCTTTGAACTGGTGGTTAATATATAGGCCACTATACAGCCTTTTTGGCTGGTGGAAGTGCATAAGGACTTGTTAAAGTTTCAAATTTCTCAATCAGATATCTTGCTCAGAACCCCATTGAAACAAAAAAATCCGCCAGGTTCATCAAGAGGAGTAGAGCCCAGCAAGAGATGTGTTCACTCGGACGAAAGGAAGAAATCCCATTCTGAAAGGATGAAGGCATGGTGGGCTAACAAGAAGAAAAACAGTTGAGATCTCGCGGTCCTTGGTGGCCACAACGATAAAATAAACAACTACCCCACCCTGTACCAGCAAACGTTCTTCCACCAAGCCCATCGCCAAGAGCCATAATGGTCAAATACTAAGAACCAACATGGTCAACTACCCCACCCTATACCAGCAAACGATCTTCCTCCAAGCCCATCGCCAAGAACCATAAAGACCGAACACTAAGAACCAACATGGTCAACTACCCCACCCTATACCAGCAAACGTTCTTCCTCCAAGCCCATCGCAAAGAGCCATAATGGTCAAATACTAAGAACCAACATGGTCAACTACCCCACCCTATACCAGCAAACGTTCTTCCTCCAAGCCCATCGCCAAGAGCCATAAAGACCGAACACTAAGAACCAACATGGTCAACTACCCCACCCTATACCAGCAAACGTTCCTCCTCCAAGCCCATCGCCAAGAGCCATAATGACCGAACACTGAGAACCAACATGGTCAACTACTCCACCCTATGACAGCAAACGTTCCTCCTCCAAGCCCATCGCCAAGAGCCATAATGACCGAACACTAAGAACCAACATGGTCAACTACTCCACCCTATACCAGCAAACGTTCCTCCTCCAAGCCCATCGCCAAGAGCCATAATGACCGAACACTAAGAACCAACACGGTCAACTACCCCACCCTATACCAGCAAACGTTCCTCCTCCAAGCCCATCGCCAAGAGCCATAATGACCGAACGCTAAGAACCAACATGGTCAACTACTCCACCCTATACCAGCAAACGTTCCTCCTCCAAGCCCATCGCCAAGAGCCATAATGACCGAACACTGAGAATCAACATGGTCAACTACTCCACCCTATGACAGCAAACGTTCCTCCTCCAAGCCCATCGCCAAGAGCCATAATGACCGAACGCTAAGAACCAACATGGTCAACTACCCCACCCTATACCAGCAAACGTTCCTCCTCCAAGCCCATCGCCAAGAGCCATAATGACCGAACACTAAGAACCAACATGGTCAACTACCCCACCCTATACCAGCAAACGTTCCTCCTCCAAGCCCATCGCCAAGAGCCATAATGACCGAACACTGAGAACCAACATGGTCAACTACTCCACCCTATGACAGCAAACGTTCCTCCTCCAAGCCCATCGCCTAGAGCCATAATGACCGAACACTAAGAACCAACATGGTCAACTACCCCACCCTATACCAGCAAACGTTCCTCCTCCAAGCCCATCGCCAAGAGCCATAATGACCGAACACTAAGAACCAACATGGTCAACTACACCACCCTATACCAGCAAACGTTCCTCCTCCAAGCCCATCGCCAAGAGCCATAATGACCGAACACTGAGAACCAACATGGTCAACTACTCCACCCTATGACAGCAAACGTTCCTCCTCCAAGCCCATCGCCTAGAGCCATAATGACCGAACGCTAAGAACCAACATGGTCAACTACCCCACCCTATACCAGCAAACGTTCCTCCTCCAAGCCCATCGCCAAGAGCCATAATGACCGAACACTGAGAACCAACATGGTCAACTACTCCACCCTATGACAGCAAACGTTCCTCCTCCAAGCCCATCGCCTAGAGCCATAATGACCGAACGCTAAGAACCAACATGGTCAACTACCCCACCCTATACCAGCAAACGTTCCTCCTCCAAGCCCATCGCCAAGAGCCATAATGACCGAACGCTAAGAACCAACATGGTCAACTACCCCACCCTCTACCAACAACGTTTCTTCCTCCAAGCCATAATGGTTGACTGCTATGAACCAACACGGCGGACCCCCCCTCCTCCACACTTCAGCCACAACTTTCCACGGCCTCTACCAGCAAACCTACACGCCCAGATCGTAAAACAATTTTCACACGTTAGCTGCAAGAACAAAACAAAAAGACATTTCTTCCTGCACCAATATTCAAACCATGCGGCAATCTTTAGGAATTTAAACACCAACACGTAAGCAACAAGCCACATGGCAGTGCAACAAGTCACCTTGCAGTGTAAAAAGTCACCTTGCAGTACAAAAAGTCAAATCACGGGGACAATATGTGGGCGAATTTTATCATCAACACGTTGGCAACAGACCATCCTGCAGCGCCAAAATTGAAATCTCTTGAGAATCTTGGGGTAATTTCAACACGCACACATTGGCCATAAACATCCTGCAGCGCCAAAATTCAAATCTCGTGGGAATCTGGGGTAATTTCAACACTCACACGTTGGCAACAAACCATCCTGCAGCGCCAAAATTCAAATCACGTGAGAATCTGGGGTAATTTCAATACTCACACGTTGACAACAAACCATCCTGCAGCGCCAGAATTCAAATTTCGTGGCAATCTGGTGTAATTTCAACACTCACACGTTGGCAACAAACCATCTTGCAGCTCCAAAATTCAAATCGCTAGGAATTTAGGGTGAACCTAGGGGAATTTCGAACTAACATAGGGACATTTCACTACCACACATCATTATTACACGCATGACGTCATCCCGGAAGTGGCCCAAAGGTAATACAATTAACAATAATGCTATTGGTTTCACGTCCTTATTAACTAATGCGGCTTTTAGAGACGCCAGGGTGCGAGGACGTTGTCCCGAAGGAAAGCTTTAACTGGCTCCCTCGCATTTAAGCACCCTCAAATGCCAACTGACTGCAGCTGACCTTCGATCCCGCTATCCTGGGATCAGCAGGCGAGAACTTTACCGCTGGGCCACGAAGCCTGTCGTAATATAGCTTGCCTACTCACATTTCCGTTGAAAGCTGCCAAAACCCGGAAGGTTTTAGCTAATACCAATCATAAACGATTAAAATGCGTTTCTAAACGTTAACTTCAGCATCAATCAACTTATACTCGGTGGCGTAGTTGGTAGCATGCTGAGCTTCTATGCCCAAGGTCACGGGTTCAAACCCGGTCGAAGTCGTCGGATTTTTTAAGAACGTTAAAATCCCTCAGTAGACTACCGTATGTCTTCCTTCGGAGGGGAAATAAAGCCAGCGGTCCCATGTCATAGATTTATGGCATGAAAAAGAACCTTCCACTAACTAAACTTGTGTGAAGCAAAATTTGTAGGTTAGGTTGGATTAATGCTCTTAAGTTCCAACTTTCGTCACCAGGCGCTGGTTGCGGTGGCATCTAGTAGTAGCCAAATTCACAGCTACGCGTCGTGGACGGTAGCATTTGGTAGCAAAAGTAAGAACTACTTGAAATTATCGTCTGCGGTCCTTACTTGAATTAAAACAGATATCACACACTAATACAGTCTCATCACTAGGGGGCGGATTTCTAAATGATATTTTTTCCCTTAACATTATATCTTATAGTGTTGTATTTTCAACACGTTTCCAAGCATGATAACCAAAATTAAACAGGTTTTATTGGGCATATAAATGCATATCTAGGCTCTCTTAAGCTTTATGGCATATTTTGAATAAAATATCACTATAAACGGCATATTTTGGTAATAAAATATCACTATAAACGGCATATTTTGGTAATAAAATATCACTATAAACGGCATATTTTGGTAATAAAATATCACTATAAACGGCATATTTTGGTAATAAAATATCACTATAAACGGCATATTTTGGTAATTTTTATTTGAATTTCGTTTTATAAAAATTAGAATAAGCTCTAGAAATTATTGTTCAGGATAGAGTGGAATATACTACTGAAGAACCATTCTGGTTGGTTCTTAAGTTTAGGGGCTGCGACAACGCGGTCATGTAGCCCCGTGTACTTTGGGTGTGTGTAGAATCTGTCCGATAACCGGTGTTAATTGTCATGACTGTATTCGTGTGTGTTATCTGTTTTTTAATTTAAGTACTGCAACTTAGAATTTTTCAAATACTTCCTACTTTTGCCGCCAAGCGCCACCATCAACGACTACTAGACCAAGTTCAGAACTTAGCTACTAGACGCCACCGCAGTCGGCTCTTGGCAACGAACCTAGAAACCTAAGAGCGTTGTTTACATTCTTAACCTATCCAATTTAGCTTCACACAGGTGCAATTAGTGGAAGGTTCTTTAACATGCCATAAATCTATGACATGGGACCGCCGGCTTTACTTCCCCTCCGAAGGAAGGCATATTGAGGGATTTTTAACGCTCTTAAAAAATCCGATGGCTTCGGCCGGGTTTGAACCCGCTATCTTGGGCATAGAAGCTCAGCATGCTACCGACTACGCCACCGAAGCCGCCGAAGAACTATTCTAAAGTAGTGTATATAATGTTTCCAACAAGTAGGAGCTATTGTTTGCTAGCAGGGTCAATTCCTGGAAACCAGGCTATTGTTTACACGGAAGCAGAGGTAATTCCGCAGTTATTTGTCATCGTTTTCCCCCTTCCCTCTTCCACCTTCAACACACTGAATGACCTTGGTCACTCATTAGGGAGCTTCAGTCATTCAGTTCCTTTCAATATGCCTAAAACGAAAGTCTCAATTTGTGGGAAGTTGCGATGTTTTGTTCACGAGTTAGGTGAAAACATATTCAGTACGGATGGAGTAATAAAAGTGTTTCTATGTAACGTAGATGCTATTCATTAAGTCATATTTTGAATTTTATAGGTCATATTTTTATGTTTCTTAGGTCATAAATGCATACATATTTCATACATTTTTAGGTCACAGAAATCCGCCCCCTAGTCATCACAATTAACACCGGTTTTCCGACAGATCCTACACACACCTAAAGTACACGGGGCTACATGACCACGTTGTCGCAGCCCCTAAACTAAGGAACCAATCAACCAACCAACTTACTCAGGTAAGAAATTTGTCTGGACTTTTACTTTATTGGTTTATCCACAATTTCATTTGACATTCTATTTAGTTTGTTTTAAATACGCCGAAGAAATTCGCCACAGTGTACAGTATTTTAGAATGACTTCTTGCTATGCCAGCACGTCTACAGTTTGACAGTCTTTATCAATGTTTCCTCGTGAGCTATTTTTTGCTCCCCCTTCTCGGTGACTACTTGGGTGTTGGTAACTGAAGGTCTCGATATCATAGTCTTCAGTTCGTTGAGCTCCTGCCGCATAGCGTCGCTCTCTTGTTTGGCCTCAATGTAGCTGCTGGTCACTTTTTCCAGCTGATCCTTCAGATTATCAATCTCCCTTTGCTGGTTGTTAACCATTTCTTTCGTCGTGCTGTCACCTGCCAAAATAGCTAATGATCCCCTAGGGGATTTATGCAACATTTTTTTTTCGAACATTTCTTCGTCTATAGTACATAAAACGGATTCCAGATCTCTGAATATTTTGTGCAGTTGGATTACCGGTATCGAACATCGGTTAGTGATCATTCTCTGGTCCACTATCCGTCCTTCTACCTGCATTATATTTTGTTTAATTTTATCATTCTGGAAAAGATCGAGTTCTGTAACCTTACGTTTCTTCTGAAGCACTTCTTCAGCGACGCGGTTCAATCGACGATGATTTTCAATCTCGGCTGAATGCAGAGAATCTACTGAGCGTGATATTTCTGGTTCCGGCATAAAATCACTTTTGATGGCCTCCAGCTGTGTGAAGAGTTCTTTCTGCCTTAATTGCCATATAGCGTCTGCTTCTTTTTTCTCTAATTGAGCGCGTCTCACATCATCCTCTAACATATCTAGAAGATTTCGGGATGGTGGAAAAGGTAGGTAACCTGGGCTCGCACCGGGTCTGGTTCTTTGTCGAGTTGCTGGGAGTTGATATATGTCAGCGGTATCGGTAGTGACCTCACCATTAAATTCAGGGACAGAACTTGTATTTAAATACGGTGGTTCAATTTCGCGCAGCTCCAGTGCAGCCACGCGATCTTCTAGCTTCGTTATTATGTCTTTCAGTTGTTCCTGAGTCCTTCGTGGCCTGATTGCCTCCATTTCTTGTCGGCAACTTTTTCTTTAGAGAACACAGGAGAATACCAATGAGTTCTTTTTTTTTTGTGCTGGCAAGGCGTGATGGTTTGGTGTTTCCTTTCAATCATCCATGGAAGTCAGGCATTATTCTTCGATTCGTAGACGTCATTGCATTTCTTCTAATTCTGTCATAAAATGAAACGGGATGAACAGAAAATAAAGAAATATGTTATGCAATGATTTACATACGCCCTAAATGGTATGGCACAGGCATTTTGACCCTGGAAGTATTTTCGGTAGATGTTCAGACAAGCTAGGGAGCGGATGTTAATATTCCTGTGATGTGTCCAGGATCAGTTTTCGCCCTGCCATACCGCAAACGTTCCACGAGATCCGTTTTGCCGGGCAACAGTTTCTATTGTTAGGTGCAAATAAATGCAATTGTTCGAAGTATTGCGTTCTTTCCGACTGATGGTTGGTTGGTTCCTCAGTTTAGGGGCTGCGACAACGCGGTTATGTTGCCCCGTGTACTTTGAGTGTGTGTAGAATGTGTCTGACAACCGGTGTTAATTGTGATGACTAGGGCTCGGATTCGAGCATATTTGCATATTTTTTTCCTGAATAGTACACATTAAAAGAAGCCTTTCGGTGGTATTTTCACCTGTCTGGGACCAACTGAATTGAAATTTATCGAGCATATAAATGCATAAAACCGCGGTTTTCAGAATAGAAGCATATAAATGCATATTCTTGTGGGTTTCGTCTAAATAGTTTGTTTTTCTTCGAATTCTCCCCCGAATTCGGACCCTGACAATCCTTAAGGTTCGAAAACAGAATAATTATTGAAAAGCCTATCTGGTGCGAATAATAGAACCGCAGGTTTTTAACCTTTAGTGAGGTCGTTCTCGTCATTGAAACTTTTATTGACTGATTGAAGAAAATCATTCAAAACTGAAAACATAGAAAATTTCTTGTTGTACAGACCAACGCAGATCTACTTCATTGACTCGCCTAATTCTGAAGATTTTGTAAATGAACTTTTAAACTGTAACGTTTATAAGAACACTTCTCTTATAGACTATATACTTGAAAAACTTGAATGCGAGTATGTTATTGGTTTTTTAGTTTCACTTTCCTTTCTATAGTTTTAACGGTGTTTTTCGAGCATATTCTGCATATTTAACCGCATATAATGGGGGGTTTCAAGCATATCTATCGAGCATATAATGGGTTTTTGAGCATATAATGGGTTTTTCGAGCAAAAAACACATGGTTTTCGAGCATATCTGGAGATTTTATCGAGCATATCGATCCGAGCCCTAGTGATGACTGTATTAGTGTGTGTTGTTATCTGTTTTTAATTCAAATAAGGACTGCAGATGATAATTTGAAGTAGTTCCTACTTTTGCTACGAAATGCTACCGTCCATGACACTTATCTGTGAACTGGGCTACTACTATATGCTATCGCAACCAGCGCTTAGTGACGAACGTTGGAACCTTGGCCTCCGTTATAATACGTATAACGTAGCCCACGGTTGGAACTTAAGAGCATTAATCAAACCTAACCAACAAACTTTGCTTCACTCAAGTTTAGTTAGTAGAAGGTTCTTTTGCATGCCATAAATCTATGATATGGGACCGCCGGCTTTACTTCCCCTCCGAAGGAAGATATACTGAGGGATTTTTAACGCTCTTAAAAAATCCGACGATTTCGGCCGGGTTTGAACCCGCAACCTTGGGCATAGAAGCTGAGCATGCTACCAACTACACCACCGAAGATGCCAGAATAAAGTTTAACGCACGCTCCAATTTGGATTGGAATGCCACGTAAATCGACCACCAGCCGTTAATTGTATGTAGACACAGCAATTAATTATAATGGATCATAGGCATGTTAATGGATTGTTATAATTTGGTGAACCACGATATTTCAGTAATCGTCCGTTAACGGCCTTTAATGGTTTGTTAACATTTTGACAAACTGTGGTGAAACCAGCCCTGACTCTGAAATTGTTGCTTATTCTAATCTAAAGTTAATTCTGAAGATGCCGCGGATGGTTTGACACCAATGGAAATGGAAGATGCTTCCTTCTTCTTCTTCTTCTCGTCGCTTGGGCCTTCTGTTTTCTTCTCTTCCAGTAGTCCTTCATCTTCTTACTATGAGCTACCGGTAGCTTTCTTTCCTTCATCCGTAAAGGTCTTCTGTTTCCTGTGTTCTCCCTACTAGAAAGTGATGAGGGTAAATCTCCCCGCCCAATGGCATGCCGGAACTTTGGGCGGTCATTATATGAACTCATGTGGGATCCCCAGTTGGTCCAGATCCGACTTTACCGTAAAAATCCACTTGTTCCTGGAGGAGTTTCCTCTACCTGCCACTGTGAAGGTATTTCATTAATTTACTTTATTTGCAAATGGGGGTAATTCCCCGGTGGCAAATTGTACAAACACAGAAAATTACCAACAATAATATCAAACACGCATAACGTACACAAGTCGCTACTTGGAAACTATAATATTTACACAATATTTCAGTCTACTCTTAAACACATCAATATTGTTACGTGTTGCCCCTAGTGGCAGGTTCGTTAATTGGATTACGGTGGCTAGAAGCACAACACAATTGTTCCTTTAAAGAAATGTTAGCTTTATTGCAGGTCAGAAATATACACCGTACAATAAGCCAATAGAAACAATTAGCTGTCTTACAGAAGCTACCTCCTTTATGGAGCTCGACTCACCCTTTCATTCGGTCTTGCAGTTAATCATCTCGCTAATGAGGTAGACCCGAGTCCTGGCTGGAAATAACTGCACTCAGTCTGTCACTCACTGTTTCTGAATACCGTACTACACACAGTTTCGCAATTCACCACAATGACCTCTGTCACACTGGAAAACACACTCTCTTCAAATACACAGTCCTTCCGTATAATTCACACTCCTTCGCTGTCAAGAGAATCAGCCTCACTTGGGTTTCGTAATTTCGCACGTCACGTCACCAACTACTGTCGCACTCGCTCAAGAACACTGTTCCTCCCTCGCTGGCCAGGTCGCTTTATATAGCGAGACTGGTGACTCGATGGATGTTCCCGGAATTGACCAGGGTTCACACCTTCTCGAGAATTCCAACACCAGTAGGGCCACGAATATTCGAGACGGTCTCTTTGTACTGCCTGTCTTCTTGTTGCGCAAATCGCTGGTAACACACAGTCGGGATAGCCTGGGACGGCCTGAGTCACGCGCGGGGCGACGAAGCTGTCTAGCATTCGTAACAATATGTTTGGGGAAAAGCTCTAACACTGTGGCAGGTAATGAGTTCTAATTCACCGGTCTGCAATCGTTTTTTCCTATCACGTACAGATTTTTTGCTAATTGAAATCCAAATTGTACATATTGTTGTAATTTCGATAGAAACCACCATAATAGAGAATATATGTAATTTTAATGGGACATGACCAAATTGCAACGAATATACAAAAAAAATTACGAGCCTTATGATGTGTAACATCTGACATAGAAGAAACCTCACGTGAAATTGTTGATACACCGGTATTTTATGCTATTATTGGCACAAATATTAATCTATTGTAAAAGGGAGTGTTTTACAGATATTGTAGTTTATAATGCGGAACTCATTTTATTAGATGATTTGTAGCTTCCACCAGCACTAGCCTAAATAAAGAATACGATATGGATCAACTAGATTAATAGACGCGACACCGCTCATAACCTTAAATTCCTTATAAACAGGTCCTCTTCATTCACAGACCAACGCGTAATTTCATATGGATTGTGTTAAAATGAGTCATATTGATATGATAAATATCGTTTAAAATGATAATCTTGTAGCAGAAATATCTACTTCGTCCGGGATTCGAACACGAGATCTCTAGATTCACAGCCATAGGCGCTAACCCCACGGCTATTTCGACTACGCAAATACTGTGCACAAGATGGTGACTTATTTCCACGTTCCAATAATACTGCATTACGGAATTAAGTTTCATTTATATTTTGCTTGTTTCGATAATGTTCCTGCGTGAAATTGAGTTTAAAATGCCTTATGAATAGGCCCTCTTGTGAGTAAAGAGAATGTAATCAGCAATAGTTCATGAAGGCTTGCTCATTTCTCGTATAACCACAACGATTATATTATATTGATGACTGCATTACCGTTATGTGGGTTAATATTTGAATAGCCATTGTGCAGAAACATAATACCGGCAATGCCGTCTACTTACAATGTTTGATATTAAGGCATTTTACCATTTAAATACTGATACGAAGACTTCGAACATGTACCATGTGCTTTGTTTCAATAACTTGACACCAGATTTCGCATGAGCGTTTACCGTTCAGTATGTCATATACATTCCACATGGCTGAGAGTACGTCATGGTATCAATTTCCGACACCGCGCGCTCATTGTTTCTCTTACCACTGCCAGCTGGTTCGATCGATCGAGTTGGCAGTGCGTCTTACACTTCCGTTCGATCCACCTCTGCCAGCTGGTGCCACCTCGATCGTTCCGATCCACTTCCGTCCCATTTTTCAAAATCACTCCCACAAAAATATCCAGCAACCGAGTGGAAAGATGTTACAGATCAAAAGGTAACCTGTTCATTGCTAGAATGTATGAATCTCACTACAAGAACACTATTGTTTGCTGCACTTTGATGTGAATGAACGCTGTGTTGATTATAATAATAATGTTATTGGTTTTACGTCCCTTTTAACTACACTGGCTTTTAGAGACGCCGGGGTGCCAGAATTTTGCCCCGAAGGGGATCTTTAACGTGCCAGTAAATCTACTGACACGGCTCCCTCGCATTTGCGCACCCTCAAATGCCAGCTGACTGCGCCAGGTTTCGAACCTGCAACCTTGGGCTCAGCAAGCGAGAACGTTACCCCTGAGCCACGCAGCCAGACAAGTGTGTTGATTTGCGCTTGTGTTCCTCAGTAGTGTTATCTCGCACTAGACACCAACAGTAATCTGACATCATGGAGACGTCCCATTGCCCCTGATACCTTCGTTCCATTTCTTTGATATCTTAATGGAACCGCTCGCCATGTTCCTCGCTGAATGCTCCTAAATTAGCATAAACACGAGACGGACTTATGACAAATCTGTACGTGATACGAAACAACTGGTATTCTTTTTTACATAAGGACACTAAATGTAACGTATATCACACACAATTTACTTTTGCCGGAAAATCTCCGCTGGCCGGCGAATCAATACCACGGTTAATGAAAGACTATTTCCCATAATTTGTACGCTGCGGTCGGCCCTTAACTTAATGTGGATGATCTGCCCTGCTCAGGTAGGTGGGATTTCCCAGACGATTGATTAGTTCTCCCCATGCTGGCCGATTAGTGTAAGTGTTAAACATAGCGTATAGTCTGGATTTCGTCCCTCTATCTTCCAGAGATTCCCACCCTAGATTTTCTATCATTCGAGTTAAACTCGTATTCCTAGCGTTTGTCCCGCTTTGCAGCAGGTTCCGCTACTTAACATGCCAATCTTCATTTCTGTCGGTCAAGGGCATCATGCGGACACAGATGAACTTGTCGCATGTCTTCTCTAAGGCGATCAAGCCACCTCTTCTTAGGTCGCCCACAAGGTCGTTGACCATCGGGGTTGAGGCACAAGGCAGTTTTGGCCACTGATTGTTCGTGACTACGTATGGCGTGGCCGTACCAGCATAGACGAGCCTCCTGCTTTTAATCCTGTATGGGCGCATCTCCCATCCTCCCTCGGACATCGCAATTCTTGATATGGTCAAGTCGCGTCAGACCCAGCACCGAACGAAGCATGCGCATCTCCATAGCATGCAGAGGCCGGTCAGCATTCAGACTCTAGGGGGCGCACGACGGTCTTTTAAATCTTGGCCTTAAGATAGGTGGGTATCCTGCGGTTGAAGAGAACTCCAGTTACCTCCTTCCATTTGAACCAACTGGCACTCACACGAGCACGGGCATCAGAGAGGGTGTCACCATCTTAACGAGTCAAGGAGCTAAGATACCTGAATTGGTCGACTCTTTGAAGATCTTGACTACCTACAAGGATGGTGCCAGGCGTCGGTTTTCTGGACATTCAGCTTCAGTCCATTCTCAGCCAGCCTCGTATTCCACTCCTGCAGTTTCTCTTCAAGAACGTTGCGTTCTTCTACTTCTAGAATTAAAATAGTTGAGCACAAACCTAGCAGCCTTCCTTTGTACCAATCTCTAGCTTATTGATGAGCCCTACCTGATGTGGGTCTCACACCACTGAGCCGTATTCCAAGACTGGCCTCACTAGGGTCAAATATCCTAGTTCTTTTGCGGTAGAACTACTGCCTTTTAATACCAGCATTGCAAAATGAAGTAATTTGTACGCTTTGGAGACGACACAACCCACATGGGTACTCCATTTATTATCATTCCTTACATGGATGGCCAAGTATTTGCACGAGTCTGCATACAATTTGTAAAGCGACTACTTGTGATTCAGGTAGGCTTACACCGTCAAGTAATATGGAAGTGGGGCGTCTCTGATCCATTAGTGCTGTCTTTGCTTGTGGTCTTCATTTAATGTTATTTAATTTTCTTTATGTTATTAATGCTGTGCATTTATCTGTCAACTGTATACAGTCGGGACATCGGAATGGTTTAAAATTGTCACTGGACTAAAGCAAGGAAGTGTGTTGTCCTAGGGTTCGGAACTTTAAGACCTAATAGAGTACAAAATATGCAAGCAAATATGCCCTAAAACCTTGCTAAATATGACCTAAGAACTATGAAATATGTCCTGAAAAACTATGAAATATGACATGATTTTTTGGGATAGGCAGAGTATCACTAACAAACAGTAGCCTATACGTCTTAAGTGCCAAGTGCGTAGAGGAGCGCCTTCTTGGAATCAGGTCTTCTAAACGTGCTCTCTGCCTGTTCCGGGAAAGAAAGAAAACACTATTCGGAAATCCTGTATTTGAAACTCGACGCAGATAACACGTACCTTGTTAACGACGCCTCAATTTTAACAAAAAAAAATGCTGAAATTATAACCAAATATGACCTTATATCACTAAAATATGACCAAATATGACCAAAACAATAAAAATGTCCGAAATATGCATTTATAGGCAACATCAAATTGCTTTAAACGTGGTCAGGGACCCATCATTCAAACTTATTTTTCAGATTTCGGGTAAAATGAGCTCAGGAAAAAATATGACTTTTCCTTAACATCTGAACCTTAGTTGTCACCATTATTGTTCATAATGGTGATTGATGACATCATGAAGGCAGCAATGAAAGAATATAGTAGGGCAAAGATGAAGGTAAGGTTGTTTGTAGACGATGTTGTGATCTGAGGCGAGGATGAGATGGAAGTACAAGAACAGTTAGACGTAATAAATGAAAAGATTGAGCAATGGGCATTGAAGATACAGTGGTGAAGAAGGAAAAGGAGTAATCAAAGTCGGAGATAAGGAATTGGAAGTGGTGAAACACTTCAAATACTTGGGAAGTGAACTGACTGAAGATGGAAGACTAGATTCGGAAATTAGCAGAAGGTTGCAACTCGGGAGTGCTTTCTACCAACAGGTACGGGGACTAGTATGGAACAAGGATATACCAATTAAGGCTAAATAAGTTATGTACAAAGCATATTATGTTCCTATAATGACACATGCAGCAGAAATATAGACAAAGACTAAGTGGGATGAGAGCAGAGTACAGGCAGCTGAGATGAGATTCCTGAGAAGTATGGTCCAGAAAACGAGGAGGGACAGAGTGAGAAATGAAGATATATGGAAAGAACTAGGAGTACAGAAACGAAATGACAAACTGGAGCAAAACAGATTGAGATGGTTTGGACATGTCAAACGGATGAATGAAGTAAGGCTACCAAGATGAGCACTGGAACGACGGATGCCAGGGAAGAGAGGACGAGGAAGACCAAGAGTGCGTTGGATGGACTCGGTGGAGAATAGTATTAGAAAACGGAACCTGGATTGGAACACCGTGTCGCATGACGAATGGTGGAACGACAGAACAAAGTGGCGAGGAACCATATTTGCCCCCACCCAGTGTCAGCTGGAAAAGGAAGGAAGGAAGATTGTAGTTTTTAGTGAATCTTGTGATTATAAGCCACGGGACCTCCTTTTTACGTGGAATCCGAACCACAGGACACGGCATTTCACTTCGAAAATCTCACATGCATTGGCCGGGAATCGAACCCGGACCGCCTTGGTGAGAGGCATACAGCTAGACCGCTGAGCCACCACGCCCCCAGCTGGAAAAGGGGAAATGAAGATGTATACAGTAGAGTTTCGATATTTCGAGTCTGGATAGTTCAATATTCCCATAAATTCGAGTTGAAAAATTTGAATTTACAAAAATAATAAATTGTTAGTTTTAGTGCGCGAAAGCTGGAAACTGACCTTGACCGTTCGGCAATTCCCCTACCCTACCCCTCGCCTTCTCACCCACAATATAGGCTAGTCCTCTCATGTTCCTCCATAACGACCGGTGACTCAATACTATACCTTTTAATTTGTACGAGATACTTATGACGCCAAGACACGATATCATCCCTTTCTATTAACATTGCCCTATTTCCCCTTCTTTCATAAGTAAAGTTCATTTCCCTGAGAACAACATGCAACGTAGATTTCTTAAAGTCGGGCAGTTCTGGGTTAGTGTTGATAGAAGTCAGGACTGTCTTCAGAGTTGGGGGTTGATTTCTAAAATAGAATTCATGAATAATCCTCCGTATTCCACTTCTGACAAAATCATCATATTTAATGAGCCTAGAGTTACTGCGAATTAACTTTTTCCTTTCCCGTTTCTTGCTGGGACTCTGAAGTGGCCCTGCACTGGCTTCCTTCCTTATTTTGAAGACGGAAGACCTTGAAATTCCTAAAGACTTAGCGGTTTCGTCCACTAACCAGCTAATACTCTGTCCTGGATGTTCCGTTTTCAAGTATGAAAATACATTAAGTACCATCTGTCGTTCCTTTCTCCTGAGAATTTCCCCACTTCTCCTTTTCACATGTTCAGCCATAACTACAGTTATCACTCGCTACTTTAAAGTATGATATGTGAAAACGAAACAGACAAAAACAAACAATGTAACTATACACACAACGAAAAGTAAAATGTACACTATGAAGCACAATACAAGGTATTTATAACACTATGCACTCTCCAAAGCACTTGCACCTGACAAATAATAATATTCACGTTCTTTTATGCCCACTGCTGTACGCTCACTCGTGTCTCCTCTCTGAGTACTGGCGCGAACTGACATTCCCGCTCGGCTGTTCCTTTAAATAAGCCCACTATTCTAACACTTTAAATGATAAACTGAAATATATCAAAATGAGTTTACGTCTTCTTCAGTGTCGTAATGCACAAACAATACATGTTTCATAAGGAGACGAACGCATTTTCATAGGACTTCATTATAATACTAACTTACAGTTTGGAGCAATAGGGGTGAAACCAACAGAAATAAAAGCCCATAAGGCCTGTAGTTTTTTCTTAACCCTGGACGCTCTATAGCCAACTATTGACTAGACGGAAACGTTTAATTAATCTAACTTTAAATAAATTTGTCAATAATAATAATAATAATAATAATAATAATAATAATAATAATATCGTATGGCCTCGGATGCCGGATGCAAGCTTTGTTACTTGACGCCCAGAGGGCAACTTGCATGTCGAATTTTATCGCTCCTTGAAGATCTATGAAAGTCAAGGAGTTTAGATATCTAAGCTCCTTGACACTATAGCGCTTTCTAGTAGAGAAATGAGGAACTTTGTGTTGGCGGAAACTCCCGAGATTAACATTGTCATTATTAGGGCTCGGATTTTTAGGTAAATAAATATTGTTTATGTAAATACATATTTTAAGCTTTGTTTTTATAAATACATAAATGCTTTTCACTTATTAGCACATAAAAAGACATAATATTTACTTTTTCTTTAAATCAGTATGCTACAGTAGATCTTTCAGTTTAATGCACTTTGTTCTGTGTTACTTCAACGGGGAAGAACGTGTGAGATATCTAATCTTCATGCAGGGCGTGTGTCAGCTTTCAACTATGTTATTCTTAACTTTTTTGCCCCGTCCCACTCACTGTGGAATCCGGGAATTTCCTTGTCCATAGCCATATTGCACCTCGTACTAGACCTCCCCTCCTCCAGCTACCTGGAACCAGTGTCAATCACTTGCAGTCCATTTCCGGCACTGCGAAGTGTGAGGCAGTTCTACGATGCCTAAAGTAAAAACAACTACAAGTTATCGTCTGTTGCAGAATTTAAAGATAATTTTACTTCTGATGGGGGTGTTCTGTTCTGCCAAACATGTGGGAAAGCAATCAAGGCTGAACAGCGATCTCAAGTTACAGAACCCCTCAAGGGCAAGAAACATATTGCCACAGTTTCGCGCCTTCAGAAGAAGTATTTAGCGATAATTGTCGGTCATTTGTGATGGACAACCTGAAGATGTATCTCGTTGTGTATTGTAATTCTTCAGCAGTCGGTGAGGCGTAGCATAAATTGAATTCGTGAGTACTGCATATTATTAAACTAAATTATAATTAAATATTTTTACTTTTTTCCCCACATATTTCAGGTATTTTTAATACATAAAACATAAATATTTTCATGATTCTTAGCACCTAAAAATCCGAGCTCTAGTCATTATGAACAAACACGCCTAGAAAGACCTGGTCAAAATTAAATAGAATCCGGACGGTGTATGCGGCAATCTCCTGTACAAGTGGAGGAAAAATCTCCATCATGTTGCCAGTGCGGTGCTGAAAGACAGACTGTTCGGCACCAACAATGCTCACAAACATCTTACAGTGGTGAATTCAGCGATTTCTTCCTAGGGACACCACAGCCACTTCATTACGTTTCTAAACTTGATGTCAAATTGTAAATAATTTTCATGTATGCCATACGATAAATAAAAATAAAATTATGAACACGGCCTACTGAATTCAAATGGGTTCTTTAACATGCCAACATCGTATGACATGCGTATCGTGATTTTTGACGCCATTCAAAAATCACTTACCATGGCCAGGAGTGAACCTGCAAGCTTGGGGTTGGTAGTCCGACGCGAAAACCACTCACCAAACGTGGCAAGCTAATTTGTCAATACAAATACAATACGTTGATCAATAGCGTGCTTCCTGTATCACTAGGTCTGGAGTTCAAAGACCGGCTCGCTTGTCAGGTCTCCAGTGTTGCACAGTCTCGTTGCTTGCTCTCAGTGACAACGCTGTGCCTCGAGCTGGGAAAGCCCTGGATCCACGCAGACATGGAATGTAAACAAGGCCGCTCAGTAGGGGTTCAAAAGCGAGCAGTTCGTTAAAGAGGAAAGTTAGATAACTATATCGCCGCCACGTTACACCAGTCCGGTCTTCGACCCTATGGCTAGAGCCCTGCAGGGGCAGATGTTCTCGTAGTTCCGCCCCTTAAAACAATAACTAACTAACTAGAGCCGTGCGCGGATAGAAAAAACGTTATCCGCATCCACACGACTCTTTTCCGCATTCGCACGTTTGTTATCCTAATCTACTGGCATTGCAATAATGTTTGTAATTACAGTAGATAATGCTTACATTAATTACTGTCACCCCTTCTCTTTATTGTGGTTATGGACGGGGTAATGACACGGGAAGCAGGAAAGATAGGAGAAGATAAGATGAAAGCAATAGTGTTTGCAGATGATCTCATGCTCTGGGGAAACAAGGAGGAGGAAATTCAGGAGCAACTGAAGGCTTGGGAAGAAACAGTGGGAGAGTACGGATGAAAGTTCAACATCAGTAAATGTGAGATCCTGTTAACGACCAGGAAAAAAGGACAGACCAATGAGTGGGATAACACTTGGAGGTGGACAGCTGAAGAAGTTGGAAAGTCTCAAGTACTTGGGAAGTATAGTGGAGGAAAATTGGAGAGATGACAAAGAGATTACGGAACGTGGCAGACAGGCAGAAGCATTTCTGAGAAGCATTAGGAGCTTAATGTGGAATAAAGATGTCCCATAAAAAAGCAAGGAAGTGTTATACAGAAGCTACTATATCCCGATACTGACCTATGCATCAGAAACGTGGATAATGAAGAAAAGAGACAAGCAGAATACAGGCAAGTGAAATGAAGTTCCTGCGAAGTAGGATCGGAGTAACAAGAAGACACAGGGTGAGGAATGAAAAGGTCAGGGAAATAGTGAAAGAGGAGCCCTTGCAAGGTAGGATTGAGACATCAAGACTGAGGTGGTATGGACACTTAAAGAGAATGGAAGAGAAGAAGATTCTCAAGAGGATACATGAGATACAGATGCAGAAGAAACGACCAAGGGGAAGACCAAGAGATAGATGGCTGAAAGGAGTGGAGGAATGTGTCAAGAAGAGAGGCGAGGACTGGACCAGAGTGACAGCGGAGAGGTGGTGGGAAGAAAGGACTAAGTGGCGAGGCTTATGTTCCAAACAGACCCAGCCTGGGGCTGGAAACTGTACAAGAGGATGATGATGATACATTAATTACTAAAGCAACTATTTAGACATTTGAGGAGAAAGTTGTTCCCCTACGCTTTGTATGTCAAGTGCTATGTTTAAAATGAATGTTCTACAGCCAGAATTGCAACCCTTTCCTGTTCGGAGTGTTAATTATGCTTAATGACATAATTTGAATGAGATTGGCTTAAATCATCATCTTACATTATATTGTCATGAACTAAACATAACGGAAAAATATGATATGTCATAAACATCCGAGTCCTAATAGCCTAATGATATTAAACAAGTTTAGATTGTATTCTAAAAACTAGCCGAAACGTTTTTCCTAACATTATCCGCAGCTTATCCGCGATCGGCACAGCCACAGCGTGATTCTTTTGCTGGAGTGGGACCGGCGGTCGGCTGCCGGGCGCGCGCGCCTTCCGCCAGCCAACCGAGCTCGCACCGCAGATTGCGCGCAGGTGGACACCGTAACAAAGTACATTAATTAATGGTAAATTCACCAGAAAATCATAATTAAAGAACTTACCTATCCACAGGAGATGCTGAGATTGTTTTCCTTCAGCTGACAGACAGGCGTTGTACCATGTAAATAAATTAGCGTTTACACGTTGTGATTCCCTTCTGTTGCGAGGGATATCTGCTGCCGTATATTGTTCTCCAGCTCCACTAGAGTACGGATAATTGATCTGCACACTTTGTATTTTAAACTACCCCACAATTGAACATCAAACGGGCTTAGGTCCGTGCTTCGATTAATTACAGTAAACACGCAGAGGGGTGCTGGAGTAGCTACATAATGTAACGATGTAACTTCCAAAGTTACTGTCTGTCAGCTGAAGGAGAACATTTTTAGGATCTTCTGTGAAAAGATAAGTTCTAACCTTTAACTGGTGACGTGAGGTCATACAGATTCCCAAGAAATAAAAAAAAAAAACATTTGTGCTTCTTTAATTAAATCTAGCAGCTGTTGTTTAAGTTACCTTCCTATCTGTGCGCTGACGCTACACACCCTCGTTGATGAAAGTTTAGTGACTTAATGACTTTAATGACACTAGTTAGCTCGCCTCCGCCGTGCGCAATCCTGCGAATCGAGCTCGGTTGACTGGCGGAAGGCAGGCAGTCGGCCGCCGGCCCCACTCAGCAAAAGTATCTCACTGTATATCCGTATGGCAAAACATTTTGCGGATATCCGCGGGTTTATCCGCGCAGGGCTTCACGTGGCTGTTAATGTTTTAATTTTATTCACTATGATTGCTGACAAAAGTGTAATTTGATAAGTCTACAGTTGGAGGTAGTCTCGGTCCTATTCACCTTCGTTTACTCTACTGTAACAATGCATGGAGCTATTATAAAAAAATATATTGTAATTAAGAAATATAAACTGAATTTAATAAACGGTAACTAACATCTGACATCGGAGAAAATACTTGGTTCCGTCCCACGAGTTCCATTCCCACGAGTTCCGAAAACAAATTTCTCAGGAAAAACGTCCCATGAGTTCCGAACGCGTAGGTAAATAATCTAACGAGTCCCACTACTAGTAGTTCCGAATGTCTCTGGAAATCCCAGCTGTCAGTTCTAAGGTTTGTGTTTGGAGCTATCAAAGCGATAGAAGAAGTATTTCCAAGAGTCCAAGTGCAAGGCTGTTTTTTCCACTTAAGCCAAAGTATTCGGAGAAAAGTGCAAGAAATTGGGCTTTCCGCCATATATAAAACCAACCAGGAAATCAGAAACACTATCAGGCAGTGTGCTGCACTTGCATTCCTCACACCAGAAAAAGTAGAAGACGGTTGGCTACACATTCATAGCACGGCCCCGGAACATGAGAAGTTAATCGAGTTTTTTGATTACTTAGTCGAGCAATGGCTTGAAAACGTGCATATTCCGATTGAAATGTGTAATTGTCATGGGAAGAGGCATAGAACGAATAACTGTGTAGAAGGTTGGAACCATAAGCTGAATTTGAAATGAGGAAAATCACATCCTCGTGTAAGAGACTTGGTGTTGTGTTTGAAAAAGGACTCTCAAAATTCAGACGAAAAAATTAAGCGTGCAGAGTTGAATTTGCAAGCCACGAAAAGGTAAAGAAAATATGTTGCAATGGATGACAGAATCCAGTTTGAAGAGACCGGTGATTTAACAGTATTTTTAAGAAATGTTTCTTATGCTGTACATTTGATTAGGGTAAAGAGAAGTAGGTAAACTTACTAAGTGACTTGTAAATAAGATAAAAATCAGTTCAAAGACGAAGCGCCATGCTGATACTATTTTACGAACTTTGTAAATATTACTTAAAACTGATTATTTTGACGAAGACACATGCTGATACAGATACTGACAAAGCGAAAGCTGCTTATGGGAGCTACCGGTCCATGGCGTCCACCTCCCTCTGTTAGAGGAGCCAATTCATTAAAGAGGACCCGCAGTCCCGGCTGGCGCTAACAATGGACCTTATTTGTTTCAGTAATAAACAAATTAATATATTTTTGCTGTAGAAAACTAAGCTGGAACTCGCTGAGGTAATGTTCGGAACTGATGGGACTCGCTCAGGTAGTGTAATTGGCAGATAGCTAATCCACTAAAGAATTTGGAACTGGTGGGAATCGGAACTCATGTGAAGACACAGAAAATACTCGTAGTTGTCGTTCTGCATCCCCGCTTCAATAAGGAATAGTTGCTCACTCTACAGGAGCTCACAGCACTTCCCTCTAGGCCTGGAAAGGACAGGACAAGTTACACACAGCATTCTTGAAGAGCCCTAACGGGAATCCTGTAACTAGTTATTTAATTCCACGCACAGTATAACACTCGCTCATTCACTGCGAGCTACAGAAATTTGTGCTAAGAAAACTACTACTGTAATTTCAAACTACAAGGTAATTCTATCAGAGCCTACAATCTCTCCTCAAGACTCCTTATTTCTATCGTGGAACCAGGAAGACATTTAATTTATAAGAGTTTGGACACACCTCCAGGCGATCCAACGATTATGTTCGCTTTTTGCTAAATTTAAAGCTGCTCACGACCGAGAACATACTGATTGATAAGAGATGAGTGAGTAGCTCAGCACCAGACCCATATACAGTAAGTATGACATAACGAGATTCAAACTGCGAATCAAAATATTAACACGAATTGTACGCGCTACAGAATTTATAAATAAAATATAAATATAAATAAAAGAATTTATAAATTATAACCTTAACTCAGTGATTAAGATCTGACGATGACCACTTGAAGGTCGAAACGCGTTATCGTAAAAATTGCCCCATTATAATAGCGGTCATAACTAACACATGTAATTTTTTTCCAGGAGTGTTGTTTACATATTGGTGAAACATTCTACCCCGTCCAGTCATTGGTCAAATTCGTGTTGACCGACTGAAGAGTTACAATACCGTAACTGTTTGTATTGGTAACACTGAAAAATGGCTTCAAAACGTTACATTACATTCACGGTCAATGTTTGTAAGATTATCGATGTGAAATATCACGTCCGATGGTTCGGAATCCACGTGAAAACGAGGTCCGATGACTCATAATCTCAAGGTGAACCGTTACATAAAACTACAATCCTTTCTCTCTCTCCCTCTTTCTATCTTCCATCTCTCTCTCTTTCTCTCAATTTCTCATTTCCTCTCATTTCTCTTTCGTCCTCTCCTCTCTTTTCTAACTTTCTCTCTTTCTCTCTCATTTTCTCTTTTTCGTTCTCCCTTTTCTCTTTTCCTCTTATCTCTTTCTCTTTCTCTTTCTATTTCCTTTTTCTCTCTTTCTCTCTATCTCGTTTTCTCTTTTAGTCCCTCGCTTTTTCATTTTTCTATCTCTTACTCTCCATTTCTCTATCTATTTTTCTCTTTTCCTCTCTCCCTCTATCTCTCTTTCCCTCTTTCTCCTTCTCTCTCTCTCTTTGTCCCTTTATCATGTTATCTCTCTTTTACCTTTCCCTTTTACTATCCCTTCTATCTCTCTTTCCCATCTATCTCTCTTTTCCTCTATCTCTTTCTCTTCTTCTATAACTTTCTCTTTCGTTCTCATTCGCACTTTCTCTCTTTCCTTCCTTCTCTCGAATAATACGTCTTTGATAACGTTCACGGTAAAGATTAAGCTTGTTACTCTAATTATTATTATTATTATTATTGCTCATGTTTGTTGGATTTGTCTGATAGCCTGTGTTTCTGTTGTGGCTTTTTGACTGTATTTATGGAAAAAACACGGGAGAAAACCACACTTAGGATGGCCACTGTCTGTACTAAGATTCGAAGCACCAACATCCGGACTTGTTGCAGCTCCTCATCGCAGTCGTGAGTAAATATTTGTTATGAGGCCCTGTTAATCCAAGAACCTTCCGAGGCGCCTCTGCGCTGGTTAGCATGAACCTTCACGAGCAGTTCTGGTCCACCTGGACACAATAAACTTGACGCACGAGTTAGCTGCCGGTCCACCAACCAGAACACAGGCGAGGCGACCTTCAGAAGAACATCTTCGGCAAACAAAGAGAGATTAAGGGCCGGGTGCACGATAGTTTGTCAAAATGTTAACAAACCAGTTAAGCCCGTTTCGTAGAAGTAGTAGTAGTTATTGTTGTTTTAAGGGGCGGACTACGTGGTCATCTGCCCCTCTTAACACAGATTAAAGAATACAAATTTGGAATTGAATTTAAAATTTTGAGGTGACACCTAAATTTAAAAAGACCAAAAATTAATAAAACAAAAAAATATAAAAATAAATAAAAATTACGGAAAAACAAAAAAATATTCAAAAACAAGTCTTGAGTCAATTTACACTGGAAAATTTAGATTGCTGGCCCTAACCCACTCTCACTTATAAAGCGGATAACGCTTTGAGTGTCATCTGCAAACCAAGGGTTCTTCGTAAGTCAGCAAGATCCACACACTCGGTTAAAATGTGGGCCCGTTGACGGACGATTACTAAAGCCCTGCGGATAAAGCCGTGGATATCCGCAAAAATTTTCCCCACGCGAATACAGTTTGCATGGCTGTGCGGATAGCGGATAAGCTGCGGATAAAGTTTGGAGTAAATTTGCGGATAGTTTTTACTTATTAGAATTCAATCAAAACTTGTTGAATATCATTATTAGGACCGGATGTTTATGACATATATTTTTTCCGTGACAAATGTAAGATGATTTAAACTAATCTCATTCAAATTATGTCATTAAGCATAATATTAACACTCCGAACTGAAAAGGGTTGCAACTTTCGCTGTATAACATTCATTTTAAACATAGCACATGACATACAAAGCCTAGGGAAACGAATTTCTCCTAAAATATATTTATGTTGCTTTAATACTGTTACGGCTGTGAGTTTGTTTCGTCGCCTCGCCGCGTGAGTCACAGCTGCCCCGGGCTGTGCTCTGCCTCAGTGTATTACATTTGCCTTACGCAACGGGCTGCGAGGACAAAGGGATGGTCCAGAATATTGGTGACCCAGCCAGTGATGGAAATCTCGAGAAGCCGTGAATCCTGGACGATTCTAGAAGCATTCATTGAGTCACCAGCCTGCTATATAAGCGGCCTCATCAGCGAGGTGCGAAGTTACGTAACCCTAGCGAGGCTGATTCTCCAGACAGCGAGGCAGCGTGAATCATACGGAGGGACTGAGTTTTGAGGAGTGTGTACTTACCTAGTGCGACAGAGATTTTGTGGTGAATAGCGAAAACGCATTGGGCTGTTCCCTAGCCAGCGGACAGCGAAGCAGTGTGTAGGGGTGAGTGACTGGCTATCGTAAATAACTTTAGTTCGTGTACAAGGCAGAGTTGCAGGTATTAATAGCGAGGACAGTAGTGTCTTATGAAGTGAGATTCAGTGCTTATTGTGTGGTGTTTTTTTTTTTCTGGCCTGCAATAAAGCTAATATTTCGTTAAAGAAACAATTGTGTTGTGCTTTCACCCACCGTAATCCAGTTAACGAATTTGCCACTAGGGGTGGCACGTAACAATACTTTATTCTTTATCTAATAAATTAAAAATACTATTGTAATGCCAGTAGATTCGGATAACAAACGTGCGGATGTGGGGCGGATACCTGTCATGCGGATGCGGGGCGGATGCGCATAACGTTTTGTTTATCAGCACATGGCTCTACCTATAGTCTACTGTTATCAGAATTTATTGAATTTAGAGTATCTCAATAAATCACTCAATAATTTAGCAGTCATATCTACATGATACAACCAACATGTGAATTTGCAAGTACAGTACACATAACATGATAAGTAGGAACCGCTTTTATTGAAAATGCTTATGCGCATATGCATATTTTGAGTTTTTTGGTTGCATATTCTGAACATAACAGCATATTTTAGCATATAGGCCTGCAGTTGAAATTAAATATAATTCAAAACATTTTGAACAAAATTGGTTTTGCCTGCGTGTTGGACATCCCTTGTAAGGAACTTCCTGAGCAACAGATTAATAACTAATATTTAACGCAAGTATGCTGCCTGGTTATTTGAAGAAGGGAATGGGGTGGGACATTCCTTTCACCACCTGGGCAGTATCCCTTGTAAACAATTTTCTGAGAAACAGATAACGAGATGACAGTACTCGTGCTTTACGCAATGCTACGTGGCTATTTGAAGAAGGGAATGGAGTGGGACGGTCCTTTCACCATCTCGACAGCCAGCTTAGTTTTGTGAGGAGTTTCTTCAGTTAAATATGTTACTTTATTCTTAGCATGCATATCCTTAACTCAAAATGCCTAAAGAGAAGAGCAGCAGAAAGTATTTATTAAAACAGTGGGGTCAGGTAATAGTGATTATTCAACTGATGGCTATGGAACGGACATTTATGCACTGAAAACTATTAAAATAGACGCAATTTGTCTCCTGAAAACATTGAAAAACTTGCAATTATCTATTGTGATGCTTCTTTCTGGAGTGAATGATACATGTATAAAGTGAGTGATGGCTTATTGTTTAATGCATATTTTCTATATTTAAGTACATAATTGTATGCATATTTTAATATTTTCAGTGCAAATAACCTGCTTGACACAACAGAGCATACATAGCATTCGCTCTGGTGAAACTTCTAATACAAGGAATCATTCATATAACAACACGGGATGATTGTCATTATGAAGTATATCAATATTTATTGAAGCTATTCGAACAAATACAACATTCATTCTATTTTATTTTATTTTAACTTTCAAATTTTAGTTACTTTTAATTTATTTATTTTATTATTTTTTTAAAATTCTTTTTACTTTAAATTTTTATTTTAATTTAATTAACTTATATATATATATATATATATATATATATATTCTTTTTAATTGTTTATTATTTCCTTTTATTTGCAATTTTTTTGTTATTTTTTATTTTTATACCGGGAGAATAAGCCAGCAAATAAGGTTGTGACTTTGGGAGATGTCGATGATAGAAATCTCAATGTTGACTATGTCACCACACTACCTCGCAACTCCAATTTAGAAACAACATCTTATAATGGTTGAAAGTTTTATTTATTTGAAACTTTTATTTTAATCAAATTATTGTAAGGATATTCTTTTTTTTATTTGACTAAAACGCTATTAATTTGAACGCTGAAGAAGATATCATTGAATGTCGAAATATGTTCGTTTAGATAATTACTAGCTTCGCCCGGGAACAGTTATGAATGCAAGGTGAAAGGCTGCTTTCAACCAAGGTCTTATAAGATTTCCTTGTATGCGACATTAGTCGTTTTCCCTCCAGCAGTGAACACGAAAAGATTTCGTTTTGATGTAACACGCGATAGAGCCAGGTAAAGCTGTCCATGAGAACACAAATTCCCTCTTCCGTCCAATCTTAACTTGACTGTGTATTTCGCGGAACGAAATGTTTACAGGCGAAATGAAGAAAAGCCGAGTTGTACTACCAGAGAAACTCCAAACACAACCACTCTTCTCTGAAGTCTTAACTCAACACGACTGGACAGTTTGCTGCTGGCTGTATCTGGGGTAATAGGCTCGCTAGCTAGCTAGGCTGTAAATTGGGTGATAGGCTCGCCTCTAGCAGCTCGTGAACTGTCGCCTTAGTAATTGAATGGAAATTGTTGGAAGAAATGAAAACGTAAATACACTTATAGTGGGCGATGTAATGAAGATAGAGATATGCTCTCGCGGACGTTCTTTGTAGAAATTTTCATGCTGAACAATTCTTACACTCACAGTATGTTGCTATTTTAACGCTTTGCCCAGCATAAGCTTAAAAAGTGCACGGACGCCAGTTTTTTTTGGACTTTTTCACTGAAATCGTTACTGCTTGGCTTCCTTTAATTATAAATAAATTATTTTCTACAGAAACCTTCCTCAAGTTATAATTTACAGAATGGTGAAAACCACATCAAAATCCATCCAGTGGTTCTCGAGATTACCCGTGACATACAAGAATCGGGGACTTTGTTTTATGCTAAGAAGAGGTGTACTACATATTTTAGTATTGACAAGGCGAATAATTACGATGCGCTTAGTGGCTCAGCATGTGTGATTGGCTTGTAATGTGCGAAGGGAAGAGTGGGACACATGCCAAGCCTGCGAATGTGTAGTTGTTTCCCGTTTTCCAAGGAAGACACGTGAGAATAGCTCCGGTTTGTTAACCTGTGAAAAGCGTGCGAAAGAGTGGTGATAAACATCGCTGTAATTGCTTGCTCTTTACACATGAGTAGGTCACTAACTTAATTCATTAGCTGCAAGTAGCTTAACAAGTCAGCCTGGGAGTGGAAAGTCAACATTAACATCAAAGGTCGCGGCGTTTGGTCTGAGCCATCATTGCATCGTGGGAGGGGTAGAGTACATTTGGCCCCCTAAAAATTTTATGCAAGGAGCAGATGTGCTTCGAATTTATATCCTTCGGCTTGGAGGGGTTCCTCCCAGGGTTGGATTTACCAATAGGCCACATAGGCCCCGGCCTAGAGGCGCACCATGCTGAGGGGCACAAAATGAATATGCAATTTATTTTGTCAGAAAATTTCCATAAACTGTTATAGACTAAAACACCGCATTTTGTATAATTTTATGGTTTAAATTAAACTTTCCAAAATGTTGACACTTTTCCAATTTATATTGTGGCCATAATTTTTCAGCAAATGTTTTGCAACAGCGGATTTTTGGACTTCAGCTTTAGAACGTTTTATGATTTATTAGGAGAAAATTTAAGTCTTGAATATTCATATCAGTTTTGGCGGCTTCGGTGGCGTAGTCGGTAGCATGCTGAGCTTCTATGCCCAAGATAGCGGGTTCAAACCCGGCTGAAGCCGTAGGATATTTTAAGAGCGTTAAAATCCCTCAGTATGCCTTCCTTCGGAGGGGAAGTACAGCCGGCGGTCCCATGTCATAGATTTATGCCATGTTAAAGAACCTTCCACTAATTACACCTGTGTGAAGCTAAATTGGATAGGTTAAGAATGTAAACAACGCTCTTAGGTTTCTACGTTCGTTGCCAAGATCCGACTGCGGTGGCGTTCTGAACTTGGCCTAGTAGTCGTTGACGGTGGCGCTTGGCGGCTAAAGTAGGAACTATTTGAAAAATTCTATGTTGCAGTTCTGTACTTAATTTTTTAAAAATAACAGATAACACACACTAATACAGTCATCACAATTAACACCGGTTATCAGACAGATTTTACACACACCCAAAGTACACGGGGCTACATGACCGCGTTGTCGCAGCCCCTAAACTTAAGAACGAACCAACCAATATCAGTTTAATTTGAATAATTCATTAAGCATAGTTGTATGATGTAGTGTATATCTGAATATCTGTAAGTGTATAATGCGTCTTAAATGGTTTAAACTTATTTTAATATCTCGTTGGCATACTTATTTATAGTTGATATGTACAAATTTATATATATATTTATTTAATTCATTTAATTGATTTTACTTCATGATACATTAAAATAAAAATGTCCTTCACAAAGACCTTCCTGAGGTCTAAATTCCCCCTCCTTCATGATGGTATGAAGAGGGGGCGGCATAAACCCACGGGCCTAGGAACGCATGAAATCTAAATCCGGCCCTGATTCCTCTCAATGTGACAAGAACAGACCATGTCGCACACCGAACAGAAGTTCCCATTACGTTCGTTTTTTGGTTCTCAGGCTGGTCCACAGGTCTTCACTCCACAAGGCGTCATCTGTAAATCCCTACGTTGATAAACCCACGGATATCGGCCAAATATTTCGCCATGTGGATGGGTAGTTTGCATGGCTGTGCAGATAAGCTGAGGATAATGTTTGGAGAACATTTGGGGATAGTTTTAAGAATACAATAACAAATACTACTTCACATAACAATTCACCTGTATCTTGGAGGCTTTGCAGTATTTACAACGATGCAGTTCGTGTAAATTGGAAACTCGATTTCTGTCTCTCAATCAGACCGTTCTTGGAAATTATAATCCAGTCACCCTAATTCATACCTGAAATAAAATTATCACACAAACCAAAACCAACAATATATATATGTGGATAGGACTGTTCTCTAGTTATTAATGTTACCTTTTAGTTTACTATGTAATAATTTCAAAACCTGTTTTATATTTGACATTAGATAAAATTTAGATTTAGTTTTTATATTATATTTAGATTAAGCTTTAAACTACCATGCATTTTGATCTGTGTGAACTTCCTAGTTTTAAGAATTACATTTAGATATTAATACTTAATGTAGAAATATCAGGAAATGTATTTTACTGTGTAGGTGCACATTTATTGGGGCGCACACTGAGCCCTGTTGTGTACCGTCAACAAATAAGTAAATAAATAAATACAATCCAAACTTGTTTAATATCATTATTAGGACCCGGATGTTTATGACATCATATTTTTCCGTTATGCTCTTCTCATGACAAATGAAAGATGATTTAAGCTAATCTAATTCAAATCATGACTTAAAGCATAATTAACACTTCAAAATGTACAGGGTTGTAATTCTGGCTGTGCTGTGTAACATTCATTTTAAACATAGCACATGACATACAAAGCCTAGGGGAACAACTTCTCCCCTTAAATGTCTAAATATGTTGCTTTAGTAATTTATGCTTTGAAAATGAAAATCCACAGCCTGCTTCCAGTCTCCGACCGGGTCAGGAATGGAATGAATGAAGTCCCCATCTAGTGGCGAGGATATGGACTGTGCCGGCTGCCGAGGCCTGACGCACTCCTCTGGGACAATTATTAAATGAATGACAGATGAAATGAAATGATAGTGGAGAGTGTTGCTGGAATGAAAGTTGACAGGGAAAACCGGAGTACCCGGAGAAAAACCTGTCTGCCTCCGTTTTGTCCAGCACAGATCTCACATGGAGTGACCGGGATTTGAACCACGGACCCAGCGGCGAGAGGCCGGCGTGCTGCCGCCTAAGCCACGGAGGCTTAATTTATGCTTTATCTAATTACAAATATTATTGCAATGCCAGTAGATTCAGATAACAAACGTGGGAATGCGGACAAAATACACGGATAGTCAGTCTGAAAGACTGGACTTTATATCATTTTAAATGCTAGAAGTCGAGTACCAAGAAGGCAGTGTGAGAACAGAGTTTCAAGATTCTATTTTGTTTCTTCACTGCCTACTTGATTGCTCTCGCACTGCCTTCTTGAAACACTGTTCTCGCACTGCCTTCTTGGTACTCGGCTGCTACATCGCACTATGACGTCACACACCTCAGTGCATTCTCGGTACATTTCGTCCCGTCACCGTAACGTAACGCCAGACCCCAGATAAAGTCGACATACCGGTAATCATTTAAAATGATAAAATGTCGTGCAGATGCGGGGCGGATGCGGATAACAGTTGTGCGGATGCGGGGCGGATGTGGATAAAAGTCGTTCGGATGCGGGGCGGATGCGGATTACAGTCGAGTGGATGTGGGGCGGATGCGGAAAACAGTCCTGCGGATGCGGATAACAGTCGTGTAGATGTGGGGCGGATGCGGATAACAGTCGTGCGGATGCGGGGCGGATGCACATAACAGTCGTGCGGATGCAGGCCGGATGCGGATAACAGTCGACTGGATGTGGGGCAGATACGGAAAACAGTCCTGCGGATGCGGATAACAGTCGTGTAGATGTGGGGCGGATGCGGATAACAGTCGTGTGGATGCGGGGCGGATGCGGTTAACAGCCGTTCGGATGCAGGGCGGATGCGGTTAACAGTCGTGTGGATGCGGGGCGGATGCGGATAACAGTCGTGTAGATGTGGGGCGGATCCGGATAACAGTCGTGCGGATGCGGGGCGGATGCGGATAACAGTCGTGCGGATGCGGGGCGGATGCGGTTAACAGTCGTGCGGATACGGGGCGGATGCGGATAACAGTCGTGCGGATGCGGATAAAGTTTTGTTTATCCGCGCAGGACTCTTAGTCATCTGAACCTTGAAGAGTGCCCATCTGGCTGATCCTCACGTCACTTCTGTATTACTCTAGTGTATGTTGATAGCTTCCTAAAACACTGTAGGCCTATAGCAATATGGTAGCGGTGATTGCGGAACTTAACAAGAGTTTTGGCTCAACTATTATGCTATGAAGGGACTCGAGCTCAAAGAATGAGTACCGTACTCTTGGTAATTGACCCATTGAGAACATTTACAGCGCTGTCACGTATTTTATGAGTTTATTCGTTCCTTTGGGTTTTGGCTCTGGACTCGAGAACTAAACAAGGAAGAAAGGCTGTGCAGTTACCAAGACTTCACTCATTCTTAGTTTCAGTGACTGTACACTGTGAAACTAGTTGGTTCCTTAGTTTAGGGGCAGCAACAACGCGGTCATGTATCCCCGTGTACTTTGGTGTGTGTAGAATCTGACTGATAACTGGTGTTAATTGTGATGTCTGTATTAGTGTGTGTTATCTGTGATTTAGATAGAAGGACTGCAGACGATTATTTTTTTCAAGTAGTTCCTACTGTTGCTACCAATGCTACCGTCCACGACACCTAGCTGCGGACGTGGCTACTAAATGACATCGCAGTCAGCACCTGGCGGGGAACGTTGGAACTAATATAGCGTTATCAAACTAACTAACCTAAAAATTTTAGCTTCCATAAGAGTAGTTAGTGGAAGGTTCTTTTTCATGCCATAAATCTATGACATGGAACCGCCGGCTTCACTTCCCCTCCGAAGGAAGGCATACTGAGGTATATCCTAACGCTCTTAAAAAATGCGACGACTTCGGCCGGGTTTGAACTCTTGATCTTGGGCACAGAAGCTCAGCATGCTAGCAACTACGCCACCGAAGCCCCCAATTCTGAAACTATTTGAAATTCGAAGAAAGTATCTTCGATTCATATCTCACCACAGGCGATATATTACTAGAGGCACAGGCTATGTGAGAGTTGTAATCAAGACACGGTACAAGAACTGGCAGAACAATCAGACCATCTGCACGCTCTTCATCTCCACTTACGATAATAACAGTATTCCCCATCGCTCTTAGAACAATTACACAATACTCCGAAAGCTACGATAAAGATTTCATGTGCGGAGTGGTGTCATAAAAAGTGGTTTCACCTTCTTTTGAGAAGGAACTGGTTCGTGTCTGTGAGTAGCTAGAGCAAGTAGAGCGCTTCTTCTGGCTGCTTTAAGATCGATAATAATTTGTCCCTTTGCTGTTGATGTAACTACGGGTACTCTTGGGGTTATGAATGGACTCTCCCATTCTTGCATTTGCCTCCTGGTATTTGGTTAAGGTTCTGTGTCCCCATGTCGATTTCTTCAGAGGTCCTCGGTACTTCCTACGTTTGACCTAAGATCTTTTGATACAATCTCTTCTTGAGCCATCATCCTTGTTTAGATGTTATTATGCCTCTCTTCGGCCCTCTCCAGTCGAGCGAGAACTTCTTGCTCTATTCTCTTAAGTCTGTCTCGGTTCTCTTCTGTCGTCTTTATAGTCTTGCTCTTATCTTCCCTGAGACATTCCTTAATGTAGGTTACTTCGCCTTGGTTTCTTCCGTAACTTCGTTCTATTTCGTCTCCTGAACCTCGATTATGACTCCAGGAGTTTCTAATTCGTTACTTAAGGTGTTCACTTCCTTTTGAACGCTTCCGTGTACTTTTGACATTTCTTTCCTTATCCTTGCGATATTTTCTCTATTTTCTTCCTGCTTCTTATTTATTATGACAAGGTCGCTTCTAGTTTGGTCTAGCTCCTTATGCGTTTTTCCAACCTGTGTTCTTAAGTTTCCCACTCGTTCTTCTATTTCTCTCTCCGGAATACGTGTGGATCTCTTAGGTTGTACAGAAACTACGAGACTTTCTCAGTGACACGATCTATGGAATGTAAATCTCAATAGTAGAGTAATTATGTTGCATTTCTTGAAAAGCCAACGGAAATATATTTATTTGTTTATAAAGTGCTTTTAAGCAAACAAACAAACAAACAACTGGCAGAATTGTTTCGCGTACAGCCCGCATATCACTAGAGCCGGGCGGATAGTCTGTACACATGGGGCGCGCACAACCCACAATTTGTTTAAAAAGTGCGTTTAAACAAATGAACATATTTATAGAAGCCCGTATAACAGTAAAGCCAGGCGGGTAGTTTATACACATGCGAGAATTCTTGCACGGGTCCGATAGTAATAATATTATTTACATATTCTTCGCAACTCAAGTGGTTGAAACTCCATACTCCTCGATTCTGGGATTGAGGTTTTATAACTAAGAAGTACCGTATTGTCGACGAAAGCCGCCCAGTTCGATGATGCTTATTTCAGGAGCTTTGCGACATCGTGGTCATATAGCCCCGAGTACTTGGGTGTATGTAGAATTTGTCTGATAACCTGTGTCATTGTGATGTTTGCACTAGTGTGTGTATTAGTAATTGAGGTAGGATTTGGGTAGAACGCAGCCATCCAGTTCTTTGGGTTCCTTATTTGATGAAGGTCAAAAGTAGCTCAAGGTATTGGCTAATTTTTAAAGAACAACTGCAACAAATTGTACTGAAGCGTTAGGTGTGAGTTCTGATGAGATGACAGGATTAGTCACCCAGTGCCGTGTTTTGTATTCTATAGAAACTTTCACCGTGGTTGATCAAATTACCCTTAGCAATTGAAGTCACAGTGCTACTGATAGCTTCGTTATTTCGCATGGTGAATCCATGAAGAATCCACCTTCGATAGGCTACATTGTACGTATATTAGAATCTCTATATCGAAACTCTGATCTGACTCTGTGTCTTGAAAGTATGTTTATCAAACCCTTGAAATTGGGCATTCAGCTAATTATGCCTGCTACGTTGACCAGTTGTCAGAGTCAGTAATCAATTTCATAATTGAAAATACCTTGGGACTACATCGTAATTAAATACTGTAATTCTGCGTAACCCTGGTGGGGTATAGTTTTAACCTATCAGACTAAACTACTGTCAACCAAAATATTATGTGCACTCGAGTTTGAAGGTTGTTTATGAAATCACCAATAGACTTACAGAGAATCCAATAGCATAAGCATTTTCCTCGTTCTACCCACCTCTTCTCAGATTTGCCTCACGAGGATAAGTGGTCCTCGTTCCAGTCCTCAGACCAGAATTAAATTTCTTGGCAGAGCCACGAATCGAACCCGAACTCTTTTATTTTGTTTTATGTTTGTACGGAGAAACCTTGACGGGAATGGGAGTAGATAATAATAATAATAATAATAATAATAATAATAATAATAATAATAATAATAATAATAGTAAAACAAAAATATAGGAATGCAGTCGAAAGAAATGAGATTCTCCTATGGATGTCGAATCGGCAGGTGAAAAGCTAAAGAAATTATGAGACTTCTGTTACTTAGAAAGCAAAATAACCAGTGATGGACGAAGCAAAGAGGATATAAAAAGTAGGTGAGCACAGGCAAGGAAAGCATTTCTACAGAAAAGGAATGTGCTGACATCGAAGATAGATTTTGGTATTAGGAAGTCATTTTTGAAGGCCTTTGTCTGGAGCGTAGACTGTTGGAGCAGCAAAGAAGAGGAGAATTGAAGCGTTTGAAATGTGGTGCTACAGGAAAATTATGAAGATCAGATGGGTAGATAGGGTTACGAATGAAGAGGAATTAAGACGAGTAGGAGAGGAGAGATGTTTTTGGTGACTGCTAATTAAGAGAAGAGATAGGTTGGTAGGACACATACTAAGACACCCAGAAATAAAAAAAACTTAGTTACAGAAGGAAGGGTCAAGGGGGTTGGGGGTAGGGGTAGACCAAGGTTAGAATATTTTAACAGATTGGCTGTGGTAGCTATGTAGAGATGAAACGATTAGCTCAGGACAGGCAGCACGGAGAGACTGAAGACTCAAACAACAACAACAACAATAATAATAATAATAAGTCTACAGAATCACATGAAACAGCTATATTAAAAATCAATCTCCCGTAGAAGCAAAATTAGTGCATTACAATCTGTAATCTCGAGAACCATTGGATGGATTTTTATGCGGGTTTCACCATTCTGTAAAGGATATCTGGAGGAAGGTTTCTGTAGAAAATAATTATGATCAAAGGAAGCCAAGCAGTAACGGTTTCAGTAAAAAAAATCGAAAAATAGAATCCAGCGCCCGTGCGCTTTTTAAGCTAACGCTGAGCAAACCGTTAAAAATATCTATATAATATGAGTGTAAGAATTGTTCAGCATGAAGAGTTCTAAAAAAAAAAAAGTCCGCGAGAGCATATCTTTATCATCAATACATCGCCCACGTTAAGTGTTTTTACGTTTTCATTTCTTCCAACAATCTGCATTCAATTACTGAGGCGACAGTTTACGAGCTAGCTAGGGGTGAGCCTATCACCCCAGTTACAGCCTAGCTAGTGGGCGAGCCTATTACCCCAGATACATCCAGCAGCAAACTGTCGAGTCATGTTGAGTTAGGACTTCAGAGAAGAGTGGTTGTGTTTGGAGTTTCCCTGGAAGTGCAACTCGGCTATTCTTCATTTCACTGTGAAAATTTCGTTCCGCAGAATTCACAATCAAGTTAAGATTGGACGGAAGGGGGATTTGTGTGTCATCCAAATCGCCATTCTTAAATTACGTCTGACAAGAATTCGTTGCACGTGCATCTCCATGATAAAGTCCAGTCAGTGATTTTAACCCATCATGCCGAGACGTAAAACGGAAATAAGTCGTAGTTCATTGACATCGAAAAAAATACAAGCCATTCCGTGAAGAACTATACAGCCTATTTTCATATATCCTACTTATGTTAATAGCCTCTATCTACATACAAAATTTCAGTTTAATTGCTGTAATAGATTCGTAGATATTGAGAACCGACTAAATATTTCGGATGGTCGCCATGTTGGATTTTAAATATGTAAGCCGTACTGTTACATGAAGATTATTGTGTACGTTTAGCATTCAAACTTCAATCGCATGATTAGGACACAAGAAGTAACAAGGAGATTTTGTAATTTCGCACAGCTGCCATATTGTGGTTATGGAAACAATTGAAATAAATTAGATGCCAGTGGATTAACATTCGTATAAGGATTTACTGTACCAAGTTTCACTGTACTCGGAAGGTTAAATTGCGAGAATCGTCCATGTTAATATTTATACTTCACGTCGCCGCCATGTCGAATTAGTGATCACCAGGTTATTTAAAGTCCTATAGGTGAACTTAAGTTCATAGCCCCTATGAACATAAAAAATCAGTTTGATTGCTATAATAGATTCGTAGATATTCAGAGCCGTCTAAATATTTCGGATGGTCGCCATGTTGGAGTGTTACATGTATAGGCCATAGAGTCACGTACCATTAAAGGAAAATTATTGCGTAGGTTCATTATTCAAACTTTCACATCGATCGCATGATTACGACACTAGAAATAAAAAACTTAATTTTAAAATTCGCACAGCCGCCATCTTGAGGATATGTAAACAATTGAACTAAATTAGATACCAGTGTATTACAATGTGTATAAACATTTCCTGTACCAGATTTCATTGCGGTTGGATCATTAAATCGCGAGAAAGGTCTATTTAAAATTTTCAAATTCGCTTGGCCGACATGTTCGTTTTGTACTATCCGGTTTTTGAAAGACTTATAGATGAACTTCCAGTAGTGCCCTCTATCTCCGTACAAAATTTCAGGGTGATACTGTTATAGTTTCAAAGATATAGAATGCCGGTGAAATATTTCGCACATCCGCCATCTTCGCAAATTCGCGTGGCCGCCATGTTGATTTTGTAGTTACCAGTTTTTCAAAAGTCACATAGGTGAACTTCTAGGAGTTCCCTTTATCACCGTAAAAAATTCCAGGGTGATATCGGGAATAGTTTCGGAGATATTGAATGCTGGTGAAATATTTCGCACAGCCACCATATTGGATTGGCGAGACGTAACAAAATTTGAAGGGCACGGTCGGGGTCTTCCGGAATAGTGCTATGAACTTAAAGAGTTTTATGGGAATCGCTCCAGCCGTTTAGATTTTATTAGGGGGGGGGGGGGTGACACCCACACACGAATCACACACACACGGACAAAAGGTGATCTCATAAGCCTATTTTTTCAAAATTGAAAATAGGCTAAAAAAAGCGCTTATCACGTAATGCATTCATAACTGTTGCCGTGCGAAGCCGGGGCGGGTTGCTAGTACAGTATACATTTAAACCTCAACACAGGGGTTAGGATCTGATGATGACCGCTTGAAGGTCAAAACGCGTAATTCTAAAAATTTCCGCATTGTAATAATGATCATAATTCATAACTAATAAATTTAACTTTTTCCAGGATTATTATTTACTTAATGTTCATATATTATATCCATCGTACTCCCCCCAGTCTGTGGGCAAGTTCCTGTTGACCGACTGAAGAACATACCGTCTGTGGAACTCAGCCTTAAAACACACGGCTAAGGAGATGGGCGCATCCAAAATCTGAGGATAGTTCGTCTTGAAATTCCGTTTGAAGAAACTTTCTCTTATACAGTGCATTAAGCACTCGAAACGGAAATGAAACAAATTATACTAATGGAGCTTTTTAAAGAACGAGATAAAGAAAATCCTTGAATAATGAAAACGTTCTGCCGGTGTACAAAAGAAGAAGATCACGTACGACTTCACAAGCCATTTCCCTTTCCTCCTGTGAGCATTATTAAAAGCAGATTACCATCTGTGCATAATGTACAATCATTTGCGGACTGGCGGAACATTCATGGGAGGTTACTTCTACTAATCAGCATGGCTTAGCTGTCTATTGGTGTGCACCTCTGTCTGTCCCCATTCGACCAGTTGTTCCAGTTTCAACCTAACTTAGTACGATTTAAGAAAAACGCCGAGAGCCATCGTACTTACATATATTTTGGTTGGTTAATTCCTCAGTTTAGGGGCTGCGACAACGCGGTCATGTAGCCTCGTGTACTTGGCGTGTGTGTAGAATCTGTCTGATAACCGGTGTTAATTGTGATGGCTGTATTAGTGTGTGCCATCTGTGATTCAAGTGAGGACTGCAGACGATCAAATATCAAATTTTCAAGTAGTTCCTACTTTTGCTACCAAATGCTACCGTCAACAACAACTAGTTCTGAACTTGGTTACTAGATGCCACCGTAGTCGGCTTCTGGCGACGAACGTAGGAACTTAAGAGCGTTAGTCAAATTTAACCTATAATTTAACTTCACACAAGTCTAATTAGTGGAAGGTTCTTTTACATGCCATAAATCTATGACCCCGCCAGCTTAACTTCCCCTCCGAAGGAAGGCATACTGAGGGATTTTTAACGCTCTTAGGCATAGAAGCTCAACATGCTACCAACTACGCCACCGAAGCCGTCTTCCGTATATTTTGATTATGGCAGTGGTGTGAACCGTGGTAAACGATTGAAATTTCAGACTCCTCCCTGAATAGCTTCTTAATGGTTGTTTAAATTACGATCAAATTTAAATGCATGTAAATACTCTGCGGGTATCAGCTTTCTTTGTAATTGTTAATGATGGTCACTTCCTAACCTTATACCGGATAACAGACAACCAATTATTCTCATTTCACCAGACCTTGTATATTTCCTGGATAACAACCAGTATTGCCAAATGCAAGATGTATACAATTACATTTAGATTGTCTCGCCTCAATAGCCCTTGAACGGTGTGAACAGATCATTACAGACAAGAATGTCGTAGATTACAGGTTAATAGTACATTATGCAACGAGCCTATAATGGCTATAATTAAGACACGAGGTATTAAGACGAGTGGGAGAGGAGAGATGTTTCTGGCGACTGCTAATTAAGAGAAGATATAGGTCGGTAGGACATTATAGGACATTATAGGCGAGTTGCATACGACTGTTTATGTTCGACTATAATTATTATAACTATTTTATGTTTATGTTCGAAGATAAATATTCATAAATATCTGTCGAGATTTCGCCAGTTTTATGTACTAAACAGACGCATGAGACGCAGACAATGCCTTGTATTTGACCATGGCCTTCTCGATTACCCCACTATGACACTAGGCAACGCAGTTTATAAGGCCTTGGAACTCCACGCAGGTGCGATGCTAACCTTATCTAATTGGTCAAACAACTGTTTCTTGAGCTGTGATTGGTGGGAGAAACTGTTTCATAATGAAAAATAGTGTTATAATGACCATCATTAAGATACAGTTTACTGACACATAATAGTCAGGGTCGAACATAAACTATTTTGTGCTGTTTGAGTTAATCCCACCATTAGACAGCTTGGTACTTGAAGACCGACAGCACCGCTAGGATCGATGGTGTTGGATAATAGGAGCCAAGCACTAACACAGCCTACAATCAATCACGTGTCATATTTCTTCATTACTTTGTCGGAGGATTGGCCCACTGTCACTGGGCTCCCATTTGCGTGTTGAAAAATAGGAGTAGCTGATGGACACTGAAAAACTTGGCCTCAAAACTTGCTGAAGGAAGTAGGAGACTTATGTTACTTCGGAGGCAAAATAACCAGTGATGGACGAAGCAAAGAGGATATAAAAAGTAGGTTGGCTCAGGCAAGGAAAGCATTTCTACAAAAAGGAATCTGTTGACATGGATTATAGATTTAGGTATTAAGAAGACATTTTTGAAATCCTTTGTCTGGAGCGTGGCGCTCTATGGAAGTGAAACTCGGACTATTGGAACAGCAGAAAAGCGGAGAATTGAAGCGTTTGAAATGTGGTCTTACAGGAGGATGATGAAGATCAGATGGGTAGATAGGGTTACAAACGAATAGGTATTAAGACGAGTGGGAGAGGAGAGATGTTTCTGGCGACTGCTAATTAAGAGAAGAGATAGGTTGGTAGGACACATACTAAGACACCCAGGAATAGCAAGCTTAGTTATGGAAGGAAGGGTCGAGGACAAGAACTGTAGGGGTAGACCAAGGTTAGAATATGTTAAACAGATTTCCTCGAATGTGGGGTGTGTTAGCTATGTAGAGCTGAAACGATTAGCTAAGGACAGGGAGCATGGAGGGCTGCATCAAACCAGTCAAAAGACTGAAGACTCAAACAACAACATTCGTGCTGTCTGGATCAACGTCACCACTCACTTGTTATTAAAACAACAATGGTTTCAGAGCAAAGACTACAGATACGACCGATTGTCGCCAAGTGTGTGGAGACTACAGATACGCTTTATAAGACCGATTGTCGCCCAGGGTGTGGGCTACGTGTCGTCGAAATCTCCGCCATCCCGTATCTGATGAAACATTTATATTTAAGATTTCTTAATTTCTGTGGAACTATTTCAATTAATTTCAAAGTAAATATTTTTAAGAATATCGTTTTAGGAAAATTTTGTTGGTATCTATCATTTGAGGGTGAAAATATCACATTTCACACAATATCTTTATTTCGTGATTTCAATATACAAGAAAACGGTATATTTGAAGTAAATAGGCCTATAGGAGATGTGACTATGGTGGTCATGGGGAATATTTGTTGAAGTAAATGTTAGGTTAGGTATTAAACACAGAAAATATAATTCATTTTAGTTTTAGTTCTTTTGAAAAGAAACAAGTAGTTCCGTGAAGAACTATACAGCCTATTTTCAAATATATCCTACTCATGTTAATTGCGTCTATCAACATACAAACATTTCAGTTTGAAGGTTGTGATAGATTCGTAGATATTGAGAACCGTCTAAATATTTCAGATGGTCGCCAGGTTGGAATTTTATTTTTGTACTATTACATGAAGATTGTTGTGAACGTGTGGTATTCAAACTTCAATCGCATGATTAGAACACAAGAAGTAAACATGAGATTTTAAAATTTCGCACAGCTGCCATCTTGTGATTATGCAAACAATTGAAATAAATTAGATGCCAGTGCATTACAATATGTAAAATCATTTACTGTACCACATTTCACTGCGCTCATAGTGTTAAATCACGAGAAAAGTCTATTAAAATGTTTCAACTTCGCTTGGCCGCCATGTTCGTTTTGTACTTTACAGCTTTATGAATGTTACATTGATAAGCTTGTATCAGTACCCTTTATCACCGTACAAAATTTCAGGGTGATAACTGTAATAGTTTCGGAGAAATAGAATGTCAGTGAAATATTTCGCACAGCCGCCATTTTGAGGTTATGTAAACAACTGAACTTAATTAGACTCCAGTGCATTACAATGTGAATAAACATTTGCTGTACCAAGTTTCATTATGTTTGGATAGTTAAATCGCGAGAAAAGTCTATTTAAATGTCTCAAATTCGCTTGGCCGTCATGTTGGTTTTGTAGTCACCAGGTTTTTGAAAGTGTCATAGATGAACTTCTAGTAGTACCCTTTATCACCGTACACAATTTCAGGGCGATATAGGCCTAAGTAATAGTTTCGGAGATACTGAATGCTGGCGAAATATTTTGCACAGCCGCCATGTTGGATTGGTGAGACACAATACAATTTGAAGGGCTCGGTCGGGGTCGGCCAGAATAGTGCTATGATCTCACCGAGTTTCATTGTAATCGCTCAAGCCATTTAGAAGTTATTAGGGACACAAACACACACACACATGGACAAAAGGTGATCTCATAAGCCTATTTTTTCATAAAATGAAAATAGGCTAAACATATATATATATATATATATAAACTAGAATTAATTGTTTGTTATTTCTCCAACTGTTTCTCTAGTGTTCATTATTTAACCAAATCCGTGCACCCTGCACATACAGTAATTATTACAGTATACATCGAGTTGAGCCTTAGCCCAGGCATATTAAGTTTTAACCTAAAAAAAATATGTAAAGCTGAAATTTGGCATCGATGTTCCCTAGTACCCTAGTAACAAATCCTGAAAAGTCCCCACCTCTGCGTTGTCCGCGTCATAGTTTTTGGAGAGTTCAAAAGGGCTTAAATGGGGCATAAGTGCCAAAAACAGCATTTTGGCTTCCTGCGTTCAAAATATTGATCCAATATCAGTTCTAATGAGCTTTGATAGTAATAAGAGAAGGACTGCGTTAATATAACGCTCTTATTGGTCGTAATTATTGCCATACATTTAAACAGATGAGTAATCAAACATTTTTAGCTCAACGTTTCTCACGAAAATTTGGCTAATTTGTCATTAGCCGGGACTTATCGTGTAAACAGCTGCTGATAGCGACTAAAGACCCGAAATGAAAGTTGTAAAGCACACTTGTAGCTTTAAAACGATACATTGCCTATGTTCATCCGACAAACAGCAGCAGAGATACAGTTACAAATATAAAGGTGCAAGTGTGGCAGTCGCTTTCCGAACGAACGTCCATTTACGCTGGTGGGCTCCATCTATTCACCTTTGCTGACACCATTTTGTATCCTTGATCAAGAGCTTTTAGGATGGTATTCCTTTGAATCCAGGTAAACTAGCTGAAACAGTTTGCATAGAACAAAACGAGTTTAATGCAGTTAGCAGTTAAACGTACATTCATAATATGCATAATGCAAATAATAACAAACCAAAGCTTAAAAAGATTTCTTTAGACAAAGAACACTTGCAAAACAAAGCTTACATTGGACTCAATCGCCCTCCTCATTGTCTGAGCCATCAAATGTGACGTTGCCACACGCTTTTCCACTGCATTGTCCACACATTAAGGAGCATTCTAAACCGGAACGTACACACTCACACCGGCTGCCACAAGAGATCTTGCAGTTGTAGGACACCAAATTGAGGAGATGATCTGGAGCAGCTGGAAGATGAGTTGTCACTGGTAATAAAGCTGAGTGTTGGATTTTCCATCCCCATTGGGTCGGGTCCAAAGAAAATCCTAACCATTCCTGAACTTGCAAATATAACCAAAGTGAATGTTGTTTGCATGCCGCCGAATTCGGCGGAAGTGAAGCCAGCTGAAATGATGCTGTGACCGGTTGTTTGGCAATTTTTTGGCTGTATTTCACTACCCGAAGTTCGTCGAGGCTTTTGCACTCCGATTTGGCACTATCGTAGAGACAAATGGCGAACTTCTCTCCAGCTGATATTATGGCCTTTTCATCTGGAGCCGTAGAGACGAATACCTTCATTTCCTCGCGTAAAGATGCGGAATCCTTCAATATTTTCCAGGCTTGCTGTTTGATGTACTCTACCCACAGCTTACCTGTGCGAGATTTCTGGCTCATTGAAGAAAATGTGTCATGAAGCGACTTTTGAGACGTTGAAGGCAAGGATATGATAGCAAGTCGTTGGCGGTGCCTTCTTGGAATGCGGTAAAAAGCGCCTGTATTTCGTCCTTGTCATCCTTCAGCCCGTCGTTCATGTTGAGTAACATTGTCCCGACACCCTGTTTTGTCAGAAAATGCGCTCTGTGGGCCCTAGAGCATGCACAGTTTCGCGTTATTGATACATTTGAAATTGAAGGCCTAACGTAATCATTAACAGCGAGCTAATTGCAAGCCTACCTAGAATATGCAAGTCCAGACATCATGTGAGTCACTAACGATTTAGCGTATATTTCCGCCCAGAGCACCTCCAACCCGCTTCCATTCACGTAGCCGATTGCCCCAAGAAACGACATCAGAAGGTGAAATCCGCCTAGACGAACAACCACGTTTTTGAGTTCCTCTGAAGTGTTCGATGCGACTATCTCTGCAACTTTCGCGTATATGGGCTGGTCAAAGGTTACGAAACAAGTGGTTTCTTTCAGTTCCGCGCACTCTCTTGCGACAAACTTCAACGCGGAATATATAGTTCATGGATAGTTAGCTCGGTTCCAAGTTAATGAACGGCAGGGCATCAACTGACGTTGTCTGGGAAGCTGGTTGAGCATGAGCAGACAGTGGCGTCTTCATAAAGCCGTTCCACGAAGCGAGTAAATTAATACCTGACCACCGTCCAGATAACCACAAGGAGTCCATCATCGACGCAATAGCCACAGAGTTTGGGGCTTCCACAGTTGACTCCTTAATCTTGACGTCCTTTGAACCAGGAGAAGAGGGTTTCCGATACCACGAAATGTTGAACTTTCCCGTCACCGCAATCACACCAGCATTAGAAACTCTCGTATACGTGGGAGTGGAGATATTTCACTGTCAGGCGCTGGACCTGTGCACTTGATGCCTCCCATGCAGTGAAATGTGTTTCGCCCGTCCAATGTCCTTATGTTATAGTCAGCGTTGTCAAAGCAAAACTGCGTGAACGCTACAGCATTCGGGATTGGACGTTCTTCACGAAGCACTGAAACTTCGTAACTGAGGACTTCCACCACATTTACTGAAATTTCAAGACTGTTTAGAATCTGAATTAATTGTTTTGAGTATTGTTGGCCTGCTCCGACAGGCCGAGCGCTGTCACCTAGAAACGCGATCGGGTGCCTTTTCAACAGCGGTTATGCTTTGGGACCGTAACTCAGTAACCGTTTCTCGCATAGACATGGGTAATGTACCAATGTAAAGCTAAAAGTATGCTTTATAACTTTCATTCTGGGTCTTTAGTCAATATCAGCAGTTGTTTAAAAAATAATGACCTGCTAATGACAAATTAACCAAATTTTCATGTAAAAATAGTGCTAGAATGTTAAATTAGTCGGTTTTTTTCCTTCATCAATAGCAATAATTAGGCCTGATAAGTCCGTTATCCTACTGGTTCATTTTTATTAATTGCTAAAGCACGCGAGAACCAAATTTGGATCAATATTTTGAACGCAGGAAGCAAAAATGCTGTTTTTGGCACTTAGGCCCCATTTAAGCCCTTTTGAATCCTCCAAAAACTATGACGCGGACACCGCAGAGATGGGGACTTTTCAGGATTTGTTTCTAGGGTACTAGGGAACATCTATGCCAAATTTCAGCTTTACATTATTTTTTTTTAGGTTGGCCGTAGTTTTTGCATATAATGCCTGGGCTACCTCTATGGACTGCGTGGTAACAACAAACTTCACTTTAGTGTCTAGATCTTGTTCTTGTTCCGGCTTTGTCTTCCTGCCAGTATCATCTCACCCCAGCGACGAATGACTGTATATGTTCTTCGGAAAAAGGTCCTCTCCGTCTTCCGGAAGTTGATACCATTTTAAAACCTTGCTAGTTGTTTACCAATCTTCTAAATGTGTTCCTGTCAGGAATTTCTCGGTCTAGAAGGCCAATTATCCTGAGATTTTTTCGCATTCCTCGAACCATCTTGACCTTTTTGCCTTAGACTTAATGAAACTCCATATTCTTTTCGTTAATCGATCATCAGCACGTTAATACTATTATTATGTGAATGGCTTAATAGAAGGATTACTTTCATTAAAATATTTATGAGTATCAGTATTACCTCACAATCCATAAAATGGCCTTACTTTTATGCTCACAATTGTTTTTATTACAGTACTGTAGTTTTATTTTGCCTACGCCCCAGAGGACGACCGAAGCAGCGTTGGCAAGACACAATAAATTGTGACATAAAAATTACCGGCCTTTTAAATCCAGCTGACGCATGAAACCGGACAAAATGAAGGCCTATGACCAAAAAAAGCGGACTCTGCACCAGCGGGACAACGCTAGGAAGAGGAAGAAGAAGAAGAAGATGACTGTAGTTTTATTTAGCGTATGGCTTTTTAGTGCCGGGAGTGTCCGAGGACATGTTCGGCTCGCCAGATTCTGTAGATGCTCCAATGCGGACACCCATAGGGTGAGCTACAAGTTCCATTCAATTTCAAATAGTTCCAACTTTCACTACCAGTTGTCACTGATATCTATTGGTGAACGTTGGAACTTTGATAGAGCGTTTCAACGAAATCTAACCTGTAAATTTAGCTTCACACAAGTTTAATTAGTGGAAGGTTCTTTTTCATGCCATAAATCTAAGACATGTGTCCGCCGGCTTTACTTCCCCTCCGAAGGAAGGCATACTGAGGGATTTTTAACGCTCTTAAAAAATCCGACGACTTCGGCCGGGCTTGAACCCGAGATCTTGGGCATAGAAGCTCAGCATACTACCAACTACGCCACAGAAGCCGCACCAGTACTGTAGTTACGGTGGCCGTTAAAAATAATCTCTAACAATTCACTGGTCCAGGCTCGAAAAAGGGTTGGCCACCCGTGAACTAGGCTACCCCAGTTATGTGAGCAGATCTGAAGTCGACTCACACGGGAGCTGTGGTGTCTCTCACAAGGCGGAAGTGAGGCAGGTCGAGCGCTAATTGCAACCACTTCTGGGAACATCACAATTAATTAGCGTACCACTAGTCTATTACAAACAAACATTCTGCCGGTGCGGTGGAACCATTCTCGGAAGTGGGCCGCACGAAAGCTCGTCATGTGGAGATCTTCTTCCTGTTTCAATGAGACTTGGATATCGTCGCCATCAACCCCATGTGAATGTGTGTGTAGTAGTGTGTATTTGTAGTTGTGGCTAGGTGAAACCCCACACAAAACACAGCATAAGTTTTGAAAAAATGCTGAGTTTTGTACTATTAGATGCGGATTATCGTGTACGTTCATTATTCAAACGTTCACTTCGATGCATGATTAGGACACAAGAAATAAAACTTAATTTTAAAATTTCGCACAGTCGTTATCTTGAGGTTATGTAAACAATTGCATTAAATTAGATGGCAGTGCATTACAACGTGGTTGGTTCCTCAGTTTAGGGGCTGTGACAACGCGGTTATGTAGCCCCGTGTACTTTGGGTGTGTGTAGAATCTGTCTGATAACCGGTGTTAATTGTGATGACTGTATTACTGTGCGTTATCTGTTTCAGATGTCAGTGCATTGCAATTTGTATAGTTATTTTCTGTACCAAGGTTTACTGCGTACCGATGGTTAAATCGCGAAAAAAATCGATTTAAATGTTTCAACTTCGCTTGGCCGCCATGTTCGTTTTGTAGTTAACAGGTTTTTGAACGTCACATAGGTGAACGTCTAGTAGTGCCCTTTATTGCCCTAAAAATGTTCAGGGTGATATCAGTAATAATTTCGGAGATATAGAATGCCGGTGAAATATTTCGCATAGGCACCATGTTGGATTGGTGCAACGTAATAAAATTTTAAGGGCACGGTCGGGGTTGGCCAAAATAGTACTATGATCTTACTGAGTTTCAATGAGATTGCTCCAGCCGTTTAGAACTTATTAGACACACACACACACACACACACACACGGACAAAAGGTGATCTCACAAGTCTATTTTATCATTTCAAATGATCTTGTCGACTTCGTCGTTATGCTTGGGTCCAAAGTTATGCGTTACGGATACGGAGACGGAAGTGACGTCATGCAGCCGCGCGGGAACTGAGTGCGTGACGTCATGCAGCCACGCGGGAAGCAGAAGCTAATGGTTATTGGAGTCTTTTGAAAGAGTCCTGCGGCGTCGAGCGACCTGGGGCTTTGAGCGAAGCGAACACAAGAATACAGGGTGACTTCTAAAGAGATATACAAGATGGCATATAAGAATACAGGGTGCCTCCTAAAGAGGTGTGCAGGATGTCAGAGCAAAATACAGTACAAGATGCCAGATACCAATACAGGGTGACTCCTAAAGAGATATACAAGATGCCAGATAAGAATACAAGGTGACTCTTAAAGAGGTGTACAAAATGGCAGAGAAGAATACAGGGTGACTCCTAAAGAGGTGCACAAGATGTCAGACAAGAATACAGGGTGCCTCCTAAAGAGGTGTGCAGGATGTCAGAGCAAAATACAGTACAAGATGCCAGATAAGAATACAGGGTGACTCATAAAGATATATACAAGATGCCAGATGAGAATACAAGGTGACTCTTAAAGAGGTGTACAAGATGGCAGAGAAGAATACAGGGTGACCCCTAAAGAGGTGCACAAGATGTCAGACAAGATTACAGGGTAACTCCTAAAGAGGTGTACAAGATGTCACACAAGGATACAGGGTGACTCCTAAAGAGATATACAAGATGCCAGATAAGAACACAAGGTGACTCTTAAACAGGTGTACAAGATGGCAGAGAAGAATACAGGGTGACTCCTAAAGAGGTGCACAAGATATCAGACAAGAATACAGGGTGACTCCTAAAGGGGTGTACAAGATGTCACACAAGAATACAGGGTGACTTCTAAAGAGATATACAAGATGCCAGATAAGAATACAGGGTGCCTCCTAAAGAGGTGTGCAGGATGTCAGAGTAAATTACAGGGTGACACTTAACGAGGTGCCCGCGCGGGAAGCCTAAGTTAATGGGTAATGGGGTCTGTGGAAATAGTCCTGGGGCTTCGAGCGAAGCGAGAAGCCGTCCTGAGCCTTTCTAACATGTGTAGCATTTGTAGCATGCGTCATTTGAAATGATATAACGTCTAGTCTTTCAGACTGACTGTAATTTTTTTTCATAAATGATTTTAGGCTAAAATAGGCTGAGATCACCTTTTGTCCGTATTAGGCTAAAGTTCAAAATTTATCTGGTCTTGTTGTTTTTCTAGATTCCATATTGTATATATTAGGCGGCTTCGGTGGCGTAGTCGGTAGCATGCTGAGCTTCTATGCCCAAGATCGCGGGTTCAAATCCAGCCGAAGACGTCGGATTCTTTAAGAGCGTTAAAATCCCTCAGTATGCCTTCCTTAGGAGGGGAAGTAAAGCCGGCGGTCCCCTGTCATGGCATGTTAAAGAACCTTCCACAGCCTCCGTGGCTTAGGCGGCAGCACGCCGGCCTCTCAACGCTGGGTCCATGGTACAAATCCCGGTCACTCCATGTGAGATCTGTGCTGGACAAAACGGAGGCAGACAGGTTTTTCTCCGGGTACTCCCGTTTTCCCTGTCAACATTTCATTCCAACAACACTCTCCACTATCATTTCATTTCATCTGTCATTCATTTAATCATTGCCCCAGAGGAGTGCGTCAGGCCTCGGCAGCCGGCACAGTTCATATCCTCGCCGCTAGATGGGGGCTTCATTCATTCCATTCCTGACCCAGTCGGAGACTGGAAGCAGGCTGTGGATTTGCATTAAAGAACCTTCCACTAATTACACCTGTGTCAAGCTAAATTGTATAGGTTAGGAATGTAAACAATGCTCTCAGGCTCCTACGTTCGTTGCTAAGAGCCGACTGCGGTGACGTCTGGTAGCTAAGTTCTGAACTAGTAGTCGTTGACGGTGACGTTTGGTGGCAAAAGTAGGAACTACTTGAAAATTGACCGTCTGCAGTCCTTACTTGAATTAAAACAGATACACACACTAATACAGTCATCACAATTAACACCGGTTATCAGACAGATTCTACATACACCCAAAGTACACGGGGCTACATGACCGCGTTGTCGCAGCCCCTAAACTTAAGAACCAACCAACCATATTGTATATATACTGTATATAGAATTTCATTTATTTCTGTATTTTTTCACACAAGATAACCTATTTAGAGTATAGCAATGCTGATGAAGACCCGAATGAAGGATTGAAAACATGTCTCAATAAACATTAACAGGTGTCTCTCTGTAAACTCAATAAATACAAATACAGTATGTCTCGCATTTGTTTTACCCAGGTCGGTATATTTTAGTAGCCACGACCACTTCCTGCCCTCTCCCATCTCTAATTGGTTCCGCTGTATTCATGTACTGTTGAAACAGACTTCGTGTCTTGAAGACCGTGACATTAGAACTTGGTCCTTGTCACTAATCTTCACAGCCAAATCAGCATTTCTGCACTCGGTTTAATGTGGTGGTGGTGGTGGGGGTGGAACTGAACTGTACGCTGGTAAACATGGCGACTCTTCTCACCTGCTCATCCGGAACACACGCCAATGTTGGTATTTTCACGCACATTTCTAACTACCAGTAATTTTCCTCCGTGGTTCATTGGAATTGCTGTTCGACGTCATTAAATGTGGCTAGCAGTTATCTTTTTCAGTATACTGAACCTGAAAGAACAGAAGCGGAAAAATAAACAAAGGCTCTTCAAAAGAACGGGCTTGTCTCCTGTAATGTGGCTCAAGCGCGAATAATTGCCTTGTGCATCGCACGTTCACAATATCCAATGTGTTAGCCTACTGTTCACGTCTTGAAACAAAATATGAAAAATTAGATTTATGAGTAGGGACCGAATTTTAAAAAAACATATGCGCATATGCAACTGCATATTTTTGGGTTTATTGGACTTTGTTTTTGCATATTCTGAACATAACAGCATATTTTAGCATATACAGTTGAAATTAAGTATACTTTTAAACATGTTGAACAAATTAGGTGTCGCCTGCTTGTTGGACATCCCTTGTACGTAACTTTCTGAGAAACAGATAACGAGATGACAGTACTCGTACTTAACGCAATACTGCCTGGCTATTTGAAGAAGGGAATGGAGTGGGACATTCCGAGGAGTTTCTTCAGTTAATGTGTTACTTTATTCTTAGTGCGCATATCTTTAACTCAAAATGCCTAAAGAGAAGAGCAGCAGAAAGTATTTATTAGGACAGTGGGAGTCAGGTAATAGTGATTATTCAACTGATGGCCAGGGACCGGACACATATGCACTGAAAACTATTAAAATAGACGTAATTTGTCTTCTGAAAACATTGAAAAACTTGCAATTATCTAATGGGATGCTTCTTTCTGCAGTGAATGATTCATATACAGGGTGTCTTTTATGTGCCTTTGGAGAATGATAGGTCGTGTAGGGGACGGGTATAGAAGTAATTTTACATACGGAACTTGGGGTCGGAGCGGCCTCCTTAACCCCTGAAATAAGGGTTGATTCAGACCTTCCACCCTGTAAGTTAGGCAAACGACCCAAGCCTCTATTACCTTCCTCAATCCTTTAACTCTTGACAAGATTCATTTCACCATGTGGCGCTGGCAGGGACTACCGGCCTTTCGCACCGCAACGCTATCCATTACGCCAGCCCTACTTGGTGAGATGAATCTTGCCAAGAGTTAAAGGATTGAGAAGGTAATAAAGGCTTGGGTCGTTTGCCTAACTTACAGGGTGGAGGGCTTGAATCAACCCTTATTTTAGGGTTTAAGGAAGCCGCTCCGACCCCAAGTTCCCTTTCTCAAATTACTTCTATACCATCCCCTACAAGACCTATCATTCTCCAAAGGTACATAAAAGACACCCTGTATAATGAGAGTGAATAAGATAGACTTATTGTTAAGTGCATATTATTCAATTCTTTAATGAATATTTTCTAAATTTTTAGTGCATAAATGTCCGGTCCCTAGTTATGAGAACAATCCGGGCAAATGTCAGTCTGTCTGTATGTATCAAATCCTAAACGGTTACAGCCATCAAAACAAAATTTGGTATGAGTGAAGACCTGTACCAGAATATTTCATACCAGTATTTTGAAATGGCAGTGCTACCAACTGCTATAAAATCACATTTGGAAATTGAGTTCTGTCTTCGATATCTCCAAAAGCATGCATGGGAGCTGTTCCAAAATTTGCACATAATATTTGAGATTAATATTCTTGGAGATCAACCAAATTTTTAGCGGCTTCGGTGGTCTAGTTGTTAGCATGCTGAGCTTCTATGCCCAATAAGCGGGTTCAAACCCGGCCGAAGTCGTTGGAGAGGAAGTAAATCCGGCGGGCCCATGTCATAGATTTATGGCATGTAAAAGAACCTTCCACTAATTACATTTGTGTTTTAGAGGTAGCAGTCCTACCAACTACCTTACAACTCTCTCTGACTATTTGAGCCGTAATTTCTCAGTATCGCAGATTCCATACAAGGAAACTAACTGTACTGGTTTATTGGACAACACTGTTTCAGAAACATTTCGAGCAAACCGTCAATGTTGATAACTTGTGGAGATACAATGTTCCTTCCCCCCAGGAGTTCACAACTACTGGGACTTAGGTTGGTGACCACGAGGCCCCTGCTGAGTCTAGCATTAGCCTATTTGTGCCGTGCACCTGTCTGTCATATTTCCTGTCGACCTCCCTCGGTCAGCTCTTGTTCTTTTCTGACCCCGATAGTTTTAGTTTGTCCGAGGCCTAGGTGTTTATTAATTAATTTCTCCCCCTAATTCTGTACCCTCACTTTTCGAGGGGTCAAACTTATTGTTTGTCTTCACGAAATCGCCTGCACTCTGGTTAATGCTACACCTTCAAGTTAGTTGTCGACCCCAAGGGTATTACATGTAATTACGCGTAATCCGAAAAATTGCCCCAGTATAATAGTGATCATAAATTGTTACATGTATTTTTTTTCAGGAGTATCGTTTACCTATTAAGGTACGTTCATAAACAAAATAGCGTGTTCATTAACTTTTCGAGCATGTTCACGAACAAAATCTCTTTAACTTTTGTGAATGAAACTTTTCATTAACTTTTCGTGTTTTCGTTAACATTTTGGTTCGCGCATGCGCAAAGACGCAATTAAGGTTGTAAATTCGTAGCGCGGAATACGATGCTATTTTATTTCTCTAAAAATCGACTATCGAATCGCAAGCGACTCGTATATTACGCGGAGTTATGAAATACCAGGAAGCACATGAGAATATTAATTAACTTAATTCTAAACGCCTTTCCAATATTTTTCTTTTCCACACCTTGCGCCTGCGCTTTTCTCTAATTTTGTACTCACTAAAATAATGAAAGATGCAGCTGTAAGTACTTTCTTCTTCCTGACCCTATCCATTATTACCTCACAAAGAGTTTATTTAATGTTGAAGAAGTTTGTTAACAAATGTTTAGTAAACATGTTGAGAAATGTTTTTATTAACATTGTTCATTAACATTGTTCATTAACTTTGGTGTGGACTAGCCTTTATGCGCATTGTACAAATACCAATCTATCGTAATACTTACGGCTGTGAAATTTGGACTACCTACAGGAGACACATAATCTGCTTGGAGAAATATCATCAACGTTGTTTCAGAAGATTCTTAAGACTAACATGGCAAGACCGGCGTACCAACATCAGCATCCTCGAAGAAGCCAATGCTACAAGCATCGAAGCCACAATAATCAAACATCGGTGGACTGGTCATGTTGTCCGTATGCCCGATTCTCGTCTCCCTAAGCAAACTTACGAATGGACACCGTACGCAGGGAGGACAGCGCAAAAGGTACCAAGATGCCCTGAAATCTAACGTGCAGAAATGTATGATCAACACCAAAAACTGGGAGACCTCAGCTTCTAACCGACAAGCTTGGCGTCGCTTATTCACGGAGGTCCACAACACTTCGAACACGAACGTCGAAGACATGCAGTGGATATGCGACAGGTGAGGAAAGAACGAATGGCCGCTCAAAGGAACAATCCTCAGGGAGTTGTGGGTGAAATATTATGTTTGTGAGCATTGTGGAAGAGTTTGGGGCTCCAGAATTGGTCTCCACAGTCATCAGATGACCCACAGATATTGAGGTCTTATAGTCCCATGACATCATACTCGTTAGCGAGTGATAGCCTATCATCATCATCATCATCATCATCATCATCATCATCATCATCATCACCACCACATTGTACCCCACGCAGTCAATGGCCAAATTCGTGTTGACCAACTGAAGAGTTACAAATAACTGTTTCTACAGGCAACACTGAAGGAATGACTTCAAAATTTTACATAATTTAAAAAAACATATTATATGAACAATACGATCTGTATTTTCTTTTAAAAGTTCACGTATGCAGTCAAAGAAAGAATGAGCGGGTTCTTGAAAATTCTTACTTACTTACTTTCTTTCTTTCTTACTTACTTACTTTCTTATTTACTTTCTTACTTATTTACTTACTTACTTACTTACTTTCTTTCAAACTTACTTTCTTTCTTACTTACTTTCTTTCTTTCTTACTTTCTTACTTACTTTCTTACTTTCTTTCTTACTTTCTTACTTACTTTCTTTCTTACTTTCTTAATTACTTTCTTTCTTTCTTACTTTCTTTCTTACTTACTTTATTACTTACTTACTTTCTTACTTACTTTCTTAATTTTTTACTTTCTTTCTAACTTACTTTCGTTCTTACTTACTTTCTTACTTACTTAATTTCTTACTTTCTTTCTAACTTACTTTCTTTCTTACTTTCTTACTTACTTACTTTCTTTCTTACTTACTTTCTTACTTACTATCGTTCTTTATTTCTTTCTTACTTTCGTTCTTACTTACTTTCGTACATTCTTACTTTCTTTCTCTTACTTACTTTCTTACATTCTTACTTACTTTTTACTTACGTTCTTACTTACTTTCATAATTTCTTACTTACTTTCTTTCGTTCTTTCTTTTTTACTTACTTTCTTACTTACTTACTTCCGTTCTTTCTTTCCTTCTTTCTTACTTACTTATTTATTTACTTACTTACTTATTTACTTTCTTTCTTTCATCCTTACTTACCTTCTTACTTACTTAGAGTGACTGTATCTATATAAGCACTGTTTACACGACTGAGAGAGCAGCGATCCTCGAGCTGAAGGCACTGCATTCCGACGAGATCCGTAACGCTTTGCTGATTCAGAACAACAAGCGGCACATCGAATGCGAAATGAAAGGCTTCTGGAATTAAGATCCTCCACATGTGACTATCATTTTAATGAATACAAAGTGGCATGTTATTTAGCGAGACTGAGAGCGAATTGATCAAGGTATTTAGTACGTGGCAAGTTCATGGTAGCAAATAAACACAACATCATCGTTTCAGTCATGTGGGTAGAACAACTCCAGTTCTTCTCACAGCGAGGTATAGCCGATGATACTGGGTCCTTCACGGGCTTTTCCTAGTCATAGCATACACTAAAGGATGACACGATTCTCGAGAAAAATATATTTAGATTATCTACAGCACTAATTTGAATTTGAATTTATTTATTAAATACTATTTATATTACATTATAGTGAAGCCTCCGTGGCTTAGGCGGCAGCACGCCGGCCTCTCACCGCTGGGTCCGTGGTTCAAATCCCGGTCACTTAATGTGGGATCATTGCTGGATAAAACGGAGGAAGACAGGTTTTTCTCCGGGTACTCCGGTTTTCTCTGTCAATACTTTAATTCCAACAACACTCTCCACTATCATTTCATTTCATCTGTCATTCATTTAATCATTGTCCCAGAGGAGTGCAACAGGCTTCGGCAGCCCGCACAGTTCATATCCTCGCCACTAGATGGGGGCTTCATTCACTCCATTTCCTGACCCGGTCGGAGACTGGAAGCAGGCTGTGGATTTTCATTTTCATTAATTACTATTGATATTGCATTATATTGACAATGTCTCCCGAATCTGACGGCAAATCCAGTACAGATAATCTATGAGACATATTAATTATTTTTTACAACATATATACAGATTGTACAGTAGGCCTATTTCAATACAAGAGTGCTAGAAATAATAAGTTTATGTTATAAATATTAATGTTTATTTAGGTACCGTAATAATTTGTAATGCGAAGTATAGCTAGTTGTTTGCTGTTCATGTTGGACAATCCAGGTGGTAGTTCATTAATTAGAGATGGTACAATATAATTTAGTCTCTTGAAACCATAGCTATTTACATATAAAGGTTTTTCATATTTATTATTTGTTATGGCTTCTGTACTGGTGTCTAATTTAGTTCAATTGTTTATATAACCTCAAGATGGCGGATGTGCGAATTTTAAAATTAAGTTTTTATTTCTTGTGTCGTAATCATGCAATCGAAGTGAAAGTTTGAATAATGAACCAACGCAATAATTTTCCTTTAATGGTACATGACTCTATGGCCTATACATTTAACAATCCGACATGGCGACCATCCGAAATATTTAGACGGCTCTGAAAATCCACGATGACCTGGTGATCACAAATTCAACATGGCGGCGACGCGAAGAATAAATATTCACGTGGACGTTTATCGCAATTTAACCATCCGAGTGCAGTGAAACTTGAAACAGTAAATCCGTATACGAATGTCAATCTACTGGCATCTAATTTATTTCAATTGTTTCCATAACCACAAGATGGCAGCTGTGCGAAATTTTAAAATGTCGTTTTTACTTATTGTGTCCTAATGATGCGATTGAAATTTGAATACTACACGTACACAATAATCTTCATGTAACATTACATAACTCCAAGACCTACATATATAAAAATCCAACATGGCGACCATCCGCAATATTTAGTCGGTTCTCAATAACTACGAACCTATTACAGCAATCAAACTGAATTTTTGTATGTTGATAGTGGCAATTAACATAAGTAGGATATATGAAAATAGGCTGTATAGTTCTTCACGGAACTACTTGTTAGCAACTTGGAATAGTGTAGGAGTATTGAGTCCATAACATTCACGTAGGTTACTTAGCCAGGATATCCTCCTCCTTCCTCGGCCTCTCTTACCTTCAATTCTTCCTTCAATAAATGATCTGAAGGAGAGTATATTTATCACTACGAATGATATGACCAAAGTATTCAAGCTTGGTTTTTGGATGGTATGTAAGACTTCCAAGTCTTTGTACAGGCGTTCGAGCACTTCGGTGTTACGTACTTTATTGATCCATTTACGGTAAGTAAATAAATAAATATTTTAAATAAACAAATAACTATTTAACATAAGGAAAGAAAGAAAAATAATAAATAAATATTTTAAATAAATAAACAAACAATTAACTGAAAAAATGATAATATCACCACAATTTACCTGGTCTAAATGAATGTAAACGGAATCTAGATTATACCGAGCGTCATACAGTAATTCATTTTGTCCCGGGCAAGTGGAACTTAGCTATTACGATGTACTTACTCACCGATTGATTCACATAGTAGTGGTGGATGCTTTAAGAAGCGAAACATCGCGGTCACCTGCACTTATGAACACATCTACCTAGGTATTTACTACGGTAGAGACATCGAAATTCGATATTTGATTTTTCGATAATGTTTTACGTGCCATGGAATAAGACAAGGGTCGAAATTTAATGGGGGTAGGTATAAATAGACTGGCCTTGTGGTTGGTTGGTTCCTCAGTTTAGGGGCTGCGACAACGCGGTTATGTAGCCCCGTGTACTTTGGGTGTGTGTAGAATCTGTCTGATAACCGGTGTTATGATGGCTGTGTTAGTGTGTTCACTGTGTTGGTTGGTTCTTAAGTTTAGGGGCTGCGACTACGCGGTCATGTAGTCCCGTGTACTTTGGGTGTGTGTAGAATCTGTCTGATATCAGTGTTAATTGTGATGACTGTATTAGTGTGTGTTATCTGTCCTTAATTCAAGTAAGGACAGTAGACATTCAATTTTCAAATAGTTCCTAATTTTGTTACCAAACACCACTGACGACAACTAGTTCTGAACTTGGTTACTAGATGCCACCACAGTCGGCTCCTGGCGACGAACGTTGGAACCTAAGAGCGTTAGTCAAATCTAACCTATAATTTAACTTCACACGTGTGTAATTAGGTGAAGGTTCTTTTACATGCCAGAAATCTATGACATGGGACCGCCAGCTTACTTCCCCTCCGAAGGAAGGCATACTGAGGGATTTTTAACGCTCTTAAAAAATCCGATGTCCTCGGTCGGGTTTGAACCCTTGGGCATAGAAGCTCAGCATGCTACCAACTACGCCACCGAAGACGCCCGACTGGCGTTGTGGATAACATTGCAATCCTTTCAGAGAATACGCAAACAGTACTTTACAGGTAAACCTCAGAAAGTAGTTGCAGGGAGAAATGGACTTCAGATATCTTTTGAAAAGACAAAATCTATTACTAACATAGGTCGGAAGTGCTAATAACAGACAATGGAAACATTGGTAGGGTAGAGTAATATAATATTTGTGTATTTATCGTGTCAGAAGTACAAAGTAAACACAGACAAATTAAACAAGAAAAATATTAAACACTGGTTGACCAATATTTTGCCACGACAAGTGCATTTGGAGTTGCTCCCACCTTTAATGGCGCAAGTGTCTGGAAAAGAAGGACACAGTAGAAGAGATCATTAGTCTGCTTATTACCACACTCGCAGTAAACTGATTCGTCAGGAAGGCCCCATTTCTCCTGGTTTGTCTTGCATCTCGTGGTATTGGAGCGTAGCCGATTAAGAGCCTTCCATGTTGTCCACTTTTCTGAATGTCCAGGGGGAAGCTCTTCCTTTGGGACCATCCATTCTCTCAAATATTGGCATTTTCCCCGCCACATTGAGATTCTTGCTTGTTGTGATGTTCCTTCGTTTAAGATCTTCAGTGGTTTTCAAGAAGCTCTTTCTTGATTTCAGCCTAGGATGTGCTGGCTGACAAGCATACAAAGGGTGAGTTTCCATAGTCATAATATAATAAGAACATTAAAACCTTTACTTTTAATGTTGTACCGGTTTCAAATTGTGACCATCCTCAGCGCAAATTATAGTCTAATAAGAAAAGGTGCAAGAACTTACATTTAACCAATTTGACCACAACATAAGTTATTATCAAAAACAATTCTAAAAACTCTGTTGTGGTAAAATTTAAATTATATTATGTTATTGTTAGCGGAAGCCTCCGTGGCTCAGGCGGCAGCAAGCCGGCCTCTCACCGCTGGGTCCGTGGTTCAAATCCCGGTCACTCCATGTGAGATCTGTGCTGGACAAAACGGAGGCAGACAGGTTTTTCTCCGGGTACTCCGGTTTTCCCTGTCACAATTTCATTCCAGCAACACTCTCCACTATCATTTCGTTGCATCTGTCATTCATTTAATCATTGCCCCAGAGGAGTGCGTCAGGCCTCGGCAGCCGGCACGTTCATATCCTCGCCGCTAGATAGGGGCTTCATTCATTCCATTCCTGACCCGGTCGGAGACTGGAAGCAGGCTGTGGATTTTCATTTTCATTGTTAGCGGCTTCGGTGGCGTAGTTGGTAGCATGCTGAACTGCTGTGCCCAAGGTCGCGGGTTCAAACCCGGACGAATTCGTCGGATTTTTAAGAGCGATATAAATCTCTCAGTATGCCTTCCTTCGGAGGGGAAGTAAAGCCGGCGGTCCCATGTCATAGATTTATGGCATATAAAAGATCCTTCTACTAACTAAACTTGTGTGAAGCTAAATTTCTAAGTTATATTTCGTTGTAACGCTCTTTCAAAGTTCCAACGTTCACCACTAGGTGTCAGTGATATATGGTGGCGGAAGTTGGAACTACTTGAAATTGAACGGAACTTGTAGCTCACCCTAGGGGTGTCCGCCTGAAGCAGCTACAGCCCCTGGCGAGTCGAACATGCCATCGGACACTCCCGGCACTAAAAGCCATACGCTAAATAAATATATATGTTGTTCAGTTCAACTAGCTTCATTAAGAATTACCGTAATGTTGCACTTGAGTAGCATCGCGGTCGAGGAGAACACCTCCTATTCGCGGGCTGTGTGGCCATTGATAGCATCAGTGCTGTCTGTCTTTGTGCAATCATCGAGATACCGGCTAAGTGTGAGCTACAATAAGAACTCAGCACGACTCGATAAGAGGGTCGTGATCCAGTTTATCCGGAATAGACTAGCCGCACAACTGTTAGTCACAATCCGGTTACGTTTTCACCTGTGTTGCAAACATAAGTGGAGATTGTTGCTTCTAGAATCAAACAAGGTGGTATTATTGCTCATTTCAGATATGATTGCCGGTGGGCGAGGCTGCGTTGCGGTTTATTTATTCTGGTGCTTTTAGGCTTTTTCGCTAATGCAAGATCAGCATCAGTGCCATCATAGTTCAAACACTTTGTTCCTAACCTGGCCATCATAGTTCAAACACTACGTTCCTAAACCTCGCCATCATTATTCAAACACTACGTTCCTAACCTGGCCATCATAGTTCAAACTCTTCGTTCCTAACATCGCAATCATAGTTCAAACACTTCGTCCCTAAACTGGCCATCATAGTTCAAACACTAGGTTCCTAAACCTCGCCATCATATTTCAAACACTTCGTTCTTAACCTGGTCGTCAGAAATCATAGTTCAAACACTACGTTCCTAACCTCGCCATCATAGTTCAAACACTACGTTCCTAACCTGGCCATCATAGTTCAAACTCTTCGTTCCTAACATCGCAATCATAGTTCAAACACTTCGTCCGTAAACTGGCCATCATAGTTCAAACACTACGTTCCTAAACCTCGCCATCATATTTCAAACACTTCGTTCTTAACCTGGTCGTCAGAAATCATAGTTCAAACACTACGTTCCTAACCTCGCCATCATAGTTCAAACACTACGTTCCTAACCTGGCCATCATAGTTCAAACTCTTCGTTCCTAACATCGCAATCATAGTTCAAACACTTCGTCCGTACACTGGCCATCATAGTTCAAACACTACGTTCCTAAACCTCGCCATCATATTTCAAACACTTCGTTCTTAACCTGGTCGTCAGAAATCATAGTTCAAACACTACGTTCCTAACCTCGCCATCATAGTTCAAACACTACGTTCCTAACCTGGCCATCATAGTTCAAACTCTTCATTCCTAACATCGCAATCATAGTTCAAACACTTCGTCCGTAAACTGGCCATCATAGTTCAAACACTACGTTCCTAAACCTCGCCATCATATTTCAAACACTTCGTTCTTAACCTGGTCGTCAGAAATCATAGTTCAAACACTACGTTCCTAACCTCGCCATCATAGTTCAAACACTACGTTCCTAACCTGGCCATCATAGTTCAAACTCTTCGTTCCTAACATCGCAATCATAGTTCAAACACTTCGTCCGTAAACTGGCCATCATAGTTCAAACACTACGTTCCTAACCTCGCCATCATAGTTCAAACACTTCGTCCCTGACCTGACCATCATACTGTAGTTCAAACACTACGTTCCTAACCTCGCCACCATATTTCAAACACTTGGTTCCTAACCTGGTTGTCAGCAATCATAGTTCAAACACTTCCTTCCTAATATGGTAATGATATTTCAACTGGAAAACATCCGGCACATTTCAGAAACACGTTTCGCGCAATTGTGGTTATTCCGGTCTCATTCTTCACCGAAGGTCATTTAGATATCGCATGTGAGTGCCAGACAGATCACAAAACTATATATACTGTAGGAGGTGTCCTCGAACGTGCTCATGTCCTTACGAAATACTCGCGGAAACTCTAAGCACCACAAAGCAATATCCACCATCACTAACGTTATAGCCTCTATATGGTTCATGTAGAACCAGAAGCACCGTGTGATGAGAGACAACCATTCATAGTCAAGGGCAGGAAACATCGTCGATCCTGTGGTCAGAATGAAATCATGAAATCAGCAAATAACCACAACTGGCCCGTTAACAACGGGCACAACAGCTAGTACCAGTATTCATATTCATATTCATATTCATTCATTTATTTGCAATGGGGGGTGTGTCCCCCGGTGGCAAATTGTATATACATAACAAATAAATAATTATACATAACAATTCAATAACAATTATACAACAATTAAACTGGAGTATTTACACAAATAGTCAGTCTTTTCTTAAACACACCTATGTGTTTGGGAAAAGGCTCTAAGACTGCGGCAGGTAGAGAGTTCCAGTTATCAATGGCACGGTTTACAAAAGAATATTTACCATAATTTGTTCGCTGTGGTCGGCCCTTAAATTTGAAAGGATGATCGCTCCTACCCATGTAAGTGGGCTTTCCCAATCGTTTGCTAAGCTCACCCCATGCTGGTTGATTTGTATACGTGTTGTACATAGCGCAGAGTCTAGATTTCATCCTCCTAGCCTCCAGTGATTCCCACCCAAGTTTCTTTAACATACGGCTCACACTGCTCCTGGGATTAAAGTCACTGAGCACAAATCTAGCGGCCTTTCTTTGTACCATTTCCAACTCATTGATGAGCCCTACTTGATATGGATCCCAAACAGCCGAGGCATATTCCAGAATAGGTCTTAAAAGTGACAAATAGCCTAATTCTTTAGCAGAGGTACTACTTCCTTTTAATACCCTCATTACAAAGTGCAGGGATTTGTAAGCTTTTGAAACTACACATCCTACATGACTACTCCATTTCATATCATTCCTTACGTGAACGCCAAAATATTTGCAAGAATCTTCTTCTACAAGTATTTCCGAGCCAATGTTATATTGAAAATCCTGCTTTCGCACTTTCCCTATTTTTATGAGACTACATTTTCTTGTGTTTATTTTCATTTTATTTACAATCGCCCACTTATAGACCAGGTTCAGGTCCTCTTGAAGCACTGCATTGTCTTGTGAGTCATGTATCTTTCGATATATTACACAATCATCCGCAAACAATCGACAGTCACTGCGAATCCCATTTGGTAAGTCATTTATAAACGCCAAAAATAACAAAGTTCCGATTACGCTGCCCTGAGGGATACCCGACGTTACGGTAATTTCATCCGAGAATATGCCTTCGACTTTCACTTTCTGAGAACGACCCGTCAAAAATTCTTGGATCCATAAAATAACTCTTCTATCAATCTTCGTCGAAGCTAATTTATGGAGTAGCATGTCATGCGGAACGACATCAAATGCCTTCGCAAAATCTATAACCACGGCGTCGACTGAAACTCCATGGTCTAACGATTCGCTAATGTCTTGAAAAAGTGATAGCATCTGACTCTCGCATGAGTAACCTTTCCAAAATCCATGTTGCCTATCATTAAACCATGATAATGTTTCCCACTGTTCCCTCAAGTAGTCGCAAATGAGATGCTCCATCTGTTTACAAACGACGGACGTAAGGCTAACCGGCCTGTAGTTGCCCAATTCAAGTCTGCTCCCTCGCTTAAATATTGGGACTACCGTAGCTCTTTTCCAGTCATCTGGGATTTGCGCATTGTTTATGGACACATTAAACATCACCTCCAAGTATCGTGCCACGGCCCTACCTCCTAGTTTAAGTACTTCACTAACAATATTATCAGGACCCTTTGATACATTGAAACGTAGTTTTTGTATTAGCTTTACAATTGCTGACTGGTTTATTTGGAACAGGGGAGCCCCTGATTCGTCGTTAAGGTCCAACACACAGCTATTGGATTTATTGAACACACTACCGTAAAAGACATTTAATTCATTAGCAATGGCCTGTTTCTCAGTAATTAATTTACCGTCACCGGACATTATCATCGACAAATTATTTGAATTTCCCTTTCTTCTCCTAACATAACTGTATTTTTTTTTCCACCCATCACCTCCCGAACCAAGTAAACCTTGCATATAACTGTCATGAGCAGCCCTCTTTTTTAAGACGAGCTCTCTTGATAAGGACTTAAATTTCAACATATACTTGTCACTAACATGTCTTTTATTGTATAATTTCCTAATTTTCCGTTTTAGACTCCTAATTTCTCGTGTGTAATACTCAGGATCTGGGTTTTGTTTCAGCAATTTACATGGGACAAATTTATCAACAGCGCTATTTAAAATTTTCAAAAAGTTAGTCCACAGGATATTAATGTGATTTCCTTCCGATGCCCATCCTACAAATAGCTCATTCAAATACCCCTGAAACTTGCCCTGATCCGCCCTGCGATACTGGAATATGATCTTTTTTGCTACATCAGATTCTAATTTTGTAATGTCACCATATCTAATATTTAATTCAACCCCAGAATTGTCACTAATTCCTGGTACTTTCAGACAGTTAATATACAGCTCTACAGGCCTTACGAGATAAACATCTAAGGTATTATTGTCTCTATTTGGGAAGTAAACTACTTGGGAAAATCCCCCCTCCCTTAAGAATTTATTTGCAGCGCTCTGAGCCTGACCACAGCTAGTTGACTCACCAGACCAGTCTACTTTGGGGAGGTTTAAATCTCCAGCAATTATTATGCTCTTTTTCATAGCATTACCCGTACAAGTTTTATCATACAGTGTTTCGAGGAGAGAAAGGTTATCTTTCGGTGCTCTATACGCCCCTATCACCTGAAGAGGGAATTTATTTCCTTTATCCGAAATTTGTACACATAACATTTCATGATCCATATCAGCCCACTTTAAGAAACTAGCTATATTTTTGCGCACACAAATAAATAGCCCACCACCTCGCTTCCCCCGATCCCTTCTGTACATCTCGTAGGTCCCTTGAATTATTTCGCTACTATTTATGCCCTCATATAACCAAGATTCAGTTGCAATGACAATGTCCGGAGAATACGTCTCTACAAGATTCCAAAATTCAATTAATTTATTTCCTAAACTCTGACAATTAACCTGCAGTAATCTTAGAGTCTTACATCCGCAGCAAATATCTCGAAATAGCTCCTTCTGTTCCCATCGGCTGGCAACCTCTGGACCTGCTCCTCCTCACAAAAGCCGGCACGAACCGATGACCCTATCATGTAGGCTCCCTAGATTGAAAGCGCCCCGTCGATTTAGATGCAGCCCATCTCGGGCGAAGTCACGGCCACCAATCCAGCAGTCAGCTTCTACGTACACTAATCCCAGTTGTGCACATACCCAGTCCATGCGGTCATTTACAGTCTTAACTCGCCTCAACGGAACATCTCCCCGCCGAACAATGCCACTCATTATAATTTTTGCATTTCTAAACTTGCTTTTAGCTTTTCTGCCTAGTTCGTAGAGCTCCCCCATGATGTAATCAGCTGTAGCCCTCTTCTTCAAATCGTTCGTCCCAACATGGAGCAACAACACCTTGACTTTGTCACAGTCCTCTACATTTGCTTCTTCCACTTGTTGGGCAAGCTGGTCAATCTTAATCCCCGAGTAACACCGCACTTTCGCACCTGATTTCCTCGAGATATTCGCACTCCATCGTATCATAGAATCACCCATTATGATAACGTCATCCTCAGTTTGCTCCTGCACGCCCTCTTCCACACTGATCCCAGTAGAAAGCCGTTCAGTCACATCCTTCACCGTTTCTTCTGATTCACGAAGCTTTGCTCTAAGTTCCTGTATAATTTGATCCCTTGCTTTGATTTGCACCCTCAAACTGTCCGGCGTATCACATACTTTACAAAACCAATTTCCGACATCACAATCCTCCTTCTTGACCTTAATACAGCCGAAGTGAAACCATTTCTCACATAGTCCACACTCAACACCATTCTTCAATGTTTTACTGCACGTCGAACACTTTAAAGATGCCACTGGATCATTTGCCTGATTCACATTTGGAGTAACAGGCCCTGGATTCACTTCCACTCCACCAATAACTAACAACGCAGCTGTCACTAGGGCTATAAACCACAAGTTACTAGGTCCCGTACGCACACACAAACACCGAAAATCCCGACTACCCTTCGCATACCACAGGCCGATCCTCGCCCGATAACACTCCAGAGTACACCCCCATTTCAGCACACCTGAGAGCTCGGGAAAAACACGACCTTTCACTTTGACTGCCAACTGATAACAGTATGTTAATACATGTTTGATCATTGGCGTGAAGCGCCCCTATTCTGGCTCTGGTCAAATAAAATGAACAAGCTCGACGTTGCCAACCTCGTAGGTTGACTGGACCGTACAATTGACTCGAAAAGATCGTATTTTATTTTATTTATAGGTCGTACGGGAAGGCGATCAGACAGTAGATGTGAAGAGCACGGATATTTTATATTTTAATACGCCCCTCTCCCTCTTATCAGTTTGAATACGTTTTAAATACCGATACAAACTAGTTCCCATAAATGTAGCTGTAGGTTGTATATGATGAAATGACAATTGTTTTTAATGAGCCTAACACCTAGGTTATCGGTCCTTAGTATGTTAAATAAAACTAGCGGACCCGTGCGAGAACACTCGCATAATGGGTTGTGTGCGCCCCATGTGTACAGACTACCTGCGCATCTCTAGTGCTATGCGGGCTGTAGGGGATAGACTTCTCGCAGGGGCTATCGTCTTGTTTATTTGTTTTAAAGCACTTTATAAACAAATACATATATTTACGTTGACGTTTCAAGAAATGCAAGATGTTTCCTGTACTATTGAGACGATTTGGAAGATTTTCGTACAGACCACACCTTCTAACTCCCTCTGGTTTAGGAACTTGAGTTTTGTGAAACATACACCTTAGCCTTAGCGTATTATACCCAAAGATAGTGTATTCGCCTATCATACTCTGATCGAGCTATCATTTCCTTCATCTTGTTTCATTCCTTTCCTGTGGTTTAAAATTATATTTTCTTCAATACTTATCGTGGCTATTCAACAATCTTTCCTCAACAAATGTATTTTTCCGTTTCCACTAAAAATAAAAACCTCTGTATCTCAGTGACATTCCGCTTTATTTGAAATTAATTTCAACTGATCTGTAGTTACGATGGCTGGCCATCAGAATGCGCCATAAACTCATTTCCGTAAAAATTTGACTCACCCCGTTCTTTCCGTGAGGTCACTTTTTTTTTCTCTACATCTGACTTATTTAGCATTTGCTATTTTTAAGTACACTTCACTGACAGTGAAGACTGAAGGTCTTCGTGTGTTTTAACTTCAATGGAAATACATTTTGGCATTTGGCTTCAGCATCTCAGTTTGATAAAACGCCATCACTTTCAATGCGTGTTTGCGCTGACGGCGCGGTAAGACGATCAGGCCGGATGAATTTATCTTTCTTTTAGAACACCTCCCAAAGAAATCATAGCTACGTTACTGACCCTGCATGAATCAGAGTGTAGTGTATAGTTGAATTTACAAATGTGGAATAAGGTGGAATTCCAGGAAACTGGAAAGAGCAAGGTTTTCACCTTTCTACATGAAAGTAAAACTGGTCGACAGCTCGTAAAATACGGTAGATGCCGGCAGCACAGCTAGGCTATAAAGTGCCGTGTCCTCGCCTTCTAGACTCGGACTGTTCAGCTTGAGATCTCTCACTGAATATTCAATCTTCTCTCTGCATAAAGATGGTATATGTGAATTCACTCCAATGAATTAAAACTACCGACAGTGGTGGCTACGCTCGCTAAAGCGCAGCGTTAGGTCATGGGGCCAAGCTCTCTGCTGACTCGGTAGACGCGTGGGTTCGAGCCCCACCACCAGCCGTCCTTGAAATGGTTTTCCGTGGTTTCCCATTTTCAACTCCAGGCAAATGGGACGGTACCTTCTGACAGGCCACGGCCGCTTCCTTCCACATCCTTACCCAGTTTCATTCACCATCATTCATGTCATCTCTCATTAACTCCTCTCGTGAGGTTGGTGTCGGGAAGGGCATCCGGCCGTAAAACCATCCGCCACAAAGTCTTTCATTGCATCTCATCCCCGATCCCGTTGGAAAACGGGAAAAATAAGGGGTAGGCATACATACTCCAATGAATTAAAACTCAGCAATTTTTCTAGGTTTCTGCCGTGTCTTGTTTGGGGTTTCGCCTAGGACACCAACATAGGCTCATCAGCATCCTGTGGGGGTCCGGGCACAGAGACCTAGAACCCGCTGATGAGCCTATCTTGGTGTCCTAGGCAAATCGCCACACAAGACACGACATAAACCTAGAAAAATTGAAAAAATGCTGAGTTTTCTTTCTGCACGTTTATCTGTTTTCTTTTCTGAATTTCCACAGCTTTCTTGCGTTATTTAAGCGTTTCAAACTGTTGTATGACGTATTTGCGCAAAAATAAAATTAATTCTGTTTGTTCCCACACTTATAACTCGAAAACGGCTGTGTGTATCAACATAAAATTAGGTATCTATCACAGTCCAGGCACCAATAATTTATATAACACTTCATCATACCTCTCATAAAACGGTGGCTAGGGGGGGGGGGGGGGGACCCCTCAAAATGCACGATAAAACGAGCTAAATATCAAAGTTGCCGTAAGGGGCAGGTGACCTCCCCTTAAAGTAACAATAAGACTAACTACACCTACGCATTGATATGAAGTGCATCACACCTCAAATAAGTTGTCCGTAATGACATATAGACTAGAATACCTTGGAATAGGTAAAATTGATTTATTCCACCTAAGTTAATACTATATTGAAACTAAATGGCATATATAGGACTAGTTTCGGTTAAAATTAAAATAAAATATTAAAGTTGTCGTAAGGGGCAGATGACCTCACTGTTCCGCCTCTTAAAATAACTATAGCACTAACTAACTAACAAACTAACTAACTAAAGACGAGACGAAATTCATTATGAGTCCCATGATGTAAACAAACAAAAAATATCAACTCGAATAATCCCAAAGGAACCCGGAACACTATGTTTTAAAGCCCTAGAATCATAGAATGCAAATAGGCTACATTTGCCATGGCAGCATAGTATTAATTAGAGATCCATATTGATAATGTTTCGACTTACGTTGAGGTCTTCTTCAGTCAGTAATAAAAATAGAAGATTGTTGAATAACTAATATGAATGTTTGATAAGAAAAACTTTATAATAAACTAGCAGTAGTGCCCGGCTTCGTCCGGTGGATTTATTTGTTTTATGGATGATAATGAATACTACTACAGAACTGGCACATGATACTTAAACTAACAGAAAACAATATTTTAAAAATATATACTTTTGTGGTGGTGGCGGTGGTGGTGGTGGTTGTAGTGGAAGTGATAAGTAGTACAGTATAATGGACGTAACATTCTGGTCATTTTCCCGTAATGATAATTATGAATAGGGAAACTGCTATTTACTAACTACAGCACTGACACATGTAATTTACAAACAAATTTACAAAAAAAAAGAATAGAAAGAGGAGTTAGTGAAATAAAAGACACTGCCTTGGGCCTATATCTCATTGACTGTTAGAAATGTAGAGACCAATAGTGTCGTCTTTTGTCGCATAGCGCCGTAGGAAAATAATCAGAACTCTTTGGAAAACTTCGGCTGTCCCGAGCTACTGAGGTAGCAATAGTATCATTTATCGCCACATAGCGCTTAACGATAAGTTTCGGAATAAATGAAGGTAAATTTGAAAGCACCAACGCTTATTGCAGCTGATAACCTTGATGTACAGCACCAACACCATTGCACTTATACAGAGGCATACTATTTTCATGATGATAACTGTTTAAAGGGGCCTAAGAAATCTTCTTGCACTAATTACCCCCCGTGACTGCAATTTATAAACAGCGCAAGATTTAACTATTTTCGAAATTCTGCACCAGAACACTGGTAGAGGTGACGTGATGCAACCCGAACTGCCCGTCAACAATAGACTTATTAAAATACTCTTACAGTTACACTACTACGGACATGAATGGTTCTAGGGCCTTAATACGTGGTTTTCAAGTTCATTTTGTCTGTTATTCTAAATGTAGGGACTGGGGAGCGTTGTCCAAAATATCAAGTGGACAGTGTTACCAGCAGGGATTCAAAGTGTATGTAAAATTTGGTGCAATTAGGAGAAACAGTGTAGATTTGTGATGAAGGGCCTAAATGCAGGGAATGGAGTGGTCTGTCGAAAATTTAAAGTGGACAGTGTCACCCGCAGGGTTCTAAAGGGTAAGTATACAAAATGATTTCGAGCAGACAGTGTTACTCGTCGGGTTCCAAAGGGTAAGTATGTAAAATTTGGTTCAGATCTGTGAAACGGTGTATATTAGTGCCAAAGGGCCTAGATACTGAGAATGGAGAGGTCTGTCCAAAATTTCAAGCAGACAGTGTTACTCGCAGGGTTCCAAAGGGTAAGTATACAACTTTTGGTTCAGATTGGTGAAAGGGTGTAGATTTGTGCCAAAGGGCCTAAATGCAGGGAATGGACTGGTCTGTCATAAATTTCATGTAGGTAGTGTTACTCGCAGGGTTCCAAAGGGTAAGTATACACATTTTGGTTCAGATCGGTGAAACGGTGTAGATTTGTGCCAAAGGGCCTAAATGGAGGGAATGGAGAGGTCTGTCCGAAATTTCATGCAGACTGTGTTACTCGCAGGGTTCCAAAGGGTAAGTATACAAATGTTGGTTCTGATCGGTGAAACGGTGTACATTTGTGCCAAAGGGCCTAAATGTAAGGAATGGAGTGGTCTGTCCGAAATTTCATGTAAACAGTGTTTCTCGCAGGGTTCCAAAGGGTAAGTATACAAATGTTGGTTCTGATCGGTGAAACGGTGTACATTTGTGCCAAAGGGCCTAAATGTAAAGAATGGAGTGGTCTGTCCGAAATTTCATGTAAACAGTGTTTCTCGCAGGGTTCCAAAGTGTAAGTATACCAATTTTGGTTCAGATCGGGGAAAAGGTGTAGATTTGAACCAAAGGGCCTAAATGCAGGGAATGGAATGGTCTGTCATAAATTTCACGTAGACAGTGTTACCATCAGGGTTCCAAAGGGTAAGTATACAAATTTTGGTTCAGATCGGTGAAACGGTGTACGTATCACTAACCATAACGCCAGCGCATGTGGATAGAGCTGTTCGGGAGCGCTTGTTCGACCGACTTACTGAACAAAAATCAATCTCTATGGTTACCTGAGAGGCGTAGCCTAATGCTACATAGCCTAAACTATTCCTCTTGAATCTGGCTGTCACATAAAAAAGATTTTTTCGAATCGGACTGGTAGTTCCAGAGATTAGCGCGTTTAAACACATAAACACACAAACTCCTCGGCTTTATTATATTAGTAGGGATTTGTAATTGAAATAAATAATCAATCGAAATGAATACCCTTACAAACAGAAATAATCATTAATTTTATACAAATATAGGCTAAGTTAATATTATGTTTCACAGTAAAATCCCTCAAAAATCGTCAGTAAAAAATTAAGGTATTTAGAATATCAAAAATAGTATATAGCCTATACGTTAAAAATTTTGAAGCTGACGCACTATGTGGCGAGCCCTTGTTTGCAAGATGTGAAGCTGCAAGCGTAAATGGAGTGTCGAATGTTATTGAATCCTTTGAAGTTACTGCCAGGTATCGTGGGCATACGCAGTTGTTAGCAATTAACGTAGAATGATGCTGAGAAACAAAAATTGACTTGATCAAACAGTGTTCTTTCTGAATGAAACTTACGCCAACATATAATCATTTGGTATTTGTTCTCTTTGATAGTAGGCCTATTGACAATGCTATACCTATATCTTTATGAAGAGGTGTGGTATTAATTAGTTTATTCAAATCGAATATTTTATATGTTATTTATCTTTTTACTTGTTAAAACTAGCCCTAGAATCAACCATTCACGAGATATTTGTATATTAGCTATGGGAGACAGAACGTGAAAACCCTGAATCTAACTGATAAACAAGTAATAATATATCAATGATGATGATGATGGTGACAGTTGTCGTTTTAAGGGGCCTAACACCTAGATTATCGGCCCTAACTGCATTAAGAATAAGTTACTATGTGAGAGACAAGAGGTCGCGGGTTCAAACCCGGCCAAAGTCGTCGGATGTTTTTAAGAGCGTTAGAAAATCCCTCAGTATGCCTTCCTTCGGAGGGGAAGTAGAGCCGGCGGTCCCATGTCATGGATTTATGGCATGATAAAGAACCTTCCACTAATTACACTTGTATGAAGCTAAATTATAGGTTATATTTTATTAACGCTCTTAGGTTCCAACATTCGTCGCCAGGAGCTGACTGCGGTGGCTTCTAGTAACAAAGTTCAGAGCTAGTTAGTCGTTGACGGTTGCGTTTGGTAGCAAATTTGGAACTACTTGAAAATTGAATGTCTACAGTCCTCACTTGAATTAAAAACAGATAACACACACTGATACAGTCATCAAAATTAACACCGGTTATCAGACAGATTCTACACACACCCAAAGTACACGGGGCTACATGACCACGTTGTCGCAGCCCCTAAACTGAGGAACCAACCAACCAACCCTCACTTGGACTACAAGTTTATGGGTAAGGCGGAGTTCCGGGTTCGATTCCTGTCTCTACCGAGAAATTTAATTCTGGTCTGAGAGCTGGAACTGGGTACACTCAGCCTCCTGAGGCAAAACAGAGGTGAGGCGGGTTGAATTCCTATCTCAGCAATCCTGGGAATGGTTTTCCGTGGTTTCCCCACTTCTACTCCAAGCAAATGCCAAGATGGTACCTAAATTAAGGCCACGGCCGCTTCCTACCCGAATCGTACCTCAATTACAAATACACACACTAGTACAGACATCACAGTGACACAGGTTATCAGACAATTTCTACAAATTTCGTTGGAAAGCTCTATTAAAGTTCCAATGTTCACCACTAGGTATCATTGGCATCTGGTAGCGAAAGTTGGAACTGCTTGAAATTGAACGGAACTTGTAGCTCACCCTATGGGTGTCAGCTTGAAGCAGCTACAGTCTCTGGCGAGCCCAACATGTCCTCGGACACTCCCGGCACTAAAAGCCATAGACTACGATAAATAAATAAGTAAATAAATAAATAAATTCAACCCACACCCAAGTACACGGGGCTGAATGAACAAGATATCCATGACCCTCAAATGAAACAACAACAGCAATAACTTTATGGGGAATTACAGTCAAGTTTTTAACCATCATTATGGCACATTTTCCATGTGTCGAACCATATTAAAAGCAACATTAGGCTAAGGTGGACGAACACATTACATTGATTAGATCATAACATGCAAAAGAGCAGCACGTGAAGCGAGAAGCGATCGATAAGGCTAACAGATCGATACGTGCATAAGTAAACTTACCTGTCACATGCAATCAACTGTCCTTTATAGTGTTGTGGGTGTTGATTGATGAGACAAAGAACTGTGGACCTTGCAACTCTTGTAGACGTGTCGAGGTAAGGTACAGTCTACTTCAGGGTAATATTAGTTAGTTATTCTTGTTTTAAGGGGCCGACAGCGCAGCGTTAGGCCATGGGGCTAAGCTCTCTGCCGACTCGGTAGACATAGGTTCGAGCCTTGAAATGTTTTTTCGTGCTTCCCCATTTTCAACTCCAGCCAAATGCTGGGACGGTACCTTCTGACAGGCCACAGCCGCTTCCTTCCACGTTCTTGTCCAGTTTCATTAATCTTCATTCATTTAATCTCTCATGAACTCCTCTCATGAGGTTGGCGTCAAGAAGGGTATCCGGCCGTAAAAGCCATCCGCCACATAGACTTTCATAGCATCTCATCCCCGACCCCATTCGAAACGGGAATATTATTATTATTATTAGGCTATCACTTGTGATAAAACTGCCTCAGAACTAATTGACCCTTGTGAAAATCTAGTAGGAAGCTGAAGAGAGTCTACTTTTCTCAGCCTGCTGGGTGATGTCCGCTGCGTTACCCGTCAGTCGTCAGAAGTACACTCTGTTCCCGCAGCAATTGTCACTCACTCACACAATAACAACCATTCTTTATTTCACTCGCTACAAACAGTATTAGGTGATTAGAATAATTAAATGACACTAGTACGTGTAATGGAATAATATTGCAACGAATATTTTATGACTATATAGTTCAGCACTGTACTGTTAATAATCAACCATTCTTTCTGCGTGTTGTGGTACGATGCGTTGTCAATAACAAGCACTGAGTTGCGTTCCAAATTAGGGATCAACTTTTCCTTTAACCAACGAATATAATATTCACTGTTCATATCTTTGTGATAGTCCTCACTTCTTTTATGTGACTGGTAAAAAAGTAGCATTGTGGGAACAACTAGCTGACTGTACCTCTCTGTTATAAATCTGTCACAAGAAGTAGTCTTACTTACTTGGCCCCCTCTCGCCCCTTCCCAACCCTCTTCTGCATTGCAAGCTGTCATTGAACTTGAGGTAGGCCCGGTGGCCAGCTTCAGTTTCTAACTCACGGGCCAAGTTGTTTCGAGGGACTTATACAAGTATGATTGTCTTCCAAGGGACGGCTATATAAATCTTAGCTGTAAACCAATATTAGGCCTAATCATATTGCATGAGAACCACAGACTCTTCCACAATATTGGCACACAAGGTCTTTAGCAGCCAATGGATCTTGGGGCTTGGATCATTCTGCGATACATGCGCTCTTCTCTGGCATTTCTCTTTTCAGCCTGAAGCCTTCTTTTCTCTTGTTCGAAGAGCAAGTGGCCTTGATGGACGTTGCGGCGCCACTTTGATCGGTTGGATGCGACAACCTCCCAGTTTGCTGTATACATTTCTTCATGTTGGTCTTCAGTACATCTTTATAGCGTTTTTGTTGCCCACCCTGCTTTCTCTGACCGACATTCAGCTGGCAATATAAGGCTTGTTTTGGGAGGCGGGATTCACGCATGCGAACTTCATGTCCTGACCATCGAAGTTGGTGTTTTATTATGAGACATAACTTACATACATTTAAGGGGGGAACAACGAGGTCATCTGCTCCTAAGGGTAATAATTAGACTATATATGCATAGTATAAAATAACGTTTTCGATTCTGTCTGTCTGTCTAGTCTCGAGAACAAGTGCACGGGTTTCACCTTTTATAAAGCAATTTTCAACAAAGGTTCGTACATGCAGAAACATTCGAAGCCAAGAAAAACGATTTAAGTGAACAAGTCGAAGAAAAATAAAGCAAGTTCCGAGTGCCATTTCAGCTTACGCTGTCCAAACCGTTAAAAATATGAGAGATACCTTCAGTCTTTAAATATTATTATTATTGATGTGTAACATCTTTCCACTCGGTTGCTGGATATTTTTGTGGGAGTGATTTTGAAAAATGTGACGGAAGTGGATCGGAACGATGGAGGTGGCACCAGCTGGCATCGAACGGAAGTGTGCTAGCTGGCAGTGATGGATCGAACGGAAGTGTAAGACGCACTGCCAACTCGATCGATCGATCCAGCTGGCAGTGGTAAGAGAAACAATGAGCGTGCGGTGTCGGATATTGATACCATGACGTACTCTCGGCCATGTGGAATGTATATGGCATACTGAACGGTAAACGCTCATGCGAACTCTGGTGTCAAGTGATTGAAACAAATGGCATGGTACATGTTCCAAGTCTTCGTATCAGTATTTAAATGGTAAAATGCCTTAATATCAAACATTGTAAGTAGTCGACATTGCCGGTATTATGTTTCTGCACAATGGCTATTCAAATATTAACCCACATAACGGTAATGCAGTCATCAACATAATATAATCGTTGTGGTTATACGAGAACTGAGCAAGCCTTCATGAACTATTACTGAATACATTCTCTTTACTCACAAGAGGGCCTATTCATAAGGCATTTTATAATCAATTTCCCTCAGGAACATTATCGAAAGAAGCAAAATATAAATGAAACTTAATTCCGTAATGCAGTATTATTGGAACGTGGAAATAAGTCACCATCTTGTGCACAATATTTGCGTAGTCGAAATAGCCGTGGGGTTAGCGCCTATGACTGTGAATCTAGAGATCTCGTGTTCGAACGGGGTAGATATGACTCATTTTAACAGAATCCATATGAAATTACATGTTGGTCTGTGAATCAAGAGGGCCTGATTATAAGGAATTGAAGGTTATGAGCGGTGTCGCGTCTATTAATCTAGTTGATCCATATCGTATTCTTTATTTAGGCTAGTGCTGGTGGAAGCTACAAATCATCTAATAAAATGAGTTCCGTATTATAAACTAGAATATCTGTAAAACACTCCCTTTTACAATAGATTAATATTTTGCCAATAATAGTATAAAATACCGGTGTATCAACAATTTCACGTGTGGTTTCTTCTATATCAGATGTCACACATCATATGCGACTACTGTAAGGCTCGTAACTTTTTACTGTTGGTCTATTGTTATTTTTCTCGATCACATTATGACCTTCATTAGCAATGTATAAGCAAGGAAACAAGCATGGAGTTGCAAGTCAATGATAGAAGTAGAGATAAAACATTAATTTTCTCAGTGCTCTTCAGAGAAATGGTTCAACAAGTAAGAATTAAACTTATAATAAAGGAGGTGAGATTCAATATTTCTAAAAGTGGTTGTGTCTAAAATATTTAAAATTAATAAAAACAGACCTGTTAGCAATTTTGAATAATTAATATGAAAAATAAGTTTCTCCAAAAGCAGCTCGATGTACGATTGCCACTGTTGTGGAACCAATGTACATGCTATAAAGAATCTCACGCGTGGCCACTGAATGTGTTGCTTGTACAGTAACGAAAAGTGCACCAATCAATATTATGCATTGCCGTACGTGTTAGGCGTGGGCAGCCTCTACGAATCCAAGTCCCGGTATATTAATAGCGCACAGCTACACGTGTTTAGAGGACACTCATTCAATCGTACTACACAGACACAGGACAGAGAGGGCCGAGCAAGCTACCAGTCAATCCTTGGAGCTGCGCTAACTGATGATCTGCCAGCCCGCCAGCCGCTAACTTCGCTATCGCCAAGCCTTCCCATAGCCAACAATCCTCCCTTGCTCCCAAGTTCATCTCAACAATACCTTATTCCTACCGTTATCCATTGTTAAGCTTCAAACTCATCCTCTATCCTTCCCAGTCAAGCAATTCCTTCGCCCTTGAGTTAATTCAAGCTATACTAATCCCTTCTCCCTATCAAGCAGCCAATAATTAATTAACCTAATTAATTAATTCAAATTTAACTGCTCACTCATCGTCACAGCTCCAACTGTTTAATCTGGTAACTTTGAGTGACTGATACTTTTGTTTCTTTCTCATTTCACTGGTCTACCAAGGTATTTGACCTTCCCCACTTACACATTCACTCACATTCTCATATACACAAACATGGTGCCATCTCCAACTACATCTGGACGCTAGAGCCCCAGCTCGACTCCTTCTACTTCGGTCCCGGAATCGTACGACGGCTCCTTCCCGGAATTTGATTTTGAGGAAGTTCTGTGGTTCGATTCACCCCTAGTCAGATTCAAGAACATCAAGAGAACGGTGGTCCTAATAATTCATCCCCCAAATGGCCTTTCCCGCTTGCCTTCAGTCAGAGAAGCTATAATCAACGTTCTCTCTCCCATAGCCAAGTCTGTCTCCCTCATTGAGGAACTTGGATACTCCCAAATTGGCATCACTCCCATTAGCGAGGATCGCCTCAGCCTCATCACTAAGGCACTTGAGAGTCACCCTGCTATTCCCCCATTCTCTTTAATTAAATTCAGACCCACTGAAACATTCCCAACAGTACATCATATAGATGATACTGAGTTTGACGAACCCTCAGATGACAGTTCTGATACAGAAGAGGAACCTCAGCATGAGTCCACGCAAACAGTCCCGGACAAAGCGATCACTGGACTCAAACCTCTAAGGCTTTTTATTAAACCTCCTAGCACACCTAGGAGAAAGAATAAGAGCAGTCAAACCTCATTGGATAAGCCCATACAAAATAACACAAGCCCAATCGCTGACACTACAGCAGACGCTATTCCTTCAGATAGCGCTGCTACACCTGTGCCCTCAGCGTCCCCTCCCGCGTCACCTTCACCTATACCGGCATCGCGAAGCCCCCTCCCCTAGACAACGCTTCACACTTATAGTCCAATGCTACCGCTGCCAAAGGCTACATCACGCTGCACACGAGTGCAAATATGACGCTAGGTGTAACCGCTGCGGCAGTCCCCATCGTCATAGTGAATGTACAGTGCCCAAGGACGCCCCCGCGTGTGTAAACTGGGGGAGGGGGGGGGGGGGAGCATGCAGCGTCCTATTCCGGATGTAAATACATCAAGGAGGCGCTTAAACATCAACACAGGCAGCGGCAGCGCACATACATGCCCAGAAACATTCCCCCTCTACTGTCACACCCCATCTCTCCTCCAAGCCCTCCATCAAGTCATAACACAAGCCAAAATCCAGCCCTCACAAGTATTCTTCAAATACTTCAACATCTAATTTCCATTACCCCTTAAACTTACCCCTCACTCTGACAGCACTCACGTACACTCCTCAATACCCTCCTTGCCCCGCGATACCGCTTGCTCAGGTGGCTTGCGACGGCCGGCCCAACTGGGATGGAGCCCTGCGGGCGGTGGGTTCGATTCTCTGCACATCCCCACACTCCAAGAGTAGTGGGATGAGGGGGGAGCTACTACACTTCTTTTTGAACCCTCCTCGTATTTGCCCCGAAGCTGATATCTCGCTAACCAATCATGGGATTTCAACATACAGGGTGTCCTAGCACTCATAGTGATGCCCCCTACTTTCCTATAGGCTCTTTATTTAATTAAACGACCAAAACCAAAAGGTCATTCGCGAGTAGTGGGGTAGTGTTGGTTTTCTCAAGTCGCGCTCGTGCTTGAATATGTATGGCTATGTTGGGAAAGGGTTAGGTGGTGGGGGAGGAGTAGGGGTCGAGTGAGGGGTCGTTTAGATGGTATTTTTTCCGCTCTAGATGATGGTGAGGTTATTTTTTAAAAATGGATGGAATTGGGAAACGCCATTTGGGGTAAACATGTTGTTTTTTTGACATTTTGGCGATGAATGTTTTTTTATACGCATGCGCACTTGAGGAGTTTTGTAAGAGGGCGGGCTTTTTAAATGGTGATTTATAAATGAATGTTTTTAATATGTATTGAAATAAACCCCAAAAAACTAATAGGTCATCGGCTTTTTTACTATCTCGCTAACCAATAATCGGATTTAAACCTATGAGGTGTCGTAGAACTCGTGGTGAACTCTCTTTTTCTATGGACGGGGTATATTCACACTAAAATAAAAAACGTGGTAAGGGGAAGGGGAGCTGCACTACTTAGGAAGTTGTGAGCCCCCGCGACCTTGGAATGGAAAGAGCCATGCTAGGAGAGCATGCTTGGATTCGTTTTTTTCGTCTCATCGTGCTCTTTACGGGAATGTAGGGGTCGAAAAGGTGAACTTAGGGTTTTGGGTCAAAACATGCGTTTTTCACATTTTTGCCGATTTTCGGAAAACGGGCCATGCTAGGAGGGCGTGCTTGGATTCGTTGTTTTCGTCTCGTCGTGCTCTTTACGGGAATGTAGGTGTCGAAACGGTGAACCAAGGGTTTTGGGTCTAAACATGCGTTTTTCACATTTTTGCCGATTTTTGGAAAACGGACCATGCTAGGAGGGCGTGCTTGGATTCGTTTTTTTCGTCTCGTCGTGCTCTTTACGGGAATGTGGGTTTCGAAAAGGTGAACCTAGGGTTTTGGGTTTAAAAATGCGTTTTTCACATTTTTGCCGATTTTTGGAAAACGGGCCATGCTAGGAGGGCGTGCTTGGATTCGTTTTTTTCGTCTCGTTGTGCTCTTTACGGGAATGTAGGTGTCGAAAAGGTGAACTTAGGGTTTCGGGTCAAAAAATGCGTTTTTCACATTTTTGCCGATTTTTGGAAAACGGAAAACGTGATGATGACGTGCGTGATAGTATGTTTTCGTCTCGTTGTGCTCTTTACGGAGATGTATGTACGGAAAACGTAAAAAGCTGGAAACATTTTTTTTAGTCAAATTGGTTTTTTGTGATTTTCGCTTATATTGCGAAAACTGAAAACGTGAGGATGACGTGTGTGATAGTATGTTTTCGTCTGATTGTCCTCTTTACGGAGATGTAGGTATGGAATAGGTAAAAAGCTGGAAACACGGTTTTGATGTAAAAATGGGTTTTTGTGATTTTCCCTCATATTGTGAAAACCGATAACGTGAGAATGACGTGTGTGATAGTATTTATTTGGTCTCATTGTCCTCTTTACGGGGATATAGATATGAAAAAGGCAAAAAGCTGGAAACATGGTTTTCTTATGGAAAAGGTGTTTTTTTGCTCATTTTCGCCTTATTTGGAAAACGAATGAGGCGATTTTTATGATGGACATGTCGATGTATTTGTGTCGTTATTCTGTTTAGGGGAATGTAGGCATGGAAAACCTGAAATCATGGTTTCTGTCATTTTTTTCGAGATCGTTGAGGAAAACGGGAAAAAAGTAAGAAACCAGATTTGAAGTCACGTTATGTTATGCGCTATAAAGTTGGTAAAACACTTATGCATTATTATTATTGTCTTGACTGGTCAGGGCTCACACGCAGAGAGAGAACTTGCTTAATAAAATGAGAATTGAAAGCATTGAGGCTGACCCACGGCGATCCAGACAGACACAGGTCTTATCATCGTACGTGCCTCGCAGGCAGAGAGAGATAACAGTCTGTTGTTCGCATGCAGGTGGCTGTTATCTGACCTAGACGTGTTACTCGATATCTCGATGAAGGACATACAGCTCTGTCGAAAAGCTGATCATTGCATTCCCACGCATACTCATGCAGAGTTTGCAAAAGCTTGTGAGAATCAGTCTGACTTGTGCGCTCCATGACATCCTACTCGTAGGAACTAAAAAAAAGTAAAGTGTTAACTTTGCATCTTGTTGAGGAGACATATATGTTCTGAGGGTAAGAGAGACTCATCATTCTCGTGTTCATCTTTGAAGTTGACGGATGCAAGTGCCTTATGCTCTTTGTAAAATATTACGTGAACCGCGGCCATACTTGTACTAAGGTAGGTTCATTATTGTTAATTATGGCATGATTGGTTTTATTGTTATTTTGTGTATGCGTGAAAAGTAAGTTAGTGACTGATGGTATTTTTTTGGGATTTCGTTTGTTGCAGATTTAAAAAAAAACGTCATTAAGTCTGGGAAAGCTGACAGAGAGAGACAGTGACAGTGACAGTGGCGGCAAAGAGCACATTTGCTGAAATCATTATAATTCATTATATGGTGAGTACATGTTGTTCCATTACTTTTATTGTTGTTGTTGTTGTTAAATGTATGCCATTTATTTCACGGAAATTTATAAACTTATGGCGTGTATTTATTATTGTTTCAGAATGAAGATATATATGGAGTGAATAGGTTTTAACTACCTTGACGCTTTCGATATTAAAAAAAGAGGTGAGCTATGAATATAGATTAATTCTTTTCTTTGTAAATGACTTTGCTATTTTCGAGTGAGAGTCTTATTTATGTGTGCACACTTGAAACCTTTTGTTTTTAGCAAGTCTTATGAATGAATGAATGAATGAATGAATGAATGAATGGATGAATGAATGAATGAATGCACATGTTTAATGTATATAACCATGACTAATAACGGATCGTATTGGTTTGTTTTTCAGATAAATCACTGGAAACAAAAAACAAGATAAACCTTGTCGCTGATACTAAAACTACAGCAACCTTGTTGGTGATCATTTCCTGCTGGGGGCCCAATTGCTACAACCATTGTGTACCTGTAAACGAGATTGTGTGCCAGTCAGTAAAAATCGATAAGTGTGGTCGTTTGGAATTGCAGATTTTGGATTAACCTATTTTAAGGTAAGGGTTGCACGTTTATTTGTCCATTTTATAATCATGTCTATATCAGAGAGTGAAGTGTTAGTGTGGCAGCCTTTGGCCAAATGTTTCAAAACGCGAGTATGCTCAGGCCGAATTTGCAATGCGAATCACTGTCTGTCGCCTAAAGATTTTGTGGAATTATGTTTTCCCATTTTTTTGAGTGAATGTGAACAAGGCTTAAGATTGCATCAGGCTTTAAAAATAAACTTCAAACTACTATGTGAATTTACGTTGATAAAAAATAATGTTGAAGAGAAACACACCTTCAACCTTTGTACAAAAATGGAGAAAGTACTGATAGCCGATAATTTGGAAACGTGGTATCAGGAGAAAGCTATTCAAGCGCTTATCTCTAAATTTGATAAGTTGCAACAGGGTCCCAGTGGCTTGGCCCTCGATAGCATTGCCTAATTGCAAATCAATATTTGTAAATACAATCCATTGAATGCAGGAAGTAGCTATATTGCCACACCGAGCTTTATCGCTTCGAGAAAGGCAGTGATCAACATACGCAACAAAGACGATTACTGCTTTTTATGGAGTATAGTGAGCTGTCTGCAACCCTGTAAAGAAGACAATTATGTTGCTCATAGACCAGGGCAGTACAAAGATGTGTTTAACCACATGAAACAAACTCTCAATCTCGAGCGTGTTTCATTTCCCATGCCTCTAGATAAAATTCATTTATTTGAGAAGAATAATCCAAATTTCTCCTTCATGGTGTATGGCATCGACGGATCCAATATTGTGGGCCCCTTGTATGCCACCAAACAGGTAAAGCAACATCACATTCACCTGCTTTTCCTGTCTGATGGGGATAGAAGCCATTATTTTGGATAAAGAATTTAAGTAAATTGGTGAGCAGCCAAGTGTCTAACCATAAGTGTGCAAAACACATTTGTGAGCGCTGCCTTCAATATTTTGGAACTGATGAACTTTTGAAACGACATACAGAAGACTGTGAAGGGCAGACGGCAGTAAAGCTAGTCTTGCCCGAAGGGAATGACGTAGTCTTAAAATTTAAGGCCACTAATAAACAAGACATGATACCATTTACTGTTTACGCTGATTTTGAGGCCCTTACTGTTCCCATTCAGGGATGTGAACCAAGCCCCCATACAAGCTCAACCTATCCAGTGCAGAAACATGAGCCTTTTGCTGTAGCCTATTATGTTGTCTGTCACTATGATAATTCACAATGTGAGTATGTAAGTCACAAAGGTCAGGATTGTGCGCGGTGGTTTGTTGATCAAATGGCGGCTTTAGCAGGCAAAGTAGAAACTATTTTGAACAACCCTGTACCAATTCAGATGAATGACGTACAGCAAAGAGAATATGATCAAGCCACCACCTGCCACATATGTGAAAAGCCAATCTTAGGCGGAGAAAAAAAAGTAAGAGACCACTGCCACAGGACAGGGCATTTTAGAGGTGCTGCCCATAACGAATGCAATTAGAAGTACTCTACACCTCGCTTCCTCCCTGTCTTTTTACACAATTTCTCCCGGTATGACCTTCACTTCATTGTTAAACAATTTGCTCATGTAGATAAGAGCAAATTCAGCATTTTGGCTAAGAACCATGAGAGCTTTACCTCACTTTCATGGAGAAAAGGAAGCATGAGCATTCGCTTTCTCGACTCATTCAAGTTTATGTCTAGTTCGCTGGATAGTCTTGTGAAAGGCTTAAGCGAAGATGAGTTGAAACATACCCATTCCCACTTTACGGATACAAATCAATTTAAATTGTGTGTTCGTAAAGGCCATTTTCCATACGATTATGTGGAAAGTTACGAGGTGCTTGAAGAAACGACTTTGCCGCCAAGAGAAAAATTCTTTTCTCAATTAACTCAAAGCACCATCAGTGAAGAAGACTATGCCCACGCACAGCATGTTTGGCGAGTGTTTGGCATAGAAACCATGGGCCAGTATGCTATGCACTACTTAAAATTAGACGTGTTGTTGTTGACCGACGTTTTTGAAACGTTTCGTCAGCTATGTCACACGATTTATGGCCTTGACCCCGCCCACTACTATACCAGTCCAGGGTTAAGTTGGGACGCCGCCCTCAAATTTACCCACATTGAGCTTGATTTACTGACGGATCCCGATATGGTACTCATGATGGAAAAAGGGATTCGTGGGGGATTCGTATCGCTCAATCAGCGACATGCCAAGGCAAATAATCATTACATGCCTGGTTATTGTCGCGAAGAACCAGAATCCTATCTAATGTATTTCGACGTAAACAATTTATACGGTCACGCTATGAGTCGACCACTGCCGTACAGAAACTTTGTCTGGCTGTCTGAGGATGAAATTAAAGATTTTAATGTGCATAGCGCTAGCAAGCAACAGGACGTAGGGTATGTTCTTGACGTCGACTTAGCTTATCCCCCCCATCTCAGACAGCGACATGGTGATTTCCCCTTTTGCATAGAGCAAATGGTGCCGCCCGAGAGTAAGGGCAATCATAAGAAATTGATGGGTACCTTGTATGATAAAAATCACTATGTGTTGCATATTGACATGCTGGTAGAATGTTTAGCCCAGGGCTTAACCCTGAAAAAAATCCATAGAGGTATATCTTTTTGTCAGAAACCGTGGTTGAAACCATACATGGATTTAAATACCAGTCACAGACAAAGTGCCACTCAGCCATTTCAAATCAATTTTTTTAAACTGATGAATAATTGTATCTATGGCAAGAGTTTGGAAAATGTACGGCAGTATAGGGACATTAAGTTGGTCAATACATGGCATGGACAATGGGGAGCTCAAAAATATATTGCAAAACCAAATTTCAAATCTTTAAACATTATTGATCATGATCTACTGACTATTGAACTTGCCAAAACTAAAGTGGTCATGAATAAGCCTATCTATTTAGGCCAAGTCATTTTAGATTTTTCAAAATTGCACATGTATAAATTCCATTATGGTTTTGCAATACAGCGATTTGGTATCATTTCCTTGTTATATACAGACACGGATAGTTTTATTTACCATATCCATGACTGTGATCCGTATGTCGTTATGAAACAAAACCCAAAATGGTTTGACACGTTCTCGTTTAGTGAGAAGAACGTGTTCGATATCCCCCGTCTGAACAAAAAAGAAATTGGTTTAATGAAAGATGAGTGTTCAGACACCATGATGACTGAGTTTGTAGGTCTCGCTCCGAAAATGTATAGTTTTCGACAGGTGGATCGATGCGAATCTATGCGAGCCAAAGGGATTAGCCAGCATGTGGTTAAACGTCTCTGTGTGGATGATTATTTACATGTCCTTCAGACTCACACAGCCATGGCACATAGTCAGTTTAGGATTCTCTCAAAAAATCATGATTTATTTTTAATGAAGCAGCGAAAACAAACACTCGCTTTGTTAGACGACAAGAGACAGTGGTGTCAGGATATGATGACAAGCGTCCCATTTGGTTACAACCAGTAGTGGTTGTAGCTATTGTTGTTGTTGTACAACACGGCAAGTGTTTGGTTTGGTTGCTATCAAATGCCAGATGCCATCTTGAGCCTCGGAATAAAAATAAAAAATTGTAGTGTATCATATAATTTTTGATTTTTAACCTGTGTGCATGGGTGTATGCTTGGATGTGTGAATGCCTGTAAATAGTTGTACATAAACTGTATGTCTTGTGCTATTTGCCTGTCAACGCATAAAGAGAGCCATGCATCAACGTTTGCATGGTTCACTGTGCACAGGCTAGATTAAAAACATGTTGACTTCTTTAGGTTAGGTTAGGAAAAAAAACAAACAAGTAGCCACACTCACTATTGTTGTCGCTTAGTAGACCTCATGTTTCGGCAAAGTGACCATTCACCCTCAGTAGGCATGCGGCTTAATAGGCCACACTAGGGTGTGGCTTAGTAGGTCTCATGCAAGAACAAAAGAATAATAATAATCTGCTGCTTTTACTGTGCACAATCTCTCACTTTATGGCTAGAGTTATGAGTGGTGATATATTTGAAAACAACACCAGTCCAATATCTGAACAGAAATTGTTTTTTTTTAACCTGTTGCATGTTATGTTTGCCGCCTACAGCTAAAGAAGTCAACAGACAGATGGTTATTTATTTGTGTTTTGCTTATTTTTTATTTTATTTTTGCCATTGACTTAGGGGACAGACAGTGTATATAGTACATTGTATTTTTTTATTTATTCACTTAGTAAACGGCAACGACTACTTTTCAGATTCAATCATGAGCCATGATGAAGATTGTTTTATCGTCACAAAACACACCACGTTCAATGAATATGCCACGATGGTGTCTCATAATCCTCAACGTGTGGCCTATCCTTCAGAATATAGAAACACGAAAGTACGCATTGATACCACATTTTACGACAGCTTCATGAATCTAGATGATAATGATGATGATTTGTTTCATGACCCAGGGCATCACTTTTGTAAATCCTGTATGCTAAATTTTGGCTTTGAAAATAATGATTCCACGCAAGTGATTCATAAAGCATGGTACGGTTTAACCATGAATCAAGTGATTGTTAAATTAGCTGACGAGGATCATTTTCCAGATTTCTGGTGTACAATATGTACAAAACCCCTGTTTAATGTTTATTTTCCAATAACCTCTCAAATGTTTTGTTTTCATTTTTATAAATTTCCTGCTGAGGAACCAATCACTTCGTATCGACAACAAGCATTTCGCCAACTTTGTCTTGGCTTACCTATCAATCAATATTCACCTCATAGAATGAGATTTGTTAGAAACTAACAACATCATATCATGATTATCGCTTTTTTGTTTACATTCGGCTTTCAGGTGCATACTTGACGTTTAGAATACATTTGGATATTTTTGTTTGTTTGTTTGTTTGTTTGTTTTAGTTTATCGTGTATTCACGTTGATGAACACATACACACTGGTTTAAATTTATAGTTTTGAATTTTGTTTTGTTGGATGTAGACATGGTTATTAAATGCATAGCGTGTTAACTTTGCCTTTTTATAGGTTACCAAAAGCATTCACATGTTTGCTCTTAGTATTTGTTGATACTATTTATTTAACAGAATGTTGTGTGAATTTGCACAACAACAGAGCAAACGAATACAAGTCTTTCGACAAGGGAATGATAGGCTAATTCCCATTCACAACAGAGACATGCATTTACCTCCAAGAGAGAGAGAGATCTTGAAAATGATTCACACTTAATTTTGATAAAACATTTCCAAATGTATGTTTTGACTGAAAAAATGATACAAACATTATTATTATATTTTTATCCAATACAATCTATCTACAACTTCAGGTCATAAACACTCAGGATTAAAAAAAAAAAAAAACACACTTTTATGTACAAAGTTATTGTTGTTGTAATATAAGAACTAGAGTGTTAGAAAGTAACACTCTTTTCTTTGGTTATAGACAACCATGGACGCCTTGAACGCCATTGGTCAAGATTGTGGCTTTGCACGCAAGAAAATGAGTGAATTGCCTACGCAAACACCCTTTCGCATACATAAAATTCAAAAACTGAAAACCAAATTTGGTGAACGAGCTCTTTGCATTTGTCAAGACTTTGAGACATTTCTTCCCACACGATTTAATAACCTACCTGATAATGTCATGGAAGATGTCAATTCCAGTATTCACCCTGTCTATTTAATTTATGAGGGTGAAAAAAATAATCGATGCATGGTTCGTTTTGTAAAAATTGAAAACGAATAATCATTGTACGCTAGCCGTAACTTTTTTTGTTTATTCATGCCCTACTCTTCAATAACTATAATAAAATAAAATTATTTTTTTGGGCTCAACAGTTTGACGTTTATTAATTGTTGCTCAACGTTTACCATGATAAATAATAATAAAAATAAATTTTCAAAACTTATGCTTAATGGTAGAATTTTTTTTTGTTTATAGGTTTAGTACAATTACCATGTATATAATTTTTTATAATAATGATGAAACTATTAGTTAAAATGATGGACTTTTGTCCTTTTTTTATTGTTTGTGATTTAAAACAGCATTTATAGCATTTTTAAGCAATTTTCTATTATAATGATTATAATATATAATGATCAAATTCTAGTAACATGTTATTTTATTCAATAATAAGCGTTTAACAAAAAAAACCTGGTTCTAGAGTAGATAAAGATTTCATGCTGTCATTCGTTCTGCTAGACTGGCATTTGAAGCTGATGAATAATGATGGACTTTTGTCCTTTTTTTGATTGTTTGTGATTTAAAAAATAGGTTTAATACAATTACCATGTATATATAATTTTTTATAATAATAATGATGAAACTATTAGTTAAAATAATGAACTTTTGTCCTTTTTTATTGTTTGTGATTGAAAAATAGATTTACTACAATTAGTAATATTTTTTAACGATGCACTGCTGTCCCTTTTTTATTGTTTGTCATTTATAACATTTTATTCATTTTATTTATAATTATAATAATGAAACTATGAGTGAATAATAATAATGAAAAAAACCACAACATGGACTCTTGTCTTTTTTTTTGTCATGATAACAGTGATACTATACATCTTTTTTAAATAAATTCATTACGTTAAAGTCCATATCTAGATAAAAGTAATTTGCTCTTCATAGCACCAATCACTATAAATGCTGCCATTCGTTCTGCTAGACTGGCATCTGAAGCTGTTAATCGTTGCTTGGCAATGCTTAACAAGACTTTGTCGGCAATGCGTCTTAGTGTGGGATCACTGTTTTCATAGGCTTTATCGTGAATAAGGCATAAATGATCCAAAGCATTGATTCCCATATCCCCTCTCCTCAAACGATCTTGAAGACGAGTACCAGGGCCGCAAAAGCTGTAAGCAGGTAAGTGAGCTTCGAATGGTAAGTTTTTAATAATGTTATCAATAATTCCACGGCCAGTACACCTGGGACATAGAGGTTTCAATCGGCGAAAAACACTTTTGTTGTTGTTCTTCTTGTTCTTCTTCTTCTTCTTCTTGTTCTTGCTGTTGTTGTTGTTGTTGTTGTTGTTGTTGTTGTTTGTCGGCGACTGCTGACGAGCATGGTAGGTGGTGGTTGTTTTCCGCATGACAGCCATGGAATGATGAAACAATGTCTTTACACTGAGTTTTATGTCCATGATATAATTTCATTAATTGGCATGTGGCACACTGTCGAATGGAAGGTATTTTTGCCATGGTTAATTGCTTGTGATGGGAAAAATGACTGCATGGTTGTAGTTCACTCAATACAGAGTCGTTAGTCCACTCGGCAGGCGCCTTTTCCCAAATTTCTTTGACAGCGTTGGCAGCAACATAAAAAAGAAATGATTTAGGTAGTGCTAATAATTCATGTTGTGTAAAGCTAATCAGTTTTTTCTTGCACACAAAGAATTTTCCAATAGCCTTGTCGATTGTAGTGGCGTCCATGTCTATAACGTTGATGTTATCACTTCACGTGTACACGTCTCACTGCTATCATTGGACGATACACTTTCAGTTTTAATTTTATTGAACAACTCCCAACATGCACTCGTGCTGAGCCAATGAAACAATAGCCATGCATGCGCTAAGGCTTTATTCTGAATATTGTCGCAAGGACAAGTGTCCATGAGCGTTTGCAGGGATGGACAATCCAGATCTAAAAGGTCAATACATTGACAGTGAGAGGGTAGAAATGGTTGAAGCCACTGGCGTTTTTCACTCCCTTTAACAAATAAGACATTGGCCGAGGACAAATGGGCTTTCATGACAATGTCAAGATACTTGTAAGAAATATCACCCTTGTTCCATGCTAACTGCAAATGATTTTCAATCCATTGGCTCTGTTTCTTATCTTTTTCACTAAGCAACTCGAAAGCATAGGGAGGTTTAAACACCAAATGAATAGGGTTAGACACCCAAAACGTACTACAATCGATAAAAGCGACTTCCTTAAATATAAATTTGTTGTCTGCAATTTGAAACCCCTGACAATCCACGATGAGTATACGCATCATGCTTTTTTTTATTTTTACTTGTTACCTCATTGACGTCTAATCAACAACTAACCCATGCCATGGTTTAACATGGCAAAGTCAAAGGACTTTAGGGGAAAAAAAAAGGAACAAATGAATTGAACAAGAGCTAAATATTTTTTTGAGGTTTTATTCATAACACACAAAAAAAAAACACTTACACTTTTATTACAAAAAGTTTGTTGGCTTAATTTGGAACAGCATTCAAATGAATAGTTTGCACATACGGTCCACAGGTATCTCCTAGTTTTGCAGGGTCTGGTACAATAACAGGATAATTCAAACTCCATGGAATATTGCCCACATCATAGCGATTGAGGTAAGGGCAGGATGGACTCCATCGCTGATGATCGCTAAAGGGTCGATCCCCTATTTCCCAGTTTCCAATTTCAATGTTGCAAAAAATACACTTGACCACATCCCCACGTTTTAAGTAATAAAATCCGCTCGCAGCCAATTCTCCACAATCCATAAAGGGAACTGTCCATGTTTCAAAAGTTTTCAAACGATTAAATTCACATTTTAAAATCCATGGTTTGTCTGTCACGTTGTTGTTGTTGTTGTTGTTGTTGTTGCTGTTGCTTATTGAGGGACACATGATGTTTGTTGTTGTCGTATGTGCGCACAGTGCCAGAGCGCAACAGATACTGTGCATGCAGACGCTTATTATCAATCCTATGAATGATGATCTTTTTTTTCACTCGACCACAGATGGCTTACATGCTGGTGACATAATTGGACAAAGGATGATATTTCACTTGTCTAGCATGAATAATCAAACAGTAGGCACTGGTATGGTCTGGGACATTTTCTTGTGTTTCAAAGTCTACCCTTAAATCAATGGTGGTGATTTTCATAGATTCTTCCAGATACGAACAGTCGAAAACAATCAGTGGTGCTTTTGCTTTAAACCCTTGTGGCGACAACATAGAACAATCCTGTTTTTCATAATAAGACGATTGAAATTTAGCGAACATGTCATCAAGGGGACCGAACTTATTTTTTGAAAAATTGAGTTCCAACCCCTCATAGGGAAAGCAAACATTATTTAAAAATAGTCGTATATATCTCAAGTGAATGTGATCAAACAAGGTGACATCTTTGCTTTGTTGGTATTTTCTATTGGTTTGAAAACCAATAATAACATAGAGGGGTCTCTCGGTAGAGCGAGCCGATTTGACACTCCAACTATGTGTGTCTGCGGTAGGTAGCAAGGGGTATTCATGTAGACACCAACTTCGAAAGGCGATAGGCAAGGCTTTATCTTTTTGCACCAAATTTAACATGCTTAGCTTTTTACGATCCGATAGCGTCACATGGGGCACTTTCCATAGTAATCGAAGCAGTTGAATTTTTGAGTCTATCACTTGGTCAGAGGCTCCTTTCAATGCATTATAATCACTGCGGTCTCTCACCAGATACAAACTTTGTCTTGTGTTTAAAATAATACGCTTGTGATCTTCGGCAAAGCCAAGGAGTAATTTTAAGGGTAGAAAGCCTGTAAAAGTGCCATCGGTATGAACTAGCCAGTTATTGCTACTGTTGGGACACCATCCTGCCATAGAAAGCGTTTTACTTTCCTCCTCGCTATAGGATGGATATAATTTCATAAGACTAGTCATGCCCACATTTCGAGTCATATCTATGACAATATCATTTATCACATAACATACTTCAGAAAACAGAAAAGCCAAACCATGATTCGCCAACGCAGACGTTGTGGGCGTTCTGCCATCTGCTTTCATCAATTTACCCTCAATTTGAAGAACACTTTCTTGAGGTAGAGTAAAAATATCTTGATTGTTAATGATGAATTGAATCTCGTCATTGTTATTCAGTCCTGTTGCTTGAGGTTGATAGGAATGCATATCAATGCGCACGACGCCATCTTCCACTTGTATGGGATTTAACACTTGCAACAGCTCTTTGTTCATGATTGGGGTGTAGCGTATAACCAAGGCGTTGTAAGCGTTGTCGGTTTACTCGTGTCAACCGTTTCATACACGGGGGGCAACTAACCGACCTCGTAGACGTTGTTGTTGCTTTATAGATAAATTTCATAGCGTCTTTAAAACCAACTTGTAGGTCACAGGGGTGTTGGCGTCCAAAGCAATCAGTTGTTGGTTTCTATTCACTAAGCGTAAGGTAATATTACTAATATCACTGACACACACAGGATGATAGAGAACCACTGAAGGGTTTTCACGAATAATATAGCCGCAAGGAGAGGTGACAATAAAATCATACAGGGAATGGCTTTGTTCTTGATTCGTAAATACGTCTCTAATAATATTGCAAGTTACAGAAATGTGATGGTCCTCGATGAATTTCACTGGATAATCTGATTCATGGGGTTGCTGAGCTGCCAACACTCTTGGTTTAAATCCTAATAAAGGACCAATAGAATGAACTCGTGTTTCAAAGTCAATGTTAAACGTCGAGAAAATACGACAGCGATGAGTTATTGTATTGGCTGTAAGTTCAAATTTGTGTGTCCCATCCGCAAATGGTTTGACACCAAATTGTTTTATCATCGACACGCTAATGGCCTCATGCACATCGTCTATGGTATAACCTCCAGGGGGCAGTGTCAACATATAATCATCATAATAAAATTTGTCATTAATATCCAGTTGAATATTGTAAATTCTGTTGTAACTTTCCAAAGAAATTAATCCTAGCACATAGGATTGTTCGGGTTGCAATTCAATGGGGGGGGGGGGGGGAAATCCAGGGACACTTCAGGCCCGCGACTGTGCACGGTAAAGGTCTTGGCGTTGACATTCATAATAATGAAACTGTTGGCTTAACGCGACCTCTTATATAAAAAATGTAAACTCAAACGGCCACACTCTTGACTGTCAAAGGTTTGTTGACGATTCACATTATAGAATATCTTTACCCGGTTTCCCAAATAACGTAGCAACTCGATCGGGGGTGGTAAATTTCCATAACTGTCAAAGTACCATACTGTGGAACCTTGTTTCACATAGGCTACAAAATGGGTTCCTGGTCCTGCATCATCATCTAAATTCATCATGACTCGTTCTTCTTTCCACGGTGCTTTGGGTAATTCATTTCGCATAAATACACCTCGAAAATGGGAAATCTTTAGTTGTTTGGCATAGCTTTCCACTTCTTCATGGGTCATGGCATGACGAGGCAGTTGCCTTAAGCGCTTATCGATGATGGACATTTTTTTTTTAGACGGTAGGCCACTACCTTGTGGATAAAAGACTGGCTTTAAAGGATTGCCATTTCTAGCTCCCATCGCAATGGCTTCTAACGTTTTATTGTGTCGCTCGCTTTCTTTGAGTTGTTGCTTGCCTTGCTCGACGGCTTTTATGGTTTTCGCTACAGCGCTGGCACCACCCAAAAGGGACCCCAAAGCTGCCAACCCTGCAAATAAAGCCGGCAAAAAACCCCCTCGCTTAGCAACAGGAATGACTCGCCCACGATTTTGCTTTCTTCCTTTTCTTTTTATCGATACATGATGCTGCGATTTCGGAGATGTAGACAATCGCACCGCTTGTAAAGCTATTTCGATAGCCACTCTTTTTAGATTTTTTTTAGTTTTTTTAAGTTTTAACACTGGGTGTGAGGCAGATCGACTTGGTTTCCGACCTGGCTTTTTTCTCTTTTTGAGATTTGTTTTTTTCAAGTTCATAGCATATCTTTTTTCACCATGCTGCTACTTGGTGAACCTTTCACAGCAAACATTCGATAACAACTAACGTGGAGAACCTTATTTCATAGCAGTATATTCCAATTCTATATAAAGCGGAAAATCATTCACCGTTTTCCCAGCTTCCTTTTCCTCAAACGTAAGCATAAGATGAAAGGATAATTCATCTCCCACATTTACTCTTTGATGGTTGTGAGCCAACACTCTATCACCGTTTAGTTGTATTTTTAAATGTTTCTCATCAGGCATGGCATATTTAATATGAATTACACCATCATAATGCAGTCGATAACGACTTAAACCGGAAGCAAGCATATAGGTAAGATCATCATTCACCAGTGGTAGTGGTGGTGGGAAATGGTTTCTGTCATTGTCCAGTTTTTGATTTGACAGGTACACTAAAAATACAGATGGGACAAATTTATAAAGCCTTTTCATTTGATAGGTCACATAACGTTTCGTGCAGACATCATTTTCGTCTCGAGGCTCTTGCACATCAATAATACGATGATGATTGGCTGAATAGCCCTCAGCGGTTAGTCTCGGGGCCATGTGATAGACACTTTGCACTTTGCGGTCGACATAGCTTTTTGTTGCCACCTCTCGTGACTGTTTTGACAAAGAGGCGGCCGTGGCCATGGTTACACGAGCTCTCCCAAACACGTCCATGGTGATAGACGTTAACTAACATATCCTACTCACCGCCTGCCTATATATATATATATAAACCTTATACACACATGAAAAAAACTCAGTCATCGACACAATGGAATTAATGAAACAACCCCATGCTTTGCCCGTCTCTGATTTGGTTTCAGAGCTATCACTGTCCGTGTGCGAACCTAAACGTCATGGCACCCTATTCCCATCTACCGTTCGTTGTATTATGGTAGGGCCTTCGGGTTGTGGAAAGACCAATGATTTGCTGAACATTATTACCGCGCCTCATGGCCTACGATTTCAAAATATTTATATTTTTGCCAAATCCTTGTACCAGCCTCTGTACGTGTATCTGGAACAAATTATGTCTTCGTTAAATAAAGAAGCCATGGGCTATTTTACATTCACCTCACCTCAAGATGTCATTCAACCAGACCGCATTCAACCAGATTCCATTATAATTTTTGATGATATTGCCACTCAACGACAGGCCATTATTCAAGAGTATTTTAGTATGAGATGCCATAAACAAGTGGATTGTTTTTATCTGGCTCAGACCTATTCCAAAATCCCCAAACAGTTGATTCGTGACAATGCCAATCTCATCGTTCTCTTCCGCCAAGACTCTAGAAATCTCTATCATATTTTTCAAGATCATGTGAATCCAGATATGTCCTTTACAGCTTTCACGCAATTGTGTGCTTCGTGTTGGAACCATCATCCCCATGCCTGTTTGGTCATAAATAAACAGAGTGAACGATGTGAGGGACGTTATCGCTTGGGTTTTGATCATTTTATTTCTGTTTAAAAAGACCCAGGGTTGGACATTTCCTGTTAGTGTGTCTTTACCTTTACCATGGCGAACGCCATAGGGTACAAGAAACATGTTCAAATCATGCAGCGTATTATTGAGGCACGAAATACGATTCGACATAAATTTCGTGAATTGCAACGTTTAAAAAACGTCAATCCTTTACCCATGATAAAACATGCTCCATCATCGGTTGATCCCATGAGATTCAAACCTAATGCTGCTGCTACTACCTCTCAAACCAAACCCATAACAAGTTCAAAATTTACTCAAACAGATTCCACACGACAGGTAAAATCCTCCTCCTCCTCCTCTAATGTTAGTGAACAAGAACATCAAGAACATGAAAAAGAAGAAGAAGAACATAAACAAAGTGAAAGTGAAAGCGAAAGTGTATTTAGTCCTGAAAGAAAAATGAAATCGTCACCCCTTCAACAGTTTCTAAAAACAAAACAAAAATCTTCCGTCATAGCGGCAACACCGTCCTCCTCCACATCGTCTCCGTTTTCACAAGTCTTGGCAACCCCTGAAAATAAAGCTCAACTCAAAAACATTTTAATCAAACATTATGGGGCAACCCTGGAACCGTATCTGACTCTTCTATTTATTGGAAAGACAGATACCACGTATGGTGTTCGCTATGAGAATGATAGTTTTAAAATTGGGGATTCATCCATTAAATTTGCTCGTACGAAAGCTGTCATTAAAAAGATCAACTATAAATTAACACCAGGTCTGTTAAAGCTGCTATTTTCTCGCACCCCCTCGCCACAAGATTTTACGTCCGAGGACCTTGCTAAATATAAATCCATTTTATTAGACACCAACGCTCACAAAAGAAACTATAAATCCTCTCAGCAGGTCAATGCCAATATATCCCAAAAATATAAAACCATCATTGCAAACATCTTTGGTAAGCAAAAACATCACTCTGCCTCTGGTGTAAGGTTTAAGAAATTAAAACCCTACATAGATATAACCTTTTGGAATAATCCCAATCAGTTAGTAGAGCGCTTATACTTGCTTCATGCATCAAAACAAGCTGGTCACACTGGACATGAGGCGGAAATCGCCCACATTGAACAACAACTCCGAGATGCTAAAATTATCTTATAAGCCATCCCCCATCAAAGTGGGCATTGCTCATGAATTGCATAAACCGGCCCGACGCATTTATGAACGTCGTCGTGTCATTTCCAAAGGAATCGATGAACTTTGGCAGGCAGACCTGGTTGAAATGATACCTTATTCTAACGTTAACGACGGTGTACGCTATATGTTGACCGTCATTGATGTCTATTCCAAAATGGCTTTTGTTCAACCAGTAAAAAATAAAACTGGTGTGTTAGTCACAAAGGCCTTTCAACATATTATTGAACAATCAAAACGTCAACCTCACTTGTTACAAACCGACCAGGGGAAAGAATTTTTCAACAAGGATTTCTCCAGTTTTCTCAAATCTAAGGATATTCACCATTATACGACCTATAGCAATCTCAAAGCTAGTGTAGTTGAACGCTTCAATCGAACATTAAAAAGTTATATGTGGAAAGAGTTTACAATACATGGTTCCTATCGATGGATAGACTGGTTACCTCAACTTGTGTCTCGCTACAACAACACCATTCATTCCACCATCGGCATGAAACCTCGCCTCGTCACCAAGAACCTACCCAGACTCAATAGACTGTTTAACCCTATAAAAAGGGTAGACCCAAGGCGACATCGCCTTAAAATTGGAGATTTTGTTCGCATTAGTAAACATAGAAGTGTGTTTTCAAAATCGTATACTCCACAATGGTCGACAGAAATTTTTAAAATTCGCCAAGTCAAGCTAGGTCAACCAGTGACGTATCTCTTAGAAGATCAGAGCGGTCAACCCATTCAGGGACGATTCTATTATGAAGAAGTGCAAAAAACATTATATCCCAACGATTATCTCATTGAACGAGTAATTAAAGTCAAAGGTGCAAAATATTTTGTAAAGTGGTTAGGTTTTCCTTCCACGTTTAATTCATGGGTCAATAACCATAATTTTTTGTAATAAAACCCCATTTAATTATATAAAATACCATGTTTCCAGCTTTTTACCTATTCCATATCTATATCCGCGTAAAGAGCACAACGAAACGAAAACATACTATCACGCACGTCATCATCACGTTTTCCGTTTTCCAAAAATCGGCAAAAATGTGAAAAACGCATTTTTAAACCCAAAACCCTAGGTTCACCTTTTCGACACCCACATTCCCGTAAAGAGCACGACGAGACGAAAAAAACGAATCCAAGCACGCCCTCCTAGCATGGTCCGTTTTCCAGAAATCGACAAAAATGTGAAAAACGCATGTTTAGACCCAAAACCCTTGGTTCACCTTTTCGACACCTACATTCCCGTAAAGAGCACGGCGAGACGAAAAAAACGAATCCAAGCACGCCCTCCTAGCATGGCCCGTTTTCCGAAAATCGGCAAAAATGTGAAAAACGCATGTTTTGACCCAAAACCCTAAGTTCACCTTTTCGACCCCTACATTCCCGTAAAGAGCACGACGAGACGAAAAAAACGAATCCAAGCACGCTCTCCTAGCATGGCTCTTTCCATTCCAAGGTCGCGGGGGCTCACAACTTCCTAAGTAGTGCAGCTCCCCTTCCCCTTACCACGTTTTTTTATTTTAGTGTGAATATACCCCGTCCATAGAAAAAGAGAGTTCACCACGAGTCCTACGACACCTCATAGGTTTAAATCCGATTATTGGTTAGCGAGATAGTAAAAAAGCCGATGACCTATTAGTTTTTTGGGGTTTATTTCAATACATATTAAAAAACATTCATTTATAAATCACCATTTAAAAAGCCCGCCCTCTTACAAAACTCCTCAAGTGCGCATGCGTATAAAAAAACATTCATCGCCAAAATGTCAAAAAAACAACATGTTTACCCCAAATGGCGTTTCCCAATTCCATCCATTTTTAAAAAATAACCTCACCATCATCTAGAGCGGAAAAAATACCATCTAAACGACCGCTCACTCGACCCAACTCCTCCACCACCACCTAACCCTTTCCCAACATAGCCATACATATTCAAGCACGAGCGCGACTTGAGAAAACCAACACTACCCCACTACTCGCGAATGACCTTTTAGTTTTGGTCGTTTAATTAAATAAAGAGCCTATAGGAAAGTAGGGGGCATCACTATGAGTGCTAGGACACCCTGTATGTTGAAATCCCATGATTGGTTAGCGAGATATCAGCTTCGGGGCAAATACGAGGAGGGTTCAAAAAGAAGTGTAGTAGCTCCCCCCTCATCCCACTACTTCCAAGTACTCTCACATACCCCCTACTTGCCCCGCGGCCCAGCTGTGCACCTGCCTGGGTGGTCGGCCACGGGCGGCCCACTCGGGATGGTGCCCAGTGGTCCGAGGGCCCTCTGCATGATGCCTCCGGCATGTTGTTGACTGCCCTTGCTCTTTCTTTCTTCTTTTCTTTTTCTTGTCTTGCAACAATTAAGTACCTAAGAGCCATGGCTCATTGATTTTTATGCCAGCTGAATTCCACCTCTCCCAATCTTACCCATTTCCAAAATTCCTATTCCTTCCCACTACCCTAACCTCAGGTCATATTCTGGCCAGTTTGATTTAATGCCTGAACCCAAACATTCCTAACCTATTAAGTCCAAATAAACAAGTTCCTTACCCTTGACATAGCACTAAAAGCCCCTAGATGGGCGGAGAGGCAAAAATCACACCCAACGAAGCCGGCTATATTTTGTTTAGTTTTTATGTTGGTATTCCAGCGCCAAGTACAGTAGATATGCCCGTTTACAAAACATAGCCACGGTGGTGTTATTTGCCCTAATATTCATTTTTTTAATGCCAAGTGAAAGCCTGGAGTTCTTAGTTTTCAACAATGGTGATTCGAGTCATTTTTCAGTGTTGCCTTAGTAAACGGAATGTAATGTTTTTCAGTCGGTCAACACTATTGTACCCCATTGTAGTGGGTGGAACATTAAATTTCGAATATAACTATCGTTGACCGGTGTCATACAGTGAGGGGCAGATGACCTCGTAGTTCCGCCCCTTAAAACAACAATAACTAACTGTCATTAACTGAAGCTATAACTAGAGCCCTGCGCGGATAAACAAAACGATATTCGTATCCACCCCGCATCCGCACGACTGTTATCCGAATCTACTGGCATTACAATAATATTTTCAATTAGAAACAAGTAGTTCCGTGAAGAACCATACAGCCTATTTTCATATATCCTACTAATGTTAATTACCACTATCAACATACAAAATATCAGTTTGATTGCTGAATGCATTCGTAGATATTGAGAACCGACTAAATATTTCGGATGGTCGCCATGTTGGATTTTATATATGTAGGTCCTAGAGTTATGTACTGTTACATGACGATTATTGTGTACGTGTAGCATTCAAACTACAATCGCATGATTAGGACAAAAGAAGTAAAAACGAGATTTTAAAATTTCGCCGAGCTGCCATCTTGTGGCTATGGAAACAATTGAAATAAATTAGATGCCAGTGGATTAACATTCGTATAAGGATTTACTGTTTCAAGTTTCACTGCACTCGGATGGTTAAATTGCGAGAAACGTCCATGTGAATATTTATTCTTCGCACCGCCGCCATGTTGGATTTGTGATCACCAGGTTATTTAAAATCCTATAGGTGAACTTAAGTTCATAGCCCCTATGAGCATAAAAAAATCAGTTTAATTGCTATAATAGATTCGTAGATATTCAGAGCCGTTTAAATATTTCGGATGGTCGCCATGTTGGATTGTTAAATGTATAGGCCATAGAGACATGTACCATTAAAAGAAAATTATTGCGTAGGTTCATTATTCAAACTTTCACTTCGATCGCATGATTACGACACAAGAAATAAAAACTTAATTTTAAAATTCGCACATCCGCCATCTTGAGGTTATGTAAACAATTGAACTAAATTAGATACCAGTGCATTACAATGTGTATAAACATTTCCTGTACCAGATTTCATTGAGTTTAGAACATTAAATCGCGAGAAAGGTCTATTTAAAATTTTCAAATTCGCTTGGCCGCCATGTTCCTTTTGTAGCTAACCGGTTTTCGAAAGTCTTACAGATGAACTTCCAGTAGTGCCCTTTATCTCCGTACAAAATTTCAGGGTGATACCGCTAATAGTTTCCGAGATATAGAATGCCGTTGAAATATTTCGCACAGCCTCCATGTTGGATTGGTGATACGTAAAAAAATTTGAAGGGCACGGTCGGGGTCGCCCGGAATAGTGCTATGAATTTACCGAGTTTCATTGAAATCGCTCCAGCCGTTTAGAAGTTATTAGGGGGGGACACAAACACACCTCTCTCACACACACGCACGCGCACACACCTCACACGCACACACAGACACATGGACAAAAGGTGATCTCATAAGCCTATTTTTTTCAAAATTGAAAATAGGCTAAAAATACTAAAGCAACACATTTAAAACAAAAATACTGGAATGCATCCGCAATAAATCAGAAACCTCTATGGACATCAAATTGGCAGGGGAAAAACTGAAGGAAGTAGGAGACGTCTGTTACTTAGGAAGCAAAATAACCAGCGATGGACGAAGCAAAGAGGATATAAAAAGGTTCGTTCAGGCAAGGAAAGCATTTCTACAGAAAAGGAATCTGTTGACACCAAATATAGATTTAGGTATTAGAAAGTCATTTTTGAAAGCCTTTGTCTGAAGCGTGGCGCTCTATGGAAGTGAAACTTGGACTATTGGTGCAGCAGAAAGAGGAGAATTGAAGCATTTGAAATGTGGTGTTACAGGAGAATGATGAAGATCAGATGGGTAGATAGGGTTACAAACAAAGAGGTATTAAGACGAGTGGGAGAGGAGAGATGTTTCTGGCGACTGCTAATGAAGAGAATAAATAGGTTGGTAGGACACATACTAAGACACCCAGGAATAGCAAGTTTAGTTATGGAAGGAAGGGTTGAGGATAAGAACAGTAGGGGTAGACCAAGGTTAGAATATGTTAAACAGATTGCCTCAGATGTAGGGTGTGGTAGCTATGTAGAGATGAAACGATTAGCTCAGGACAGGGAGGCATGGAGGGCTGCATCAAACCAGTCAAAAGACTGAAGACTCAAACAACACAACATTTAGACATTTGAGGAGAAAGTCGATCCCTTAGGCTTTGTATGTCATGTGCTATGTTTAAAATGAATGTTATACCGCCATAATTGCAACCCTTTCCTCTTCGGAGTGTTAATTGTGCTTAATGACATAATTTGAATGCGATTAGCATAAATCATCATCTTACATTTGTCATAAAAAGAAAACATAACGTAAAAATATAATACTGGTTTGTCATAAACATCCGGGTGCTAATAATGATGTTAAACAAGTTCGGATTGTATTCTAAAAACTATCCTCCAAACATTATCCACAGCTTATCCGCACAGCCATGCAAACTATACCGGCATGGTGAAAAATGTTGCGGATATCTGCGGGTTTATCCGCGCATAGGCTATCCGCATCTGCATAGGGCTTTAGCTATAACCTATAATGTACAGTACCGCTTCACCCGTGATTCTTCAGATACGGGGAGTGGTTGACAGCGGCCATTCCGTACCTTTCCATTATCAAGGTGATGTTTCAACATAACATTCCGCTAGTTGGCAATAGTATTCCTTCATGCAGTATCTTTGCTAACCAACAGATGGCATGGCATGTTCTTCTATAGTAACATGGAATCGAACCCAAAAGACTGTAGATTACTGTAACAACTCTTTGTAAGATTAGAAGTATTGGACGCTGTCTTCCTTTATGACTGTGGCAGTGTGGGGGAAATACAAATCACTCAGGGACGGTATGATGCAGCTAGCGCGAAGGGAGCAGGTGAAGCACGACTCTACAAGGTCAAAAAGCAGCACACCTCTACAAAAACAGCGGAGAAGGTAGAAGAAGAAGATGATGATGATGATAATTGTTGTTTTAAGGGGCCTAACATCTAGGTTATCAGCCCATAATGGTGTGGGTGATAGTGAAAAATGAAAATGAACCTATAATTAAATCTAACTACAAATTTGCAACTAAAACTAACTACAAGTTACAAACTAGAAGAAGAAAAGGAAATCGAAAGAAGAGTAACGAAAATAAAAGAAAGGGGAGATAAATGTCCTCGAAGAATGAGGCATGAGGTACTTAGAAAGTAGGAGAACCAGGAAAGGCAGATAGGAAAGGGAAAGAGGAGAGGGCCCGCCCCAAGGGCAATGGAAAAAAGGGGAAAAGCCGGACCCAGCTCAGTAATCACTCGGGGTCACCAACTCCCGAACTCACCAGCTGTGAGCCGATGAGGGTGTAGCACTATCTAGGGTGCAACAGAAGTGGTGTGGCTAGAAACATCCAGCCTCCTTTAGGGACTTGAGCAGAAATCAGGAAGAGAAAAAAAAAGGTCTGATCCCTCGAAGAATGAGAGATCAGGAAAGATGAGACAAGGGCCAATTAAGGCAGGAAAGGAAAAGAGTCGCTAGGCCTCGGATACCCGTTGGGGTCGAAAAAGAACAAGAATTGGCCAAGGGAGTTTGACAGGAAAGATAACAGAGAGGACGCCGGCACAAGTAAGTGGAAGTAATGTCAAACTCATCTGGGGTCCCGTGGTCGCCAATCCAAGTCCAACAAGTTGTGAGCCCCTGGGGGATGAATCAGAAAAAGATGATGATGATGATGATGATAATTGTTGTTTTAAGGGGCCTAACATCTAGGCTATCGGCCCCATCAGAAAAAGAAGGAAACGACTCAATGAGGACAAAATCAACAGGAGGTATCTAGGCTACTTAATGTACTGTATACTTCAGGAGGATTCTACTGCTCGGGTCCAAGCTCTGGGAACTTGCGGGCTGAGGTGACGCGGCAAGCAACAGCCCACCATGTTATCTGGAATTCCTGTCTATTCCATTACTGCTAACATAGAGCCGTTGCCTAAACCACTGTGGTGTTGCGAATGAGTGAGTCACCGACCAATGTATTTGGTTCTGTTACTACGAACGGACCGGGAATCCCCCACATCACTCCTCATCTACCGCGATCCACATACCTTTCAGTTTCACGGAGGTTAGAATCGAGCAGTGTGCGGTATTCAAGCATTTAGTGGTGAGTGCCAGACTATCGTAAATAACTGTAGCTTGTGTACTCAAGGAAGTGTTGCAGGTATTTCTACCGAGGACACAGGTCCCATTAGCGAGGGATTAACCGCGTGAGCAAGTGAAAGGGTGAGTGTCCTCCATAAGGGAGCAAACACGAAGGAAGACAGCTAATTGTTTCTATTTGCTTATTATGTGGAACTTTCTGACCTGCAATAAAGCTAATATTTCTTTAAAGGACCATTTGTGTTGTGCTTTACCTACTTTCATCCAATTAACGAACTTGCTACTAGGGTTAGCACGAATCAACATTTTAGCATATACAGTTAAAATTAAGTATAATTTAAAACATGTTGAACAAAATAGGTTTCGCCTGCGTGTTGGACATCCCTTGCAAGCAACTTTCTGAGCAACAGATAACGAGACGGCAGTACTCGTACTTTACGCAATGCTGCGCAATCCTATTTGAAGAAGGGAATGGGGTGGAACATTCCTTCACCATCTCGACAACCAGTTGCCCGGGGTTAGTTTTGTGAGGAGTTTCTTCTGCTTTATTCTTAGTCTGCATTTCCTTAACTCAAATTTCCTAAAGAAAAGAGCGGCACAAAGTATTTATTAAATCATTGGGTGTCAGGTAATAGTGATTATTTAACTGGTGGCGTTGTCGTCTATTGTCAAGTATGCTCGATGGAAGTGAAATGTAAAAAGAATTTCAAATTAAACAACATGCAAAAACGACTGCACATATTACGGCTAAGGAGGGGAAGAAGAGTGAATAAGGTTGCCTATTGTTAAGAGCATATTTCAATAATTTTTAGTGCATTAATGTCGGGTCCCTAGTAATTAGGGTACATAATTTCTATCTCATAATCAATACCAAGATTCAAGTTCTTTATCCCAAATCTCAACAAGAAAGGAAGCTTGTAATTTACGTGACCGTTAATCATGAACCACTGCACCTCCATTTTACAAAATGTTGCCATGGTTGCAAGTTGGAGTGTCACTTACCTTAATGGCAACCTCCAACTCCTCTTCCCTCATGTTGGCGGTAGCACCTGATGTACCGCTCAATCAATCATGGCTCCAATCTGCAACACAAAATGGGAGAGGTACATAAGTCACTGCACTCTGTTCAGTAGAGGACAGTTTCATGAAGTTGTTAAATCGTTTTAGGAGCTGGGGTAGGGGGGGTGGGGGACTTGATTGGTTGGTTCCTCAGTTTAGGGGCTGCGACAACGCGGTCATGTAGCCCCGTGTACTTTGGTTGTGTGTAGAATCTGTCTGATAACCGGTGTTAATTGTTATGGCTGTATTAGTTTGCGTTATCTGTATTTAATTCAAGTAAGGACTGCAGACTTTCAATTTTCAAGTAGTTCCTACTTTTGCTACCAAACGCCACTGTCAACAACTAGTTCTGAACTTGGTTACTAGATGCCGCCGCAGTTGGCTACTGGCGACGAACGTTGCAACCTAAGAGTGTTAGGCAAATAAAACCTATAATTTAGCTTCACACAAGTGTAATTAGTAGAAGGTTCTTTTACATGCCATAAATCTATGACATGGGACCGCCGGCTTTACTTCTCCTCCGAAGAAAGGCGTACTGAGGGATTTTAACGCTCCTAAAAATCCGACGACTTCGGACGGGTTTGAACCCGTGACCTTGGGCACAAAAGCTCAGCATGCTACCGACTACTCCACCGAAGCGGCTTTTCTAATAGAGAAAGGAGGAACTTTGTGTTGGCGAAAAATCCCGATATTAATTTTGCCATAATGAACACGACCTACTGAATTCCAATGGGTTATTTAACATACCAACAACGTATGACATGCGTCGCGTGATTTTTGACGCCTTTCAAAAAATCACTTACCACGGCCAGGAGCAAACCTGTGAGCTTGGGGTTGGTAGTCCGACACGATAACCTCATTATTATCATTATTTGTTTACTTAAAAGTTGTAATCTTCGTGGATGACCACGTTTTATTAAGGGCCGAAAACGAAGTACTTGTGCCGTCCATCTTATCCGGAGAACAGGTGACTTGCTCTGATAGAAGCTCTGAGTGACGCCACGTGCTGTCCATCTTATCCGGAGAACAGGTGACTTGCTCTGATAGAAATTCTGAGTGACGCCACGTGCTGTCCATCTTATCCGGAGAACAGGTGACTTGCTCTGATAGAAGTTCTGAGTGACGCCACGTGCTGTCCATCTTATCCGGAGAACAGGTGACTTGCTCTCATAGAAGCTCTGAGTGATGTCACGTTCTGTCCATCTTATCCGGAGAACAGGTGACTTGCTCTGATAGAAGCTCTGAGTGATGCCACGTGCTGTCCATCTTATCCGGAGAACAGGTGACTTGCTCTGATAGAAGTTCTGAGTGATGCCACGTGCTGTCCATCTTATCCGGAGAACAGGTGACTTGCTCTGATAGAAGTTCTGAGTGACGCCACGTGCTGTCCATCTTATCCGGAGAACAGGTGACTTGCTCTGATAGAAGATCTGAGTGATGCCACGTGCTGTCCATCTTATCCGGAGAACAGGTGACTTGCTCTGATAGAAGCTCTGAGTGACGCCACGTGCTGTCCATCTCATCGGGAGAAAAGGTGACTTGCTCTGATAGAAGTTCTGAGTGACGCCACGTGCTGTCCATCTTATCCGGAGAACAGGTGACTTGCTCTGATAGAAGCTCTGAGTGATGCCACGTGCTGTCCATCTTATCCGGAGAACAGGTGACTTGCTCTCATAGAAGTTCTGAGTGATGCCACGTGCTGTCCATCTTATCCGGAAAACAGGTGACTTGCTCTGATAGAAGCTCTGAGTGACGCCACGTGCTGTCCATCTTATCCGGAGAACAGGTGACTTGCTCTGATAGAAGTTCTGAGTGACGCCACGTGCTGTCCATCTTATCCGGAGAACAGGTGACTTGCTCTGATAGAAGCTCTGAGTGATGCCACGTGCTGTCCATCTTATCCGGAGAACAGGTGACTTGCTCTCATAGAAGCTCTGAGTGATGTCACGTTCTGTCCATCTTATCCGGAGAACAGGTGACTTGCTCTCATAGAAGCTCTGAGTGATGCCACGTGTCGTCCATCTTATCCGGAGAACAGGTGACTTGCTCTCATAGAAGCTCTGAGTGATGCCACGTGCTGTCCATCCTATCCGGAGAACAGGTGACTTGCTCTCATAGAAGCTCTGAGTGATGCCACGTGCTGTCCATCTTATCCGGAGAACAGGTGACTTGCTCTCATAGAAGCTCTGAGTGATGGCACGTGTCGTCCATCTTATCCGGAGAACAGGTGACTTGCTCTCATAGAAGCTCTGAGTGACGCCACGTGCTGTCCATCTTATCCGGAGAACAGGTGACTTGTTCTCATAGAAGCTCTGAGTGATGCCACGTGCTGTCCATCTTATCCGGAGAACAGGTGACTTGCTCTCATAGAAGCTCTGAGTGACGCCACGTGCTGTCCATCTTATCCGGAGAACAGGTGACTTGCTCTCATAGAAACTCTGAGTGATGCCACGAGCTGTCCATCTTATCCGGAGAACAGGTGACTTGCTCTCATAGAAGCTCTGAGTGATGCCACGTGTCGTCCATCTTATCCGGAGAACAGGTGACTTGCTCTCATAGAAGCTCTGAGTGATGCCACGTGCTGTCCATCTTATCCGGAGAACAGGTGACTTGCTCTCATAGAAGCTCTGAGTGATGCCACGGGCTGTCCATCTTATCCGGAGAATAGGTGACTTGCTCTCATAGAAGCTCTGAGTGACGCCACGTGCTGTCCATCTTATCCGGAGAACAGGTGACTTGCTCTCATAGAAGCTCTGAGTGATGCCACGTGCTGTCCATCTTATCCGGAGAACAGGTGACTTGCTCTCATAGAAGCTCTGAGTGACGCCACGTGCTGTCCATCTTATCCGGAGAACAGGTGACTTGCTCTCATAGAAGCTCTGAGTGATGCCATGTGCTGTCCATCTTATCCGGAGAACAGGTGACTTGCTCTCATAGAAGCTCTGAGTGACGCCACGTGTTGTCCATCTTATCCGGAGAACAGGTGACTTGCTGTGATAGAAGTTCTGAGTGACGCCACGTGCTGTCCATCTTATCCGGAGAACAGGTGACTTGCTCTGATAGAAGTTCTGAGTGACGCCACGTGTTGTCCATCTTATCCGGAGAACAGGTGACTTGCTCTGATAGAAGTTCTGAGTGACGCCACGTGCTGTCCATCTTATCCGGAGAACAGGTGGCTTGCTCTGATAGAAGTTCTGAGTGACGCCACGTGCTGTCCATCTTATCCGGAGAACAGGTGACTTGATCTGATAGAAGTTCTGAGTGACGCCACGTGTTGTCCATCTTATCCGGAGAACAGGTGACTTGCTCTGATAGAAGTTCTGAGTGACGCCACGTGCTGTCCATCTTATCCGGAGAACAGGTGGCTTGCTCTGATAGAAGTTCTGAGTGACGCCACGTGCTGTCCATCTTGCTCTTGATTCCAAGCTTATGAGGCACAGGGCACAGGCGACCATCAAACAGAAGAGGCTAAACCGTGCACATAATAAACTGACCGGCAAAGAAACCCGATCACTTGAAAAATTCAACATTACTTTCATTTAAATCATAACTATGAACGCTCTAGGTCTAGCATATAAGTTACTGTTTATAGCATGGTAGTTAGGTTAATTGTTTCCTGGATGTATTATCATTCTTCATGTCATGGTTTCACTTAACAATAGCGATTCATTGACATGATGACATGTTGCTGTTTCCCGCGGAAAGGTGTGCGCACCACCATTTTCGATCAGAGCCACTGCCCTGGCAACATCTTCAGGCCTCAAGCGCATATTCGTTTCCGAACACAAAAACAACTGAGGATATGGCAGAAGTGGCAAAAGAAAAATGAATAAATCATTGCATTGTTGACGATTGCGATGGCGCGCACATCTTTCCGCGGGAAGCAGCATCATGCCAAAGAATCGCTATTGTTAAGTGAAACACAATGACATGAAGAATGGTTTTGCATCCAGGAAACCAATTAACCTTACTTCCATGCTATAACTACAGTATGTAGGCTTATACCGTTCATATATGATTTGAATCAGGGGCGGCTCCTGAATAAATTTCTAGGGTGGGTCAGATGATACAATTGTTGTTACATATTAAATATTGTTTTATATATGGCATTTATTGTTGCCAATATTGCCATTATCATAATTCCATAAAACACAACATTTCTAACTAGTTTCAATAAACAGTTGATGCATTAAAAATTGTACCCACATGGCTCTTTATTAATAGGCCTACATAATATATTCTCACCTGTGCTTGGGTGAAGCAAATTTATCCATCAGCTTGGCTGATGGGGTCAAAATTCTTTAATTTCTAACATTGTGTTCAGAGCTATAGTAGAAAATGAATTTGTTTAAAAATTCCACTTTCATTTTCCTATTTCGGTATACAATCGATATATTTAATAACTACGTACCGTGCCACAAATTTAATAAAAAAACATTTACACAGTAGAAATTACAGCTTCATCGACAGAACTCACTAACACATTTGGACTGTACTTGGAATTCAGACAACTGAAAATGTATAATTATATGTTTGTCTTATGTCAGCAATCTGAATAGCTGAATACCTGTTTAAGAGCGTGGGGTGGGGTGAACCCTTCTCCCGTAATCCTGTTTGACAGAGACAGAAGCAGGAAGCTTCAAAGCAACGCTATGGGCCCAATCTGCTGGCCCTTAAAGAGAGAGAAAATTCCCTTCATGGCACTGAAGAATTCGCGTGCAAGACAGTGCTATGTCCACTGTTTCCTCACCCGGCCCATGAAGCCATATACTTTACATGGGACTTGCTGTGGACCGGCCCTCGCTATGACGATACACCGTACGAGACTGTCATGATCTTTAGCTAGGGATGAGTTATTTATAATGAATTCTCTTTAGAGATTCTAGAAGGGTAAAACTCATATTTTTTTGAGTAGCCTATCTGTAATATAAAGTAATTTTAAAAGACATTAATTAAACAAATTCTTTGGAATGCTGCCTAACGGCCTTGGGTGGGCAGGGCCCATCCGGCCCTTAATGACGCACCGTCCCTAATTTGAATGCTAGTAATGTTGCATTTTTCAAATGATCGTTTTTTTTTTGCCGGTCAGTGTAGTATCTGTTCACATTTAAACACCCGTAGATGGCATCGGACTTAACCCGCATTATTGGGTTTTGAAGGCCAACGCTATACCAACTGCGTCACTCAGACAAAACATAGTGTAAACAGGTGTTTAATTTTGTTAACAATGATAGGCTATATTTTTTAAAACATAGCCCATTAGATCATTGAAAGAAAAACTTAAGTGTGCCCTGTGCCGAGATTCAGCCCAGCTCGTTGATACTCGGAATAAACGCACCTAACCTTAGGAATGCCGTTACTGCCTTCGTGCTAATGGGTGTGTGGCCAAAAAAACTTGCACTAACCTTCCACGAAGCACAATGCGAGGAAATACTTGTGACTCCCATTATTACGAATGACTGGTCCCAAGCATTGTTCGGTGGCACTCAGTGAACACAACGATACCCACGCTGTAAACATTCTTCAAGATTCTTCAATGTGTCACTTTAACCTTTCATTCTCCAATTCATTAAGAACTAAACGATGCTGAGTCTGGTCGAGGAAACAGGACATCATCAACCTCATCAGTCATTAGCTCATTACCTTAGTTTGAGGTGGTACTTCTTACATCGAGCAGGTACTCTATTGTCCTCACGTGGCTTCACTCAGTGACATATCAGAGCAAGTCACCTATTGAGAATTAGTCAATTTTCTCCGGATAAGATGGACAGTCTGATAAGTGGCTCTTTACAAGGTTAGATGACTACAAAATATTTACGCATTGTTCCATATCTAGTATACCTGGCTGTAAACAACATCCCATAGCCCTCAGTTAGTTATTGTTGTTTTAAGGGGCGGAACTACGAGGTCATCTGCCCCTACTTATAGGACTCAGCAGCGAAATCCGTTGCAATATATTATTGAGTCGTATTGAAGAAATATAATACAGGCTGTTCCGTAACAGAAAATTTGGGTTCAACTAGAACGCTTTTCAAGGTTAAATTGTTACGCAATTCACCAACTCTTTATACGTGGAAACAACATCTTTTTACAATCAACAGGAGATCCGATTCGTTATATTGAACCATAATGAAGAAGTATAATATAGACAATCTATTAAGGAAGATTTATATAAAATTTAGTCTTGTTTCTTTTATGTATTTTTCTATTTTTGTGACCTGTCATTTTATTTAAATTTGTATGTGTTCTTTGTAAGGATATCCATTTTCACTTTGGTATTTGTTAACATTGTTTTTAAGGTTCTTTTATTTCAATCTGCGCTGACGAGGGTATCATTGTATACCGAAACATGTACGTATTAATTTAAATATTAAACATTTTTTAAGTGTTTGACAAGGCGGCTATTATAGTTGTTAACAAGAAAAGTACATCCGCCTGAATCAATACTATAAAGAAAAAAAATATTTAACTTGTTTTCAGTACATGTTTCGAGGATTAATTACATTTTATCCCCTTCATCAGCTATTGAAAAAAAAAAGCGTAGCACAGTAATAAGATACGTATTTAAACCTAATATGGTGCACCATAAAATTTAGGTTATAAGAACAGAATAAAATGGAATGAAATAGAAGGTGACGGTGATCAGCTTGCAGGTGCTTATGATAAATAGTAGTTCCGTATTGAAGCTTGAAATGGTAGATATGGAACACCAATACTTCACCAAACCGTGTAGGTCTATAATAAATGAAGAGCCTGTATACTTAAAGATCCAATTTTAGCCATTTCAAAACAAAGAGGCTTCAAGAAACCCGACGTGATGGAATGTGATCTCTTGGTAAAGAGAGGTTAGTTCAAAGCATATGGTGTATGAGGTTAGGACAATGTTACATTTAGAAAATAATGTAAGGCGGCTATTATAAGTTGAGATTAATATCAGTCAACACGGATAATATATAATACCATCTTCATAATGGTTATTGTCAACGGATTTCCAACAAAATAATTGCCAATTCTATTGGGGGGAAAGTTTATTACACCATTGTTACACAAGCAGACCCGTTGATGTCTCCCCTGTTATTTTCTTTAAGACTGAAGTGATAATTCGATTGGCTCTAGTAGCTCAGAAATACAGTATCTTCAAGGAGCAATGCCCCCACGATATCCTTTGACGGTCGAACATTAGATATGATCCCCTGGCTCCGGAATAGTAGCTGCTAACCCCGCCACTGAACCCAGCGCTCAGCCCAGCACCGTCCAAGGTCGAGCCGCACAGTGCAGACAGTGTGTGTCTCGGAATAACAGGTGTGCATCCGCTCCCTTACCGTACGTCCTTACTTCCTCTCCACTCCGCATGGTGGGGGAGTGTTCTCGTTCGAGAGACGTGTAGAGGTCAATTAGCAGGCGACGAATGTATTTTGCAGGCAATGTAGCTAGAACATCGAACGTATTGTTCTTCAAATATTATTTTGCATTAATCAAATTGCTTGGCATATGAAGGGAGGGGCTAGGAAAGAGCGGCAAAACGTTTCCTTTCAAAATTATGTTCACGTAACTCTGGACTGTTTCATGCACAAAATGTATAGGCTAGTCATTCATGTACATGTCTTCCTTCCTATGTAAAAGGGAAAAAGACAACATATTTCCGCTGTGCCAAATATCACACAATAACAGCTTTACTGAAAGACAAAATACATGATGTTTCAACAATGGCAAACGTACAACTAATGTCACACTCCAATTAAAAACTAGTATCGTACATGTTGGCTGATACACATAATGTTTATTGCTGTTCTCATTTACAGTACGCCTTGTTTGTGTGTGTTAACAATCTTGTTACAATTAGGCGCAAATCAGCGTGTTACAGACACGCGAAAACAACTTCTCAAATTTTCATCTGAAATGCCCGTTCGTAATTTCGGTTTGTTACGTTTTAATATCGGAAAACATATTTCACCCACATAGGTAGAACCGAACATACTCATAAGTTTGGCGGCCTCGTGATGAAGGCGAGGAAATTCATTATGGGGAAACAGATAGGTCCCTCCCATAAAGCGCGCGCACTGTAGTCTACCGTGACTGCCCAGACACCACGCCTACCACGACTCTCACAGGTGTGGCAGCTGTGCCACTTTGCACAGTGTGAAGTATTATGGACGCTGCTGGTTCGCCTGTGGATTGTGTGGAGTGCATGGCAAGCGCGACGGTTCCATCAACCCCATTACCTTGGTTTTTACTTCAAGCAGCTACTCAATAGTCCTCACGACGCTGAGTGCACCCCGCTCAAACTTTCACGTCAGATCTTGGAACCATGGTGGGGCCGGATTTGAATCTGGGGCCTCCTAAGCAAACGACAAACGGGCCTGCTAGCTGTTGATCTAGTGCGGAATATTGTTATTTTAACGGTTACACTTGTTGAGTGTAGAACGCTCATGAAGAACCAATTTCTGTTGATGTGTTATTTCTGATGATGTGTTATTTCTGTTGATGCGTTATTTCTGTTGATGTGTTATTTCTGTTGATGCATTATTTCTGTTGATGTGTTATTTCTGTTGATGTGTTATTTCTGTTGATGCATTATTTCTGTTGATGCGTTATTTCTGTTGATGTGTTATTTCTGTTGATGTGTTATTTCTGTTGATGTGTTATTTCTGTCGATGTGTTATTTCTGTCGATGCATTATTTCTGTTGATGTGTTATTTCTGTTGATGTGTTATTTCTGTTGATGCGTTATTTCTGTTGATGTGTTATTTCTGTTGATGTGTTATTTCTGTTGATGTGTTATTTCTGTCGATGCATTATTTCTGTTGATGTGTTATTTCTGTTGATGCATTATTTCTGTTGATGTGTTATTTCTGTTGATGTGTTATTTCTGTTGATGTGTTATTTCTGTTGATGCATTATTTCTGTTGATGCGTTATTTCTGTTGATGTGTTATTTCTGTCGATGCATTATTTCCGTTGATGTGTTATTTCTGTTGATGTGTTATTTCTGTTGATTGTTATTTCTGTCGATGCATTATTTCTGTTGATGTGTTATTTCTGTTGATGTGTTATTTCTGTTGATGCGTTATTTCTGTTGATGTGTTATTTCTGTTGATGTGTTATTTCTGTTGATGTGTTATTTCTGTCGATGCATTATTTCTGTTGATGTGTTATTTCTGTTGATGTGTTATTTCTGTTGATGTGTTATTTCTGTCGATGTGTTATTTCTGTTGATGTGTTATTTCTGTTGATGTGTTATTTCTGTTGATGTGTTATTTCTGTCGATGCATTATTTCTGTTGATGTGTTATTTCTGTTGATGCGTTATTTCTGTTGATGTGTTATTTCTGTTGATGTGTTATTTCTGTCGATGCATTATTTCTGTTGATGTGTTATTTCTGTTGATGCATTATTTCTGTTGATGCATTATTTCTGTTGATGTGTTATTTCTGTTGATGTGTTATTTCTGTTGATGTGTTATTTCTGTTGATGTGTTATTTCTGTCGATGTGTTATTTCTGTTGATGTGTTATTTCTGTTGATGTGTTATTTCTGTTGATGCATTATTTCTGTTGATGTGTTATTTCTGTCGATGCATTATTTCTGTTGATGTGTTATTTCTGTTGATGTGTTATCTCTGTTGATGTGTTATTTCTGTTGATGCATTATTTCTGTTGATGTGTTATTTCTGTTGATGTGTTATTTCTGTTGATGAGTTATTTCTGTCGATGTGTTATTTCTGTCGATGCATTATTTCTGTTGATGTGTTATTTCTGTTGATGTGTTATTTCTGTTGATGAGTTATTTCTGTCGATGCATTATTTCTGTTGATGTGTTATTTCTGTTGATGCATTATTTCCGTTGATGTGTTATTTCTGTTGATGTGTTATTTCTGTCGATGCATTATTTCTGTTGATGTGTTATTTCTGTTGATGCGTTTTTTCTGTTGATGTGTTATTTCTGTTGATGTATTATTTCTGTTGATGTGTTATTTCTGTCGATGCATTATTTCTGTTGATGTGTTATTTCTGTTGATGCGTTATTTCTGTTGATGTGTTATTTCTGTTGATGTGTTATTTCTGTTGATGTGTTATTTCTGTTGATGCATTATTTCTGTTGATGTTTTTATTTTTGTTGATGTGTTATTTCTGTTGATGCATTATTTCTGTTGATGCGTTATTTCTGTTGATGTGTTATTTCTGTTGATGTGTTATTTCTGTTGATGCATTATTTCTGTTGATGTGTTATTTCTGTTGATGTGTTATTTCTGTTGATGTGTTATTTCTGTTGATGTGTTATTTCTGTTGATGCATTATTTCTGTTGATGTGTTATTTCTGTTGATGCGTTATTTCTGTTGATGCATTATTTCTGTTGATGTGTTATTTCTGTTGATGCGTTATTTCTGTTGATGCATTATTTCTGTCGATGCATTATTTCTGTTGATGTGTTATTTCTGTCGATGCATTATTTCTGTTGATGTGTTATTTCTGTTGATGCATTATTTCTGTCGATGCATTATTTCTGTTGATGTGTTATTTCTGTCGATGCATTATTTCTGTTGATGTGTTATTTCTGTCGATGCATTATTTCTGTTGATGTGTTATTTCGTCGGATTCTTTAAGAGCGTTAAAATCCAGCAGAATGCCTTCCTTCGGAAGGGAAGTAAAGCCGGCGGGCCCATGTCATAGATTTATGGCATGTAAAAGAACCTTCCACTAATTACACTTCTGTGAAGCTAAATTATTGATTAGATTTGACTAACGCTCTTAGGTTCCAACGTTCGATGCCAGGAGCCAACTGCGGTGGCATCTAGTAACTAGGTTCAGAACTAGTTGTCGTTGACGGTGGCGTTTGGTAGCAAAAGTAGGAACTACTTGAAAATTGAATGTCTGCAGTCCTTACTTGAATTAAAAACAGATAACACACACTAATACAGCCATCACAATTAACACCCGTTATCAGACAGATTGTACACACACCCAAAGTACACGGGGCTACATGACCGCGTTGTCGCAGCCCCTAAACCGAGGAACCATCAACCAACCAACCAAGAAATCTTGTAACAACAATATATAAAATATATAGTTCTGTTAAATATATTATTTTCGTTGATACTTACCTTAGGAGGGGGCAATCCTGGCTGGCGGTCAATGAGTCCCTGCCGTTTATCGTCGGCATAGTTGTGGCGTAACATGGCGTAGATCAGTTCTTGCGTGCAGAATGTTTACATAACGACAGAACCTTTCACGCGGAAAAAATTTGCATATAATCAATTGCTAGGTTTGTGTTACAATCAAAGTTAATAAATCCTGCGTTCCATAACACCGCGTGCTATCTTGTTTGCTGCTGTCGCTTATTCTAGAGGTCAAAGTTGTCTAATAACCTGTGCTATTGTGCTCAAGTTGATAAGATGATTAATATTAGATGATCAAGATCATCAACTTCTAAAGGCAATGCCTTGTCTCCGCCACCATTGTTCTCTGTCTACAGCACTTTGTTTCATCTCACAGTAGGAATCATAATGAAGAGTTAGTGTGATGTCTTGCAGGAAAGATTTTGTCGGTCGACCTCGGTCCTTCTTCCCTGTGTTTTTTTCTGCCCGTAGATTAGTTAGAAAAGCGTTATTTCGTAACATGTGGCCTGTGGATTTAGCTTTACTTTTATGGATCCTAGGTCTCAGTTCTCTTTTCCCTTGAATTTCTTGCAGGATGTTGATGTTAGTCCTCTTTTCAATCCATTTAACCCGTAATATTCTCTGCCAGACCCACATCTCAAACGCTTCAAGTCGCTTCCAATCCTGACCTCTGATCGTTCAAGATTCACATCCATACAGAAGCACACTCCACACAAAGGATATGACAAATGTATTTTAAATTGCAATATCCAAATTTGCATTAATCAAAAGATTTTCATTAGACGATTAAAAAAAAAAAATGGCCTCAGATACCAAGCGTAGTTCTATTGAAATGGAACCTACTGTACGGTACACTCCAACTTAGACATTCCGTTTGAATTGCCACCTGGCAGAGAAACCGCACCTCTATTATCGACCTGTGGCTGAGATTTAATTATGTAGACTACTAATTACCAAATATGATACGAGAGGTATTTTGCCAATCGATACTTCCCGTCCTTGAACAGTCTGACTTCTTTGTCTGAACATGGAAACAACGGGGCACTCGCAGAATTCCTATTGCTGGTGCAGACATTCTGCACGAAGGAAGACAATCCTCAATAAAATATTCATGATCGCGGGTTCAAATCCGGCCGAAGTCGTCAGATTTTTAAAGAGCGTTAAAAATTCCTCAGTATGCCTTCCTTCGGAGGGGAAGTAAAGCCGGCGGTCCCATGTCATAGATTTATGGCATGTTAAAGAACCTTCCACTAATTACACCTGTGTGAAGCTAAATTGTATAGGTTAAGAATGTAAACAACGCTGTTATTAAGTTCCTACGTTCGTTGCCAAGAGCCGACTGCGGTGGCATCTGGTAGCTAAGTTCTGAACTAGTAGTCGTTGACGGTGGCGTTTGGCAGCAAAAGTAGGAACTATTTGAAAAATTCAAAAGTCTGCAGTCCTTACTTGAATTTAAAAAAACAGATAACACACACGAATACAGTCATCACAATTAACACCGGTTATCAGACAGATTCTACACACATCCAAAGTACACGGGTCTACATGACCGCGTTGTCGCAGCCCCTAAACTTAAGAACCAACCAACCAATCAAAATATTCAGTTTCCATGTCATGAAAATGTTGTGTTTGTAAGGACATTTGGTTTGGAGAAAATGTCTACCACTTTCTGTTCAGGATTTCCTCAAAGCTTTTTTTTGTTGTTTTGTTTTTATTTTTATTTTTTTAGTCGTTTACCCTCCAGGTTGGTGGAAACCACGGACTCAGCGAGGGAACTCACCACTACCGCCTCTACGGGCAGTGTCCTAGAGCTGGGAACATCGAATCGGAAGGGATGCAACTGGTGAGGTGGGATTGGCACCTCGCCCAGGCGGCCTCACCTGCAAAGCGAACAGGGGCCTCAAGAGGGAAGGTAAAGGACGGTGAGGATGGATAGGCAAGGAAGATGGAAGGAGGCAGCCGTAGCCTTGAAGAAGGTACCATCCCGGCATTTGCCCGAAGACGAAGTGGGAAACCACGGAAAACCACTTCGAGGCTGGCTGAGGGAGAATCGAATCCCCTCTACTCATTTGGGCCACCCGAGGCTGAGTAGACTCCGTTCCAGTCCTCGTACCACTTTTCAAATTTCGGGGCAGAGCCGGGAATCGAACCCAGGACCTCCGGGGCGGCAGCTAACCATGCTGACCGCTACGCTACGGAGGCGACTTTCCTCAAAGTACTGTACATTATATGTAGACCTACTTCACTCTGACTCCGAAGCCTAAAGCTCAGATATACAAACATTAATTTCTTGACGTACCCCAGAATTCTATTTGTCTGACCTTAAATAGCATTTATTGTGTATTAATTCATTTTTATTAATGATGATGATGATAATTGTTGTTTTAAGGGGCCTAACATCTAGGTTATCGGCCCCTAATGGTCTGGGTGATAGCGAAAATGACAATGAAATATAAACTATAACGAAAATTAAGCTGGAAAGAAAATACTTACGAAATGGAACTCAGATTGAAACTTCAAGAACATCGGAGTTTTCAACCTAAGCCGAAACAAAAACCGGGAAGGTGCAACAGAGAGAAAGGTGCAACATCGATTGCGAATGAAAGTAATAATAATAATGTTATTGGTTTTACGTCCCTTTTAACTACACTGGCTTTTAGAGACGCCGGGGTGCCGGAATTTTGCCCCGAAGGGGATCTTTAACGTGCCAGTAAATCTACTGACACGGCTCCCTCGCATTTGCGCACCCTCAAATGCCAGCTGACTGCGCCAGGTTTCGAACCTGCAACCTTGGGATCAGCAAGCGAGAACGTTACCCCTGAGCCACGCAGCCAGACAGGCGAATGAAAGAGTACTGGGCCAACATTAAAAAGCAGAAGAAACAGCTAATATGACGTGTTCCTTAGTTGGCCGTAACGAAGCACGAACAAGTAGTAGAATGTACTGTATATCTATGTACAACAACAACAATCCCTGGCACTATACAGCCCACGAATGGCCTAGGCCGACCAAGCGACCGCTGCCCAGCCATTTGGCCTGCAGATTGTTTTCGTGATCGGGGCGCTGCCTCACTGCCAGACAGATACTCAATTGTCCTCACGAGGCTGAGTGCACCCCGTTCCAACCCTCACGTTAGTTTCAAAATCCCTGACGGAGCCGGGAATCGAACTCGGGGCCTCGGGGTGAGAGGCAGGCGCGCTACCCCAACACCATGGGGCCGGCTATCTATGTACAACATTAGACCAAATTCGATTTTATGAAAACTCATTTCTAGTGTTACTTAATTACATAGCTGGCAGAGAAAGTCGATATTCCAACAAGTCATCCTGAGTCTACTTTCCCTTTGGGATTTTCAATAATCGCGTTAGATAAATGCTGGGATTGTACCATTATAATATAATTGTACCCAAATAATGCTTGCCACGGTGGGTGAGTGGTCAACGTGTCGGTCTACTAATCCCAAGCTTGCAGGTTCGCTCCTGGCCGTGGTAAGTGATTTTTTTTGAAAGGCGGCAAAAATTACGACACCATGTCATACGATGTTGGCATATCAAAAGACCCATTTGAATTCAGTAGGCCGTGTTCATAATGGCAAAATTAATCTCGGAAGTTTCCGCTAACACTAAGTTCCTCATTTCTCTACTAGAATGCGCTTTAGTGTTCAAGGAGCTTAGATATCTAACCTCCTTGACTTTCATAGTGCTTCAAGGAACAACGAAATTCGACATGCAAGCTACCCTTTGGGTGCAAATAACAAAGCTTGCACCCGGCACCCGAGGCCATATGATATTATTATTATTATTATACCGGGTGAGTTAGCTGTGGTCGTTACGGGATGACTGCTGGCATTCGCTCACATCTGGGAGGTGAGGAGGTTCGAATCCCCCCGCCGGCAACCTTCAAGATGGTCCTCTGTTGTTTCCCATCTTCCTTCCAGGCAAATGCCGGGGTTAGTCCCTAACTATAGGCCACTGCCGCTACCTTCCAACTCCTCGTCCTTACATTCACACTTTCCTCCCCAGATAACACTCCACACGCGGCGGTACTTGTAGCTCACCCATTGGGTGTCCGCATAGAAGCAGCTACAAAACTGGCGAGCCGAACAAGTCCTCGGACACACCCGGCACTAAAAGCCAAACGAAGAAAAAAAAACAAATAATTACACTTGCACGAAACAACCATAGAAACATATGTTATCAGAGTTAGTTATTGTTGTTTAAAGGGGCGGAACTACGAGTTCATCTGCCCCTCTTAAATCCACGTAGCTGATGATGGAACTGTCCCTAGTGAAGTACTGTAGTCTGTCGAGCGGTTAGTAAACGCCGTATTTGATCTCCCTCACGATCAGCTGGCTTCTGCGAGGTCGTGACCAACGATACGGCACGGTAAATAAACCACAAGATCCCGCCTTCCCATTCTATCCACTGTTCCTCGTATCTAGCACGAGCGCCTTGGGGCCCCAGAACCGTTGCAAATACAACTCTACTCGCAAATTTGCAGGAAGTCTACGAGTCTTCTTGTGAATGTGATAGATCATAATGAATGAATTTACTGTACAAACACAGGCCCGAAAAGGGAGCCAAGCCAACAGGGTTGAAGCTCCGGGACTCAGATTAAATACTTTCAAAATTGCTTTGAAGTCTGCATAAGAAACCGTGCGTAGGGCATAGGGCAACTTCGGTGGCGTAGTTGGTAGCATGCTGAACTGCTGTGCCCAAGATAGCGGGTTCAAACCCGGCCGAAGTCGTAGAATTTTTTAAGAGCATTAAAATATTTCAGTATGCATTCCTTCGGAGGTAAAGTAAAGCCGGCGGTCCCATGTCATAGATTTATGGCATGTAAAAGATCCTTCCACAGCACAGACTAAACATGTGTGAAGCTAAATTGTTAGGTAAGATTTCGTCGGAACGCTCTGTCAAAGTTCCAACGTTCACCACTAGGTATCATTGATATCTGGTAGTAAAAGTTGGAACTACTTGAAATTGAATGGAACTTGTAGCTCACCCTAAGGGTGTCCGCTGGAAGCAGCTACATACTCAAGCGAGCCGAACATGTCCTCGGACACTCCCGGCACTAAGTGTCATACGATAAATAAAGGGCAGCTTATCAGCAGCAAACAGTTTTATGTACAGTTAGGGGTAATATTAGGGAATTCTACGAGCATAACAAAACATGCTTGTGAGCCCATAAAGACCTAAATGTGTAATTAGCTTCGCACAAAGTGGGAGTATCAGCCTTGAATAGCAAAAACGTGTGAAATACGTTCGTACAAGTATGTCGCGAGTTCGAGCCTGACCGGCTGAAAACAGTACATTGCCGTATCGCGAGTCATACGGAAAATAGTGTATGTATGCGTGTGAGATTGACACAGTATATACATTGCTGTAAAAAATGTGTTGGTATCAGCACCAAGAAGAATAAAGCCGTCAATTTCAAGTCCGGAGTTAAACAACTACGGCCGTACTGTATATCCGGTCTAATCACAGTTTCGTAATGTCTTATCTTCGTACTTCTAGAGATGAACTAGCCTATATGATGTATACAGTACATGTTGAGGGAGTCGGAAGGTAGTTTCAAAGTTGTTGACACGACGTGTTAAGATGACGAACTTCGACCCATTCACCAAGGTACCACTGTGCATAGTCGGAAGGTGGGCTTCTGTGATGAAAATGAAAATCCACAGCCTGCTTCCAGTCTCAGACCGGGTCAGGAATGGAATGAATGAAGCCCCCATCTAGCGGCGAGGATATGAACTGTGCCGGCTGCCGAGGCCTGACGCACTCCTCTGGGGCAATGATTAAATGAATGACAGATGAAGTGAAATGATAGTGGAGAGTGTTGTTGGAATGAAATGTTGACAGGGAAAACCGGAGTACCCGGAGAAAAACCTGTCTGCCTCCGTTTTGTCCAGCACAGATCTCACATGGAGTGACCGGGATTTGAACCACGGACCCAGCGGTAAGAGACCGGCGTGCTGCCGCCTAAGCCACGGAGGCTTAGCTTCTGTGATATTAGAAGTAAAGTGCCTTTTAACTTACAAGATTTTGCCAGAAAATATCTCTGAAAACAGCGCCGTAAATTTTTCACAGAATTTTCCTTTCTTGTTTTTCGATGTCTTTAATTTTGGTCATTCCCTTGGTATTTGTGGTTTCTGATGCGTACAAGGCTTCCGGCAAGACTACCGTTTTATAATGTAATTCCGCAACCGTGGAGATGCATTTCTTATTGTAGTGGGACCAGCTAAGTTAGTATGCTTTCTGTAATTTTGAGACTCTTTCTTCGTTAGCCTTTGTGTTCAGACCAGATTTCTCCCGGTGTTATTATTATTATTATTATCACCAGTGTCACCACCTGCACCTGTCTTTGATTTTGTCTTCTCAGCTATAGTCTCCCGCCAACAGGATATAACAAAGGTCATAAAATAAATCTATGGAAGAATTCGACGGGTTCTGATTGTGTGCGTTTAACTCCAATCTACAGGTTAGGTACTGGGAATGGCCTGTTAATTGGCAACAAATCATTTGGCACAGTTGCTGGTATTGTCAATGTCCTCACTAATGAGCTCTCTAGCAGAATGCACGCCAATAGCACGCCTTTCACATAGCCTAGCCCACTATGAATTATGAGAGTCAACTTACAGATCATAACTCACGTTGTATTAAGGGTGTTCAAGTTAATGACTAATTAATTCTATCCAATAGATCGTAACTGTCCGCCATATCTACACTTCGTAAATAGACCTCAATTACCCGTATTATTATTAGGCTATTATTATTATTATTATTATTATCATCGTTTCGGTCGTCTGCGGACCACGAGCCAGTTTCAATGATTGTCCTTTGCTGTTCCTTCTTCTTCCTCCAATATTCCTTCATCATCACTATGATTCCTCTTCCTTTCCTCGGACCATTTCGAGCCGGTTTTCTTTCCCTTCCTCCCTTGGAATCCTTCCACTTTTAGCACTTTTGCCTAAAAATATCTCTCTGTGGTGTATCTTCTTCTCTGATATTGTTTCTTTCCAAATCTTTTTTGACTTCTTGAACCCAGGTTGTTGTTGACTTCTTGTTCCACGGGAATGTTAACCTACTGTCGTCCATCCTGTAGCAATCTCCTCTCCCGTATTGTTTCTGATATGTTTTCTATTTTTCGATATATTTCATCATTACTTCTTAATTTCCAGAAATCAGCAGTTTTTAAAGGACCGATTATTTTGCGTATAATTCTTCTTTCTACTACTTGTAATTTATCCAATTTGTAGTCCAGTACGAGACATTCACTCGCATGCAGGTATTCCGGTTTGATTCCGGTGTTGTTGTGCTGTATTTTAAGATCTTCAGACAAACACTCTTTGTTGTAGGTATTCCTAGTTATGCCACACGCTCCTTCCATCCTTCGTATTCTTCCTGCTACAGCAGATTTTTCCAAGCCATTTTCGTAAATAATTTCCCCCAAATATTTGAACTTCCTTACCTTCTTTATTTGATCAATTTCAGTTACTAGAATTTCTGGAGCATATTTTATGTTTGTAATAATTTTTTCTTTACAGAAATTCTTCTTCATATTATTATTACTAATTTCACAGGTCTTTCCTGGTGAGTGGCCACTGATCGGCTCTTGAATATCTTCAGTCGTTGATGTTTCCTAGAACTTTGGTGCAAGTACATTCGTGCTCAAAATTTAGTACTGTCCATAACTGTGTATTATGGATAAGATAGCCTTTGGAACTGAGGACTTGTACCCACGACCTTTAGCTTTGCACACCATTGCTCTGACTCTTGCGCCAACAGAAGAGACATTTTAATTCTCATTAGCGAAATGTACATTATGTAAAACCAGTTAATGCCCGCAACAGTCACCAAATCGAATACTTACGGGTCGGCGCTACAGTCCCTGAAGAACCTTGGCCTCCTTTATCACCTTCCTCCAATCATCTCTATCTTCCGCCTTCCTTCTCAGTTCCTGATTCCCAGACTCCTAAGGTCGTCTTCCACGTCCTCTATCCACCGTCTTCTAGGTCTTCCTCTTCTCCTTCTTCCATCCGGTATTTGTGTCCACTCGGTATTATCCCATTTCTTCTCTGATCTCTCTTAATTTCCCAGGTCTCCTTAGGGTTTTCACATTCCATGTCGCTAACATAATATCCGCTTTCCTTCTCATTAACCTATTCCTTTGCCGGTTCGTCATCGGGTGATGAGCATTCCGAGGCACTTGAAAGGTTAATGCCCTCAACAGTCACCAAATCGAATAAGGGAGTCCAAATGTCCATCTGTTTCTGTACTTATTTTTTAATGCATTTCATGTTATATACAAAGATATGTTGAACAATACAATCCATCGGCAATGACTATTAACAATTAAAGTTGGCATAGTATTCCCTGAAATGGTCTTACCAACCCTTGGTCTTACAATATTAGCAGAGACCCACAGGAAATGCCCTGAGGAACACCTGCTGCTAACTGCCAGCCAGATGGTGACGTAAGAGCAGGTGGCTTGTTCGGGATATAAACTGGGACAATGGCAATGCTCGTCCAATAACGGAATGTTATACAATATGTGCTCTACACCTCAGACTGGATGGACTTCTCTCTCGAGGCGAACAGTGTTCGGGCAAAAAAATATTAGATGGGTTGTTGGAGTACAGTGGCGGGTCACGGAACATTTCGATTGGGACAGATGACCTCTCTGTTCCGTCCCTTAAAATAACAATAATTAATACTGTAATAACATTTCGGTTGAATTGTCTTGGTATTTTTAATTAGTAAAGAGGAATGAATTTGTATGCCGAAAAACCCGCCAGTTAAGTTATTCCAAATCATTGAAATGCAACTATTCCCAAATCAAATTTTATGCAATAAATATTCAGTCATTTACGATTTACACTCATATTTCCATAATAATATCATAATTGAACATCCCTGAATAGAAACACAAACGTAAGCAATTGGTGGGGCTCAAGTACAGTGTCTCCTTAATTGAAGCCAATCATTATAGAGCTTTGTGAGTTACCATCCCTGCCTAAACCAAGGTCAGCCAACTCCTTATAGATCTTTGTGAGTTACCATCCCTGCCTAAACCAAGGTCAGCCAACTCCTTATAGATCATTGTGAGTTACCATCCCTGCCTAAACCAAGGTCAGCCAACTCCTTACAGATCTTTGTACGTTACCATCCCTGCCTAAACCAAGGTCAGCTAACGCTTTATAGGGCTTTGTGAGTTTCCATCCCTGCCTGAACCAAGGTCAGCCAACGCTTTATAGGGCTTTGTGAGTTACCGTCCCTGCCTGAACCAAGGTCAGCCAACTCCTTACAGATCTTTGTACGTTACCATCCCTGCCTAGACCAAGGTCAGCCAACGCTTTATAGGGCTTTGTGAGTTTCCATCCCTGCCTGAACCAAGGTCAGCCAACGCTTTATAGGGCTTTGTGAGTTACCATCCCTGCCTAAACCAAGGTCAGCCAACGCTTTATACGGTTTTGTGAGTTACCATCCCTGCCTGAATCAAGGTAAGCTGGAAGCCACCGACCTAGTTTCCCAGACAGATTGTGAGTATTAACGGTAGAGCGATGAGAGGTAACGGCACCTTACGAGAGGATGAGTGCATTATAGTGTTTGTGCCATACAGTTAGATAAACCGGCCTGGATCAGTAATCTACCATTGGACATGGCCAGCTATAGGCCAGCTATGTTATAGACAGAAGCACTGCTGCAGTATGGATGAGCACCAAAAAAGGGCGAGGAGAAAGGAAAGGGAAAGCAAAGAAAGAAAATAAGAGAGCGTGGAGAATGATGCTACTCATGTTAGTGTCCCACTGACTCAAGGGAAACCTGACGCATTGCTCTCTCGCTAACATTACCGAAATAGGCACATGCACAATTCTGAGACTGGTGCTTGGAGCTGCCATCTCGTGGCGAAGAGACTAGCATCTTTTGGCTGCCACTTCTCTGAGGCGTGAGTTCGATTCACAACCCTGCCAAAAAAGTTATGATGACGATAATTGTTGTATTAAGGGGAACAACATCTAGGTTATCGGCCCCTAATGGTCTGGGTGATAGCGAAAATGACAATGAAATGGAAACCATAACGAAAACCAAGCTGGACTAAACATACTTACAAAATGTAGAGTGGAAATACAGTAGAACGTCGTTTATCCGGACGTCAAACAACCGGAACGTCAATTATCCGGACGAGCAAAATAAAACAATGAGGGAGCAGCGCGCGCTCACTACAGTAGTGAGTTGGTTCTCGTTTTGAGTTGTTGTCTCTGTTGTCTCCTTCCTTTTGTTTACTCTGTAATGTTTCAATGTGTTACAGTATGTGAGTGTGTGTACTGTACTGTATTACGTTGTGAAAATGGATTCTACGAATGACAAAAAAGAAAGACAAAATCGCAATGTTTTATCAATTGAGAAGAAGGTAAAGATCATTAATAAACTGGATAAAGGTGAGAGTGTGCAGTGTCTAATGAAAACTTAGTGTTGGAAAATCCACAACTTATGATTTGAAGAAAGGAAAGGTGAAATTCTGAATTATGCATCGAAGTTAGGTAGGGAAGAAGGGTCTAAAAAGAGTAGAACCATGAGATCAGCTACGGATAAAAATTGGAAGAAGCGGCGTACGTATGGTTTATTCAGACAAGAAGTAAGGGAGATCCCATTTCTGGACCTTTTGTTATGTGAGAAAGCGTTCCAGCTAAATGAGAAGCTTGGTGGTTATTACCATAATGTACTGTGCATGTTTTTTCCTATGGAATAAACACATGTTTCAGCAATTCTTCTAGGTTTGTGCCGTGTCCCGTGTGGGGTTTCGCCTAGGACACCAAGCTAGGCTCATCGGCGGGCTCTTGGTGTCCCCGCCCGGACCCCCACAGGAGTGACGAACTGCGCGCCACCTCCCTTTATATAAGGTGCAACTGCACCACTTGACTACGAGAACTAAAAGTTCAAGCAGCCTTAACCTCCCTATGAAGGCTTCCAAAAAGATGGTGTATTGGCTTTCACGGCCGGTGAATTAAAACTCAGCAATTCTCCTAGGTTTGTGCCGTGTCCCGTGTGGGGTTTCGCCTAGGACACCAAGCTAGGCTCATCGGCGGGCTCTTGGTGTCCCCGCCCGGACCCCCACAGGAGTGACGAACTGCGCGCCACCTCCCTTTATATAAGGTGCAACTGCACCACTTGACTACGAGAACTAAAAGTTCAAGCAGCCTTAACCTCCCTATGAAGGCTTCCAAAAAGATGGTGTATTGGCTTTCACGGCCGGTGAATTAAAACTCAGCAATTCTTCTAGGTTTGTGCCGTGTCCCGTGTGGGGTTTCGCCTAGGACACCAAGCTAGGCTCATCGGCGGGCTCTTGGTGTCCCCGCCCGGACCCCCACAGGAGTGACGAACTGCGCGCCACCTCCCTTTATATAAGGTGCAACTGCACCACTTGACTACGAGAACTAAAAGTTCAAGCAGCCTTAACCTCCCTATGAAGGCTTCCAAAAAGATGGTGTATTGGCTTTCACGGCCGGTGAATTAAAACTCAGCAATTCTTCTAGGTTTGTGCCGTGTCCCGTGTGGGGTTTCGCCTAGGACACCAAGCTAGGCTCATCGGCGGGCTCTTGGTGTCCCCGCCCGGACCCCCACAGGAGTGACGAACTGCGCGCCACCTCCCTTTATATAAGGTGCAACTGCACCACTTGACTACGAGAACTAAAAGTTCAAGCAGCCTTAACCTCCCTATGAAGGCTTCCAAAAAGATGGTGTATTGGCTTTCACGGCCGGTGAATTAAAACTCAGCAATTCTCCTAGGTTTGTGCCGTGTCCCGTGTGGGGTTTCGCCTAGGACACCAAGCTAGGCTCATCGGCGGGCTCTTGGTGTCCCCGCCCGGACCCCCACAGGAGTGACGAACTGCGCGCCACCTCCCTTTATATAAGGTGCAACTGCACCACTTGACTACGAGAACTAAAAGTTCAAGCAGCCTTAACCTCCCTATGAAGGCTTCCAAAAAGATGGTGTATTGGCTTTCACGGCCGGTGAATTAAAACTCAGCAATTCTTCTAGGTTTGTGCCGTGTCCCGTGTGGGGTTTCGCCTAGGACACCAAGCTAGGCTCATCGGCGGGCTCTTGGTGTCCCCGCCCGGACCCCCACAGGAGTGACGAACTGCGCGCCACCTCCCTTTATATAAGGTGCAACTGCACCACTTGACTACGAGAACTAAAAGTTCAAGCAGCCTTAACCTCCCTATGAAGGCTTCCAAAAAGATGGTGTATTGGCTTTCACGGCCGGTGAATTAAAACTCAGCAATTCTTCTAGGTTTGTGCCGTGTCCCGTGTGGGGTTTCGCCTAGGACACCAAGCTAGGCTCATCGGCGGGCTCTTGGTGTCCCCGCCCGGACCCCCACAGGAGTGACGAACTGCGCGCCACCTCCCTTTATATAAGGTGCAACTGCACCACTTGACTACGAGAACTAAAAGTTCAAGCAGCCTTAACCTCCCTATGAAGGCTTCCAAAAAGATGGTGTATTGGCTTTCACGGCCGGTGAATTAAAACTCAGCAATTCTTCTAGGTTTGTGCCGTGTCCCGTGTGGGGTTTCGCCTAGGACACCAAGCTAGGCTCATCGGCGGGCTCTTGGTGTCCCCGCCCGGACCCCCACAGGAGTGACGAACTGCGCGCCACCTCCCTTTATATAAGGTGCAACTGCACCACTTGACTACGAGAACTAAAAGTTCAAGCAGCCTTAACCTCCCTATGAAGGCTTCCAAAAAGATGGTGTATTGGCTTTCACGGCCGGTGAATTAAAACTCAGCAATTCTTCTAGGTTTGTGCCGTGTCCCGTGTGGGGTTTCGCCTAGGACACCAAGCTAGGCTCATCGGCGGGCTCTTGGTGTCCCCGCCCGGACCCCCACAGGAGTGACGAACTGCGCGCCACCTCCCTTTATATAAGGTGCAACTGCACCACTTGACTACGAGAACTAAAAGTTCAAGCAGCCTTAACCTCCCTATGAAGGCTTCCAAAAAGATGGTGTATTGGCTTTCACGGCCGGTGAATTAAAACTCAGCAATTCTTCTAGGTTTGTGCCGTGTCCCGTGTGGGGTTTCGCCTAGGACACCAAGCTAGGCTCATCGGCGGGCTCTTGGTGTCCCCGCCCGGACCCCCACAGGAGTGACGAACTGCGCGCCACCTCCCTTTATATAAGGTGCAACTGCACCACTTGACTACGAGAACTAAAAGTTCAAGCAGCCTTAACCTCCCTATGAAGGCTTCCAAAAAGATGGTGTATTGGCTTTCACGGCCGGTGAATTAAAACTCAGCAATTCTTCTAGGTTTGTGCCGTGTCCAGTGTGGGGTTTCGCCTAGGACACCAAGCTAGGCTCATCGGCGGGCTCTTGGTGTTGCACCTTATATAAAGGGAGGTGGCGCGCAGTTCGTCACTCCTGTGGGGGTCCGGGCGGGGACACCAAGAGCCCGCCGATGAGCCTAGCTTGGTGTCCTAGGCGAAACCCCACACGGGACACGGCACAAACCTAGAAGAATTGCTGAGTTTTAATTCACCGGCCGTGAAAGCCAATACACCATCTTTTTGGAAGCCTTCATAGGGAGGTTAAGGCTGCTTGAACTTTTAGTTCTCGTAGTCAAGTGGTGCAGTTGCACCTTATATAAAGGGAGGTGGCGCGCAGTTCGTCACTCCTGTGGGGGTCCGGGCGGGGACACCAAGAGCCCGCCGATGAGCCTAGCTTGGTGTCCTAGGCGAAACCCCACACGGGACACGGCACAAACCTAGAAGAATTGCTGAGTTTTAATTCACCGGCCGTGAAAGCCAATACACCATCTTTTTGGAAGCCTTCATAGGGAGGTTAAGGCTGCTTGAACTTTTAGTTCTCGTAGTCAAGTGGTGCAGTTGCACCTTATATAAAGGGAGGTGGCGCGCAGTTCGTCACTCCTGTGGGGGTCCGGGCGGGGACACCAAGAGCCCGCCGATGAGCCTAGCTTGGTGTCCTAGGCGAAACCCCACACGGGACACGGCACAAACCTAGAAGAATTGCTGAGTTTTAATTCACCGGCCGTGAAAGCCAATACACCATCTTTTTGGAAGCCTTCATAGGGAGGTTAAGGCTGCTTGAACTTTTAGTTCTCGTAGTCAAGTGGTGCAGTTGCACCTTATATAAAGGGAGGTGGCGCGCAGTTCGTCACTCCTGTGGGGGTCCGGGCGGGGACACCAAGAGCCCGCCGATGAGCCTAGCTTGGTGTCCTAGGCGAAACCCCACACGGGACACGGCACAAACCTAGAAGAATTGCTGAGTTTTAATTCACCGGCCGTGAAAGCCAATACACCATCTTTTTGGAAGCCTTCATAGGGAGGTTAAGGCTGCTTGAACTTTTAGTTCTCGTAGTCAAGTGGTGCAGTTGCACCTTATATAAAGGGAGGTGGCGCGCAGTTCGTCACTCCTGTGGGGGTCCGGGCGGGGACACCAAGAGCCCGCCGATGAGCCTAGCTTGGTGTCCTAGGCGAAACCCCACACGGGACACGGCACAAACCTAGAAGAATTGCTGAGTTTTAATTCACCGGCCGTGAAAGCCAATACACCATCTTTTTGGAAGCCTTCATAGGGAGGTTAAGGCTGCTTGAACTTTTAGTTCTCGTAGTCAAGTGGTGCAGTTGCACCTTATATAAAGGGAGGTGGCGCGCAGTTCGTCACTCCTGTGGGGGTCCGGGCGGGGACACCAAGAGCCCGCCGATGAGCCTAGCTTGGTGTCCTAGGCGAAACCCCACACGGGACACGGCACAAACCTAGAAGAATTGCTGAGTTTTAATTCACCGGCCGTGAAAGCCAATACACCATCTTTTTGGAAGCCTTCATAGGGAGGTTAAGGCTGCTTGAACTTTTAGTTCTCGTAGTCAAGTGGTGCAGTTGCACCTTATATAAAGGGAGGTGGCGCGCAGTTCGTCACTCCTGTGGGGGTCCGGGCGGGGACACCAAGAGCCCGCCGATGAGCCTAGCTTGGTGTCCTAGGCGAAACCCCACACGGGACACGGCACAAACCTAGAAGAATTGCTGAGTTTTAATTCACCGGCCGTGAAAGCCAATACACCATCTTTTTGGAAGCCTTCATAGGGAGGTTAAGGCTGCTTGAACTTTTAGTTCTCGTAGTCAAGTGGTGCAGTTGCACCTTATATAAAGGGAGGTGGCGCGCAGTTCGTCACTCCTGTGGGGGTCCGGGCGGGGACACCAAGAGCCCGCCGATGAGCCTAGCTTGGTGTCCTAGGCGAAACCCCACACGGGACACGGCACAAACCTAGAAGAATTGCTGAGTTTTACATGTTTCATTATCCGGAAAAATCGTTATCCGGAGCACTTTTGGTCCCAATTAGTCCGGATAAACGACGCTCTACTGCTTGCAAAAGGTACCGGTAATTTACAACAAAAATACTCACAGAAGGAATTTAGATTGAAAAAAATACGTACAAAATGTAGTTTAGGTCCAAAATACTCAAAAAAATGCAATTGAAATTGAAAATACTTACAAAATGCAACTGAAATTGTATATACTTGCAAAATGCAATTGAGAGCGGAGGAGTAAACATCTATTACTACATCATCTCCGGGTGCGTTAGCCGTGGTCGTTACGGTGTGGCTGCGGGCAGTCGCTCACATCCGGGAGGCGAGGAGGTTCAAATCCCCCCACCGGCAACCTTGAAGATGGTTTTCTGTGGTTTCCCATCTTCCTTCCAGGCAAATGCCGGGGTTGGTCCCTAACTATAGGCCTCAGCCGTTACCTTCCAATTCCTAGTCCTTACATTGACACTTTCCTCCCCGGACAACACTCCACACGCGACGGTACTTGTAGCTCACCCAATGGGTGTCCGTATAGAAGCAGCTACAAAACTCTGGCGAGCCGAACATGTCCTCGGACACTCCCGGCACTAAAAGACATACGCAAAATAATAACTACATCATCTCCAGATATTTTCCCGACTATTAATTCAGGTACTGTAATTTGGTTAATTTGAGTAGTTTAAGAATTTTGGAGCGAAAAGTAGCTCTTCTGAACTCTTACCCACAATTCTGTCAAACCTCCTACCCTCCGAAATATTCCTAAATAGCTAATTGAGCTGTAGGACTTTCTGTTTTAATGAACTCATTTGTAACCTACTAGCCTACTGACTAAAATTTGAACTTGGGTCCCTGGTTTCTTCAGTGGAGATTCCTGTACAGCAATAGAAGCGTACTTCTTTCTCTTTGCCATAATGTTTAGCTTTCCGTTCCTTAGATAAGGTTCATTTAGGTTTCCCCATATTGTTTATTTCCTTGGAGACAACCTATGGATTGTTACACAACACTCTTTTTCGACAATTAGAGAAGCAGAAGAAGAAGAAAATCACGTCAGTTTCGGTGGGGTAGTTGGTAGCATGCTGAGCTTCTATGCCCAAGATCGCGAGTTCAAACCCGGCCGAAGTCGTCGGATTTTTAAGAGCGTTAAAAATCTCTCAGTATGCCTTCCTTCGGAGGGGAAGTAAAGCCGGCGGGCCCATGTCATAGATTTATTGCATGTAAAATAACCTTCCACTAACTACACTTGTGTGAAGTCAAAATTTGTAAGTTATGTTAGATTAAAGCTCTTAAGTTCCAATGTTTGTCACCGGGCACTGGTTGCGATGGCATCTAGTAGTATAGAAGTTAACAGCTAGGTGTCGTGGACAGTAGCATTTGGTAGCGAAAGTAGGAACAACTTGAAATTATCGTCTGCAGTCCTTTCGCTATCGTTTTACCCTCCAGGGTTGGCTTTTCCCACGGACTAAGCGAGGGATCCCACCTCTACCGCCACTGAGGGCAGTGTCCTGGAGCTTGAGACTCTGAGTCGGGGATACAACTGGGGTGTGTGACCAGCACTACGCCCAGGCGGCCTCACCTGCAAACCGAACAGGGGGCCTGATGGAGGGATGGGAAGAGTGGCACGGTTAGGCAAGGAAGTGGGGAGGAGGCGGCCGTGGACTTACAGTAGGAACCATCCCGGCATTTGCCCGAAGACGAAGTGGGAAACCACGGAAAACCACTTCGAGGATGGCTGAGGTGGGAATCGAACCCCCTCTACTCATTTGGGCCACCCGAGGCTGAGTAGACCCCGTTCCAGTCCTCATACCACTTTTCAAATTTCGTGGCTGAGTCGGGAATCGAACCCAGGACCTCCGGGGCGGCAGCTAACCATGCTGACCGCTACGCTACGAAGGCGACCTGCAGTCCTTTCTTGAATTAAATACAGATAACACACACTAATACAGTCATCACAATTAACACCGGTTATCAGACAGATTCTACACACAGCCCCTAAACTAGGGAACCAACCAACCAGAAAAAAACAGGCTTCCAGACTTCGACCGGGTATGAACCCGCGAGCATAGAAGTGAATGAGTGAAAACCAATTTCCAGGTATTATAATTACATATTACACACGAGACCTTCAAGCAATTGCGTGTACAGAACGTCGCGTCGCGTAAACTGGATCTGGATGTCCGAAATAGCGACCAGTCCAATTAGCCTCTTCTCCACGTGCCTAATTCATCAGCGTACTTACGTAGCTGCAAGGCAGAGGGATCGCTCCAATTCATAGCTACCGGTACTACTGTGCTTGGCAGTGCCCTCAATGTAGTGTTGCCAAACATTAAGGTCGAAACTATCGTATTTGTACTTAAATATTACCGTAAACGTTTTGATATAATGAAATTGGCAGGTGAAAAGCTAAGGCAAGTAGGAGACTTTTGCTATTTAGGAAGCAAAATAACCAGGGATGGACGAAGCAAAGAGGATATAAAATGTAGGTTGGCTCAGGCATGGAATGCATTTCTACAGAAAAGGAATCTGTTGGCATCGAATATAGCTTTAGGTATTAGGAAGTGGCACTTTTAGAAGTGAAACTTGGACTATTGGTGCAGCAGAAAAGAGGAGAATTGAAGCATTTGAAATGTGGTGTTACAGGAGAATGATGATAAGATGGGTAGATAGGGTTACGAATGAAGAGGTATTGAGACGAGTAGGAGAGGTGAGATGTTTCTGGCGACTGCTAATGAAGAGAAGTGATAGGTTGGTGGGACACTTACTAAACACCCAGGAATAACTTAGTTATGGAAGGAAGGGTCGAGGACAAGAACTGTTAGAATATGTTAGACAGATTGCCTAGAATGTAGGGTGTGGTAGCTATATAGAGATGAAACGATTAGCTCAGGACAGGGAGGCATAGAGAACTGCATCAAACCAGTCAGAAGACTGAAGACTCAAACAACAACAACAACAACAACAACAACAACAACAATAATTTTATTGGTTTTACGTCCTAACTACTATGGGTTTTTGAGACGCCGGGGTGCCAGAATTTTGCCCCGAAGGGGATCATTAACGTGCCAGTATATCTACTGACTCGGCTCCCTCATACTTAACCACCCTCAAATGCCACCTGCCTGCACCGGGATTCGATCCCGCTATCCTGGGATCAGCAGGCGAGAACATTACCGCTGAGCCAGGCAGCCAATCATAAATGTTTTGAATCACTATCTTTATAGAACGAGGCAACACTGAAAAATGGATTCTGATTGGCTACTTCAATTACTAATATCTTCCATGGGGGATTAAATAGTACACTTGTAATAATAATAATAATGATAATAATAATAATAATAATAATAATAATAATAATAATAATTCTGAAAAGTACGCTATCTCAACACAAGTCAATAAATTCAAAACAGCCTTCCGCCTCACACACCAATTGTACAATTAAAAGTCCATCTCTAGGAATGCAAAGTTAAGACACTATCAAACTGTGATTAGACCGGAAGCACTGTATGCAGCGGAATGCCTAACGAACTTGAAGTTATGGAAAGAAAGATCATTAGGAAAATTCTTGGTCCTAAGTTCAAAGATGGAGATTACAGAAATATACTCCCACACTGAAAAGATCTCAAGTGTAATCCGGCAACTGAGAATAACATTCCATGCCCACCTCCTCAGAATGCCAGTCGGTTGATTCTCCTACCGTCTATTATCATACTTCCGAGGTTTAAAGGTGATGCCTCTTTGGCGGGTGGAAGTGGATAAGGACTAAGTTTGAAATTTATGAATCAGATATCTTGCTCAGAGGGGAGCCTCCGTGGCTTAGGCGGCAGCACGCCGGCCTCTCACCGCTGGGTCCGTGGTTCAAATCCCGGCCACTCCATGTGAGACTTGTGCTGGACAAAACGGAGGCAGACAGGTTTTTCTCCGTGTACTCCGGTTTTCCCTGTCACAAATTTCATTCCAGCAACACTCTCCACTGTCAATTCATTTCATCTGTCATTCATTTAATCATTGCCCCAGGGGAGTGCGACAGGCTTCGGCAGCCGGCACAGTTCATCTCCTCGCCGCTAGATGGGGGCGGTTGACTGGAAGCAGACTGTGGATTTTCATTTTCATATCTTGCTCAGAATCCCATTGAAACAAAAACTCCGCCAGGTTTATCAAGAGGAAGTAAAACCCAGCAAGAGATATGTTCACTCGGACGAATGGAAGAAATCCCATCCTGAAAGGATGAAGGCGTGGTGGGCTAACAAGAAGAAAAACAGTTGAGATCTCGCGGTCCTTAGTGGCCACAATGATAAAAGTAAGTAATAATAATAATAGGTTACCAAAACAAAAACAGTACAGACCAAAGTGGTCCGAAGAACGTCAACGGAGAGAATAAAAGCCTATTGGAACAACAACAACAACAACAACAACAACAACAACCAAAAATAAAAAGTTGATTGAGTTATTTGCTTAACGTCTTCCATTTATTGGGAGAATTAGCTAAAAATAAATAATAAATAATAATATGCTAATAAGAATAATATAGAGATCGAATTTAATGTTTTGAATAAATAATTGAATATGATGGACACTGTGATCATATTCGCTGAATCAAATGTGTTCTACATGAAGTGTGATATTAAATCCAATGGAACCAATGCTTCTGAATTACCAAATAATCCTTCTCTAAGAGTTCACTAGGCATGCCTAGAAGTGGTCAGCATTGTATGTAGGCTACCCTGTTTAATATTTCTTGTATTTCTTTAAGAAAACTTGATTGATTTCATTTTTCCCTTGCGTAGAGACTCTTAGCGAGACTATAAGGACATTTTCATGTCCTGTAGGTGCATTACTAAATTTGGGTTGGCAGCTCTAACTCAAGAGAGGGACATACATACATTTCAGCGTCTTGTTTAGTCTGCAAGCCTCTGTTGGCGAACAAGTCACCTCCATGATCTCCTATTAGCAGTTAGGACTGTGGCCTCGTCTACTTCTACACCTTTCACTTTGAAATCGTTCGACACTGAATCTAACCATCTCTTCCTAAGGCTATCTCTGCTTCTCTTACCCTCTACAGCCGAACTCATTGGTAACCTCATAGGTAATCTCTCCTCCACCATTCTCTTCAGATGACCCCACCATCTGAGTCGGCTCATACCAACAGCTTCATCTAGTGTGTTCATTTCTAACTTGGCCTTTATCTCTTCATTACGAGCACCTTCCTGCCATTGTTCCAATCTATTTGTCCCAGCAATCATTCGTGCTACCCTCATATCAGTTACCTCTAGCTTATGTATCAGATACCCAGCTCTCACTTCCATACAGCAAGGTCGGTCTAGATACTGAGGTTCGTCGCTACACTAACTTATTTCTTAGACGGCTTCGGTGGTGTAGTCGGTAGCATGCTGAGTTTCTATGCCCAAGATCGCGGGTTCAAATCCGGCCGAAGTCATCAGATTTTTAACAGCGTTAAAAATCCCTCAGTATGCCCGGCGGTCCCATGTCATAGCTTTATGGCTTGTTAAAGAACCTTCCACTGATTACACCTGTGTGATGCTAAATTGTATAGGTTAAGAATGCAAACAACGCTCTTAGGTACCTGCGTTCTTTGCCAAGAGCCGACTGCGGTGACGTCTGGTAGCTAAGTTCTGAACTAGTAGTCGTTGACGGTGGCGTTTGGCGGCAAAAGTAGGAACTACTTGAAAATTGATCGTCTGCAGTCCTTACTGGAATTAAAACAGATTCACACACTAATACAGCCATCACAATTAACACCGGTTATCAGACAGATTCTACACACACCCAAAGTACACGGGGCTACTGACCGCGTTGTCGCAGCCCCTAAACTGAGGAACCAACCAGCCTAACTTACTTCTTGCAGAATACTGTGGATCGCAACTGAGAACTCATTGCATTGGCTTTTATGCATTTCGACTCATTTCTTATCCCATACTGTGACCATCCTGACAGAAGCTAGCCACGGTGGGTGAGTGGTCAACGTGTCGGTTTACTAACCCAAGCTTCCAGGTTCGCTCCTGGCCGTGGTAAGTGATTTTTGAAAGGCGGCAATTATTACGACACCATGCCATACGATGTTGGCATGTCAAAGAACCCATTTGAATTCAGTAGGCCGTGTTCATAATGGCATTAATCTCGGGAGTTTCCGCCAACACAAAGTTCCTCATTTCTCTACTAGAAAGCGCTATTGTGTTCAAGGAGCTTAGATATCTAACCTCCTTGACTTTCATAGTGCTTCAAGGAACAATGAAATTCGACATGCAAGCTACCCTTTGGGTGACAAATAGCAAAGCTTGCACCCGGCACCCGAGGCCATACGATATTATTATTATTATTATTACTATTATTATTATTATTATTATTATTATTATCCTGACAGAATGAAAACCTTTAATAAGAGAGGGAAGAAGGTAGAAATGAAATAAAGTGGTTAACTGAAATGCAAGAAACGTAACATAACTTAATGCAGGCCTATATTGTAATACCTTTGATATCGTAGTCTGAACAAGTATTGGAAAAGGATTATCGCATATAGCATTGAAGTTATAATTATTATCGTAGATCACCGTTTGATTGGCTAGGTCTACTCTAAGCAGTGTGTTCGCTTCATGGTAAAGTAATCCGAATTGACATGAAACGTCTCCATGTTTCAAAATCCTATGAATTGTAGTTTCGAAGGGATAGTCCTTTAAAATTGTGTTGAAAGTGAGTTGTCAAGACTTGGAACTTAGGACGTGCTCGCCCAAGCAATAGCTCTCTACATGTATTGGCGTGTGCCAGTTATTAGCTGCCAGAACAGCAGAGCAAACGTAATACAAGATTTTCGCACAAAGAAAGAGTAGAAATTAAACAACGCCTGTTGGAATACGTCAATATAAAACAGTCATAGTAGGCTGTTATTAATAGGGCTCGGATTTTTAGGTGCAAAAAAATTGGGAAAATATTTAATTTTTATGTACAAAAAAAAAGCTGAAATATATGACAAAAAAATGAAAAATATTTAATTATAATTTAGTTTATTAAATGTGAATATACACAATCTGCAGTACTCACGAATGCAATTTATGCTATGTCTCACTGATTGCTGAAGAATTACTGTACAATACACAACGAGATACATTTTAAGTTGTCCATCACAAATGGCCGACGATTATCATGAAACACTTCTTCTGAAGGCGCAAAACTGCGGTTATATGTTTCCAGCCCTTGAGATGCCTGTTCAGCCTTGATTGCTTTACCACATGGTTGGCAGAACAGAACGCCCCCCTCAGAAGTAAAATTATTCTTAAATTCTGCAACATACTGCTGCAGACGATAACTTGTAGTTGCTTTAATTTTGGCATCGTAACTGCCTTACACTTCACAGTGCCAGAAATGAACTGCATGTGAGTGACACTGGTTCCAGGTAGCTAGAGGGGAAGGTCTAGCACGTGGTACAATATGGCTATGGACAAGGAAATACCCGGCTTCCACAGTGAGTGGGATGGGGTGACAAGATAAGAAAAACACAGCTGCAAGCTGACATACGCTCTGCATGGTGATTAAATAGCTCACAGGTTCTTCTCCGTTGAAGTAACACAAAACAAAATGCAATAAACTGAAAGATCTAGCATAGCCTACTGATTTTAAAAATGTAATACAATGTCTTTTTATGTGGTAATAAGTGAAAAGCAGGAATTTATGTATTTATAGACAAAATGTTTAAAATATGTATTTAAATTAAAATGTATATTTATTTACCTAAACATTCGAGTCCAAGTAATTAATCTGTAGTGTCCTTCTAATTTGAAAATAATCCAAGTTTGTTCCAGAATGATCAGGATGAGTAAACTGTGTTGTTGCGATATAATTTGAGGACACGAGTACCTAAATAACCAGACAGTAATTACGGAGTTTCTCTTTGGCTAACTGTGGTCAGCTGCAACTAGTAGCAGAAGTGGGAATCAAGGTCAAGCGTGCGCTGATAAAAACAAACGTAGCCTCATCAGTCACTTAATGCGAATGTAATCGAGCCGCGTGACGTCATAGCGGCAACTGCTCTGGGTAGTCATCCCTTCCTTATGGGGTTATCATTAGAGATAAAAGCTTGTCACGGTGGGTGAGTGGTCAACGTGTCGGTCTACCAACCCCAAGATTGCAGGTTCGCTCCTGGTCGTGGTAAGTGATTTTTGAAAGGCGGAAAAAATACGATACGCATGTCATACGATGTTGGCATGTCAAAGAACCCATTTGAATTCACTAGGCCGAGTTCATAATGGCAAAATTAATCTCGGGAGTTTCCTCCAACACAAAGTTCCTCATTTCTCTACTAGAAAGCGCTATAGTGTTCAAGGAACTTAGATATCTAACATCTAACCTTCTTGACTTTCATAGTGCTTCAAGGGACCACGAAATTCGACATGCAAGCTACCCTCTGGGTGTCAAATAACAAAGCTTGCACCCGGCACCCGAGGCCATTCGATATTATTATTATTATTATTATTATTATTATTAGAGATGAAGCTTCCGTGGCTTAGGCGGCATCACGCCGGCCTCTCATCACTGGGTCCGTGGTTCAAATCCCGATCACTCCATGTGACATCTGTGCTGGACAAAACGGAGGCAGATTGGTTTTTCTCCGGGTACTCCGGTTTTCCCTGTCAAAATTTCATTCCAGCAACACTCTCCACTATCATTTCATTTCATCTGTCATTCATTTAATCATTGCCCCAGAGGAGTGCGTCAGGCCTCGGCAGCCGGCACAGTTCATATCCTCGCCGCTAGATGGGGGCTTCATTCATTCCATTCCTGACCCGGTCGGAGACTGGCAGCAGGCTGTGGATTTTCATTCATTATTAGAGATAAAGAAGCCCTGTGCGGATGCGGATATCCGCAAAATTTTTCTCCATGCGGGTATAGTTTGCATGGCAGTGCGGATAACGGATAATGTTTGGCGTAAATTTGCGGATAGTTTTTAGAATACAATCCGAACTTGTTGTATATCATAACCAGGACCCGGATGTTTATGACATATCATATTCTTTCTGTTATGTTTTCTTCATGACAAATGTAAGATGATGATTTAAGCTAATCTCAAATTATGCCATTAAGCATATTTAACACTCCGAACTGGAAAGGGATGCAATTCAGGCAGTAATAAAATTCATATTAAACTTAGCACATGTCATACATAGACTAAGGGAATGACTTTACCCTCAAATGTCTGAATATGTTGCGTTATGCTCTATTTAATTAAATATAATTTTGTTGTGTCCGTAGATTCGGATAACAAACGTGTGGATGTAGTTAAAGTCGTGCGGATGTGGGGCGGATGCGGATAATAGTGGTGCGGTTGTGGGGCGGATGCGGGTAACGTTATGTTTATCCACGCAGGTATAAACGAGCAATGTAACCTGTGAACATGCTGAATGCAATATTCAGCGAAACGTCAGGACACAAAATGTCATTGGAACACGGCCTATAAGCCCGCGAAACAGAGATTCCTATATCAGAGCGAAGTTAGTTTTCTGGGAATATCACAGACACTGTTAATTTAAGGGCCTTTAAATGTGGTTTTCGGAGAACCTTTATAGTCGGGTGAAAAAGACCTTTCGTACCACACTCACACGTGAAAATTGCGTGAACAAATTCTAGAGTGCCCCTTGACCCCCTTAAGTGCATTATACTGTATGTATTGATGAATTTTACAGCTTAATTTGGTTCAGTGATAACCTTATAACCGTCTGGAAACTTTCACAGTAATGAATAATTGGAATTGCATTCCGTCTTACAGAAATAGATGGACCTGTGAGATTCTGTTACCATGGTTACCGTGTTGCATTCTTTCATTATTTGATTGTAAATGTACATGTTTTAAGGTATTTATTTAATTGTGAGTGCGTTTCGCTTACGCATTGGATTATGCTGAACCTGTAGGTACCCCATATGTGTAGGTTGGTGTTAATGGGACCTTATTTTCGGTACAAAACTGGAATGGGACCTTAGCAGAATAATATAGGGAGGTATATTAAAGAATACGCTCTCCTAAAGGGGAACAATCGATTATATAAATAATAACAATCAACTGAGAGTCATATCCACAAGAAACGTAATTTTTGCTCTCTCACCAGTATACTAATATGGCATACCTACAAGCCTTTCAAACTGAACAAGTAGTTCCGTGAAGAACTATAAAGCCTATTTTCATATATCCTGCTCATGTTAACTGCCTCTATCAACATACAACATTTCAGTTTAATTGCTGTAACAGATTCGTAGATATTGAGAACCGTCTAAATATTTCAGATTGTCGCCAGGTTGGATTTTTATTTTTGTACTATTACATTAATATTATTGTGTACGTGTGGTATTCAAACTTCAATCGCATGATTAGAACACAAGAAGTAAAAACGAGATTTTAAAATTACGCACAGCAGCCATCTTGTTATTATGCAAACAATTGAAATAACTTAGATGCCAGTGGATCAACATTTGTATAAGCATTTAACGTGCAACGTTTCACGGCACTCGGATAGTTAATTCGCGAGAAACGTCCATTTAAATATTTATACTTCGCGTCGCCGCCATGTTGGATTTGTGCTCACCAGGTTACTGAAGTCCTATAGGTGAACATATGTTCATAGTCTCTATGAACATTAAAACATTCAGTTTGATTGCTGTAAAAGATTCATAGATATTGAGAACCGTCTAAATATTTCGGAAGCTCGCCATTTAGGATTGTCATATGTATAGGCCATAATGTTATGTACCATTCAAGGACAATTATTGCCTAGGTTCATTATTCAAACTTTCACTTCGATCGCATGATTACGACACAAGAAATAAAAACTTAATTTTAAAATTTCGCACAACCGCCATCTTGAGGTTATGTAAACAATTGAATTAAATTAGATGGCAGTGCATTACAATCAGCAAAATCATTTACTGTACCACATTTCACTGCGCTCAGAGAGTTAAATCACGAGAAAAGTCTATTATAATATTTCAAATTCGCTTGGTCGCCATGTTCGTTTTGTATTTTACAGGTTTATGAAATATACATAGGTAAACTTGTATCAGTGCCCTTTGCAGGGTGATATCTGTAATAGTTTCGGAGATATAGAATGTCAGTGAAATATTTCGCACTGCCGCCATTTTGAGGTTATGTAAACAATTGAATTAAATTAGACTCCAGTGCATTACAATGTAGGCCTATATAAACATTTGCTGTACCAAGTTCCATTACGTTTGGATAGTTAAATCGCGAGAAAATTCTATTTAAAAGTCTCAACTTCGCTTGACCGCCATGTTGGTTTTGTAGTCACCAGGTTTTTGAAAGTCTCATAGGTGAACTTCTAGTAGTGCCCTTTATCACCGTACACAATTTCAGGGCGATATCGGTAATAGTTTCGGAGATATTGAATGCTAGTGGAATATTTCGCACAGCCGCCATGTTGGATTGCTGAGACGTAACAAAATTTGAAGGACACGGTCGAGGTCGCCGGGAATAGTGCTATGAACTTACCGAGTTTCATTGAAATCGCTCCAGCCGTTTAGATTTTATTAGGGGGGGGGGGACACACACACACCTCTCACACACACACACACGCACACACACACACACACACACACGGACAAAAGGTGATCGCATAGGCCTATTTTTTCAAAATTGAAAATAGGCTAAAAATCGGGAGATTTTGAAGACGATCTATGTCTAATCATATTTCTTCGCCATAGCTTGTTACAGAGGAACCGACAAAATCACTCAGATCGAAAAATCACAATAGCCTACCGGCATATTAATGCCAACATCTAAGTTATACACAAATAAATTCACGTGTTCCACAGATACGGCCTACAATTACCTCTCACCCAGAGACTATTATAAAAACTTCTAGAACACACGCTGAATTAACCATCGACTATTTCAAACACGGAGATATTCAAATCCAACTGAGCGGGACTCGTAGTTATGGAGAATTATCTATAAATTGTCGATACGAAGCGAAACTGCGGTATTAAAACTAATTTCAACACACGTAAAATCGGCCTGTGCCATGAATGAATGACGTTCTTCATCTCGCACTTTTAGTCCGAATTTACGCCCGAGATTTCTGAGAAATCGGATGATTTAATATGTTAAGTGGGAGGGTGGGAGATGGTGTAAAATCGGGAATGTTGGCAGGTATAATATGGTAATAAGAAACACCCCCACGAAGAAAGTTCTCTCCCCAGACATATTTAAACCTGCCATACCCTTCCTCGACTGAACATCTACCTCTCCCCAATATGAAATTATGGCTACCCCCAGCAATCTTAGCTAAGCTGTAGAGGAGTGAAAGAGAGGGAATTGAACTGAACTCGTTGTATGAGCCACTGTGGCTACAAAGACCCTTTATTCAGCTGTCTTCATTCAGAGAGAGAACAGTAAACACAGACCAGCTTGAGAACGGGACACTAACACACCCAGTATCGGAGAGCTACACTTTACGGTCGGTTAAGATTGAATTACCACGAGAAGAAAGTAGATGTGTGTGCGATAAACAGGAAAGTGCTGTGCATTAATTATCATTATCCGAGTAATATTGTTGAAAGGAGCCCTCAGGCTATTATCATCACACACGGTTATGAATGCCGCACATGATGTTGCAAAAAGTGTACCGGAGAATTAAAACGAAATTCCAGCTAACTGCTCAAGTAATTGCATAGCCTAACCATTGAAAAAACTGAAACTATACCTTATCTCTCCTTTTTTCCTTCCTTCCAGCCTTCGTAAAGCGAGCAGATTTTTTATCTCCTGAATTTCGACCTAAAAAAGAAATCCCGCGTCTGAATAAATATGCTCTATCTATTTTGCTGCAGTTTTCTACACAAATCGTTATCCGCAGCTGCCCCGCATCCGCACAACTGTTATCCGCATCCGCCCCGCTTCCACACAACTGTTATCCGCATCCGCCCTGCATCCGCACGACATTTTCCCGTAATCCCACGGTTGCTATCCGAATCTACTGGCATTACGATAATATTTTTAATTAGATAAAACATAAATTACTAAAGCAACATATTTAGACACTTGAGGAAAAAGTCGTTCCTTTAGGCTTTGTATGTCAAGTGCTATGTTTAAAATGAATGTTATACAGCACAGCCAGAATTGCAACCTTTTTCAGTTCGGAATGTTAATTAAGCTTAATGGCATAATTTGAATGAGATTAAATCATCATCTTGCATTTGTCATGAAAAGGAACCTAACGGGAAAATATGAAACCGGTATGTCATAAACATCTGGGTCCTAATAATGTTGTTAAACAAGTTCGGATTGTATTCTAAAGACTATCCACAAATTTTCTCCAAACTTTATTCGCAGCTTATTCGCATGGCGAACAATTTTGCGGATATCCGCACCCGCGCAGGGCTTTGACCAGAGGTAACATGATCTTTCATCGGTTCTATTGTTGAGTGAAGATGAAAAGGGCCCAGTTGTCAGGCATTGTGTTAAGTCCATTTCTGGACTGTCTACACCTGTATCTAATTGTATGTATTTTTCTTCTGGCGATTTCATGAATGGAAAAACGGAACACACGTCCCAAAATATTGTATCTTTTTAATCAAGGTTGTTAAATGTTGAAAACATAATACGCATATGTGTATTAAATAAGCATTACATAATCAAATACACACAATTAAAACTAGATATTGCTGAATATCATATAGGCCTATGATACCATCAACTTACAAAATAATGCTTTTCATTTGAACGACCCTTTGCAAGGATGTTTTATTTGTAAGTACCTTCTGATAAAATTAATCTGCAATTTTCGTCATAATTGTAATATGTGAACAGTTCTTGTTTTATCAAACGAATGGAGCTTCTGTTTCTACCATCTCTCCATTTGATATTAATGACAGAAAAACCTCTCTCCGTAAAAGCATTGGAGGGGAAAATGCTGAGTTTTAACTTCACAAGGACTGAGATATTCCTGCATTATGTTGCCCCTAATAAATCTACAACATGCACTCATCTATCTGACACAAACATAGACATTATTTTGTCTTTCAAACTTGCACCTGTATCATCAGAAAACAAGCTAGATATTACAATCAATTCTTAAGCGGGAGATTTGAAAATTGTTGCGAAATTGAATATATTATCAAATTAACACAAAACAAGATGTTCAGCAAAGAACATATAGCCTACTTTCTCCTAAATGTATGGGTATATTTATGACTTTTTGTCCTCATCCCTAACACAATCACCTCTACCACAATGTATTGTTTGTTTTCTTTTATATTGATAATTAGCCAGTAAGTGTCAAAATCAATATTGTATACTCTATGATGTTTGAATAACAAAACTACTAACTTATTGTAATGCATTCACGTCCGTTAATCTCTATATTAAGCCAGCCTGCTAAGTTAAGAATCTTCCGTTTTGGGTATCTTCCCCTTTAAAAATCCACGCCGATCACAGTAGGTTGGTGCTGCGACCTATCAGTGAATTAATCTTTATGTTGTACGCCTATGCATTGCCATCGTAATGTACTACGATGGCAGTAGCCTAAGGGTGTTGAATGAGTAGACAGTTTAAAGTAGCCAAGAGGGAGGCGATCCAGCTGGCAGTGTTTAAAGGCGATCGTGGCTAATAGTTGAACTACCAGTATTACAAAATTGCCATACTTCAGGAGGCCAGGTATTTACACAGCGGTAAGTTTGGAACAATATTACCCACATAACCCACAAGAGGACAGCACCGTACGGAGGCATTAAGAAGGCTGTGGTTAATGACAGCGTGTATCTAGTTCTTCTATTCTCCTTTTCCTAATGTCTTCTGTTTATTTGCGATGCTGGGGCTGTGATTTTATTAATAAACGAGTGTATACATTAGCCTCTCCTTTGAGCTAAATGACATCTTATTCAGTATCTTTGGAAAGAGCTCGTGCACATCATTTGTAAAAGAATTCAAGAAAAAAAAAGTTAACTGCAGCAGTACTCGATCCCCAGTCGACTGCGTGACAGACTAACACGCTAGCCCAGAGCTAATCCTATCCTTAACATCATGGTGTTCTAAACTGACATTAGATACAACCTGTTGGCAAATAATGACTTTAAATAAACGATTTCTTCACAGCAGTACATCTTCATTAAAGATAATTTCATACAAAGTTCATATTATTTTATCAGTAGGGTATATCACATACAACATACTAAAACTATTGAAATATAAGACAGGCACATGAGGACAGCTGCCATCTTGTCGTGTGACACAGACAGCTCAGCTCTTTTAAGCCACTCATACAGTATAATATTATAATATTAAATTATAATAAATAACGGATCACGACCTTCAGGATAGCTTAAACCACCCTAGGCTCGATAATCGGAATTGGTGGGTCTTAAGCCATTGATTAAAATGGTTGAATAATTCACACGGCCGCCATCCTGAAATGGCACGGCCGATGACCTTGAATGTTGGATGAAAGACGCGTCCTATATAAAGGTATGTTGTCACCAAATTTGGTAGAGATCGGATGATTAGTTTAGCCGTAATTTGATTTTACGTTTTGAACGTTTGAGTGGCCGCCATTCTGTTTTGGTAAAGATGGCGGCGATATAAAGTATGACACTGAGGTGCCCTTTGCTAATGCTACCTCTGTACCAAATTTCGTTCAATTCGGTTTCACCGTGTTCGAATTGATAGGGGGGGGGACAGACATTCAGAGTACACACACTCACACACACACACAGACTCACACACACACATACACACACACACAGACAGACACACTTTTTTTCGCCCTGTAGTGATCTCATAAGTCTACTTTCATTTTTTGCAAAAATCGAAAGTAGGCTAAAAACGGAATATTTGGCGTTCCGTTAATAGTACACTATGCAACGAGCCTATAATGGCTATAATTAAGACACGAATATGTTTATGAAACGAGCGTATGCGAGTTTTATAATTTCCATACGAGTGTCTTAATTACCATTATAGGCGAGTTGCATACGACTGTTTATGTTCGACGATAATTATATCTTTATTATATGTTTTAACATAAATATTCATAAATATCTGTTCAGTCACTAGATTTTGTGATCGGGTGCTGCGCTGGGTAGTATATCTCTGTTTCCGAAGCTCTCTGACCGACCGACGCATGCGCTCTGTGTGCTTCAATGCCATATGTTCAGATTGTGCATCAGTATTCAGTAAAACTGTCGTTTGAAAACAACGCGCTGTGTAGAAATTGGATTTGGGGATATTAAGGTAAAGTGCTATTTCTTGTCTCACATTCACCAGTTTATTTACGCGAACATATGGACATATGAACTTTCGGTAATTTATATAGACATGTTCGATTTTGAGCGCATGCGCGAAGGTATCCTTATCTAATTGGTCACACAACTGTTTCTTGAGCTCTGATTGGTGGGAGAAACTGTTTCATAATGAAAAATAGTGTTATAATGAGCCTCATTATGATACAGTTTTCTTACACATAATAGTCAGGGTCGAACATAAAGATTAAAACGAAACGCGGAACAAAACAAGAAAATAAAAAGGAATTGTTCCGGGTAAAATGGAACGTCTGGCAACCCTAGGGATGTAGTGGCATATCATGTGGTATTGGTTCTGTGCCAAGTGTGACGTCTCGGCTGCGTGGCTCAGAGGTAACGTTCTCGCTTGCAGGGCTCAAGGTTGCAGATTCGTATCCTGGCACAGTCAGCTGGCGTTTGAGGGTGCGCAAATGCGAGAGAGCCGTGTCAGTAGATTTACTGGCACGTTAAAGATCCCCTTCGGGGCAAAATTACGGCACCTCGGCGTCTCTAAAAAACAGAGTAGTTAAAAGGGACGTAAAACCAATAACATTTATTTTTGCAGTATCACCATCCGTACATTTTGGATGGAAAAATAACTACAGCAAGATATGAACTATACGCCAAATGCCCGAACATTCACGTCCAAGTAGTGGTAGCATTGACTACAGTTTACAACAGCAACTTTAATATACAAAGAGCTCACTATCTATAATGCAGAGGACACGCGTGCTGCATAAAGGAAATCACACGTCAAGAAGCGCTCAACAACACAAGGACACAGCTACGATCGATATATTTAAGTTATATATTCCTATCAATTACTCTGAATAGAATTCCTCATATTCATTCACAACATTAACACGTGAACTTGTACACAGTGTTGCCAACTAATTCCTGAAAATCTCCAGGTAGTCACCAATCAATAGAGGGGAAATATAAAATATGTCACCAAGACCTTAAGAAAGTTGATAAATCCCTGCTAAATTCAATGTAAATATCAGTAGGCTAGGGCACTAAAGTTTACGTCACTGCTTGTACATCCATCAGCTTTACATCGAGACACCATTCGTTTCTAGTTTGACTTTTCGTAACAATCCCGATATCAGCATAAATTTCCTTCAGGACACATAAACTCACGGGTTCCTTCCAATGAAGTCCTGGTTTTTATTTTTTAATTAGCTGTGATCTGGATTTGAAAATTCTGCACTAAGAAGAAATAAGTTAACGTAGACTATATTTCAAAGATAGCCTAACTTACAGAATGAATAATTGCAAGTACATATAGCAGGCATATTTCAAAATACGTGTACTACAGCTAGACTCTTTTATAGGCTATGTAAAATGGCACAAAGTGAGGTTAAACTTTTTTTAAAAAATCGAGTTTACTTTCCAGGTTGGTGGAACCCACGGACTCAGCGAGGGAACTCACCACTACCGCCTCTACGGGCAGTGTCCTAGAGCTGGGGACATCTGGTCGGAGTGGATACAACTGGGGAGGTGTGACCAGCACTTCGCCCAGGCGGCCTCACCTGCAAAGCGAACACGGGCCTCATGAAGGAAGGGATTGGAAGGGTAGGATGGATAGGCAGAGAAGAGGGAAGGAGGCGGCCGTGGCCTTACAGTAGCTACCATCCCGGCATTTGCCCGAAGACGAAGTGGGAAACCACGGAAAACCACTTCGAGGAAGGATGAGGTGGGAATCGAACCCCCTCTACTCATTTGGGCCACCCGAGGCTGAGTAGACCCCGTTCCAATCCTCATTTCACTTTTCAAAGTTCGTGGCAGAGCCGGGAATTGAAACCAGGACCTCCGGGGCGGCAGCTAACCACGCTGACCGCTACGCTACGGAAGGTTAAACTTAAATTCAACGTATCAACATTGTGGACTATAAATAAAGCACTGCGCGGATGCGGATATCCGGATAATTTTTCACCATGCGGATATAGTTAGCATGGCTGTGCGGTTAGCGGATAAGCTGCGGATAATGTTTGGAGAAAATTTGCGGATAGTATTTAGAATCTAATCCGAACTTGTTAAATATCATTATTAGAACCCGGATGTTTATGACACATCATATTTTTCGGTTATGTTTTTTTTTCATGACAAATGTAAAATGATGATTTATGTTCGACCCTGACTATTATATGTCTGAAAACTGTATCATAATGATGGTCATTATAACACTATTTTTCATCTAACAGTTTATCCTGCAATGACAACTCAAGAAACAGTTGTTTGACCAATTAGATAAGGATACCTTCGCGCATGCGCTCAAAATCCAACATGTCTATATCAATTACCGAAAGTGCACCGTCCATATGTTCGCGTAAATAAACTGGTGAATATGAGACAAGAAATAGCACTGTACCTTAATATCCCCAAATCCAATTTCTACACAGCGCGTTGTTTTCAAACGACTTCTGCCTAGGTGCGTGGCTCAGGGGCAACGTTCTCACTTGCAGAGCCCAAGGTTGCAGGTTCGAAACCTGGCGCAGTCAGCTGGCATTTGAGGGTGCGCAAATGCGAGGGAGCCGTGTCAGTACATTTACTGGCACGTTAGAGATCCTCTTCGGGGCTAAATTCCGGCACCCCGGCGTCTCTAAAAGCCAGGGTAGTTAAAAGGGACGTAAAACCAATAACATTATTATTATATCAAACGACTTCGGTGACAGTTTTACTGAATACTGGTGCACAATCTGCACATATGGTATTGAAGCACACAGAGCGCATGCGTCGGTCAGCCAGAGAGCTTGGAAAACCGAGATATTCTACCCAGCGCAGCACCCGATCACAAAATTCTAGTGACTGAACAGATATTTATGAATATTTATGTTAAAACATATAATAAAGTTATAATTGTCGTCGAACATAAACAGTCGTATGCAACTCGCCTATAATGGTAATTAAGACATTCGTATGGAAATTATAAAACTCGCGTACGCTCGTTTTATAAAAATACTCGTGTCTTAATTATAGCCATTATAGGCTCGTTGCTTAATGTACTATTAGCTAATCACATTCAAATGATGTCTTTAAGCATAATTAACACTCCGAACAGGAAAGGGTTACAATTCTGGCTGTGCTGTATAACATTCATTTTAAACATAGCACATGACATACAAAGCCTAAGGGAACGACTTTTTCCTCAAATGTCTAAATATGTTGCTTTAGTAATTTATGCTTTATCTAATTAAAAATATTATTGCAATGCCAGTAGATTTGGATATCAAACGTGGGAATGTGGAAAACAGTCGTGTGGATGCGGGGCGGAGACGGATAACAGTCGTGCGGATGCGGGGCGGAGACGGATAACAGTCGTGCGGATGCGGGGCGGAGACGGATAACGCTTTGTTTATCCGCACAGGGTTCTACATACAGGCTATGTTAAATGGCACAAGGAGAGGCTAAACTTAAATATTCTACTTGTCAACATTGTGGCTTATAAAACACTCGACATGTCTGCGTCTGCGCATCGCCGCCTGTAAAAAGAAGAGCATTCCATAACACTTGGACAAGGAAATCAGTCTCTCATTGCACAATTGGGCAGGACTATTCAACGACAAGATCAGTACGACTACAGATCGGTTGCGAGCTTGGAGTCTTCAAGTGAAAGGTCAGCTATAACGCAACGGTTACGTAATGTTCATTTAACAGTCAAATTGATTATTATAGGCTGCATTGACACCTTACGTAAGGAAATCACAAACTATAGGTCACTGTCACCTGAAATAAAGCAATCAGCTCCCAGTTCGCTTCAAACATACGCACTCTATAGATCAACGAGGGGCAATGACCTCGATGTTCCTCCCCTGAGTGGAGATTGTAACCGGTTTTGGTTAAGGATTCTCATTTTCTGATTTATGTGTTTTTCGAAAGCGCTAAACAATTCCCTGAATTTACTATCTATTAACCCTTGAGAACCGGCGTGAAAAAATATAACACGAGAACTGGCGCCGGGACATTTTGGCCCATAGTGTGTTACTCCCTTTTTGTCGTAATCTTATGGATTTTAATGAAGTAATTTTACACCTGGTGTCTTCCTATGAACTATTCCCAATATAAAACAAGGAGTTCCGTGAAGAACTAAGGCCTATTTTCATATATCCTACTTATGTTAATTGCCGCTATCAACATACAAAATTTCAGTTAGATTGCAGTAATAGATTCGTAGATATTGAGAACCGACTAAATATTGTGGATGGTCGCCATGTTGGATTTTTATATATGTAGGTCTTAGAGTTAGTCTATGTAGTGTTACATGAAGATTATTGTCTACGTGTAGTATTCAAACTTCAATCGCATGATTAGGACACAAGAAGTAAAGACGAGATTTTAAAATTTTGCACAGCTGCCATCTTGTGGTTATGGAAACATTGGAAATAAATTAGATGCCGGTGCATTACAATATGTATAAACATTTGCTGTATCAAGTTTCATTGCGTTTGAATCATTAAATCACGAGAAAAGTCTATTTAAAACTTTCAAATTCCCTTGACCGCCATGTTCGTTTTGTAGTTAATCGGTTTTTGAAAGTCTCATAGATGAACGTCCAGTAGTGCCCTTTATCTCCGTACAAAATTTCAGGGTGATACCAGTAATAGTTTCAGAGATATAGAATGTCATCTTGAGGGTATGTAAACAATTAAACGAAGTTAGATGTCGGTGCATTTCAATGTGTATAAACATATACAGTACTGTATGAAGTTTCGTAGTATTTGGTTGGTTAAATCGCGAGAAACGTCTATTTGAAAGTTGCAAATTCGCTTGGCCACCATGTTGGTTTTGTAGTTACCAGGTATTCTAAAGTTACATAGGTGAAATTCTAGTAGTTTCGTTTATCCCCGTACAAAATTCCAGGGTGATATCGGTAATAGTTTCGGAGATATTGAATGCCGGTGAAATATTTCACACAGCCGCCATGATGGATTGGTGAGACGTAACAAAATTTGAAGGGCACGGTCGGGGTCATCCGGGATAGTGCTATGAACTTACCGAGTTTCATTGAAATCGCTCCAGCCGTTTAGATTTTATTAGTGGGGGGGGGGGGGACACATACGAATCCCACACACACGCACACACAGACACACGGACAAAAGGTGATCTCATAAGCCTATTTTTTCATAAATGAAAATAGGCTAATGAGGTTTATTTATATATTTTCAGATTTAACATGCAGGAAAATGATAACAATATTCGTAAGGGTATCATTGGCCTTGATAGTGGTGGTATAGCAGTACTCAATTTTCTTGAACAAAGGAGCTGATGACCAAGGTGTCCCAAGACCCTAAAGACGGATCAGCAAGAACGTGAGCAATGTGATTGTGCTGCACCAAAATATGTGGATTTTCTCCCTAATTTTTTATAGATTGTTCCGACTAACGTAAGCCAAAATTTGTCACGCGAGGACTGGCGCCATGGGTAAATATGACCCGACCGTAAATAATATAGAATTAAAACTCAGCAATTCTTCTAGGTTTGTGCCGTGTCTTGTGTGGGGTTTCGGCTAGGACACCAAGCTGGCTTATCGGCGGGTTCTTGGTGTCCCCGCCCGGACCCCCACAGGAGTGACGAACTGCGCGCTACCTCCCTTTATATTAGGTGCAACTGCACCACTTGACTGCGAGAACTAAAAGCTCAAGCTGCCTGAACCTCCCTATGAAGGCTTCCAAAAAGATGGTATATTGGCTTTCACGGCCAGTGAATTAAAACTCAGCATTTCTTCAAGGTTTGTGCCGTGTCTTGTGTGGGGTTTCGCCTAGAAATAACTAGTGTTCGAAAAACTATGGACATGTTGCTTTTGTAGGGTGAACTTCAAGGCTAGGAAGGAAGGTAAAGTGAGCGACAGGAAATAAGGGCTGACCAAAACGAAAATGTAGAGCATTATGTAAGCATCGGGTCATCAATACGCATGCGCCAGTCCCCGCGGGTTAACAGAAGGCTCAAATTAAATTGAATGTACTTAAATTAAATGGTAGTAATGGCAGACTCCATCGCAAGCCAGCATGTTAGAACTTGAACAGAAATGTAGGGAGTATGGTATGAAGATCATAAGGTTATCTCGGTAGGGAAGAAACTCAAGAAAATACAACGCCCGGTAGGAGGAATTAAATTGGAGCAGCTCAAACATTTTAAGTGCTTGGCTGAGTATTGTCTCAGGATGGTCGCACTATGGGGGAGAAAATAGAGTCGAGGTGTATAAAAGCCAATACAGTGAGTTCCCCGTTGCGATCTACAGTATTCTGCAAGAAATAAGTTAGTGTAGTGACTAAACTCTCCCCACATCGCTCAGTATTTAGACCAACCTTTCTGTTTACGCGCACTATCTCGACTCGGCGAACAGACTTTAGTCTGTAAGTCTATGTTTGCGAACAAGCCGCCTCTATGATCCCCTATTAGGACACCAAGCTGGCTTATCGGCGGGCTCTTGGTGTCCCCGCGCGGACCCCCACAGGAGTAACGAACTGCGCGCTACCTCCTTTATATTAGGTGCAACTGCACCACTTGACTGCGAGAACTAAAAGCTGGGTAGATTCAGGGTATCTGATAGATGTAACTGATATGATGGTAGCAAGAATAATTGAGTGGCGTAGTTGGTAGCATGCTGAGCTTGTATGCCCAAGATCGCAGGTTCTAACCCGGCCGAAGTGGTCGGATTTTTTAAGAGCGTTAGAAATCCCTCAGTATGCCTTCCTTCGGAGGGGAAGTGTAGCCGGCGGTCCCATGTCATAGATTTATGGGATGTTAAAGAACCTTCCACTAATTACACTTGTGTGAAGCTAAATTAGGTTAAAAATGTAAACAACGCTCAGGTTCCCACGTTCGTCGCCAGGAGCTGACTGCGGTGGCGTCTAGGAGCCAAGTTCTGAACTAGTAGTCGTTGACGGTGGCGTTTGGCGGCAAAAGTAGGAACTACTTGAAAAATTCAAAAGTCTGCAGTCCTTACTTGAATTAAGAAACAGAAACACACACTAATACAGTCATCGCAATTAACACCGGTTATCAGACAGATTCTACACACTCCCAATGTACACGGGGCTACATGATCGCGTTGTCGCAGACCCTAAACTGAGGAACCAACCAACCAACCAGAATAATTGCTGGACAAATAGATGGGAGCAATGGCAGAAAGGTGCTTGTAATGAAGAGATAAAGGCTAAGTTAGAAGTAAACACGCTAGATAAGCTGTTCGTATGAGCTGACTCAGATGGTGGGGTCATGTGAAGAGAATGGGGGACGAGAGATTACCTAAAAGAGCTTAATGAGTTCGGGTATAGAGGGTAAGAGAAGTAGAGGTAGACCTAGGAGGTGATGGTTAGGTTCAGTGTTGAACGATTTCAAAGTGAGAGGTGTAGAAGCAGAAGAGGTGGCAGTGCTAACTGCTAATAGGGGATCATAGAGGCGACTTGTTCGCAAACAGGGACTTACAGACCAAAGTCTGTTCGCCGAGTCGAGATAGTGCGCGTAAACACTTGCACGTGGTCACTTGACTGCCACCGACAGTAGTGGCTATGCTGACTAAAGCGCAGCGTTAGGTCATGGGACCAAGCTCTCTGCTGACTCGGTAGACGCGTGGGTTCGAGCCCCACCGTCGGCTGTCCTTGAAATGGTTTCCGAGGTTTCCCCATTTTCAAAACCAGGCAAATGCTGGGACGGTATCTTCTGACAGGCCACGGTCGCTTCCTTCCACATCCTTGCCCAGTTTCATTCATCTTCATCCATTCCATCTCTCATACCGACGCGCAGGTCGCCCACGGGCGTCGACTAGAAAGACCTGCACTCGGCCTCTCAAGAGGCCACATGATAAAAATATAAAAGAACTTGACTGCCTGGAGAGTGAAACACGCCCAGTTCACGTCATAGGCTCTGCCAGACAGGGGTAGCCAAGAAGCTCAGAGATCATTAGTCATGCCGTAGCCCTAGAGAAGACAAGACTTGCTGCACTGTATACTGTTGCCTGTCATAAGCAGTTAAGAGCTAATTAATGAATGAAATAAATACATAAACGAACAATAAATAAACCGCGCTGGAGCATGTAACCGATAAGTCAGCCCGCTTCACATGTAGACTATACACAGCACTGAAGTTAGCGTACATGCAACAGACACAGCTCTTTGCCCCCCTAGCGGGCAGCCCTGCGATTACATGCACAACTGTGTTTACTTCCTCTATCTCGACTCAGCGAACATACTTTAGACTAGACGCAGAAAGGCAAAACAGTCTCAAATGAAAATGTATGTAGTTAAATTAATAGAGCCACGCCCACTCCAACACAGAACTTTCTAACTGCTCTTATCACCAAGCCGATCATGATTACCTCGTTTAATTTACCTGCTTCAGACAGTACAACCAAGTGAAAGTGATAAAAGTTGGGTTGGTTCCTCAGTTTTGGGGCTGCGACAACGCGGTCATGAAGCTCCGCGTACTTTGGGTGTGTGTAGAATGTGTCTGATAACCGGTGTTAATTGTGATGGCTGTATTAGTGTGTGTTATCCCTATATATCTTTTCTTTATAATATACTAGCAGAAGTACCCGTTCTTCGAACGGTGTTCGTAGTTAACACCAGACATTATCAATTGAGCTACTGTGCAATGGTTAGCGGTTTGTCATTCCATCAAGTTTATCAGAACGAAGTTAGTTTATTGGGAATATCACACACACTGTTAATTTAAGGCCCTTAAAATGTAGTTATCGGAGACCCTTTATAGATTCCCGAATTATCTGTCTCACATTGAGAAGCGCAACATATGCTTTGGTCGTCCTTGTAGGATAATTTTTATATTTCGCATATTTTAGCATATATTGAGAAGATTTTCTCTATATCCACCCTTCTACTGTATGAAAAGTACGGTGAAGAGTTTTATAAATGATTGGTGTATTGACTCTCATGGTTACCATACCTAATTTTAAGATGCACCAAGCATCCGAACACGAGGTATAGGCGTACATAAAGATACACAGAAAGACAGACAGACAATTCTATTGTCTACAACATATTACCCAGATATCCAAATATGGGTATATCTACCACACAGTATCAAATAAAATCATCCTTATGATGAACCCGTATGTCGACAAAAAAAATTAGTTAAAATGTGCTCTCAGACTAAATTCACCTAACGTGTACTTCCTGACGTGAAATACAATTGAAAGTCTTGTAGACGGAACGCAATACACGTCACATAAAAACTGACCCTCTACGTTGTGCTAGGTGCCCATACACAGGAAGACCCCTTTCAAAAATTATAAAGGCTTGTGGTGCATGAAAATTCAGGTTCTCTAGACTCAAATTGCCCAAATTCCTAAAAGCTGCAAAAAATGCTAGTTCAATTCAGGAATTTTTGAAAATTATGTTGCTGTTTGGAGATATAATAGACCTTCTGTACTATATGTCGAACGTGAAAATTGCATGAAAAAATTCTAGGTTACCCCTTCACCCACTTAATTGCATTGATGAATTATACGGTCTACGTTAGTTCCGTGATAACCTTATAGCCATTTGCAAACTTTCACAGAAATGTAATAAATGGAGTGTCATTGCTTCTTACAGAAATAGATGGAATGTTGTATGCCACCCCATGAGATAATGTTCTCATGGTTACCGATTTGCATTCCTTCATTAGTTTGTTAAATTAAATTAAATTAGTTTTCTGGGAATATTTCACAAAATGTTGGATTTAGAGCCTTATAATGTAGTTTTCGAGGACCCTTTAGGGCTCCCGAGTTTTGTTGCTGGCACCGAGGGACTTTGTCTCGTCGTTGTACGCCATAATATAATACTAATAATAATATAATATAGGGAGAAATTATAACACCTATTGTTTATTATTTTTTATTCAGCCAATGGCCATGTACTTTTCTTTTCAGGACGGGTCAGGGAAGGGATATTATCAGAGAAAGAAGCATTCACATCGCGCTTGAGCAAAATGGAAATGGCCTACCATTTAACTAAGGACATCTATATGAAAAGGTCAATATCCTTCAACGCAAAACTAAAACATTACTGCAGTGTCATCCGTCCGGAAGTCTTGCATGCTTCTGAATGCCTCACGATGAACAATAAAGGCTTGGTCGAGAAACTGGAGGCCAAAGAAAGAAAAATTTTGAGAAAGATATTGGGTTCCATCAAAGATAATGGGGAATACACAAAACGGCATAACCATAACCTATATACTCATGTGGAGAAGATAAGCAACGCCATCCGGATGAGAAGGTTACCATTTGTTGGGCATGTGAAACGAATGAGCCTAGCGAGACTGACCAACCGCAACATAACTTACTTTCAGGAGAGGAAATCAAAATGGGCCTGGTTCATTGAACTGGATAAAGATCTGAAAGAAGTGGGGATTACACCAACAGACATTCAGGAGTGCGTCCCACTCAAAGGGAAACTTCAAGCTTGTAAAGGTTTCCAAGAAAAACCGAAGCTGAAAACGGGAAAGATTTGGACCCAGGAACGGAAGGAAGTCCACCGAGAACGAATGCGGGCGTACAGGGCAAACATCAAAGCCAGTAGGAGACGGTTGGAATGACGCGGTCCATAGATGGCCTATACGAAATGAATGAATGAATGAATGAATAATATGGGGATAGGAATATAATAGACCTGCCGTACCACACCCGCAGGTGTAAATCGCGTGAAAAAATTCTAGAGTACATCTTGATCCCCTTAAGTGCGTTAAACGTATTGATGAATTTTACGGCTTTGGTTCCGTGATAACCTTCTAGCCGTTTGCAAACTTTCACACTAATGTAATTAATGGAATTGCATTGCGTCTTACAGCAATAGATGGGACCTCTGAGAATCCGTTGGCATGGTTACTGGCTTGCATTCGTTCATTAGTTTATTAAATTAAATTAGTTTTCTGGGAATATCTAAAAAACGGTTGGTCTTCGGTCCTTAAAATGTGGTTTTCGGGGACCCGAGTTTTGTCTCTCACATTGAGGGGCTGAAAATGAGTTTTGTCTCGTCCTTCTACGCCTATTTCAGCATGTATTTTAAGGGGGTAGGCCCCCTTTTATGAGAGGTACGGAGAAGAGTTACATCAATAATTGGTGTCGTGCCTCTGATGGATATCTGTACCAAATTTTACGTTGATACACCCAGCCGTTCTCGAGTTATAAGGAAACAAATTTGTCCACAGACAAACAAACAGACAGACAAACGAAAAAATTATTTTTGCGCGCATCCATCATAAAACAGTCTGAAACGTGTAAACATCTCAAATTTCCGTAGAAATTCAGAGATAAACACACAAATTTTCATTTTGATATATAGAGAGATATACTGCACCGCCCGGTGTTGACCGTGTTTTATTGCACAGATTCTGGTTTTACTCGCTAACCGTTGGAGATATACGAAAAGTGATAAGGACCTTTCGGATAGAAAATTAAATATTAAAGCTCATGTATACCATCAAAAGTTTGCTATTTCTTAGCGTTCTCTTTTTATTTGAAAAGGAAATATGAAATTTTGAAACCAAAGGGTGTAGTGACGTCACAAATGTCGGCTTTACTCGCTAACTGTTGGAGATACACGAAAAGTGATAAGGACCTTTCGGATAGGAAATTAAATTTCAAAGCGCGTATGTGCCATCGAAAGTTTGCTATTTCCTACCGTTCTCTTTTTATTTGAAATGGAAATATGAAATTTTGAAACCAAAGGGTCTAATGACGTCACTAAAATAGTCGCCATTTTTTAATAGTGCAAAATTTCGAAATCAAAAGTATCCTATATGTAAACCTGGTAAATCAGCTACATCCATGCAAAATTTTATTTAAATCGGACCAGTGGTTCTTGAGTTATTGAGTAACAGACAGACAGACAGACAGACAGACAGAAAGACAGACACACACCATCTCATTTTGATATATTAGTATGATGATGATAATTCTTCGACACGTGTGTATGTGACTGAACTCCTCCTAAACGACTGAACCGATTTTGATGGAATTTGGTATGTATATTAGGGTGGGTCCATGTATGGTTTAGATTCACAATCTGACCCGGTAGATGGAATGAACACAATTTTAGAACCACAATTTACACACAATTTTAGAACCACAATATACAGTCAAAATCAGTCGTCATGGAGACCACTAGCCTTGGCCTTCGTGAAAGCTGATGTCTTTGGACGGTTTGTCTCTGAACGTTAGAGCCACCTGGTCGCAACCTGTGCAACTACCGCTATTACATACACTCCGCCCGTGGCGAAAAGTTGTGTTTTATACCAAAGGTGGCAGTGATGTCGAATTCTACTGTTTGTCTCTGCACGTTAGAGCGTTTCAAAGTCCCGTATGCGTTCATATACCATTCATCCATTCATCCGATTGCCATGAAACTTGGGTGATATGTTGAGTGAGCTCCAGGGAAGGTGTTTGGCTTAGTAAATCCACTTTAGAATAGATAGCGCATGAATAGATTCAACAAATGAGCGACGACGCGCGAAGCGTTTCAAAAAGGTCCCGTGTGCGTTCAAATACCATTCGTCCGATAGCGATGAAACTTGGGTGAGAAGTTGTGTACACTTACGTGAGGGTTTCTAGCTAACTTAGTAAATCCATTTTACAATAGGTAGCTCACGAGTACATTCAACAAATGAGCAACGACGTGCGAACGTTTAATCAAAGTCCCGTATGCGTTCATATACCATACATCCGATTGCAATGAAACTTGGGTGAGATGTTGTAAACTTAGTAAATCCATTTCACAGGAGGTTTCGCACGAGTAGATTCAACAAATGAGCGACGACGTGTGAAGCGTTTCAATAAGGTCCCGTATGCGTTCAAATACCATTCGTCCGATTACGATGAAACTAGGGTGAGATGTTTTGTACACCCTATGGAAGGTTTCTGGCTTAATAAATCCATTTTACAATAGGTAGCGCACGAGTAGATTCAACAAATGTGTGACGGCACGCGAATCATTTCAACAAAGTACCGTATGCGTCCTTATTCCATTTATCCGATTGCGATGAAACATTGGTGAATTGTTGTGTACACTCCAGGAAATGTTTCTGTCTTAGTAAATCCAGTTTTTAATAAGTAGGTCACGAGTAGATTTAACAAATGAGCGACGGCACGCGAATCGTTTCCACAATGTCCCGTATGCGGTCATATATCATTCATCCGATTGCGATCAAACCTTGGTGAATCATTGAGTACACGCCAGAGAAGGTTTCAGGCTTAGTAAATCTATTTTACAATGGGTAGCGCATGAGTAGATTCAACAAATGAGTGACGGCACGCGAATCGTTTAAAGAAAATCACTTATGCGTTCATATGTCATTCATCCGATTTCGATGAAACTTTGATGAATTGTTGTGTACACGCCAGGGAAGGTGTTCAACTTGGTAAATCCATTTTACAATATTAGTAGCACAGGAGTAGATGTAACAAATGAGTGACGACGTGCGAAGCGTTCCAACAAAATCATGTATGCGTTCATATACTATTCATCGATTGCGATGAAACTTTGATGAGTTGTTGTGTACACTTATGTGAAGCTTTCTAACTTAGTAAATCCATTTCACAGTTCGTAGAGCACGAGTAGATTCAACAAATGAGTGACAGCGCACGAATCATTTAAACCAAATCCCGTATGCGTTAAATGCCATTTATCCGTTTGCGATGAAACTTTGGAGAGTTGTTGTGCACGCTCCAACGAATGTTTCTAAATTAGTTAATTCAATTCACGATAGTTTAGAGGCAGTTAACAGAAATTGAAAAAAAAATATTGTGTATCCACAAGCACTTCAAGAAACAAAGTTACAACACTTCCTTTGATTGGCAGGACAACGTCTGCCGGGTCAGCTTATATATATATATATATATATATATATATATATATATATATATATATGATAGTATGTCTGTATTTGTCCTTATAACTCGAGAACGGCTGGGTGGATCAACGTAAAATTTGGTACATATATCCATCAGAGGCACGACATCAATCATTGATGTAACTCTTCTCCGTACCTCTAATAAAAGGGGGCATACCCCCTTAAAATACATGATGAAATAGGCGTAGAAGGACAAGACAAAGCTTATTTTCAGCCCCTCAATGTGAGAAACAAAACCACATTTTAAGGCACTAAAAACAACAGTTGTTGAGATATTCCCAGAAAACGAATTTAATTTAATAAACTAATGAAGGAATGCAAGCCGGTAACCATGACAACAGGTTCTCAAGAGGTGACATCCAACTTTTCATCTATTTCTGTAAGAAGCAATGCCACTCCATTTATTACATTTCTGTGAAAGTTTGCAAATGGCTATAAGGTTATCACGGAACCAACTTAGACTGTAAAATTCATCAATGCGCTTAAGGGGTACCCTAGATTTTTTTCACGCGATTTACACGTGTGATATATCGTAGAGAATTAAATCTCCAAACAGCAACATTATTTTCAAAAAATCCAGAATTGAAATATTATTTCTTGCGGCTTTTAGAAATTTAGGCCATTGGATGCTATAAAAAATGAATAATGCATCGCATGCCTTTATAATTTATTAAAGGGGTCTTCCTGTGGATGGGGACTTTACACAACGTCGAGGGTCAGTTTTTATGTGAGCTGTGTTGCGTTTCGTCTACGAGGTTTTCAATTTTATTTTCACGTCAGGAAGTACACGTTAGGTGAATTTAGTTTGAGCACATTCTAACTTATCTTTTGTTGTTGTTATTGTTGACAAACAGGTTTATCGTAAGGATGATTTTGTTTTTACTGTTTGGTTGATATATCCATATTTGGACATCTGGGTGATATGTTATAGGTTGGTTGGTTGGTTCCTCAGTTTAGGGGTTGCGACAACGTGGTCACGTGGCCTCGTGTACTTTGGGTGTGTGTAGAATCTGTCTGATAACCGGTGTTAATTGTGATGGGTGTATTAGTGCGTGCTATCTGTATTTCAGGACTGCAGACGATCAATTTCAAGCAGGTCCTAATTTTGCTACCAAAATCTACCGTCTTCTCCTCTACCGGTTTAAAAACCCATCATAGGCGTGGGTGAGTGTGATTTATTTATTTATTATTTTGTTTTAACAGAAATACTTACTGGATAATAATAATAATAATAATAATAATAATAATAATAATAATAATATCGTATGTCCTCGGGTGCCGGGTGCAAGCTTTGTAATTTGACACCCAAAGGGTAGCTTGCATGTCGAATTTCGTTGTTCCTTGAATCACTCTGAAAGTCAAGGAGGTTAGATATCTAAGCTCCTTGAACACTATAGCGCTTTCTAGTAGAGAAATGAGGAACTTTGTGTTGGCGGAAACTCCCGAGATTAATTTTGCCATTATGAACACGGCCTACTGAATTCAAATGGGTTCTTTGACATGCCAACATCGTGTGACATGCGTGCAAGGCTATGAATCCTGGCTATATCTGATCTTGGAAGACATGATTTGGAACCCCGCCGTCATCCGTCCTTGAAATAGTTTTCAATGGTTCCCCACTTTCAGCCAAACCAGGGTGGTACCTTCTGTTAGGCCACGGCCGCTTCCTTCAAGTTTCTTGCTTAGTTTTACTCATATATTCATTTAATTTCTAATTAACACCCCCTGATGAGCTAAGGCTTGGAAGGGGCATCCGGTAGTAAACACCATCCACCACATCGAAAACTCATATCACGTCATGCCCGATTCCGTAGAAATTCGGCATAGGATTGACATAATACCAACTGTTGCTGAGAAGGAATAATAAAAAGCGAAGGTGAACATACCTTGGGTTTCAAGAGGTTAAGGGCACGCTCACCTCATGCCCAATTCTAGCCTAAGTTATAATAACGCAGATGATCAGACAAATTGTACACGCATGGCTGATGACCACGATGACCGCGGCCAGCTGTTGAAGGCTTGGTCAAGCGTAGTGAATTAATGATTACGTACCGCTGATATAAAACACAGCTCAGCAGTTTGCCGGCCATGACGACCTACTTTTACTTTCTGTCAATGTTACCTGGTCCGAGAGGAGTTGGGGAGTCGAGAGACAAAGGTCATCAGACCCGTGTACTTAAGGCCTACGTGGTGTCACTTACCATCACCCTTGCCAAGGTGGGTGAGTGTTTATCGAGTCGGACTACCAACCCCCCAAGCTTGCAGGTTCGCTCCTGGCCATGGTAAGTGATTTTTGAAAGGCGACAAAAATCACGATACGCATGCCATACGATATTGGCATGTTAAAGAACCCATTCGAATTCAGTAGGCCATGTTCATAATGACAAAATTAATCTCGGGATTTTCTGCCAACACAAAGTTCCTCTTTTCTCTACTAGAAAGCGCTATAGCGTCAAGTAGCTTAGATACCTAACCTCCTTGGCTTTCATAGCGCGCCAAGGAACGAAAAAATTCGACATGCAAGTTGCCCTCTGGGCGTCAAATAACAAAGACTGCACCCGGCACCGAGGCCATACGATATTTTTATTATTATTATTATTATCCTATATAAAACTGAATGCCTAAAGTAATTATAATCGGTATTGTAATTATGACGTTTCATGTGACCAAATGCTTACACACATCAACAAACGCCATCGTCCCAGAGATTTGGGTTAGATTCCGACCTCAGCCACCTTGGTTGCTGTTTTCCGTGGTTCCCCCACCTCTACTCCAGGCAAATGCTGGGATGGTTCCTACCTTAAGAATGAAGTGATAGAAGCCATTGTCATTGTTGCCTAGTTCTATTAAAGACAGCTTTTCCATCGGTCAACTCAGCGACTGGAAAGCTTTCTTTAATAATCCTAACTTAAGGCCACGGCCGCCTCCTACTCAACCCAATCCCCCAATTTACAAGTACAGTTATCACAGTAACAAGGGTTAGGACACAAATTCCACACACGCATACCCAAATACACGCGGCTATATGACCACTATGTCGCAGCCCCTAAAATAAGCAACATCAAAATCTCTCTGGCGAGGGGCAGATGACCTCACTGTTCTGCCCCTTAAAGCAACAGCAACAACTATATAACTATATTCCATGGTGATAAGTGGGGCCCAATGACCTAATGTTAGAACCTTTAAGGCAACAGCATTTATTTTTTCTTCCGACTTTGGCCAACTGAGGACCGCATAGAACCTAAGGCTTTCTGGTCAATTTTTAGCCTATTTTCAATTTTGAAAAAAAAAAAAAAAAAAAAGGCTTATGAGATCACCTTTTGTCCGTGTGTGTGTGCGTGTGCGTGTGTGTGTGTGTGTGGTGTGTGTGTGTGTCCCCCTAATAAATCTAAACGGCTGGAGCGATTTCAATGAAACTCGGTAAGTTCATAGCACTATTCCCGGTGACCTCGACCGTGCCCTTCAAATTTTGTTACATCTCACCAATCCAACATGGCGTCTGTGCGAAATATTTCACTAGCATTCAATATCTCCGAAACTATTACCGATATCGCCCTGAAATTGTGTACGGTGATAAAGGGCACTACTAGAAGTTCACCCATGAGACTTTCAAAAACCTGGTGACTACAAAACCAACATGGCGGTCAAGCAAAATTGAGACTTTTAAATAGAAATTTCTCGCGATTTAACTGTCCAAACGTAATGAAACTTGGTACAGCAAATGTTTATACACATTGTAATGCACTGGAGTCTAATTTAGTTCAATTGTTTACATAACCTCAAAATGGCGGCTGCGCGAAATATTTCACTGACATTCTATATCTCCGAAACTATTACAGATATCATCATGCAATTTTGTACGGTGATAGAGGGTGCTGATACAAGTTTACCTATGCATATTTCATAAACCTGTAAAGTACAAAACGAACATGGCGACCAAGCGAATTTGAAATATTTTAATAGACTTTTCTCGTGATTTAACTCTCTGAGCGCAGTGAAATGTGGTACAGTAAATGATTTTGCAGATTGTAATGCACTGCCATCTAATTTAATTTACTTGTTTACATAACTTCAAGATGGCGGCTGTGCGAAATTTTAAAATTAAGTTTTTATTCTTGTGTCGTAATCATGCGATCGAAGTGAAAGTTTGAATAATGAAGCTAGGCAATAATTGTCCTTGAATGGTATATAACTCTATGGCCTATACATATAACAATCTTAAATGGCGAGCTTCCGAAATATTTAGACGGTTCTCAATATCTATGAATCTTTTACAGCAACCAAACTGATTTTTTTATGTTGATAGAGACTATGAACATATGTTCACCTATAGGACTTTCAGTAACCTGGTGAGCACAAATCCAACATGGCGGCGACGCGAAGTAAAAATATTTAAATGGACGTTTCTCGCGAATTAACTATCCGAGTGCCGTGAAACGTTGCACGTTAAATGCTTATACAAATGTTGATCCACTGGCATGTAATTTATTTCAATTGTTTGCATAATCACAAGATGGCTGGTGTGCGTACTTTTAAAATCTCGTTTTTACCTCTTGTGTTCTAATCATGCGATTGAAATTTGAATACCACACGTACACAATAATCTTAATGTAATAGTACAAAAATAAAAATCCATCCTGGCGACCATATGAAATATTTAGACGGTTCTCAATATCTACGAATCTGTTACAGCAATTAAAGTGAAATTTTGTATGTTGATAGAGACAATTAACATGAGCAGGATATATGAAAATAGGCTGTATAGTTCTTCATGGAACTACTTGTTTCTTCTTTTCTTCACAGAACATCTTCATTCATTCACTTCTAATCTTTCTCTGCTTCTCTGTTATTACCAAATTTGGCCTGTGTTGTGGTGGTTTTTCTTTGAACGTCTTGATATTGTCAACTCGGCTTCGAAACGTTTTCCTATCGTGAATGACAAGTTCAGTTAGTCCAACTTCAATGGCGTCCCTTTTGAGCTCTTTGTAGTGGCTTTCAACCCTGTGATTATATTTTAAAATTTTCTTTGTCAGCCGGTTCCCGTCCATTCTCATCAAATGCTCGTACAATTTTAGCCCTCTTTTACGCATTGTGACCACAATGGTTTCGGTCTGCATATACAGATCTTAATTTTTCCTTTTTTTCCATGTTCAGTCATCATCTTTCCGTGGTCCGAGAATTTTCCTCAGGATCCTCCTTTCCCTTATTTCAAGTTCTTTCAGCAATATCAGAATTTTTTTTTTGCAAAGAGAATTATTTTCCGTGATGTGGATTCTATTGACTATTTGACAACAAGGGGCTCGCCAAAAGCTGTAATGGTTTCTATAGCCCTCACTGTTGGGTGTACAAGTGTAACGTTTCTACTAGCCGTGCCTTGCACTTTGAAACACAAATGTACTGTTTACTCTGACTAAGATATATTGTATTAATGGGCGCCAAGACCTCAACGCTATGTTGAAATCTAAATTTATATTTAACAACACCTAGCTCTGGTAGAACACCTTCAAGAATCTTTACACTCAGATCGTGGTATGATTTGATCATTAACCCAACTAACAATTGTATCAGGAGAAGGAATTTGGTCTATATCTAATGCTACCTACTGAAAGCAAAGATTGCATGGTTAAAAGAAATGAATTTACTATATAAAACAAGTATGGCAAAATTAATAATAATAATACTATATTTTAAATTTAAATTGGAGCGTTGCGATTTGAATATTACCGCTAGAGAATTACGTGAAAACGGAGTCGGCTGAATTTACTGATTTTACTATTATTCCCAAGCTATGAAGTTACTGAAATACTGAATATGAAACAAAGAAACGGGAGATTATGTAGTTCTGAGTCATTCGCGCTTACCATTGGAAATTGCCGTAGCATTTCCCTCGTACTGGATGTTGAAGAGAGCTTCCCACAGCCTCCTGGACGTCGTCATCTTCTTCGTTAGTTGTAGAAATATTTGTAGAGATGTTAACTTATGGTCCGATCACATCGGAGCCAACCACACATGCAACCACAACGGTCAAGTTTTACAAAGATAATCGCCCTGCCTCCTCGGCGCGCAAACCATATATGCACTCGTCGCCTCCCCTCTCTGGTGCCGACTTCTTCTCGCCCGCTCTCCACTGATTGGCTGAGCCACCACGCGATACTCCCCACCCTCCGGGTCAATGCACTCGGCGCGACGATGATGTCGATTACCGGTCCAGGCCATTTCGCCTTTTCTTGAAGCAGCAACCCCGCTTGCGTCACGCTTCTCGACAAGAATAAGCCTGTAGCCGAATTCCCAGTGACTCGTCTCTCTCACAAACTCTAACTGACAAAATCCGAAAAATTCCGTAATCATATAATTTTCCGCGATAATATTGTTCGTAATAATTCGCTTGATAGTGTTTTCTATAACATCGAAAACCTATCTGTATACTTATAATTTTATTAAAAAAACGCTCCAAAAATACCTTAATAATAATAAGTTACATTAAAACTTCTCTTGGCTGAACAGTTTGCCGCGTAAATAAATATTGAATGGCTTCCTACTGACTTATGTCAGTGGCGTAAAATACCCTCGAAAAATACGTTACATATTCGCCTCGGATCATCGGATGATTTACCGTGACGACGGTCCATCATGCGATTATCCCAGACACGTTAATAAAACCCCATCCAAAATACATATTACATAAATTAAATCACCCTAAATTACATATAGGCTATATACACTCATAATTTTATTTACGCACTTTGCGTCAAAGTCCGTTGTCATTTTGGATTGCCCTGTGCAATCAGTCCAATGTTTTTCACTTAGATCAATGTTCCACGGATATTTCCGCCTCTCAAATATCTCTATGTTGGGAAAGATATACATAAATAATGTGTGAACACAGAGTATATATGATGTCACATCACACGCATCAAAGGTGTTCTGATATGTTTATACCACCACAGAACTTCCTAATTCACTGGAGGTCGCTTCCATCCGGTGAAACTTAGTCTCACTGATCTCACGGAGCACACGATCACACTATTGTGGCAGCGCCTCGTGACCATAATACTTAATCTCTCTGTATATTATACAAAATTAATATTGACTTCTGAAAAAAAAAACATAAGTGCGCATTACATATAACACCAAATATTTCTGTGCCGTAATCGCCCTGTCTTCTTAAGTTCCCGTAGACCAAATTCTACTTAATACTAGTTCACAACTCAGACCAGTTCTCCTCACTCAAATAATACCTTTGTACTAATTACCTTAAATTACACATTTATAATTCTTACATGGCGAGGCCGTAAACATAAATCACGTGTGCTGTTATGTATGAGTTTCATGAAGGACTGTCTCGCCTTCTGGTGGCCCATCTTTTGTCTCGTGGACGCCTTAAGCAAAAATACCCTATTCAAGCGCTCACCCATCTCTAGGAGACAAATGGGAATTCACCAGCGCTACCAAATTCTGGCCTTGGTGTATCGAGACATTTTAGTGCTCAAGAGCATCCGACAATCCCGTCATATTTCCCTGTACCTTAAAAACTCTCAATTACTTACATACTACCCCCCTGTGTGACTTCTGATACGCCTGCCTGGAAGACCAGATCTTCCACGAACCAAATACCACACTTACTCATTTGATAGGCTGGCTCGCCAGCTAAACACACTTACTTTATGACATACTTTCGTAGACTATGTATATTATACGTCCCGTATAATCTGTTTCCCTTACTATCCTCCAGCACATATGCTGTTTTGCCAATACGTTTGGAAACTATAAATGGGCCCTCGTAGAGATAAAAGAACTTGGACATGACTTTCTCTAGCTTATTTGACTGTTTCAGCACTCTAAGTAAGACTCTGTCTCCCGGCTCGAATAGGTCAAATTTAGTTTCTTTTTGTTGACCAATTCTCTTTTGTGCTGATTTAGATAAATTCTGTTTCGCCAACTGGACAATGTAATCCATCCCCGGTTGCTTTCCCTCATTTAAACCCAACACCCTTGCTAGTTCATTTTGTGGTCTCTTTCCGAAGTGAACTTCGTATGGCGTCAATTTCGTGCTCTCATGCTGGACAGAATTCCGCCAAGTCTCGACTTTGGGAAGATGTCCAACCCAGGCCGTATGCTTGTCATGCACTAGAGTCCGAAAAAGACGAGCCACTTCCCTTAATGGACGCTCTGCAGAATTACCCTGAGGGTACCTTACAGAAGAATGAACATGTGAAATACCAGCTTCCTGCATACTGGTTCTCCATTTCTTTGCAGTAAACTGTGGTCCACTGTCAGATAGTATCCTGAGAGGAAGGCCATACTCAGGTACATACTTATTAATGATCAGACGGCTACACGCTAGTCCCGTGGCTTTCCTTAGCGGATATAGCTTGACATACTTACTAAAAGCGTCTATAACTATAAAAATGTACTCGTAGCCGTACTGTCCTTTAACGATCGGGCCAAATAAATCCACACACAGTAGTTCGCCGGGACTACTGGTGAGAACTGCAGATCTCTCCCCCACTAAATATTTAACTGGATATTTGCTCCTTTGACAGGTGTCACACTTAGCTAAAATCCTCCTAACATCCCTTCCCATTTTACTCCAAATTAAGTCACGGCCAATTTCATAGAAGACCTTGGCAGCACCAAAGTGTCCTAATTCCCTATGAATGAACCAAATTAGCTCCTCCCGCAAAGTGGCAGGAACACATATTGCCCACCGATTATTCCTACATTTTCGTGCAAGAAGCCCATCCTGCATCTTGTACGTGAACCGTCCTACTTTCACATACTCTTCTTCACTTATTTCCAACCTAGCCAGTGGCTCCCTTAACTTAACGTCATCACGTTGCTCCACTAGCATATTTCTCAGTGTCTGTAACGATGCCCTGTTGCTACTGTCCACACATGCACATAATAAAATACCGTCCTCTGCTTTAACCACAGGATAATCCCTACATAAATTAGTGTACCTTGATAGCATGTCTGCAAGAATGTTATCTTTACCCTTAATATATTTTACTGTGAATTCGTATTCCTGCAGAGCAAGAATCCACCTACTAACTCTGTTAGAACTGAGTTTACAAGTCCTCATATACAGTAATGCATGGTGATCTGTATGGATCTCAAATTTCTCCCCTACTAAATACATTCTAAATTTCCCTAAACTGAAAACAATACCTAAAAGCTCTAACTCAGTAATCGTGTATCTTTTCTCTGCTGCTGTCAGTCCTCGCGAGGCTAAAGACACAATACATAGATTACCCTCATCATCTTTCTGACATAATACTCCAGCAATGCTTATATGTGAATCATCTGTCATAACCACATATTCCTTATCTTTTAAAGGATATTTCAGCACTACAGCTTTCTCAAAACCTTCCTTCAGCGCTCTAAAAGCCTGATCATGCTTGGACTCCCAACTCCACCGAGTCCCACTTTTAAGCAATTCCCTGAATGGTTCTACCAACCCTGAGTATTTAAGAACGAACCTCCTGAAAAAGTTGCAAATTCCCATGTATGTTTTTAACTGTTTAACATTCTGTGGCACCTCTGCGTTAAGTACCTTATGAACCCTACTTTCTTCTGGTGTTACACCTCTACACGACACTCTATGACCTAAAAATGTCACTTCTGACTGACAGAATGACGACTTAGACAGCTTCAAAGTGAACCCTGCCTGATCCAACTTCTGAAAAACTATATCTAAATGACGTAGATGCTCCTCAAAACTGCGTGAACTAATTACCATATCATCAATATAAATGGTTACAATCTCTCCTGTGTCATCCCCTAATGCGATGTTTAAAGCCCTAATTAAAACTGCTGAACTACTCTTTAATCCATAAGGTGTTCTACAAAATTGATAAAGGTTATATTTATGACTAAAAGCTGTAAATGGTCTATCTTCGTACATAAGGGGCACTTGCCAAAAACTGGAACTCAAATCTACACAAGTGAAATACTTCTTCCCCTCAAATGTTTGCATTAATTCCTCTATAGACATAGATTTCAGCTGATCTGAACTAATTCTACTGTTAACCAAACGAGCGTCTAAACAAATACGAACTGTGTCGTCGGCCTGGGGTACCGTGATCAAAGAATTAACATATGGACTGTTAGAGTGCTCAATAATCCCACCTTCAAGCATCTGGTTAATTTGTGCCTCAACTGCACTCTGATAAGCGAAAGGTACAGGATATCTATGTCCTGTGAATACTGACCTATCAATAACGTTCAATGAATGTGTATAGCAATTGGCCATACCAATGCGATCCTCAAAAACTCTCCTATTACACAATAACACATCATAGAGCCGAACACACTGGTCCACCTCTATATTTCCCTGAAATGCAGCATCACGTAACGAGTCCTCTAGACTACCGTTCGTAATCACACTGCCCACCAAACATGGAGAACCCCGCTCTACGGCTGGCGATATCTCATTTAAAGTACAAATCACACCTACAACACTACTTCTCTGAATATGGTATTGAACGCTACTTCTACTTCAGAATCACCCCATTTAAATTTCAAACTCCCTACATCATAACATAAGTTACCAGACACTCTACTTAGCCACTCTGAACCCAAGATAACACTGAATACTAAATTTGGAATTACAAGACAAATCTGCTTTTCTACATGATTATTAATTTTAATGTCTACTAAAACTTGCATAGAAATTACTTTAGACCTCTTCCCAACAGCTGTGATAACAAAAGTGCTTTTAATTGGCATCTCCTCAAAATTTACTCCAGTTCCTTTCATTTTATCATAAAATGCACTACTTATGCAACTCTTCATACAACCACTATCAATTAAAACATCTGTGTACGCCTCGGACACGTTAAATTTAACTATGGGGCTCTTACTAACCACCTCCTGAATAATACCTTCATCATTTAGTTCACGTAATAATTTATTTCTTACATTTAGGTCATAGGGTTCCTGTATAAGTGTATGGACAGGGCATGTTACAGACTGAGATTCTGACCTTACATCGCAGCCTGGTTCGTGTTAAAAGTATGGCTACCACTTGGTGTAGTACTACTCACTACTGCACTGGTCTGGTTGTTCTGGGTTGTGTTAACGGTATCTCTCTGTCCGTTATTACCATTGGGCTGATTCCCTCCTTGACCCCTGTTCTGGTTATAATTATTATTGTTATTATACCTCCCTTGGTTACCCCTAAAATCATTATTTCGGCCTTGATTTCCCCTGAAATCGTTATTTCTACCTTGGTAGTTCGTACCATACTCATTTCCTCTGTACTGGTTTTGCTGATTATTATTATTATTATTATTTTGGTTCCCCCTATTTTGGACGCTGGCCCCTTCGCCACTGTTCCCTTGAACTTCCTGATTCCTATTCTCATTAGGCCTGTTATTATGGTTACCCTGATTCCTACCGAAATTCTCCTCGTAACCACCTCTTCCCAGAGCATCGAATGTACTTAATAAATTCTCCACTTGTGAAATAGATTTAACATTTTGGATACAGGCAGCTTCCTTGATTCTATATGGAAAATGTCTTAGTAATAGCCTGACTACATCACTTTCCTCCGTCAAACCATCCAGATATTTACACGTCAATACATGTCCTAAAAAGTACTCCGTCATAGTGTAGTTTCCTCTCGGGTTATATTTCCCACACACAATTCCCTCACGAAGCTGAGACTGAATTACCTCATTCCAAAATTTCTCACAAAATTTAACTTTAAAATCTGAAATATTCTCGAAATTGTCTCTGTAGACAGCAAACCAGTTTCTTGTCTCCCCTACAAACGCTTGCTCTAAAATCTCAACTACCTGGCACCACTCAATACTACCATCTTCCAACCTCTCCGTGAATTTATTTTCTATTGTAATCATGAACTCCATTGGACAACCCTGCCGATTACTGAATTTGCCTAGTTCTATTTCCCTGTGTGTGCTATTCACATAAACTGGCCTACTCTGACTATTTTCCTTCCTAATTCTAGCTTTCAACTTTTGTTCTAATTCAGCAATTTTCTCCTCAGCTTTTCTTTCAATATTAGTTACAGTTAACCTGATGCTCCCTTCCAATGCTTCAACTTCACCACTTAACTGAGCTTGTTTCTCATTAATCTCATTAATGCTTCCTTATTCCTCTCCCTTAAAGCATTAACTTCAGTGATTATTTCTGTATGTACTTTATCAATTCTTCCCCCCAGCTGTTCTTTTAACCTCTTTAGTTGCTACCTGAATCTTATCAATTTCTCCCCCCAATTGCTTTTTGACCTGCTGTGTTTCAAGTTGCACTAGTTCTTTTAAATTTTCAGCCTGTGTACTGATTCTAATTTCTAACTCCTCCTGTACTTTTCCTAATTTTCTGTCTACATCTGCAATAATCTCTTTAGCTTTTTCTTCCATCACCCCACTGATCTCACCTCTAATCAGCTCAAATTTATCACTAATTTCCCTACTGGTTTGTTCAAGTTTAGCATTATTTTGTTCGAGTTTAACATTTAAAGCTTCAGTACTTTCTCTATTTTCCCTACTATTTTGTTCAAGTCTAGCGTTTAAAGCATCTGTGCTAATTTTATTTTGTTGCATAAACTGAAGAAGCAAACTCTCTAACCCTGCCTGACTGTTTCGATTACCCCACTCAGTATCGGGATTTACCTCCGACATCCCTGTACTGCTTTCATATCCAAGACTAGCCATACTGTTCGTATCTTCACTATCCAACTGGTGACCACTACGCAACTTCATCTCTTCCTCAACACTACCCATGCTGATACACACCGATAAATGAAAAACCCCCAAAATACAGGCACAGATATATATACCCTTCTCCTTCCACTAATGTTATTAGGTTTATGTTCGACCCTCACTATTATGTGTCAGAAAACGGTGTCATAATGATGGTCATTATAACACTTATTTTCATTATGATACAGTTTCTCCAGCCAATCAGAGCTCGTTCATTGACCAATTAGGTAACGATACCTTCGCGCATGCGCTCAAAATTCAACATGTCGGACATAAACACAACATCGAACTATAATAAATTACCGACATGGAATACGCACCGTCCATATGTTCGCGTAAATAAACTGGCGAATATGAAACAAAAAATGGCACTGTACCTTAAAATCACCAACCCTAATTTCTACACAGCGCATTCAAACGACTCCGGTGACAATATTACTGAGGGACGGCAGATGTAAACATGGCTTGCATATGGCATTGCAAGCACACAGAGCGCATGCGTCGGTCGTTCAAAGATCTTGAAAGACAGAGAGATGTCTCGCGCTCGCTCTCCGATAACAAAATTCTTGTGGCTGACTCTCAACAGATATTTATGAATATTTATGTTAAAACATATAATAAAATTATAATTATCGTCGAACATAAACAGTCGTATGCAACTCGCCTATAATGGTAATTAAGACACTCGTATGGAAATTATAAAACTCGCATACGCTCGTTTTATAAAAAATACTCGTGTCTTAATTATAGCCATTATAGGCTCGTTGCATAATGTACTATTTCGGCCCCATGTTGGTTGCGACAATTGTAATGGTTTCTATAGCCCTCACTGTTGGGTGTACAAGTGTAACGTTTCTACTAGCCGTGCCTTGCACTTTGAAACACAAATGTATTGTTTACTCTGACTAAGATATGTTGTATTAATGGGCGCCAAGACCTCAACGCTATGTTGAAATCTAAATTTATATTTAACAACACCTAGCTCTGGTAGAACACCTTCAAGAATCTTTACACTCAGATCGTGGTATGATTTGATCATTAACCCAACTAACAATTGCATCAGGAGAAGGAATTGTGTCTATATCTAATGCTACCTACTGAAAGCAAAGATTGCATGGTTAAAAGAAATGAATTTATTATATAAAACAAGTATGGCAAAATTAATAATAATAATAATAATAATAATAATAATAATAATATATTTTAAATTTAAATTGGAGCGTTGCGATTTGAATATTACCGCTAGAGAATTACGTGAAAACGGAGTCGGCTGAATTTACTGATTTTACTATTATTCCCAAGCTATGAAGTTACTGAAATACTGAATATGAAACAAAGAAACGGGAGATTATGTAGTTCTGAGTCATTCGCGCTTACCATTGGAAATTGCCGTAGCATTTCCCTCGTACTGGATGTTGAAGAGAGCTTCCCACAGCCTCCTGGACGTCGTCATCTTCTTCGTTAGTTGTAGAAATATTTGTAGAGATGTTAACTTATGGTCCGATCACATCGGAGCCAACCACACATGCAACCACAACGGTCAAGTTTTACAAAGATAATCGCCCTGCCTCCTCGGCGCGCAAACCATATATGCACTCGTCGCCTCCCCTCTCTGGTGCCGACTTCTTCTCGCCCGCTCTCCACTGATTGGCTGAGCCACCACGCGATACTCCCCACCCTCCGGGTCAATGCACTCGGCGCGACGATGATGTCGATTACCGGTCCAGGCCATTTCGCCTTTTCTTGAAGCAGCAACCCCGCTTGCGTCACTCTTCTCGACAAGAATAAGCCTGTAGCCGAATTCCCAGTGACTCATCTCTCTCACAAACTCTAACTGACAAAATCCGAAAAATTCCGTAATCATATAATTTTCCGCGATAATGTTGTTCGTAATAATTCGCTTGATAGTGTTTTCTATAACATCGAAAACCTATCTGTATACTTATAATTTTATTAAAAAAACGCTCCAAAAATACCTTAATAATAATAATAAGTTACATTAAAACTTCTCTTGGCTGAACAGTTTGCCGCGTAAATAAATATCGAATGGCTTCCTACTGACTTATGTCAGTGGCGTAAAATACCCTCGAAAAACACGTTACAAAGCGAGTGCAGCTGCTACGACATTGCTGCTGTTATCTGTGGAATAATGTACGGTGGTGCTTCGAAGATCAAACACACAAGTTTGAATACCTCTGCCTAAGAGAACAAAGCGCTAAAAAATAGAGGTCCGAAATCAATGAAAAAACAGAATACATAGAGTACAAACTAGATAAAGAAAAACATCTGGAAACAAGATATGGGGACATAAAGAGAGCGGATGAATTTAAATATTTCGGTGAGTGGATTCAGCCGAATGGGCTTGATATGGAGGCAAATAAAGGTCGAGCCAGGAAGATGGAGCTAGTCTATAGATTAGTACAATATAGATACAATAAGAGGTCTATATCTTACCGGGCGAAGATACGACACTAAACCACGGTTGTCCTGCCGGAAAGCCTTTACACTTCCGAATGCCTCATATTGAATAAAAAGGGAAAATTGGGAATTAGGGAAGAAAGAGAGAAAAATCTTGCGAAATATACTAGGGCCTGAAAAACGAAACGATGGTACATGGAGAAAGGGGAGAAATGCGGATCTATATAGACAGGCAGAGAAGATCACGGACGCCATGCCTAAGAGGAGACTGAAGTTTCATGGGCACCTCATGAGAAAGGATGAGAATCGAATAACGAAACGAATCTTTAATTACATCACCAAGCTAAAGGCGACTACTATGTGGGTAGAAAAAACTAGAAAAGACATGGAGGAAGTTGGCGTACATCCAAAAGACATCTGGAATAGGGCTGTGTTTCGAGCTAAAATAGATAACTTGAAGGGGTTCATGGAAAGACCCACTAGAACGACCAAGAACACCTGGTCAGAGGAAAGGAGGAGGAACCACAGCGAACGGATGAAGAAATTCTGGGTGAAGAAAAAGGAACTGACCAGCAAATCAATTGTTTCCCGTGGTCCACAGTAGGCCAAATTTGAAGAAAGAAAGAAGAAGAGAAGAAGAAGAACGCCACACCACGATGAGCACGTCACCTCACCCGACAAACCCTGGCCACTAAAGCACATTGCTTGCTATTATTTGTTGTTCGAGGCCGATAACCTAGGTGCTAGTACCCTTATTATCGTCATCATTGCCTCGTGGAACGCGTATCGCTCCTCTTGCCGGCCCTTGCCTTCCCTGGGTCTTTGCTATCGCATCTGTTAAATGTGCAGCTTTGAGTATGAAAGACAAAGAATAAATCGTGGAAGCATGCTACCAAGATACCATCTGCCCCATTATATTGAAACAATCCCAGAACATTACAGGAGAATCCTGTTTCGTGAAAGGCAAGTCCTCGCAGCTGTTTGACCACACCTTCATAGTGAAGGCTATCTATAAATCATTGCGACTCATTATAAACAATTACATCGGCTTTCAGTGTTTGAGTTCCACATAAGAAAGTGGTCTTAATGTCAGTCATTGCAGTGTAATCTATACAGGTTCTTAGCTTTAATAACACTCGACAACCTTGTTTTGAACACTATGGTATCTAAACAGCAAAGAGGTCATCAGTAGCTGACATTCCAAACTGAACACAATCATGAGATCATATCGATATACTGTAATTATTTTGCATCCCCCAGGGGCTCACATCTAATGGGACGTGGGTTGGCGACCACGGGACCCCAGCTGAGTCCGGCATTGCTTCCACTTACTTGTGCCGGGGTCCTCTCCGCCTTCTTTCCTGTAGACCTCTCTTGGTCAACTCTTGTTCTCTTCCGACCCCGACGGTATTAGGGTATCCGAGGCCGAGGGAGTCTTTCACTTTCCCTCTTAATTGGCTCTTGTCTCATCTTTCCTGACACCCTCATTCTTCGAGGGGTCAGCCTTCTTTTTCTTTTCATGTTATCTCCTGCCTTCTGCTCAAGGCCCTCAAGAAGGCCGGGTGTATGTAGCCCCACCTCTTCTGGTGCACCGTGGATAGTGCTACACCCTCAAGGGCTCACGGCTGGTGAGTTTGGGAGTTGGCGACCCCCAGGGATTCCTGAGCTGGGTCATTTTTGTCCCCTTTTTCCTCTGAACTTGGGGCGGGATCTCTCCTTTTCCCCCTTTCCTGTCTGCCTTCCATGGCTCTTCTTACTTCCAAGTCCCTCAATCCTCATTCTTCGAGGGTTGAGGGCATTTTATTTCTTGCTGTCCTTTATTTGCCTTATCCTATATTTGTTTACCATTTCTTCTACTACGAGTAGTATGTAAGTTTGTAGTTAGTATTAGATATAGTTTTCATTCTCATCTCATCTCTCACTATCACCCAAACCATTAGGGATCGATAACCTAGATATTTGGCCCCTTAAAACAACAATTAATTACAATCATCATTTAATTATGTTGCAGCTTCAATTACGGCGATGAATTCATAGTGCTCCACAATCGACTTAACAAAACGTTTCCAGCAAGCAAAAGATTTTTTAAAAATAATTTCAAATAGATCTTTGAAAATAATTTCGAACTATAGCACAGTTCTCTTAGAACACTTGAAATATTGTTATATGTTTACACAAACAGTCTCCCTCCAAGGCGTAGCTGTGCGATAAGCCCCAAACGAGAATTGTAACATTATGGTGTCTGAAGCCATTTTTCAGTGTTGCCTTAGTAAACAAAAGTTTGGGGCTTTTCTGTCGGCCAACACGATTGTACCCAAATGAGATGGGTTATTCCCTAATCATGAAAAAAAAACAACATGATATTAATAAATATACTTGGATGACCAATTTTGATCGTCAAGCGATCATCATCACCGACTGAAAATATCTCTTTCATTCATTCAATTTCGCTAATCGGCCAACTAGGGACTACGATAAGCCTCATTTTACATTCTGGCATTTGCTCATTAAAATATCTCATTATTATTATTATTATTATTATTATTTCAAAATGAACCTTTCAAACCATGAAAATCGCAAAGGAGACATAACTTACTGTAGCACGGACGAAACTCACTAGCGTAGCCGAGAGGGCAGTCGTGGTTCAATGCGGCCATCATGAGACTTGTTTCCTCCAAATTCCCATTCGCGCAGTTCAGTAAAATATCGGAATATAGCCTATGTATAATCTCGGAGCACCTTCTCTAATAATAACAGATATCTTCATTACTACCGCACACAGGTTATCAACACGGATCCCCCCCCGAGTACATGGGGCCGATGACCGCAGTGTCACAAGTTCCTAAATTAAATAACTTGTAACGGCATGACGTCGCTCCTTTCTTCCTCGAACTTTTCCATTATGCAGTCAACATCCAACACCTGTTCATCTTTACAGCTGTTGATCATCCCATGTTACGGAAGGTAACTTCAGTGTGACAAAGAGCGTATTGAGTTACCATTCGTCCAGTCACCCAATGCTTGCAGTGCAACTTTCATTACATGTTCCAGAGCCTATTTGCCCCAATTTAAATTAAATCCCTCCCTATATTATTCTGCTAAAGTCCCATTCCAGTTTTGTACCGAAAATAAGGTCCCATTAACACCAACCTACACATATGGGGTACCTACATGTTCAGCATAACCCAATGCGTAAGCGAAAAGCACTCACTCTTTAAATGCCTCACAATTAAATAAAGACCTTAAAACATGTATTTTTACAATGTAATAATGCAACTCGGTAACCATGGTAACAGAATCTCACAGGTCCATCTATTTCTGTAAGACGCAATGCAATTCCAATTATTACATTGCTGTGGAAGTTTCCAGACGGTTATAAGGTTATCACTGAACCAAATTAAGATGTAAAATTCATCAATACATACAGTATAATGCGCTTAAGGGGGTCAAGGGGCACTCTAGAAGTTTGTCACGCTATTTTCACGTGTGAGTGTGGTACGAAAGGTCTTTTTCACCCGACTATAAAGGGTCTCCGAAAACCACATTTAAAGGCGCTTAAATTAACAGTGTCTGTGATATTCCCAGAAAACTAACTTCGCTCTGATATACCTAAGAAGGAATGACAAACCCCTAACCACTGCACCAGTAGCTGAATTGATAAAGTCTGATTATTCATACCAAGGATAAATCAGTCATAGCATTCATGATTGTGATTTTGCTAAGTGTACTCTTTACAACTAGAATATTCGCGGGCGAAGCTGCGACGGGTAATGCTAGTCCTTACTGTTATGCATATGAAAATACTGTAGCAAGCTAGTACAAATCTTAATTATTTTGAAGTGACAACGTCAAATACATTGTTGGAACACAGAGACGTTCGTGAAAAAGTGTTACAGTGAAAGGTGATGATATAGTTTTATCTCTCTTCTGTTGCTGCGCTCTCTCTCGTATGTTGCTGCGCTCGAGTGTCCCTACTGTCGTTTTTGGACGTCACGGGTGAACCTCTCGATGGATTTTGATGCGTTTTTCACCTTCTGTAAAGGATATCTTAAGGAAGATTTCTGTACAAAATAATTTATTTATGGTCAAAGGAAGCCGAGCAGTAACGATTTCAGTGAAAAAGTTGAAAAAAAAAACAACACATGTAGTCCGTGCGCTTTTTAAGTTAAAAATATCAATAGGCTATACTATGAGTGTAAGAATTGTTCAGCATGAAATGTTCTACAAAAATGTCCGCGGGAGCACATTTTTATCTTCAATACATCGCCCACTATAAGTGTTTTCACGTTTTCATTTCTTCTAACAATCTCCATTCAATTACTGAGGCGACAGTTTACGAGATAGCTAGGGGCGAGCCTATCACCCCCGTTACAGCGTAGCTAGCGGGCGAACATTTTACCCCAGATACAGCCAGCAGGAAACTGTCGAGTCGTGTTGAGTTAAGACTTCAGAGAAGAGTGGTTGTGTTTGGAGTTTCCCTGGAAGTGCAACTCGGCTTTTCTTCATTTCGCCTGTGAACTTTCCGTTCCACAAATTACATAATTAAAATATATACGAAGCTGAAATTTCGCAAGAGTGACAGTCTAAAGAAATCAGTCCGAGAAGACGTAGTCTCGCTCAAATTTCGTCACGCATCGTAGTTGCACACACCCATTTGCTTTTAATATACAGGATGGGCCATAAGTCAGTTATCTCTAGCAATCCTTGGACTTTGCTTGGCTTAGCGTAGTGGTAGTCAGTTATGAACTTGACTAGTGCTTAGTACCCACAAGTCAGGTGACACTGGGAATTTGAGGTTGTGTTGTTTGATGTTATCTGACAGTGGCGTATACTGGTCTGAAGATCTGGGCTACCACTGAGCTTAATATTACACAAAACATGCTTTTGAACTGCCGTGCGAAAGGAGCTCATATTTGAACACCCTTCATTTGACCATACATTAACTTCTCGACTAAATAACAATCACGGCCAGCAATACAATTTAGACAGTTTAGAACTGCCAGATAACCTATTCCACCTAGCATATGTAGACGAAGTGAAATGGCGTGTATACATTGGCACACACTTGCAGTTCAGGTGTAGGCCTTGTCATATGTATAATATGAACTTTCTCACTGTATGGACGACGGCTGAAAGGTGTTTGTTCCATAATCTTCTTACAAAATCACAATTGGCACAGTTAAAACAAAACACTACATAAAGATCCTTCAGCATACACACACTTAAATAAATCACACATCGAAAATACTACAACTTCTAAAACATATTCACATCTATGCGCACGATAATGTATATTTATTGTACGCTATACCGGATGAGTTAGCCGTGGTCGTTACGGCATGACTGCTGGCAGTCGCTCACATCTGGGAGGCGAGGAGGTTCGAATCCCCCCGCCGGCAACCTTGAAGATGGCCTTCTGTGGTTTCCCATCTTCCTTCCAGGCAAATGCCGGGGTTGGTCCCTAACTATAGGCCACAGCCGCTACCTTCCAACTCCTCGACCTTCCATTCCAACTTTCCTCCCCAACGGTACTTGTAGCTCACCCATTGGGTGTCCGTCTTGAAGCAGCTACAAAACTGGCGAGCCGAACATGTCCTCGGACACTCCCGGCACTAAACGCCATACGCAAAAAATATTGTACGCTATTTGTAGCTTTAAAAGCTTTTAACATCAAAGAAACCGCTGGCTTTAGCGGCAACTCGCTCGCTATGAGCGCTGTGCCTGCACGGAACAAGGATGGGTGCAGAGAGATGGGATAATATCTGAGAAACAATGAATAGAAAATTAACTACAAAACAGCGTGTATTTGTTTTGCAAACACGGTGGAAACATAACCATAATTACAGTGATGTCTGTGGAAAGTTTTCCAAACACCCAACCTCGATGTCAACAAGGTATTCGCAAATTATATTTAAGATTTGAAGAGACTGAGGCGCTAGCGGAACTTCCTCGTTCAGGTGGACCAAAGTCCGTTCCTACAGAAGAGCATCTTAATGTTGTCGCGCAATGTATTGTGCAATCGCCGACGAAATCTCACTGAACAACGTCCAAGGAGTATCGAATATCAAGACCAAACCTACGAAGGATGCAGAAACTTTAAGGCCTAAATGAAGTTGATCCGGACAGGCGTAAGCAATTCTGCGAGTTGTACACAATCCGACAAGAAGCCGATCCCAACTATTACAATAGCATTCTTTGGAGCGACGAAGCAACTTTTAAGGGGAATGTCACAGTTTTTTTTCTCGTATGGCCTTCTGAGAGGCCGAGTGCAGGTCTTTCTAGTCGACGCCCGTGGGTGACCTGCGCGTCGGGATGAGAGATGGAATGGATGAACATGAATGAAACTGGTCAAGGATGTGGAAGGAAGCGGCCGTGGTCTATCAGAAGGTACCGTCCCAGCATTTGCCCGGTGTTGAAAATGGGAAACCACGGAAAACCATTTCAAGGACGGCCGACGGTGGGGCTCGAACCTACGCGTCTACCGAGTCAGCAGAGAGCTTGGCCCCATGACCTAACGCTGCGCTTTAGTCAGCGGAGCCACTACTGTCGGTAATGACTCCCAGAATATGAAATAAGGAATGGAAATAGTGGAAATGGCATAAGCTATACCAGGGGTGGCCAATAACTAACTTTGGGAGCCGCAAATTTATGAAGCTGTTTCGAAGCGAGCCAGATGTCACAGTGAACAGACACAGCTGTGCCTACTGGGATTCCACGAATCATCACCATTTGGCGATGGAGACAAGAGTTAAACTTTCCTGGCGTGACTGTATGGGCAGTGATCGGGCCTTATTTGCTTAACGATACTGTCAATTCAGTAAATTACCTAGATATGCTTCAAGAAGTGTTGTTAACAAGAAAATAGTCCACTTTATGAACTTCTGCTGCCAGTTAAGATAAAGTTGATGTGGCAACAAGATGGAGTACCCCCGCATTATAGAGTTATTGTGAGAGACTTTCTAATGAAAACGTTGATGAATTGATTGGCAGACGGTGTACTATTGAATGGCCTCCACGATCCCCAGATATCACACCCATAGATTTTTCAGTCTGGGGTATACTAAAAAATGAGGTTTATTCCGTCAAGATTCTTGATGTTGAGCATTTGAAGGCACGAATCCAATCAGAATTTGAAAATTACAATCCTGGAAGATTTGCGACAAAATTTGTAAATGAGAGTTGAAAAGATGCAATGTTTGCTTAGAACAGCATGGAAATACTTCGAGCATCTCTTGTAGGTTCATTGAACTCTATATGTATTTCTGTGTTGATAGTAAATAATTGTATTTTCATTTGTTTAGTATTATTGCACCAAATGCATTTTTCACAACTGACTGATGGCCCATCCTGTTACATTCAGAGCGGGGCATAATAACACCGATGCTTTAAAATATGTTACAAGTAGGTTGGTTGGTTCCTCAGTTTAGGGCAGTGGTTCCCAACCTTTGTCATCTGACGCCCCCCTTTTCAGATACGGGAGTTCATCACCCCCCCTCCCCCCCTCCACTCGCTTCTATAACCCTCTTCGATTGACGCGGAGGATATAGACCTAACCTAATAACACTAGAGTACATAATGGAATAGGCCTATCTACTAACTTCATTTTAGCACAATACAAAGAACACACTTTTACAATAAATCCTTAAATTAGTCAACAAATGTCGGTAAGAGGGTTGACACTGTTTTCTCTTGGTGAGATTCGGTATGTTTGGTTTGATATTTGACAGAGCAACATTTGCAACATCAAGCCGACAGCGCTGCTTTGTTTCTATGACACTCAGCGTTGAAAATCCTGACTCGCATAAATATGGTTTTGAAAATGCAAGTTCAAACTGTTCAAAGCTTCAAAGAAATCACTAAGATATACCAACGAGACGATAAAATTGGCATGATTTTGCTCCTTACAACACAGCAAATTCCTTATTTCACATCCAACCTCGCGGCTTGTGCCGACAGTTGGCAATTATCAGTGCTTTTGACTTGGTGCGACAATCACCTGGAGAGATTCGAAAAATGCTTATTTTGCAAAATTGTAATATTTGAGTTAAAAAACCTAATTCGGAAATCACTTCACGCCCCCCTTAATAAAGCCCCCCAGGTTGGGAACCCCTGGTTTAGGGTCTGTGAAAATGCGGTCATGTAGCTCCGTGTACTTTGGGTGTGTGTAGAATCTGTCTGCTAACCGGTGTTAATTGTGATGGCTATATTAAAGTGTGTATTTGTAATTTAGATGAGGATTGGGAAGGAGGCAGCCGTGGCCTTAATATAGGAACCATCCCGGCATTTGACTGGAGTAGAAACCACGGATAACCACTTCCAGGATGGCTGAGGTGGGAATCAAGCCCGCCTCATTTTTTTCCCCTCACGAAGCTGAGTGTACCCCGTTCCAGCCCTCAGCCCAGAATTAAATGTCTTGGTAGGGCCGGGAATCCAACCCGGCTCCCCGCAATGACCGCAATGAGTTCTAACCACTACACAACTCGCGTAGTTGTGTGTGTGTGTGTGTGAATTATATTGTAACTTGTGTTTAAATGTAGAATCTGGATAGGTGACTCGGGACTTGATATAAGGTACAGTGGAACGTGGCTAATTCGAACTTCTATCATTCGAAATCTTCTTTAATTCGAATTTTTCTCTTGGACCCTAGCATTTTATATAAAATCAATGCTAAAAAATCGTGGTTAATTCGAATTATATTTTGGATAATTCGAAGTTTTTAAGGGAAAAAGGCCGATCGGAAGCCAAACAGTTGGGTCAGTTCCCGAAAAAACTATTCCGAGTGCAGCCCAAGCAACAAACCTAGGTGTTTTGTTTTCGGAAGTAGAAATTACGTAAGTGGTTCTGTTTTCCGTTCCTTAAATTTGTTAGATTCTTTTGTGATGGCTGAGAGACTTAATTGTAGGAAACAGGTAAAAATCTCAAACTATTTTGAAAAACAGTAAATTTCTCTATGACTTAACTAGATTGCTGGATTACTTCTGTCGTTAAATAGCTGAATAGTACATTTTGGTATTATTTTCCGTTTGAAACTTTTGAGGTTATTCACGAGACAGTCTTTATAAAGTACCGTTGTCTGTTAATCTGCTTTGTTGAACGTAAATCATTATGTAAACGTAATACAATATCTTTTCTCTACCCTTTTCAGAGAACTTTCTTAATTCGAATGTTTGGATAATTCGAATTTTTGTACTGGTCCCTTGAGGTTCGAATTATCCAAGTTCCACTTGCCACGGTGGGTGAGTGGATAGTGTGTCGGTCTACCAACCCCAAGATTGCAGGTTCGCTCCTGGCCGTGGTAAGTGATTTTTGAAAGGCGGCAAAAATACGACACGCATGTCATACGATGTTGGCATGTCAAAGAACCCATTTGAATTCAGTAGGCCGTGTTCATAATGGCAAAATTAATCTCGGGAGTTTTCGCCAACACAAAGTTCCTCATTTCTCAACTAGAAAGCGCTATAGTGTTCAAGGACTCCGTGACTTTCATAGTGATTCAAGGATCAACGAAATTCGACATGCAAGCTACCCTTTGGGTGTCAAATTACAAAGTTTGCACCCCGCACCTGAGGCCATACGATATTATTATTATTATTATTACTACTGTACCATCTTTGCATTCTCCTAGAGTGAGTGTGGAAATACTGCGTAAAACACACTCAGGATGGTCTCTGTTAGTGCCGGGATTCAAACCGCAGATTTCCAAACGTGCAGCGACCCAGTCCTCACGTGATTTTAGAAAAATCGTGCATCTCCCTGGCCTGGCGCAAGTTTTCGAACTCGACACCAATTGGATAACTTGTAGTAGCTCAAACCAGAACGGCATGCCTTGGCTGCGCTGGGAAACGCACCGACTTACTCTTTTAATGCCTCACAATTAAATAAATACCTTAAAACATGTATATTTACAATGAAAGAATGCAACACGGTAACCATGGTAACACTCTCACAGGTCCATCTATTTCTGTAAGACGCAATGCAATTCCAATTATAACAGTGTCTGTAATATTCCCAGAAAACTAACTTCGCTCTGATATACCTATGAAGGAATGACAAACCCCTAACCACTGCACCAGTAGCTGAATTGATAAAGTCAGATTATTCATACCAAGGATAAATCAGTCATGGCATTCATGATTGAGATTTTGCTAAGAGTACTCTTTACGACTAGAATATTCGCGGGCGAAGCCGCGACGGGTAATGCTAGTGGCAATAATTTTCGTACCAGTATAACTGGCTTTGATAATGGCGGCAAAGCAGTCACCTTAATTTTTTTGAACAAATGAGCTGATGACCAAGGTGTCCCAAGACCCTAAACATTCATCAACAAGAACGTGAGCTATGTGATTGTACTGCGCCAAAATACGTGGATTTCCACCCTTATTTTTCACCGATTCTTCCTACTAACGTAAGCCGAAAATTGTCACATGAGGACTGGCGCCATGGGTAAATCTGACCCGACCGTAAATAATATAGAAATAACTTGAGTGTTCAAAAATCTATGGACATGTTTCATTTGCAGAGTGAAGTTCAAGGCTAGGAAAAACGGTACAGTGAGCGATATAGTACAGTACAGCTGCACAGAAGAAACCCCTCTTGTTCCAACAACCATGCTAAGGTTGGTTCTTAGTAAATCGTTAGAAAAGCACAAGAAAAGCTTAACTCTAAATTTCAGAATAATTTGCACGATGATTTTGTCGGAAAACTAAAAACTAAAAATAAAGTAAAATGCGTTTTTCTCTGAATCGACGTATTTTAAAGATTTTTTTAAACAAAAATGTAGAGGACATTGTCACCTACAATTTGTCTCATTGAGGTCACGTCATACGTTTTGAAATGCAGAAGCTAGGTGGCACCAACGTTTCCAAAAAAGTGTTTTTTCACTTTTTGTCCTAGAAAAAAAATGTTTTGTTCACAAAAGAGCAAATCAGAAATTTGTTCCTCCCAAAACTGCCTACAACATTTATTGAAATATTTTTTCCCTCCGACTTACCGTTCCAAAATTAATTGTCCGACATCGGTCCCGGTCTAAACTATGCCCACCGCTCTCTCCGCAGTAACAATAGTAGCCTTGACTACGCAGCGTTGCATTTGCTGCGCTATAACGGTAAAAGTCGGAGGAAACAAACGTTTAAATAAATGTTGCAGACAATTTTTAGAGGTACAAGTTTCTGATTCACTCTTTTGTGAAAAAACAATTTTTTCTAGGACAAAAAGTGAAAAAACACCTTTTTGGAAACTTTGGCGCCACCTAGCTTCTGCATTTCAAAACGTATGACATGACCTCAATGAGACAAATTGTAGGTGACAATATCCTCTACATTTTATCATTTTAAATGATCTTGTCGACTTCGTCGTTACGCTGGGGTCTGGCGTTACATTACAGTGACGGGACGAAATGTACCCAGATGCACTGAGGTGTGTGACGTCATAGTACCGCTTGGTGCACGTGTTCCTCGACAATCTCTACTTCGTTACTATAAGACAAAAATCCCCGATTCTTGGATGTCACGGGTAATCTCGAGAACCACTGGATGGATTTTGATGCGGTTTTCACCATTCTGTAAAGGATATCTCGAGGAAAGATTCTGTAGAAAATAATTTATGCATGATCAAAGGAAGCCAAGCAGTAACGATTTCAGTGAAAAAGCCGAAAACAAACTTGGCGTCCGTGCGCTGGGCAAACCGTTAAAAATATCAATATACTATGAGCGTAAGAATTGGTCAGCATGAAAAGTTCTACAAAAAAGTCCGCGAGAGCATATCTGTATCTTCAATACATCGCCCACTATAAGTGTTTTTAGACTGGATGGAAGGGGCACGTCCCCGCGCGCTCTGGTGAACGTGACGGCATCCCGCGCGCTTGACCTTGCTTTGCCCTTGGTTTGCACTTGGACGAGTAATTTGAAACAAGGAAAAGTATTATAGCAAGATAAGTATGATGCAGATAATTTTCTAACAAGTCAAGAGTCTTTAGTTCGAGCGAAGCGAGAAGCCTCCAGCCTTTCTAGCATTGATCAGCATTTGTAGCATTTAAAATGATACAAAGTCTAGTCTTTCAGACTAACTGTCACTTTTTTGTTTAAAAAACTTTTCTTTAAAATACGTAGATTCAGAGAAAAACGTTTTTCAATTGTATTTTTGTGTTTTCCGACAACATGATACTACAAATTATTCCGAAATTTAGAGTTAAGCTTTTTTTTTTGCTTTTCTAATGATTTACAAAAAGCCAACCATAGCACGGTTTTTGGAACAAAACCATTCCAGCTGTACTGTAGAAAACTAATAGGAAATGAGGGCTGACGAAAACGAAAATATAGAGCATTATGTAAGACTCGGGTAAAGAATACCCACGCGCCAGTCCTCGCGGGTTAAGTATGCGGGTGAACGGTGTTGTCATTTCAGCTAGATTATATCGTAAGTCTGGCTTCATGACTGTGCGCGTATGGTTGATTCGCGTCTTAACCCTGCGTTACTCGCGCATGGTCGCACGATCCGGGCTCAGTTTTTGTTGTTGTTATTACATACCGGTAGATATAAGTTGGCAAAAAGTGTAGCAAGCCGGTATAGCTTCCGTTTCCAACCCCCCAACCTGTTTCATTCAGTCTGCGACGTGACCTTAAGTTATAACAGTGCTGTTTTCTCCAAGCACGGTTTGTCATTCCGTGCGTCAGTAAATGTGTTTGTGCTTTTTCAACTTTTTAGTAAAGACTGTTATGTCTAAATCCTAAACAAAATGAATCACAATGAGGAAAATAGGATTCTTCGTCTACTAAATGAAATATCAAGTGAACCTGATTTAGGCCTATTTGATGATTTTCTGGAAGAAACAGAGTCAGGCTAAAAAAGAGTCAGAGTGTATGTGTAAAAGTGTCAGATGTTTACAGAGCTGATATTATGCTAACCAAACAGATTTCTTCACATTCACGTTTTCTAAGATGTGATTTTCAAAAGCAATGTTGTTTGATAAGTTATTTCCAATAAAAAGGTTTTTCAGTTATTAGTTCTTTAGTTAAACGTTTTTAGTTTATAATTAAACATATTACTGTAGGCTTGTACTTACGTAAAACAGTTAATTACCACTAGCATACTTCTATACTTCTTATGTAAATTAGAGTTTGCCAAAAATATCAAAATTTTGTTCATTATAACCCAATGTTAACAATGAAAAGAGAACACGGTCTCTGAGTCCGTGCGTGGGCATTGGTGTAACTGTGTTAGCGTGGGTAACGCAGGGTTAAAGCCTGCAGAATAGGGTGTGCCAAACGACAGAGTTGGACATCAAAGCGATGAGTTGTCATTCAGGAAGGAATGTGAAGGTCGTCATGGATAACCTTGAAATTTCTGCAGGTCTCAAACGTCTTACCATTAGCCCTTCTCTGAAAGGAAGAAATGGTATTGATTGTGAGCGGAACGGTCCAGCGGGCGAGTTATTGAACCAACAGCCGAGCCTCCCCTCACATAGACGTGACCGGAAGTGCCTCGCGCTCAGGAAGTCGCGGTGCGTGGAGAAGTGCGGCAAGCATGGCAGGTGGATCGAGAGGCACTTACTGTCGACCAAAATATTATGTGCACTCGAGTTTGAAGGTTGTTTGTGAAGTAACCAATAGACCTACATAAAATCCAATACCATCTTCATTTTCGTCGTTCTATTTTACGTTAGTTCATGTAGGTTTGGATTTTAAATTTATATTTTAATAAAAACTCAGCAATTCTTCTAGGTTTGTGCCGTGTCTTGTGTGGGGTTTCGCCTAGGACACCAAGCTAGGCTCATCGGCGGGCTCTTGGTGTCCCTGCCCGGACATGGGAGGTTATCGCTGCTTGAGCTTTTGGTTCTCGCAGTCAAGGAGTGCAGTTGCACTCTATATAAAGGGAGGTATCGCGCAGTTCGATACTCCTGTGGGGGTCCGGGCAGGGACACCAAGAGCCCGCCGATGAGCCTAGCTTGGTGTCCTAGGCGAAACCCCACACAAGACACGGCACAAACCTAGAAGAATTGCTGAGTTTTAATTCACCGGCCGTGAAAGCCAATACACCATCTTTTATATTTTAATATTTTTTATCGCAGTTGGAACACAAAATGTGCATGTTTTTAAGCGTGATTCAACCATGCGTCACATTTAAGATTTATTATCTCAAAATTCCGTCATCAGATCGAATCTAAATTTTAACACAATATACATTGGAATAAGCCTCCGTGGCTTAGGCGGCAGCACGCCGGCCTCTCACCGCTGGGTCCGTGGTTCAAATCCCGGTCACTCCATGTGAGATCTGTGCTGGACAAAACGGAGGCAGACAGGTTTTTCTCCGGGTACTCCGGTTTTCCCTGTCAAAATTTCATTCCAGCAACACTCTCCACTATCATTTCATTTCATCTGTCATTCATTTAATCATTGCCCCAGAGGAGTGCGTCAGGCCTCGGCAGCCGGCACAGTTCATATCCTCGCCGCTAGATGGGGGCTTCATTCATTCCATTCCTGACCCGGTCGGAGACTGGAAGCAGGCTGTGGATTTTCATACATTGGAATGTTGTATAACTGGTTTATTAATTTCACAATTGTGTGTCCAAGAAACAAAGTTGTTATCATTGTTGTAAGGTAACTTTTTCTCGGCTCGGGGTGGTTGGAAAATGTAGTTCTTGGTCGCGTTGTAATCCTTATACATCAAAAAGTTATGCTGTATGACTGTGAAATACGTAAATTAATTCACTTGTTTTATATCGGTTTGTATTTGTACGGGGAAATAGCACATGGTTCACCAGCTAGCCGCTCCGGTAAAAGCTGTACAGCGTTGCTGAGATGTAGCCCATCACTTCCGAGCGAGGCGCGCCATGATGCGTGTGGGCTCCATTTTGGCAACGCTGTACAGCTTTACCCGAAGTGGCTAGCTGGTGAACCATGTCTTTTTCCCCCTACAAATACAAACTGATATAAGATAAGCGAATTAATTTAGGTATTTCGCAGTCATACAGCATAACATTTCGATGTATAAGGATTACAACGCGACCAAGAACTACATTTTCCAACCACCCCGAGACGAGAAAAAGTTATCTTACAAAGATGATAACAACTTTCTTTATTGGACACACAAAATGTTGAAATTACTGATGACGGGTTTTTGAGATAATAATTCTTAAATGTGACGCATGGTTGAAACACGCTTAAAAACGTGCACTTTTTGTGTTCCAACTGCGATAAAAAAATGTAAAATATAAATTAAAAATTCCAAACCTACATGAACTAACGTAAAATAGAACGACGACAATGATGATGTTATTGGATTTTATGTAGGTCTATTGGTTACTTCACAAACAACCTTCAAACTCGAGTGCACATAATACTTTGGTCGACAGTAAGTTGATCTGCGCGTCTACGCAGCACCTCTCTCTCGGCCATTAGCTGGCACAAGGCCATATTATGGGAGTAAGCTAATGTTTCCATGAAGAAGGGAACGTAGGAAATGTGTACTGTAATTTCTAAGCAATAATGACGGTATGGTATTTTTGTAAATGTTCGGAAGGTAGCGTTTTCCCAGTCCCCAATGCCTTCTGCAAGGGATACCTGTATATCTCTGGCAGAGCGCTGCAGAGCAACAACGGGCCCTGGGACCACTTCATAATGGATATCCTCGGAGTGTCATGTTGGGATTTCTAATTCTCCGCTCAACGCTACCAAAGATACAAGATTCTCTAGACCTCAGTCAATCAAGATGTCAGTTTATTTTCTGTTCTCTCGATAATCAGCATCCTTTTCTCTACGTGACAACGTCAAATAAATTGTTGGATGCTACACTCGAGTCTCGCTACTGTCGTTTTTGTATATCACCGGTGAACCTCTGGATGGATTTTGATGCGGCTTTCACCAATCTGTAAAGGATACCTCGAGGCAGATTTCTGTAGAAAATAATTAATTTATGATGTAAGGAAGCCGAGCAGTAACGATTTAAGTAAAAAAGTCGAATAAAAACACATGGCGTCCGTGTGCTTTTTAAGCTTACGCTGGGCAAACCGTTAAAAAGTATCTGTATACTATGAGTGTAAGAATTGTTCAGCATGGAAAGTTCTACAAAAACGTCCGTGAGAGCATATCTCTATCTTCAATACATCGCTCGCTATAAGTGTTTTTACGTTTTCATTTCTTCCAACAATCTCCATTCAATTACTTAGGCGACAGTTTACGAGCTAGCTAGGGGCGAGCCTATCACCTCAGTTATAGTCTAGCCTAGCTAGTGGGCGAGCCTATTTTCCCCAGATACAGTCAGCAGCAAAATGTCGAGTCGTGTTGAGTTATGACTTCAGAGAAGAGTGGTTGTGTTTGGAGTTTCCCTGGAAGTGCAACTCGACTTATCTTCATTTCGCCTGTGAACTTTCCGTTCCGGAAAATACATAATTAAAAAATATACGAAGCTGCAATTTCGCAAGAGCGACAGTTTAAACAAATCAGTCCAAGAATAAGTTGTCACGCTCAAATATAGTCGCGCATCGTAGTTGCTCACATCCAATTTTTAGCCTACTTTCGATTTTTGCAAAACATTTCCATTGAAAAAGGAGGCAAGGTTTCTCCGAAACGTATGGTTTAAATTAAAAATACACACGGCATTAGCCCAAAAGCATGAATTATTTATATAATAATCCGGGCCGTGAAAGCCTTAATATGCAAATTAGACTTATAAGATCAACAAAGGGCCAAGAATTGTGTGTCGGTGTGTGAGTCTGTGTGTGTGTGTGTGTGTGTGAGTGTGTGTACTCTGAATTTCTGTCCCCCCTATCAATTCGAACACGGTGAAACCGAACTGAACGAAATTTGGTACAGAGGTAGAACTAGCAAAGGGCAACTCAGTGTCATGTTTTATATCGCCACCATCTTGACGGAAACGTAATGGCGGCCACCCAAATGTTGAAAGCTTAAATCAAATTCCGGCTAACCTAATCATCCGATCTCTACCAAATTATGCAACAACATATATTTATATGGCGAGAGTTTTTTTTACTAAATTACAAGGTCATCAGCCTAACAGTTTGCAGATGGCGGCCGTGTATGCGTGCAAATCGATTCCCCCTATCAATTAAAACACGGTGAAACCGAATTGAACGAAATTTGGTACAGAGGTAGCATTACCAAAGGGAACATCAGTGTCATGTTTTATATCGCCGCCATCTTCACGGAAACGTAATGGCGGCCACCCAAATGTTAAAAGCTTAAATAAAATTACGACCAACCTAATCATCTGCTCTCTACCAATTTTTGAAACATTATGCCTTTATATATGAAGAATCTTTTGACCAAACTTCAAGGTCATCAGCCCAATAATTTGCGGATGGCGGCCATGTATGTGTGCAAATCGATTCCCCCTATCTATTCAAACACGGTGAAACCGAATTGAACGAAATGTGGTACAGAGGTAGCACTTGCAATAAGCAACTCAGTGCCATGTTTTATATCGTCGCCATCTTGACGGAAACGAAATGGTGGCCACCCAAATGTTAAAAGCTTAATTCAAATTACCACCAACCTAATTATTTGATCTCTACCAAATTTTGCAACAACATACCTTTTTGTGGGACGCATCTTTTGACTGAACTACAAGGTCATCAACCCAATAGTTTGCATATCAATTCAAACACGGTGAAACCGAATTGAATGAAATTTTGTACAGAGGTAGCACTAGCAAAGGGCACTTCATATTCATGTTTAATATCCGTATAACACGTTGTATTTACAACAAGCTACTACAACCAACAATCAATTATACTCCTTGAAAAGGACAAAGAGTTATAACAATACCCATGCGTTTAGGAGAAAGTAGGCTATATGTTCTTTGCTGAACATCTTGGTTTTTAAATATTAATCTCGCGTTAATTTGTTTTGTACTTTTTGATATCTGTATTATTTTCGTCACCAGCGTGCATTTGTACAGTAATTTCCATAGAATCTGACCAGGAAGCAAACGCTCTTCAGAAGACCCAACCTATCCTTTCAGAGACAAAATGAGTATTGGTCGGATTTTGAATTGATCTCTTCGTCCTATAACAGCTCTTTGATGATGATGTGTAATGGATTAAACTAGCGTAATCATGCGAGAACTGTCGCATAATGGGTTGTATGTGCCCCATGTGTACAGACTACCCACCCGGCACTAGTGCTATGCGGGCTGTACGCGATACTGTTAAAAGGCAGGGGCTATCGTCTTGTTTATTTGTTTAGAAACCACTTTATAAACAAATAAATATATTTCCGTTGACTTTTCAAGAAATGCAAGAGTTTTCCTGTACTATTGAGACGGTTTGGAAGATTTTGGTACAAACCACACCTTCTAACTCCCTCTGGTTTAGCAGCTTGAGTTTTTTTGAAACATACACCTTAGCGTATTATATAATAAGACTAGCAACCCGACCCGGCTTCGCCCGGGAACAGTTATGAATGCATTACGTGATAAGCGCTTTTCTTTTTCCAATGTCAATGAACAACGACCAATATCCGTTTTACGTCTCGGCATGATGGGTTAAAATCACTGGCTGGACTATTAATTATATTATCATGGAGATGCATGTGCAACGAATTCTTGTCAGACGTAATTTTAAAATGGCGAGGTGCCTGCAACACAAATACTCCTTCCGTCCAATCTTAACTTGACTGTGAATTTTTCGGAACGAAATGAAGAAAAGCCGAGTTGCACTTCCAGGGAAACTCCAAACACAACCACCCTTCTCAAAAGTCTTAACTCAACACGATTTAACGGTTTGCTGCTGACTGTATCTGGGGCAATAGGTTCGCTCGCTAGCTAGCCTGTAACAGGGATGATAGACTCGCCCTTAGCTAGCTCGTAAACTGTCGCCTCAGTAGTTGAATGAACACGGTTGGAAGAAATTAAAATGTAAAAACACTTAGAGTGGGCGACGTATTGAAGATAGACATATGCTCTCGCGGACTTTTATGTAGTACTTTTCATGCTGAACAATTCTTACACTCATAGTATTTAGATATTTTTAGCGGTTTGCCCAGCGTAAGCTTAAAAAGCGCTTGGACGCCAGTCTTTTTCGACGTTTCCACTAAAATCGTTACTGCTCGGCTTCCTCTGATCATAAAGAAATTATTTTCTACAGAAATCATCCTCCAGATATCCTTTACAGAATGGTGAAAACCGCATCAAATCCATCCAGTGGTTCTCGAGTTTATCCGTAACATCCAAGATTCGGGGACTTAGTTTTATACTAAGTAGAGATTAGATTGCCAATTCGTGTACCGGTACTTTTGACTTTTCCCCAGTTATTAACAAAATTCAATTTTATAATATTTTTCAGTTTATTTACTGGTACAGTTACAATTGAAATTGTTTAGAAAATAAATAGAAATACCTTGTTTACTCGGAGCACTTCTATGTCTCCAGGCTCTTCAGGACGTCTGGGTCCCGGCGCTAGAGCTCCGCTTGCCCTTTCTGTCGTGGGTTCTGATCTCTGATTGGACAAAGTACTGATATCACTTTGAAATTGATTTCCTTTTCCATTTAAATGCTTCAGTTATTTTCTCTCACAACTTTATCAACATCATCTTCACGACAACGAAATGTTATTTATGTATGCTCTAAAGTGTTCGTTAGTTCTTCTTTCCTTGCATCCCATGGAAATGTTAACAGACAAATCTGCAAGTAGATAACACGTGGGACAAGTCTTACGCTCAAGCAATACTTTGAGGGGTGACTATAATTACTTACTTCAATGCGATGCGTTTAAATAGCTCATGACTTCCACACGGACTTGAAATAGCCAATGACCGCGATGACAGCCGAGAGTGCTAGTCACTACGCTGCAAAATGGGGAATAACAAAAAGAAAACCATGATAAAACCAAGTTTGTCAAAGCTGAAACTGCATTTGGATTTGCAAACAAACAATTCCTCGTAGACCAATGGCCACGCGTTTGGGATCGGCATCAGATTATAAACGCTGTTCTTTGTTAAACGCAAAACTTGTAGCCAATTTAATAACTAGATTCAAACTTCAAAGGCACCGAATGCGTGCGTGAGACAATCCCAGGCGTAATGGAACATGAACTGAAGATATTGAAGCTAATCCTGAACTTTAACTTTGTGAAGAATTTTGATGGAATCACTTACACATCACCCATAATTCAATCAAAAGGAGTATTGCAGGGGGATCCTATGAGTCCTTTACCTTTTAATGTGATGACAGCAGACATCGTACAAATACTTCACGAATCCAATGTAAAGCGTATAATGTATGGTGTTATTAGCCAAGGATCCTGTAATTCTGAAGAATTGCCTAGATGAACTCAGGTACTGGGCGAAGGATAACTCCTTGAGCATTAACAGCGAGAAAACAAAAGTTATGAAATTTAGAAGGGATGGGGAACTGTTAACATATGACAAGTTCACCAGTGGTGAAGACCAGTTTAAAATCGTTACCTCGTACAAATACTTGGGAATCATCCTACAAACAGGAACAGCCTTTACTACACACATTAAAGGAAAGACAGGAGAAGCCATCAAAGCAATGTATGAAATTCCTCAAGCCTACAGTCTATCGCTAACTACAGCAATTGAACTATTTAAACTTCAAGTGGCGCCAGTAGCAAAATAATTATGGTATTGATCTCTTATGGAATACACTTTCGAAACAAACATAAAACGACTAGAAAACATAAAATTTTACTAAAAGAAATGCGCATAAACATGCATAGTAATACATACATAAATAGAATTGTCAATTTGAATTACTGTATTCCTTTAAGGATTTCAATCGCTTTTGGCATGCAAGTATATGGTACCTGTCACAAAACGCATCAAACATAAAAGCCAGGTACTTAAAACGCATTCTACAGATAACAAAGTTTTCGGAAAATCGAATAGCATATATTCTTGGCAATGAAACATTCTTTCTGGAAGATATCAAATCGCTCTTCAAGCTACCCAATACGGCTGCCATGGACGTGATATTGGAAGAGAGGAAAACAAAGGCACGTCAAATTTCAAGAGAAATTAAAGTGCATATATCTCCTATGTGGGGAGCAACGCTCTTGGAAACTGTGCTGCAAGATCACAGCCGATCAGCACATTTGGTAAAGACTGATACAAACCAGTGTTATCATATTCATTCAATAATTACTTTTCTTTCTTATTGTACACATTGTGTAATCTTATTATATAATACGATAAGGTGCATGTTTCACAAAGCTCAAGCTCCTAAACCAGAGGGAGTTAGAGTGTGTGGTTTGTACCAAAATCCTCCTAATCGTCTCAATAGTACAGGAAAAATCGTACAATTTTTTGAAAAGTCAACGGAAATACAGGTGTTTCAGGAGGAATAGTAAATATTATAGGAGATACAGCTGGTAGTATTTAACCCAAACAAATGTAAAGCCGAGGCAAATGAGGACATTCAAAGTTGATTTTCAAAAATTCCACCACCACCAATTTCATTGCATTTTGCACTTCTCTTGATAACACCCCGTGTAACTCTTCGGAGGGCGTCTTGGCGTTCTTTGACGAGGGCTGCACTGTGCATAATCCCAACGACCAACTCGGCTCCTGTGTTTACTTTTTCCTCGTAGACTTTGCCTTTCAACCATCCCCACAGGCAAAAATCCAAAGGGGTAAGGTCCGGGCACCTTGGTGGCCAAGAAACGTGCCCATAGCAAACGGTGTGCCAACACACGAAACGTTAACTGCCCTGGTTATATACCAACATCTGTATCTTGGTATCCAATACAAATGGGACACATGTTATATGATTTTTTTTATTGCAATTCAGCTATACTACCACCTCCTAAAATGTTTACTATTCCTCCTGAAACTCCCTGTATATTTATTTGTTTAAAAAGTGCTTTTAAACAAATAAATAAGACGATAGCCCCTAGCAGAACTGTGCCACGTACATCCCACATAGTACTAGAGCCGGGCGGGTAGTCTATACCGGCATTTGCGTTTTGCTATCCTCATAGCCTATCTACAGAGATATTCAATCAATCTCGGTTGGCAGTACTATAATCCCGACAGCAGTGGCTACGCTGGCTAAAGCGCAGCGTTAGGTCATGGGGCCAAGCTCTCTGCTGACTCGGTAGACGCGTGGGTTCGAGCCCCACCGTCGGCCGTCCTTGAAATGGTTTTCCGTGGTTTCCCATATTCAACACCAGGCAAATGCTGGGACGGTACCTTCTGACAGGTCACGACCGATTCCTTCCACATCCTTGCCCAGTTTCATCCATCTTCATCCATTCCATCTCTCATCCCGACGTGCAGGTCGCCAACGGGCGTCGACTAGGAAGACCTGCACTCGGCCTCTCAGGAGGCCACATGACAATAAAAAGTACTGTAATATGTTGAGCGGTTAGTACGGTATTCAAGTCATCCTCCAAATCCTCGTCCAAATAAGGATTCTTGTCAAACCACGAGTGAAATGGAGCAAGGCCAGCAGACATAGGCATTATCTGCAATAACATGACACACTGTTGTACAGTTGAGGCATTTAGAGGCTTGGGGATACCCTGGTCATCAGCTCCCAGCACACATACGCGCCAGTACCGGTGTCTCGTTTGAACTCCTCTCCTGTACTGTCATGAAAAGGGACAGGAATTTTTGATAAAGCATATGCGCATATGCAAAAGCGTATTTTGAGGGTTTATTGGAGTTATTGCATATTCTGAACATAACAGCATATTTTAGCATTTATTACAGTTGAAGTATAATTTATAACATGTTGAACAAAATAGGTTTCGCCTGCGATTTGGACATCCCTTGTGAGCAACTTTCTGAGCAACAGATAACGAATAATAATAATAATGTTATTGGTTTTACGTCCCTTTTAACTACCCTGGCTTTTAGAGACGCCGGGGTGCCAGAATTTTGCCCCGAAGGGGATCTTTAACGTGCCAGTAAATGTACTGACACGGCTCCCTCGCATTTGCGCACCCTCAAATGCCAGCTGACTGCGCCAGGTTTCGAACCTGCAACCTTGGGCCCAGCAAGCGAGAACGTTACCCCTGAACCACGCAGCCAGACAACAGATAACGAGATAACGCCACCGCAGTCGGCTCTTGGCAAAGAACGTAGGAACTTAAGAGTGTTGTTTACATTCTTAACCTATACAATTTAACTTCACACAGGTGTAATTAGTGGAAGGTTCTTGCTGCCTCAAAACGCCTAAAGAGAATAGCACCGCTGTCGGTACACACACCTAAGTACTCGGGACTAAATGACCACGATGTCGGTTGGTTGGGTCTTAAGTTTAGGGGCTGCGACAACGCAGTCATGTAGCCTTGTGTACTTTGGGTGTGGGTAGAATCTGTCGGATAACCGGTGTTAATTGTGATGACTGTATTAGTGTGTGTTATCTGTTTTCTAATTCAAGTAAGGACTGCAGACTTTTGGATTTTTCATATAGTTCCTACTTTTGCCGCCAAACGCCACCGTCAACGGCTACTAGTTCAGAAGTTGGCTACCAGACGCCACCGCAGTCGGCTCTTGGCAACGAACGTAGGAACTTAAGAGCGTTGTTTACATTCTTAACCTATACAATTTAGCTTCACAGAGGTGTAATTAGTGGAGGTTTCTTTAACATGCCATAAATGTATGACATGGGACCGCCGGCTTTACTTCCCCTCCGAAGGAAGTCATACTGAGGGATTTTTAACGCTCTTAAAACATCCGACGAGTTCGGCCGGATTGACCACGATGTCCAAGAAGAACATAAGTAGGCTATAAAGTTGGAACTGATGCTCTGATAAACATCAATTGGACAAAAGCATACCAAACGCATAGTCATGCCACTATTAGACTTGCCATACATGGCTTTCGCCATAAGTTATGCACAACCAAAAAACTCCACCACGCAAATGATCAATGTGTATTGTGTGACAAAAAATGTGAATGTTATCACTTTACTTACTTACTCCTTGACGCTATGATCCTTGCAGAACCTTGATCTCCGCAATTATCTTCTTCCAAAGCTCTCTGTCGATTGCCTTGGGCCTCCTTCTCCTGACTCCCATGGCACATAGATCGTCCTCCACTTCCTCGATCCACCGCTTTCTTGGCCCACCTCTATGTCGTCTACCTCCTGGATGCCCCTCCAGCACTTTCTTAGGTTCTCTTATTTCCTCCATTCGATGGACATGTCCAAGCCAAGTCTTCGCCGCTGTTACTATATCCTGTTCATTGTACAGGTCTCTAAGCTCTTGATTTGTTCTAATGCAGCATCCCAGCTCCGTTTTAACTGGTCCAAAGATCTCCCTCAGTACCTTTCTTTCCCATGTCATTAACCTTTTTTCTTCTGTTTTATTTAATACCCAAATCTCAGCTCCATATGTAACCACTGGTCGAATGACAGTTATATAAATAGTAAGCTTAGCTTTCCGTGATACTTGCCTGCTTCTTAATGTTGGAATTAAAGCAGCCAGTCTGGTGCTGATTTCCTTTTTAACTTCGTTTTGTGAAGTGATCAAAGAGCCTAGATATCTAAATTCCGACACCCCCTCAAAACACTTTTCTCCACTTCTAACTGCTTGTGCAGGTTGACTCGTTCTGGAACTCACCAAGAATTTTGTTTTACTGTTATTCACTACCAGTCCTATTTGTTGTACTCCCCTCTCCAATTCTTCATAGGTTTCAAGAAGTGCATTCTTTGTACGAGAATATTATGGCAACATCATCCGCATATGCCATAATTTGAATCAATCTAAAATATTCCTTTCACGTTTTTCAGTGATGGTATGCACGGCTGTCTCTAAAGCGATATTGAAGAGGACAGCAGACATTGGATCTCTTTATGTAATGCAAAAAAAGAACAAGAACACTCAGTGGCTATTGCAAAGACAATACAAGAGAATTATCATTGTCATGTTATGGTATACAGTATACTATGTTTATTTTACAATTTTGTAACTAATGGCTCCAATAAAATGTATATTAAGTCGCTTAATCTGAGGAGGGTGTAATGGTGCAGTGGTCAAGCTGCTTGTCTTGCACTAAGGCGGATCCGGTTCGATTCCCGGTCAATATTTCGAAGTGAAATATCACGTCCTGTGGTTCGGATTCCACGTAAAAATGGAGGTCCCGTGGTACATGAACGTAAGATTAAAGGTCACGCATAACTACAAGCTTCCTTACTTCTTCACTTAATCTGATCAATTCAAGGCAGATAATAAAGAAAGAATGCACTTTGTATTAACTTGTTTGATGCTTAGTTTGTACATAATCCTTTGAAGAGTGGGCGATCAGTGGTAGAATGTGGTCCCAAGAATGCGGGTTCGATTCCCGGCCAAGGAGGTTGGGGGTTAATCCTTTATAGGGCAAAACTATTTTTAGCCTACTTTTCACATTTTGCAAAATGAAGAAAAAGTAGACTTATGAGATCGATCCGGGCAAATGTCTGTCTGTCTGTCTGTCTCTCTCTCTGTGTGTGTGTGTGTCCCTATCAACTCCTAAATGGCTGCATCAATCGAAACCAAATTTGGTATGAGTAAAGATCTATACCTGAATATCTCAAGCCCATATTTGAAAATGATGTCAGTGCTACCAACTTCTGAAAACCGCTATTGCAATTTGAGCTCCATGTTGGATATCTTGGAAGGTATGCATGGGAGCTATTCAAAAATTGGCACACCTATAGATAATGCTATTTCAGTTTAATTTCTAGGAGGCCATACATGACAGTGTTGCCAAAATGATTCTAAGACTGCTGATAGGTCCAATTATTAATGCATATAACTTCTACACTATCAATTGGATTTCAACCAAAAATCGTATGTAATATGTGCACATAAACAAATAGGACTGAGCGTATTCTTAAGAGCGGCCAGGGCTGCCAACTGTTAATAAATGATCTCTCTATTTTTAAAATCCAAATACCAATATATCAGAAAGTATGCAAGCCGACAGCTTTAAACTATGCACACGTATAGTACCTGACATTCTGGATTAAATTGGAGTAACTAATATACGTCAGTGCTACCAACATGATTCTAAGCCTGCTGATATGACCAATTTTTAAATACCTGTAACTTCTATACTATCAATAGGATTTCAACCAAATTTGTGTGTGCTATGTGTACCATAACATATATGACTATGCGTATTCTTAAGAGCAACCAGGTCTGCCAACTGTTAATAAAAGCTGTCTCTATTTTTTACTCTAATATCAATATATCAGAAAGTATGCAAGCCAACATTTCTAAACTTTGCACTCGTATAGTACCTGACATTCTAGACTAATTTGGAGTAGGCTAACTAATATACGTCAGTGCTACCAACATGATTCTAAGCCAGCTGATAGGTCCAATTTTAAAATTCATGTAACTTCTATACTAACAAATGGAATTCATACAAAATTGGTACAACAAGAGATCATAATATTTCAGATTATTTCTGACCTACACATGCATTACATTGTTGCCAACATGATTTTACGCGCACTGATAGTTCCAATGTCTAACTGCATGTAACGTCCAAGCCATCCATTGGACTTCAACCAAATTTTGTATTCTGTACCTGGAACTAAGAATATATTCAGTCATCACGGCTGCTAACTGTAGTGCTCGTTTAGGCTACATTTTGCCAGGTATATTTCGAACTAGTTAGAAATTTCGATATTAACTACTTAATTTCGTCATAATTCTAGATAGGTCTACAGTATATAGATTAATCATTGGTATGAATCTTAAGTTTTAAGAAGAGTAGGCCCTTTAGTTCGTCACGGAACTTCTTGTTTTTACTTTTATGTGTTTCTGACTTGTTAATTTATTTTATTTATTATAATTATTAATAATGTTATTTTCTGTTTATCTAATTTTTATTATTTTTCATTTTCAATTTATGTTCTTATGTATTTAATTTTGATATTTTTATTGAATTATTTAATTAACTAATTACAAATTGGTTTTCATAATTTTTATAGTTATGTTTATTATTTAATTTTTTATATTTCTTTTTTATTGTAATTTAATTTGTATATTTTTATTTCTAGATTTATATTTCATTTGTTAATGTTTTTAGATTTAAATTGTTTAAAATGTTATCCAACACACTACGTCAAGTAGATACGTATATAATATTTGATTTTCAGAAAATACTAGCACTTCGGCATTAAAATTCTCCGAAATTTGGCTGAAAGATTCAACTATCAGCATCTTTGAAAGCTTAAACTATCCTTATGACAGGTGGTTAATATAGAGACCACCATCCCATACAGGGTTAAAGGGTGGTAACAATCAACAATGGCGCTTGTAAAAGATCTCTCGTATGCCATTTAATGGTTGCTAGACAAAATTAATTAAATGTTAGCCACAGGCCACGCAGTCGAGTTCTTGTTTTCACTGCCATATAGCAGTGGTATTTGAGAGTAGATCGCCCAACTCAGGCCACGAAGAGCCTGTCCTTCACAACACAGGTGTGCGGAGCGCAGGTATGTGGAGGTCGGTTTACACCTGTGCAGACGTCGTGCGTGTCCGGGAAGTACGTGATCTTCGTGCTCTATGACCTGCCACACTAGATTCAAATTAAATGCTTGCATGTAGCAGTTTGAACAAAACAAAACAAAAAATGCATATAACTAAACAAAACTTGCAGATATAAGTCTGCATGTACATTTAGCTTCTTACTAGCTCTGGTACTTTACTTACTTAGACTTAGTTCCTTCAATGCTAGGTCCCCCAAGGGCTCACATCTTGTGGGACGTGGGTTGGCGACTATGGGACCCCAGCTGAGTCCGGCATTGCTTCCACTTACTTGTGCTGGGCTCCTCTCCGACTTCTTTCCTATCGACCTATCTTGGTCAACTCTTGTCCTCTTCCGACCCCGACGGTATTAGGGTATCCGATGCCTAGAGAGTCTCTTCCTTTCCCGCCTAAATTGACCCTTGTCTCATCATTCCTGATACCTTCATTCTTCGAGGGATCAGCCTTCTTTCCCCCCTCTGTTATCTCCTGCACAAGGCCCTCAAGGAGGCAGGGTATATGTAGCCCCACCCCTTCTGGTGCACAATGGATAGTGCTACACCCTCAAGGGCTCACGGCTGGTGAGTTTGGGAGTTGGCGACTCGGAGGGATTCCTGAGCTGGGCCCGTTTTTTTCCCGTTTTCCTCTGACCTAGGGGCGAGCCCTCTCCTCTTTCCCATTCGTATCTGCCTTTCATGGCTCTCCCGCCTTCCTAGTCCCTCAATCCGCATTCTTCGAGGGTTGAGGGCATTTCTTTTCTTCCTGGCCTTTATTTGTTTACCATTTCTTCTTCTAGTATATAAGTCTGTAGTTAGTATTAGTTGTAGTTTTCATTCTCATCTCATCTTTCACTATCACCTAAACCATTAGGGGCCGATAACCTAGATATTAGGCCCCTTAAAACAACAATTATCATCATCATCATCATCATCATCATCATCATCCAATGCTAGGTAACATATCGGGCAACGACTGTATCAGCTGCCTGCCAGGTTTTCGGCTTCCTCCCAGTTCATATCCATGCATTCAAGATCCTTTGCAAAAGTTCGTTTCCAGGTGTTACGTGGTCTTCCTCTACTTCGGTATCCTTCCATTGGTTTCCACAACAGTGCTGATTTGGGTATCCTTCTATCATTTATACGTAGAAAATATCCCTCGAACTTCATTCTTCTTTGAGCAATGATTTTGTGCAGGCTGCGTAGACCAGATCTTCTCAGTACTTCATAATTTGTTATGTGGTCACGATAACTGATGAAGATGATAATTGTTGTTTTAAGGGGCCTAACATCTAGGTTATCGGCCCCTGATGGTTTGGGTGATCGTGAAGATGAAAATGAAAGGCAACCTTAAAACTAACTACGAACCTAGATACTAGAAGAAGAAATGGAAAAGCGAAATGAGAATAAGGCAAATAAAGGACAGGAGGAAAAGAAATGCCCTCAACCCTCGAAGAATGCGGATTGAGGGACTTGGAAGGAAGGAGAGTCATAAAAGGCAAATAGGAAAGTGACAGAGGAGAGGGTCCGTCCCACAGGTAAGGGACAAAAGGGGGAAACCGGACCCAGCTCAGGAATCCCTCGGGGTCGCCAACTCCCGAACTCACCAGCCGTGAGCCCCTGAGGGTGTAGCATTATCTAGGGTGCACCAAAAGTTGTGGGGCTACATACACCCGGACTCCTTGAGGGCCTTGAGCAGAAGGCAGGAGATAACATGAAAAGAAAAAGAAGGCTGACCCCTCTTAGAGGGAGGGAATCAGAAAAGATGAGACAGGGGCCAATGAAGGCGGGAAAGGAAGAGACTCCCTAGGCCTCGGATACCCTAATACTGTTGGGGTCGGAAGAGAACAAGAGTTGACCAAGTGAGGTCGACAGGAAAGAAGACAGAGAGGAGGCCGGCACAAGTAAGTGGAAGCAATGCCGGACTCAGCTGGGGCCCCGTGGTTGCCATCCCACGTCCCACTACAGTAGATGTGAGCCCCTGGGGGGGGGGGGGGGGGGGTCACGATAACTGATTTTCAAAATTCGCCTCAAACATCGTTGGTGAAAAACATTGAGCTTTTGTGCTGATTTGACTGATATTTTCCAGGTCTCACATGCATATATGGTAAGATGATAGAGGAATATTGCCGAGTTTTTGGTACTTTAAATCGATTAATTTAATTTATCAATTAATCGAAACAGAAAAATCGATTAATTGCTACAAAACGATTAATCTATTAATTGGTTAGTCGCTTTTGTTGTTGTTGATTAATCCTTTCACTACGCTCTCATAGAATCAAAACAGACATTTAATTAATTAAAATATATTGTATCATCTGTCTGGTTATATGTCTGTCTGTCTATCTGTCTGTCTACCTGTCTGTCTATCTGTCTGTCTGTATATCTGTCTATCTGTCTGTTTGTTTGTTTGTTTGTTTGTTTGTTTGTTTGTTTGTTTGTTAGGTAGTCAGCCCAGAGGTTGGTTAGATCCTCAAAAAGCGCCATCATAGATTATGTGGAAGAAACCCACAAAACCCATGGCAGCACTATAATGAAACGTACTTGACCTGGTCGGATTCCTGACCTGGTCGGAGACTGGAAGCAGGTTGTGGATTTTCATTTTCACTAGGCAAGGTGAAGAGTGAGGTAGTTTGTCATTGCTTTCCTCACCGATTCAGAACAATAGCACTGACCCTATGAGTAGAACCTTTCACAGTATCCACAGGCATTAACTGTGCCACATGGCGCGCCTCGTTCGGAAGTGATGGGCTCCATCTCAGCACCACTGTACAGCTTTTCCCGGAGCGGCTAGCTGGTGAACCATGTCTTATTTCCCCGTACAAATACAAACCGATATAAAATAAATGAATTGATTTACGTATTTCACAGTCATACAGAATACCATTATGATGTATAAGTATTACACCGCGACCAAGAACTAAATTTTCCAACCACCCCGAGCAGAGAAAATGTTACCTTACAAATATGATAAGAACTTTGTTTCTTGGATACCCAAAATTTTGAAATTAATAAACCAGTTATACAACATTTCAATGAATATTATGTTAAAGTGTGGATTCGATCTGATGGCGGGTTTCTGAGATAATAATTCTTAAATGTGACGCATGGTTGAAACACGATTAAAAACGGACACTTTTTGTGTTCCAACTGCGATAAAAAATATTAAAATATAAATTAAAATTTCCAAACCTACATGACATAACGTAATATAGAACGACAAAAATGATGATGTTATTAGATTTTATGTAGATCTCTTGGTTACTTCACAAACAACCTTCAAACTCGAATGCACATAACATTTTGGTCGACAGTAGTTTGTACGCTAACTGTAATACAGTAATATGTAATTAGTCATGTAGCCATACGCTAATAAATAAACCAGCTCGACTTGATAGACAGGGAAGGAACACCAAGAACGTTTCGAGATAGAAATTGTGTAATGTTGCCACATTCGGTATCGATAATAGTGCAGTAGCGACTCTTATAGAGAGGTTACTATGAACTGCGTGGCTCAATGTAGCTGCAGTTCAGGTTTGGAGCAACTTCTAGTTCAAGTCATTATGCAACACCCTGCATATCCTGTAAGTGTATTGCAAATATGTACAGTAATAGCCGAGAAAATTCTCATTTGTATGCATTGTGAAGTATGAAAGCCGTTTCATACATACGTATTATACGAGTAACACGCTTTCTAAGCAATATATACTACATTTACATGTAAATAGAGTTCTCTGTCGAAGGAGAACAACTTTACAGGGTATTCGTTAACCCTTCCATTACAATCAGTGACAAGAGAATTTTCAAAAACAAAAATCTAGCCTCTCTTATTACCAGTTCGACTAGATACACTGGGAAGGAACACCATGAAGTTTGGCCGTGAACGTCTCGAGATAGAAATTGTGTAAGGTTGGCAATAGATTAATCGGCTAACCAAAGTATCAATAATTAATTGATGAGTAGACACGAGATAAGAAAATAAATTTTAACTAGCGTACCCGTGCGAGAAATCTCGCATGTTTATAAACCACACTTTCCCCAATAGGTTTATAATGAGACACTTAAGGAGACAGGTTGTTATGTTTTTATTTGAACCAAATGATTGTAGAGCAGTATTTACGTTTCAGCCGTCCCTACGGCCAAAATGTGAACTGAACAGCAATGATGTCGCGTATTTTCAGACAGCAGCAGTATTTGCAAATCGCACACTTCTTACAAAAATTGATATTTATGAAAACAGAATGCAATTCGTCGCTGCTAATGTCATTTGTGTGCTGAGTCCATTGATTGACAGCTTAGCCGTAACACTCACCGGTTAATTGATATTTATGAAATTATACGATTTGAGTACTCATTCATTTAAATTAATGTTTCTGAAATCCATTCAAAATGATAAAGGAAAGACCTCAATATGTTAAAATGACATGAAACAGGCGTCACAGCGGCCAAAATGTGAAGTGGACAGCAATTATGGAGCGTATCTTCCTGCAACTACAGTATCTGCAAATCGCACACTTCGTACAGTTTTTTAAAGTAATTTTTAAAGAAATTATAGATATGTATGAAATAAGAGTGCAATGCGTCACTGCTAATGTCTATTCTCTTTCATTTGAATGCTCATTTTTCACGATCGGTCGCTTGTGAGCGCCGCAGGAGGGATCTATACTACTGAAATATATATATATGATAAAGTGGTCATCGCTTAAGTTGAGTTACACTTATTTTCGGAATTTTGAATAAAATCTATAAAACCCCCCAGGGGCTCACATCTAGTGGGAAGTGGGTTGGCGACCACGGGGCCCCAGCTGAGTCCGGCATTACTTCCACTTACTTGTGCCAGGCTCCTCTCTGTCATCTTTCCTGTCGACATCACTAGGTCAACTCTTGTTCTCTTCCGATCCCGACGGTATTAGGGTATCCGAGGCCTAGGGAGTCTCTTCCTTTCCCGCCTTAATTGGCCCTTGTCTCATCTTTTCTGGTTCCCTCCTTCTGCGAGGAGTCAGCCTTCTTTTTATTTTAATGTTATCTCCTGCCTTCTGCTCAAGGCCCTCAAGGAGGCCGGGTGTCTGTAGCCCCACCACTTTTGGTGCACCCTGGATATTGCTACACCATCAGTGGCTCACAGCTGGTGAGTTCGGGAGTTGGCAACCCCGAGGGATTCCTGAGCTGGGTCCGTCTTCTCCTTTTGTCCCTTACCTTTGGGGCGGACCCTCTCCTCTTTCATTTTCCTATCTGCCTTTCATGGCTCTCCTTCCTTCCAAGTCCCTCAATCCGCATTCTTCGAGGGTTGAGGGCATTTCTTTTCCTCCTGTCCTTTATTTGCCGTATTCTGCTTTAGTTTTCCATTTCTTCTTTCAGTATGTAGGTTAGTAGTTAGTTTTAGTTTGAAGTTGGCATTTCATTTTCATCTTCACGATCACCCAAACCATTAAGGGCCGATAACCTAGATGTTAGGCCCCTTAAAACAACAATTATCATCATCATCAAAATCTATAAAAGTTTTTTTTCCCTCAAGTGTCCTCCTTGTTTATGTTAACAATAACAAAATAAGAGTCAGTGACAGTGGAAGGACAAATATCAAATTGTATTTCTAGTTTCCAGAAATCTTCTTGCTGTAAGTTAATAGTTAACTCATATTCATGTTCACACTTTTCCGCAGCTTGACATTCCTATCTTTCATTAGCGCGGGATTTTTGAAGGCCTTATTTTAGCCTATTTTCATTTATGAAAAGTTGTTCAGTAAAGAACATATAGCCTACTTTCTCCTAAATGCATTGTTATAACTCTTTGTCCTTTTCAAGGAGTATAATTGAATGTTGGTTGTAGTGGCTTGTTGAAATACAACGTGTTATACGGATATTAAACATGAAAATGAGGTGCCCTTTGCTAGTGCTACCTCTGTAAAAAATTTCATTCAATTCGGTTTCACCGTGTTTGAATTGATATGGTGAATTGATTTGCACACATACATGGCCGCTATCTGCAAACTATTGGGCTGATGACCTTGTAGTTTGGTCAAAAGATGCTTACTACATAAAGGTATATTGTTGCAAAATTTAATAGAGATCAGATGATTAGGTTGGTCGTAATTTGATTTAAGCTTTTAACATTTGGGTGGCCGCCTTTACGTTCCCGTAAAGATGGCGGCGATATAAAACATGACACTGAGGTGCCCTCTGCTAGTGCTACCTCTGAACCAAATTTCGTTCAATTCGATTTCACCCTGTTTCAATAGATAGGGGTAATCGATTTGCACACATACATGGCCGCCATCCGCAAATGATTATGTTGATGACCTATTAGTTCGGTCAAAAGATTCTTCGTACATAAAGGTATAATGTTGCAAACATGTGGTAGAGATCGGATGATTAGGTTAGTCGGAATTTGACTTAAGCTTTGAACATTTGGGTGGCCGGCATTACGTTTCCGTCAAGATGGCGGCGATATAAAACATGACACTGAGGTGCTCCTTGCTAGTGCTACCTCTGTATCGAATTTCGTTCAATTCGGTTTCACCGTGTTCGAATTGATAGGGGGACATTCAGAGTACACACTCACACACACACACACACACACACACACAGACTGATACACACAGACACAGAATTTTTCGCCCTGTGTTGATCTCATAAGTCTACTTTCATTTTTTGCAAAAATCGAAAATTGGCTAATAATAGACTGAAGAGATCACCTTTTGTCTGTGTGTGCGTATGAGGGTGTACCCCCCACCCCCCACCCCGTTAATACTATCTAAACGGCCGAAGCAATTTCAATGTACGGTGATAAATGGTACAACTAGAAGTTCACCTGTGCTACTTTCATAAATCTAAGTACACGGCCTGACAATTGCTAAGGAACAAGTGACTATTGACCAGGAACGACGGACAAATGCGAAGGAACAACCGACCAATGGGAGTAAAAGGTACTGGACAGGGCAGGACGTGTTATTCCCAGCGAAAAGGAACAGACATCTCACTACTCGTCTGATAGCTGCATATCTTGTAAGCGCTACCGGTACACGTGTTAACTGACAGAACCATTTCGCGGCGATTACTTCAGGCTGGTTTGTGTGCTCGGGACCGGTACAGTAAACCACCTTCAAAATTTCGATTTCTATTCAATGTATTGTTTAATGTACAGCCCCACTTTTCTAGTTCATTTTGGTGAAATAATTATTTAAATATCTGCAATAGTTTAGGAGTTATGATTTAAAATTCTAAACATTGCTTAGGCTATTTAAAGAGCTCAGCGGTACTTTGAGGTTCATTTTTTCAAAACTATATTTTTCAAATCCGTTTTACTTGTAACTCCTAAATTATTCATTGTATTACAATGACACTTTTCTGTAATGTTCTAAGTGTTAGAGACTACAAAACTGACCAAACTCATGTTCCTAGGGTTGATAATTATTGGGATAAAACATTATTTACATCCCAAAATTTGACCAAAGAATGCAATTTTTAAGTAACACAAAATTAAAATACTAATTTTGAATATATAATTCTGGGGGTGATCAGATTTTTAGCTGTGCCTTTTAACAGTACATTTAAAAAAGCAGAACACTAATATATTGATAAACGGTCCAGCTATGAATAAAACGCTGAGCACCGACACTCAAACAGCCGCCATTTTGGATAATTAATTAGCGAGTTTGATAATGCTAAAATCAATTCTGAGTTACGTACTTTGTAGTAAATGTATAGGATGCTTTATTTAGAAAGTTTCATTGCTGTACATATATTAGGAGCTGAGATAACAATTATTTAAAATGTCAAAATTTAATTTAATGCCTCCCACTTCAACCACGCCACGTCGAGCAAGAGTGAGTTAGTTGGTGTAAGGAACATGTTGGTTGGGGCCAGCAACAGTGGCCCAGAGGGATGTTCTCCGATGAATCCCGCTTCACCGTGACAAGTGACTCTGTCCACCAGTTAGAGTGGAGAGAGAGGGAAACACGTTACGCACCAAACAGTGTTCATGAGCGTCATTATTCTGGACCACGTTCGTCATTTTAGGGGTGCGGTAGGTCCCGACTTTCTGTTTATCGACGACAATGCCCACCCACACCAGGACTACTGCAGTAGCGGACACACTGGAAAGTGAAAACATTGAACGTTTGGAATAGCCTGCGTACTCCCCGGACTTGAATCCTATCGAGCATGCCTGGGATGCTCTTGGCAGACGTGTCTCTGAACGAACAGCCCTCCCTGAACCTTGCAAGACCTTAAAATCGCCTTGAGAGAGGAGTGGGAATGTATCCCCCAAGGACTCATCAATAGCATGAATAACAGGTGCACAATGTGCATTCGTGTCCGAGGAGGGCATATACCTTACTGAGAGACTGCTATGGACCTTCATTTTCTGAATCTGAACTGTTTCCAACAAGAACGTCATGTATTGATTTCTTTACATCTCCCCCAGGGGCTCACATCTAGTGGGTTGGCGACGACGACCAGCTGAGTCCGGCATTGCTTCCACTTACTTGTGCCGGGCTCCTCTCCGTCTTCTTTCCTGTCGACCTCACTTGGTCAACTCTTTTTCTTTTCCGACCCCGACGGTATTAGGGTATCCGAGGCCTAGGGAGTGTCTTCCTTTCTCGCCTTAATTGGCCCTAGTCTCATCTTTTCTGATACCCTCCTTCTGCGAGGGGTCAGCCTTCTTTTTCTTTTCATATTCTCTCCTGCCTTGTGCTCAAGGCTCTCAAGGAGGCAGGGTGTATGTAGTCCCACCACTTCTGGTTCACTCTAGATATTGCTACACCCTCAGGGGCTCACGGCTGGTGAGTTCGGGAGTTGGCGACCTCGAGGGATTCCTGAGCTAGTTCCGGTTTACCCCTTTTGTCCCACCTGTGGGGAGGACCCTCTCCTCTTTCACTTTCCTATCTACCTTTCATGGCTCTCCTTCCTTCCAAGTCCCTCAGTCTGCATTCTTCGAGGGTTGAGGGCATTTCTTTTCCTCCTGTCCTTTATTTGCCTTAATCTCCTTTTGTTTTCTATTTCTTCCTTCTATTTCTTCCTTCTGTCTGTCTGGCTCTGTGTGTGTGTGTGTCCCCCTATCAACTCCTAAACGGCTGCAGCAATCAAAACCAAATTTAGTATGAGTAAAGATGTGCACCGGAATAGCTCACGTCCATATTTGAAAATGATGTCAGTGCTACCAACTGCTGAAAAAACACACTAGAAATTTGAGCTCCATGTTGGATATCTTGCAAGGTATGCATGGAAGCTATTCCAAAATTGGCACACATGTAGATAATACTACTTCAGTTTAATTTCCAGGAGGCCAACCATAACAGTGTTGCCAAAATAATTTTAAGCCTTCTGATAAGTCCAATGTTTAAATGCATATAACTTCTACACTATCAATTGGATTTCAACCAAATTTTGTATGTAATATCTGTACATAAACAGATATGACTGAGCGTATTCTTAAGAGCCACCAGGGCTGCCAACTGTTAATAATTGCTCTCTCTATTTTTTTTAAATCCAAATACCAATATATCAGAAAGTATGCAAGCCAACAGCTTTAAACTATGCACACGTACATTCTGGCATTTTAGATTAATTTGGAGTAACTTATATACGTCAGTTCTACCAACATGATTATAAGCCTGCTGATAGCACCAATTTTTAAATACATGTAACTTCTATACTATCAGTTGGATTTCAACCAAATTTCGTATGTGATATGTGTACCATAACAGATATGACTATAAGTATTGTTAAGAGCAATCAGGGCTGCCAACTGTTAATAAATGATGTCTATATTCTTTTTTTTTACCCTAATATCAATATATCAGAAAGTATGCAAGCCAACAGCTCTATACTTTGCACACGTATAGCACCTGACATTCTAGATTAATTTGGAGTAATTAATACAAGGCAGTGCTGCCAACATGATTCTATGCCTGCTGATATGTCCAATTTTAAAATGCATGTAACTTCTATACTAACAAACGGATTTCATCCAGGGGCGTGGTGGCTCAGCGGTCTAGCTGTAAGCCTCTCACCAAGGCGGTCCAGGTTCGATTCCCGGTCAATGCATGTGAGATTTTCGAAGTGAAATGCCATGTCCTGTGGTTCGGATTCCACGTAAAAAGGAGGTCCCGTGGCTTATAATCACAAGATTCACGGTCACGTAAAACTACAATCTTCCTTTCTTTTGGATTTCATCCAAAATTGGCACAACAAGATATCATAATAATTCAGATTATTTCTGACCAGCACACGCATGGTATTGTTGGCAACATGCTTTTACGCGTGCTGATAGATCCAGTGTCTAACTGCATGTAACGTCCGTTGGACTTCAACCAAATTTTGTATTCTGTACCTTAAGAGGTGGAACTAAGAATATATTCAGTCACCAGGGCTGCCAACTGTAGTGCTCTATTAGGCTACATTATACCAGGTATATTTTGAACTAATTAGATATTTCGATATTACCAACTTAATTTCGTCATTATTCTAGATAGGTTCATATACTGTAGAATAATCATTGGCATGAAAAGTAGGCTGTATAGTTCTTCACGGAACTTCTTGTTTTTAACCTACGTACTGTGTTGTATGCCTTCCATCCTTGCCTGTCAATAATCCTTTCTACCAATGTCTCTGTTCCTTAGCAACTGTCTGCCTGTGTACAAGACGAACATGGTGGCCAAGCAAAGTTAAGTATATAAATAGACATTTCTCGCGATTTAATAATCCGAGCGCAGTGAAACATGGAACAGCAAATGTTTATACCGATTGTAATGCACTGATATCTAATTTAACACAACTGTTTTCATAACCCCAAGATGGCGGCTGTGCGAAATTGTAATATCTCGTTTTCATTTCTCGTGCCCTAAGTAAGACCAGCAGGATATATGAAATTAGGCTATTTAGTTCTTCACGGAACTACTTGTTCACACTCAAAAGATAGTCCTTCGTTGTGAGCAGCAGATGGCAGCGCTAACTAGGTTGTATTGTTTGACTTAGTACCTCAACTTAATATGGCATTTTCACACATTTTATCTTCTCCAAAATTAGTCATTGCTTGGGCAAACGAAATGTGCAGCTTTTTAGATATATAATGCAGCTATGTTGTACAGTAGACTATAGTAGAATGGTGAAATTTTATGGAAAATAAGGGTCTGGTCCCCAACAATTAAGATTTATTTTTTCTCTTTGAGAATAAAAAATACTTTGATATAATTATTTGCCGCTATCAAAGATACAAAGACAATTCTGTTATATAATCCCCCAGGGGCTCACGACTAATGGGACGTAGGTTGGCGACCACGGGGCCCCAGCTGAGTTCGGCATTACTTCACTTACTTGTGCCTGGCTCCTCACTGTCACCTTTCTTATCGACTTCCCTTGGTCAACTCTTGTACTTTTCCGACCCCGACGGTATTAGGGTATCCGAGCCGTGACATCCAAGAATCGGGGACTTTGTTTTATACTAAGTAGAGATTTTATGAAAACATGATGATGATGATGATGATAATTGTTGTTTTAAGGGGCCTAACATCTAGGTTATCGGCCCCTAATGGTCTGGGTGATAGCGAAAATGTCAATGAAGTGGAAACCAGAACGAAAAGTAAGTGAGAAGGAAAATACTTACAAAAAGGAACTCAGATTGAAACTACTCACAAAATGGAGAGCGGTAATACGTACAAAAGAGAATTTAGAACGAAAATACTCACAAAAGGAATATATTGAAAAATACGTACAAAATGAAGGTTAAGTTCAAAATACATACAAAATGCAATGTACGGTCGAAATACTTACAAAATGCGATTGAAATTGAAAATACACAATGCAAATTTGATTGAAAAATGCGAATTTCAGATTCCAAATAATCACAAAGTGTAATTGATATTCAAAATACTTACAAAATGCAATTGAAATTGAAAATGCTTACAAAATGTATGGTAGATTCAAACTACTCAATTGGATGGACAATACTTACAAAATGCAATTTAGATTGAAAATACTTACAAAATGTAATTTAGATTCAAAATACGCACAAAATGCAATTGAGAATCAAAATACTAGCAAAAAGCGGTTTAGGTTGAACATACAAAATGCAATTGAAATTCAAAATACTCATAAGAGTCCCATCCCCTATATTGAAAGACTTACTAAAAAGGAATTTAGATTGTCAATCCTTACAAAATGCAATTGAGGTTGAAAACACTCACAAAATGCAATTTAGATCGAAAAGACTTACAAAATTCAACGGAGATTAAAAATACCTACACAATGTAGTGTAGATGAAAAAAAAATCGCTAAAGGGAATTTAGAAACACGGGGAGCCAATTAACAAAACCAGTGCGGGAATCTTAAAGAGAAAAAGAAATATAATGAAAAGAAAACAAGAGGTCCGACCCCTCCTCCCTAGGCCTTGGATCCCCTAATACCGTCGGGGTCGGAAGAGAACAAGAGTTGGCCAAGGGAGGTCGACAGGAAAGAAGACAGAGAGGAGCCCGGCACAAGTAAGTGGAAGCAATGCCGGACTCAGCTGGGATTCCGTGGTCGCCAACCCACCTCCCACTAGATGTGAGCCCCTGTGGGATTTATGAAAACAGTAAGTTACTTGATTTGGTTCTGATTTCACTTATAAATTATTTGAAATTATGTTTCTTTGTTACTGTATGTTCCAACACTTATTTAGGACCGTGGAGTGTGTGCTCAAGTGTTATAGAACAACAACTGCTAGTTCACGTACTTGGGGACCGGTTCTGTAAAATAGATCTCAGCTAAGTTTCCTGTTTCTACGTAATTGCTATTAATAACCGTCTCGCTAAAAATGTGTACCACTTACGGCCACCTCAGGCAGACTTGTTGCAGTTCCGTGAGGCAGAAGGATTCGATTCCTAACTCAACCATCCCCGCTTCTACTCCAGGCAAATTCATTCATTTATTTGCAATTAGGGGTGCAAATTGGGTATACATAACAAATAAACAATTATACATAACAATTCAATAACAATTATCCTGGAGTATTTACACAAATCGTCAGTCTTTTCTTGAATACACCTATAGCCTATGTTTGGGAAAAGGCTCTAAGACTGCGGCAGGTAGAGAGTTCCAGTTATCAATGGCACGGTTTATGAAAGGATATTTAACATAATTTGTACGCTGTGGTCGTGCTGAACTACTATGCCCAAGGTCACGAGTTCAAACTCGGCCGAAGTCGTCCGATTTTTTAAGAGCGTTAAAACTCCCTCAGTATGCCTTCCTTCGGAGGGGAAGTAAAGCCGGCAGGCCCAAACCATAGATTTTTGGCATGTAAAAGAACCTTCTACCAACTAAACTTGTGTGAAGCAAAATTTGTAGGTTAGGTTTAATTAATGCTCTTGAGTTCCAACGTTCATCACCGGGCGCTGGTTGCGATGGCATCTAGTAGTAGCCAAGTTCACAGCTAGGTATCGTTGATGGTAGCATTTGGTAGCGAAAGTAGGAAATATTGAACTTATCGTCTGCAGTACTTACTTGAATTAAACACAGATAACATACACTAATACAGCCATCACAATTAACACCGGTTATCAGACAAATTCTACACACACCCAAAGTACATGGGGATACATGACCGAGTTGTCGTAGCCCCTAAACTGAGGAACCAACCAACCAACCTACACTGTGGTCGGGCCTTAACTTTGAAAGGATGATCGCTCCTGCTCATGTAAGTGGGCTTTGCCATACGTTTGCTAAGCTCACCCCATGGTGATTGATTTGTATACGTGTTGTAGATAGCGCAGAGTCTAGATTTCATCCTCCTAGCCTCAAGTGATTCCCACCCAAGTTTCTTTAACATCACACTGCTCCTGGGATTAAAGTCACTGAGCACAAATCGAGCGGCCTTTCTTTGTACCATTTCCAACTCATTGATGAGCCCTACTTGATATGGATCCCAAACCGCCGAGGCGCATTCCAGAATAGGTCCTACAAGTGACAAATAGCCTAATTCTTTAGCAGAGGGTACTAACTCCTTCTAATACCCTCATTACAAAGTGCAGGGATTTGTATGCTTTAGAAACTACACATCCTACATCACAACTCCATTTCATATAATTCCTTACGTGAATGCCCAAATATTTGCAAGAATCTTCTTCTATAAGTATTTCCGAGTCTATGTTATTATGAAAATCTTGCCTTCGCCCTTTCTCTATTTTTATGAGACTACATTTTCTTGTATTTATTTTCATTTTATTTTCAATCGCCCATTTATAGACTACTGTCGGCGCAGAAATTATGTGCACCCGAGTTTGCAGATAAATAGCAAAACAACTGAAAGGCCTGCAGAAAAATAAGTAACATCACCTTTTACCTTTTTTTTAGCCTATTTTCAATTTTGAAAAAATAGGCTTATGAGATCACCTTTTGTCCGTGTGTGTGTGTGAGAGAGAGAGAGGTGTGTGTGTGTGTGTTCCCCCCTAATAACTTCTAAACGGCTAGAGCTATTTCAATGAAACTCGGTAAGTTCATAGCAGTATTCCGGACGACCCCGAACGTGCCCTTTAAATTTTGTTACGTGTCACCAATCAAACATGGCGGCTGTGCGAAATATTTCACCAGCATTCAATATCTCCGAAACTATTCCCGATATCACCCTGGAATTTTTTACGGTGATAAAGGGAAATACTGGAAGTTCACCTATGTGACTTTTGAAAACCTCGTAACTACAAAATCAACATGGCGAATTCGCGACTTTTAAATGGACGTTTCTTACGATTTAACCAACCAAACGCAATAAAACTTGATACAGTATATGTTTATACACATTGTAATGCACCGACATCTAACTTGTTTCAATTGTTTACATAACCACAAGATGGCGGATGTGTGAAATATTTCACCGGCATTCTATATCTCTGAAACTATTAGCGGTACCACCCTGAAATTTTGTACGGAGGTAAAGGGCACTACTGGAAGTTCATCAATAAGACTTTCAAAAACCGGTTAACTACAAAACGAACATGGCGGCCAAGCGAATTTGAAAATTATAAATAGACCTTTCTCGCGATTTAATGTTCCAAACGCAAGGAAATCAGGTACAGGAAATGTTTACACGCATTTTAATGCACTGGTATCTAATTTAGTTCAATTGTTTACATAACCTCAAGATGGCGGCTTTGCGAATTTTTAAATTAAGTTTTTATTTCTTGTGTCGTAATCATGCGATCGAAGTCAAAGTTTGAATAATGAACCTACGCAATAATTTTCCTTTAATTGTATATGACTCTATGGCCTATACATTTAACAATCCAACATGGCGACCATCCGAAATATTTAGACGGTTCTGAATATATAAGAATCTATTGTAGCAATCAAACTGAATTTTTTATGTTCATAGGGGCTATGAACTTAAGTTCACCTATAGGACTTTAAATAACCTGGTGATCACAAATCCAACATGGCGGCGACGTGAAGTATAAATATTCACATGGACGTTTCTCGCAATTTAACCAACCGAGTGCAGTGAAACTTGGTACAGTAAATCCTTTTACGAATGTTAATCCACTGGCATCTAATTTCTTTCAATTGTTTCCATAACCACAAGATGGCAGCTGTGCGAAATTTTAAAATCTCCTTGTTACTTCTTGTGTCCTAACCATGAGATTAAAGTTAGAATGCTACACGTACACAATAATCTTCATGTAACTGTACATAACTCTAGGACCTACATATATAAAATCCAACATGGCGACCATCCGCAATATTTAATCGGTTCTCCATATTTACGAATCTATTACAGCAATCAAACAGAAATTTTGTATCTAGATAGAGGCAATTAACATAACTAGGATATATGAAAATAGGCTGTATAGTTCTTCACGAAATTACTTGTTTATTTCTGCGATGATTCATAATAAAGTTTTTTTAGAATCTTATTTTAATATCCCTTATGGCAGGTATCACGTAAAAAGTACCTTTTTTGTGGGGTTCGTGCGTAGTGTCACTTAAGACATTCACAACTATTAAATCAGTTGTGCTACAGCACCCACATTTCGATATGTGTTAGTCAGATATGTTTTCTGTCTATATGTGAAGTTTAAAATTTGATCTCTAACACAAACAACGAAACAATCAATTATAAAATATTTATAAATAAATATCAATCCATATAAACTAAACCCATTTATTTACATCACGGATAGTTACATATCACGAACGCTTATTATATGTTACAACGCACCCAAGAACGGACTTCTGCGGGAGATCAGTTTCGAAATACGAGCCTTTCACATAATTTATTGTTTCGTTTTTTGTGGTGGAGATCAAATTTTGAAACTTCACATATACGCAGAAAACATATCTGGCTAACACATATCCAAAGTTGGGTGCTGTAGCACTGAGTTAAGAGTTGTGAAACTCTAAAGTCGACACTTCGCTCGTACTCCGCCAAAAAACGGTACTTTTTACGTTATAGCCTACCTGCCAAAAAGGATATTGAAATACGTTTTTAAAACTACTTTTATCATGAATCAACGCGGAAATAAACAAGGAAAATGTGATGTTACTTGCTTTTCTGTAGGCCTTTCGGTTGTTTTGCTATTTATCTCCAAACTCGGGTGCACATAATTTCTGCGCCGACAGTAGGTCAGATCATCTTGAAGTACTGCGTTGTCTTGTGAGTCATGTATCTATTGATATATTACACAATCATCCACAAACAGTGGACATTCACTGCGAATATCATTTGGTAAGTCATTTATAAACGCCAAAAATAACAAAGTTCAGGGATGGTAACTAACGTAAGGCCACTGCCGCCTCCTGCCATATCCTAGTCCCAATCACGAACACACACTAATGCGACTAACACAATAACGCAGTGTAGAATCCAGGATCAGCACTCCTTGAGAAATACCATATTGAGCACAGACCAAAGTATACCGCGTGTACGATCACGATGTCCGCGCGTGGAAATGGATCGCTACGCTGGAGGTTGCCTGGTCGCTTTGACAAGGCAGCATGCGGATGGCTGCCTTCCATTTCCACCTGCTGACTCCCTGCTCCTTTCAATCTGTCCAATCGCTTTAAATACAGACTACTGCTCGGGTCTAAGCTGAGTGGACCTGAGAGGAATGTGCATCGCGGACTATGAGTAGTGGTGTTGACGAGTGATGAGGTTTCTCGGTCCGTGCGTAGTACAGAACCAAATACATTGGTCGGTGAATCACTCACTCATTGCTAACACGACAGTGGTTTGAGCAATGGCCCAATGTTAGCAGTATTGGAATAGAAAGGAATACCATATATCACGGCGGGCTGTTGACAGATCATTCTCTTCTCGCCCGACCCTTCCCTGCTCTTTCCCCTCACCCCGCAAGTTCATAGAGCTTGGACCCGAGCAGTGAATATTAATTTGAGCCGATGTTTTTATCAGCATGGTATAGAGTGACTTCTCAAGAGTATCCTCTGCCAATTACAATCCGATCGGGGGGGGGGGGGGGTAGACGCTACCTGTATTCCCTTGTCAGATATTTTATCAACAGACCAAAAGGGAATTTTCGATATTAAATCGTACTTGAGTTATTATTTCAAAACATTGTGTTAGAACTGTGGCAAGACTGGGTAAATAAAGCTTCTTGCTTGAAAACAAATTACAATTGTGCAAAATGCGCCAACTCAGGGACCATGACGCGCGTAATGTGGCGTTAGCAGGACAGAGTGTGGGATGGAGAGGTGAATACGCTTGTCGGGACGTTCACCTTGCCTGCTACACTGTCCGTCCGGCTCATCCTAAACCAAGTGTGTGTGTACCAGGGGCGTATATAAGGAGGCCCCCCTCCCCCCTCGAAATTTTTGTCACATATATTATTTGTTTAAGAATTCAAACATTAAAAACCAATATAATCATGTACTATTGTTACTAAGTGACGTATGGCAAATTTGCAAAGCAAGGCGAAGGTAGAGCGATGTGAACAGTGCGACAATCAGTTTGCTCTGATCTTATGAGTAACAACATAACCTCTTATTACTCTCCAGTGCCTTCGCTCTTATGAACGAACCAAGAACAGCAACAAGTGCCCTTGAAGCGTGTGACAACTTTTTTTCCCTAACTTGTATACCCTTATTAAACTTTTGGCATATTTGCCTCTCTCTGTAGCTACCGGTACTGTCGAAGGGAGTTTGAGTTGGTTGAAAACATACCTAAGAAATTCTACTTCTGAAAACAAACTCAACGGTCTAGTATTGTCATCTATTCACAGATACATACATCTCACTGACGATGAAGTTATGAACTGATTTGGCAATGCTTCAAGAAACCTTGACTTTATATTATAGTGTGAGTTGTAAATCAAAACAGTAACATTAATTCTTTCCATGTAAACTCTATCAAGTGAGCAAGATGAATGTATTAATGAAAAGTATCATAAAATTGCATTAGTTGTGTTTGACATTAACCAAACATTACAACAAATTGGTTGATAGCCTTAAAACTCATCATTTTGCACGAAATTATATAAAAGTTCCCCGGGGAGAACCCCGGACCCCCTATTCTTTGGGCCTATACCATGCCCCCTAACCCTCGGTTGGGCACCCCCCGAAATAAAACTCTCTATACTCCCCTGGTGAGTACCTGTATCTACCCCTCATTATTCACGTCGCCAAGATGAGGAGCACCATCACCTTCCAACTCGCATCTCTACCCTACCAGCTACTCAGCACCCAGACCTACCAGCTACTCAGCACCCAGAGACCTGCCTCGCAGTAATCCAGTATTTGAAGGACACTGACCTCCGCATATAATAATAATAATAACCCCTGGCACTACATCCCATGAGCGCCTACGCCTACCAAGCGACCTCTGCCCAGCCATTTGGCCTGCAGATATTGGGCTGGCGCGTGATCAGCGTTTATGCCGGTTTTCGTGACCGGGGCGCTGCCTCACTGTCAGACAGCTACTCAATTGTCCTCACGAGGCTGAGTGCACCCCCTCACGTCAGTTTCTAAAATCCCTGACAGAGCCGGGAATCGAACCCGGGGCCTCCGATGAGAGGCAGGTGCGCTACCCCAACACCACGGGGCCGGCGACCTCCGCATATAGATAGATAATTTTGTGTGTCACTCTCTCTATTTCCTCACTGTTATAATCTGAATTGTTTATGTTTGATTCCTTTTGTAGGTACTTGCTCCTACTGCAAAACAAATGGACAATATGCATAGATGCCAGTGTTTTATATTCTAACATCGCTGTGTCTTTCCACTGTCATAATATGGTTAGTTGTATGGCTTACACGCCAAATACCATTAATTTAAAAAAAAGAGATGAGGATGATTTTTCTGACTCCAGACATGAGATTAAACGAATCTGGCCTGATCGACGCTACCGTCCCGGGATTTCCCCAGAGCTTAAAATGGGAAAGCTTCGAAAACCACTTCAAGGACGGCCAACTATGTGGTACGGACTCATTCCAACAAATCAGAAGGCTGGTTGGATCCTCAAAAAGTACCGCCATTAGGTTATGTGGGTAGATACTTACAAAAACCCAAGGCAGTACTATATTGAGAAGTACTAGGCAAGAAGAGGAGTGAGGTAGTTTGCCATTGCTTTCCTCACTGAGTTAGAACAGCAGTACTAACCCTATGAGTAGAACAATTTCACAGTATCCACAGGCACTGACTGTGCCCTGAATGTCATTACTAAGCACCTCCCATACCTCAGTAGCTTCATTATAATCATCACAGCCATGAGTGAGACTGAGACATTGGCGTTACTCTAGCCTGTGCCAACAGACAAATGCAAATGTACTGCATTCATCACGAGATGGCAAACAGGCCATAGAACTAAAACAGACAAGAATCCACAGCTATCGCCGTTAAGAGCACTTCCTAAGATCCTCAAGGACACTTGCCCGATCGTTAACTGTAGAGGCGCACTAAGTTATAAATTAAGTGAAGAATTGTTAACAATTCTAAGGAATAGGTTAATTATCAGGAATGACGTTTCTCTCAAACACACAACCGAATTAGCCAGTAAATTAGGGTCCATAAATGTAAAGCCAACATGACTACGATCTCACTCGACATAACGAATATGTATACCGGCGTGAGAAGCAATAACGGAAATAGAAAACATTTTAAAAGACAATAATTAAAATTTCAAAAAAAAAAACAACAGAGGAAATAGTTGAACTGCTCAGGATCACACTCAACCACAACGTGTTCCAATAAAACTTAGATTGCATTCAATCTGCTTTTGATAAACTCTCAACATGGGCCGAAAACAATGAATTAACACTAAACGGTACTAAAACTGTGAAAATGACATTCAGAAAAGGAGGTAGACTTTCAACAAATGACTTCATTATGTATAAGAATGTCCCGCTACAGAATGTATCACACTTCAAATACTTGGGAATCACTTTTCAGACAAGAGGAGATGTCTATAGCCAACACGTCAAGGAAGGAGTCGCCGCGGCAAAGATTGCTATTCACACTATAAGGAATTTGAGACAGCTATCTTTAGCCACAGCCATCACCCTGTTTCGCCTTAAAATTACACCAATAATAACTTATGGACTAGAGACAATTTGGCTACAACTGACGAAGAGAAATTTGGAAGAAATAGAAAGAGTCAAAGCCACTTTCCTGAAAAGAACATTGTGCCTGTCGAAATTCACACGGTCTCGCCTCACCTACGTGCTATAAAGCAAGAGAGCAATTTTTCATCGAAGATCTTCGCGTTAACCTATTACCATGGAAGAAGAACACTCTTCCATGCTATTACTACCATCAACCGTCGCCTACACAGAACTTTTACAAGAACTCAATGCAAAACAGCAAGACATATGGCCAACGTTCTTTTCAACAGATGCCATGATTTACAGAGAATGGACTCAAGTTGGATATGAACTACGGCATGTAGTGACGCGATACGCCGTGCATGGTTTCCACCACCGGATATGCCAGGCTGAGAATTTCCACGGCCCGGACGATAACTGCAGGTGTAAACTGTGTGGGTCAACCTGTGACCGTTATCACCTGCTTTTGTGCACCAAACGGAAAGTCTCGTTGACAGATTTCTGCAATGACTGAATGTGTGGTTTTAGTTAGGTTATTGTATGCACGGTCATGTATATATTCCTTTTGGCAGTTAGCTGCACTTATTAAATTATAAAAAGCAAGTAGGCCTAGTTCCGTAACGAACTAAAGAGCCTACTTTTCTTAAAATTATAGAGACCATACATCAACAGTTGGCAGACGTCAACTGACCTATGGACGCTGGAAAAGGTTAAAGCGCGCTTTTTAAAAACAACCACAGGAGTATCCAGGTACACAAGATCCAGATTAGTTTACGAACTATATAAAGAAACTATGCTATTAGAAGATCTACGCTTGAAAATGATACTTGCGCCCACACCGGCCTGTGAACACATAGCAAAGAGAAATGATACTTGCGCCCACACCGGCCTGTGAACACATAGCAAAGAGAAATGATACTTGCGCCCACACCGGCCTGTGAACACATAGCAAAGAGAAATGATACTTGCGCCCACACCGGCCTGTGAACACATAGCAAAGAGAAATGATACTTGCGCCCACACCGGCCTGTGAACACATAGCAAAGAGAAATGATACTTGCGCCCACACCGGCCTGTGAACACATAGCAAAGAGAAATGATACTTGCGCCCACACCGGCCTGTGAACACATAGCAAAGAGAAATGATACTTGCGCCCACACCGGCCTGTGAACACATAGCAAAGAGAAATGATACTTGCGCCCACACCGGCCTGTGAACACATAGCAAAGAGAAATGATACTTGCGCCCACACCGGCCTGTGAACACATAGCAAAGAGAAATGATACTTGCGCCCACACCGGCCTGTGAACACATAGCAAAGAGAAATGATACTTGCGCCCACACCGGCCTGTGAACACATAGCAAAGAGAAATGATACTTGCGCCCACACCGGCCTGTGAACACATAGCAAAGAGAAATGATACTTGCGCCCACACCGGCCTGTGAACACATAGCAAAGTGAAATGATACTTGCGCCCACACCGGCCTGTGAACACATAGCAAAGAGAAATGATACTTGCGCCCACACCGGCCTGTGAACACATAGCAAAGAGAAATGATACTTGCGCCCACACCGGCCTGTGAACACATAGCAAAGAGAAATGATACTTGCGCCCACACCGGCCTGTGAACACATAGCAAAGAGAAATGATACTTGCGCCCACACCGGCCTGTGAACACATAGCAAAGAGAAATGATACTTGCGCCCACACCGGCCTGTGAACACATAGCAAAGAGAAATGATACTTGCGCCCACACCGGCCTGTGAACACATAGCAAAGAGAAATGATACTTGCGCCCACACCGGCCTGTGAACACATAGCAAAGAGAAATGATACTTGCGCCCACACCGGCCTGTGAACACATAGCAAAGAGAAATGATACTTGCGCCCACACCGGCCTGTGAACACATAGCAAAGAGAAATGATACTTGCGCCCACACCGGCCTGTGAACACATAGCAAAGTGAAATGATACTTGCGCCCACACCGGCCTGTGAACACATAGCAAAGAGAAATGATACTTGCGCCCACACCGGCCTGTGAACACATAGCAAAGAGAAATGATACTTGCGCCCACACCGGCCTGTGAACACATAGCAAAGAGAAATGATACTTGCGCCCACACCGGCCTGTGAACACATAGCAAAGAGAAATGATACTTGCGCCCACACCGGCCTGTGAACACATAGCAAAGAGAAATGATACTTGCGCCCACACCGGCCTGTGAACACATAGCAAAGAGAAATGATATTTGGATAGAATTTTACACCACGGATGCCATGATAACGACGGATTGGAAAGAAGAAAATTATCAGCTCTGACATCATGTTACCAGATTTACAGTGCATCACAAGTGTGGTAGGACCATACGTTTTCATGAGCCATGCGCTGACTGTGTTTGTCGTATGTGTGGGGAAACTCGCGAGATATCACGTGATGGGTTGTACAGATATAATTTTATCATTGTCTCAATTCTATTGTGAATCAACTTGCCATAATTGGCCATCTGGCTGCATTATTAATTTTAATTTATAATATACTAGCAACCCGTCCCGGCTTCGCCCGGTATCTTTCTAATGGTTTACCCAGCGTAAGCTCAACCCGTTTCTTTTTTTCGATTTCTTCTTTGTTTTCCGTCTCGGCATGATGGGTTAAAATCACTGACTGGACTATTAATTATACTATGGAGATGCATGTGCAACGAATTCTTGTCAGACGTAATTTAGAATGGTGAGGTGCGTGGAACACAAATCCCCCTTCCGTCCAATCTAAACTTGACTGTGTATTCTGCGGAACGAAGGCTGAAACTGGGGTGATAGGCTCGCTCGCTAGCTAGTAAGCTGCCTCCGAAGCTAGTAATTGAATGGAGATTGTTGGAAGAAATGAAAACGTAAAAACACTTATAGTGTATCGATGATAGAGATATACTGTCGCAGACATTTTTTGTAGAACTTTTTACGCTGAACAATTCTTACACTCATAGTTTATAGATATTGATCATAAATAGTACATGATTTTCTACAGAAACCTTCCTCGAGAAATCCCTTACAGAATGGTGAAAATCCATTCAGTGGTTCTCGAGATTACACGGAACATTCAAGAATCGAGGATTTTGTTTTATACTAAGTAGAGATACATTGTACCCCGCCTATTCATTGGGCAAATTCATGTTGACCGACTAAAGATTCACAACTGGCAGTTTGTACAGGCAACACTGAAAGAATAGCTTCAAAATTTTGCAGACATCCTGTGCCCACCGTATCAGGGATATCAGACTCTAAGCTGGACCATACCAAGACGTTGAAGTTCATGGCCGAGGCAAGAATGGAAGCAGGGACCTCAGAGATGACAGTCAATAACGCTAGTCGCTACACCATGAGATGGTTGGTTGGTTCCTTAGTTTAGTGGCTGCGCCAACATGGTCATGTAGCCCCGTGTACTTTGGGTGTGTGTAGAATCTGTCTGATAACCGGTGTTAATTGTGATGGCTGTATTAGTGTGTGCTATCTGTTTTAATTCAAATCAGGACTGCAGACAGTAATTTTAAGTAGATCCTACATTTGCTACCAAATACTACCGTCCACGACACCTAGCTTACGGACTTGGCTACCAGATGGCATTGCAGTCAGCACCTGGCGGAGAACGTTGGAACTAATAGAGCGTTATTAATTCTAACCTACCGGGTGAGTTAGCCGTGGTCGTTACGGCATGACTGCTGGCAGTCGGTCACATCCGGGAGGCGAGGAGGTTCGAATCCCCCCGCCGGCAACTTTGAAGATGGTCTTCCGTGGTTTCCCATCTTCCTTCCAGGCAAATGCCGGGGTTGGTCCCTAACTATAGGCCACAGCCGCTACCTTCCAACTCCTCGACCTTCCATTCCAACTTTCCTCCCCAACGGTACTTGTAGCTCACCCATTGGGTGTCCGTCTCGAAGCAGCTACAAAACTGGCGAGCCGAACATGTCATCGGACACTCCCGGCACTAAAAGTCATACGCTAAAAAAATAAAAAAAATAAAAATTCTAACCTACACATTTTTGGCTTCACACATGTGTTGTTAGTGGAAGGTTCTTTTTCATGCCATAAATCTATGACATGGGACCGCCGGCTTTACTTCCCCTCCGAAGGAAGGCATACTGAGGGATTTTTAACGCTCTTAAAAAATCCGACGACTTCGGCCGGGTTTGAACCAGCGATCTTGGGCATGGTAGCTCAGTATGCTACCGACTACGCCCATAAGATGGTCCAAGGTACACGATGATAGTCACGAAGGGGTTCGGTAGTGGAGACGAATATAAAGAAAGACATCGGATTTAGATAAATAGACGTGAAAATATATTCCCACTTGGTCAGTCGAGGCCGACTGGCCGCGTAACCAAGCCGTTCCCAACGCAGCGAGTTTTTACTGCAGAGAGGAAATAGCTCGTTTATAAGCCGATAGTTGAAATGTTCGGATCCCACAAGTGAGTGCTCCAAGGTAGCCATCAAGGTAACGTGGTCAGTACTGCGTAGGAATCACCTTCATGACAGCTTCTTCAGTGAATTCCATGAGTGCAAGATCGCGGGTTCAATTCTCAGATTTTTGTACGGTGAGAGAAAATATGATGATGATGATGAAGATTATAATTGTTGTTTTAAGGATTAGGTTATCGGCCCCTAATGGTTACAACTAAAACTAATAATAAAGATAAATAAAAATAAGAATAAGGGAAACAAAAGACAGGAGGAAAGGAATTGCCCTCAACCCTCGAAGACTGAGAATTAAGGGACTTGGAAGAAAGGAGAGCCTGGAAAGGCAGATAGGAAAGGGAAATAGGAGATGGACCGACCCAAAGGCAATGGAAGAAGGAGAAAAACTGGACCCAGCTCAGGAAGCCCTCGGGGTCGCAAAATCCTGAAATCACCAGCCGTGAGCCCTTGAGGGTGTAGCAATATCCAGGGTGCACCAGAAGTGGTGGGGCTACATACACACTGCCTCCTTGAGGGCCTTTTTCAGAAGGCAGGAGATAACATAACATGAAAAGAAAAAGTCCTCTCGGCACGCCGGAAGGCGGAGGTAGATTTCACCGGACAAACTTGGGGATAGGCGAAAATAGGCAGAATATGCAGATTTTCGTAGAAGGATCAGACCTCATTTAATGCGAGAAGGTATTTTATAATTGGAGCTTAATTAACTTTGTTTTTCGTCATTTTATGCTTATTTTAAACATTTTATTGTCTTATGGGAACGGTAACCTTCTTGTCATTTGGGGTCCATTTTTATACTTGTGGTCACACTGTCCTTATGCTAGGTTTCGACACTGATGTGCAACTATGTAACGGTCTGTTACTTCTTCACGCAAAATTATATCTACCGCAGAGATTTTGGTTGGTTCCTCAGTTTAGGGGCTGCGACAACGCGGTCATGTAACCCCGTGTACTTTAGGATGGCTGTATTAGTCTGTAATTCAGGTAAGGACTGCAGACGGTCAATTTCAAGCAGTAGTTACTAATGTTGCTACCAGGTACTACCGTCAACGACACCTAGCTGTGAACTTGGCTACTAGATGCCACCGCAACCAGCAACTCGCAACGAACGTTGGAACTTCCCCTCCAAAGGAAAGCATACTGACGGATTTTTGGCGCTCTTAGAAAATCCGACGACTTCGGCCGGCTTTGAACTCGCGATCTTGGGCATAAACATTCAGCATGCTACCAGTTACGTCACCGAAGCCGCTTCACACTTAGATGGAAATCTGAATCTGATCTCGTGCAAGTGCGTTATCTTGGCAACGTCTGATGGCTCATCCCTCATCAATTTAGTAGTGTTGCCATGGCAACCACTGATAGGTCTTGGCATTTTCTTATAATTCCGAAATTATTTTTCTCATCCCTTGGCATAATGGTTGGTTATATCAAAAATTCTTTCAGACAAAAGTTTTAGGTAATTATTATGGGAATATTGTCCATTTTGTACGGTTTTGATATTGTGCCTATTAAGAGAGATATGATTAATGTTTCCCGAAAAACCCACTTTTTCCCACCCCTTTGGTCAATGGTTGGTGCTATAAAAAAAACTCTTCAAACATACATTTTTGGGCTTTATCCGACACATAGTATGAATGTTGAACGGATTCGATATTTCACATATTAAGAGAGTTATAGCAATATTTCACTTTTTCGAAAAAAAAAGCCCCCCATTTTCACCCCCCAACGACCGATTTAGCCCAGTAACGAACTCGACCGAGATTTTATAGGTATACGTATTCGGTAAAAAATTCAAAGTGATTGGTACAAAATTACGGCAGTTATCGTGTCCACAATAAACTGATATACATATACATATATAAATTATATATAACTTTTGAACTGACGGTGGTTTTGGGGCCTGGGGATGTGAAACGCGAAGATATGTCGAAATTTTCCGGAAGTCGAAACATGGTACCCATTGCAATAGTTAGCTTTCTAACGAAATCTACCTCTGGTTGGTTCCTCAGTTTAGGGGCTGCGACAACGCGGTCATCTAACCCCGTGTACTTTGGGTGAGTGTAGAATCTGTCTGATACACGGTGTGAATTGTAATGGCTGTATTAGTCTTAATTCATGTAAGTACTGCAGACGGTCAATTTCAAGCAGTAGTTCCTAATGTTGCTACCAGGTACAACCGTCAACGACACCTAGCTGTGAACTTGGCTACTAGATGCCACCCCAACCATCAACTCGCAACGAACGTTGGAACTTCCCCTCCAAAGGAAAGCATACTGAGGGATTCTAGTGCTCTTAGAAAATCCGACGACTTCGGCCGGCTTTGAAACCGCGACATTGGGCATAGACATTCAGCATGCTACCAGTTACGTCACCGAAGCCGCTTCCCACTTTATCAGGCGGCTTTGGTGGCGTAGTCGGTAACATGCTGAGCTTCTATGCCCAAGATACCGGGTTCAAACCCGGCCGAAGCCGTCGGATTTTTTAAGAGCGTTAAATATCCCTCAGTATGCCTTCCTTCGGAGGGGAAGTAAAGCCGGCGGTCCCATGTCATAGATTTATGGCATGTTAAAGATCCTTCCACTAATTGCACCTGTGTGAAGCTAAATTGGATAGGTTAAGAATGTATACAACGCTCTTAGGTTTCTATGTTCGTTGCCAAGAGCCGACTGCGGCGGCGTCTAGTAGCTCAGTTCTGAACTTGGCCTCGTAGTCGTTGACAGTGGCGCTTGGCGGCAAAAGTAGGAACTATCTGAAAAATTGTTAGTTGCAGTACTTAAATTAACAAACAGATAACACACACTAATACAGTCATCACAATTAACACCGGTTATCAGACAGATTCTACACACACCCAAAGTACACGGGGCTACATGACCGCGTTGTCGCAGCCCCTAAACTTAAGAACCAACCAACCAACCACTTAATCAGATGGAAATACTGAATCTGATCTCGTGCAAGTGCGTTGTCATGGCAACGTCTGATGGTCCATGCCTCATCAATTTAGTAGTGTTGCCATGGCAACCACTGATAGCTCTTGGCATTTTCTTATAATTCCGAAATCATTTTTCTCGTCCCTTGGCGTAATGGTGGGTCATATCAAAAATTCTTTCAGACAAAAGTTTTAGGTAATTATTAGGGGAATATTGTCCATTTTGTACGGTTTTGATATTGTGCCTATTAAGAGAGATATGATTAATGTTTCCCGAAAAACCCACTTTTTTCCACCCCTTTGGTCAATGGTTGGTGCTATCAAAAATCTTATTTGACATAAATTTTTGGCACTTATCCGACACATATTATGAACTTTGAATGGATTCGATATTGCACGTATTAAGAGAGTTATAGCGAAATTTCACTTTTTCGAAAAAAGCCCCCCATTTTCACCCCCTTCGACCGATTTAGCCCAGTAACGAACTCGACCGAGATTTTATAGGTATACATCTTCGGTAAAAAATTCGAAGTAATTGGTGCAAAATTACGGCAGTTATCGTGTCCACAAGAAACTGATATACATATATATATATATATACATAAATTATATATAAACTTTTGAACTGACGGTGGTTTTGGGGTCTGGGGGATGTGAAACGCGAAGATATGTCGAAATTTTCCGGAAGTCGAAACATGGGACCCATTGCAATAGTTAGCTTTCTAATGAAATCTACCTAAAAGAAGGCTGACCCCTCAAAGAATGAGGGATCAGGAAAGATGAGAGAAGGAAGAGACTCCCTAGGCCTCGGATACCCTAATACCGTCGGGGTCGGAAGAGAACAAGAGAGGTACAGGTGAGAAGACGGAGAGGAGCCCGGCACAACTGGAAGCAATGCTGGACTCAGCTGGGGTCCCGTGGTCACTAACCCACGTCCCACTAGATGTGAGCCCCTTAGAGAGAAAATAGAATGTCCGATAGGAACTAAATACTTAAGCTGTGTATTCTCTCAGGTTGGTAGTGCTGTATGGGGAAGGAAATAGGGGCGAGATATACAATAAAACCAATAGGGCTACAGTGAGTTCTCAGTTGCAATCTGCAGTAGTCTGCAAGAAAAGCCACGAATCTCCCAACATCACTCTGTATTTAGACCGACCTTGCTGTATGGAAGTGACAGCTGGGTAGATTAAGGGTATCTGATACATAGCTTGCCATGGTGGGTGAGTGGTTATCGTGTCGGACTACCAATCCCAAGCCTGCAGGTTCGCTCCTGGCCATGGTAAGTAATTTTTGAAAGACAACAAAAATCACGGCACGCATGTCATACGTTGTTGTTGGCATGTTAAAGAACCCATTTTAATTCAGTAGGCCGTGTTCATAATGGCAAAATTAATCTCGGGATTTTCCTCCAACACAAATAAGTTCCTCCTTTCTCTACTAGAAAGCACTATAGTGTCAAGGAGCTCAGATATGTAACTTCTTTGACTTTCATAGCGTCCCAAGGAACAACAAAATTTGACATGCAAGCTGCCCTCTGGGCATCAAACCACAAAGCCTGCACCCGGCACCATACGATATTATTATTATTATCTGATACATAAAGCGTCCGTGGCTTAGGCGGCCTCTCACCGCAGGGTCCGTGGTTCAAATCCCGGTCACTCGATGTGAGATCTGTGCTGGACAAAACGGAGGCAGACAGGTTTTTATCCAGGTACTCCGGTTTTCCCTGTCAACATTTCATTCCAGCAACACTTCATTTCATCTGTCATTTTTTAATCATTGCCCCAGAGGAGTGCGACAGGCTTCGGCAACCGGCATAGTTCATATCATCGCCGCTTCATTCATTCCATTCCTGACCCGGATTTTCATTTTCATCTGATACATAAGCTAGAAGTAACTGATATGAGGGTAGCACGTAGTGAAGAGATAAAGGCTAAGTTAGAAACCCCTTCCTTTAGCTTTTCAACCAATAAGGTTTCTGTTTTCTTTCGGCAGAATTCCATTATTTTTCTTTTACATTTATTGATTGCCTACTTAAGCTTACCAAAATTCTGTATTTTTTAAATATTATGTAAATATTAAATATAAAAGATTGGTTGGTTCCTCAGTTTAGGGCTGCGACAACGCGGTCATGTAGGCCCCTTGTACTTTGGGTGTGTGTAGAATATGTCTGATAACCGGTGTTAATTGCGATGGCTGTATTATGTGTGTTATCTAATAAATATGTCGCCTCCGTAGCGTAGCGGTCACCATGGTTAGCTGCCGTCCCGGAGGTCCTGGGTTCGATTCCCGGCTCTGCCACGAAATTTGAAAAGTGGCATGAGGACTGGAATGGGGTATACTCAGCCTTGAGTGGTCCAAATGAGTAGAGGGGGTTCAATTCCAACCTCAGCCATCCTCGAAGTGGTTTACCGTGGTTTCCCACTTCGTCTTCGGGCAAATGCCGGGATGGTCCCTACTGTAAGGATACGGCCGCCTCCTTCCCTCTTCCTAGCCTATCCATCCCAATCTTCCCCCCCCCCCCTTCCCATCCCTCATGAGGCCCCAGTTCGTTTTGCAGGTGAGGCCGCCTGGGCGAAATGCTGATCACACCTCCTCAGTTGTATCCACCCCGACCAGATGTTCTAAGCTCCAGAACACTGCCCGTAGCGGCGGTAGTGGTGAATTCCCTCACTGAGTCCGTGGGAGCCACCAACCTAGAGGGTAAATCGACTAAAGAAAACGATCTATTAAATATAAAAACAAAATAATTAAGAATTGGATTACATTTTTACGTCTTGTTTCCTGCTTTTATGTCCTTATTTTGATATTTTGCATCCTTTTACAGGTCTTCAACTTCATTATAAGCAGTGACTTCAAATGCTCATCACTTAATTTTGAACTGTAAATATATTTTGTATTTTCATTTTGGGGAATGTTTTTACACAGATTAGTAGTGTCGAAAGGGAAAAAAGCCACGAGCAATCGGAGCGGAGACCACCCCCGTGCCATAGATAAGTTATCTCACTCGGCGTCTTGCCCCGAGACGTAATTCACAGCTACATTTAGTATAATGAGCTACCTAGGTCTTGGCCCTTGGCCCTTAATGAACGAGTCAATGTGACCCTTAGACTTGATAGTTTGGACACCCCTGTTAAAGACAAATACTGTAATCCGTCACCTTTGGGATTGAGGGTTTGGTTGGAACGCAAACAAGGTTGAATTATCAAAAAATACAGAAAAATACGGATTTATATTAAAATAAACAATCTCTGAACTCAAGATATCGGGGTTCCATTCCTTCTTTCTTGGCAGAGCCACATCCACAATGCGTTGTCAAGCAGTTCAAGTTTAGGCCTATTCAATGTTTTGTGATTCTTAAGAGCGTTTTCACCATATATCGTCACTGTACAAGATTCAATGTCTTTCCGATTTCTTCTCCAAACTTTAAATTGTCGTAACACCGAAATAAATCAGAAACCTCTATGGACATCAAATTGGCAGGTGAAAAACTAAAGGAAGTAGGAGTAAGAGCCTTCTGTTACTTACGAAGCAAAATAACCAGTGATGGAGGAAGCAAAGAGGATATAAAATGTAGGTTAGCTCAGGGAAGGAAAGCATTTCTATTGATAAGGAATCTATTGACATCGAATATAGACTTAGGTATTAGGAAGTCATTTTTGAAGGCCTTTATCTGGAGCGTGGCGCTCTATGGAAGTGAAACTTGCACTATTGGTGCAGACAAGAGGAGAATTGAAGCATTTGAAATGTGGTGTTACAGGAGAATGATGAAGATCTGACGGGTAGATAGGGTTACAAACGAAGAGGTATTAAGACTAGTGGGAGAGGAGAGATGTTTCTGGCTACTGCTAATGAAGAGTAGAGATAGGTTGGTAGGACACATACTAAGACACCCAGGAATAGGAAGCTTAGTTATGGAAGGAAGGGTCAAGGACAAGAACTGTAGGGGTAGACCAAGGTTAGAATATGTTAAACAGATTGCCTCAGATGTAGGGTGTGGGAGCTATGTAGAGATGAAACGATTAGCTTAGGACAGGGCGACATGGAGGGCTGTATCAAACCAGTCAAAAGACTGAATACTCAATCAACAACAACGCCTACATTGAGTTCCTTGACAACTTTTTGGAGCGAGACTGCTTCGTAGCATTGCCAATTATTAATTTAATGAAAGAGTAACGTGTTTACGTTTGACTCCAGACATGTTGAAAAAGCGCCTTTGGGAGTGGCGACCCCATCGTAATAATAGCCTAAAATGGAAATGGCACTTCAAATGATTCGGAGAAGGTTTGGGCGTACCCTGCAGGCGACGCGCAGTTCTTTTGGTTCACCTCGGAGGGGGCACTCTAGGATTTCAGAGTATCTACAGAAAATATGTAATAAAATTACTAAATTTGTATTTAATCTACACACACTTCACATAACATCCAACCACCAGATTTCATAATTCTAAAAGAAATTCATTATATTAAAATGATTTATTGGTTTCAGTTTCAAGTAATTGCCATTATGTAAAAAAAAACTTTTTAATTCTACAGAATATGTACATTTCCACATTTTAATGCACATTACACAGTCTAATAGGTATGAAAACATTTGCAATCATAGTGACAATCTGAAGACAATATAGCCTACAAGTCTACTACACAAATGTTACAAGATATGTACTGTACATGGTACCAACATTGTCAGTCACTGAGTCACTACTAGTCACATAAATATAAATACAAAAAACATTTGTATTGAATACTGATTGGGATTCTATTTGGTGACTATCCTAGGCAAAATGCATGCCTATTACAAAATAAAATCCAGGCGATCATTCGTGCACCCCCTTTAGAGAAACGTTCTAGAACTTTTTCAACGTCAACATTTATATCACGGTGAACAAATAACAGAAACAAGCCATTCGCGTTCGTAGCCATGATTTAACAAGTTGCAGGCAGCTGAAAGATCTCTCTGCACTTGCAACACTGTCGATGTAGCGATTATATTAACAGTGTTGCCATTACATACTATATGATAACAAACATTGAATGCAGGCAATATAGCAAAGATTTTACTTGCAGTGTAGTTGGGAGAAACATCGGTAATATCAATGTAGCAGACAACTGTTTTCTTCGGGGGGGGGGGGGGGGGGCACTTGCCCCTGGTGCCCCCCTCTGGATCCGCCACCGGGGGGAACTGTGAGAAATGGGCGACCAGTAACCGAAACCGAAATGAAAGTGGGAATCATGAATGTCATGACCCTGACAGGCAAGGTGGGGGAGTTGGTAGACTTCATGGAGAGGGAGAATGTTGGATTGATGGGGCTGAGTGAAGTGAAATGGAAAGGTAAAGGAAGGAAGAAATTGAGGAAAGGATATACATTATACTGGAGTGGTGGCCAAGAGGCAAAATATGGCGTGGGACTGATAACCTCGAAACAACTGGAGGAGTATGTTGAAGTGGTCGAGTGTGTGAGTGACAGAATAATGAAAATTAGAATGAAGATGAAAAATGACGAGATGGGCTTCATACAAGTGTATGCACCACAGACTGGAAACAGAGAAGAAGATATTGAAGTATTCCTGGAGGATGTAGAAAGAGTAATTTCAGATGTAGAGGTGGTGATCATGGGAGATATGAATGCACAAGTCGGAAACGAGAGACAAGGAAAGGAAGAAGTCATTGGACCATATGGATATGGAAAAAAGAACCGGGAAGGAGAGGAACTTGTAAACTTTTGTAAAAGGAATGGACTGATAGTGAGTAATTCATGGTTTCGGAAGAAAAACAGCAGGAAAATTACGAGATATGGTTGGGGCGATAGAAGAACAAAATCAGTAATTGACTACTTTCTGGTGGAAAGGACTAATGGCAGAAAGCTGATAGATGTGACAGCTTTACTAGGAGAAACATTTGATGGGGACCATAGAGCTGTGGTGGCAAAATTTAGATGGGAAAAATTGGAAAACCTAAAGGAGATCAGAGAAAGTAAAATAAAAGTATGGAAATTGAAAGACAAAACTGTACAGGAAGATTTTCAGGAGAGATTGAAGCAACAAATCCCAGTTACTGAAGTGGAAAACATAGAAGAGAAATGGTCCCACTTTAAAAAGGCATTTGTTGGTGCAGCAGAGAGTGCTTGTGGTAGGACGTCAACAAGAGTGAAAGAGAAGGAGACACCGTGGTGGAATGAGGAAGTGAGGAAAGCAGTGAAAGAAAAGAAGTCTGCATGGAAAGAATGGAACCGAGATCAAACAGAAGAAAGCAAAAGGAAGTATCACTACGGCAAACGGAGGTGTAAGAAAGTGGTAGGAGAAGAAAAGAAGAAAAGTTGGGAAGAATTTACACGAAGAATGGAAACAGATGTAAGTGGCAGTAAAATGATGCTGTATGGGCTTCTAAGAAGTAAGAGGAAAGAAAGAGTTACCACAAAGCTGGTGAAAAAGGAAGATGGAGAGTTGTTAACACACCCAGAAGAGATAAAGGGACGATGGAAGGAGTATTTCGGTAAGCTATTGAATGTGAGCAATTGTACTGGTGAGATCGAAGTGACACAGCCTGACGACTCTATAACAGAATATGATATAACAATGCTGGAGGTGGAATTAGCAGTACAGAAAATGAAGATGGGAAAAGCAACAGGGGTGGATGAAATCAGTGTAGAAATGATAAAGGCTGCTGGACCTGTTGGTATGCAATGGTTGTATCGACTGCTAACGTGTGTGTGGAAATGGAAATGTGTACCAGAAGACTGGGAGAAAGGACTAATAATACCAGTGTTTAAGAAGGGGGACAAGAAGGTGTGTGATAACTATAGAGGGATCACCCTCTTATCACAGATAGTAAAATACTGGGAAGGATATTAGAAAGAAGAATGAGAAGAAAGGTGGAAGGAGAGTTGCAAGAGGAACAGTATGGCTTCAGGAGTGGAAGATCCACAGTGGACCCAATCTTTAGCTTGAGGCAGGTGATGGAAAAGAACTGGGAATATGGAGAGGATTTGATCATGACTTTCATAGATCTAGAAAAGGCATATGATAGTGTCCCCAGAGAGAAGGTATGGGAAACCATGGTTAAGAAGAGACTGGGAAGAGAAATGTTGGAAATGGTGCAAGCAATGTACAACAACTGTGTTAGCAGGGTACTGACCCCAGTTGGAAAGACAGATTGGTTTAGGAACAAGACTGGACTAAGACAGGGGAGTGTGCTGTCACCTCTCTTGTTCATAATGGTGATGGATGAAATTGTAAAGGAAACAAAGGAAGCATATGGACATAAAGAAATGAAGTTACTGTTATTTTCAGATGATATTGTGGTCTGGGGAAGGAACACCGAAGAAGTGCAAAAACAACTAGATGCACTGAACGAAAATATTCAGAAGTACGGCCTGAAAATCAGTATAGAGAAAAGCAAGACCATGGTGATGACAAGAGGGGAAAGACAAGGAAAGGGCACTGTGAAAATTGGAAGTCAGAGTTTGAAAATTGTGGACACGTTCAAATACCTAGGAAGTGAATTGATGCAAACTGGTAGGTTGGACATGGAGATTGGCAGAAGGGTACATCAGAGCAATGCATTCTATCAAAGTGTAAGAAAACTTGTTTGGGATAAGGAAGTACCAAGGAAAAGCAAGGAGGTAATGTATAAAGTGTACTATGTACCCATATTAACTTATGTAGCTGAGACTTGGACCCTGACAAGCAGGCAAGAGAGTAGAATCCAAGCCAGTGAAATGAAATTCCTAAGAAGTATGATAGGAAAGACAAGGAAAGACAGAGTGAGGAATGAAGATGTTAGGAAGGATGTTGGGATGGGAAAACTAAATGAGAGAATTGAGAAGAATAAACTAAGGTGTTTGGACATGTAAAGAGGATGGAGGAAAATAGAAGTGGCGAAGTACAAGGTTAAGAGAGCAAGAGGAAGACCTAGAACAAGGTGGATTGATTCAGTGAAGAACAGCGTAAGAAAAAGAAATCTGGACTGGGACAAGATCGTGGAAGAAGAATGGTGGAAGGAAGAGGAAAGTGGAGAAGTGCCATAAATACCCCGACCCGGCAGGAGCTGGATAAGGGGAAATGATGATGATGATGTTGAAAAAGCATGGTGTCCACAGAATTTTCAATGTCAATTTTCCTGACTTTTCCTGACCATTTTTCACCAAATTCCTGACTCGCGAAGTCATCGTAACATCGGAAGAAAGGTTTATTGAGCAAAAATATTTATATCTTTTTTCATTTGCAGAATTTGCCCAACGCTCGCTTCTTTATTCATTTAAATAAAAAATAAGGTAAATTATAATGCAGTAACACATAAATCAAAGTACTTATTGAGGGGCAGATGACCTCGTAGTTCCGCCCCTTAAAACAACAATAATTAACATATAACTTAAGTACTTAATAAACTAAACTATAGTGATGGGGTCGCCACATCCCTACGCCAACGCCAAAAAAAAGCGTACAAAAACTAGGTAAAGGAGGTTTTTACTATGATGTACTGTAAGAATGGAAACTTACCATAATGTCCAGTGAGTTATTGCTTTTTATCTTCAGAGATTAGTTGAATTAGTAACATCAAAATATGACTGTAAAACACAAAATACTGTATGGTTAATATAAAATTCCTAACTTTCTAATACTTTTCGCCATTTTTTCCTGACTTACGCCATTTTTTCACACTTTTTCCTGACATTTCCTGCCTGTGGACACCATGAAAAAACACACACAACTGTTCAGTTAACACAATGAACAGTTAACACAGAAACACAATGTCGTAAAACCAACGAACAGTAAGCACTAAAAACTTCACAGTACGTACTGTACAAAACACTGACAACGACAGAAACGATAGGCGAGAAAGACGGAGCACTAAAACGGACAAGTGATAACAAGTATCAGTAAACAACAATGGTGCGACGGGTAGTGAATCACCACTACGTGTCGGGGCAAGTTCGGCTCGAGCACAGTCGGATCAACCGGAGCGACGGACTAGCCGAGGGCGTACAAGAAGGGGTTATTATACTGTCGAGTGAACTGTAGGAGCGATGCAGCTTTTCTTTCTCCCATGCTGCGCGGTTGGCATACACTATAATATCACAGGCGTTAATCACTTGATACCTTTCTTACAGAGAAGAAAACCAGTGGAGATACTTGTTTTCAGGGCAAAATCTTCGACGTAATCTGAACAAAAATAAAGAACATTTGCCATCATAGAGTTAATCCCGTGAAATCAGACCAATTAGTAGTTCCTGTGTCTCCTTACTAGAACAAGTTCTTTTTTTTTAAGTTTTGGATAGCTAAGTCCAGGCTCATATTTTGAATTATTACCGATAACTGCCTGCTTTCAGATTAATTTTTAAGCAGTGCTACCAACACATGAAAATTTTTGCCATTGAAATTTTTTAAAATTCTCTTAAAAATCTGCCAAAATTCCAAAATAGTTCTTTTTGTAAGCTTATTTTGTAAAACTTCCGTTGGAAATTCTCAACTTGAAAAGATATAAAATCCTTTAAAGATTGGTTGGTTACTCAGTTTAGGGGCTGCGACAACGCGGTCATGTATCCCCGTGTTCTTTGGGTGTGCCTAGAATCTGTCTGATAACTGGTGTTAATTGTGATGGCTGTATTAATGTGTGTTATCTGTAATTCAGATAAGGACTTCAGACGATCAATTTCAGGTAGTTCCTACTTTTGCTACCAAATACTACCGTCAACGACACCTAGCTGCGAACTTGGCTATTAGATGACAGCGGCGAACGATGGGACTAATAGAGCGTTAATCAAATCTAACCTACAAATTAAGCTTCACACAATATTGCAGTTATTGGAAGGTTCTTTTAGATGCCATAAATCTATGAGATGGGCTCGCCGGATTTACTTTCCTTCCAAAGGCAGGCATAGTGAGGGCTTTTTAACGCTCTTCAAATGTCCGACAACTTTAGCCGGGTTTGAACCCGCGATCTTGGGCATAGAAGATCAGCATGCTACCAATACGCCACCAAAGCCACCTAAAAGCCTTCAAAACATGTCATTAGTTTATAGATTGCGTTTATGAGCTGTTTAATGTTTTTTTTCCGTGAAGCGACAACATGCATGCAACTCATCTAAGTTCGCAAATAGAGTAAAACCCCGTTGTTACGTACCCGCTTATTACGCTATCACGTTTATTATGCTCTTTTTGAAAGGACTCTGGATGGTTCGTGTATAATACTGCATCATTTTATGCTATTATAAAGCTTCTAAATCCCACTTGAGTGTTTTTTTTTCATGTTGAATAAGGAGGAAAACGTCCGTATAAATTGTAATATAAATCACTCTATTATTAGACTATAATTATTATTACTATTAGAATAAGACAGTAGAACAAAATACAGTAATAAATGTAATATTGTTTCCAAATTGTTTTAGCACCTCACAAATCATTTCCCGTCTATAGCACTGTCTCGCTTATTGCGCGTTTAATCCGCGGTTACTTGAAAGAGCCCAATAAAGGGGTTTTACTGATAAATCGTCACATATGTCATTATATCGCTCGCTCCGTACTTTTGTGAGGAAATACTTCAGTTCTAAATAGCTGAGCCAGGCATGAAACTGGACACGCAATGACAATAGGCGAATATTTCAAACTCAAATCAGGAATGATACAATTTTATTTTATTTACGAAGGAAAATGTATAGCCTACAAACAAATAGAGGTGGATTGCTTTGTGTTTCTTAACCCTTTAAGGGGCAACACTGCAGATGACCTCGTAGTTCCGCCCCTTAAACAACAACAACAACAACAGCAACAACAACAACAACAACAACAACAACAACACCAACACCACCACCACCACCACCACCACCACCAACAACAACAACAACACCAACACCACCACCACCACCACCACCACCAACAACAACAACAACAACAACAACAACAGGGCAACTCTATTTTTTTTAATGTGTTTTTACATTTTAATTTATTTTTATTAAGTTATTATTATTATTAATGATGTTATTTATTGTTTCTAAAATTTTAATGTTTATATATTTATTTTAAATTTTCAAATTATGTTATTATATATTTAATTTTGATATTTGTTTCTATTGAATTAAAAATTAACTAATTTCCAATTGATTTTAGTTATTTTCATATCTTTTTTATAGTTCTTTTATTATTGTAATATTATTTTTATTTCTATATTTATTTAGTCGCCTCCGTAGCGTAGCGGTCAGCATGGTTAGCTGCCGCCCCGGAGGTCCTGGGTTCGATTCCCGGCTCTGCCACGAACATTTGAAAAAGTGGTATGAGGACTGGAACGGGGTCTACTCAGCCTCGGGAGGTCCAAATGAGTAGAGGGGGTTCGATTCCCACCTCAGCCATCCTCGAAGTGGTTTTCCGTAGTTTCCCACTTCGTCTTCGGGCAAATGCCGGAGTGGTGCCTACTGTAAGGCCACGGCCGCCTCCTTCCCTATTCCTAGCCTATCCATCCCAATCTTCCATCCCTTCCCAACCCTCATGAGGCCCCTGTTCGCTTTGCAGGCCGCCTGGGCTGATCACACCTCCCCAGTTGTATCCATCCCGACCAGATGTTCCAAGCTCCAGGACACTGCCCATAGAGGCGGTAGTGGTGAGTTCCCTCGCGGAGTCCGTGGGAACCACCAACCTAGAGGGTAAATTGACTAAAAAAATCAAAAAAACTATATTTATATTTTATTTTATGTTCGACCCACACTATTATGTGTCAGAAACGGTATCATAATGATGGTCATTATAACACTGTTTTCCATTATGATACAGTTTCTCCAGCCAATCACAGCTCGTTCATTGACCAATTAGGTAACGATACCTTCAACATGTCGGACATAAACACAACATCGAACTATAATAAATTACCGACATGGAATACGCACCGTCCATATGTTCGCGTAAATAAACTGGCGAATATGAGACAAGAAATAGCACTGTACCTTAATATCACCAACCCTAATTTCTACACAGCACATTTTCTTGAAACGACTCCGTTGACAATATTACTGAGGGGCGGCAGATGTAAACATATGGCCTGCATATGGCATTGCAAGCACACAGAGCGCATGCGTCGGTCGGCCAGAGAGCTTGGAACATGGAGATATGCTACCTAGCGCACCACCCGATCACAAAATTCTATTTACTGAACAGATATTTATGAATATTTATGTTAAAACATGTAATAAAGTTATAATTATCGTCGAACATAAACAGTCTTATGCAACTCGCCTATAATGGTAATTAAGACACTCGTATGGAAATTATAAAACTCGCTAAAGCTCGTTTTATAAACAGACTCGTGTCTTAATTATAGCCATTATAGGCTCGTTGCACAATGTACTATTAACACATAAATTGTTAATGTTTTTAGTCAAGTAGATACGTAGGTATATTTGATCTTTAGAAATACTGTACTAGCACTTCGACATGAATATTCTCCGAAATCTGGCTTAAAGATTCAACTATTAGCATCTTTGAAAGTACAAACTGTCTTTATGACTGGTGGTTAATATAGAGACCACTATCCCATAAAGGGTTAAGTTCAAACATACATAGGGGTCGTGGTGGCGCAGTGGTCGAGCTGCTGGCCTCTCACCAAGGTGGACTGGGTTCGATTCCTGGTCAATGCATGTGCGATTTTCGAAGTGAAATGCCATGTCCTGTGGTTTGGATTCCACGTAAAAAGGAGGTCCAGTGGCTTATAATCACAAGATTCACGGTCACGTAAAACTTTACTCTTTCATTTTTCCTTCACACATACATGCACACTCGAACTGTATACGGTCTCTCGGCTCTTAGCTTGTTGTTGTTCCATTTGAGGGGCTTGGACATCGTGATCATTTAGCCCCGTGTGCTTGGGTGTGTGTGGAAAATGTGTTTGATTACTCTGTTATTGAGGTGTATTTGTACTTCAGGTGAGAATTGAAAGGAGGTGGGCCATCCCGGCATTTGCGCGAGGCAAAGTTTGAAACCGGGATTGCTGAGGTGGGAATCGAACCCACCTCTTCTCAGTGTTGGCTCATGAGGCTGAGGATACTCCGTTCCAGACCCGAACCTCCAGGGCGACTGCAAAGAACGCTAGCCGCTACACCACGAGGTGGGCTAGTTAAAGTCTTGTTATATTATATTTGCTTGCCACGGTGGGTGAGTGGTTATCGTGTCAGAGTACAAACCCTGAGCTTGCACGTTCGCTCCTGGCCGTGGTAAGTGATTTTTGAAAGGCGGTAAAAATCATGACACGCATGTCATAAGATGTTGGCATGTTAAAGAAGCCTTTGAATTCAGTAGGCCGTGTTCATAGTGGCAAAATTATTCTCGGGATTTTCCGCCGACACAAAGTTCCTCATTTCTCTACTAGAAAGCGCTATAAGTTAGTGTCAATTAGCTTAGATATCTAACCTCCTTGACTTTCATAGTGTTTCAAGGAACAACAAAATTCAGCATGCAAGCTACCCTCCGGGTGTCAAATAACAAAGCTTGCACCCGAAACCCACGGCCATACGAAATTATTATTATATTATATTATATTACGGGTACAGATGTTTCTGGCAACTGCTAATGAAGAGAAGAGATAGGTTGGTAGGACACATCCTAAGACACCCAGGAATAACAAACTTAGTTATAGAAGGAAGGGTCGAGGATGAGAACAGTAGAGGTAAACCAAGGTTAGAATATGTTAAACAGATTGCCTCGGATGGGTGTGGTAGCTATGTAGAGATGAAACGATTATCTCAGGCCAGGGAAGCATTGACAGCTGCATGAAACCAGTCGAAAGACTGAAGACTCAAACAACAACATGAATGGAACACTTCTTCTTTAACATAATTTGAAAAAGGAATTCCGTTTAAAAAAATTACTTGGAGAATTTGCGATAAAACATTTTTTCCACCTATGATGAATTCAACGAACCTGCAATGGACATCCTGGAGAAACAAATTCAAATTAGTATCACTAGAATCATATTTGGCTTAACATCAACGCTCCAAACGCGACTTTATATTATCGTTCATCAATTATCTTTTAACTTACTTACTTACTGCTTGACTTATTAATGCTTCCTTATTTTACTCTGTTTTCTCCTCTCCCACTCGTCTTAATACCTCTTCATTTGTAACCTTATCTACCCATCTGATCTTCATCATTCTCCTATAACACCACATTTCAAACGCTTCAATTCTCTTCTTTTCTGCTGCACCAATAGTCTAAGTTTCACTTCCATAGAGCGCCACGCTCCACGTTCCATTCATATATCACCAGATTTCTGTATTTTTTAAATATTATGTAAATATTAAATATAAAAGGTTGGTTGGTTCCTCAGTTTAGGGCTGCGACAACGCGGTTATGTAGCTCCGTGTACTTTGGGTGTGTGTAAAATCTGTCTAATTATGACGGCTGTATTACTGTGTGCTATCTATTAAATATAAAAACAAAATAATAAGAATTAGATTGCATTTTTACGTCTTGTTTCCTGCTTTCATGTCCTTAATTTTGTTATTTTGCATCCGTTTATATGTGTTCAACTTCCAAGCCCTAAGAAAGTGACGTAGCCTACTCGGTCGTCAGACGGTCGCAATATTTCCTGATAACAAAAAGCGCAAGTGAAAGCAGCCTTGTATTGTTTTCCTCTGCCATCTGTCGCAGTTATGCAAGGCTGTCATTTTCTGCCGTGACATTAAAACTCCAGGAGGACTAATGCTCTGTTTGAGTGGTCAGCACTTGATGCAGCTCTCTGTCTACCCTTTCCTATTATAAGATACCGTCCCGTTCTTACAGTAGTAGGTGAGGATTGTGAAGGGGGCGGCCAACCTTAACCCTTTATAGGACAGAAATATATTTTACTGTTATTTGTTTCTACATTTTAATTTAATTATTATAATTATAAATAATGTAATTTTTTGTTTCTCTAATTTTTATGTTTAAATATTTAGTTTTAATTTTCAATTTATGTTAATTTTGATATTTTTATTGAATTAATTAATTAACTAAGTTAATTTCGATTTGATTTTTACAATTATTTTCATAGTTATGTTTAGTATTTGAATTTTTATATTTCATTTAATATTGTTATTTTACTTTTATTATATTTATTCTTCTTTCTTCGATTCGGCCAACTAGGGAACACGTCAGTTCAACTGTCTCATCCTCCGAGCTCTAACTACCGCCCAGTGTTCGCGCATTCGTCTCCGGTGTTGTTCTTTTCTCTCTTGGGACCATGCCTTCCCTGTCTTCAGCTTTGGCTTTTCCTGGAAACCTTTGTGCGTACGTAGTTTTTCCTGAAGTGGAACACGTTCCTGGATATCTTTAGGGGAAATTTCCATTTCACGTAGATCTTTCTCAACTTCCGTAAACCATGCCCCTTTGGTTTTCTTATCTTGAAAGTACGTCAATATCCGTTTTGATATCATGCCTGGGTTCATTCGTGTCACGTGGCTATAAAAGGCAATCCTTCTTTTTCGAATCGTGTCACTGATCTTCTCCACGAGCTTGTACAATTCGTGGTTGTGACGCCTTCTGTACTCGCTGTTTTCTTTGATGGGACCCACGATTTTCCTCAAAATCTTCCTTTCTTTATTATATTTATTTATATATTTATATTTTATTTTTACGCATTAATTTTAAATGTTTTTAGTTTTTTTTAAATATTTATCCAACACCTTACGTCAAGTAGATGCGTATATAATATTTGATTTTTAGAAATACTAGCACTTCAGCATGAAAAAATTCTCCGAAACTTGTCTTAAAGATTCAACTATCAGCATCTTTGAAAGCATAAACTGTCCTTATGGTTAATATAGACCATAGACCCATAAAGGGTTAAGTTAGGAGCCATCCCAGCATTTGGCTGGCGTAAGAGTTGGAAAACCGCATAAAACCACCTCCAGGATGACTGAGAAGGGAATCGAACTCACTTCTTCTTAGCTTTGCCTTTTAACCCCACAGACTAGAATTAAAAATTTCTTGGAAGAGGCGAGAATGGTTCCCGGACCTCCGTGGTGAAAGCCAACAATGCTAGCCACTGTAAAACAACCCAAGATCTTGAGATGACCACTGAACCACCAGAGAAGCTTTGCTAATATGATATCAACCTATAATGTGACGGGTCTCCGCGATCTTATTGTTGTTCTCGAGAGGGAGCAACAGAAATACAACTTACCTTTGGCTCCCGCAAGGTGAAATATGCTTGTAGCTTGTTATATGTACCCACGGAGGTCAAGGAATGTATAATAAGACCTGACTTACAGCACACAATTGAAACTGACAGTTGGGCAAACTCGATTTGTGCTGATACAGACGACTCCGTTTGCAAGTTGGCCACCAGCCAGCAAATAAAGTGCAGTAGTTTGTAAACCTAAACGTCTCGAATATTAACAAGTCCATCCTCCCAACTTGCCACTCTAACATCATGTGATCAGTATGTGATCGGGTTTATATTTTACATTCATTTCTTCATTCAAACGAAGCCTCCGTGGCTTAGGCGGCAGCACGCCGGCATCTCACCGTGGTTCAAATCCCGGTCACTCCATGTGCTGGACAAAACGGAGGCAGACAGGTTTTTCTCCGGGTACTTCGGTTTTCCCTGTCAAAATTTCATTCCAGCAACACTCTCCACTATCATTTCATTTCATCTGTCATTCATTTAATCATTGCCCCAGAGGAGTGCGTCAGGCCTCGGCAGCCGGCACAGTCCATATCCTCGCCACTAGATGGGGGCTTCATTCATTCCATTCCTGACCCAGTCGGATGGAAAGCAGGCTGTGGATTTTCATTATTTTTTTCTTCATTCAAGCATTCAATTGCGAGACTCTGCGATCTACTGGGGCTGAATTGGTAGGGCGCACCAAACAACCTTAGATTGTCATGCCCGATTGGTTTCTGATGCAAATCAAGTGATTATCGTCACAATACAGGGGTTTTTAACTGTCATATAAATGCATATTTGGAACATTTTTAACCATTATGCCATATTTTGAGCATTTTTTTGGTAAAAACGTCATATTTCGGTAGTTTGACGGCAACTGTAGGTGAGCATTCATCCTCAACTTACCGAACGTGAACTAGTGTATACAGTAATAGACTGTAAATAACCCCTTAAACATGTTGTATATTCAGAAACTTAATATGAAATTATGAATAATGAATTTAGTTAACAATTTAATCTCGAAGCGATTGTCGCTTGGATTTATAATAAACAATTAGTTCCGTGAAGAACTAAATATCCTATTTTCATAGTCCTACTCATGTTAATTGCCTCTATCAACATAGGCCTACAAACTTTCAGTTTGATTGTTGTAATAGATTCGTATTGAGAACCGTCTAAATATTTCAGATGATCGCCATGTACTATTACATGAAGATTATTGTGTACGTGTGATATTCAAACTTCAATCGCATGATTAGAACACAAGAAGTAAAAACGAGAGCTGCCATCAGGCGCGGATCTAGAGTTTGGTTTGGGGGGGGGGGGGGGGGGGTCAGAGAATCGATCTAGGGTTTGGATTTGGGGGGGGGGGGGGGGGTCAGAGAATCGAAATTGTTAAGAAAAATGGTATTACTAAAAACGCAATCACAAAATAACCAAACGTACAAAACCAGACCAATGTTTTTGCAAGCTTCATGGATAGAAATTTGATGCGTTTAGCGCACCAAAAATATTCGTACAAATTGCAATGGCGTGTTTTGCGACTTTTACATCGAGCTTCGAGAAAAGTATCAAGGTACGTTAGAGTTTTGGCAAGTCAAGTTGGTACCGACAAAGGGAGAAAGTCACAGCTTAAATTGCCAATCAAGCTTGCAGTTTGGACGTCGGCAAAAATTTTTGGTGCGAAAAAAGCCCCAAATTCCTATCCGTGCATTGCTGCACATTCATCGTGACATAACTATATACATCGATTCGGTAATCACAAGGTTTGCTAAACAAAATAGATGAGTTGATTTTGTTGTATAAATAATCGTTTTTATATAAGAGGTTAGAAGTTGTAAATATGTACAGTTGTAACAGAACATAATAATTCCAATAAAGATATTTCAGTATTGAATAAAATGAAAGAAAAACCGTTTTTCAGTTAAAATTCGTTAAGTTTTATTTGTCTGGTAATTGTTACGTTTTTTGAGTTTGCAAAAAAATTTGGTCTCCGTTGGGGGGGGGGGGGGGGTCATGACCCCCGAGACCCCCCCCCCTTGAATCCGCGCCTGGCTGCCATCTTGTGATTATGCAAACAATTGAAATAAGTTAGATGCCAGTGGATTAACATTTGTATAAGCATTTAACGTGCAACGTTTCACTGCACTCGGATAGTTAATTCGCGAGAAACGTTCATTTAAATATTTATACTTCGCGTCACCGCCATGTTGGATTTGTGCTCACCAGGTTACTGGAAGAACTATAGGTGAACTTATGTTTGTAGCCTCTATGAACATAAAAAAAATTCAGTTCATTGCTGTAAAATATTCGTAGATATTGAGAACCGTCAAAATATTTCGGATGCTCGCCATTTTGGATTGTTATAAGTATAGGCCATGGAGTTTTGTACCATTAAAGGAACATTATTGCGTAGCTTCATTATTCAAACTTTCACTTTGATCGCATCATTACGACACAAGATATAAAAACTTAATTTTAAAATTTCGCACAGCCGCCATCTTGAGGTTATGTAAAGAATTGAACAAAATTAGATGCCATTGCATTACAATATGTATACTCATTTACTGTACCACATTTCACTGCGCTCAGATGGTTAAATCACGAGAAAAGTCTATTAAAATGTTTCAACTTCGCTTGGCCGCCATGTTCGTTTTGTACTTTCCAAGTTTTTGAAATTTACATGGATAAGCTTGTAGCAGTGCCCTTTATCACATTACAAAATTTCAGGGTGATATCTGTAACAGGTTTGGAGATATCAATGCCAGTGAAATATTTCTGACATCTGCCATTTTGAGGTTATGTAAACAATTGAACTAAATTAAATGTCATTGCATTACAATGTGTATAAACATTTGCTGTACCAAGTTTCATTACATTTGGATGGTTAAATCGCGAGAAAAGTCTATTTAAAAGTCTCAAATTCGCTTGGTTGCCAAGTTGGTTTTGTATTTACCAGGTTTTTGAACGTCTCATATGTAAACTTCTAGTAGTGCCGTTTATCACCGTACAAAATTTCAGGGTGATATCGGTAATAGTTTCGGAGATACTGTATGCTGGTGAAATATTTCACACAGCCGCCATGTTGGATTGGTGCGACAGAATAAAATTTGAAGGGCACGGTCGGGGTCGGCCAGAATGGTGTTATGATTTTACCGAGTTTCATTGAAATCACTCCAGCCGTTTAGATTTTACTAGGGGGACTAAAGAGCCTACTTTTCTTCAAATTATAGAGACCATATATCAACAGTTGGTAGTCCTGGCGACTCTAAATATATTCTTAGTTCCAACTCTTAAGGTCCACAATGCACATGCAAAATTTGGTTGAGATCCAATAGATAGTACGCACGTTACACAAAGTTCCTCATTTCTCTACTAGAAAGCGCTATACGTTAGTGTCAAGGAGCTTAGATATCTAACCTCCTTGACTTTCATAGTGTTTCAAGGAACAACACAATTCGGCATGCAAGCTACCCTCCGGGTGTCAAATAACAAAGCTTGCACCCGGCACCGCGGCCATACGATATTATTATTATATTATATTATGGGTAAAACAGAGTAAAATAAGGAGCCCAATGTTCACGGAACTAGATGACCACGATATCGTAAAGCTCCTCAAAGAAACGACAATAGTAATACTGTAGAACTCTTCAACTAGCGATTGCAACCTTCTTATTTGTGTGCCCAGGCCAAACTGTCGGCAGTATAAGTTAAGTAATTCTGCGTCATCTTCGTCAGTTATCAGTACGTTCATGTGGAGTCTATTAAGGCCATAGTGTATCAAATGAAGTTAGGATTTCTCTTTTATCTTCTTTTTTTGTTCATTTTATCGGTTCTGAATGAGCTGCCTCCGTGGCTTAGGCGGCAGCACGCCGGCCTCTCACCGCTGGGTCCGTGGTTCAAATCCCGGTCACTCCATGTGAGATCTGTGCTGGACAAAACGGAGGCAGACAGGTTTTTCTCCGGGTACTCCGGTTTTCCCTGTCAACATTTCATTCCAGCAACACTCTCCACTATCATTTCATTTCATCTGTCATTCATTTAATCATTGCCCCAGAGGAGTGCGTCAGGCCTCGGCAGCCAGCACAGTTCATATCCTCGCCGCTAGATGGGGGCTTCATTCATTCCATTCCTGACCCGGTCGGAGACTGGAAACAGCCTGTGGATTTTCATTTTCATAATTTATTTTAGCTTAGAAATCTCTGTCCCAATTTAAACATTCCTCGCAGCTGACTGGGAGAAACATAAGACGATCGCCTTGCGCTTACCCAGTACTACACGAGCGCTATCTGGCGCGAACTTTCTCCCGCTACATCCCTATTTCATTCCAGCAACACTCGCCACTGTCATTTAATTTCATCTGTCATTCATTTAATCATTGCCCCAGAGGAGTGCGTCAGGCCTCGGCAGCCGGCACAGTTCATATCCTCGCCGCTAGATGGGGGCTTCATTCATTCCATTCCTGACCCGGTCGGAGACTGGAAGCAGGCTGTGGATTTTCATTTATCGGTTCTGAATGGAATGGACACGCACGTTTCAGCCAAGCAAGCATTGTCGGTAGATGGGAGGTAGCGTGTAGATTAAGTGGGTTGTCTTATAACCACATGACCTACGATGGTGCAATTTCGGCATTAACTCAGACAGTAGGACACAAAATTTCCTACATAGTGTTGTGCAACCAACGATCGACTAGGTAGGTTAGTTGGTTCCTTAGTTTAGGGGCTGCGACAACGCCGTCATGTAGCCCCGTGTACTTTGGGTGTGTGTAGAATCTTTCTGATAACGGGTGTTAATTGTGATGACTGTATTAGTGTGTGTTATCTGTTTTTTTTAAATTCAAGTAATTTCATGTAGTTCCTACTTTCACTACCAAATGCTACCATCCACGACACCTAGCTGTGAACTTGCCTACTACTAGATGGCATCGCAACCAGAGCCCGGTGACGAATGATGGAACATAAGAGCATTAATCAAACCTAACCTACAAATTTTGCTTCACACAAGTTTAGTTAGTGGAAGGTTCTTTTACATGCCATAAATCTATGACTTGGGCCCGCTGGCTTTACTTCCCCTCCAAAAGAAGGCATACAGAGGGAATTTTAACGCTCTTAAATATCCGACAACTTCCGCCGGGTTTGAACGCACGACCTTGGGTATAGAAGCTCAGCATGCTAGCAACTACGCCAACGAAGCCGACTACTGGCGATCTAATATTATGTGCCCTCGAGTTTGAAGGTTGTTTGTGAAGTAACCAATCGACACACCTAAAATCCAATCACATCATCATTTTCGTCGTTCTATTTTACGTTAGTTCATGTAAGTTTGGAATTTTTAATTTTAATATTTTTTATCGCAGTTGGAACACAAAAGGTGCCAGTCTTTAAGCGTATTTCAACCATGAGTCACATATAAGAATTATTATCTCACAAGCCCGTCATCAGATCGAATCCAAATTTTAACACAATATACATCGGAATGTTGTATTTAACTGGTTTATTAATTTCAAAATTTTGTGCGTCCAAGAAAGAAAGTTGTTATCATTTTTGTAAGGTGACATTTTCTCGACTCGGGGTCGTTGGAAAATGTAGTTCTTGGTCGCATTGTAATCCTTATACACGCCCTAAGGCACCGCGTTTCGAACTACACTATCCCTCGCTCTTAAAATTGTTTTTCGTGGTTTCCCATCTTAACTCCAGATAAATGGTGCCTTCTACTAGGCCAACCCCTTGTTCCATTTCATTCTCCTTCATTCATTTAACTTAATATCTCATTAACTCATCTCGTGTGGTTGACGTAAGGAAGGTTATCTGAGCGTAAACACCATTGCCGCAAGAACATTTCACTCACGTTTCGTCTCATCTCCGACAAGTGATAGAATTAATTACACACTTATTATTATTATGGCCGGCCCCGTGATGTTGGGGTAGCGCGCCTGCCTCTCACCCGGGTTCGATTCCCGGCTTCATCAGGGATTTTAGAAACTGACGTGAGTGCAGGAACGGGGTGCACTCAGCCTCGTGAGGACAATTGACTAGCTGTCTGACAGTGAGGCAGCGCCCCGATCACGAAAACCAAGCTTAAAGACCAAGGGAACCCGATGCGCCTATCACGCGTCACCCCAATATCTGCAGGCCAAATGGCTGGGCAGCGGTCGCTTGCTAGACCTGGGCCCTTCACGGCCTGTAGTGCCAGGGGTTATTTTATTATATTATTATTGTTAGTGTATGTCTACCCCTTGTAGAAGCGATTCAATTCTATGTGGCGGGTGGTTTTTACGGCCGGACGTTCTACCTGACGCCAACATCATGAGAGGAGTTAATGAGAGATGAAATTAATGAAGATGAATGAAACTCGGCAAGGATGTGAATGGAAGCGGAGCGAGCGTAGCTACCGCTGTCGGTATTATTATTACATACATATTTCACCACATCAGTGGGCACAAATCAGCACATCGTTGGCTTGTTTGCTTCTTAGGGTGACACATTGAGAAATGCGTGAATTGTGGAACAGGTCTCCAAGATGACAGCTTTCTGCATGATGATATGTAGACCAGGATGTATTCCCAATTTTTCTAGGTTACGACCCAATGATTTAGGGTTGATGCCTGTAGAAGTGATGGCTATGGGCTGAACCACTACACTTTCTTGTTTCCACGTTTGTCGTATTTCCTCAGCCAAGGACATATACTTGGTAATTTTCTCACAGCTAGTTCCTTGCAGATTATGGGAATAGGGCGCTGCGATATCAATGAGAAAGCTTCTCTTCCGCTCTTTGTCCACAAGGAGGATATCTGGCCGGTTTGCCGGCGTGGTTTTATCAGTAATAACTAGGGCCCGGATGTTGAAGACATGTCATCTTCTTACTGAGCTGTCTAAAACAATGCTGAACTACTTAGAAACTCATGACTTCAAATATGTCATTTTTATTTTGCATCTTTTTGCATTTTTTTGTTGCTATTTTTCCATTTTAAGAGCATTTTTTAAGTTTGGTAGATTCTTTTGGTTTTATTTTAGAGAAATCGGCCTTTTGAGGTATTTTTTTCCAATTTAGTCATGTCACAGCTTTATATGAGGGAGTTACGTCTCTCAGAGTTAACAAGAAGCTAGTAGCTGATACAAGATAATTTAAAATATTGACATATTGATTCCATTTCCTTAATCAACCGGGTGGAAACTAGTCTTAGCAACAATCGTTGCGAAATTGCTACGGGTATTGCATCAAAGCTGTATAAAGTGCTGGGCAAAAACACCGGATATAAAACATTATGCAAAAGCTCAGACATTCCTTCTTGTGAAAACTGCTGCATGGATGGGATTGAGGAGCATTTAGCAGCAAACGACCTTCCTTACTTCAAGTACGCTCCGATCACATCAGTTGATGTTGAACGCAGCTTTTCGAGATATAAAAACTTGTTGGCTGATAACCGCAGATCATTTACATTTGACAACATCAGAATGGCATTTGTAGTGCAGTGCAACTCAGACTTAAGTGAACATAAACCTTCTGTTAAGTGCTAGGAATCTATTTTGATCGACTTTTCAGTTTGAGCTTAAGATGTCATTTTTGAAATATTGGTGAGATCATCTTCTCCATTTTATAGTGCATTTTTCAAATTTTTAGGTCATTTATTGCAGTCATTTTTCAAAATTTTAAGTGTATTTTTTAAACTTTTTAGCGGCATCAACGTCCGGGCCCTATAACTGATCAGTCGCATAACACGTTGTGAATTAGGGACATACTGATCAGACAAAATATGTTCAGGTATAAAATATTTCTGTACAATGTGTAAGAGTATTTTGGCCACTCAGCTGTGCCTTTTATTGTACTGTAATCAGTAGACTAGAGATTAAGTTATTAATATTATTGAATGTGTTCTGGTGCCGACTCCGTGAAATAGGGGTGGGATCGTTTTCCGGCTCTATAAGAATTTTACTGTGCGGGTGGAGTGGAGTTCCTTCAGTCTCGCGAGGACAATATTGAGTAGCTGCTTGATAAACTAAAAGTAACTGGCCACCCCTTCAATAATCCTTAGGATATGAGCGGTCTTGTGAAGCCCATTTGTGGGATTAGTTGATTGATTGACGCCATCTTGCAAGAAGCCATATTTCAGTGTTGCCTTAGTAAATGAAATTTAACTGAAATGCTTTTCAGTTTGTCAACATTACAATTTTGGGTATAATTGTGTTGTTGTTGGAGTCTTCAGCCTTCTGACTGGTTTGATGCATTTCTCCATGCCTCCCTGACCTGAGCTAATCGTTTCATCTGTCATACCTACCACACCTTACATCTGAGGCAATCTGTTTAACATAGCCTATTCTCATCTTAATCTACCCCTACAGTTCTTGTCCTCGACCCTTCCTTCCATATCTAAGTTTGCTATTCCTGGGTGTCTTGGTATGTGTCCTACCAACTACCTTCTCTCTTCATTAGCAGTCACCAGAACCATCACCCCTCGCCCACTCGCCTTAATACCTCTTCGTTTGTTACTCTATCTACCCATCTCATCTTCATCATTCTCCTGTAACACTGCATTTCAAACGGTTCTATTCTTCTTTTTTCCTGCAGCATCAATAGTCCAAGTTTCACTTCAATAGAGCGCCTTGCTGCAGACATAGACTTGGAAAAATGACTTTCTAATATCCAATTTAATTTGATGTCAACTGATTTATTTTTTGTAGAAATGCTTTCCTTGCCTAAGCTAACCTTCTTTTTATATCCTCTTTGCTTCGCCCATCACTGGTTATTTCGCTTCCTAAGTAGCAGTAGTCTCCTTCTGCCTTTAGCTTTTCACCTGCCAGTTTGTCGTCAATAGAGCATCCTGGTTTCTTGCGGCTGTTTTCCATTATTTTTGTTTCACCTTTATTGACTTCTATTGTGAATTCTTTCTTCAAGACAGAGTCCATGACTGACGAAAAGTCATTTACATGTCTTTAAATTGATTTATTTACTGAGTAATGAAGTTTTGTAAGAAACCTGTCTTCTCGTTATCTGCATAATGAAAATCCACAGCCTGCTTCCAGTCTCCGACCGGGTCAGGAATGGAATGAATGAAGCCCCTATCTAGCGGCGAGGATATGAACTGTGCCGGCTGCCGAGGCCCGACGCACTCCTCTGGGGCAATGATTAAATGAATGACAGATGAAATGAAATGATAGTGGAGAGCGTTGCTGGAATGAAATTTTGACAGGGAAAACCGGAGTACCCGGAGAAAAACCTGTCTGCCTCCGTTCTGTCCAGCACAGATCTCACATGGAGTGACCGGGATTTGAACCACGGACTCAGCGGTGAGAGGCCGGCATGCTGCCGCCTAAGCCACGGAGGCTTCTATCTGCATAATATCGTTTGTAAATAAATGGTTGATATAAGTGTGAAGTCCAGTCGCAAAAGTCACCATATTCTCATATTGAAACGCTCTGAATCTACCTGTGCTGATAATTTCAGTCTAAAAGTGTTCAAATCATTATTTTTTAACCCTACCTTCTTTTCCCGTTCGTATATGTTTTCTCCGTGTAGTCATGAACCTATAATTTCTTCATTTTTCATGTTACGTTTATATTTATTTTTCTCCGTTTCTAATTTTCACAGGCCAGTTAATTGTGGACCATACATTATGCAGATTATTTTATTTAATTTAAAACAGAAAACATTCATTTATTTTATTCCATTCTCACATAGTATGCTTCCAAACTTTTATCCACAAAAAAAATTATCAGACCACTGTCAACTTGGGGCACACGTTTCTCTGAAACTATTTGAGCTATCAAGCTGTATTTTCTGTAAAATATAAGTTGCATACTATACTCTTTAAAGTGAGCGAGTTAGATTTTTGATTTTCTTAATAATAGACCACAAAAGAGCGTTAAGTTACATTTTTAGCCAATTTTCAATTTTGAAAAAATAGGCTTATGAGATCACCTTTTGTCCGTGTGTGTGTGCGTGTGTGTGTGTGTGATTCGTGTGTGTGTCCCCCCCTAATAAAATCTAAACGGCAGGAGCGATTTCAATGAAATTAGGAAAGTTCATAGCACTATTCCCGGCGACCTCGACCGTGCCCTTCAAACTTTGTTACGACTCACCAATCCAACATGGCGGCTGTGCGAAATATTTCACCAGCATTCAATATCTCCGAAACTCTTACCGATATTGCCCTGACATTTTCTATGGTGATAGAGGGAACTACTATAAGTTCACTTATGTGACTTTTGAAAACCTGGTAACTACAAAACCAACATGGAGGCCAAGCGAATTTGCGACTTTCAAATAGACGTTTCTCGCGATTTGAACAACCAAACGCAATGAAACTTGGTACAGTATATGTTTATATACATTGTAATGCACCGACATCTAACTTCGTTCAATTGTTCACATAATCACAAGATGGCGGATGTGCGAAATATTTCACCGGCATTCTATATCTCTGAAACTATTCGCGGTATCTCCCTAAAATTTTGTACGGAGATAAAGGGCACTACTGGATGTCCATCTATAAGACTTTCAAAAACCGATTAACTACAAAACGAACATGGCGGCCAAGCGAATTTGAAAATTTTAAATAGACCTTTCTCGCGATTTAATGTTCCAAGCGCACTGAAACCTGGTACAGGAAATATTTATACACATTGTAATCCACTGGTATCTAATTTAGTTCAATTGTTTACATAACCTCAAGATGGCGGCAGTGCGAATTTTAAAATTAAGTTTTTATTTCTTGTGATGTAGTCATGCGATCGAAGTGAAAGTTTGAATAATGAACCTACGCAATAATTTTCCTTTAATGGTACATGACTCTATGGCCTATACATTTAACAATCCAACATGGCGACCATCCGAAATATTTAGACGATACTGAATATCTACGAATCTATTTTAGCAATCAAACTGCATTTTTTAATGTTCATAGGGGCTATGAACATAAGTTCACCTATAGGACTTTAAATAACCTGGTGATCACAAATCCAACATGGCGGTGACGCGAATTATAAATATTCACATGGACGTTTCTCGCAATTTAACCATCCGAGTGCAGTGTAACTTGGTACAGTAAATCCTTATACGAATGTTAATCCACTGGGATCTAATTTATTTCAATTGTTTCCATAACCTCAAGATGGCAGCTGTGAAAAATTTTAAAATCTCTTTGTTTTCTCTTGTGTCCTAATTATGCGATTGAAGTTTGAATACTACACGTTCACAATAATCTGCATGTAACAGTACATAACTCTAGGACCTACATATATAAAATCCAACATGGCGACCATCCGAAATATTTAGTCGGTTCTTAATATCTACGAATCAATTACAGCAATCAAACAGAAATTGTGTATGTTGATAGTGGCAATTAACATAAGTAGGATATTTGAAAATAGGCTGTATAGTTCTTCACGGAACTACTTGTTCAATTTTATATCCAAAATAATTTGTGCAAATAATTGTATTCTAAAATGGTTTAAAATACCAAAAATCATGAGATGTTATTAAGCTCATATTGCCATTCAGAATATAGGCCTACTTATAGATTGTTAAGATATGGCTGTCCTGGTGACAGGGGCGGATCTAGGGGAGGGCGAGTAGGGCGACCGCCCTGGGCCCCGCGGTCCGGGAGGCACCGCGCCATGGATTGTTTAAATTTCATTGATTAATTATTTATACTTTTCAAACTTTCCAAAGTAATTTATAATTCATATCCTTTTTTCAGTGCAGGTATGACCTCCCGTGACCATTTAGCAAGTTTAGATTTCAGCGAAATGATATAAGGCTTCTGCCGGGAAAAAAGTCGTAAAGTAATATTTTAATATTTCATAGTTTACATAATCTTCTTCTAGGGGACTTAGAGGTTTCGTTCATATTATTTAAAAATACTTACAGGTTTCTTTCATATTATTTAAAAAAATGTACTGTAATATATTCAAAATATTGTAGATATTCCTTATTTTATTATTATTATTATTACAGAATTATTTTCCATTTGATTTGATTTTTTAAATTTCCTTTTGTTGTGGGCCCCACCTTATCATATCGGCCAGGGCCCCGCAAGGCCTGGATCCGCCACTGCCTGGTGATATTATTGTTTTGGAAAATGGTTTAGTGGTCTGTCAAAATTATTTCATAGATAAAAGTTTGGAAACACACCGTATGAGAATGGGATAAGATAAATGGATGATTTCTGTGTTAAATTAAACAATATCATTCACATAATGAAAGGTCCACAATTAACTGGCCTGTGAAAATTGGAATGGAGAAAAAGAAATATCAACGTAGCATGTAAAATGAAGACATCGACGGGTGTTGTTTCCAGGGGCTAAACAGAGAGGTCATCAGACCTTGTATTTGTAAATCTACGGGATGGCACTGCTTACGAAAATAATATTCTATAGCGCTTCGTAACTATCCTATTTTAATTATTTTGTCTTTCTTTCTTTCTTTCTTTCTTTCTTTCTTTGAATTAATGCTTTGAAAACTGTGTTTACGCCGTGCAGAGCAATCGACACTCCGCAATGGTCACTGGACCACCAGGCAAAAGACGCACTGTATCTGGTTGTCGAAACCTCACAACAAATAAGATCCAACTATCTACGGAATTACAAACTTAAGAGCACATCAGTCACGAAAATTTTCTGAATCACGAATGTCATGAAGTTCCAAGCTGTAACAAAACATAAGACAGCGAGCGACACCACAGCATCATCACAAACCTACAAGAGCAAAACTTACGTGAAGAAAGAGCAGCAAACGTTGTCTGACAAGGGTATCCTTAAATCCCCCTCACGATATATTCAACACTTTATTACCAACACTGTCTTAAGAGTTTCACAAAGTAACTGTTGTACACTCGTAAACACACACGCTCCACGATAGAAACACGTCCACTCTCGCGAGGCGCAGCACGAACTGACGGCAAGCGAGAAGTATTTCACGAGGACACGCCGAACAACTCCGAACAGCGTACGTTTACGGGAGAATTCTCTGAATGAACCGCACCGAACCGCACCAACTTCAGAGATAGCAAGGAGTCCGCTAGAGCGCAGCACTGCTCACGGGTGTTTGGTCTGGTGGTGTCCGACGTTACCCAAAGATGTCACCACCCGTTAACAATGCAGCCCAAGTTCGAACCCCAACAACGTTCTTACTGCAGTGGCGTACGCACGCAGGATTTCTTTCTGAGGAGGGGGGGGGGGGGTCATTCACACAGTATGGTAGTTGAGAACATTATTAAAATAATATTTCAATTACTAGTCTATTCATAAAAGAGCAATAATTAAATAAACATTCTTTTCGCATGTAAACTATTTTAATAAATTATTACATTTCCTTAATGGCTGCTTATAAATAATACAGAGTGTCTCAAAAAATGTACTAACACTTTGAATGACTATACAATGATTATTTATGAACATAGAGACAAGTTTATTTTGGGCTTCAATTATAGAGGAGACATGTGATTATGAATCATGTTCGTAAATGTTCAACTTGATGACCATCATTTTACATACGGTACCGGTAATTTACTCTATCACTGTACAGTAATCCCTTAATCAGGCACTTCATTTTTAGGGAAAAAAATTAACATGTAGATTCACTTGATTTATATTAGGTTTATAATATCATGGAGTTTATTATTTATAATAAAGATATATTTATGATTTAATATAATTTGTTTATTATATAAAGAAAATATAATTATATATACCGGTACACATTAAAATTCCTTCGATTTTACAATTTAAAAAAGTTTTATTGCCCCCCCCCCCCCCCATCTTGTGGGATGTGGAGGCAATATAAAAAGGGAATTGAGATTTACAAGGGTCTTCTCCTAATAGATATTTTTAAAAATAAAATATCAATTTTAATTCTTTTTTCCAACATTTAAAGCAGTACGAAGTGTCGTGAGAACAGTTACCGATCGCACACTGATAACTGGTCCATTCCTAGCTCCAACGCTGAAGGAGTCGTCTGGTCGTCTCGCTGTGTAGGACATTTACGAAGTGAAGAACGTGATCACCAGGGAATTGATTTATATGTACTACAATTAATGAAATATGTGCATATATATTAGTTTTTTTTAATTGAAATATGGAATTAGCCTAGATAGCCTATGGGCTTAAAATTGCGAAAAACTATAATTTCTATTTAATAACCAAGTTCAAAGAAGCTAAACAAAATAGATCTACATGGAACATAATGTTGCACTTCCCATATTTAGCCTATTTTCAATTTTGAAAAAAAAAAAAAAAAAAAAAAAAAAAAAAAAAGCTTATGAGATCACCAATCCAACATGGCGGCTGTGCAAAATATTTCACCAGCATTCAATATCTGGATTTTTTTTACGGTGATAAAGGGAACTACTAGAAGTTTACTTATGTGACTTTTGAAAAACTGGTAACTACAAAACCAACATGGCGGCCAGGCGAATTTGCGACTTTTAAATAGACGTCTCTCGCGATTTAACCAACCAAACGCAATAAAACTTGGTACAGTATATGTTTATACACATTGTAATGCACCTACATCTAACTTGGTTCACTTGTTTACATAACCACAAGATGGCGGATATGCGAAATATTTCACCGGCATTCTATATCTCTGGAACTATTAGCGGTATCACCCTGAAATTTTGTACGGAGATAAAGGGCACTACTGGAAGATCATCTATAAGACTTTCAAAAACCGGTTAACTACAAAACAAACATGGCGGCCAAGCGAATTTGAAAATTTTAAATAGACCTTTCTCGCGATTTAATGTTCCAACCGCAATGACATCTGGTACAGGAAATGTATATACACATTGTAATACACTGGTATCTAATTTAGTTCAATTGTTTACAAAACCTCAAGATGGCGGCTTTGCGAATTTTAAAATTATGTTTTATTTCTTGTGTCGTAATCATGCGATCGATGTGAAAGTTTGAATAATGAACCTACGCAATAATTTTTCTTTAATGGTACATGGCTCTATGGCCTATATATTTAACAATCCAACATGGCGACCATCCGAAATATTTAGACGGCTCTGAATATCTACGAATTGAATCTATTATAGCAATCAAACTGAATGTTTTTATGTTCATAGGGGCTATGAACTTAAGTTCACCTATAAGACTTTAAATAACCTGGTGATCACAAATCTAACATGGCGGCGACGCGAAATACAAATATTCACATGGACGTTTCTCGCAATTTAACCATCCGAGTGCAGTGAAACTTGGTACAGTAAATCCTTATACGAATGTTAATCCACTGGCATCTGATTTATTTTAATTGTTTCCATAACCACAAGATGGCAGCTGTGCGAAATTTTAAAATCTCGTTGTTACTTCTTGTGTTCTAATCATGCGATTGAAGTTTGAATACTACACGTACACAATAATCTTCATATAACAGTACATAACTCTGGGACCTACTGTACATATATAAAATCCAACATGGCGACCATCCGAAATATTTAGTCGGTTCTCAATATCTACGAATCTATTACAGCAATCAAACTGAAATTTTGTATGTAGATAGAGGCAATTTACATAAGTAGGATATATGTAAATAGGCTGTATAGTTCTTCACGGAACTAATTGTTTTTATATCGATTTGATCTTTGAAGAACACACAGTCTTTTATTCTCTGTTACCAAAACAATGGATTACAAAATGTTTTTTTAGCCTACTTTTCACATTTTGCAAAAATGAGGAAAAAGTAGGCTTATGAGATCGGGCAAATGTGTGTCTGTCTGTCCTTCTGTCTGTCTGGCGTGTGTGTCCCCCGCTATCAACTCCTAAACGGCTGCAGCAATCGAAACAAAATTTGGCAGGAGTAAAGATCTAAACCTGAGTTTCCCACGGCCATATTTGAAAATGATGTCAGTGCTACCAACTGCTGAAAAATCGCAATTGAAATTTGAGCTCCATGTTGGATATCTTGGAAGGTATGAATTGGAGCTATTTCAAAATTGGCATACGTAGGCCTATAGATAATAATATTGCAGTTTAATTTCCAGGTGACCATACATGGCAGTGTTGCCAAAATATTTATAAGCCTGCTGATAGCTCCAAATTTTAAATGCATATAACTTCTACACTATCAATTGGATTGCAACCAAATTTCGTATGTGCTATGTGTACATAAACACATATGACTGAGTGTATTCTTAAAAGCCACCAGGGCCTCCAACTGTTAATAAATGCTCTCATTTTTTTAAAATCTAAATACCCATATAACACAAAGTATGCAAGCCGACAGCTTTAATCTATGCACACGTATAGTACCTGACATTCTATATTAATTTGGAGTAACTTATATACGTCAGTGCTACCAACATGATTCTAAGCCTGCTGAGAGGTCCAATTTTAAATACATGTAACTTCTATACTATCATTTGGATTTCAACCAAATTTCGTGTATGCTATGTGTACCATAACAGATATGACTATGCGTATTCTTAAGGGAAATCAGGGCTCCCAACTGTTAATAAATGATGTTTATATGATTTACCCTAATATCAATATCAGAAAATATGCAAGCCAACAGCTCTAAACTTTGCGCACGTATAGTACCTGGCATTCTATGTAGATTAATTTGGAGTATCTAATATAGGCCTACGCCAGTGCTGCCAACATGATTCTAAGCCTGCTGATAGGTCCAATTTTAAAATGCATGTAACTTCTATACTAACTAATGGATTTCATTCAAAATTGACACAATAATAGATCATATTATTTCAGATTATTTCTGACCAATACATGTATGTCATTGTTGCAAAAATGATTTTACGCGCGCTGTTAGATCCATTGTTTAACTGCATGTAACGTCCATGCTATCCATTGGACTTCAACCAAATTTTGTATTCTGTACCTTAAGAGATGGAACTAACAATATATTCAGTCAGTCACCAGGGCTGCCAACTGTAGTTCTCTATTAGGCTACATTATGCCAGGTATACAGTATTTCGAATTACAGGTAATTAGAAAGTTCGATACTACCAACTTAATTTCGTCATTATTCTAGATAGATCCATATAGATTACTCATTGGCGTGAATCTTAAATTTTTAAGAAAAGTAGGCTCTTTAGTTCATCACGGAACATCTTGTTTAGTACTGGAAGGTGAATCTTCTCCTATTGTCTCTTAGGATAGATTTATATTGACAAACTGCGTTTTACCACAGAAGAGGTAACGGGGCATGTTTGGACTTCACAATATTTGCTGGGATTAAATCCAACGTTCACTTTACACTTAAATCTCCTCACAAAATTGCAGCAACCTTTCCGAATCCTTCATATCCAGGGTTCTTTGAAAGTACAGTGTCCAACTTCATTTTTGCTACATCCAGAGCCGTAGAGAGCGACCGTGGGCCCAGGACTAGAACTTCCTGGCCCCTTATTTTCTATTCGTCCCGTTTCATTATCCCGTCCCCCATCCAACGCTAAAGAACCTCCGTGCATTTTAGAATATTCAAGTAAATATGAGTTTCCTTGTTATTCAGAGCTGTATTATTGTTTGTTTTACTTTACTTCTTGATTTTGAACAATGTGGCTTTAAGTCATTAGCCTACTTTTCACATTTTGCTAAAATGAGGAAAAAGTAAACTTACGAGATCGATCCGGGAAAATGTGTGTCTGTCTGTCTGTCTGTCCTTCTGTCTGACTGACTGTGTGTGTGTGTCTCCCCCCCCCCCCCCCCCTATCAACTCCTAAACGGCTGCAGCAATCGAAACCAAATTCAGTATGAGTAAAGATGTATACCGGAATATCTCAAGCCCATGTATGAAAATTTTGTCAGAGCTACCAACTGCTGAAAAAACGCCCTAGAAATTTGAGCTCCATGTTGGATATCTTGGAAGGTATACATGGGAGCTATTCCAAAATTAGCACACATGTAGATAATACTATTTCAGTTTAATTCCCATGAGGCCATACATGACAGTGTTGCCAAAATGATTTAAAGCCTTCTGACAGGTCCAATTTTTAAATGCATACAACTTTTACACTATCAATTGGATTTCAACCACATTTTGTATGTAATATGTATACATAAACAGATATGACTGACTGTATTCTTAGGAGCCACCAGGGCTGCCAACTGTTAATAATTGCTCTCTATTTTTCTAATCCAAATACCAATAAATCAGAAAGTATGCAAGCCGACAACTTTAAACTATGCACAAGTATAGTACCTGACATTTTAGATTAACTTGGAGTAATTTATATACGTCAGTTCTACCAACATGATTCTAAGCTTGCTGATAGGATCAATTTTTAAATACATGTAACTTCTATACTATCAGTTGGATTTCAACCAAATTTCGTATGTGCTATGTGTGACATAACAGATATGACTATAAGTATTCTTAAGAGCAATCAGGGCTGCCAACTGTTAATAAATGATGTCTATATTTTTTAACCTAATATCAATAAATCAGAAAGTATGCAAGCCAACAGCTCTATACTTTGCACACGTATAGCACCTGCCATTCTAGATTAATTTGGAGTAATTAATATAAGTCAGTACTGCCAACATGATTCTATGCCTGCTGATAGGTCCAATTTTAAAATACATACTGAACAACTTCTGAGTAACAAATGGATTTCATCCAAAATTGGCACAACAAGATATCATAAAATTTCAGATTATTTCTAACCAGCACACGCATGACATAGTTGCCAACATGCTTTTACGCGTGCTGATAGATCCAATGTCTAATTGCGTGTAACGTCCATAGGACTTCAACCAAAATTTGTATTCTGTACCTTAAGAGATGGAACTAAGAATATATTCAGTCACCAGGGCTGCCAACTGTAGGCTTCATTATACCAGGTATATTTCGAACTAATTAGACATTTCTATATGACCAACTTAATTTCGTCATTATTCTAGATAGATCCATATAGATTAATCATTGGCATGAATCTTAAATTTTAAGAAAAGTAGGCTCTTTTGTTTGCCACGGAACTTCTTGTTTTTGTTGCATGTGACCGTTTATGCTCAACACAAGGACAAGCAAGGCGCTTTTCAGAACCATACTAAGTAATTCGATTTTTCAAATATTGATTTAGAAACATCCGCCCTAAAGCAATTCTTTAATGTCAATATGTCTTACATTAAATTAAGCTTAGGCTTTCACGGCCGGCGTTCATAATTAAGTAGAAGTTTTTTCGAGCTGGTAGGCCGTGGTCCAGAAAGGATATTTCCACTACTGACCAAGGAAAGGAGCGGAACCCTTGAAAATGCCGGACGCAGTTTCCGGTGAAACGTCGGGTAATATCCTGCCTACAAGCCCTAAAAACACTTGTACTTAATTATTAACTTAATATTTCTGAAAACTTTGTTTCTTTCCTGGAAGAGACGCTAAAAGTATCATGGTTATCATAAAAATCATTTTATGTTCTCTTATGATGTTTTTCAGATTATTCACTAGTTGCTGGTGCATTGAATAATATAGCATTGTCTGAAGAACTAGAAAATGTTAAGAAAATACGTTCAGTGAAAGTTTCTACTTTGGCCCCTCAGCAAGTCCAGGGCTACAACCCCGTTTGCCCCTCCCTCTTGCCGGGTCTGGCTACATCTGCGACTTTACTTGTACCACGATTTACTTGTTCCACAGTTTTGTTCACAATCTCGAAACTTCCAGAAAGTGAGAGATGCGAGTTTTGGAGCATTTTGAGTGTTTTTGTGATCTCACCTCAGCCCTCTCTCTTCCTCCCACCTTATCTTATCAAGTCAGGCGTGGTCAGGCATGATGATGAGCTGCACACCAGCCAAATTGTTAAATACCGTAGGCTATAACAATTTAATTTGTTTCTCCATTATTGGCAAGACTGTTGATTTCATAGAATTTAATAATTTTTATCCGAAATATGGACTAGATTGATTTTAATGACTAAGAATATTGATTATATTATTTAAATTACTCATGATGGTTCCGTATTGATATGCTAGAATAGTTCTTAATAAGAATTGTACACCCGCCTGAATCAATACTACAATAGTACATTATGCAACGAGCCTATAATGGCTATAATTAAGAAACGAGTATGTTTATAAAACGAGCGCATGCGAGTTTTATAATTTTCATACGAGTGTCTTAATCACCATTATAGGCGAGTTGCATACGACTGTTTATGTTCGACGATAGTTATAACTTTATTATATGTTTTAACATAAATATTCATAAATATCTGTTTAGTGACTAGAATTTTGTGATCGGGTGCTGCGCTGGGTAGTAGGTGTATCTCTGTTTTCCAAGCTCTCTGGTCGACCGACGCATGCGCTCTGTGCGCTTCAATGCCATATGTTAAGATTGTGCACCAGTATTCAGTAAAACTGTCACCGAAGTCGTTTGAAAAAGCCTCGCTGTGTAGAAATTGGGTTTGGGGATATTAAGGTACAGTGCTATTTCTTGTCTCATATTCACCAGTTTATTTACGCGAACATATGGACGGTGCACTTTCGGTAATTTATATAGACATGTTGGATTTTGAGAGCATGCGCGAAGGTATCCTTATCTAATTGGTCACACAATTGTTTGTTGAGGTTTAATTGGTGGGAGAAACTGTTTCATAATGAAAACTAGTGTTATAATGAGCCTCATTATGATACTGTTTTCTGACACATAATAGTCAGGGTCGAACATAAAGAAAATTAATTATTTAACTTGCTTTTAGTACATGATTCGAGGATTAATTACATTTTATCCCCTTCATCATATAGTGCACCATATTAGGTTTAATAACGTATCTTGTTTTGTTCTTTCAATATGTTTTTTTTTAGCTGATGAAGGGGATAAAATGTAATTAATCCTCGAAACATGTACTAAAAATAAGTTAAATAATTAATTTTCTTTATAGTATTGGTTCAGGCGGGTGTACAATTCTTATTAAGAACTATTTAAGAATATGAAACCAAAATATGGAAAATAAATACTTCATTTTTCAGCTCCACACGTCATGATTCGTAAAGTTAATCTCTTATTTACTAGGTTGGCCACGCAAACCGTAGTCGGTCTTTGGCCTCGCCAATCAGCCTCCTCCACCTTCTTCGGTCCATATATTCTTCTCCGGTTAGTCCCATACTTGTCATGTCCCCTCTCCGCCTTGGTCTTCCCTTTGGTCTTTTGCCTCTGATGTCTTCTTCCACCACCTGCCTGGTTATCTGGCCTTCTCGACGCATTACGTGTTCATACCACTTCATCCTCCTTTCTTTAATCACTGCCACAATGTCCAGCAATTTGTACAATTCCTGACGTTCTAGGTTTTACATTATCCACTCTCCACTCTCCTTCATCCTTCATACAACGTAAACCTCAACATATCAGTAGTAGAGCACACCTTAACGGAGAGTATAACACTACAATACAATATATTGCGCGTAGTACCTTCCGTCATATGGTAAAGATTCAAAATCTCCCGTAACAGCAGCGGCATCAAGAGTATGAAATTAGACCCAAAATGTCACATTTAGATGACTACGAGGATTAGCGGCTAACATTATCGGCTGTCATCTTGGAGGTTCGAGTTTGAATCCCGGCTCTGCCAAGAAATTTTAATTCTGGTCTGAGAGCTGGAACAGGGTACACTGCGCCTCCCGAGGAAGAAGTTTTCCATGGTTTCCCACTTCTACTCGAAGCAAATACCGGGTTAGTTCCTAACTGAAGGCAACAGCAACCTCCTTTTTAATCCTCATCTGAATTACAAATACAGTACAGAAATTCATACACACTCACGTTCATGGGGCTGCATGGCCATGATGTCACAAAGCCTCTAAATTAATCAACAATAACAGAATCATTTAAGCTCATTTAATCTTAATACTAAGTTTCGTGATCATATCTCCAGCCGTTGTTACGTTACGCCACGTGTAGGGTTAGCCAATGTATTTATTTTAAAAATTTAAATTCCCTACATCGGCCCCTGTTAATAAAATATATAAAAAAAAACAAGTAGCTCCTTGAAGAACTATATATCCTATTTTCATATATCCTACTTATGTTAATTGCCTCTATCAACTTACAAACTTTCAGTTGCTGTAATAGATTCGTAGATATTGAGAACCGTCTAATATTACGGATGGTCACCATGTTGGATTTTTATATATTTAGGTCTTAGAGTTATGTGTTATTACATGAAGATTATTGTGTTCCCGTAGTATTCAAACATAAATCGCATGATTAGGACACAAGACGTAACAACATGATTTTAAAATTTCGCACAGATGCCATCTTGTGGTTTTGAAAACAATTGAAATAAATTAGATGCTAGTGGATTAACATTTGTATAAGCATTTACTGGACCAAGTTTCACTGTACTCGGATGGTTAAATCGCGAGAAACGTCCATTTAAATATATATAGGCTACTTCGCGTTACCCGTATGATGGATTTGTGCGCACCAGATTATTGAAAGTCCTAAAGGTGAATTATGTTCATAGCCCCTATGAACATAAGAAATTTCAGTTTGATTGCTGTAAAATATTTTTAGATATTGAGAACCGTCTAAATATTTCGGATGGTCGCCATTTTGGATTGTTATATGTATAGGCCACAGAGTTGTGTACCATTAAAGGAAAATTATTGCATAGCTTCATTATGCAAACTTTCACTTCGATCGCATGGTTACGACACAAGAAATAAAAACTTAATTCTTAAAATTTCGCACCACCGCCATCTTGAGTTTATGTAAACATTTGAACTAAATTAGACGCCAGTGCATTACATTATGTATAATCATATACTGTACCATATTTCACTGAGCTCAGATGGTAAAATTGCGAGAAAAATCTATTAAAACGTTTCAACTTCCCTTGGCCGCCATGTTCGTTTTGTACTTTACAGGTTTTTGAAAGTCACGTACATAAACGTGCAGCAGTGCCCTTTATCATCGTACAAAATTTCAGGGTGATATCAGTAACAGTTTCGGAGATATAGAATGCCAGCTGCCATCTTGAGGTTATGTAAACAATTCAATTAAATTAAATGCCTGTGCATTACAATGTGTATAAACATTTGCTGTACCAAGTTTAATGGCGTTTCAATGGCTAAATGGTGAGAAAAGTCTATTTAAAAGTCGCAACTTCGCTTGGCCGCCACGTTGGTTTAGAAGTTACCAGGTTTTTGAAAGTTCCTTAGGCGAACTTCTAGTAGTGCTCTTTATCACCGTTCATAATTTCAGGGTGATATCGGTAATAGTTTAGGAGATATTGGATGCAGGTTAAATATTTTGCACAGGCGCCATGTTCGATTTTTTTTCTTAAAGTGAAAATAGGCTAAAAATACGAATTCAGATTTTTATGGCATTCAGATTCCTATTGTCTTATCGTGTTTTGGATAGAAAATGGAGGTCCATGGCCTGGTGATTACGTCTTGAGCTACTGTAGACATGGAGAAAATTAAATGGGATGGCCCCTTACAGAGACAGGTGGAAACCTGGTGGTCACTTCTTGTGCTACTGTTGCCGTTGAGAAAATGGAGTGGCATGGCCTCTTACCGAGATAGATGGAAACTTGTGGACCCGTCTTGAGCTACTGTTGCCATGGAGATGGCCAGCCTTTTCATCCCTTCATCAGTTTATTTTCTGACTTTATTAGCCTTTTCTCGAGTGCAAAAAGGCCGATATAAGAAGAATGAGGAAGACTATCGACAATTCATATAGCCAGCGGTCTATTCTGGGTCCTGAACTATGTGTATGCAAAATTTGGTTAAGATTGGTGGGACGGTGTGGATTTGTATAGGGAACAAATATACAAACAGACTTTCCCCTTTATATATTAGATGTTCATTTGTGTCATTTCTGCGGTTAAACTACCTTTAACCAAATCAACATTGCCTTTACCTTCTTCCTTTATTAATTTAACATTCTCCTTGGCTGCTTTTTGCAATGTTTCAACCTCAGTTGTGATAGCCACCTGGCTTTCCAGAATGCCCTTCAGTAAGGCACTAATCGCCTCCATATCTTCTGTAGACATATCTTCTTCTTGGAGAAAAGCAGGGAAACATCACCAACGATAATAACGTGGATACTTTGAGTGACCATTTTCTAACAAAGTCTATTGGGAAATTTTGCGACAATACTATACTATCTTAGAACTATGACTGTCCATATGCTTATTAAGTTTATTTTCCCCCTTCGTGATCCAAAATCACCTATTCTGGCTTACATCCGAACTTCTTCATTCAATAAAATTTTCTTTTACCGATAATTATAACAATATTACATTTACCATTAAAATTTACAGTGACGTGACTTAAAATAGCCATCAGCTGGAATAAAACAGTCGACACTCCGCCTGAGTCAAACGATTAAACACTGTCGAGCCTCATTTGGGTATAGACAATTAAACATATATTGGCGTCAATAAACTGTCGAAAAGCCCCACTTGGGAAAGCCAATTATACATACTCCCATGTACCCGAATTCACATAACTGCCCACCATTATCTGAAGATGGAGAGGATCGTACAGTACGTTGATCCCCACCTATATAATCCAATTGTTCCCTGCTGGCTGGCGAAGTTAAGGAACTCGTCGCACACATGTTTACTAAAAGACGAATGTACTACAATCTAGCTTCTTCTTCCGCTTCTTCTTCTTCTGCTTCTTCTTCTTAGCGTTTTCCCGCAGGTGCATGGTCCGCTGTCCGGATCTTGGCTCGCCACTCGTTTCAATTGCGAGCATTATAAGGTGTTAGGCTGAGCACCTTCATATCGGCATTTATCGTATCATGCTAGCGCTGTTTTGGTCTCCCACGTGGTCGTTGCCCATTGATTTTCAAGCACTGGGTAGAATTGGCTACTGTTCCTGCTGCAGCACGTAGGACGTGACCGTACCATTGGAGACGTTTTTGCCGAACCTTCTCAGTGATGGGTGAAATGCCCATTTGCTGGCGAATAATGTCGTTTCTTACATGGTCCAGGAGTGTGATGCCCATTGACCAACGGAGTGATGGGTGAAATGCCCATTTGCTGGCGAATAATGTCGTTTCTTACATGGTCCAGGAGTGTGATGCCCATTGACCAACGGAGCATACGCATTTCCATGCTGTGTAGCCTAGTTGGCGCTCTGTATCTCTGTCAGTTGGTCGACATTCAGCGCCATACAAAGTAACAGGACGTACTATCATGCGATATATTTTGGATTTCAGATATAGTGGAATCCTTCTGTCGTAGAGTACACCTGTAACTTCCCTCCATCTCATCCAAGCTGCGTTTATCCTGCTTCGCAATTCATCACCTATCTCACCATCAGATTGTAAGCGGGGTCCAAGTTACCCGAAGCTTACGGTCTTAGCTAATGAATCTCCATCAACTTGAATGGGGCCGTTGCTTGTGATGTCAAGGTATTCGGTCTCCTTCCTATTCAGTCTAAGAACGTATTGCGAAAGACGGCTGTTCCAAACTTCAACTTGATGCTGCAGTCCTCCTCTGGTGGTATCAGCAAGTGCAACATCATCTGCGTATAAGAGAGTCCAAGGAACTTAGAACAGCTGAAGAAGAAAGCTCGTTTCGCTCTACAGTGATGTCATCAGGGCCGACTTCATAAATGAGCTCAATGATATGGCTAAGAAGAGCAACGAAGGGTCTGATCCTTGTGAGAGAGCATTCCTATTTATAATTTCAGGTTATAAGACACAAATGGGGATTATGGATATGCAAGAAATGATTACAACGGTTCAGAACATGAGTGGAGAACTTCTGGTGAACTCTTTAAGTGAACTTTTCATGAAAAGTGACTAATATTTTATGTCATTCAGAGATGTAAAACTAATGATACATACTGTAAGTCAATTGTTTACCAATAAATAAGAATCCTGAAGAAAAAAATGCGCTTTTTGAAGAACGTTTTGCCAATAGCCAAGTCATTGGCCTCTGCAAAATCAAAAATTTGAGTTCCATCATCATTTTGGGTATCGTAGCCATTGCCACCTTGGCAATTGTAAACATCCTTGGCCTGACCAACATGCCCGTTGAGATCACCACAGAGAATTGGAAACTCATCTCGAGGACATGCTGACACATGATCATGTAGCTCTTGCCAAAACTGCTCCTTTTCTAGGTTATCGCAGCCAGATTGTCGTGCATATGCTGAGAAGACACGAAGCCGCGAGGATGAAGTGTCAATTGTAATTGACATAAGATGGCCTGAATAGCAGCAACTCGATCTCGTAGGCTGGCACAAACGATGACAGCGACGCCATTCCTATTGGGTACACCATAGTAGATCAGATTATAGCCGTCCCCGATGTCACGTGATTTTCGACCCTTACAACGTGTTTCTTGCACACATGCAATGCCTACTTTCCGTTCTTTCAGCATTGCTGCGAGTTCGCGACTGCGACCTGTAAGAGTCCCAATGTTGAGTGTGGCGATACGTAAATGCCGTCTGCTCTGGGCTAGCTTCTTTAACCTGTCCCGCCCTTGAACCAGTAGCACTTGTCCATTTTTCGCGGCGATCAGCCGAGGTCGACGCGCGTCGCTTCTGGGGAACGCCCTAGCATTATTCGAACAAATTGACGTAGACATGGTCCATGGGTTGCGACAGAGTTAGCGATCGGCTTGTCGCCACAGCCTGGCGACGGGCATTTTAGAGCTACTGCCAGCAGAAAATTTAGGCCGCTCCTGACATGGAGAACAGACGCCATTTTTAGCCGCTACTGACTTGGAGAACAGACGCTAAATCTGATATATGCCCATGGTTATGGACAAATACCTTTTACTCTTCCAGATCCCGAGTACTAGGATGCTACTTCAGCCCGCTTCACCGTACCGAATTCCATCTTCTCCGCCGTAGCAACCGTCGTGGACTTTACTCAAAACACTGAGCAGGGCCCTCCATATTCATGACCACTGGAGAGAGGGTGTCCCAGTATTGTAAAGCCCCGAGAATAGGGCAGCCTGTTGGTCAGCGGGTTAATTTCTGAGGTATTCTCACCAGCCCACATTGCTGTAGGCCCCCTATCCGCCACCTGGGGACGCGCCCTCTAGAGGTTAGCAGGCTCCCCCGAGGGATAATCTAGCTACTTGGGTTCACATAATATACAGTATATATATAGATATATTATATCTACACAAGGAGAATGAGATTCTAGAAACCTCGGGGTGTGACGGGTGTGGAAAAGGTGTGGGTGCCTATAACTACTCTATAGTACACACGTAGCTTACGCTATGAAATGAAGAATTCGTGGATTAATATAAAATGGAACAGGCAATCTGAAAATTACCTGCTATTGTTTATTTACTAACGACAAAATACAATAAAAATAACGCCTCTTGAAACGTAATATCGAATAATAAATATAAATTAATTAAATAATAATATTCTCTCAAAATAAATAAATAAATAAATAAATACATTAAATCACCGTGAATTTCGTCTAACGATTTCAAAAACAATCCTAATTAAGGAGTTTCAAATAAAAATCTTGTTATCAAGACTTCTCCGTCTTCTTTATCACATCTATAAATATTTCAAACCTGTCAACAGCTGTCTTCTCCATGCTGTGAAATACTACTCTAAATTTTCTTTACAAACACATCTTGAAATGTATACAACATTAAATCCTTAATCATGTCTATCGCTTTATTAACAATAACTATTTCTAAACATATCCTTAATAACTATCATTTTACCTACACTATTTACATCCTTCGAAGCTAAGAAACACTTGTCAATGCTCTTATTGACACTCCCGTATAATAATTTCTACTATTATCTTACATTGTCTCATATTAATCACGTCGATCTCTGTTGTTTCTTTCCTGTCACATCCAAAAACGATTAAGTTAGGTTAAATCAAGTTATAGAATGTTATATTGTTACGGCTGTGAGTTTGTTTTGTCGCTCGCCGCATGAGTCACAGCTCTCCCGGGCTGTGTGTGCTCTGCCTCAGTGTATTACGTGCGCGTTACGCAACGGGCTGCGAAGTGAAGGGGATGGTCCAGAATATTCGTGACCCAGCCAGTGAAGGAAATGTCCTGGACGATTCTAGAATTCAGTGAGTCACCAGCCTGCTATATAAGCGGCTTCAACAGTGAGGGGACCGAGTTTTCTGTGGGTGTGTGTTTTACGAGCTAGTGCGAGCGTCTTTCCTGAGCGACAGAAGTGTGGTGACGAAGTGCCGTGCGAGTTACGAAATCCAGTGACATTGTTTCCCCCAGCTTGTGGACAGCGAAATCGCGTGTAGCGGAATATCGTAAGTAACTGTAGATGGTGTACATGAGGAAGAGGTGCAGGTAGCTTCTGTCAAGGCCACATGACTCATTAAGACGGTTTTACTTCTGTGGTTTGTTGAGAAGTGAAAGGGGCAAGAGCGCTCAAGGAAGAGACTTGAGGAAACTGGAGTAAGGTTCTAATTGCTCGTATTTGCTGTTGAGTGGTGGATCTTTCCGGCAAGCAATAAATCTAACTTCTCTTTAAAGCAGTAATTGGTGTTGTGCTTTCTACCCTCCGTAATCCAGTTAACGGAATTGCCACTAGGTGGTGGCACGTAACAACTGGTGTCAGAAGCCAGATTACGAACTCAAGCACAACACCTGACGGGCCTGGTTTCAAAACCCGAGCAGGTCATTTTCTCTAATTTTCCTGTGAGTGCATGCCCTTTACAAGACAAACAACTAAAATGAAAGCGCAATTGGCAGCATTGCTAGAAAAGTTAAATGGCATGGAAACCAAGATGGAAGACGGCCAGAAGAAGATGGAGGACGGCCAGAAGAATTTAACCAAGGACATAACTGCCAAATTTGAAGACGGCCAGAAGAAGCTAGAAGACGGCCAGAAGAAGACGGAAGACGGTCAAAATAAGTTAGCGGAGGACCTGAAGAAGATGGAGGACGGCCAGAAGAAGATGGAGGACGGCCAGAAGAAGCTAGCCGAGTACCTAACTGCCAAACTAGAAGACGGCCAGAAGAAGTTAACCGAGGACCTAACTGCCAAACTAGAAGACGGCCAGAAGAAGATGGAAGACGGTCAAAATAAGCTAGCGGAGGACCTAAAGAGGATAGAGGACGGCCAGAAGAAGATGGAAGACGGTCAGAATAAGTTGACACAGGACCTGAAGAAATTAGAACTGGGTCTGCGTGAGGAAGTCACGGCAGTGGAAAAGAAGTTCGACGCCTTACAAGTGGAAGTTGCCGAGCTGCGCCAACGCCCGCTGATGGGGGTGGAGGAGAAATTCAACGCCTTACAACAGGAAGTTGCCGAGCTGCGCCAACGCCCACTGACGGGGGTGCAAGAGAAATTCAACGCTTTACAAAAGGAAATTGCTGAGCTGAGCCAACGCCCGCCGACGGGGATGGAAGCGAGATTCAACGCTCTACAAGAGGAAGTTGCCGAGCTGCGCCAACGCCCGCCCACCGTTACACCGGGAATATCAGGAACGGGACATAGCAGAGTGACGCCCCCAACCTTCGACGGAAAGGTCCCGTGGAGCACCTACTTACGTCAGTTCGAGGCGGCCTGTTCCATAAATAACTGGAACAACACAGAAAAGGCTACAGCTCTCATTGTAGCGCTGAGAGGTGACGCCCTTAACGTCCTTCAGGCCATCCCGACTGGATCCCAGGACTACGCTTCACTGATCGCCCATATGGAGTCCCGATATGGAGATAGCCATCTTCAGCAGGCCTACCAGATGCAGCTCCGGACCCGGGTACAGAAGAACGCGGAAACCCTGCAGGGGTTCGAGATGGACATCGCACGCCTCGTAAGGCTCGCCTATCCAACAGCGCCGGCCGACTTTCTGGAACAGATTGCGACGCAGACCTTCACCGACGGGCTACGGGACTCGGACACTCAACAGGTGTTGCGACTCGCGCGCAATAAGACCCTGGCAGATGCGCTGAGCCACGCACTTGAGTTCGAGACGGCAAAACAGGCATCTAGAATGCATGCGCGGGTGCGTCAAGTGGACGTCGACGAACCAGCAAAAACCAACGAGACCAAGCCCCTGGCCGACGAATTGATGGAGGCGCTAAGCCGTTTCTTCGATAGTCGCGGTACCACCAGCAACGACACAGCCGGGAGACAACCGGAGAGGCGGCCCGGAAGAGGACTACCGACCTTCTGGGCCTGCGGTAAGAAAGGCCAACTGAGCAAGGACTGCGGTGATCGCCGCCGCCAAGAGTTTCCGTCGGGACAGTCAGTCGTAGGGAAACCGCGCGGCCCAGGAAAGCAAGTATCAGCCAGCCATGAGGGGCGAAGGTTGGTTTGTGACAGTCGTCAAGCCCCGGCAGTCCAAGTGCGTGTGACAAAGTTACGGACGGACAATAGCAGCCTGTTGGTCGACGGAGTCGTCAACGGAGTGAGCTGGCCCATGCTGATCGACACGGGAGCGTCGAGGACCATCGTCAATCCCACCGTGATCCCGAAGTGGAGAGTGCAACCCACACAAAGGAACCTCCAGCTAATAACTGCGACCGGAGGGACCGCACCGGTACATGGCGAAGCATCACTGGAGCTCCTCATTGGTCGACGGGTGGTGAAGCATCCAGTGCTTGTGGCTGACGTATCAAACGAGGTGATCATCGGACTGGACATCCTGGACCAGAACATCATCTTGGACTTGAGTACCAAAACTCTGCACTTCGGAGGTGAGGAACTTGCTTTGCAACCAGCACTCGAGGCCGTCACCGCACGACGAGTAAGGCTGAGAGAGGACGTCATCGTTCCTGCCAGGACGGAGGTCAGCACCGCCGTAATTGTCGACGGAACTGCGGAGGGAGTGGCGGCTGTCATCGAGCCAAAATATGAGGACATCCAGACAAAAGGATTGCTAGTTGCCAAGACCCTCATCAACACGACGCCTCGGCCGTACGTCCGCCTGTCCAACCTGAACGACTACGATTTTACTGTTCACCGGGACACCTGCGAGCCCGTTACCTGGATTGCCCGCATCACAGACACGACGGACGGACACCTGCAGACGGACAACCGAAGAAGACGCGCCCTGTCAGAAGAACTACAGAAGCTGTACCAAGGATCCCAGGAACATTTAGACGAGGAGCAATCACGCCAACTTCAGGACCTGCTACGCGAATTCCAGGATGTCTTCTCCGTGGGGAGCAAAGAATTCGGTAGGACAAGCTTGGTCCAGCACAGAATCGACGTCGGGGACAGCGCACCGATTAGGGCCCCATTCCGACGTGTCCCGCTCGCCAAGCAAGCCGAAGTCGACCGGATGGTAGAAGAGATGAAGGAGCAAGGGGTGATAGAACCATCACATAGTCCTTGGAGTTCTCCGGTCGTGCTAGTGAAGAAGAAGGACGGTTCCACCAGGTTCTGCGTGGACTACAGGCGGGTGAACGACGTCATGAAGAAGGACAGCTACCCTCTACCCCGGATCGACGACACGCTGGACACCATATCAGGATCAAGATGGTTCTCCAACTTGGGTTTGAAGAGTGGATACTGGCAGGTGGAGGTCCACCCTAAGGACCGCGAGAAAACGGCGTTCTCTGTGGGCAGCGGGCTCTGGCAGTTCATCGTCATGCCATTCGGTCTTTGCAACGCCCCTGCGACCTTCGAAAGGCTAATGGAGTCCATTCTGAGGGGACTACACTGGGAGACCTGCCTGGTCTACCTAGACGACGTCATCATTCAGGGAAAAAGCTTCGAGGAGCACTACAGCAACCTCAAGGAGATCTTGGTGAAGCTACGGGCTGCCCAGCTGAAGTTGAGCCCCAAGAAGTGTCAGCTCTTCCAGAAGCAGGTCCAGTACCTTGGGCATATTGTCTCCGAGGAAGGGGTGCGCACCGACCCAGAAAAGACCGCAGCTGTGAGGGAGTGGCCTGTTCCAAAGGACAAGTCCCAACTACGAAGCTTCCTAGGACTCTGCACTTATTACCGTCGCTTCGTGAGAGGATTCGCCGACATCGCCAAACCACTGCATCGACTGACTGAGAAGGACCAACTCTTCACATGGATAGCAGAATGCCACAGTGCCTTCGAACAAGTCAAGCAGGCTCGGTGCACCGCGCCTATTCTGGCCTACCCCAGACCTGGAACAAGGTTCATCGTCGATACCGATACCAGCGACTTTGGTATAGGGGGAATCCTGTCTCAAATAGTGGACGGCGAGGAGAGAGTAGTGGCCTACTTCAGCAAAGCCTTGTCAAAGCCAGAGAGGAACTACTGCGTCACCAGGAAGGAACTGCTCGCCATCGTGAAGACCATCGAACACTTCCACAAGTACCTGTACGAGCAAGAATTTCTCATCAGGACCGGCCATGCATCCCTGCGGTGGCTCCTGAACTTCAAACAGCCCGAGGGTCAACTCGCGCGGTGGTTAGAGAGGCATCAACAGTACAACTTCGAGATCCAGCACAGGAAAGGCCAACTGCATTCTAATGCCGACGCCCTGTCACGAAGACCGTGCCCCGAAGACTGCACCTTCTGTACTAGGAGGGAGGAGAACACCGGGATACAGTGCCGACGGACTACTGTGGACCTTCAAGGGAACTGGAGACGCTAATCTATCCCGCGGGCACAAGCAGAAGATGATAACCTGGGACTGATAGCCGAATGGAAGAGGGCCTGTGTCCCCAGACCCGGGTGGAACATTGTGAGTGACTGCAGCCCAAAGTTTAAGTCGTACTGGGCGCAGTGGGACTCGCTGGTTGTGAGGGATGACCTCATATGCCGTACCTGGAAGAGCACCGACGGGAATACATCTCGGGAACAAGTCGTCGTTCCAAAGGCTATGACGGAGGAAGTCCTGAAGGAAGTCCATGGAGGATCATCTGGTGGACACCTAGGGATAAAGAAGACCCTGGAGAAGCTGAGAGAGCGGTTCTACTGGATCGGATGCCGAACTGACGGAGAACCACTGCGTGAGGTGCCACGATTGCGCAGCCAGCAAGGGCCCAGGACGAAGACGACGGGTTCCGCTGAAGACCTACAACGTGGGCGGCCCCATGGAGAGAGTGGCCATCGATGTTGCTGGGCCATTCCCGATAAGCGAGGCAGGGAACCGCTACATATTGGTCGTCAGCGACTACTTTACCAAATGGCCGGAGGCGTATGCGCTCCCTAACCAAGAAGCCGCGACGATTGCTGAGACCCTGGTGAAGGAATTCGTCAGCCGGTACGGAGTACCCCTGGAGCTGCACTCCGACCAAGGGAGGAACTTCGAGTCGCAGGTGTTCCAGAACCTATGCCAGTTGCTGGAAATCCGGTAGACAAGGACAACGCCGCTACACCCTCAGTCCGACGGGATGGTAGAGCGATTCAATCGCACCATCGAGAATCATCTCCGAATAGTCGTCAGCGAGCACCAGAGGGATTGGGACAAACATCATCCACTATTTCTCCTGGCCTACCGCGCCGCCGTGCATGAAGCCACCGGGTGCACACCAGCTCGGGCCATGTTTGGGAGGGAGCTCCGTCTACCTGTCGATCTTGCCTTCGGCCAACCTGGGAATGATCCGGTCCCGGTAAGTCAGTATTGTAAAGAACTGGTCGACCAACTGGAGGACGTGTACGCGTTCGCGAGGAGGAAACTGCGGATCGAGACCGACCGAATGAAGACCCGATACGACCAACAGACGGATGCCGGCGGATTCCACGAGGACAACCTGGTCTGGCTCTTCAACCCATTACGGAAGAAAGGGCTGACACCCAAACTGCAGAAGTCCTGGGAGGGCCCGTACCGAGTCGTGAAACGGATCAACGATGTCGTCTACAGGATCCAGCAGAGCCCGAGGGCGAAGATGAAGATCGTGCATCGAGATCGCCTGGCAGCCTACGGACGGACACAGACGGACCAATGATTGATCGGGACGATCAGCCTTTTAGGAAGGGGGTGGTGTTACGGCTGTGAGTTTGTTTTGTCGCTCGCCGCATGAGTCACAGCTCCCCCGAGCTGTATGTGCTCTGCCTCAGTGTATAACGTGCGCGTTACGCAACGGACTGCGAAGTGAAAGGGATGGTCCAGAATATTCGTGACCCAGCCAGTGAAGGAAATGTCGAGAAGCCGTGTGTCCTGGATGATTCTAGAATTCATTGAGTCACCAGCCTGCTATATAAGCGGCTTCAACAGTGAGGGGACCGAATTTTCTGTGGGTGTGTGTTTTACGAGCTAGTGCGAGCGTCTTTCCTGAGCGACAGAAGTGTGGTGACGAAGTGCCGTGCGAGTTACGAAATCCAGTGACATTGTTTCCCCCAGCTTGTGGACAGCGAAATAGCGTGTAGCGGAATATCGTAAGTAACTGTAGTTGGTGTACATGAGGAAGAGGTGCAGGTAGCTTCTGTCAAGGCCACCGGACTCATTAAGACGGTTTTACTTCTGTGGTTTGTTGATAAGTGAAAGGGGCAAGAGCGCTCAAGGAAGAGACTTGAGGAAACTGGAGTAAGGTTCTAATTGCTCGTATTTGCTGTTGAGTGGTGTATCTTTCCTGCAAGCAATAAATCTAACTTCTCTTTAAAGCATTAATTGGTGTTGTACTTTCTACCCTCCGTAATCCAGTTAACGGAATTGCCACTAGGGGGGTGCCACGTAACAATATGTTTGATGAAACAGATTGACAATAATAATGTTCCATTGAACATCCTTCCACGATCTATATTTTGAATCAATCATAGTGGTATTAGATTGGATCTTAAACTATGATCAGCTGTTACTTCCATTAAGCATCATCTTACTTTCCAAATCGCTAATAACATCTCTAAAATTATATATTGAGTTCACCAAGTCTTACTCAAACTGTTCAAAAACTCACATGCTTCCTCTGACATACGACTTCCTCGTCGACTCAAAATCTCCAATATACTAACACAACGTTCCTTATAACAATTCAAATTCCGTCTTATTGTTGCCGTGATCAAGAGTCTTTACCTTAACAATTCTTTACATAACAGTTGACAAAACCATCAATACTTTTTACTTAATCTTCGTGCTCACGTGAATGCCATATGACTTCAATAATAGGGTGTTCTCATCTGTCAACTGTTCCTACTTTAACAATGCTGAGCTTCGTTTCCTTTAAAATACCACATGTTACGATATCAACTTCACAATTGTTGATCTTGAAAATCTGCCTATTCACATCATACGTAATAATAATACATCGGTTGTCTCTCCTCTCCGATCAATCTCAAATAAGAAGTACATCAGGGGTCACAGCTAAACATGGTAGCCACTACACCACGAGGTGGCGCGAACCTCAGGGATCACAGCTAAGAATGCTAGCCACTACACCATGAGGTGGCGCGATCTCTGGGATTACAGCTAAACATGCTAGCCACTACACCACGAGGTGGCGCGAATATCAGGGATCACAGCTAAAGATGCTAGCCTCTACACCATGAGGTGGCGCGAACATCAAGGGTCACAGCTATGAATGCTAGCCACTACACCACGAGGTGGTGCGAATCTCAGGGATCACAGCTATGAATGCTAGCCTCTACACCACGAGGTGGCGCGAACATCAGGGATCACAGCTAAGAATGCTAGCCACTACACCACGAGGTGGTGCGAACCTCAGGGATCACAGCTAAAGATGCTAGCCTCTACACCATGAGGTGGCGCGAACATCAAGGGTCACAGCTAGGAATGCTAGCCACTACACCACGAGGTAGTGCGAACCTCAGGGATCACAGCTAAGAATGCTAGCCATTACAACACGAGGTGGTGCGAACCTCAGGGATCACAGCTAAAGATGCTAGCCTCTACACCATGAGGTGGCGCGAACATCAATTGTCACAGCTAAGAATGCTAGCCTCTACACCATGAGGTGGTGCGAACCTCAGGGATCACAGCTAAGAATGCTAGCCACTACACCACGAGGTGGTGCGAATCTCAGGGATCACAGCTATGAATGCTAGCCTCTACGCCATGAGGTGGCGCGAACATCAAGGATCACAGCTAAGAATGCTAGCCACTACACCACGAGGTGGTGTGAACCTCAGGGATCACAGCTAAAGATGCTAGCCTCTACACCACGAGGTGGCGTGAACATCAAGGGTCAAGGCTAAGAATGCTAGCCACTACACCACCAGGTGGTGCGAACCTCAGGGATCACAACTAAAGATGCTAGCCTCTACACCATGAGGTGGCGCGAACATCAAGGGTCACAGCTAAGAATGCTAGTCACTACACCATGAGGTGATGCGAACCTCAGGGATCACAGCTAAAGATGCTAGCCTCTACACCATGAGGTGGCGCGAACATCAATTGTCACAGCTAAGAATGCTAGCCTCTACACCATGAGGTGGTGCGAACCTCAGGGATCACAGCTAGGAATGCTAGCCACTACACCACGAGGTGGTGCGAACCTCAGGGATCACAGCTAAAGATGCTAGCCTCTACACCATGAGGTGGCGTGAACATCAATTGTCACAGCTAAGAATGCTAGCCACTACACCACGAGGTGTTACGAACCTCAGGGATCACAGCTAAAGATGCTAGCCTCTACGCCATGAGGTGGCGCGAACATCAAGGGTCACAGCTAAGATTGCTAGCCACTACACCACCAGGTGGTGCGAACCTCAGGGATCACAGCTAAGAATGCTAGCCACTACACCACAAGGTGGTGCGAACCTCAGGGATCACAGCTAAGAATGCTAGCCACTACACCACAAGGTGGTGCGAACCTCAGGGATCACAGCTAAAGATGCTAGCCACTACACCATGAGGTGGCGCGAACATCAAGGGTCACAGCTAAGAATGCTAGCCACTACACCATGAGGTGGCGCGAACCTCAGGGATCACAGCTAAAGATGCTAGCCTCTACACCATGAGGTGGCGCGAACATCAAGGGTCACAGCTAAGAATGCTAGCCTCTACACCACAAGGTGGTGCGAACCTCAGGGATCACAGCTAAAGATGCTAGCCACTACACCATGAGGTGGCGCGAACATCAAGGGTCACAGCTAAGAATGCTAGCCTCTACACCATGAGGTGGCGCGAACATCAAGGGTCATAGCTGCTAGTCACTACACCACGAGGTGATGCGAACCTCAGGGATCACAGCTAAAGATGCTAGCCACTACAAGGTGGTGCTAACCTCAGGGATCACAGCTAAAGATGCTAGCCTCTACACCATGAGGTGGCGCGAACATCAAGGGTCACAGCTAAGAATGCTAGCCACTACACCACGAGGTGGTGCGAACCTCAGGGATCACAGCTAAAGATGCTAGCCTCTACACCATGAGGTGGCGCGAACATCAAGGGTCACAGCTAAGAATGCTAGCCTCTACACCATGAGGTGGCGCGAACATCAAGGGTCATAGCTGCTAGTCACTACACCACGAGGTGATGCGAACCTCAGGGATCACAGCTAAAGATGCTAGCCTCTACACCATGAGGTGGTGCGAACCTCAGGGATCACAGCTAAAGATGCTAGCCACTACACTACAAGGTGATGCGAACCTCAGGGATCACAGCTAAGAATGCTAGCCTCTACACCATGAGGTGGTGCGAACCTCAGGGATCACAGCTAAGAATGCTAGCCACTACACCACGAGGTAGTGCGAACCTCAGGGATCACAGCTAAAGATGCTAGCCACTACACTACAAGGTGATGCGAACCTCAGGGATCACAGCTAAGAATGCTAGCCTCTACACCATGAGGTGGCGCGAACATCAAGGATCACAGCTAAGAATGCTAGCCACTACACCACGAGGTGATGCGAACCTCAGGGATCACAGCTAAAGATGCTAGCCTCTACACCATGAGGTGGCGCGAACATCAAGGGTCACAGCTAAGAATGCTAGCCTCTACACCACGAGGTGGTGCGAACCTCAGGGATCACAGCTAAAGATGCTAGCCTCTACACCATGAGGTGGCGCGAACATCAAGGGTCACAGCTAAGAATGCTAGCCACTACACCACGAGGTGATGCGAACCTCAGGGATCACAGCTAAGAATGCTAGCCTCTACACCATGAGGTGGCGCGAACATCAAGGATCACAGCTAAGAATGCTAGCCACTACACCACGAGGTGGTGTGAACCTCAGGGATCACAGCTAAAGATGCTAGCCTCTACACCATGAGGTGGTGCGAACATCAAGGGTCACAGCTAAGAATGCTAGTCACTACACCATGAGGTGATGCGAACCTCAGGGATCACAGCTAAAGATGCTAGCCTCTACACCATGAGGTGGCGCGAACATGAAGGGTCACAACTAAGGATGCTAGCCACTACACCACGAGGTGGTGCGAACCTCAGGGATCACAACTAAAGATGCTAGCCTCTACACCATGAGGTGGCGCGAACATCAAGGGTCACAGCTAAGAATGCTAGTCACTACACCATGAGGTGATGCGAACCTCAGGGATCACAGCTAAAGATGCTAGCCTCTACACCATGAGGTGGCGCGAACATGAAGGGTCACAACTAAGGATGCTAGCCACTACACCACGAGGTGGTGCGAACCTCAGGGATCACAGCTAAAGATGCTAGCCTCTACGCCATGAGGTGGCGCGAACATCAAGGGTCTCAGCTAAGAATGCTAGCCACTACACCACGAGGTGGTGCGAGCCTCAAGGATCACAGCTAAGAATGCTGGCCACTACACCACGAGGTGGTGCGAACCTCAGGGAATACAGCTAAAGATGCTAGCCACTACACCACGAGGTGGTGTGAACCTCAGGGAATACAGCTAAAGATGCTAGCCACTACACCACGAGGTGTTGCGAGCTTCAGGGATCACAGTTAAGAAACAGACAAAGGAAGAAGGAGACAAAGAAAGAAACAGACAAAGAAAGATACAGACAAAGAAATAACCAGCCAAAGAAAGATACAGACAAAGAAAGAAACAAAGAATGAAGCATACTAAGAATGAAGCATACAAAGAAATTAGCATACAAAGAAAGAAGTATACAAAGAAAGAATCAGCCAAAGAAAGAAGCATAGGACGAAAGAAACATACGATGAAAGAAACATACAAAGAAAGAAACATACAAAGAAAGAAACAAAGGAATAAGCAGACAAAGAAAGAAACAAAGAATGAAGCATACAAAGAATGAAGCATACAAAGAAAGAAGCATAGAAGGAAAGAAACCGACGAAGAAAGAAACAGACAAATAAAGAAACAGACAAAGAAAGAAGCATACGACGAAAGAAGCATTCGAATAAAGAAACGTACAAAGACAGAAACAGACAAAGAAAGAAACAGACAAATAAAGAAACATAAAAAGAAAGAAGCATACGACGAAAGAAACATACATAGAAAGAAACATACGATGAAAGAAGCACACAAAGAAAGAAAGACAGACAGAAAGAAAGAAACAGACATTGAAAGAAGCAAAGGAAGAAGCAGACAAAGAAATAAACAAAGAATGAAGCATACAAAGAACGAAGCATACAAAGAAAGAAGCATACATAGAAAGAAGCATACAAAGAAAGAAACGGACAAGGAAAGAAACACACAAAGAAAGAAACAGACAAATAAAGAACAGACAAAGAAAGAAGCATACGACGAAAGAAGCATACGATTAAAGAAACATACGAAAAAAGGAAACAAACAAAGAAGGAAGCAAAGGAAGAAGCAGACAAAGAAAGAAACAAAGAATGAGGCATACAAAGAATGAAGCATACAAAGAACGAAGCATACAAAGAAAGAAGTATACAAAGAAATAAACAGACAAAGAAATAAACAGACAAATAAATAAACAAAGAAAGAAGCATACGACGAAAGAAGCATACGATGAAAGAAACACACAAAGAAAGAAACAAACAAAGAAAGAAGCAAAGGAAGAAGCAGACAAAGAAAGAAACAAAGAATGAAGCATACAAAGAACGAAGCATACACAGAAACAAGGAAATAAACACACAAACCAACACTGTAGGTTATAATATTTAGTAAAGCGAACCATTATTCTAATACGAAGCACAGTACAGTAGTACGGTAGTGGCTTGTGCTTGATCTCTAAATCGCAATACAGACTTACACAACATAATTATACAACCTCACAGAGCACAAATAATTGACAAGACTTATCAACACAAGTCACATAATAAACATTTTACGTGTAGGTGCGTCATTGTTGACAACACTTAGAGCGGCGGGATCTTTAGCCTTCGGCAATTATCGTAGGAGATAGGAGAAGACAGTCAGCGTCTCGGTCCAAGTGTTGAGGGGGATGTAACCGAAAATGCATAACCTGGATTTAAAAAGTTCACTGATTTCACAATATAAAACATAGAGCATTGAAACTTTGCACAGTTGTCTAATGGTGTTTGATCTATTATGTGGCAAGCAACAGCTATCTTGGGTGGCAAAATGGCACCAGTACAGTCACTGCAAATAGTTTGTTACATCCTCTTATTTAGGTACGCTTTACAACATAACTATAAAAGGTCCTGGCCTGAACTTTTAACTAGTTTAAATATATGTCACTATCTCTAACTTTATGTAGAATTATCCAAATACCGTGATTTTTAGCCTACTTTTCTGATTTTGCAAAAATGAGGAAAATGTAGACTTATGAGATCGATCTGGGAAAATGTCTGTCTGTCTGTGTCCCCCCTCTATCAACTTCTAAACAGCTGCAGCTATCGAAACCAAATTTGGTACGAGTAAAGATCTATACCTGAATATCTCACTGCCATATTTGAAATTGACGTCAGAGCTACCAACTGCTGAAAAATCGCAATTGAAGTTTGAGCTCTATGTTGGATATCTCAGAGGTTATCCATGCCAACTGTTCCAAAATTGGCACACATATAGATAATAATATTGCAGATTAATGTTCAGAAGTTCATACAGGCCAGTGTTGCCAACATGATTCTATGCCTGCCGATAGGTCAGATTTCTAAATGCAAGTAACTTCTATACTATCAGTTGGATTTCAACCAAATTTCGTATGTACTATGCATACTACAACATGTATTACTCTGCTTATTCTAAAGAGCCACCGGGGCTGCCAACTGTTGATAAATTCTCTCTCTATTTGTTTAATCCTAATATCAATATATCAGAAAGTATGCAAACCAACAGCTCTAAACTATGCACACGAATAGTACCTGACATTCTACCTTATTTTGGTGTAACTTATATACATCAGTGCTGCCAACACGATTCTAAGCCTGCTGATACGTCCAGTATTTAAATGCATATAACTTCAATACTAAAAAATGGATTTCAACCAAATATCGTATGCGCTTTGTGTACTATACTATAACAGTTATGGCTCTGCGTATTCGTAAGAACCAGCAGGGCTGCCAACTGTTAATAAATGCTCTCTCTATTTGTTTAATCCTAATATCAATATATCAGAAAGTATGCAAGCCATCTGACATTCTAGATTAACTTGGAGTAACTAATATACCTCATTGCTGCCAACATGATTCTAAGCTTTCTGATAGTTTCAATTTTTAATTACATGTAACTTCTATACTAACAAATGGATATTATCCGAAATTGGCACCATAATAGATTGTATTATTTCAGATAAATTCTGAGCATCACATACATGATATTGTTCCCAACATGATTTTGCGCGCACTGATAAATCCAATATCAAACAGCATGCAACGTCCATACTATCAATTAGACTTCAACAAAATTGTGTATGTGCATTCTATACCTTAAGATATTGAACTAAGAATATATTCAGAGTCACCAGGGCTGCCAACTGTAGTAAGTTACTCTACTCTATTAGGCTACACTATTTAAGATGTACCGTATTTCAAACGGCAGTACTTAGAAATGTTTGTAATACCGGTACCGTCTTCATTTTGTCATTATTCTTGATAGGTCTATATAGATTGGCATGAATCTTACGTTTTAAGAAAAGTAGGCTCTTTAGTTCGTCACTGAACTACTTGTTTTAAATTTATTGTCATTTGAATTTTGGATTCCATAAACCTCAGTGAACATTTGATTGTAAATGCATGCAAATTATACAAATGGTTAAATAGAAGCATAATTCTACATGAATATGTGTATAATCACTCAATAAACAATCCCTGAAAATGTCAGTTATGTAGCATTTAGGGTTTCAGAGAAAAGTGCACCTATGTGGTGGAGAAATTGATATTGAGAAAACAACATTTGAATGTTGGATAGCCTATGTTCTTTGACTCACATTTAAGTAACTTCGTCTGTAAGCATGCAGCGTCAGATATAAATGTATTTTAAAAATACTTCCTGTTGAGTAATGAACTTGAAAATTTTTACATTAAGTATAAAAGAGGTCATACATACAAAAACACATATTTCAAAATCGTGATATTTGACCCCTCATCGGTTACTTCCCCATTGAGTATGGACGGAGACTGTGCTGTTCATTCAATCTTTGTATGCTCAGTCAAGGATCCAGTACCCTGTAGCTGGTCGATTAGGCAATCCTTCAAATAGCCTGCCGTACGAAGAATATGTCACTATCGAGTCGCATTCAATGAATTGTCGCTCAGTTTCAACATGTGAAGAGCAACCACTACCAGACTCGCCCGAGTGCGGGCAATACCAAATATTTGAAGACAAAATACACTTTGAAACACGGTAAGCAATGAACTCAAGGAGAAAAGAGTAAAGCTAACGATGAAGAGCGTTTTATATCTCAGTGTGTCCAGGTAGGTTGTTGTTGTTGATTCATTTAGGGGCTTTGCGACTATTTGGTACCGTAAGTTGGTAATGCTTGAGTAAGGTGTGATTTCGTTCGTGCTCCGCAAATTAATGTAACGTGTTAAGGAAAGTTCTGTTTTGGTGACTTCTTGCTGTGTTGCAGTTGGACTCTAAGTGATAAAGTGCTTTAAGATACAAAAATCCAAAGTGGAAGTCAATTGATTTTAACATTTTAATATTTCTAACAACAACACAAGCCAAACGAACAAGTGAATATTCACAGTGCGAGTGTCACCAACCTAACAAATAGAGAAGGAGCGCGATTGTCACAGTCCTTGTTCGAGATATCGATATGAGTGCCAACGGCAAAATGGACGGAAAAAGCGCGGCGTGTCATCGGCCGGTGAGAGAACCAGCACGGTAGCAGTTCCATCTGTTGCCGACGTGTATGAACTCCTTCAAGCTACAAGCAAGGAAGTTGCTTGCCTGAAAATCCTACACAAAGACACTGAAAGAGAACTGAACAAATCTCTGGAATTCGCTCATCAGAAACTAGACGAGAATTACGAACTCATTGTCTGGCTGCGTGGCTCAGGGGTAACGTTCTCGCTTGCTGAGCCCAAGGTTGCAGGTTCGAAACCTGGCGCAGTCAGCTGGCATTTGAGGGTGCGCAAATGCGAGGGAACCGTGTCAGTACATTTACTGGCACGTTAAAGATCCCCTTCGGGGCAAAATTCCGGCACCCCGGCGTCTCTAAAAGCCAGGGTAGTTAAAAGGGACGTAAAACCAATAACATTATTATTATTATTTTAATTACGAACTCATAAAAATTCAGTCTGAAAAACTGACCAACTGTCTACAAGTTATTGAAAAACTTAAAGAAGAGAACATGACGCTGAAAAAACGATTGCATGAAACCACGCTACAGTTGGATGACCTGGAGCAATACGGCAGGCGAAACACTTTAGAAATAGTAGGGGTCCCAGAAATGCCTAATGAGGACACGTTGGAAGTTGTAAAGAAAGTAGGTATCGCTCTAGATATGAACATTGAACCAACAATGATTGACATCTGTCACCGCATCAGGAAACAACCGCACCAAACCAGCGCGGGGATTGTTGTGAAGTATGTGCGGCGAACCGATAAAGAGCAGTTCTTGCAAAGGCGAAAAGTTAAATGCAATCTCAACTCCCTGATGGTAGGTTATGTTTCCAACGAACCAATTTATGTCAACCAAAGTCTAACATCGTACCGTAGGTCTATCTTAGGTCAGGCGAGAAAGCTGAAACGCGAAAAGAACTACGCCTTTCTCTGGGTTGACAGATCTGGTACAATAAAATTGAGAAAGTTGGAGATAGACATGTCTCTCGAGCTGCGGACACCCGACGACCTTAAAAAACTGAGATAAACAAAATGGCTGAGGACAAGTCTCTTAGGATTTACTATCAAAACGTCCGAGGACTGAATAGTAAAACACAAGAATATTACCTTAATACACTTAATTGTGAATATGATATAATTCTAAATACAGAGACCTGGATTTCAGATAGTATGCAGGATGGTGAGCTATTTGATGATACTTTCACAGTATATAAAGGAAATAGGCAAGGAACTAAAAAGGGGGGCGGAGTTTTGATAGCTGTGAGAAAAGATATTGTTTCGAGTAACTGCCATTTTGATACCGGGGGGCTTAGAAGCATTGTGTGTTAAAGCAATAATTAGTGGAAAAATTCATTTTATCATTACTGTGTACTTCCCTCCGAACTCCAAATTAGAGTCTTATCTTGCATTCTTCTGTGCAATTGAAGAAAAATATTATCAAAACCATAATTTAATCATTGCAGGGAATTTCAATATTCCAATAATTTCGGGCACATGTTACGATTTTATAGCAGGTGGACCTTGCAGTAGAGTTCTTGCAAATTTTATGTCATTGTATAACTTGTCATCCCATAACAATATTCAAAACTCCAATCAAAGAACTTTAGACCTTGTATTAACAAATATAAATAATACCATATCAGTCGTTAGGGAAAGGGATCCGTTAGTACCAGAAGATGTTCACCATCCTGCTCTAAGTTTAGTCATCAACTACAATCGTATAGGAAGGGTAACAAATAGTACTCCAAAAAAAGTATATAATTTCAAGAAAGCAAATTTTTTAGGCCTGTATAGCTCGTTGCAAAATTCGGACTGGACCCCATTAAAACAATCTTGCAATGTTGAAGAAGCTGCTGGATATTTTTACAAAATATTCAACTCGACTTTGGAGACAAATTCTCCTATAAAACATTTTCAGTCAAAAAGAAAGTATCCTTGTTGGTTTAATAACGAAATCATTAATGCTTTAAAACTTAAAGATTATCACCGGAAAAGGATGACTACAGTCAATCAAGTCTTGAATCTTACAAAGAGCTAAGAAAAATGTTAAAACTATGATAAGCAGGAGTTACCGAAATTACATAAAACAGGTTCAAGAAAACTTAGGCGATAACGAAAAAAAATTCTGGAATTTTATTAAAAATAAGAAAGGTAGCACAGATCAGAGCAATCAGATAATGACATACAAAGGTAATCAGCTGAATAATTCAAGAGATATAGCAGATGGTTTCGCTGCATGTTTCCAAAGTATGTATTTGCCACAAGCTGCAAAATACGTCATTCAAGTAGAAGGAGCTGGTCCTAAAAGTTATTTTCCATTTTTGAATGATGTGACTGAAAATGAATACAAAATGGCTGCCAAACATTTAAAGCCCAAGCATTCAGTTGGTCCTGACGGTGTTCCGCCATATATAGTAAAGGGCTGTTCAGATGTGCTCAGAGAACCACTGTGTCTAATATTTAACCTGATACTGCGTACTCAAACTTATCCGTTATTATGGAAAACTAATAGGATCTGCCCAATTTTCAAATCTGGAGATAGGAACACAATAGAAAATTATAGGCCTGTGTCAATTGTATGCGCACCCGCAAATATATTTGAATTTATTCTGTACAATAGAATATTTAGACACGTTCAGAACTACATAACGGATAAACAGCATGGATTCTTCCCTAATCGCTCGACCACTACTAATTTAATTAATTTTGTGCAGTACATAATTAATGCATTTCATGATCGTAGCCGTGTTGGTTGTATCTTTACAGACTTCGCGAAAGCTTTCGATAGATTAAATCATGATGTATTAATTAAAAAACTCTCTGATTTTGGCATCTGTGAACTGCTATTAAACTTGATTGCATCATATTTGAACGGTAGACGGCAATACGTTTTTTTTATAATAGGTATGAATCCTACGAATTCATAGCCAACTCCGGAGTCCCACAAGGATCAAATTTGGGCCCATTATTTTTTATAATATTCATCAATGATCTACCACAAAGAATAAAACATTCAGAATGTCAATTATATGCAGACGATTTTAAAATCTACAAAGTTATAAACAATTTAGAAGACGCAGTAAAGTTACAACAAGACATTGACCGTGTTTTTATCTGGAGCATTAGAAATCAGCTAGCACTGAATATAAACGAATGTTTTTACCTTAAATTTTCATCAGCAAAATGTACATCTGATTATACATACACAATTAATGGAACAAACTTAAAACCAGTTATGTCTATCAAGGACCTGGGAGTTATTTTAACACATAACATGTGTTTTAAGCAGCACATCTATTTCTGTGTCAATTCGGCATTCAAAACTCTGGGATTTGTTATTAGGACAACTAAAGAGTTTACGCGCATTAAAACCATCGATCACATATTCAAAATCTTGGTTCGTAGCAAGTTAGAATATGCTTCAGTTATTTGGCATCCGTATTATAAATCACTGGAAGGGAGCATCGAAAAAGTTCAAAAATGTTTTCTAAGGTACTTATATTACAAAGACAACAATATATCTGCATTTAAAGCAAATAAATCATACACTCAACTACTGGATGATTTCAACTACATTAGCTTGGCAGCAAGGCGCGAACACTTACAGCAGGTGTTGTTGTATAAAACAGTTAATGGAATGTTGGACAACAGTGGCTTCTTGCAGCTGATTCATTTCAATGCCAGAGCAGGAAACTTTCGAAATCGAGATCTCTTAGTTTGCAAAATACCAAAAGCAGTATATTATAAAAATTCACCATTAGTAAGAATGTGTCTGATGTATAATAAACTTGCCAAAATCAACAATAGTTTAGACTTCAGCTCTGCATTACCAGTATATATTAAGGTGTTAAGAGCTACAATTCTTACAGTGTTAATGATGATGAGGATGTTGAAAAGGTCTACGAAGAAATAGACGAAATTCTGAGGTATATCAATGGTGATGAAAATGTTATAGTAATGGGAGATTGGAATGCTGTGGTAGGAAAAGGGAGAGAAGGGAAGATAGTAGGAGATTTCGGATTAGGTGAAAAGAATGATCGAGGAAGCAGGCTGGTAGAATTCTGCACCGAGCATGAGTTGGTCATAGCTAACACCTTATTCAATAACCACAATAGAAGAATATACACATGGATGAGACCAGGAGATACAGGGCGTTACCAAATCGACTTCATTATGGTCAAGCAGAGGTTTCGAAACCAGATTTTGGATTGTAAAACATATCCTGGTGCTGACATAAACTCTGACCACAATCTGGTTGTAATGAAATGCAGATTAAAGTTGAAGAAACTGAAGAAAAGTCAAAAGCCAAAAAGGTGGGCAATAGACAGACTGAAAGAGAAGGATGTAAACGAAAGATTCAAGAAGAGTATAAAGGAAGGACTAATGAAAAACCCTAAACAAACTTCAATTGCAGACGAATGGGCACTTTTGAAGAATGAAATAACAAAATCCGCAGAAGAAAACATTGGTAGGAAAGAAAGAATAGGTAGAAAACCGTGGATCACTCAGGATATACTAGAATTGATGGATGAAAGGCGGAAACACAAGAATCTAAGAGATGAAAAGGGGAAAGCAGAATACAGATGTCTGAGAAATGAGGTTAACAAGAAGTGCAAGGAAGCGAAAGAAGAATGGTTGAAAGAGAAATGTGCAGGTATAGAAAATTGTCTGAAATTAGGAAAAGTAGACACAGCTTATCGAAGGATTAAGAATACATTTGGGGAAAAGAAGACTAAGCGCTGTAATATTAAGGACACAAATGGAAAGCCTCTAACAGATAGGGAAGAAAAGGTTGAGAGATGGAAAGCTTACATAGAGAGTTTGTATAAGGGAAAGGAGATTGAGAATTATGTAATGGAAAGGGAGGAGGAAATTGATGAGGATGCGAAAGGAGATTTAATATTGAGATCAGAATTTGATAGAGGTTTGAAAGACTTAAGCAGGAACAAAGCACCAGGCAAAGACGATATACCGATTGAGTTGCTACGCTGCATAGGAGATGAAGGTCTGATCAGGTTATTTCACTTGGTGTGTAGGATTTATGAGACAGGTGAGGTACCCCCTGATTTCAAGAAGAATGTAATCATCCCTATACCAAAGAAAGTGGGAGCTGACAGATGTGAAGATTACCGTACAATCAGCTTGATTACTCATGCTTCAAAGATCCTGTCTAGAATAATTTACAAGAGGATTGAAAGCCAGATAGAAACGGAGTTGGGTGAAGACCAGTTTGGTTTCAGGAGAAATGTAGGAACAAGGGAAGCTGTACTAAGTCTTAGGCTGATTTTGGAATGTAGAATAAGGAAAGATAAGAGAACGTTCATGGCTTTTGTAGACTTAGAAAAGGCTTTTGATAACGTTGATTGGACTAAATTGTTTGACATTTTGAAATCGATTGGAATAAAGTACAGGGATAGGAGGGTGATATACAATCTATACAGAAACCAGACAGCAGTCATTCGAGCTGAAGGACATGAGAGAGAAGCTGGTATTCAGAAAGGTGTAAGGCAAGGCTGCAACTTATCACCCATACTTTTCAATCTTTACATTGAACAAGCAATGAAGGAAATTGGAGAAAAATTTAAAGTGGGAGTGAAGATTCAAGGAGAAATAATTTCAACTCTGAGATTTGATGATGACATCGTCATCTTGGCCGACAAGCCTGAGGATTTGAATGAGTTTTTGAATGGTATGGATTCCGTCTTACGGAAGGAATTCATGATGAAAATTAATAAATGTAAAACAAAAATACTGGAATGCAGCCGAAATAAATCAGAAACCTCTATGGAGATCAAATTGGCAGGTGGAAAGCTGAAGGAAGTAGGAGACTTCTGTTACTTAGGAAGCAGAATAACCAGTGATGGACGAAGCAAAGAGGATATAAAAAGTAGGTTGGCTCAGGCAAAGAAAGCATTTCTACAAAAAAGGAATCTGTTGACATCGAATATAGATTTAGGTATTAGGAAGTCATTTTTGAAGGCCTTTGTCTGGAGCGTGGCGCTCTATGGAAGTGAAACTTGGACTATTGGTGCAGCAGAAAAGAGGAGAATTGAAGCATTTGAAATGTGGTGTTACAGGAGAATGATGAAGACAAGAGTTTAGTGCTTTTCAGTCGGTCAACTCGAATGTACCCAAAAGAGATGGGTTATGCCCTAATCCTGATATAAATTACATGAGATTAATAAAACACTAGGATGACCAGTTTCGATCGTCAAGCGATCATCATCAGATCCATTACACTTAGGCTACAAAATCTATGCAGTCTACCGCACAGTGAGTTCCAGTGAGCACGAAAACTGCGAGTAGCTGTTGTACGGAAGACAATCAGATAAGTAGTTAGCCTAAAATTTTATAGTTTAACCATAGTTTACAACCATATAATCTCTCTAAAGTACAATCTACGGATAGCTATCACCATTTAGCATTTCACCTAACATATATACTGCATTTAGCATACACTGACAGTTGCAGTACCAATACTGAAACTAAATAATTGTACATATTGTAAATATTTTCACCTGTATTTCAAACATAGATTTTGTAGCCTAAGTGTAATGGATCTGATGATGATAGCTTGACGATCGAAACTGGTCATCCTAGTGTTTTATTAATCTCATGTAATTTATTTCAGGATTAGGGCATAACCCATCTCTTTTGGGTACATTCGTGTTGACCGACTGAAAAGCATTAAACTCTTGTTTACTAAGGCAACACTGAAAATATGGCTTCAAACACCACAAAGAATGATGAAGATCAGATGGGTAGATAGGGTTACAAACAAAGAGGTATTAAGACGAGTGGGAGAGGAGAGATGTTTCTGGCGACTGCTAATGAAGAGAAGAGATAGGTTGGTAGGACACATACTAAGACACCCAGGAATAGCAAGCTTAGTTATGGAAGGAAGGGTCGAGGACAAGAACTGTAGGGGTAGACCAAGGTTAGAATATGTTAAACAGATTGCCTCGGATATAGGGTGTGGTAGCTATGTAGAGATGAAACGATTAGCTCAGGACAGGGAGGCATGGAAAGCTGCATCAAACCAGTCAAAAGACTGAAGACTCAAACAACATAATGAATAAATTGTAAATGTTAGCAACTACCTATATGGAATGTAATCTGTAACGTTGACAAATATTTTCTATACTTCTTTCCTTTTTTGTTTCTAATATAGACCTAGTATGTATTTTTAGCCTATTTTCAATTTTGAAAAAATAGGCTTATGAGATCACCTTTTGTCCGTGTGTGTGTGTGCGTGTGTGTGATTCGTGTGTGTGTCCTCCCCCCCCCTAATAAAATCTAAACGGCTGGAGCGATTTCAATGTAACTCGGTAAGTTCATAGCACTATTCCGGACGACCCCGACCGTGCCCTTCAAATTTTGTTACGGCTCACCAATCCAACATGGCGGCTGTGCGAATTATTTCACCAGCATTCAATATCTCCGAAACTATAACCGATATTACCCTGACATTTTGTATGGTGATAAAGGGAACTACTATAAGTTGAATTATGTGACCTTTGAAAACCTGGTAACTACAAAACCAACATGGCGGCCAAGCGAATTAGCGAATTTAAATAGACGTTTCTCGTAATTTAACCAGCCAAACGCAATGAAACTTGGTACAGTAAATGTTTATAAAAAATTATATACATTGTAATGCACCGACATCTAACTTCGTTCAATTGTTTACATAACCACGAGATGGCGGATGTGCGAAATATTTCACTGGCATTCTATATCTCTGTAACTATTAGCGGTATCTCCCTGAAATTTCGTACAGAGATAAAGGACACTACTGGAATTCCATCTATAAGACTTTCAAAAACCGGTTAACAACAAAACGAACATGGCGGCCAAGCGAATTTGAAAATTTTATGTAGACCATTCTCGCGATTTAATGTTCCAAACGCACTGAAATCTGGTACAGGAAATATTTATACACATTATAATACACTGGTATCGAATTTAGTTCAATTGTTTACATAAACTCAAGATGACGGCTGTGCGAATTTTAAAATTTAGTTTTTATTTCTTGTGATGTAGTCATGCGATCGAAGTGAAAGTTTGAATAATGAACCTACGCAATAATTTTCCTTTAATGGTAAATGCCTCTATGGCCAATACATTTAACAATCCAACATGGCGACCATCCGATATATTTAGACGGCTCTGAATATCTACGAATCTATTATAGCAATCAAACTGAATTTTTTAATGTTCATAGGGGCTATGAACTTAAGTTCACCTATAGTACTTTAAATAACATGGTGATCACAAATCCAACATGGCGGCGACGCGAAGTATAAATATTCACATGGACGTTTCTCGCAATTTAACCATCCGAGTGCAGTGAAACTTGGTACAGTAAATCCTTATACGAATGGTAATCCACTGGCATCTAATTTATTTAAATTGTTTCTATAACCTCCAGATGGCAGCTGTGCGAAATTTTAAAATCTCCTTGTTACTTCTTGTGTCCTAATTATGCGATTAAAGTTTGAATACTACACGTACACAATAATCTGCATGTAACAGTACGTAACTCTAGGACCTACATATATAAAATCCAACATGGCGACCATCCGAAATATTTAGTCGGTTCTCAATATCTACGAATCTATTACAGCAATCAAACTGAAATTGTGTATATTGATAGTGGCAATTAACATAAGTAGGATATATGAAAATAGGCTGTATAGTTCTTCACGGAACTACTTGTTTGTTTGTTTGTTAAATCTGTAACAATTCAATACAGTGCAATGTACGCCTTCTGTAATTGGAGCCTAAGCTCTGTTGAAGGTATAAATAAATAAATATACTTATGTGTGTGTGAACATTTGCCTGATAACCTGTGTTATTGTGATGGCTGTGTTAGTGTGTGTACATGCAATTCAGATGAGGATTGAGAAGGAAGCGGCCGTGGCCTTCAGTTAGGAACAATCCCGGCATTCGCCAGGAGTAGATGTGGGAAAACCACTTCCAGGATGGCGGAGGTGGGAATCGAACCCTCCTATTCTCAGTTTTGCCTCATGAGGCTGAGTACTGTAAACCCCGTCCCAGCCCTCAGACCAGAATTAAACATCTTGCTAGAGGTGGGATTCGAATCCGGTCGACAGCCGAGAGTGCTAGCCACTACGCAACAAGGCAGACTCTCCAGGTTGGCAAGAAAGCATAACCTTGTCTGAGATAGTGAGTGCTTGGGTAACAAGTAGACAAAATATTGGGAACAAGGATTGTCCAAGGGTGCACAGCATTAATATTTTATTCTTTATATTTCACAAATACAGTATACATTTTCCCGGAACACTGTTCATAGAGATTTCCTTTATTTAAAACTTGAAATATTCCGCTCAAGGGAACATACTTCCCTGTAAATTATGCTACATTTAGCCCCATACTCATCGGGGAGAATTCTCTACGTCATACAACAAGGGTATTTTAGCGACCAAATATCGCCTTTTCCTCGATATTTGCATACACCATCATACACCCGAACAACTTGTCTCCCTTCATGTGCTGTAGAACCATCCTATATTCCCCGTACGGCAATGATATAAAGGGAAGTTTTCCTGGATGGATGAGGTAGTTGGTCACCGAATAATTTCCCTGAAATCATACAGAAAATAAAACAAGAAGTTCCTTAAAGAAAATGCCTATTTTCATATACAGGGTGGGCGGGAAGTAACTAGGTATTATTAAATTGCTGTTAAGTGTTTAATATTGATGGAATAATATTGAAAATAGCGCAAACATATTGAACATTAAATAGGATAGTGACTTTTCATGCCACGTATTACCGACGATGGCCGCGAGAGGCAGTACACTCAACAATAACAAAGATGGCCGATCGCCTGACAGTAAGAGAACAAGCACAGATTGCATCGCGCTATGAGGTGGGGAATTCGATCGTTCTTTGTCAATCGGCACAATTTCCTTTACTGGGCAGCACAGGATCCTGGAGTTACGGTGGAGAAGATGCAGTCTCGTCCAAAAGTGACCTGTGGTGTGGAATAACGGCCCATATCACCTGCGCGACACAATTAACAATTGATGGGAAACGCTACTTCCAAATGCTTCTGGATAACGTTTGGCCCATGATATCTGGATGGGAAAAAAACACCGACATTATCTTTATGCGCACCGCCTCACTTTGCAAATGTCGTGCGGAACTGGTAGGATGAGAAGTTTCCAGGACGTTGGCTGGGGATACGTGCATCTCGTGAATGGCCTGCAAGGAGTCCAAACCTCATACCCTGTGACTTATTTTATGGGGCTGGGCAAAAGAGGAGATGTACCAGACGAAACCTTGCACATTGGACGAATTGGAAGCTCTTATTCGGGATGTTCTTACCAACGTGCCACACAACTTCCTCCAGAAAACTGTGGATTCCATTCCAGGTCGTTTGAGGAAATTGGTCGACGCCACTGGTGCCTACATCAAAATGTAATGGAATTGTATCATATTCCCATATAACAGTGTACATACTGTATTAATTTCAAATAAGTAACTCTGCAAACATAAAAGTTATACGTCAATTTAAATACATAGTTACTTCCCGCCCACCCTGTATCTGAAAATAGAAATCGCAACATCAAGAATGTATCGGCCGTGTGTATTGTTATCGAGATATGGTACAAGGCCATGTAGGTATGAGCACTATAACGATATGCAGGTCTCCCCACGTAATTGGTCATGGAGGAACTACCTCCGTTGTCGAAATTTAATGTTTTTCAATCGGTCAACATGATTGTACCCAATAGTAATGGGTGGATCCCTAATCTTGAAAAAATATACAATAGATTAATAAATAGACTTGATGCTCAGTTAGGATCATCAACAGATGCATTACACTTAGGCCATTACATCTATGCCTATAAGTTCTAGACTGGTAGCACACACATGTTACAATAATCGATGAACACAGACAGGAATGCGTGGGGAAAAGCCTACGAGGATAAAAGATAACAAGCACACAGGAAATTCCTCCCAGTTTAGTGCAGGCAGTAACGAGAGTAGCTGCTCGCAACCGAACCGCGTGCTACTCAACAGCTAAGTGCACAATCCATTTAACAACAAACACATAAACACCCAAATCAAGCAAACTTGAAGGTCAACCACCACTATCAGTATCTTAACAAGCTATCACAAATAACTAACACATATTGACTAGTTCTGTTAGCATTATGGGCTGTGAACCCTGAGATTCGCGCCACCTCATGGTGTAGTGGCTAGCATTCTGTGCTGTGAGCCCTGAGGTTCGCGCCACCTCACGGTGTAGAGGCTAGAATTCTTAGCTGTGAACCCTGAGGTTCGCGCCACCTCATGGTGTAGTGGCTAGCATTCTGGGCTGTGAGCTCTGAGGTTCGTGCCAACTCACGGTGTAGTGGCTATCATTCTTAGCTATGAACCCTGAGGTTCGTACCACCTCATGGTGTAGTGGCTAGCATTCTGGGCTGGGAGCTCTGAGGTTCGCGCCACCTCATGGTGTAGTGGCTAGCATTCTGGGCTGTGAGCTCTGAGGTTCGTGCCAACTCACGGTGTAGTGGCTATCATTCTTAGCTATGAACCCTGAGGTTCGTGCCAACTCATGGTGTAGTGGCTATCATTCTTAGCTATGAACCCTGAGGTTCGTACCACCTCATGGTGTAGTGGCTAGCATTCTGGGCTGGGAGCTCTGAGGTTCGCGCCACCTCATGGTGTAGTGGCTAGCATTCTTAGCTGTGACCCCTGAGGTTCGCACCACCTCATGGTGTAGTGGCTAGCATTCTGGGCTGGGAGCTCTGAGGTTCGCGCCACCTCATGGTATAGTGGCTAGCATTCTTAGTTGTGAATCCCGAGGTTCGCGCCACCTCATGGTGTAGTGGCTAGTATTCTTAGCTGTGAACCCTGAGGTTCGCACCACCCCATGGTGCAGTGGCTAGCATTCTGTGCTGTGAGCCCTGAGGTTCACGCCACCTCATGGTGTAGTGGCTAACATTCTTAGCTGTGACCCCTGAGGTTCACGCCACCTCATGGTGTAGTGGCTAGCATTCTGGGCTGTGAGCCCTGAGATTCACGCCACCTCATGGTGTAGTGGCTAGCATTCTTAGCTGTGAACCCTGAGGTTTGCGCCACCTCGTGGTGTAGTGGCTAGCATTCTGGGCTGGGAGCACTGAGGTTCACACCACCTCATGGTGTAGTGGCTAGTATTCTTAGCTGTGAACCCTGAGGTTTGCACCACCTCATAGTGTAGTGGCTAGCATTCAGGGCTGTGAGCTCTGAGGTTCGCGCCACCTCAAGGTGTAGTGGCTAGCATTCTTAGCTGTGAAACCTGAGGTTCCCACCACCTCGTGGCGTAGTGGCTAGCATTCTTAGCTGTGAACCCTAAAGTTCGCGCCACCTCATGGTGTAGTGGCTAGCATTCTGGGCTGTGAACCCTGAGGTTCACGCTACCTCATGGTGTAGTGGCTAGCATTCTTAGCTGTGAACCCTGAGGTTCGCGCCACCTTATGCTGTAGTGGCTAGCATTCTGGGCTGTGAGCCCTGAGTTTCGCCCCACCTCACGGTGTAGTGGCTAGCATTCTTAGCTGTGAACCCTGACGTTCGCGCCTCCTCATGGTGTAGTGGCTAGCATTCTTATCTGTCAACCCTGAGGTTCGCACCACTCATGGTGTAGTGGCTAGCATTCTGGGCTGTGACCCCTGAGGTTCACACCACCTCATGGTGTAGTGGCTAGCATTCTGGGCTGTGACCCCTGAGGTTCACACCACCTCATGGTGTAATGGCTAGCATTCTGGGCTGTGACCCCTGAGGCTCGCACCACCTCATGGTGTAGTGGCTAGCATTCTGGGCTGTGACCCCTGAGGCTTCCACCACCTCGTGGTGTAGTGGCTAGTAGTCTGGGCTGTGACCCCTGAGGCTCGCGCCACCTCGTGGTGTAGTGGCTAGCATTCTGGGCTGTGACCCCTGAGGCTCGGACCACCTCGTGGTGTAGTGGCTAGCATTCTGGGCTGTGAGCCCTGAGGCTCGGATCACCTCGTGGTGTAGTGGCTAGCATTCTTAGCTATCACCTCAGAGGTGCGGAGTAGAAGGTTGTAACAGGGTATATGCTACTCTGCCTCCGTGAGGCTGTGAATAGGTGGGTTCAATTCCCACGTCAGCTGTCCTAGGTATTTTTATTGCAGGCAAATGTAGGTATTGTTCTTAACTTAAGGACACGGGTTTCTTCTCCACAGCCCTAATCTCTTTAAAGAAAAGTGAATGCTATACGATTGAAACCTCAGTGTTTCTCCACACTCCCAAATACGAGGGGTGATCAGAAAATATGGTTACAGAGCTTGCAGTGATAGCTGTACATTTTATTTCATACAATCAACTGATAGTAAGGTCTACATACATTAGGCTATTTTATGTTCGACGATGTCGGAATGTAAACCTTATGTGTTAGGAAACTGTATCATAATGAGGCTCATTATAACACAATTTTTCATTATGAAACAGTTTCTCCCACCAATCAGAGCTCAAGAAACAGTTTGACCAATTAGGTAAGGATACCTTGCCACATGCGCTTAAAATCCAACATGTCTATATAAATTACCGACATGGAAAGAGCACCGTCCATATGTTCGCGTAAATAAATAGACGAATATGAGACAAGAAATAGCACTATACCTTAATATCCCCAACTCCAATTTCAACACAGCGCATTGCTTTCAAACGACTTCGGTGACAATATTAGTGAATTCTATAGAGCTGGACGGCATGCTGTAAACAATAGATGTTTTGTGTTAGCAAGCAAAGTGAATGGTCTCTGCTTTCGGAGTGCCTTGACTCACGCATGAGCTCTGTTCAGTAAGCAAAGCCAGCGCGCCCTGTTCGCTAACTGAAGTAACTGAATCCCACGGATATTTATGAATATTTATGTTAAAACATATAATAAAGTTATAATTATCTTCGAACATGAACAGTCTAATGCAACTCGCCTATAATGGTTATCAAGACACTCGTATGGAAATTATAAAACTCGCTTTCGCTCGTTTTATAAACATACTCGTGTCTTAATCATTGCCATTATCGGCTCGTTGCATAATGTACTATTTCGACATAGTCTCCATATCGGTCTTGTTACTTGTCGCTTCGGGGGGTGAGTTTTATTATTACCTCCTGGCAGTGCTTCTTTTAAGGGGAACGCGGGGGGTACGCGTACCCCTTAAAAATTTGAAAAATGTTCCAACATTTGAATGTTACAACATTGGCAACATTTGAAAAATGTTTTAGAAACAATATTGGTACATTTTGTATCTAATCCGGCAAATATAACTTCCTACTGGTGTCAACGCACTGTTCACAATAGCTGGAGGAGAATTCGAGTTATCCTCGATTTAAAACGATCTATCGAATCAGTCTCTTTTGGTCGACATCTCGGCACTCCGTTCTTATAAGCACGCAGGCGAGTGTTTGGAGGTGGGGTAGGTTGTTATTTTGAACGTGTGAGTAGTTTTGAAGGAGGAAGAAAATAACGAACTATTTAACATCGAAAGAGCTGAAAGTTAAATGATTCGATCACAAACAATTGCCGAAAATTGCAAGATTGTGATGTCTGGTCGACTACAACTGAGAGTACCCCTTATTATTTTTTAAAGCACTGCCTCCTGGTAAAAATGCTTTCCTTGCGTGTTCAGCCGCGTTGTCCCGAAGTGATTCACCTCCTCGTCTGAGGTGATTCGTCGACCTCCTAAGTGCTCCTTCAAGTGAGGAAACAGCTGGATGTGGCTTGGAGTGAGGGCTCTAGGGAGCATCCAGCGTTTAGAAAAGACTGTGGGTCTTACGGGCTTTTATTTTTAACGGACCCCCCACCCCCTACACTGGTTTTGTTACCTCACCTTTTATCATGAAGGAACTCTTGACATATATATTTTTTTGTCATAATAGCATCCTACAATTATCTGCCAATTGATTACCTTTGTTATTGCGTACAAGTATCGTTTATATTACGACTTAGTAATTTAAACATTTTCGAGGTTAGCACGCTGGAAAGAAGAGCCACGTCCTTTGCTGCATGCTCGCCCGGAGTGGAGCACGTGCTCAGTTCCGCCGACAACATAAGTTCTGAAGCACTATCCGTCATTGGTGTTATTATTGTGTGTCTGTTTTATTTTCTGTTCGATCGAATCAGGGCTGCCGACAGTTGGGTTCGAACCCACTATCTCCCGAATGCAAGCTCACAGCTGCATGGCTAACTCATACAATAGTACAAATATTAATCTAATCAAAACAAGAATAAAATTGAACGAAACTAAATCATAGCCTAAATAATAACAAAAACAAAGGTGATGATCAACAGTATTGCTGCTGACGTAAAAATTGTTAACATCGTTAGCATACATACAGTACGTCCGAGAAGGAAGGAAGGGTTGTGCTCCCGACATCTGTCAATCAGTAATGCGTCATATCACAACGAAATGAATGCTGTTATTGGTTCTCTTCGCGTACAGTATCCTTAATACTGGTCCAATCCGTTAACACCTGCAAAACTGCTCCTTCCCGGGCATGCTCTATTTCAGATAGTTGTTGGGGTTGTGTTGTCTCACTAACTTATGAAAGCGCAGTACTCGAAGCGGGTGAACATAGCGTATGACGTCAGCGCTACCTCTGCCTAGAGTTAGCAACACTGTCGCCATAAGGCTCCACAGTCTTTTCTAAACGCTGGATGCTCTTATAGGGAGGGTAGTCAATGTTTTCACAGCGAAACTGCTTCAACAGCGTGGTGGTCTTCTGGACTGTAGGGGTCACGCATTGTCATGAAGAAAGATGACTCCCTTGGTGAGAAGTCCTGGCCGCGGTTAAAGGTTTCGCCCACAGAAATGGAATATTGAGCGGATTTGTTCGCGTGACCAGTTTTCCAAACGATTTGCCATAGTTTATATCTAGAACCAGCGCTGCAGGTGGAGAATGACTGAATTCTGCAAGTTACTAATCTTATGTATTTGAATTACTAAATGTGTGTAATACCGGTACTGCTATACGGCTGTCAAACCTGGGCTTTAAGAGAAGCAAAAGCAAACAATCCGGGTATGTCACGCAAAATGGAACGGAAGATCCTTCAAGTTTCCTTGACGGACATATTACGAAACGAGGAGATAAGAAGAAGGACTGCCATGAACGATGCCGTGCAACAGTTGATAGGGTGAAATGGAAGTGGGGAGGCCACGTGGCCAGAATGAAAGACGTTCGATGGACGCACAAGCTAACGGTATGGGACCCCAGGACAGGAAGAAGGAAGGTGGGTAGACAGAAGACCCGCCGGAAAGACTCAATCGTAAGGAAGACAGGCAAACACTGGACGAGGATAGCAAGGGAGAGACAAGAATGGAGACGTATGGAACTATAAGAAGGGAAGAGAAGGAGAGCTTCAAAATCGAAAAATACTGGTAGACAGCACACCTATGACATGAAAGATACACTTCTGCAACCTGTAACAAGCCAAACAGCGCATAAGGTAATCGACAACAAATAGGCACATACAAAAACACCACAACTGTGCCCCTCCCCCTCCCCCCTCCTAGAGAAGATGTTAAGCGAAGTAAAATGTAGTGTAGTGAAGTGAACTACAGTGAAGTGTAGCAAGTGGAGTGAAAACTTGTACACAACTCCTTAGGACTTGCTCGCCTAACGAGTTTAAACCAGAGCACGTCCCTGCTCGCAGGAGGCCTTTGCCCTTATGGGATTATCTAGGCTATATTTATTTATGTATTTATAATTATCTATACCTATAAAGAAAGATGTCCTGACTGACTGACTGACTGACTGACTGATAATCAACGCACAGCAAACACTACTGAAGATAATTGCATGGAACTTTGATGATATATTCCTACGTAGTGTAGATGCGCACTAAGAACGGATTTTCAAAAATTCCGAACTTAAAGGGGTGAAAAGGGGTGAAATGTGTTTTTACATTTTTGTTCAATGTATCCATTTTTGTGAAATATATAGCAGATATATTTATTCAAATATTTTCTTTCTTATCGCATAAATACTACTTGAAAGGAATTTCTGATAATTCCGATCTTAAAGGGGTAAAAAGGGGTGAAATTTGATTTTACATATTTGTTCAATGTCTCCGTTCTTGTGAAAAATATTGTACACATATAATCATTCAAACTTACAAATCGTCTCAATAGTACGAGAAAGGGCACCTTTCGTTTAAGTCGATATGTGACTTTCTAGGATTTTCGTTTTGGAAATATAGCCTACTTTCCAAATTACACTTTTTGGGAAAAGATCGAAAACATACCATGTTTTGTTCTAACGATAAAGGGTATAGAGATATTTTGTTTAAGCCGACATATGACTTTCTAGGACTCATAGTTTTAGAGATATAGCCTACTTTCCAAATTAAACGTTTTTGGAAAAATCTAAAAAATATGTTTTGTTCAGACGATAAAGGGTATAGAGACCTTTCGTTTAAGCCTATAAATGACTTTCTAGGACTTATAGTTTTAAAATATAGCCTACTTTCCAAATAAAAGAAATGATAAAAATTTAAAATTTAAAATATGCACTTAGGTCCTTTGGAAAATTTGTAAAATAAATGGCTATCTGTCGACCTTTCGTTTAAGACCTAGCGCAACTTTCCATGATTATTGGTTCGCGAGATAGACTATTTTTGGAAATCTCAGGCAGATGGTCTAGTAGTTGATTATTTATTTTCTAAATCGATAGTTAATAATCAGTAGTCGATAATTGGCTACCATCTTGGTTTCAGTTCGGTTAGATTAGGTAAGCATAGGTTATGTTAAGCTATGACCGCCAATATGGATCTTTTTGATCACCTCTCGTAAGTTAAGTTAAGCTATTGATGACGATGTTGGAACTTTTTGATCATACCTCGTAGGTTAGGTTAGGTTAAGTTAAGCTATAGCCATTATATTGGGAGCTCTTTGATTACCCCTCGTAGGTTAGCTTAGATTAGGGTAGGTTAAACTATGACCGCCATTTTGCTAGGTTAGTCTATGTCGTAAAGTTCTTTCATATCAACCGTTACATCACTTTCTACGATAATTGGTTAATGAGACATCCACTATGAAACATTGAGTGCGCATAGCGTTGGGTTGGTAACCAAAATTTTGTTAGGACTCTTGATTACATTACTCTAAAATTAAATAAATAAATAAATAAATTAATTAATTAATAAATACATAAATAAATAAATAAATAAATAAATAAATAAAAAATATATATTTGAAAAAATCAAATTTTGGGTTTTGCACTTAGACCCTTTGGCAAATTGTAAAATAAGGTCCTCTGAAAAGGGGGGTGCTACGCCCTTTCGTTCGACCCCTCGCACAACTTTCTCCGATTATTGGTTCGCGAGATATCGCATTGGGTACCTTCAGGGGCTCACAACTTCCTTTTGTATATGCAACTGCCACTGCTCCTCTACTTCCAGGAATATCGGCCTGGTACCTTAGTTTATGATGACCCCTCGTACCGATGTACAAGCTTCTTAATGAAACAATAATAACAGAGATTTAACATTGTCGAAATATGTTGATGCACTTGCCAACTCACCGCTTTGATGGGGCATTTATTCTCGATGCCCATAGCAATACAGGTACTTGAGAACATATCTGGAGCGAATGTTCGAAAGGCTTCGCAGACTGAGCGAGCCATGTGTTCGTAAGCATTCTTCCCCCATCCTCTTGATCCCCACTTCTCTATGTAGACTCTCAACTGAAACACAATAGCAAATAGTCAGTGGTGTAGTGGTAATATTAGCAGTGGGGTAGTGATAACATTAACTGTGGTGTAGTGGTAATATTAGCAGTGGTGTAGTGTTTCGGAACACACTGGCACATAGTGGTGTAGTGGTAACATTGGCAGTGGTGGAGTACCTTGAAACACACGTTAATATGGAAGTTACGTGCGGTTGAACATTAAACCTATCATCACGCGTGGAATTATGTTGGCAACATTTCCATGTCTGGGTTATTCAGAATTATCCTGGAATATTGTGGTCTATGAGTTTCAAACCTTTGATCTGTTGGCCTGCATACTTTCTAATCTACTGAGGCTAGGATTCACAATTATGGAGGGCATATATCAACAGTTTGCAATTCTGGCGACGCTGAATATATTCTAAATTCCATCTCTTAAGGTACACAATGCCCTTACAAAATTTGGTGGAAATCCAATAGTTTGTATGGGCCTTACATGCAATTCACCTTAGAATGTATCACCACGCGTAAAATCAATTTGGCAACACTGCCTTGTATAGGTTGCTCAAAATTAATCTGGAATATTATGATCTATATATGTGACAAAATGGGGAAGAAATCTAGTTAGCATTGTGAGGTTTGAAGCCATTTTTCAGTGTTGCCTAAGTAAACAAAAGTAAACAAATCTTATGTAATTTATTTCAGGATCAGGGCATAACCCAGCTCTATTTGGGTACATTCGTGTTGACCGACTGAAAAGCACCAAACGTTTGTTTAAATCTAGTTAGATTTACATGCGATTAATCATTAAAATAATAATAATATCGTATGGCCTCGGGTGCCTGGTGCAAGCTTTGCTATTTGACACCCAGAGGGTAGCTTGCATGTCGAATTTCGTAGCTCCTTGACTATGGAAGTCAAGGAGGTTAGATGTTAGATATCTAACCTCCTTGAACACAATAGCGCTTTCTAGTAGAGAAATGAGGAACTTTGTGCTGGCGGAAACTCCCGAGATTAATTTTGCCATTATGAACTCGGCCTACTGAATCAAATGGGTTCTTTGACATGCCAACATCGTATGACATGCGTATCGTATTTTTGCCGCCTTTCAAAAATCACTTACCACGGTCAGGGGCGAACCTGCAATCTTGGGGTTAGTAGACCGATACGCTATCCACTCACCCACCGTGGCAAGCCGATTAATCATTGAACCTATTAGCAAGCGTAGAATGATGTTGGCAGCACTGTCGTATATCGATTACTAAAAATCAATCTTCTATTTTAGGTACTATGCGTGTGCAAAGTTTAGAACTGGTGGCCTGCATACTTTCTGACATATCGAGACTTGAATAAAATTAATAGCGAACATTTATCAACAGTTAGCAGCCCTGGTGACTCTAAATAAAACGCATAGTCTTATCATTTCCGGCACAAAAAGCACTTACGAATTTTGGTTGAAATCCAATTGATAGTATGGGAGTTACATTCATTTAAAAATTGGACATATCAGCACGTGTAGAATCATGTTGGGAAACCGACATGTATAGACTCCTGAAGATTAATCTGAAATATTATTACCAATAAGTGTGTCAATTTTGGAATAGTTCCCATGCGTAACTTTTGAGACATCCAGCATAGAGCACAAATTCGAATTGTGATTTCTTAGCAGTTGGTAGCACTTAAGTCATTTTCAAATATGGCCGTAAGATGTTCTGATATAGATCTATACTTATACCAGATTTGGTTTCGATATCTGTAGCTGTTTAGGAGACAGACAGAAGGGCGGACGGAAAGACATAGGGACGGACATACAGACGGAAGGACAGACACACACATATCTGCCCGGGTGATCTCTTAAGAATACCTTTTCATCATTTTTGCAAAATGTGAAAAGTAGGTTAAATATTTACCACGTTATGATAGGCACCCAAGACTGCCCTCTGTGATAAGCAGGGACATCTAGGCTATATAATGGAACACCATAGTTAGAGCCCTGAGCGGGTAAACAAAACCTTATCCGCAACCGCCCCGCTACGCACGGCTGTTATCCGCATCCGCACGTTTCTTATCCGAATCTACTGGCATTACAATAATATTTTTAAATATAAGGTGCGTTCAAAAAATAACGAGCCGGAGGATACCTTTCCTGCACTCGTGTGGATGGCATTGCCTTTTTTTTGGGTGGTGGTGACCCTGGATGCTTCCACTGGAGGCTTTGTCGTTTGGATTCTGGTTCGAAGTGGTGACACTTGGGTGATATGAATAAAACTGAGTATAAACTTCGAAGTCGCCTCCGTAGCGTAGCGGTCAGCATGGTTAGCTGCCGCCCTGAAGGTCCTGGGTTCGATTCCCGGATCTGCCACGAGATTTGAAAAGTGGTATGAGGACTGGAACGGGAACTACTCAGCCTCGGGTGTTCCAAATGAGTAGAGGGGGTTCGATTCCCACCTCAGCCATCCTCGAAGTGGTTTTCCGTGGTTTCCGACTTCGTCTTCGGGCAAATGCCGGGATGGTACCTTCTTCAAGGCCACGGACGCCTCCTTCCCTCTTCCTTGCCTAACCATCCTCACCATCCCTTACCTTCCCTCATGAGGCCCTTGTTCGCTTTGCAGGTGAGGCCGCCTGGGCGAGGTGCCAATCACACCTCACCAGTTGTATCCACTCCGATTAGATGTTCCCAGCTCTAGGACACTGCCCGTAGAGGCGGTAGTGGTGGGTTCCCTCGCTGAGTCCGTTGGTTCCACCAACCTGGAGGGTAAACGACTAAGTAAAGAAGAAAAGAGATAACCTTCGAAGTATATACTTCGAGCATGAGCATCAGTTTTGAGTATATACTCTGTTTGTTATGAATAAAAGATCTTGAGTATCTACTACAATTTCCCCTCCTTTTGGAGTATATACTTCACTTGCGCCGCGATGTTACTCTCGTTTCGTCGACGCACGTTTAGTCAGTCAACTGTTTTACATGCCATTTGTTAATGCAAACCAGTCGTCTGCTGTAGACTTGTCTTGTTGATTAATTGAATGTTCCTGGTTAATTGAAATGTATGCTAGTGGGGATGAATATGAGTCGTCCAGTTGCTAAACTCGTTTAATCCACTTGTGAATAAGAATCATGTCGTAAAATTATTTATCTAATTATTTTATTTTACTGTATTTTTTCGTTTTTTGATTTTGTTTTGTTTTATTTTATTCCCTTTTATTATGTTTTAAATTGTTATTTTTTGTTTTTTTGTGTTTATTTTCCTTTATTTTTGTTTTATTTTGATTTTGTTTTGTTTATTTTGTTTTACTTTAATTTGTTTTGTTTTATTTTGATTTTCCAGGAAACATACACAAAAACAAAAAACACGAAGCAAAAAGCAAAATCAAAAACAAAAGCAAAAGCTGAAAACAAAAAACAAGAAAGACAAAGCAAAAAGCAAAATTCAGAAACAAAACCAAATCAGAAAACAGAAAACAAGAAACACAAAACAAAAAGCAAAATTCAAACAGAAAAGCAAAAGCAGAAAACAAACACAAAACCAAAAACACAAAGCAAAAGAAAACAGTAGAAAATAACAAACACGGAAGATACGTGAGGCAAAGTCCAGAGAAACGTTTCTCATGAAAAGGATTCTTATCCACAAGCGGATTAAACGAGTTTTGCAACTGGACTACTCATATTATCAAATGTTTCAGATTTGGCATTTTTAAGGATTGTCTGTGACTATCCTTCAGTATTTGACAAGTCTCAAACACCTAACTCACGGAAGGAAAAAAGCGAATGTTTAAAAGCTAGAAAGATTCGCTACGCTAGAAAGTTTGGCAAATGTATCACAGAAAGTCAAACACTGAAGAAAATAATAATTGTTTTTTACAGCTTTTCCTCTTGCTTCCGTGTATTTGGCCAAAAAGTAATCAGAAAGCCATAGAATATTATCTATCTTAAACCGGTATAGTGATCTACATTCCCTCTCTGAAACCGTTCGTAATTTATACACTTTCCTAGCCCGCAAGTTGTTTACATCTACAAACATAACCTCAACCATCTTGATATTAGACAGCTGAGCATGGCAATGGGCAGACTTCAGAAATTGCGAGTATATACTTCAGGTTTGTGGCATATACTTCTTTTATTCATACCACATTGGAGTATATACACACTGACTGAGTATTTACACCCACCCTTGAGTATGTACTTCTCAGTGAGTCTAAACTACAACAATTTATTCATACCATTCTGAGTATATACTACAAAATTGTTGAGCATGAGCTTATACCCTTTTATTCATATCACCCCATGACTCATCTCCAGCCACCACTCGTGCCAGGAACCCATTCCCTTCCCTCGCATAGCGCTGCAGATGACCAAGACAGTGGGCCATTCGACATGCTTCCTGGTGTGGTTGAAGACTGTGGGTCACCCATTGGGCACACACTTTGCGCAAGTGCAGTCGTTCCTTCATGTTGGTGTGCACACTTCAGACGCTCAATCCGACCACGGCAGCTATGGCGTTCACTGTCACTCGGCGGTCCTGGGTAATGAGTGCATCAACCAGCTGGACGTTGTCATCGGTAATGCAGGGGGGTGCCCCAGACCGGGCATCATCGGCTAACGACACCCGTCCTTCCCTGACGCGCTTGTGCCACGTCTTGACCCTTGCAAGGGACATGCAGTGTTCGCCGTACACTTGTGACATTCGGCGATGAATGTCCGTTGCCCCTACTCCTTCCGCTGTCAGAAACCAAACAACACCTCTTTGCTCTTCGTTTCACACCTCCATGTCACTGTTTGCGATGCGACTGGCAGCGTTGGACGATTGAAGCATGCTGCTGCTCGCTTTGTATCGTCACGTGACGTGCACGCGCGTCCTCTAGCGACGCTCTGGTCGCAACCACACCTAGTTACACACGCCATGATTAGCTGATGTAGTCACCGGTTTGCGCATTCCAGCCTCTGGTTCGTTACTTTTTGAACGCACTTTATAGATAGAGTATTGAAGCAACACATTTAGATATTTGGGGAGAAAGTCGTTCCCCTAGGCTGTGTATGTCATGAGCTATGTTTTAAATGAATTTTATGCAGCCAGAATTGCAAACCCTTTTCAATTCGGGGTGTTAATTATGCTTAATGACATAATTTGAACGAAATTAGCTTAAATCATCATCTTACATTTGTCATGAAAAAAACAAACAACTATGACGGAAAAATATGTGTCATAATAACATCCGGGTCCTAGTAATGATATTCAACAATTTCGGATTGTAATCCAAAAACTATCCGCATATTTACTCCACACATTACCCGCAGCGTATCCGCTATCCGCTCAGCCATTCAAACTATATCCGCATCCGCGCAGGGTTTAACCATAGTCAGTTGATTATATTTGGTGCAGTGACGAGCATTCTTCGCTGTCACATCAGAGGTCCAGGTTCAATGCCCGGCTCTGCCAAGGAATTTAATTCCGGTCTGAGGGCTGGAACAGGGTACACTCAGCATCGTGAGGCAAAACTGAGAAGAAGGGGTCGGATTTCTACCTAATTCATCATCCCGGAAAATGCTGGGATGGTTCCTAACCTCAGGCCACGGCCACTTCCTTCCCATTCCTCACCTAATCTACAAATACGAGTACAGACAGCACGCTAACACAGGTTTTCAGACAAATTCTATATACACACCCTGGTGATAAATAACCAAATGGTCCAAGCCCCTCCCCCAGGGGCTCACATCTAGAGGGACGTGGGTTGGCGACCACGGGCCCCAGCTGAGTCCGGCATTGCTTCCACTTACTTGTGCCGGGGCCCTCTCCGTCTCCTTTCCTGTCGACCTCTCTTGGTCAGCTCTTGTTCTCTTCCGACACCGACGGTATTATGGTATCTGAGGCCTAGGGAGTCTCTTCCTTTCCCGCCTTAATTGGCCCTTGTCTCATCCTTCCTGATACCCTCTACTGTGAGGGGTCAGCCTTCTTTCTCTTTTCTTGCTATTTCCTGCCTTCTGCTCAAGGCCGTCAAGGAGGCAGGGTGTGTGTAGTCCCACCACTTCTGGAGCACACAGGATATTGATACACCCTCAGGGTCTCACGGCTGGTGAGTTCGGGAGTTGGCGTTCCTGCGGGATTCCTGACCTGAGTCCGTTTTTTCCCCTTTTTCCACTGACTTTGTATCTTGTTTCCCCTTTCCTATCTGCCTTTCATGGCTCTTCTTCCCTCATTCTTCGAGGGCTGAGGGCATTTATTTCCTTCCTGTCCTTTACTTGCCTTATCCTTTTAGCCTATTTTAAATTTTGAAAAAATAGGCTTTTGAGATCACCTTTTTTCCGTGTGTGTGTGCGTGTGTGTGTGTGTGTATGTGTGTGTGTGAGGTGTGTGTGTGTGTCCCCCTAATAAAATCTAAATGGCAGGAGCGATTTCAATGAAACTCGGTAAGTTCATAGCACTATTCCGGGCGACCCCAACCGTGCCCTTCAAATTTTGTTACGTCCCACCGATCCAACATGGCGGCTGTGCGAAATATTTCACCACCATTCAATATCTCCGAAACTATTTCCGATATCACCCTGGAATTTATTACGGTGATAAAGGGAACTACTAAAAGTTCACCTATGTAACTTTTGTAAAACTGGTAACTACAAAACCAACATGGCGGCCACGCGAATTTGCAACTTTTAAATAGACGTTTCTCCCGATTTAACCTACCAAACGCAATAAAACTTGGTACAGTATATGTTTATACACATTGTAATGCACCGACATCTAAATTCGTTCAATTGTTTACATGACCTCAAGATGGCGACTGTGCGAAATATTTCACCGGCATTCTATATCTCTGAAACTATTACCGGTATCACCCTGAAATTTTGTACGGAAATAAAGGGCACTACTGAAAGTTCATCTATAAGACTTTCAAAAAATTTGAAAATTTTAAATAGACCTTTCTCGCGATTTAATGTTCCAAACGCAATGAAATCTAGTACAGGAAATGTTTATACACATTGTAATGTACTGGTATCTAATTTAGTTCAATTGTTTACATAACCTCAAGATGGCGGCTGTGCGAATTTCGAAAATTAAGTTTTTATTTCTTGTGTCGTAATCATGCGATCGAAGTGAAAGTTTTAATAATAAACCTAAGCAATAATTTTCCTTTAATGGTACATGACTCTATGGCCTATACATTTAACAATCCAACATGGCAACCATCCGAAATATTTAGAAGGCTCTGAATATCTACGAATCTATTATAGCAATCAATCTGAATTTTTTAATGTTCATAGGGGCTATGAACTTAAGTTCGCCTATGGGACTTTAAATAACCTGGTGATCACAAATCCAACATGGCGGCGACGCGAAATATAAATATTCACATGAAAGTTTCTCGCAATTTAACCATCCGAGTGCAGTGAAACTTGGTACAGTAAATCCTTATTCGAATGTTAATCCACTGGAATTTAATTTATTTCAATTGTTTCCATAACCACAAGATGGTAGTTGTGCGAAATTTTAAAATCTTGTTTTTACTTGGTGTGTCTTAATCATGCGATTGAAGTTTGAATGCTACACGTACACAATAATCTTCATGTAGCAGTACATAACTCTAGGACCTACATATATAAAATCCAACATGGCGAAAATCCGAAATATTTAGTCGGTTCTCAATATCTACGAATCTATTACAACAATCAAACTGACATTATAGTTGATAGTGGCAGTTAACATAAGTAAGATATATATGAAAATAGGCTGTATAGTTCTTCACGGAACTACTTGTTTTGTTTACCATTTCTTCTTACATACTAGTATTAGTTATATTCATGCTCATCTCAGCTTTCAGTATCACCCAAACCATTAGCGGCCGATAACCCAGGGATGCCCCTTAAAACAACAATTAGCATCATCATCATCACCAAGCCCCTCTAATGAAAGAAAGAAAAAACCCACCACCAACAAGGATAGCGATTACGATTATATTTGTAATTTAGGTATTAGGTAGTAATGACTTCTAAGTAACTTCTTCGTTCTGGCGGTTGGTGGGTAGCATGAATGTCTTCGTCCAAAGGTCTTCTATCCTGAGCCCACTGTTTGATCAGGTGGTACGGACATCTTCCTCCGATGTCGTCATAGAACTCTGCTCTTGGTCTTCCTCTTCCTGCCTTGCCTTCCATTTTCCCTTCAAGCAGTGTGATGCACCATGGTGAATGCCGGAGTAGGTGGCCTATCCAATTATTTATTCTTTTTTGATTGTTTCTGTCAGATTTATGGTTTCTTCTGCTCTTCTTAGAACCTCTTCATTAGTTAGCCTTAGGGTTCAAGGTATCCGTAGCAAGCACCTCATTTTAAATGCACTTAATCGTTTCTTGTCGACCTTCAAAAGTGTCCAGGTTTCGCAACCATAGGTCGCAATGCTCCTAATGTAGCTTTTAATGAAGTGCTTTCTGACTTGTAGGGATATTGCTTTGGATGTATAAAGGGTGATAAAAGAGGTTCCGTTTGTGGGTGTTGCTGTAGCGATACCCCGAGCGTTGAATGGCGAACAAAAAGCACACCAGATGGCTGTATGCCTGCAGCACCTGATGTGTTTCAATGTTGAAGGCAACACGTTCCTGGTGTGCATTGTTGTAGGCTGGTGCCACCACTGAGTACCAGAATGAAAAGCGTCGACGATGGAGTGATGTCATCCAACGTCCCCTCGTCCCAAGAGCTAACCATCCGCTGGGAAGGTCTTTACCGGGGCCCATTGCTTATTGATTTCAAGGAACCTGGTGTCTCCATCATAGGGGAATGTTACTGCACAACACTGGAGAAATTACGGCGAACTATTAAAGTGATACGTTCGGGAAAACTGCAAAAAGGGATGCTTCTCCTTCATGATAACGCACGTCCCCATACCACAAAGGTCGTAACTCAGAAGGTACGCCCACTCAATGGGAGACACTCGAGTGTCCGCCCTATAGTCCTGATCTCTCATCATGCGATTATCACGCCATTGGTCCCTTAAAGAAGGTCCCTGGAAAGTTTGATGATTGCTGTCGGATGAGCAAGACACGGTGTTTTACCACACGGGGATCTTGAACCTGGTGCGTCGCTGAGATGAGTGCTTCAATGCTCACGGCGATTTCACCTGATTGGCGCACCGATTCTGGAGTGTACCTCCGTCAGACGGAAATTTTTTGATCACGCCTTATATAATTTACTCGGTCGGAACTGAAAAGCATTAAGTCAAAAGTGGTCATTTTTTTAAGAATAAGTATTCTGAAGTGTTGACCCAAGGGCCTTGGAACGGCATAGGAATTAAGTCAGTCTTCTGTTTAAGCTACACTACATACAAACTATTTTCATCTTACCATCAGGAGAGAAAGCACAGAAGCTCTCTCGCAAGGCAAAATCCACCACAAAGCAATTTGTTTTGTGAGTTTAAGCCAGAAACCACTGCTACATGCAGTGCGATCAGAGGTGAAAAGCATTAAGTCAATGACTTGCTGCCTTCCAGCGCCATATTCCGTACTTAATGTTGGACACACTGCAAGATTCCCGCGTGTTACTGTGCTATTGTAAATTACATTTGAACAGGGTTTAGGTGGTTTTAATGTTACAAATACGTTTTAAAATAAAATATCATGTGAAATATTCATTCTGAATGGCTTTATGCTCTACTAATCTGACCTAGGAGCTGAAATCCATTAAGTCACGTTTGAAATATTGATAAGGAAAATCTATATATATATAAAGCTCAATGTTTGTCTGTCTGTCTGTTGTTTATTCAAATCTACACCGTCTCACCGATCTAAACCAAAACTTGTGTACTTATCATTTGGAATCCGACGAGTAACACTGTCCACATTAAAGTTCAGTCAGATCATTCCATTCCCCGCATTTAGGCCCTTTGGCACAAATCTACACCGTTTCACCTATATCAAACACATTTTACATACTTAGGTCTAACATTTGAAACCCGAGGAGTAACACTGTCTACTTGATATTTTGGACAGACCACTCCATTCCCTGCATTTAGGCCCTTCGCAGTCCCTAAATTGAGGAACCAACCATTTAGGCCCTTTGGCACAAATCTACACCTTTTTATCGATCTGAACCAAAATTTGTATACATGCCCTTTGGAACCCTATTGATAACACTTTAAATTTCACAGACCACTCCATTCCCTGCATATAGGCCCTTTGGCACAAATCTACACCGTTTCACCAATCTGAACCAAAATTTGTATACTTACCCTTTGGAACCCTGCGGGTAACACTGTCCACTTGAAATTTCGGTCAGACTACTCCAATACCCCTTGGCACAAATCTGAACCAAATTTTACATACTTAGGTCTACCCTTTGAAACCCGAGGAGTAACACTATCTGCATGAAATTTCGGACATACCACTCCATTCCCTGCATTTAGGCCCTTTAGCACAAATCTACACCGTTTCACCTAATTGCACAGAATTTTACATATTTACCCATCGATACGCTGCTGGTAACACTATCGATATTTTGGACAACCCTCTCCATTCCCTACATTTAGAATAACAGACAAAGGGAACTACAAAACCACGCTTTAAGGCCGTAGAACCATTCATGTCCGTAGTAGAGTACCCGCAAGAAGAGATTGCCGTAACTCAACAATGCGCAGAGACCAATAAATATCGGCGTAGTTGAATGCTCATTGCGGGACTCCTGTGTGTCCATTGAATGCTCATTACTGGGCTCGTTGCGAGACGCAGTATACAGCTGTAAATCAAGCGTAGAATGCAGGGAAGCAGCACACAATATAATATAGGCTATAGGTTACTTTGGCTTGGCTCAGGTAATAACTACTGTGTAAGGCAATACACACACTTGCTGTGATCTCACTTGATCCCCAGTCACAGTTATGCCTGCCAAGCCTCCGCCTCGGCAGACGGTCCGTTCAGAACTGCTGCTGCGAAGTGGGAGGGGCGTGTTCTGCCACAACCGAGCCAACCCGAACATTGCCCAAAATCTGCACACGATTCCGTGGCAAGCTTTTCTTGCGTGTATTCTAATTGTAAGAATATTTTAATGAGTCTATTGTTGGCTGGCAATGCGGGCGGTATCACGTCGCACCTACCAGTGTTCCGCTGCAGAATTACGAAAATAGTTACATATTGCGCTGCTTATATATTAGAGTCACGAGGAGTAATTAATGCAAAACGATTTCTTAGGCCCCTTAAAACAGTTATCATGGACATATTATGCCTCTGTAGACTATAAGTGAGATGGTGTTGGTGCCGTAAATTGAGGTTATCAGCTGCAATAAGCGTTGGTGCTTTCAAATTTACTTTCTTTTATTCCGATCCTTATCCTTGAGAGTTATGTGGCAATAAATGATACTATTGCTACCTCAGGAGCTCGAGACAGCCGAAGTTTTCCAAAGTGCTCTGGTTATTTTACCTACGTCGCTATGTGACAAAAGACGACAATATTGGTCTCCACTCTTCTAACAGCCAATGAGATATAGGCCCTAGGCAGTGTCTTTTATTTCACTCACTCCTCTTTCTGATCATATTTTTCAATTCGTTTGTAAATTACATGTTTCAGTACTGTAGTTAGTAAACAGCCGTTTCCCTATTCATTATTATCACTATCATTACGGGAAAATGACCTGAATGTTATGTCCATTATACTGTACTACTTATCACCCCCACAACCATCACAATTTTTTTCTGTTAATTTATGTATAATGTGCCATTTCTGTATTATGTAGTATTCATTATCATCCATAAAGACATAAATCTACCGGGCGAAGCCGGAAACTACTGCTAGTATGTTTATAACATTAAAATTGATATTACTCTAACACAAATATAACCTTAAAAGGCCCCGTCAGACGAGGCCACTTAGCAGCGCTGCTTGGTGGCGCGTTGGTGGCGCTTCTACCAAGCGTTAGCGTCACGTTAGTGGCGCTCCTACCAAGCGTTGGTGGTCCTGCTAGTGTTTCATACCCGGTGGAAAACTCGTCAGTTTTCCCGTAAACGTGGACGTAGAAGGTGATATAATTCTTCCCATGCTCCTCATACGGAGGAGAAGAAAACTTCAACGGAAAGCAAGAAGATTCTGGGGTGATCCTTTGGTTTAGGAAAGACAGAATGGAGAACTGTTCTACACCTTATTCGATGATCTACGACAGGATGACGAAAAGTTCTTTGCTTACTTTCGCATGTCCAAAAATTAATTTGAAGAGCTTTTAGATGGTATCAGCAACAATATTCGGGAAGAGTGCAGAAAACAAGGCAAACCTGTGAATAGTAAAATACATGACCATGTGGCGAGCCGTTAGTAGCGGTACCGTCGCGCTACGTATGCACCACTAAATTAGTGGCGTGGCTGCAGCCTCGTCTGAAACCTACAATATAGTTACTGGTTTCGCGAAGAGAAGCGCTACTTTTTGTGGTCGCCACCAGCGGCGAAGTCAACTATACAGACCATCTGCTGTACACTGTTCTGTAGCGGTGACTGCGTGTGAACGCTCTCTTTTATTTATAGTATTTATGAACGGAAACGCTTCAGAGAAGCGCTGCTGAGTGGCCTCGTCTGAAGGGGCCCTAATAGTTGCTTCACAACATAGATCAGTAATATAATGTGTTTGTTAATGGGGCTCACACAGTACACCGTCGGTGGGAATATTCGCATACAGTTACGAGTCATATGTAACATAGAGTTATGAAAACTGACAAATGTATAGTAAATACATAGTGCTTTCATCTAATTTAGAGAGATGAACAGTATTTCGTGATTTATTGAAAGGATCATATTCGTGATATTTTTAAACTCCGTGAATCACAAAACACACGATTTAACAAAACATACAAGTCTCAATGGAATGATTTTTTCCCATGTAAAGTAAACGGATAAATACCGATGATGAACCACCATGAATGTTATAGTGTAAATAGTATATTAAAAAGATTAAATTTGTCTTTCAAAAATGAACAGTTTTGGTTTAATTTTCCAAGTATATCTCAATTATTTTTTAAGATAATTTCGTGAATGAGGTTAATCCTCTAGGGATTATAGGTTGGAATGTATCTGCCGAGTTTCATCCAGTTCCATCATATAGTTCACGAGATATTGTGTTTTCCCTACCTAAAAGACAAACTTTCGGGAAAACAGCTTTGAATATTAAACACACCATTGACAGATAGGTGCATGGTCTCAAGTAATACGCTATATCTTTGCCAAAACGCTGAATTTAGTTATAAAACTTAACAGATATATTGATAAAGGTAATGCCTTTCATTTAAATGTAAAAAAAAAAAATGACATCCGACGGTGTATGAGCTCCCTTAAGTTCCGTTGTGTCAATGGCATTTTATCTGTCTCCTGAAAAGTAGTGAAGACTGACTTAATACTTTTCAGCTCCGACCGATTCAATTAATGAACAAGTAGTTCCGTGAAGAACTATACAGCCTATTTTCATATATCCTACTTATGATAATTGCCACTATCAACATACAACATTTCAGTTTAATTTCTGTAATAGATTCGTAGATATTGAGAACCGACTAAATATTTCGGGTGGTCGACATGCTGGATTTTATATAATTATGTAGGTCCTAGAATTATGTACTATTACATGAAGATTATTGTGTACGTGTAGCATTCAAACTTCAATCGCATGATTAGGACACAAGAAGTAACAAGCAAGTTTTAAAATTTCGCTCAGCTGCCATCTTGTGGTTATGGATACAATTGAAATAAATTAGATGCCAGTGGATGAACATTCGTATAAGGATTTACTGTACCAAGTTTCACTGCACTCGGATGGTTAAATTGCGAGAAACGTCCATGTGAATATTTATACTTCGCGTCGCCATGTTGGATTTGTGATCACTAGGTTATTTAAAGTCCTATAGGTGAACTTCAGTTCATAGCCCCTATGAACATAAAAAATCAGTTTGATTGCTATAATAGATTCGTAGATATTCAGAGCCATCTAAATATTTCCGATGGTTGCCATGTTGGATTGTTAAATGTATAGGCCATAGAGCCATGTACCATTAAAGGAAAATTATTGCTTAGGTTCTTCTTCTTATTCTTCTGCTTTTACGGCCTCATTGGACCACTTCAGTCAATCATTTCTTGGTCCTCTTCTTCAGTAAGTTTCCTTTCCGAGTCGCCCAGTAGCTCTTCATTCGCTCTGATCTTCTCAGGCGTTCCTCATCTGTAAATACCCTTTTTACTGTATTACGTTTGTCTATTTTAGCCTGAAATCTTATTTTTATATCTCTCAGTTTTTTTAATTTTGTTGTTTTGTTTTGCAAGTCATCCAAGGTTATTTCCAATTCTTTCATATCTTCTCTAATTTCCTTAATCCATCCTACTTGTTGTTTCATATTCCAAAGTTTCACTACAATTTTTCTAGATAACCTGGTTTCTGGTGTCCTCATGATGTGACCAAAGAAAGAAAGCCGTTTCTTTCGAATAGTATCAGTGATGGGCTCCAGTTCTCTGTATACCACTTCATTTGGTACTATCCGCCACTGTCCATCTTTCTGATATTTTTTTATTTATGAATGTTCTAGCTATTCTTCTTTCTACTTTTAAAATATTGTCGATTCTGTTTTTCTGAGTAACTTTAAAAAGAGTTTCACTTCCATAGATCACCTCTGGTTGAACCACCGTCTTGTAATGTTTTAATTTTGTTGCCATTGATAGACATTTTCTTTTATATGTAGACCATGTTAATTTTTGGGCTTTTATCATTTTATTAGTTCTTTCTTGCCATGCAGGTTTCTCATCCAAGTTGTAAGTTATAATTTCTCCTAAGTATTTAATTGCTTCACTATTTTAACTTTCTTGTTATTTACTGTTATGTGATTGATTACAAGTGGATTTGCTACCATTATCTCTGTCTTTTCAAATGATATCTGAAGTCCTATTTTTTGTGCTATATTTTGTAGGCTTATTATTTGATTTCTGGCTTCTTGAATATTATCAGCCAGTAACGCTAAGTCATCTGCGAATCCCAAGCAATTTAAGTCTATTTGATCTCTCTTGGTTCCAATTCTTATGTTCCTAGGATTTTCCTTGTACCATTCCCTCATTATATATTCCAAAGCACAATTGAAAAGTAGAGGCGATAAACCATCTCCTTGTCTTAATCCTGTTTTAATCGTAAACGGTTCAGATATTTCTCTGAATTTTACTTTAGATTTGGTGTTTGTTAGAGTTAGTTTTATAATTTTTATTAGTTTGGGATGAAGTTCGAAATTCCTTAGTATTTTCAGCAATGAAGATCTATGTATACAATCATAAGCTTTTTTGAAGTCTACGAAGGTTATGACTTGCTGTTTTTGTCTACGTTTGTAGTAGTCCATTACTAATTTTAAGGTGATTATCTCTTCAGGGCAGCTTCCACTCGCTTTGTAGTTTTTGAGCTCTCTCAGCGCTTGTACACTTCTTGGATTGTGGGTGGATTTATGTTTTCTGATGGTGTTTAAATAGTGGTGTCTGTATTTATTTGAAGCAGTTCTGGTGGATCTTCGCAATTTAGCAACTTGTTGAATGTTTCTGCTAAAATTTCTGTATTTCTTTTATTACTATGAGCTAACTCGCCATTTTTGTCTTTTAACATTAATGTTGGAGGTTCATATCTTTGTAGTTGTTTGCTAAAAATTTTGTAGTAATAAAGGGATCGATCGCATGATTACGACGCAAGAAATAAAAACTTAATTTTAAAATTCGCACAGCCGCCATCTCGAGGTTATGTAAACGATTGAACTAAATTAGATACCAGTGCATTACAATATGTATAAACATTTCCTGTGCCAGATTTCATTGCTTTTGGAACATTAAATCGCGAGAAAGGTCTATTTAAAATTTTCAAATTCGCTTGGCCGCCATGTTCGTTTTGTAGTTAACTGGTTTTTGAAAGTCTTATAGATGAACTTCCAGTAGTGCCCTTTATCTCCGTACAAAATTTCAGGGTGATACCGCTAATGGTTTCAGATATATAGAATGCCGGTGAAATATTTCGCACATTCGCCATCTTGTGGTTGTGTAAACAATTGAACGAAGTTAGATGTCGGTGCATTACAATGTGTATAAACATATACTGTACCAAGTTTTATTGCGTTTGGTTGGTTAAATCGCGAGAAACCTCTATTCAAATGTCGCAAATTCGCGTGGCCACCATGTTGGTTTTGTAGTTACCAGTTTTTCAAAAGTCGCATAGGTGAACTTATAGTAGTTCCCTTTATCACCGGAAAAAATTCCAGGGTGATATCGGGAATAGTTTCGGAGATATTGAATGCTGGTGAAATATTTCGCACAGCCGCCATGTTGGATTGGTGAGACATAACGAAATTTCAAGGGCACGGTCGGGGTCGTCCGGAATAATGCTATGAACTTACCGAGTTTCATTGAAATCGCTCCAGCCGTTTAGAAGTTATTAAGGGACACACACACACACGCACACACACACGGACAAAAGGTGATCTCATAAGCCTATTTTTTCATCATCATCATCATCTTCCTTCCAAGTATTGGGCCAAATGTCCCGTTACGGTCTTGCACTTTCCCTCTATCTCTTCATCGGACGTCCTGTCGATCTATTTCCCCGTGGCTGGTAGCGAAGGATCTCCTTTGGTAATCTTCCAGGTTCCATCCTTTGGACATGACGCTTCCAGTTCTCTTGGTAGTCACAAATGTATGTAGTTATTGGTTTCATTTTTAGTTCCTTCAGCACATCCTCGTTTCTCTTATGATCCCATTTAATATAGCCTGCTGTTCGGCGCATAAAGGTCATTTCGCGTGCTGTGAGTCTGGAGATGTCCTGAGATCTTATTGTCCATGCCTCGCTGCCATAGCATAGGGTTGGTCTGGCTCATGTGTTATACAAACGCAAGCGTGTATGCCTTTGGACAAGAGATGGCTTCATGACGTGATTGATGATTCTTGTTGTTCTGGTATAATTAGTTATTTTTGCAGTTATGTCTCGTTCTTCTTGAAAAGATAAATTATATCCTAAATACTGGAATTCGTTAACTCTTTCTAAAATTTTACCATCCAGACAAATTTTACTGGGGATAGGGTCCTTACCTTTAAAGGCCATTACTTTAGTCTTTTCAGTAGAAATGCACATGCTGAATTTTGAAGCCACATTCTGGAGGTTGAATACTGACCACTGCAGATCATCTTCAGATGCTGCTACCAATGCAACGTCCATCAGCAAATAGTATAGCGTCTAAATTTCTTAGATGCCTGCTGATAGGTATTGAACCATGTCTTTCACACCTCCATTCCATTATTATAGCATTCATGTAGATTATGAATAGCAATGGAGAGAGTCCACAGCCTTGTCTTACCCCTCTGCTGATTGGCTTCCACTCGGATTTATGATTACTTAACCTTACTGCAATAAGAGTACCACTATACATGTTGTAAATGTTATCAATTAACTGTTGGGGGACACAATCCCTGGCCAATATGTCAATAAGTCTGTTTCTGTCAACAAAATCAAAGGCTTTCTTAAAATCAACAAATGATATGTGTGTTTCCAAACTGAACTCCCTGCGTTTTTCAATCAAAATTTTTAAGGTGAAGTAGGCATCTGCACATGTGCGACCTTTTCTAAACCCATGTTGTTCATTCCCTATCACCTCAGAGTAATGTTTCAGTAATTTTTCTTTAACAATATTTGCAAAACTTTTGTATCCAGAGTTAAGTATACTTATTCCTCTATAATTTTCCAAATCTTTAATATTTCCCTTCTTATGAAGAGGAACTACTATTGCCTTTTGCCAATCTTCTGGAGGTCTGTTACCCGTCCAGATTAAATTCAATAATCTGAGAAATCTTTTCTTGAAGGCATCGCCTGAATATTTCAACATTTCTGCATTTATTGAATCTTCTCCAGGTGTTTTCCCATTTCGAAGTTTCCTCAAGACCTGTTCTAATTCTTCGAGTGTAATATTTTCCGAAGACTTGTTGTTAGATGCTTGTAAAACAAGTTGTTCAATATTTGGACTCAACCAAAGGCTCTGAAAATACTCAGCAATTCTTTGTGAGATATTGCATTAATTTTTACATCTTATTTTACTTCCCTATTTAGTTTTTTCAACATTTTATAGGTTTGTGGTTGTGGTCTTGTTATGTCAGTTTCCAGGTACGAGACAAAGTTTTCCCAACTTTCCCTGTGTTTCTTTCGAACTTCTCTTTTTGCTATTGCTCTCTTATGATGGTATTCAATTTTATCTTCTAATTTACCAGTTGACAGAACATTTTTATATGAATTTCTTTTTTCGGAGATTACTTTTGCAATTTCTTCGTCCCAAATTCTTAAACCCTTTTTCTTTTGCCATCTTCTTTTTTCTCCCAAACTTTCAAATGCTGACTGTTTTAGAGCTGAACTCAAATTGGACCACTCGTCTTCCACATCGTCAGAAAGTGGAATCATCTGAATGTGATTATCAAGCCTGTTTTGGTATAGCCATTTTATACTGGGATCATTTAAAAGGTTAACCTTATATAACGTTTCGTTTTCCTGTGTTCTTTGTTTCTTTTTCTTGAAGCACCGTGGTTTTAAATGAATAGGAGCAACTAATAAATAGTGGTCTGTTTCCAATTCAGGTCCTCAATAAACTCTTGTTTCCAAAACTAAATCTGCCAATTTTCCATTACATATTATATAATCAATAATTGATTTCTGATTTCTTGCGGACCACGTGTATTTATGACTGTCCTTGTGTGGAAACAGTGTGTTCATAATCCGAAACTGATTGAAGATAGTGAAATCTATTAATTTTGTTCCATTATTATTGCGGGTTACCTCTCCATGAATTCCAATGTTATTCTGAATTTTCTCATTACCAACTCTGCCATTAAAGTCTCCCATTAACAGTATCATATCTTGTGTATTAGTAATACTGATTATCTTCTGTAGATCATTATACAAAATATCACTTTCTTTCGAGTATCCTTCAACCGGTGCATATACCCCTACTAGCAGAAGTACCCATTCTTCGAACGGTCGTCGGTATTAATAACCAAACGTAATCAATTGAGCTACTGTTGCAATGGTTAGGGGCTTGGAACCTGTTTGTCGACAAAGATAAATTATTAGTTGAAATATGCTCTGAAACTAATTTACCTAACGTGTACTTCCTGACGTGAAAATAAAATTGAAACCCTCGTAGACGAAATGCAATTCACGTCACATAAAAACTGACCCACACTGTTGTGTCAAGTGCACATCCAGAGGAAGACCTCTTTAATAAATTATAAAGGCTTTTGGTGCATGAAAATTCATGTTTTTTAGCCTCCAATGGCCCAAATTCCTAAAAGAAAAAAAAAAAAAAAAAAAAAAAACTATTTCAATTCAGGAATTTTTGAAAATAATGTTGCTGTTTGAAGATATAATAGACCTTCTGTACGACACATCGCACGTTTAGATCTTGTGAAAAAATCCAGGGTACCTCTTGACCCCCTTAAGCGCATTGATGAATTTTACAGTTTTTGTTGGTTCCGTGATAATCTTATAGCCATTTGCAAACTTTCACAGAAATTTAATAAATGGAGTGGCATTACTTCTTGCAGAAATAGATGGAAAGTTGGATGTACCTTTTTGAGACACTGTTGTCATGGTTACTGGCTTGCATTCCTACATTAGTTTATTAAATGAAATTAGTTTTCTGGGAATATCTCAGAAACTCTTGGTTTTAGAATATTAAAATGTAGTTTCCGGGGACCCTTTACGACTGTTTAAGGGCCCAGAGGTTTTTTTCTGACACCAAGGGGCTGAAAATGAGCTTTGTCTCGTCGTTGTAGGCCGTAGTATCATCATCATCATCCTCTTGCACAGTTTACAGCCGTTGGCCGGGTCTGTTTGGAACACAGGCCACTCCAACGTCTTCTGTCTTCCCACCACCTCTCAGCTTCCACCACTGTCCAGTCTTCTCCTCTCTTCTTCACGCTTTCTTCCATTCCTTTCAGCCACCTGTCTCTCGGTCTTCCTCTCGGTCTCTTTCCTTCCCACTTCGTCTCGTGTATCCTCCTGGGTATCCTCTTATCCTCCATTCGTTTTACATGTCCATGCCATCTAAGTCTAGATTTCTCTATACCATCCCGTAATGGTTCCTCCATTATTAATTCTCTGGTCCTCTCATTTCTTATTCTGTCCATCAGTGCAACTCCAATACTGCTTCTCAAGAAGCTCATCTCACTGGCCTGTATTTTGCTCTTCTCCCTTCCTTTCATAGCCCAGGTCTCCGAGGCATACGTCAGGATAGGGGGATAGTACGTCCGATATATGATCTTTTTTCTGTTCTGAGGGACATCCTTGCTCCATAACATGCTTCTCACACTCCTCCGGAATGCTTCTGCCTGTCTCCCCCGCTCATTTTTTCTCTATAGTTTCTTCCATTATCTTGTATCAGGCTTCCCAGATACTTGAAACTCTCCACTTTCTTCAGCTATTCCCAACCAATTGTTATTCCCGTTGTGGTTCTTTCCTTCTTCCTTGTTGTGATCACCATCTCACTCTTATTTATGCTAAATGTCATCCCATATCCTTGTATTATTCCTTCCTACACGTCCAACTGTTCCTGTACCTCCTCCTCCTTGTTCCCCCAAATCATCAAATCATCCGCTAACACCATTGCTTTCATCTTTCCTTCCCCAATTACTTGTGCCACTCGGGTCATTATGTCATCCATCACCACAATGAAAAGTAACGGTGCCAGTGCACTTCCTTGTTTCAGGCCGTTTCTCTGTTCCACCCAGTCCGATCTCTCTCCTCCCACTTTCACTCAGCTCACGCTTCCCTTGTACATCTCCTTTATCCTCCTTATAGTCCATTTTTCTCCTCCTCTATCCTCCAGGGACTTCCATACTTTGTTTCTGCATACACTGTCATATGCTTTCTCAATGTCCTTGAAGGCCATCAGTAGATCTGTTCCATACTCACAGTGCTGTTCTTGTAACTGCCTTACAGCAAAAATCAAATCCACTGTGGACCTTCCTGCTCTGAAGCCATGTTGTTCTTCCCTCATCCCTCCTTCTATCCTTGACCTAATTCTCCTTTCCAAAACTTTCTCAAACATCTTTGCACAATGACTCATCAGTTTTATTCCCCGATAGTTTCTGCATTCTGTTCTACTACCTTTGTTGAAGATCGGGACAATTATTCCCTTTTCCCAGTCCTCTGGGGTCTTCCTTTCCGTAGTGTAATGAAAATCCACAGCCTGCTTCCAGTCTCCGACCGGGTCAGGAATGGAATGAAGGAAGCCCCCATCTAGCGGCGAGGATATGAACTGTGCCGGCTGCCGAGGCCTGACGCACTCCTCTGGGGCAATGATTAAATGAATGACAGATGAAATGAAATGATGGTGGAGAGTGTTTCTGGAATGAAATTTTGACAGGAAAAACCGGAGTACCCGGAGAAAAACCTGTCTGCCTCCGTTTTGTCCAGCACAGATCTCACATGGAGTGACCGGGATTTGAACCACGGACCCAGCGGTGAGAGGCCAGCGTGCTGCCGCCTAAGCCACGGAGGCTTCCGTAGTGTAATAATAATATTAATTATAATATAGTACATTATGCAACGAGCCTATAATGGCTATAATTAAGACACGAGTGTCTTTATAAAACGAGCTTTAGCGAGTTTTATAATTTCCATACGAGTGTCTTAATTACCATTATAGGCGAGTTGCATACGACTGTTTATGTTCGACGATAATTATAACTTTATTACATGTTTTAACATAAATATTCATAAATATCTGTTCAGTAACTAGAATTTTGTGATCGGGTGGTGCGCTAGGTAGCACATCTCCCTGTTCCAAGCTCTCTGGCCGGCCGACGCATGCGCTCTGTGTGATTCAATGCCAGATGTGCAGATCGTGAACCAGTATTCAGCAAAACTGTCACCGTAGTCGTTTGAAATCAACGCGCCGAGCAGAAATTGGATTTAGGTATATTAAGGTACAGTGCTATTTCTTGTCTCATATTCACCAGTTTATTTACGCGAACATTTGGACGGTGCACTTTCGGTAATTTATATAGACATGTTGGATTTTGAGAGCATGCGCGAAGGTATCCTTATCTAATTGGTCAAAAAATTTGTTTCTTGAGCTGTGATTGGTGGGAGAAACTGTTTCATAATGAATAATAGTGTTATAATGACCATCATTATGATACAGTTTTCAGACACATAATAGCCAGGGTCGAACATAAATAATATAACAATATAGGGATAGGGATATAATAGACCTTCCGTAGCACACCAGCACGTGTAAATCGCGTGAAAAAATTCTAGAGTACCCCTTGACCCCCTTAAGCGCATTATATGTATTGTTGAATTTTACAGCTTAGTTTGGTTCCGTTATAACCTTCTAGCCGTTTGCAAACTATCTCAGTAATGTAATAAATGGAATTGTATTGCGTCTTATATTACAGCAATAGATGGACCTGTGCATATCTGTTGCCATGGTTACCGGCTAGCTTCCTTTCATTATTGTATTAAATGAAATTAATTTTCTGGGAATATCTCAAAAACTATTGGTTTTAGGGCCTTAAAATGTGGATAGGGCCCCCGAGTTTCGTTTCTCACATTGAGGGGCTGAAAATGAGCTTTGTCTCGCCCTTCTACGCCTATTTCAGCATGTATTCTAAGGGGGTAGGCCCCCTTTTATGTTTAGTTTTAAGTTCGCTTTTCATTTTCATCTTCACGATCACCCAAACCATCAGGGGCCGATAACCTAGATGTTAGGCCCCTTAAAACAACAATTATCATCATCATCACCCCCTTTTATGAGAGGTACAGAGAAGAGTTACATCAATGATTGGTGTCTTGCCTCTGAAGGATATCTGTACCAAATTTTACGTTGATCCACTCAGCCGTTCTCGAGTTATAAAGACACAATCATTGTCCACAGACAAACAAACAAACAGACAGACAGACAGACAAAAATTTCATTTTCGCGCGCATCCGTCATAAAACAGTCTAAAACGCGTAAATAACGCAAATTTCCGTAGAAATTCAGAAAAAACAGACAAACTTTCATTCTTATATATATAGAGATAACTGTCAAATATCCTCTGGATAGTTTTATTCTTACTTGAATGATCCTTTCATTCCAAAAAGTATAGCTATCAATTTTGGATCGTAATCTCTTGTGAACCATAAACATCACCCCGGCCTGTGCTCTAACATTTCGGTGAACACCACTATAAAACTGTACATAATTTCTTGTCTCCTTGGATCCCTGAAGCTTTTTCTTTGTTTCAGAAATAACTGCAATTGAAATATCGTTTTTAGATAGAATATCGTCTAATTGATCATCTTTGTGTCCAATACCCTGCACATTCCAGGTTGCACATCTAATAATATCCTTTCTTTTCCAATTCGTATCCTTTCCTTTGCCACGTTCGTCAACTGTAGAATCCGTCCGTTTTTTTCCTTTACATGACTTGAAAGCAATGAAAATGTCCTTCCAACGGGTTGCTAGCCTGAAGAAAGTAAGTCCATTAATGGGGATGCCATCTCTCAGCCCATGGACAGGCTGTAATACAGCATTTCCTCTGTACTTGATGTAACGGTTATCCCACCGTGACTCGGTCGCCAGAGCCTCGTCTGTGGAAACGGCCAAGTTCGCCACGTGAAGGAGAGGATGACATTTGGGTAGGAGAGGTTATAGATTGCACATCACTACCTTTTTCAAAATTGTAAATAGGCTAATAAACGTACTGCAGAGTCAGTATCCAGATCGTAAGGCAGGTACATGTAGCCGGAATAAGCCATGGTACTCTTGTTGAACTTGTGTGCGTGGAGATCAAACGCATACTCTGCTGTCCCTTTCTGCTCGGGTTCACACTCATCCACTCTCTTCATAGCAATTTCGTACGGACCCTGTAAAGAAACATTCCATTAGTGATTGTAGTACCAAAAGGGTGAGTGGTCTTGTTGTGCGTGTGATCCTTGGTTCAAACCACAACCTGGAAAACTCCCTGCCATCCTTGGTGAGAGTTCTTCCTCATTTAATGCAGGGAAATACCAAAATAGATGGCATCATGCAAGGGCATTCCTGACGTCTTTCCTGTTGCTCGCTGTTACTGTAATCCGGGATGGCAGAGCTCCGCTAATTGGATAATAATATCGAATGGCCTCGGGTGTCGGGTGCAAGCTTTGTTATTTGACACCCAGAGGGTAGCTTGCATGACAAATTTCGTTATTCCTTGAAGCACTATGAAAGTCAAGAAGGTTAGATATCTAAGCTTCTTGAACACTATAGCGCTTTCTAGTAGAGAAATGAGGAACTTTGTGTTGGCGGAAACTCCCGAGATTAATTTTGCCATTATGAACACGGCCTACTCAATTCACATGGGTTCTTTGACATGCCAACATCGTATGACATGCGTGTCTGGGTTAAACACAGAGAGTCCAGTAGGCTTACGCTAATGGGTTTGGGAATACAAGGGGGGGGGGGGGGGGAACTCTCCTGGAGTGTTGGTTAAGCCATGAGTTATCAATAAATGATAAAAATGGTCCGGTTAGCTCCAACAATGCCAGCGTTTCACCCCAGTGTGCCGTTGGCCTAGTCAGTTGGTACCGACACACCTTATTCCCTTCGGGAATATTCAAAACCTTATTAAGCCATGAGTTGACTGACAGCTACGTACACCTGGACTCCCTGGAGTTTCCGTAGATACAATCAGTGTAGCTAACATGTTATTCATGTACAGTCAGAGAAGTGCAGGGTTGCGAGTTATAGGAAACTATAAATTTTATAAATTTGAATTTTGTGGGGTTTGAAGCCATTTTTCAGTGTTGCCTAAGTAACAAAAGTTTGGTGCTTTTCAGTCGGTCAACACGAATGTATCCAAAAAGAACTGGTTTATGCCCTAATCCTGAAATAAATTACATGAGATTAATAAATACACTAGGATGACCAGTTTCGATCGTCAAGCGATCATCATCAGATCCATTACACTTAGGCTATAGCATCTATGTTTGAGAATACAGGTGAAAAATATTTACAATATATACAAATATTTAGTTGCAGTATTGGTAATGCAACTGTCGGTGTATGCTAAATGTAGTATATCTAATGTTAGGTGAAATGCTAAAATGGTGATAGAAACCCGGAGTTTGTCTGTTTGGGGTGATTATATGGTTGTAAAAAATCAACTATGGTTATACTGTAGTAATACAGGCTGATACTTATCCGGTTGTCTTCCACTGGAACTTCGAGCAGATTCGTGTTCACTCTGGCACCAGTTGTGGTCGACTGAATCCGGGTGTTAACTGGGCGAAACCGGTTTTTCCTTTCTCCCCCGCCCTTTGTTCCTATGGGCTCTCTGAGGTTAGTGCAATGTTTGGGAAAACAGTGGGGGTAGGCAAACTCTCCTGAAATGTTGGTTAAGCCATGAGTTGACTGACAGCTACGTACACCAGGACTCCCTGGAGTTTCCGTGGATATAATCAGTGCAGCTAACATGTTATTCATGTACCGTACAGTCAAAGAAGTGCAGAATTGCGAGCTATAGGAAACTATAGGCTACATTTTATAAATTTGATTTTTTAGTACGGGACCAAAAGTGGAGGTGTTTTAACAAGGAATGTTCTATATAAATAATTCATGCTTTTGGGCTAATGCCGTGTGTATTTTTAATTTGAACCATACGTTTCGGAGAAACCTTGCCTCTTTTCAATGGAAATAAACAATGTGGCCATAGAAAGTAAATCAATGAGATTACAAAAAATATAGATAAATTCCTCTGTTCGTCACCAGAGTGCAGCAGCCAGAAATTACTGTATGGACCATGGTGGAACGGCGGACAGATTAGTAAGTAACGAGAAGGTAAAGGGGGCGGTGTGGAAATATAGAAACTCCTCGAAGAACGAGGAGGCGGGGGGGGGGGGGGGAGGGTTAGATGGACATTAGGAAACATAAACAAAAGGGAAGTGTATCTGAACGATACATAACGTCAAACAGTCAACGGCGAAAAAACAGATGGAAACTCCCCCAGTGACGAACAAAGGAGATAAAATCCAGGCTCTGAGCCCTAGAGGGAAAATGTACAATTTTAAATATGTGAAGAACAGAGAGACTGAGAGGAACTATCTCCCTAGATCCTTAATAACTGGTAGCCAAGTGTCACTTAGCTGATATCCAGTGTCTCTGTTAAAATTATTGGGATTTTTAAGAATTTCAACTGCCTCCCTTATAATTCTAGACCAGTTGTGCTTAACAAGGGCAAGTGCATGAGCATCCTTGAAACATACATCGTGCCCTGAAGACAGGGCATGTTCAGCTATAGCAGATTTGTCAGGTTGGTTTAGACGGATGTTCCTTTGATGCTCTTTGATGCGAGTTGCAATGGACCGTTTTGTTTGTCCAATGTAGACTTTTTCGCAAGTACATGGGACTTCATACACCCCAGGTTGTAGTGTTGGGGACAATTTATCTTTGTTTAATGCTAAATGTTGACCAATTTTCGTCATAGTGCCGAAAACTGTTTTTATCTTGTGCTTGCGAAGAATCTTAGCAACGCGGTCAGTGGTGTTGTGAATATAAGGGAGGTAAGCAGTTCCTCTCACGTCGGAGCTCTGAGAAGGTTGTCTATCCCTCCTTCTGGGATGTAGGGACCTATATATAGTGGATTCATTATAGCCATTACCGTTAAACATAGTTTGTAAGGCATGTAACTCTTCCTGACGAGTTGATTCCTCACAAATACGTTCCGCTCTTTTGGCTAGAGTTGTTATAATTCCTTGTTTTTGTGCTGGGTGGTGGTGGGAGTCCGCATGTAAATAACGGTTAGTGTGAGTTGGCTTACGGTAGACGCTGTGCCCCATGGAGCCATCCGCCTTCCTCCTCACAAGGACATCCAAAAAAGGTAAGCATCCACCCGACTCTAGCTCCATTGTGAAGTGGATTGAAGGATGAAGCCGATTCAGGTGGTTCAGAAAGTGGTTCAGTTTCTCAGAACCCTCCTCCCACACCACGAACGTATCATCCACATACCTCCACCAAATCACAGGTTTGAAAGACGCCGAAGATATAGCCTCCCCCTCAAAATGTTCCATGAAAAATTTGCCACGACAGGCGAGAGTGGACTTCCCACGGCAACACCATCAGTCTGCTCGTAATATTTACCATCCCAAAAGAAATAACTGGAACACAAGCAGTGGTGGAATAATCGGGCAATGTCCTCAGGAAACAAATCCTTGATGAGTGACATGACCGAGTCCACCGGCACTCTGGTAAACTAGGACTCTACATCAAAACTCACCAAAATAGCATTTGGTTGAACGGCGATGGTTGACAATTTTTCGACGAAATGGGTTGAATCCCTAATGTAGGACTGTGTGCGCCCCAAGTGCGGCTGAAGCAACTTACTGAGATATTGCGCAAGAGCATAAGTTGGAGAACCTATTGTGCTAACAATTGGTCGAAGAGGGACGTCTTGCTTATGGATTTTTGGAAGACCATACAATCTCGGAGGAACAGCATCTCTCGGAATAAGACATCTTCCCTCTTCTTTTGGAATAGATTACAGTTTAACAAGCTTAGCAGTGGCATTGGATACACGAGTGGTTGGATCACAACTGCACAGTCTGTAGACAGGATCAGATAACAGAATCGAGAATTTACTTTTATATTGAACGGTATCCATCACCACTGTCGCATTTCCCTTGTCAGCATGAAGAATAGAAATGGTGTCATTATTTCTTAGTTCCTTCAATGTCTTTCTTTCACCCCGAGTTAAATTGGGTGCGGGTACTTTAGAGGATCTTAATATCCTCACACCTTCTTGACTAACTTCTTCAGCTTCATCTGGAGGTAAATTGTAGATGGCAGCCTCAACGGATGTGATCAACTCCTCTGTAGGAATTTTTGAGGGTGCGAGAGCAAAGTTGAGACCTCTGCTTAGTAAAGTTGTTTGATAGTCATCTAAAGGGGTATTAGAAAGAATGACTAGAACTTTACTAGTATCAAGAACCGTACGAGGAGCTGTTTGTCTTGAGGACAATCGAAGGAACTTAGCTCTTTGTCTATCTACAGCCCGACAAAAATTATTCTCGGCCCGAATAGCGGAGATACGTTCAAAGAACAGCCACAATTACTCTGAGAGAATGCTACTAAGAAGCAGATGTAAGTGTAATAACTCACGGGAAACTGCATCCAATTCAGTACGAGAGTTCTGGATCCTCTCGATAACGAGTGCCTTGCTAGCGCGCTGATAAATTCTCATAGCTTTATGAGTGTGTATAGTTTGCTTCAATTTTACACAGTTGGGGATGATGTTATGATCCCTGCATCTAAGAAAGAAGGACAACGATGAAAGGAGAGAGCTCCTTCTTCGCCTCAACTTACTAAATTTAGATGATTGTCGAAAAACTTCCTCCCCATAGAGGTTTCTAATTTGCATATTAAGGCTTTCACGGCCCGGATTATTATATAAATAATTCATGCTTTTGGGCTAATGCCGTGTGTATTTTTAATTTGAACCGTACGTTTCGGAGAAACCTTGCCTCCTTTTTCAATGGAAATAAACAATGTGGCCATAGAAAGTAAATCATTGAGATTACAAAAAATATAGATACATTTTTCTGTTCGTCACCAGAGAGCAGCTGCCAGAAATTACTGTATGGACCATGGTGGAACGGCGGACAGATTAGTAAGTAACGAGAAGGTAAAGGGGGTGGTGTGGAAATATAGAAACTCCTCGAAGAATGAGGGGGGGGGGGAGGGTTAGATGGATATTAGGAAACATAAACAAAAGGGAAGTGTATCTGAATGATACCTAACGTCATACAGTCAACGGCGAAAAAACAGATGGAAACTCCCCCAGTGACGAACAAAGGAGATAAAATCTAGGCTCTGAGCCCTAGAGGGAAAATGTACAATTTTAAATATATGAAGAACAGAGAGACTGAGAGGAACTTCTCCCTAGATCCTTAATATTTTGTAGCCAAGTGTTACTTAGCTGATATCCAGTGTCTCTGTTAAAATTATTGGAATTTTTACGAATTTCAACTGCCTTCCTTATAATTCTAGACCAGTTGTGCTTAACAAGAGAAGCGCATGAGCATTCTTGAAACATACATCGTGCCCTGAAGACAGGGCATGTTCAGCTATAGCAGATTTGCCAGGTTGGTTTAGACGGATGTTCCTTTGATGCTCTTTGATGCGAGTTGCAATGGTCCGTTTTGTGTTTTCCAATGTAGACTTTTCCGCAAGTACATGGGACTTCATACACCCCAGGTTGTAGTGTTGGGGACAATTTATCTTTGTTTAATGCTAAATGTTGACCGATTTTCGTCATAGTGCCGAAAACTGTTTTTATCTTGTGCTTGCGGAGAATCTTAGCAACGCGGTCAGTGGTGTTGTGAATATAAGGGAGGTAAGCAGTTCCTCTCACATCGGAGCTCTGAGAAGGTTGTCTATCCCTCCTTCTGGGATGTAGGGACCTATATATAGTGGATTCATTATAGCCATTACCCTTAAACATTTTTTGTAAGGCATGTAACTCTTCCTGAAGAGTTGATTCCTCACAAATACGTTCCGCTCTTTTGGCTAGAATTGTTATAATTCCTTATTTTTGTGCTGGGTGGTGGTGGGAGTCCGCATGTAAATAACGGTTAGTGTGAGTTGGCTTACGGTAGACGCTGTGCTCCTTGGATCCATCCGCCTTCCTCCTAACAAGAACATCCAAAAAAGGTAAGCATCCACCCGACTCTAGCTCCATTGTGAAGTGGATTGAAGGATGCAGCTGATTTAGGTGGTTCAGAAAGTGGTTCAGTTTCTCAGAACCCTCCTCCCACACCATGAACGTATCATCCACATACCTCCACCAAATCACAGGTTTGAAAGACGCCGAAGATATAGCCTCCCCCTCAAAATGTTCCATGAAAAAATTTGCCACGACAGGCGAGAGTGGACTTCCCATGGCCACACCATCTGTCTGCTCGTAATATTTACCATCCCACAAGAAATAACTGGAACACAAGCAGTGGTGGAATAATCGGGCAATGTCCTCAGGAAACAAATCCTTGATGAGTGACATGACCGAGTCCACCGGCACTCTGGTAAACAAGGATTCTACATCAAAACTCACCAAAATATCATTTGGTTGAACGGCGATGGTTGACAATTTTTCGACGAAATTGGTTGAATCCCTAATGTAGGACTGTGTGCGCCCCAAGTGCGACTGAAGCAACTTGCTGAGATATTGCGCAAGAGCATAAGTTGGAGAACCTATTGTGCTAACAATTGGTCGAAGAGGGACGTCTTGCTTATGGATTTTTGGAAGACCATACAATCTCGGAGGAACAACATCTCTCGGAATAAGACATCTTCCCTCTTCTTTTGGAATAGATTACAGTTTAACAAGCTTAGCAGTGGCATTGGATACACGAGTGGTTGGATCACAACTGCACAGTCTGTAGACAGGATCAGATAACAGAATCGAGAATTTACTTTTATATTGAACGGTATCCATCACCACTGTCGCATTTCCCTTGTCAGCATGAAGAATAGAAATGGTGTCATTATTTCTTAGTTCCTTCAATGTCTTTCTTTCACCCCGAGTTAAATTGGGTGCGGGTACTTTAGAGGATCTTAATATCCTCACACCTTCTTGACTAACTTCTTCAGCTTCATCTGGAGGTAAATTGTAGATGGCAGCCTCAACGGATGTGATCAACTCCTCTGTAGGAATTTTTGAGGGTGCGAGAGCAAAGTTGAGACCTCTGCTTAGTAAAGTTGTTTGATAGTCATCTAAAGGGGTATTAGAAAGAATGACTAGAACTTTACTAGTATCAAGAACCGTACGAGGAGCTGTTTGTCTCGAGGACAATCGAAGGAACTTAGCTCTTTGTCTATCTACAGCCCGACAAAAATTATTCTCGGCCTGAATAGAGGAGATACGTTCAAGGAACTGCCACAATTCCTCTCAGAGAATGCTACTAAGAAGCAGATGTAAGTGTAATAACTCACGGGAAACTGCGTCAAATTCAGTACGAGAGTTCTGGATCCTCTCGATAACGAGTGCCTTGCTATCGCGCTGATAAATTCTCATAGCTTTATGAGTGTGTATAATTTGCTTCAATTTTACACAGTTGGGAATGATGTTATGATCACCGCATCTAGGAAAGAAGGACAACGATGAAAGGAGAGAGCTCTTTCTTCGCCTCAACTTACTAAATTAAGATGATTGTCGAACAACTTCCTCTCCATAGAGGTTTCTAATTTGCATATTAAGGCTTTCACGGCCCGGATAATTATATAAATAATTCATGCTTTTGGGCTAATGCCGTGTGTATTTTTAATTTGAACCGTACGTTTCGGAGAAACCTTGCCTCCTTTCTCAATGGAAATAAACAATGGGGCCATAGAAAGTAAATCATTGAGATTACAAAAAATATAGATAAATTTTTCTGTTCGTCACCAGAGAGCAGCTGCCAGAAATTACTGTATGGACCATAGTGGAACGGCGGACAGATTAGAAAGTAACGAGAATGTAAAGGGGGCGGTGTGGAAATATAGAAACTCCTCGAAGAATGAGGAGGGGGGGGGGGAGGTGGGAGGGTTAGATAAATATTTGGAAACATAAACAAAAGGGAAGTGTATCTGAACGATACCTAACGTCATACAGTCATCGGCGAAACAACAGATGGAAACTCCCCCAGTGACGAACAAAGGAGATAAAATCCTGGCTCCGAGCCCTAGAGGGAAAATGTACAATTTTAAATAAATGAAGAACAGAGAGACTGAGAGGAATTTCTCCCTAGATCCTTAATATTTTGTAGCCAAGTGTCACTTAGCTGATATCCAGTGTCTCTGTTAAAATTATTGGGATTTTTACGAATTTCAACTGCCTCCCTTATAATTCTATACCAGTTGTGCTTAACAAGAGAAGCGCATGAGCATCCTTGAAACATACATCGTGCCCTGAAGACAGGGCATGTTCAGCTATAGCAGATTTGTCAGGTTGGTTTAGACGGATGTTCCTTTGATGCTCTTTGATGCGAGTTGCAATGGACCGTTTTATTTTTTCCAATGTAGACTTTTCCGCAAGTACATGGGACTTCATACACCCCAGGTTGTAGTGTTGGGGACAATGTATCTTTGTTTAATGCTAAATGTTGACCAATTTTTGTCATAGTGTCGAAAACTGTTTTTATCTTGTGCTTGCGGAGAATCTTAGCAACACGGTCAGTGGTGTTGTGAATATAAGGGAGGTAAGCAGTTTCTCTCACATCGGAGCTCTGAGAAGGTTGTCTATCCCTCCTTCTGGGATGTAGGGACCTATATATAGTGGATTCATTATAGCCATTACCCTTAAACATTTTTTGTAAGGCATGTAACTCTTTCTGAAGAGTTGATTCCTCACAAATACGTTCCGCTCTTTTGGCTAAAATTGTTATAATTCCTTATTTTTGTGCTGGGTGGTGGTGGGAGTCCGCATGTAAATAACGGTTAGTGTGAGTTGGCTTACGGTAGACGCTGTGCCCCTTGGAGCCATCCGCCTTCCTCCTAACAAGAACATCCAAAAAAGGTAAGCGTCCACCCGACTCTAGCTCCATTGTGAAGTGGATTGAAGGATGCAGCTGATTTAGGTGGTTCAGTTTCTCACAACCCTCCTCCCACATCATGAACGTATCATCCACATACCTCCACCAAATCACAGGTTTGAAAGACGCCGAAGATATAGCCTCCCCCTCAAAATGTTCCATGAAAAAATTTGCCACGACAGGCGAGAGTGGACTTCCCATGGCCACACCATCTGTCTGCTCGTAATATTTACCATCCCACAAGAAATAACTGGAACACAAGCAGTGGTGGAATAATCGGGCAATGTCCTCAGGAAACAAATCCTTGATGAGTGACATGACCGAGTCCACCGGCACTCAGGTAAACAGGGATTCTACATCAAAACTCACCAAAATATCATTTGGTTGAACGGCGATGGTTGACAATTTTTCGACGAAATGGGTTGAATCCCTAATGTAGGACTGTGTGCGCCCCAAGTGCAGCTGAAGCAACTTGATGAGATATCGCGCAAGAGCATAAGTTGGAGAACCTATTGTGCTAACAATTGGTCGAAGAGGGACGTCTTGCTTATGGATTTTTGGAAGACCATACAATCTCGGAGGGACAGCATCTCTCGGAATAAGACATCTTCCCTCTTCTTTTGGAATAGATGACAGTTTAACAAGCTTAGCAGTGGCATTGGATACACGAGTGGTTGAATCACGAGTGCACAGTCTGTAGACAGGATCAGATAACAGAATCGATATTTTACTTTTATATTCAACGGTATCCATCACCATTGTCGCATTTCCCTTGTCAGCATGAAGAATATAAATGGTGTCATTATTTCTTAGTTCCTTCAATGCCTTTCTTTCACCCCGAGTTAAAATGGGTGCGGGTACTTTAGAGGATCTTAATATCCTCACACCTTCTTGACTAACTTCTTCAGCTTCATCTGGAGGTAAATTGTAGATGGCAGCCTCAACGGATGTGATCAACTCCTCTGTAGGAATTTTTGAGGGTGCGAGAGCAAAGTTGAGACCTCTGCTTAGTAAAGTTGTTTGATAGTCATCTAAAGGGGTATTAGAAAGATTGACTACAACTTTACTAGTATCAAGAACCGTACGAGGAGCTGTTTGTCTCGAGGACAATCGAAGGGACTTTGCTCCTTGTCTATCTACAGAACGACACAAATCATTCTCGGCCTGAATAGAGGAGATACGTTCAAGGAACAGCCACAATTCCTCTGAGAGAATGCTACCAAGAAGCAGATGTAAGTGTAATAACTCACAGGAAACAGCGTCCAATTCAGTACGAGAGTTCTGGATCCTCTCGATAACGAGTGCCTTGCTAGCGCGTGGATAAATTCTCATAGCTTTATGAGTGTGTATAGTTTGCTTCAATTTTACACAGTTGGGAATGATGTTATGATCCTTGCATCTATGAAAGAAGGACAACGATGAAAGGAGAGAGCTCCTTCTTCGCCTCAACTTACTAAATTTAGATGATTGTCGAACAACTTCCTCCCCATAGAGGTTTCTAATTTTCATATTAAGGCTTTCACGGCCCGGATAATTATATAAATAATTCATGCTTTGGGCTAATGCCGTGTGTATTTTTAATTTGAACCGTACGTTTCGGAGAAACCTTGCCTCCATTTTCAATGGAAATAAACAATGTGGCTATAGAAAGTAAATCAATAAGATTACAAAAAATATAGATAAATTCCTCTGTTCGTCACCAGAGAGCAGCTGCCAGAAATTACTGTATGGACCATGGTGGAACGGCGGACAGATTAGTAAGTAACGAGAAGGTAAAGGGGGCGGTGTGGAAATATAGAAACTCCTCGAAGAATGAGGAGTGGGGGGGGGGGGGAGGTGGGAGGGTTAGATGGATATTAGGAGATATAAACAAAAGGGAAGTGTATCTGACGAACAGAGGAATTTATCTATATTTTTTGTAATCTCGTTGATTTACTTTCTATGGCCACATTGTTTATTTCCATTGAAAAAGAGGCAAGGTTTCTCCGAAACGTAGGGTTGAAATTAAAAATACACACGGCATTAGCCCAAAAGCATGAATTATTTATATAATAATCCGGGCCGTGAAAGCCTTAATATGCAAGGAATGTTCTGCCCATTTATTTACGAATTCACCTTATTTTGTAGCAGAATACATACAAGCTATTTGTTTCCCTATATATCGTTTTAAAGCTCATAGTACAGGCTATAACTTGCATACGAAGACAGTTTTACGAAGCTACACATACAATTAAAATGTGTACATCTGAATAGTAACTGTGAAACTCCAAGAAAATGACCGAACTTCAGCTTCAAATGCAAGGCTAAGGAAATCCGGGAATCTGGAATAATGCCAAAATTTGCTAATGCAGTTTTGAGATAACAAGATTATATAGTGAAGAACACCGTGATGATCGGCACAGGTTGACACTTTCCGACACTATTTACCTTCTCGTCCAGGTTGGAGTGGTGGGGGGTAGTGATACACGCCTCAGGCAACTTCCCCTCTTTGGATTTTCCTAATTGTCCCCCGTGGAGAGAACCCATTAGCGCAGCTCGGTATTACCCGGTTACTCATGATTAGGGACCAGATTTTTAGCCTATTTTCATTTATGAAAAAAAAAAAAAAAAGGCTGATGAGATCACCTTTTGTCCGTGTATCTGTCTGTGTGTGTGATGGTGTGTGTCCCCCCCTAATAACTTCTAATCGGCTGGAGCGATTTAAATGAAACACGGTAAGTTCATAGCACTATTGCTCGCGACTCCGACGGCGCCCTTCAAATTTCGTTACGTCTCACGAATCCAACATGGCGGCTGTGCAAAATATTTCACCAGTATTCAATATCTCCGAAACTATTACCGATATCATCCTGGAATTTTTACGGTGATAAAGAAAACTACTAGAAGTTCACCTATGTGAAACTCAGCAATTCTTCTAGGTTTGTGCCGTGTCTTGTGTGGGGTTTCGCCTAGGACACCAAGCTAGGCTCATCGGCGGGCTCTTGGTGTCCGTGAAAGCCAATACACCATCACCTATGTGACTTTTGAAAACCTGGTAACTACCAAACCAACATGGCGGCCAAGCCAAGTTGCGACTTTTAAATAGACGTTTCTCGCGATTTAACCAACCAAACGCAATGAAACATGGTACAGTATATGTTTATACACATTGTAATGCACCGACATCTAACTTCGTTCAATTGTTTACATAACCTTAGGATGGCGGCTGTGCAAAATATTTCACCGGCATGCTATATCTCTGAAACTATTATCGATATCACCGTGACATTTTGAACGAAGATAAAGGGCACTACTGGAAGTTCATCTATGAGACTTTCATAAATCGGTTAACTACAAAACAAACATGGCGGCCAAGTGAAGTTGAACGTTTTAAATAGACTTTCCTCGCGATTTATGATCCAAACGCAATGAAACTTGGTACAGCAAATGTTTATACACATTGTAAACTGGTATCTAATTTAGTTCATTTGTTTATATAACCTCAAGATGGCGGCTGTGCGAATTTCGAAAATTAAGTTTTTATTTCTTGTGTTCTAATTATGTGATCGAAATCAACATTTGCATAATGAACGTACACAATAATCATCATCTAATAGTACATAACTCTATGGCCTACATATATTAAAATCCAACATGGCAACCATTCGAAATATTTAGACGGTTCTCAATATCGATTATTCTACTACAGCAATCAAACTAATATATTTTTTTAAGTATATAGAGGCTAAAAGCATAAGTTCACCTGTGAGACGTTCAATAACCTGGTGAGCACAAATCCAACATGGCGGCGACGCGAAATTTAAATATTCAAATGGACATTTCTTGCGTTTTAACCATCTAACAAACAAACATACAAACAGACAAACCAACATTGAGTTTTATATATATAGATAATGGTACAATCAAGTGTCACAATCCCATCTTCGTCGATGCTTCCGTCATCTACAACTGGAGGGTCATTGGTGCAGGATCCCTCGCAGTTTCTACTAGGGCTGTTACTTTTAATCGATTAATTTCAGATATTGATTAATCGAAACCAAATAATCGATTAATTGTCGTAAATAATGATTAATGGGCTTTTCGAATAATCGATTAATCGGTTTTTTGTTTTGTTTTGTCGATTAATCAATGTATTTCGCACGTTTAACTACGCTCTCACAGAATCTACAAACTATGACACAACTTGGTTTCTTAATGCAATCACTCAACATGGTTAGCCGGGGAAGTCCCTTGATGGATGATGGTTTTGATTCGGACAGACCACTTCATTCAGGCCCCTTGGCAACATAACTGAAAAGTCACCAAAAATACTCAACTGGGACAAAATATCAAAGTTGTCGCATAAGGACCGGACATAGCTCATTTTACGCCCTTCGATGCAAGAAACAATACTCGGTTTGTCCCTACGGGACACCGAAAACCACATTTTAAGGCCCTAAAACCAACAGTTTCAAAGATATTCGCAGAAAACTATCTTCGCTCTGATAAATTGATGAACTAATGGCAAGTCCGTTTCCATGGCAACAGTATGGCATCCGATTTTCTATATATTCCTGTAGGAGGCAATGCCAATCAATTTATTATCTTTTTCAAGATATATATGAACACAATAAGAACAGGGTAGCGCGCCTGCCTTTCATCCGGAGGCCCAGGGTTCGATTCCCGTCTCCGTCAATGATTTTAGACACTGACGTGAGGGCTGCAACGGGCTGCATTCAACTTCGTGAGGACAATTGAGTAGCTGTCTGATAGTGAGGCAGCGCCCCGTTCACAAATAACAAGATTAACGGCCGTGGGGACACGATGCACTGACCACACGTCACCACAATATCTGCAGGCCAAATGGCTGGGAAGCGGTCGCATGAAAGGCCTAAGCCATTCATGGGCTGTAGTGCCAGGGGTACAAAAATAGGGAAAGCGCCTTCTAATACCACCTTTAATTTTTAAACACTACAGTAGCGGCTACTAAATAAAGGTAGCGATATAGCTACATTCAATTTCATAAACTCTGGGCTCACAAATCCCGTATAGTTAAGTACAAATATCAGTCTGGTCGTTATTTCAGTAGCAACGAAGCTCTATGGCGGCTATTGCCGTTTCCGTAACACCTAAGGCATCCAGCCGTCACATACCTCAATGTGAACCAGTCCATTTTTCTGAAAAGAATTTCTTCGAGCGAGTATCCACTCTAATGCACTCTTCTGTATGTTGAGGTACAGAGATATACCACATGGAAAGATACAAAAAAATGTTGGCAAATCTAAGTTCAAGGAACTGCTGTTCAGAATAGGCCTTCTGTTAAATCTGCAGAAGCTTTCGATACAGGTTATGTGGCCCATGATCATAACATGAAATGTTTTCCTTTGACAATGCATATACACCATGTGCGAGGGCAACGCATTTCAATGATCTCTAAAACACAATAATCAGGAAATTGGAGAAAAATTTAAAGTGGGAGCGAAGATTCAAGGAGAAATAATTTCATCTCTGAGATTTGCTGATGACATCGTCATCTTGGCCGATACGCCAGAGGATTTGAATGAGTTTTTGAATGGTATGGACTCCGTCTTGAGGAAAGAATTCATGATGAAAATCAATAAATGTAAAACAAAATTATTGGAATGCAGCCGAAATAAATCAGAAACCTCTATGGACATCAAATTGGCAGGTGAAACGCTACGGGAAGTAGGAGACTTTTGTTAATTAGGAAGCAAAATATCCAGTGATGGACGAAACAAAGAGGATATAAAAAGTAGGTTGGCTTAGGCAAGGAAAGCATTTCTACAGAAAAGGAGTCTGTTGACATCGGATATAGATTTAGGTATTAAGAAGTCATTTTTGAAAGCTTTTGTCTGGAGCGTTACACTATAAGGAAGTGAAATTTGGACTAATGGCGCAGCAGAAAATAGGAGAATTGAAGCGTTTGAAATGTGGTGTTACAGGAGAATGATGAAGATCAGATGGGTAGACAGGGTAACAAATGAAGAGGTATTAAGACAACTGGGAAAGGAGAGATGTTTCTGGCGACTGCTAATGAAGAGAAGTGATAGGTTGGTAGGACACATATTAAGACACCCAAGAATAGCAAGCTTGGTTATGGATGGCAGGGTCGAGGACAAGAACTGTAGGGGTAGACCAAGGTTAAACAGATTGCCTCGGATGTAGGGTGTGGTAGCTATGTAGAGATGAAACGATTAGCTCAGGAGAGGGAGACATGGAGGGCTGCATCAAACCAGTCAATAAACTGAAGACTCAAACATCAACAATCAGGAATTGTAATTACTTAGAGAGGCATGTGAGGCAAAAGGGTTGTTGGAGATTTCAATCCCTGTTATGTAACACTGGAAGAGACTGCATAATGTACATCAGCGGCCAAGGTGAGAGATATTTTACTATAGATCTATTAATAGCGGCATGTTGACGTTCAAATCATCAATAAGTGTGGCAAAATTTAGCTTAAGGAAAAATACTTTTAATTCCTCATCTTCGGATAGATTTGCCATTCCAGTGTGTAAGAGTGCAGTTCCCTCTTCAAACAATATTCGCAATTTCTATTTACAAAGCGCAATGACTCACACTTCTCAACAGCAGGTGTACATTTAGAAAAAAACATTTTTTCCCACGCGCAACTGTATGTGGCGTGCTCGCGATTATCCGGACAACAAAATCGTTATGTCTCAGCAGAGGATGGCAAAACCAAAAACGTAATTTTCAAATGTGTTCACATAATGAAACATCGTACCCTGCAGACTTTCACAACTCTATAAAATACCCACTTTGCTGCTCATATCAATATACTGTATGTATCAGAATTTTCAGAATTAGAATGGACCCACCTGTAGCCACGATTGATGTAATAGAATAGACCAATTATCAGCAATAATGCATCGTCCCCATTGTCTTGATCGCGAGCGAAGCTGCGGGTACCTGCTAGTAATAAACAAATCACTTTTTTTTTGAAATGTTGGTACTTTCTCGGCCCCTTAACTCCGAAAGTATTAGTCCTACATACAAAATGCATTGGATCATTGTTGAAGTAAATGTTATTATCTTAAAGTGTTATTCAAACAACTTTTCCCTATGAGTAATAGTTACTGAGATAAAAGCGAAAAACTAAAGAAGGGCCCCTTTGAAGGGCCGCCCCTTTGAAGGGCCTTCTCCCTCGAGCTCACCCTCCACCCATAATAACTTTTTATTTTCTTGAAAGTTAGATACCAAGGAACAACCGTACACATTTTCAGAACTCCGGGACTTTTTTCCTTCGATTTGTCTAATTTTATCGGGCTAAAATATCTGGTTCCTACTCATGATACATAACAGCCTGGCGACTCTCTAAGAAATGGTGAGCAATGGGCAGTAAGGCTGCATGTTTATCCTAGTCAATTACTAGAAGCTCTTCAATCGGTCAACAAGATTAGTTTGGGCGGGAAGCTACAATTCATTTTCTAGAAAAAAGAAATACAAGAATGATTAAACTATACACTTAATAAAACACTTCTCATACAAATGGGAGGGCTTAATTGGATGATTAGTTTCGTTCGACAAGTGAACATCATCAGGCTTAATTTAGGAGGAGAGGTCGCCATGTGGTTTACTAGAAAAGCGTTCGAATTTGGAGGGTTTCCTCTTCATAAAAAAATATTTTGTGCCTGTTCGAGCGTTTTTGCCAATGGGCCTTAGTGTGTTCAAAATTGAACGTTTAAAATCAATCCTCAAACTTTTGTAGTCCTATTCCCACACACGTTCCCGGCGTGTCTCCGTGGCGTAGTCGCTAGCGCATTGGCTTAGGGAACTGAAGATTTCGAGTTCGAGTCAGACCTTGGTCAGCACTTTATTTTTCTTTTACAGATATATCCCTTATTGTATTTTGTGTTTTCTATAATGTATTTACTGTGGCCTCTTCGGTTTTGGAGCTATGTACAATATTTTAACATAGTTATTCGTCCGTGATGCTTGATCGTGTTGTAAGTTTTATTCGTTAGATATTAAATACAGCGTGGCCGGCGACGCTACGTTCATTCGTACTGCGCCGAGTCTAATGCAGAAACGCAAGAACCCTTCCCTCTGTTCCACTCTGCTCCACCATCAAGCTAAACTTACTGTATGTAAACAATAACGTAAATGAGAAAATGCAACAACAAATAATAAAGGACTTGATATAATCTGCCAACTTAAATATTGTACCACAAACATAAAATAAAGGAAAATCAATGTCAAATAAAGATAGAGAAAATAAGTTAAAAAGATCAATGTATGTTTTGATCACGGTAATTTGCATTTCCAACGCAAACGCGCTAGCGACTAAGCCACGGAGACACGCCGGGAGCGTGTGTGGGAATAAGACCACAAAAGTTTGAGGATTGATTTTAAACGTTCAATTTTGAACACACTAAGGCCCATTGGCAATAATCCTCGAACAGGGGCAATTTTTTTTTATGAAGAGCAAACCCTCCAAATTTGAACACTTTTCTGGTAAGCCACTTGGCGGCCTCTCCTTGTCAGTGGTTATGTATACCGGGCAAATCAGCTGCCCCTAATAACATTGTCTTATGCAGCCCAACTAACGCGTGTTGTTAGGAAGGTGGATATTTCTCTGCTTGCATCCCGTATAGTACTAATGCACTGCAAGCTTATCTTGCAAACGATACTGAACCCTAGCCTATTACTTTCCCTCGTATTAGTCTGTAGTCACTTAGGTACTTTAGATACAACGTCCTACAAGTCCTTTTGTGTGTTTGGATGGTTGGTTGGTTCCTCAGTTGGGGCTGCGACAACGCGGTCATGTAGCCCCGTGTACTTTGGGTGTCTGTAGAATCTGTCTGATAACCGTTGTTAATTGTGATGACTCTATTATTGTGTGTTATTTGCTTTAATTCAAGTAAGGACTGCAGACAATTTCAAGTTGTTCCTACTTTTGGTACCAAATGCTACCGTCCACGACAACTAGCTTGCGAACTTGGCTACTAGAGCCATCGCTGCCAGCACATGGCGGTGAACGTTGGAACGAATATAGCGTTAACAAATTCTAACCTACAAATTTTGGCTTCACACAAGTTTAGTTAGTGGATGGTTCCTTTTCATGTCTTAAATCTATGACATGGAACCGCCGGCTTTACTTCCCCTCCGAAGGAAGGCATAATGAGGGATTTTCAACGCTCTTAAAAAATCTGACAAATTCGGCCGGGTTTGAACCCGCGATCTTGGGCATAGAAGCTCACCATGCTACCAAGTAAGCCACCGAAGCGGCTTGTGTGGTTGGATTTGTATGGGATTAGATTCCCACTGCAGAAATGGTTTGTACGTTGTCTCCCATTTCTACTATGGTCTAATGCCGGAATTTTACCTAACTTAAAGTCACGGCAGCCTCCTTCCCAAACCTAGCCCCCCACCACTCCAATAACACACACTAGTACAGACACACTGATTTTATCAGACACTCACCAAAACAGACCACGATGTTACAAGCTCCCTACGGACTACATACTTACGGCCAAATTAGAAGGCAAAGCAGATGTGACACTGAACGTCACCAGCAGTACTAGACCTATGTAGAATACACTGCCCATCGTTCCAGCTGTTTGCCCTTACAAGAGATCTGTGCGTGTTGCAAGTTATATATGTTCCGATACACGTGTTATGCAATGGAGTTATGTTTGATCACGCTAGCAATACATTTGACTTATTGTGTTGATTTCCAAACGATAGGCACGGGGCTAACAAAAGTTACATTCAATATGACTTTCGTGCATTTGTGATAGGATCACAACATATTCTAATATACTCCAAATGTACAATGACAAATGTTAGGAATCTGTTGTGATGTATCCGTATCGGAGTGGTCTAAAGAACTGAGCAGGAACTGACTGCAGAGCGTGGCGTCCTTCCATTCACTCCAATGATCATATTCCTGATTGCTCATGTTCTATAATGGATCAGTCGTGTCACAGGATTATTTATTTATCGTATGACATACGGACAACAAGCATGCAGGATAAATGTATACACACACATAAACATTGATATACACATATTTACAGGGACACATGACAAGGCACGCTTATATCTTTAAAACTAAATTCTGTATCCATTGCAATGCTGTAGGTTTTGCCAACAGGAAGTCAGACCGATTACCCTGATATGCTCTTCTATGGCATTCGTGAACAATGTGGTGAACTGACTGTGAAGGAGCACCGCAGTCACATTGGAGAGAAGAAATTTTACCCCATTTGAAGAGTGATTCAGCACAGACCCCGTCAGGGCCGTCGCGAGGGTGCGCGGGACATAGTAAGCATGAGTTCGCGTTTGGGTGGAGTGGGGAAGTAAATGCAAATTTTAGACTGTAAGTGGCTGTGTTGTACGGAGAGTGATGTTTTAAAAGACATTACAATTTTAGGCTAGTTAAAACTCATTTTATTACATTTCTAGTTTCTAAACAATCCTCAACAAATAGGATAAGCATAAAATTGTATACAGGAAGCAGCTGATCAGATAAAAGCAACAAGCAATATCAATGGAAACCTGATATAATGAGCTAACACAGTTGATTTTTTTCATAAATAATGTATTATTGAAAACGAAGCATGTGCTTGATGTACTTTCTTACCAAACGCACATAATTAATAATAATACGCAGTCACGTTTACATATTTCAACATTTCTACGGCTATACAGTTTTTCATAAACCAAACTACCAAAAGTGCTATAAGTCCACTTTCACCGATAAATATGAGCTGAACGGCCCATTTGTTCGAGAAATAACATGGTATGAAAGGCAGTTTAAAAAAAAAAATGTTTCTTTAGAATTTAGAGCTTTTTATTTATGTAAAAGGCGCTTTGCGGGCCTTTGCTAGGACAAAAATGCTGATTAAATCGTTCATTTCTAATTTTTTGGCCGTTTCACATTCGATTGACAGAGTAGCCAAACCATTCAGACGCTCCTGCGCCATCGTTGATCGCAAATAGTTTTTGATTAGTTTCAAAATGGAAAAACTCCTTTCGCCCGACGCAACCGTTATAGGAATTGTAAGCACAATTCGATACGCCGTCGTTAAATTAGTAGGACTCCTTTATCGGGGCTAAGTACTGTAGTGCACCTAAAGCACTTTTTACAGCTGACGGAACAGCGTATGTAGCTGTAGCTCCAGAAAAAGATTTTCTGCATCCAAATCTTCAAGCTCCCCGTCTTTTAGAAAATTAGAGAGTGTTTGACAATGGTCTTTCAATTGCTTTTCCTCCAAATTGGAAAGCTTGGAAGGATCGAAAAGAGATCCAAAGTATTCCGAAAAGAAATTAACTTCGTTAAATCTATTTTCTACGCAGCTCAGTGCAGTATCTACGACAGACAAAAAGTAATTTACCCGACATTTATTTTCAGCTTCTTTTTGAATTTCCTCTTCGGGTTCTTCCACCTGTTGATCATTTTGATTATTTATTTCATCAAAGAACCTTTTGCGATTGCCTTGACGGCGAATAGAAAATTTCTTTGCATAGCCCAAATTTTCCATTATTTCTCTAGAGGTGGACTGTTAAAGCCAGTGTTGCGATAATTTTGAAAAAAATAATGACTTGAGGCCCTGAAGTCTTCTCAGATTGGAGAGTTTTACTTGTTGAGTCCACAGAATATAAAATATCATACCAGATAAGGAGTCTTAAAAGAAATTCATACGAACTTGTATGAAGCAACAGACATTGGGCCTCTGACTGGGTAACAGGATATTTGGTAGTTTCTGCCACTTTTTCTAGAGCTTCGTTTACTTTGCCTACCTGGTACCTGATAGGCTTGATACTGTCAATTCAGCATTCCCATCTCGTGCTAGATAATGATTTTAGTGTGAGGAGGCCAAGACATAGTTTGAGGATTGAACCCGGGCCGCGCGCTTGGCGGGCCAACGCGGTATCCACCACGCTACCGAGGCTGGTGCTGGGCGAAGCGGCGAGACGGCTATTTCTGCTGCGCCGGCTGGTCCGCAGCAGTGCCTGTCCGCTGGAGAGCACTGCGAGGAGTATCTAAGCTGTCGCTACTCCTTGTTCTGATTTTGTGTGGCCGTTTGGCCGCCACAAGCCCTCTATTATCAAAGACAAACCATTGGAGAAGTTAAAAATAGAATCTGTTACTCATATTCCAAGAAGATGTGACGTCACTTTTGTTTGGGAGATAGAGGACCGACCCATGTTTTGTCAACAAACTAACTTTAATTCAGACGATCCAGATCCAAGTAATTAATACACCCCGGAGGGTCCCCCATACAAACACAGCATATTTTACATTGTTGGCTTATTTTAATTTAGACTGGACCGAATCAAACACACTATCTTTAATTTTTCATTGATGAAAAAAAAAAAAAAAAAAAATGGCGTGAAGCGCGGGGCTTTTCTGAGCGCGGGGCCTGGCGCAACCGCACCTCTCGCGCCACCCTCGTGGCGGCCCTGGGCCCCGTGGTTAGTCCGGATCCTATTGAGGGCAGTCCACGTTCCCCTTGGAAGGTCAAAACCGGGTGCAGCGCTATCTCCAATTAAATCACTCCAAGCTTCAAGGTTGATATTGGTGCTCCATTCATTTCTCCATTGGATATTCGGCTTAAAATTGTTGCCTGTGAGATCCCTAGCATATTTGATGGGTGGATGTCTAGATTTCATTCGGTTTCTGTTCAGATCAGGGATGTCGCAGTGAATAGGAAGAGCTGGATTACTCATCATTTTCTTATACTCTCAGATCAGGGCAGCTTTCCTGCGTAGATCAGGAGGCATGATGTTGCTGAGGACAGGAAGCCAATAAGTGGGAGTAGATCTAATAAGGCCACTGATCAGTCTCATGGTGTTATTGAGTTGGGAATCAATTATCTTTGCATGGGGGCTGTTTAGCCAAACTGGAGCACAATATTCAGCAGCGGAGAAGACAAGACCTAATGCAGAACAGCTCAGAGTTGTAGCAGAAGCTCCCCAAGTAGTTCCACAAAGCTTCTGCAGGATATTATTCTGGCTTCTAATTTTGGCGGCTGTATTTTCAAGATGTTTTTTAAAGATAATGTGCGATCCAGAGTGACACCTAAATATTTAGGGTGTTTATTATTTCTCAGCACACACCGACAGTAGTGGCTACGCTGGCTAAAGCGCAGCATTCGGTCATGGGGCCAAGCTCTCTGCTGACTCGGTAGACGCGTGGGTTCGAGCCCCACCGTCGGCCGTCCTTGAAATGGTTTTCCGTGGTTTCCCCATTTTCAACACCAGGCAAACGCTGGGACGGTACCTTCTGACAGGCCACGGCCGCTTCCTTCCACATCCTTGCCCAGTTTCATTCACCATCATTCATTTCATCTCTCATTAACTCCTCTCATGAGGTTGGCGTCAGGAAGGGCATCCGGCCGTAAAAACCATCGCCACAAAGACTTCCATCTCATCTCATCCCCGACCCCGTTGGAAAACGGGAATAATAAGGGGTAGACATACATACATTATTTCTCAGCACAGAACCTTGAAGAGATACATGAACTGCACTATCAGCCATTCTGTTGTTTAAGTGGAAACATGATACTTCAGTTTTTGTTGCACTTGTTTGGAGCCTCCATTTGTGGAAATAACTTTCAAGCCTAGCAACGTCATCATTGAGCACATTCTCCATGACACTGATGTCCTTGTGCCTTATAGCCAAAGCTATATCATCAGCATAACAAAACTTTCTGGACTGAGTATCTGGTAGATCAGAGAGATAAAGATTGAAGAGAAGGGGAGCCAGCACTGAACCTTGTGGGAGCCCGTTGTTCAGCTTTCTTTGTTTGCTCTTTCTTTTTCCTAGAATGACTTGTAAAAGGTCTGTTACTGAGCATATTACCAATAAGTTGCATGGTAGTTTTGCAAGGTATTACTCGAGACAGTTTATAGAGTAACCCCTCTCTCCATACTGTATCATAAGCGACAGACAGATCGAGAAACACAACAGAAGTTTTCAGCTGGAGTTGAAAACCAGACTCGATATGCGATGTAAGAGCAAGGACTTGATCACAACAACTGCGATTAGGTTTAAAGCCAGCCTGTTCCACAGGAATGTGTTCTAAGATAGTCGGACTGATCCTGTTAAAATCAGTCTTTCAAGATGTCTGTAGCAACAGCTCAGTAATGCTATAGGCCTGTAGCTTTGGGGAGCGTCTTTTGGCTTACCAGGTTTCAAAACAGCTAACATTTTTGTTTTCTTGAACTGATTTGGGAGGATCCCTGTGTTTGGAATATCACTGAAAAATCAAGCAAGCCATTTTCGAGCATTTTGGCCCAGATTTAACAGGAACTCAGGTTGAATGCCATCAAATCCGGGGGCTTTCCCATGTTTGATGTCTTTTATAGCCACATTGACTTCTTAAAGGGTGAATACTTCGGAGTAAGACGAAGTGATGCTTTTATTTTCTTGAAGTTCCCTTTCAGCATTCGTGTATGGACTTTATCTTGTGCAACCTTAGAAGTCGATACAATGTGGCTGGCAATCTTATTAGGCATAATGCTAGGTTGCTCTCTTTTACCTATATAATTTCCTCCAAGCTTCCTTAGCAGACTCCAGTCTTTTCTGCTTGAGTGTTGAAAATTCAACTCCTCAACAGTCTCCGTCCGTTTTTGCTTGCGTGTTGTATCCAAACTATATAAGAGCTCATCAGCCACTACATGATTACCTGTATTCATAAATTCATTATAAAGATCATCACTCTGTTCATTCCAACCCGGAAAGTATTCCTTTCTATACTCTCTCGTAATATATTTCTTGGCTATTGATGTAACTAACCCAACAAACCTGTTATATGCTTCTCGCAGGAATCCATCTGATGCATTTGTCTAGTTCACTAGTAAATTTTGACCAATTAGCTTTATTGAAGTTCCATCGATGGTGAGGGAATGAAGTTATGAGTGGGATAGACAACCCTATCTCTATAAGTACTAGTCTGTGCTGACTGCGGGGAAAATCACCCAATATGCGTCTTACAGTTGGAAGAGGTTGACCCTTGTTGTCCGAAGTCACAAAACACAGATCTGGATTATATTCACGTTACCAGGCTCCTGATCTGAATGATCCTCTGTCCTTGGCATCAAAGACAAGGTGTAAGTTGTGTTCTTCAGCCCATCCAACGAGAGTAGTGTCGCAGTTGTCATTCTGAGCATAATTCCAATTTTCATGGTGGCTATTGAAATCGCCAGAAAAAATGGCTGGATGATTTGAAACTGAAAGCACAAAGCTGGGCCATGGGACTGTTGGTGGTTTGTATACATTCGTTATGGTTATATCCTGTACAGTAACAACTACTGCATGGATATTGTCGTCCATGCTAGAAGTGATATAATTAACATGTTCTAGATTGTTCCGGGCATAAGTTGCCACCCCATAAACGCTATCATACGTAGCACCAATCATAGAGTAACCATGAATCTTTCCTCTTTTCTGGAGTTCTTCCTCATTGGTGGTATGAGTTCCCTGTATGAGTGCCAAATCAACATTGTTCTCATGAAGAACTCTTGATAGATGGTCGCTTTTCGATCGACAGATGCCTTCGATGTTTAGTTGGCTTATGAGATCACCTTTTGTCCGTGTGTCTGTGCGCGTGTGTGTGGGTGAGAGAGAGAGAGAGGTGTGTGTGTCCCCCTAATAACTTCTAAGCGGCTGGAGCGATTACAATGGAAATCGGTAAGATCATAGCAACATTCTGGCCGACCCCGACCGTGCCCTTCAAATTTTATTGTGTCTCACCAATCCAACATGGCGGCTGTGCGAAATATTTCACCAGCATTCAGTATCTCCGAAACTATTACTGATATCGTCCTGAAATTGTGTACGGTGATAAAGGGAACTACTAGAAGTTCACCTAAGAGACTTTCAAAAACGTGGTAACTACAAAACCAACATGGCGGTCAAGCGAAGTTGAGACCCTTAAATAGACTTTTCTCGCGATTTAACTATCCAAACGTAATGAAACTTGGTATAGCAAATGTTTATACTCATTGTAATGCACTGGAGTCTAATTTAGTTCATTTGTTTACATAACCTCAAAATGGCGGCTGTGCGAAATATGTCACTGACATTCTATATCTCCGAAACTATTACAGATATCACCATGAAATTTTGTACGGTGATAAAGGGTACTGATACAAGTTTATTTATGTAACTTTCATAAGCCTGTAAAGTACAAAACGAACATGGCGGCCAAGCGAAGTTGAAACATTTTAATAGACTCTTCTCGTGATTTAACTCTCTGAGCGCAGTGAAATGTGGTACAGTAAATGATTTTACATATTGTAATGCACTGGCATCTAATTTAGTTCAATTGTTTACATAACCTCAAGATGGCGGCTGTGCAAAATTTTAAAATTAAGTTTCAATTTCTTGTGTCGTAATCATGCGATCGAAGTGAAAGTTTGAATAATGAACCAATAATTGTCCTTGAAAGGTACATAACTCTATGGTCTATACATATAACAATCCAAAAATGGCGAGCATCCGAAATTTTTAGACGGTTCTCAATATCTATGAATCTTTTACAGCAATCAAACTGAATTTTTTTATGTTCATAGAGGCTATGAACATATGTTCACCTATAGGACTTTCAGTAACCTGGTGAGCACAAATCCAACATGGCGGCGGCGCGAAGTATAAATATTTAAATGGATGTTTCTTATGAATTAAGTATCCGAGTGCAGTGAAACGTTGCACGTTAAATGCTTATACAAATGTTAATCCCCTGGCATCTAATTTATTTCAATTGTTTGCATAATCACAAGATGGCAGCTGTACGAAATTTTAAAATCTCGTTTTTACTTCTGTGTTCTAATCTTGCGATTGAAGTTTGAATACCACATGCACACAATAATCTTAATGTAATAGTACAAAAATATAAATCCAACCTGGCGACCATCTGAAATATTTAGACGGTTCTCAATATCTACGAATCTATCACAACCTTCAAACTGAAATTTTGTATGTTGATAGAGGCAATTAACAAGAGTAGGATATCTGAAAATAGGCTGCATAGTTCTTCACGGAACTACTTGTTAATCTTTGTCCAAGCCTTCTTGTCTCGGGGATCTGAGAAGAGCCGTTCGAATTTGAATGGTATTGCATGCTGTATTCTATTTTGCCAGGAGATCTATAGAAGATAGTCTGGCTGTCAAATGCTGATGATCAGTTCAGTACTGGAAAATCGAGTTTAAGTACCTATGCAGGGGCACCACTTGCAGGAATCAGCTTCACAGGAAGCAGAGGTAGACATGGCTATTCACTGACTATTCTAAGAATTCTTAAGGGGCCTCGGAAAGCCCTATCTTGCCAATATTAGAATACTACTTATAAAGTGCATGTTTTCTCAGGATCTATTTGGAATGTTAGGCTGATATTTTACAGCACGTTTGTGAGGGTTGGGGTCATACTTTAACACGGGGATTGTCCAGTTTATTGTTTCACGGTTTAGTTATGATTTTTTTCGTATGCTATAAATATTTGCTGCATTCTTATAACAATTTTATATGGAAATTCTACACTAACAATTTTTAAAGAAAAGCCTGGGTTAAAGTTAGCAAAATAGTCCATATAATATATCCTCAAAGTTTGAAGCAGATCTATTGAGTAGATCCTGAGGAAACATGTATTGTATAAGAGGAAAATTGATTCTTGGGAAATCAGCATTAAAGTTTTGCTTGCCTTTCTAGAATATTTCTGCTGCATAGGATGGATTATCTTCATTTTCTGAAAATTCCTCATCCAGTTTTCTTTTTACATTACTTCTTTGTTGTCTGGTCCGCTTTTCTAGGTTTCGTACTGCCTTATCAGCAGCTCGAAGACGCTATTTGTCTAACGCCATTATGGATTGCACCATGTTGATGCCAACTTTGATGCCCATATTGTTCAACACTTCACATCTTGCAATGTTACCATCGTTGAATTTGGTTATGGCATCATAAACACCAAAGTGAAGAATTTCTAGTCCTACAAACACAGTCTTTGGAATTCGGGCCCATATAACTGCTTTACACTTTCGTTGAGGTTTTGGGTTCGTCCATGCAAAAACTTTTTCAACAATTCCGGGGCTGCTATGTCTCTGAAAGTAGGTTTTATGAGCTCCATAATTGGTAAAGGGAGACTATGGTGGTGGGTGTATTTCTCTCCTGTTACAAACTCTCTGTTATTATATTTACACCAACTTTCAGTTCCTTTTGGGCAGACCATATGTTGGGGATTTTCATCTGTAGAAGAGACATGAAAGAAAAGAGCCCACACTGCCTTCTTCATATCCCTCACATTACCGGTGTTTTGTCTGATAGCCATGCCGTAATAGTTTTGAATTCTGTCTATCACATCATCAGTTAATCTTTCTCTTCCGTCCAACCCCTTACCAACACTAAGTTTCTTGTTTTTTATAGCTTGCTTTTAGTCGCCGAAGTCTTGTCCTCATTCTTTTCTGAACGTGACTAACACATTCACGTTTCTGGATCTCTACATTATCCCCATACGGCTTCATTTCTTGAATTACTTTGAAACCTTTTGAATCACCATCCCCAAGATAATTCACATATCTCACTTTAACAGTTGCCATTAACCGTTGAAATATTTTAGTAACACCAGACACCTCCATACCGCCACTACTTCCACTATAGTTTGCGTAACAGTTGTCTTCATGCTTTCCTTTCAGTTTTTGTGGGCACTTACAATGTCTTGATATGACTGCTTCATCTAAGACCTTACCCGTAAATACACTAGTTGCGGTAACTACACCACGAAGAGATGTGTGGCCCCGTTTCTGCCAAGTGCCATCGAACGCTGCGGTCAGGTCTCTATTGCCATCATTTTCATTCACAGCTCCTTTCATAGATGCTATTGCCACATCTTCTACCTTGGAGCCCAGGTACCGGTTATAATTACCAAACTTGGAAGGTTGATTTGGTAGATTCATGATCCCACAGAAAACCCTGCCAGCAGTTTCTCCTCTTCCGATTGCAGGCCGACCATATACTAACCTAACATTGTGTGCACACCTATTACAACCGATTTCATCATTATTTATGACTGAACTGTTCCAAAATAAAGTTTTGAATTGGCACTTAATACACTTCAGATCCATCTCAGTAGTAATCCCAATATGATTTCTTATAATAAATTCCAAACCAATTTCATTACATTCAATGCATTTTACACATTACGTAAATATATATATATATCAGAATCACCATTTCAAATATTTTTCTAACACCTGATTCATTATTAAAATTATTATATTTGTCACAGTTCGCACCTAGTTTTCGATCTGAACTACTTTTAAATGCATTATTTTGGGTTGGTGGAGTTGTTAGATTAGTGGCAGACGCACAGATATTTTCAATATTATTGTATTATTATTATTTATGATTAGTAGTTTCTGTTAAACAACATTTCTCCTCTTCTTGAAAACCTCCAGAGGTTTCTGGTATTCTTACCCATGGCATAACCGTAACACAAACCCACTCTAAACACAACAAATAATTTCCACACGTTTCTCTACAAATGCAATTAAAGAGCGGCAAAATGAGGAAACAGAAGATACATCTATAGTATTATAAGAGAACTACATACGTACAGGTTGGCCACAACACTTAATTTCCCCAATATCACAAGAATAATGCCTCATGAGTGGTTAGCTTGAAACGCTGAATACTCAACAACAGTTTCACAGCTCCAAGCCAAGATACGTGCGCGCAGGGTGTATTTTAAAAACGTATTAAACATATTTAGATATAAGTAAACCATATAATTGTACATAATTTTAAAGGGGAGATTTCATGTATTAAGAAAATGAAAAATAATCCATTCTTTCCAATTTTTACCTTTCCGAAGTCCCTTGAGTAGCCTTAACTAACATACATTTAAACAACTCATAAGTATTTGTTCTAGGTTGGTTAGACAGTGTATTATCTACACCACAGGTACAAAAGGACACTCGCTGTATGGAAAAATAATCATCCTATGTAAAACGCCGATCTTCGTATTTCTTCGAAATCGAAATCGGTCGAGTGACATAATGCACTCGAAATCATTCTTTCGTATGTCTTACATTTAGGAAATAAGGCGAAATATGAATTTTTAGTCCTAGAAAACTTGACGGAATTGTACAATATATGTTAGTTTTCTTCTTATTGTCTATAATTTTCATAAACAGAGAAATGCTTGAGCATAACGCTCAATTATACATTAAAAGCAGTGGTTTGTTTCCGTTCACACCACCATTCCTCTAGTTTTAGTCACGCGGCAGCTCTACCACTTGAGAATGCGAATACCGGTAGGAAGTAGTATGGTACGTGATATTGTGGTTTTTATCTATTTTACTTAGTAGTTAGTAATAATCAAGCGAAATATTTTTATTGCTAAAACAAATGTTTACTAAAACCATGGGCCCACGCTACGTGTTTATCACTTTGTAGGTTACAAGTGTTTCATGATTCTAATAAGAGCAATGCGAAGTATTTATGGTTGTGAAGAAGAGGCGAAACGTGATGGTCTGCTGTAACGGCCATTACAAACTCGATATTTGGAAACAGTGCTATTTTAATTATTGGGCAGATTCACATGTAGGGATATTTCCACAGTTTAATTTAACTTAGTAATTTGGAATTATCTGAAAACATGTCCAGTTATTTAGAAAGTTGGCGAACTGGATTAACAATACCATTTAATGAACTACCGGTACTTGATTTTTCTTTTTCTTAGTAGCCTACCACTGAAAATTACGCCGATGAATCACGACGAAAAGCGAACTCATAAGCGTAAAAAATAAAAACAGAAAACAAAATAGGCTACTCCCATTCTTGCCATAAAGTTGAAATTTTGGATTATGTGTAAATACCTGCAAGTATAATATAATCTTGCTACGGTAAGTCTGGCATTTCTGCAGCTTAAGGCCATGGCTGCCCCCTTCCATATCCTCCCCTGAATTACATTAAACACACTTATATAACATCACAATAACATAGGTTATCAGACAAAGGCAACATACACTCAAGCACACGGGGCTGAGTTACACGAAGTCAAAGGCCCTTTAATGAAACAATAAGACTTTAGTAGATTTCGCCTTTCATTTAGGGTTGACATACATGGTGGGCCTACAACGCCGTGACGTTTATAGCTGAATTTCCTTAAGTCTTAGCCAGTCAGTTTATTTTGCAACAATTGACATTCTTTTTACGACACACCATATCCTTTTCTAGTGTTACTGAACTGAAGCCTCACTGTTGACGAAGCTTGCAATATAACGTGCTTTGTAATTCGAATTTTTTGTCTCCAAAATTTGGAAGAGATCAGACATGACAAAACTTGTTTTATGATGAAATGTTTTACAGCAGACGCAATACTTAAGTGCCCAGTGCAGGTATTCAGTGACAGTCAATTCACAATATTTCCTAATTGTCGGAGATACAGAGGTGTGGCTATTTAACTAGGAACAGCCTTATGACGACAATATACAGTACAAGTTACCCTCATGTTAGTTGGAGTCGATAATGATTCTCGTTTGAACTGCGTGGTTTGTAACACAAGGAGATCTTGGTAATTTGTGGATTCCGAACGACTGTATGCTACTAGTGGTGATTTAGAATACCTGTACAGTAAACTAAGTTTAATTTCACGTGCCTAATTAAGCGTATTGAGATATTTTCCGGTTTATTGTCTGACAAAATAACATTTAATCTACTCACCGCAAATCAAGTTTGTGTAAGGAGACGGAATGTACGTAGTTTTTTGTTTTAAATTTCCCTGCTCTATAAGCAGCCACAATTACCTATTCATTTTATCAATTCAATCGCAATGAAAATAACTTTCCGACCAGCGTCATGGTCCTATATGTTTTACTGTTGTTGACAAACATATAACCGCTCCTTATCTCTGTACACTTGCTCATATTATTCATTGTATATGAGAATGATTTGGCGTAGGCTACTGGTATAAGTAAGGTCATAAATTAATTGTTCAGTGCTTTTCTTGTGTTCTAGTTTCCTGAACACAATGGAGGAAGAACTATTTGTTAAAAGCGAGCCAGACTGGTTGACTGATACGGTTGAATTCTGTAACATTGTGAGTTGCATTTTGATTTGTATATGGTGTAACATTGCATTCTTAATAATGTGCATGCCAAGTAAGGTTTAGTGACGTAATGCACTACTTAATGGTAAATAGCACGCTAACGTTTAATAACGTTACTTTCGGAGTACGGTAGGCCTACTCATATTGTGTCTGCATATTTTTGATTGGGTCATACTCGTGTTACTTCGCAGGAGACGAAAGTACTGTTGCCCTCAGATAACTTGAAAGACGAGGCTGATGATAAATTGGACGATGAAAGGATTGCAATTAAGGAGGAACATGAAGTGCAGGTAATTATCGGTTCTGCGTTATTTATCTTGTAATTATATGAATGATTTTTAGAATGAATATTGTTTGGAAGAATGGAACACTTAGTCTTGCTTTCTATAAGAACACCAACAGTAGCTGATGTTATTGTATTGATACTGCAGTTCCACTCTGCTGGCAACCTTGATCCTATTATAGGTTATGTCTACACAATGTGCCATGTTATAACTCAATCATATAAGGCATTAGAGATGTGATTGCCCTTAAGTGAATGCGTTGCTGATTGCTATAGGCTAGTGTGGAAAAGGGAAGACTGACAGAGCAAAGCAAGCTCGTTACGGCATAAAGCAATGTTAAGATTCTACCTTGGGCGTCAACAAACATAGCCTCTTTCTAATGAATAATCATCACCACATCTTTATTCTTCTTTTTCTTGAAAACGTGTCCACCAACGGAACAAACAGAAAACCTTACATTCCTTGCTAAGCCATTACTCGGCTAATGCACTTTGCCTCTGGTAGCTAATTTGGTTTTTCAACTCTTGATGTACAGGACCAGTTTGTAGAGTGCCATGTTCTCTAGAATAATTTGTATAAATTCTTATTTTAAACATCTAAAGTGCATACAATAATCTGAGTATCAACTTACCATGTCTACATTAATAGGAATTTGCTTGAGACCTACATGACCTTAGTATAGACCGTTATTGTTTGTGCTTATTTGTGTAGGCCTCCTCTTTTCCATTTCCACCCATAGTCACCTCTCCCTCAATTCTGATCCCGAAGGTTGTATGTACCATAATCATCCTTTTTCTTACACTAATTTACTGATTCTCTTTAGTCCCTGATAAATTTCCCTAATTTCTTAAGGGGTCAGACCTCTTTCTAACCTTCATGGTATAATGGTGTAATTGCTTAGCACAACTGCCTGGAATATAAGGTATTCTGACATATTCCACTTGTCATAAAAAGTAACTAAAAGGGCGGTGATCATTAAGAAACGTTTTCCCCCTACGTGAATGGTTTTAGTTGGCTACGACGTGATTTAGAACCAGTGATATCATGAACTTTTTCTCCCTGATGTACTGCTTCTATAGGTACACTTCTTTTAATGTTGGGGCAGATGACCTCGTAGTTCCGCCCCTTAAAACAACAATAACTAACTAAATTCTTTTAATGTGTTAAATAATTGCACTGCTTTGAATCTGATACTGATTTCTTCTCTGTTGCACTTGTTAATATTTTTACATAATACAGCCACCTTGTCCTCGTCAACTATTAGATGATCCCATTAACTTACTGCAATCTGACCGCCATGGCCTTCAATGACGAAGTAACACTGCACACAATTTTATAGAATATTATTTCTCCTCTTTAGCTCTGATATGAAACTTTACAATTTGCAGCATGATTGGACTCAGCACGACGACTGACCATGCGGTGTACAGTTCGCAAGTGTTTCTTCAATTCACCAAAAAGTGTGTGAAATATTCGACGCTTACTAGCGTATTCAGCTCTGACAAATGAACGATCTGCATCGTATTATAAATGATTCAATAAATGCTCACAGCTTTCAGTACCATGCGGTCAAATGCACAAGTTTCCGCACTCACGCTGTTAAGCGTTCGACAAGTACTGTACAGTAATAAGTGAGCGTTTCTGACTTCTTCCCTCTGCGACCATTTATGTTGCAGGTTCACCATGTCCTCCTACATCATTCCAAATATTTATTACTGGCGCCGATAACCTAGATGTTAGGCCCCTTAAAGCAACAATTATCATCACCATGTGCATTATTCCCACATAGAATAATGATAGATAGATTCGATTTTTATTAATTCCATTTGATCAAATACATGCATTCAACACATTTTTGATATAGGACACGTCAGAATTTACATCTATAAAATAAAAGAACTAACAGGTATATATTACTAATTTTATAACTATTTAACTTATTATAATAACAGATCTTAATAGATACAATCTTATTGCACAACTATTTACACCTCACTCTATTATCATAATATGAAAACTTAATTCTATAAATACAACAACATACAGTTAGGTATTACATTAAAATTAAAAAAGTAAAATATAATTATAGATTTCATCGCTCCTATACGCTAAGATATTCAACTACTGAGTAAAAACAATGGCACTGCAGATAAGCTTTCAACATTCTATCAAAGGTTTTTATTTTTGGGGCCAGTTTTATATACTGGGGTAGTTTATTGTATAATTTAACTCCAGTGTGAAAAGTTCCTTTTTGATATATGCTTGTGTGTGTGTGTGAAATATGAATGTTTTGATTTTGTCTTGCGTTATGCCTATGAACATCATTGTTTGTTTTAAGAAAAACATCTTTATTCATTAAATTCTTAAAAAAAATTAATACTTTCAAAGATATATATGCAGGGCAGTGGGAGAATGTTTAAATCTTTAAACAGAGGTCTACATGATTCTCTAGAGTTTACATTTGCCATAATTCTAATCGCCCTCTTTTGTATCCTAAACATGCTTAGTACATCTGGTGATATACCCCAAAATATGATCCCATATCTTAAGTATGAATGGAAATAAGCAAAATAAGTATTTCTTAATGTGTGCATGCTAGTGCAGGTTTTCAAAATACATAACACAAAGCACATCGAGTTCAGTTTAGTATTCAGATATTGTATATGTTTATTCCATTTGAAGTTTTGTTGTATCCATAGTCCTAAAAACTTTGTTTCTGATTTATTTTCTATTTGATGACCATTTAATGCTATATTGGGTTTCGCAGGATTCCTATTCTGTATAGTGTGGAAATTTAGACATACTGTTTTTAAAAAGATGATATTGCTGAGAAGAATTGCTGAGTTTTAATACTGTTTTTAGCTTATTTTCAATTTTGAAAAAATAGGCTTATGAGATCACCTTTTGTCCGTGTGTGTGTGCGTGTGAGGTGTGTGTGTGTGTCCCCCTAATAAAATCTAAACGGCTGGAGAGATTTCAATGAAACTCGGTAAGTTCATAGCACTATTCCCGGCGACCTCGACCGTGCCCTTCAAATTTTGTTACGTCTCACCAATCCAACATGGCGGCTGTGCGAAATATTTCACTAGCATTCAATATCTCCGAAGCTATTACCGATATCGCCCTGAAATTGTGTACGGTGATAAAGGGCACTACTAGAAGTTCACCTATGAGACTTTCAAAAACCTGGTGACTACAAAACCAACATGGCGGTCAAGCGAAGTTGAGACTTTTAAATAGACTTTTCTCGCGATTTAACTATCCAAATGTAATGAAACTTGGTACAGCAAATGTTTATACACATTGTAATGCACTGGAGTCTAAATTAGTTCAATTGTTTACATAACCTCAAAATGGCGGCTGTGCGAAATATTTCACTGACATTCTATATCTCCGAAACTATTACAGATATCAGCCTGCAATTTTGTACGGTGATAAAGGGTACTGATACAAGTTTACCTATGTATATTTCATAAACCTGTAAAGTACAAAACGAACATGGCGACCAAGCGAATTTGAAATGTTTTAATAGACTTTTCTCGTGATATAAGTCTCTGAGCGCAGTGAAATGAGGTACAGTAAATGTTTTTGCAGATTGTAATGCACTACCATCTAATTTAATTCAATTGTTTACATAACCTCAAGATGGCGGCTGTGCGAAATTTTAAAATTAAGTTTTTATTTCTTGAGTCCTAATCATGCGATCGAGGTGAAAGTTTGAATAATGAACCTAGGCAATAATTGCCCTTGAATGGTACATAATTCTATGGCCTGTACATATAACAATCCTAAAAGGCGAGCTTCCGAAATATTCAGACAGTTCTCAATATCTATGAATCTTTTACAGCAACCAAACTGATTTTTTTAATGTTCATAGAGACTATGAACATATGTTCACCTAAAAGACTTTCAGTAGCCTGGTGAGCACAAATCCAACATGGCGGCGACGCGAAGTATAAATATTTAAATTGACGTTTCTCGCGAATTAACTATCCGAGTGCCGTAAAACGTTGCACGTTAAATGCATATACAAATGTTGATCCACTGGCATCTAATTTATTTCAATTGTTTGCATTATCACAAGATGGCTGCTGTGCGTAATTTTAAAATCTCGTTTTTACTTCTTGTGTTCTAATCATGCGATTGAAGTTTGAATACCACACGTACACAATAATATTAATGTAATAGTACAAAAATAAAAATCCAACCTGGCGACCATCTGAAATAATTAGACGGTTCTCAATATCTACGAATCTGTTACAGCATTTAAACTGAAATTTTGTATGTTGATAGAGGCAATTAACATTAGCAGGATATATGAAAATAGGCTGTATAGGTCTTCACGGAACGACTTGTTTTATATTTTATTATGAGGCGATTATCTTGTGACTATTTGGTTAACTCTCCTGTAACGGAGTCAGCAGACTGCTGTATGACCTGTTTAGTTTCACCTTTTATTACGAGTGTTGTATCGTCCGCAAACAAAATTTCCTTATGTGAATGAACGTTCTGGGTTATATCATTGATATATAGAAGAAAGAGTGTTCGGCCCAAAACCGATCCCTGGGGTACTCCAAATTCAATAATTCCCTCATTGGACAATGTTTCATTAAGTAATTTGTTTCCATCATCCTTGTGTCTCAAGCTTACTATTTGTTTACGCCTTGTTAAGTAAGACTCGATCCATTTATTAGCTAGACCTCTAATACCATATTGATTTAGTTTGGTAAGGAGGATTTTATGGTCAACAACATCAAATGCTTTCGATAAATCCAAGAATAGGCCAGTTACATGTTCCTTATTGTCAATTAATTTCAGTATACAATTACTACATTCGTAAATTGCTGTCTGTGTAGATTTTTCCGTTCTGAATCCATGTTGTGAGTTTGATAATATTTTATTTTTCTCTATGAAACTTATCAGTCTCTTATACATAATTTTTTCCACAATTTTTGCAATACCAGTTGGTAAGGTAATAGGACGATAGTTATCTAATTCATCTTTTGAACCGTTTTTGTGCACTGGAATGACTTTTGATAACTTCAAAATATCCGGGTAAGTTCCTGAGAGAATTGAACTTTTTATTAAGTGTGTAAGTGGATTTATTATATTTTCTGCACATTTCTTTAAAATTGCATCAGGGATGCCATCAATGCCAGCACAGAATTTATTTTTAGCTCTTTTATAACTATTATTACCTCTTCACTTGTGACATGATTTATAAATAAAGAATCACTGCATACATTATTTTATTTTATTATTAGAATTTAGTGTATTTACCTGTGATTTATTTAATAATTTTTGTGGAATTTCCAGAAAATAGTCATTAAAAGTGTTTGCTATTTCCTCTGGATTATTAATCACTTTATTATTTCTGGTCAGTGTAATGTTCCTTTGTATTTTAGCAGATTTTCCAGTTTCTTTCTTTATCACGGACCACATAGCCCTGTTTTTATTAGATGATTGGGAAATAAAATTATCATTATGCATTTTCTTAGCTAGTCTTATTACCTTATTTTATATGCTAGTGTATTTTTTGTAGTATAAATTGAATTCAGGTGTTGTGTGGTATTGTTTATATAATTTGTGTAGAAATTTCTTTCTTTGACATGAATTTATAATCCCTGTTGTTATCCAATTGCTAGTTTTGTTATTTTGAACAGTTCTTCGTTTAAAGGGGAATGCTATTTCAAAATAGTGTTTTAGGGTACTGTTAAATGCATTAAATTTATCATTTACATTTTTATGTTCATAAATTTCTGACCATGTTTCCTTATTTAATAAGTAATTGAAATATGTAACATTTGATTCAGTGAATGACCTGCACTTTGATTTTACTCCATTATCATTATTAGTGATTGTTTCGGATACTTCAAAACTCAGTATTTGTCCATGGTGGTCACTAAAACCCGGACAATAGACTTCTATTGAATGGTGATATTTATCTGTATTTATAAAAATTTGATCAGGAGTGGTTTTACTAAATTTTGTTATTCTTGTTGGGGTATTTACTGTAGGTTTCAGTCCATAGGAAATTAGTATCTGTGTTAATAATTCACAATTTCTATCAAATTTTAAGAAATCCACATTTACATCCCCACAAATTATTATATCGAAATTTACTTTGCTCATGTTATTGAGTAACAATTCTAATTTATCTATAAATAAAGGAAACTTTCCTGACGGAGAACGGTATACGCATACAATTATTAACTTAAACTGCTGTATTTTTACGGCAGAGAATTCAAAATCCTGTTCCATAATTAGATAATCATATGCTGTTATCTGTTCATGATCTAAATTATTTCTTAAGAAGATGCAAGTACCACCATGGCTGATATTAGATCTAGAGTATTTACTAGCTTGTATAAACCCTGGGAATTGAATTAATTCGAGTTGTACCTCTTTCAGCCAATGTTCTGAAATACATAGTGCTGAGATGTCTTTAAGTTAATTTTTAAGCATTAGATTTATGTAATCAATTTTATTATAAAGAGACTGGACATTCTGGTGGTAAATTTTAAATTTGTTACTTTTGCAAGCTTGTGTTGGTGATTTATTTACATTATTATTATCATAATTGTTATTATTATTGTTGCTAGATAAATCCGAAATACCATTGTTACACTCCGTTAAATTTGACTTCAAAAGATCTGATTGCCAAACCTCACGTTTGGCTTCTTCTACCAGTTTCCCTGCTTCCACTCTAATGATATTACTGTTGAATTATTCTTACCATTTGAATTTACAATTTTGCAGATTTCATCACTAATATACTCTTTTCCTAATCTATTTAAGTGTAGGCCATGCCGAGTGTGGAACTTCCTGTCTAATTTACTTACATCTACAATTGGGACATATGGAAAAATCTTACAAATTTTATGAATTTTTCCATTTGTAGCCTCTATTTCTACATTTACTCATGATTTGGGAATTAAATCGTATCTCTGCGGAATGATTACAATAATGACATTTGTTTTTTGCATGTATGGCAATGTACCATTTAAATCTTTGATTACCTTTTTACTCTCATTTCTATAGACGTCGTTTGCTCCAGCGATGATCACTGCGTAGTCCTTTGCAGTAAGGGACGCACACTCTCCTATCATTCCGTTCGTGACCTCTGCAATTTGAACTCCTGGCTTTACTGTCGAAGTGACCTCCATTTCTCTGCTTCTCTCCAATACGCTTGCTGCTACATCTCGCCCGTGGCTATCCGCAAATATCCGCATCTTCCTGGATTTTCTCTTTATCACTTTCTTCTTTTCTTCTTGAGGAAAGTCATCATTTTCTTCGACAAGCACTCCAAATGTATTTGAGACGGGAATTTCAGTTACATGTACTCCATTTATAGGCCTAGGCTTATTCAATCTTACCTTACCAGCAATCACTGTCGACCAAGTTTCCTTGCTTTCCTCTCTGTTTCCTTTCAATTTATTCATCTCTTCCATTAACTTAGCAATATCTTCCTTTAGCAGCTTTATAATTTCGTCTTTTGAGGACAGTTCGTTTCTCAGGTTATGACATTCGCATGACGGTAACGGTAGGCCTACATTACGACAATCGGTTTCACTTTTCTCCTCATTCAATTTTACCCGAGATCTTGTGATGATTTTATTTGCATTTTTTACTTTTATTTTGCACGTGGACAAAACGGAGGCAGACAGGTTTTTCTCCGGGTACTCCGGTTTTCCTTGTCAAAATGTCATTCCAGCAACACTCTCCACTATCATTTCATTTCATCTGTCATTCATTTAATCATTGCCCCAGAGGAGTGCGTCAGGCCTCGGCAGCCGGCACAGTTCATATCCTCGCCGCTAGATGGGGGCTTCATTCATTCCATTCCTGACCCGGTCGGAGACTGGACGCAGGCTGTGGATTTTCATTTCACTTTTATTTTGCACGACGGGCATAAATCCGTTACGGTTACACTACCTGACGAGACACTAACACTGTTTACTGTCGTCATATTAGAGATCTAAGTTAGCCTAGATGTTAACACCAAATTACACTAAATGTATTTTAATTATTACTACCTAATAGAATTAATCTAATTTCCTACCAATAAAGAAGAATGTGAAATACGTATATCTTCCAATCGGGTGAAGTCTCGTAAAAGCACCACTGCTCTACTTGGTTCAAACAGTGATTGAAGAAGTCACCGAATCTTTGGATACACGTTCCCACAACTTAGTTAAAGTTTATTAAATTATCAATAAGAATTTCTAAATACTATCAATATTCCGTATTACACTTGATCTAAGGAAAGTAACTTTATAGATTTTAAACCTCTGTTATAATATTTTACCACTTTTATCAAATATTTACACTAGCTGCTATTTCACTACACTTTCACTGTGACGCCATCTTGCCCCATGTCTAATATCATGCAGTAAATTTCCAACTCAGTTCATTGTGTTGTTTGTGTCTACTGTTATTGAAATATTTGTTTCCATCTCTTGAGTCTGATGTAGTTCACAGCTCACTCGATCCTTCCATAGCTCTCTAATGCATCTTTCTCCATGTAATAGCTCATCTCCCAATCTCTTCGTTTAATTTGATATGTCGTGGTCTGACGTAGAATTTAGATACAGGCGCGCTTTATGAACAAGTGAATGGTGACAATATGTTAAGTGCGTGTATTATCCGAAGTACCTCTGAGCAGAAGGCCAAATCAACCCTCGTGAGATGCTTTCACCAGCCTTCCCAACACGAGACCGTTACTCTCAGGTTTAGGGTGTGGTTATGAAACTAGTCCAAGCACATGCTAATTAATAAAGAAAAGGTTCAAAATCTACTACAATTAACCACACATTTTAAGATAAAAACTCATGCCCTTGAGTGATTTATTCACCAGTGATCCCTATCTTACTCTGTATTGGGGACCTGGTGGTTAGTCCACACGCTAACTAGAAAATTAACTCTCCTGAAAATAAATTCCATCTTACATTACTGTCCGAATATCACCTCCAGAAGTCCTATATTCCGAAACGTCATAAAAATACAAGCTAAGAAATGGTACCGTACAAAAATAGTTCCAACGCAAATACAACTGTCAATTATTCATCAGATCTAATTACATTGCTCCTATCTACGGCAGTGGATGCCTAATTCCCTGTCATTCCACAACGTTCAGTACCATCCGGCAAACAAATCAGAATAAAAAAGAGTTCCGATGGAACCGCATCACCATTTAATTTAATTAAATAAAGCTGGCTAAATCCTGTACAATGTATCCTACAAAACGTCGCATCTGATCATTTCTAAGCTGTACAATAAACAAATGACATACAAGAATAAACATGAATTCGATTGGGTTGTTGTATTGTTGGCAGCTCCTCAGCTGTTCCTTCAGAGAGGCGTCTCGCAATTAATGAAGTCTCGTATTTGTTATGTAGGTCTTGAATGTCGCATTGTGTTTGGATGGTATTCAAAATGATGGAACACTGTGTATGATTTATTTCCACCTATGTAACGGTACGTGTTTGTATAACAAGTAATTGCTCTGCAGGATGATACTGATCTGACTGAGGATATTAAGATAGAAGAATGTTCTATACCAGAAATTGTTCCAACAGTCGAAATTAAAGGTCCTTCTTTAGCGAGTGATGGAGATTTGAAAAAGGTAAGTGCCTTATTGGGTTACTACTTGTTGTACCTTAATATATTTATTTATTTATTTATTTATTTATCGTATGGCTTTTAGTGCCGGGAGTGTCCGAGGACATGTTCGGCTCGCCTGAGTCTGTAGCTGCTTCCAGCGGACACCCTAAAGGGTGAGCTACAAGTTCCGTTCAATTTCAAGTAGTTCCAACTTTCGCCACCAGATATCAATGATACCTAGTGGTGAACGTTGGAACTTTGATAGAGGGTTCTGACGAAATCTAACCTAACAATTTTGCCTTACACAAGTTTAGTCTGTGAAAGGATCTTTTACATGCCATAAATCTATGACATGGGACCGCCGGCTTTACTTCCCCTCCGAAGGAAGGCATACTGAAGGATTTTTAACGGTCTTAAAAAATCCGACGACTTTGACCGGGTTTGAACCCGCTATCTTGGGCACAGCAGTTCAGCTTGCTACCGACTACGCCACCGAAGCCGCTACCTTAATAGAGACATCACCTGACCGCCATCTTCCTCTCACCATTGCAATTAAGGAAATACAAAATGTGTATTTAGACCGTACTGATGACAAATGGAAGCTTTCTGCTATTAGGTTTGGCACTGAAGGTACAAGACATGTAGAAGTTTGCCTTCTGCTGGCTCAATAATAAAGACAGCGACAGTAATAATTATGAAACATGAGTCACCAAATTGTACTTGAAATAATATGAGGTGGGGGGGGGATATGTGATGAGTAGTCCTTCAGTTCCTCTCCTCACTACTACAATGACAAAAACATCATATCATTTTACGTGAAATAATCAGAAATATCAAATCATGACGATTAACCACCTTATACAGTTAGTATTAGTACAAATACTGCGAGATGAGTCTACCAGAACAAACAAAATCTGATGATTGAATATCAGATCAATCAGAATCCTATCAGACGAAGGTATCACTTATACCACCGTTTATATCAAACGCTCATTTAAATCAATCTTCGACACACCTGTAGGGAAAGGCAAGGCACACAATTAAACTAGTGAAAAATCTTACTCGAAATACTTGAGTGTTCTGATTATTTACATGAGCCTCGACTCATCACTCTACAATGATTGAATCAGCATGTGTGGATAGACCGATAAACCAGGATCACATAATCTTTAAATGGGTTTTAAAATAACTTTCCCATCGAATATAAGACATAAAACTAAAACGTCTATCTCGAAATAAATGGAAAATTCACCAATTCTAAATTCGTTTTCAAGTAACATACCCATCCAGTGAACTATACTGGACCATCAAAATCGAAACCTCAAGTCCACAAATCTAGTGTGAACATGAAACAGATAGGGGAAAGAACTTCCCTTGCTATCAATCAGCTGATACGATGGTAATGACCACTCAAATGTAGGGCTTACTAACTTCTCAGTAAACCTCAAATATTAAACTCAATATCTAGCACCAACATATCTGTTCACTTCAGGATGATCCAAGTGATTCATTTCTCTCTGAGGTCCCAAGATCACATGTATCTCCATTGAACAATCAAAATGCCATTGTATGTGGTTATGCATATCATTTTGTATATCTAAGTGAAAAGGCTTTCGATAACGTTGATTGGACAAAATTGTTTGACATTTTGAAATCTATTGGAATAAAATACAGGGATAGGAGGGTGATATACAATCTATACAGAAACCAAAGAGCAGTCATTCGAGCTGAAGGACATGATGAGAGAGAAGCTGGTATTCAGAAAGGTGTAAGGCAAGGCTGCAACTTATCACCCATACTTTTCAATCTTTACATTGAACAAGCAATGAAGGAAATTGTAGAAAATTTTAAAATTGGAGTGAAGGTTCAAGGAGAAATAATTTCAACTCTGAGATTTGCTGATGACATCGTCATCTTGGCCGACACGCCTGAGGATTTGAATGAGTTTTTGAATGGTATGGACTCCGTCTTACGGAAATAATACATGATGAAAATTAATAAATGTAAAACAAAAATACTGGAATGCAGCCGAAATAAATCAGAAACCTCGATGGACATCGAATTAGCAGGTGAAAAGCTGAAGGAAGTAGAAGACTTCTGTTACTTAGAAAGCAAAATAACCAGTGATGGACGAAGCAAAGAGGATATAAAAAGTAGGTTGGCTCAGGCAAGGAAAGCATTTCTACAAAAAAGGAATCTGTTGACATCGAATATAGATTTAGGTTATGAAGTCATTTATGAAAGCCTTTGTCTGGAGCGTGGCACTGTATGGAAGTGAAATTTGGACTATTGGTGCCGCAGAAAATAGGAGAATTGAAGCATTTGAAATGTGGTTTTACAGGAGAATGATGAAGATCTGATGGATAGATACGGTTACAAACGAAGAAGTATTAAGACGAGTGGGAGAGGAGAGATGTTTCTGGCGACTGCCTAATGAAGATAAGAGATAGGTTAGTAGGGCACACACTAAGACACCCTGGAATAGCTTAGTGATGGAAGGAAGGGTTGAGGACAAGAACTGTAGGGGTAGACCAAGGTTAGAATATGTTAAACAGATTGCTTCGGATGTAGGGTGTGGTAGCTATGTAGAGATGAAACGATTAACACAGGACAGGGAGGCATGGAGTGCTGCATCAAACCAGTCAAAAGACTGAAGACTCAAACAACAAGTGAAAACCCAACTCACTCGAACCTAAACGTAAACAATTTGGCTTCCATGGCCTCGCAGATAGAGTCTCTCACTGGCCCATTGTCGAAAATTCACAAATTATAGGTTTACCTCCCTCGAAGAACATCATTATGCTTCGATGATCATCACAAACTATGGGCGATAAGTTGCTACAGCTGTCACTACTCGTCGATATACTCTTATCACATGGTTTAATTTAAAATGGCACATTATTCATAACACACACATATTGCATGCGAATTACTCTCACATTATAAACCTTACCTATCGAATCACTAATATTTCACCTCAAATATTAACACTTGATCAATCTCGCTGATCAATCGATCGCCTGCATGTAAATTCAAAAGCTTTCTCCGGGTCAATGACCCGGGAGTCTCAACATTACAAACAATATTCTATCACTGGTCATGAAATCATATATTCTCACTCCATCCTGAAGTCGATCCGTGATTTCACACTCAATATACATGGTTATGTTTCAACATACACTTCATCTAATGAACAGGTGACCATAAATAAATAACATCTCATAATCTAAAGAGTAACTTTCCTTACTTCTAACTATTCGTGATACGCTATTTCTACTGAATAAGACACCTCCAAATCGCTACTTTAGCCTATCACAAATATCAAAATGTAAGGACAAGCAAGTATCCTAACTGGACTATGTTATATTTACATTCACAAATCCTCTTACCATAAACAGGAAATGACGAAGGAGCCAAAAAGGATATCTTATTATGTTTCCTTCCCCCTCCGTAGTTTATGGTGGCAAGCCACGGACGGCCTCTTCCATAACAACTAATTCATAGTTATAAAGTAGGCACTCATTTCAATGATGTCTTACATCGTGCTCACATAAGTGTTTTGCATGGAGGAAAGAATAAGAGGAGATGCCCTGAGCTCGTATGTGTGAAGCCAAGTGCTGCAACCAAAGTGGGCGTAACCTTAACTCGTATTCGGTGTTCTGTGACTTGCATGAGGCATTGTGCATGGCTGAACCTTATTTTGGCCCTGGTTTTCATCGCGCTCCGGTTATGCAACTTTGGAAACCTAATAACAGTAGTGATAAGTTGTTAAAAAAACTCTTCAATTCTAACCGCAGCATGTGTATGCCTACCCTATATACCAAAAAAATAAAAATCATTCCTCTGGAAATCCCAAATTATCAAACGGCTGTCGGTCAATAATTACGGTAGGCCTACGTAATTAATCTATTCGAGGCTAATCGTCAAGTTTCTACCCCCACAAAGAAAATACCGTACGGTACCGAAACGTATAGGCTATACCGTATTTTTGTGCAAATATGCGTCCTTTCTTAATTGTTCTGTTTATTACTTTTGAGGTTCGTATTCTTGAATATCAAACTGTGTACGACCAATGAGTGAAAGTGACTATGCTCGAAATTAGGCCTAAAAACTGATGAATGCCTCAACACCAATAAGAACATAAAACTCAATTTGATGTAAATACCGTAATTAGTTCGGCATCATTAATTCCCAAGACGTTCCTTCTTTGATATAACTCGCACGTTCAGACACCTGTAGGCTATTCAATTTAATCAGTGTTTCAGCGTATTATTAAGTTTTGCCGCGTCTTTCTTATAAAACCAGCCTTGCATAGGTGCTCTCATATTTCTATTTAAATTGGCTTTTAAAACGATAACGCAGCTTATTTGTGCCAAGTACCGTGATGTACAGAGTGTATTCTGCCTATCCAAGAAAAATTCTTGACTTGTCATTGCAGTTTTATGTCACTAAAATCCATTACTAGTTGGAGTGGTTTACGGCTTTAAGCATAGGGACAGCCATTTTCTTGCAACTAAAGTGGGCGAGCCGTTTGGCTTCAACAGCTTGCGCTAGGGAGCGCAGCGAAGGCATCTCCTTCCTTTCTTTCCTCCATGGTGTTTTGTACACATTTCAATTTATTTCACAATAATATTTTTTTATTATGTTGCCCAATTAATACGATACACAAACTGTTGGCTCCACCATTTATACACTCCCTAGCCACTCCGGTCGTGTGACTGGATTCTCCAATGTCGTTTGTTCTCCTTGCGCATGGATATTGTGTCTATTATCTACATAGAATATTCTGTTTACATGGTGATTTACACGAACAAATGTTTTCTTAATTCTTGCCTGTATTTTTATAGTTCGCTTCAAGTACCATACTATCCACAGAATCATTATATTTCTCTAATTCGCGATCTGAACGGGCGAGTGTTCACTGTTCCATGACGCGCCCCACGGATTTCTTGTAATTAAAACTTCTTCATTTAATTTGTTTCGAGCATAATCTTGATTAAAATGTTGCTATCTATCAACTTTAGAATTCTATCAAGTATGTGGCCTAGGTCTTAAATCATAGACTAAGGGCCACAATACTTTCCTGCCGATTACTGAGTTAACTATGGTCAAGCCAAGACCGACTACAATGTCTCAGACCTTAACATCAAAACAAGGATGGTGGCAATTATAGGGGGACAGTTGTTGACACTGGCGGGCATGGCGCCATCGAAATAGCGGCAAATTCGAAGACAAACATTCGCATAATTGAATAAATTCCACCAGAAATTACAGGATTTTATGTAACAAGGCACACATTCAATATGAAACCCTGACGCACTTCGCTAAAAGAAACGGGAACAGACAGTAGCTAAAATTACAGACACAAATAAAGCAAAGATAAAACAAATCTTTAAAAATGCAATGTCTTCTAAATTGAGCTACAAGAATGCAAATAGATATTGTTGTTGTTGTTGCTGCTTATATTAGGAGCTACGACACCGTGGTCTTATAGCCCCATGTTTTTGTATGTGGAATTTGTGTGATGACCTGTGTTATTGTTATGACTGAACTAGTGGGTTTGAAAATTGGACATTGCATTGGGAAGGAGAAGAAACATCCTGGCATTTGCCTGGAGTAGAAGTGGGGAAACCACGGAAAACCACTTCCAGGATTTGAATAGGAAGCAGCAGTACTCTTACATTAGGTACTATCCCAGCATTTGCCTGCAGTAGAGGTGGGAAACCACAGAAAGCCCCTCCAGGATGGCTGAGGTGGGCATCGAACCCTCCTCTACTCAGCTGCCTCATTAGGCTGAGTGCACCCCGTTCCAGCCCTCACCCCAGAATTAAATTTCTTCGCAATGTGTACGTCAGTCCAATCTGCGGCTCAAATGACACAAATCTTCCATTTCTTGAGATCATAAGGAGTTTCATTGATGACTGTCATACGTCATAGACTGTTGCATTGATATTGATTCATTAAAGCCTTTGCGACGTCGTGGTTATGTTGTCCCTTGTACTTAGTGGCTATTGACCTTCAAGTTTAGTGTGATAGTCTGTAATGGTTAGTAAATGGTCAGCTTGGTGTTCTAACTTAAGTAGGGTTCAGTTCAAATCGGACAGTGATAACCTGTGTCATTGTAATGGCCGTAGTAGTATGTATATTTGTAATTGAAGCTAGGATTTTGAAGAAGGTGGCCGTAGTTTTAAGCTAGGAACCATCTCGACATTAGGAAGTTATTGTTTTAAGGGGAAAAACAACGAGGTAATCTGCCCTTCTCGGCATTTGCCTGGAGTAGAGGTTAGAAAACATTGAAAACCTCTTCAAGGACAGCTGAGGTGGGACTCGAACCGTCTCTTCTCGGTTTTACCTCACGAAGCTGGGCGTGCTCCGTTCCAACCTTCAGACCAGAATTCAATTTCTTGGCAGAACCAGGAATCGAACCTTTGGATCCACAGTCTCAATGCGATCCCCGAGCCCACATAATGCGGAACATACTGTTACAACCTAATCATAATGTAGAGTTTATATTTTACCTTTAAGAATGATATTTGAGAACACCCAATTCCACATCCTCTTAGAAACAGATGATCATGTTATATCTTTGCTTTGACTGATAGGCCTCTTGAGAATAGCCCATATTAAAAGCTCTAACGAATACTGGATTTGAGTTGCAAGGAAACTTAATTTCCACTATACCAGTGTCACTCAAGACAGAAGGCTTCTCTTACCAACATTTGCATCATATCAACAGTATATATAGGTTATTATAATTAGAAAGATGACTCACCAAATATTGTCCTGCTAGATCCACCTGTCACTGCAGTATCCATTTACTTCTCCTCATGCACATAGATAATATTCTTATAGTATGCATTTACGTCCAAAGAATTAGACAAGTTAAAACTCACACTGACGGTATGTCATTATGCCTGCCATCATCAGCTATCGTTATTACTGCGAAAACCTTAGTTAACTCCATCCTGTCCACACCACACTGCGAAATTTTCCTCAACCTAATAACACATGTTGTATGTAAACGTTCTCCTGGATTTTTTCTTTCTTTGGGAAGTGTAATTGTATAGTAAGACGGTTCATGACATATCACAATACTGCTCACACATTATATGATACTGGTATTTATTAATATTCGCAATGTACTACACTGCCTACGGAACACTATTAACATGATAAACAGTACGAGATCACTCGAGATATGCTGTATACTATTTAAGTTATACGAATTCTTAGCAGTAGACGCCACTCTATGTCTGATCAACAAAAGTAAACAAACGGCCGTTACAATTACCACCATTTTTGCCCAATCGATTGTCGTATTACGGTCTGATATATTGTAGTCGGTCTTGGTCAAGCAAAGGACATTGATTTATAAATATGAAGTTCAAAGGGTATGTACTGTATATCCACTTCAAGCTGGGAGTTATGCCCCTATTACACGGAAAAGAACGGATAGGTGCATAAGGGTGGCGTACATGGCCTTTGATGCTCACCGTTTATATATATCAAATTCACTTTTATTGTATGTTAACACTGAAAAATCTTTATTACTGTATTTGGCATTTCTTATAACTGATTAATAAGATGTGTGTAAGTATTTCTTCCCATATTATTCCCGCTTCCACAGTGTTGGGAAGGAGATTGAGAGAGTTCCTATGCGGCAAAGGTTCTTTTTTACAGCCGGAGTTTATGAGAACAAAATTCTTGTGTAGAAGTGACGCTCTCAAGTGTTGGTAAGAAGTGTCTTTTAAGACGTACAATCCCGCATTCGCCTGGAATAAAAATTAGAAAATATGCTAAACCGTTTCATAGAAAGCCGACGGTGGGTTTCAAACCCAGTTGTCTTCAGAGCGGGGAAGTACCCTGACCACGTGGCTTGGATCTCCAAGTTTTGTGATATTTTAAATAAGCTCAGCTCCTTTCCTCAAGCCATTTTCTATGATACCGACTACTTTAATGAAAGCTATTGAAATAGGCAATGGGTTGGAGCGAAGCTGTTGAAATGTAAGTCAACGTCACTGCAGTCTGAACTACTCCAGGCATTCTTTTGTGTGGTGAACTCTAACCGGTGATTCCTCAGGCAGATAGATACACCGGCTCAAGTCCTTGGATATTTCCCTGTTTTGCAACGATGAAATCCCGGCACCATAAAATCATGCCCTGCATTGTTGTAAGAAGAACGGTTATAACGTCCAAGAACAAGTCGGTGTCATATCATATATCACAGTTCAAGGTGGCTGGAGATGATTGCCTACAAGATCAAGAAAAGTTTTCTAATAAATCCAACCATGAGGTTTATACACTACCTCGGCCAGCCTTAACAAGGAAACCCATGATGACTTATCGCATTACATTTCACTTTTGTTGGCAGCCCGGACAAATGGAAAGTATATTTCTAGAAAAATAATGCTGTACCGCAGTAACTCTAATATCTGCTGTTGATATATAATCTAAATAGAGTAAGCCTACTGCTTGCAGTAGAAGCGTTGTGTAGTGGCAAAATGTATGTTAAATAGTCTACACAACACTCGATTCAGTTGTTCTTACTGCAATTGGATTACTCGAAGTTTTAAAAAATTTAACAGCCGTAATCATAAATTCTGCTGTGTTCTGTGAAAATATGCATGTAGAATATTTTTATATGACTTAAAGAGAGCGATTTATACTTTCATTCTTAAAAGCTGTCAGGTAGAACTGCTGAGGGCCAAGACACTTGTAAGTGACCTGTGAGACTGAAATGGGATAACAGGTTGGATTAGCCCCTTATAGTCTTACCAGGACGAATAGAAACAAATAGTGTCATCACTCCGCTCCTAAAGCATTGTAGTTCATGGTCCAGCCAGTGCGTGGCGCGGAAGTCGCGCCGAACCTTACGCACGTGTGACAAGTATTTTCACGGTTAGTCAACTGTAACATCCTGTGCGCGAGAAGTCATGCTATGCGAGTGAATTTGTTTCTTTATAATAGTTTACGAATGTCTGTGTAGTGCTTTGTGTGTGCAAACAACTAAATTTTCTGCTGTTTCGGGAAAATGTCGTACTGCTTCGTTCCTGGATGTAAATCTGGTTATGGAAGGAAAGCTGATGGTAGACATTTTTTCACACCGCCAAAAGAAACAAATTTGTTTGCGAAATGGGCGCGAGTTATTCCGCGGAAAGATCAGCAATTGTCGACCAAAAGTAGGATCTGTGACGTGCATTTTTCGGAAGATTTAATTATAAAGGCGGACTGTTTCGTAGTGAATGGTGAGAAAGTGGAACTTCGTCGTGTCAAGTGGAAATTAAAACCAGGATCGGTACCTCACATTTTTCCAAATTTACCGAAATATCTATCCACTGAGGTAAAATCACGAAAGGCCCCCAGTAGGAAACGGAATGAAGGCAGCATCAAGGGGGCAAGAAACAAGAATCGCAATGTGAGTGAAACAATTATTCCAACAGCAAGCGGTGAAGTTCAAAGTCAACCTAGTTGTTGTCAGATTCAGGGCCAACCTAGTTCTCTTACTGATGCCGAAAAGACAATATTGTCTCTCAAAAGGCGACTAAAGAATGCAAATCGTAATTTAATGCGAGCAAAATGTAGTCTGTCCTCAGCCAAGGTTAAGATTAATGTCCTACAGAGACAGATTAACAACACGGAAGTTCAATTTAAAGATTGTAAGTTTCTTAGTAAAAAGCAAAAAATTATTATAGACACAATGTTAAAGAAATGCCAAGTAAAATCTCCCCATGGTATGAGATACAGTAGTGATTTTCTTTTAGAGAGTTTATTACTTAGAATAAAATCACCTAAAGGATACAGACACTGTCTGCGGCATAACCTGTTACCTCTTCCCTCTGAAAGCCATTTGAGGAAACTCTGCAAAGGACTTAAATGTCCCTATGGAGTAAATCCCCATTGTATAAGTGCTATTTCCAATTATTTCAAGGATGAAATGGACGAGAATAAACGGTATGGGGTAGTTATATTCGATGAGGTTAAGCTAAGAGAAGAGATTCAATTTAATGGTTCTTCACTGAAAGTAGATGGCTTAGTCGATTTAGGTGAACTTACACCAGATTGTCAAAGAAATCAGATGGCAAATCATGCATTAGTTTTTATGTTTGTACCTTTTTTACAGAACTGGATTCAACCTATAGCCATTTATGCAAGCAGAAATGCAACTCCAGGAGATATCCTTGCTAAAATTATAATACAGGTTATAATGCAGCTAGAGGCGGCTGGGGCTAGAGTGGTAGGATTCACGTGTGACGGTAGTCAGTCAAATAAAAAAGCCTGGAAATCTTTAGGAATTAGTGGGAAGAAAAAACAAGCGCAATGCTATATTCTGAATCCAGCAGATGTGAAACGGAAGATCTGGGCTTTTTCAGATTTTGTGCATATATTAAAATGTATCAGAAATTTTTTCCACGATAAAGTAGAACTATCGTACAATGGAAATAAAATCAAATTCAGCTTTTATAGGGAACTGTTTAAGGAAGATCTTTCTGGGTACGCAGGACTTCGAGCTTGCCCCAAGTTGACAACAGATCATTTAGATCCCTCCTCCTTTCAAAGAATGAATGCCAGGCTCGCATTTCAATTGTTGAGCGATAGTGTCGCCAAAGGTCTGCGATTTTATCGAGAAATGGGACTGACAGGATTTGTAGGCAGTGAGGACACTGAGGCATTTACAAGTGACTTGAACAACGTTTCTGATGCACTCAATGCATTCATACCTTGTAAGGCTCTTTATAAAAACTCATCAACCCACAGAACTCTCCTAAATTTTCTTCAAATTCTAAAATCTACAGACAACACGTTTGCCTCGTCTAGGACTATGGAATCCTTAATGGTAACTATTCAAAGTACATTAGAGATGAGTGAATGGCTTTGGGAAAGAGGATATGCGTATGTACTGACAGGAAAACTCACTCAGGATCCTTTGGAGCGACACTTTGGAATCATGCGTTCGCTCAGTTCGGATGACCATCCATCCACGATTGATTTTCTTCATTTACATTTACTACAATGTATCTACGTTCCTGTGAAGCAAGCACTATCCTCTGGAGGAAATTGTGAGCCGAAAAGGGAATTAGTACTAACGTCCTTTGTAAACCAAATGCGAATGTTGGCCCGAAATGTGAAAGTGCACAACGAGACTGTAAAGAAATCAGTGGAAACTTCCATAAAAAGCAAAATCGTTATTCAAGACTGTTTAAATATTGAAGATTGGGAAAGTGCTGTGCCGGAGTTGAACCCAGTTCCCGATGCTTCGATTGAAAAGTGTTTAGTTTATCATGTGGCCGGGTATGTTATTAGGCAATCCTCGAAATTTATTAAGTGTTTATCCTGTGTCCGTTCTCTCCGTGACGAAAGTGAAAGTCGTTTTTCAGCTCTTACGGAAATAAAAGATTACGGATCCGATAGTGGCACGAAGTTTTTAACACGTCCCTCCAAAAGTGTGTGTGACATTCTTTTCCAGACTGAAAGGAAAATCAATGAGAAACTGAGCTCATCTAGCTCGATGTGGGGTGACATTTTTTACGAGTGTCTTGATTCAATTGAGACAATTTCAGTTGTGCCATCAGGGGCTGGCTGTTGTATTGAACATACTTTGGACATTATTCCTAAACTAGTCTACCACTATTTAAAGTGCCGATTCTTCTTCAGAGCGAGAGAAATCCGCAGAGATCTTCAAGCTCGGAAATCTGCTAAGTCTACTCGTAAACTTTCGAAAGTGGCCTCAAGCTAGTTTTGGTGAGTAATTTACTTCATTTGAGTTGTTTTGTTGCCTGTTATTTTAGGGCTGTGATATCGTGGTTATATATTCCATGTACTGTATTTGGATGTTTGTGTATAGTGTGTGTGTATAATCGCTATATCAGCACTCCTGCAAATCACTGATGACTCACTGACAGCATATTACATCATTGAGCGCCCTGGGGTTACCAATCGGCAATCCCACATGACTAGAGTTACACGTGTAGAGTTATTTTTAGGCTCGTCATTCCACAACTCAAAGAAAAATGCTTACGAAGGTATGGTGTAATATGTCCCTTGACAATATGATCATAACTTGAACTGTTAGCTTGATATTAAAACTGAAACGAAACATGAGGCTGTCAGACCCATTCGCGACTAACGGAGGGTTTTAAAAGATATTTCTACATGGGGACTGAAAATATTAATAATAAATCTTTGAAAGTAATATTCATAAGTCGAAACAAGGAATGTGCTGTAATGACCGTAACCAGGGCCTTCGTAAAGAGTTTTTTTAGGCCGGGAGTTATTCCAGTTTTGAACAGCTGACTATGTAGCGTTGGGGGTCTGCGCTGCTAGCGCTCGCCAAGAGCGGGGCGCGCATGAACTCGATGAGTGATAACACTATATTATTCTATTCGTCCTGGTCTTACTGCTAGAAATTGCTTATTACATATCATTTCTTCAGCCTTTACACTTATTACTTCCTTTAGTGCACTGTTTAACATATTTTCTATCACACTTAGATTTACTTGACCTATAATGGAAGGATGGCTTTTTAAGATAAGACTTGTGCAATACAGTAACACACGCTGGAGAATAACAAAGTAGGGACAGATGACCTCAGTGTTCTTTCCCTTAAAGCCTCAATAACTTACTAACTGAATGAAGAAAGTAATTTCAGTCAGTGGCTTAGCTAATATACCCTCACTTCAAGTTGAGCTGTGTTGTAAAGTTACATTATTTGTTTTAATTTTGTATAAGCGTAAGAAAATAACTCAGAAATTAATAATTTATTTTTGTCGCTAGGTTATAAAAGAAGAAACCCATGATGACGTGAGGGATGCAAATAGTAATCATCCAAATGAGTAAGTACACAACAAAATAAATAAAAATATTGGTTTTTATTCTTGTGAATGCAAACTGAAAATGTTGGCTTTGAATAAGTTATCCTCTTTTCGTATTTTTCATTGATGATTTGTATTTGTGTTATTGTCTTACATAAGTGGATAATGATATTAAGTTTTTATTTAACAGCCCAAAAACCAACCATTCTCATTCAGAGTTTTCACTGTTGAAAGATTTCAGTACATATATGGTATCCAGTATGAATGTTTATGAGGTGATGAATTCTGCACTTATAAGCTATTTGTGATGGGAACTGTTTCTGTTGCAGTGACCAGAAAATATCTGTGATGTGAGTTTGTAAAGGGAAACACACTACTTTGAACTTCCCGTATTGTGTCCCTGTATCCAGGGGATTTGATTCCAATCCCATAACTGTCTTCTGTTGCGTATTAACCCATATCTGTGAATGTAAACAGATTCCGTCTCACCCGTTTGTTTTACATGCAGCAAGCACATCAAATGTCAATCACAAGTAATCAAAGTCCCAAAATAAAATAATACGTTATACAGAAAAATATAATCAAGTATATACAGCCAATGATTTGAAATACGATTGGTACAATACAAAAGCACTCATGACAATAAAACCATTTCTCTCTTTTTCAGTACGGTACAGAATCACTGTTGTAATACAATATACTGAATCTGGGGTTGCAGAACCCCAGCCATTCTTCAAGATGTTTTTCTTTGTTTTCCCACTTCAACTCCTAGCAATTGCTGGGATGGTACCTAAATTCTGGTCACGGCTGCTTCCTACCCAAACCTTTGCTTCCATTACAAATGCACTAGTTTACTCATCACAGTGCAACTGGTTATGGGATATGTACATGGGGATTGATGATCATGATATCGTAAAGCACTTAAATGAATCATTGTTATACAACAATAATGTACTGTGCCCGTCTGTCCACCTGGGATGGACAGTCGATCACATGCGAGGCATCATGAGCACAGCATGAGCACGGAATCAGGTCTCAGAGCGTCCTGGGTTATGCTTGTTAATGATTACTGCACACTGGCCTCATGTTCCCCGTAAAGGATATAAGGAACACATAAATACAACACAAACATGAAGAGAGAACACACACTTAAAATAAAATCAATTCATCAAATTGATATATATAAAAAACCTCCTGACAGCTAGAAGCGAAAATAATAATAATAATCACTTCCCTGCGCTAATGAAACAAATACGCAACAGCGATAGCAATTGAGCTTTTGGTTGGTGCGTCTCATCTATAAAATAAAATAGAGCTCATTGATTTCGACAATGATTGATGCTTTACAATTTACTACTTTATACACGAGAGACTGCACAATCATCTATCAAACGAAAAGTAGAAAAATGAACTAAGGAATGCTGTCTATTGCTGTCCTATACCCTAATATGTACACTATTAACAGGATTTTGAAGTTATTTCTCACACGATCCAATGTCTATATGACGTAATAATTTTGAGCTCGTTGTTCAAAATTTGAATTGGAAAAACCAATAGATATCTTAAGAAATGTCACTTATTGATGCAGCATATTCACATTCATTGACCTGACACTTGAGACTACCAAAGGGGTTGACACACAAAATTTTCGACGAAAGTGAAAATATGTTAATAATTGGTGTGGTTAGTTACCACGAACCATTGGATCAACCAATTAAAAGTTTCCAGTATCAGACAGAACTCTTCAATACATTCAGAGTCGAAATAGATTTGAGCGTTAAGGTATATGAGGGACATATCAGCAAGGACAAATGCAAGACAAGAGAGAGAGAGAGAGAGAGAGAGAGAGAGAGAGCATGTTGCTTTAACATATAAATATATTTATTTGCAAATAGTTCAACAGATGAAAAATATATATCCTTAGTAAATTATCCTTAAGCATGTGAAAAGAAATTTTGATGTATAAACAAGTTGACATAACCAAGAAACATTTTCTTGACAGTGCTTGGGGGTGAGCCCAGCACTAAAAACATCTTTGCATTTTAGGAGACCTTGTCCCATTAATTTGACAAAGGGAAAAGCAAAATTGTGAAAACAGCTTTCATAAATATTATGCACTTGGGTCTTTAGTCCAAGATACTTTTGACACCAGAAAGGAAGGCTTGACAAAAGGTGAAATACCTTCATAAAGAGAAAACACTCGTGACAGTTACACAAAAGCATTTACCATGAAAGAGAAAAATAGAAAGAGAGGCATAGCCTATAAAGGGGCTATGGCGGTCAGGGATCCAATCCTGCCGCACCTTATGAAAACAATCGTATGCTTTTAAGCAAAGGCAAGCCGATAAATCATTCCTAAAAGGAGAATGGCCTAGGTGAGTCGTTACGTCAATCTTGCTTCGGAATTCATGAAGAAGAATAGAGTAATTATGTTCAAGAAACGCAACAAGAGGCATGTTGATTTATGAAAAACAATGCTTGAAGAGCACACTTGAGAAAAATGCACATAGAGGTTATAAACACTATCAATGTTACTTAACTTTGCGTTTGCGTAGATTAGCAACTTTAGTAGAATGAAGCACATAGTCGAAGACATTAAATAGGTGCCGCACGTGATACGTTTAAGCACACGTAAAAGTTGAAGCACTTTCAGTTTGAAGCACTAGAATGTTGTAAAATTCACAGAAACGATAGCTTCCTAGTAGAAGCTGTAGAAGGCGAAAACATAGGTATTAAACCTATTACCGTTGAAGAAGGTGCATAACGAAACTTTTTTTCGTTGCACTCATGATGCGAAGTTTGCACGTGAAGAATGTCCATTTCACAAACATGTCGTTTGGAACATGAAGATTGTGATCAAGTCAGATCACGAAGCGAAGATGTCTTGGAGACATTATGAAGTTTGAAGCAAAGCTTCTTGAAGCTGAACTACTATGTTACATTATAGCAAGATGATTTTTAAGTCCGGTGTTTGAAGACTGTTGAACAACACTGAGTGTGCAAGGGAAATCACACAGATCCAGTCCGGCAAGCCGTTTAAATAAGGGACAGGGTCTTGTTCTAGCACGGTCAGCGAGGCGTAATGGAGAAGACGTGCTATGATTGGCCGTAGCTTGGAGGCCGACAAATGAGAGCGTAGCCATGGCTGCCAGTCTGTCTTGAGTATGCTCGGCGTGTGGCATGAACGCAGTGTTTCACTAAAACACTTGGTGAAATGTCTTAAAAGCGAGCGTGGCTCATGAAATAATACGTAAGTAATTTACAACATACTTAATTTGAAATAGAAGCACGATTACAAAATGAAAGATCACTACCACGTGGTGATCGTAAGAGGTTATGAAAAAATCAGTTCTGTCTGGCTGACATAATTTACGTAAACTTGCAAAATTAATAAATAAATTAATTCGCAAATGCGAACAATAATAATAAATTTTTATACATATCCTTATGTAACTTGTAACACATGGCTGTACTTTCTATCACTCAACATTGTAATTAGTGGATAAATAACGCTAGAACACTGATCATCAACAAGCCATCACAAGAATTGGCAATACATTTTGAAGTGACGGTCATTTCAATTTCTAAATAAATTCCATGATTATTTTAAAGTTTATTTGATGTGCAAGTCTATGTTATTGGACTGACATTTTAAATAATCGAAGCACTTATTATAATTATGGGGCAGGATTGTTACTCCCGCAACAAGTCCTATTATCGGAGGATAAACCCTTCAATCACCTGAGCTATACTTAGTAAATAACATTAATGAATCGGGGATTACACACACATCCCAATACCACCACTTTCTACTCATGAGTAGAACAATTATACTTCAATTTATCGCATATCCAATAGAAGCTGAAGGATTGTGAGATCCCTCACTCTCAAACAATTGTTTATAAGAATATCGTTATTGTTTATCATTGATCATTTATCATTTCACCATGTCATATCAAGAATAGCTACTGTTCATTTGAATTCAGTGTTCAAACAACAAAATATGTAGAATTATTATTATTATTTAAGGCGTGTTTTAAATAGTGTCAATGCTTTTAAGGTGTCTCTAGTCCTGCTGCCTGGGGTAAGACGTCCCATACTCTCAAATTAGAACAAAAGAATAAATTGAGGATCCACCTCACCTACAAGTATAAGCGCAAAACTAACTCAAAGTGTTCGCATGGAATAATAGACGCAAATCCTACGGAGTAGTAAAAGATTCAACGGAATATTAGGAAATTCAACGGAATATTAAGGAGATTCATGGCACAAAAATAAGATTCACATAATAAGTCGGAATGTTTCTACCTTAAAGATGTTCTGAAGCGGAGGATCCCACGGTGCGGAATGAAACCATGCACCACGATTCCGTAATGGTTCCATCCTAGGGAAGGTTAGCATCCCAGCATTCGACTAATGCCGTCTCCTCGTCCACAGCAACATGCCCGGGATAGGCATCGCCTCCAGTACTCCATTCTGCGATCTTGGTATCGCTCGCCTCGCCATTAGCCTCCTTAGCTGGACATCACGTTCGAACAACTGGGCGATGACGTCACACTCCTATTCGATCGGCCTTGACTCGTCAACATATGATCATGCACCTTCGGCATTATAATGGTGTAGTCCACAGTCTTTTAGTATATTATTTGTTTGTCCCGAGTATAATGGGCGAATTCTTCCACTACTAACTAAAATGTTCCAAATATCCGTGTAATACAGTATTTCCAGATATGCCTGACCTTTTACAAGCACTGAGTTCATAACTAGTTAATCATGACATCTCACAAGTATGAGTGACATCATGGTCACTCATAATCACTTCATAGTTCAAAGTCACATTACGTAATGCGATACTCTTCTTACTATTGGCTCCCGCGGTGGATGGTTCCAGAACGTGTCTTCTATGCAATAAATCTTAAGCAAATAAATATAAACTTCTTCTTATTCTTCTCCTTCCTTAGCGTTTGTCCCGCCTAGCTGCAGGGTCCACTATATGGATACGTTGTCGCCATTTGTTTCTGTCTCGGGCCATGTAAGGATGAAGGTGTTGGTTCTTCAGATCTCCATGTAGCGTATTATCCTACCGTTGCTTCGGGGCTCATGCTTCCTTATATTCGTAAAAATAAGTGTATTATGTTCAAGCATTTCCTGGCGAGGTGTCGTGCCACGCGCTAACTTCAAACATGGCAGAGGGACTACTCGTAGTGACCTAAGTCTCGCCTCAGCGAGCTCGATTCAAATGTCGTATCACGCCAGCCTCCTAACAACGTCTCATAAGGGCACAGTACCGTATATCTTCTTCTTGTTCGTAGTTCGATTTCGAACGTCGTGGCCCTTCATGCAATACTGTTAACAATACCCCGCCATACATCGCGATCTTCTGATGTGTGCATTAATTTGGTCAAGATACCGATTAGGGGCACGTTCCCTCAGCCGTTTTCCGTCAACTTTACCCTGGATGATACGCTTCTCAATGCCGAAAAATTTTCAGCATTTGCCTTTGGATGATTGTGAGTAAGCGTGCTTTACGAGCAGTCCTTAGCCCCTTCAGAATAGATTCATTTGTTCTTCTTGCTACCCACAATATTCGTAGCATTCTTCTATAACACGTCATCTCGAAGGCTTCGATTCTTCTACGGTAAACAGCATTTATGGTCCAGGACGATAGGAAATACTAAAGCTTGAACCAGTCGCTTCTTTGTTTTATTTGCAATATGTTGATCTTTCCATGTTCTTGTTATACTAGACAGTGCTTTCTTAGCCGGTTTGATTTTGTGTAAGACCTACTTCATCACTGAACCTCTCAGTGCGTTGTAAGAGTTCTGCCACCTCTTCCTCTGAACCAGCCAGCAGCATAGTATCATCTGCGTAGCGGAGGTTGGAGATTGTCTTGCCGCCTATTTCAGCCCCACCTTTCCAATCCTCGCTGGCTTTTCTGATGATCCATTCCCCACAGTTGTTGAATAGGAGTGGTGACAAAACACATCCCTTTTTGAAGTCTTTTCCGACACTGATAACTTCCCATCCATTATAACGTATGCCTTGTTTTTGCTATATAATTATTTCACCAGTTGCATAAAATGTCTTGGTACAGCCATTTCCTCAAGCACTTGCCAAATAAGGTTCCAGTTAACGTTATCGAAAGCTTAAGTGTAATCAAGGAAACAGAATATTGCAACCACATTAAACTCGTAGAATTTCTCTATAATTTCCCAAACGTTTATTATCTGTTCTCTCGTTCCTCTTCCTGGAACGAAGCCTGCTTGCTCTGGGGGTTTTTGTGTGGAAGGAGATAGTACTTAAAGCGCCCTTGTATAACATAAATCATAACCTTGCTAGCATTGTTTATCAGCGAGATGGTTCTGGAATTTGCACATTGTTGTTTTGACCCCTTTTTGTGTAAAGGGATATATACTGATTCATTCCACTCATTTGGACAGTTGCAAGTCATCCATATTTTGTTGCACATCTGTAACAAAATGTCAATCCCGCATTCCCCAGTTGATTTTATCATTTCTGCCACTATTCCATCTGACCCAACTGATTTGTTGTTAGCGAGCCTCCGTAAAGCCGCTTCCACTTCACACTTTAAGACTAACGGTTCTCTCCGTTGTTCTACGTTCTCTGAACCTCCTGTATTACAATCAGTATTGTCTTCCTTAAGGGTTGCGCAATACCGACGCCATCTATTTAGAATCTCTTTAGCTTCAGTCAATAATCTACCTGTACTATCTTCGACTGGTAAATAGCATGGTTTGAAGTTTCTTGTCAAGAGTTTTATCTTTTTGAATAGATCTCTGGCTCATTCTGGTTAATATGAGCTTCGACCTCCTCACAGAGGGATACGATATAAGCATTCTTGTCATACAATGTTTTATTAATTTCTTTTGTCATCTCATTATACCTCTCGAGCTTGTTGACGTTATTTATTCCACTATTATTTATCGTATGACTTTTACAATCATGCAGAAACAAGAATGAAAGATGACAGAAAGTACTATATACAATATATACATAAATACACATGACAAGAAACAGCAACATATCTATATTTTTAAGTCCAAACTATCCAGCCACAGTATCACAGAAGGTGTGGCCTGAATAAAGTCCAGTGGATCACCTTCATAGGCCCGCAGTCTGCACTCGAATGCAATGTGTTGTATAGACTGGGAAGGAGCACCGCAGTCACACTGGGGGGACGGAACTTTGCCCCATCTGAACAAGGACTCTGCGCAGATTCCGGTATTTGTGCGGATCCTATTTAGAGCAGTCAATGCCCTCCTTGGGAGGTGAAATCCTGGAACTGGACTGTTTTTGGAAAGTAGAGGCCAAAGCAGGTGGTCAGTATTGAGAGTCCACTCTCCTTTCCATTCGTTGAATGGATTAAACTGGTTCTCAGTTAGTTCCTGTGCAAAAACAATTGGCGGATGTCTGGACTTCAGCCTGCCTCTCTGAAGATCTGGGATGTCATCGTGAATGGGAAGGTTCAAATTAGCCATGATCTTGTCATATTCTCTGAGAAGAGCGACTTTTCTCCGCAGGTGAGGTGGCATAATGTGGCTGAGGACAGGAAGCCAATAAGAGGGAGTGGGTCTGATGACTCCGCTGATCTTCCGCATGGTATTGTTGAGCTGGGTATCAATCAGTTTCACATGAGGACTATTTATCCATACTGGAGCACAATATTCAGCCACAGAAAAGACAAGACTTATAGCAGAACTCCTTAGGGTTTCTGCAGAGGCTCCCCACGATGTGCCACAAAGTTTGTCGAGGATGTTGTTGCGACTTTTTATTTTAGCTGCTGTATTCTCAAGGTGTTTTCTGAAAGAAAGGGTGCGATCCAGAGTAATGCCCAAATACTTAGGAAATTTGTTGTTCCTGAGGATAGTTCCTCCAAAGGGTACTTGAATTACATTGTTTGCCATTTTGTTGTTGAGATGAAAACAGGATACCTCAGTTTTAGTTAAGCTTGGCTTAAGTCTCCACTTGATGAAATACCTTTCAAGGATAGCCATGTCCTCTCCAAGCGTTTTTTCAGTTTCACTGATGCTGCTGTGCCTTGTGGCAAGAGCTATATCGTCAGCATAGCAGAACTTCTTTGACTGAGTTTCCGGTAGATCTGATATGTATAGGTTCTGTCGTTTATTAATTATATATATGTATAACTTGATACCCATCGTTTCTTTGGCTTTTCATTTTCCGGTTTATGATTTACAGCTGCTTCCTCCAGATTGATCTTCATGGTATTCTAGATCTCCTCCGCGGTAACATTACGTATATATTCTTGGGATCCCGTTCATTAATCTTGACACTTTATCGCATTATGTTGTCGTGTTTCCTAGCACCCATCTGTTCCTCACATGTGTAGCTTTAGGAACTTATCTTAAGCTGAGCTTGATTTCTGCAACTAAGGCATTATGATCGGTTCCTGAGTCCATTCCCGGATATGTTTTGACATCTTTCATTGAGGTTTTCCATCTTGCTGTAATGAGTACGTAATCTATTTGGTTCTTTGTATGACCGTCTGGAGATCTCCAAATGAAGAGGCGGCAGTGATGGGGTTTAAATGTGTGTTGGAGATGTATAACGTATTCTCTATACAAAACCGAGGAAGCATTTCTCCTCTCGAGTTTCTAGTTCCTGAACCGTGTTGGACAACCGCATTTTTAAGATGGTCATCGGCCAGGGTGGCTCCAACTTTGCCGTTCAAGTCCCCTAGTATCATAAGCACCTCTTTGGTGGGTGTGTTTGCTATTGTTCCAGTGAACTCCTCATACAAGTTTTCTAACTCTTCTTCAGTGGAACCTGATATTGGGGCTATGTTTGAATTACAATTTTTATGACGGGTTGACCTTGAATGTTAACGGAAACTATGCTGTCACTTACTGTTTCATAACCTAAGACTGCTCATTACTAGAGCAGATGATAAAATTGTTGTACATGAATTTGAAATGACCATTGTTTATCCAAAGGGTCTTCGACATTCCTGAGACAGCGATATTCTTTACTTGACTTTCTACCACCTGAAGTTTTCCTGCCTGATTTATTCTTTGGGTATTCCTAGTGCACACCTTCAGTTTTCTAGATTTGCATTTCGTTCCAGTCTCATATTTTCTGTTTAGAACCTGATCTCCTATTCCTCCACAGCCAGTAGCCCACTTCACACACGCAGTCCTGGAACTACGGCGCCGATTGTCAATCGGATCACTTGGCATGATAATATTGATATTGTTGAACTGCATGATGAGCTTTCTTGGGACAAGATATACCACGGTAGGGTCCTGCGTCTGCAGTATCGCAGTCCCGTTCATGGCTGCCGGTATCTAGTCATGAGCCTTCTGAATGTCATTCATTTCCAGCCTCATGCCAGTAATGATGGTTGCTGCGGCCCTCCATCATAATGTAGCATTTCCTTTACTGAGGGCTCATCACCCTCCTACAAGGAGCCGTCCGTCCAAAGCTGTTGACCCTTCTACAAATCAAAACCTGGCCACCTGGGTGTGACCAACGCTTTGCACATGCAGTGTCCTTAAATTACGCCTGCGTACTACTTCATACGAAACATGGACAACAAAGAGGATAAAAGATCATGGTCAAAATTTCGGCCTGCAATATTTTACCGCTTAACTATGACAACGCTCTATTACGAAGGCAAAATATTACATTTAGGTTTAGTATTTTTTTTCTAAATTTTGATTCTAACGAACAGCCGAAGGAAAGTTAAGACTTCATGGTTTGTGAAGCAGTCAGATGATAATATTAATAATATTGATGAATGATGGTGTCTCAAGAGAATAGATAGAAAATAATCTTATACGTAGAAAGCAAAGTATTGTTACATGATAACATGCACCATGCAGTATTGTCACAAGGAGATCCTATTCCCTACATAACAATGTGCTGGTATATGGGCACATGTATGAAAAAGAATAATTATGTGATTTAAGGAGAAGCGTTGGTAAATTTTACAGCCGTTCTACCCTTAAATATCTATATAATTGCTGCCTAAGTTTTGAAATTGTAAAGGGGAAGGTTTTTTCACCACATTTGCTTTATAAAAGGTCATTAAACATTCCTTTTTCATGTAACAAGACGAAAAGATCCTGTGAAGTATTATCTACGCAGCTACGCCTAAAACGTCAAAGACCAAACATTCGGAACCTATTACTATACCTAAGCACACGTTAGACGGTCTCCGTGACCTTTGTGAACATCATTTTGTGCTTAGAATCGGGATTGTGATAAGATGATGGCACAAAATTTAATTTTTTTGAACTAAAATTGCAAGAAGTGTAAACGAACCCAGTGTTATCGCGGACGCTTTTATTCGCTCATCACTTGATGAAATTGGCCTGGATCGAAAAACTTTAGAACAATGCTAAATAACTCTCTGTGTAATTACTAGATTTGACGGAAATGGTCAACAAACAATGTATTTGTCGAACGGAATAATAATCCCCATATCTATTACTAGCAGAAGTACCCGTTCTTCGAACGGTGTTCGGTGTTAACACCAGACATTATCAATTGAGCAACTGTTGCAATCGTTAGCCGTTTGTCATTGCCTCATAAGTTTATCAGAACGAAGTTAGTTTTCTGGGAATATCACACACACTGTTAATTTAAGGGCCTTAAAATCGGTTTTCCCCTTTATAGACTCCCGAATTTTGTTACTCACATTGAGAAGCGCAACATATGCTTTGGTCGTCCTTCTAGGATTTTTTTTATATTTCTCCTATTTTAGCATGTATTTTGAGAAGTTTTTCCCTATATCCACCTTTCTACTGTATGAAAAGTACGGTGAAGTGTTTTATAAATGATTGGTGTATTGACTCTCATGGATACCATACCTAATTTTACGATGCACCAAGCATCCGAACACGAGGTATAGGCGTACATAAAGATACACAGAAAGACAGACAGACAATTCTATGGTTTACAACATATCATCCAGATATCCAGTGTATCTACCGCACAGTATCAAACAAATTAGTCCTTACGATGAACCCGTATGTCGAAAAAAAAAAGATTAGTTAAAATGTGCTCTCAAACTAAATTCACCTAACGTGTACTTCCTGACGTGAAATAGAATTGAAAGCCTTGTAGACAAAACGCAATACACGGCACATAAAAACTGACCCTCTACGTTGTGTTAGGTTCCCATACACAGGAAGACCCCTTTCATGAATTATAAAGGCTTGTGGTGCATGCAAATTCAGGTTCTTTAGCCTCAAATTGCCCGAATTCCTAAAAGCCGCCAAAAAATGCTGATTCAATTCAGGATTTTTGAAAATAATGTTGCTGTTTGGATATATAATAGACCTTCTGTACTATATTTCGCACGAGAAAACTGCGTGAAAAAATTCTAGATTACCCCCTGACCCCCTTAATTGCATTGATGAATTATACAGTTTAAGTTGGTTCCGTGATAACCTTATAGCCATTTGAAAACTTTCACAGACATGTAATAAATGGTGTGACATTGCTTCTTACAGAAATAGATGGAAAGTTGGATGTCACCCCTTGTGATAATGTTGTCATGGTTACCGACTTGCATTCCTTCATTATTTTGTTAAATTAAAATAGTGTTATGGGAATATCTCAGAAACTGTTGGTTTTAGAGCCTTATAATGTAGTTTTCGAGGACCCTTTAGGACCCCCAAGTTTTGTTTCTAGCACCGAGTGGCTTTGTCTCGTCGTTGTATAATATATAATATAGGGATAGGAATATAATAGACCTGCCGTACCACACCCGCAGGTCTAAATCGCGTGAAAAAATTTTAAGGCACCCCTTGACCCCCTTAAGCGTATTATACGTATTGATGAAGTTTACAGATTAATTTGGTTCCGTGATAACCTTCTAGCCGTTTGCAAACTCTCACACTAATGTAATTAATGGAATTGCATTTTGTCTTACAGCAATAGATGGACCTCTGAGATTCTGTTGCCATGGTTACCGGCTTGCATTTTTCATTAGTTTCTTCTTATTTCCTAGCGTGTATCCCGCGATGGTGCACGGTCCGCTTGTTTGGTTGCTATTCGCCACTTTTTCCTGTCAAGGGCATCTTCAGGTTTAAGTCCACACATCACTACGTCTTCCTTGATTCTGTCCAGCCATCTTTTCTTTGGACGTCCACGGGGTCGATTTCCTCCTGGATCGTATTGGAGAGCTGTTCTTGCCACAGAGTTTTCATCACTTCTAGTGACATTCCCATACCACCGAAGCCGTGCTTCTCTCATTTTATCGGTAATGGCTGTAACTCCCATCTTTTTCCGGATATGTTCACTCCTGACATGATCAAGCCGTGTAACACCCATGGACCAACGTAACATTTTCACCTCCTTTCCATGTAGGGCTTGTTCATGCTTGGTTGAAGCTGGCCAACATTCTGTGCCGTTAAATGCCACTGGTCGTATCATGGACTTGTAAACTCTCCCTTTCCAAGGGATAGGTACTTTCTTATCGCACAGCAGTCCTGTGACTTGGCGCCACGCAGTGTTAACTCGTGCTCGAGCATCGAGAAGCGTTTCGCCATCTGAAGTGATAAGGGAACCGAGATATTTAAAGTGTGTAGTTTTAGTGAGATGATGCTCTTCAATGCTGATGGTACCGTTGGTCTGTGTACCACATTGCAACTATTCAGTTTTCCCTATATTGAGTTTCAAGCCATTTTTGCTCAGACATTCCTTCCAGCACAGAGTTCGATTTTCTAGATTTTCGCGAGTTTGATCTGCGAGAAACACATCATCAGCATATAAGATCGTCATGGATGAGGTGTCTGAATGTCAGCTGTCACCGTATCCATGCACAGAATGAACAGAAGCGGCGAGAGTGCTGATCCCTGATGAACTCCAACAGTGATAGGGAAAGCAGGTGAAATTCCAGCAGGACAGCGTACCATTCTTGTGACGTTGCAGTAGAGGGACTGAATACATCGGACGTAAACTTCTGGGTTTTTGTGAGCTCGAAGAGATCTCCATATGAGCTCATGTGGCACCCTGTCGAAAGCCTTCTCGAGATCCACGAATGCGAAATGAAAAGGTTGGTTCTTTTCTCTATGTTTTTCCACAAGTAGGCGTACAGCATGGATTGCGTCGAGCGTACCAACCCCTTTGACAAAGCCACATTGGTTAGGAGATATCTGGATCATGCAACGCAGACGACTGTCAAGAATACGCTCAAAGACTTTCATTGTGTGGCAGAGCAATCGAATTGGACGATAATTGAAGCATTCGCCAACATCTCCTTTACCCTTCCAAATTGGGATGGTTTTACTAGACTGCCAGGTTGTAGGTATGCAGCCATCCTCAAGGATACGATTGAAAAGTGCCGTAAGAATTTTAGCACCAGGATATCCAAGCAACTTCCAGATTTCAGATGGTATGTCATCTGGTCCTGTCGCTTTGCCATTTTTCATTTTACTTACAACCTTTAATGCCTCTTCTTCGGTAATTTGAGGTACAGGTCCTGCAATTGGATCGCTGGTCAATTCAGGTGTGTGTGGAAACTCTTCATTACACATTTCCTTGTCGTAGTCATGCCATCGATGTAGTATGGCTGTGGGATCCCGAAGAGGCCGGTGGCTCGCATCTTTAATCTGGAGTACATGTCCAATATCTTCCGTTGCTCGATGGCGGGATCTTGCAAGGCAGTAGATCTTAGCACCTTCTGACGTGTCAAGTTGGTTATACAGTTCCTGATAATGGTGGCTTTTTACTCTAGCAACAGCGTGTTTTGCAGCAGATTTCAGCATCTTGTACTGATGTAGATCTTCACTCAGCCTCGTTTGGCGCCAAGTTTTGAAAGCTTGCTTCTTTGCTTTGATGGTCATTTGAATGTCTTCGCTCCACCACCAGGTCTGTTTATCAATAAAACGTTTTCCCTCCTTCGTTATTCCGAGGGTTTCAGTTGCTATTGTGTGTACCTGGTTTGTGATTTCTCCCCAAATGATCTCTGCTGGTTGATCCGTGTTTATAGTAAGTGTATTGAGCCTTGATGCAAATTCATCCTTCTCCTCATCAAGCTTCCACCACTTTATCCTCTGTGGACCATTTTTGTGAGGTTGGACTGTTCTGATTTACCCAATTTGCATGTCGAGAACTAGTAATGTATGCTGTGGTACAATATTTTCAGATGGGATTACCTTAGCATCTCTTGTCAGTTTAAGATCGTGCCTTCGTATCAGCCAGTAGTCAATCTGTGTGGAGTATTCACCACTGGTGTAAGTGATAAGATGTGTAGGTCTCTTCCTGAAGAAAGTGTTGACCAGGACTAAGTCATGAGCTTCAGCAAAGTCCAAAATCTTGCGCCCATCTTCATTTCTCACTCCAAATATTTGACCACCATGACACTGCGCATATCCATCTCTAGTTTTTCCCACATGACTATTGAGGTCTCCACCAAGAAAAATATATTCGTCTGGAGCTATCTCCTGAACGTGAACACTCATTAGTTTATTAAATGAAATTCGTTTTCTGGGAATATCACAAAAACGGTTGACTTTAGGGCCTTAAAATGTGGTTTGGGTCCCCGAGTTTTGTCTCTCACATTGAGGGGCTGAAAATGAGATCTGTCTCGTCCTTCTACGCATATTTCAGCATGTATTTTAAGGGGGATAGGCCCCCTTTTATGAGAGGTACGGAGAAGAGTTATATCAATGATTAGTGTCGTGCCTCTGATGGATATCTGTACCAAATGTTACGTTGATACACCTAGCCGTTCTTGAGTTATAAGGGAACAAAATTGTCCTCAGACAAACAAACAGACAGACAGACAAAAAAAAATTTTTCGCGCGCATCCATCATAAAACAGTCTGAAACGCGTAAATAACCCAAATTTCCGTAGAAATTCAGAAGAAACAGACAAACTTCATTTTTATGTATATAGAGATATACTGCACCGCTCGGCGTTGACCGTGTTTCAAAGGTTTTACTCGCTAACCGTTGGAGATTCACGAAAGGTGATAAGGACCTTTCGGATAGAAAACTCAATTTTAAAGCTCGTATGTGCTTTCAAAAGTTTGCTATTTCTTGGCGTTCTCTTTTTAATTGAAATTGAAATATTACATTTTGAAGCCAAAGGGTGTAGTGACATCACTAAAATGGTCACCATATTTAAATCGTGCAAAATATCGAAATCAAGCTTAGCCTATGTGTAAACCTGGTAAATCAGCTACATCCATGCAAAATTTCATTTCAATCGGACCTGTGGTTCTTGCGTGATTGCGTAACAGACAGGACGACAGACAGACACACACCATCTCATTTTTATGTATTATTATGATATATATAAATGAATGTGAATGTTTGTTTGTTTGTCTTTCATGCGTTCATACACCAATCATCAGATTGCAATCAAATGTTGATGACTTGTTGTGCACACTCCCGGGATGGTTAAAGCATAGAATATCAAATTAACAATATATAGCGTGCGAGTAGTTTTAACAAATGTGTGTTGGCGTGCGATTCGTTACAATCAAGACCCGCATGCGTTCATATACCATCCATCCGATTGCGATGAAACTTTGGTGAGTTGTTGTGCCACTCCCGGGATGGTTATAGGCATAGAATATCGAATTAACAATATATAGCGTGCGAGTAGTATTAACAAATGTGTGTTGGCGCGCGATTCGTTACAATAAAGGCCCGCATGTGTTCATATACCATCCATCCGATTGCGATAAAACTTTGGTGAGTTGTTGTGCCACTCCCGGGATGGTTATAGGCGGAGTAATTCCAATTTGAAATAAATTGCGCGCGAGTAGTGTGAAAAAATGTGTGTTGGCGCGCGAATCGTTTCAACAAAGTCTCGCATTTGACAGTTGGTAACGCTCGAGTAGATACTTACCATTTGGAACAAGACGAGTAACACTATCTACTTGAATTTTGGGACAGCCTTCTCCATTCCTTTCATTTAGGCCCTTTGGCACAAATACTGAATAGGTATGTTCGTCTTTTATGTGTTTATACACCATTCATCCGATTGCGATCAAATTTTGATGTGTTGTTGTGCACAATCCCCGGATGGTTATAGGCATAGATAGCGCGCGATTAGCTTTAAGAAATAAGTGATGGCGCGTGATTCGTTTCAACAAAGTCGCGCATGCGTTCATGTACCATCCATCCGATTGCGATGAAACTTTGGTGAGTTATTGTGCACACACCCGGGATGGTTGTAGGTATAATAAATCCACTTTACAATAGATTGCGCTTGAATAGAATTAACAAATGAGTGTTTGCGCGCAAATCGAAGTCCCGCATGCGCTCATATACCATCCATCCGATTGCGATGACACTTTGGTGAGTTGTTGTGCACACTCCCGGAATGGTTGTAGGCATTGTATATCTTTTTTACAATAGATAACGCGCGAGTTGTTTTAATAATTGAGTGTTGGCTCGCGATTTGTTTCAACAAAGTCTCTCATGTGTTCATATACCAGTCATTACATTGCGATGAAATTTTGGTGAATTGTTTTTCCCACTCCCGCGAAGGTTTCTAACTTAGTATATCCATTTTACAATAGGTAGTGCACGAGTGGATCCAACAAATGGTTGACGGCGCGCGAAACGTTTAAACAAAATCCCGTATGCGTTCATATACCATTCATCCGATTGCGATGATACTTTGTTGACTTGTTGCGTATATTTCCACGAAGGTCTCTAACTTCGTAAATCTATTTTACAATACGTAGCGCACGAGTAGATTCAACAAATGGGTCACAGACGTAGAAAAATATAAATCTTTATAGCACACAAATGTATTTTCTTGAGGCAGAGTCCAAATAATGTAGGTTGCCATCTGTAGAGGTCGAGTCGAACTTCCAAGCACCATACGTAGTCCGTGACAACGAGTTCCTACGTTGACCGCAAGAGATGAGCGAGTTCGGCGAAGTGATGCGTGATGGCGCACTATAGAGAAGCTTGATGATTCTGTTGAAAGAGAGGTAATGAATCTCGTTCGCTAAAACACGCTCAAGACCGGCAAAAGCACATGGGGAGAGCGAAAACACACGGACATCTCAGTTGGAATAAAAAAAAAGTCCTCTCGGCACGCCGGAAGGCGGAGGTAGATTTCACCGGACAAACTTGGGGATAGGCGAAAATAGGCAGAATATGCAGGTTAAGAGAGGCAGATGACCTTGCTGTTTTGGTCCTTAAAACAACAATAATTAACATATAACTAACCAAGGATGGTATTTTATGGGTATACATATTCGGTAAAAAATTCAAAGTGATTGGTGCAAAATTACGGCAGTTATCGTGTCCACAAGAAACTGATATACCGTTACGCCCCTATGAGCGATTTTAATTATGAGTACATTTGGCAACGTCGCGTGCTACCCACGGCAGAGGACCGATTATGGCTCACAAGTCAAGCTAGCTATAAACCCACATCGTGGCTCAGTGGCAAGGCGTTAGACTCTCACACGCGAGGTGACCGGGTTCCAATCCCCCTTCCGACTTTGCTGATTTTTTTTCTGAGTCGTTTGGATTTGCATCAATTAATTACTACATAAGGCTGGATTAGATACTTTTTGTTTCTAATTTCGTTTTAAAAGGAGCTAAATTATACGTCGCAATTTTGCGTTTTAAAAGAAAAACAAATTGGTTCTGTTCGTTGCCGATTTATTTCTTCGCGGTAGGATTTTGTTTGGACACAAATATTGCTGTATGATTGTTTCGCAATGATATCTTTAAGATCGCAATTTGAGGTAAAGGTCATAGGTGGTTACTTTACAAGCAAAAGATAGCGAGTTCAAAAATGTTTCAGTGAAGATTCAGCGATCGTTGGAACTGAGGATCTTTAATGCTTATCAATTATTTTATTGAATTGTGCGTAAGATCACTTCTCTGTGTCGCTTTTCTTAGATTTCCTAATTACTGTATGTTAATGAAACTCCGAATTTTCTAACCGTTGTTTTGTTGCCCCCAATCCTTATTGTTACACGTTATTTCAATCGAAGTGAGGTAGCCTTTGGTCTGCGTGCTGGCCTACGAATCGGGCGTTCCCGGTTCGAATCCGAGTAACTACAGGTATTGGAACTTCAGGAAATTTCGGTGTTTCCGGTTTCTGTAAAGTCCAAAAAATTCTGTCAGAGTATAAAAGCCCTCAAGAACAGCGATGCGTTATCGCTTCTTCCGCGAGAGTCTTCTAAACCGTAGCTTTCCTGAAAATTCGCAATGGACGGTTATCCTAACGAACACCTCGCAGACATCCACTACGTCTACGGATTGGCCGACGGGAATAGTCGCCAGGCCCAGCGCATCTACCAAGAGAGGTTTCCCATGCGCCATATCCCACACTGCCAATTTTTTACGCGAATTCACAATCGTTTGCGAGCCACAGGATCGATTCAGGTAAGTACCATATCTGTCAATGTGTATCTCTTCCTATTCGTCTTTTGTTTCCCTGTAAATGTGATAAAATAATAGCTACGTCTTAATGTTTTAAACAATTTAAAAATGGAACTTTGTAGGTACTAGAAGCAGGGAAGAGAATGTCAACATTCTCCCATCGAACGTAACACTTTCGCATCTCGCTTTTGGCTCCTAAAACCCAAACCGTTCCAAATAGGTCAAAGATATCAGATATGAAAGTAACTTTAAAAAATAAAACGCACCTTATTCAACTCCAATATTGTATTTGTAGAAAAAACAGTGCCCAGTCTGAATGGCGGGTACCGATACCCAACGTTTGAAAGCGCCTGGACGGCAAACGGTGGGTTTCCGACCGTATGTTCTTCGATTGTGAAGCCTTAAAATTTCAAGGCGGATTCAGGGTTTTTGGATGCAAAAATAAACTTAACACTCCCTGAAAATAATTTAATTTTAGTGATTCATAGTGTTCATTTTGTTATGATTAAGGGCATCCGTCGGTGATTTTTCTGAGTACCTTTCCTATTAGAGGTATCAGTTTTGAAAGAAGATTTTCTTTACGAACGGTGCTTTCTATTCTGCTTTGTTTTTAATCTGAATTTTAGGTTGGATTTTTAAAGTTATCGTTTCGTGGGAACAAAGAAGAACGGTTTAATTCACATTGTTTCATTAAGTTCTTTTTCATTACACAGGCTCACAACCCCCGACCGGGAAGACCGCGGGGGAAGAGAACTCCAGAAATGGAAGAAAGGGTTTTGGAGCGTGTACGCAACAATCCTTCCACAAGCACGCGTGCGATCGGACGTGCGGAAGGGTTAACGCATACCACTGCTCACAGCGTGATACAAGATGATGGCCTGTATCCGTATCATTTTCAAAAAGTTCAAAAAGTAAAGCCTGAGGATCTTCCAGTCCGGATGGATTTCGCCAATCAAATGATCGATCGCTTGGGGAAGGACCCTGATTTCTTGTCGAAAATTTTATTCACCGACGAAGCGACGTTCACCAGGGATGGTTGCTTCAACATCCACAACAATCACACGTGGAGTCACGAAACTCCTCACCAGACAGTCGGGCAGGGAAATCAAGAAAAAATATCTGTGAACGTTTGGGAGGGTATTATTGGGACCATCTAATCGGGCCTTACATTTTACTAGCCAGACTCAACGGACGCGTTTATCTGCGGTTTATTCAAGAAGTTCTCCCAGAACTTCTGGAGGATGTCCCGCTGGAGACAAGGGCTGAAATGGTCTTCCAGCATGACGGCGCCCCAGCTCACTGGCTCCGAGCAGGTCGGGACTTTTGGACGAAACGTTCCCCGAAAGATGGATCGGCAGAGGAGGTCCAGTTCAGTGGTTTCCTCGCTCTCCTGATTTGACGCCACTTGATTTTTTCTTTTGGGGATACATAAAGGACCTGATATACGATGGGATAGAAATCGACAGTCAAGAAGAGCTAGTCGGAAGAATAGCTGTAGCAGCCGGCGTCGTTCGGGAAAGAGCAAAATAAATTTTTGGACGAGTCCGCAAATCACTTGTAAACCGTTTTCATTTTTGCCTTCGTGGCGATGTGCAAGGAGGCAATTTTGAGCAACTGCTTTAACGAAAAATCATTTGTAAAACTCTCCCAAAGTAAAGATAATTTAGTTTGCTATTGTTCATTTCTTCCAAGTCTACTTTTCTGGAAAGATATCTTATGTATTGAAAATGAAAAACAATTTGAATTAAAACTGATTGTCTGATTTTCAAAACGAGAAATTTTTGCTTTTTAAATACAGACCTCCATCCGCAACAACAATAAAAAGATAAATACGTAAATTAAATGAAAAAGAGAACTGCCATAGCATCTTAAGAAAAGACACAGTCGCAATATTGCTGAAGTTTGAACCGTTACCGAACACGTGGCTATTAGGATAAGCGTAAACATTTAATTAAGATTCTTAAAACGTTCTTGAAACTTCTACCTGAAAACATCATGCTTACGGTAATTGAGTTGCTCCATCATCAATTTACTCGGAGGAAAAAAAAAAAACAATTTGGGTTGGAAGAAGGATTCGAACCCCAGCGTGTAGTCACCTACGCCTGAGGGTCGAGCGCTTTACCACTGAGCCAGGAAGTGGGAGTGGAGCTAGGTAGACTTGTGAGTGATAATCGGTCCTCTGCCGTGGATAGCACGCGACGTTGCCAGATGTACTCATATTTCAAATCGCTCATAGGGGCGTTACGGTTGCGTTCCGGACATGGGTTCCCTATCTCAAATTACTCCCTGCCTCCACCCCCATGCGGAGTCTAAGTTTGGTGCAGGACTTTTTTTACACCCTGTATACATACATAAATTATATATAAACTTTTGAACTGACGGCGGTTTTGGTGTCTGGGGGATGTGAAACGCGAAGATATGTCGAAATTTTCCGGAAGTTGAAATATGGTACCCATTGCAATAGTTAGCTTTCTAATGAAATCTACTTAAAATACTACCATCAACGACACCTAGCTGTGAACTTGGCTACTAGATGCCACCGGAACCATCAACTCGCAACGAACGTTGGAACTTCCCCTCCGAAGGAAAGCAAACTCAGGGTTTTTTAGCGCTCTTAGTAAATCCGACGACTTCAGCCGGGTTTGAACCCGCGACCTTGGGCATAGAAGTTCAGCATGCTATCAGTTCGGATACCGAAGTCGCTTCCCACAGACAGATGGAAAACTGAATGTTATCTCGTGCAGTGGCGTTGTCATAGCAACTGCTGATGGCTCATCCCTTATCAATTAAAAGTAAAGTTGTCATGGCAACCTCTCTTGGCACTTGGCATTTTCTTATCATTAAATCATTTTTCTCACCCCGTGGCGTAATGGTGGGTCATATCAAAATTTCTTTCAGACAAAAGTTTTAGGTAATTATTGGAGGAATATTGTCCATTTTGTACGGTTTTGATATTGTGCCTATTAACAGAGATATGATTAATGTTTCCCGAAAAAAAACACTTTTTTCCACCCCTTTGGTCAATGGTTGGTGCTATCAAAAAACTTTTCAAACATAAATTTTAGGGCCTTGTCCGACACATAGTATAAACTTTGAATGGATTCAATATTTCCGATATTAAGAGAGTTATAGCGATATTTCACTTTTTCGAAAAAAGCCTCCCATTTTCACTCCCTTTGACCGATTTTGCCCATTAACGAACTCGACCGAGATTTTAAGGGGATACATATTATGTAAAAAAATCAAAGTGATTGGTGCAAAATTACGGCAGTTATCGTGTCCACAAGAAACTGATATACATATATATACGTACATAAATTATATATAAACTTTTGAACTGACGGTGGTTTTGGGGTCTGGGGGATGTGAAACGCGAAGATATGTCGAAATTTTCCGGAAGTCGAAACATGGGACCCATTGCAATAGTTAGCTTTCTAATGAAATCTACCTAAAAAGAGTGAGTGAAAAACTAGAGAAAACCCAATATGGGTACAATCTACGTAAAGCGTATATTCAAGGAATATACCAACTTCGATTGTCAGATGAAGTACTAAAGGAAGTAGGTGACTCCTGGTACTTAGGAAGCAATAAGGTCAAAGCGAAGAAGATACATAAAAGATGGGTTGACGTATGCTAACAAACATAGATGCAGCTAGTGGGAAGTCATGGTCTGGACCTTGGTGCTATATGTATCTGAAACTTGGTTAATTCCTTCTGCAGGAAAGGGAAAATAGAAGCATTTGTATGTGGTGTTATTGCAAAATGTTGGAGATTGGGCGGCTAGATAGAGAAACAAATGAAGGGTAATGAGACGAATGGGGGTTCGATGATTCTGGCGAGTGGTTGTGAGAGGAAGAGATTGGTAGGGCACATTTAGGCACCAGGAATATTGGAGTAATTGGAAAAGTCCATTCTCTACCATAGGGAAGATTAGTTATGAGGAAGCTGATTTGGGGAAGAAGGCATAAGAGTTTGGTAAATGAGAAAGACCCAAACAAGCAAATATTTATTCATAAACCAGTTTAAAACACAATAAAAGTGTCATAAAAGGAATTTTTACACCCCAAAGCAGTGTGAGGGAAGGAGGGCTCGAGGCCCATTTACAAATGTTGGTAATACCGAGATTTTCAATATAATTAAGCTCAAAGCTTTCGGGACGAAACTAATTGTGCTCGAATATTGAAACTAAATATCTCACAAGAATAGTACTAATACGCGATTTAGCCAGATTAGACACAGTCATGATTATGAGAAAACAATAATCAAGATGCATTGATTGAGAACTATCCTAGGTAGGAAGTTAGCTCAGCGAACTATACCAGCGATAAACAATCTAATGCAAAACCATAAACTAAACAGAAGTAGTAGTTATAAAAGCTTTGATAAGAGCACAACAAGCGATAGAAATAGTTAACAAAGTTCACGAGGCGCATCTCAAGTTGCTGTCATAAGTGAAGATGGAGCATAGTAATCAACTTTAACACACATCGACAGTAAACTCTTCAAGTTTAAATAATTAACCGAGTTAGTAGAATACAAACAGGGTGCGGCCGTGACTAAAAATTTAGAAGCTATGCCATGGATAATTAAAAGCAATTCAATAGCTGATTATGTTACAACAAAGGAAACTGTAGCAGTTACTGCCAATAAGTTGGTCTCAGACCAAACTTAGACTATAAAACGCTATTTTTTAGAAAAATTGCAATTATTGCGTGGACTTCAAATGATAAGTAACAAGTAGTTCCGTGAAAAACTAAACAGCCTATTTTCATATATCCTACTAATATCAATTGCCTCTATCAACATACAAATTGTCAGTTTGATTGCTGTAATAGATTCGTACATATTGAGAACCGTCTAAATATTTTGTATAGTCACCATGTTGGAGTTTTATATTATAGGCCTTAGATTTATGTTTTATTCAAACTTCATTCGCATGATTAGGACACAAGAAATAAAAGCGGGATTTTAAAATTTTGCTCAGCCGCCATCTTGTGGTTATGAAAATAATTTAAATGAATTAGATGCCAGTCGATAAAAATTTTAATATGCATATACCGTATCAAGTTTCACTGCGCTCGGATGGTTAAAACGCAAGAAACGTCTATTTGAATATTTAAATTTCGCGTCGCCGTTGGATTTGTGCTCGTCAGGTTATTGAACGTCCCATAGGTGAACTTATGCTTATAGCCTCCATACACTTACAAAATTTCAGTTTGATTGCTGTAGTAGATTAATAGATATTGAGAACCGTCTAAATATTTCGGATGGTTGCCATGTTGGATTTTAATATATGTCGGCCATAGAGTTATGTTCTATTAGATTACGATTATTGTGTACGTTCATTATGCAAATGTTGATTTCGATCGCATGATTAGAACACAAGAAATAAAAACTTAAGTTTTGAAATTCGCACAGCCGCCAAATTGAGGCTATATAAACAATTGAACTAAATTAGATACCAGTGCATTACAATGTGTATAAACATTTGCTGTACCAAGTTTCATTGCGTTTGGATCATTAAATCGCGAGAAAAGTCTATTTAAAACTTTCAACTTCGCTTGGCCGTCATTTTCGTTTTGTAGTCAACCCGTTTTTGAAAGTCTCATAGATGAACTTCCAGTAGTGCCCTTTATCTCCGTACAAAATTTCATGGTGGTACCGGTAATAGTTTCAGAGATATAGAATGCCGGTGAAATATTTCACACAGCTGCCATCTTGAGGTTATGTAAACAATTGAACGAAGTTAGATGTCGGTGCATTACAATGTGTATAATCATTTACTGTACCAAGTTTCATTGCGTTTGGTTGGTTAAATCGTGAGGAACATTTATTTAAAAGTCACAACTTTGCTTGGCCGCCATGTTGGTTTTGTAGTTACCAGATTTTGAAAAGTCACATAGGTGAACTTCTAGTAGTTCCCTTTATCACTGTACAAATTTCCAGGGTGATACCGGTAATAGTTTCGGAGATATTGAATGCTGGTGAAATATTTTGCACAGCCGCCATGTTGGGTTAGTGAGACGTAACAAAATTTGAAGTGCACGGTCGGGGTTGCCCGTAATAGTGCTATGAATATACCGAGTTTCATTGAAATCGCTCCAGCCGTTTAGAAGTTATTAGGGGGGACACACAAAAATCCATCACACACACGCGCACACACAGACACACGGGCAAAAGGTCTTCTCATAAGCCTAATTTTTCATGAATGAAAATAGGCTAAAAATATATCAAAGGAACACTGAAGCCTAATTAGAGTTACAATAGAAAATCTGGGTTGCTCCTAGACACTCGGGCACAGCAGTAATTGCTGAGAAATTGGAACTACCATTTACAAAATGGAAAAGAGGCTTGCAAGCTTGCAAAGTTAAACCAAATTTAAAGCGTTTCAGCTTCGAGAACGTTCCAACTTATTTGTCAGTTGGACAATTGAAAGTGGCGGACAATGTTACTAATTTCTTTCAGCGTTACTGCATTGATGCATTCAAAGGTGAGGGAGGGGGGAGGGGAGCTTGAGGGGGGATTGGGGGGGAGGAGGGATGTCCATGGACCGAACCTTTGAATCACAAAAATATCATCTAAGATAATTAACTGAAATTTGTTGAAAAAGGGTGAAATAGGGGAGGGAAGAAGATTGGGGCCCCTTTCACCCTTTCTTCATGCGTGCATTTTCAGGCGACACTGGAATCAGTTTTACGGTTAACCAAATAATTTAATAATTTAATAATAATTTCGCGTTTGTGGACAGAGAATTTTTTATAAAAATGTCACTGATTAACGTGGTGAATCATTTCTGGGTTGAAAATTGCATAGTATCAAAATAGTTTCCGTTTTCAACATTGAAGAGATTGCTTGAGGTTGAAAATCTAGGGCATGGGCAGAGTTGACCCATTAGACGGAGTTAGGTGAATTTCACAAAATGGCAATTGCAGACTTTGAATCTGGCGATTATACTGGAAAAACTTTCGAGACGAATTTGCGTAGATGGAATGGAGTACAAAGTTAGTCCCGCGATGAACCCAATCACTGGCATTTCACAGAGTAAAGTTGATAATTCCCACGATGCCCAGTTTTAAATTTGGCAAAGTATAGACGAAAGAACTAATCCCTCGTTGCACCCAACCAAATGTTATACTTTCAGATATAGCATGAGATCCCATGAGGCGAAATGTTATGTAAAACATCACGAAATTATACCTTGTCATCACAAATTTGGACCTTGCCGGCAAGTTCAAAATTCAATAGCTCAGAATACTTGCAAGTACTAAAATTGCTTCACATCCAAGTTAAGATAAGGTGAGACTTATCTTTCCCTTGTAGCAGGCGGTTGAGTGCGTGTCACTTACATGACCGTCACAAAATGTCGGACGAGACATTTGATCTGGTTGATATGTTGGCTGCACTAAAGCGACAGACACGCTCGTAGATCTCCCGAGTGGCGATAGAGGGGTAGAGTAGGGGAGTTAGGTGATGTGACACATACTAACATAAGAAAATGAATACACTTAAATAAACAAATTTCTTTCTTGAGCTGGAGTCAAAGATGAAGAACCGTGTAGGTTGCCAGGGAATGAATATTGAATTAATAAACATTCTTCGGTATTCAGTGACAGCGAATACCCACGCTGTCCGCTGGAGATGAGAAAGATCAATGAAGCACTGCGTGATGGTGCACCAAGGCAAGGCTTGAGGTTTCATTTGAACAGGGGGATAGGCGTCTCGTTCTCTGTAACATAGTAATGCAAGAAATAAACAAGGGCATAGACGAAGAGCTAAATCACACAGAAATCTCTGCTGGGGACTTTTACGCAATACAAATATGAGATAAGGGCGAGAAGATTAAAGAAAACTCAATACGGGTGTGAATTGCATTGACGTATATTCAAGGAATATACCAAATAGCAATTGTTCAGTAGTTATAGAAGCAAGATTAAAGGACATGAACTATAGGCGTTACACAAGGTTAGAATATGTAAAATAGATTCCTTCGGTAGTAGGGTTTAGTGGCTATCTAAAGACGAATTATTTAACTTAACAATGGGAGAATGTGGTGGCTAAGAAACAATCCCAAAACACTCATTCCTACAGAGCTATGACTCAAAAATTTACAACAAGACACACTACGTTATATTTTCTGTTAATTGTAAATTAAATTACAGAACATTCAGACTGTATGAAAGGTATATTATTGAGCAATGAAAATGAAATCAGGTCCCGATAATTCTTAAAGACTAATTTCCTGGTAGTAATATTAATGAATGTTGCTCCAATTATAATTTCACTACTTTGATCTCTATGACTTGACTATTATTTCACTTCCAATCAAAATGTACCATACTTCAAACTATTAGTACAGTGAATCTCGCTGACGACTCGGCCGGCCGGCGCGCCCAGCTTCTCTGTCTCCCGTTGACTCATCACTCTCCGCTCGGCATAACATAGCACTTCGCTCACTTTATCCGTGCATAACATGAGATAACAATTAAAATTAAGAAAATAACAATTAAATAAATAAGCTCGTACCTTATGACGGGAGATGTTGGAAATTTTCTCCTCATACATGCAGACATTTCCGGCATCGTCTTAGGAAGCTCCGATTCACACGCATAAGTTCGTCTTCCGCAATTGAGGCTTTATATCTCTCCGGATATGTTACTTCAGTACGCTCAATGTGTGAGGGTGTCTTGAATACACTTTATTCTTTAAGCACCCATATAAATAAAAGTCTCAAACAGTTAAATATGGGGACCGTGACAGCCATAAGTCCGTACTAATTACACGATATTCAAAACATTCCTCAATTAAGTTTAATGTGTCATGAGCTGTATGCGCGGTGGCAGTTTCTTGCTGGATATTTCCATTTCGAGAGTTAGTGTCAGTCAGTTCGTAAAAAAATGGTTTGAGTATATTATCCCTGTACCTTTGTGCATTAATTGTGCCTTGAAAAAGGATTGGCCCTATAATAATGTAACTATTCACTGCGCACCATACTCCGACCCATTCGTTATGTAGAGGAATTTCGTATATGCGATGGGGTGTTTCTCTACTCCAATATCTGTTATTCTGCGTCGTCGAACCATACCCGTGCAAATGGAACCAAGCTTCGTCCGAGAAAAAATATTGACATATCCGGAGAGAAATAGCCTCAATTACGAAAGACGAACATTGCGTGTGAATCGGAGTTTCCTAAGACGATGCCGGAAATGTATGGATGTAGGAGAAGAACATTTAGAACATCAACTGTCATACGGTAGGAGTAGCTTATTTTATTAATTTTAATTGTTATGTCATGCACGGATAACGTTAGAGAAGTGCTATGTTATGCTGAGCGGGTAGTGATGAGTCAACGGGGCACAGATAAGCTGGGCGCGCCGGCCGGCCGAGTCGTGAGAGAGACTCACTATACTATTTCAGGCTGATATGTCCTTATAAGTTTAATCCGGCTGCAATGATGATACATGATGTTGGATATAGTGGAACATGCTAACACTGCCCCTAGAGAAAAATGTTCAGTCAAGCAAAATGTTGAAACAAGTATTTTAAGCCATAGTGATACTACTCGATACACATGTAGATTATGCAAAAGATGATTTACCTTTAAACAATCCTATAAGAAGCATATGCTTTCCCACAGCGACAAGAAAGCATATTCATGTAGCGTGTGCGGAGCCGAATTTACCCAAAGTGGAAATTTGAAGAGTCACATGCGAATTCATGGTGAAGAGAGGACATACTCATGCAATGTATGCGAAACTGAATTTACTCTGATTGGAAGTTTGAAGAGACACATGCTGATCCATAGTGGCGAGAAGGCACATTCCTGTAGCTTGTGCGAAGCCCAATTCTACCTGAAAGGACATTTGAACAGACATATGCTTATCCACAGTGGAAGGAAACCCTACTCATGTAGTGTATGCGAAACTAAATTTGCCTTGAATGGAAGTTTGAAGAGACACATGCGGATCCATAGTGGCGAGAAGCCATATTCCTGTAACGCATGCGAAGACAAATTTGCCCGAAGAGAAAATCTAATCCTTCACATGTTAATCCATAGCGGCAAGAAGCCCTACTCATGTAGCAAGTGCGAAGCCAAGTTCTATCAGAGAGGGCATTTGAATGAACACCTGCTAATCCATAGTGAAGATAGGCCATATTCATGTAGCGTGTGCGGAGCCAAATGTAACCGGAAAGGAAATTTGAAGACACACTTGCTTGGCCATCGTGTAGAGAAGGCATATTCATGTAGCGTTTGCAATGCCAAATTTACCCAGAAATCGAGTTTGGACAGACACATGTTAATCCATAGTGGCAGGCGGCCACATTCATGTCGCGTGTGCGAAGCCAAATTTAACCGGAGGGAAAATTTGAACAAACACATGCTATTCCATAGCGGCAGCAAGGCATAACCATGTAGCGTATGCGAAGCAAAATTACGCCCACACAGGAAATTTGACCACTCACATATTTATCCGCAGTGGCAAGAAGCCATATTCATGTAGCATGTGCGTTGCCAAATTTTTCCTAAGGACAACTTTTGAAGATACACGTTTTAATCAACAGCCGCGAGAAGCATGATTGAGTACCATCTGCGAAGTAGAAGTTACTCTCAAACAAGATTCATTAACATCCTAAACAACAGAGGAAGAAAAACATTCTCATGTAGTAAATGCGAAGACAACCAACCTCATAGGGGACATTTGAAGACACATTTTTTTAATAATAGGCTTATTCATGTAGCAAATGATATTTCAATTAACACATTTTTACTCATGATGATGCTGTTGTTGTCTTCTAATAACCAAATTCCACTGTACAGATAGGCAATAGTAAATTGACGCATGGAAAATATCAAAGTCCTGTACCGGCATTACGTGCTTGGACGTTGCTGTACAGTTGCAACAAATTCTGATGCACTTCGATATTTGTACAACGACATGTTCGCGTCAAAATGCAGCTATTAGTACACAGGGGCACTGTGCAGATAACAGAATAACAGAGAAGAATGATATCCAATTAATGAGAAACCGCCCAAATGCGTAAATAAATGCGTGAAGTGAGGGACATGTCCCAAGTGACGATGGATGAGATGTGCTTAACAGAGTACCTGTGTTAGCATAGAGGAAGGGTGTGAAGTTTGTGACCCGGACCACCGTGGTTCAAATATTGGTCTCAGTAATTATTTTTGTTATGATAGCCTTTGTTATATATTTTGGAACCGCACGATACTGGACTTCTGTTAAGTTTAACAAAGAAATATTGCAATAAACCGTTATTTAATTACCACTGGGTCTATGATACCTATTATATACGTGCATGAGATGTTGGGAATATCATTACAATAGTATGAGGGTTCTGCAGACTGCCAGTTAGGTCAGGGAAAAAGGCGTTGCGTGGACGATGAACCGGGGTTCGAATCGTACTTCCGGTGTTTATTTTTAGCCTACTTTCGATTTTTGCAAAAAATGAAAGTAGACTTATGAGATCACTACAGGGCCAAAAATTGTGTGTCTGTCTGTGTGTGTGTATGTGTGTGTGTGAGTCTGTGTGTGTGTGTGTGTGTGAGTGTGTGTACTCAGAATGTCGGTCCCCCCTATCAATTCGAACACGGTGAAACCGAATTGAACGAAATTTGGTACAGAGGTAGAACAAGCAAAGGGCACCTCAGTGTCATGTTTTATATCGCCGCCATCTTTACCAAAACTGAATGGCGACCACTCAAACGTTCAAGACGTAAAATCAAATAGCGACTAACCAAATTATCCGATCTTTACCAAATTTGGTAATAACATACCTTCATATAGAACGCGTCTTGTGACCAAACTACAAGGTCATCCGCCGTACCATTTCAGGATGGCGGCCGTACGAATTATGCAAACTTTATAATCCATATCATGGGACCAACCAGTTCCGATTATCGAGCCGAGAATCGATTTAACTGTTCTAAAGAAAGAGGCACGTTCGAAATTAAAAGTTTATTTTGTAATACTATAGTGCAGAAGTGATTTTAAAAAGCTGAGCCGTCTCGGTAAGAAGACAAGATGGCAGCGGATATCTTGTGCCTGACTTATATTTCACTAATTTGAGTATTGCATGCAATATAGCGTACTGATACAAAATAAATAAACTTTGTATGAAATGCTTTATATATAAATAATATACTCCACTGATGAAATCGTTAGGTCTAAATCATTATTTGCTAACAAGTTCTATGTAAGTCATTTTATATAGACCAATGTTCGTTGGCACAAATGGGTCCGTGGTAAAGCGTTAGTCTGTCATTCATATGCCTATGGTTCAAACCCCATCAGAGTTAGGTTTTTTGCTTGACATTTTACATATTTGTTCCTTTGTAATGACTCAGACGTTTTAAAATTAAGCGTTATATTGAGCATATTACGGTGCAAAACATTTTTAATTAAAACATAATTCGCCAGCAGATTTGCTCGAGACATCTAGCAGCCAAAAAGGTAACTGTACGCCGGCCTACTTATTAACTTCCAGATTTTATTGAAAAGTTTCTTCTTATGGCCGCTAGAATGCACTCGCCCTGTTAGGATTATATTGTTCGATATTTCTCCACTAGATTTCACGACTGGTCTACATTGATAGTATACCATTGGCATTCTATGCGCATCGAATTTGAAGAATGACAAGATGATACTATGATACATTTTTACATCTTATTTTAAAGGGTTTGTAACAGCCTATTGTGCGTTATTTGAAAATGTTATTTGAAGTAAAGAACAAAACGATTTCACATAGTAACTGAATTCTAGCCGCTGGTGCTAGTTCAGGTTATTAATACTTTTATTTCTGGCAAATAGCAATCGAAAATATCCACATAGTTTGTATACACATGTCTCTGTAGGGACATGGAAAGATTTGTTAATTCAATTAGGGTTGTGAAAGCCATGCACAACCTGACGTGTAAAGACATGCCTCAAGTCAAAGTTGGATGTTGCCCACGGCAGGTCGATTATGTAATAATAATAATAATAATGTTATTTGTTTCACGACCCTTTTAACTACTGTTGCTTTTAGATACGCCGGGGTGCCGGAATTTTGGCCCGAAGAGGATCTTTAACGTGCCAGTAAATCTACTGACACGGCTCCCTCGCATTTGTGCACCCTCAAATGTCAGCTGACTGCGCCAGGATACGAACCTGCAACCTAGGGCCCAGCAAGCGAGAACGTTACCGCTGAGCCACGCAGCCAGTCCGGTCGATTATGTCTCCAGATCCATAACATTCTTGAGATACTTATCTATCTTTCTTCAATGATGGTAGTAGTTTTTTTTTTCTAGATTGTGGCGTTTGGTAGAGGTAAATAGTTTCTAAGGTCTTCAACCAAGAAATGATTCTATTATACTCTGTGATAATAACAACGAGTTATAACTATACTCATACATTTAGGAGAAAGTAGGCTATATGTTCTTTACTGAACAACTTGTTTAAACATGTCAGATGTTTAATGAATGAAATACGTGTGTGTTTCTATACAAAGGGAAATATGGCTTATTGAATTTGCTTATTGTTAGTGCTGAAAAGGACTGTTGTAGGCACTTATTCAATATAACATCCAGTAACCACCGACTTCGACAACTTACTGTAGCCGACGTGGAATTGACTGAACTAGATTTCTGAAGTACTGTCTGAAGTACTGATCATCAATCTCCTCCCATGCTTCCAACATTATCTCCCACAATTCCTACTGCGAACGAGGGGGAGGGTAAGGCCTGATTTCCCTGATACAGCGTTTCCACTTTGCCCAGACATGCTCAATGGGGTTCAAGTCTGCGGTTCGAGGGACCCAGTTGAGCAGTTCAATGGAGTCCTGCTCAGAAAACTAGCCCTGAACACTCCTGCTCTTGTGGATTGGAGAGTTGTCCGGCACGAACTGAAGTACTGCATGTGGATAGCGCTCTCTCACACTCGGAATTATAATACTCTGCAAGATGTGCAAATATTGATACAATGTGAGATGTCCATCTACCCGATGAAGCACTCCAGCCCCATGAGATGACATTCACCCCCCCAGCACGACACAGATATGCAGCCACTACGTGTGCTCTCAGCCACATACCGTTTCTCGTATTGGGTTCAACGTGGCCTGTAAACACGAACCGGTCTGACCCCTGCCGAACTAAAACATATCTCGTCAAATAAGATGACCTGATCCCAATTGCGATTTAATTCCTGCTCAGCGTCGACTAGAAATACCTGCACTCGGCCTTTGAGGAGGCCACACGACAAAAAAAACATGGTTTGTTACTTCACAAAAATAATATTCACGGTGTGACTCGAACTGTGGTTGCTCGGCGATGAACGACTTTACAACCTGACAGCTAATCTACTACGCTACAGCGCAACACATGTCTTTGTGAATGTATCATTACTTACCACGACACGGTGAGTGTGGGAGCGGGGTGAGAGGCTGGCCGATAGCGAGAGAGCGAGAGAATTACTGACCTACCATGTTGCAGTACATATCCACCGACAGCAGCCGAAGTGACACTTAGCATTTTTCATGCCTCAAGAGATGCGACATTTTATGATTGTTCATTAGTTATTTTCAGGAACATATCTGTTTACTACCTCTTCATTTGTTACTCTATCTAACCATCTTATATTCATCTTTCTCTTGTAACTCCACCTTGCTAAAGGTTATTTTCTTTTATTTTCTGCTGCGGCAACATACCAAGTTTCATTTCCTTAGTTTGTTTAACTAATTCTATATTTACCACCAACTGCAATTACGTAAAAATGTGTTCCATGTCCAAGCGAACCTACTTTCTATATCCTCTCCACTTCGTCTATCACCCCCCATATACTGAAAATGATAGCTGACTCAAACAAGTCACTTGGATTTGATATCAGGAATACAAAACCAATCAAAAACATAAGCACAACACACTAGTCAGACCGAAACTAGAATATGCTAGCATTATATGGAGTCCTAGATGCAAGCCATATACCTCAATGGTTGAAAACACACAAAATAAATTCCTAAAATATCTACATTTTAAAAGAACAGCCAACTATCCTCACTTGATACCATACCAGGAACTGCTAATAAATTTTGATGTACACTTTAGAAATACGAAGAAAAATTGATGCTATGAAATCCTTTTTCAAAATTATAAACATTTTAATTGATGATTCCGAATTCCTTTCTCTCCTAAATTTCCATACACCACGCATTAATTCTAGGAACAATATCACACTTGAAATTCACCACTGAACAGACTATGTAATATTTTCAAAAATGTTGCTCAAAGAAATAATGCCATACATTTTAGTACTTCCTTGACAGTATTTTTGATGGAATTCCTAACCACACTCCAGCAATAATGTCACAAACCTTGCAAATTGTAAATCATGAATTCTTACCCCTGAGTCATTCTACATAGCCAACCTTGTATTACAGATGCATTATTTGTACTATACTGTTTTAATTGTACACTTAGTTATTTTAATTAATTTTACTTAGTTACTGTTTGTTTAAGTTAGTATACATCTTAAGATAACACACTGTGTAAATTTAATTAGTGTTTTATTATTATTACTGTTTAGTTTAAGGGGATAGTCTGGTAAAAAATGAAACTTTTTCCCTAATTTATCGATTGGTCTCAAATTTTAAACATAAAATTTGTGAGTAGTATTAAATATAATTACAAACTTACAACTCAATTGATGGAACCGTTTTTGAGAAAAAAAATATTTTTAAGGGTTTTTCGAAAATCATCTTTTTCTTAGTAAATTTACTATAATGTGCTTGAAAAATTGAAGACTGTATCTCATAATGTAACCAAACAGTTTTGTGTAAGTTTTTTGGTGTCTTGTGTGGTGACCTTTAAATTAATTTTCAAAATTTTGAATCTTCTTATCGAAATAATTAAAACATATAGTCTACTTATCAATATTTTCGTTTATAAATACTTAAACAAATGATACTCAAGACTGTTAGCACTGTTAGTAAGGGTTATCTCCAAAAATTTCATCAAATTCAGAAAATATTTACTAGGAAAAAGTTATATTTAAATGTTCAATTTCACATATTGAAGATAAACGCATTCAAAGTTACACAACACAATCGTCCGCCGATCCTTGCTCTAAAATCCACCTGGGCTGTATGTTGTTCCTTCTTTCTCTTTCGAGCTTCCACAGTGTGTATGGCCGTCAATCTTGAGCATGTCGTCTTGGATTTTCGAATTCTAAGCACCGTTTTGCCTTTTGTTTCCTTCGTCGCTCGCCTCTAACTTTGCTCAGTCGCTTCCTTATTACCGACAGTGGAGTAGTCTCTGTTCTTGTTGCTTCTGTCAGATAGCACCCTTGATTGAACTGTGAAACAGCTTCTGTCACTGCTAGTTCTACATTTTTCTTGGATACAAATACTTTGGGCACTTTGTCCAGATTATACTATGTAGACACTCATTTGTTTACAAACAACTTCAAAGACCTTATGATCACAGAGCATAATAAATACCTGCATCTCAAAGAACACTGTAATACCTGGAAAAAGAGATGGCACCAAAGTCCAGATTCACTCCTTACATTCATATAATTTTTTCAGAGCAAACAAGTAACATTATGACAGCTTTCATATGATGCCACGCCTACTCCTCAGCTGCAGGCTAGTTTTTAATTACATTTTTTCTACATTTCTCTTTGGAATTTCACAAAATCCCTTTGTACTATGAAAGCACTTATATGAATGAACATAGTTAGCAAAAAAAGAAAAACACAAAAATTCAATATTTTATTGCCAGACTGTCCCCTTAAGTTAGTATAAGTTTTAAAATAACATACTGTGTAATCTTAATGCGACTGTAGTTGGGATGAAAATCCGGGTGTGCGCAAATAAATAAATAAATAAACTATGTAGCTAATATCTCCTACATTTTCACCTGCCTATTTGACGTCAATAGGGCTTGGAGATTTCCTTCGTCTGCATTTATTGTTTAAATTTATTAATTTTCTTCCTCAAGTGGGAGCCCATACCTTTTTCAATTCATTCAAATACTTTGATAAATCGTCTATGATGAGAATGGCTATATTAAAGCTCAGACTTGAGAATGTTTCTAATTAAATTTTTAATTCTACAAGATTTTTTTTTCTAATTTTCTTCGATGGTTGTTCAATGTTTAGTTTGAAAATTATGGGTCATAAGCTGCAGCCTTGTCTTACACCTTTATGAATACCACATGCTCTCGTATTTTCGTCAGCTTGTATAACTGCTTTCTGATTTCCGTATAGATTGAAGATCACCCTCATTTCCCTGTACTTTATTCAGATCCTTTTCAGTATGTCAAACAACTTATTCCAATCAGCGTTATTAAAAGCCTTTTCACTGTCTTCAAATGCCATGAACGTGCATTTACTTATTCCACCTTCCAAGATCAACCTAAGACTTACTAGAGATGCCATAGTTCCTACGTTTCTCCTCAAAATTGATGTTCACCAAACTCGCTTTCTCTCTGTCTTTCCATCTTCTTTTCAATTATTCCCAGTCTGGTCCTCCAAAGCATAAGCAATCACGCTGATTGAACTATAAACTTCCCATATATCAGCTTCTGTTTTCTTCGGTATAGGGATGAAAACATTCTCCTTAAAATCAGGGAGGACCTCACCTGTCTCATAAATCCTACATCCAAACGAAATAATCTGGGCTCACCTTCAGTACCTATGCAATGTAGCAACTCAGTCGCAATATCATCTATTCCTGTTGTTTTGTTGCTGCTCGTCTCCCTGTGCTCTGTCAATTTTAGATCTCCATATTAAGTCTCCTTTCCTATCGTCATCAACTTCATCATCACCTTCCAGAACTTGATTCCCAATCTCTTTAGCTCTATAGAAATGCTCTATGTAAGCATTCCGTCTCATAGCCTATTATTCTCTAGCTGTTTTCCATCTGATTGTGAGTAATTTGATAAGCTGTAACTACTTTCCATACCTTCAGATAATTATCAGACGTCTTTATGCTACTTTCCCAATTTCATCCCTTGTATTCTTTTTTCCGCTTTTCATACATTATACTAATAAAAAGAGTGTTTCACAAGCCCCTTATTTTGTTTGTAGAAAGGCAACCCAACTAACGCGTATATCATAGTCATCTTAAAATCATTAGTACCTGCGGCTTTACGGCCTTAGTACAACTTTACCGTTGAGTTCATGCTCGCAAATTTAGTAGAAATCAATAGCAGCAATGTTATTTCAATGACCTCAAATATAATGCGTGATTAAATCGATCACAGCTCCCAATAATACCACCTCACGTTTGAACAGGGAGTGTCTACGAATAGATTCTATACGAGCCTGCGATACACCATGGCTCTCAGTTGCTAAGGTGGCTAAATCAAGCATTGCTGAAGTAACGTCAGGAAAGCTGTTAGGTAGCATGTTTGAACCTCGAACTAGTACTTATTTGTTTGCTTAAAGTCGTTTATAGTGGATGTATTATGTGTGCATATCTACCTGTTCCAACCAGGGATTCTTTAATTGGGCCTGAAAACGACCGTTTTATCCAATGGTATGTAGCCAGGTTGGACGACGACATAATGATCTGTAGAACGAATGCAAGGTACTCTATATATTCAGGGTAGCAACTGTTCGAAATGTTGACCACCTTGGTGTAAAGGAAAACTCAGACTCACTCAAGCCGACACACGTGTCAAGTCAAAGACCTCTGTAACCCCGGGTTGTAAACCATTTCTAATTCCTACGCTGTGTCATGTCAAAGCCCTCTGTAACCCCGGGATTTAAACCAGTCCTCATTCTTACGTTTGACAAATATAAAATAGTATTAATTGATCCACTTATGAGAAATACCGTAGTGATTTGAGTTCATTATACTGTGAACATGACTTTTCATACTACAGATATGCTAAGAAAAACTGACGTTAATAGAAATGAAAGCTACTAACTGAATGAGCCTGCTGAATTATTTTTCAGGTTGGATTATTTTTATACAAACAAAAATGAAGTGTGTTGGCATGCTTATCGAATTGATTTTCAAATCTTTATCATCTACTTAAGACCAACCTATATCATTCTGGAAGTTGTTTTCCCTGGCACATCTCTTCTACTCCAGATAATATGCCGCGGGAATATCACGCAATTCGAAATTCTCATTATTCCAGGAAAAAAATATTGTTTCCGCTACCCATGATGCTCAGGTGTCTATCGCATGCGATCGAGCTGGCGGTGGCTGCATAATTTAGAGCCATCACAACAAAGGAAAGAACATAAACATTTATTTTTCTTATGCCTGTCGACTAAGGAAAAGCATTCGAACCGATAACAACGTTTTAGATAAAGAAAGCTAAGTGTCGAACGCAAAATGTTGTCACTTTCTATCTGTGCGTGGTGTGTAAGCACCCGTGGCTAAAATGGGAACGCGTTAGACTACGGATTGAAAGAGTTGGGGTTCGATACTTGTTAGGAGGAGAGGTTTAAAATTTGTTTTCGTTACGCTCATTCGTCTGTGTCGACCACTTTACCAATGTCTTACGACAGAAATGATACAAGAGATCACAGTAACCCTAATTATTGAGGATGGGGCATTAGAAATATAGCGAGTAGTTGCTTTTTCAATTGGATTCCATGAACTTAACCTAGTGTTCGAATCCGGTATTACACGAAACATCTTAATATGAACACCTCAAATGGAGTCGTCTTTTCAGGTTAAAATTTAATAACAAAATAATACCAAGGGTAATTCTCAGGAACACGTATGCTGGCAACCAGAATCTCCTTCAATATTTCGTTGTTTTTGTTTCACGTGAGGGGCTAGAACATCGCGGTCATTTAGCACCGTCTACTTGGGTGTGTGTAAATGTTCTCTGTTATATAGCGGTGTATGAATTAATGTGTGTATTGGCAATTAAGGTGAGGATTGGGAACGGGGCAAGTTAGAAACCGTCCCGGAATTATCCTGAAGTAGAAGTGGGAAACCACAGAAAACCACTTCGAGGGTGGCTAAGGTGGGAATCGAACCCGTCTCTTCCCACGTTTGCCCCACAAGGCTTAGTGTACCCCGTTCCACCCCTCATAGCAGCATTAAATTTCTTTTCAGAGCCGGGAATCTAACCTAGACCTCTGAAACGACACTTTGATATACTATGTTAATATCCATGCCAACGTACTCTTTACAAGAATACATCGTAAGGCAATAAATGTGGCAATATGAATTAGAAAATGTGGCTCTATATTACATCCCCACTAAAATAGAGCACGGGCTGTCGTTCAAGAAATATGCCTACGTCTCGATTCGAAGTACCATTCTATCCGTTCTCACCCACTGTTCCGGCAGGAACTTAACCGATTCAGCCACAATTGATACGTGGAACCCACGCGCTGCACGTAAATTAGTTACAGTGGTCATCCCACCTCAAACTTGATTATACATGCCAAAGTTTTCAATCATGGTACATAATGTTGATTTAACTTCCTACTAATACAGACCACGGAGCGTAACTGTTAATTCAATCGTATTACGTGTATGTGCGATATTTCAAGGAGTAATAAATTACATGTTGGTAGAATGGTACTGAGTATTTGGCGCGGAAATCTTCATGATAGCTTTTTCTTTGCTAGACTCATGGCTCAATTACATTGCTGTCACACAGGCAGAACGCAGAGCAATATCGACCATCGGGAGAAATGCAATGTTAGTTAGGTTTTATGAAACTAAATAATAAGGGGCTTGTGAAACACTGTGCATGTAAGTTACATCTATTTTATATCGGCGGGATTTTCATTGCCGTGCGAAACTCTCCTATAAACCAGTCTTTTGTGACCCTCACTTCAATTCTGTCGTTTCGAACGTTGACCGTATTTATACAATTCATTATAACCCTGTAATATTTATCTGCCCCTTTTTTCAAATATTATTTTCTCCGCCTATCATGTAGAGTGGGTTTCCTAAAGGCTGTATGGCCGGTAGCCTATATTTCCCTTTAGATTGGTACGTAAAATACCACGTAAATTGCAGTTCGACTCTCGCCTTGTAGGAATCAAGTTCACAAACTACGGGTTCAATTCCTCGTTGACACAATTAATTAAGTATAACAAATACTCTCATTATCCTTATAATTCCACTAGTATTCTGAACTCCATTTAGTTCAATCTATTGCATCCTAGGGTAAAATCTCTTTAAATTTGCGTGGTTTAACTTTCCCAGAACTTGGTTGTTGTCAATCCCAACAATCATATAACAATTATTGTGGTAAACTGTATGATCTTTGAACGGCCCAATATTTTGAATTTCGAATATACATTGAATGGTAGGTACTGAACCCGCTAAGTACTGGTTCATGTGATATTTTTCATTGCAATGCATTTTGATGCATCACCTTAGAACGTACGTACTGACCAGCCATGCTGTCGTTACATGCTAACATTGTTTGGAGTTATAAATGGTTGATCTTTTGACTATGCAGAAAACCATTTTTATATAATCTGAGGCTTAATTATGACACTTCTATTTTCTACGAAGCTCAGATATTCTCATGTTGTAATTCTGTATCATTAAAACATTCTTCAGAATGTTATTTCTACTTTTGGTAAGGTATTAACATCGCAGATACGCGAACCGGAACCAACCAGTCGCTGCACGACTAGTGTATTCACAAGTTCTCGCAGCGCAGGACAGAGCTCCTAGCACATGTGTTTGGTTTTCCATCCAGATTGGATGTGTTTGTAAAGTCCGTCTTAAAGAAGAGGAAATAGTCCGCCTGGAAGGCGAGGAAAGTAATCGTTGTGCATCGCACAATATTCTGCAACACACTGTACGTCATTCGAGTGAATATTACAGCCAGAGAAGGCTCGTGCCACGATAATTGTGAATTTTGGAAAAGTGATTATAAAATCGTGCAACGTGGAACACCATATTTTCAACCACGTGTTGTGGAAATTTCAACATCGTCAAGTGACGAGGATATATGTCAATTACAGTGAATTATTCTAACACTCACTACTACGAATATTGCTATCATCGCAAGAGTTATTAATTTCTGTAACATACATCTTCGATGCCACGTGATTTGTGGGCTATTAAAAACTGTGATAGTGAAACAGATAACAGTGCATGGCCAATTTATAAATCATCTGCGCCGTGTAAAAGCAGTGAAGTTGTTACCATATTAAAGCTAGCTTCAGTGCAACTGTGCTATGCTCATTTTCCGTATTTTCAAGTGGTTACTTCATTTTTAAACATGTCACTTCCTGATAACCACGTGTACGACGATCTTTATTACGCATCACCTGTGGAGATGAACTGCTAACCTTCATGATGTGAAGGAGAGGAGCGGAGAACTACAGCCGATGACAGGAGAACCATGACTTTAGCATCCGCTAAGCCAAGAAACATGACGACTTTGGAGAGGAGTCTGGTCATATCATCACGACAACGACGAGGACGAATGAAGGCCATGGACATGGATAGAGCCCATGTGGAGGCCCAGATTGGACAACCCTTGTCCGGAGAGCAAAGCCTTATTGTATCCCTCAGGCCGTTGGAACGACTGAGATGTAGACATCCTTTCTTGTGAGTCCGAATAATCTATTCCTTGTGAGGTTCATTTGTGGTGTAGATTAGTGTAGTTTATTGTAGTTTATTGTAGAACCAGCCGAACACCTTGACAAGCCATAGGTAGGTTTTGTACTGTTAGAATTAATCCTTGTAGTTCACTTTCAGTGATTTGTTAGTCACCCGTTGTGATTGAATCTTTTTCGATCACGGTGCATTCTGATGGACATCGCTAAGATGTTAGTTCTACCCCTGCTAAGCGTGACTGTAGTCTTTGTTACTACGTTTTGTCCAACCCTAGGTGGGTGATTTTTGTGTATAGTTATTTGGAATGGCGATCAGACGTCATGGCCAGCGTTATTTTTATGACTCCCCCTTTCTTGTAAATGTTGTTACGCCACTGAGTTAGTTAGAACAGTTCGTATCAGCAGGTAGTCGACTGAAACTACCAGTTTTTTAATTCAATGTCATTTTCATTTTGATGTGCTATGAAGCCATCCAGTTCAAGTTGTGAACACATTCAGGGTGTTATATTTTGTATGCAATCTAGTATCGAACTCTGTAATGAATGCCGTAACATTGGCAAACTTAGCAATTGTAAGATTTGCGCCTATATGATGTTTATTTTGTGTCAGATATTTCGACACAGTTATTATTTTGGTTATAACTTAGTTAGACAAAGCAGTTATGGAGTGACATATCTGCAGATTTCAAAGAAGTTCAGAACAAGTGGTATATCTGTAGTTTTCTTTTATTTGATTTTTATGAACATGCCACGTCTTTGTGCATAGTTTTGAGGCGTGATTTTAAGCTTGATGCTTATACTACTTTATATTATATTTGGGACCAGATAACAAGGCCAGTTTTCTGATAGACTTTCTGCGAGAAAGCTGCCTGCCTTCAGTGTTGTTTCATTTTTTAACTGTCCGTGTGGAAGACTGTGAGTAGCGAGCCTAGCTCAAGTCACGGACAGGAGGTAACAGTTCCCAGCATGCAGTGTACCAGAGAACCACTCATTCAGTGAGACATACTTTTTCAGACGTTTTGACAATGCTCATAGCATTACTAACCATTTGTTGTTGTGTCTCATATGTAGGTCAATATCCAGGCCACCATTTTGTAATAATCAGATGTTTTGCTACTTTGATCTGACTGGCAAGTGCCATGTGTTTACATCGCTATTGAAGCGACTATTTTTCTTCTCCTTTCGAAAATGATAACACGTTATGTTAAGGTTTATTTGTTGAGATCGAGAGGCTAGATGAGGCACCTGTGTAGAGGTTATATTTATGTGTGTCCAGACTTAGATTCTGTTGACTGTGTTATTGTAGGAAGGTAACTGATGTTTATTCCAGACCGACCCAGAGGTAAATTATGTGAGCCGAGAGCCACTAATAACCTGTGTTTTTGTTATGTCCGAGCGGGAGAGCTCGTTGATGGTATTTTATTATAGCAGAGATTGATCTCGCACGAGACTGCTACTGCTGATCCCAAGGTATTCAGGATTGTCAGCCTATTCGCCATAAACCAACGATAATCTAAACCGACATTCTAATAATCAAACACGTCATTATTATAAACTGACGATAACTAATTGTTTATAGTATTTAACCTTGATTTTCTTGCATTTTGGACCTGCTGGCTGACACTTGTTTAGTGCACACTTCTTTTGTGGAAGGGTAGTTAAAAGGGACGTAAAACCAATAACATTATTATTATCTTTTGTGGAAGTAATCGAGGACAGATGACACTAATTTTTATCGACGGAGCGCTTGCTCAACCTTTAGTCAGTAGCTGGTGGAGGGTGAGCCTCATGCAATGTTAGACGTAGTTTTTACTACGGATTTGCCTCCGTAAATGACATGCACGTAGATGACACTGGTTTACAAAGAGTAACCCAGGGCGAAGGCAGGAATAATATTGATTGTGATCTTGTTGTTATTTATTTAAGTGTATGATAACCCCATGTTTACCTTTCTTAGCTTGTAAGAGGGCATTTAATGTTTCTTTTTGACGGCTTGTCATGTAGATTTGTATTAATTGTTTTGCTTTACGGACGTCATCGCCGTAAATTTTGTATTAATTGTTAGGAAAGAGCTAGATTATTTAACACTAAATGTAAATGAGGAAATGGTACCATCCTAACTTAGATTTCCTATTGCTACCCTGTTGAATGTAAATTCCGTTATTAGCTTATTTTGTAACTTGACTTAGAGATTATTGCCGTACCATTTTCCTAGCGTTGCTATTGTTGTTTTACTTTGTCAAATAGATCATTCGCGAGGGTTTATAGTAGTTACAGGTAGGGTCCTGATCTTTTATTTTTCTTCATTTATTGGTTTGCGGATTAGCCGATAGAAACCCTCTGAACTAGGCTAGGTGTCTGAATATTTTGAATAAATATTTCTACAAGTTTTACTTAAGCCTGGAAGTTTATTTCTCAGTCTAGCTTTAGGAGGTGTATTTTCTTGGGCTGTCTATGACCTTTTTAGCAACCATGTTACCACGGCTCCCCTGGATCATGGAATCTCGTGCCACTATGGCCTATAAGAAATTCACCTGATCCTCATGGCACATGGGTCCGATAGGTGAGGTGTTAGGGATGTCATTTCGGTTGATGGCAACCCTGAGAGCTCCTCTGACGGGCACAATACGATGCTGTTGGTCTACGTACTAAACCGACCTCGCTTTCCTGCAAGTGTACGCTGTACCGTTTTCCTGGGTCTCTCTTTAATTGCTTATCTGTTTGCTTCTTCAGGTGTTGTTTGTTGTTGTTGTTGTTGTTGTTGTTGTTGTTGTTTTTGTTGTTGTTGTTTGAGTCTTCAGTCTTTTGACTGGTTTGATGAAGCCCTCCATGCCTCCCTGTCCTGAGCTAATCATTTCATCTCTCCATAGCTACCACACCCTGTATCCGAGCCAATCTGTTTAACATATTCTAACCTTGGTTTACCCCTACAGTTCTTCTCCTAGACCCTTCCTTCCATAACTAAGCTTGCTATTCCTGGGCGTCTTAGTATGTGTCTCTCCAAACATTGTCTTCATTAGCAGTCGCCAGAAACATCTCTCCACTCCCACTCGTCATATGTAGTGTTCATTTATAACCCTATCTAACCAACTGACCTCAATCACTTTCCTGTAGCACCACATTTCAATCGCTTCAATTATCTTCTTTACTGCTGCACCAATAGTCCAAGTTTGACATCTACAGAGTGTCACTCTCCAGACAATTGATTTCAAAAATGACTTCCATACGATGTCAACAGATTCCTTTTATGGAGAAACGCTTTCCATGCCTGAGCCAAGCTGCTTTTTATATCCTCTCTGCTTCGTCCGTGACTGGTAATTTTGCTTCCTAAGTAACAGAAGCCTCCTACTTCCTTTAGCTTTTCTTCTGCCAATTTAATGTACATAAAGTTTTCTGATTAATTGGGGCTGCATTGCAATTTTTTTTACATTTAATAATTTTCATCATGAATTCTTTCCTCAAGACGGAGTCTATACCAATCAAAAGCTCATTCAAATCCTCTGGCGTGTCGGCCATGATAACTATGTCATCAGCAAATCTCAGAGTTGAAATTATTTCAATTTGAATCTTCACTCCAACTTAACATTTTTCTCCAATTTCCATCATTGGTTGTTCATTGTAAGGATTGGAAAGTATGGGTGATAAGTTGAAGCCTTGCCTTACACCTTTCTGAATACCAGTTTCTCTCTCATGATCTTCAGCTTAAATGACTGCTCTCTGCTTTCTGAAGTGATTGTAGATTACCCTCCTATGCCTGTACGTTACTCAATCGTTTACACAATGTCAAACAATTTAGCCCAATCAGCGTTATCAATAGTCTTTTCTAAGTCCAAAAATGCCATGGTCGTTCTCACTTTCCTTATTCTACCTTCCAAAATCACCGTAAGACTTAGTACAGCTTAACTTGTTCCTAAATTTCTCCTGAAACCAAACTGGTCTTCACCTAACTTCGTTTCTATCTGCTTTTCCATCCTGTCGTAAATTATTCTACACAGGATCTTTGAAACATGAGTAATCAAGCTGATTGTACGGCAATCTTTATATCTGTCAGCCTCTACTTTCTTCGGTATAGCGATGATAACCTTCTTCCTGAAATCAGAGGGTACCTCACCTGTCTCATAAATCCATACACCAAGTGAAATAACCTTGTCAGACGTTCATCTCCTATGCAGCGTAGCAGCTAATTCACTGTATCATCAATTCCTGGTGCTTCGTTCCTGCGTAAGTCTTCCAAATTCTGATCTCAATATTAAATCTCCTTTCGCATCCTCATCAATTTCCTCTTCCCTTTCCATTACACGATTCACAATATCCTTTCTCTTATACAAACAACCTATGCAAGCTTTCCATCTCTCAACATTTTCTTCCCTAGCTGTTAGAGGCTTTCCATATGTGTACTTAATATTACAGCACTCAGTATTCTTTTTTCCAAAGGGGTTCTTGACCCTGGAACACCACACTCATAAATTACATACGGAAATACCACAGAGGGATCTGACAGACCCAGTCTAGTTGTGACATTTATATAGTATTTGACAAATTTCTTCACTTGTTATTATTCTAGCTGTCTACGTTATAGTTAGAGGATGCCGGAGAATAATTAGTTTGATGCCTGTTGCTTACATATTTTAACTAAAAAATTATGAACACAATGAAAGGAATTACCGTTTGAATGTTTTAAAGGTACATTTTTTTGTTACCACTGTGGACAATATTTCTCACGTTTTGGGGTAAATTTACAGTAAAAATATACAAAAGTTATAAAACAGTCACTTGGAACATATAGCACTGACAGTTTCCCTTAGTGAGGGGTTACAATATCCTTCAAATGAGATGCAATCGCACGCCATGGCTTGGTGACTGACAGAATTGCGACTTGAACCCGGGACATCGATTTCAACTTCAGTGTCGCTTTCATGTTCTGCAATTAATTCACATTCTTGTTCACTATCCTCCAAAACATATTCACATTCCAAATAGGAGTTGCTACTGATATCCTCTTCACCGTCACTATTTTCTGACAATAATTCCCTGATATTGCAGTCAGACAGTCATTTCCTGGAATTAGCCATTTCACACATTGTTTCTAGTGTCACTTTTCAATGACACCAATCACCAATCTCCGGGACTGGAGAAACTTGTTTGATCCTATAAAACAACTGACCCTAAACGTTACCTCCTCAACATCGGAAACCATGTTCATGTGTGCAAATTTAAGTCTGTCTTCGATAAGGGCTACACACCGAATTGGGGGACCAAACTATTTTGAATTCATCAAGTCAACCTGCACAGCCTAGTCACCTATTAACTAGATGATCTCAACCATCAACCTATAAAAGGCATGTTTTATCAACAAGAACTCCAAAAGACAGCGTTTCCAAAACATTACCTTGTAGAGAAAGTGTTGAAACAAAATGGAAATAAAATGTATGTGAAATCGCTAGGATATAACTCAGCCTTCAATTTTTGGATTAATAAATTAAATGTTGTGTGAACTCGTGTGCCTTGTATTTATTTATTCACTCAAGCCTGCAACCTAACATCCCCTTTGCTAACTGGCTTCTATTCTTATCTCATGAATTTAACAAGAACTACCACGTCCACATTCTGTCTTAAACAAAACAATTTTACTGTAGTATTATAATATTAAACCTTTGTCCTAGAGACCTAAGGCTTATTTTAGGGGTAGAGGGTGTATAGACCTTTATTTTCAGTCAAATACACCACTTTGTAAAATTCTTAATTTCAAACATATAGCCTACTTTCAAAATTCAATTTTCTTGAAAAATGTAAAAATATATTGTTTTGTTCTAACGATAAAGGACATAGAGACCTTTTGTTTGAATCATGGCACAACGCATTATCATTATTCGTTTTCAAAATATAGCCTACTTTCCAAAACAAGAATGTTCATTTTTTAATACAAGAAATCGTTCATAGGAAAGGGACAACATTCCGAGTCCTACGACACTTCATATAACCAAATCGATCCATGGGTTCGCGAGATATCGAAATACTTACTTGGCTCAAGCGCGCTTAATTCAAAAACTGCTGACGCTAGGGCTTTAAACCCCCTTTAGCCACCTATCGACGTACTATAGCCTCGGCAGTATTTCCCCATGCGCATCTCAATTAATATATTATTAATATAATATTTTGCCATGAATACAGAGTGTTCATCTTGCATCTCGCGTAGCTCTGAACCCACATATTGTCCATAGAACGCAAATTCGTCCTGGGTTACTTCCAGCATTTTCTTTTTAGTGCTACGCATCACTTCGAAGGTCTCTTCCTGTCTCTCTATATGGTGTCTTTCTCGTCTTAGTATGTTTGAACGTTGTAGGCGTCTCCACAGATGCACGATTGCGTTGAGATGGGATGGTTTCGTAAGTACTCCCTATGTTGGGTGAATCAGGGTATTCGTCATTGTTGTCCTGGTGTTGTATCCGAAAAAAAAGTAAATCATAATTTCTTCTTCAGGTCCCACCCACTGTAAATGACTGGTAGAAAAAAGCACACAATTACGAAATATTGTGGAATTTCCCGCATTGTGTAGGAGATATATACGGGAAGCACGTTCTGATGCAGGTAGCCCTACCTGCGAAGTCCGGCAGTGTTTTTTACAACTATAAAGATCAATTTTGCATTGTGCTCTTGGCTATTGTAGATGCTGAAAATAATTCTATACATGCTAATTTTGGTGGCAAAGTCATCTGACAGTGGAGTGTTACAAGAGACGTCATTCTATAAAGCTGTGACAAAAAACCGGCTCAATTGGCCAACAATGGACCAAACATGCCCTTTGTACTAGTGGGAGACGGCGCGATTGCACTGACCGAAAAAATGATGTAGTCATATCCCGGTATCCGATAGGAAGACCGCCCACTCAATCAGCTATGGCAATAAGACACCAGTTGGCTGAATATTTCATGAGTGTACAAGGAAGTGTTCCATGGCAGATATCATGCACATTTGCCCATATGTAGGCACTATAATAAAATTATCTTAATTAAACGTAAATGTGAATTGTCTCCAATGTGTCTATGCTGCCAAAAGTAGTAACTCCTGTCAGTAAAAATTCATGGAATCGTAGGCAAACAATAAACTAGATTTCTCATCATCCCGACCACTACCAGTGATTTTCGTACACGTATTTTTGTTCTTTTTCCATGAATAAACTGTGAGCGGAGTGCGTGGACTTTGGCTTCTATTTCTTTTCTTGACAATTTCAATGCATTGGCTATATCCTCCCACACGTCGTGTTTCTTAATCTCGGTGTGAAGTGTTTAATAACATTTCATAGCTTTGGTACAGGACAATTAGTTTCAGTACTGTCTTGTTTCCCCACACCGCTGACATATAGAACGGCATTTAGCTTTCCGTCTACATGCACTAATAAGAACCGACGCTGGAATATTGCGCGACTGCACTCGTTCGCCGAGCGTGAGCAGGCAACGTGTCCCGCGTCTTACACAAATGCCGCCCCATGTTGCATGCAACGTTGCGCTTCATGTTGAGGGACATTTGTCCACTAGTGAGTACGTGGCTTAAGAGAGTATCTGGTATTCAAGAAGGTGTAAGGCAAGGCTGCAGATTATTAGCCATAATTTTCAAACTAAATAATGAACAACCAATGGAAAGAATTAGAAAAACTTTTGTAGAATTAAAAATTCAACTAGAAACATTCCTAAGTCTGAGCTTTAATATTGCCATTCTCATCGTAGGTGATTTATCACAGTACTTGAATGAATTTAAAATCCTGAGGAAGAAAATGAATAAATGTAAAAAATAAATGCAAACGAAGGAAACCCCTAAGCTCTATTGACGTCAAATAGGCAGGTGAAAAGTTTAAGTTTGTAAGAGATATTTGCTACTTATTTAACAGTGGGAGACAAAGCAGATAGGATATAGATTTAAGTTAAAAAAAAAAAGAGTTTTAATTTTCTAGGTAGTGGCACACTCTAAGGAATTGAAACTGGGACTGTTGCCGCAGCAGAGGATAAGAGAATAGAAGCTTTAGAATTGTGGTGTTACAAGAGAATGATGACTATACTATAGGATAGTTAGATAGAATAACAAATGAAGAGGCAGTAAGGGGATATGTTCCTGAAAATGACTTAAGTACAGAGAAATTTGGTAAGTAAGTAACAACATCATCATGATTAAAAAATGTGTTTATTCAAATCTCATTTGCTATATGAATATGCCTATTGTTAGAAAATGTGTCTTCGAATGTTCCCTATTATCTTGCCTGTCTTCGCATTTTCAATTTGAGACTGTTTTTCGTCCATTATGATTTGGGATATTTGTTTATAAACCCATTATGGGAGTGATTTCTACTTCGGAAATGGTAATTTAATCAAGCTTCTCGCAGCTGTGGATTAGCATGTATTTCTTCATATATTGTTCTTGGGTAAATTTGGTAGGGCACACCTTGCCGGAATAAGGCTTGTCTCCAGTATGGATTACGAGGTGTGACTTCAAATAACTTTTTTGTGCAAATTTGGCTTCACACAAGATACATGAATAGGCCTCTGCCCCTATGAATTAGCATATGTCTGTCCAAACTTCCTTTCTGGTTAAATGTGGCTTTGCACACGCTACACAAATATGGCTTCTCTCCACTGTGAATTAACATGTGTATGGTCAAATGTCCTCTCTGAGTAAAATTTGCTTCACATATGCGGCATGAATATGCCTTCTTACCGCTATGGATTAGCATGTGTCGGTTCAAATATTCACTGCGGTTGAATTTGGCTTTGCACACTTCACATGAGTGCCGCTTCTTGCCAGTATGGATAAGCATGTGCCTCTTCAAACTTCCACTGCTCGTAAATTTAGCTTCACATACATTGCATGAATATGGCTTCTGGCCACTATGTTTGAACATGTGTGTGTTTAAAAGTACTTTCTGGTTAAATTTGGCCGTGCATACGCCACAAGAATATGGCTCCTTTCCGCTATGCATTGACATGTGCGAGATTAAGCTTCCTCTTTGGGTAAATTGGGCATTGCACGCGCTACATGAGAATGGCTTCTCGCCACTATGTATTAGCTTGTGCGTGTTCAAATTACCTCTGAGCGAAAATTTCGCATCGCATATGGTACATGAATATGGCTTCTCTCGGGTATGGATGAGCAAATGTCTCTTTATATGCCCTTTCTAGAACTTTGCTCCACACAGGTTACACGTATATGGCTTCTCGCCAGTATGGATTAGAATGTGTGACTTCAAACTTCCACTCTGGTTACGTTTATGAATGAAATTTATTGCAGCCAAATAGCCATTGTTACATTCCTAAATATGCATTACATTCATAATTATGCAATAATACCATAATAATTTTAATGTCAAGATATTGTCATAAAGTTTCTTTGCTGTATTCTGTCACTGTTTTAGTTCTCTTCTTGCACGTTTCTATGTGATAACGTTCACAGCTCTCACCACATAGTGTACACTTGCAGTCTTCTTTTACTTCATGGTAGCGTGCCGTGGCACAAAGTTTGTGATGGAACCCATGTACGGCCATTCTTGTTAGCACATGTCGTAGCTCCTGGTTTGGTTCCGTCCATTTCCTCTCCATCATGGCGTCAGTAGTGTAGAATTCCGGCCATATTTCTTCGCACTTCTTTCTTCTTTCCTTCAGAATCTCCGTGCTTTGTCGTGTGGATGGTAATAAATGCCTATGCCTTATGTCCTCGATGTGATATGTTTCCTTTGTAAGTACGTATACCAATCTTGATTGTGTGTTCATCGGGAGACATAGAGCTCTCTTCAGGTATCTTGCTTTGACTTTCTCTATGGTTCTTAAATCTGCTAGTGATAGCGCTTCCCAGACTAGTTCAATCCCATATGTTATTATCGGGCTTATGGCTGCGTGGAATATTTTCATTGCTGATTCTAGTGAGAGTTTGTGGAGATCCTTTATTCCATAGGTGGCTCTAATAGCCGCTGTCGCTTTTTCTTTGATATGGATTCTGAATGATCTACCTGTCGTTTGAAGTGTGATACCTAAGTATTTATATGCGTGTACTACTTCAAGGTGCCTGCCTTTGAATTTTATTCTTTCATTTTCTGCTACTCTTCCGCCTTTTCTGAAGGTTACTTGCATTGTCTTGCTCTCATTTATTTGCAAGGAGTTTTCTTCCGCCCATGTCTCAAGGTTGTTGACAGTCTGTTGAAGACTCGTTAGGCTGGTTGAACCTAAAACCATGTCATCTGCGTACATGTGCAGTGAAGTTTCTTTGTTGTGTTCTATTATTTGTATTATGTCAGATGTCAATATGTTGAAAAGAATGGGGCTGATTGGGTCCCCTTGCATGACTCCGTTTGTCTGTACTATGTCCTTTGAGACTGATATTCCATCGCTTATGTTGACTACGTTGAAGGTCAGTATGTTCCTTAATAGAACAGTGATGCTGTGTTCGTTTCCAATCATATGTGCCAGTTTCTTTAGCAGTTTCTCTCTGCTCACGAGATCGAAAGCCTTTCTGTAGTCGATGAAAACTGTGAAGTATTTCCCCTTCGGATGTCTTAATGCCTGTTCTATCTCTTCTAGTAAATTTCTGATCGCCTGGGTGGTGTTCCGTTGTCGTCTGAAACCGTACTGCTGTTCTGGTATCAGGTGGTCTGTCTCTTTCACCAATCTGTCCGTTATGAGTTTTGAGAATATTTTGAGGTCATTATTTTCCAGGGCGATGCCTCTGTAGGAGTTGGGGTCTGCTGTGTCTCCTTTTCCTTTATATATTACTTTTATGGTAGATCTTCTCCATGCTTCTGGAATTTGTCCCCTTTCCAAGCATTTGTTGAACAATTCTGTCCAAGCCTCTGTGAGCCAATTCTCCGTGGCTTTGATTTGTTCGTTGTAGATCCCATCAGGGCCCGCTGCTTTGTTGTTTTTCGTCTTGATAATTGCGTTTTTAACTTCCTCTTTGGTTAAGATGATGTTCTCAGCTCTGGTTCCAGTGCTTGTGCTTGGGATGGTTTCTGGCGTCGTTCGCTGAACGTTGAGAATGTCAGAGAAGTGGTTTTCCCATGTGTCCATTTGAATTGTTGCGTTAAAGGTACTTCTTTTGTTGGAAAGGGCGATAAATGGATTCTTAATTGCTTCTTCTGCTATGCGCGCTGCTTCTTTTTCTGTGTGTTGGTTTTTCTTTTCTATCAGCATTTTCTTGTATATTTTCCTTTCTGTTGAGTATTCTTCGAGAGCTTCTCTTTGATTGCTGTCTCTAGCTCTATGTAGTGCTTGCAAGGTTGTTCTACGTTGTATGTAACATTCTACGTCGAACCACGGCTTAGCCTTTCTTTCCTTGTGTGGTATTGCTGCGGATTTAATGATTTCCTTGATTGCAGTGACTGCCTCGTCCAGGTTGTTTTCACTTATTATGACCCAGGTTTTGGTTATTTCAGTACTCAGATTGTGGATAGCCTCTGTGTCAATTTTCCTCGTGAGTTTTTGCATTCGGGTGCTTGTTTGAGTTTGTGCACCTGTTTGTCTTAAAGTTAGATGTGTTCTGATTGGTATGTGTTTTCTGAGCGGGGTGTCCGCTGAAGTCCATAGTGCTTCTTGTTTCCCTGGTGTTAAGTCTCTTCCTTTTGTGAAGATTAAATCTATTGCACTTTTGCCGTTGTGTGCGAAGTATGTCATGAGATCTCGTTTGTTCACCAGCTTATAACCCTCCACTTCCATCAGTTCCAGTATTGCTTCGCTCTTTCGTCCTGGTTTATCCAGTCTGCAGTTTAAGTCTCCTGCAATTATTACATTTTGCTCTTTCTCGACATATGTAATGATTTTAACTAGCATTTCCGTCGCGTCTTCCAGTGTGGCTTGAGGTTGTATGTATAAGCCTGCGATTGTGATGTGTTTTGTTGTGATGATGACAATGTTTTCTTCTTTGTAAATGTTCTTTACTTTGCCAATGTGGTTATTGTATAGGCATGTAACGCCTCCAAAGGGTCTTCCTTTTTCTTTCTGTTGTGCTAGTGCGTGTGTATTGTAATAGCCGGGTATATCCAATGGTTTTGTGAGGAATGTTTCTGTTAAAATGATTATATCTTCGTTAAATATTGCTCGTTGTGTTGAGAGCCGTGTGACGTTTGTCAGTCCTTCTACATTCCATAGCAAGGCTGTTAACTTGGTATCATTGTCTGTACTGGGTCTTTCCGTGGTGTTCGAGGAGTATACTTTCTGTTTACCTTTGAAGTTATTGCCTTCGAAATCGAAAAGTTCTGTATATTACTCTGTCTGGCCAGAGATTCGCCTGCATAACTGACTCCCTTTCCCCTATGGGCACACCGATTTTAAAGGCCTTGTTTGTGCCGCGAGAGGGGAGTTGTTCACAGCTGATTATCGTGTTGATTCCGTTTTGGGTGAGGTGATCTTTGATATCCTCTTCGGTTGTGTCGGGGTCTAGTCTCCCTACGAAGATCCAGGCTGATTGTGGTGCTGCTCTTAGTTTGCCTACTGCAGAACCTCCCATGCCGAGTTGTGGGGGTCTTCTTGGGATGACGCCTTGTCTTCTCGTCTCTTCTTGTGTTGTGGTGTCATGATTGGTGTTTCTGTTGGGTAATCCTGGCCATTCTTTGTTTGATAATGACCTGGCTTGGTATTGGTGGTTATCCTTATTTGGTGTTTCTGGTGTGATGGTTAGTGAGTTTGATGGTTGTTCTGTTTCTGTTGTTGCGGTGTTGTCCTGGCTTCTATGGTGGTCTTGTTTCCCTTTTTTTGCTAGTATTTCTGCCTGTTGCAGCTGTGTCTCTAGGATGAGCGTCATTTTTTTCATGAGGGTTTCTGATATCTCTTCGAGTTTTTCCTTGATATCTTCACAGGATTGCTTATTTTCTATGGCTATCTCCTTTACCTCATGGTTTATTTCTTGACTGTTTGGTGTCGATGGGGGAAGACCGTGCGATTGCAGGCGTGTTCGACAGGTCTCACACATCCATAAAAGCGATCTCTTTTTTGAGTGTAGGGCGTTGAATTCTGTTGTTGTCATAGGTGTGCATTCCTTGTGGAACCAGCTGTTGCAGCCTCCATCACAGCATACTGCGGTTTCTTCTTTCGAGATTTCCGATTCGCATTTCGTGCATAGGCCAGGTTTGTTTTGCCTATGATCCATTGTGGGTTGCCGTGGGTTGCTATGGCGTTGATATGTAGGCGTTTTGTTGGCCTGTGTTCTGAGAAATGTTCTATTTTGTGCTCCTTTGCTCTATATTATATTGTAGTCGCTCTCTGGCCAACCTGCTGTATTATGTATGCAACCTCCTGTTGCCTGGGAATGACTATTTGAACTTGGGTCACGGGTTTGTACCTTATGATGTTTGTGATTTATCAGTGAATGTTTGCTTGTATTTATAACAGGGAGATGTTTGCAGTCCGTAATGAGTTACTGCAAATGTTTTCTAGCATTTGTAGCAGGAAGGCGTTTGCAGTCCGTTATGGGTTGTCGTACGCGACTCACTTTGTGTAAATGTATCGTCTGTTGTAAGGCATTTAGCGAGGGATTGTTCTTCAAATATGCGGTTTGTAAATTGTTGTGTTTTGACCCACCTAACCTCACTAATACATTCAGTATTTTTAGTGCCGGATTGCTTCTTAATTACCTTTAGTACTGTTGTTTCCTTATTGTCCTCAGCAGAAGTAGCCTCTCTTAGCTACGTAGCACCCTTTTGAATTGTGTAAAACTTCGGTTTACCTTTTAAACGTTCGAAAATCTTGGAGCCAAAGGTCGGCACGTTGTCAGATATGAGATTCACTGTATACACTGTATCCTTCCTTAAATGCATCCACTTACTGAAGTATGTAAAGCAATGTACCGACTACACGCTTATTACTTATTCCTGAACAAATTATTTTTTCTCGGCTGGTTACGTTTAGCTTCGCATATATTACATGAGTATGGCTTGTTTCCACTATGGATTAGCATGTGTCTTTTCAAATGTCCTTTCCGGTTAAATTTGGCTTCGCATACGCTACATGAATATGCTTTCTTGTCGCTATGGGGGAGCATATTCTTCTTATAAGATTCACAATCACGAGCATCAGATATCTTCATTGCAGCTCGATTCAATATATCAGTACATATCAGCCTGAAATAGGTATTAGTATTACTAATAGTTTGAAGTATGGTGCATTATTATAGGAATAAAATAATAATCAAGGTACAGAGATCAATAAAATGCTTTTCATACAGTCAGAATGTTCTGCAATTGAATTTATATTTAACAGAAGATATACCGTAGAGTGTGTTGTTGGAAATGTTGTAGTCATAGTTCTGTGAGCATGAGTGTTTTGGGATGTTTCTTGGCCACCACATTCTTCCAATGCAAAGGTGTTAAATTTCTACATGCTGGGTGCAATAAAGGACAAGGTGTTTAAGTTTGCATCTTTCGCATCCCTGCTGACCTTCACCTATGGATCACCGATGAGCATATTTATGTAATAGCGTCTCTTCTTGCGCATAATTGAGCTGAGCTTTCACAAAGCGGCGAAAATGCTGAGTGAAAAGAATTTATTACTGTTGTCGGTGTGTTTGTGTTTGTTAGGTAGATTTCATTAGAAAGCTAACTATTGCAATGGGTCCCATGTTTCGACTTCCGGAAAATTTCGACATATCTTCGCGTTTCACATCCCCTACACCCCAAAACCACCGTCAGTTCAAAAGTTTATATATAATTTATGTATATATATATATATATGTATATATATATATATATATATATATATGTATATCAGTTTCTTGTGGACACGATAACTGCCGTAATTTTGCACCAATCACTTTGATTTTTTTACATAATATGTATCCCTATAAAATCTCGGTCGAGTTCGTTAATGGGCAAAATCAGTCGAAGGGGGTGAAATTGGGGGGCTTTTTTCGAAAAATTGAAATTTCGCTATAACTCTCTTAATACGTGAAATATCAAATCCATTCAAAGTTCATAATATGTGTCGGATAAGTGCCAACAATTTATGTCAAATAAGTTCTTTGATAGCACCAACCATTGACCAAAGGGGTGGAAAAAAGTGGGTTTTTCGGGAAACATTAATCATATCTCTCTTAATAGGCACAATATCAAAACCGTACAAAATGGACAATATTCCCCTAATAATTACCTAAAACTTTTGTCTGAAATAATTTTTGATATGACTCACCATTACGCCAAGGGATGCGAAAAATGATTTCGGAATTATAAGAAAATGCCAAGAGCTATCAGAGGTTGCCATGGCAACACTACTAAATTGATGAGGGATGAGCCGTTGCCATGACAACGCACTTGCACGAGATCAGATTCAGTATTTCCATCTGACTAAGCCGGCCCCGTGGTGTTGGGGTAGCGCGCCTGCCTCTCACCCGGAGGCCCCGGGTTCGATCCCCGGCTCCGTCAGGGATTTTAAAACTGACGTGAGGGTTGGAACGGGGTGCACTCAGCCTCGTGAGGACAATTGAGTAGCTGTCTGACAGTGAGACAGCACCCCGATCACGAATACCAATATTAACGGCCGAGGGGACCCGACGCGCTGATCACGCGTCACCCCAATATCTGCAGGCCAAATGGCTGGGCAGCGGTCGCTTGGTCGGCCTTAGCCCGTCATGGGCTGGATGGTGCCAGGGGTTGACTTTGACATCTGACTAAGTGGGAAGCGGCTTCGGTGACGTAACTGGTAACATGCAGAATGTCTATGCCCAAGGTCGCGGTTTCAAAGCCGGCCGAAGTCGTCGGATTTTCTAAGAGAGCTAAAATCCCTCAGTATGCTTTTCTTTGGAGGGGAAGTTCCAACGTTCGTTGCGAGTTGCTGGTTGGGGTGGCATCTGGTAGCCAAGTTCACAGCTAGGTGTCGTTGACGGTAGTACCTGGTAGCAACATTAGGAACTACTGCTTGAAATTGACCGTCTGCAGTCCTTACCTGAATAAAGACTACTACAGCCATTACAATTCACACCGTTTATCAGACAGATTCTACAATCACCCAAAGTACACGGGGTTAGATGACCGCGTTGTCGCAGCCCCTAAACTGAGGAACCAACCAGAGGTAGATTTCATTAGAAAGCTAACTATTGCAATGGGTACCATGTTTCGACTTCCGGAAAATTTCGACATATCTCCGCGTTTCACATCCCCCAGACCCCAAAACCACCGTCAGTTCAAAAGTTTATATATAATTTATGTATGTATATGTGTGTATATATATATGCATATCAGTTTCTTGTGGACACGATAACTGCCGTAATTTTGTACCAATCATTTTGAATATTTTACCGAATATGTATACCTATAAAATCTCGGTCGAGTTCGTTACTGGGCTAAATCGGTCGAAGGGGGTGAAAATGGGGGGCTTTTTTTCGAAAAAGTGAAATATTGCTATAACTCTCTTAATATGTGAAATATCGAATCCGTTCAACGTTCATACTATGTGTCGGATAAAGCCCAAACATTTATGTTAGAAGAGTTCTTTTTATAGCACCAACCATTGACCAAAGGGGCGGGAAAAAATTGGTTTTTCGGGAAACATTAATCATATCTCTCTTAATAGGCACTATATCAAAACCGTACAAAATGGATAATATTCCCCTAATAATTACCTAAAATTTTGTCTGAAAGAATTTTTGATATGACCCACCATTATGCCAAGGGATGAGAAAAATGATTTCGGAATTATAAGAAAATGCCATGAGCTATCAGTGGTTGCCATGGCAATACTACTAAATTAATGAGGGATGAGCCATCAGACGTTGCCAAGATAACGCACTTGCACGAGATGATATTCAGAATTCCATCTGACTAAGTGTGAAGCGGCTTCGGTGACGTAACTGGTAGCAAGCATGCTGAATGTCTATGCCCAAGGTCGCGAGTTCAAAGCCGGCCGAAGTCGTCGGATTTTCTAAGAGCGCTAAAAATCCCTCAGTATGCTTTCCTTTGGAGGGGAAGTACCAACGTTCGTTGCGAGTTGCTGGCTGCGGTGGCATCTAGTAGCCAAGTTCACAGGTAGGTGTCGTTGACGGTAGTACCTGGTAGCAACATTAGGAACTACTGCTTGAAATTGACCGTCTGCAGTCCTTACCTGAATTACAGACTAATATAGCCATCCCTAAGTACACGGGGTTACATGACCACGTTGTCGCAGCCCCTAAACTGAGGAACCAACCAAAATCTCTGCGGGAGATATAATTTTGCGTGAAGAAGTAACAGACCGTTACATAGTTACACATCAGTGTCGAAACCTTGCATAAGGACAGTGTGACCACAAGTATGAAAATGGACCACAAATGACAAGAAGGTTACCGTTCCCATAAGACAATAAAATGTTTAAAATAAGTATAAAATGACGAAAAACAAAGTTAATTAAGCTCCAATTATAAAATACCTTCTCGCAATAAATGAGGTCTGATCCTTCTACGAAAACCTGCATATTCTGCCTATTTTCGCCTATCCCCAAGTTTGTCCGGTGAAATCTACCTCCGCCTTCCGGCGTGCCGAGAGGATTTTTTTTTGATGGCGTTGATGTTTGAGTTCAATATGCCACTCTCCATTTCTCCCATTGATAAGATACAGAATTCATCACTGGCTACCGAAGAATGCTTGTCAATTTAATACATACCCTCCATATGGAAACCTACTCACTTCTACTACATCGACTCCAGCTCTAGAAAACAATTTGTGTATTGAAGTGTATTTATTCTCCTATGTTGGCATGCGTTAAGTCATCTACCTACCCCTACTCTACCCCTCCCTGCTCTCTTGGCACTCGGGAGCTCTACGAGCATGTCTGTCTTCTCAGTGCAGCCAGCATATCTACCAGATCAAACTTCAAGCGTCAGATGTCACGTTCGACATTTTGTGACGATCATGTAAGTGACACGAACTGCACCGCCTGCTACATTGGGAAGATAAGTCTCATCTTATTTTAACTTAGCTCTGAAGCTATTTTAATACTTGCAAGTATTCTGAGCTATTGAACTTCTAGCTTGCCGGCAAGGTCTCAATTTGGAATGACAAGGTATCATTTCGTGATGTTTTACAAAAAATGTCGCCATCGTGGGAGCTCATGCTAAATCTGAAAGTATAACTATTGGTCGGGCACAACGAGGGATTAGTTCTTCTACCTCTACTTTGTGAGATTATAACTGGACATGGTGGGAATTTTCAACTTTACTCTGCAAAATGGCAGTAATTGGGCTCATCGCGGGACTAACTCTGTACTCCATTCAATCGAGGCAAATTCATCTCGAAAGTTTTTCAGTATAATTTCCAGATTCAAAGTCTGCGATTGCCATTTTGTGAATTTTCATCTAACTCCGTTTAATGGGTCAAACTCAGCCCATGCTCTTGATTTTCAACCTCAAGCAATTTCTTCAATGTTGTAAAAGGAATCTCTTTTGAAACCATGCAAATTTTCAACCTTGGAAATGATTCACCACGTTAATCAGTGACATTTTTTATAGAGAATCTTTGTCCAAAAAAGCGAAAGTACGAGTACATGCTGCCAGAATTGACTTGGTTTACTGTAAAATCGGTTCCAGTGTCGCGTGAAGATACATGCATGAACAGACGGTGAAAAGCGTCCCAATCTACTTCCCACCCTTATTTCACCCTTGACTAACATATTTCAATTAACCTGTGTTTTTTTTCTTTTTTTTTCTTGTAATTCATAGGTTCGGTCCATGGACGTCCTCCCCACTTTTGAATGCACCAATCCAGAAACTCCGTAAGAAATCAGTGGAATTGTCCACCACTTTCAATTGTCAAACTGACAAATAAGTTGGAACTTTCTCGAAACTTAAACGCTTCAATTTTGGTTTAACATGGGAAGCTTGCAAGCCTTTTTACCATTTTCTAAATGGTAGTTCAAATATCTGTGCAATTAGTACTGTGCCCGAGAATCAAAGAGCAACCTAGATTTTCTATCGTAACTCTAATTAGGCTTCAGCGTTCCTAACGGGGCACATTAATTTGATATATTTTTACATAACCAATCTAGTCTACGTAATAATTGAATAAATAGTGTTTTATAGTCTAAGATTGGTCTGAGACCAACTTTTTGGCAGTAACTGCTCCATTTTCTTGTGTTGTAACTTAATCAGCAATTGACATACTTTAAATTATCCGTGGCTTAGCTTCTAAATATTTTCCACGTCCGCCCCTGATTTTATTCCACTAACTCTGTTAATTATTTAAACTTGAAGAGTTTACTTTCGATTATTGTTGAAGATGATTACTATTACAATTCTCAAACATCACTTGTGGCAGAAAATTGAAGTGCGCCTCGTTAACTTTGTTATCTCTTTCTTTCGCTTGTTGTGCTCTTATCAAAGCTTTAAATAACTAATACCTCTGTTTAGTTTATGGTTTTGCACAGATCTCTTTAGATTGTTTATGGCTGATATAGTTCGCTCAGCTAACTACCTACCTACCTTGAGTAGTTTTCAATCTATGTATCTTGATTATTGGTTTCCATAATCAAAACTGTGTCTAATCGGGCTAAATCTCTTATTAGTACTTTTCTTGTAAGAGATTTAGTTTCATTTTTCGAGCACAACATTTATTCCTTTCGTCCCAAAAGCTTTGAGCTCAATTATATTTAAAATCTCTGTATTACCAACATTTGTAAATGGGCCTCAAGCCCTCCTTCCTTCACACTGCTTTGGGAAGCTTAAAGTCCATTAATTTAAGACACTGTTTTATTGTGTTACAAACTTTTTTCTGAATAAATATTAGCTTGTTTGGATTATTCCGATTTACCAAACTCTTATGATTTCTTTCCCAAATCTGCTTCATCATTCTACCTCATCTTCCCTATTGAAGTGATTGGACTTTTCCAATTGCTCCACTACTCCTGGTGCCTAAATAAGTGCCCTGCCAATCTCTTCCTTTCATTGCCACTCGCAAGAATCATCTAACCCCCATTCATCTAATTAACTTTCATTTGTTTCTCTATCTAGCCACCCAATCTCCAACATCTCCTATAACACCACATTCAAATGCTTCAATTTTCCCTTTGCTGCAGAAGGAATTAACCAAGTTTCACATAGACATATAACCTCGCTCCAGACCATGACCATGTTAGCATATGTCAACCCATCTTTAATGTATCTTCTTCGCTTTGTCCAGGAGTCACCAACTTCCCTTAGCGCTTTATCTGACAATCGATGTTGGTATATTCCGTGAAAATACGCTTCACGTAGTTTGTACCGATATTGGGTTTTCTCTAGTTTTTTGCTCTCTCTTATCTTTTATTCCAACAGATATTCCTGTGTATTTTCGCTTTTTTCTCATGCCCATCTTAGGTGTGTTTTAGCGAAAGAGATTCATTACCTCCCTTTCAACAGAATCAGCAAGCTTCTCCTCAGTGCACCATCACGCATCACTTCGCTGAAATAGCTCATCTCCTGCGGTCAACGTGAGAACTCGTTGTCACGGACTACTTACGATGCTTTGAAGTTCGACTCGTCCTCTACAGATGGCAACCTACACACTTATACATTATTTGGACCCTGCCTCAAGAAAAGAAATTTGTAAGTTTTAAAGATTTATGTTCTTCTACGTTTGTGACCCTTATGTCTTCTTTGGCCTAAATGCAGGGAATGAAGAGGTCGCATATACATGACAGGCAGCCTATGTGTTAATCCGGGGTATAAGCTATCTCCATTTCGAATTTCAACCAAATGCGTTCCGCCAATTTAGTGTTAAGAGGTAACAAACACACACGAACTTTTCCGTTAGCTGCCCCTAAACTTTTGTAAAATGTATTTACTAATTCAGAAACATTCGTGAGAGCATGCACAAGAACTCAGCAATGTTTCATCGCAATCAAATGAATGCCATATGAACGCATACGTGACTTTGTTCAAACGATTCGTGCACCGTCACCCATTCTTTGAATCTACTCGTACGCTACCTATTGTAATACGGCTTTACTAAGTCAGAAACATTTGCAGGAGAGTACCCAACAGCTCACCAAAGTTTCATCGTAATCGGATGAATGGTAGGCTATATGAACTCATACGGGATTTTGTTGAAACGATTCACGCGTCGTCACTCTTTTGTTGAATCTACTCGTGCACCAACTATTGGAAAATGGATTTACCAATTCATAAACTTTCGCAGGGGTGTACACAACTGACCAAAGATTCATCACAATCGGATGAAAGATATATGAACACAAACGGAACTTGGTTGTAACGATTCACGCGCTGTCACTCATTAGTGGAATCTACTCATGCACCACCAATTGTAAAATGGATATACTAAATCAGAAACCTCCGCGGGAGTGGAAACAACAATTCTCCAATTTCATTGCAATTGTATTAATGGTATATGATCGCACGCGGGATTTTGCTGAAACGATACGTGCGCCGTTACTCATTTGTTTAATCTACTCGTGCGCTAGCTATTGTAAAATGGATTTTCTAAATCAGAAACATTGGCAGGAGTGTGCACAACAACTCATCAAAGTTTCATCGCATTCAGATGAATGTTATATGAACGCATACGGGACTGTATTGAAACGATTCGCGTGCCGTCGCCCATTTATTGATTCTACTCGTGCGCAACCTAATGAAAAATGGATTTACTGAGTTAGAAACCTTCACGGGAGTATACACAACTACTCACCAAAGTATAATCGCAATCGGATGAATGGTATATGAACGCTTACAGGATTTTGTATAAACGATTCGCGCGCCATCTTACTTTGGTTGAATCAACTCGTGCTCTATATATTGTAGAATGGGCATTTACTAAAATAGAAATCTTCGCGGGAGATGGATCAACAATTCAACAAAATCGCATTGCGATGTTATGAATGGTATATGAACGCATGTGAGACTTTGTTGAAACGAATCACTCGCCAACACTCATTTGTTGAAATAACCCGCGCGCAATCTATTGAAAAATGGACTTACTATGCCTATAACCATCCCGGGAGTGTGCACAACAACTCACCACAGTTTCATTGCAGTCGGATGGTTGGTATATGGACGCATGCGGGACTTTGATGAAACGAATCGCGCGCCAACACTCATTTGTTAAAACTACTCGCGCGCTTCTTGTAAATTGGATTTCCAATGCCTATAACCATCCCGGGAGTGTGCACAACAACTCATCAAAATTTGATCGCAATCGGATGAATGGTGTATGAACGCATAAAATTCGAACAAACAAATTTAGTATTTGCGCCCAAGGGCCTAAATGATGGGAATGGAAAGGGCTGGCCGTAATTTAGAGTAGATAGTGTTACTCGTCTTGTTCCAAATTGTAAGTATCTAATCGTGCGCAAACAACTGCGAAATGCTAGACTTTGTTGAATCGCTTCGCTCGCCAACACTCATTTGTTGAAACAAATCGCGCGCTATCTATTGCAAAATGGATTTACTATGCCTATAACCATCCCAGGAGTGTGCACAACACCTCACCTATATTTCATCGCAATCGAATGGATTGTATACGAACGCATGCGGGACTTTTTTGATACAAATCACGCGCCAACACTCTTTTGTTAAAACTACTCAAGCGCTATATATTGGCTATAACCATCCCAGGAATGTGCACAACAACTCACAAAAATTTGATCTCAAATGGATGAATGGTGTATTGTACCCTTGCGAACAATTAATACGTGATCATACTTCCGTTAGCTCATTGGTGTCGGGGGTAGTACATCCAGTCCCACTATATGGCACACGTATTTTGGATCAAAAGCATCAGATCAACACTTGAAATAAACTAAAAATCACAATAAAAACATTATTGAATGATACTCAAAATAGGCGCTACAACATACTCAAAATAACATAAAAACAACTCAAAATCATATTGATATTTCACACATGTTCTCTGACAACAAGGAATCACTTAATTAAATCAATAAATTCATAATCACAAAGGTTCCACTGAACAACAATCTAGTTTCACTTCCATATAGTACTTGTGACCAATTGATCTGCCGAGCTAACTTTGGCTCAACATTACTTTTATAACATCATTTATCATTCAAAACATGAATTAATCTTCAACTTGGTTATTATTTAATGTGTATTCACATTTGTTTATAACAAAAATAACAATAATTACCAATTGTTATAGGGTCCACGTTGGTTCAAAAGCTTAATTCTCTCTCTTTCTCATCGTACTGCTTCATATTGGCGGGAAGCTCGTGTCACCTCGAGATCAAATACAACTGAAAGAATCAAGTTAAACAATACGCCCAGACTGCCTAAGATTTCTGTTACTCAAGAAACCATTATTTGGATGTGCCACACAATGAGATTTTTAACAAATGTACTCAACAATTCCCTTAATTTACGAGATCTGAACAACCCTGCAACATACAACCATATGCTAATTTGACTACGGGTACGCCTCCCGTCCTATTTATTAAAAGAAATATCTTGCGAGGGCAATACCACTCGGGCTGTTTGCATAACGTGTCTCGCTGCTCCCCCCAGGCAATTAGTGGTTCACTGACCTACCCTAGGACGATTTAATTGATATTTATGACCTGTCAGACTAACGTCTGGCACACTGGGCCAGGATTTATGTCATACAGGGGTCTCCCCGGCTGGTCACACTACAGGCTACGAAAGACTTTCAATGAAACCCTATTCATTTCTTTTACTCTTAAAGCGGCACTTTCTCGGCCGGTAATTACTTCACAAGACATGATTTTAATTGGTGATCATCCATATTGTCTGAGTCGATATGCGGTCAATATTATTTAAGGGGTTCACACACATCAATATATGACACCTCTGTGTCTACAAGTCTACATTCCTAGACTTAAGCCATCTTGAGAAGAGATAAATTTTTCCTGCGCCGGTAAGGCAGTATCCATTGGAGACCCTCACGCGCTTCACAATTTCTAGTGTGGGAATCGAACCCAGGTTCTCTAGTATACACAATAGCTCCCTTTATTACTTTACTTAGATCCTTCTTTTATCGAACTCACCACAACTGCGACCACAATTAACGATCTTGGATATTAGATATGACAATCTATAGACATACTACTTATAATTCGTTTACTTCACATGCACAACTACGTTCTTGGTAAGTTTTCCGTAATCCTTTTTATATTCCCGAAATCCATATTTTACTACCCATAATTATCCTTCAGTTTGACATTATATGACTTAGACACTGTCATTAATGAATTTTACCATACCGTTTAACATGAACACAAAGGTTCTAGCAACTTATTATTTTATTTCTAAAAAGATCATACTCCTTTAATTATTATTATTCATTTCTTTACTTAATACAACTTATTTGCAGGATGATCAGACCCGTATTTCATATTCTTCAATATTTCACATATTCACTCAACTTCTCATTTATATTTGTGTGATCTTTCCATATTTTAAGGCTTTCACGAACTTCCCCCAAATTTATGCACGCATGATTATAAGCTGTACTTACATTTTATCCGGTGGATCCCGAACCTCATGGCTGGACCTTTTTGCCCACATTCTGGATCTAGTATTCACCCACAACACTCACTTCACATACCACTTTTCCATTTATCTTACACATGTTGATTACACTAAATTTTCCTCTGGGAGGATTTCCCAACATGATTCAATTACAAAATATACACTGGTTAACCCTAATATACACTCAAGCAATAATAAATGCAATATAAAACTTTACACTCAAGCTGAACTTTTCGCTTGTTTTACACTCGTGGTTTTTCACACGTTCACACTTCCTAACACCTTTTCCAAGGAATACAGGCCCTAACGACGTCTTGGCTTGGCCCTACGCCCCTTGAACTGCTTGAAAGTCTCTGAATTCAGCTACCCGTGGTCGCTGTTCGCCTCGGATATTTGTCAGTGTTTCTGCTTCCCCTTTTATCGGCCCTACGTTGTACTGTTGGCACAATAATATATCATTGCGGCTTTAAGTTTGATACTTTGTCGAGTATCTCCTCACGATACTGTTCCTAGTGTCGCTGTTCTAGATTTATCTAGCGCTCTGTCCCTCAATGTTTCTTCACTCGTTTCCGCGTTGGAATGGTCTTAATAGACTATCGCGTTAGAGTTTGCTCTGAAGTCTTACACTTACTTCACGGATATCTATCGGTTCTAATTCGTACTGTACTTCCGAACTACCGTTATTCCTAGATTCTGATTCTCCAAGCACGGATGAATTCAGAATCGTTACTACGTTAGACCCACTTCGGTCCTTGATGATTACTGAACACTCTTAGGGCCGATTGTATAAACATCGCTTGACTGGGGATCAAATTAACTGGAGTTCAAAATGTGAACCAAGTTCAGTCGCCATCCATGTTGTATAAAGCTATTCGCGGGTTCCGAGATCCCAGTTCAATTTGATCTCAAGTTCAAAGATTTCAATATGGCAACAGTGCAAAATAGTAAGAATAATCACGTATAGAGTGCACTAAACTCATCTCGCCGAGTGATCTTCAACTTTTTGTTTGTTAATTTTTGTATATGTTAACCTCAAAAGAAAGTGTTTGACAGGTTTGTCTGAGCGGGAAAGTTAAAGACAAAAAATTAACATGAATACCATTTCAGTAACCGGAAAAGAATATTCCATGGACTTCAAATTCGCGGCTTGCAACTGAATCCATAAAGGTAGGTGAAGTCAATTGATATAATTATTTACAGCTTAGATGCGATTACATTGCTAAAAGATATATAACACGGTTTTAAACCATGTTTTAATTTTTTTCAGGTTCAGATTTGATTTGACTATAGCTAGCTGATCCAAACTGGTCCTGCCTGTGCTGAAAGTGGGATCACATGTGAATTGTGGTCTCATACAACTTGTGATTTTCATACAAATCACTGTGCTTCCTCCTGGATGAAATTCATGAAGGTAAGTTCCTTGCACATCATTTACTTACCGGTATGTTGTATAGTAGGGCATTTCTCTGCCCCACCTATCTACCTAACCTGAAAATAATCTACTAGGCCTACAATTGAATTTGGTCCATGCACCATAGATTTATGCATTAATGAAGTGAGTTTCAAAATGTAGATAGGGAAAGATCAGGTTTATACCTGATATTAGGACCTGAAAGTCTCCATAAGTATAATTTTACATCAATTACACTGCTAGGCCTATATAATACATGCTAACACAAGTAGGCTAGCTCATTCCTCAAGGTAAGTAGGCTACTGGTAGTGAACACTGAATCAGTAGCCTAGATATTGTAAACTATCGATTGCTTAGTTTATTTGTGTAGCATTGCTTGAAACTCTTGTCATTGTATCACAATGGACAACACGCTATCCTTTAATTGGCAGCCAAGGCCCCTAAATCTTAAAATAATCCATCAAAAAATAATAAAGGCCTAGGCCTACTATCATGCATTGCTAGGTAATGGTATAGGTTCGGAACAGTATGGTATCCAAAGGTTTATTTAAATCGAAATTTAATTTAATGTTGCAAATTAATGCCTTATTAGTATTATTAGGCCTACCCCAATGGCAACATCACACCATACATCATGTTTGGAAACTCATTGCTTTCCTTTCTCGTAAGCTGCAATTGATTACTATAACGTTTGCAACATTGTTGGTATGGAAAATCCTAAAAATAAGTGGGTAGAAAAGTGTGCAGTAGCCTATATTACTTAGATAAAATAAGTACTGGTACTGTATGTAAATAAATATACTGTATCATACTCAAGGAGGCTTCCAGTTATTAGGTCATGGTGTAGTGCAGGTAAATAAAGTGGAATGTCTTACACTTCAACAGCTGAAAGCCACCTTGTTCATATATGCAGCCATGAAAATCCGATTCCTGAAATTTACTGTAGCCTAACTCTTATCATTCTTTTTTCACCCTCTGCATTGATCTGCTATGCCTATTTTTTTAACTCAGCTTAACGTGAAAATAAATGATAATGTTACTGTCTTGTATAAAAATAGATTTCTTCCTCTAGTTGTACTCCATTCATAGGGGGCAGTAAATTACAGTGAATTCTTTATCATGTATGCCAGGGCTGAACTCTTGCTCACAATTCAGTGTGACCAGGCATTTCTGTTCAGTTACACTGTAGCCACTGCCCAGCTCTCCACTTCAGTGTTGTGGAGCCAACTCATGAGTAACCAAGAGTCTGAACATTTTTGCAGCCTTCGCTGGCAATGGCTACAATAGCTTAGTGATGAACAGGTCATGTTAAAGCAACTTGGTACCAATCTCTGATAGGGTTTAAGCAGTCTTTTTTCGTTTCTGCTTCATTTTGGGGATTAGGACAAGGTCATCAGCTCCTTGCACTGGGATGTATGTGGAAGTTTTGACTTCATTTGAGATACAAACTATTTGGCCATACAAACTGAAAAGTTTCAATAATTTAAATCTCTATAATGTATATAGTATACTGTATTGATTAGATAGGTCATGTTACCGTAAACTAAATTTTAGAAAACCTTGACCGGTACAGTACTGTCCAACGCTAGTTCTCCTTAACATGCCGCAATAGAGAGGCAAACTTATCTGTTTACAGGAACTATGCTGAGATTGCTATTTATGGACAACATAAGCACAATGGTTCAGTAGCATGGTTTACGACGGTCTCAAATTAAATTATGGCAACATTTTGATATAAAGCCTCTGTGGAATTTGTTACACCGGACTACATTTAATTGAAATGGGGAGGAATGAAATCTTCTGATGGTATCTGTATTAGTATGTCAGCATCAAACATAGCAAGAAGGTACTAATTCCCAAGCAATAGGCAAATAAACTTAAAACATGACCTACCGTATTAAATAAAACAAATTATTTAGCATGACTTTTTCCTAGACTTTTACTTATTGTTTATTTATACTGTAAATTAGTGCACTTTATGCCCTAAGGCTAAATGAATGCTTTACCATGGTGAGAATTCAGTTGTTACGTATACTCCACACATCACTTGTTATCTTCTAACATGTTGCAGGTAGCGTTGGAGGAACCTTTAACAACACACAGCAAGCAGAAGCCACTGTGTGGAGAGGACAATGGGCAAAATGAAATAATAATTAGAATATGAAATGGTATATTGGCTTTCACGGCCGGTGAATTAAAACTCAGCAATTCTTCTAGGTTTGTGCCGTGTCCCGTGTGGGGTTTCGCCTAGGACACCAAGCTAGGCTCATCGGCGGGCTCTTGGTGTCCCCGCCCGGACCCCCACAGGAGTGACGAACTGCGCGCCACCTCCCTTTATATAAGGTGCAACTGCACCACTTGACTACGAGAACTAAAAGTTCAAGCAGCATTAATCCCAGTGCTGACATTGATCATCCTGAGTGTGGCTCTTCAGGGGTACCCACACTATACCAAGGCAAATGCTAGAATGCTACTTACGGGTACCTGTAAGTTCTGGGTCACTTATCCCAAACTTGTTCCAGATTTTCCTTAAAATACCATCCATAGAAAACTTACTAAATCCGCTGTTTTATTACACAGTTACATACTGGTACACTACTACAGCCACCTCAAGTTATCAGACAAAATCAACACACACCCAAGTACACAAGGCTGTTGACCAAGATGTTCCAACAACCATTTGATAACATATTCTAACGTTCATTTTTTTGAGAGATAAACCCCCATATTTAAAAACTACTTTTTGAAAGAAAAGTGAACCTGGAACCTCCAATAAAACAGTGGTCAGCTTCATAGTAAGTTCTCCAAAACCTACCCAATTCGAATGTTATTATGTTAACGAAATTTCAAGAAATTCAATATGCGAGCAATTAACAGCTTGGCTTTGACTGTCCCATACATGACAACTGTAATTAAATGGCAAACAGCAGATTTCTGATTAAAGTTGTTAGTGCATTACAAATAAAAACTGTTGTACTGGACATAAAACTTTGATCAATAACGCTGAATTCCCCTCGATCAATTTTGTAGCATATCTGCAGTGTTCACCAGTCTTATGTCGCACATTTAACACAAACATTTTTTATATGCACATAACAAGATTTTATAAATATAAATCATCCATGCTCAGTTGTAGAGAGAGCATAAACAAGTGTCACTCCTGTGGGGGTCCGGGCGGGGACACCAAGAGCCCGCCGATGAGCCTAGCTTGGTGTCCTAGGCGAAACCCCACACGGGACACGGCACAAAACCTAGAAGAATTGCTGAGTTTTAGAATATGAAATGTTGAACAGGCAGAAACTGAAGGAAATGAAATGTACTAATGCATTATTTAATAAAAATAAAATAAAAGTATTTAATGTTATTCTGAACTAGTTGTTAATTCTTCAGGTCCTGTTAGTTCCTGAAATTGTTGCCACAATATTGTCCTCCATTGACTTAACAAGGTTACGCAGTGATTGGAGTACCAAGTCCCTAACACTTGTTTATGCTCTCTCTACAACTGAGCATGGATGATTTATATTTATAAAATCTTGTTATGTGCATATAAAAGATGTTTGTGTTAAATGTGCGACATAAGACTGGTGAACACTGCAGATATGCTACAAAATTGATCGAGGGGAATTCAGCGTTATTGATCAAAGTTTTATGTCCAGTACAACAGTTTTTATTTGTAATGCACTAACAACTTTAATCAGAAATCTGCTGTTTGCCATTTAATTACAGTTGTCATGTATGGGACAGTCAAAGCCAAGCTGTTAATTGCTCGCATATTGAATTTCTTGAAATTTCGTTAACATAATAACATTCGAATTGGGTAGGTTTTGGAGAACTTACTATGAAGCAGACCACTGTTTTATTGGAGGTTCCAGGTTCACTTTTCTTTCAAAAAGTAGTTTTTAAATATGGGGGTTTATCTCTAAAAAAAATTGAACGTTAGAATATGTTATCAAATGGTTGTTGGAACATCTTGGTCAACAGCCTTGTGTACTTGGGTGTGTGTTGATTTTGTCTGATAACTTGAGGTGGCTGTAGTAGTGTACCAGTATGTAACTGTGTAATAAAACAGCGGATTTAGTAAGTTTTCTATGGATGATATTTTAAGGAAAATCTGGAACAAGTTTGGGATAAGTGACCCAGAACTTACAGGTACCCGTAAGTAGCATTCTAGCATTTGCCTTGGTATAGTGTGGGTACCCCTGAAGAGCCACACTCAGGATGATCAATGTCAGCACTGGGATTAAACTCTCTGAACATATTGCATTTCTTCATTACAGTCTTGGACCATGGCCCGATATACTCGGCTAAGCTGCTGGGTTGACATATGATTATACGCAGATAGTTTGGGTGGGTGTAAATGAAATGTTGAGTAGGTAGAAACTGAAAAAAATGAAATGTGTTAAAGCAATTTTAGGCCCTGAGAGTTCCTGAAATGACTCATGTAGGGTGCGAGTTATTGAACGGGATATTCCTTCTCTGGGGGATTTGTACTCTCTCCACCCATTAAAACATTACACCTCAATCAAACACATTTTATATCCCTGCCTGAGATAACATCTATCTCCAATCAAAGAAAAATGCTTTCCACAATGAACAGAAAGGAAATTGTGAATATACACCCTATATGCTACAGCTGGTGATCTATTACAGTATTGTTTTAGCATTTTCTTGTTAATGTGATGCAGTTGTGCAACATGGGGCTCTCCTCAAGTGCTCGGGGACACAGTCCAGGGGATGCTTGGATGACCTGGGTCCATTGATACTACTGGTATTTGGAAATAAAACACATGATCACAGTAAAAGGTGGGGAGTGGAGAAGAATGGAAGCAAAATAGGATAGATGGAAATGTTAAAAAACATTTTCTCAGTACAAATACATTCATATACCTAGCAAAGATTTCTTGATCAAACATTTTGTATAAATGTAAGCCATTGAAATGTACATGTATGGTATCTAAATTTACACGAGGGACTATTTAGCTATTTAGAAGTACGATAGCTTATGGCACCCAGCTATGGGCTTACAATTGTGGTGCATGTTTACTGCCATATGGGCTAAATAATGTGAAGTGTGTGTCACATGAATACTAGGCCCATGATACTGTAATTCTTCTACAGGATATCTAATAGGCTACCCTATTAGCAAAGGTAAGATTAAGTACCAGTGACCTACCACTTTCAAAAACAAAAGGCACCGTGGATAAAATAGTCATTTAATACTACTATTACAGTACCGTATGTGTGTGGTACCGGTATTAATATATTCACTGGTGGTATGAAGCACCTCTCGGAATGCTTTTAACCTCAAAATTGTGCATCGCATTCGTAGGCTTAATTACGGTATTGGTGCATATGTCAACGATACAAAGAAAGGTTACAACACCATCACTGATTAAAAACACACAGTTTGGAGTGAAAACATAAATTGTTATCAAATATGAACACATATTACGTCCGTATAGCCTTTAGGCCTAATACCGGTAACCCTCGACTTGTAGAGGCAAGAACAACATTGTTTATAGGTCACCTAATACAATAAAATGTAAAAAAAGGTCGTGTTCTGATATTTATTTTAAACGGAAGAAATATATCGTTCAAGTGTCTCAATAAGACAAGATTTTTAGGAAAATTGCATTCTTCCTCCTTAAAATCCAAAATCACTCGGACTCAAATGCATCATCGATGAGAGCGAGCACGCGCAATTTAAGCCTAGTCCAGAAAGAAATAGTACCGTACCGTCGTATAACCTAGGCCTACTAATGTGAAAGCTTTCAAACATATTTCTCTTTTTAATACGGCCTAGAACTGGAATCTAAGCGCTAAAATGTTTCACGGACAACAGCTGTGAACTAAGATCAACATGGCTGAACCGAGAACTGTCGCCGGTTAAATATGAACTCGGATCAAGACGCGGTGATCTTAGATTAACGCTTATACACTAGAAATTCTGAGTTCAGCACGCGCTAAGATCAGCTGAACCTGGTGAACTGAGATCAAATGCTTCATACAATCGGGCCTTAGTGTTTTCGACTTCCTTGATACTGGCGAAATGCCTTATCTTTTGTCCGCAGTTTGCAGAACTAATTTCCTATCCCACAAGGGAGATTTTATTCAAGACCTTGTTAACTTGATACTTTCGCGGTCTAATATAGTAACCCACTATGGTTCCATAGCTAGTGACTTCTTGACGCGATACGACCCACACACTGGCCTATCGAAGGTTCTCTCCTGACTGTATGACGATACAGCACCTCTAATCACAGAGGTTCGTTGTTAAATGTATTACGATACGGCTTGACCGCTACGACGATTCGTTGGTGACTGTACGTGTTGTGACGCAGCGTGACCTGACGAGGTCTGATGATAACTGCATGATTGCTGCTGGACTAGCCCGCTATTTATTCATATCTGAATGAAATTAGGACACGCCCTCCTTCTCGAAATTATTTCCTAAACTAGTTACTCTACGATCTTGGAAAAAGTATGTCCAGAATCCTTGTGGTTTCAGTGTCTCAAAAATGTTCTACTTTTGGGAATCGATCATAGCAAATTTTTATATTAATTTCTAAATGCTCCCAGATTGTGAGGGAGGCATGAAAATATTTACAGCGGTCATGGGCTCCTCCTACGTGACGTAATGCTGACACCGTACTTCTTCCCTGTACATTAATTACTTGATTCTTCTCTTGGATAAGTTCTAATTTCCAAAATAATTCACAATGCCGTTCTCTTAAGTTTATAATTTTGCATGGATCCGGATTTCGCACCTTTTTGACCATACTGCGTCCTTTTTTGGTTGCAACTACGGTAGTTAATTTGCTAACGTGTCCTGGCTAGGGGACTTCCCTGCCTTCCTCTTGCATCTTGACTCATGGTTTTCTTGCTGAGTCCGTTCCCTTACCAAATGTATGGGCCTGACGTATACTGGCCCACGTGCGTGTTACTGATATCGTGGCTCAATCTTGCAGCTGCCTAACTGCGTTTCATTGTGACATCTCGTCTTTCTTTTACTGGAGATCTAGTCATGTAGTATAAATCCTCTAAATACCATATCCTTTCTTCCTATAATCATGGATTCGAACTTGTACCGATCCCAATAAGGGTACAAATCTCCCCTCCTTTATTAAATAAATTTTCGAACCTCTGAGTAAATTTATTTATACCTTTCCTTCTTGGGTCATTCCAATTATTTCAGTATCAAATCCGTTTTTCCTTCTCAACGTCTCCTTCCGTTCGTTTCTCTTGGCTTCCTTTATTTTGTCTTGTCATATTTGGAACCTCCTGTCCCCGCCCGTTTCTCCTCTTCAATTTTTTTCTTGTACCATCTCTTCGAATTCTTTACTCGCTACGGGTGCGTTCTGTCCCTACCCGTTTCCTCATTTCCTCATTTTCAGTTCTTAAGTTGCAAGTTTCTTTCTCAATCATCTCAATCAATTCTTTCAAATCATAAAATGTCTCTTTTAGCTCACACTCACACTGGAGATGCTGCCATCTTCTCTCACGATCCTTGTCGTGTTTCCATTCAATTTTATTGGTCAACGTCTGTTCCTTTTCATCATTATTTCCTTCAACTTCCATAACCAGGGCTTGTTCATTAACTTCATCGAAGTCTTTTGCAGGGTAATAAACTTTTTAATTGACTGAATTCATTGTAAGTTCATGACCCGTCTCACAATGTTGTATCCTGTAGGCATTGATCCTTTGATCCCTGATAATTCTATATGGGCCGTGGTACATTTTCTGAATTTTTTTGTACACGCGGTTCCCTGGATCTGAAATGGCTGGTCTTTTCACTCGCACCACTTCTCCTACAAGTAAGGGTCGATGATATCTCTTGTGCCTGTTCCTTCTTTGCCTTCTCCCTGCTTGAGCTTGCAGATGTTCGAATGCTCTCCTGACTCGAACCTCTCTTCCAGGTAGAGCATCTGTCGGTCTAGGTATCACCTGACTCCATGGTCTCTCAGGCTGTTGATTGCAATGTAAGCTTATGGGTACCCCCCCCAGTAGCTTCATGTACCGTATTACTGTACAAAATTCAATGATCTCGAGAGTATCTATCCACTTCCAATTTTCCTCTGCACAGTATATTCTACAATATTTTGCCGTTTCTCTCATAATTCTCTTCACGGGATTTGCCTCAGGATGGCGAATACTTGACAGTAATTGTCGTATCCCTAATTTCTCTAATTCCGCACTGAATTTCACGCTTGTAAAGCAACTCCCGTGATCCGACAGCATATTCTCTGGATTCCCCAGAATAGGTATCACTTTTTCTTTGAGTCGCTTTAATACTTGTTTCGTACTAGTCTTCTGTATGGGAGAGAGAACAGCCATTTTTGTGAACACATCCATGGCCACCATAATATGTCTATTTCCTTTTCTGGCCTTTGGCAGTGGTCCGAAATTGTCAATCGATACAATTTGACCTTTCTGGTAAAAGTGGTATCGGCTTTTGTCTCTTCAAAAACGCATTTGGTTTGATCCTCTGACATGTATCGCATGTTTTCAGCGTATCCCTTACAGTTTCTCTCAATCTCGGCCATATAAAAGCATCATAAGCATCGAGACTAGTTTGTCGACTGCCATATATCCGAATGATCTATGGGCTAACCATACCGTTTTCCTCTGCAAATATGCAGGAACGACGATCCTTAATCGAGTATGGCCAGATTCCGCAAACTTATGTGGTAAACCATTATAAAAATTATATTCTTGAGCTATCTTCTCAGCTTCCCTATACGCTGGTGTCCCTCTTGTTAGTTTCCTTTCGAAATATGAGATGAGCATATTCATCCATGGATCTTCGCGTTGCCTTTGTCCTATGATTCTTAATTCTTCCAACGTGCGCTGATCTCTGTTTTCCATCTCTATAGCCATTACTTCCCTTCTATGGACTCTGGCTGTCTACTTAAGTAGTCTGGAACTATGTTTTCCTTACCTGGGCAGTATTCTATGTTTACATTGAATTATTGATGTACAAGGCCCATCGCATCAACCTCTGACTAGATAAGTCTGTTTTCAGAAGAAAGGTTTAAGCTTTATGATCAGTCCTTAATGTAACTGGAAAATCATACACAATTTTCCGCCATTACTGCAGAGCATGCAATATCGCTAGTAGCTCTATCTCGCTGATTATGTAATTTCTTTCATGTGGCTTGAGTCTTCTACTTGAAAAAGCTAGGTAGTTTTTCTTCTCATGGTTTTCTGGATCCTCCTGATATAGCATTGCATCAATTCCAACTTGGGATGCATCTGTTTGTATAGCAAACCTCTGATTAAAATCAGGATATCCTAACTGTACGTAGTTTAAGAGCACAGGGATTTTCTTTTCCAGTTATGTAAGGTCACCTCTTGCTGGATTTCGGAAGTTATTATCGGAAGCAGGACATTGGAAACCAAAACAGTGCACCTTTTTCTAAGACTTTTTATTGAACTTTTATTATGACAGTGTTTTGAAAAACTTTTTAAAGTGTTATTTTAGTCATCTGTGTGTTGTTTTAATAATTATTTTAATGTCATTGAGTGTTGCTAATAACCGTAGGCTGATGATGGTGTCAATGTCACTAGACACCGAAACATGTCCCAACGTACGTAAAGACAAGTGATTATGTCACGATAAAATCTCTAATAAAACATGTATTGACTAGGCGGAACCATAAAAACTTTGTTTATTATTACATTCTGTCAATACGGAAAAATGTGCGACTTTATAAGTCAAAACGTTGCCAATGCTATCCCAGGAATTTTGTAAGGGCTCTCCCCTCCTAATTCCTTATATTTATCCGTGCATTGGGTCTCTGAATTTACCCATATTGTTTTCTTGAGGTCTTCCTGACTACCAAAATTCAATTTTGTATCCCTTAATGTGCTTTCGTCATGCGACATGATTTGAATTTCGATTTGGCTATTCTTATGTTCCGACCGTTCCAATCTTGAACAAAATTTATTTTCAAACTTTTCCTATCGAATCCTACTTGCTTCGTTTTCCTGTTTGATTTCGAACGATTTTTCCTTTAAAGTCTCTTGGATCTGGTTTAATCTCTCGTCAACCTGTTTCTTTATTACTAGAACTTGTTTTTCCACCATTTCTTGCATAACTTCATCTCTCGCATCATGTTCTTCCCGGATTTGATTTATTATCTTGCTCATTTCTTCCTGACCCCCGAATATACCTTTCCTGATGGTTTTTAATCTCCTTGAGTTTCCACTTGGTGTTGTTTAAGACTACCAATTCACTGCTAACTTGATCTATTTCTGAGTTAGCTTTCCCTACTTGTATCTTCAGGTTACACATCTTTTCTTGCATTACCTTGATGCCTGACGTGATTACTCCTATTTCCTTTCCTTGTTCACTACAGTCGATTTTCCGCTGTTTACATTCCTTATCCAACCTATTTCCGTATTCACCTAACTTGTCTGACAAGCTTGTCTCATACTCTTTAAATCCATCATCTACGTGTCCAGTAAACTCCTCAAACTGTTTTTCTCTTTTCTCAGCATCCCCCTGACTTTGAAGTTTCATCTCTTCAATGTCTACTTTAACGTCCTCGAAACCTAATTCGAGTTTTCCTACTTTTCCTTCCACTTCAACGAATTTGATCTCTAACTTTTCAAAACTTCTCTTAATTTCTTCCCGGGATTCGTACAAACACTTTTATTAGTTTCGATTTTCGTGTCTAGTTGACCCTGCATTTCTTGGATCTGGCTTACAAGATCTGTTCTACATGCATCTACATTAGCTTTGCATTCCCTCTGCATCTCACCCAATTTGTCTTCCATGGTGTTATACTTAACCGCCAAAAAATTAAATTTAGTGTCTAACTTTATAAAGTTTTCCCTACACTCAACTTAGGATGCTTCAGCCTTCTATTTCACCTCACCTATGCTTTTTTAAGACTATTTCTCAATTTTAGAGCACTCTCTGCGGCTTTATCTTGTGCCCTCTGAATATCCTCTTTACTCTCCGCAATATTTTCGGTTTTGAACTCTTCTAGTTTATTCTTAAACATATTGTCCAAAGTTTCAAACCTAATTTATTATCAGATTTTATAGCCTCAAATTTTTCATAAATGTCGGTTTTTATAGCCTCAAATTCTTTTTATTGTCCTCCAGTTGGTGGTCAAATTTACAATTTATAGTCTCCTCTATTTAAGCTTTTAGTTCATTATTGTCGACTTTCATAGCCTCTAACTTTTTACTATTGTTGGCTTTCATAGCCTCTAAGAGTCTCGATGCCATTGTATAAACAATATATTCTGAGAATTAAGTGAGCTACTTAAGTCTTACCACTGGATCATGCTTAAGAGAGATAACATCTGACTTCATTTTCGTGTCCCAACTTTACTTAGTTTTCAATAAGAGTGCAAGCTATGCCGTACCCGTCTGATACATCAATTCTCAAAGTACAACATCTCATATGGAAGTGATTTCTACTAAATTCAAACTAAAGAAATGAAAACTGTTTTTTTCCAAAGAAAACTCGTTTTTTTTTCAGGAAAACTCGGTTCCTAAGATTACGGGTGCCAAAAATATAGATAAGGGGATGTTACGGGGCTTGCTCGGTTTGACTTTCCTGTTACCCTGTGCGGTCTATGATTTTTATGTATTGAGTTAAACCCCCCTTTATATTTACTTTTACTCACTTAAGACCGCCTTTCAGTGTTGCCGTTAACTTAGATCCAGGCACAAAACTTATAAATCCCCTTCTACCCTTGCGAACAATTAATACGTGATTATACTTCCGGTAGCTCAGTGGTGTAGGGGATAGAACATTCATTCCCACTATATGACACGTATTTTGGATCAAAAGCATCATGTCAACACTTGAAATAAACTAAAAATCACAATAAAACATTATTTAATGATACTCAAAATAGCCACTACAACAAACTCCAAATAACATAAAAACTCAAAATCAAATTGATATATCACATTTGTTCTCTGACAATAAGGAATCACTTAATTAAATCAATAAATTCATAATCACTACGGTTCCACTGAACCACAATCTAGTTTCACTTCCATATAGTACTTGTGACCAATTGTTCTGGCGAGCTCGCTTTGGCTCAACATTACTTTTATAACATCATATATCATTCAAAAACATGAATTATTCTTTAACTTGGTTATTATTTAATGTGTATTCACATTTGTTTATAACAAAAATAACAATAATTACCAATTGTTATAGGGTCCACGTTGGTTCAAAAGCTTAACTCTCTCTCTCTTTTTCACCGTACTGCTTCATATTGACGGGAAGCTCGTGTCACCTCGAGTTCAAATACAACTGAAAGAATCAAGTTAAACAATACGCCCGGACTGCCTAAGATTTCTGTTACTCAAGAAACCATTATTTGGATCTGCCACACAATGAGATTTTTAACAAATGTACTCAACAATTCCCTTAATTTACGAGATCTGAACAACCCTGCAACATACAACCATATGCTAATTTGACTACGGGTACGCCTCCCGTCCTATTTATTAAAAGAAATATCTTGCGAGGGCAATACCACTCGGGCTGTTTGCATAACGTGTCTCGCTGCTCCCCCCAGGCAATTAGTGGTTCACTGACCTACCCTAGGACGATTTAATTGATATTTATGACCTGTCAGACTAACGTCTGGCACACTGGGCCAGGATTTATGTCATACAGGGGTCTCCCCGGCTGGTCACACTACAGGCTACGAAAAACTTTCAATGAAACCCTATTCATTTCTTTTACTCTTAAAGCGGCACTTTCTCGGCCGGTAATTACTTCACAAGACATGATTTTAATTGGTGATCATCCATATTGTCTGAGTCGATATGCGGTCAATATTATTTAAGGGGTTCACACACATCAATATATGACACCTCTGTGTCTACAAGTCTACATTCCTAGACTTAAGCCATCTTGAGAAGAGATAAATTTTTCCTGCGCCGGTAAGGCAGTATCCAATGCAGACCCTCACGCGCTTCACAATTTCTAGTGTGGGAATCGAACCCAGGTTCTCTAGTATACACAATAGCTCCCTTTATTACTTTACTTAGATCCTTCTTTTATCGAACTCATCAACTACGACCACAATTATCGATCTCGGTTATTAGCTATGGCAATCTATAGACATACTTTTTATAATGCGTTTACTTTGCATGCACAACAATATTCTTGTTAAGTTTTCCGTAATCCTTTTTATATTCCCGAAATCCATAATTTACTACCCATAATTATCCTTCAGTTTGACATTATATGACTTAGACACTGTCATTAATGAATTTTACCATACCCTTTAACATGAACACTAAGGTTCTAGCAACTTATTATTTTATTTCTAAAGAGATTATGCTCTTTGAATTATTATTATTATTCATTTCTTTACTTAAAACAACTTATTTGCGGTATGTTCAGACCCGTATTTCATATTCTTCGACATTTCACATATTCACTCAACATTTTATTTATATTTGTGTGATCTTTCCATATTTTAATGCTTTCACGAACTTTCCCCAAAATGTATATACTCATGATTATAAGCTGTACTTACATTTAATCCGGTGGATCTCGAACCACATGGCTGGACCTATTCGCCCACATTCTGGGACTAGTATTCACCCATAACACTCATTTCACATACCACTTTTCCATTTATCTTACACATTTTGATTACACTAAATTTTCCTCTGGGAGGATTTCCCAACATGATTCAATTACAAAGGATAACCCTAATTTACAATCAAAAACAATAATACATGCAATATAAAACTTTACACTCAAGCTGAACTTTTCGCTTGTTTTACACTCGTGGTTTTTTCACAAGTTCACACTTCCTAACACCTTTTCCAAGGAATGCAGGCCCTAACGACGTCTTTCCTTGGTCCTACGTCCCCTTGAACTGCATGAAAGTCTCTGATTTCAGCTACCCGTGGTCGCTGTTCACCTCAGTTATTTCTATTAGTGTCCCTGCTTCCCCTTTCATCGGCCGTACGCTGTACTGTTGGCACAATAATATCTGATTGGGGCTTTAAGGTTGATACAATGACGAGTATCTCCTCACGATACTGTTCCTAGAGTCGCCGTTCTAGATTTATCTAGCGCTCTGTCCCTCAATGTTTCTTCACTCGTTTCAGCGTTGGAATGGCCTTAATAGACTATCGCGTTAGAGTTTGCTCTGAAGTCTTACACTTAGTTCACGGATATCTATCGGTTCTAATTCGTACTGTACTTCCGAACGACCGTTAATCCTAGATTCTGATTCTCCAAGCAGGGATGAATTCAGAATCGTTACTACGTTAGACCCACTTCGGTCCTTGGTAATTACTGAACACTCTTAGTTTTTTTCGACTTCCTTGATACTGGCTAAATGCTTTATACTTTGTCTGCAGTTTGCTAAACTAATTTCCTATCGCACAGTACAGATTGTATTCAAGTCCTTGTTAACTTGATACTTTCGCGGTCTAATATGGTAACCAACTATGGTTCCATAGCTAGTGACTTCTTGACGCGATACGACCCTCACACTGGCCTATCGAAGGTTTTCTCCTGACTGTAAGACGATACAGCACCTCCACTCACAGAGGTTCGTTGTTAACTGTATTCCGATACAGCGTGACCGCTACAACGATTCGTTGTTAACTGTATTACGATACAGCGTGACCGCTACAACGGTTCGTTGTTGACTGTACTTGTTGTGACGCAGCGTGACCTGACGAGGTCTGATGATAACTGCATGATTGCTGCCGGACTAGCCCGCTATTTATTCATATCTGAATGAAATTAGCCCTCCTTCTCGAAATTATTTCCTAAACTAGTTACTCTACGATCTTTGAAAAAATATGACCAGTATCCTTGTGGTTTCAAGGTCTCAAAAATATTCTCCTTTTTGAGAATCGATCGTAGCAAATTTTATATTAATTTCTAAATGCTCCCAGATTGTGAGGGAGGCATGAAAATATTTACAGCGGTCATGGGCTCCTCCTACATGACGTAATGCTGACATCGTACTTCTTCCCTGTACATTAATTACTTGATTCTTCTCTTGGATAAATTATAATTTCCAAAATAATTCACAATGCCGTTCTCTTAAGTTTATAATTTTGCATGGATCCGGATTTCGCACCTTTTTCACCATACTGCGTCCTCTTTTGGTTGTAATTACGGTAGTTAATTTGCTAACGTGTCCTGGCTAGGGGACTTCCCTGCCTTCCTCTTGCATCATGACTCACTGTTTTCCTGCTGGGTCCATTCCCATTTCAAATTTATGGGTCTGACGCATACTGGACCACGTGCGTGTTGCTGATATCGTTGCTCAATCTTGCAGCTGCCTAATTGCGTTTCGTTACGACATATGGTCTTTCTTTTACTGGAGATCTAGTCATGTAGTATAAATCCTCTAGATACCATCTCCTTTCTTCCATATAATCATGGATTCGAACTTGTACCGATCCCAATAAGGGTACCGTATGAACGCATACAAGACGAACAAAAAAATTCAGTATTTGTGCCAAAGGGTCCAAATAAAGGGAACAGAGAAGGCTGTCCGAAATTTCAAGTAGATTGTGTTACTCTTCTTGTTTCAAATGATGAGTATCTACTCGTGCGCTACCAACTGCGTAATGCGAGACTTTGTTGAAACGATTCGTGCGCCAACACTAATTTGTTCACACTACTCGCGGGCATATTGTAAATGGGATTTACTATGCCTATACCCACCCCAGGAGTGTGGACAACAACTCACCACAGTTTCATCGCAATCGGAAGGATGGTATATGAATGAACGCATGCGGGACTATGTTGAAACGAATCACGTGCCAACACTGACTTGTTAAAACTACTCGCGCGCTCTCTATTGGAAATTGGATTTATTATGCCTATTATTATTATTATTATTATTATTAATAAGCGGATGGAATTTTACATAATGGACAAGTATATACCATAGTATACAAAAACCTGTAAAGAATACATGGTACTGAACCCTTTATCCACAGGCTGTATAAAGGATTCTAATAAATTATTCATCATCTTTTGATACATTTCTACAGACAGCAGATATGAGAGCCAGACGGTGTTGGGAAATATTGAGAAATCAGTGGCAGAGAGAACACAATGATTTATGCTCCTGAGGTATTTTAGAAAGTAGCATAATATTCATGACACATAGGACAGGTGCAACTTTTAGCGCGAAGATGGCTTGGGTACGCACAATATGGCTTGTTGCTATGAGTGTTGGCGCCAAGAAGAAAATCGAATGCTACGATGTAATTGGTCAATCTTCATGTTAACCACTCCCTGTGGCAGAAATACAAGTAAGAGCGCGCAAAGATCTACAATAGTCTGAACCAATAATATCAAGACGCCCTGTTTAAGCGGCAACTCAGCGTGGTAACGCACCCTGGTAAATTAACGCGGGAGTTATCTACGGATTAATTCCACGATCGATTCGAGCCAGCTACAACATAATCGTAACCTCCACATTGCTACGAACTCAATGATACCGATCGCATGCTAGTCTGATAATTATTATGGAATATTTTTTCATAAATCCCCTTCTCTGCCTACTCTAGCCAGTTTCATTTATGAATGGTCCAGGAAGCTTCGAGAGATGACTTTTATTTGAGCATTTGAGGACGTAAGGCCTTTATTCATGTGTCTGAGGACACGAGGCATAACTTCATATTTTTCATGTGTTTGAACATGGAACATCTTCATCAAGTTATAAGTGTAACTTCAGTGATTTATTTGTAGTCCCAGCACTACCAGATAGGGGAGTTCATCGAAATAATTCACCAGTAGACGGTCAAGGAATTTAGTACTTGATCGGTGAATTTAATAGGAAATATATCGTGTGTGTATCTGACAAACTTAATTTAATTCAGCACGAGATGACGTCTAGGAACGAGGCCGGATCTTGGAACCAGCAGGACAATTGCCAGAAGATGTCGATGACGAGCTAAGCATTTTAATGGAGTGATGGCTGCAGATGTTTTCCTGACGCTGTTCTATAGGAATGAGTACAAATGAATTTATTTATTTATTAAATCAGCTATGGTATTATGGGACATTTTTTTGTAGATATTTGTTTGTTTGTTTGGTAATGTAGATTCTTAGTACTTGTTTTACTGACACATTAAGTATGGGACAAGCTGAGCGCTTCGTATTTTTGTAAATATTGTGATTTTGTTTGGTTCAACTATACGGGGCTATGCGCAGCTCGTGCTCGCATTCGCCTACGTAAATCGCGGTCAGGCATTTTAAATTCGGAGGTATCCCTTATAACAAAAATGGAACTGAATTAATTTGAGATTGAAAATAGAATTTGGAGGGTAAAGATTATTTGTGAGCAGAATTTTATGACGGATCAGGATTATTTTGATAGTTGCTTTTCCAGCAGATCTGTACGGGATGGCACTTTGCACCCGAAATTTTGTTGTTTATTTTGTTTAATGTGTCTATGGACGCAATGTTGGTTGATCTGTTTTGAGCCGACCCAGTTGGTATGTTTATGAGTGAGTCAGTCCAAGCTTTATGGTGTGTGTGATTTTACGATGTGTTCGCGGGGATATATCATTGCGATTATTCCGGCTTGCTGCATATAGGCCCAGTTCATAACCTCGCAAGGCTGAACTCGTGGTTTATTTGTGTGTTTTCTTGCCATCCAAGTGGATGAGTGAGATATGTCTGCGTTTCCAGATGGAAATAGCACCAAGCTTGAAGGACTGAGAGAGAGAGAGAGTCGAGGCAGCGATGACTCATACAGGAGGGGTGCGCTCAAATCAGATAACGCGACTTGTCATTAGTAACAGGCCAGGGTCCTGTATTTCAATTTAAGACGTTGTTTAAAATTCACAAACCTGATCGGTTATAGTGAGAATTTGATTGATTAAATGGGTGTTGTCCATAGTTGTAAGGTAGCTCCCGAAACATCTGTTTGTCTGGCGTTTTTATAAAAATGTAAATATAATTTTTCAGCCGTTAGGCTTGCACTTTGTTGCTGTTGCTTCACTTATTGTGTGTTTATTTTAAGCGTTCATTGACCCCGTGTGGCGTTAGGATGTGCGAGGCTGAGTTCCCATTTTTGTGATGCGAGTTTTTTGGTCTATTTTTGGCATGCTCTTTTTATTTAGTGTGCTCTGGCACCAGCTAGAATCTCAGGGAGATTCTTCATCTTTTTGTTTTATTAGATCTTACATGTGTCAGTAGTAATTATAGTGTGTTAATTAAGGGTGGTTCCCATATCCGTAGTGTGATTTAAAAGATGCAACTCCGTGAGCAACATGACTGTTTCAGTTTTAAACGGACTCGCATCAGTACTCATTTTCTTATTAAAGAGCAGTACACCACGCATTATATAACTTCTTGACCAGGAAAAATGGACTTGCATCCATAAGTTGTGGCGAGCGAGTTCTTACCGCTCAATTTTATGTTATGATTAATCATTTTGAGTGAAGCTGTGTTCACACTGTTTTGTTGTGACGAGCGAGTCTTACCGCTCAGTAATATATTTCTTTCTTAAGGGGGTGAAAGTCAGGGAGGATTTCTTTTTATTTATTATTATTATTATGCACATAATTTTCAGTCATTAAATATCTTTTATTCTACTTGTTATTCATTTTATTTCTAGTATAGCCTCTGTCATGGACCTTTCTATTCATTAGAGTATTTGTTTTTGCGAACTTTGCTTTGAAAAACAACCAGGAATGAGCACGACCCCGTAGAAAGTATCTTGATAAAACAATGCTTTATTGAAGGGTGCATAGACAAGCTGGCGCCCAACGTGGGGATTTTTCGCTGTTTTTGACGCTTTTAGGCTGTTCTAGCGTAGCATAGACAAATTAGCGCGCCATGTTGGGGCTAGTTCGTTACTAGTTACCGCTAGAACACATTGGATAGTCAGCATAGATCTAATACATCAAGCTGTCGCGAAAATGTGGTATTTCACTGTTATATGGGACTGTTTGAAATAACCGGAAGTGATATTTTGTTAATGTAAATTCGGCGAAGAGAAATACCGCCAAGAAAATGGAATATACAGTAGAATCACGAGTTTGCAAGTTAAATACGATTCACGTTTTGTTTATTGATGTAATTAGTAAAGTAGTGTAAGTGAAATAGGGCGCCCATTGATTAGATGTAAAATTAGATTTGTTTAGAAAGTCAAACTCATGAATATGTTAGGAGGCTGATAGCCTTAAATGACAATTAATACTTTGTTAATTAGTCAGTGTTAACATCAGACTGGATAGTAATTTTATGACTGTATATGTGCGGGGTTAAAAGTTTATTAAGTAAAATTAGAACCATTCAGTGATGCAGATTGATTTGCGGGAGTAAAGGGAATAAGATTAGATGAACTGAAAGTGGCCAAATGAAGTAAATGTATGTCAAGAATTATATATGTGTGTGTCAGGGAGACATTTACATGTCATCCTCCTATTTTCTCAGTGATATATATTTTTGTGTGTGAAAATGGCAACAGTAGCGGAGATCCAGGCGATCATTGAAAGTGCCACGGCGAGAACCCAGGAACTATTGAAGGAACAGAGTGCGAAGTTAGACATTAAGTTATCCGAACAGTCAGACGAGTTTAAGACACAATTATCTGAACAGAATGAGTCATTCCAGACTCAAATGAATGACACTATAAAAACACAATTATCTGAACAGTATGAGTCATTCCAGACTCAAATGAATGATACTATAAAAACACAATTATCTGAACAGAAGGCACAATTATCTGAACAGAATGAGTCATTAGAAATTAAATTAATTGAACAGGGTAACTCATTACAAGCGCAAGTAAATGAAAATATAAACAAACAATTAGAAGCGCAAGAAAATAGAAATACGAGTCAGTTAGCCACATTATCAGCAGAGATGAAAGAGTACACTACGCAGCAGATGGTTCAATTCGCGCTTGATATACGTAAGAATAACGACAAACAGCTAGGTCAGATACAAAAATTAGAGGACACGTTCAACCGTAAATTAAATGATTTGGACGAAACTGTATTGGCAAAACTAGATCAGATAGAATTAGCATGCACGGTAAATAACAGTGAGGTTAAAACGGCACAGGATGGTCTTGAAAAGCGGTTTGATAAGGAGGAGGATTCTACGATTATCCAGGGACAATTGTCAGCAGTAAATGAAAGTATTACGGGCCTGATAAAGGATATGGATAAATTAGAAATACAATCAGCAGAGCGATGGCGAAACCTAGAATCGGACCAGGATAATTTGAAGAGTACGATAGATGAGAATAATCTACGTCTAAAAGACAGGCTTGAGAAGATAGAATCGAATCAGGAGGACTCGAAACAGCAGATGGAAGATAAACTGGGAGCGATTAAAGATAGCATCAGAAAGGATTGGCGTAAGATGAGCAGCGACTCTAAAGAAGAACCATACGCGCATTAAAGCACTTGAGGAAGAAATTAAGAGTAAAATGAAGGAACAGTCGGACAGAATCATAAAGGCAGAGTTGCGTTCATTGGGACAGAACATGTTATTTCAGACAGAGCACGCTAGAGATAAGGAAGTTGACTCAGCAATCCAGGGGGCAATTAGCGCGGCGAGTAGCCAAGGACTGACAGGCAGCCCATTAACGACTAACACAGAGGGATTTCTCAACAACATTGGGGGAACCTCTACTCCTCAGCATGGCTATCAGCACCCTCAAGTCGTACAAGTAATTCGATCAAATGAATTTAAACCAAATAAATTCACAGAAAATTCTGGTGTCACACCGAAGGCGTATCTTAAGGAGATGGATGACCATTTTAATGACAATAATATACCGCCCGTGCGTCGTTTGAGACTGATGGAATGATTTCTTTCGGGAAATGTACTTACGTGGTTCTTGAGCTTCAAGTATACTTTCGGAGGGATGGATGATTTCAAGGATGCGTTTCATAGAAAGTATTGGTCGGCTTCTCTCCAGCAAAGCCTTAGAATGGAACTTTATTCGAGAAAATATCAGTCAACTCAGCAGACGAAATATTCATATTCCTTTTCGTTACAATTGATAAAATTTCGAGATTTGGATCATCCTTTAGAAGAATCGGATCTGGTTATGACGATTGCACGGCAGTTGCCAGTCAATGTTCAGCAGGTGTTAGTGGCGGCAAACGTGGACACAGCGGTTCGAGCCAAACAAATCTTACGTCAGATTGACGAGACAACATCTCACTTGCATCAGAGAGGAGGACGACAGCTGGAACTTGTAAACACAACGGAGGTGGTTAAACCCACTCAAGTACACACCAGATCGCAGGCCACAAATACAAGTGTGTCAACAACACCAAGACGAGGTAAGGAGGGCGAAGAAAATAGGTCACACCAGCGATATGATAATAATAATGATAGGCAGACCCAGGACAACAATAGGTATCAACAGCGAGGATACCAACAAAGGAGAAATAATAGGAGACATGAGGGACCCTACAGACGGTACGAAAATAACAATAATGAGAATCGACAGTGGCGTGAAAGGAGATACCAGAACCAAGGAGACTATCAAAATTATAGGAATGAATGGAACGACAGGCACGCCGAATCGCAGCGTTACCTGGAAGAATTACACGCTAATGGAGGGGACGAACAAGGACATTGGGAACGTGCCATTAATAGGTCAAATCCTGACACCTTTAAGGAAGAAATTGGAGAGGAAGCAAATATATCAGCCAGCCAGGAAGACGAAAGAAGCTTGCCAGCACGGAACATGAGAGAACGTAGCCCGGTAGGGAAGAGAAACACCGGTGCGATACGAAAAACGAGTCAATACTAGAGGAAGATGACAGCGAGGAGGAGAAGAAGAGGATGGTAGCAGAACGGAGGAGAAGAAGGAGGTGGCAGCACGGAGAAATGGAGAGGACCCTTCTGTATTGTGCGTAGTCTTGGTAACAACGCATACAGAGTAAAAGAATTGAGTACAGGTACAATGTCTGTCTACAATGCAGCGAATTTAAAAGTGTATTTTACTAGCGAACCTTGGGAACGCAGAAATAATGCTGCAAATTGAATATATGGAGGTACTTTTGCACATCCAAGTATACGGCGGTCAATGAGTACGTCAGTTGAACAAGGAAGTTGGGGGAAGCCTGTTGTTGTCCAACACTAATGAGCTATGCCGATCATGACACAGCGAGCGATCGAGCGAGAGAGATAAGGATACTGGGCAGGAGAGGTACTAGCCTTAGGCGACCAGACAAGCAGGCAAGCTTGGAATGTCTGAATGAATGAAGGAGCAGGAAGTAAACATGAGTGCGTGTCGACACTCCAACGACAGTGGCGGCTAGACTAGACTTATGAGAGGGAGATTTCTCTAGGATTGGCAGAAATGGATTACAGATGTTATGTGTATTTAAAAAAAATCGACTATTTGCTATGCTCGATTTTTTCCATGCAGGAGGATTGTGAACCCTTTATCCACAGGCTGTATAAAGGATTCTAATAAATTATTCATCATGTTTGGATACATTTCTACAGACAGCAGATATGAGAGCCAGACGGTGTTGGGAAATATTGAGAAATCAGTGGCAGAGAGAACACAATGATTTAAGCTCCTGTGGTATTTTAGAAAGTAGCATAACATTCATGACACATAGGACAGGTGCAACTTTTAGCGCGAAGATGGCTTGTGTACGCACAATATGGCTTGTTGCTATGAGTGTTGGCGCCAAGAAGAAAATCCAATGCTACGATGTAATTGGTCAATCTTCATGTTAACCACTCCCTGTGGCAGAAATACAAGTAAGAGCGCGCAAAGATCTACAAGAGTCTGAACCAATAATATCAAGACGCCCTGTTTAAGCGGCAACTCGGCGTGGTAACGCACCCTGGTAAATTAACGCGGGAGTTATCTACGGATTAATTCCACGATCGATTCGAGCCAGCTACAGCATAATCGTAACCTCCACATTGCTACGAACTCAATGATACCGATCGCATGCTAGTCTGATAATTATTATGGAATATTCTTCCATAAATCCCCTTCTCCGCCTACTCTAGCCAGTTTCATTTATAAATGGTCCAGGAAGCTTCGAGAGATGACTTTTATTTGAGCATTTGAGGACGTAAGGCGTTTATTCAGGTGTCTGAGGACACGAGGCATAACTTCATATTTTTCATGTGTTTGAACATGGAACATTTTCATCAAGTTATAAGTGTAACTTCAGTGATTTATTTGTAGTCCCAGCACTACCAGATAGGGGAGTTCATCGAAATAATTCACCAGTAGAAGGAATTTAGTACTTGATCGGTGAATTTAATGGGAAATATATCGTGTGTGTATCTGACAAACTTTATTTAATTCAGCACGAGATGACGTCCAGGAACGAGGCCGGATCTTGGAACCAGCAGGACATTTGCCAGAAGATATCGATGACGAACTAAGCATTTTAAAGGAGTGATGGCTGCAGATGTTTTCCTGACGCTGTTCTATAGGAATGAGTACAAATGAATTTATTTATTTATTAAATCAGCTATGGTATTATGGGACATATTTTTGTAGATATTTGTTTGTTTGTTTGTTTGGTAATGTAGATTCTTAGTTCTTGTTTTACTGACACATTAAGTATGGGACAAGCTGGGCGCTTCGTATTTTTGTAAATATTGTGATTTTGTTTGGTTCAACTATACCGGGCTATGCGCAGCTCGTGCTCGCATTCGCCTGCGTAAATTGCGGTCAAGCATTTTAAATTCGGAGGTATGCCTTATAAAAAAAATGGAACTGAATTAATTTGAGATTAAAAATAGAATTTGGAGGGTAAAGATTATTTGTGAGCAGAATTTTATGACGGATCAGGATTATTTTGATAGTTGCTTTTCCAGCAGATCTGTACGGGATGGCACTTTGCACCCGAGATTTTGTTGTTTATTTTGTTTAATGTGTCTATGGACGCAATGTTGGTTGATCTGTTTTGAGCCGACCCAGTTGGTATGTTTATGAGTGAGTCAGTCCAAGCTTTATGGTGTGTGTGATTTTACGATGTGTTCGCGGGGATATATCATTGCGATTATTCCGGCTTGCTGCATATAGGCCCAGTTCATAACCTCGCAAGGCTGAACTCGTGGTTTATTTGTGTGTTTTCTTGCCATCCAAGTGGATGAGTGAGATATGTCTGCGTTTCCAGATGGAAATAGCACCAAGCTTGAAGGACTGAGAGAGAGAGTCGAGGCAGCGATGACTCATACAGGAGGGGTGCGCTCAAATCAGATAACGCGACTTGTCATTAGTAACAGGCCAGGGTCCTGTATTTCAATTTAAGACGTTGTTTAAAATTCACAAACCTGATCGGTTATAATGAGTATTTGATTGATTAAATGGGTGTTGTCCATAGTTGTAAGGTAGCTCCCGAAACATCTGTTTGTCTGGCGTTTTTATAAAAATGTAAATATAATTTTTCAGCCGTTAGGCTTGTATTTTGTTGCTGTTGCTTCACTTATTGTGTGTTTATTTTAAGCGTTCAATGACCCCGTGTGGCATTAGGATGTGTGAGGCTGTGTTCCCATTTTTGTGATGCGAGTTTTTTGGGCTATTTTTTGGCATGCTCTTTTTATTTTGTGTGCTCTGGCACCAGCTAGAATCTCAGGGAGATTCTTCATCTTTTTGTTTTATTAGATCTTGCATGTGTCAGTAGTAATTATAGTGTGTTAATTAAGGGTGGGTCCCATAGCCGTAGTGTGATTTAAAAATGCAACTCCGTGAGTAGCATGACTGTTTCAGTTGTAAACGGACTCGCATCAGTACTCATTTTCCTATTAAAGAGCAGTACACCACACATTATATAACTTCTTGACCAGGAAAAACGGACTTGCATCCATAAGTTGTGACGAGCGAGTTCTTACCGCTGAATTTTATGTTATGATTAATCATTTTGAGTGAAGCTGTATTCACACTGTTTTGTTGTGACGAGCGAGTCTTACCGCTCAGTAATATATTTCTTTCTTAAGGGGGTGAAAGTCAGGGAGGATTTCTTTTTATTTATTATTATTATTATTATTATAATTATTATGCACATAATTTTCAGTCATTAAATATCTTTTATTCTACTTCTTATTCATTTTATTTCTAGTATAGCATCTGTCATGGACCTTTCTATTCATTAGAGCATTTGTATTTGCGAACTTTGCTTTGAAAAGCAACCAGGACTGAGCACGTCCCCGTAGGAAGAATTTTACTGGAGATCTAGTCATGTAGTATAAATCCTCTAAATACCATCTCTTTTCTTCCATATAATCATGGATTCGAACTTTTACCGATCCCAATAAGGGTACCGTATGAACGCATACAAGACGAACAAACAAATTCAGTATTTGTGCCAAAGGGTCCAAATAGAGGGAACAGAGAAGGCTGTCCGAAATTTCAAGTAGATAGTGTTACTCTTCTTGTTGCAAATGATGAGTATCTACTCGTGCGCTACCAACTGTGTAATGCGAGACTTTGTTGAAACGATTCGTGCGCCAACACTAATTTGTTCACACTACTCGGGGGCACATTGTAAATAGGATTTACTATGTCTATACCCACCCCAGGAGTGTGCACAACAACTCACCACAGTTTCATCGCAATCGGATGGATGGTATATGAATGAACGTATGCGGGACTATGTTGAAACGGATCACGCGCCAACACTGATTTGTTAAAACTACTCACGCGCTCTCTATTGGAAATTGGATTTATTATGCCTATTATTATTATTATTATTATTACTAAGCGGATGGAATTTTACATAATGGACAAGTATATACAATAGTATACAACAAAACCTGCAAAGAATGCATGGTACTAAGTAGTAAACAATTAAACACACATGGATATCTACATTATTTATTCATTGCACTAGGAATACTGAGACATTAGGAATGTCTTTCGGGTCTCCATCATAACCACGCAGAGGGTAATCGTCCATTATGTGATATTATGCCTATAACCATCCCGGGAGTGTACACAACAACCCACCAAAATTTCATCGCAATCTGATGAATGGCGTATGGACGCATAAGAGAGGAACAAACAATTTCAGTACTTGTGCCAAAAGGCCTAAATGAAGGGAATGGAGAAAGCTGTCCGAAATTTCAAGTAGATAGTGTTACTCATCTTGTTCCAAATGGTAAGTATCTACTCGTGCTCTACCAAATGTGAAATGCGGGACTTGAATGCAACGATACAACCGCCAAAACTAAATTGTTCTCACTACTGGCGAGCAATCTATTTTAAATTGGATTTACTATGACTATAACAATTCCGGGAGGGGGCACAATTGCTCACCAATGTTTCATCGTAATCAGATGGATGGTATATGAACCCATGCGGGACGTTGATGAAACTAATCGCGCCCCAACACTCACTTGTTAAAACAACTCGCGCGCTTTTTAAATTGGATTTCCAATGACTATAACCATCCCGGGAGTGTGCACAACAACTCAACAAAATTTGATCGCAATCGGATGAATGGTGTATGAACGCATAAATGTCGAACAAACATATTTAGTATTTGTGCCAAGGGGCCTAAATGAAGGGAATGGAGAGGGCTGGCTGAAATTTAAAGTAGATAGTGTTACTCGTTCTAAATTGTATCTATTCGTGCGCAACCAACTGTGAAATGCGACTTTGTTGAAACAATTCACGCGCCAACACTAATTTGTTCACATTACTCGCGTACAATCTATTTTAAAGTGGATTTACTATGCCTATAACACTCCCGGGGGTGGCCAAAACAGCTCACCAAAGTTTCATCACAATCGGATGGATGGTATATGAACGCATGCAAGACATTGTTGAAACGAATCACAAGCCAACATTCATTTGATAAAACAACTCGCAAGCTTACTGTAAATTGGATTTACTATGCATATAGCCTATATATTGTATTCTTTATGCATTTGTGAATGCATAAATTCTACATATTATTTCAACAAAATTTTATTCATGTTTAAAACTGATGGGAGGAAGACGTTGCTTGAAGATCAGGGTAGTAACAAAGAAGAGACCTGTACGTGCTTTTCCGCGACTTTCACCGAGCGCGGACAATAGAGGATGGAACAAGGCAGCAAACATCTGAAAGCCACATGGGCAGAGACAAGGCGAAACGGTCATTCAACCGAGCGGGTGGATACCGAAATTTCAACGATAATCTACTGGACAAGCCCCGCCTACCTGAGAGAAATTAGAGCAGCACTTACAATTCAGAAACAGGAGTTACATCATCGTAAAGGGGACGATCTCAGCCTCTCAAAAGTATTTTTAAAAGTTAAATTAAATTATTCTGTGATTTTTGCAAGAAATAAAACCAAATTAAGGGGCGGATTTGAAACCAGCAATCGCAGCCAGGGACGCGAGACGCGGCCAAGTCCCGCCGAAATTATGGAACAATGAAGGAAGTTACGGAGCTAATTATCTAAGGATTCAGCGATCGAATTTTGAATTAAGAAGAAGCCATGAGACATTGAAAATGAGGACGTTCGAATGAGCTACTTTGCATATGCATGCGAGTGATATTATAGAATAACATTTTGGAAACTCCCCACTCCTATAACTTTCTCCGCAAATTATATAAATAATAGCTGGACACACAGTGCAGTCAGTCTACTTTAGGCATTGCTGGAGGCGTAAGCCCTTGCCCGATACGTTAGGAAATACCGCGAATTTATAAGTCCAATCATTCTAGTTGGGACATTTCATATCATAATTATTCGCAAGCGCGAGGCAAAACACTATTACGAGAGGTGTGCGTACCGTTGCCCGTAAAAACGGGATGTAAGTTAGAGATGGCCAACCGTGCTATCAGCATAGAATGTCAGTGAGGCAGGAAGCTATGAACTATCGGCTGAATTAAGTAGGTCGATGATAGCTTAGAAGTTAGGAGTTCCACACACGAACCCTGCATTGTGTTAAGAATAATAAGTCACAGTGGACCTTTGCTTTCGTGAACTTTCTGGAACCGTGTGTAAGATCACCCTCCCTTGCAAGATGGATAAGATGGACCAGCGGACTGAAATCATGGCACTTAGCAACATCCTGGCGAATATGAGATAAGTAAAGATAACCAGATGGGGCGTGCATGGCTGACGCTTCCCATCCTGGGAGTTGGATAAGTTTCTCTCCATCATAAAAAATTATGATAAAATAGGTATTTTGGGCAGAGCAGGCATGTTTGTGTAAGTTTATATATATTTTAATGATGATTTCCATTTGTGTGTTTTATAAGATAGGATTTGAACATGAGCATCAAAATCTTGTTATTTTTGTTTTTGAGGGGTTTAGTGATGTTGTTGAATGCACATTAAAGGGATAATTGGGATATGAGTGCTTACGCACGACCGTAACGTAAAGGCCAGTATGCAGGGAAAATAGCATGACATTGTGACAGACCAGTAGTGATGTAGCCATTTGAGCACGACCCGTAAGTAAGGTGCTGATGACCACACCCAAGGTAATAAGGTAAGACATAATAGCTAGGTGACAGTCTAAGATTCAGAGAAGAATGAGAGTTGACCCTTGGTTGAGTTGAAATAAAAGCGGAGGTTGTAATTCCCGCAGTCTACGATGATATAATGGTAAGTTGAAAAAACTTAGAAGCGGAGGTTGTCATTCCCGCAGTCTACGATGATATAAATGTAAGAGGAAAATAAAGCGGAGGTTGTAATTCCCGCAGTCTACGATGATATAATGGTAAGTTGAAATAACTTAGAAGCGGAGGTTGTCATTCCCGCAGTCTACGATGATATAAATGTAAGTGGAAAATAAAGCGGAGGTTGTAATTCCCGCAGTCTACGATGAGATAATGGTAAGTGAAATGATTGAGTTCATTATGCGATGAGAGTACGTGATGGCTCCGTCGGAAAGGTAATTGTACAGCTCAAGTCCAAGGCGGTCAGGCAAGGAAGCAGGTACAAAAGACTGTGGTCAACTGTCTGAATCTTGGGGGTGCGGCGAAGGTCGTTGCCCGCCAAGCTGGTTTGTTGTGGTGTGAGTACGTCTGTTGCAAAGGTCAGGTAGACCACGTTTGGATGGTATTGTTTTCTTTGTAGAGGGGAGGCGGTTGCACTTCCCGGGGGTTTGTTTTCCCCTTGTCGCTTCAGGAAGCGATGTCATGTAATATTATTGTCATTGTTGGGTGCATTCATTGTAATTGTTTGTTTATTCTAATTCACGGGGCCAAGGGCACCAGAGCTTGTTTATTTGATGCCTCATTTGTATTTTTGACTTGTACTTTTGTGGAATATCTTAGCTTGGCAGAGCTATGGCTCTCAGTAGAGTTAACTGTTTTTGTAAATTAAGAGTGTTACACACATGCCTGCGGCCGAAAATAACCCAATTGCCTTCATCCCCGGACTCCTGAGAGGATGGTGATGATTGTAGGAGAGAGCATGTCCAAACCCCTAAAACCATTTTATAACTATAAATATGAGTGCGCGTTTGATAGAATGACTGGACTTTTTAGGCCATAGTTTGATAAATTAAGTCTGTTGACATTTTATTCTTGAACTTGAAGCAGTGGACTGCTGAAAATTAGATTATTTTCTTCCTGGTTTCAGCCAGTGTATTTTAACATTCTTCTCTACAGTTTTGATTTGCTTTGATTAGAATCTTAGTTTGTGTTTAGAATAATGATTAAGGGGGTTGTTTTGTTTGTTTTTGTTGTCTGTGGATGGGAGTAAGCGGGAAGATGTTGATTTATGAATAAATTATTTTGCATTAGGATTCCTCTGACATATTGATTTTATATAATTTTCAAAAGAAAAATATGTATTGTCCGTTGAGCCGTTATATATTTAAACACAAATTGTGCTAAATGTTCCGGTATAACTCAACAAAATGACAGCGTTTCGCCCCGGTGTGCCATTGGGCTCTTCAGTTGGTTAAAGCACACCTCACTAAGACACTGTCTAGTACACACTGGGAAGGCCATTGCAAGACGTATTTGATACATGTGTATCCACGTCACGAGCAAAGTCAGTGCACTATGGGAGTCGAAACTCCACTCCAAAGCAATTATAACCTTACCTTGGCAATGAATATATAATTTTCAAAAGAAAAATATGTATTGTCCGTTGAGCCATTATATATTTAAACACAAATTGTGCTAAATGTTCCGGTATAACTCAACAAAATGACAGCGTTTCGCCCCGGTGTGCCATTGGGCTCTTCAGTTGGTTAAAATTATATATTCATTGCCAAGGTAAGGTTGTAATTGCTTTGGAGTGGAGTTTCGACTCCCATAGTGCACTGGCTTTGCTCGTGACGTGGATACACATGTATCAAATACGTCTTGCAATGGCCTTCCCAGTGTGTACTAGACAGTGTTTTGATGAGGTGTGCTTTAACCAACTGAAGAGCCCAATGGCACACCGGGGCGAAACGCTGTCATTTTGTTGAGTTATACCGGAACATTTAGCACAATTTGTGTTTAAATATATAATGGCTCAACGGACAATAATTTTTCTTTTGAAAATTATATATTCATTGCCAAGGTAAGGTTATAATTGCTTTGGAGTGGAGTTTCGACTCTCATAGTGCACTGGTTTTGCTCGTGACGTGGATACACATGTATCAAATACGTCTTGCAATGGCCTTCCCAGTGTGTACTAGACAGTGTCATGGTGAGGTGTGATTTAACCAACTGAAGAGCCCAATGGCACACCGGGGCGAAACGCTGTCATTTTGTTGAGTTATACCGGAACATTTAGCACAATTTGTGTTTAAATATTGATTTTAGGTTAAGCTTCCTGTGATCTTTCATAAAATCCCTCGGATGTCTAAGTTAAGTTAGAGCCACCAAACAGATCATTACCCCGAGCTAGAGTCGGCATTCTAGGAGCCTAAAAGGGTACAAAATATATATATATATATATATATATATATATATATATAATTGATATGGGGATTATTATTCCCTTTGACAAATAACACTGATTGTTGACCATTTCAGTCAAATCTAGTAATTACACACACAGTTCTATAGCATTGTTCTAAAGTTCTTAGACCCAGGCCTGCTTCATCAGGAGATGAACGAATAAATTCGTCCGCAATAACACTGGGTTCATAAAAATTCTTGAAATTTTGGTACACAAAAATTACATTCAGAATCCCGATTCTGAGCACAACATAATGTTCACAATTGCCACGGGGACCGTCTAACGTGTTGTACCCGAAATACCTACCGTCAGCTTGTTGATATCCCTCGATGGTAGCTGGATTGCAGAACCTGATAACCCCGACTAAAAACCCCCAGATTCCACTCAACAAGAGACGGAGATAATGGGGCACAAGGATCACCTAACTGAGGGAACGTCAAGAAAAACCATAGCAACAAAAGAAAAATCTAGCTCGATAGAACACAAGAACGAGAAAAAACATAATCTCCAAAGCGTGGAATAATACTGAAATGCCTGCAATGGTTTCCTTAACGTGACCTCCTATCGCAGCTATAAAGTACCACTCTAAAAGAATTAAAATAGAATTCTCCAAAATTTATTCACAAAGGCATTATAGCAGAAATTGCTATAACAATATTACAAGAAATGAAAAGCAACTGCAGCGTCAACCGGAAGCTCAAATCACAGTGACCTGGATACAACTTCTAGTCATTACTAGACACACTGTATTCTCTATAAATAAATTGAACACTCTTTAAGATAATACCCTACTATGGCACAAGCAATGCCTCAAAAGCATTATTGAAAATTAGTTCCGCATTTGGGTAGGTCATTACTAATCCTACAGCTAGCAATATCATTTATGTACAAAATCTACATTGAAATATATATATATATATATATATATATATATATATATATATATATATATATATTGAATGGAACACTCCAAGTGTGTTTTTCTTTTTATTTCGCAAGCCTCAGTTTAACATTTTCCCGTTAGAATAAGATCATTAGTTTCCTTTAACTGATTCGAAAATGTTTAAATTGGTCCTTTCCAACCCGGTGACAAAGCTTAATAGAGGTAATCTATCACTTTAATAATTATTGCACTCACCAAAATAACTGATCAGGATAACTGTAAAACCCTCGTCAGCATGGTGATTAAATCCAGAATATTAAGGTTGACATCATTTAATACATGTTTTAATGTTTTACTTTGTAGTTTGCATGCTTCTAAGCAACAACAAAATGCTTGTAGTAAAACGCTGAATTAGACTTGAAAATAAGTCAACTTATATTTGACTACTCAATCACAATTATCATGGGTTGGTTTCCATGAAATATCTTAATGTTTATTTCATTCTTTTAATGCCTTCACGCGGCTCTACTCTTATACATATGTACTCCCCTGAGTACTCTATTCAAAATTAATTTGTTATAATCATACATATTTTAACGTAACTGGATCACACTCATTGCTTAATGACGAATTTCATTCTCAGCCGATTATTGTTGTTACTACATCGTTGTTTAAATTTATACATAGTTTACATTAGTTTTCAATGATGTTGGTTGGATTTTCTCAATAACAAAATATCCTTTTAGAATTAATACCTATGCTATGAGAGATTGCAATAGCATCGACTTTCCTTAATCAGAATGTATTTATACATTTATTAAATTTGGGATATACGCTGGTTAAAAAGTGAATGATGTTTCAGAGATATATTATAGGCAAATGACTACAATTAACAACAATGAACGACTATGGATCTCAACTGTGCCTTCACGCGAGAGGCTAACGTGAATCCAACAAGCAATTTAAATAAAAATGAAGAGAAAGTTTATCAAGCCAACGTTCGGTACACCCCTGCACGGATGAATTCAAGAAACAAAGTAATGTCTCTACACCACCGGACATGGTAATCATAACAATTAGCACAATTGTCTGGTTAGAAAACATTACCAGCCTCTGTCCTTCAACAACACAAAGAATGGTTCCTAACAAAAGCGGGAGATCGAACTCCTATATATATATATATATATAAAATAAAACTTCAAAAAACTCGTAACTTGCTATCAAAATCAGTCTTCTATTCATAAACCAATCACTCGGATGTATAATGTTCGAAGATGCAGTAGGAAAATGTAGCCCAACAAAAACACTGTCTAGCGATGCGAAGAATGTCACAAATTGACATAATAAAGAGCTCACCAAGTTGATAAACTACACTGAATCACAAAATGCCTATCGATGTCCTCTTCACTACCCTAAGAAAGCTTCATGAAATATTACAGAATTTAAGATGAAATATACTTAAATACAAGCTGAAAATGGTTTGCACTTCTTATGGAAGTCTAAAACCTGTCGATTATGAAATCAGTCATGATTAAAACGTCATGCCTAAATTCCACAGTCCGACATACTACTCAAAAATTAATATGCTAAAAATAATGGCGTAAATTAACATTGAAATATCTACACTTAGCTACGAGAGACGAAGTTGTGTAAGCTGTACCTTGTTGATAGATGAATTTCCAAGAGCGAGCATTGATACGCCCTGCATAACACACCTTTTCCATATGTAGCTGTAACTAGCACTCCCCAGGTCGTCGGGAATCGAACCAGGGAACACCTTCTCCAATCCGCACGTTCTTCCCGGTTCAGAAGGCTATTACCCATCCTGGGAAAATAGTCAGGAATCGCTACTTCACGTCTCCAACATCTTCCAGTACACAGTTCGTTTCTCAGTAGTATCGCGTTATTCATATCGGGCCGAAATATTAATGAACGAAAGACGAATGACTGCCCATGCGAAAAGCATTCAGGATTACTAATGAGGTAGACACAAGTGATCACACAATCAGAATCAGTCATCACTGGGGCCATGGCGATAGTTCATTGAAATGTTCGATGCAATGCCGGTCTAGTAGCGTTCATGCTGCTGCGTTTTTAACCTGCCATTATAGAAGAAAAGTACAGCACTAAAATTATTCCTCTTGACATCTTGATTAAGAATATGTCTGTTCGCGATGAGGAATAGTGTTTAGAGTTCAATAACATTGCTGCGGACTCGATGTCAATGCAATGGAAACAGAGACTGCTTTTCAAAACGAAAGTTCACTGTGGTGACTGGCAGCTTGCTGTATTGAGATTACAGTTTCTAATACTGCTTACCCTTGTAGCGGTATTGATTGCATCTCGTGAAAACGAACAGAGTCCTTCGACACTGGCTCTGTATGCACTTTAAAGTGTTTGATATAAACATCGCGTCACATTGCAATAACGAAACGCGTTCTCAAGTTTCAAAAAGAGATATTTTCTCAAGCGCTCCGTAAAGTTATCTGCTCACAGCCGTCTGTGTGTCCATCCATCTAGCTTCAAGCTACCCCCTCTCAGACGTGACAGTAATCGAACTGATCTCTCATTGGTGGATGTAAATCATAATTTATAATGTCTCCGACAGATACTAAACATGTATAGATAACAAAATACACATTATGCTATGTTCCAGGGTCTCGTAAAATGTTGCAAATCTTGCATGTTATTCTCCTTTCTTCTTATTGCTGATAAAAATGTAATCCTGGTGACCGATCAATAAACTGGGTCAATGGTCGCCATGTTGTAATCATCTCCGCTTGACTTCGTGCGTGCACGTCGGTACTCGGAAAATACCGTAATCGAGCAGCTGAATCCTGCTTCGGTTTGCAACTTGTGGATCGCGCCGATCTTCAACATATACTTCAAACTGCACTATACATCATAACAATACGAGTATAATGGTACATGTTCCTCTTGATATCTTTACATAAAAGAAGAAAACGTGCTTTTATGTATATCATATAACCTTAATACACATATAATGGATCATTATTCTCATGTTAATTTCTTATAGAATTTCCTCAAATTCTTAGAGTTGTAGCGGCCTATAATCTCAGTTCCATTCAGATTAGATATCTCGTAACAATTGTTCCCAAACACTCGGTTTACACGGAACGGACCGAAAAACACGTAGGCGAACTTCGTGTATTGCTTCTTAGCTCTATCTGCCTTCGTTGGTTTTCTAATTAAGACCAATTCGTTCTTTTTGAACGGTGGACGATAGCGTTTATTTCTAATTCGCTTTTGCCTCTTTTCGGCTGCGTCCATCAAACTCTCACGCACAGATTGTATCCTCACCTCTGCAGTGCGTCCTACATCTTTGGGAATGTAATCTGTTACAGTGTTCCAAGGTCTAACAGGTTTTGTGTTGAAATGTGCAGTCATGGGCACGTCAGCGATGCTCTCATAGAAGGTCGAGTTCATGAACTCTTCCATTAGTGGCACAAACTTCACCCAGCTGGCGTGATCTTCTGGGCAGTACAAACGAGCATATTTTGAAACATTTCCCATAATTCTTTCCGATACGGTCGACTCCGGGTAACGTATACTGGAAAATACGTGCTTAATGCCCAGTCTGTTCATGGCTGTCTCAAAATCTTGAGATGTGAACTGGGTTCCATGATCAGACAAGAGTGTTTCAGGTATTCCAACCTTGGAAAACACCCTCATCTCCAACCGACTAAGAACTTGTGTAGAGGTGGCCTTCTGAATAGGATCGAGGGTAACGTATTTTGAAAATACATCGACTATGACCAAGAGAAATTGGTTTCCCCTGGCCCCCTTCGAGCACGGGCCGAACAGGTCGCACGCCTCGGCCTTGAAGGAATTATGGCTCGAGGCTCTTCCTTTGACAAAGCTGAGGGGTATTTCCCACGTTGGCACTCAAGGCATGTTTTTATGACGTCTGCGATGTTTGCCTGCATTCTGGTCCACGTAAACGTTTCCAATAACGTTCGGAACGTTTTGTCCACGCCGCCGTGGCCCGTAATGCTATGAGCAAGCCACGTTAGACTCGTAGTTAACTTAGGAGGAACTATAATTCGGACTTTCGTCCTCTCCTTGTCGATGTACTTACAAAGAGTATCTCCACAAATGAGATACCTCACAGAACGCTTTCTAACTTGTTCAAACTCAGGATCGGAGTTATCCATGTACCCTCTCAAAAACCTGTACATTATAATTGTTGGGGTGTGTCTCTTCTGTGACACGGCTATCTTCCTTAGCTTTTCTAGGGTTGCCACATGTTCCCTCTCCAACTGTACAGCGTGAATCTCGATATCATTTGAGGTGTTCTAGGATTTCCTGTCTAGGGGGTTCCTTTTCTTCAATTGCTACCTTTTCTGTAGCGTCTTCCTGAAACTTGATCAATCTATTGTCCATGTCTATTATTGCCCTTGCTTTAGTGATGAAGTCTATCCCTATAATTACATCGAAGGTAATATTCTTCACCACGATGAATATATTCTCATATATCTTCCCATTAATTTCAAATTTCATCAAGATTTGTATTTTACACCTCATAGATTTATCCTTAAACATCCCTTTGACTTTCATAGGAGAAGCAGGTAAACTTACAAATGAATCCTCCTTCTTGAGCCTCTCAAAACAGTCCTCACTTATAATGGAGATCATCGCTCCAGTGTCAACTAGGGCTCTACATGACTGTTCCCCTATTTGAACCTGAATCACAGGTAACTCAATGGGTCTTCCCTTTGTTCCAGTCTCTTCTTCAAACAGAAGATCTTCGTCTGAGACGTTAAATGTTTCATGAATCGTGATTTCTAATGGAGGTGTTAAAATTTGAGTCTTTACTTGCGTTTGGAAATCGGAGTTTTTTTCTTCGTCAGGGTTTCTTTCTCTACTCCCCTGATTGCTTGTACCAGGCCTGTTCTCGATTTCCTGATTTTTATTTCTCTCTGTCGAATCTCTTCGTCTGTTTTCCTTAGACTGTTCTTGCTCCCCTTTGAGACGATTACGTTCGTATTCCTCATTCCTATAATTTTTATACCTCCCATATCCTCGATATTGTCTGTCATTGGAATTATATGGGCTTCCTCTATCTCTATTCCTTTCATAGTTTCCATTATTTCTACGATAGAAATTGCGTTCTTCATATCTACGCTGCCAAGGCTGTTCCCTGTATTCAGCGTACCTGTTGTCTTGCCGATTGTTTCTCTGGTAGTAATTGTTGTTACGACTATTTCCTGTTCGATTATAATTCCTCTCTTCGGGCCTGACTTTGTCAGTCTGTTGTGTCCTATCCATGACTATTGTGTTAACAGTTCTAGGTTCATTTCTGTTATTCCTGGCCACCTTAGGTGTCGTAAGAGCACTTACATGGTCAAGCCTTCTTAACAACTCATCCATGGTTGCCAAATCGGATACGCCAGATGATATTACATTCTTTCGGACTTCTACCGGAAGTTGTCGAGATATGGCTTCTATTAACTGAGCTTGGGTTAATGGTGGTTGTAAAAATCTGAGTTTTGAGAGCTGTGCTGCAAAGTACTCAGAATAGCTCGTTGGACCAGTACTTGAGTACTTGCGAGAGTACATTTCTGAACGCACGTTGCTTTGTATTTCTGTGCTCCAGAATCGATTTATGAATGCTTCCGCGAACTCGTCAAAATTGTCGAATGTATAGCGGAATGCATTATACCACTGAAGTGGTGCGTCTGATAAGAAACGCTCTACCACTCTCAGTTCTCTCTCTTTCGGAACATGTGTCTCTATAAAATAATCCCTCACACTCCTGATAAATTCAATGGGAGTATTCCCGTCAAGGTTATTAAAGCGTCTCGGCTTGTCTTCATAATTCCTTATAATGGTGACATGCGATGTCCCATCTGGTGTCTTATTTGTGTACGCCCCTGTACATGCACTTGCTATCGGCGAAATATACGATTGCGTCACAGTGGGATTATGTGCTGCATTAGACTGGGGACTACTCTCTGATATAGGAGCTGGTTGTGGAAAATTGACCTCCCTGTCCTGCGTTCTAACGTTCGTCCGTTCAATCGTAGCTAGAAAATCCGCATTCCAATGCGCCCTCAACTGTTCCCGTAAACTATCTACATTTATACTGCCTTCCAAAGTTATTCGTTCGATTTGATTACGAATCTCATTTATTTCAGAGGTCTTTTTCTCTCTGACTTCATTTACTTCTAATTTGGCTTGATCGACTTTAACATCTACTGACTTAATCCTTTCTTCAATACTAGTCTGACTATTAGTTTGAGAATTCTGAAACACATCCAATCTTTTAATTACGTCTTCCCGTACATCAGATATCTCCTTACTTGCTCTAAATTCTCCCTCTACAACTTTTCGATTAACTTCCAACCTAAAATCTTTGAAGTAGTCATCGTTAATCTTAACCTTTTCTTGTCTAAGAATAGTTACATTATCTGATATTATAACTTTTATGTCAATGTCAAAATCATCCTTTATAAGTTGGTTATGATCTTTAACTTGCGTTTGTAAAAGACACAATTCATCCCTTAACTGCTCTAAAGTAGATTGGGTATGGATGGTTCCATTAGACACTTGTAATTGAAGGACATCTAAGTTTTTTTAGCGTCCCTTTTATGGTTGGACAATTCTAATAAAATTTCCATTTGGAAGTCCCTATGATTTTGTTCTGCTTCATTTAATTGGACTTGTAGCAGTTTCTGATTAGATTCAACAATGTCTACTTTAGCTTGTATGTTAATCTGGATCGCCTGCATTTGACCTTAAGTCGCCTGCATATTACTTTGAGTTGACTCAATCCTAACCATTTTAGAATCTAATTTATCTACAGTGGATTGAATTTTAGTGACATTAGATTCAAGACTATCCTGGCTTGATTGAATTTTATCAATGGTGGACTGCATTTTATTAGTAGTAGACTCTTGATTAAGTTGCCCTGTTTGGACAGTGTCTAAATCCACTCTAATTAAATGAACATCGGAATGTGTGTGCTTAACATCTGATTGTACATCATCTATTGTAGTTTCTACACCTTTACTTTAGTCAGTACTTGTTTGGAACTGTCTTGTAAGTTCTTTAAAGTACCCTGCATACCAGAAATTTCATTACGTAGGCTTTCAGTGACTACGTCCTCAATTACCCCTCTACTCCGGGCTTCCGATGCTTCGTGTATTGAGTCTAGCTTATTTTGAAGCATCCTATACAATGATTTAAGGTTCGTGACCTCCTCTTCACCTTTATCAGACATAATATGTAGTAATATAATTCACACAAGTAGACACAAACACATGAACACTACTTAAACCTAAGCAAAGCATGAACATCTCAATGAAAATTTACTGCCATAATTGAAGCTTTCTTAGTGTATAGAATTAATCCTTACAGCTATACTAAATTTAATTAATGTTAAAACCTACACAAATGTGGAATTCCCTACAGTGAAATGTGTGATACCTTATATCTGCGATGTTTCCCTCAAATATCCTAATCTGACAAGTATTTAAACGAATGAAACATCCTATTATTACGATGAGGTGAGAAATCCCCATCAGCCGGATTCAACTAAGTCAAGCTATTTGAATGCAGCTCAAACTTGAATTGCATCAAATGCCTCCATTCGATTGAACACGTCAGTAAAGATTCCGTAACATATCTTTCACTGCTCATGCTCGAATCGTCAATCTATTACAAATTAGTGTAGCACCACTAAAAAAAAAAAGTCTAATAATGGTTGCGTTTCTACATGCCTGTCATGCAGATTGAGTAATCTCATAAACGCTTTGTTCACAAGTGAATTCCAACATTTCGTGCTAAGAATGTCGGTATACCATTACTTTCTGACATTCATTCAACGAATTCGCAATGATCGCTGTAATGGCGTCAGATCTGGCTAACACAAGACACCTCCCACGTGTTCGAACACAAGATTCGAAATGTACATGAAATGGCGTCTTATGCCTGGCCTCGAACCTGGTATTCCAGTTTTCTCGAATTCCCATCCATCGCGGACGAATTACTGAATTACTACAGGGTATTTCAGTTAATTCGGGCCTCGAATCGTTGGTGCGCCAAATCTCTATGTACCCGAAATACCTACCGTCAGCTTGTTGATATCCCTCGATGGTAGCTGGATTGCAGAACCTGAAAACCCCGACTAAAAACCCCCAGATTCCACTCAACAAGAGACGGGGATAATGGGGCACAAGGATCACCTAACTGAGGGAACGCCAAGAAAAACCATAGCAAAAAAAGAAAAATCTAGCTCGATAGAACACAAGAACGAGAAAAAACATAATCTCCAAAGCGTGGAATAATACTGAAATGCCTGCAATGGTTTCCTTAACGTGACCTCCTATCGCAGCTATAAAGTACCACTCTAAAAGAATTAAAATAGAATTCTCCAAAATTTTTTCACACAGGCATTATAGCAGAAATTGCTATAACAATATTACAAGAAATGAAAAGCAACTGCAGCTTCAACCGGAAGCTCAAATCACAGTGACCTGAATACAACTTCTAGTCATTACTAGACACACTGTATTCTCCATAAAAAAATTGAACACTCTTTAAGATAATACCCTACTATGGCACAAGCAATGCCTCAAAAGCATTATTGAAAATTAATTCCGCATTTGGGTAGGTCATTACTAATCCTACAGCTAGCAATATCATTTATGTACAAAATCTACATTGAAATATATATATATTGAATGGCACATTCCAAGTGTGTTTTTCTTTTTATTTCTCAAGCCCCAGTTTAACATTCTTCCATTAGAATAAGATCATTAGTTTCCTTTAACTGATTCGAAAATGTTTAAATTGGTCCTTTCCAACCCGGTGACAAAGCTTAATAGAGGTAATCTATCACTTTAATAATTATTGCACTCACCAAAATAACTGATCAGGATAACTGTAAAACCCTCGTCAGCATGGTGATTAAATCCAGAATATTAAGGTTGACATCATTTAATACATGTTTTAATGTTTTACTTTGTAGTTTGCATGCTTCTAAGCAACAACAAAATGCTTGTAGTAAAACGCTGAATTAGACTTGAAAATAAGTCAACTTATATTTGACTACTCAATCACAATTATCATGGGTTAGTTTCCATGAAATATCTTAATGTTTATTTCATTCTTTTAATGCCTTCACGCGGCTCTACTCTTATACATATGTACTCCCCTGAGTACTCTATTCAAAATTAATTTGTTATAATCATACATATTTTAACGTAACTGGATCACACTCATTGCTTAATGACGAATTTCATTCTCAGCCGATTATTTTTGTTACTACATCGTTGTTTAAATTTATACATAGTTTACATTAGTTTTCAATGATGTTGGTTGGATTTTCTCAATAACAAAGTATCCTATTAGAATTAATACCTATGCTATGAGAGATTGCAATAGCATCGACTTTCCTTAATCAGAATGTATTTATACATTTATTAAATTTGGGATATACGCTGGTTAAAAAGTGAATGATGTTTCAGAGATATATTATAGGCAAATGACTACAATTAACAACAATGAACGACTATGGATCTCAACTGTGCCTTCACGCGAGAGGCTAACGTGAATCCAACAAGCAATTTAAATAAAAATGAAGAGAAAGTTTATCAAGCCAACGTTCGGTACACCCCTGCACGGATGAATTCGAGAAACAAAGTAATGTCTCTACACCACCGGACATGGTAAACATAACAATTAGCACAATTGTCTGGTTAGAAAACATTACCAGCCTCTGTCCTTCAACAACACAAAGAATGGTTCCTAACAAAAGCGGGAGATCGAACTCCTATATATATATATATAAAATAAAACTTCAAAAAACTCGTAACTTGCTATCAAAATCAGTCTTCTATTCATAAACCAATCACTCGGATGTATAATGTTCGAAGATGCAGTAGGAAAATGTAGCCCAACAAAAACACAGTCTAGCGATGCGAAGAATGTCACAAATTGACATAATAAAGAGCTCTCCACGTTGATAAACTACACTAATCACAAAATGCCTATCGATGTCCTCTTCACTACCCCAAGAAAGCTTCATGAAATATTACTGAATTTAAGATGAAATCTACTTAAACATACTTAAATACAAGCTGAAAATGGGTTGCACTTCTTATGGAAGTCTAAAACCTGTCGATTATGAAATCAGTCATGATTAAAACGTCATGCCTAAATTCCACAGTCCGACATACTACTCAAAAATTAATATGCTAAAAATAATGTCGTAAATTAACATTGAAATATCTACACTTAGCTACGAGAGACGAAGTTGTGTAAGCTGTACCTTGTTGATAGATGAATTTCCAAGAGCGAGCATTGATACGCCCTGCATAACACACCTTTTCCATATGTAGCTGTAACTAGCACTCCCCAGGTCGTCGGGAATCGAACCAGGGAACACCTTCTCCAATCCGCACGTTCTTCCCGGTTCAGAAGGCTATTACCCATCCTGGGAAAATAGTCAGGAATCGCTACTTCACGTCTCCAACATCTTCCAGTACACAGTTCGTTTCTCAGTAGTATCGCGTTATTCATATCGGGTCGAAATATTAATGAACGAAAGACGAATGACTGCCCATGCGAATAGCATTCAGGATTACTAATGAGGTAGACACAAGTGGTCACACAATCAGAATCAGTCATCACTGGGCCATGGCGATAGTTCATTGAAATGTTCGATACAATGCCGGTCTAGTAGCGTTCATGCTGCTTCGTTTTTAGCCTGCCATTATAGAAGAAAAGTACAGCACTAAAATTATTCCTCTCGACATCATGATTAAGAATATGTCTGTTCGCGATTAGGAATAGTGTTTAGAGTTCAATAACATTGCTGCGCACTCGATGTCAATGCAATGGAAACAGAGACTGCTTTTCAAAACGAAAGTTCACTGTGGTGACTGGCAGCTTGCTGTATTGAGATTACAGTTTCTAATACTGCTTACCCTTGTAGCGGTATTGATTGCATCTCGTGAAAACGAACAGAGTCCTTCGACACTGGCTCTGTATGCACTTTAAAGTGTTTGATATAAACATCGCGTCACATTGCAATAACGAAACGCGTTCTCAAGTTTCAAAAAGAGATATTTTCTCAAGCGCTCCGTAAAGTTATCTGCTCACAGCCGTCTGTGTGTCCATCCACCTAGCTTCAAGCTACCCCCTCTCAGACGTGACAGTAATCGAACTGATCTCTCATTGGTGGATGTAAATCATAATTTATAATGTCTCCGACAGATACTAAACATGTATAGATAACAAAATACACATTATGCTATGTTCCAGGGTCTCGTAAAATGTTGCAAATCTTGCATGTTATTCTCCTTTCTTCTTATTGCTGATAAAAATGTAATCCTGGTGACCGATCAATAAACTGGGTCAATGGTCGCCATGTTGTAATCATCTCCGCTTGACTTCGTGCGTGCACGTCGGTACTCGGAAAATACCGTAATCGAGCAGCAGAATCCTGCTTCGGTTTGCAACTTGTGGATCGCGCCGATCTTCAACATATACTTCAAACTGCACTATACATCATAACAATATGAGTATAATGGTACAGTGTGTTTAGGTATAGTAATAGGATCCGAATAACTGGTCATTGACGTTTTAGGCGTAGCTGCGTAGAGAATATTTCACAGGTTCTTGCGTCTTGTTACATTAAAAAGGATTTATTTTTGACCTGTTATAAAGCACTGGTGGTGTAACAACCTTACCCTTTACAATTTCAAAACTTAGGGCAGCAATTCTGTAGATATTTAAGGGCAGAACAACTGTAAAATTTACCAACGTTCGTTAAAACACATAATTATTCTTGTTTTTAAATGAGCGCATATACGAGCACATTTTTATGTAGGGAATACGATCTCCATGTGACAATACTGCATGGTGCATGTTATGATATAACAATACTTTGCTATCAACGGATAAGATTATTTCCTTTCTATTGTATCGTATTGTATTGTATTGTATTTTTATTCATCAATATTATCAATATTATCTTCTGACTACTTAAAAAGCAATGAAGCCTTAACTTTCTTTCGGCTGTCCTCTAGGATGACAATTTAGAAAAAATACTAAACCGAAATTTAATATATTGCCTTTGTAATAGAGCGTTGTCATTGTTAAGCGGTCTAATAATGCAAGCCTAAATTTTGATCATGACCTTTTAGTCTCTTTGTTGTCCATGTTACGTATGAAGTGGAACGTATGCGCAAATTTGGGACACTGCATGTGAAAAAGCGTTAGTCACACCCAGGTGGCCTGGTTTTGATTTGTAGATGGTCAACAGCTTTGGACGGACGATACCTTGTAGGAGCGTGATGAGCCCTCAGTAGAGGAAATGCTGCATCATGATGGAGGCAGCAACAACCATCATTACTGGCATGAGGCCGAAGATGAATGACATTCACAAGGCTCATGACTAGATAGTGGCAGCTATGAACGGGACTGCGATACTGCGCCACGGAAAGAAGCAGGAGCCTACCGTGGTATAACATGTCCCAAGAATACTCATCATGCAGTTCAACAATATGAATATTATAATGCCAAGTGATCCGATTGACAATCGGCGCCGTAGTTCCAGGACTGCGTGTGTGAAGTGGGCAACTGGCTGTGGAGGAATAGGGGATCAGGTTCTCCACAGAAAATATGCGACTGAAACGAAATGCAAATCTAGAAAACTGAAGATGTGCACTTGGAATACCCAAGGATTAAATTAAGCTGGACAACTTCAGGTGGTAGAAACTCAAGTGAAGAATATCGCTGTCACAGAAATTTCGGAGACCCACGGGAGAAACAAGGGTCATTTCACATCCATGTACAACAATCTTATCATCTGCTCTAGTAATGAGCATCAATCAGTCAACTGTGTGGCTATAATAGTAAATAAGTCCGTGAAAGATGCAGTCTTAGGTTAAGAAACAGTAAGTGACAGCAGAGTTTCCGTTAATATTCAAGGACAACCCGTCAATAAAATTGTAATTCAAACATAGCCCCTATATCAGGTTCCACTGAAGAAGAGTTACATAACTTGCATCAGGAGTTAATGGGAAAAATAGGAAATACTCCGACCAGAGACCTGCTTATAATACTAGGGGACTTTAACGCCAAAGTTGGAGCCCCCAAGGCCGATGACCGTCTTAAAAATGTGGTTGGCAAACACGGTTTAGGAACTAGAAACTCGCGAGGAGAAATGCTTCCAGAATGTTGTATAGAGAATACGTTATACTGTAACGTTTTAAAATATAAATAGGTATCTCTAAGATAATAAAATCCGGGAGGGCGCCATTTCATAGGTTATTTACAATGAAAGATATTTTAATATGTTGCACGAGAATACCCTTATCCCCAGGTGTGGCGTGTCTCCGACACCAACCAGAACACTTCGGTATATAAGGGAAATATAGACCTACTGCAATATCCATATAATTTCTTGGAATGTCACTTGTTAATGAATGGGGAATGTTTCATAAATGTGACAGTAACCCCTTCACCAATCAATATATAACTTCCAAAACTTGTAGCTCCAATAATCTCTATTTATTTTTATTAAACCAGTAGAATGAGCTATGTAGGAAGAAGCACCAATATATCCGTAAAGATGGGTAAAGGAAATTAAATCTCTTTACTTTTCACAGGTTAATCATAAATTACTCATTCCATACAATTTCATACAATCAGTGTCAATCTTTCTAATAGCATTCATAACCTCCTCCTTTCCCGTGTTCTTTCAACTCCTTGCTGACCCATTGTCTTCTCTCCTCTCTGCCATTCACAAAGTAGCCACTCAAAAACAAGTTCGAAATTCCACCACTCAAGCGCCCTAATACTATAGTCAAAGAACATTGAACAATCCATAGATGAACAATCATTGAAACTTCTACAGAGTTGCCACTCGAATACAAGTTCCGGATTCCAATATCACATTTGAGGCATTTCTGAAACACATTCAACATAATATACATAACAAGATGTTCAGTAAAGAACACATAGCCTACTTTCTCATAAATACGTGGGTATTGTCCTTTTCAAGGAGTATAATTGAAATTTGCTTGTAGTAGCTTGTTGAAATACGTGCTATACTGATATTAATCATGAATATGAGGTGCCCTTTGCTAGTGCTACCTCTGTAAAAAAAATCATTCAATTCGTTTTCACCGTGTTTGAATTGATATGGGGAATCGATTTGCACACATACATGGCCGATATCTGCAAACTATTGGGCTGATGACCTATTAGTTCAGTCAAAGGATGCTTCCCACAAAAAGGTATGTTGTTGCAAAATTTGATAGGGATCAAATGACTAGGTTGGTCGTAATTTGAATTAAGCTTTTAACATTTTGGTGGCCACCATTCCGTTTCAGTCAAGAAAGCGGCGATATAAAACATGACACTGAGGTGCCCTATGCCAGTGCTACCTCTGTACCAAAGTTCGATCAATTCGGTTTTACCGTGTTTGAAATGGTAGGAGACTCGATTTGCACACATGGTCGCCATATGCAAACTATTGGACTGATGACCTTGTAGCTTGGTCAAAGAACGCTTCTCACATAAAGGTATGTTGTTGCAAAATTTGGTAGAGATTAGATTATTAGGTTGGTCGTAATTTGATTTGAGCTTTTATATTTGGGTGGCCACCATTACGATCCCGTCAAGAAAGCGGCGATATGAACCATGACACTGAGGTGCCTTTTGCTAGTACCAAATTTCGTTCAATTCAGTTTCACCGTGTTTGAAACGATAGGGGGAATCGATTTGCACACATACATGGCCGCCATCCGCAAATAATTGGGCTGATGACCTTGCAGTTTTCTCAAAAGATTTTTCATACATAACGGTATAACGTTCCAAAATTTGGTAAAGATCAGATGATTAGGTTGGTCGTAATTTGATTCAAGCTTTTATTATTTGGGTGGCCGCCTTTACGATCCCGTCAAGAAAGCTGCAATATAAAACATGACACTGAGGTGTCCTTTGCTAGTGCTACCAATGCACCAAATTTCGTTCAATTCGGTTCCACCGTATTTGAATTGATAGGGGGAATCGATTTGCACACATAGATGGCCACCATCTGCAAACTGTTGGGCTGATGACCTTGTCGATTAGTCAAAAGACGCTCGTCATATGAATATATGTTGTTGCAAAATTTGGTAGAGATCGGATGATTACGTTAGTCGTAATTTGATTTAAGCTTTGAACATTTGGGCGGCCGCCATTACGTTTCCGTCAAGATGGCGGCGATATGAAACATGGCACTGAGGTTCTCTTTGCAAGTTCTACCTCTGTACCAAATTTCATTCAATTTAGTTCCACCGTGTTCGAATTGATGGGGGGGGGACAGACGTTCAGAGTAGGTCTACACACACTCACACACAGACAGAGACACATTTTTTTGGCCCTGTGTAGATCTCATAAGTCTACTTTCATTTTTTTGCAAAAATCGAAAGTAGGCTAAAATTCTTGATACATAGCGATCTATTCTATCCATCCAAGTTTTCCTTAGGTATACACATCCACCAAGGGTATCATACATTTGCAGCTTTTTCTGAAGTCATGGAGTCCACATGCTCCAAGGCCACCTCATCTTCAAGTTTCCCCAGTTACTCTCTGTTTTGAAGAATATTCAAATAATAAATGTGTCCTCTGGATTTAAGTCACATGTAGAAGCAATGTACACAAATATTTTCTACAACCATCTACCGATGATCCCATTACACACTCTTGATGAAACAACTTCTTTTTCCTTTTCTCCTTTTCCAAGCCTTTCACATTTTACTAGCAGAAACCTGGGATATAATACTTCAATTTCCCAATAGCTATCAGCTAAATGTAAATCTTGCTCCTCAATCATGAACTTGTCAAAGCTCTTCACATTAGATTTCAATATCGGGCCTCCTTGAAATATACTAAACGATGTACCAACTATGCCAACTATGAAATCTTGGAAATTATTTCTCGATTGTTCGGTATTACTGCATAAAATTAAATTAAAACGAAAATGCAAAAGCTGCATAATAAGAATGAACAAAAGGTAACATAAAAGAAAACGAAGGATATTCACAGAATAACTCAATTATAAGAAAAATAGTAAGTAACACACACAATGAAAAACATACATACTACAGTATATCAACGAATATATATATCTCTTATATAAAAACAAGTGTCCTGACTGACTGACTGACTGACTCATCATCGGCCAGCCAAAACTATTAAAGTTAGAAACATGAAATTTTGGGGATATGTTGGTTGTAAGTCGAAAACACCCACTAAGGAAGGATTTTTAGATATTCAGGTTCTAAAGGGGTATTAAGGGGGTACACATGCATTTCATTGAATAACAATATCTCCGGCTTGGTTTCATTGAGGGATGTGATACTCGGCATATAAACTCACCAATAAAAATAAGAAGACACGTGTCTGAGGGTTTTTCGATGCGGTGTATATTATGAGGTGAAAGGGGTGAAAAGTGGGGGTTGAAGGATTCCTAACGGAGCGTGTATATCTTAAACGTCATAAGCGAGGAGTTTGAAACTCAGCGGAAAAAAATCAGCTTAAAAATAAGTAAATAGGTGTTTGACCGTGTTTTCATAAATCCAATTTAAGGGGCCCATGGGGAGGGGTGAATTTCTGGGGGAAAAACAGGAAAGAAAGCGTCCTTACTGATTGACTGACAGACTCACTCATTAAACTCAGGGGGGGAAACTGCTTCAAGATAAGTAAATAGGTGTTTGACAGTTTTTTTTTCATAAGCCCAATTTATGGGGTTCATGGGGAGGAGTGAAATTCTGAAAAAAGAAAATTGAAAGAAAAAGTCCTGACTCACTCACCATCGCCCAACCAAAATTATTGAAGTTAGAAACATGACATTTTGGGGAAATGATCATTGTATGTCAAAACCGTCCACTGAGGGAGGATTATCTGATATTCAGGTTCTAAAGGGGTCTTAAGGGGTTTAAACCTGCATTTCATGAATAACAATAACTCACGATTGGTTTCATTGGGGGATGTGATACTCGGCATATAAACACATCATTAAAAATAAGCAGACATGTGTGTAAGGGTTTTTCGATGTGGTGTATATTATAAGGTGAAAGGGGTGAAAATTGGGAGTTGAAGGATTCCTATCGGAGCGTGTATCTCTTAAACGACATAGGCGAGAAGTTTGAAACTCAGCGGGAAAAAATCAGCTTAAAAATAAGTAAATCGGAGTTCGACCGTTTTTTCATAAATTCAATTGAAGGGGCCAATGGGATGGGATGAAATTCGGGGGGAAAAGGAGAGAAATTGTCCTAAACTACTGACTAACTCACTTGCTCATCAAACTCAGGGGAAAAAGACAGCTTAAAAATAAGTTAATAGGTTTTTGAGCGTTTTTTTTTTCATAAATCCAATTTAAGGGGCCCATGGGGAGGGGTAAATTTCTGGTAAAAATAATTGAAAGAAAATAACCTGACTGACTCACTCACTCATCATCGCCCAGTAAAAACTATTGAAGTTGGAAACATTAAATTTTGGGAATATGTTCGTTGTATGTCGAAAACGTAAACTAAGGAAGGATTTTTGTTTATTCGGGTTCTGAAGAGGTGTTAAGGGGGTAAACGTGCATTTCATTGAATAACGATATCTCATGAGTTGTTTCTTTGGGGATGTGATATTCGGCATATAAACTAATCATTAAAAATAAGCAGACATATGTCTAAGGGTTTATCGATGTGGGGTATATTATGAGGTGAAAGGGGTGAAAATTGGGTGTTGAAGGATTCTTAACGGAGCGTGTATCTCTTAAACGACATAGGCGAGAAGTTTGAAATTCAGCGGGAAAAGAACCAGCTTAAAATATAAGTAAATAGGTGTTCGACCGTTTTTTCATAAAACCAATTATATGGCCCTTGGAGCGGGGAGAAATTCTGGGGGAAAATACAGGAAAGAAAGTGTTCTAACTGATTAACTCACTCACTTATCAAACTCAGGGAGGAAGAACATCTTAAAATTAAGTAAATATCTGTTCGACCGTTTTTTTTTTCATAATTCCAATTTAAGGGGTTCAAGAGAGGGGTGAAATTCTGAAAAATAAATGAAAGAAAATGTCCTGACTTACTCACTCACTCATAATCGCCCAGCCAAAATTATTGAAGTTAGAAACATGACTTTTTGGGGTTATGTTCGCTGTATGTCGAAAACGTTCACCAAGGAAGGATTTTTGGATATTCAGGTTCTAAAGGGGTGTTAAGGGGGGTGGACATGCATTTAATTGAATAACAATATCTTACGATTGGTTTCCTTAGGGGATGTGATACTCGGCATATAAAATCATCATTAAGAATAAGAAGACACATGTCTGAGGGTTTTTCGATGTAATGTATATTATGAGGTGTATGTGTGAAAAGTGGGGCTTGAGGGAATCCTAACGGAGCAAGTATCTTCATAAAGTACGAAACTCAGGGGGGAAAATCAGCTCGAAAATAAGTAAATAGGTGGTCGACCGTTGTTTCATAAATCCAATTTAAGGAGCCCATGGGGATGGGTGAAATTCTGGGGAAGGAAGTCCACTAAGGAAGGATTTTTGGATATTCACTCATCAACCCCCAGCCAAACCTATTGCAGTTAGAAACTTAAAAAAATTGGGGGATATGTTCGTTGTATGTCGAAAACGTCCACCAAGGATGGATTTTTGGATATTCATGTTCTGAAGGGGTGTTAAGGGGTAAAACTTGCATTTCATTGATTAACAATATCTCACGAGTTGTTTCATTTGGGGATGTGATATTCGGCATATAAATTAATTAATACAAATAAGCAAACATATGTCTAAGGGTTTATCGATATGGTGTATATTATGAGGTGAAGGGGGTGAACATTGGGGGTTGAAGGATTCCTAACGGAGCGTGTATATTTAAACGACATTAGCGAGAAGTTTGAAATTCAGCGGAAAAAAATCAGTTTAATAAATAAGGAAATAGGTGTTGAACCGTTTTTTTTTTTCATAAATCCCATTCAAAGGGCTCATGGGGAGGTGTGAAATTCTCAAAAATAAATGAAAGAAAATGTCCTGACTGACTCACTCACTCGTCATCGCCCAGCCTAGATTATTGAAGTTAGAAACATGAATTTTTTGGATACGTTCGTTGTATGTCGAAAACGTCCACTAGGGAAATATTTTTGGATATTCAGGTTCTAAAGCGGTGTTAAGGGGGTAAAGGTGCATTTCAATGAATAACAATATCTCACGAGTGGTTTAATTTGGGGATGTGATACTTGGCATATAAACTAATCATTAAAAATAAGCTGACACACGTCTAATGGTTTTTCGATTAAGGGGGTACACATGCATTTCATTGAATAACAATATCTCCGGCTTGGTTTCATTGAGGGATGTGATACTCGGCATATAAACTCACCAATAAAAATAATAAGACACGTGTCTGAGGGTTTTTCGATGTGGTGTATATTTTGAGTGAAAGGGGTGAAAAGTGGGGGTTGAAGGATTCCTAACGGAGCGGGCATCTCTTAATCGACATAGGCGAGGAGTTTGAAACTCAGAGGAAAACAATCAGCTTAATAATAAATAAATAAATAATTAAATAAACAGGTGTTCGAAGGTTTTTCTTAGATCCAATTTAAGGGGCCCATGGGGAGGGGTGAAATTCTGGAAGAAAAACGTCCACTAAGGAAGGATTTTTGGATATTCACTCTCATCGACCAACAAAAACTATTAAAGTTAGAAGAATGATATTTTGGGGAAGATGAGTTTTTTGTGTGACGACAACGTCTACTAAGGGAAGGGTTCTAAAGGGGTGTGAATGGGGTTAAACGTGCATTTCATTGTATAACAATATGACAAGACTATGACGCGAGCGAAGCCGCGGGTACCTGCTAGTATATATATATATTGTGCAAATGCATCATAAAGTAAGAAAATAAACATCAATATGCCTCAAGCACCTAATTCATATCTAAAATAACAAATCGCGGCACGCGCCCCCAACACATTAATTTTCCGTCCAGATAAAAACTGATCTTGACAAATTCTAATATACAAATCTAAGTTATATTCTTCCTTTTCTGCTCGTTCTCTTAATTCAGTGTCTGTATGGACCTTCTTCTCAGCTTTAGCTTCCAACTTAATTCTTTTCTTGACATCAACTTTATCCGAAATGTCAATACTTTTAGGCTCATTTTCATCTTCGTCAACATCTGTATCACTAGATTTATTATAGCGTTGGGCTGTATGTCTTGTCCGTGCTCTAATATAGCGAGCTCCTACTTCTCATCTAGACCTATCTCTATCATTTCTTCTAAAACGAGAAGTATCCCCTGTACCATTTTCATCATTATCACGCCTACAATATCCATCCCCTCTATTTCCATTAAAACGTCCTCCTCTGCTATGTTGACGGCGACCTCTACGTCTACCTCCACAACCTTTCTTTCTTCTTTGCCAGTTATGACCTATCCTACGTCTTCCTCTATAACCTACGCGATTTCGACCTCTACTACCGCGGCGTCTACCACCTCATCTGATTCCGCTTTGTCGCCTACTACGACCTCTCCAATATACAGGGTGTCACTTATGTACTTGAGTACCCTCAAAGGGCGTATAGGGGATGGGTATAGGATCAATTTGAGATAGGGAACCTGGGGTCAGAACGGCCTCCTAACCCCAGAAAACAGGTTTGTTTCAGGCCCTCCGCCCCTGTAAAGTAGGGAAGCACGCCATGTGTTACTCTGAGGTCAGGCACTCTTTCGCTGTCAACGGTCTTGGCGCGACCACCGCTTAACGCTGCGTTAGCCGAGAGGATGGCGTCGAGACGCGGTGCCAAGGTGGTCCCGGGTTCGTTTCTCCTGGGGTGCCATGCCTTCATTTTTTTCTTTTTCTTTATTTTTTAGAGGGGAAGGAGGGGGCGTAGTCATAGTGCTGTTTTTTCTGTGCTGATTTTTTAAAACTATCGTTGATTCTGTGAATTAATTGCCTTTTGATTATTAGTATCAACGAGTTACGTGTGTTTCTGTAGTAGTTAAAGACGACGGAACTATTAATTGTCAAGAGGAATGCAGCTCTCGGCTAACGCAGCGTTGAGCGGTGGTCGCGCCAACACCGTTGACAGCGAAAGAGTGCCTGACTTCAGAGTAACAAAAACACATGGCGCGCTTCCCTACTTTATAGGGGTGGAGGACTTGAAACAAACCTGTTTTCTGGGGTTAGGAGGCCATTCCGACCCCAGGTCCCCTATCTCAAATTGATCCTATACCCATCCCCTACACGCCCCTTAAGGGTATTCAAGTACATAAATGACACCCTGTATATTGGAGAGGACGTAGTAGGCGACAAAGCGGAATCAGATGAGGTGGTAGACGCCGCGGTAGTAGAGGTCGAAATCGCGTAGGTTATAGAGGAAGACGTAGGATAGGTCATAACTGGCAAAGAAGAAAGAAAGGTTGTGGAGGTAGACGTAGACTTCAGAATATAAGGGAAATATAAACCTACTGCAATATACATATAATTCCTTCGAATATCACTTACTTGTTAATGAATGGGGAATGTTTCATAAATGTGACAGTAACCCCGTCACCAATCAATATATAACTTCCAAAACTTGTAGCTCCAATAATCTCTATTTATTTTTATTAAACCAGTAGAATGAGCTATGTAGGAAGCAGCACCAATATATCCGTAAAGATGGGTAAAGGAAATAAAATCTCTTTACTTTTCACAGGTTAATCATAAATTACTCATTCCATACAATTTCATACAATCAGTGTCAATCTTTCTAATAGCATTCATAACCTCCTCCTTTCCCTTGTTCTCTCAACTCCTTGTTGACCCATTGTCTTCTCTCCTCTCTGCCATTCACAAAGTAGCCACTCAAAAACAAGTTCGAAATTCCACCACTCAAGCGCCCTAATACTATAGTCAAAGAACATTGAACAATCCATAGAAGAACAATCATTGAAACTTCTACAGAGTTGCCACTCGAATACAAGTTCCGGATTCCAATAAATATTACATCGCCCCCAGAAAAGCTGATAATAGTATCACATTTGAGGCATTTCTGAAACACATTCAACATAATATACATAACAAGATGTTCAGTAAAGAACATATAGCCTACTTTCTCATAAATGCATGGGTATCGTCCTTTTCAAGGAGTATAATTGAAATTTGGTTGTAGTAGCTTGTTGAAATACGTGCTATACTGATATTAAACATGAATATAAGGTGCCCTTTACTAGTGCTACCTCTGTAAAAAAATCATTCAATTCGTTTTCACCGTGTTTGAATTGATATGGGGAATCGATTTGCACACATACATGGCCGATATCTGCAAACTATTGGCCTGATGACCTATTAGTTCAGTCAAAGGATGCTTCCCACAAAAAGGTATGTTGTTGCAAAATTTGATAGGGATCAAATGACTAGGTTGGTCGTAATTTGAATTAAGCTTTTTAACATTTGGGTGGCCGCCATTCCGTTTCAGTCAAGAAAGCGGCGATATAAACCATGACACTGAGGTGCCTTTTGCTAGTACCAAATTTCGTTCAATTCAGTTTCAACGTGTTTGAAAAGATAGGGGGAATCGATTTGCACACATACATGGCCGCCATCCGCAAATAATTGGGCTGATGACCTTGCAGTTTGCTCAAAAGATTTTTCATACATAACGGTATAACGTTGCAAAATTTGGTAAAGATCAGATGATTAGGTTGGTCGTAATTTGATTCAAGCTTTTATTATTTGGGTGGCCGCCTTTACGATCCCGTCAAGAAAGCTGCAATATAAAACACGACACTGAGGTGTCCTTTGCTAGTGCTACCAATGTACCAAATTTCGTTCAATTCGGTTTCACCGTATTTGAATTGATAGGGGGAATCGATTTGCACACATAGATGGCCACCATCTGCAAACTGTTGGGCTGATGACCTTGTCGATTAGTCAAAAGACGCTCGTCATATAAATATATGTTGTTGCAAAATTTGGTAGAGATCGGATGATTATGATTTAAGCTTTGAACATTTGGGTGGCCGCCATTACGTTTCCATCAAGATGGCGGCGATATGAAACATGGCACTGAGGTTCTCTTTGCAAGTTCTACCTCTGTACCAAATTTCATTTAATTTAGTTCCACCGTGTTTTCGAATTGATGGGGGGGGGGGGGGGGGGAAGAGACAGACGTTCAGAGTAGGTCTACACACACTCACACACAGACAGAGACACATTTTTGTGGCCCTGTGTAGATCTCATAAGTCTACTTTCATTTTTTGCAAAAATCGAAAGTAGGCTAAAATTCTTGATACATAGCGATCTATTCTATCCATCCAAGTTTTCCTTAGGTATACACATCCACCAAGGGTATCATAAATTTTCAGCTTCTTCTGAAGTCATGGAGTCCACATGCTCCAAGGCCACCTCATCTTCAAGTTTCCCCAGTTACTCTCTGTTTTGAAGAATATTCAAATAATAAATTTGTCCTCTGGATTTAAGTCACATGTAGAAGCAACTATACAGCACATTCCAGGGAAACATAAAAGATCGACGACTCAATTTCTGCTCTACATCACTTTGACTGACTGGCCAGATCAAACTGATGCAATACTGCGACATGCACCCATGTACACAAATATTTTCTACAACCATCTACCGATGATCCCATTACACACTCTTGATGAAACAATTTCTTTTTCAAAACTCAGCAATTCTTCTAGGTTTGTGCCGTGTCTTGTGTGGGGTTTCGCCTAGGACACCAAGCTAGTCTCATCGGCGGGCTCTTGGTGTCCCCGCCCGGACCCCCACAGGAGTGACGAACTGCGCGCCACCTCTGTGCTACCTCTGTAAAAAAATCATTCAATTCGTTTTCACCGTGTTTGAATTGATATGGCGCGCAGTTCGTCACTCCTGTGGGGGTCCGGGCGGGGACACCAAGAGCCCGCCGATGAGCCTAGCTTGGTGTCCTAGGCGAATCCCCACACAAGACACGGCACAAACCTAGAAGAATTGCAGAGTTTTAATTCACCGGCCGTGAAAGCCAATATACCAATTTCTTTTTCCTTTTCTCCTTTTTCAAGCCTTTCACATTTTACTAGCAGAAACCTGGGATATAATACTACAATTTCCCAATAGCTATCAGCTAAATGTAAATCTTGCTCCTCAATCATGAACTTGTCAAAGCTCTTCACATTAGATTTCAATATCGGGCCTCCTTGAAATATACTAAACGATGTACCAGTTTAAAATTGCCAACTATGAAATCTTGGAAATTATTTCTCGATTGTTCGGTATTACTGCATAAAATTAAATTAAAACGAAAATGCAAAAGCTGCATAATAAGAATGAACAAAAGGTAACATAAAAGAAAACGAAGGATATTCACAGAATAACTCAATTATAAGAAAAATAGTAAGTAACACACACAATGAAAAACATACTACAGTATATCAACGAATATATATATATCGTGCAAATGCATCATAAAGTAAGAAAATAAACATCAATATGCTTCAAGCACCTAATTCATATCTAAAATAACAAATCGCGGCACGCGTCCCCAACACATTAATTTTCCGTCCAGATAAAAACTGATCTTGACAAATTCTAATATACAAATCTAAGTTATATTCTTCCTTTTCTGCTCGTTCTCGTAATTCAGTGTCTGTATGGACCTTCTTCTCAGCTTTAGCTTCCAACTTAATTCTTTTCTTGACATCAACTTTATCCGTAATGTCAATACGTTTAGGCTCATTTTCATCTTCGCAACATCTGTATCACTAGATTTATTATGGCGTTGGGCTGTATGTCTTGTCCGTGCTCTAATATAGCGAGCTCCTACTTCTCTTCTAGACCTATCTCTATCATTTCTTCTAAAACGAGAAGTATCCCCTGTACCATTTTCATCATTATCACGCCTACAATATCCATCCCCTCTATTTCCATTAAAACGTCCTCCTCTGCTATGTTGACGGCGACCTCTACGTCTACCTCCACAACCTTTCTTTCTTCTTTGCCAGTTATGACCTATCCTACGTCTTCCTCTATAACCTACGCGATTTCGACCTCTACTACCGCGGCGTCTACCACCTCATCTGATTCCGCTTTGTCGCCTACTACGTCCTCTCCAATATACAGGGTGTCATTTATGTACTTGAGTGCCCTTTAAGGCGCGTGTTGGGGATTGGTATAGGATCAATTTGAGATAGGGAACCTGGGGTCAGAATGGCCTCCTAACCCCAGAAAACAGGTTTGTTTCAGGCCCTCCGCCCCTGTAAAGTAGGGAAGCACGCCATGTGTTACTCTGAGGTCAGGCACTCTTTCGCTGTCAACGGTCTTGGCGCGACCACCGCTTAACGCTGCGTTAGCCGAGAGGATGGCGTCGAGACGCGGTGCCAAGGTGGTCCCGGGTTCGTTTCTCCTGGGGTGCCATGCCTTCATTTTTTCTTTTTCTTTATTTTTTAGAGGGGAAGGAGGGGGCGTAGTCATAGTGCTGTTTTTTCTGTACTGATTTTTTAAAACTATCGTTGATTCTGTGAATTAATTGCCTTTTGATTATTAGTATCAACGAGTTACGTGTGTTTCTGTAGTAGTTAAAGACGACGGAACTATTAATTGTCAAGAGGAATGCAGCTCTCGGCTAACGCAGCGTTGAGCGGTGGTCGCGCCAACACCGTTGACAGCGAAAGAGTGCCTGACTTCAGAGTAACAAAAAAACATGGCGCGCTTCCCTACTTTATAGGGGTGGAGGACTTGAAACAAACCTGTTTTCTGGGGTTAGGAGGCCATTCCGACCCCAGGTCCCCTATCTCAAATTGATCCTATACCCATCCCCTACATGCCCCTTAAGGGTACTCAAGTACATAAATGACACCCTGTATATTGGAGAGGACGTAGTAGGCGAGAAAGCGGAATCAGATGAGATGGTAGACGCCGTGGTAGTAGAGGTCGAAATCGCGTAGGTTATAGAGGAAGACGTAGGATAGGTCATAACTGGCAAAGAAGAAAGAAAGGTTGTGGAGGTAGACGTAGACTTCAGAATATAAGGGAAATATAAACCTACTGCAATATACATATAATTCCTTGGAATATCACTTACTTGTTAATGAATGGGGAATGTTTCATAAATGTGACAGTACCCCGTCACCAATCAATATATAACTTCCAAAACTCGTAGCTCCAATAATCTCTATTTATTTTTATTAAACCAGTAGAATGAGCTATGTAGGAAGCAGCACCAATATATCCGTAAAGATGGGTAAAGGAAATAAAATCTCTTTACTTTTCACAGGTTAATCATAAATTACTCATTCCATACAATGTCATACAATCAGTGTCAATCTTTCTAATAACATTCATTACCTCCTCCTTTCTATTGTTCTCTCAACTCCTTGTTGACCCATTGTCTTCTCTCCTCTCTGCCATTCACAAATTAGCCACTCAAAAACAAGTTCCAAATTCCACCACTCAAGAGCCCTAATACTATAGTCAAAGAGCGCTGAATAATCCATAGATGAAGAATCATAGAAACTTCTACAGAGTTGCCACTCAAATACAAGTTCCAATAAATATTACAATACATTTTGAACACCATCCCCGCCGCCTCTTCACTTGGAGATCTCCAGACGGTCATACAAAGAACCAAATAGATTACGCACTCATTTCAGCAAGATGGAAAACCACACTAAATGATGTCAAGACGTATCCGGGAATGGACCAAGGAACCGATCGTAATGCCTTAGTTGCAGAAATCAACCTCAGATTAAGTTAGGTTCCTAAAGCTACACGTGTGAGGAACAGATGGGAGTTAGGAAACACGACAACATATATGGGCGTTAATTAATAAACGACAGAACCTTAAAGTCAGTGGAATAAATAACGTCAACAAGCTCGAGAGGTATAACGAGATGACAAAATAAATTAATAAAACATTGTATGACGACAAAAATGTTTATATAGCATCCCCCTGTGAGGAGGTCGAAGCTTATATGAACCACAATGAGCCAGAGATCTGTTCAAAAGATAAAAATCTTGACAAGTAACTGCAAACCATGCAATTTACCAGTCGAAGATAGTACAGGTAGATTATTGACTGACGCTAAAGAGATTCTAAATAGATGGCGTCAGTATTGCGCAAAGCTTATGGAACGCAATGCTGATTATAACACAGGAGGTTCAGAGAACGCAGAACAACAGAGAGAACCGTTGGTCTGAAAGTGTGAAGTGGAAGCGGCTTTACGGAGGCTTGCTAATAACAAATAAGCTGGGTAAGATGGAATAGTGGCAGATCTATAAAAGCAACAGGGGAATGCAGGATTGACATTTTTCTACAGATGTGCAACAAAATATGGATCATTTGGAACTGGCCAAATGAGTGGAAGGAATCAGTATGCATCTCTCTACACAAAAAGGGATCAAAACAACATTGTGCGAATTATAAAAACATCTCACTAATAGGCCATGCCAGCAAGGTTATATTATATGTTATACAAGGGCGCTTGAAGTACTATCTCCTTCCACACAAATACCCGCAGAACAAGCAGGTTTCGTTCCAGGAAGAAGAACAAGAGAACAGAAAATAAACGTTTGGGAAATAATATATAAATTCTACGAGTCTAATGTGCCTGCAATATTCTGTTTCCTTGATTACACATCAGCTTTCGATAACGTTAACTGGAACCTACTTTGGCAAGTGCTTGAGGAAATGGTAGTACAAAGTCATCCCATACAACTGGTGAAATCATTATATACCAACAACAAGGCATACGTTAAAATCGATGGTACGTTATCAGAGACCTTTAAGGTCGGAAAAGGAGTCAGAAAGGGATGTGTTTTGTCACCACTCCTATTCAACATCTATGGGGAATGGATCATCAGAAAAGCCAGCGAGGATTGGAAAGGAGGGATTCAAATAGGTGGCAAGACAATCTCCAACCTCCGCTACGCAAATTATACTATGCTGCTGGCTGGTTCAGAGAAAGAATTGGCAAAACACTTACAACACACTGAGAGGTACAGTGAAGAAGTACGCCTTACACTAAACCAAATCAGCTAAGAATGCACTGTCTAGTCTAACAAGGATATGGAAAGATCATCATATTACAAAGAAAACATAGAAGCGACTGGTTCAAGCATTGGTATTTCTTATCGTCACGTATGGCTCTGAGTCCTGGACCATAAATGCCGTTTGCCGTAGGAGAATCGAAGGCTTCGAGATGACGTGTTATCGAAGAATGCTACGAATATTGTGGGTAGAAGAAGGTAGAAGAAGGACAAATGAATTTATTCTGAAGGAACTAAGGATTGCTCGTAAAGCACGCTTACTCACAATCTTCCAAAGGCAAATGCGGAACTTTTAGGCCATGTAATCCGGCGAGACGGTATTGAGAAGCGTATCATCCAGGGTAAAGTTGACGGAAAACGGCTGAGAGAACGTGCCCCGAATCGATACCTTGACCAAATTAATGCACACATCAGAAGACCGCGATGTATGGCGGGGTATTGTTAACAGAATTGCACGAAGGGCCACGACTTTCGAAATCGAACTACGACCAAGAAGAAGATATATAGTACTGTTATGAGACGTTGTGAAGAGGCTGGCGTAATACGACATTTAAATCGAGCACGCTGAGGCGTGACCAAGGTCGCTACGAGTAATCTCTCTGCTATGTTTGAAGTTAGCGCGTGGCACGACACCTCATCAGGAAATGCTTGAACATAATGCACTTATTTCTACGAATATAATGAACTTGAAAGCATGAGCTCCTGTGAATCCTATTTCAAGTTAATATTCTATTTATTTTGTGCAGATTTATTGCACATTCTGGAACCTTCCACCTCGGGAGCCAATAGTAAGAAGAGTATCGCATTACGTAATGTGACTGCGAGAATTGATGTTTGACCTTGGAGATTTATATAAGCTGGAGCTTGCAGAGCCAAGGCATGATTTGTTTTGGTCTTCACGCTATTGTCATCATGCTGTTGAAGTGCTACGCAAGGCTAGGCGTCTGTTATAATTTTCAAAAGTGAAAATACCTCGTCATTCTGCGCGTCTGTCGAAAAACATATTCTGCGGCAAAGTTATGTTTTGTACCAGTGCGTGTAAAAGTGAATAACAACAAGCGATATTCTGTCATACAGTGTTGTCATAAGGTATTGTCAATGTGATTGTGAAAATCTACATATTAAGCGAACAGTGGAAATTTAAAGGTTTGTGGACTTGGACTTGTGCTATACTAGCTGACTGATTTTTTGACTGTCTATAAAGCTCCATCCACAATGCGCAGCCGGTAGTTGGTAGTTGGCAATCGAGAGCTGAAGTCGGAAGTCGGTAGTTGACAATCGACCCATTCACATTGCGCAGTCGTTGAAAGACTAGGAGTAAATAATACAGTGATATTCTTTTATTCCTTGCGCCCAGAGGCGTTGTCGATAACCTCAAAAATTACAATGGATGATTTGTAGGAGATGTATGGCTTATTTGTGTTGTTAGTAACTGGTACCATGTAATTAAGATTAAAAAGGCCCGGGTTGCGAAGGTACTGGCGACATCCTACGCCGAAGAGGGAGAATTCAACACCCTTTTCAAACGCTATAAAGGAACGAGTCACGACAAATTTTGCAGGTAGCCTACACCAAATCGATGAAACTGTCATCTTCGACATGATGAACTTGTTACGAATCAGACATAATAATAAGTTGAATAATAATTTAAAAAGCAAAAGAACGAACGATAATATACACAAGCAACCAACAGCTGTCTAAAATTTGATTTGTAAGGATATCCATTTGAATAGTGATTCATTTTATTCAATTTTAACATTAATATTTCTTTTGTTATTAGATTAAAGAAATTTTATTATAGTTTAACTTAATTCTTAGTTAATTTCTTGTTTAGCTGAAGATGGCCTCATTGAAGGCCGAAACATGTCCTATTTATATAGAATTATATATAAATTGAGTATTGATTTGGCGTATTAGTTGAATAGTTGATTTACAGCTGTCCTACAAGAATGGCGGGTTTTCGACACAACAGCGTGACGTCAATTTCTGGCCTGCTCTGATTGGCTATTACATTGCTGCAGTCGGGTAGTTGGCAGTCGAAGATAAAATTCTTGACTGCCGACTACTGGCTACCGACTGCCAACTGCCAGCTATCGACTGCAACTGCATGTTGTGTATGGTGCCTATAGTACACACGGGACGTCCGCTACTGCCGACTGCCAACTACCAACTACCGACTGCTCATTGTGGATGGAGCTTTAGCGTCACCCAAACACTTAATATTTGTGGACTGGAAATATGTTGAACTATGAAGTGATTATGAGTGACCATGATGTTAAGGACTTGTGAGATGTCATGATTCACTAGTTATGAACTCAGTGCTTGAAAAAGGTCAGGCATATCTGGAAATGCTGTATTAAACGGATATTTGGAACATTTTAGTTAGTAGTGAAAAAATTCGCCCATTATACTCGGGACAGTCAGACAAACAATATACTTAAAGAGTGTTTACTACACCATTATAATGCCGAAGGTGCATGATCATATCTGGACGAGTCAAGGACGAGCGAATAGGATTGTGACGTCATCGCCCAGCTGTTCGAACGTGATGCCCAGCTAAGGAGGCTAATGGCGAAGCGAGCGATACCAAGATAGCAGAATGGAGTATTGGAGGCGATGCCTATTCCGGGAATGTTGCTGTGGACGAGGAGACGGCATTAGGAGAATGCTGGGATGCTATCCTTCCCTAGGATGGAACCATTAAGGAATCGTGGTGCATGGTTTCATTCCGCACCGTGGGATCCTCCGCTTCAGAACATCTTTTAAGTAGAAACCTTCTGGCTTATTATGTGAATCTTATTTTTGTGCCATGAATTTCCTTAATATTCCGTTGAATTTCCTAATATTCCGTTGAATCTCATAATACTCAGAAGGTTTTGCGTCTATTATTCCTTGCGAACACTGAGTTAGTTTTGCGCTTATACATGTAGGTGAGGTGGATCCTCAATTTATTCTTTTCATCTAATTTGAGAGTGTGGGATGTCTTACCCCATATTCTTAGGAGGCAGCAGGACTAGAGACACCTTAAAATCATTGACACTATTTAGATCACGCCTTAAATAAGAATACTAATAATACATTATTTTTGTGTAACAATAATAATAATAATAATACTAATAATAATTCATATTTTGTTGTCTGAACACTGAATTCAAATGAATAGTGGCTATTTTTGATATGACAAGGTGAAATGATAAATGATCAATGATAAGCAATAATGATATTGTTATAAACAATTGTTTGTAAGTGAGGGATCTCACGATCCTTAAGCTACTATTGGATATCCGATAAATTGAAGTATACTTGTTCCAATTATGAGTAGGAGATGATGGTATTGGGATGTGTGTGTAATCCCAGATTCATTAATGTTACTGAGTATAGCTCAGGTGATTGAAGGGTTTATCCGCTGATAATGGGACTTAGTGCGTGAGTAATAATCTTGCCCCATACTTGTATTAAGTGCTTCGATAATTTTAAATTTCAGTCCAATAACATTGACTTACACATCAAATAAACTTAATAATAATCATCGAATTTATTTAAAAATTGTAATGATCGTCACGACAAAATGTATTGCCAATTCTTGCGATGGCTTGTTAATGATCAGTGTTCTAGCGTTATTTATCCACAAATTAAGGTGTTAGGTGATGGAAAGTACAGCCATGTGTTACAAGTTACATTAGGATATGTGTACAAATTTATTATTATTATCATATTTTCACTTTCGTCGAAAATTTTTTGTGTCAACCACTTTGGTAGTCTCAAGTGTCAGGTCTATGAATGTGACTATGTTGCGTCAATAAGTGACATTTCTTAAGAAATCTATTGGTTTTTCCAATTCAAATTTTGAACAAAAAGCTCAATACTTTTACGTTATAAAGACATTGGATCGTGTGAGAAATAAATTCGAAATCATGTTAGTAGTGTACATATTAGGGCATAGGACATCGATAGGCAGCATTCCTTTGTTCATTTTTCTACTTTTCCTTCCATAGATGATTGTGCAGTTTCTCGTGTACAGAGTAAAGTAGTAAATTGTAACACATCAATCATAGTCGAAACCAATGAACTCTATTTATGATAGACTATGTTATTTTAGATCATACAAGACATATGGACAACAGAGACCCTACCGGAAGGGTGGACATCAGCAGTAATTCACCGGTTACACAAGAAGGGAAGCAAGACTTACCTCAACAATTACAAAGGTATCTCCTTATTGCAGGGTACCTACAAGGTTCTTTCGAAAGCCCTGTTATCTAGAGTCACCAAACAACTAGACTCTCAATTAGGGGAATATGAGGCTTTCGTAACAATCGATCTTGTCCAGAGCAGATACAAAATCCTAAGACCATCCTCACTTATAAGAGTCGTGGGGGACAACCCTGGGTAGTTGTCTTAGTGGATTTCCAGAAGGCATACGACTCGGTGGACAGAGAGAGCCTTTTCTCCACCTTGCGAGAATTTGGCCTTGATGAAAAAAAAAAAACTTAAACTAGTCCAGGACACCTTGACAAACACAACATCCAAAGTCAAGTTCAGAGGTGAACTATCCGATAGCTTCCCCATCAAGACGGGAGTTAGACAGGGCGATGGACTCTCCTGCATCCTCTTCAATTGCATTCTGGAGAAGATCATACGGATGGATGGTGCGACTAACACCAAAGACTGGTCTGCAGCTTGGATACAAAAAAGATAACCTTCATGTGTCATGCCTGGCCTTTGCCGACGACCTCGCCATACTGACCAACACTATAGAGGAAGCTACTCACCACCTACAGAGTCTTCACGATGTAGCGGTTCGGGCTGGCCTGAAGATCAACATTGGGAAGACTGAATTCATGACTAACATCAAGGAAGCCTCGTCAACAATTTCACTAGAGGGGGTCATCATCCGAAAAGTCCCTGCGGTCAAGTACCTAGGAGAGTGGATCTCGGCAAACCAGAGTGAGAATCTGGCCATAGACACCAGGTGAACCAAGTTCGAGAGGGCCTATCACTCCTGCCACAACATCTACGCATCAAAGTTCCTCTCCAAAAACCTCAATCTCAGACACTACAATTCAGTAGTAAAACCATCTGTTCTGTACGCCTATGAGTGCCTCGTGATGGCCAGGAATGGCCCACTCAGGAAACTTGAACTCAAGGAGAGGAAGATCCTGCGGAATATACTAGGACCTATACGGGAAGAGGGTGGCACCTACAGAATTCGGCACAATGATGAGCTTTACAGCTTTCTATGGACACTTGGCCCGCATGATCCCTTGCCGGCTCACCAGTAAGATCTTCACAGTGGCAGGAAGAGGGAAGGCCTCTAGGACCAAGTGGATCTCTACGGTCAGGACGGATTTAGACCACCTAGGGATCCCACTTAATTCCATACAGGACCGCCAAACCATCCGACAGGGAGTTTTTCCTGTATCACTGACAGCTAGGAAGAACACCGGAGTCAGCAAACCACCATGGACGGAGGAAAGAAAGCTGGCTCATAGTCAGATGATGAAAATGTACTGGAAGAAGAGAAAAACCAAAGCGACGAGGAGATACGAGCCCCGTGGTCCTCAGTAGGCCCAAACGACGACGAAGAGGAAGAATAAGACTATGTTATTTTATAGGTGAGACGCACCAATCAAAAGCTCGATTGCTATCGCTGCTGCATATTTGTTTCATTGGCGCGGGAAAGTGCTTATTATTATTTTCGCTTGTTCCTGTCAGGAAGTATTTTTGGAATACATTTGATGAATTGATTTTAATTTAAGTGTGTGTTCTCTCTTCATGTTTGTGTTGTATTTATGTGTTCCTTATATCCTTTACGGGGAACATGAGGCCAGTGTGCAGTAATAACCCAGGACGCCCTGAGACCTGATCTCGTGCTCACACTGTGCTCATGTTGCCTCGCATGTGATCGCCTATCCATCCCAGGTGGACAGACAGGCACAGTACATTATTGTTGTTTAATAATGATTCATTTAAGTGCTTTACAATATCATGGTTATCGATCCCCTTGTACATATCCCATAACCAGTTGCACTGTGAAGGGTAAACTAGTGTGTTTGTAATTGAAGCAAAGGTTTGGGTAGGAAGCGGCCGTGACCTGAATTTAGGTACCATCCCAGCAATTGCTAGGAGTTGAAGTAGGCAAACAAAGAAAAACCACTTGAAGAATGGCTGAGGGTCTGCAACCCCAGGTTCTGCATATTGTATTACAACAGTGATTCTGTTCCGTACTGAAAAAGATAGTAATGGTTTTATTGTCATAAATGCTTTTGTATTGTACCAACGGTATTACAAATATCTGTATATACTTGATTATATTTTTCTGTATAACGTATTATTTTATTTTGGGTCTTTGATTACTTGTGATTGACATTTGATGTGGTTGCTGCATGTAGAACCAACGGGTGAGACGGAATCTGTTTACATTCACAGATATGGCTTAATCAGCAACAGACGACAGTTATGGGATTGACAACAAATCCCCTGGATACAGGGACACAATACGGGAAGTTCAAAGTAGTGTGTTTTCCCTTACAAACTCACATCAAAGATATTTTCTGGTCTCTGCAACAAGTGATAGGGTTTTCCACACATCAGAAACAGTTCCCATCACAAATAGCTTATAAGTGCAGAATTCATATCCTCATAAACATTCATACTGGATACCATATAAGTTACCGGTACTGAAATAATTTCAACAGTGAAAGCTCAGAATGGTAATGGTTAGTTTTTGGGCTGCTAAATAAAAAATTAATATCATGATCCACTTACGTCACACAATACCACAAATAAATAAGTTCAATGAAAAATACGAAAAGAGGATAACTTATTCAGTTTGCATTCGCAAGAAAAAAACAACAATATTTTTCCTTATTTTGTTGTCTACTTACTCATTTGGATGATTTCTATTTGCATCCCTCACGTCATCATGGGTTTCTTCTTTTATAATCTAGCGACAAAAATGAATCATTAATTTCTGAGGTATTTTCTTACACTTCTTACAAAATTAGTAACAAAAAAGTAACTTTACAGCACAGCTCAACTTGAAGTGAGGTTATATTAGCTATGCCACTGACTAAAATTACATTCTTGTTTTAATTAGTAGGTCATTGAGGTCTTAAGGGAAAGAACACTGAGGTCATCTGCCCCTACTTTGATATTCTCCAGCGTGATTTACTGTATTGCACAAGTCTTATCTTAAAATAGCAATCCTTCCTTTATAGGTCTAGTAAATAGAAGTGTGATAGAAAATGTGTTAAACAGTGCACTAAAGGAAGTAATAAGTGTAAAGGCTGAAGAAATGATATGTAATAAGCAATTTCTAGCAGTAAGACTATAAAGGGCTAATCCAACCTCTTGTCCCATTTCAATCTCACAGGTCACTTACAAGTGTCTTGGCCCTCAACAGTTCTACCGGATAGCTTTTAAGAATGAACGTATAAATAACTCTCTTTATGTCACATAAAAATATTCTACATGAATAGTTTCACAAAACACAGCAGAATTTCTGATTATGGCTGTTAAATTTGTAAAAATTGCGAGTAAGCATATTGCAGTAAGCACAACTGGATCGAGTGTTGTGTAGACTACTTAACATACATTTTGCCACTATATAACGCTTCTACTGCAAGCAGCAGGTTTACTCTATTTACATTATATACCAACAACAGTTATTTGAGTTACTGCGGTACTGCGAAACAGCATTGATTTTCTAGAAATAAACTTTCCGTTTGTGCGGGCAGGCAACAAAGGTGAAATGTAGTGCGATAAGTCATCATGTGTTTCCTTCTAAAGGCTGGCCGAGGTAGTGCGTAAACCTCCTGGTTGGATTTATTAGAAAACTTTTCTTGAACTTGTAGGCCATCAACTTCAGCCACCTTGAACTGTGATATATGATATGACACCGACTTTTTCTTGAACGTTATTTTCTTTCTTCTGGCAACAAAGCAGGGCATGATTTTATGGTGCCGGAATTCCATTGTTGCAAAACAGGAAAAGATCCAAGGACATGAGCCAGTGTTTCTATCTCCCTAAGGAATCACCCGTAGAGTTCACCAGACAAAGGAATGCCTGAAGCAGTTCAGGCTGCAGTGACGTTGACTTACATTTCAACAACTTCGCTCCAACTCATTGCCTATTTCCATAGCTTTCAGAAATGTAGTCGGTATCATAGAAAATGGCTTGAGGAAAGGAGCTGAGCTTATTTAAAATATCACAAAACTTGGAGATCCAGGTCACGTGGTCAGGGTACTTCCCCGCTCTGAAGACAACTGGGTTTGAACCCCACCGTCGGCTTTCTATGAAACGGTTTAGTATATTTTCTCAAGTTTTATTCGAGGAGAATGCGGGATTGTACGTCTTAATAGGCCGTGGACACTTCTTACCAACTCCTCACCATATTTCATTCTGATTAAACAGTACCTAGAGATAACAAAGTGTGTTTGATCTAAAAACATCAACGTACATATTGAGAAATATCACACATGATGGATCACTGACGGCAAGGAACAAAAACATCAAAGAGTAGACACGAACAGATACATGTTAACGTTTGCTGGGAGAGTCACTTCTACTCAAGAATTTTGTTCTCATAAACTCGGGCAGTAATAAAGAACCGTTGCCCCATAGAAACTCTCTCAATCTCCTTCCCAACACTTTGGAAACGGGAATAATAAGGGTAGAAATAATTACACACATCGTAATCAGTTATAAGAAATGTAAAATACAGCCATGAAGACTTTTCAGTGGTAACTTACAAATAAAAGCGAAGCTGATATATAAAGATGGTGAACATCAAAGGCCTTGTACGCCACCTTTCTGCACCTATCCGTTCTGTTCCGTGTATTGGGGCATTACTCCCAGCTTGAAGTGGATATACATTCACTATACTTACTGTATAAATCAATGTCCTCTGTTTAACCATAGTTTTCTCAGTAATCGGCAGGAACGTATTGTGCCCGTTAATCCATGATTTAAGACCAATGCCACATATTTGATAACATTCTAAAGTTGATAGTTGGCTACATTTTAATCAATATAATGCTCGACAACAAATAACATAAAAAGTTTTAATTACAAGAAATGTATGGGAGGGGGGGGGGGGGAGGGTCATAGAACAGCGAAGACACGCCCATTCATATCACGAATTAGAGAAATATAATGATTCTATGAAAAATATGGTACTTGAAGGGAACTATACAAATACAGGCAAGAATTATGAAGTCATTTGTTCGTGGAAATCACCATGTAAACAGAATATTCTATGTAGATAATAGACACAATATCAATGCGCGAGGAGAACAAATTACATCGGAAAATCTAGTCACATGACCGGAGTGGCTATGGAGAGTATAAATGATGAGCTCACAGCTTGTGTTTCATATTAATTGGGCAACATAATAAAAATATTACTGTGAAATAAATTGTAATATGTACAAAACACTTGTGTGAGCACGATGTAAGACATCATTGAAATGATGACCTCGTAGTTCCGTCCCTTAAAACAACAATAACAAACTAACTAACTATCATTGAAATGAGTTAGTCATTGAAAGGAATTAGTCGTTATGGAAAGGGCCGTCCGTGGCCCGCCACCATAAACTACGTAGGGGGAAGAAAACATGATAAGTTATCCTTTTTGGCTATAATATTTTGTCATTTCCTGTTTATGGAAGAGGATTTGTGAATCTAAATATAACAGACCAGTTAGGATACTCTTTTGTCCTTGCTTTTTGATATTTGTGATAGGCTAAAGTAGTGATTTGGAGGTGTCTTATTCAGTAGAAACAGCGTATCACGAATAAGTAGAAGCAAGGAAAGTTATAGGTTGTTATTTATTTCTGGTCACCTGTTCATTAGATGAAGTGTATGTTGAACTATAACCATGTATATTGAGTGTGAAATCACAGATAGAGCTCAGGTTGGAGTGAGACTATATGATTTCAGGACCAGTTATTGAATTTTATTAGTAATGTTGAGACTCCCGGGACATTCACCCCGAGAAAGCCTTTGAATTTCCATGCAAGCGATTCCTTGATCAGCGAGATTGATTACGTGTTATTATTTGAGATGAAATATTAGTGATTCGATAGGTAAGGTTTATAATGTGTGAGTAATTCGCATGCAATATGTGTGTGTTATGAATAATGTGCCATTCTAAGATAAGCCATGTGATAAGAGTATATCGACGAGCGGTGACAGGTGTAGCAACTTATCGCCCATAGTTTGTGATAATCATCGAGGCATAATGATGTTCTTCGAGGCAGGTAAAACTATAATATTTATGTCAATATTCGACAAAGGGCCAGTGAGAGACTCTATCTGTGAGGTCCTGGGAGCCAAATTATTTATGTTGAGGTTCGAGTGAGTTGGATATTCACTTAGATATACAAATGATATGCATGAGCAAATACAATGGCATTTTGATTGTTCGACGGAGATACATGAGATCTTGGAGCCTCATCGAGAAAAGAATCACACTTATCATCCTTGAAGTGAACAGATGTGTTGGTGATAGATATCGAGTTTGATATTTGAGACTTTCAGAGGCATTATAAGCCCAACTTTTGAGTGGTCATTAACATCGTATCAGCTGATTGTTAGCAAGGGTGTTTCCAGTTCAGATTAGATTATTGGATTTGAAGTTTCGATTTTGATTGATCAGTATAGTTCACTGGAAGGGTATGTTATTAGAAAGAGAATTTAGAATTGGTGGATTTGGCATTTATTTCGAAGTAGACTTTTCAGTTTTATGTCTTACTAGCAGAAGTACCCATTCTTGGAACGGTCTTCGGTATTAATAACCAGCCGTTATCAATTTAGCTACTGTTGCAATGGTTAGGGGCTTGAAACCTGTTTGTCGACAAAGAAAAATGATTAGTTAAAATGTGCTCTCAAACTACGTAAATTTACCTAACGTGTACTTCCTGACTTGAAAATAAAATCGAAAACCTCGTAGACAAACAAACACATTGCAACGCAGCCGAAAAAAATCAGAAACCTCTATGGACATCAAATTGGTTGGTGAAAAGCTGAAGGAAGTAGGAGACTTTTGTTACTTAGGAAGCAAAATAAACAGTGATGGACGAAGTAAAGAGGATATAAAAAGTAGGTTGACTCAGGCAAGGAAAGCATTTCTACTGAAAAAAGAATCTGTTGACATCGAATATAGATTTAGGTATTAGGAAGTCATTTTTGAAATCCTTTGTCTGGAGCGTGGCTCTCTAAGGAAGTGAAACTTGGACTATTGGTGCAGCAGAAAAGAGGAGAATTGAAGCATTTGAAATGTAGTGTTACAGGAGAATGATGAAGATCAGATGGGTAGATAGGGTTACAAACGAAGAGGTAGTAAGACGAGTGGGAGAGGAGAGATGTTTCTGGCGACTGCTAATGATGAGAAGAGATAGACTAGTAGGACACCTACTAAGACACCCAGGAATAGCTACCTTGTTATGGAAGGAAGGGTCAAGGACAAGAACTGTAGGGGTAGAACAAGGTTAGAATATTACCTCGGATGTAGGATATGGTAGCTATGTAGAGATGAAACGATGAGCTCAGGACAGGGAGCCATGGAGGGCTGTATCAAACCAGTCAAAAGACTGAAGACTCAGACAACAACGTAGACGAAACGAAATACACGTCACTTAAAAACTGACCCTCACCGTTGTGTCAAGTCCCCATCCACATGAAGACCCATTTATTAAATTACAAAGGCTTGTAGTGCATGAAAATCCAGGTTTTTAGCCTCCAATCACCCAAATTCCTAAATGACGCAAAAATACTATACAAATGGAATTGCATTGCTTCATACAGAAATAGATGGACCTATGAGATTCTGTTGCCATGGTTACCGGCTTGCATTCTTTCATCAGTTTATAAAATGAAATTAGTTTTCTGGGAATATCTCAAAAACTGTTTATTTTAGGGCCTTAAAATGTGGTTTTCGGGATCCCATTAGAGCCCCCGAGTTTCGTTTCTCACATTGAGGGGCTGAATTTTGTCTCACCCCATTTCAGCATGTATTTTAAGGAGGTAGTCCCCCTTTTATGAGAGGTATGGAAAAGAGTTACATCAATGAATGGTGTCGTGCCTTTGATGGATATCTGTACCAAATTTTACGTTGATCCACCCAGCCGATCTCGAGATATAAGGGAGCAAAGTTGTCCACAGACAGACAAAAATTCTATTTTCACGCCCATCCGTCATAAAACAGTCTGAAACGCATTAATAACCCAAATTTCCGTAGAAATTCAGAAAGAAAACAGACAAACAGATCTGAAGAAATATTCATCATAATTTCGCCCCATATCATTTCAAGTACAATTTGGTGGAAGAAAATGTCATGTGTCATAATTATTATTGTCACTGTCTTTATTATTAAGCCAGCAGATGGTAAACTTCTACACGTCTTGTACCTTCCGTGCCAAACCCAACCTAATAGCAGAAAACTTCCATTTGTCATCAGTATGGTCTGAAAACACAAATTTGTATTCCCTTAATTGAAATGGTGAGAGGAAGATGGCGATCAGGTAAGGTCTCTTATAAGGTGCAACAAGTAGTAACCCAATAAGGTACTTACCTCTTTCAAATGTCCATCACTCGCTAAAGAAGGACCTTCTATTTTGACGCTTGGAACAATTTCTGGTATAGAACATTCTTCTATCTTAATATCCTCAGTAAAATCAGTATCATCCTGTAGAGAAATTACTTGTTTTACAAACACGTTCCCTTACATTGGTGGAAATAAATCATACACAGAGTTCCAACATTTTGAATACCATCCAAACATAATGTGACATACAAGACCTACATAACAAATACGAGACTACACTAATTGCGTGACCGCCGAGGTGTGTGTGTGTGTGTGTGTGTGTGTGTGAGAGAGAGAAGATCGGTAAAAACCAATAAACTTCTCACTTATTCTTCTTCTTCTGAGCTGCCTTTTTCGGGGAAGCCTTGGGCTTCGCTGCTTTCTTAGGCTTAGATGCTTTAGGTTATTTGGGCACCTTGGCAGCCTTCCTAGCCTTCGAAGGAGACTTCTTAGGCGTAGGGGCAGGTGCAGCTCTGTTCTTCTTGGCGGGTTTCTTGGAGATGGCCTTCTTGGCGGATGCTTTTTCTCCGGACTTCTTGACCTTGCGAAGTCGCTTCTCCATAGGGGGCAGCAGACTACATGGCAGGCGCCGCGCTGACCTTTTCGGGCTTGGCTGCCGAAGCGAGCTTGAAGGATCCAGAAGCTCCCTTGCCCTTGGTCTGGACCAGTTCTCTGGTAGCGACAGCAGCCTTCAGGTACTTCTTGATGAAGTACCAATCGAGATCAAGTTTATTCTTGTACATATTTTTCTTGTATGCCGTTTGTTTTTTGTACAGCTTGGGGATGAGTTTCAGATGCGACGTTTTGTATGATTTGATTTAATTAATTTAAATGGTGGTATGGTTCCATCGAAACTTTTTTAAATTCTGGTTTGTTTGTCGGATGTTATTGAACGTTGTGGAACGACAGTGGATTAGGCATCTACTGTCAAAGATAGGAGCAATGTAATTAGATCTGATGACTAATTCACATTTGGACTTGCGTTGGAACTATTTTTGTACCATTTCTTAGCTTGACGTTTCTGGAGGTGATATTCAAACTATAATGTAAGATGGCATTTATTTTCGGGAGTGTTAATTTTCTAGTTTGCTTGTGGACTAACCACCAGCCAATACAGAGTAAGCTAGGGATGATTGGTGAATACATCACTCAGGGGCATGAGTTTTTATCTCAAAATGTGTGGTTATTTGCAGTAGATCTCGAACCTTCTCTTTATTAATTAGCATGTGCTTGGACTAGTTTCATAACCACACCCAAAACCTGAAAGTAACGGTCTCGTGTTGAGACCAGCTCAAATCCATGTGTGTTTGATGGTGAAGGAATGTCACGAGGGTTGATTTGGCCTTCGGCTCAGAGGTATCTCGGATCAATACACGCACAACATATTGCCCCCATTCACTTGATCATAAAGAGCGCCATGTCTGAATTCTACGTCAGACCACGTAACATCAAATTATACGCAGAAATTGCGAGCTGAGCTATTACATGGAGAAAGATGCCTGAGAGGGCTATGGAAGGATTGAGTGAGCTGTGAAAACATGAGACTCAAGAGATGGAAACAAATATTTAAATAACAGCCGACACAAACAACACAATGAACTGAGTTGGAAATTTACTGCATGATATTCTACATTATTATATGTTGGAATAATACACATACTGATGATAATTGTTACTTTAAGGGGCCTAACATCTAGGTTATCGGCGCCAGTAACAAATACTTGGAATGATGTAAAAGGACATGGTGAAGGAGCAACCTGACTGGTCGCAGAGGGAAGAAGCCAGAAACGCTTACTTATTACTGTACAGTACACGTCGAACGCTAAACAGCGAGAGTGCGGAGATTTGTGCATTGGACCACAAGGTACTGAAAGCTGTGAACATTTATTGAAATTATTTATAATACGGTGGAGAACATTTATTTGCCTGTGCGCAATACGCTAGTAACCCGTCGAAAATTTCACACACTTTTTTGGTGAATTAATGAAACACTTGCGAACTGTCCACCGGATTGTCAGTCGTCGTGCTGTGCGAAATCGTGCTGCAAAAAGCGAAGTTTAATATCTGAGCTAAAGAGGACAAATAATAATCTATAAAACTGTGAGCAGTATAACTTCCTTATTGAAGGCCATGGTGGCCAGATTGCAGTAATAAAATCATATCATAGTTGTCGAGCAACTCATAAAACAAAGGAAGATAACTCAAAAATAACACGAAAGGTTAAACGGCAATACCAAAAGGATATACTTCTGATGGTCGAAACAAAAAGCGCGAAAAAAAACTCAAGAGATTACTACAAAATTTTTTGCAAACAACTACAAAGATATGAACCTCCAACATTAATGTTAAAATACAAAAATGGCGAGTTTGCTCATATTAATAAAAATACAGAAATTTTAGCGGAAACATTTAACAAGTTGTTAAATTGCGAAGATCTACCAGAACTGCTTCAAATAAATAAAGACACCACTATTAAAACACCATCGGAAAACATAAATCCACCCACAATCCATGATGTCTACAAAGCTCTGAGAGAGCTCAAAAACTACAAAGCGAGTGGAGAAGATCAAACCTTTGCAGAATTGTCGAAATATACAACAGAACCAGTAAAGATTTCATTACACCAATGCATAGTGAACATTGGATCAAAGAAGAACTACCAGACCATTGGACTACAGCTATAATACATCCATTACACAAGAAAGGAGAAAAATCAAATCCAGACAACTATCGAGGAATTTCCCTTTTGGAAATCTATATACATAACAAGAAGTTCCGTGACGAACTAAAGAGCCTACTTTTCTTAAAATTTAAGATTCATGCCAATGATTAATCGATATGGATCTATCTAGAATAATGACGAAATTAAGTTGGTAATATCGAAATTTCTAATTAGTTCGAAATACTGTATACCTGGCATAATGTAGCCTAATAGAGTACTACAGTTGGCAGCCCTGGTGACTGAATATATTCTTAGTTCCATCTCTTAAGGTACAGAATACAAAATTTGGTTGGAGTCCAATGAATAGCATGGACGTTACATGCAGTTAAACTTTGGATCTAACAGCGCGCGTAAAATCATGTTGGCAACAGTGTCATGCATGTATTGGTCAGAAATAATCTGAAATAATATGATCTGTTGTTGTGCCAATTTTGAATGAAATCCATTAGTTAGTATAGAAGTTACATGTATTTTAAAATTGGACCTATCAGCAGGCTTAGAATCATGTTGGCAGCACTGACGTATATTAGTTACTCCAAAGTAATCTAGAATGCCAGGAACTATACGTGTGCAAAGTTTAGAGCTATTGGTTTGCATTCTTTCTGATATATTGATATTAGGGTAACAAAAATAGAGACAGCATTTATTAACAGTTGGCAGCCCTGGTTGCTCTTAAGAATACGCATAGTCATAGCTGTTGTGGTACACATAGCACTTACGAAATTTAGTTGAAATCCAAATGATAGTATGGAAGTTACATGTATTTAAAGTTGGACCTCTCAGCAGGCTTAGAATCATGTTGGTAGCACTGACGTATATAAGTTACTCCAAATTAATATAGAATGTCATGTACTATACGTGTGCATAGTTTAAAGCTGTCGGCTTGCATACTTTCTCATATATATTGGTATTTGGATAAAAGAAATTAAGAGCATTTTTTAACAGTTGGCAGCTCTGGTGGTTCATAAGAATACGTTCAGTCATATCTGGTTATGTACACATACAACATACGAAATTTGGTTGAATTCCAATTGATAGTGTAGAAGTTATATGCATTTAAATATTGGACCTATCAGTAGGCTTATAATCATTTTGGCAACACTGCCATGTATGGCCTTCTGGAAATTAAACAGCAATATTATTATCTATATGTGTGCCGATTTTGAAATAGCTCCCATTCATACCTTCCAAGATATCCAACATGGAGCTCAAATTTCAATTGCGATTTTTCAGCAGTTGGTAGCACTGACATCATTTTAAAATATGGCCGTGAGATATTCAGGTATAGATCTTTACTCCTACCAAATTTTGTTTCGATTGCTCCAGCCGTTTAGGAGTTGATAGGGGGGGACACACACACAGCCAGACAGACAGACAGACAGAAGGACAGACAGACAGACACACATTTTCCCGGATCGATCTCATAAGACTACTTTTTCCTCATTTTTGCAAAACGTGAAAAGTAGGCAAAAAATCAATGTTCCGTGATAGTTTGTGGGTGGGTGGGTGGGTGGGTGGGTATGTGTGTATGTCTCCTATGCGTTCATATACCACTCATCCGATTGCGATGAAACTTGGGTGAGATGTCGAGTACACTCCAAGGAAGGTTTCTGGCTGAACAAGAAGTTCCGTGAAGAACTATACAGCCTACTTTTCATGCCAATGATTATTCTACAGTACATGAACCTATCTAGAATAATGACGAAATTAAGTTGGTAATATCGAAATATCTAATTAGTTCAAAATATACCTGGTATAATGTAGCCTAATAGAGCACTACAGTTGGCAGCCCTGGTGACTGAATATATTCTTAGTTCAATCTCTTAAGGTACAGAATACAAAATTTGGTTGAAGTCCAATGGACGTTACATGCAGTTAGACACTGGATCTATCAGCACGCGTAAAAGCATGTTGGCAATAATGTCATGCGTGTGCTGGTCAGAAATAATCTGAAATATTAAGATATCTTTTTGTGCCAATTTTGGATGAAATACATTTGTTAGTATAGAAGTTACATGTATTTTAAAATTTGACATATCAGCAGGCATAGAATCATGTTGGCAGCACTGTCTTGTATTAATTACTCCAAATTAATCTAGAATGTCAGGTGCTATACGTGTGCAAAGTATAGAGCTGTTGGCTTGCATACTTTCTGATATATTGATATTAGGGTGAACAAAATATAGACAGCATTTATTAACAGTTGGCAGCCCTGATTGTTCTTAACAATACTAATAGTAATATCTGTTATGGTACACATAGCACATACGAAATTTGGTTGAAATCCAACTGATAGTATAGAAGTTACATGTATTTAAAAATTGGTACTATCAGCAGGTTTATAATCATGTTGGTAGAACTGACATATATAAGTTACTCGAAATTAATCTAAAATGTCAGAATATACGTGTGCATTGTTTAAAGCTGTTGGCTTGCATACTTTCTGATATATAGGCATTCGGATGAAAAAATAGAGAGAGCAATTACTAACAGTTGGCAGCCCTGGTGGCCTTAAGAATACGCTCAGTCATATCTGTTTATGTACAGATATTACATACAAAATTTGGTTGAAATCCAATTGATAGTGTAGAAGTTATATGCATTTAAACATTGAACCTATCAGAAGGCTTAACATTATTTTGGCAACACTGTAATTGTTGGCCTCCTGGAAATTAAACTGAAATAGTCTTATCTAGATGTGTGCCAATTTTGGAATAGCTCCCATGCATACCTTGCAAGATATCCAACATGGAGCTCAAATTTCTAGTGCGTATTTTCAGCAGTTGGTAGCACTGACATCATTTTCAATTATCGACGTGAGATATTCCGGTGCATATCTTTACTCATACTAAATTTGGTTTTGATTGCTGCAGCCGTTTAGGAGTTGATAGGGGGGACACACACACAGCCAGACAGACAGACAGAAGGACAGACAGACAGACAGACAGACAGACAGACAGACGGACAGACAGACACACATTTTCCCGGTTCGATCTCATAAATCTACTTTTTCCTCATTTTTGCAAAATGTGAAAAGTAGGCTAATAAATAAATTTTACAATAAGTAGCGCACGAGTAGATTCAACAAATGAGCGACGATGCGCGAAACGCTTCAACAAAGTCCGGTGTGCATTCATATACCATTCACCCGATTGCGGTGAAACTTGGGTGAGATGTTGAGACCACTCCAGAGAAAGTTTCTGGCTTAGTACATCCATTTTAAAATAGGTAGCGCACAAGTAGATTCAACAAATGAGCGACGATGCGCGAATCGCTTCAACAAAGTCCCGTATGCGTTCATACACCATTCATCCGATTGCGAGAAAACTTGGGTAAGATATTGAGTAGACTCCAGGGAAGGTTTAAGGCTTAGTAAATCCATTTTACAATAGGTAGCACACGAGTAAAATCAACAAATGAGTAACGACGCGCGAAGCGTTCCAACAAAGTTCCGTATGCGTCCATATACCAGCCGATAGCAATGAAACTTGGGTGAGATGTTGTGTACACTCCGGGGAAGGTTTCTTGATTAATAAATTCATTTTACAATAGGCAGCACTCGAGTAGATTCAACAAATGAGCGACGACGCCCGAAGCGTTTCAAAAAAGTCCCGTATGCGTTCATATACCATTCATCCGAAGCGATGAAACTTTCGTGAGTCGTTGAGTTCCCTCCAGGGAAGGTTTCAGGCTTAGTACATCAAATGTACAATATGTAGCGCACGAGTAGATTCAACAAATGAGTGACGGCGCGCGAATCGCTTACAAAATCCCGTATGCGTTCAAATCCCATTCATCCGATTGCGATGAAACTTTCATGAAATTTTGTGTACATGCCAGGGAAGTATTCCAACTTAGTAAATACATCTCATAATAGGTAGCGCAAGAGTAGATGCAACAAATGAGTGACGATGCGCGAAGAGTTTCAACAAAATCCCGTATTCATTCATATACGATTCATCGATTGCGATCAAACATTGATGAGTTGTTGTGTACACTTACGTGAAGGTTTCTAACTTAGTAAATCCATTTCACAGTAGGTAGTGCACGAATATATTCAACAAATGGGTGACACAGCACGAATCGTATAAAAATCCCGTATACGTTCATATGCCATTCATCCGAATGCGATCATATTTTGGTGAGTTGTTGTGCACACTCCCGGGATGGATATAGACGTAGTTAGTCCAATTTACAATAGATAGCGCGCGAGTAGTTTAAAAAAGGAGGGTTGGCGATGCGTTCATATACCATTCATCCGATTACGATCAATTTTAGTGAGTCGTTATGCACACTCCCGGAGGAGTTATAGGCATAGTAAATCCAATTTACAATAGATAGCGCACCAGTATCTTCAGCAAAATGGCGTGGGATTCGTTTTAACAATGTCCCACATGCGTGCATATATCATTCATCCCATTGCGATGAAACTAGGGTGAGATGTTGCGTACACTTCAGGGAAGGTTTCTGGCTTAGTAAATCCACTTTACAATAGGTAGCGCACGAGTAGATTCAACAAATGAGTGACGACGCGTGAAGCGTTTCAACAAAGTCCCATATAATTTCATATACCATTCATCCGATAGCGTTGAAACTTGGGTGAGATGCTGTGTATACTCCAGGGAAGGTTTCTGGCTCAGTACATGCATCTTATAATAGGTAGCGCACGAGTAGATTCAACAAATGAGCGATAGCGCGCGAATCGTATCAACAAAGTTCCGTATGAGTTCATATACCATTCATCCGTATGCGATGAAACTATGGTGAGATATTGTGTATACGCCAGGGAAGGTGTCTGGCTTAGTAAATCCATTTTACAATAGGTAGCGCACGAGTAGATTCTACGTGTGGTGACGTGTGAAGTGTTTCAACAATTTCCCGTATGCGTTCATATACCATTTGTCCGATAGCAATTAAACTTGGGTGAGATGTTGTATACACTTCAGGAAAGGCTTCTGGCTTCGTAAATCCACTTTACAATACGCAGTGCACGAATAGATCCAACAAATGGGCGATGTCGCGCGAAGCGTTTCAACTAAGTCCCATATGCATTCATATACCATTCGTCCGATAGCGACGAAACTTTGATGAGATGTTATATATACTCCAGGGAAAGTTTTTGACTTAGTAAATCCATTTTACAATAGCTAGCACAGGAGTAGATTCAACAAATGTGTGACGACGCGTGAAGCGTTTCAACACAGTCCCATATGCGTTCATATACCATTCGTCCGATTGCGATGAACATAAAGTGAGATGTTGTGTACACTCCAGGGAAGATTTCTGGCTTAGTACATGCATTTTACAATACGTAGTGCATGAGTAGATTCAACAAATGACTGACGGCACGCGAATCGATTAAACAAAATCCCATATGCGTTCATATGCCATTCATCCGATTGCGATGAAACTTTGGTGAGTGGTTGTGCATGCTCCCACAGATGTTTCTAATTTAGTTAATCCATTTTATGATAGTTTAGAGTCAGTTAACGGAAATTGATCAAAAATATATTGTGTATCCAAAAGCACTTCAAGAAAAAAAATTACAACGCCAACAGTATCTTTGATTGGCATTGCAACGCATGCCGGGTACAGCTTGTATATATATAAAAAGGATGTTCGTTTGTTCGTCTTTTATGCGTTCATAAACCATTCATCCGATTGTGATCAAATTTTGGTGAGTTCTTGTGTACACCTCCGAAATCATGATAGGCATAGTTATTCCAATGAACAATAGACAGCGCGCGAGTAGTTTAAACAAATGCGTGTTGGCGATGCGCTCATATACAATTCATCCGATTGCGATCAAATTTTGGTGAGTTGTTGTGCACAGTCCAGGAAATGTTATAGGGGTAGTAAATTCAATTTTCAATAGATGGCGCGCGAGTTGCTTCAACAAAATGGCGTGCGATTATTTCAAGAAAGTCCCACATGCGTTCATATACCATTCATCCCATTGCGATGAAACTTGGGTGAGATGTTCTGTACACTTCAGGTAAGGTTTCTGGCTGAGTAAATCCACTTAACAATAGGTAGCGCATGAGTAGATTCAATAAATGAGCGACGACGGGCGAAGCGTTTCAACAAAGTCCTGTATGCGTTCACATACCATTCGTCCGATAGCGATGAAACTTGGGTAAGAGGTTGTGTATACTACAGGCAAGGTTCCTGGCTTAGTAAATCTATGTTATAATAGGTAGCACACGAGTAGATTCAACAAATGAGCGACGACGCGCGAAGCGTTTCAACAAAGTCCCTTATGCGTTCATGTACTATTCGTCTGATAGCGATGAAACTTGGGTGAGATGTTGTGCACACTTCAGGGAAAGTGTCTGGCTCAGTAAATCCACTTAACAATAGGTAAGGCACGAGTAGATTCAATAAATGAGCGACGACGGGCGAAGCGTTTCAACAAAGTCCTGTATGATTTCACACACCATTCGTCCGAAAGCGATGAACCTTGGGTGAGAGGTTGTGTACACTACTGGCAAGGTTTCTGGCTTAGTAAATCTATGTTATAATAGGCAGCGCACGAGTAGATTCAACAAATGAGCAACGACGCGCGAAGCGTTTCAACAAAGTCCCGTATGCGTTCATATACCATTCATCCGACAGCGATAAAACTTGGGTGAGATGTTGTGTACACTTCAGGGAAGGTTTCTGGCTTAGTAATGTACCCGTTCGTCCTGGGGATGCGATGACCCATCTGCTATTACATCGCATTTCTGGATTTCCAGGACAGAGCGGAGTTAAATGAACCTCTAGTCAAATAAGGAATGTGTCGGAAATTCAGTTGAAATATCTCAAAAGCAGAGGGTAACACGAGATAAAGTATCTCCAGGGTCGTTACGGGTTTAAATTTAATAAAAAAATACAAATATCAATGGGCGCCATCAACTGAATCCCTAGCAAACCACATCCTTCCTGGTTAAGCCTTAATTAAGACAAGGAAAGAAATAGGAAAATCACATCACCATCAGATCACAACTAAGATAAAAACAAATTTATTCAACTTTGATAGTCAGACAGACATATTAAACACTCATCCTACCTAAGAGCATGGTCGAATGCCAACGTTAAATTGTCATTGTCCAGAAAATCGAACCATCTCCATTCTACTCAAAGTGTATTTAATCCACATAAAATAGGAAAAATTTCTAAAGTTCTCTTGGGTTCTCAGGATCACCGTAGCACTATGTCTTTGCGTCACTGACATTCGTGGTAACTGAGACTTAATTTCTCTTTAAATTAACATCATGAATGTGGATGTAAAAATACTATTAATCTGTCTAAACACACATATTATAATCACATATTTTAAATATCACATAATTTATGGCTTGCATGGCATTATTCAAATGCTGAATATGTTAGTAAAATGCTCCTAAACATCGAATAAGTAATTTACACTATTTACACTGTCATTAATCATTGCTGGTTTTTGAATCACAGAAAATCCAGTATTCATTGGTTATAATTATCATCATCATCAAAATTAAATCGTTTAATTCATCAATTCAAGTTGCAATTCTTCAAATCATTCAAATTATATCTCTCAAATAAATTTATTTAAATTCATTTAAATTTATTAATCATCAGCTTCTTTAGTTAATTATCACCTTCTAATTCAGTTATTCATCATATATTTAATCATATGTTAATTTCTTTAAATCAGCTTATTTATTCAATCTCTAATTCATCCATTTATTTAATTCATTGATTTATTCCAAAATTTAATTTATCAACTTATTTAAATTTTATTCATCTGGTTATTTAGATTTTTATTATTTCATCTAGTCATTCTGATTTTTATTTCATTAGGTCAGATCATTAATATGCTTAAATTTCAGATTATTATTTCATTAATTATTATTATCAGAAAATCTTGTATTATCAACATTATTTATTTGTTTAATTTCCTAACAAATTGTTTAATATGGTTTATAGAACGTTGTCTTACAGTTTTATCACTTCCAAGTTATATATCGTATTTAATTATCATGCCAAAAAATATTATTGCCTTCACAAATTCACGTTGGATCTCACTATCCACAACTACATTATATTTTTTTTTCACTTTATCAAATATCACATTTGAATACCACAATTATTCCACAAAACTCCATAAATATTCAGCGCACAGCATGAATCTCAAAATTATGCTAGAATGGGTTCGACAACCTCATGTCTGCTTCAAAATACATTAGCAATATTGCAACTTCCACTCGGCAACTTCCACAAAATGCCTATCACAAACTCCACTTAATCACGTTGCATGATCTACAAAAATACATAACTGGCTTCAAATTATCAACGCACACAATCTCCGATAACTGTAATTAATCTGATCACATCTAGACAACTTCTTAAACAATTAGGAAAAATATTACCTTCTTAATCGAAATCAAATTAAAAATCTGCTTTCAAATAGCATAAATTCTCTTAAAATTCTCATAATTCACTTCACAGAAAAACACCAATGTGCTATAATCTCTCACATCGAAATATGCAATACTGATCTGCCTTAAAATAAATCTGACCATTAATGATTCATCTTACAAGATTCAATTACTTTAAATCCTTCTCAAAGGTATCAAATTCAATCATAAAAATTATCAAAAGCATCAACTATATCAGCTGTTTAATTGAAAGTACTCTCAAAAGAGTATAGCAACAAAATATTGGATTGGCAAACAAGAATTACAAAATGTAACCCTGCTGACATGTATTTTTAATTTATTTAACAAAATTCGACTGATATGTGACTAGTAGTTCCTTGTTTGATCCTCTTACAATCTCAAATACACTCGGATGATAAAAATGAGTCCCTCAATGGCGAGTAAGATGAGTATCCACCACACGATCGTATAAATACGAAAGGCCTCGCCCCGTCGTCTAACATCATAATGCCCTGAACGATGGGTAAAGATGTGTACCACCACGCAATCGTATAAATACGAAAGGCCCCATCTCGTCGTCTCATGAGTGAATGTACCAGACTGGAATCAACAAGTCTCTAGTTGTCACATAAAAGCGATATTCATTCACTTGAGTGAATAACATCTTAATATCTCCAAACAATCCAATGGAAAAATCCCTACTGATGAATAATACACACTCGATAGTATGCAATGAACTGACGAAGTAATTTAAATAATCCAATTGCAGATCACGAGTTCGAAATACTCGTCACAAAAAATAACTGTCCAAGAAAAACTATCCTTACTGGAAAATGTCTAAAAGACCAAACATCTGCTTAATAAAGCCAGCCAATGGTGAGAATTTCGTATAATGGTGCCTGCCATATCATATGGTAACGCCATATTCTAGCAAAACTTGGAGCAAATAATGTTTAAGCCATGTCTCAATAAACGTAGAACTCCTACTAGAAAAATATATACATGTATGCCCAGTGCTCATGAAAATATCATATTAGAAAGTCATAACTCTTACAGTACCTTCTCATATCAGCTGTTATTATATTTCAAAGATCGTCGATTATTCTTGTGTGTAATAAATTTCTCGAAAGATCGACGTAAATATCGTTTCACCCACGCAAAACGATCACCTTCATATCCCAAGTGAATCAGCTGTTAGACCTCCTCTCCTTCAGGAATCGAATCCATCGCTCCGTGGTGCCATCACGTCTCTGTCTTCGTTTACTCCGACATGATGAACTGCATGTTATCCATAATGGATACTGTCCAAATCCTTACGTAAAAGTTCATAAAAGCAGCGTACCCCATATTCTCCTTCTATGTTACGCCACTGTCCCATACAATGTTCGGTTCGCTTGTTAAAAGTTCAATCTCCACAGCGGTTAAGTCTCACTTGTAGAAAATAAATTTTATTTATGAGAGTGTATAAGTTTTTGAAACACCCTGTAGCTGTGTTCGTACTCGGTATTTTATGATAATTCAGGAAAAAGAATTCTATTAATGCACCTGCCAATGTTCATAAGTGCATTTAATTGTAACATTTCGTTTGCTTAAAAGCGTTAATGTTGTTTGGACCCCATGGTCGCTCTACATATTCCGTTATGAAATGCATAGTCGTAATGTAATTTGAATATCTAAGTTCACAATTGCAGTATATGGTAACTATCTGCCTGCACAATTCAATTACTGAATATAAGTCCCAACTCAATGTTGTAACTGAATGTTGAAATGAAGTTCAGCTTCTTTAATGTTGCCTGCGTATAAAAGTCGGAACTAGCCCGCTCGGACCTACTGCACTGTTCCAGAATGATCTACGTTTAAAGCCGGCCTCGCCATGCCGCTTTGCTATACTGTTCTGCGTTATAAAAGGCAGCTCGAAATAAAGTTCACAAACTCGTATTACAATGCTGTTCTGAACCCCGGCTTTTCTCCTCCGTACACGGCCCGTACAGTCTGCCTTAGAACCGGTCTTCTCGCCGTCTGCCCTGCGTTGTTCGCCTTGGCTCACTGACCTACTTCCTGCTCTCTGCTTGGTTAAATAATACTGTCGCCTTCGCTTTACGTAACAAGTGCTGAGCACCGTTCAGCTTCGCCGTACGCTCTGCTCATGTGTACTTCTCAGCTCGCTGGCTGAACTCAGCTGATGTGTCTGGACTACGTTAAGAAGCTCGTACCTGGCGCAGTCACGTGATGCATCCCCCACCTACTGTGTTCATGCGTCACAAATATAATCTCGACTCCCATCATCTCGGCTATTAAGTCATACAATAACTTAAGGGATTATCTGTCTTTCTTCAAGTTATTATCATATATAATGCTTGTTATTTCTTCTCTTCTGAGATGATTAAATATACTGTTCCATAAAGATCTTAATAAAACTTTAATATTCCTCCCATAATTCCATCTGTTTGACTGGCAGTGCCTTCTTGATCCTTGGCCTTCTACGTCATTTCCTAACATTCTTCTCGACTCGATGTAAGCGCTACCTTTACAACTCTTCCCATAAATCTCAACTACGGCTCAATGTCAGCTGGCGTAGCCGATAGCCTCAACTAGGTATCGGGTACAGTAAATCCACTTTACAATAGGTATCGCACAAGTAGACTCAACAAATGAGCGACGGCACGCGAATCGTTTCAACAAAGTCCCGTATGCGTTCATATAGTATTCATCAGATTGCTCTGAAACTTTGGTGAATTGTTGTGCACCCTACAGGAAAAGTTTCTGTCTTAGTAAATTCTTTTTACAATAGGTAGCGCACGAGTAGATTCAACAAATGAGTAACGGCGCGCGTATCGGTTAAAAAAAGTTTCGCATGCGTTCATATACCATTCATGCGATTGCAATGAAATGTTGTGAAATGTTTCCACTCCCGCGGACATTTCTGATTTAGTAAATCGATTTTACAATATGGTAGCGCTCGAGTAGGTTCAACTGAGGAGCGACAGCGCGTGAATCGTTTCAACCAAGTCCCGTATGCGTTCATATACCATTCATCCGATTGTGGTAAAACTTTGGTGAGTTGAGTCAGTCCTGCGAAGGTGTATGAATTAGTAAATCCGTTTTTCAATGGGTGGCGCACAAGTAGATTCAACAAATAATTGACGGCGCGTGAATCGTTTATACAAAATCCCGTATGCGTTCATATGCCATTCATTCGATTGCGATGAAACTTTGATGAGTTTTTGTGTACACGCCAGGGAAGGTTTTCGAATTAGTAAACCCATTTTACAATAGGTAGCGTACGAGTATATTCAACAAATGGGAGACGGCGTTTATATCGTTTCAACAAAGTCCCGTATGCGTTCATATGCCATTCATTACATTGCGATGAAATTTTGGTGAGTTGTTGAGCACGCTCCCATGATATTTTTTGAGGTAGTAAATCATTTTACAATAGTTTAGAGGTGGTTAAAGGAAAAAGAAAAAAAAATATTGGGAATCCAAAAGCACTTCAACAAAGTTACAACGCCAACACTTTCTTTGATTGGCATTGCAACGCATGCCGGGTACAGCTAGTCACATATAAAATCATGTCACGAATTCTATATAATCGTTGTAAAGATCAATTAGAACTGGAAATAGGAGAATACCAAGGTGGATTTCGGCCATGGCGAAGCTGCCCTGAACAGATAATCACCTTAAAATTAGTAACGGACTACTACAAACGTAGACAAAAACAGTAAGTCATAACCTTCGCAGACTTCAAAAAGGCTTATGATAGTATGCATAGATCTTCATTGCTGAAAATAGTAAGGAATTTCGGACTTCATCCCATATTAATAAAAATTATAAAACTAACTCGAACAAACACCAAATCTAAAGTAAAATTCAGAGGAGAAATATCTGAGCAGTTTACGATTAAAACAGGATTAATCCAAGCAGATGGTTTACCGCCTTTACATTCCAATTGTGCTTTGCAATATGTGATGAGGGAATGGTACAGGGAAAATCCTAGGAGCATAAGACTTGGAACAAAGAAAGATCAAATAGACTTAAATTGCTTTGGATTCGCAGATGACTGAGCGTTACTGGCTAATAATATTCAAGAAGCCAGAAATCAAATAATAAGCCTACAAAATATAGCACAAACAATTGAACTTCAGATATCATTTGAAGTGACAGAGATATTGGTAGCAAATCCACTTGTAATCAATCACATAACAGTAAATAACAAGAAAGTTAAAATAGTGAAGCAATTTAATTACTTAGGAGAAATTATAACTTACAATTTGAATGAGAAACCTGCATGGCAAGAAAGAACTAATAAAATGATAAAAGCCCAAAAATTAACATGGTCTATATATAAACGAAAATGTCTATCAATCACAACAAAATTAAAACATTACAAGACGGTGGTTCAACCAGAGGTGACATAAGGAAGCGAAACTCTCTTTAAAGTTGCTCAGAAAAACAGAATCGACAAAATTTTAAAAGTAGAAAGAAGAATAGCTAGAACATGCATAAATAAAAAATATCAGAAAGATGGACAGTGGCGGATAGTACCAAATGAAGTGGTATACAGAGAACTGGAGCCCATCACTGATATTATTCGGAAGAAACGGATTTCTTTTTTTGGTCACATCATGAGGACACCAGAAACCAGGTTATCTAGAAAAATTCTAGTGAAACTTTGGAATATGAAACAACAAGTAGAATGGATTAAGGAAATTAGAGAAGATATGAAAGAATTAGAAATAACATTGGATGACTTGCAAAACAAAACAAAAATAAAACAAAAAAACTGAATGATATAAAAATAAGATTTCAGGCAAAAATAGACAAACGTAATACGATAAAAAAAGGGGTATTTGCAGATGAGGAACGCCTGGGCACATCGGAAAGGAAACTTACTGAAGAAGAGGACCAAGAAATGATTGACTGAAGTGGTCCAATGAGGCCGTAAAAGCAGAAGAAGTTGACGAGGAGGAGGCGGCTGTGTTGTGTATAAATATTAACTAGTGCAATAGGGAAGACATCAGTATCAGATTCAAAGCAATGAAATTATTTTACATATTAAAAGAAGTGCACCTCTAGAAGCAGTGATATCACTGGTTCTAAATCACGTCGTACCCAACAAAAACCACTCATGATGTGGGAAAACGTGTCTTAATGATCACCGCCCTTTTAGTTACTTTTTATGACAAGTAGAATATATCAGAATACCTTATATTCCAGGCAGTTGTGCTGAGCAATTACACCATTATACCATGAAGCTTAGGAAGAGGTCTGACCACTTAAGAAATTAGGGAAATTTATCATTTACTAAAGAGAACTGTCAATTAGGGTGAGAAAAAGGATGATTGCGGTACCTTGAACTTTCGGGATCAGAAATGAGGGTGAGCCGACTAGGGGTGGTCGAAAGAAGAAATGGAAAAGAGGATGCCGACACAAATAAACAGAAACAATAACAGTCTCTACTCAGGTCATGTGGGTCTCAAGCAACTTCCTATTAATGTAGTCGTGGTAAGTTGATACTCTGATTATTGTATGCACTTTAGCTGTCTAAAACAAGAATTAATACAAATGTTTCTAGAGAACTTTGCTCTCTACAAACTGGTCCTGTAAATTAAGAGTTGACAAATGAAGTACCAGAGGCAAAGTGCATTAGCCGGGTAATTGCATAGCCTGGAATGTAAGGTTTTCTATTTGTTTCGTTGGCATTCACTTTCTCAAGAAAAAGAAGAATAAAGATGTGGTGATGATTATTCATTAGAAAGAGGCTATGATTGCTGACGCCCAAGTTAGAATCTTAACATTTTTATGCCGGTAACGAGCTTACTTTGCTCTGGCAGTCTTCCCTCTTCCCCAATCGCTTATAGTAACCAGCAGCACATTCACTTAAGAGCAATCATAACTCAAATGCCTTATGTTATAACATGGCGCATTGTGTAGGCCTAGACATAACCTATAATAGGATCCAGGGTGCCAGCAGAGCGGAACTGCAGTATCAATACAATAACATCAAGTAACATCAGCTAACTCACTGTTGGTGTTCTTATAGAGAGCAAGACTAAGTATTCGAATCTTCCAAACAATATTCATTGTAAAAATCATTCATATTATAATAAATAAATAAATAAAGCAGAACCAATAATTACCTGTAGTTCATGTTCCTCCTTAACTGCTATCCTTTCTTCCTCAAATATATCAGCAGTCTCGTCTTTCAAGTTATCTAAGGGCAACAGGACATTTGTCTCCTGCGAAGTAACACAAGTATGACCCAATCAAAAATGTGCAAACACAATATAAGTAGGCCTACTAAGTAACCTTACTTGTCATGCACATCACTAAAATGCAATGTCACACCATATACGAATCAAAATGCAACTCACAATGTTACAGAATTCTACCGTATGAGTAAACCAGTCTGGCTCGCTTTTAATAAATAGTTCTTCCTCCATTGTGTTCAGGAAACTAGAACACAAGAAAAGCACTGAACAATTAATATGACCTTACTTATACCAGTAGGCTACGCCAAATCATTCTCATATACAATGAATCAGATGAGGAAATGCACAGTGATAAGGAGCGGTTATATGTTTGTCAAGAACAGTAAAACATATAGGACCATGACGCTGGTCGAATAAGTTATTTTCATTGCGATTGAATTGATTAAATGAGTAAGTAAACGTGGCTGCTCATACAGCAGGGAAATACAATTAAAAAAACTGCATTCGATCTCCTTACACAAACTTGATTTGCGGTGAGTAGATTAAATATTATTTTGTCAGACAATAAAGTACTGACGGTAAGAATCTATCAGTACGCTTAATTAGGCACGTGAAATTGTACTTAGTTTTTCTGTCCAGTTATTGTAAATCGCCACTAGTAGCATACAGTCATTCGGAATCCACAAATTACCAAGATCTCCTTGTGTTACAAACCACGCAGTTCAAACGAAAAACATTATCGACTCCAAACATTGATCTCTATAATACTACTGCTCGGGTCTAAGCTCTGTGAACTAGCGGGATGAAGGGCAGAGGCAGAGTAGGAGCAGGCGAGAATTGAGAAACATGTTGACAGCCCGCCGTGTTACCTGACATTCTCGTTTATTCCAATTACTGCTAACATGGGTCTTTCTGAATCCAGTGAGGCGTTGGGAATGAGTGACTGAGTCACCGACTAATGTATTTGCTTCTGTTACTACGTAAGGACCGAGAAACCTCATCACTCGTCCCCACCACAACTCATAGTCTGCGATGAACATTTCTCTCAGGACCACGCAGCTTAGACCCGAGCAATACTGGATGTCGCACTCCTCTAGGCTTGCCAGACGTTCCGTTTTATCCGGAACAATTCCGTTTTTTGTTTTATTCCGCGTTCCGTTTTAATCTTTAACGGAACGCCAAATATTCCGTTTTTGGTTAATTTTATAATACAAGTTCGCACCGATTTTCAAATGTCCAACTTCAGAATTGATTCTAATATCTAGCTTGTTTTCTGGTGGTCATACAGGTGCAAGTTTGAAAGAGAAAATGATTTCTATGTCTATGTCAGATAGATGGGTAGGCCCCAACATTTTATAGATTCATTGGGGCAACAACATTAAGGAATATAAAAAACGACAATAAATTCGCAAAACATGATGTATCTCTGATTTTTAGTATGTTGTTTGGACCCATTAAGGCTATGTATACCCAAGTTTGCGACTCTCAAAAAGTTGTGAAAAAGTTTCATACACCAAAAACCGCGAAAATTTTGGACTTGTTTCAGATTCTGCTCTATATCTCCTGCATTATTCGTCGAAAGCTACTCTATACGTTTGTTAAGAGCATTAGAATTTTGACTAATTAAACCTAACCGGAGCTCTGTAGGTCAATTGGTTACTGAATTACGGCACTTGGAAAATAGGCAAGTTTATCAAAAAATTGGAAATTTTAGTTTTAGACCTTCTTTGGACCGAAACTGCGTCGAAATCATTGATCCTACGAGTAGAACTTATAGAATATAATTTGTAGGCGATTTAACTAGCTTTAAACTAAGCACAGCCTCGTAGTTCGCTCAAAATCTCAAAACAACCCATATAGGCCTACCGGTAAGGTAAAATTACATTTTTCCAGAAATGTTCCATAACATTTCCTACCGTATGTTTTTTGTTTTGGTAATGAAAATGAAGGCATTTAATTATTTAACCAAAACGGTGAAATGAATTTTAATATAAAAGTAGTCTACATTATGCAACGAGCCTATAATGCAATAATTAAGACACGAATATGTTTATAAAATGAGCGAAGCTACTTTTATAATTTCCACGAGTGTCTTAATTACCATTATAGGCAACTTGCATACGACTGTTTATGTTCGACGAAAATTATAACTATTTTATGTTCGAACATAAATATTCATAAATACCGGCTGTCGAGATTTCGCCAGGTTTATGTACTGAACAGAGCGCATGGGACGCAGAGAATACATTGGCCTCCTGGAATACCCCACTATGGTACCAGAAGCCACGCAGTGGAATTTAAAATAGAAGGCCGTGGAAGTCAGCGCATGTGCGATGCTATCCTTACCTAATTGGTCACACAACTGTTTCTTGACCTCTGATTGGTGGGAGAAACTGTTTCATAATGAAAAACAAGATGTTCAGGAAAGAACATATAGCCTACTTTCTCCTAAATGCATGGGTATTGTTATAACTCTTTGTCCTTTTCAAGGAGTATGATTGAATGTTGGTTGTAGTAGCTTGTTGAAATACAACCTGCTATAGGGATATTAAACATGAATGTGAGGTGCCCTTTGCTAGTGCTACCTCTGTACCAAATTTCGTTCAATTCGGTTTCACCGTGTTTGAATTGATAGGGGGAATCGATTTGCACACATACTTGGCCACCATCTGCAAACTATTGTGCTGATGTTCTTGCAGTTTGGTCAGAATATGTTTCCCACATAAAGATATGGTGTTGCAAAATTTGGTAGAGACTAGATTATTAGGTTGGTCGTAATTACATTTTAGCTTTTAACATTTGGGTGGCCGCGATTACGTTTCCGTCAAGATAGCGGTGATATAAAACATGACACTGAGGTGCCCTTTGCTAGTGCTACCTCTGGACCAAATTTCGTACCATTCGGTTTCACCGTGTTCGAATTGATAAGGGGAATCGATTTTCACACAAAGATGGCCGCCATCCGCAAAATATTAGGCTAATGACCTATTAGTTTGGTCAAAGGATGCTCCCTCCATAAAGGTATGTTGTTGCTAAATTTGCTAGAGATCGGATGATTAGGCTAATCGTAATTTGATTTAAGCTTTGAACATTTGTGTGGCCGCCATTACGTTTCCGTCGAACATATTATAATATAATAATATATCCTTCCCTATATTATTCTGCTAAGATCCCATTCCAGTTTTGTACCGAAAATAAGGTCCCATTAACTCCAACCTACACATATGGGGTGCCTACAGGTTCAGCAAATCCCAATGCGTAAGCGAAACGCATTCACTTACTCTTTAAATGCCTCACAATTAAATAAATGCCTTTCAACATGTAGCCTATATTTACAATGAAATAAGGAAAGAATGCATCACTGTAACCATGGTAACATAATCTCACAGGTCCATCTATTTCTGTAAGACGCAATGCAAATCCAATTATGACATTACTGTGAAAGTTTGCAACGTTTATAAGGTTATGACTGAATAAATTAACCTGTAAAATTCATCAATACATACAGTATAATGCCTTTAAGGGGGTCAAGGGGCACTTAAGAATTTTTCACGCAATTTTCACGTGTGAGTGTGGTACGAACGGTCTTTGTCACCCGACTATAAAGGGTCTCCGAAAACCACATTTAATGGCCCTTACATTAACAAACACTAGCCTGCGTGCCTATAAGATCGGAGTGCCAAGTTGCCGACCTATAGAAACTGATTCGATAGATCGATTTAAATCGAGGATTACTCGAAATCTCCTCCAGCTGTTGTGAACAGCGCGTTGCCGACAGCTGATCGATGAACTTTCAAGTCGGAAGTCATATTTGCCAGATTATAAATACAAATGTACCAATATTTTTTTCTTAAACGAGTTTCATAAATTTAAGGGGTACAGTAAGTATGTAGTTAGTTTTAGTTGTAAGTATGTAGTTAGTTTGTTTAATAGATATAGATCATTGTTCTATTAGACTGTGGTGTGTGAGTGTGCCTGGTAGCAGTTGCATTGTTTATTAGTTATAGTTCATTGTTTCAGTAGACTGTGATGTGTGAAGGGGCATGTGATTATGCCCGGTGACAGACTGTTTTAGTGGTAGTATTTGTTGTTGGTGGAAGTTATGTTTTTTTTCTTCGTTAGTAGAATTTTGATATTTAATTGTTAGTAGAAGGTTAGTATTTTTGTTAGTAGAATTGCTCTTTATTTAATCTGAAAGGGAGTAGCAGCCTTTCAGAATAAATCAATTCTTTACCAGTCTTATAGACAGTTAAGATATTGATAATATAAGCCAAATAATGGCTACATTGCGTCCTGCTGCACGGCTGAAAGCAACGGGAAACTGCAGCCGTAATGTTATTCCCGAGGATTTGCACCTCTCTATGCATAATTACATGTGATGATGGCCTTCTCCCTTGTAAAATTTCAATCCGGAGGTAAACTAGTCCCCGTTCGGATCTCCGGGTGGGGACTACTCGAGAGGGGATTAACATCACAGAAGTGACAAAGAGGAAATCTGACATTCTACGGATCGGAGCGTGGAATGTTAGAAGTCTGCTAGGAAGTGGAAGGTTAGAAAACTTGGAAAGGGAAATGGATAGGTTAAGGTTGGATTTGGTTGGGATTAGTGAAATGCGCTGGCACTAAATCAAACAATGGCCAAGCAGGGGTTGGTCTCATATTGAGTAGGAAACTTGGACAGCGGGTGGAGTATTATGAGCAATATAGTGAACGGCTTATTGTAGCAAAAAATCAATACTAAACCTACGTGCACCACAGTGGTACAAGTCTATATGCCTACCAGTCAAGCTGATGATGAGGATGTTGAAAAGGTTTACGAAGAAATAGACGAAATTCTGAGGTATATCAAGGGTGATGAAAATGTTAAAGTAATGGGAGATTGGAATGCTGTGGTAGGAAAAGGGAGAGAAGGGAAGATAGTAGGAGATTTCGGATTAGGTGAAAGGAATGATCGAGGAAGCAGGCTGATGGAATTCTGCAGCGAACATGAGTTAGTCACAGCTAACACCTTATTCAATAACCACAATTGAAGAATATACACATGGATGAGACCAGGAGATACAGTGCGTTACCAAATCGACTTCATTATGGTCAAGCAGAGGTTTCGAAACCAGATTTTGGATTGTAAAACATATTCTGGTGCTGACATAAACTCTGACCACAATCTGGTTGTAATAAAATGCAGATTAAAGTTGAAGAAACTGAAGAAAAGTCAAAAGCTAAAAAGGTGGGCAATAGACAGACTGAATGTAAAGGATGTAAACGAAAGATTCAAGAAGAGTATAAAGGAAGGACTAATGAAAAACCCTAAACAAATTTCAATTGCAGACGAATGGGCACTTTTGAAGAATGTAATAACAAAATCCGCAGAAAAAAAAATTGGTAGGAAAGAAAGAATAGGTAGAAAACCGTGGATCACTCAGGATATACTAGAATTGATGGATGAAAGGCGGAAACACAAGAATGTAAGAGATGAAAAGGGGAAAGCAGAATACAGACGTCTGAGAAATGAGGTCAACAAGAAGTGCAAGGAAGCGAAAGATAATATAATGTTATTGGTTTTACGTCCCTTTTAACTACACTGGCTTTTAGAGACGCCGGGGTGCCGGAATTTTGCCCCGAAGGGGATCATTAACGTGCCAGTAAATCTACTGTCACGGCTCCCTCGCATTTGCGCACCCTCAAATGCCAGCTGACTGCGCCAGGTTTCGAACCTGCAACCTTGTGCTCAGCAAGCGAGAACGTTACCCCTGAGCCACGCAGCCAGACCGAAGCGAAAGAAGAATGGTTGAAAAAGAAATGTGCAGGTATAGAAAATTGTCTGAAATTAGGAAAAATAGACACAGCTTATCGAAGGATTAAGAATACATTTGGGGAAAAGAAGACTAAGTGCTGTAATATTAAGGACACAAATGGAAAGCCTCTAACAGATAGGGAAGAAAAGGTTGAGAGATGGAAAGCTTACATAGAGAGTTTGTATAAGGGAAAGGAGATTGAGAATCATGTAATGGAAAGGGAGGAGGAAATTGATGAGGATGCGAAAGGAGATTTAATATTGAGATCAGAATTTGATAGAGCTTTGGAAGACTTAAGCAGGAACAAAGCACCAGGCATAGATGATATACCGAATGAGTTGCTACGCTGCATAGGAGATGAAGGTCTGATCAGGTTATTTCACTTGGTGTGTAGGATTTATGAGACAGGTGAGTTAGCCCCTGATTTCAAGAAGAATGCAATCATCCCTATACCAAAGAAAGTGGGAGCTGATAGATGTGAAGATTACCGTACAATCAGCTTGATTACTCATGCTTCAAAGATCCTGTCTAGAATAATCTACAAGAGGATTGAAAGCCAGATCGAAAGGGAGTTGGGTGAAGACAGGTTTGGTTTCAGGAGAAATGCAGGAACAAGGGAAGCTGTACTATGTCTTAGGCTGATTTTGGAAGGTAGAAAAAGGAAGGATAAGAGAACGTTCATGGCTTTTGTAGACTTGTAGACTTTTGTAGAGAGTCATGGAGAACTGCATCAAACCAGTCAAAAGACTGAAGACTCAAACAAAAACATTAACAGTGTCTCTGTGAAATTCCCAGAAAACTAACTTCGCTCTGATATACTTATGAAGGAATGACAAACCCCTAACCACTGGCCACTGCACCAGTAGCTGAATTGATAAAGTCTGATTATTCAACCAAGGATAAATCAGTCATAGCATTCATGATTGAGATTTTACTAAGTGTACTCTTTACAACTAGGATATTCGCGGGAGAAGCCGCGACGGGTAATGCTAGTATAATATAATATTAATAAAATAATCATAAGTAATCAAAAGTACAGTAACTTAATCAATCAATCGAATTAGACACAACATAGTCAAACTCGTCGCCTTGTTTTAATGGCCATGGGTCGTCACTCTTGTTGCTCTCTTCAATAGGTAGGCCTTCCACTATTGGTGGGTTGTCGTCGTCCCCTATACGTAGGTACTCCAGTATTTGCGGATCGACAAGGTTGTCTTGAGGCTCGTCATCGTCGTCCTCTTCCATGATGATGATATTTGACGGTGAAGGTTCTAATCTCCCATCCTTTCGGCTTGAATGAATTGCTTCATGGGTAAGGTCATTCGATAACAGAGTACCCAAAGTTTTGCAGTCGGGCCTTCTTCTTCATGTTTTTCAAGGGCGTTTTTGAATTTGTCAGTTACACTTTGTACATTTCCATTGTCTTGTGCAAACAGTATGACTGATATTTCAGTGCCAAGCAATATCCCCTCTGTCTCAGCCTTTTCGTTTCAGCCTTTTGGTACTGAACTCGGATTCAGCCCAGCTTAGGACCCTTGACCGAGCCGAGGTTCGAACGACTTGTGCACCATTGGAAGGAAAAATTGGAAATCTGGAATTAAAATAATTTAATCATTATATATGTATTATGGGATGAAAATGAAGCATAATGAAAGTATTTTGGAGAATTTTGAAGCATTTTGAGGAATTTATTATTTGGAAATATTTTGGTGAATGAGATTTTAACTAAGGAAGAGTTCGATCATTCGATGCTGGAAATTGTACAAAGCTTCATGTTTGGCACTAGAAAACCAGTTTTGGTTAGCAAGGCCATCATAACAAAGCGATGCACTCGACCCGTGGATAAGAGGCTCGACACAGGAGCCTTTACCAGAATATTTCAGTAGCCAATCAAATAAAAGCACATACTTTTTGTGGAATCGCTTTTATATAAATTTGGCAGATATAAAGATAAATAAGCACATCTACAGGTGTAGAATGCAATATGAAATTTATTTAATTGAAAAGAAATATAAATTATTGAATAATAGAGCAAATATGAGTATATTTCTATTAATTTGCTTGTGTGTGAGGCTAGCTGAGCTAGGCTAGCAGTGACACGTGCCGCCGAGAGGAGAAGCGTGGCCTTACTCTCTCACAGCGACTGGACACGAGTGGACGCATTTGACGCACGCGCACAGCAGAGAAGCATTTATTGCACGCAACATAAGCCCGGTCGACAAGCACCGTTGTACTATCGAACGACCTAGGGATCGCCGAGGAAGTTTGGAAGAGGAGCCGGCGAAATGAGACTACATTAGTATTGAAGAGACCAGCGTTTATAAAAGTATAACATCATTAGAACGAGACTCCGATTATGAAACAACACTTTACAGAGAAGCAATAACTAACAGCATAATTTATTGCAAGCTACAATATTGCTACGACGATTTCAACTATATAATTCAACAGTTATTACATCACAATCTACATTACAGTCTACATGATGACAGCGAATTTAAGTCGGGGAGGAAAAGCTTATTCTACGTTTACTGAAGAGAATATTATGGAGAACTAATCTATACCATGGATTGGGAAGTCAGAGTGACTTGGATAATCAAGGGTCGACACAGCTACAACTGCGCAACAACTTGCAGTATTCCAATATGAGTTTCTACACTACAAGCAAGATGTCCAACAACACCAGGATTAGATATCAACTCAGGACTTGCGGATCTACGATGGCGAGACCACTCTGAAGTTCAGAGATAAGATGCAGAAGACCGTTTGCAGCCAATCGAACCAAGAAACGCAGTTCCCAGGCCGCTGGCCGGGAAGATGGCAGATCTACCGTTAGCAGCTCAAGCCGAGACGCAGAGCAGGTGATTGCAGGCTGAGTGAGATGGGGTCGCTCGCAGCTGATTTGCACGTGCTTGGCTGTAACTGGTTTCTCTAGGAGGCGAGCGATGGCAGCTTCAATGGAATATCAAGAACAGCTGATAGAGGTATTCCTTGGCTGTAGAAGACATCTCAAGGTAGAACAACCCTTTGATCTAATATCTGTAGTTTTGCTGTAATAGTAGAAATCCATTTAGAGTGACCAACTCCATTTGTAGAAATTCTTATCTTTATTCTTTGTTTTTGATAGCTAAACTTTTAGAGTTTCGTTGTAATTTTTGATACGTCTTCGTGTGTCGTTTAAGACGTTATTTCATGCATATTTAACGTAGATATGCGTTTCTCGTATTTTTTATTTTGATGGAAACGTTGTATGACCCTCACTTTCGAACGATACTCGTTTTATAAAAGGAATGCTTTGATAATTCGATGATTATTTGATTATTCGGTTATTTGATAACATTGTATCTCGGAGAGAAGGCTTCGATTACATTGTATTTTGGAGAAGAGCGTCAATAATGACAAATTTTAAGAACATTTAATCGTTAAAATTGTTATTAACAATTTCTATGCGTAACAGCGAAAGTATACATTTATATGTCTATAATGCATTGTTATCAAGTAAAGCATTATTGTGAGATGCTATAATTCTATGTAACAAACATTTTGATGTTAATACACTTCTGAAATAATTATTTATAACAATTTGAATGTTATAAGATTCCAATAGCGGAATATAACTTATTAGACAACTATATAGTCTTGGACTATTATATTACGAATATACACCATAAAATAGGATCATGGTAGTGACAATTGAGGTCAAATGATGCCTATATTTATCAACAATTAAAATGGAAACATTGTTTAACTGAGATAAAAAAAGACCAGGAGATACATGTTCGTCTACCTGCGGTCTAGAATGTTAAAAACAACTTAAATATGAATTTTTCACATATTTAAATGTACACCAGAAGCGTGAGGATATGTATTTATTTTTAATAACAATTAAAAGACGAGCGAACTGCAAATTAACATTGTTAACGTTTGGTAACGTGTAAGAACAAGTTTATTATGGATCAAAGAGAACGAATAGCGCTAATGAAAGGAATAAGAAGTACTTTGTGAATTGTATTATTGTGAACGAACATGTCATTGTTGTAATTTGATGCACGAGGTTTAATAATTTAGACAGGAGTTGGTAGTTATGAGTGCATTCTGAACGGTAATCTACACTAGCGTTGTTACCTAGTAAAATCACTAATTCTTCTACAAGTGTGTAGCAAGATGGTTGTTTTGGAAGTAATGCCGTGCGGAGTTTTTAAGATTGTTTGTAGGGAGGAAAGGAAGGAAGTATGACATGTTTGGAGCGTAGTGAGACGCCTTTGATAAGTATTGTTCACTGTATTGCGGAAGGAAGGAATATATTGCTATGTGGGGCAACGAATTGTTACAGGATGAGTAAGAAGCGCAAACACAACGGTTAAATGTTTGAATTGTTTATGTCTGAGAGTATTTGTATATGATCCACGAAATGTATAGAGTCTTTAAGTAGTTTCGCATCGCTCTTTTTCCTATTGTTTTATTTATTGACACGACATTCTAAGCTGTATTTAACTTAAGTGTTTGATACTCAGGCTTATTTATTATGACATACCACTAGATGTACCTGAGAATTTGATCGTTGGTTGAAACATTGTTCAAAGAACTGTTTATGTAACAGAGACACTATGAAGCTGTCATAGCGCGACTGATAGTGATAATAGTATATTTTAAACCGTGTGAAGCACGAGAACTGTAGATAATGTAAATATTTTAAACCTTATAGTATTTATAACAGTGTTATTAGAGTAGATAGTTACATTTAACGTACGCCCGTGTATAATGTAGGTTTTTTGCAATGTTACCTTCATTTTCATGAGTGAACAGCTGATTTTAATCAGACTATTTCAGTGACATAGCCACAGGGTGATTGTCAATTACGTAAATATTTTGTGAAACTTAATTTAATTACATTGTTGTAACGAGGATGTTCAGAAACATTTATTCTACAGATAGTAGAACTATCTGACGTGTGTAACAGTTAATTTTAACTTACTTGATTATTTAATGGTGATAGGGATTATTTTTTTCTTATTTGTTATTTGTTTGGAAATAAATCCCAGGCACTAGTTTTTGTTTGCCTGTTTGTTTTTTATAAATCTGATCATCATTTCATTCTTGCAATCGACATGCGATATTTCTGCGAATTAGTTACTAGAATTCGAGTTAGTCTCAACTTTCACCGTTCAAACCCGAGATCCGAGATTCTCGTCCTACCATTTTGTGTTTAGGATAGTTGATTTTCTTTGTAAATGTGTAACTAATCGGTAGTGTTGTTGCATGGCCGGTACGCATCGAGGGTTCCCTAGTCATTATCCTAGTAGGGTAGTGTTGGTTAACCTGGCTGGGTATCGACCTCCCTACAAACCTTTTCCATCTTTGCGGATATAGGCTATGACTATGCGGGATTCGGTTGCATATAGATGGTAATTTCTTGGCGCCCAAACGTGTTTTGGCATGGATTGTGTTGAGACAGTGTAGTCTGCAACGACAACCGTACAAGATATTTGTTAGATTTTGTATTTGTTTAGAAATGCCGATCCCAAATTTTTGGAAAGTTGTTTAAGTGAATAAACACTGCCAAATTTGAGGAGTACAGTTTGTTAGAGGCATGTTTGTTTATCCAGCTAGTGACATTTTTGGTCATATTACAGTCAAAGTTAGTTAAATTCTTGTTGTCGAAACATGATATTAGTTAGGGATTGCGAGGTGAAGGAAGACCAATTTATTAGATAAAGGTTAGATAAGATTGTAGACGTTAAGTTATTGAATTTTAATACGTATATCGAAGTATTCCTTTGTAGAATTTAAATGAGTTGGTCACTCTCACATGTCTATGGAGTAGTATAGATGATACCTCCTTATTTCTCAAGTGTGAAATTATTATGTCGTCGGGAGATATGAGCCATATCAGGGCCATCCTGGAAAAGATCCAGGAAAGTCAGAACCAGTTAACAGGAGATGTAGATGCCCTCCGCAAATCCACACACGATAGTACTAAGAATTTAGATAGAGAGATAAAGCAGTCAGCAGCGACAGGTAAGTCTGAGATGAAGGGAGAGTTAGCATTAGCTCAGTCAGTTACTAAAGCTAGTATAACCTTAGTTCAGGAGGAGTGTAGAAAAATCCAAGAAGAAAATAGAAAGACGCAAGAGAAAGTACAGGAAGAAATGAGAAAGGCACGAGAAGAGGTAAGAAAGGCAAGAGAGGAAGAGAGAACGTCTAGAGAAGAAGACAGAGCAGCCCGAGAGGAAGCACAAGAGAAGGTTGAAAAGGCGCAGGAAGAAATTAAGAAAGCCTTAGAGAAAGCCCAGGAGGAAGGAAGATTAGCACAGGAGCAAAGCAAACTAGCACAGAATGAAAGTAGAATCTCCGTAGACCAAAGCAGGAGAGCTTTGGAAGAGACCAAATCAGCTTTCAATCAGTTGAAAGAAGATGTGGCCTCTACCAAGATGGAAATAAGCTCACTTAGAGAGGAAGTTAGCAAAAAAGTAGTAGAAACTAGAGTCCATTGTAATGACAATATTATTAAGCAAGAAGGAAAGATACAGGAAAGCATAGGGAAAGCCACTATAGAGCAGCAGCTTAAATACAATGATTCCATGTGAGGTTCCCCGAAGAAACTCACTGATAAGCTCAGTGACCTGAACATCACTGTTGGCATCTTAGAAGGTAAGTTGAAGGACCAACAAAAGCTGATAACAGAGGGTATAAATGTTGACATTGCTTCTTGTATAACTAAATCTGTTAGTGATATAAGAGATGAGGTTATTAAATCTAATAGGGATTACATGCAGGAACTGCATGGTAAAATATTGCAGGATGTTAATCAAATAGAGAAAAACGCTAAAACTCACAGGGATAAATTGAAATTAGAACTGTAAATGCATATAGAGGAAAGTAGAAAATCGAGCATTACCGAAATGAGAGGTATTGTAAATAAAACGAAATCGGAAAAAAGTGAAGAATTGAACGTTATCCGCGCGAGAGTTAACGAAATAAATCTTGATCTCACGAAAATAAAATCCAGTCAGGAAAGCGAACTACGTGATATTAGTAGCAAACTCAACGCACTTACTTTAGCAGAACCATGCGACCATGAAGGTTTAAAGGAAGAGATAAGATTAGGAATGGAACGGGATATTACTCAATTTTTCCTAAGTAGAGAGGAGAGATACAAAGAAGAATTAGGAAGACTTAGTAAACCAGAAGAAAGAAACGAAGAAGATACAGAAAGCTTTTTTAGTCGAAGACAGCAGCGGCCACATATGATGCAAGAACCGGAGGGTATTCAGAGGGAATATGCAGGACTGGGAGGATTCTATGACCAAGGAAGCCATAAAAATAACCAGAACGTTATCGTAATAAGGAATATTGACGATAAGCCAACTCGTTACAGCGGAGTAGGAAACATCACAGCAGTCGAATTTCTTAGAGACATGAGACATTACCTCGATGATAATCGCATACCGAGGGAGAAATGCGTGTAGTTGAAAAGTATCTTGAATCTGAGGCCCTAAATTGGCATAGAGCTTTCAAATACACATACACCAATTTTGAAGAGTTTGCGGATGCTTTACAACGCAGATTTTGGAGTTTAGAGATGCAGCAGGACATTAGAGCTGAGGTATACTCTAAAAAGTATGCACACTCTACCCCTACACTTTATGCAACGTTCTTTACATCGCAACTCGCAAGGCTTCAGTATCTGGATCCACCATTGGCTGAGACAGAACTGATTCATGCCATATCGAGACAGATGCCAAATGATGTCAGAAGACACTTAATCGCTGCAGATGTGAAATCTCTGGAAGGCATGGCAGAAATATTACGAAAGCTAGATCATGCTAGTTCCACGCTGAATGCAACGCCTAGTAATAATACTAGAGGAAGACCGGAGCATAGAAAAGTTCACACCGTGCTGGTAGATCAGACACAGCAGACGGAAGAGAACCGTAGTAGACCAGGTCCTAGTAGAAACAATGCATATGGGAGGAACCGTTATGAACCGCCGTATCGCAGATTTCGAGATGGAAGGCCATACCAGGAAAGAATGTGGAATAATGGACAGAGAAGGACAGGATACCACCGGAACAATGACGCACGGAGGTACGATTATTACGACCGGAACAATAGAGGCACAGCAGGAGGTTATCGCCGATATAAAAATTGGAACGACGATAATTATGCCCACCAACAACAACAGCAGCAGCAGCAGCAACAACAGCCAAGGCAACAACAACAACAGAGAGGTTGGCAAAATAACGAAAACGTTAGGCAGTATTACCAAGATCGAGACAGGGAAAGTCAAGACTATAGAAACAGCCACAGAGAAAATGAGGCAATAAATAGCCAAGGAAGAGAAGAGGTACAACCTCAAGCCTCGAACTCGGGAACACAGGAACAGAACCTGAGCGGGGTACAAAAAAAACTCCGATTGGAAAACGGAAGTAGGGGGAGGAACAGTGTTCACCAACGATAGGCATGAGATCGCCGTGAACGAATTCTATCAGGTACAAGGTGAAGATTTATTGTATGAAAGAGAGGAGCCAGAGACAGGAAAAATAGCTAGTTTACCTATTTTACAAATTACGACGGAAGGAGAGAATTTAAGGACACTCCTAGATACCGGAGCGAATGCATCTATCTTGTCAGAAAGTTGCTATAACAAGTTGAAAGATGGAAAGTATATAATATCAATGCCAGTTTCATCTATTACAGTTTGTGGCATATTCAACGATAAGACGATGAAATGTAGGATACAAGCACTTATGAAGTTCACTATAAACGGTCATGCTTATGAACAAATCTTTATAGTTCTGAATAAAATTAATTTCGATGCTATACTGGGGATAGATTTCATCACTAAGACAGGTGCAGTGATAGACCTAAAGAAGAGCATAGTGAAGTTTAACGAGGGGAACAGCAGCGAAGAAGATGAAGATAGAAATGAATACGTAACAGAAAAGGAAAGAACAGAAAAATATTTGGGCCCAATGTTTGGGAAGCCAGGCTCTGCCTGTCACAAGTCAGGACAAAGGGCGAGTGATAGAGGAGTAACACCTCTTTAAAAAAAACCTGGGACCAGCTGACCCGGCTGGTAGTACCCTGTAAGGGTCCCTTGCCAGGGTTACGGTGAAGTCCACAACGGCTGCTACAGTGGAGAGGATAATCTTCGGTACAGTGTATATGGCGGATGTGGCAGCCCAGTGCTCGGGATTAATATAGTAAAAGGTATCATCCTCACTCCGAGGATAGATATCAGTTGTAGCGTCTGATCCGGAGCGGGCGGCTACGAACGGCGTCTGTACCCCGTGTTAGGGGCGGCCGAATGTATATGCTGGCAGTAGCTTTAAAATGCTGGGCGTCAGACTCAGCGACAAGTCGGCCGAAATTTAATTGTCGTATCATGATGCACCAAGTAAATTGTAGTATCCAGGCTAGGGCGTCCCCCGCAGGCGACGCGCCCCGACCCCGCCCGATCGGGGTGGGAAATGGACGAGGTCTACCTACCCAAGGCCGGGGCAGGCTAAAGAAGCAAGGCTCGATTACTAGATTTGCGACAATCAACGTAGGGACATTAACTGGGCGCAGTCGTGAGTTGGCTGAATCGCTCCACCAACGCAAAATTGATGTAGCCTGTATCCAGAAAACAAAGTGGAAAGGCGCAAAGGCGTGTGATATTGGTGATGGTTACAAGCTCTTCTACAATGGCAAAACATCAGACCGAAATCGTGTGGCAATTGCCATCTGTGAACGGCTACGGAATAGTGTCACCAGAGTAAACCGTATCTCTGATCGCCTGATGAGCATCCAGATAATTACGGACGCAATATCACTCCATATCGTCTCATGTTATGCACCACAGTCTGGGTGCCAAGCTGAAGAACAAGACAAATTCTGGGGTGATCTTGAGACATTAATACATTCAGTTGATCCTAATGAGTCTTTGCTTATTGGTGGTGATCTCAATAGTCATGCTGGTAGATCACGTGATGGATTTGAACGCGTACATGGTGGTTGTGGTCATGGGACGCGAAATGCAGCTGGTGTGCGTACTTTAGAGTGTGCCGACGCTTGTGATCTAGTGGTGGTGAACACCTCCTTCAAGAAACGGTTATCACATCTCATCACATACAACAGTGGTGGCCATCAAACTCAAATTGATTACTGGTTGGTGCGTAGAAGAGATCTGAAATCGTTGAAGGACTCCAAGGTCATTCCTTCAGAAAATATTGCTCCCCAACATAAGCCCTTGATCTTAGATTTCCATATTACTCTTCGTACTCCTTCACGACCTATCACCAATACTGAACGTATAAAGTGGTGGAAACTACCTGGCCATGAATTGCAACTTCTAGATTCTATTGGTCCTCTTCCTGACAACATTGATCAACTAACATGGAATGAATTCACCTCAAACATCCATGCAAATGCAAAGGAAGTAATGGGTATGACAATACCGGGACGACAATTTGTTGATAAACAAATTTGGTGGTGGAATGAAGACGTGCAACGAGCTGTGAAATCTAATAAAACTGCTTTCAAAAACTGGCTTGGATCAAGAACCGATGCTGATCTAACTCAATATCGTCAGCTCAAATCCGATGCAAAACACGCTGTTGCAGTTGCTAAATCCAAGCAACTAAGTACATTGTACGAACAATTAGAGGAATCTACTGGGGTCAATAATATTTACAAGCTAGCCAGATCTCGTCATCGGGCCACAGTTGACATTGGACATGTCATGCATATCAAGGATAAGCACGGGCATCTTCTAACAAAACCAACAGAGATCCTTCAACGATGGCATGAACACTTCAATACTATCTGTAATGAGGAGTTCCCTCACCCACCGATTCCATTAGCCGAACCTGTACAAAGTGCAGTTCCACCTATCACACCTGCCGAGGTCAATACTGCGATCCACGCTATGAAGAATGGCAAGGCAACAGGCCCTGATGATATTCCTGTAGAGCTATGGAAGCAGTTGGGTCATGCCTCTGCAGAGTTCCTAGCAGAGTTCTTTAACAAATGCCTTGCGAGCCACCAGATCCCGTCAGCTTGGCAAACTAGCGTCACAGTACCAATATGGAAAGGCAAGGGCGATGTAACTATATGTGCCAATTATCGTCCTATTCGTCTCCTATGCCACATAATGAAGATTCTAGAACGTGTGATTGACACTCGCTTACGTAGCATTGTTACCATCTCGCCTAACCAGTGTGGATTCATGAAAGGTCGCGGAACAACTGATGCTATCCATGCAATTCGGCTTGTGATAGAAAAGTAAATGGAGAAAAGAAGGACAATTCACATGGCTTTTCTGGATCTGGAGAAAGCATTCGACCGGGTTCCCCATCAGTATTCTCTTCGATCTCATGGCGTACTAGAAGCTTATGTGCGTTGGGTCCAACTCCTCTACAATAATACAACTAGCTCTGTACGCAGTGCTGCTGGCCTTACCAAACAGTTCGATATTCGAGTTGGGGTACACCAGGGATTTGCACTTTCTCCATTCTTGTTTATCTTATGCATGGATACAGTGACTGCCGATTTGCAGAGGCAACCACCATGGACATTACTGTACGCCGATGATGTCATGCTTGCAAGCGAGACCCGTAATGATCTAGAGCAATTGGTCAACCTCTGGAATGCGAGGCTCTGTGTATTTGGACTACGGCTCAACCTCACTAAGACTGAGTACCTTGAATGTGGTTTCCGGACAGATGGGACCATCATAGTAGATGGCACCCCATTACCAAAGGCTTCACATCTGCGATACCTTGGCTCCGTTGTGAGACCTGATGGTGACACAGTCTCGGATGCCCGTGCAAGAGTGAATACTGCATGGATGAAGTGGCGCCAGGTCACAGGCGTTCTCTGTGACCGCAAGATCCGTTTGCGCCTCAAAACTAAGATCTATGTAACAGTCGTCCGCTCTGTTGTTTTGTATGGAGCTGAATGCTGGCCTAATACAAAGAAACATGAACAAGCTTTGCACTCAATGGAGATGCGGATGCTAAGATGGTCCTTGGGAACTACACGGCTGGATCATATTAAGAACGAAGACGTCCGCAATACTCTTGGAATTGCCCCTATTCCAGCCAAAATGAGGGAGACTCGGTTGCGTTGGTACGGGCATGTAGCCCGAGCAAATACAGAGTCCACTGTAAGCAAGTCACTTGCTCTCGAGCCTGATGGACAAAGACCTCCAAGACGACCAAAAAGGCGTTGGGTGGATACCCTACATGACGATATGCGCATCGTAGGTCTTCGTCCTACAGATGCAGCAAACCACAACAAATGGAGAGCGAGGTGCAGAGTGGCGGACCCAAAAAATAATTGGGAACAACGCCAGGAAGAAAAGAATATTTCGGAAGTTGAATTAGAAAAGACAGGACACTATGGTTTGAAGATAGACGATTTTGAGGTCTATGAAGGCAGATTGGAAGCATTAATCCAGGAATATTCCGACGTCTTCAATGATAAACCAGGTCTTATTAAGGGATTTAAATACGAAATTAAACTGAAGGTCAATACACCATTTCAGAAGAAGCTATACCCTATTCCTGAGAAATACCAAGCAGAGGTTGCTAATCTCATAAAAGGAATGGAAAAGGATGGGATAATCCGAAAACAGGTGACACCTTACTTGAACCCAATCACAGCAGTGAAGAAAGCAGATGGGAGTCTGCGGGTTTGTCGAGATGTCAGGGGTCTTTGAACACACAGAAGGGAAGAGAGTGAAAGAAGAACAGTTCAAGGTTGGAAGAGTTTTCAATAACAATTGCTATGAGATCGTCAGGATAGAAGACGAACGACCCATTGGAAAGTACAACCATTCAAAATTGAAAAGATTTTATCCAAGGATTCATTAAGGAAGAATTAGATTTCTAGTATTTAACAAGTCGAGTGTTAAATAAAGTTTGTTTTATACTTTATTTATAAGTCGGGTGAGGATCTGAACTCGAATTCAGCCCAGCTTAGGACCTTTGACCGAGCCAAGGTTCGAACGACTTGTGCACCATTGGAAGGAATAATTGGAAATCTGGAATTAAAATAATTTAATAATTATATATGTGTTATGGGATGAAAATGAAGCATAATGAAAGTATTTTGGAGAATTTTGAAGCATTTTGAGGAATTTATTATTTGGAAATATTCTGGTGAATGAGATTTTAACTAAGGAAGAGTTCGATCATTCGAAGCTGGAAATTGTACAAAGCTTCATGTTTGGCACTAGAAAACCAGTTTTGGTTAGCAAGGCCATCATAACAAAGCGATGCACTCGACCCGTGGATAAGAGGCTAGACACAGGAGCCTTTATCAGAATATTTCAGTAGCCAATCAAATAAAAGCACATAATTTTTGGGGGAATCGCTTTTATATAAATTTGGCAAACATAAAGAGAAAAAAGCACATCTACAGGTGTAGAATGCAATTTGAAATGTATTTGGTTGAAAAGAAATATAAATTATTGAATAATAGAGCAAATATGAGTATATTTCAATTAATATGCTTGTGTGTGAGGCTAGCTGAGCTAGGCTAGCAGTGACACGCGCCACCGAGAGGAGAAGCGTGGCCTTACTCTCTCACAGCGACTGGACACGAGTGGACGCGTTTGACGCACGCGCACAGCAGAGAAGCATTTATTGCACGCAGCATAAGCCCGGTCGACAAGCACCGTTGTACTATCGAACGACCAAGGGATCGCCGAGGAAGTTTGGAAGAGGAGCCGGCGAAATGAGACTACATTAGTATTGAAGAGACCAGCGTTTATAAAAGTATAACATCATTAGAACGAGACTCCGATTATGAAACAACACTTTACAGAGAAGCAATAACTAACAGCACAATTTATTGCAAGCTACAATATTGCTACAACGATTCCAACTATATAATTCAACAGTTATTACATCACAATCTACATTACAGTCTACATGATGACAGCGAATTTAAGTCGGGGAGGAAAAGCTTATTCTACGTTTACTGAAGAGAATATTATGGAGAACTAAATAAAATGAAAGGAGGTTAATCTATACCATGGATTGGGAAGTCAGAGTGACTTGGAAAATCAAGGATCGACACAGCTACAACTGAGCAACAACTTGCAGTATTCCAATATGAGTTTCTACACTACAAGCAAGGTGTCCAACAACACCAGGATGAGATATCAACTCAGGACTTGCGGATCTACGTTGGCGAGACCACTCTGAAGTTAAGAGATAAGAAGCAGAAGACCGTTTGCAGCCAATCGAACCAAGAAACGCAGTTCCCAGGCCGCTGGCCGTGAAGATGGCAGATCCACCGTTAGCAGCTCAAGCCGAGACGCAGAGCAGGTGATTGCTGGCCGAGTGAGATGGGGTCGCTCGCAGCTGATTTGCACGTGAGTAGGTAAGATAAGCCGAAGCTGGGACAGGGGCTAATGCGCAAGATGGCCGCCGCGCGCAACCACTCTATGTTATTCTTATGGAGAGGTTAGTCAGAGCTGGGGCAGGGGCTAATGCGCAAGATGGCTGCCAAGCCCTGAGACCGTGAATAACGTCACAGGGGGAGTTCGACCGTGTAGTTGCTAAATAGAATATTTATTATTATTATTATTATTGTGGCGTCAGGAAGGGCATCCGGCCTTAAATCCCCGGCCAAAACCAAAATGAGCCTGGTTGGTTCCGGCGACCCCAATTAATTGGGAAAAAGCCGAAGAGGAAGAAGAAGAGGAAGAATTATTATTATTATTATTATTAATAATAATTTTATTAGGTAATTATTGATTGATAGCTTGCCACGGTGGGTGAATGGTTATTGTGTCGGACTACTAACCCCAAGCTTGCAGATTCGCTCTTGGTCGTGGTAAGTGATTTTTGAAAGTTGTCAAAAATTAAGACACGCATGTCATACGATGTAGGCATGTAAAAGAACCCTTAAGCATTTCCCCCCCTCCACCTGCTTTTAAACGAATCCAAGACTTTATGACCCTTTTTATGATATGTTGTCTAATGCTTACATCCTCACACAACATTCTCGCTCCACAATTCGCCGTGCAACTAGGTAGCCCCAAAATTATCTTGGCAAACCTACTTACAATACTGTCCAGGGTTTTCGTTCCTTCCTCTAAACCCCATACTTCCACTCCATAGAGTGCTCTTGAAACGATGAGTGCGTTGAACACATTCTTATACACTTTGTAGTCAAGATTCGGTAACCTACGCTCTAACACTTTAACATTCGCCAATGCCGCTAGCCCTTTCGATTTTGCCCTTTTAATTTGTTCGGTCCATTTACCATTACTCGCCATTATCGTCCCTAGATACTCAAGTTTTTTCACCGTCTCTAACTGAGACCCATACATGACCCACTTTTCATTCTTAGCCAGTTTAACTCCCTTTTTGCAGACCATAACTTTGGTCTTACTCGGGTTAATTTTTAAGTTCCAGTCCTCACAGTATCTCACAATCTCGTCAATACTATATTGCATATTATATGGTGTTAGAGCAAGCAGAAGGATGTCATCAGCGAAAGCTAGGCCCGGGATATCATAATTGTCCAAGCAAGGGTTGGACCGTTGCTCAAAGCCCTTTGACTCGAAAATATCGTTGATAAATAGCAAAAAAAGCACCGGGGATAATTTGCATCCCTGTTTTAGTCCTATATTAGACGTTATCTCTCCTACAATTACTTCATCTTTAGTTTTAATTGCACATTTCACTTCGGAATACACATTCTCAATTGCTCGTATCATTTTATGTGACACCCCGATTTTTCCCAGTTTAGCCATGACAGCTCCCCTGCTCACTGAATCAAACGCCTTCTCCAAATCAATAGCTGTGATATACAGCTTACCTCTTTTCCTTCTTATGTACTTGTCCATCACCGTTTTAACCACCATTATATTGTCACTGGTCCTCATTCCTTTTCTGAACCCTGTCTGGAGTCTCGAGAACACCGAACAGCCCTCTGCCCATGCTATTAAACGCTTGGATAAGACCCCGGTGTACATTTTGCTCAAATTATCAAGCAAAGTTATGCCTCTATAGTTGCCTGGGTCTAGTTTGTCCCCACGCTTCTTATATATTGGACAAATTATCCCCTCCTGCCACCCCCTTGGAAATCTACCTCCTTCAAAGATTTTGTTAAAGATTTTTACCAAGCTGTCCATCATGAACCTATTGCTACTCAACTCTTGCCAAAATTCATTTGTTATCCCCGAAATAGCTCCTGACTTCCCTCCTTTACTTTTTGTCATTATTTCCTTAATTTCCTCTATCGATATGACTTGGTCCAGCATAGGCAGAGTGACCTCCAGCCCCCTCGGGACGCCAAACTCATCCCTCTTCCTCCAATTATCTTCAGCATTTAACAGATTCTCATAATATGCAATCCATATTTCATCACTAATAGAGCTCCCCCCACCACTTCTGCTCCCCCTACAGTAAGACTTTATCCTGCTCCACACTTTGCTACAGTCGTTAGCTTTAGAATCCTTATTTAGTGCTGTTGCTTCCTTACCCTGCCATTCATCTTTCATTTTACTCAGCAGTTCCCTATATTCTTTCCTTAGACGACAAAATTCTACTCTCATCGTATCATCCCCTCCTCTCTTGTATAACTTCAGTGCCCTAATAACTTCGGTTTTCTTCCTTCTACAAGATTCATCGTACCATCCTTTAATTCTCCCTAATTTTCCCCTAGCCTTCACGCGCATTTTCCGCCCGGCCATCATAATTGCATTCTCAATCATACGTATTACCCCTTCAATTTCTTCATTACTGATCATTAAACTTATTCCTACCTTTATCAGCTCAAAATTTTCTCCCTGGAAGTAGTTCTGGAACTCTCTGCAGTTTTCCTCCCTCCATCTGAATCTATTCACTTTTCTCTCAATAGCTTTAACTTGTGGGTTCCCTTTTGATTTCGTCACCGCTCCCTGCATGTTGACGACAATTGGTAGGTGGTGTGATTCCCCCCATTCTTCAACAGTGAACCTCTTAATTAGGGCTAGTGCTCCTCTGGAACATATTGCTAAATCTATTACACTTCCTCCAATCTCTGTTATATACGTCAGGTTACCTTCTTCATCCCCCACACAGACACAATTTAATATATATAGCTCTTCTGCACCACATAGTTCCAAAATCTTTTCTCCGTTCTTGTTACATTCCTTGTCTTTGCTGTGCCTATCCCCACATACGGCCTCGGCAACCCCCTTGCTGTAAAGGGTCTTTCTGTCTGCAACCCTCGCATTGAAGTCCCCTAAAAGCACAATCTCTGCTTCTTCATATATATTTTGAATTCTGTTTATTTCAATAGCTAACTCATCGAAAAAGCTTTCTCTTGCATACGGGGAATTCTCCGGAGGGTTGTAGACAAAGCCGAAACATACCCTTCCTTTCCCCCTCCCCCTAATATCTGCTTTTACCCACACTACTTCTTCCAGTTCTGAACTAATAAATTCTGATAATTCCCTCACCTCTTCTTTAATTAAAACAACAATTCCCCCTGGGAACCTACCGGTGCGAGCTTTCCTAATCTTAGGTTTTGTATATATATTGAAGCCATCTAATTTAACCTCGCAACCTACAGGGAGCCAACTCTCAACAAATCCTTGAATCTGCATATCTTCTATTAGGGTCAAAACTACATCGTTGCCTCTCTTATTTAAAAAACCCTCTATATTTACGCTAGCAATATTCCAGTTTAGTTATTTTTTACCCCTACCCTCCTCGCTGGCGGTAGCTTTACTTCTAGTAACTCTAGCTTTCTCTAACTCGAGTATACTGCCACCTGGAGAAGAAATGACCTCCTTCTCCACATTAAACTGCCCTGTCAAGGTTTTCTTGCCCCAAAGTTCTTTTAGACTAGTAACTCGTTGTTTGCCAGTCTCACCTTTCTGCAAACCACGCACTTGTCCGGTGTTCCTGGCGCTGACGTTAGTCGTTCCTGCTCGCGCCACTTCCGTGTTGGACTTGGAGGTCGATGCTCTCTGTTGAATCATCACCGCACTTTCCTCTGAACCGACAACTGCTTCCACCTGGTTGCTAGGTCTAACTGTCTCCTGTTGTTGTTGCTTCTCCATATCCTGGAGTTGTGCCACTGTCCAAATCCGATCCCAGTTGTTGCCGCTAACCGCCAGTCTATTACCTTTTACATAAGCCTTGAGACCAGAGCTCCTTGCCTTCCTTAAATGAAACTGCAAGGTCCGTTGCTCGCTTGCCTCTTCTTTACTCATTTCTCTCCTTACCCATATCCTCTCCCCTTTCAGGTTCTTTGTGTTCGCCAGAATTCTGTAAGCCATCAGCGAAGAAACTAATGACACTTTCACGGGCCTCGTGCCCCTTCCTCGCCCTATCCTGGTCACATTGTCAATCTCTGAGACTCCAATGTTTATCCGCATGCCTTCACTAATCACTCGGAGCACCTTGGATGTTAGATCCTCGGTGCTTTCCTTGGCATCTTCCTTTATTCCGTAAATGAAGACGTTTTTCTTTCTCTCATCCAGCTTGGTCTTCCTTAATTCATTTACCTCCACCTCTAATATCTTCACCTTTTCTCTCAGGTCTTTTATCTCTCTACTATTCTCGGCCAGCCTTTCTGTCACTATTCCCATCTCTTCTCTTATACATGTCTTCATCTCCTTGAATTCCTTGCATTGCTCACGAAGAATGTCCCGGATCTGGTCATTTTGTGACACTTCCTTTACAATTTCCCTTATTTTTTCCATTTCTTGCCATCCCAGCTGACCAGGCCCTGGGTTTGACTCCACTCCTCCAATTAATAGTAGCGTCGCCACAACCAGCGCTACCATCCCCATCGCCAAAACCCCCATCTGTTCAGTGACGTTGCCCACTATCACCTTCCCGACACCGAAATCGCACTTCACTCTAGCCTGCCAGCGGCCGATGACCGCCCGGTACTGCTGAATAGCGATTCCCATTCTTCCTTACACTTCACTGCACGTCTGTTCACCTTGCTTGCTTGGTTTTTCTTATGCTAGTCTTATAGGTTACTGTACAACATGATCACTACCCCACTGGCTTTTTTTTTCATTTTGTTGTTTACACATATGCCAATTTTCCAATTCCCCATTTTCAGTTTTTTTAATATCAGTTTTAAGTTTTTCAATTTCATAACATGGAAACATGGATTTTGCATTTTGTTGTTTACACATTTATTAATTTCACAATTTCCCATTTACAGTTCTTAAAATGTCAGTTTAAAGTTTTTCAATTTCATGATATAGAAACATGGATTTTCCAATTTGTTGTTTTCACATTTATCAATTTACCAAATTCCCATTTACAGTTTTTAAAATTTCAGTTTAATGTTGTTGCTTTTTTTTGTTAATATGGAAACATGGATTTTTCCAATTTGTGTTTTACATGTTCATTTTGCATTAGGAGTGGAGAGAGGTGGGTAGTAATTAAAAATGTGCAAGCAGTGTCCATTGTTGACAGGTCATTGTTAACGAGTCCTTTTCATACAACAGAAAAGTGAGTTCATGATTCGCATGCATTACCTAAAATGTAATACCATGCAAGTGTTTAACATTTTACAACTAACCTGTTAGTATGATTTGCACACTACAAAGGTTATATCTGTTCTGGTAATATAATTATTTAGCGTTGGCTTTTATATTTAACTAGCTGAAGTACCCATGCTTCGCTACGCGTCGGAAATAAATTAAAATGTGAAGGTGACAGTTAAACAGGGGATAGGCGAGGTGCTGCGCAGAGGGAGATTAAGGATGGAATATTTTGTCCAACTACACCGCTCGGCGTTGACCGTGTTTTATAGCACAAATTTAGGTTTTACTCGCTAACAGTTGCAGATACCTTTCGGATAGGAAATGTAGTTTTAAACCTCGCATATGCCATCAAAAGTTTGCTATTTCTTAGCGTTCTCTTTTTATTTGAAATGGAAATATGAAAGTTTGAAACCAAAGGGTGTAGTGACGTCACTAAAATGGTCGCCATTTTAAATAGTGCAAAGTATTGAAATCAAAAGTAACCTATATGTTAACCAGGAAAATCAGCTACTTCCATGTAAAATTCACGTAAATCAGACCAGTGGTACTTGCGAGATTGAGTAATACACAGACACACACCATCTCAATTTTAGCCTCGCTTCGCTCACGTCATAGTCGTATCATATTGTTTTTCAATGAAATGCAGGTTTAACCCCGTTAACACCCCTTTAGAACCTGAATACCCAAAAATCCCTCCTTAGTAGACGTTTTCGACACACGACAAACATATCCCCAAAATATCATTCTTCTAACTTTAATAGTTTTGGTTGGTCGATGAGAGCAAACATCCAAAAATCCTTCCTTAGTGGACGTTTGTCTTCCAGAAGTTCACCCCTCCCCATATGCCCCTTAAATTGCATTTATGAAAACACGGTCGAACACCTATTTATTTAATTTATTTATTCATTTATTTATTTATTTATTTATTTATTTTTAAGCTGATAGATTTCCTCCGAGTTTCAGACTCCTCCCTATGTCGTTTAAGAGATACACGCTCAGTTAGGAATCTTTCAACCCCCACTTTTCATCCCTTTCACCTCATAATATACACTACATCGAAAAACCATTAGACATGTGTCAGCTTATTTTTAATGATTAGTATATGTGCCAAGTATCACATCCCCAAATGAAACCACTCGTGCTTTCAATGGAAAGCACGTATACCCCCTTAACACCTCTTTAGAACCTGAATATCCAAAACCCTTTCCTTAGTGGACGTTTTCGACATACAACGAACATATCCCCAAAATTTCATGTTTCTAACTTCAATAATTTTGGCTGGGCGATGATGAGTGAGTGAGTCAGTCAGGACATTTTCTTTCATTTATTTTTGATAATTTCACCCGTCCCCATGAACCCCTTAAATTGGATTTATGAAACAAACGGTCAAACACCTATTTACTTATTTAAAGCTGTTTTCCCCTTGAGTTTGATGAGTGAGTAAGTGAGTCAATCAGTTAGGACACTTTCTTTCCCGTTCTTCCCCCCATAATTTCACCCCTCTCCAAGGGCCCCTTAAATTGGATTTATGAAAAAACGTTCGAACACCTATTTACTTGTATTTTAAGCTGTTTTTTCCCACCGAATTTCAAACTTCACGCCTATGTCGTTTCAGAGATACACGCTCCGTCAAGAATCCCCCAACCCCCAATTTTCACCCCTTTCACCTCATAATATACACCACATCGATAAACCCTTAGACATATGTCTGATTATTTTTAATGATTAGTTTATATACCGAATATCACATCCCCCAAACAAACAACTCATGAGATATCGTTATTCAATGAAATGCACGTTTACCCCCTTGACACGTCTCTAAAACCCGAATAAACAAAAATCATTCCTTAGTTAACGTTTTCGACATACAGCGAACATCTTCCCAAAATTTCATGTTTCCAACTTTAATAGTTTTCGCTGGGCGTGATGAGTGAGTGAGTCAGACAGGACATTTTCTTTCATTTATTTTACCAGAATTTCACCCCTCCCCATGGGCCCCTTAAATTGGATTGATTAAAAATCGCTTGAACACCTATTAACGTATTTCTTAAGCTGTCTTTTTCCCCTGAGTCTGTCGGTTAGGACACTTTCTCTCCTTTTTATCCCCAGAATTTCACCCCACCCCATTGGCCCCTTAAATTAATTTATGAAAAAACAGTCGAAAACCGATTTACTTACTTTTTAAGCTGATTTTTTTCGCTGAGTTTCAAATTTCTCGCCTATGTCGTTTAAGAGATAGGTCTACACGCTCCATTAGGAATCCTTCAACCCCCACTTTTCAGCCCTTTCACCTCATAATAATACACCACATCGAAAAACGCTTAGACACATGTCTGCGTATTTTTAATGATTAGTTTATATGCCGAGTATCACATCCACAAATGAAACCACTCTTAAGATATTGATATTCAATGAAATGCAGGTTTAACCCCCTTAAGACCCCTTTAGAACCCGAATATCCAAAAAAACTCCCTTAGTGTACGGTTTTGACATACAACGAACATATTCCCGAAATGTCAAGTTTCCAACTTCAATATTTTTGGCTGGGCGATGATGAGTGAGTGAATGAGTCAGGACATTTCCTTTCAATTTTTTTTTTCTTCAGAATTTCACCCCTCCCGATGAACCCCTTCAATTTGATTGAAAAACAAACTGTCGAAAAGCTATTTACTTACTTTAAAGCAGTTTTCCCCCCCTGAGTTTGATGAGTGAGTCAGTCAGTCAATCAGTTAGGACACTTTCTTTCCTGTCCCCCCCCCCCGAATTTCACCCCTCCCCATGGGCCCCTTAAATTGGATTTATGGAAAAGCGGTCAAACACATATTTACTTACTTTTATGCTGATTTTTTTTCCGGCTGAGTTTCAAACTCCTCGCCAATGTCGTTTAAGAGATACACGCTCCGTTAGGAATCTTTCAATCACCACTTTTCACCCCTTTAACCTCATAAACACATCGAAAAACCCTCAGACACGTGTCTCCTTACTTTTTAATGATAAGTTTATATGCCGTGTATCACATCCCCCAATGAAACCAATCGGGAGATATTGTTATTCAATGAAATGCAGGTTTAACCCCCTTAAGACCCCTTTAGAACCTGAATATCCGAAAATCCTCCCTTAGTAGACGGTTTTGACATACAATGAACATATCCCCAAACTGTCATGTTTCTAACTTCAATAATTTTAGCTAGGCGATGATGAGTGAGTGAGTAACTGAGTGAGTCTGGACATTTTCTTTCAATTTTCTTTTTTCAGAATTTCACCCCTCCCCATGAACTCCTTAAATTTGATTTATGAAAAAAAAAACTGTCGAACAGCTATTTACTTAATTTAAAGCAGTTTTTCCCCCTGAGTTTGATGAGTGAGCCAGTCAGTCAATCAGTTAGGACACTTTCTTTCCTGTTCCCCCCCCCCAGAATTTCATCTCTCCCCATGGGCCCCTTAAATTGGATTTATGAAAAAACTGTCAAACACATATTTACTCCTTTTTTATGTTGATTTTTTTTCGCTGTGTTTCAAACTCCTCGCCTATGTCGTTTAAGAGACACACGCTCCGTTAAGAATCTTTTAATCCCCACTTTTCACCCCTTTCACCTCATAATATACACCACATCGAAAAACCCTCAGACACATGTCTTCTTATTTTTAATGATGAGTTTATATGCCGAGTATCACATCCCCTCATGAAACCAATCGGGAGATATTGCTATTCAATTAAATGCAGGTCTACCCCCTTAACACCCCTTTAGAACCTGAATAGCCAAAATTTCTCTCATAGAGGGCATTTGCGGCCCTTGAGGAAGCTGCATACAGATTTCATTCCAATCCGTTCGGTGGTTTCTGAGATTTCGTGATGAATAAATGAATGAATGAGTGAGTGAGTGAGTGAGTGAGTGGTATTTGACAAATATATAGTAGAAAGAAGATAGTGTCAAGTCTTTTTTATGCTAAACTCGGTTGACAGTGCAGTGTGAGCAATTGAGTAACTAACGGGATTTCAAGTAAAGATCCTCATTTTCTATACCGGTAGTGCTGAGCGCAATTGGCATCAAGTCGGCCGTGTCTCGACCTGAGCTATGTTGCCATGGAAACTATCTGCCTTGCCATTCCTTCATGAGTATATTTTATGATTTGATTAGCCTGTTTTTTGAGTGAAAAAGGGCCGAAATCAGAAAAATGAGAAATACTATCGAAAATTCATGTAGCCAGTGGTTCCTTCTGGGTCCTAAACTATGTGTATGCAAAATATGGTTGAGATTGGTGGAACGGTGTAGATTTGTATACGGAACCAACATATATACATACATACATACATACATACATACAGACTTTCACTTTTATATATTAGATATGTACAGTTTAAAGTGATAGAAAAGTGGTAGAAATGTGGTAGCAAAGTGGTAGACAAGTGGTAGACAATTGGTAACAAAGTGGTAACAAAGTGGTAGAAAAGTGGCAGCAAAGTGGTAGCAAAGTGGTAGAAAAGTGGTAGAAAAGTGGTAGCAAAGTGGTAGAAAAGTGGTAGAAAAGTGGTAGCAAACTAGAAAAGTGGTAACAAAGTGGTAGAAAAGTGGTAGAATAGTGGTAGCAAACTAGAAAAGTGGTAGCAAAGTGGTAGAAAATATTACATGTATTGTTAAGAAATATTTTAAGCGGTTACATGGATTCATACACAATAATTTTAGCATGACAAAGCTCATTTTCTATATCCAATAGTTCTTCCTCATATTTAGTATGAACAGTTTACACATTTATCAATTTCACAATTTCCCATTTACAGTTCTTAAAATGTCAGTTTTAAGGTTTTCAATTTCATGTTATAGAAACATGGATTTTCCATTTTTTTTTCATTTATCAATTTACCAAATTCCCATTAACAGTTTTTTAAATTTCAGTTTAATGTTTTTTTTTTCTATTTGTCAATATGGAAACATGGATTTTTCCAATTTGTGTTTTACATGTTCATTTTGCATTAGGAGTGGAGAGAAGTGGGTAGTAATTAAAAATGTGCAAGCAGTGTCCATTGTTGACAGGTCATTGTTGACGAGTCCTTTTCATACAACAGACAAGTGAGTTCATGTTTAACATGCATTACCTAAAATGTAATACCATGCAAGTGTTGAACATTTTACAAATTAGCTTATGTGTTAGTTTATGTGTGGGGTCTTATGTTGGGCATTTTGTGTTGGCTTATTTGACAAGTTATTTTGTCAATGCATTTAGTGGATTTTTCTCTTGGTCTTGGAAAGTAAATCAATCCATTTTATCACAACATAATGCTTACTGCCATGTTTGTAAGCAACAACAACACACTAAACTTTCAAAAAAATCTAAAGTACTCTAAGGTACTCTCAACTCGTACTCTTAATGACATAATTTGGAAAAAATGCATGGGCCAGTCCATAGGGATCAGTCCAAAGGACCCGCCCACAGGGACCCGTCAACAAGGACCCGTCCTCCGGGACCCGTAAAAAAAAAATGACTCCCTTCAAAAAGGACCCGTCCAAAGTGTGCGTGCGGGGAACATACGATTACGTCAGCAAAAACATCTCATCTAGAGTTTTAAATTTAGCCACTATGACGCGCTCAACACAGGAAGCGCGTGGAAACATACGATTACGTCAGCGAAACATGAACTCACTTGTCTGTTGTAAGAGTATCACTTTAGTAGTGACATCAAGCAGCAAAAGACGTTTTCTTACACTCAATCCATCATTATGGTAAGCTCTTTTTTTCTTATCATCATGGAAAGCTCTTAGAATAAAATGATATATATATATAGTGGTTCTGGTCACTTATAGCTAAACTGCAATAGACATTTTTTTGTTTCTTTATAGGCTACTACAATAAACATTCTCAATGCTATGGGGCAGAACTGCGGATTAGAGAGAAAAAAGCTCACTGAATTACCAATGCAAACTCCATTCCGTATCATCAACATTCAAAAAGTGGACACAATGTATGGTGAACGTGTACTATGTGTTAGTGAAAATTTTCAGACATTCCTTCCTACACGTTTTAATGATATGTCAGAAAGTGTGCTTGAGGATCTTAATCATGGTGGACATTCTCTATATCTAATTTATGAGGGTATAAAAAACAATAGATGTATTGTACGTTTTAACGAATTAAAAAACTCTTATGCGGAATAATAAATAATACTGTTTTTATTTCTTACTACCCCCACCCCACCTCAGTAGTTTTTAAGAGTTCTACAAACACCCTCCTCCTCCACATTCCTCCACATATTTTGGAACTCTTTGATCACTCCTCGTAGGGTTAGGTTAGGTTGAGTTAAGCTACTGCCGCCATTTTGGAACTTTATGATAACACTTCGTAGGTTTAGGTTAGTTTAGGTTAGGTTAAGTTAACCTACAGCCGCCATTTTAGAACTTTTTGATTACACTTCGTAGGTTTAGGTTAAGTTAGGTTAGGTTAGGTTAAGTAAAGCTACGGCCACCATTTTGGAACTTTTTGATCACACCTTGTAGGTTAGGTTAGGTTAGGCTAGGTTAGGTTTGGTTAAGTTGCAGCCACATTTTTGGAACTTTTTGATCACACCTCGTAGGTCAGGTTAGGTTAGGCTATGTTAAGTTAAGCTACGGCCGCCATCTTGTTAGGTTAGGCTAGGTTAAGTTAAGCTACGGCCGCCATCTTGTTAGGTTAGGCTAGGTTAAGTTAAGCTACGGCCGCCATCTTGGAGGAGGGGAGGAGGAGGAGGCTGCGGAACCCCTCAAAACACACTACTGCACAGTTTTTGTCCTAGGGTCCTGAAATTTATTTTTGGGGTATAGGGGGTAAAGACCTTTCATTTACGTTAAACAAACATTTTTGTAAAATTCGTAGTTTCCAAAATATAGACAATTTTGAAAATTGGACTTTTTTCGGAAAAATGAAAAAAATGTTAAGTTTTGTTTTAACGTTAAATAACTTAAAGAACATTTGTTTGAGTCTATATATGACTTTTTAGAATGATACGTTTTCAAAATATCGCCTACTTTCACAATTAAACACTTTTGGATTTTGTCCCAGAGATCTGGGACTTGGTTTGTGGGTAGAGGGGGTAAATACCTGTCATTTATGTCAAACACACTTTTTTGTAAAATTCCTAGTTTCCAAAATATTGTCCATTTTAAAAAAATGAACATTTTTGGAAAAAATGTCAAAAATTCCATATTTTATTCTAACGATTAAGGATATAAAAGCCATTGGTTGAGTCTATATATGACTTTATAGAATGATTAGTTTTCAAAAATATAGCCTACTTTCCAAATATTTTTTAGAAAAATTTAAAAGAATATAATATTTTTCGACTAAGAATGGGATAAACGTAGGTGTTAGAGTTAACATATGACTTTATATGATTTTTTTAGTTTAAACATATAGTCTACTTTCCCCCAATCACCTTTTTTTTGAAAAAAAAATGTTCTTGACTTGGCATGGGATAGAGGTAAGAGTACGAGTTGAGAGTACCTTAGAGTACTTTAGATTTTTTTGAAAGTTTAGTGTGTTGTTGTTGCTTACAAACATGGCAGTAAGCATTATGTTGTGATAAAATGGAATGATTTACTTTCCAAGACCAAGAGAAAAATCCACTAAATGCATTGACAAAATAACTTGTCAAATAAGCCAACACAAAATGCCCAACATAAGACCCCACACATAAACTAACACATAAGCTAATTTGTAAAATGTTAAACACTTGCACGGTATTACATTTTAGGTAATGCATGTTAAACATGAACTCACTTGTCTGTTGTATGAAAAGGACTCGTCAACAATGACCTGTCAACAATGGACACTGCTTGCACATTTTTAATTACTACCCACTTCTCTCCACTCCTAATGCAAAATGAACATGTAAAACACAAATTGGAAAAATCCATGTTTCCATATTGACAAATAGAAAAAAAACCATTAAACTGAAATTTAAAAAACTGTTAATGGGAATTTGGTAAATTGATAAATGAAAAAAAAATGGAAAATCCATGTTTCTATAACATGAAATTGAAAACCTTAAAACTGACATTTTAAGAACTGTAAATGGGAAATTGTGAAATTGATAAATGTGTAAACTGTTCATACTAAATATGAGGAAGAACTATTGGATATAGAAAATGAGCTTTGTCATGCTAAAATTATTGTGTAATGAATCCATGTAACCGCTTAAACTATTTCTTAACAATACATGTAATATTTTCCACCACTTTGCTACCACTTTTCTAGTTTGCTACCACTATTCTACCACTTTTCTACCACTTTGCTACCACTTTTCTACCACTTTGTTACCACTTTTCTAGTTTGCTACCACTTTTCTACCACTTTGCTGCCATTTTTCTACCACTTTTCTACCACTTTTCTACCCTTTGCTGCCACTTTTCTACCACTTTGTTACCACTTTGTTACCAATTGTCTACCACTTGTCTACCACTTTGCTACCACATTTCTACCACTTTTCTATCACTTTAAACTGTACGTATTAAATATAAAAGCCAACGCTAAATAATTCTATTACCAGAACAGATATAACCTTTGTAGTGTGCAAATCATACTAACAGGTTAGTTGTAAAATGTTAAACACTTGCATGGTATTACATTTTAGGTAATGCATGCGAATCATGAACTCACTTTTCTGTTGTATGAAAAGGACTCGTCAACAATGACCTGTCAACAATGGACACTGCTTTCACATTTTTAATTACTACCCACCTCTCTCCACTCCTAATGCAAAATGAACATGTAAAACACAAATTGGAAAAATCCATGTTTCCATATTAACAAAAAAAAGCAACAACATTAAACTGAAATTTTAAAAACTGTAAATGGGAATTTGGTAAATTGATAAATGTGAAAACAACAAATTGGAAAATCCATGTTTCTATATCATGAAATTGAAAAACTTTAAACTGACATTTTAAGAACTGTAAATGGGAAATTGTGAAATTAATAAATGTGTAAACAACAAAATGCAAAATCCATGTTTCCATGTTATGAAAATGAAAAACTTAAAACTGATATTTAAAAAAACTGAAAATGGGGAATTGGAAAATTGGCATATGTGTAAACAACAAAATGAAAAAAAAAAACAGTGGGGTAGTGATCATGTTGTACAGTAACCTATAAGACTAGCATAAGAAAAAGTGCATGACATGTAAAAAACACAAATTGTAAAAAATCCATGTTTCCATATTAACAAATAGAACAAAACATTAAACTGAAATTTAAAAAAAAACTGTAAATGTGAATTTGGTAAATTGACAAATGTGAAAACAACTCCATGTTTCAATATCATGAATTTGAAAAACTTTAAACTAACATTTTAAGAACTGAAAATGGGAAATTGTGAAATTAATAAAGTGTAAACAACAAAATGCAAAAATCCATGTTTTCCATTATATCAAATTGAAAAAAACAACTAAAAACTGACATTAAAAACTGAGATTAGGTATGTGACCTTGTTGTTTACTCTTTTAGGAAAATGTAAAAAGTAAAATCTAAAAATCAAAAAAATCTTAAATTTAAAATGTAAAATCTAAAATCTTTAAATGAGGTTTCTGCTGGTTATGACAACACGTTTATGATTTAGTCAATGTTGATGTGTGGTATCCAATTACTGCTGACATTGCATGATCATCACCCATTGTCTTGATCAACACCTTGGGTTTCAAATTACTGCAGCGTTCGTCGTAGCAATAGAACTGTGCACTCTCTGCCATGTCAGCAACATGACACCGGAAGGAACACCTGTGTAATATCCAATGACTGCTAACTTTGTATAATCATCACCCATTGTCTTAATGAACACGTAGGGTTTCAAATTACTGCAGCGTAGTCATAGCAACAGAACTGTGTGCTCTCTGCCATGTCTGTAATATTACACAGGAAATAACAAGACGTCTTACTGTACATACCATCTCCTCAGTTTCAACATCTTAAGAACAAGTATTATTCTCTTTCAACTACAAATGACTCGTTAGAACACATTCATCCACCAAGTTAGATCCCTTGACCTGCTCTCAAATGCCATGTGCCTCGTGTACTAGGGTGTGTGCATTAGCCCTAACCTAACGTTACGTACGAACTAAACAGAATGTAAATTGTTAGCTCTTAATGTGCACGTGCACAGGTGAACACTTTTGTGTTAGGTCATATTACACATGAACTTGCATTTTCTCACGTAAGTGCATTTCTCTGTTCCACAAGATACAAATTTGATTGCTGGATTGTATCCTGCACTGTTAATGTGATATAGCTTTGCCAGGTGGTTCTCTACATATAGCAATTTTACCACTGCTCTACCTAAGCCTTTTGCTCTTTTGGCTTTCTTACAGTCGAGTGTGTGATAGACAGCACTAACTGTATATCAAACCCAGTTCACCTTTGTATTTGTAATCCAAGTAATAATTTGAAAAGTCACAAATGTAATCAGTTTTAAACCTTATCTCTGTTTTGTTTTGTTTAATATGTTTATGACATGCATATTAACCTGAAATCGAACCCTCTCGTGAAAAGGCTAACAGCTTAACCACTGCACCACCATGCCCTTGTTTCTTAGTTCAACTCGTTCTAGGCCTCAGACCAGGAAATCGAGTTAAGACTACCAATACAAGAGCTAAAAGTGCTTACCACTGCAACACAAAAAATAAATAAATGGATAGCTGGTAATATTAGACAACCGGAAATGATTATATTTCTGTTAACAATGCATTTCGTCATCAGCCTACTGTCTGAGCACTGACAGCAACACAGTTTAGTTTAGAACAAGCGAGTGTGTGTGTGTGTATTGATTATTAGCCTCAAGTATTTAAAGCTTGTTGTGTGTAGCGATCATTTTGTCTCGGTAACCACTGAGCATTTTTGTGTTTTAGCTATCCTCTTTAACCAATCAAATAAAGATAGTCTACTCTTAATTCTTGATAAATCAGAGTTTGCGTACACCGTTTCTCATTTATTAACCCATACCTGCAACCTATACTCTCTCTATACTTCAGTTTGATCTGAAAACAAGTTTCAATGGTAAAAGACTTGTCAGTCACAATACATGTAGCCTACACTAATTCTTTCTCTACCTAGCTATGTTTCATCACACATGGTAAACATCTCACATGTTCGTACCCGATTATTAGTTTATAAAATCTCAGGTCAATGACCTTGATGTATTGGGTACTTTTGGTAAATGCATTGGCCATGGGAAAGGGTTGACCATTCTAAGTCCTATGACACCTCACATGTTAATATTCAATTATTAGTTTATAAAATCTTAGGCCAATGACCTTGCTGTTTTGAATCTTTTGGGTAAATTCGTTGGTCATGGAAAAGGGTTGACCATCCTGAGTCCCATGATACCTCACTTGACCCTTTTAACAAAAATAATAATAGATTCAAAAACAAAATGTCACCCCAAGTCCAACGACCTCTAATACAAGTCCCATAGCCTTATTGGTTCATGAAATGTTAAAAAGCTAATTACCTATTAGTTTTGGATCTTTTGGTAATTTAAAAATAAATAACTCATTTATAAATCTGTATTCAAAAAGCCCGCCCTCTTACAAAAAACAACAAGTGCACATGCGTAAAAACAAAACAAAAACATAAATGTTAATTCATAGTAGCGATCGGCTCTTTGCTTGCGTATCATGTGGAACAACGTTTAATTTCATTATAGCATTAGGGGTCATGAGCCAGTCAAAAGGAACCGGTCTAAAGGGATAAGTCAAAAAAGGACCCGTCAACAAGGACCCGTCCACAGGGGCTCGTCAACAAGGACCCTTCAACAAGGACCCGTCAACAATGACCCGTCCACAGGGTCCCGTCCACAGGGACTCGTCCACAAGGACCCGTCCACAGGGGCTTGCGTGTGCGTGCGGGGGAACATACGATTACATCAGCATATCATCTCATTTAGTTTCAAATTTAGCCACTACGGCGCGTGCAACACACAGGAAGTGCGTGGGAACATACGATTACGTCAGCGAAACATGAACTCACTTCTCTGTTGTATTCTGTTGTATGACTATCAGTTTAGTAGTGGCATCATGCAGCGAAAGACGTTTACTTACACACAATCCATCATTATGGTAAGCTTTGTTTTCTTATCATTATGGAAATCTCCTTATTAGAATAAAATGTTATAGTGGTTCTGGTCACTTATAGCTAAACTGTAATAGATATGATTTTTTTGTTTCTTTATAGGCTACTACAATAAATATTCACAATGCTATGGGGGGTAGAACTGTTGATTAGAGAGAAAAAAGCTCACTGAATTACCAATGCATACTCTTTTCCGTATCATTAACATTCAAAAAGTGGACACAATGTATAGTGAACTTGTATTATGTGTTAGTGAAAATTATCAGACATTCCTTTCTACACGTTTTAATGATATATGGCAGAAAAATGTGCTCGAGGATCTAAATCGTGGTGGACATTCTCTATATCTAATTTATGAGGGTATAAAAACAATAAATGTATTGTACCTTCTGACTTAAAAGTTAGGTTAGGTTAGGTTAGGTAAGGTAAGGTGGGATCTGGTTAGGTTATTTGCCTCACAAGGCTGAGTGTACCCCATTCCAACCCTCAGCCTAGAATTTAAAATCTTGACAGAGCCAGGACTCGAACCCGAGCCTCCACAGTAACAGCCAAGAATGCTAACCACTACACCATAAAGTGGGGCAATATAAGGCTGGTCTTGACTGTACATGATCAATCAATAATTACCTAATAATAATAATAATAAATAATAATAATAAATATTCCATTTAGCAACTACATAGCCGACCTCTCCCTGGGTTCTTTTAATTGCCTACATCGTATGACATGCGTGTCTTAATTTTTGCCAACTTTCAAAAATCACTTACCGCGACCAAGAGCGAATCTGCAAGCTTGGGGTTAGTAGTCCGACACAATAACCATTCACCCACCGTGGCAAGCTATCAATCAATAATTACCTAATAAAATTATTAATAATAATAATAATAATAATACATATTCTATTTAGCGACTACACGGTCGAACTCCCCCTGTGACGTCATTCACGGTCTCAGGGCTTGGCAGCCATCTTGTGCATTAGCCCCTGCCCCAGCTCTGACTAACCTCTCCATAAGAATAACATAGAGTGGTTGCGCGCGGCCGCCATCTTACGCATTAGCCCCTGTCCCAGCTTCGGCTTATCTTACCTACTCACGTGCTTGGCTGTAACTGGTTTCTCTAGGAGGCGAGCGATGGCAGCTTCGACGGAATATCAAGAAGAGCTGATAGAGGTATTCCTTGGCTGTAGAAGACATCTCAAGGTAGAACAACTATACATTTGCTTGATATCGGCTATGACGCCAACAGGAAATACGCAAAAGTTGAGTAAAACAGAAGAAAGATCAGACTGAATGGCTGGACCTGTCAATAAGGTATCGTTTAAAGAAATGCCATTAGAGTCAGGGGCGGAACCATTGAAAACAACTCGAGTGTGTTCCCTGGTGGAAGGATTTTTCCACACAGGGTGATGATTTAAATAAACACTATAGTCAGAAAGGGTTTGTTTGTTAAGAACTTCCATGTGACCAGAGGCTTCGTAGTCTTCCATGAATTCTATGTATTGAGCTTTGGCAGAAGAATCTTGCTTTAACTAATTTTCAACAGCAAACAAAGCTTTAAGAGCGCGAGGATGCGAATTTACCAAAACGGGAGGGGAAGGAATGCGAGGCATAGTGACAACAAACCTACCATCTGAGTTGCGAGTGCTGGTTGCGAGATAAAGTTGTTCACAAAGTCATCTTCTGTAAAAGATGAAGGTGTGGAATCGATGGACTCAATTTTCCAAAATTTCTCTAAATTGTTGTTCAACTCAGCGTGAGTTAGATTACATTGTGAAGAAGACTGCACAGTGGCAAGCGGGATATGACCTGTGACTAGCCAACCAAACTGAGTGTGGTGGGCGTAAATGCTAGATGTAATATTGATTCTAGAAGGTAGCAAATTTTGCCAAAATACATTAGCACCTAGCAAAATATCGACTGGGGCACTCTGATGAATGTAGGAATCAGCTAATTTCAAATCAGGAGGAAAGCGCCAAGTGTCAATTGAAAAAGAATGACTGGGAGTCGGGGCTCCAATAACGGGGATAGACAAACAGTTCAAACGAAGGTTAGTACCCGATTGTACTGAATCCTTAATGTTAAGCTTTACAAATTGCAAAGAAGTTGATTGTTGTTAACAACAGATATCTCTATAGAAGTGGTATGAGGTTTTAGATTTAATTTCTTAACCAAAGAAGAGGTTATGAAATCGTGAGTGGCAGCATTGTCGAGAAGAGCTCGAACGGAATGCCAAATTGCCCTTGGAATCTTGGACCTGAAGTCGCACAGTAGATAACAAAATCTGAGTACTGCGCGAAGAATTAGCAGTCTGACTATAGGATTGAGCACTTGAGTCAGAATGAGTGCCAGAGGTGCTGGACGCTACGTTGGTTTGAGATGTTGAAGAAACAACACTCTCTAAAGGTTTATTTTGAGGATGCTTAAGTTTAGGTTTTTCAAACCGGTGTAATGAGGAGTGTTGACGTCATTTTCAATATATGCAGACACCTTTAGAAGAACTGCTGGATACTGCGTGCTTGTCCGAAAGGCAATTGAAACAACATTTGTGTTGAGTTACAACTTTCCTCCGGTCATTAACTGACATAGATTTAAAAGAAGAACAAGCATAAAGAGGACGCAAATTATTGCAAAGAAGGCAAGTTTGCAAAGTACTTTGGACTGAAAGTACTTGAGAGCGTGAAGATTTTTTGTTAAGAGTAGTCTTGCAGAGTGCACCTTTGCTAGAACTAGGAATTTCAGCTTGTTGAGCGACAGCGGAAAGTACCTGACGACGATTCTTTATGAAGCTAACCAAAGTGTGAAATGTGGGATGAGATTGATCAATTAAATCTGGTTCCCATGCCTTTAAGGTTTGGGAGTCGAACCTGGAAGTTGTAAGATATATCAAGAATACATTCCAATGTTCGACGGGTTGCTTTAAGTGCTCTAGCGCACGTACATGGAGCTCAACAGTGTCTCCTAAATGGTGTATAGATAAAAGATTATCAGTACAAGAAGGGAGGTTAAACAGGGCAGTAATGTGCCTATGGATCCGAAGTTTGGGATTTCCATATCTCTGTTGTAGCAAGTCGAAGGCAACAGAGTATTTCTCTGAGGTTAGTGGGAGTGCCTCTATGGGCTTAAGTGGGGGACCCAGTAAGACAGATTTCAAATAATGAAACTTTTGTATAGGAGGTATCGAAGAATTATTATGGACTAGGGAAACAAACAGTTCCTCAAAGGAATACCATCCTTGATTATTACCAGAAAATGTCGGCAGTGAAATCCTTGGTAAAATGGGTATGGAAGGAATGACAGGTTGGTCTTTCTGCTTATTTGTTAGAGTGCTGATTAAAGCTTCAGCTTCAGGAAAGCCTTCAAAATAACTAGTTTCTACCTCACAGCGATCTTGCTCTTGGGCAGAGTCTACAAGCTCAATTTCAGTTTGCAACGAGGTATATGATTTGAAGTCATTCTGATATAACTTAAATCTTTCAACCAAAATGCTTAGAGATTAGTCATCAATACTTTTTTCAAGTAAAAAGGAGCGGAACTTAGTTAACTGTTTTTTAAGAATGGCACGAGTGCCCAGTAACTTTTCAGTGGTGGCCATGGCAGAGACTGAAGTATCACTCACCCGTACTTCTAGTGAAGTTCATGGTAATGAGGACACGTCAGATTTGACAGCAGGAGAAGGCTACGGCAGTGCGTCCGAGTCCTGCTCCTTCTCCAACTTAAAAGAATCCGTTGCAGCTGTGAAAAGTCAGACAATATTAGAAGAGTTTTTACCATGAAGCAACGTGCTCTCAAAGATATGACATAAGTTAAATTGTGATGTTAACAGAACTAGTCCCATGGGTTTCTGCACCATAAAATTATGGTGTGGTTAGTTGCCACGAACCATTGGATCAACAAATTAAAAGTTTCCAGTATCAGACAGAATTCTTCAATACATTCAGAGTCGAAATAGATTTGAGCGTTAAGGTATATGAGGGACATATTAGCAAGAACAAATGCAAGACAAGAGAGAGAGAGAGAGAGCATGTTGCGTTAACATATAAATATATTTATTTGCAAACAGTTCAACAGATTAAAAATATATATCCTTAATAAATTATCCTTAAGCATTTGAAAAGAAATTTTGATGTATAAACAAGTTGACATAACCAAGAAACATTTTCTTGACAGTGCTTGGAGGTGAGCCCAGCACTAAAAACAGCTTTGAATTTTAGGAGACCTTGTCCCATTAATTTGACAAAGGGAAAAGCAAAATTGTGAAAACAGCTTTCATAAATATTAAGCACTTGGGTCTTTAGTCCAAGATACTTTTGACACCAGAAAGGAAGGCTTGACAAAAGGTGAAATACCTTCATAAAGAGAAAACACTCGTGACAGTTACACAAAAGCATTTACCATGAAAGAGAAAAATAGAAAGAGAGGCATAGCCCATAAAGGGGCTATGGCGGTCAGGGATCCAATCCTGCCACGCCTTATGAAAACAATCGCATGCATTTAAGCAAAGGCAAGCCGATAAATCATTCCTAAAAGAAAAATGGCCAAGGTGAGCCGTTACGTCAGTCTTGCTTCGGAATTCATGAAGAAGAATAGAGTAACTATGTTCAAGAAAGGCAACTAGAGGCATGTAGATTTATGAAAAACATAATGCTTGAAGAGCACACTTGAGAAAAATGCACATAGAGGTTATAAACACTATCAATGTTACTCAACTTTGTGGTTGCGTAGATTATCAACTTTAGTAGAATGAAGCCCATAGTCGAAGACATTAAATAGGTGCCACACGTGATACGTTTAAGCACACGCAAAAGTTGAAGCACTTTCAGTTTGAAGCGCTAGAATGTTGTAGAATTCACAGAAAAGGTAGCTTCCTAGTAGAGGCTGTAAAAGGCGAAAACATAGGTATTAAACCTATTACCGTTGAAGAAGGTGCATAACGAAACTGTGTTTCGTTGCACTGATGATGCGAAGTTTGCACGTGAAGAATGTCCATTTCACAAACATGTCGTTTGGAACATAAAGATAGTGATCAATTCAGATCACGAAGCGAGATGTCATCGAGACATTATGAAGTTTGAAGCAATGCTTCTTGAAGCAGAACTACTATGTTACATTATAGCAAGATGATTTTTAAGTCCAGTGTTTCAAGACTGGTGAACAACACTGCGTCTGCAAGGAAAATCACACAGATCCAGTCCGGCAAGCCGTTTAAATAGGTGACAGGGTCTTGTTCTAGCACATTCTGTGAGGCGTAATGGAGAAGACGGGCTGTGATTGGCCGAAGCTTGGAGGCCGACCAATGAGAGCGTAGCCATGGCTGCCAGTCTGTCTTGAGTATGCTCGGCGTGTGGAATGAAAGTAATGATTCGCTAAAACACTTGGAGAAATGTCTTAAATGCGAGCATGGCTTATGAAATAATACGTAAGTAATTTACAACATAATTTGAAATAGAAGTACGGTTACAAAATGAAAGATCATTACCACGTGGTGATCGTAAGAGGTTATGGAAAAAAATCAATTCCGTCTGACTGACATAATTTACGCAAACTTGCAAAATTAATAAATAAATTTATTCGCAAATGCGAACAATAATAATACATTTTTATACATATCCTAATGTAAATTGTAACACATGGCTGTACTTTCTATCACTCAACATTTTAAATAGTGGATAAATAACGCTAGAACACTGATCATTAACAAGCCATCACAAGAATTGGCAATACATTTTGACGTGACGGTCATTACAATTTCTAAATAAATTCGATTATTATTTTGAAGTTTATTTGATGTGGAAGTCTATGTTATTGGACTGACATGTTAAATAATCGAAGGACTTATTATAATTATGGGGCAGGGTTGTTACTCCCGCAACAAGTCCTATTATCGGAGGATACACCCTTCAATCACCTGACCTATACTTAGTAAATAACATTAATGAATCGGGGATTACACACACATCCCAATGCCACCACCTTCTACTCATAAGTAGAACAATTATACTTCAATTTACCGCATATCCAATAGTAGCTGAAGGATTGTGAGATCCCTCACTCTCAAACAATTGTTTATAAGAATATAATTATTGTTCGTCATTGATCATTTATCATTTCACCATGTCATATCAAAAATAGCTACTCTTCATTTGAATTCAGTGTTCAAACAACAAAATATGCAGAATTATTATTATTATTATTATTATTATTTAAGGCGTGTTTGAAATAGTGTCAATGCTTTTAAGGTGTCTCTAGTCCTGCAGCCTGGGTAAGACGTCCCATACTCTCAAATTAGAACAAAATAATACATTGAGGTTCCACCTCACCTACAAGTATAAGCGCAAAACTAACTCAAAGTGTTCGCATGGCACAATAGACGCAAATCCTGCGGAGTATTAAAAGATTCAACGGAATATTAGGAAATTCAACGGAATATTAAGGAGATTCATGGCACAAAAATAAGATTTACATAATAAGTCGGAAGATTTCTACCTTACAGATGTTCTGAAGCAGAGGATCCCACGGTGCGGAATGAAACCATGCACCACGATTCCGTAATGGTTCCATTCTAGGGAAGATTAGCATCCCAGCATTCGCCTAATGCCATCTCCTCGTCCACAGCAACATGCCCGGAATAGGCATCGCCTCCAGTGCTCCATTCTGCGATCTTGGTATCGCTCGCCTCGCCATTAGCCTCCTTAGCTGGACATCACGTTCGAACAGCTGGGCGATGACGTCACGCTCCTATTCGATCGACCTTGACTCGTCCACATATGATCATGCACCTTAGGCATTATAATGGTGTAGTCCACAGTCCTTAAGTATATTATTTGTTTGGGCGAATTCTTCCACTGCTAACTAAAATGTTCCAATTATCCGTGTAATACAGTAATTCCAGATATGCCTGAACTTTTACAAGCACTGAGTTCATAACTAGTTAGTCATGACATCTCACAAGTCCTTAACATCATGGTCACTCATAATCACTTCATAGTTCATAGTCACATTACGTAATGCGATACTCTTCTTACTATTGGCTCCCGCGGTGGAAGGTTCCAGAATGTGTCTTCTATGCAATAAATCTTAAGCAAATAAATAGAATATTCTTTTTCTTCTCCTTCGTTAGCGTTTGTCCCGCCTACCAGCAGGGTCCACTATATGGATACGTTGTCGCCATTTGTTTCTGTCTCCGGCCATGTAAGGATGAAGGTGTTGGTTCTTCAGATCTCCATGTAGCGTATTATCCTACCGTTGCTTCGGGGCTCATGCTTCCTAATATTCGTAAAAATAAGTGTATTATGTTCAAGCATTTCCTGGCGAGCTGTCGTGCCACGCGCTAACTTCAAACATGGCAGAGGGACTACTCGCAGCGACCTTAGTCTCACCTCAGCACGCTCGATTCAAATGTCGTATCACGCCAGTCTCCTAACAACGTCTCATAAGGGCACAGTACCGTATATCTTCTTCTTCTTCTTGTTCTTGGTCGTAGTTCGATTTCGAAAGTCGTGGCCCTTCATGCAATTCTGTTAACAATACCCCGCCATACATCGCAGTCTTCTGATGTGTGCATTAATTTGGTCAAGGTACCGATTAGGGGCACGTTCCCTCAACCGTTTTCCGTCAACTTTATCCTGGATGATACACTTCTCAATGCCGAAAAATTTCAGCATTTGCCTTTGGATGATTGTGAGTAAGCGTGCTTTACGAGCAATCCTTAGCCCCTTCAGAATAGATTCATTTGTTCTTCTTGCTACCCACAATATTCGTAGCATTATTCTATAACACGTCATCTCGAAGGCTTCGATTCTCCTACAGTAAACAGCATTTATGGTCCAGGACGATAGGAAATACTAAAGCTTGAACCAGTCGCTTCTTTGTTTTCTTTGTAATATGATGATCTTTCCATATTCTTGTTATACTAGACAGTGCTTTCTTAGCCGGTTTGATTTAGTGTAAGGCCTACGTCTTCACTGAAACTCTCAGTGCGTTGTAAGAGTTCTGCCACCTCTTCCTCTGAACCAGCCAGCAGCATAGTATCATCTGCGTAGCGGAGATTGTCTTGCCGCCTATTTGAACCCCACCTTTCCAATCCTCGCTGGCTTTTCTGATGATCCATTCCCCATAGTTGTTGAATAGGAGTGGTGACAAAACACTTCCCTTTTTGACGTCTTTTCCGACACTGATAACTTCCCATCAATTATAACGTATGCCTTGTTTTTGGTATATAATTACTTCACCAGTTGCGTAAAATGACTTGGTACTGCCATTTCCTCAAGCACTTGCCAAAGAAGGTTCCAGTTAACGTTATCGGAAGCATAAGTGTAATCAAGGAAACAGAATATTGCAACCACATTAAACTCGTAGAATTTCTCTCATTTCCCAAACGTTTTTTATCAGTTCTCTCGTTCCTCTTCCTGGAACGAAGCCTGCATGCTCTGGGGGTTTTTGTGTGGAAGGAGATAGTACTTAAAGCACCCTTGTATAACATAAATCATAACCTTGCTAGCATGGTTTATCAGCGAGATGGTTCTGTAATTTGCACAATGTTGTTTTGACCCCTTTTTGTTTAAAGGGATATAAACTGATTCATTCCACTCATTTGGACAGTTGCAAGTCATCCATATTTTGTTACACATCTGTAACAAAATGTCAATCCCGCATTCCTCAGTTGATTTGATCATTTCTGCCACTATTCCATCTGACCTAACTGATTTGTTGTTAACGAGCCTCCGTAAAGCCGCTTCCACTTCACACTTTAAGACTAACGGTTCTCTCCGTTGTTCTGCGTTCTCTGAACCTCCTGTATTACAGTCAGTATTGTCTTCCTTAAGGGTTGCGCAATACCGACGCCATCTATTTAGAATCTCTTTAGCTTCAGTCAATAATCTACCTGTACTATCTTCGACTGGTAAATAGCATGGTTTGAAGTTTCTTGTCAAGAGTTTTATCTTTTTGAATAGATCTCTGGGCTCATTCTGGTTTATATGAGCTTCGACCTCCTCACAGACGGATACGATATAAGCATTCTTGTCATACAATGTTTTATTAATTTCTTTTGTCATCTCGTTATACCTCTCGAGCTTGTTGACGTTATTTATTCCACTGATTTTAATGTTCTGTCGTTTATTAATTAACGCCCATGTATGATTTGATATCCATGGTTTCTTTGGCTTTTCATTTTCCGGTTTATGATTTACAGCTGCTTCCTCCAGATTGATCTTCATGGTATTTCGAAGCTTCTCCGTGGTAACATTACGCATATATTCTTGGGATCCCGTTCATTACTCTTGACACTTTATCGCAATATGTTGTCGTGTTTCCTAGCACCCATCTGTTCTTCACGTGTGTAGCTTTATGAACTTATCTTAAGCTGAGCTTGATTTCTGCAACTAAGGCATTATGATCGGTTCCTGAGTCCATTCCCGGATACTTTTTGACATCTTTCATTGAGGTTTTCCTTCTTGCTGTAATGAGTACGTAATCTATATGGTTCTTTGTATGGCCGTCTGGAGATCTCCAAGTGAAGAGGCGGCGGGGATAGGGTTTAAATGTGTGTTGGAAATGTATAACGTATTCTCTATACATAACCGAGGAAGCATTTCTCCTCTCGAGTTTCTAGTTCCTGAACCGTGTTGGCCAACCACATTTTTAAGATGGTCATCGGCCAGGGTGGCTCCAACTTTGCCGTTCAAGTCCCCTAGTATCATAAGCACCTCTTTGGTGGGTGTGTTTTCTATTGTTCCAGTGAACTCCTCATACAATTTCTCTAACTCTTTTTCAGTGGAACCTGATATTGGGGCTATGTTTGAATTACAATTTTTATGACGGGTTGACCTTGAATGTTAACGGAAACTATGCTGTCACTTACTGTTTCATAACCTAATACTGCTCATTACTAGAGCAGATGATAAGATTGTTGTAGGCTACATGAATTTGAAATGAAAATTGTTCATCCAAATTGTCTCCGACATTCCTGAGACAGCGATATTCTTCACTTGACTTTCTACCACCTCAAGTTTTCCTGCGTGATTTATTCTTTGGGTATTCCTGGTGCACACCTTCAGTTTTCTAGATTTGCATTTCGTTCCAGTCGCATATTTTCTGTGGAGAACCTGGTCACCTATTCCTCCACAGCCAGTAGCCCACTTCACACACGCAGTCCTGGAACTACGGCGCCGATTGCCAATCGGATCACTTGGCATGATAATATTCATATTGTTGAACTGCATGATGACTATTCTTGGGACATGTTATACCACGGTAGACTCCTGCTTCTTTCCGTGGCGCAATATCGCAGTCATGCCTGCCACTATCTAGTCATGAGCCTTGCCAATGTCATTCATCTCCAGTCTCATGCCAGTAATGATGGTTGCTGCTGACCTCCATCATGGTGTAGCATTTCCTCTACAGTGGGATCATCACCCTCCACCGTCCGTCCAAAGCTGTTGACCCATCCACAAATCAAAACCTGGCCACCTGGGTGTGACCAACGCTTTGCACATGCACTGTCCCAAATTTGCGCCTGCGAACTACTTCATACGAAACATGGGCAACAAAGAGGATAAAGGATCATGGTCAAAATTTCGGCCTGCAATATTTTACCGCTTAACTATGACAACGCTCTATTACGAAGGCAATATATTAAATTTAGGTTTAGTATTTTTTTTCTAAATTGTGATCTTAATGAACAGCCGAAGGAAAGTTAAGACTGCATGGTTTGTGAAGTAGTCAGATTATAATATTAATAATATTGATGAATGATGGCGGCTCAATAGAATAGAAAGGAAATAATCTTATCCGTTGAAAGCAAAGTATTGTTATATGATAAGATGCACCCTGAAGACTTGTACCATGGAGATCCTATTCCCTACATTACCATGTGCTGGTATATGGGCACACGTATGAAAAAGAATAATTATGTGATTTAAGGAGGAGCGTTGGTAAATTTTACAGCCGTTCTACCCTTAAATATCTATATAATTGCTGCCTAAGTTTTGAAATTGTAAAGGGGAAGGTTGTTTCACCACATTTGCTTTATAAAAGGTCACTAAACATTCCTTTTTCATGTAACAAGACGAAAAGATCCTGTGAAATATTATCTACGCAGCTACGCCTAAAACGTCAAAGACCAAACATTCGGAACCTATTACTATACCTAAGCACACGTTAGACGGTCTCCGTGACTCTTGTGAACATCCTTTTGTGCTTAGAATCGGGATTGTGATAAGATGATGGCAAAAAATTTAATTTTTTTGAACTAAAATTGCAAGAAGTGTAAACGAACCCAGTGTTATCGCGGACGCTTTTATTCGCTCATCACTTGATGAAATTGGCCTGGATCGAAAAACTTTACATCAATGCTAAAGAACTCTCTGTGTAATTACTAGATTTGACGGAAATGGTCAACAACCAATGTATTTGTCGAACGGAATAATAATCCCCATGTCTATTACTAGCAGAAGTACCCGTTCTTGGAACGGTGTTCGCTGTTAACACCAGATATTATCAATTGAGCAACTGTTGCAATTGTTAGCCGTTTGTCATTCCTTCGTAAGTTTATCAGAACGAAGTTAGTTTTCTGGGAATATCACACACACTGTTAATTTAAGGACCTTAAAATCGGTTTTCCCCTTTAAAGACTCCAAAATTTTGTGACTCACATTGAGAAGCTTTGGTCGTCCTTCTAGGATAATTTTTATATTTCGCCTATTTTAGCATGTATTTTGAGAAGTTTTTCCCTATTTCCACCTTTCTACTGTATGAAAAGTACGGTGAAGTGTTTTATAAATGATTGGTGTATTGACTCTCATGGATACCATACCTAATTTTACGATGCAACAAGCATCCGAACACGAGTTATAGGTGTACATAAAGATACACAGAAAGACAGACAGACAATTCTATGGTTTACAACATATCATCCAGATATCCAATATATCTACCACACAGTATCAAACAAAATCATCCTTACGATGAACCCACCCGTATGTCGAAGAAAAAAAAAATAGTTAAAATGTGCTCTCAAACTAAATTTACCTAACGTGTACTTCCTGACGTGAAATAGAATTGAAAGCCTTGTAGACGAAACGCAATACACGTCACATAAAAACTGACCCTCTACGTTGTGTTAGGTCCCCATACCCAGAAAGACCCCTTTCATGAATTATAAAGGCTTGTGGTGTATGCAAATTCAGGTTCTTTACCCTCAAATAGCCCAAATTCCTAAAAGCCGCAAAAAATGCTGATTCATTTCAGGATTTTTGAAAATAATGTTGCTGTTTGGATTTATAATAGACCTTCTGTACTATATTTCGCACGTGAAAACTGCGTGAAAAAATTCTAGATTACCCCTTGACCCCCTTAATTGCATTGATGAATTATACAGTCTAATTTGTTTCCGTGATAACCTTATAGCCATTTGCAAACTTTCACAGACATGTAATAAATGGTGTGACATTGCTTCTTACAGAAATAGATGGAAATTTGGATGTCACCCCTTTTGATAATGTTGTCATGGTTACCGACTTGCATTCCTTCATTATTTTGTTAAATTAAATTAAAATAGTTCTATAGGAATATCTCAGAAACTGTTGGTTTTAGAGCCTTATAATATAGTTTTCGAGGATCCTTTAGAATCCCCAAGTTTTGTTTCTGGCACCGAGGGGCTTTGTCTCGTCCTTGTATAATATATAATATAGGGATGTTTTACGCACTTCAAGTGTCTGGGGGTGACGTTCCAGACTCACGGAAACGTCTTCACTATTCACATCAAGGACAGAACAAACGCGGCTATAAAGGCCATGAGTGACATACGACATCTCCGAACACTGTCATTACAGACAGCGATGAGACTTTTCTCGCTGAAGATCATTCCTGTAGTTGAATATGGTTTGGAAAGTATTTGGCATCACCTTAAGTATAAGCACCTCGTAGAGTTGGAGAAGGTGAAAGCTACCTACCTGAAAAGGGTAATGTGTCTTTCGAAATTCACTCTTTCTCGGTTGGTGTATGAACTCGCGAAAGAGCCTCCTTTTGTTCAAGACCTCAGATTACAGCTGCTCCTGCAATCTACATCGGGTTATGAGAGACTAATGCAGGAAATGAAGTTAAAGAGAGGAAGCATATGGCAGGAATTTTATATCATGGATGCGATGACATCGCGGGATTGGACGAGGGGTTTCTATGAGATGAGACACTTGATAACCAGATTCGCAGTGCATGGATTCCACTTCAGGGTGTGTGCAAATAAAATGTACCATCAGCCGGATTGCTGCGGCAAAGCATGTGACAGATATCAAGTAATACAGTGTGATCAGAGGAAGTTATCTCTGTCACAGTTTTGTACTAGTGATAAGTAATTAATTATGATGATGATGTTCGAGGAAAAGATAAGTCATGTTTAATTCAATTGCATATTTTGTGCTCTAATAAATTTATATAATATAGGGATAGGAATATAATAGACCTGCCGTACCACACCCGCAGGTGTAAATCGCGTGAAAAAATTCTAGAGCACCCCTTGACCCCCTTAAGCGTATTATACGTATTGATGATGTTTACAGATTAATTTGGTTCCGTGATAACCTTCTAGCCGTTTGCAAACTCTCACACTAATATAATTAATGGAATTGCATTGCGTCTTACAGCAATAGATGGACCTCTTAGATTCTGTTACCATGGTTACCAGCTTGCATTCTTTCATTAGTTTCTTATTTCCTAGCGTGTATCCCGCGACGATGCAGGGTCCGCTTGTTTGGTTGCTATTCGCCACTTTTTACTGTCAAGGGCATCTTCAGGTTTAAGTCCACACATCACCAAGTCTTCCTTGATTCTGTTCAGCCATCTCTTCTTTGGATGTCCACGGGGTCGATTTCTTCCTGGATCGTATTGGAGAGCCTTTCTTGCCACAGAGTTCTCATCACTTCTAGTGACATGCCCATACCACCGAAGCCGTGTTTCTCTCATTTTATCGGTAATGGCTGCAACTCCCATCTGTTTCCGGATATGTTCATTCCTGACATGATCAAGCCGTGTAACACCCATGGACCAACGTAACACTTTCATCTCCATTCCATGTAGGGCTTGTTCATGCTTGGTTAAAGCTGGCCAACATTCTGTGCCGTTATGTGCCACTGGTCGTATCATGGACTTGTAAACTTTCCCTTTCCAAGGGATAGGTATCGCACAGCAGTCCTGTGACTTGGCGCCAACTCATCCACGCAGTGTTAACTCGTGCTTGAGCATCGAGAAGCGTTTCACCATCTGAAGTGATAAGGGAACCAAGATATCTAAAGTGTGTAGTTTTAGTGAGATGATGCTCTTCAATGCTGATGGTACCGTTGGTCTGTGTACCACATTGCAACTATTCAGTTTTCCCTATATTGAGTTTCAAGCCATTTTTGCTCAGACATTCCTTTCAGCACAGAGTTCGATTTTTTAGATTTTCGCGAGTTTGATCTGCGAGAAACACATCATCAGCATATAAGATCGTCATGGATGAGGTGTCTGAATGTCATCTGTCACCGTATCCATGCACAGAATGAACAGAAGGGGCGAGAGTGTTGATCCCTGATAAACTCCAACAGAGATAGGGAAAGCAGGTGAAATTCCAGCTGGACAGCGTACCATACTTGTGAAGTTGCAGTAGAGGCACTGAATACATCGGACGTAAACTTCTCGGATTTTGTGAGCTCGAAGAGATCTTCATATGAGCTCATGTGGCACCCTGACGAAAGCCTTCTCGAGATCCAAGAATGCGAGATGTACAGGTTGGTTCTTTTCTCTATGTTTTTCCACAAGTAGGTGTACAGCATGGATTGCGTCGGGCGTATCAACCCCTTTGACAAAGCCACATTGTTTAGGAGATATCTGGATCATGCAGCGCAGATGACTGTCAAGAATACGCTCAAAGACTTTAATTGTGTGGCAGAGCAATCGAATTGGACGATAATTGAAGCATTCGCCAACATCTCCTTTACCCTTCCAAATTAGGATGGTATTACTAGACTGCCAGGTTGTAGGCATGCAGCCATCCTCAAGGATACGATTGAAAAGTGCCGTAAGAATTTTAGCACCAGGATATCCAAGCAACTTCCAGATTTCAGATGGTATGTCATCTGGTCCTGTCGCATTGCCATTTTTCATTTTACTTACAACCTTTAATACCTCTTCTTCGATAATTTGAGGTACAGGTCCTGCAAATGGATCGCTGGTCAATTCAGGTGTTTGTGGAAATTCTTTATTACACATTTCCTTGTAGTAGTCATGCCATCGATGTAGTACGGCTGTGAGATCCCGAAGAGGCTGGTGGCTCGCATCTTTAGTCTGGAGTACATGTCCAATATCTTCCGTTGCTCGATTTCGGGATCTTGCAAGGCGGTAGATCTTCTTAGCACCTTCTGACGTATCAAATTTGTTATACAGTTCCTGATAATGGAGTTCAGCATCTTGTACTGATGTAGATCTTCACTCAGCCTCGTTTGGCGCCAAGTTTTGAAAGCTTGCTTCTTTGCTTTGATAGTCATTTGAATGTCTTCGCTCCACCACCAGGTCTGTTTATCAATAAAACGTTTTCTCTCCGTCGTTATTCCGAGGGTTTCAGTTGCTATTGTGTGTACCTGGTTTGTGATTTCTCTCCAAATGACCTCTGCTGGTTGATCCGTGTTTATAGTAAGTGTATTGAGCCTTGATGCAAATTCATCCTTCTTCTCATCAAGCTTTCACCACTTTATCCTCTGTGGACCATTTTTGTGAGGTTGGATTGTTCTGATTTTCCCAATTTGCATGTCGAGAACTAGTAATGTATGCTGTGGTACAATATTTTCAGATGGGATTACCTTAGCATCTCTTGTCAGTTTAAGATCGTGCCTTCGTATCAGCCAGTAGTCAATCTGTGTGGAGTATTCACCACTGGTGTAAGTGATATGATGTGTAGGTCTCTTCCTGAAGAAAGTGTTGACAAGGACTAAGTCATGAGCTTCAGCAAAGTCCAAAATATTGCGCCCATCTTCATTTCTCACTCCAAATCCTTGACCACCATGACACTGCGCATATCCATCTCTAGTTTTTCCCACATGACCATTGAGGTCTCCACCAAGAAAAATTTATTCTTCTGGAGCTATCTCCTGAACGTGAACACGCATTAGTTTATTAAATGAAATTAGTTTTCTGGGAATATCACAAAAACGGTTGGTTGTAGGGCCTTAAAATGTGGTTTGGGCCCCCGAGTTTGTCTCTCACATTGAGGGGCTGAAAATTAGCTCTGTCTCGTCCTTCTACGCCTATTTCAGCATGTATTCTAAGGGGGTAGGCCCCCTTTTTATGAGAGGTACGGAGAAGAGTTATATCAATGATTAGTGTCGTGCCTCTGATGGATATCTGTACCAAATGTTACGTTTATACACCCAGCAGTTCTCGCGTTATAAGGGAATAAAGTTGTCCACAGACAAACAAACAGACAGACAGACAAAATTTTTATTTTTGCGCGCATCCATCATAAAACAGTCTGAAACGCGTAAATAACCCAAATTTCCGTAGAAATTCAGAAGAAACAGACAAACTTCATTTTTATGTATATAGAGATATACTGCACCGCTCGGCGTTGACCGTGTTTCAAAGGTTTTACTCGCTAACCGTTGGAGATTCACGAAAGGTGATAAGGACCTTTCGGATAGAAAACTCAATTTTAAAGCTCGTATGTGCTTTCAAAAGTTTGCTATTTCTTAGCGTTCTCTTTTTGATTGAAATTGAAATATTAAATTTTGAAGCCAAAGGGTGTAGTGACATCACTAAAATGGTCACCATATTTAAATCGTGCAAAATATCGAAATCAAGCTTAGCCTATGTGTAAACCTGGTAAATCAGCTACATCCATGCAAAATTTCATTTCAATCGGACCAGTGGTTCTTGCGTGATTGCGTAACAGACAGGACGACAGACAGACACACACCATCTCATTTTTATGTATTAGTATGATATATATAAATGAATGTGAACGTTTGTTTGTTTGTTTGTTTGTTTGTTTGTCTTTCATGCGTTCATACACCAATCATCCGATTGCAATCAAATGTTGATGACTTGTTGTGCACACTCCCGGGATGGTTATAGGCATAGAATATCAAATTAACAATATATAGCGTGCGAGTAGTATTAACAAATGTGTGTTGGCGCGCGATTCGTTACAATAAAGGCCCGCATGTGTTCATATACCATCCATCCGATTGCGATGAAACTTTGGTGAGTTGTTGTGCCACTCCCGGGATGGTTATAGGCGGAGTAATTCCAATTTGAAATAAATTGCGCGCGAGTAGTGTGAGAAAATATGTGTTGGCGCGCGAATCGTTTCAACAAAGTCTCGCATTTGACAGTTGGTAACGCACGAGTAGATACTTACCATTTGGAACAAGACGAGTAACACTATCTACTTGAACTTTGGGACAGCCCTCTCCATTCCTTTCATTTAGGCCCTTTGGCACAAATACTGAATAGGAATGTTCGTCTTTTATGTGTTTATACACCATTCATCCGATTGCGATCAAATTTTGATGTGTTGTTGTGCACAATCCCCGGATCGTTATAGGCATAGTAAATCCAATTTACAATAGATAGCGCGCGATTAGCTTTAAGAAATAAGTGATGGCGCGTGATTCGTTTCAACAAAGTCGCGCATGCGTTCATGTTCCATCCATCCGATTGCGATGAAACTTTGGTGAGTTGTTGTGCACACACCCGGTATGGTTGTAGGTATAATAAATCCACTTTACAATAGATTGCGCTTGAATAGAATTAACAAATGAGTGTTTGCGCGCAAATCGAAGTCCCGCATGCGCTCATATACCATCCATCCGATTGCGATGACACTTTGGTGAGTTGTTGTGCACACTCCCGGAATGGTTGTAGGCATAGTATATCTTTTTTACAATAGATAACACGCGAGTTGTTTTAATGATTGAGTGTTGGCTCGCGATTTGTTTCGACAAAGTCTCTCATGCGTTCATATACCAGTCATTACATTGCGATGGAATTTTGGTGAATTGTTTTTCCCACTTCCGCGAAGGTTTCTAACTTAGTATATCCATTTTACAATAGGTAGTGCACGAGTGGATCCAACAAATGGTTGACGGCACGCGAAACGTTTAAACAAAATCCCGTATGCGTTCATATACCATTCATCCGATTGCGATGATACTTTGGTGAGTTGTTGCGTATATTTCCACGAAGGTCTCTAACTTCGTAAATCTATTTTACAATACGTAGCGCAGGAGTAGATTCAACAAATGAGTGACAGACGTAGAAAAACATAAATCTTTATAGCACACAAATGTATTTTCTTGAGGCAGAGTCCAAATAGTGTAGGTTGCCATCTGTAGAGGTCGAGTCGAACTTCCAAGCACCATAAGTAGTCCGTGACAACGAGTTCCTACGTTGACCGCAAGAGATGAGCGAGTTCGGCGAAGTGATGCGTGATGGCGCACTATAGAGAAGCTTGATGATTCTGTTGAAAGAGAGGTAATGAATCTTGTTCGCTAAAACACGCTCAAGACCGGCAAAAGCACATGGGGAGAGCGAAAACACACAGACATCTCAGTTGGAATAAAAAAAAAATAAGAGTGAGTGAAAAACTAGAGAAAACCCAATATGGGTACAATCTACGTAAAGCGTATATTCAAGGAATATACCAACTTCGATTGTCAGATGAAGTACTAAAGGAAGTAGGTGACTCCTGGTACTTAGGAAGCAATATGGTCCAAGCGAAGAAGATACATAAAAGATGGATTGACGTATGCTAACAAACATAGATGCAGCTAGTGGGAAGTCATGGTCTGGACCTTGGTGCTATATGTATCTGAAACTTGGTTAATTCCTTCTGCAGGAAAGGGAAAATAGAAGCATTTGTATGTGGTGTTATTGCAAAATGTTGGAGATTGGGCAGCTAGATAGAGAAACAAATGATGGGTAATGAGACGAATGGGGGTTAGATGATTCTGGCGAGTGGTTGTGAGAGGAAGAGATTGGTAGGGCACATATTTAGGCACCAGGAATATTGGAGTAATTGGAAAAGTCCATTCTCTACCATGGGGAAGATTAGGTATAATGAGGAAGCTGATTTGGGGAAGAAGACATAAGAGTTTGGTAAATGAGAAAGACACAAACAAGCAAATATTTATTCATAAACCAGTTTAAAACACAATAAAAGTGTCATAAAAGGAATTTTTACACCCCAAAGCAGTGTGAGGGAAGGAGGGCTCGAGGCCCATTTACAAATGTTGGTAATACCGAGATTTTCAATATAATTAAGCTCAAAGCTTTTGGGACGAAACTAATTGTGCTCGAATATTGAAACTAAATATCTCACAAGAATAGTACTAATACGCGATTTAGCCAGATTAGACACAGTCATGATTATGAGAAAACAATAATCAAGATGCATTGATTGAGAACTATCCTAGGTAGGAAGTTAGCTCAGCGAACGATACCAGCGATAAACAATCTAATGCAAAACCATAAACTAAACAGAAGTAGTAGTTATAAAAGCTTTGATAAGAGCACAACAAGCGAAAGAAATAGTTAACAAAGTTCACGAGGCGCATCTCAAGTTGCTGTCCTAAGTGAAGATGGAGAATAGTAATCAACTTTAACAAAAATCGACAGTAAACTCTTCAAGTTTAAATAATTAACAGAGTTAGTAGAATACAAACAGGGTGCGGCCGTGGCTAAAAATTTAGAAGCTATGCCATGGATAATTAAATGCAATTCAATAGCTGATTATGTTACAACAAAGGAAACTGTAGCAGTTACTGCCAATAAGTTGGTCTCAGACCAAACTTACACTATAAAATACTATTTTTTAGAAAAATTGCAATTATTGCGTAGACTTCAAATGATAAGTAACAAGTAGTTCTGTGAAAAACTAAACAGCCTATTTTCATATATCCTACTAATATCAATTGCCTCTATCAAAATACAAATTGTCAGTTTGATTGCTGTAATAGATTCGTACATATTGAGAACCGTCTAAATATTTTGGATGGTCACCATGTTGGAGTTTTATATTATAGGCCTTAGATTTATGTTTTATTCAAACTTCATTCGCATGATTAGGACACAAGAAATAAAAGCGGGATTTTAAAATTTCGCTCAGCCGCCATCTTGTGGTTATGAAAATAATTTAAATGAATTAGATGCCAGTCGATAAAAATTTTAATAAGCATATACCGTATCAAGTTTCACTGCGCTCGGATGGTTAAAACGCAAGAAACGTCCATTTGAATATTTAAATTTCGCGTCGCCGTTGGATTTGTGCTCGTCAGGTTATTGAACGTCCCATAGGTGAACTTATGCTTATAGCCTCCATTCACTTACAAAATTTCAGTTTGATTGCTGTAGTAGATTAATAGATATTGAGAACCGTCTAAATATTTCGGATGGTCGCCATGTTGGATGTTAATATATGTCGGCCATAGAGTTATGTTCTATTAGATTATGATTATTGTGTACGTTCATTATGCAAATGTTGATTTCGATCGCATGATTAGAACACAAGAAATAACAACTTAATTTTCGAAATTCGCACAGCCGCCAACTTGAGGCTATATAAACAATTGAACTAAATTAGATACCAGTGCATTACAATATGTATAAACATTTGCTGTACCAAGTTTCATTGCGTTTGGATCATTAAATCGCGAGAAACGTCTATTTAAAACTTTCTAATTCGCTTGGCCGTCTTTTTCGTTTTGTAGTCAACCCGTTTTTGAAAGTCTCATAGATAAACTTCCAGTAGTGCCCTTTATCTCCGTACAAAATTTCATGGTGGTACTGTCCCCGATATCCGGATAGTAGGCTGTCAGATATCCGCCCCCTCAATCGGATTGCCAATAATCAATCGCACCGGCACAGCTACATCAATGAAAATGGCACTGACAGATACTACCGAGATTAGAGCACAGTAGTTAACAAGAAATTATTGTGGAACACACCAAAGTATACGGGGGTTCATACTTACCTTTACTTACCTCTTCAAATTAATCTCGGGTTTGGGTTGTCAACTGGATCACTTAAAGTATTCCCACACAATAACCTCCACCATGATATTTAAAATGAACCAAAACTAAGACGAGAAACTTTAAACTGCACAATAATTTATTTCACATATAGAATGAATTTAACAAAAATAAAATAACAAAATACACGTGGCAATGAGAAGCCATTGTCCACATAACCATGTCCTCCTGTAGGACTTGTAGACTCTACATACAATGTTTCAGCTTTCTCAAGCTCAAAGTAACGTAAAAATAATGATGCACTTGGAATGGAAAAGGGATTTGGGACGAGACATATATAGCAATTGTTTTCCGTGTTTATACTCTTCACATTTTTATTTATAGCCACAAGGCTATTATGTAAACGTCCTTGGCCTCTATCATACAGTTGTCTGGCCAGGTGCAAGACAGCCTGCAACATGTTTGCATCGTCTAATGGACTCACCCGTCCATTCAACCCCAGCATATGCCAGTCACATCAGAGCCCAGCTCCCCTTCAAAACACGTTAAATGTCCACATCTCAACTGAAATATTATCACGCAAATGTTTTAAATGCTTCGTTCAAACACCAATGGATTACTCTAATAATCCCAAATCATGTTTAATTGTTCAGTCCACTTGTTTAATTAGCGTTGTTTAGAGTATAATAACAAAACTCTTAATGTTTATAACAAAAGTTCATTAATTATTTATAACAATTTTAAATTGTTAATAACATTGTCAAACGACAATTGAAAAATTTATACACGCCTCTATTAATCCCTTTCATTTCAAATTATTATCAAAGATATTTACATAATTATTTACAATATTATATTGTTTATATTAGGAATACATTAAACCACACGTTTATCCGGTTGATAATTACTTAAATCGTGGTGATATAATGAAGGTTAGTTATATTTAAATGTTAGATTCAGGTTTAATAAGGTTTAATAATTATTATTATTATTTGTGACGGTAACCTCCTTTCAAAATCTTCATCTCAAATTATTTAACACTCTTGTTAATTTTAACAGTAACTTCACATGATTAACTTTCAAAGAACCAGAACAATACATTCAGCGGAAAAATACTTCGCTCAAAACGCACAAAATTGCACAACAATTGGCCCAGAATTCATCATATATATCAATATATATGGCATAAAAATCTTCCGCAATACATACAAAAAACCTCCACTTATAAATTCAACAACTTCATCCATATTACTGTGGGAATCTCCTTCACTTATTCAAGGGCATTATTCATCAGCGACTTTTACACGTCCACTGAACTAACGATTGTTCCTCTTTAAAAATTCTTATATTCATCAATTGTATTAATGACTGTTGTTATTTAACCTTCGTGGGTTCCATTCATGAATCGATATGAAGTAAAAATTTGCCAATCACAAATAAATTTAATAGCAAATACGATTAGACACTCCTCCCTGGTCTATCGAAATTGAGATTAATATCCTCCAAGTAACGCAGTATAAAAATACTATGTTCAAAGTTCATCTAAACTGCATAAATAATCGAATAGAATACAATTAGACTGTGGAATGCAAACATTATTGTTCCAATCTAGAATTGAGAAAAACTCCTATCAAATGTTCATTACTATAGTGTATTCAATAAATCGTAATCAAAGTTCATTTTTCATAAAATTGTCTATAATGCAATGGTATTTCAGAACTGACGATAAATGTCTATGTTGCAATCATGTTCATAAGACGACTAGTATTTCAAAGATCGTCGATAACGTAATAGATTTTAACGCTCTAAAATCTTTTAATCATTCTTCTTTCTTGAGGATGACAGAAAATTGGTCAAAGTAATTTACTGAATAGAATTACTTTAATAAAATGACACGCTGTCTGAATTCAAATCTGCCATAGCAAATCGTTAACTTTACAGTCAAATCGTGACTACAAAAATATGCAAATTACTGGAAGAATATAAATTATCAGTCTCAACTGATCCAAAATTATTTAAGTATGCCAATGACATAACAATGTCTCAACAAATCGAAGAAAAAGGCATAAATCAACGAAGTGTACTGAGTACAGAAATATCAAGCAAGAAAATGGGGCAAACTATAGGACAGAAAATATGGGAAAAATGGTTGCTCAGATATCGCTAAATGACTCAAATAATACAAGAAACGTTCACGACTACCTTATCTGTTGATTGAAGTTCTCGAGGAAAATTTCCAAAGAAGACTGCTGTTGGTTCCATTTTACCACCGTAAAGATGTGCTCCGACCTCGAACCTGGAATCAGCGCCCTCGGAGAATCGAACTGCTTCCTCCTCCGGAAATTGCACTGCTCCGTGTATACGAAAGACATCCTTCTGGAAAAACTCTTCTTTGTGCGCCGGGTCTACCCTGGCCTCTCTTGAAAGTTCCCTGAAGTTCTGGTCGCAATTCGCCATGAAGTTTATTGCAGTTATTTCCGCAGAAATATTCATAATTGTAGAGTATGAATATATTTCCACTGCCATTTGATATAATTCAGCGATGGATTCACGATGCATGAGTGTAGTTGGATGTTCACTACATGCTCGCTTTTGTAGAATGACGATTAACGAAGTTCCATGCTGCTATTTCACTCCATCGATATATGTCCCAATTGCATTAAAGTCTTTAGTCTTCCATCTCAACTTTCGTTATAATCATAGTTGAAAGAACTGCCAGATTATATTGTTGCATTCTATAATGTCGCGTTGTATCACCAAATGCAATATGTAGTATCACGGTTGCAATACACGTGTCAGCCGTAGTGTAGAATGTGGTATTTTAAAAGTGCTTCTCAGGTGGCGAGAAAATCACTTTTGTCTGCAGTCTTAAAATGCCAATATCTTCCAAATTATGACCGTGAAATTGTTCAGGTTTACTACACACTTTAATACTGTAATGCACAATAGATTTAGCTTAAAGGCAGTCGTTAACTCTTGATATATTATCTGGTAGAAACGTTAATGTGTGCGTTTCAACTTCGCCTAGTTTCAAACACCGTAAAATGGAACTGCTCCGTGTTCGTTCGATGCGCCGGGCTTTACCGCACGCTAAAGACGACTTGCTTCACTGACTCACTCGAAGTCTGACAATATGATAATCAGAAAAACCACTATAAGACACGAGAAAATGAGATATGAGATATGAGATATGAGAGCTCCTCTCTCCTGTGCACGACCTTTTATCAACTTCTTAAGGGGCGTATCCATCCCTTCCATAGTTTGTTCCTCCGTCATTGCTAGAAGTTTTAACTTTGGCTATACTTGACGGATTTTCAAATTTCAAAAACTCAAAATTAATTTCTTCAAAATTTCAAATCAATGCCATAACTGAAAATAGTTTTCCACAATTCTGCATGCCAAAAGTAATTAAATATCGTAGTTTCAGTAATCTCCGTCTTCCTTCCAAACTATCGTTCATTGGTTCGAGCCTTTCCTCCAATAGCGTAACTTCTTCCTTAGCACAATACCTCGTTTCCGTGCGACTGCGTCGTAAATCTCAGATCTTTCTCGAACAAAATCATGACGTCACCAAGAATCTCAGCTCCCCCAGCCTACTTGCATGAAGTCTACGTCATCCGTGCCTACGTCATGAATATACACGTCACAACTATGACAGCCATAACTTTATTCATATATGCCCATACAGCCATCGTGGTCTCAATATAATTCAATTTACGGGGGCATTCTCCCTTCACCACGTTTTAAAAACAGTTGCAAATTGTTTTTAAACTCTGTGTTATAAATCTCTCAATTCACTTGAACACGAAATTGAATTATTATTCTACTCTTATATGATATTTCTTCTATGTTCCTTAATCATAAGTCTCTTCTTCTCTGGGTTGTGTGTGGCTAATGCATTCTCTCCTCTCTACTTTCTCTTCTGTCCTGTATTCCTGTTTTCTAAATTCTGCTGGCTTGTAGAAGGACCAGGATCAATCACTACATCCTGTCTTTTCTTTTGGTTTTCAGCTTCCTTCTCTCGTAATTCCTTCAGATACTGCTGACTTTCTTTCTCTCTCTCTTGATACTTGTCGGTTGTCATAACCTGACCTTGAGAATTATGATTCTGATTCTGGTTATTTCGATTGTAGTTTCTATTGTACCCATTATTATAGTATCTACCTCTTCCGTTGTTATAATTCCCTCTATTATTATTCCAGCCTCGTCTTTGCTGATATGGACGGTAACCTTGTGATCTGTTGTTACGGAAATAATTATTCCTGTGAGGACCTACATTTTCAGTTTTTTCTTCATCAGGCTTATCAGTTTGCTGCACTTGATCCATGTAGACTGTATTAACGTCTTTGAATTCGTGCCTCTGACCTTTTTGAACCAAATTTGGCATTGGACTCGTGTAGTCAAGCCTTCTCAATAATTCGTCCATACTGGTCAAATCCCTGATATTTGACGATATGATCAGTCTTCTTACCTCCACAGGCAGCATACGTGAAATCGCATCTATCAACTGCTCTGTTGACAATGGGGGTTGCAAAAATCTCAAGCGCGATAACTGGCTCGTGAAGAAATCAGCGTACCGTGTTGGAAGAGTACCTGAATACTTCCTCGTGTATACCTCAGCTCTTAATGAATTCTGAGCTTCTATTGACCAGAATCGTTTTATCAGTGCCTCTGCAAATTCATCAAAATTGCTAAAAGTGTACCGAAATGCTCTAAACCATTCAAGGGGTCCTCCAGCTAGAAATCATTCTACGATTCTCATCTCTCTTTCTCTGGGAATGTGGGCTTCAATGAAATAGTCTTTAAGGTTCCTGATATATTCTATCGGTGTTAGACTATCAGTATTGCTAAATTTTTGAGGTTTGTCTTCAAAGTTTCGGATGACTGTCACATTTCTCGGATATGAATCCATATAATTCTTCCCACTATCACGATATTTCCATTCAGGTTCAATATTCCTATCCTCTTCTTCTTCCCGGAATCTGGATATACGTTCCTCAGGACTAATATCTCTCTCTTCTGTAGCGAGGTTACATCTTCTCACGTAGTTTCTATCATCTTCACCAGTCAATCCTTCTGGATCCTTATCTGTGATTTCCGTGATGACTTTCCTAATCAACTCTTCCTTATAGGTTTCCATCATGCTAGCTTCTCCTAGTTTCAAATTCTGCAGTTTGCTCGTAGTTTCATTAACATCAGAGACAACCTTATGAATTTGTTCCTCTAACGCAGTTTTTAATGCTTGCACGTCCTGACCTATTTGAGTTCTATCCTCTACCTGCTTTTCGGATAGCGAATCCATCCTTACATTCAAGTCCTTTCTAATTTGAACTACCTCATTATTTATGTCTACTTGTGTACTGGCAAGTTTTTGTTCAATTCGCTCTTGAATCTGATTAACATGTTCCCCACTTGACCTGTTCCATTCATCTTTCCAAACCGTTACATTTGCAGTTAACATTTCCGCAATATCTACTTCAATGTCTTCCTTAAGTAAACGATTATGATCTAAGACATGGGTTCTCATGACCTCTACATCGTATTTTAAACCAGCCAAAGAAGCTGTTGTCCTAACAGACTCGTCAACTAATCGAGTTGTTAATGCACTAATGTTACGAGTACAAAGCGTTTTTGAAGTTTCAATTTCTTCTCTAACTTTGTTAACATCAGTTTGAACTTTAGCAATGTCTACAAAAACTGTATTGACTTCTACTTGTATCTTATTGATATCGCTTTGCATATCATTAACATCTGAATGAATATTGTTTATGTCTACTTGAACATTTGACACATCGGTTCGAACATTTCTAACCTCTCTTTGAACTTCCTCTACTTTGTCTTGTACAGTAGCAACATCATTCCTAACAACAATTACTTCAGCTCTAGCACATGAAATATCACCCCGGACATTAGCAACATCAAGATTCAACATATTAAGGTCTTTCTGTACCTTAGAAACATCAATTTTAACATCAGAAACATCTTTATGAATGTCACTCACGGCATTCTCGATTCCCTGGGTACTGGTCTTTAAACGCGACACATTATTCTCTAAGTTTGCAGAACTGGTCTGAAGAACTTTCAAACTTTCACCAAGCCTAATAGACAAATTACTAGCATTCCTAGCTTCCATCTCCTCCATTCTAATAGACAAATTACTAGCATTCTCCTCCATTCGACTAGTATTCCTAGCTTCCATCTCCCTCACACTTTCATCCAGCCTAATAGACATATTACTAGAATTCTCCTCCATCATCTGCTTCATACTGCTATTCATGCTAGCTTTCAAATTAGCAGACATCTCCTCCAACATCATTCTCAGACTCTCATCTGCCATTTCAATAATATTTCAATAATAAACTGCTTTAGGGACATACATCAAACAGAGCAAGATAACAACATCTGAGCAACATCTTTCACCATATATAAAGTTTCAGCAATTTTCTGTCTTAAATCTAACTTATAATTACCTTATAATTAACCTTCGTAGACACTTCATGTTGAAATAAACTCAAGCACATGTTCAAATTTCTTTGGTTCATTTTAAAATATCCTGACACAAATAATTTACATTTACAATCCAAATAGTTTAATTTTATCTTTAATATGACTGAACATGTCATAAGCCGGTCAAATAAAATAAGACTCCAGATCATAGGCGACTTTTCTAAGTTTCCAGCCTATTTAACCTCTCTCAGGTTGTATAAGATCTGATCCTTTCTGAGTGTAATTTTCCTAATACAATACAACATTTAATCCCTATATAATCACACTCTCAAATTCTACAATTGGCCAAGACATCTAACAAAGAATCAACCTCTTTATTTGAGTCTTCACAATCCCTTTGACATCGATAACTTGGTAATCCAATGTTATTCGAACACTCCACAAAAATTGCGGTGCCAATTCTACTGATCGTGCCAATCGTGCCAATCGAGCCAATCGTGCCCCACACGTTGATTGCGCCAATCCTACTGTCCCCGATATCCGGATAGTAGGCTGTCAGATATCCGCCCCCTCAATCGGATTGCCAATAATCAATCGCACCGGCACAGCTACATCAATGAAAATGGCACTGACAGATACTACCGAGATTAGAGCACAGTAGTTAACAAGAAATTATTGTGGAACACACCAAAATATACGGGGGTTCATACTTACCTTTACTTACCTCTTCAAATTAATCTCGGGTTTGGGTTGTCAACTGGATCACTTAAAGTATTCCCACACAATAACCTCCACCATGATATTTAAAATGAACCAAAACTAAGACGAGAAACTTTAAACTGCACAATAATTTATTTCACATAAAGAATGAATTTAACAAAAATAAAATAACAAAATACACGTGGCAATCAGAAGCCATTGTCCACATAACCATGTCCTCCTGTAGGACTTGTAGACTCTACATACAATGTTTCAGCTTTCTGAAGCTCAAAGTAACGTAAAAATAATAATGCACTTGGAATGGAAAAGGGATTTGGGACGAGACATATATAGCAATTGTTTTCCGTGTTTATACTCTTCACATTTTTATTTATAGCCACAAGGCTATTATGTAAACGTCCTTGGCCTCTATCATACAGTTGTCTGGCCAGGTGCAAGACAGCCTGCAACATGTTTGCATCGTCTAATGGACTCACCCGTCCATTCAACCCCAGCATATGCCAGTCACATCAAAGCCCAGCTCCCCTTCAAAACACGTTAAATGTCCACATCTCAACTGAAATATTATCACGCAAATGTTTTAAATGCTTCGTTCAAACACCAATGGATTACTCTAATAATCCCAAATCATGTTTAATTGTTCAGTCCACTTGTTTAATTAGCGTTGTTTAGAGTATAATAACAAAACTCTTAATGTTTATAACAAAAGTTCATTAATTATTTATAACAATTTTAAATTGTTAATAACATTGTCAAACGACAATTGAAAAATTTATACACGCCTCTATTAATCCCTTTCATTTCAAATTATTATCAAAGATATTTACATAATTATTTACAATATTATATTGTTTATATTAGGAATACATTAAACCACACGTTTATCCGGTTGATAATTACTTAAATCGTGGTGATATAATGAAGGTTAGTTATATTTAAATGTTAGATTCAGGTTTAATAAGGTTTAATAATTATTATTATTATTTGTGACGGTAACCTCCTTTCAAAATCTTCATCTCAAATTATTTAACACTCTTGTTAATTTTAACAGTAACTTCACATGATTAACTTTCAAAGAACCAGAACAATACATTCAGCGGAAAAATACTTCGCTCAAAACGCACAAAATTGCACAACAATTGGCCCAGAATTCATCATATATATCAATATATATGGCATAAAAATCTTCCGCAATACATACAAAAAACCTCCACTTATAAATTCAACAACTTCATCCATATTACTGTGGGAATCTCCTTCACTTATTCAAGGGCATTATTCATCAGCGACTTTTACACGTCCACTGAACTAACGATTATACATCCATTGTTCCTCTTTAAAAATTCTTATATTCATCAATTGTATTAATGACTGTTGTTATTTAACCTTCGTGGGTTCCATTCATGAATCGATATGAAGTAAAAATTTGCCAATCACAAATAAATTTAATAGCAAATACGATTAGACACTCCTCCCTGGTCTATCAAAATTGAGATTAATATCCTCAAAGTAACGCAGTATAAAATACTATCTTCAATCAAAGTTCATCTAAACTGCATAAATAATCGAATAGAATACAATTAGACTGTGGAATGCAAACATTATTGTTCCAATCTAGAATTGAGAAAAACTCCTATCAAATGTTCATTACTATAGTGTATTCAATAAATCGTAATCAAAGTTCATTTTTCATAAAATTGTCTATAATGCAATGGTATTTCAGAACTGACGATAAATGTCTATGTTGCAATCATGTTCATAAGACGACTAGTATTTCAAAGATCGTCGATAACGTAATAGATTTTAACGCTCTAAAATCTTTTAATCATTCTTCTTTCTTGAGGATGACAGAAAATTGGTCAAAGTAATTTACTGAATAGAATTACTTTAATAAAATGACACGCTGTCTGAATTCAAATCTGCCATAGCAAATCGTTAACTTTACAGTCAAATCGTGACTACAAAAATATGCAAATTACTGGAAGAATATAAATTATCAGTCTCAACTGATCCAAAATTATTTAAGTATGCCAATGACATAACAATGTCTCAACAAATCGAAGAAAAAGGCATAAATCAACGAAGTGTACTGAGTACAGAAATATCAAGCAAGAAAATGGGGCAAACTATAGGACAGAAAATATGGGAAAAATGGTTGCTCAGATATCGCTAAATGACTCAAATAATACAAGAAACGTTCACGACTACCTTATCTGTTGATTGAAGTTCTCGAGGAAAATTTCCAAAGAAGACTGCTGTTGGTTCCATTTTACCACCGTAAAGATGTGCTCCGACCTCGAACCTGGAATCAGCGCCCTCGGAGAATCGAACTGCTTCCTCCTCCGGAAATTGCACTGCTCCGTGTATACGAAAGACATCCTTCTGGCAAAACTCTTCTTTGTGCGCCGGTTCTACCCTGGCCTCTCTTGAAAGTTCCCTGAAGTTCTGGTCGCAATTCGCCATGAAGTTTATTGCAGTTATTTCCGCAGAAATATTCATAATTGTAGAGTATGAATATATTTACACTGCCATTTGATATAATTCAGCGATGGATTCACGATGCATGAGTGTAGTTGGATGTTCACTACATGCTCGCTTTTGTAGAATGACGATTAACGAAGTTCCATACTGCTATTTCACTCCATCGATATATGTCCCAATTGCATTAAAGTCTTTAGTCTTCCATCTCAACTTTCGTTATAATCATAGTTGAAAGAACTGCCAGATTATATTGTTGCATTCTATAATGTCGCGTTGTATCACCAAATGCAATATGTAGTATCACGGTTGCAATACACGTGTCAGCCGTAGTGTAGAATGTGGTATTTTAAAAGTGCTTCTCAGGTGGCGAGAAAATCACTTTTGTCTGCAGTCTTAAAATGCCAATATCTTCCAAATTATGACCGTGAAATTGTTCAGGTTTACTACACACTTTAATACTGTAATGCACAATAGATTTAGCTTAAAGGCAGTCGTTAACTCTTGATATATTATCTGGTAGAAACGTTAATGTGTGCGTTTCAACTTCGCCTAGTTTCAAACACCGTAAAATGGAACTGCTCCGTGTTCGTTCGATGCGCCGGGCTTTACCGCACGCTAAAGACGACTTGCTTCACTGACTCACTCGAAGTCTGACAATATGATAATCAGAAAAACCACTATAAGACACGAGAAAATGAGATATGAGATATGAGATATGAGAGCTCCTCTCTCCTGTGCACGACCTTTTATCAACTTCTTAAGGGGCGTATCCATCCCTTCCATAGTTTGTTCCTCCGTCATTGCTAGAAGTTTTAACTTTGGCTATACTTGACGGATTTTCAAATTTCAAAAACTCAAAATTAATTTCTTCAAAATTTCAAATCAATGCCATAACTGAAAATAGTTTTCCACAATTCTGCATGCCAAAAGTAATTAAATATCGTAGTTTCAGTAATCTCCGTCTTCCTTCCAAACTATCGTTCATTGGTTCGAGCCTTTCCTCCAATAGCGTAACTTCTTCCTTAGCACAATACCTCGTTTCCGTGCGACTGCGTCGTAAATCTCAGATCTTTCTCGAACAAAATCATGACGTCACCAAGAATCTCAGCTCCCCCAGCCTACTTGCATGAAGTCTACGTCATCCGTGCCTACGTCATGAATATACACGTCACAACTATGACAGCCATAACTTTATTCATATATGCCCATACAGCCATCGTGGTCTCAATATAATTCAATTTACGGGGGCAGTACCGGTAATAGTTTCAGAGATATAGAATGCCGGTGAAATATTTCACACAGCTGCCATCTTGAGGTTATGTAAACAATTGACGAAGTTAGATGTCGGTGCATTACAATGTGTATAAACGTATACTGTACCAAGTTTCATTGCGTTTGGTTGGTTAAATCGCGAGGAACATTTTTTAAAAGTCACAACTTCGCTTGGCCACCATGTTGGTTTTGTAGTTACCAGGTTTTCAAAAGTCACATAGGTGAACTTTTAGTAGTTCCCTTTATCACCGTACAAATTTCCAGGGTGATATCGGTAATAGTTTCGGAGATATTGAATGCTGGTGAAATATTTCGCACAGCCGCCATGTTGGGTTGGTGAGACGTAACAAAATTTGAAGGGCACGGTCGGGGTTGCCCAAAATAGTGCTATGAATTTACCGAGTTTCATTGAAATCGCTCCAGCCGTTTAGAAGTTATTAGGGGGGACACACAAAAATCCATCACACACACGCGCACACACAGTCAGACACACGGGCAAAAGGTGATCTCATAAGCCTAATTTTTCATAAATGAAAATAGGCTAAAATATATCAAAGGAACACTGAAGCCTAATTAGAGTTACAATGGAAAATCTGGGTTGCTCCTAGACACTCGGGCACAGCAGTAATTGCTGAGCAATTGGAACTACCATTTACAATATGGAAAAGAGGCTTGCAAGCTTGCAAAGTTAAGCCAAATTTAAAGCGTTTCAGTTTCGAGAACGTTCCAACTTATTTGTAAGTTGGACAATTGAAAGTGGCGGACAATGCTACTAATTTCTTTCAGCGTTACTGCATTGATGCATTCAAAAGTGAGGGAGGGGGAGGGGAGCTTGAGGGGGGATTGGGGGGGGGGGGGGGAGGAGGGATGACCAAGGACTGAACCTTAGAATCACAAAAATATCATCTAAGATAATTAACTGAAATTTGTTGAAAAAGGGCTCTTTTCACCCTTTGTTCATGCATGCATTTTCAGGCTACACTGGAACCGGTTTTACGGTTAACCAAATAATTTAATAATTTAATAATAATTTCGCGTTTGTGGACAGAGTTTTTCTATAAAAATGTCACTGATTAACGAGGTGAATCATATCTGGGTTGAAAATTGCATAGTATCAAAATAGTTTCCGTTTTCAACATTGAAGAGATTGCTTCAGGTTGAAAATCTAGGGCATGGGCAGAGTTGACCCATTAGACGGAGTTAGGTGAATTTCACAGAATGGCAATTGCAGACTTTGAATCTGGCGATTATACTGGAAAAACTTTCGAGACGAATTTGCGTAGATGGAATGGAGTACAAAGTTAGTCCCGCGATGAGCCCAATCACTGGCATTTCACAGAGTAAAGTTGATAATTCCCACGATGCCCAGTTTTAAATTTGGCCAAGTATAGATGAAAGAACTAATCCCTCGTTGCACCCAACCAATTGTTATACTTTCAGATATAGCATAAGATCCCATGAGGCGAAATGTTATGTAAAACATCACGAAATTATACCTTGTCATCACAAATATAGACCTTGCCGGCAAGTTAAAAAATCAATAGCTCAGAATCCTTGCAAGTTCTAAAATAGCGTCTCGTTTTTTGTAACATACTAATGCAAGAAATAAACAAGGGCATAGACGAAGAGCTAAATCACACAGAAATCTCTGCAGGGGACTTCTACGCAATACAAATATGAGATAAGGGCGAGAAGATTAAAGAAAACTCAATACGGGTGTGAATTGCATTGACGTATATTCAAGGAATATACCAAATTGCAATTGTTCAGTAGTTATAGAAGGAAGATTAAAGGACATGAACTATAGGCGTTACGCAAGGTTAGAATATGTAAAATAGATTCCCTCGGTAGTATGGTTTAGTGGCTATCTAAAGACGAATTATTTATCTTAACAATGGGAGAATGTGGTGGCTAAGAAACAATCCCAAAACACTTATTCCCACAGAGCTAAAACTTTCCAACAAGACACACTACATTATATATTTTCTGTTAATTGTAAATTAAATTACAGAACATTCAGACTGTATGAAAGGTATATTATTGAGAAATGAAAATGAAATCAGGTCCCGATAATTCTTAAAGATTAATTTCCTGGTAGTAATATTAATGAAAGTTGCTCCAATTATAATTTCACTACTTTGATCTCTATGACTTGACTATTATTTCACTTCCAATCAAAATGTACCATACTTCAAACTATTAGTACAGTGAATCTCTCTCACTTCTCGGCCGGCCGGTGCGCCCAGCTTCTCTGTCTCCCGTTGACTCATCACTTCCCGCTCGGCATAACATAGCTTTTCGCTCACTTTATCCGTGCATGACATGAGATAACAATTAAAATTAAGAAAATAACAATTAATTAAATAAGCTCGTACCTTATGACGGGAGATGTTGGAAATTTTCTCCTCATACATTCAGACATTTCCGGCATCGTCTTAGGAAGATCCGATTCACACGCATAAGTTCGTCTTCCGCAATTGAGGCTTTATATCTCTCCGAATATGTTCTTTCAGTATGCCCAATGTGTGAGGGTGTCTTGAATACTCTTTATTCTTTAAGCACCCATATAAACAAAAGTCTCAAACAGTTAAATATGGGGACCGTGACAGCCATAAGTCCGTACTAATTACACGATATTCAAAACATTCCTCAATTAAGTTTAATGTGTCATGAGCTGTATGCGCGGTGGCAGAGTCTTGCTGAATATTTCCATTTCGAGAGTTAGTGTCAGTTCGTAAAAAAATGGTTTGAGTATATTATCCCTGTACCTTTGTGCATTAATTGTGTCTTGAAAAAGGATAGGCCCTATAATAATGTAACTATTCACTGCGCACCATACTCCGACCCATTCGTTATGTAGAGGAATTTCGTATATGCGATGGGGTGTTTCTCTACTCCAATATCTGTTTTTCTGCGTCGTCGAACCATACCCGTGCAAATGGAACCAAGCTTCGTCCGAGTAAAAATATTGACATATCCGGAGAGAAATAGCCTCAATTACGAAAGACGAACATTGCGTGTGAATCGGAGTTTCCTAAGACGATGCCGGATATGTATGAGAAGAACATTTAGAACATCAACTGTCATAAGGTAGTAGTAGCTTATTTTATTAATTTTAATTGTTATGTCATGCACGGATAACGTTAGAGAAGTGCTATGTTATGCCGAGCGGTGAGTGATGAGTCAACGGGGCTCAGATAAGCTGGGCGCGCCGCCCGGCCTAGTCGTGAGAGAGACTCACTATACTATTTCAGGCTGATATGTCCTTATAAGTTTAATCCGGCTGCAATGATGATATATGAAGTTGGATATAGTGGAAGACAACATGCTAACACAGCCTCTGGAGAAAAAAGTTCAGTCAAGCAAAATGTTGAAAAAATTATTTTAAGCCATAGTGATACTACTCGATACACATGTAAATTATGCAAACAATGATTTACCTTAAAACAATCCTATAAGAAGCATATGCTTTCCCACAGCGACATGAAAGCATATTCATGTAGCGTGTGCGAAGCCGAATTTACCCGAAGTGGAAATTTGAAGAGTCACATGAGAATTCATGGTGAAGAGAGGACATACTCATGTAATGTATGCGAAACTAAATTTACCCTGATTGGAAGTTTGAAGAGACACATGCTGATCCATAGTGGCGAGAAGGCACATTCCTGTAGCTTGTGCGAAGCCCAATTTTACCTGAAAGGACATTAGAACAGACATATGCTTATCCACAGAGGAAGGAAACCCTACTCATGTAGTGTATGCGAAACTAAATTTGCCTTGAATGGAAGTTTGAAGAGACACATGCGGATCCATAGTGGCGAGAAGCCTTATTCATGTAACGCATGCGAAGACAAATTGACCCGAAGAGAAAATCTAATCATGCACATGTCAATCCATACCGGCACGAAGCCGTACTCATGTAGTGAGTGCGAAGCCAAGTTCAATCAGAGAGGGCATTTGAATGAACACATGCTAATCCATAGTGGAAGGAGGCCACATTCATGTCGCGTGTGCGAAGACAAATTTAAGCGGAGGGAAAATTTGAACAAACACATGCTAATCCATAGCGGCAGAAAGGCCTAATCATGTAGCGTATGCGAAGCAAAATTTACCCAAAGAGGAAATTTGACCACTCACATGTTTATCCGCAGTGGCAAGAAGCCATATTCATGTAGCATGTGCGTTGCCAAATTTACCAAAGGACAACCTTTGATGATACACGTTTTAATCAACAGCCGCGAGAAGCATGATTGAGTACCATCTGCGAAGTAGAAGTTACTCTCAAAGAAGATTCATAAACATCCTAAACAACAAAGGAAGAAAAACATTCTCATGTAGTAAATGCGAAGGCAACCAACCTCATAGGGGACATTTGAAGACACATTGTTTTAAATAGGCTTATTCATGTAGCAAATGATATTTCAATTAACATATTTTTACTCGTGATGATGCTGTTGTTTTTTTTCTAATTACCAAATTCCACTGTACAGATAGGCAATAGTAAATTGACGCATGGAAAATATCAAAGTCCTGTACCGGCATCACGTGCTTGGACGTTGCTGTACAGTTGCAACAAATTTTGGTGCACTTCGATCTTTGTACAACGACATGTTCGCGACAAAATGCAACTATTAGTACACAGTGCCACTGTGCAGATATCAGAATAACAGAGAAGAATGATATCCATTTAATGAGAAACCGCCCAAATGCGTAAATAAATGCGTGAAGTGAGGGACCTGTCCCAAGTGACGATGGATGACAAGTGCTTAACAGAGTACCTGTGTTAGCATAGAGGAAGGTTATGAAGTTTGTGACCCGGACCACCGTGGTTCAAATATTGGTCTCGGTAATTATTTTTGTTATGATGGCCTTTGTTATATTATTTTGGGACCGCACGATACTGGACTTCTGTTAAGTTTTACAACGAAATATTGCAATACACCGTTATTTAATTACCACTGGGTCTATGATACCTATTATAGACGTGCATGAGATGTTGGGAATATCATTACAATAGTATGAGGATTCTGCAGACTGCCAGTTAGGTCAGGGAAAAAGGCGTTGCGTGGACGATGAAACGGGGTTCGAATCGTACTACCGGTGTTTATTTTTTAAACATGTCAGATGTTTAATGAATGAAATACGTGTGTGTTTCTATACAAAGGGAAATATGGCTTATTGAATTTGCTTATTGTTAGTGCTGAAAAGGACTGTTGTAGGCACTTATTCAATATAACGTCCAGTAACCACCGACTTCGACAACTTGCTGTAGCCGACGTGGAATTGACTGAACTAGATTTCTGAAGTACTGTCTGAAGTACTGATCATCAATCTCCTCCCATGCTTCCAACATTATCTCCCACAATTCCTCCTGCGAACGAAGGGGAGGGTAAGGCCAGATTTCCCTGATACAGCGTTTCCACTTTGCCCAGACATGCTTAATGGGGTTGAAGTCTGCGGTTCGAGGGACCCAGTTGAGCAGTTCAATGGAGTCCTGCTCAGAAAACCAGCCCTGAACACTCCTGCTCTTGTGGAATGGAGAGTTGTCCGGCACGAACTGAAGTACTGCATGTGGATAGCGCTCTCTCACACTCGGAATTATAATATTCTGCAAGATGTGCAAATATTGATACAATGTGAGATGTCCATCTACCCGATGAAGCACTCCAGCCCCATGAGATGACATCCACCCCCCAGCACGACACAGATATGCAGCCACTACGTGTGCTCTCAGCCACATACCGTTTCTCGTATTGGGTTCAACGTGGCCTGTAAACTCGAACCGGTCTGACCCCTGCCGAACTAAAACATATCTCGTCAATTAAGATGACCTGATCCCAATTGCGATTTAATTTCTGCTCAGCGTCGACTAGAAAGACCTGCACTCAGCCTTCGAGGAGGCCACACGACAAAAAAAACATGGTTTGTTACTTCACAAAAATAATATTCACGGCGTGACTCGAACTGTGGTTGCTCGGCGATGAACGACTTTACAACCTGACAGCTAATCTACTACGCTACAGCGCAACACATGTCTTTGTGAGTGTATCATTACTTACCACGACACGGTGAGTGTGAGAGACCGGCCGATAGCGAGAGAGCGAGAGAATTACTGACCTACCATGTTGCAGTACATATCCACCGACAGCAGCCGAAGTGACACTTTGCATTTTTCATGCCTCAAGAGATGCGACATTTTATGATTGTTCATTGGCCGTTTTCAGAAACTTATCTGTTTACTACCTCTTCATTTGTTACTCTATCTATCCATCTTATATTCATCTTTCTCTTGTAACTCCACCTTGCTAAAGGTTATTTTCTTTTCTTTTCTGCTGCGGCAACAGTTCAAGTTTCAATTCTTTAGTTTGTTTAACTAAATCTATATTTAACATCAACGCAATTCTTTTACGTATAAATGTGTTCCATGTCCAAGCGAACTTACTTTCTATATCCTCTCCACTTCGTCTATCACCCCCCCCCCCATATACTGAAAATGATAGCTGACTCAAACAAGACACTTGGATTTGTTATCAGGAATACAAAACCAATCAAAAACATAAGCATAACACACTAGTCAGACCGAAACTAGAATATGCTAGCATTATATGGAGTCCTAGATGAAGCCATATACCTCAATGGTTGAAAACACACAAAAGAAATTCCTAAAATATCTACATTTTAAAAGAACAGCCAACTATCCTCACTTGATACCATACCAGGAACTGCTAATAAATTTTGATGTAGACTTTAGAAATACGAAGAAATATAGATGCTATGAAATTCTTTTTCAAAATTATAAACAATTGAATTGATGATTCCGAATTCCTTTCTCTCTTAAATTTCCATATACCACGCATCAATTCTAGGAACAATATCACACTTGAAATTCACCGCTGAACAGACTATGTAATATTTTCAACAATGTTGCTCAAAGAAATAATGCCATACATTTTAGTACTTCCTTGACAGTATTTTTGATGGAATTCCTAACCACACTCCAGCAATAATGTCACAAACCTTGCAAATTGTAAATCATGAATTCCTACCACTGAGTCATTCTACATAGCCAATCTTGTATTACATATGCATTATTTGTACTATACTGTTTTAATTGTACACCTAGTTATTTTAATTAATTTTATTTAGTTACTGTTTGTTTAAGTTAGTATACATCTTAAGATAACACACTGTGTAAATTTAATTAGTGTTTTATTATTATTACTGTTTAGTTTAAGGGGATAGTTTGGTAAAAAATGAAATTTTTCCCTAATTTATCAATTGGTCTCAAATTTTAAACATATAATTTGTGAGTAGTATTAAATATAATTACAAACTAACAACTCAATTGATAGAACCGTTTTTGAGAAAAAAATATTTTTAAGGGTTTTTCGAAAATCATCTTTTTCTTAATGTGCTTGAAAATTTGAAGACTGTATCTCATAATATAGCCAAACAGTTTTGTGTAAGGTTTTTGGGTGTCTTATGTGGTGACCTTTAAATTAATTTTCAAAATTTTGAATCTTCTTATCGAAATAATTAAAACATACACTTATCAATATTTTCGTTTATAAATACTTAAAAAATGATACTCAAGACTGTTAGCACTGTTAGTAAGGGTTATCTCCAAAAAATTCATCAAATTCAGAAAATATTTACTAGGAAAAAGTTATATTTAAATGTTCAATTTCACAAATTAAAGATAAACGCATTCAAAGTTACACAACACAATCGTCCACTGATCCTTGCTCTAAAATCCACCTGGGCTGTATGTTGTTCCTTCTTTTCTCTTTCGAGCTTCCTCAGTGTGTATGGCCGTCAATCTTGAGCATGTAGTCTTGGATTTTCGAATTCTAAGCACCGTTTTGCCTTTTGTTTCCTTCGTCGCTCGCCTCTAACTTTGCTCAGTCGCTTCCTTATTGCCGACAAGTAACATTGTGAGAGCTTTCATATGATGCCACGCTCACTCCTCAGCTGCAGGCTAGTATTTAATTATATTTTTTCTAAATTTCTCTTTGGAATTTCGCAAAATCCTTTTGTACTATGATAGCACTTTTATAAATGAACATATTTAGGCAAAGAAGAAAAAAAACAATATTTTATGCCAGACTATCCCCTTAAGTTAGTATAAGTTTAAAATAACATACTGTGTAATCTTAATGCCACTGTAATTGGGATGAAAATCCATATGTGCGCAAATAAATAAATAAATAAATAATTAAACTATGTAGTTAATATCACCTACATTATCACCTGCCTATTTGACGTCAATAGGGCTTTGATATTTCCTTCGTCTGCATTTATTGTTTAAATTTATTAATTTTCTTCCTCAAGCGGGAGCCCATACTTTTTTCAATTCATTCGAATACTTTGATAAATCGTCTATGATGAGAATAGCTATATTAAAGCTCAGACTTGAGAATGTTTCTAATTAAATTTTTAATTCTACAAGATTTTTTCTCTAATTTTCTTCGATGGTTGTTCAATGTTTAGTTTGAAAATTATGGGTGATAAGCTGCAGCCTTCTCTTACACCCACATGCTCTCGTATTTTCGTCAGCTTATATAACTGCTTTCGGATTTCCGTATAGATTGAAGATCACTTTATTCAGATCCTTTTCAGAATGTCAAACAACTTATTCCAATCAGCGTTATTAAAAGCCTTTTCACTGTCTTCAAATGCCATGAACGTTCATTTACTTATTCCACCTTCCAAGATCAACCTAAGACTTACTAGAGATGCCATAGTTCCTACGTTTCTCCTCAAAATTGATGTTCACCAAACTCGCTTTCTCTCTGTCTTTTCATCTTATTTTCAATTATTCATAGTCTGGTCCTCCAATGTTTAAGCAATCACGCTGATTGTACTATAAACTTCCCATGTATCAGCTTCTGTTTTCTTCAGTTAAGGGATGAAAACATTCTCCTTAAAATCAGGAAGGTCCTCACCTGTCTCATAAATCCTACATCAAAACGAAATAATCTGGGCCCACCTTCAGTACCTATGCAATGTAGCAACTCAGTCGCAATATCATCTATTCCTGTTGTTTTGTTGCTGCTTGTCTCCCTGTGCTATGTCAATTTTAGATCTCCATATTAAATCTCCTTTCGTATCGTTATCAACTTCCTCATGCCCTTCCAGAACTTGATTCCCGATCTCTTTAGCTCTATAGAAATGCTCTATGTAAGCATTCCGTCTCATAGCCTATTATTCTCTATCTGTTTTTCCATCTGATTGTGAGTATCGTGATAAGCTGTAACTACTTTCCCTACCTTCAGATAATTATCAGACGTCTTTATGCTACTTTCCCAATTTCATCCCTTGCATTCTTTTTTTGCGCTTTTCATACATTATACTAATAAAAAGAGTGATTCACAAGCTCCTTATTTTGTTTGTAGAAAGGCAACCCAACTAACGCGTATATCATAGTCATCCTAAAATCATTAGTGCCTGCTCCTTTACGGCCTTAGTACAACTTTACCGTTGAGTTCATGCTCGCAAATTTAGTAGAAATCAATTGCAGCAATGTTATTTCAATGACCTCAAATATTATGCGTGATTAAATCGATCACAGCTCCGAATAATACCACCTCACATTTGGGCAAGAAGTGTCTACGAATAGATTCTATACGAGCCAGCAATACACCATGGCTCTCAGTTGCTAAGGTGGCTAAATCAAGCATTGCTGATGTAACGTCAGGCAAGCTGTTAGGTAGCATGTTTGAACCCAAAACTAGTACTTATTTGTTTGCTTAAAGTCGTTTATAGTGGATGTATTATGTGTGTATATCTACCTGTTCCAACCAGTGATTCTTTAATTGGGCCTGAAAACGACCGTTTTATCCAATGGTATGTAGCCAGGTTGGACGACAACATAATGATCTGTAGAACGAATGCAAGGTATTCTGTATATTCAGGATGGCAACTGTTAAATGTTGACCACCTTAGTGTAAAGGAAAACTCTGACTCACTCAAGCCGCCACACGTGTCAAGTCAAAGACCTCTGGAACCCCGGGTTGTAAACCATTCCTCATTCTTACGCTGTGTCATGACAAAGCCCTCTGTGACCCCGGGATTTAAACCATTGCTCATTCTTACGTTTGACAAATATAAAATAGTATTAATTGATCCTCTTATGAGAAATACCGTAGGGATTTGATTTCATTATACTGTGAACATGACTTTTCTTGCTACAGATTTGCTAAGAAAAACTGAGGTTAGTAGAAATGAAAGCTACTAACTGAATGAGCCTGCTGAATTATTTTTCAGGTTGGATTATTTTTATACAAACAAAATAAAGTGTGTTGGCATGCTTATTGAATTGATTTTCAGATCTTTATCATCTACTTAAGACCAACCTATATCATCCTGGAAGTGGTTTTCCCTGACACATCTCTTCTACTCCAGATAATATGCCGCGGGAATATCACACAATTCGTAATTCTCATTACTCCATAAAAATGTTGTTTCTGCTACCCATGATGCTCAGGTGTCTATCGCATGCGATCGAGCTGGCGGTGGCTGCATAATTTAGAGCCATCACAACAAAGGAAAGAACATAAACATTTATTTTTCTTATGCCTGTCGACTAAGGAAAAGCATTCGAACCGATAACAACGTTTTAGATAAAGAAAGCTAAGTGTCGAACGCAAAATGTTGTCACTTTCCACCTGTGCGTGGTGTGTAAGCACCCGTGCCTAAAATGGTAACGCGTTAGACTACGGATTGAAAGAGTTGGGGTTCGATACTTCGTCTGTGTCGACCACTTTACCAATGTCTTACGGCAGAAATTATACAAGAGGTCACAGTTACCCTAATTATTGAGGATGGGGCACTAGTAATATAGCGAGTAGTTGCATTTTCATGTTGGATTCCATGAACTTAACATATTGTTCGAATCCGGTATTACACGAAACATCTTAATATGAACACCTCAAATAGGAACACGTATACTGGCAATCAGAATCTCCTTCAATATGTTCTCTGATAACCTGTGTCATAGCGTGTCTGTATTAATGTGTGTATTGGCAATTACGGTGAGGATTGGGAACGAGGCAAGTTAGAAACCATCCCGGCATTATCCTGGAGTAGAAGTGGGAAATCACAAGAAACCTCTTAGAAGGTGGCTCAGGTGGGAATCGAACCCACCTCTTCTCACGTTTGCGCCACAAGGCTTAGTGTACCCCGTTCCACCAATCATAGCAGCATTAAATTTCTCTTCTGAGCCGAGAATCGAACCCGGACTTCTGGAGCGACACTTTGATATGTTTGGGGGTTTTTGTGTGGAAGGAGATAATACTTAAAGCGCCCTTGTATAACATAAATCATAACCTTGCTAGCATTGTTTATCAGCGAGAAGGTTCTGGAATTTGCACAATGTTGTTTTGACCCCTTTTTGTGTAAAGGGATATATAATGATTCATTCCACTCATTTGGACAGTTGCAAGTCATCCATATTTTGATGCACATCTGTAACAAAAAGTCAATCCCGCATTCCCCAGTTGATTTTATCATTTCTGCCACTATTCCATCTGACCCAACTGATTTGTTGTTAGCGAGCCTCCGTAAAGCCGCTTCCACTTCACACTTTGAGACTAACGATGCATCAACATCTACAGAGTGCCACGCTCCAGACAATTGAATTCAAAAATGACTTCCATACGATGTCAACAGATTCCTTTTCTGGAGAAACGCTTTCCATGCCTGAGCCAAACTGCTTTTTATATCCTCTCTGCTTCGTCGATCACTGGTTATTTCGCTTCCTAAGTAACAGAAGTCTCCTACTTCCTTTAGCTTTTGCCAATTTAATGTACATAAAGTTTTCTGATTAATTGGGGCTGCATTGCAATATTTTTTTAACATTTAATAATTTTCATCATGAATTCTTTCCTCAAGACGGAGTCTATACCATTCAAAAACTCATTCAAATCCTCTGGCGTGGCGGCCAAGATAACTATGTCATCAGCAAATCTCAGAGTTGAAATTATTTCAATTTGAATCTTCACTCCAACTTAACATTTTTCTCCAATTTCCTTCATTGGTTGTTCAATGTAAAGATTGGAAAGTATGGGTGATAAGTTGCAGCCTTGCCTTACACCTTTCTGAATACCAGTTTCTCTCTCATGTTCTTAAGCTTAAATGACTGCTGTCTGCTTTCTGAAGTGATTGTAGATCACCCTCCTATCCCTGTACGTTATTCCAATCGTTTACACAATGTCAAACAATTTAGCCCAATCAACGTTATCAAAAGCCTTTTCTAAGTCTACAAATGCCGTGAATGTTCTAACTTTCTTTATTCTACCTTCCAAAATCAGCGTAAGACTTAGTACAGCTTAACTTGTTCCTACATTTCTCCTGAAACCAAACTGGTCTTCACCTAACTCCGTTTCTATCTGCCTTTCCATCCTGTTGTAAATTATTCTGCACAGGATCTTTGAAACAAGAGTAATCAAGCTGATTGTACGGCAATCTTTATATCTGTCAGTCACTACTTTCTTCGGTATAGGGATGATAATCTTCTTCCTGAAATCAGAGGGTACCTCACCAGTCTCATAAATCTCACACACCAAGTGAAATAACCTTGTCAGACGTTCATCTCCTATGCAGCGTAGCAGCTCAATCATTGTATCATCTGTTCCTGGTGCTTTGTTCTTGCTTAAGTCTTCCAATGCTCTGTCAAATTCTGATCTCAATATTAAATCTCCTTTCGCATCCTCATCAATTTCCTCTTCCCTTTCCATTACACGATTCTCAACCTCCTTTCTCTTATACAAACAACCTATTTAAGCTTTCCATCTCTCAACATTTTCTTCCCTATCTGTTAGAGGCGTTCCATATGTGTCCTTAATATTACAGCACTTTGTCCTCTTTTTTCCGAAGGGATTCTTGACCCTGGAACACCACACTCATAACTTACATACCTAAATACCACAGAGGGGTCTGACCAACCCTGTCTAGTTGGGTCATTTATATCATATTTGACGAATTTCTTCACTTGTTATTATTCTAGCTGTCTACGTTATAGTTAGAGGATGCCGGAGAATGATTAGTTTGATGCCTGTTGCTTACATATTTTAATTTTAAAAATTATGAACACAATGAAAGGAATTACCGTTTGAATGTTGTAGAGGTACATGTTTTTTTTGTTACCACTGTGGACAATATTTCTCATGTTTTGGGGTAAATTTACAGTAAAAATATACAAAAGTTATAAAACAGTCACTTGGAACATATAGCACTGACAGTTTCCCATAGTGAGGGGTTACAATAACCTTCACATGAGATGCAATCGCACGCCATGGCTTGGTGAATCTGACAGAATTGCGACTTGAACCCGGGACTTCGATTTCAACTTCAGTGTCGCTTTCATGTTCTGCAATGAATTCACATTCTTGTTCACTATCCTCAAAAACATACTCACATGCCAAATCGGAGTCGCCACCGATATCCTCTTCACCGTCACTATTTTCTGACAATAATTCCCTGATATTGCAGTCAGACAGTCCTTTCCTGGAATTAGCCATTTCACACATTGTTTCTAACACTAAGGACGTTCATCTCACTTTGTCAATTAGCTATCAAGAATTGCAGTAGTAGCAGGGTGTATTGACACACCTGGAAAAGACAAGTGTAAATACCACACTGGGGTCTCTACGACCCCGACCTATATTAATTTCTTTCTCAAGAATGTTCTTGTACACTGACAGATCTGAATGTCGCTAGCCAAGGCTAGTGAGCTAGTATCCTAATTTGCAAACATGTCGTAGTAGCGTACTGATTCACATAAACAGTATTCAATATTTGTTTTCGCTGGATCGCTCAGACCCCAGTGAGGTGTTCCAGTGTTGATCCCTCGATAAGCTGTGTCTACTTTTTCTAATTTCAGACAATTTTCTATACCTGCACATTTCTCTTTCAACCATTCTTTTGTCGCTTCATTGCACTTCTTGTTAACCTCATATCTCAGACGATTGTATTCTGCTTTCCCCTTTTCAGCTCTTACATTCTTGTGTCTCCTGCTTTCATCCATTAATTTTAGTTTATCCTGAGTGATCCACGGCTTTCTATTCTTTCTTTCCTACCAATGTTTTCCTCTGCGGAGTTTGTTATTTCATTCTTCAAAAGTGCCCACTCGTCCGCTATTGAAGTTTTTTATGGTTATTCTTATGTCCTTCCTTTAAATTCTTGTTGACTCTTTCGTTTGCGTCCTTCTCTTTCAGTTTATTGCCCACTATTTGGCTTTTGATTTCTCTTCAATTTCTTCAACTTTAATCTGCATCTACATTTCATAACAACCAGATTGTGGTCCTAGTTTATGTCAGCGCCGGGATATGTTTTACAATCTAAAATCTGGCTTCAAAATCTCTGCATGACCATAATGAAGTCGATTTGGTAACGCACTGTATCTCCTGGTCTCATCCATGTGTATATTCTTCTATTGTAGTTATTGAATAAGGTGTTAGCTATGACCAACTCATGTTCGGTGCAGAATTCCACCAGCCTGCTCCCGCGATCATTCCTTTCACCTAATCCGAAATCTCCTATCTTCACTTCCCTTCCTTTTCCTTACACAGTACTCCAATCTCCCATTACTATAACATTTTTATCACCCTTGACACACCTCAAAATTTCATCTATTTCTTCGTAGACATTTTCATCATCATCATCATCATCATCATCAGCTTGACTTGTAGGCATATATACTTGTACCACTGTGGTGCACGTAGGTTTTTGTATTGATTTTAGCTCTCCAATTTTCCTACTTAATATGAGACCTTCCCCCATATAGCCGTTGTTTGATTTAGTGCTAATGACTCTATAGTCTCCTGACCAAAAGTCCTGCCATCGCATTTCACTAATCCCAACGAAATCCAACCTCAACCTATCCATTTCCCTTTGTAAGTTTTCTAAGCTTCCACTGCCTAGCAGACTTCAAACGTTCCACGCTCCGATCGGTAGAATGTCAGATTTCCTCTTTGTCACTTTTGTGATGTTAACCCCCTCTCGAGTTGTCTCCACCCGGAGAACCGAACGGGGGAACAGTTTACCTTCGGATTGGAAATTTACAAGAGAGGAGATTATCATCACATGTAATTATGCATAGAATTGTGCATATCCTCGGGAAGAGCAATACGGCTGTTGTTTCCCGTTGATTTCGGCTTTGCAGCAGAACGCAGTGTAGGCATTAGTTGGCTAATGTTATCAATATCTCTACCGTCTATAAGTCAAGTAAAGAATTGATTTATTTTGAAAAGCTGCTGCTCCCCTTGAGAATAAAACAATAGAGCATTTCTACTGACAAAAATACCACCCGCATACTAACAACCAAATACTAAAATTCTAATAACGAAAAAAAAACTTAAGTTCTACCTACAACAAAATACTACCACTAAATTAGTCTGTCACCAGGCACACCCACATGGACCCTCGCACATCACAGTCAAATGAACTATATCTAATAAACAATGTAACTGTCACCAGGAACACTCACATGGACCCTCCCACATCACAGTCTAATGAAACAATGAACTATATCTATCAGGTGATCTCTAGCTGATTCAATTTTTTGTTCCATCGTTGGTTCGATATCTAATGGTATTTGAAAAATCCCATCCCATGGTCGTTTAGGTTACTGGTCAAAATGAAGTGTGATAGAAATATCATTGGACCTCTCGTGGCTTGTGTCATTTAAACAAAATTCAAACTGTGGTGGTCTTAGGAACAATACAGACGGCAGGACTTGCTAATCTCTGACTTCAGTCTCTCTGTAAGATTTGAATCAGGGTATCTTATAGCTTGATACCTAGTCTTTTCATGGCATCATGAAACTCAACAGAAGTATATTGACTGCCATGATCCGTTAATAAAATTTCAGGGTTTCCTGCTCTTGGAATAATGCTCTTTTCAAGGTGTCTTAGAACTGCTTTAGATATAGCCTTCTGCATAAGATTCAAATTTACCAGCTTGGAAAATATATCCATTGCTTTCAATGTCTTCACCCTTGCTGCAATTAAATATCTGCGCACATCCGTGGGTAACTGAGGCGAAGAAGATATTGTAACTTAGATAGTTGGGCAGTGAAGTAGTTCGCATACATAGTTGATGTTAAAGAAGCATACTTCTTCGAGTAAATCTCAGCCCTGATGTTCTGTTGGTACTCAATTAACCAAAATTACTTTTGAAGTGCGTCTGCGAACTCCTGAATATTGTGATAAGTGTATCAGAGCACCCTGTGCCAAATACACGCTCCATTCTCAAGGAACTTCTTAACTACTCGCATTTCTCGGTCTCTTGGTATTCTATTGTCATCAAGATAACATCACATATCACGGAAACATTCGAACGCAGTAAGATTTCCCATGCCTGAGAATTTAGAAGGTTTATCCTCAACATTTCTCAAAAATATGACATTTTGAGTACCAGATCTCACCATTTCTGGTTCATAGAATTGCCTATCGCTGTCCAATTCAAATCTAGGCATTTCTAATCCAGGCAGTCAATCTTGCCTTAATGGTTCTTGACTTCTAGCATTTATAATTTCTTCTTCAACCCTAGCTATTCTAGCTTCTTGTATCTCCCGAGCTTCCTTACTTTTCTCCTCTCGTTCGCATAAGAAATTCCTTACATCGTCTCTGATCTCGTTTCTAGTATCCGTCTTCGCTTTCAATAGGAAAGCCGCTTCTCGACGAGTTAAATATTGTAGTCTGATATTAATTGCCTCAATGTCGGACTCTTGGTTCTGCTTAGAATTAACTATTTCAGTCTTTAATCTCTCTATCGCATCTTTAATTTCTACTATAACAGCTAGTTTATGAGAGTCAGATTTATCCGTGATTTCAGAAATATTGACAACACTAGCCTTCTGCCCATTATCAATTTTCTTATATAACTCATCCTTAAAATAGTCATATCCTATAGTCATTTGCTGATGACATAGCGCTAATTGCAGAAAGTGAAGAAGACTTACAAAAGATCCTGAGCAAGATGGACAAAATAACGGAGGAAGAATTTAATATGAGAATAAATACAAATAAAACAAAAATTTTGGTCTGCAGTAGAAATGGCGAAAACCAGACATCAATAGAGTTAAGAAATGAAAAGATACAAGAAGTGAATGAGTTTAATTATCTGGGAAGTAAAATAACGAATGATGGAAGAAGCAGCAGAGAGATATTAAACCTTACAGTGCCAAGATGCCGATGCATCGGCACTTCAGTTCCGTACGAAAAATGCCAAGATGCCGATTCGGTCGGCACGCTCATATATGTGTTGTAGTTATGCGGTGTGGTGCTAGATTGCTCTACAAATCACGTAGTAAGGAAGTAGAATGTTTGTAATTCCTTCGTATGTCATCAGATGGCGCTGATATAGCTCATTTTTGCTTGTTTACTCGCACATTATGAGTGTATAGTCTGCGCGCGCTTGACGTCTATGATCCAATATGGCACCCACCTTGTTTGTTTATGTCCGCGTGTTGTGATTTATTTTTGATCATTTTACGCTCTAACTGACACATGTGAGTTATTTATCGTGATAAATTAAGTCTATTATTATTTCTACTGTAGTAATAGTTCAGTAGCAATTTATCTAGGACTTAGTAAAGTGGTAAATAATGCATTTGTCACAAGAAGGCATGCCATCACGTAGGTCTATTTCGGGTGAACAAATTGAGGAACTTTTAGATCGCTTTGAAGATATAAGCGACTCTAATTTTAGTGAAAGTGATGAATATGATGTTTCTGGATCTTCAGATAGTGCACCAGAGAATGATGAAGCTGTGCCATTGGCTAATGGGCCCACAACAGTTCCTACAATGTCAGAGAGTGACAATTCCAGTGACAGTGCTAATGAAAATGACAGTGACAGTGAATTAGATGATGCTTGGACTGAATGCATATTCCCAGAAAATAATGTTGTCCATCGCCACCATTTTTATGAAATCCCAGGTCCAAAACATGTACCTCTACCTAATGCTCATCCCATTGAATACTTCAATCTTTTCTTTACACTTGCATTCCTGACACTATTAGTAACAGAGACAAACAGATATGCTTCACAAACTATAAAGAAATTTCAGAATCAACTTTCACCTGCGTCAAGGGCATCAAGCTGGCACAACACTACAGTTCAAGAAATGGGAGCTTCCATAGCTTGTATTCTAAACATGGGACTGAACAAGAAACCTACAATAGCTAGTTACTGGTCAGCTTCATTCTCCCAAAGTTCACCTTGGTTTAGGCACATGTTTGCTAGAAGCAGATTTCACCTTCTATTCCAATTCTTTCATGTGGTGGATAATAGAGGCCTTGCTGCCCATAATGAAGCAAATTATGACCCCTGTGGAAAGTTTCAGCCTGTTGTTTACCATGCCAATAGAGTTTCAAGATACCATTTCACTCCACATCAGCAACTATCTGTTGATGAATGTTTAGTGGGAACCAAGAATCACACAACACTGATGCAACACCTGCCCAATCAACATCACCACAGGTGGAGCATAAAACTGTGGATGATATGTGATTCAGTGGTGAATTACTGCTTAGGATTTTATGTGTACAGAGGTGCAAAATCTCAAAAAGAGAAATACAATATTGCAAAGATGGGTTTAGGGTACTGTGTGGTATTGCACCTGCTCACTATAGGTAATTATTTACAGAAAGCATACCATGTGTTTGTTGACAATTTCTTTATGTCAGTGCCATTAGTGAAAGATTTGCTTAAAATGGGGACATCCATCACAGGAACTGTACGACGAAACAGAAAAGGACTGCCTCAGTATTTGTTAGCTATGGGGTATAAGGAAAAGAAGAGTCAGAGGAATCCTGTTCTTCTACTGACTAGTGAAGGTAGGGCTGCTGACAAAACGTTCACAACTAAACGCCATGGTCAGGAAAAAGAAATTACAAAGCCAGAAGTGGTGTGTAATTATAATAAATATATGGGAGGGATTGATACAAGTGATATGATGTTGTACACCTACCTGGATGAGAGAAAAACTGTGAAATATTGGGAAAAAAGGTAACTTTCAACATCATTGCAAGGATGTTGTTAAATAGTTACATCCTTTATAAGGAAAATTTTGGAGGAGCTCGACACCCCATGTCAAGACTGGCTTATACAGTGTCAATCATTGAGACATTAGGAAGTGAGTGGCTTGAACATAAGCAGTCTGGTGTGGTTTCATCTGACAGTGTGAGTGATATAAGTGAAAGTACTTCCACTAAAGTGCGAAAACTTCCTGAAAAAAAGGAGTCTAACTGTTGCGTGTGTAGTACGAAATCACAAAGGCGTAGAGCATGAACAGCGTGTTGTAAATGTAGCAAAGGCCTGCATTTAGATTGTGTACCAAAACATAAGTGCAACATGATCAAATGAAATTTATCATGAAGTTCTGTTGGAAGATTTTTTAATAAATTAGGGTATTTCATATATTGTTCATTTTATTATTATTATTATTATTATTATTATTATTATTATTGATATTGATTTTGTATGTTCTTCTCAATTTCTGAATTGTTTTGCAGTAAAAATACTGCTACTAGGCACAGTTCCCTCAAATGGTCACTCTTCCTCTCCTAATTTGATAAAATATCCAGTCGTTGACAGTTACACTGTTGGTGTGTTTCACTCCACATGTTTCATGTTTTTGGAAATTAATTTATAAATTGCAAAGTAGGCCTACTATAAAAGTATAAATTGGTATATATGATCCTAAATATCAGGTAATATTAATTATCTTCACTTATACACTTTTGATTTAGTGTACAATGTGCTAATTCATTTCAAATCACAACTTTTTTATTTTTTATAAAAGAAATATTATAATTTTGTGCACAGTATTCCATGAAATATTTTTTGTCAAATGTAAGTCACATGTTTATAGTCCTTGGAGTATATCAAGCTAACATACCAAATTGTATTTCCATATCTTTTAAACTGAGGCTTTTTATGGAGTGATTCGCAATCCATTGAAACATTCTTGGCATTCTATGTATATGATGACCAATTCGGGGTCGGCATCCAAAGGGTTAAGTAGGATTGCCCAAGCAAAGAACGCTTTCTATAAAAAGAAGAACCTATTTACTGCAAGGAACATAAGTCTTGATGTGAGGAAACAAATGTTGAAGACCTATGTATGGAGCGTCGTGCTATATGGCAGCGAATCTTGGACAATAGGAGAGAGAGAGAGAGAGAGGAAAAGACTACTAGCATTTGAAACCTGGTGCTATAGAAGGATTATGAAAATCATTTGGAAATAAATGGTCACAAATGAGGAAGTCTTTAGAAGGGTGGGAGAGAGAAGATGCTTCCTTAAATATTTAAAAAGAAGAAGGAATCACCTCGTGGGCCACATACTGCGACACAATGGACTGATTAAGCTTATAATCGAGGGAACAGTAAACAGCAAAAATTGTAGAGGAAGACGCAGACTGGAGTATATGAGTCAAATACTGCAAGATATGGGTTGTGGCTCATACTGTGAACTGAAGAGGAAGACTGAGAGACGGGAAGAATGGCGAGTTGCTGCCAACCAGCCTCACGGCTGTTAACCACACACAGAGAAAGAGATAGTCATTTACTATACTACATTATACTCAGTCTTATTTATATCAAGTAACACATTAGCATGCATTTCAGTAATATATTGTACGCCTGATAACTCTTTAACATATCTCTTTTCACAACATCTACGGTTTTTGTAACACTCTCTGTAATATTAATAAATACCTTCTTCAATCACTTTCATTTGATCGGATATCTGCATCTATAATTCAACTGCAATGGCATTGAGATTAATAAATTTACAACATAAAGTGTCATGGTATTCTGTTAACTGGTTTGAAGTGGTGTGTGTTATGAGGTGGTCATCCTCAATCTCCTTATGTAGTTCCTCTATGCTCTGTTTATTCTCCTCTTTGACTTCAGCTAGGCTACTCTGCATACTTTACTGTAGCTGATCAATGTTTTCACTAGTTTCCATATGTGCCTGGACTAGCCTTTTAGTAAGATCTACCTTTAATGTGGTGACATCTAGTTTAAGTGTAGTGAGGTCAGCTTGTACTGTGGCGACGTCAGTGTGAAGTGTAGTAACATTGTGATCTACTCTCTAAACACTAGCCTTCGTTTCTCCCTGAGTTTCCTACTTTCTTCCTGAGCTATTCTAACCTCTTCCTTGGTTTTCTCCTGAGCTTTTCTACTTTCATCCTTAACTGTTTTAAGCTCCTCCTGTACTCGTGCCATGTTTTCCCTACACTCATTTTGTAATTGAGTCACATTGCTTCTATTAACTATTTTCATTTGTGTCATTTCTGCGGTTAAACTACCTGTAACCAAAATCAACATTGCGTTTACCTTCTATGGATCATCAGAGTGGGGAGCATCTGCCCATACCAAAAAAGTGGACATAGCTCTTAACGAGTCTATCCGTATTGTCACTGGATGGCTGAGACCTACTCCAGTGCAGAAGATCTACCCTCTCGCTGGCATTGCATCTCCAGCTATTCGACGCGAGGTAGCAGCAGAGAAAGAGAGACAAAAGCTTGAGACAGATCCCAGACATTCTATGTTCAACCACAAGGTGACCACTACTCGCCTAAGATCCAGGACAAGTTTTATTAAGAGAACAGTACCCCTCCATAACAAACCAGACGTCCGGCATGTGTCACTCTAGAATCAAATAGTACCAGGGGGGTTTACCCTTAAATAAGAACTGAGCAGTGGTAGTCATTTGGTCAAGCCTCCGTGGCGTAGGCGGCAGCACGCTGGCCTCTCACCGCTGGGTCCGTGGTTCAAATCCCGGTCACTCCATGTGAGATCTGTGCTGGACAAAACGGAGGCAGACAGGTTTTTCTCCGGGTACTCCGGTTTTCCCTGTCAACATTTCATTCCAGCAACACTCTCCACTATCATTTCATTTCATCTGTCATTCATCTAATCATTGCCCCAGAGGAGTGCGTCAGGCCTCGGCAGCCGGCACATTTCATATCCTCGCCGCTAGATGGGGCTTCATTCATTCCATTCCTGACCCGGTCGGAGACTGGAAGCAGGCTGTGGATTTTCATTTTTCAGTGGTAGTCATTTGCCATATACCACCCGCAGGTACTTAAACCGGATGTGAACAGAAGTTCCTAGGTGTCGTAGCAACCTTGTGAAGTGGGGTTATGCAGAAGATCCAAGATGGGACTGTGGAGAAATCCAGACTCCACAAAACCAGCTCACGTGCCAAGATCTTAATGACACCTGCAGCCAGGAAGACATTATGTTGGCCACAGACCAAGGGATAAGAGCTGCAAAGTTCTGGAAAGGAAGAATTTAGTGCGTCTCCCGGACACGGAAATATAAATATAAATATACATTCTTCCATTATTAATTTAACATTCTCCTAGGCTGCTTTTTGCAATCTCTCAAGCTCAGTTGTGATAGCCACCTGGCTTTCCTCAATACCCTTCAGTAAGGCATGAATCGCCTCCATATCTTCTCTGTAGACATATCTCAACTTGGAGAAACCTTCCTGGAAGTGTACACAACATCTCACCGAAGTTTCATCGCTATCGGCCGAATGGTACATAAACGCATGCGGGACTTTGTTGAAACGCTTCGCGCGTTGTCACTCATTTGTTGAATCTACTCGTGCGCTACCTATTGTAAAGGGGATTTACTGAGCCAGAATCCTTCCCTGAAGTACACATTATATCTCACTCAAGTTTCATCGGAATGGGCTGTATGGTATATGAACGCATGGGGGACTTTGTTGAAACGAATCGCACGCCATTTTGTGGATGCTATTCGCGCGCCATTTATTGTAAATTGGATTTGCTATGCCTATAACATTCCCTGGAGTGAGCAAAACAATTCACCAAAATTTGATCGCAATCGGATGAATTGTATATGAACGCATCGCCAACAGTCATTTGTTTAAACAACTCCTGCGCTATCTATTGTAAATTGGATTAACTATGCCTATAACCATCCAGGAGATGTGCACATACTTCACCAAATTTTATTGCAATCGGATGAATGGTTTATGAAAGCATAAAAGACGAACAAACGAACATTCGTTTTTATATATATTTACAAGCTGTACCCGGCATGCGTTGCAATGCCAATGAAAGAAAGTGTTGGCGTTGTAATTGTGTTTCTTGAAGTGCTTTTGGATACACAATATGTTTTTCTATTTCCGTTAACTAACTCTAAGCTATCGTAAAATAGATTTACTAATTTAGAAACATTCGTGGGAGCGTGCACAACAACACACCAAAGTTTCGTCGCCATCGGATGAATGGTATATGAACGCAGATGGAACTTTGTTGAAACGCTTCGCGCGTCATCACTCATTTGTTGCATCTATTCGTATGCTACCTATTGTAAAAAGGATTTACTATGTCGAAAACCTTCCCTGACGTGTACACAACAACTCATCAAAGTTTCATCGTATTCGGATGAATGGCATATGAACGCAGACGGGATTTTTTTAAACGATTCGCGCGCCGTCACTCATTTGTTGAATCAACTCGTGCGCTACCTATTGTACAATGGATTTACTAAGTAAGAAACCTTCCCTGCAATGTGCACAACAACTCACCCAAGTTTCATCATAATCGGATGAAAGGTATATGAACGCAGATGTAACTTTGTTGAAACAATTCGCGCGTCATCACTCATTTGATTAAACTACTCGTGCGCTACCTATTATACAATGGACTTACTAAAACAGAAACGTTCCCTGTAGTGTAGACAATAACTCACTGAAGTTTCATCGCAATCGGATGAATGGTATATGAATGCATATGGGATTTCATTTATACGATTCGCGCGCCTTCACTCATTTGTTGAATCTACCCATGCGATACCTATTGTACAATGGATTTACAAAGTCAGAAACCTTCCCTGCAGTATGCACAACAACTCACCCAAGTTTCATCGCAATCGGATGAATGGTATATGAAAGCAGATGGAACTTTGTTGAAACGATTCGCGCGTCATCACTCATTTGATTAAAATACTCGTGCGCTACCTATTATACAATGGACTTACTAAATCAGAAACGTTCCCTGAAGTGTACACAATAACTCACTGAAGTTTCATCGCAATCGGATGAATGGTATATGAACGCATATGGGATTTTATTTATACAATTCGCGCGCCGTCACTCATTTGTTGAATCTACCCATGCGCTACCTATTGTACAATAGATTTACAAAGTCAGAAACCTTTCCTGCAGTATGGACAACAACTCACCCAAGTTTCATCCCAATCGGATGAATGGTATATGAACGCATACGGGATTTTATTTATACGATTCACGTGCCATTACTCATTTGTCGAATCTACTCGTGCGCTACCTATTGTAAAATGGATTTACTAAGCCAGAAACCTTTTCTGGAGTGTACACAACAATTCACCAAAGTTACATCGCAATTGGATGAATAGTAGCCTATATGAACGCATACGTGACTTTGTTGAAACGATTCGCGTGCCGTCGCTCATTTGTTGAATCTACTCGTGCGCTGCCAATTGTAAGATGGATTCACTAAGCCAGAAACCTTCCATGGAGTGCACTCAACATCTCACCCAATTTTCATCGCTATCGGACGAATGGTAGGTGAACGCATACGGGGCTTTGTTGAGACGCTTCGCTCGTCATCGCTCATTTGTTGAAACTTCTCGTGCGCTACCTATTGTAATATGATTTTCTAATCCAGAAACCTTCCTTGGAGTGTACTCAACGTCTCACCTAAATTTCATCGCAATCGGATGAATTGTATATGAACGCATTGGAGACATGTTGAAATGCTTCGTGCCTCGTCGCTCATTTGTTGAATCTACTCTTGCGCTACCAATTGTAATATGGATTTACTGGTCCAGAAACTTTCCTTAGAGTGTACTCAACAACTCACCCAAGTTTCATCGCAATCGGATGAATGGTATATGAGAGTTTGTTGAAAGGCTTCTTGCGTCGTCTCCCATTTGTTGAATCTACTCGTGCGCTACCAGTTTTAATATGGATTAACTAAGCCAGAAACCTTTGTAGGAGTATACTCAACATCTCACCCAAGTTTCATCGCAATCGGATGTATGGTATATGAACGCATATGAGACATTCATACAGACAGACAAACTATCACGTAACATTGATTTTTATATATTTTTATAGATATAAGTTAAAGATTAAATCCTTAATCCTGTCTATCGCTTTATTAACAATAACTATTTCTAAACATATCCTGAATAACTGTCATTTTAACTACACTATTTACATCCTTCGAAGCTAAGAAACACTCGACAATGTTCTTATTGACACTCTCGTGTAGTAATCTCTACAATTATCTTAGATTGCCTCATGTTACTCATGGCGATCACTGTTGTTTCTTTCCTGTCACATCCAATTAACTTCAGAACAAACGAATAAGTTAATTCAAGTTGTAAAAAGGTCACATCTTTGATAAAACAGTTTGACAATAATAATGTTCCATATAACATCCTTCCTCGATTTATATTTGTTATCAATAGTGGTATTAGATTAGATCTTAAACTCTGATCAGCTGTTACTTCCATAAAGCATAATATTACTTTCCAAATCGCTAATAACATCTCGAAAATTATATATAGAGTTCACCAAGTCTTACTAAAACTGTACCAAAATCACACATGCTTCCTCTGACATACGACTTCCTCGTCGACTCAAAATATTCAATATACTAGCACAAAGGTCCTTAAAACAATTCAAATTCCGTCTTATCGTTACCGTGATCAATAAGAGTCATTACAATAACAATTCTTTACATAATATTTGACTAATAGTACATTATGCAACGAGCTTATAATGGCAATAATTAAGACACGAGTATGTTTATAAAACAAGCGTACCCGAGTTTGATAATTTCCATACGAGTGTCTTAATTGCGATTATAGGCGAGTTGCATACGACTGTTTATGTTCGACGATAATTATAACTTTATTATATGTGTTAACATAAATATTCATAAATATCTATTGAGAGTCAGCCACTTGAATTTTGTGATCGGAGAGCGAGCGCTGGGTATGATATCTCTGTCTTTCAAGATCTCTGACCGACCGACGCATGCGCTCGGTGTGCTTGCAATGCCATCTTATGCAGGCCATATGCTTACATCTGCAGTCCCTCAGTAATATTGTCACCGGAGTCGTTTGAAGGCAATGCGCAGTGTAGAAATTAGGGTTGGTGATATTAAGGTACAGTGCTATTTCTTGTCTCATATTCGCCAGTTTATTTACGCGAACATACGGACGCACGCATATTCCATGTCGGTAATTTATTATGGTTCGATGTTGTGTTTATGTCCGACATGTTGGATTTTGAGCGCATGCGTGAAGGTATCGTTACCTAATTGGTCAATGATCGAGCTCTGATTGGTTGGAGAAACTGTATCGTAATGAAAAACAGTGTTATAATGACCATCATTATGATACAGTTTTCTGACACATAATAGTGAGGGTCGAACATTGTTGGGGAATGAAACAAGGACAACGTATTTATGTAACTTGCCGCTAGAGTGTGTTGTATGTGGTAGTTACTAATGGAATAAAATAGTGAATGTCACGGTGTTGTTCTTCCTAACTTCACGCTATAATACCCCACACTTGGTGCCGAAAACTCCGATTTTAAGTGCTAGAGAGAATTACGTTATAGTGGTGAATAGTTTAAGCCAGCAGTCTACACTACGGACTAGCTTCACACACGAGGAAGAACGACCAACAGTATTGGGCAAGCTACCAACGAGCTACATTTGGAGACGCCATTACCTTACACCATCATACAGATGAGCTATTGAAAATTATACTAGCCTAACTAATATTACTTTGTGATATCTAGCACATGTTGCATGCTTATGAAGGCAAAACACATCACATATTGTCAATATCGTTCTCATTAAAATAATTGATATTGGACATTCCAAGCAGTGGTGACTTGAACGCCATCTATTAGAAGTACGGGACACTGCATACAGTATTACATGCACGCAACTGCACGCAACCCTGGGTACTAATAAACTTCAACTGTCTGCGAGATTCAGAAACCATTAGTCCTCGCTTACCTCAAACACTTTCACATCAGTGCAGAAGTAACTAATGTATGACATCAAAAATTCGCATGATGATTTATGAAATATGCATGAGATCTGCATGACAAAGAAAAGCAATGATATTCATTGGATGAAGTTACGGACGCAGCATTCAACTCAACGAGACGACAGTGACATCTATGAACACAACTTGATTCAGAGTATCTTCGCATGCTTCCTATAGAGATCGCTAGTAGCCTAGAATTCTTATCACGAACTCGTGCATGCGCTCTAGGAACAATATTTGGAACTGTGTCTACCAGCGACCGTCACTGCCAGGGGGTGTCAACCAGATAGGGATCATTTGGCACCATCGTTGTAATTAAATTGCAAACATATCACTATATTTAGTCAATAAATATACACATAATTCCTAATTGACATTTCCTTGCAATTATCTTGCTCACAGACGATAATTACGGCACTTATCATTAAATAAACATTATTTCTACTGGGTTGGCGGCACTGACCATGCCATGGCGACTCTGTTTATGAGTTGTATGTAATAATATTGGCCGTATATAAATAAGCTAATGTTGTGTTCTATCTCATCTTTCTTATATCAAATTGTCTTCGTGGTAATGAGAAGTGAACAGTTCTTCTTCTGCTACGGCGAGTAAGTACGCTTATTTTAAGAATTTAAGTTTTGTGTTTCTGTAGTGGCTGTGAAAAATATCGGCCTAGTTTTGAATTGATATTAGACGCAGGTGACATTCTACTTGACATATCAATTAACTTTCACTATTATTTATCCCATCGGTAGACCTACCAAATTCTGTGAACTGTGCCTATCACCGGAAGAAGGAAAAACAAAAAACAAATCGTAAATCGCTGTTCTCGAAATAGCAGAGGAATATATGGCAATTACTCTCCTAAGAAATGATCCAGTCTGTGACCAGGTAAGAAGTCTGTGTTACCGTAATGTTTTGGCAGTGGGTAGTGGAACTAGGTACTGTGGGTTCTCGTAATGGATTTTTTTAATAGGCCTATAATGTAGACCTATGGTAGAGTACAAGATGAATAAGGTTGGGTTCCATAAACCATTGCAACAACTTGATTACAACTCGCAGAAATATTTAAATGAGCCTATTGCATGTGTGTACTGAAGATCTTGAGGAGTGTGAATAATCAATTAATTAATTTCACATTGCAATAGAATATAAATCCCATGATTCATGACAACGTGTCTAAGCTTTAATTTTTCCCCTTCCTTGAATTTCAAATTTTTACAGTATTCAAAACAGATCAGTTCAGTTAGAATAGGTGGTAATGCCATGTAGGACTGTAATTACAGGCTATTAAAACTTAACACACACACCCCATGGTCTAATAGGTCTAATGGCGTATATCATATAGTCTTACCAATGTGTAACTATATACATTAATGTGTTCTTGTCCTGTGGAACGAAGTCCAACTTGAATATACTTATGCTAAGTCATGGTGCTAAAGTAGTCGACTCGTGTAATGTTCTGCGACCCAAATACCATTCAAATGCACCTGTCCTCCTCTAATAAGCCAAGAACAAACAAATGTGTAGATGTGTTTCCTTGCATATTCATGCTATGGGCACTTTGTATTTATTTTTGTAGATACACAGGAAAATAAGCTGTACGTTTATGTTATGGTAGGAATGCAGTGTTTGGGCTGGGTGTTCAGTTGGTCGAATTGGTAGTAATGGCAATACTGATGTAGGACTGTAATTACAGGTTATTAAAACTTAACATACACCCCCATGGTCTAATAGTTTTAATGGCCTAGGATCATATTATAGTCTTACCAATGTGTAACTATTAACGTCAGAAAAGTTGGATGGCGCAGCCACGCGGTAGAATGTTGAAGCTGTAACATTGTGACTGGTGAGGTTTATTTTCATGGCGAAACATTGATGTCCTGATGGAAACAGAAAGGAATTTGTCAAATTCGAGGAGGTACTGCTCTGTATACGGTTGCAAATCGTATAAAATGGGTACGAAATCTCTTCACTACTTTCCTGTACAAAAAGTTCAGAGAGAAAGATGGGATACGGCGCTGTCAATTGGAAAACGTGTTACACGTTACATGACAGTGTGCAGTCTGAATTTTTGTGAAGACGACTTCTTTCCACAGTGTAAGCAACGATACTGTTGATTATTGATAGTTATTGTCTGTAATTGTACTCACAAGGATTTAGCTACATCAAAAATACTGATAAACTTGTAGCCTAATACTTCTGTGTCGTACATAGAATGTAATCCGTTCTTCGCAAACTTATTTTAGGGGTTCTTCCGATTGACAATAGTCGAATGGTTAGAAAACTTAAGAAAAATGCTGTCCCTAGCCTTAATTTGCCAGAGAATTTATATTCTTGCCTTTGAACAGCAAGTAGGCCTATGTAGCTCAATATTTGCAATATTGAAGTATTATTTGGCTTAAATTGTGTTTTTGTCTATGATCTCCTTACTGTTGAATTTAGTTAATTAATGTGTAAAATCTTAGTTTTAAGTAAGAAGTGAAATGCCATGTCCTGTGGTTCGGATTCCACGTAAAAAGGAGGTCCCGTGGCTCATGATCTCAAGATTAACGGTCACGTTAAACTACAAGCTTCCTTCCTTTCCTTTTAAGTACCGGTTTGGAAACCCATCATCCCAGGCAGGCCGGTAACACCTATACTACTCAGGCAGATAGGTCACTTAGCCGTAATTTAGAAGTTGTAGTGATTTTAAGTATACATATGCGGTAATGTAGCAGGAGACCTGATCGGCCTAGGCTATTCTAACTTAAATTAGTTTCCATTTCAAGGTTTTTCAGTTTTGAGTGCGAATAGTTGGTTTGAAAGTTGTACAACAGTAAGGAGAGTATGTTTTGTATAGGTTTTAATTGGTATTATGGTTTATGTCGAGCTGGGGAGTGAATTTGATTTAGCTTAAAGTGTAGTTTTAGATCTGTTCCGCTTGCTTATGACAAGTTCAAATGGAGACTCCAGCTTTGTTAAATATCTGTATTTTAAATATTTAATTAAATAACTTATATTGATAAAGAAAAAAAAAAGAGGATGCCTCCATTTTAACTTGTCTGTGGCAAGAGATTAATAAATTTATATTCTTGCCTTTGAACAGCAAGTATGTAGGTCAATATTAGCAATATTGAAGTATGATTTGAGCATCCCAAGTAACGCTTCTTTGAACCCAAAACATTCATGCAAATTCAGGGTTGCTGGATTCAATTTATTATCAGGGAGTCGTCCTTTGTGTTATGTGAGATATATACAGTGCGGATCCAGGCCTTGCGGGGCCCTGGGCGATATGATAAGGTGGGGCCCACAACAATAGGTAATAATAAAAAAAATCAAATCAAATGTAAAATAGTTTTGCAATAATAATAAAATAAAGAATAGTTACCATACTTTGAATACACTACAGTACATTATTTAAGAAAATGAAAGAAACCTTTATGTCCCCTTGATGAAGATTATGTAAACTATGAAATATTAAAATATCACTTTGCGACTTCTTTTCCCGGCTGAAGTCTTATATTATTTCACTGAAATCTAAACTTGCTAAACGGTCACGGAAGGGCATAGCTGCACTGAAAAGAAGACTATGAATTATAACTTAGTTTGAAAAGATTGAAACGTATAATTTATTAATTAATTAAATTTTAAAAATCCTTGGCGCGGGGACCCCAGACGCGGAGCCCTGGGCGGTCGCCCTCCCCTAGATCCGCCCCTGGATATATATATTGTGAAATTAATAAAAACATCGACACCACTAAGCTCCCAAGTACAGGCTTCATAAATGTAACGGCAGACAGTAAATTAACTATCTACAGGTGGGTAATATTTTTAACTGGTAGTAATTAAGCACTGCATTTAAATTGATTATAAAAATATTTCTATCAATAAAAGAAAGAAAATATGTAGTATTTTGCCATCATAAATTAGAATCCATAACAAACGCACACCCTATCACTGTCTTGCTTACGTCTCGTCACTATCTCGCCGCCATATTGCAAACAGCTGACCGTAAGCTCCTCCCCCGTTTCGGACGTCATGTCCTGTGGAACTTGGTGCATTCTTGGAATGCACGGTACCTGAGATTATAATTTTGAATGCTTTTGCACGTTCTTTCCTTCCTTTTTGTCAGACACCAACAGTGATCTTCTGTTCTCTCTTAGGGGTTCAGGTCTCTTATATTTTGTATGAGTCTGTTCCAGATATATATTCTGTGACCCACCTAGCGTCATATAACAACAAATCTCTGAAGCTCTTCAACTCTTCCTCGCGCAAGAGGAATTACTTATCCATTTGGCTACCAGATCTCGTTACCATCGTCAGCTATTTTCTCCTTGAGCAAGAGGACTACGTCCACTTCTTTACTCACCATGCTGCGCTAATATCGCCTACTATCAATTCTTAGAAGACCATCCATCAAGAAGAAAATTTATTTTTTGATAAGTTGGTTATGCTGATATGTATACCTTTTGTTTCCTACCCCCACTCTCTCCCCTTTCTAGGACCTTCCGTGCTTCGTTGAGCTGCTCTCACTTCTCCGTCTGCAGTTGACTCGTTCAGTCAAAGCTCCGCTCGAGCTTGCCTCCTCAAACCAAGAGGCTCACCCTCTTTTACGCCATGTTGGCTAAGTAATCATCAATAGAAACTTCACTTCGACATGCAACAAAGATAAGTACCTTCTTCAAGTTTTAACCTCATCTTCATGGTTTTAACTTCCTCGTGTTTTAAATGATACTTTTATAGACAGTGTGAAAGTATTTATTTTGGGGCAAAAATCATTCTTCGTGGGATTTGCTATGTTGAGCTTTCGCTTGTACAAGCCGACTTTACCATAAAGAGCTTTTATTAAGCTATTCTAATGAGAAATCCTCTCTCTACGTGGGATATTATCTAATTACCCGCTGTCTATAATTCAACAAGCTAGTTCCTCCGCTGGATTTACATTAGCCCCATTTTACTACTAAGATTGTTCTGGAACTTTCCAGATTCGGTACTCAATCTACGAGTCCTGCCGTCATGTATTTCTCACGTACTTGGGAGAATTCTGTTTAAAACTAAATTACTACATAGTGAAGTTTCGTCCACCGCGGGAATTTTCTATGGCGCATTTAATTGTACTTTACAACTTTCTCAAGAAATAGACTCTCACTTATCTAGTGAAACTAGTTATTTTCATCATTGCAATAACTTTCTTTTCCATAAACTTTGTGTCTCCACAGTGAACTTTTCATATGTTTCAATGAACTATAGTGAAAACCAGTGCTTGCTCAACTTTTCTACCGCGTCGCGATCGTCCGCTTATATTCAAATAAGGCCATAAACATTTTCCTTAATTCCCATTTCTCTTTCCTAAACCTTTCACTAACAATCTGCAATAAACTTTTAATCTAGGTCTGTTCCAATAAGGTGTCATTCCAAGAAGTGCCCTTCCATTTTGTTGGTTTATCATTAAGTATCTCTGTATAATCTTTGTGATACGTGTCTAGCACACGTTTCAAACTTACATTGTTCCTCCCTTCAAAATCAGGGAAAACAATTCTCTAAACTCTTGAGCGAGTCATGTTCAGGTTTCACGAAATGGAAACTGCCCCATTTTTCTCGTGATTCCTAATTAAACATAGGAAGTCTAGAAACTTCCTTTTCACTTTCTTCAGGTTTCACAGTAAGTGACCTGCCCTCTTTGTATAATTCTCATATATTAATTCTGTATTAATATAAGAAGTTGTAGGAACTTCTATCTTATTTTTCACGTTGTTATTATTGTTATTTTCAAAGTTGTCACTTTCTCTAGAACATTCTCTCTTGAATTTCTTCAGGTGCACTTTTTGTACTCCAATTCACGTTCAAGCTTTAATTATTTCATTGCTCATTTGTTTAAATCTTATAAAGATTTTAGAAACATGTAAGGTTTGAAACCTTGTAAATTGTCAATTGCCTGGAGCAACCGTTTAATGTTGTCGGAGGTCTGCGACCTCAAATTGTTAACAAGATTGGAAAATATTTAATTGTCAAAAATATTAACTTCTTTAAATTGTTAAATAAATTAAATATTTGTTTTTGGATTCATCATTTCTCTGATACTACAGTTAGGCAGGATCCTGGCTTTCCTAGCTCTTCCTAGGTTTATGCCCTCGTTCATATACAATAAATCGTTTGCTCTCAGTCTTGTCAGACCATCACCCTTCCCTATAGTACTTTCATTCGTGCTTGGGAGGAAACACACTAAAGCTTCTCTCTGGCAAACTGCCCAAGTCTTAGCTGCGGCTCCCGTCAGCTTCGACCAAGCTCGTACCTATTTTAGATATCAGGAGGTTAAGTTTCTGTGGCAATCGCCTTTAAGTGTGTTTAAAGTGAAGCTTATTAATTTTGTGGGGCTCTCCTCCTATTTTTCTATCCTTTTTCTCCAATCCCAAATCTACTTCCTTCTCTTAATCATCTTCCCTTGGTGGGTGGGTTATTCCCTAGCCTATAATCTACCCAAAAATTGGTGCCGAAACCCGGGAGAGTCCATTTGCTATGTCCATTGTTTGTCAAGTGTCATTTGACAATACTTTGCAAATTTTTAATATCTCCTTTGGATCTTTCAGCTATATCTACATCATGCAAAGCCTGTGAACGGGAAAGAGGCCGCTCCTGTCTCCTTTGGGGTGTCCTGTTCTTTATACCCATTTGCTGCTGCCAGCTTGACAGCATCTCCAAGGTTCTACAGTTTCGTGAGTTGTATTTCAATTTATTCTTTTTGTCATGGCTCCTGCTGAAAAAGATGAAACTCTCATTGCTAGACGTTCTTCCTATAAAGGGCAACTCACTAGATTCCGAAATTTTATCAACAAATTGGATCCCGCCGAGTGTGATTTAGATATCTTAACACATCGTCTTAAGTTGTACGAACGGTCTTATGATTATTATGACCAAATTCAAACCGAGATCGAATCCGCTTGTCCAGAACTGCAATCGGATCGGGACGAGGTTGAACCCTTGTACTTTGAAGGAATTGCAAAGGCCCACCAACTGATCCGCAATATCTCAGAACCGGACACTAGGGACATCAATCCGGCCCAGTTAGCACCCGCTTCAGTTCACAAGAACAAACCGAAACCGTTACTTCCCAAGATAAGCCTACCGCACTTCTCAGGCAAGGAAGGTGAATGGTATTCTTTTTACGAACTTTACTGCTCCCTAATTCATGAAAATATCGAGATCCCAGACATACATAAATTTTACTACCTCCGCACTTCTTTGGAATCTGAGGCCTTGGCCTTGGTGGAGTCACTGCCTTTAAGCGCAGACAACTACCACATCGCCTTTAATCTCCTTAAAGAGAGATATGGCAATTTACGTTTGAGTGTCGCTCGACACATCCGTTGTTTGTTCAACTTACCAGCCGTTAAACCTAATGACGTCACATCTTTAAGAGACCTCTTAGATTCTATGCAGTTAAATGTCAGAGCGTTATACCAGCTAAAACAGCCTGTCCAAACATGGGACACCATACTTATTCACCTAGCTACATCAAGATTCGATTTTTCGACACTGAAGGCCTGGGAGATCGAACTCGCCTGCAACAAGGAACATTCGTTCGAACACCTTATCTCGTTTCTCAACAGTCGATGTCAATTCCTTACAGCACTCGCATGTCAGTGCGAAAAAGTCGAAACGAATCCTCAGTGTCAAATTTTTGAAAAAAAACTTGCTTCTTCAAAGGGACATCAGCCCCCATTTGTCGAAAACAAACAAACCCGTTCTTCTTTCAATCATTCAAGAGAAGATATCAGGCCGCTTAACAAATCGTTAAAATGCACGCTCTGTAAAAAGCTTCACACCTTGTATTTGTGCAAATCCTTTAAAGAATTGTCTGTCGAAGATCGAAGAAAGTTTGTCTTGAATAGCAAACATTTTTTCAACTGCTTATCACCTAAGCATTCTTCTTCGAACTGTACGTCATCAAATCTCTGTTTTCATTGCAAAAAACCGCATCATTCTTTATTGCACGTTCACGATAAATCGAGGTCATCAGCACCTGCCTCTTTAAGCTCCTTGCAGAGCCGCTCCGAACAAACTAATGCTTCTTCCTGCATTTCCAACGCCGACACTTTTCACAGTGCGCAAACCCTGTTGACCACTGTACAATTTGAAATCCAAGATAGATTTGGAAATTGGTTCAAAACCCGTGGTCTTCTCGATTCCGCTTCAACGCACAACTTTGTTTCGCAATCGTTGATTAAAAAACTAGGTCTTTCGTTATCGCCTACTTCTATCAATGTGACCGGCATTGACAATTTGAAAACTCAAGTTTTGCAGTCTTCAAAATTGAAAATCAGAGACGTTTGCCAAAGAAACACCAATCTTAATTTAAACTGTCTCATTCTTACCAGTATTGGCAAGGACACTCCAAGTCACTCTATCAATACCTCCGGATTAAAGATTCCTTCGCACTTAAGGTTAGCCGATCCTCAGTTTAATGCTCAAGGTCCCATTGATGTGCTTTTCAGTGCCAATGTTTTTTGGAATTGCATTCGCAAACAAACACGCAAGTTATCTTCAACCGTGGTCGCTAGAGACACCGATTTTGGTTGGGTTATTACTGGTTAAATCAAACATACCAGTGTTCAAACCAAAGCGCAATGTCATTTCGTTACAGCTGACATAAATCCCATTTCTGAAAAAGAGAACGCTCATGTTTCAAATCTCAATATTTTTGAAAACCACTTGTCGAAACGATGTCTTATCGTGAACAACTGCGCTACCTTTGTAAGTTGTTTAAAGGGTTTTTCCTTCTTCCCACACAAGATGGCCATTCAAGTTCGCCTTGCTTTGTGTTATTTCGTCTATCTTATGTCATTTTTTATAGCAGTTAATTGCTTAAACTATTCCTCGAAAACTATCTTCCCCTTGTGTAAAACCATGGCTATCAGTCACCATCACTTTGCTGTACGCTATGTTTCACTTCTTTCGTTATGTAGAAGGATGGCCACGGCCGGCTCCTCCCCCCTTCCTCGCAATTGGAAGTCGCTCATGAAACCGATTGAAACTCTGAATTCTATAGCATCTAGAATAACTATTCTTATGCATAACCTTCTTCTCAATGTCCCAGCTTGTCTTCTTTGCTCGGAAGAATTAAGCTTCTTTTTGTTGAAAATTGTCCGATTTCGTGATCCTCTCAATTATGCGAAATTGATTTCCTACTTTATTTCACATAGCTTTAAATTGCTTTTTCACGTCCAAGTTACGATTGACTGCATTCCGTTCAAACTGAATATCTGCTTTAAGTTACAGCTGATTCACCAAATGTTGTGTGTGTACTTCGAACTGCTTGGTTGTCAGACTTGTTTGTATACTAGTCTGAGGAAGGCCAAATTGTTGTTTATTTCCTGTACGCTTGACACAGTTCAAAGCAAGTTTCTCTTATCTCAACTTTGGCTGATTGCCAAGCATTGTCTGGCGAGTTGCTACTACAAGTACAGAAGCCGTTTACCTACTTCCCAAAATAAACTTGTTCCGCTTAAGGACTCTGTCAGCTATTTATATGTCTTATCTCGTTGTACTATGTGTGTCCAGGCCGTGCTTGTTTACGTCTCTCACTGCTTCGATCCTTGTTACAAAACTTCGTTGCGTATTTCTCATGCGCTTATGTATTGCAATTTGCTTACATATTTTGCGATCTTAATGTTCATTGATGAACAAACTTGTTTTTTCTCGTCGTCGCATTCGATGTGTTTATGTATTTATACTTGTCATGTCACGTTTTTCGCTGACTTAAGTATTTTTCTGAGTAAACCCTTCGATACTCATTATAACTTAAGGTCATTGTTTATGGCTACTAGTTTGTTACCTATGGCGTTCTTGCTTTCTACTCGCATAGTTCCTTTGTTTATTTGGTATATTCTTGTCTTGAATAGATGTACTTGTTTCTATACGCTTTGTTTAAACTTGCCAATTCTTCTTTCTCATCGTATCGCAATCTTTACTAGTGCTTTATTTCCCTCAGCTTCCAGCTATTTTGTGATTGAAAGTGTTGATAATTCTCGCCTTTTAACTCCGCTTTCCAATGACCCTGATAACCTCCTTCCACTTACACCTGGTCGCTTCTTTACACGCCCTTCTCTCTCTGCCCCTCCTCCCCTTCCCAATTCTTTCAGGGGTTTTAATTTACCTATTGTTTGGCGTAAACTTGAAGCCCTCCGTAATTCCTTTTGGAAGAGGTGGAACTTGGAATATTTAACTTCCTTGCAAGGGAGACGGAAGTGGTTTCTTTCCAGTCCCGACATTCAAGTGGGAGACTTGGTCTTGGTTAGGGATGTTCCAACCCCCCTAGTCGGGCCTTTTGGAAAAGTGACTAAGTGTTACCCTGGAAGAGATAGGAGAGTCAGGGTATTCAGAGTCTTGACCACTAATGGTCAGATCACAAGACCACTGCTCTTCAATTACTGTATTACTCTTAAATGTTTAATTGCTTATTTGTTCCCTGTTGGTGTCTGCCCCTCCCAGTATGGTGCATTCTTGGAATGCACGGTACCTGAGATTATAATTTTGAATGCTTTTGCACGTTATTTCCTTCCTTTTTGTCAGACACCAACAGTGATCTTCTGTTCTCTCTTAGGGGTTCAGGTCTCTTATATTTTGTATGAGTCTGTTCCAGATATATATTCTGTGACCCACCTAGCGTCATATAACAACAAATCTCTGAAGCTCTTCAACTCTTCCTCGCGCAAGAGGAATTACTTATCCATTTGGCTACCAGATCTCGTTACCATCGTCAGCTATTTTCTCCTTGAGCAAGAGGACTACGTCCACTTCTTTACTCACCATGCTGCGCTAATATCGCCTACTATCAATTCTTAGAAGACCATCCATCAAGAAGAAAATTTATTTTTTGATAAGTTGGTTATGCTGATATGTATACCTTTTGTTTCCTACCCCCAATCTCTCCCCTTTCTAGGACCTTCCGTGCTTCGTTGAGCTGCTCTCACTTCTCCGTCTGCAGTTGACTCGTTCAGTCAAAGCTCCGCTCGAGCTTGCCTCCTCAAACCAAGAGGCTCACCCTCTTTTACGCCATGTTGGCTAAGTAATCATCAATAGAAACTTCACTTCGACATGCAACAAAGATAAGTACCTTCTTCAAGTTTTAACCTCATCTTCATGGTTTTAACTTCCTCGTGTTTTAAATGATACTTTTATAGACAGTGTGAAAGTATTTATTTTGGGGCAAAAATCATTCTTCGTGGGATTTGCTATGTTGAGCTTTCGCTTGTACAAGCCGACTTTACCATAAAGAGCTTTTATTAAGCTATTCTAATGAGAAATCCTCTCTCTACGTGGGATATTATCTAATTACCCGCTGTCTATAATTCAACAAGCTAGTTCCTCCGCTGGATTTACATTAGCCCCATTTTACTACTAAGATTGTTCTGGAACTTTCCAGATTCGGTACTCAATCTACGAGTCCTGCCGTCATGTATTTCTCACGTACTTGGGAGAATTCTGTTTAAAACTAAATTACTACATAGTGAAGTTTCGTCCACCGCGGGAATTTTCTATGGCGCATTTAATTGTACTTTACAACTTTCTCAAGAAATAGACTCTCACTTATCTAGTGAAACTAGTTATTTTCATCATTGCAATAACTTTCTTTTCCATAAACTTTGTGTCTCCACAGTGAACTTTTCATATGTTTCAATGAACTATAGTGAAAACCAGTGCTTGCTCAACTTTTCTACCGCGTCGCGATCGTCCGCTTATATTCAAATAAGGCCATAAACATTTTCCTTAATTCCCATTTCTCTTTCCTAAACCTTTCACTAACAATCTGCAATAAACTTTTAATCTAGGTCTGTTCCAATAAGGTGTCATTCCAAGAAGTGCCCTTCCATTTTGTTGGTTTATCATTAAGTATCTCTGTATAATCTTTGTGATACGTGTCTAGCACACGTTTCAAACTTACATTGTTCCTCCCTTCAAAATCAGGGAAAACAATTCTCTAAACTCTTGAGCGAGTCATGTTCAGGTTTCACGAAATGGAAACTGCCCCATTTTGCTCGTGATTCCTAATTAAACATAGGAAGTCTAGAAACTTCCTTTTCACTTTCTTCAGGTTTCACAGTAAGTGACCTGCCCTCTTTGTATAATTCTCATATATTAATTCTGTATTAATATAAGAAGTTGTAGGAACTTCTATCTTATTTTTCACGTTGTTATTATTGTTATTTTCAAAGTTGTCACTTTCTCTAGAACATTCTCTCTTGAATTTCTTCAGGTGCACTTTTTGTACTCCAATTCACGTTCAAGCTTTAATTATTTCATTGCTCATTTGTTTAAATCTTATAAAGATTTTAGAAACATGTAAGGTTTGAAACCTTGTAAATTGTCAATTGCCTGGAGCAACCGTTTAATGTTGTCGGAGGTCTGCGACCTCAAATTGTTAACAAGATTGGAAAATATTTAATTGTCAAAAATATTAACTTCTTTAAATTGTTAAATAAATTAAATATTTGTTTTTGGATTCATCATTTCTCTGATACTACAGTTAGGTAGGATCCTGGCTTTCCTAGCTCTTCCTAGGTTTATGCCCTCGTTCATATACAATAAATCGTTTGCTCTCAGTCTTGTCAGACCATCACCCTTCCCTATAGTACTTTCATTCGTGCTTGGGAGGAAACACACTAAAGCTTCTCTCTGGCAAACTGCCCAAGTCTTAGCTGCGGCTCCCGTCAGCTTCGACCAAGCTCGTACCTATTTTAGATATCAGGAGGTTAAGTTTCTGTGGCAATCGCCTTTAAGTGTGTTTAAAGTGAAGCTTATTAATTTTGTGGGGCTCTCCTCCTATTTTTCTATCCTTTTTCTCCAATCCCAAATCTACTTCCTTCTCTTAATCATCTTCCCTTGGTGGGTGGGTTATTCCCTAGCCTATAATCTACCCAGAACTAAGTCCAACGTGAAAATCCAATAAAACCATGGAACCATTGGCCCGATAACCCCACCCTTATCTGCCAATTTTTATTTTATACTCTTGGTAAGTTAATAAGTGTTAGGTTCTGTCGATGATATTCTGTAACCGCGAGATAGATACAAGACAAATATAATTGATTTATTGTATGCCAATGTAATGGTTGATATACCTATAGGTAGTATTTTATTCCCACACGTTATTTACAATATTTTTCAACACGTAGGATGCCAATGTCTAAGCTTACATGGAGGGATTTTTCATCAATTGATTCTGTAGTAAGACCACCGTGTGGTGTGGTTGCTGCCACTCCTGAGGTCCTGGGCTAGTTTCCAAGCTTGATTAAGCAATTTAATTCTGGTCTGACTGTTGGAACGGTGCACACTCATCTTTGTGAGGCAGAACTGAGAAGAGGTAGGTTCGATTCTCACCTTGGCCATCCAAGAAGTGGTTTTCCAAGGTTTCCCCACTTCCTCTCCAGGCTAACGCTGGGATGGTTCCTAACTTAAGGCTACGGCTGCCTCCTTTCCAGTCCTCACCTGAATTACAGGAAGTATACACACTACTACAGATACCACAATAACACAGATTATCAAACAAATCATACACTCCCCCAGGGGCTCACATCTAGTGGGACGTGGGTTGGCGACCACGGGGCCCCAGCTGTGTCCCGCATTGCTTCCACTTACTTGTGCCGGGCTCCTCTCTGTCTTCTTGCCTGTCGACCTCACTTGGTCAACTCTTGTTCTCTTCCGACCCCGACGGTATTAGGGTATCCGAGGCCTAGGGAGTCTATTCCTTTCCCGCCTTAATTGGCCCTTGTCTCATCTTTTCTGATGCCCTCCTCCTGCGAGGGGTCAGCCTTCTTTTTCTTTTCTTGTTAACTCCTGCCTTCTGCTCAAGGCCCTCAAGGGGCAGGGTGTATGTAGCCCCACCACCTTTGGTGCACCCTGGATATTGCTACACCCTCAGGGGCTCACGGCTGGTGAGTTCGGGAGATGGCGACCCCGAGGGATTCCTGAGCTGGGTCGGTTTTTCCCCTTTTTTCCATTGCCTCTGGGGCCTTTCGTGGCTCTCCTTCCTTCCAAGTGTCTCGATCCTCATTCTTCGAGGGTTTGAGGGCATTTCTTTTCCTCCTTTCCTTTGTTTGCCTTATTCTCCTTTTGTTTTCCATTTCTTCTTCTAGTAGCCTATATAAGTTTGTAGTTAGTTTCATTTATAGTTTACATTTGATTTTCATCTTCACGATCACCCAAACCATTAGGGGCCGATAACCAAGATGTTAGGCCCGTTAAAACAACAAATATCAACAAATCATACACACTTCCAAATACATGGGGCTAAATGAATATGTTATCGAAAGCCCTAAATGAATTAATATCAAAAACACAATGATTCTTTTAAAATGTAGTTAACTTATAGTAGGTGCAAACATACACATGTCAGCAAATTCAAGTTCCCCGTTTCAAGCATTAAGTTACACATTTATTAAGTTTACTGTTTCAACATACACACTGGTATGTGTTGTAGGAATTTGCGGTTCATCGGTGTCAGCCATTACATCAAGGAGGAACTATGTCCATTATTATGTGCTGGACCCTACTGTTATACTTTGGCAAGAAAGAAGAAAGGAACATGCCTCAACACATACTTTTAGGAGGACCAGATTTGATTACTGTATTTTTGCTAAGTTTGATCTTGGCTCTTGCTGTTATCTTCTCTTCATTGACAACTTTTTAAATAAAACATGATGAATTCTAGCAGTATTGAGTGTTTTTCTTTTGTTTCATTGAAAGTCCTATTTCTCCCTTCCCCTTAACAGCACGTCATGGAATGTACTGTATTAGTGTGTGATGATAATTTTTAGTGTAGCCTACTTACTGCATTTCACCCTTCAAAATTTTTAACTGGATATATTTTAAAGGACATATGAAATGAACTACTGTATAGATATTTTGTGATATCCAATTCTTTTTCTGTCCCCTAATGTATTTGGCACTAATTACACTAACAATTTTAGTGTGATGAGGATCTGGTTTCACCACCTGATCCTTAGCATTCTCTCTTAAAATTTTAATGTTATTGCTAACAGCATCAAGCATTTTAAAATATGAATTTTCTCCCTTCCCAGTACTTTTCCTTTGTAGTTTTTTCTAATAACCAATTGGTTATAGGCCTACTTGGGCCATTTTCAAGCTGAGTAATAATATGCTGCAGGCCTTGCAGTAGCCTAATTTTTGTCACCAATGCAATATGCTCCAATTGCAACTGAAATAAATTTAAACATGTATATTAGTGATGAGGTTATGTCCTAAATGCTGTGATTGTTCATTTCAAAGTTCTGGAATTCACAATTTCCCACTTTGTTATTATTTTTATTAATTTTTTCTGTTATTGGTATTTTGAATGTGATTTATTTCTTGTAGATCATATTATTATCTCCACACTTAAAAACGTGCCATAAGTATTGGGAGATTGTGATTTTCGGAACATTGAAGTGGGCAGAGCATTTAGGACGATAATATTTAGCGGAACGAGAGGAAGTGGCTGGGCAGGGGAGGGGGCGGGAGGGTTAGTGTTTACGAGATCTGCTCATAGGTGGCGCTACCCGTCGACGTGTTGCTAGTACATCAGTCAACCACCAGACAGCGCTGAAGTCTTAGGTACCAAGAATTAGCATGGCTGTTGGCCATCTGTAGTAGTAGGTAATCTGTGGTCACTGCATACTTCCCACGTCTCCGGCAGGTAGCAGAGGGATTACCGCCTGGCCATCTTGCAGCTCCACAGCCACGACAATAGCCTACGGGGCTACCTCACTTCCTTGTCCACAGCAGGTAGCCGAGGAATTACAGCAGCTGTCAACCCATTGTCAAGTATTACAATACCCTACCCACTATGTCTAACCCGGACCAGCCTTCACAATTACAGAAATTGAAACGTCTCAGAAAGACGGCAAGAACACTTATTACCAAATTCACTACGGTAATAAATGATGCAACACCTAGCTCAGAGATCGACTACGAATACAATCAGATTAGACTTCAAGAAGCATTAGACCGTCTAACCACTCTCGATCAACAAATCCATGACGTCCTTCCTGACACCGAGTATAACGTTGACGTCATCTCGTGCGAAGAATATACCGATCTTGCCAAGAGAGCTATCCTCAAAGCGACTCGCGCCATTGGAGAAAAAACACCTGTCGATAATGTAAGTCTCGCGTCTGCCAAGGACGCCGCTGTGCCCCCTCCACCCTTAATGCACACAGTTAAACTTCCTGTGATCAGGTTGGAACCATTCTCAGGAGACGTAGAGAAGTGGTCCCGTTTCTGGGAACAATTCCAATCATCTATTGACGGCAACCCTTCCATTTCCAGTATCGATAAACACGTTTTTCTTCGCGGGTACTTGGAGGACGAGCCCAAGAACTTGGTCGACGGAATTCCAATCACCGCTGACGCATATGAGGAGACAAAACAGATTCTCATTTCACGGTACGGTGACAAAAACAGAATAATCCAAGCCCATCTGGATTACCTGGAGACTCTACAGCCTATATCACACGTCACGCCCAACGCCTTAAACATGACATTCATCGAATGTAACCGGCGGATACAGGCCCTCAGGGCCTTGGGAGAAAATGTTGACGAATATGGCCGAATGCTAGCTCCGAAAATTCTGCGCGCGTTCCCGGAGGACATTGTTCGCCGTTGGATTATTCATGCCAAGAGAGAGAATATCATGGAAAGCCACATTACTAAATTGATGCGATTCTTAAACGAAGAGGTTGACGGTGCTCTAACCACACAGAAAATCAGAGGAAATCCTATAGCTTCAGCAACCCTTATCCCCACTACAGCTGCACTCCAAATTCATGCCAAATCAAGCAAATCGTCACCAAAAGCGAAGAAGACGATACTTCCATTCTGCGTATTTTGTGACCGACGAGGCCATTGGGGTCAAGACTGTAAAACCATAACAACCGTGTATGATCGCATTCAGAAGCTAAAATCGAACAAGCGCTGCTTTCTTTGTTTAAATCAAGGACACGTTGTTTCGGACTGCAGCAAGAAAGGTCAAACGCAGTGTGCTACATGTAAGAAGTTACACCATAGATCTATTTGTGATGGAGAACAGAGAACTCTTTCTACTCCGTCATCTCAAACGGCAGTAGGGAAAATAAGCGTAGCAACCTCCGGCTTTACTTACCTACAGACCGCTCAGGTGTGGATTACAGGACCCACAGGTTTAAGCAAACTTACTCGCTGTGTTCTCGACGCAGGAAGTCAGTCGACCTTCATCTCCAAGTCACTAGTAGACGATCTTCAGCTGGAAGTAATTAGACGACAAGAACTGACTGTTTGTGCCTTTGAGTCAAACCCTACGAGCTCCAACACTAGACGACTTGTACGATTCAATATGAAAGGGTTTTGGACTAACACGAGCGTCTCTCTCTATGGTTTCGAAAGTCTTCACGTTCTTTCACCACAACCGTCAGTTCCACAAGACATTACGGCATTGGCACATGCTCGTAAGTTACAGTTAGCTGATCCTAGGACGGATTCCCATGAAGATCTACCAGTTGAACTCCTTATCGGCAGTGACCACTACTGCCGAGATATGAGCACTGACAAGTTTCTGCAAGCACTGCAGCGGTTTGTGGCGAGACGTGGCATTCCACACACTATCTATTCTGACAATGCCCAGACATTCCACTGTGCAAATCGAGAATTGGCGGGACTATGGGCTACCGTTTCCGATACGAAGGCTTGCCAGTACCTATCACGAAACAACATCACGTGGAAGTTCATCGCACCACGCGCGGCTTGGTGGGGAGGCTGGTGGGAAAGAATGGTTGGCTCCACCAAGCGATGCTTGCGAAAGACACTTGGGCGCTCTTCTGTAGATGAAGATGGTTTGCAGACGATACTGACATCTATCGAAGCCGCGCTGAACTCCAGACCATTCACCAAAGACGACGACACCAACGTGCTCACCCCAGCTCACTTCCTTGTCGGTGGACAACTCAATGCACTGCCCTCTGGACCTGAACCTCAGCCCGGTTGTCCCATTAAAGAATACAGACTTCAGCAACAACTGGCGGGCCATTTCTGGAAACGATGGAGCAAGGAATACCTGCTTCAGCTTCAGAGTTTCCACCAGGTGAAGCAACCTAAAGGAACGTCACCACGACTGAGGCTCGGAGACATCGTTCTACTCCAGGACGAGGTGCGGCCTTGACATCTGTGGAGGAAGGCCCGGATTCAGGAGCTGAAACCAGGCAGAGATGGACTTATCCGGACGGTGATTCTATCCACGCCAGAGGGGACCCAGATCGCCCGACCTGTCCAGCTAGTCATCCCGCTTGAGGTTGACCAGGGTGGGGAGGATGTTGGGGAATGAAACAAGGACAATGTGTTTATGTAACTTGCCGCTAGAGTGTGTTGTATGTTGTAGTTACTAATGGAATAAAATAGTGAATGTCACGGTGTTGTTCTTCCTAACTTCACGCTATAATACCCCACAAACATAAACCATCAATACTGTTTACTTAATCTTCGTGCTCACGTGAATACCATATGATTTCAATAATCAGCTGTTCTCATCTGTCATTATGATTATGACTGAGAGAGAAAGATACATTTTTATACAGAAGCTACTGTGCCCTGCCAAAGCTGTCTGGGCTGCAGTTTTATATTGTTGTTGAATGTTTTAGGGTCTTTGCGACATCGTGATAATGTATCCTCGTGTACTTGGGTGTGTGTGAATTTGTCTGATAAACTGTGTCACTGTGATGTCTGTACTGATGTGTGTATTTGCAAATGAGGTAGGGTTTGGGTAGGAAACGGCCATGGCCTTAAGTTAGGTACCATCCCGGCATTTGCCTGGAAACTTCTTCCAGGATGGCTGAGGTAGGAATCAAACCCAACTCTATTAATTTTTGTCTCACGAGGTTGAGTGTACCCCGCTCCAGCCCTCAGACCAGAATTCAAATTTTCTTGGCAGAGGTGGGAATCGAACCCGGCCCTCCGCGGTGACAGCCAAGAATGCAGTATTTCGCAAGTACCCTTTCATTACTCTCTATTTAGATGAGAAATCTGACTTAACCATTTAACATGGCCCTTTAAAATAAATATCATGCTTATTTTGTTATCAGATCCTCATAAATTAGTTTGTACTAATTAACAGCAATGTGTTGTCTGAAATTGCTAAGAAATAACTTGAATATCAAAAGAAATGACCATTTTCGATAAAATATTACCAGCCTTTCACAAATTACATACTGTCAAGCAGCTGATGGAGAACAGATCTTCTCCCCTCCCTCCAGGCGAATGTAACCGATCACCTGGACTCACTTTTTCGTGAGGCCAATGCGAGGAGTGTAGGGTTGCCTGATTTCAAGAATGTAACAAGATGTTCTCCTAAATGCATGGGTATTTTTATAACTCTTTGTCCTATTCAAGGAGTATAATTCAATGTTGGTTGTAGCAGCTTGTTGAAATACAACGTGTTATACGGATAGCAAACATGAATATGAAGTGCCCTTTGCTAGTGCTACCTCTGTACAAAATTTCATTCAATTCGGTTTCACCGTGTTTGAATTGATATGGGGAATGGATTTGCACACATACATGGCCGCTATCTGCAAACTGTTGGACTGATAACCTCGTAGCCTTGTCAAAGGACGCTTCCTACAAAAATGTATGTTGTTGCAAAATTTGGTGGAGATCAGATGATTAGGTTGGTCGTAATTTGATTTAAGCTTTTAATATTGGGTGGCCGCCATTCCGTTTCCCTCAAGATGGTGACGTTATAAAACATGACACTGAATTGCCTGTTACGAGTGCTACCTCTGTAACAAAATTCGTTCAATTCGGTTTTTCCGTGTTTGAATTGATAGGGGAAATCGATTTGCACACATATATGGCCGCCATATGCAAACTATTGTACTGATGATCTTGTAGCTCGGTCAAAGAACGCTTCTCACATAAAGGTATGTTGCTGAAAAATTTGGTAGAGATCAGATGATTTAAGCTTTTAACATTTGGGTGGCCGCCATTACGTTTCCGTCAAGATGGCGACGTTATAAAATATGACACTGAGCTGCCTTTTACGAGTGCTACCTCTGTACCAAAATTCGTTCAATTCGGTTTCACCGTGTTTGAATAGATAGGGGGAATCGATTTGCACACATATCTGACCGTCATTCGCAAATTAGTGGGCGGATAACCTTATAGTTTCGTCAAAAGATTTTTTCATACATAAAGGTATAATGTTTCAAAAATTGGTAGAGATCAGATGATCAGTTTGGTCATAATTTGATTTAAGCTTTTAACATTTGGGTGGCCGCCATTACGTTTTCGTCAAGATGGCGGCGATATAAAACATGACACTGAGGAACCCTTTACTAGTGCTACCTCTGTACCAAATTACGTTCAATTAGGTTTCACCATGTTCGAATTGATAGAAGGGGGGGGGGGGCAGACATTCAGAGTACACACACTCACACACACACACACACACAGACAGACACACAAAAATTTTCGCCCTGTGTTGATCTCGTAAGTCTACTTTCATTTCTTACAAAAATCGAAAGTAGGCTAAAAAAGAACACACGTCCCAAAACAGTGTTTTTTTAAATGAAGGTGTTAAATGTTCTAGTGAATAATACGCATATGTGTATTAAATAAGCATTACATAATAAAATACACAAAATTAAAACTAGATATTGCTGACATATCATATAGGCCTATGACACCAGCAGCTTACAAATGCTTTTCATTTGAACGACCCTTTGTAAGGATGTTTTATTTGTAAGTACCTTCTGATAACATTCACTACAAGTTTCGTCTTAATTGTAATATGTGAACAGTTCTTGTTTTATCAAACTAATGGACCTTGTGTTTCTACCATCTCTCCATTTGAAATTCATGACAGAAAAAACTCTCTCCGTAAAAGCATTATTCAATAACCACAATATAAGAATATACACATGAATGAGACCAGGAGATACAGGGCGTTACCAAATCGACTTCATTATGGTCAAGCAGAGGTTTCGAAACCAGATTTTGGATTGCAAAACATATCCTGGTGCTGACATAAACTCTGACCACAATCTGGTTGTTATGAAATGCAGATTAAAGTTGAAGAAACTGAAGAAAAGTCAAAAGCCAAAAAGGTGGGCAATAGACAGACTGAAAGTGAAGGATGTAAACGAAAGATTCAAGAAGAGCATAAAGGAAGGACTAATGAAAAACCCTAAACCAACTTCAATTGCAGACGAATGGGCACTTTTGAAGAATGAAATTACAAAATCCGCAGAAGAAAACATTGGTAGGAAAGAAAGAATAGGTAAAAAACCGTGGATCACTCAGGATATACTAGAATTGATGGATGAAAGGCGGAAACACAAGAATGTAAGAGATGAAAAGGGGAAAGCAGAATACAGACGTCTGAGAAATGAGGTTAACAAGAAGTGCAAGGAAGCGAAAGAAGAATGGTTGAAAGAGAAATGTGCTGGTATAGAACATTGTCTGAAATTAGGAAAAGTAGACACAGCTTATCGAAGGATTAAGAATACTTTTGGGGAAAAGAAGACTAAGTGCTGTAATATTAAGGACACAAATGGAAAGCCTCTACCAGATAGGGAAGAAAAGTTTGAGAGATGGAGAGCTTACATAGTGTGTTTGTATAAGGGAAAGGAGATTGAGAATCATGTAATGGAAAGGGAGGAGGAAATTGATGAGGATGCAAAAGGAGATTTAATATTGAGATCAGAATTTGACAGAGCATTGGAGGACTTAAGCAGGAACAAAGCACCAGGAATAGATGATATGCCGATTGAGTTGCTACGCTGCATAGGAGATGAAGGTCTGATCAGGTTATTTCACTTGGTGTGTAGGATTTATGAGACAGGTGAGGTACCCCCTGATTTCAAGAAGAATATTATTATCCCTATACCAAAGAAAGTGGGAGCTGACAGATGTGAAGATTACCGTACAATCAGGTTGATTATCATGCTTCAAAAATCCTGTCTAGAATAATTTACAAGAGGACGGAAAGCCAGATAGAAACGGAGTTGGGTGAAGACCAGTTTGGTTTCAAGAGAAATATAGGAACAAGGCAAGCTGTACTAAGTCTTAGGCTGATTTAGGGAGGTAGAATAAGGAAAAATAAGAGAACGTTCATGGCATTTGTAGACTTAGAAAAGGCTTTTTCTTAACGTTGATTGGACTAAATTGTTTGAGATTTTGATGGGAGGGCGATATACAATATATACAGAAACCAGACAGCAGTCATTCGAGCTGAAGGACGTGAGAGAGAAGCTGGTATTCAGAAAGGTGTAAGGCAAAGCTGCAACTTATCACCCATACGTTTCAATCTTTACATTGAACAAGCAATGACGGAAATTGGAGAAAAATTTAAATTGGGAGTGAAGATTCATGAGAAATAATCTCAACTCTGAGATTTGCTGATGACATCGTCATTTTGGCCGAAACGCCTGAGGATTTGAATGAGTTTTTGTATTGTATGGACTCCGTCTTACGGAATGAATACATGATGAAAATTAATAAATGTAAAACAAAAATACTGGAATGCAGCCGAAATAAATCAGAAACCTCTATGGATATCAAATTGGCAGGGGAAAAGCTGAAGGAAGTAGGAGACTTCTGTTACTTAGGAAGCAAAATAACCAGTGATGGACGAAGCAAAGAGGATATAAAAAGTAGGTTGGCTCAGGCAAGGAAAACCTTTCTACAAAAAAGGAATCTGTTGACATCGAATATAGATTTAGGTATTAGGAAGTCATTTTTGAAAGCCCTTGTCTGGAGCGTGGCGCTCTATGGAAGTGAAACTTGCACTAATGGTGCAGCAGAAAAGAGGAGATTTGAAGCATTTGAAATGTGGTGTTACAGGAGAATTATGAAGATCAGATGGGTAGATAGGGTGACAAACGAAGAGGTATTAAGACAAGTGGGAGAGGAGATATGTTTCTGGCGACTGCTAATGAAGAGAAGAGATAGGTTAGTAGGACACATACTAAGACACCCAGGAATAGCAAGCTTTGTTATGGAAGGAAAGGTTGAAGACAAGAACTGTAGGCAGGTTAGAATATGTTAAACAGATTACTTCGGATGTAGGGTGTGGTAGCTATGTAGAGATGAAACAATTAGCTCAAGACAGGGAGGTATGGAGAGCTGCATCAAACCAGTCAAAAGACTGAAGACTCAAACAACAACAATAAAAGCATTGGAGGGGAACATGCTGAGTATGAACTTCACAAGGACAAACAGGCCAGTCAAAAACGACACAAAAAGTTGCTTAATTCGCAAAACATGATGTATCTCCTGATTTTTAGCCTATATTCAATTTTGAAAAAAAAAAAAAAAAAAAAAGTTTATGATATCACCTTTTGTCCGTGTGTGTGTGTGTGTGTGTGTGTGTGCGTGTATGAGGTGTGTGTGTCCCCCTAATAACTTCTAAACGGCTAGAGCGATTTCAATGAAACTCGGTAAGTTAATAGCACTATTCCGAACGACCCTGACCGTACCCTTCAAATTTTGTTACGTCTCACCAATCTAACATGGCGGTTGTGCGAAATATTTCACCTGCATTCAATATCTCCGAACCTATTCCCGATATCACCCTGGATTTTTTACGGTGATAAGGGAACTACTAGAAGTTTACCTATGTGACTTTTGAAAAACTGGTAACTACAAAACCAATATGGCGGCCACGCGAATCTGCGACTTATAAATAGACGTTTCTCGCGATTTAACCATCCAAACGCAATACAACTTGGTACAGTATATGTTTATACACATTGTAATGCACCGACATCTAACTTTGTTCAATAATTTACATAACCACAAGATGGCGGATGTGCGAAATATTTCACCGGCATTCTATATCTCTGAAACTATTAGCGGTATCACCCTGAAATTTTGTACGGAGATAAAGGGCACTACTGGAAGTTCACCTATAGGACTTTAAATAACCTGGTTATCACAAATCCAACATGGCGGCGACGCGAAATATAAATATTCACAAGGACGTTTCTCGCAATTTAACCATCCGAGGGCAGTGAAACTTGGTACAGTAAATCCTTATACGAATGTTAATCCACTGGCATCTAATTTATTTCAATTGTTTCCATATCCACAAGATGGCAACTGTGCGAAATTTTAAAATCTCCTTGTTACTTCTTGTGTCCTAATCATGCGATTGAAGTTTGAATGCTACACATACACAATAATCTTCATGTAACAGTACATAACTCTAGGACCGACATATATAAAATCCAACATGGCGACCATCCGAAATATTTAGTCGGTTCTCAATATCTACGAATCTATTACAGCAATCAAACTGAAATTTTGTATGTTGATAGTGGCAACTAACATACGTAGGATATATGAAAATAGGCTGTATAGTTCTTCACGGAACTACTTGTTTAGTATGTTGTTTGTACCAATTAGGGCTATGAATGCCCAAGTTTGCAACTCTCAAAAGGTTGTGGAAAAACTTTTACACACGAAAAACCGCGAAATCGTAGGACTTGTTTCAGATTCTGCTCTATATCTTCTAATCCATGCATTTTTCTTCGAAGGCTATTCTTTACAATTGTTAAGAATACTAAATGTGTGACAAATTAAGCCCAACTGGAGCTCTGTTGATCAATTTCTTACCGAATTACGGCACATTGAAAATAGGCCAGTTTTTCCAAAAATTGAACATTTTAGTTTTAGACCTTCTTTGGACCGAATCTGTGCCAAATCCGTTGATCCTAAGGGTAGAAGTTGCAGAATATAATTTGTAGTCAATTGCATTAGCTTTAAATTAAGCGCAGAGTGGGGTCTGTAAGCCTCGTAGCTCTCTCTTAAAAACCCATATAAGGAAAAATTGAAGTTTTCCAGAAATGTTCCTAATCACCTTTTTGTTGCAAGAAGTGAGATTTAAACATGCAAAACGTGTTATAATCATATAGGAGGTATGTAATTTTAATAGATTGTAGGTAGGTACCAAAAGGCTGAAACGAAAAGGCTGAGACAGAAGGGATCTTGCTTGGCATTGAAATGTTAGTCATACTGTTTGCAAAAGACAATTAAAATGTACAAAGTTTAACTGCCAAATTCAGAAGCGCCCTTGAAAAACTTGAAGAAGAAGGCCCGACCTCAAAACTTTGGGTACTCTATTATCGAATGACCTTACTCATGAAGCAATTCATTCAAGACGAAAGGATGGGAGATTGGAACCTTCACCTTCAAATATCATCATCATTGAAGAGGACGACGATGACGAGCCTCAAGACAACCTTGTCGATCCTACGTCTAGGGGACGAAGACGACGACCCACCAATAGGGGAAGACCAACCTATTGAAGAGAGCAACGAAAGTGACGGCCCAGGGCCATTTAAACAAGGTGACGAGTTTGACTATGTTGTGTCTAATTCGATTGATTGATTGATTAAGTTACTGTACTTTTGATTACTTATGATTATTTTATTAGTATTATATTATACACACAGAAAGCCTATGGAGATTTCAGATGAGTTGAGAAAATCCCGATCTGAAAGAATGAAAAAGTACTGGAAAGAGCGCAAGAACCAAGCAGTACTACCTTCAAAGAAGAAGTGATTGCGGAACGACTCAAGTGGTCCAATGTGACCAATCAAGATTAATAATAATGATAATAATATACTAGCATTACCCGTCGCGGCTTCGCCCGCGAATATTCTAGTTGTAAAGAGTACACTTTGCACAATCTCAATCATGAATGCTATGACTGATTTATCCTTGGTATGAATAATCAGACTTTATCAATTCAGCTACTGGTGCAGTGGTTAGGGGTTTGTCATTCCTTCATAGGTATATCAGAGTGAAGTTAGTTTTCTGGGAATATCACAGACACTGTTAATTTAAGGGCCTTAAAATGTGGTTTTAGGAGACCCTTTATAGTCGGGTGAAAAAGACCTTTCGTACCACACTCACACGTGAAAATTGCGTGAAAAAATTCTAAAGTGCCCCTTGACCCCCTTAAGTGCATTATACTGTATGTATTGATGAATTTTACAGCTTAATTTGATTCAGTCATAACCTTATAACCGTTGCAAACTTTCACAGAAATGTCATAATTGGATTTGCAATGCGTCTTACAGAAATAGATGGACCTGTAAGATTCTGTTACCATGGTTACCGTGTTGCATTCTTTCATTATTTCATTGTAAATATACATGTTGTAAGGCATTTGTTTAATTGTGAGGCATTTAAAGAGTAAGTGAGTGTGTTTCGCTTACGCATTGGGTTATGCTGAACCTGTAGGCGCCCCATATGTGTAGGTTGGTGTTAATGGGACCTTAATTTCGGTACAAAACTGGAATGGGATCTTAGCAGAATAATATAGGGAAGGATATATTATTATATTATAATATGTTCGACGATGACGAAATGTAAATATTATATGTCAGAAAACTGTATCATAATGAGGGTCATTATAACACTATTTTTCATTATGAAACAGTTTCTCCCACCAAACTGAGGTCAAGAAACAGTTGTGTGACCAATTAGGTAAGGATAGCATCGCACCTGCGCTGACTTCCACGGCCTTCTATTTTAAATTCCACTGCGTGGCTTCTGGTACCATAGTGGGGTATTCCAGGAGGCCAATGTATTCTCTGCGACCCATGCGCTCTGTTCAGTACATAAAACTGGCGAAATCTCGACAGCCGGTATTTATGAATATTTATGTTCGAACATAAAATAGTTATAATTATCGTCGAACATAAACAGTCGTATGCAAGTTGCCTATAATGGTAATTAAGACACCCGTGGAAATTATAAAAGTAGCTTCGCTCGTTTTATAAACATATTCGTGTCATAATTATTGCATTATAGGCTCGTTGCATAATGTAGACTACTATTATATTAAAATTCATTTCACCGTTTGTTTAAATAATTATATGCCTTCTTTTTCATTACCAAAACAAAAAACATAAGGTAGGAAATGTTATGGAACATTTCTGGAAAAATGTGATTTTACCTTACCGGTAGGCCTATAAGGGTTGTTTTGAGATTTTGAGTGAACTACGAGGCTGCGCTTAATTTAAAGCTAGTTAAATCGCCTACAAATTATATTATATAAGTTCTACTCGTAGGATCAATGGTTTCCACGCAGTTTCGGTCCAAAGAAGGTCTAAAACTAAAATTTCCAATTTGTAGAAAAACTTGCCTATTTTCAAAGTGCCGTAATTCAGTAACCAATTGACCTAGGTTAGGCTTAATTAGTCAAAATTCTAATGCTCTTAACAAACGTATAGAGTAGCTTTCGACGAATAATGCATAGATTAGGAGATATAGAGCAGAATCTGAAACAAGTCCAAAATTTTCGCGGTTTTTGGTGTATGAAACTTTTTCACAACTTTTTGAGAGTCGCAAACTTGGGTATACATAGCCCTAATAGGTCCAAACAACATACTAAAAATCAGAGATACATCATGTTTTGCGAATTTATTGTCGTTTTTGATATTCCTTAATGTTGTTGCCCCAATGAATCTATAACGTGTTGGGGCCTACTCATCTATCTGACACAGACATATAAATCATTTTCTCTTTCTAACTTGCACCTGTATGACCACCAGAAAACAAGCTAGATATTAGAATCAATTCTGAAGTTGGACGTTTGAAAATCGGTGCGAACTTGAATATATTATAAAATTAACCAAAAACGGAATATTTGGCGTTCCGTTAAAGATTAAAACGGAACGCGGAATAAAACAAAAACGGAATTGTTCCGGATAAAACGGAACGTCTGGCAAGCCTAGAGGAGTGCGACATCCAGTATTGCTCGGGTCTAAGCTGCGTGGTCCTGAGAGGAATGTGCATCGCAGACTATGAGTAGTGGTGGTGACGAGTGATGAGGTTTCTCGGTCCTTACGTAGTAACAGAAGCAAATACATTAGTCGGTGACTCAGTCACTCATTCCCAACGCCTCACTGGATTCAGAAAAGACCCATGTTAGCAGTAAATGGAATAGACGAGAATGTCAGGTAACACGGCGGGCTGTCAACATGCTTCTCAATTCTCGCCTGCTCCTACTCTGCCTCTGCCCTTCATCCCGCAAGTTCACAGAGCTTACACCCGAGCAGTAGTATTATAGAGATCAATGTTTGGAGTCGATAATGTTTTCCGTTTGAACTGCGTGATTTGTAACACAAGGAGATCTTTGTAATTTGTGGTTTCCGAATGATTGTGTGCTACTAGTGGCGATTTACAATAACTGTACAGAAAACCAAGTTCAATTTCACGTGCCTAATTAAGCGTACTGATAGATTCTTACCGTCAGTACTTTATTGTCTGACAAAATAATATTTAATCTAGGCTACTCACCGCAAATCAAGTTTGTGTATGGAGACCGAATGCAGTTTTTATTATTTTATTTTCCTGCTCTATGAGCAGCCACAATTACTTATTCATTTTATCAATTCAATCGCAATGAAAATAACTTATTCGACCAGCGTCATGGTCCTATATGTTTTACTGTTGTTGACAAACATATAACCGCTCCTTATCACTGTGCACTTCCTCATCTGATTCATTGTATATGAGAATGATTTGGCGTAGCCTACTGGTATAAGTATGGTCATAAATTAATTGTTCTGTGCTTTTCTTGTGTTCTAGTTTCCTGAACACAATGGAGGAAGAAGTATTTATTAAAAGCGAGCTAGACTGGTTGACTCACACGGTTGAATTCTGTAACATTGTGAGTTACATTTTGATTCGTATATGGTGTAACATTGCATTCTTAGTGTTGTGCATGACAAGGTTAAGTGACTTAATACACTACTTAATGGTAAATGGTACGCTAACGTTTGTTCTTAGTACTCATATTGTGTCTGCAAATTTTTGATTGGGTCATACTTGCGTTACTTCGCAGGAGACAAATGTCATGTTCACCTCAGATAACTTGAAAGACGAGACTGCTGATATATTTGAGGATGAAAGGATAGCAGTTAAGGAGGAACATGAACTACAGGTAATTATTGGTTCTGATTTATTTATTTATTTATTTATTTATTATAATATGAATGATTTTTACAATGAATATTGTTTGGAAGATTGGAATAGGCTACTTAGTCTTACTTTCTATAAGAGCACCAACAGTAAGTTAGCTGATGTTATTGTATTGATACTGCAGTTCCGCTCTGCTGGCACCTTGGATCTTATTATAGGTTATGTCTACACAATGCGCCATGTTATAACATAAGGCATTTGAGTTATGATTGCTCTTAAGTGAATGTGCTGCTGGTTGCTATAGGCGATTGGGGAAGAGGGAAGACTGCCAGAGCAAAGCAAGCTCGTTACCGGCATAAAAAAAGTTTAGATTCTAACTTGGGCGTCAGCAATCATAGCCTCTTTCTAATGAATAATCATCACCACATCTTTATTCTTCTTTTTCTTGAGAAAGTGACTGCTAACGAAACAAATAGAAAACCTTACATTCCAGGCTAAGCAATTACCCGGCTAATGCACTTTGCCTCTGGTACTTCATTTGTCAACTCTTAATATACAGGACCAGTTTGTAGAGTGCCATGTTCTTGAGAAACATTTGTATTAATTCTTGTTTTAGACAGCTAAAGTGCATACAATAATCTGAGTTACCAACTTACCACGACTACATTAATAGGAAATTGCTTGAGACCCTCATGACCTGAGTAGAGACTGTTATTGTTTCTGTTTACTTTTGTCGGCGTCCTCTTTTCCATTTCTTCTTTTGACCACCCCTAGTCGGCTCTCCCTCAATTCTGATCCCGAAAGTTCAAGGTACCGTAATCATCCTTTTTCTCACCCTAATTGACAGTTCTCTTTGGTAAATGATAAATTTTCCTAATTTCTTAAGGGGTCAGACCTCATCCTAACTTTCGTGGTATAATGGTGTAATTGCTTAGCACAACTGCCTGGAATATAAGGTATTCTGACATATTCTACTTGTCATAAAATGTAACTAAAAGGGCGGTGATCATTAAGACACGTTTTCCCACATCATGAGTGATTTTTGTTGGCTACGACGTGATTTAGAACCAGTGATATCACTGCTTCTATAGGTGCACTTCTTTTAATATGTAAAATAATTGCATTGCTTTGAATCTGATACTGATTTCTTCCCTATTGCACTAGTTAATATTTATACACAACACAGCCACCACCTTCTCGTCAACTTCTTCTTCTTCTGCTTTTACGGCCTCATTGGACCACTTCAGTCAATCATTTCTTGCTCCTCTTCTTCAGTAAGTTCCCTTTCCGAAGTGCCCAGTAGCTTTTCATTCGCTCTGATCTTCTCAGGCGTTCCTCATCTGTAAACACCCTTTTTACGTATCACGTTTGTCTATTTTTGTCTGAAATCTTATTTTTATATCATTCGGTTTTTAATTTTGTTTTGTTTTGTTTTGCAAGTCATCCAAGGTTATTTCTAATCCTTTCATATCTTCGCTAATTTCTTTAATCCATTCTACTTGTTGTTTCATATTCCAAAGTTTCACTACAATTTTTCTAGATAACCTGGTTTCTGGTGTCCTCATGATGTGACCAAAAAAAGAAATCCGTTCCTTCCGAATAGTATCAGTGATGGGCTCCACTTCTCTGTATACCACTTCATTTGGTACTATCCACCACTGTCCATCTTTCTGATATTTTTTATTTATGCATGTTCTAGCTATTCTTCTTCCTACTTTAAAAATTTTGTCGATTCTGTTTTTCTGAGTAACTTTAAAGAGAGTTTCGCATCCATATGTCACCTCTGGTTGAATCACCGTCTTGTAATGTTTTAATTTTGTTGCCATTGATAGACATTTTCTTTTATATGTAGACCATGTTAATTTTTGGTCTTTTATCATTTTATTAGTTCTTTCTTGCCATGCAGGTTTCTCATTCAAATTGTAAGTTATAATTTCTCCTAAGTATTTAAATTGCGTCACTATTTTAACTATCTTGTTATTTACTGTTATGTGATTGATTACAAGTGGATTTGCTACCATTATCTGATATCTGAAGTCCAATGTTTTGTGCTATATTTTGTAGGCTTATTATTTGATTTCTGGCTTCTTGAATATTATTAGCCAGTAACGCTAAGTCATCTGCGAATCCCAAGCAATTTAAGTCTATTTGATTTTTCTTGGTTCCAATTCTTATGCTCCTAGGATTTTCCCTGTACCATTCCCTCATCACATTTTCCAAAGCACAATTGAAAAGTAAAGGTGGTAAACCATCTCCTTGTATTAATACCATGTTAATCGTAAACGGTTCAGATATTTCTCTTCTGAATTTTACTTTTGATTTGGTGTTTGTTAGAGTTAGTTTTATAATTTTTTATTAATATGGGATGAGGTCCGAAATTCCTTAGTATTTTCAGCAATGAAGATAAGCCTTTTTGAAGTCTACGAAGGTTATGACTTGCTGTTTGTCTACGTTTGTAGCAGTCCATTACTAATTTTGAGGTGATTATCTGTTCAATGCAGCTTCGCCATGGCCGAAATCCACCTTGGTATTCTCCTATTTCCAGTTCTAATTGATCTTTACAACCATTATATAGAATTCGTGACATGATTTTACATGTGATATCCAAAAGGGAAATTCTTCGATAGTTGCCAGGATTTGATTATTCTCCTTTCTTGTGAAATGGATGTATTATAGCTGTAGTCCAATGGTCTGGCAGTTCTTCTTTTATCCAAATGTTCACTACGCATTGGAGTAATGAAATATTTACTGGTTCTGCTTTATATTTTCACAATTCTGCAAATGTTTGATCTTCTCCACTCGCTTTGTAGTTTTGGAGTTCTCTCTCGGAGCTTTGTAGACTTCTTGGATTGTGGGTGTATTCATGTTTTCCGATGGTGTTTTAGTAGTGGTGTCTGTATTTATTTGAAGCAGTTCTGGTAGATCTTCGCAATTTAGCAACTTGTTAAATGTTTCCGCTATAATTTCTGTATTTTTTATTACTATGAGCTAACTCGCCATTTTTAGCCTATTTTCAATTTAAAACAAGTAGTTCCGTGAAGAACTATACAGCCTATTTTCATATATCCTACTTATGTTAACTGCCACTATCAACATACAAAATTTCAGTTTGATTGCTGTAATAGATTCGTAGATATTGAGAACCAACTAAATATTTCAGATGGTCGCCATGTTGGATTTTATATAAGTAGGTCCTAAAGTTTGTACTGTTACGTGAAGATTATTGTGTACGTGTAGCATTCAAACTTCAATCGCATGATTAGGACACAAGAAGTAAAAACGAGATTTTAAAATTTCGCACAGGTGCCATTTTGTGGTTATGGAAACAATTGAAATAAATTAGATTGCAGTGGATTAACATTCGTATAAGGATTTAATGTGCCAAGTTTCTAATAATAATAATAATAATAATAATAATAATAATGTTATTGGCTTTACGTCTCTTTTAACTACACTGGCTTTTAGAGACGCCGGGGTGCCTGAATTTTGCCCCGAAGGGGATCTTTAACGTGCCAGAAAATCTACTGACACGGCTCCCTCGCATTTGCGCACCCTCAAATGCCAGCTGACTGCGCCAGGTTTCGAACCTGCAACCCTGGGCTCAGCAAGCGAGAACGTTACCCCTGAGCCACGCAGCCAGACAGCGCCAAGTTTCACTGCACTCGGATGGTTAAATTGCGAGAAACGTCCATGTGAATATTTATACTTCGCCTCGCCGCCATGTTGGATTTGTGATCACCAGGTTATTTAAAGTCCTATAGGCGAACTTAAGTTCATAGCCCTTATGAACATAAAAAAATTCAGTTTGATTGCTATAATAGATTCGTAGATATTCAGAGCCGTCTAAATATTTCGGATGGTCGCCATGTTGGATTGTTATATGTATAGGCCATAGAGTCATGTACCGTTAAAGGAAAATTATTGCGTAGGTTTATTATTCAAACTTTTACTTCGATCGCATGATTACAACACAAGAAATAAAAACTTAATTTTCGAAATTCGCACAGCCGCCATCTTGAGGTTATGTAAACAATTGAACTAAATTAGATACCAGTGCATTAAAATGTGTATAAACATTTCCTGTACCAAATTTCATTGCGTTTGGAACATTAAATCGCGAGAAAGGTCTATTTAAAATTTTCAAATTCGTTTGGCCGCCATGTTCGTTTTGTAGTTAACCGGTTTTTAAAATTATTGTAGATGACCTTCCAGTAGTGCCCTTTATCTCCGTACAAAATTTAAGGGTGATACCGCTTATAGTTTCAGAGATATAGAATGCCGGTGAAATATTTCGCAAATCCGCCATCTTGTGGTTATGTAAACAATTGAATGAAGTTAGATGTCGGTGCATTACAATCTGTATAAACATATACTGTACCAAGTTTTATTGCGTTTGGTTGGTTAAATCGCGAGAAACGTCTATTTAAAATTCGCAAATTCGTGTGGCCGCCATGTTGGTTTTGTAGTTACCTGTTTTTCAAAGGTTACATAGGTGAACTTTTAGTAGTTTCCTTTATCACCGTAATAAATTCCAGGGTGATATCGGGAATAGTTTCGGAGATATTGAACGGTGGTGAAATATTTCGCACAGCCGCCATGTTAGATTGGTGAGACGTAACAAAATTTGAAGGGCACGGTCGGGGTCGCCCGGAATAGTGCTATGAACTTACCGAGTTTCATTGAAATCGCTCCCGCCGTTTAGATTTTATTAGGGGGCGACACACACACACCTCACACACACACACACACACACACACACACACACACACACACACACACACACACACACACATACACGGACAAAAGGTGATCTCATAAGCCTATTTTTTTTTTCAAAATTGAAAATAGGCTAAAAATAGGCTTATGTGATCACCTTTTGTCCGTGTGTGTGTGTGTGCGAGGTGTGTGTGTCTCCTAATAACTTCTAAACGGCTGGAGTGATTTCAATGAAACTCGATAAGTTCATAGCACTATTCCGGGAGACCCCGACCGTGTCCTTCAAATTTTGTTACGTCTTACCAATCCAACATGGCGGCTGTGCGAATTATTTCACCAGCATTCAATATCTCCGAAATAATTCCCGATATCACCCTGGAATTTATTACGGTGATAAAGGGAACTACTAGAAGTTCACCTATGTGACTTTTGAAAAACTGGTAACTACAAGACCAACATGGCGGCCAAGCGAATTTGCAACATTTAAATAGACGTTTCTCGCGATTTAATCAACCAAACGCAATACAACTTGGTACAGTATATGTTTATACATATTGTAATGCACCGACATCTAGCTTAGTTCAATTGTTTACATAACCACAAGATGGCGGATGTGCGAAATATTGCACCGGCATTCTATATCTCTGAAACTATTAGCGGTATCACCCTGAAATGTTGTACGGAGATAAAGGGCACTACTGGAAGTTCATTTATAAGACTTTCAAAAACCGGTTAACTACAAAACGAACATGGCGGCCAAGCGAACTTGAAAATTTTAAATTGATCTTTCTCACTATTTGATGTTCCAAACGCAATGAAATCTGGTACAGGAAATGTTCATACACATTGTAATGCACTGGTATCAAATTTAGTTCAATTGTTTACATAACCTCAAGATGGCGGCTCTGCGAATTTTAAAATTAAGTTTTTATTTCTTGTGTTGTAATCAAGCGATCGAAGTGAAAGTTTGAACAATGAACCTACGAAATAATTTTCATTTAATGGTACATGACTCTATGGCCTATACATTTAACAATCCAACATGGCGACCATCCGAAATATTTAGACGGCTTTGAATATCTACGAATCTATTATAGCAATCAAACTGAATTTTTTAATGTTCGTAGGGGCTATGAACCTAAGTTCACCTATAGGACTTTTAATAACCTGGTGTTCACAAATCCAACATGGCGGCGTCACGAAGTATAAATATTCACATGGACATTTCTCGCAATTTAACCATCCGAGTGCAGTGACACTTGGTAGAGTAAATACTTCTACAAATGTTAATCCTCTGGCATCTAAGTTTTTTCAATTGTTTCCATAACCACAATATGGCAGCTGTGCGAAAGTTTAAAATCCTCTTGTTACTTCTTGTGTCCTAATCATGCGATTGAAGTTTGAATACTACACGTACACAATAATCTTCATGTAACAGTACATAACTCTAGGACCTACGTATGTAAAAATCCAACATGGCGACCATCCGCTATATTTAGTCGGTTCTCAATATCTACGAATCTATTACAGCAATCAAATTGAAATTTTGCATGTTGATGGAGCCAATTAACATAAGTAAGGTATATGAAAATAGGCTGTATAGTTCTTCACGGAACTAATTGTTGTCTTTTAACATAAATATTGGAGGTTCATATCTTTGTAGTTGTTTGCTGAAAATGTTGTAGTAATCTCTTGAGTTTGTTTTCGCGCTATTTGTTTCGATCGTCATAAGTATATCCTTTTGGTATTGCGGTTTAACCTTTCGTATTAGCTTGCCACGGTGGGTGAGTGGATAGGGTGTCGGTCTACAAACCCCAATATTGCAGGTTCGCTCCTGGCCGTGGTAAGTGTTTTTTTGAAAGGCGGCAAAAATACGATACGCATGTCATACGATGTTGGCATGTCAAAAAACCCATTTGAATTCAGTAGGCCGAGTTCATTATGGCAAAATTTATCTCGGGAGGTTCCGCCAACACAAAGTTCCACATTTCTCTACTAGAAAGCGCTATTGTGTTCATGGAGCTTAGATATCTAACATCTAACCTCCTTGACTTTCATAGTCAAGGAACAACGAAATTCGACATGCAAGCTACCCTCTGGGTGCCAAATAACAAGGCTTGCACCCGGCAACCGAGGCCATACGATATTATTATTATTATTACCTTTCGTATTATTTTTTGAGTTATCTTCCTTTGTTTTGTGAGTTCCTCGTCAACTATTATATGATTTTATACTGCAATCTGGCCTCCATGGCCTTCAATAAGGAAGTTACACTGCCCACAGTTTTATAGAATATTATTTCTCCTCTTTAGCTCAGATATTAATCTTCGCGTTTTGCAGCACGATTTCGCACAGCACGATGACTGACAATACGGTGTACAGTTCGCAAGTGTTTCATTAATTCACCAAAATGTGTGTGAAATATTCGACGGGTTACTAGCGTATTGCACACTGGCAAATAAATGTTCTCCACCGTATTATAAATAATTTCAATATTTGTTCGCAGCTTTCAGTACCATGTGGTCCAATGCACAAATCTCCGCACTCTCGCTGTTTGGCGTTCGACATGTACTATACAGTAAAAAGTAAGCGTTCCTGGCTTCTTCCCTCTGTGACCAGTCAGGTTGCTCCTTCACCATGTCCTTCTTCATCATTCCAAGTATTTGTTACTGGCGCCGATAACCTAGATATTACGCCCCTTAAAGCAACAATTATCATCACCATGTGCATTATTCCCACATGGAATAATGTCTAATATCATGCAGTAAATTTCCAACTCAGTTCATTGTGTTGTTTGTGTCGGCTGTTATTTAAATATTTGTTTCCATCTCTTGAGTCTCATGTAGTTCACAGCTGACGCAATCCTTCCATAGCTCTCTAATGCATCTTTCTCCATGTAATAGCTCAGCTGGCAATCTCTACGTATAATTTGATATGCCGTGGTCTGACGTAGAATTTAGATACAGGCGCGCTTTATGATCATGTGAATGGTGACAATATGTTAAGTGCGTGTATTGGTCCGAGGTACCTCTGAGCAGAAGGCCAAATCAACCCTCGTGAGATCCCTTCACCAGCAAACACTCATGGATTTGAGCTGGTCCCAACACGAGACCGTTACTTTCAGGTTTAGGGTATGGTTATGAAACTAGTCCAAGCACATGCTAATTAATAAAGAGAAGGTTCGAGATCTACTGCAAATAACCACACATTTTAAGATAAAAACTCATGCCCCTGAGTGATTTATTCACCAATCATCCCCTAGCTTACTCTGTATTGGCTGGTGGTTAGTCCACAAGCTAACTAGAAAATTAACACTCCTGAAAATAAATTCCATCTTACATTACTGTTTGAATATCACCTCCAGAAACGGCATAATACTACAAGCTAAGAAATGGTACAAAAAAAAATCCAACGCAAATACAAATGTTAATTATTCATCAGATCTAATTACATTGCTCCTATCTTTGACAGTAGATGCCTAATCCCCTGTCGTTCCACAACGTTCAATAACATCCGACAAACAAACCAGAATTTAAAAAAAGTTTGGATGGAACCATACCACCATTTAAATTAATTAAATTAAATCATGCTGGCTAAATCCTGTACAAAGTATCCTACAAAACGTCGCATCTGAAACTCATTCCCAAGCTGTACAAAACACAAATGACATACAAGAAAAATATGTACAAGAATAAACATGATCTCGATTGGTACTTCATCAAGAAGTACCTGAAGGCTGCTGTCGCTACCGGAGAACTGGTCCAGACCAAGGGAAAGGGAGCTTCTGGCTCCTTCAAGCTGCCCCTAAGCCTAAGAAGTCTCCTTCGAAGGCTAAGAAGGCTGCTAAGGTGCCCAAATTACCTTATGCACCTAAGCCTAGGAAAGCAGCGAAGCACAAGGCTTCCCCGAAAAAGGCAGATCAGAAGAAGAAGACAAGAGTTTAGTGCTTTTCAGTCGGTCAACACGAATGTACCCAAAAGAGATGGGTTATGCCCTAATCCTGAAATAAATTACATGAGATTAATAAAACACTAGGATGACCAGTTTCGATCGTCAAGCGATCATCATCAGATCCATTACACTTAGGCTATAAAATCTATGTTTGAAATACAGGTGAAAATATTTACAATATGTACAATTATTTAGTTGCAGTATTGGTACTTCAACTGTCAGTGTATTCTAAATGCAGTATATATGTTAGGTGAAATGCTAAATGGTGATAGCCATCCGGAGTTTGTACTTTAGAGAGATTATATGGTTGTAAACTATAGTTAAACTATAAAATTTTAGGTTAACTACTTATCTGATTGTCTTCCGTACTACAGCTGCTCGCAGTTATCGTGCTCACTGTAACTTACTGTGCGGTCAACTGCGGTGGTTATCTTAACGACTGATTTTTCCTGCCTTCTCCCCCCTACCCCTACGTGCTGTGGGGAGTGATAGCGATGTGTTTATGTGAGGTGTTGCCAACCTAGATAAGATGTATGTTATTGAATGAGGTGTGTGTACAACTATTAAAGACCGTGGATTAGCCCTCGCCACGCGTGGAGCATTACCCATTCGAACTAAGCGTTGACGGTCTTATGAGGACGTCCCGGCACCTTTAATACTGCCGCGAATATGGGCCTTGGTTTGTTGCAGAAGAAAAGTACATCGTACACCTGATCCAGATAACATTTACCTATTAAAAAACCCCTAATTTCCCCCCTTTTTTATCTAGCTTGGCTGTGTCGCTAAATTGTGTCTTGTTTCCGACAGGGTGTGTTTTTTAGTAGCGTGAAGAGGGGTGAGCTCTCCATGAACGTGTGTTCGTTTAGATTGTTGGGATTGTTTCGTTTGGCTAGGTGTATCTCGATTGCTTCCTTTATGTCAAGAGCTCTGCCTTTCGATTCGTGATGGATTATTTTAAGGTCCGACTCTATGTTGGTAAAGCTGTGCCCCGCGTCACACATATGTTCGCACACGGCTGAATGTGTTCCGTATCTTATCGCATTCCTATGTTCATTATAACGGGTGTCTACTCGTCTTCCACTCTGCCCGATGTAATTAGCTTGACAACCGGTGTCTTGGCACGTTATAGAATATACCCCTGACCTTGAATACGGGTCACGTTACTAAAAATCTTAAAATGCCGTCTTTCCAACGACAAAAACAACTCTGTAAAGAACACAACAGAACTGGTAACAGCATTGAACACCCTACAAATCAAACCTAGCTTCAGGCTAGTATCCTTCGATGTAACTAACATGTACACCAATATTCCGATTATTGAAGCAATCAACACTATCGAAAACAACTTAAAATCCAACAATTCGGTAAAAGAAACCGATGAGATTGTGAGTTTATTGAGGGTCGTTCTCACCCAAAACGTGTTTCAATTCGACAATAAAATATACACACAGAGAGAAGGCCTAGCAATGGGATCGCCACTAAGTGGGTTAATCGCTGACATCTTCATCAATGCACTAGAAAACGCGTTCTTAGAAAAGACTTCAACAAAGGGAATAGTAATATGGAAAAGATACGTAGATGATGTAATTTGCATATACGATACTGAACTAACAAGCGAAGAAACAATTCTCCAATCCATTAATAGCCTACACCACTCTATCAAATTCACTAAGGAATCCGAAATAGACCGAAAAATAAATTATCTCGATATAACTATTGAACGTAAAGACAACGACCTTTCATATTCCATATTTCGGAAAGCAACACAAACCTCGCATTCAATCGACAATCAGTCTAATCACCCCAGTACGCACAAACTAGCAGGTTTCAATTCAATGGTGCACAGGGCTTTAAACATACCCATGTCTAAAGACAACTATAATAAGGAAATAAGAACTATTAAGCAAATAGCAAAGGAAAACAACTTCCCGCCAAGCAAAATAAACCAAATTATAGCCAAGCATAAAAATAAAGATAAAACGATTCCCAAACCGGACAGTAATGAGAAAAAGTTTGTGTGTTTCAACTATGTGAATGCGAATACATATAAAATCACTAACCTATTCAAAAAGCAAGGCATAAAGATAGCTTTCACGACGAAAAACACAACCGCTAGGCACCTCCAAAATAGTAATCTCAATAAACGTGACCCGTATTCAAGGTCAGGGGTATATTCTCTAACGTGCCAAGACACCGGTTGTCAAGCTAATTACATCGGGCAGAGTGGAAGACGAGTAGACACCCGTTATAATGAACATAGGAATGCCATAAGATACGGAACACATTCAGCCGTGTGCGAACATATGTGTGACGCGGGGCACAGCTTTACCAACATAGAGTCGGACCTTAAAATAATCCATCACGAATCGAAAGGCAGAGCTCTTGACATAAAGGAAGCAATCGAGATACACCTAGCCAAACGAAACAATCCCAACAATCTAAACGAACACACGTTCATGGAGAGCTCACCCCTCATCACGCTACTAAAAAACACACCCTGTCGGAAACAAGACACAATTTAGCGACACAGCCAAGCTAGATAAAAAAAGGGGGGAAATTAGGGGGTTTTTAATAGGTAAATGTTATCTGGATCAGGTGTACGATGTACTTTTCTTCTGCAACAAACCAAGGCCCATATTCGCGGCAGTATTAAAGGTGCCGGGACGTCCTCATAAGACCGTCAACGCTTAGTTCGAATGGGTAATGCTCCCCACGTGGCGAGGGCTAATCCACGGTCTTTAATAGTTGTAGACACACCTCATTCAATAACATACATCTTATCTAGGTTGGCAACACCTCACATAAACACATCGCTATCACTCCCCACAGCACGTAGGGGTAGGGGGGAGAAGGCAGGAAAAATCAGTCGTTAAGATAACCACCGCAGTTGACCGCACAGTAAGTTACAGTGAGCACGAAAACTGCGAGCAGCTGTAGTACGGAAGACAATCAGATAAGTAGTTAGCCTAAAATTTTATAGTTTAACTATAGTTTACAACCATATAATCTCTCTAAAGTACAAACTCCGGATAGCTATCACCATTTAGTATTTCACCTAACATATATACTGCATTTAGCATACACTGACAGTTGAAGTACCAATACTGCAACTAAATAATTGTATATATTGTAAATATTTTCACCTGTATTTCAAACATAGATTTTATAGCCTAAGTGTAATGGATCTGATGATGATCGCTTGGCGATCGAAACTGGTCATCCTAGTGTTTTATTAATCTCATGTAATTTATTTCAGGATTAGGGCATAACCCATCTCTTTTGGGTACATTCGTGTTGACCGACTGAAAAGCACTAAACTCTTGTTTACTTAGGCAACACTGAAAATATGGCTTCAAACACCACAAAGAAGAAGAAGAAGTGAGAAGTTTATTGGTTTTTACCGATCTTCTCTCTCTCTCACACACACACCTCTCGGCGGTCTCGCAATTGGTGCAGTCTCATATTTGTTATGTAGGTCTTGTATGTCACATTGTGTTTGGATGGTATTCAAAATGTTGGAACTCTGTGTATGATTTATTTCCACCTACTGTATGTAAGGGAACGTGTTTGTAAAACAAGTAATTTCTCTACAGGATGATACTGATTTTACTGAGGATATTAAGATAGAAGAATGTTCTATACCAGAAATTGTTCCAAGCGTCAAAATAGAAGGTCCTTCTTTAACGAGTGATGGACATTTGAAAGAGGTAAGTACCTATTGGGTTACTACTTGTTGCACCTTATAAAAGACCTCACCTGATCGCCATCTTCCTCTGACCATTTCAATTAACGGAATACAAATTTGAGTATACAGACCATACTGATGACAAATGGAAGTTTTCTGCTATTAGGTTGGGTTTGGCACGGAAGGTACAAGACGTGTGGCAGTTTGGCATCTGCTGGCTTAAAAATAAAGACAGTGACAATAATAATTATGACACATGAAATTTTCTTCCACCAAATTGTACTTGAAATGATATGGGGCGAAAATATGATGAATATTTCTTCAGATCTGTTTGTCTGTTTTTTTTTTTAATTTCTATGGAAATTTGCGTTATTAACGCGTTTCAGACTGTCAGACTGGGCGCGAAAATAGAATTTTTGTCTGTCTATTTGTCTGTGGACAACTTTGCTCCCTTATAACTCGAAATCGGCTGGGTGGATAAACGTAAAATTTGGTACAGATATCCATCAAAGGCACGACACCAATCATTGATGTAACTCTTCTCCGTACCTCTCATAAAAGGGGGCCTACCTTCTTAAAATACATGCTGAAATGGGCGTAGAAGGGTGAGACAATTTCAGCCCCTCAATGTGAGAAACGAAACTCTGGGGCTCTAATGGGATCCCGAAAACCACATTTTAATGTCCTAAAACACACAGTTTTTGAGATATTCCCAGACAACTAACTTCATTTAATAAACTAATGAAAGAATGCAAGTCGGTATCCATGGCAACAGAATTTCATAGGGCCATCTATTTCTGTACGACGCAATGCAATTCCATTTATATAGTATTTTTGCGGCTTTTAGGAATTTGGGTGATTGGAGGCTAAAAGCATGAATTTTCATGCACTACGAGCCTTTGTAATTTATTAAAGGATCTTCCTGTGGATGGGGACTTGACACAACGGTGAGGGTCCGTTTTTACGTGACGTGTATTGCGTTTCGTCTACGTTGTTGTTGTCTGAGTCTTCAGTCTTTTGACTGGTTTGATACAGCCCTCCATGCCTCCCTGTCCTGAGCTCATCGTTTCATCTCTACATAGCTACTATACCCAAAACCGAGGCAATCTGTTTAACATATTCTAACCTTGGTCTACCCCTACAGTTCTTGTCCTTGACCCTTCCTTCCATAACAAGGTTGCTATTTCTGGGTGTCTTAGTATGTGTCCTACTAACCTATCTCTTCTCATCATCAGCAGTCGCCAGAAACATCTCTCCTCTCCCACTCGTCTTAATACCTGTTCGTTTGTAACCCTATCTACCCATCTGATCTTCATCATACTCCTTTAACACCATATTTCAAACGCTTCAATTCTCCTCTTTTCTGCTGCACCAATAGTCCAAGTTTCACTTCCATAGAGAGCCACGCTCCAGACAAAGGATTTCAAAAATGACTTCCTAATACCTAAATCTATATTCGATGTCAACAGATACTTTTAGGTAGATTTCATTAGAAAGCTAACTATTGCAATGGGTCCCATGTTTCGACTTCCGTAAAATTTCGACATATATTCGCGTTTCACATCCCCCAGACCCCAAAACCACCGTCAGTTCAAAAGTTTATATATAATTTATGTATATATATATATTTATATATATGTATAGATATCAGTTTCTTGTGGACAAGATAACTGCCGTAATTTTGCACCAATCACTTTGAATTTTTTACAAAATATGTATTCCCTTAAAATATTGGTCTAGTTCGTTAATGGGCAAAATCGGTCAAAAAAAAGGGGGGGGGGAAATGAGAGGCTTTTTTCGAAAAAGTGAAATATCGCTATAACTCTCTTAATACCTGAAATATTGAATCCATTCAAAGTTCATACTATGTGTCGGACAAGGCCCTAAAATTTATGTTTGAAAAGGTTTTTGATAGCACCAACCATTGACCAAAGGGGTGGGAAAAAGTGTTTTTTTCGGGAAACATTAATCATATCTCTGTTAATAGGCACAATATCAAAACCGTACAAAATGGACAATATTCCCCTAATAATTACCTAAAACGTTTGTCTGAAAGAATTTTTGATATGAGCCACCATTGCGCCAAGGGATGAGAAAAATGATTTCGGAATTATAAGAAAATGCCAAGAGCTATCAGTGGTTGACATGGCAACACTACTAAATTGATGAGGGATGAGCCATCAGACGTTGCCATGACAACGCACTTGCGCGAGATCAGATTCAGATTTCCATCTGACTAAGTGTGAAGCGGCTTCGGTGACATAACTGGTAGCATGCTGAACTTCTATGCCCAAGGTCGCGGGTTCAAAGCCGGCCAAAGTCGTCGGATTTTCTAAGAGCGCTAAAAATCCCTCAGTAAGCTTTCCTTTGGAGGGGAAGTTCCAACGTTCGTTGCGAGTTGCTGATTGAGGTGGCATCTAGTAGCCAAGTTCACAGCTGGGTGGCGTTGACGTTAGTATCTGGTAGCAACATTAGGAACTACTGCTTGAAATTTAGCGTCTGCATTCCTTACCTGAATTACAGACTAATACAGCCATCACAATTCACACCGATTATCAGACAGATTCTACACTCACCCAAAGTACACGGGGTTATATGACCGCGTTGTCGCAGCCCCTAAACTGAGGAACCAACCAACATCTCTGCGGGAGATATAATTTTGCGTGAAGAAGTAACAGACCGTTACATAGTTACACATCAGTGTCGAAACCTTGCATAAGGACAGTGTGACCACAAGTATAACAAGTAGTTCCGTGAAGATCTGTGCAGCCTATTTTCATATATCCTGCTCATGTTAATTGCCTCTATCAACATACAAAATTTCAGTTTAATTGCTGTAACAGATTCGTAGATATTGAGAACCGTCTAAATATTTCAGATGGTCGCCAGGTTGGATTTTTATTTTTGTACTATTATATTAAGATTATTGTGTAAGTGTGGTATTCAAACTTCAATCGCATGATTAGAACACAAGAAGTAAAAACGAGATTTTAAAATTACGCACAGCAGCCATCTTGTGATTATGCAAACAATTGAAATAAATTAGATGCCAGTGGATCAACATTTGTACAAGCATTTAAAACGTGCAGCGTTTCACGGCACTCGGATAGTTAATTCGCGAGAAACGTCCATTTAAATATTTATACTTCGCGTCGCCGCCATGTTGGATTCGTGCTCACCAGGTTACTGAAAGTCCTATAGGTGAACATATGTTCATAGTCTCTATGAACATAAAAATTTCAGTTTGGTTGCTGTAAAAGATTCATATATATTGAGAACCGTCTAAATATTACGGAAGCTTGCCATTTAGGATTGTTATATGTATAGGCCATAGAGTTATGTACCATTCAAGGTCACTTATTGCCTAGGTTCATTATTCAAACTTTCACTTCGATCGCATGATTACGACACAAGAAATAAAAACTTAATTTTAAAATTTCGCACAGCCGCCATCTTGAGGTTATGTAAACAATTGAATTAAATTAGATGGCAGTACATTACAATCTGCAAAATCATTTACTGTACCACATTTCACTGCGCTCAGAGAGTTAACTCACGAGAAAAGTCTATTAAAATATTTCAAATTCGCTTGGTCGCCATGTTCGTTTTGTACTTTACAGGTTTATGAATTATACATAGGTAAACTTGTATCAGTACCCTTTATCACCGTACAAAATTGCAGGGTGATATCTGTAATAGTTTCGGGGATATAGAATGTCAGTGAAATATTTCGCACAGCCGCCATTTTGAGGTTATGTAAACAATTGAACTAAATTAGACTCCAGTGCATTGCAATGTGTATAAATATTTGCTGTACCAAGTTTCATTACGTTTGGATAGTTAAATCGCGAGAAAAGTCTATTTAAAAGTCTCCACTTCGCTTGGCCGCCATGTTAGTTATATAGTAACCAGGTTTTTGAAAGTTTCATAGGTGAACTACTAGTAGTGCCCTCTATCACCGTACACAATTTCAGGGCGATATCCATTATAGTTTCGGAGATACTGAATGCTAGTGAAATATTTCGCACAGCCGCCATGTTGGATTGGTGAGACGTAACAAAATTCTATGGGCACGGTCGACGTCGCCGGGAATAGTGCTATGAACTTACCGAGTTTCACTGAAAACGCTCCAGCCGTTTAGATTTTATTAGGGGGACACACACACACCTCTCTCTCTCTCTCTCACACACACACACACGCACACACACACGGACAAAAGGTGATCTCATAGCCTATTTTTTCAAAATTGAAAATAGGCTAAAAATGGACTCCAAATGACAAGAAGGTTACCGTCCCCGTAAGACAATAAAATGTTTAAAATATGTTTAAAATGAAGAAAAACAAAGTTAATTAATCTCCAATTATAAAATACTTTCACGGGATAAATGAGGTCTGATCCTTCTACGAAAACCTGCATATTCTGCCTATTTTCGCCTATCTCCAAGTTTGTCCGGTAAAATCTACCTCCGCCTTCCGGCGTGCCGAGAGGACTTTTTTAAAATTATGTAGCCTATTTTAGGTTGATTTCATCAGAAAGCTAACTATTGCAATTTAGGTATATTTCATCAGAAAGCTAACCATTGCAATGGGTGCCATGTTTCGAATTCTGGAAAATTTCGACATATCTTCGCGTTTCACATCCCCCAGACCCCCAAACCACCGTTAGTTCAAAAGTTTATATATATATATGTGTGTGTATATATATCCATATATATCAGTTTCTTGTGGACACGATAACTGCCGTAATTTTGCACCAATCACTTTGAATGTTTTGCATAATATGTATCCCCCTAAAATCTCGGTCGAGTTCGTTAATGGGCAAAATTGGTTGAGAGAGGGGGGGGGGGGCTTTTTTTTCGAGAGGGTGAAATATCGCTATAACTCTCTTAATACGTTAAATATCGAATCCATTCAAAGTTCATAATATGTGTCGTGTCGGATAAGTGCCAAAAATTTATGTTTGAAAAGTTTTTGATAGCACCAAACATTGACCAAAGGGGTGAAAAAAGTGGGGTTTTCGGGAAACATTAATCATATCTCTCTTAATAGGCACAATATCAAAACCGTACAAAACGGAAAATATTCCCCTAATAATTACCTAAAACTTTGTCTGAAATAATTTTTGATCTGACCTACCATTACGCCAAGGGATGAGAAAAATCATTTCGGAATTAAAGAAAATGCCAAGTGCCTTCAGAGGTTACCATGACAACGCTTCTTAATTGATGAGGGATGAGCTATCAGAGGTTGCCAAGACAACGCCATCGCACGAGATCACATTCATTTTTCCACCTGACTCTGTGGGAAGCGGCTAACTGGTAGCATGCTGAACTTATTAGCCCAAGGTCGCTGGTTCAGAGCCGGCCAAAGTCGTCGGATTTTCTAAGAGCGCTAAAAATCCCTCAGCATGCTTTCCTTTGGAGGGCAAGTTCCAACGTTCGTTGCAAGTTGCTGGTTGCGGTGGCATCTAGTAGCGAAGTTCACAGCTATGTGTCGTTGACGTTAGTATATGGTACAAAATTGGGAACTACTACTTAAAATTGACCGTCTGCAGACCTTACCTGAATTACAGACTAATACAGTCATCACAATTAACACCGTTTATCAGATTCTACACACACCCAGTGTACATGGGGTTACATGACCACGTTGTCGCAGCCCCTAAACTGAGGAACCAACAAAAATCTCTGCGGGAGATAAAATTTTGCGTGAAGAAGTAACAGACTGTCAGATAGTTACACATCAGTTCCAAACCTTGCATAAGGACAGTGTGATCACAAGTGGAGAAAGTTCTGCCCTAAAACTTCCCCATACGGGAGAACGCGAAGTAGGTTTAAGCTTAACCAAAATAGTTACTGTTAAACAGCGAAAAGACTGAAGCGGTGCGGTGCAATGGGCATAAAAGTACATCACCAGAAAACAAAAGTTTAGTTAACAAAATATAAATAATATTTATTGAGACAACAATTTTCTTTAAATAACATTAAAATGCACAATAAATGCACACAACTGGGATATGCAGAGAATAATTAGTGTTAAATCTTAACAAATGGAGAGGGTATGGTGACAGTACCCTGATTAATGATGGAAAAACCAATGTTAAGGATTGCCTAGATTTGAGAGAAATTGGAATTGAAATATAATATGCATATTAATAAAAGAACCATAAAAAAGATGAAATGTATGATGAGAGTAAGAAATTCAATTCTTTATCAAGTTTGAACTTATCTTCCAAATTGTTGAGCCAGCTCCATAAAAGTTCCAGTTAGCCTAAAACTGTTTTAAAAGTCCTCCACGGTTTCTTCGGGAGGGAGGCGCTCATGGCCTCAAGATGCATATTCCGAAAAGATGAATATTTAACTCTTCTTTTCCCTTCTGGTGACGGTTTGACACTGGTAGTGTCCAGGCGGTGACTGAGTATAAGTCGACATTGGGTGCGGCCAGGAAGACTGCTGCTTCCTCGAAGTTTAAAGTGAGATACACCATCTAAGGTGAAACTTGCAGTGTGCTGCGGCTGGCAAACATTCCTGTCCTCTTGAGCGATGTATCAGAGTAGAGGCCTCGTGACGTAGCAGCGAGGTGAAGCAGCGACTGGCAATAGTGCCATGCGGTGTGGCAGCGTTGATCTGAATGATGAGCTGATCTGAATGACGATTGATCAGAAGTGATGATTGATCAGAAGTGGTGGAGAACGCCAGCAGATGGCGTCTTAAATAGTGATCATGGAACAATCTCGAAGGCTGGAGATTGCCCGACCAGACAAAGACCTGCCATTGGTCGAACGAAAGTCAGGGTGACGTCAGTCGACCCTGCTCAGCAGACAGCAGATGAGCCAGTAGATGCCGTGTATGCCGGGAGTGAGGAAGCTTGAGGTAGCGAGCGACTGGAACACTCAAGGTGAGAGCTATGATATCTATGAATAGGTGCTTGATAACAAGATTATGCATTTGGTTTAAGCAATTAATACATTTACAAATAAATAATTACCATTCGGGGATCTCGGTAACAAGAAACAAAATTTGACCGACAAATGGGCCAAGCTAAACATTGAAAGCATCACGAAAGTGATCATGCTCCGAGAACTCCGAATGAAAACAAACAAAAGAATCAGTCAAAAACAAAACATGGATAACAGACGAGGAGGAACTAAGACTCGAAAGGTAAAACAGAGATAGCAGAGATGGGTCTAGTATAAAGACCTTTACCAGTTAAAACATCAACAACTCTGACGCGTTTATCACGGCCAAAGTGGCAGTGAATAACTCTGCCTAGGTTCCATACGAGAGGCGGAGATGGGTCTCGAAGAAGAACCATGTCCCCCACTCGTACATCTGGTTGAGGAAGCCGCCATTTCTCACGCCTATTTAGCAAGCTGAGATATTCTAACTTCCATCGGCGCCAAAAAGAACAGCGCAAAGATTCTACTTTTCTCCAAAAGATAGGTAGGTTAGGATCACAGCGTCGAACCAGCAAAGGCGGAGTAGCAGCAAGCGAACAGCCAATCAGGAAGTGACTGGGTGTTAAAGGTAAAAGATCCTTAGGATCGTTTGAAAGAGGAGTCAGAGGTCTGGAATTTACAATACCTTCAACTTGAATAATTAAAGAGTTGAATTCCTCATAAGAAAGTATGGTAGGACCAAGAGTTTTCTTAAGCTGTCTTTTAGTAAGTTTGATGCAGGATTCCCATCGGCCCCCATGATGGGGAGCATAAGGCGGGGTGAAATGCCATTTGAAACCTTTAGAATAGGAAAAGTTGGAAATTTTATTTAGCAGAAGGGGAACTTAACACTTTTTTCCAGAGATCAGAAGCGCTTACACAATTTTTTGCATTATCTGAAAATACTTCAGATGGGACACCCCTTCTAGCAGCAAATCTAGAAAAGGCGGCCAAAAAGTAGGATACCGAAGCGTTCGTAACCAACTCAAGGTGGATAGCTCCCGTCACCATACATACCAATAACGAGATGTAAAGTTTACCTAAGATTTTGCGCTTAGATGAAGAGGGATTGGTCTGATATACGTAAGGACCAGCGTAATCGATCCCAGTAAGAGCGAAGGGCTTACTAGGTTCTGAACGAAATGGAGGTAAATTACCCATAATCTGCGTGGCGGGCCGTGGTTTAACCTTAAAGCAAGGTATACACTTTTTGACAACAGAAGAAACCTCATGAACGCCATTGATTATCCAGTAGAGTTCACGAATTAGACAGAGCAAGGTGCGAGTGCCAGCATGAAGGTGTTTATAATGAAACTTTTTTATTATAAGGGTGGTGATAGGATGCTTTGAAGGAAGGATGATGGGATGCTTTTTCCCATCCTCACATCTAGACATAGCTAATCTTCCACCCACACGTATTATGCCGTCCTGGTCGAGAAAAGGTGTGAGTGGTGAAAGCCTGCTAGACTTGGGTAAATCTTTACCACTTATAAGAGCTTGCCTTTCAGGAGCAAATACTTCCTGCTGAACAAGTAACAAAATCTTGCAAGTAGCAAATTCTAACTCTACTCTGGTGAGAAAGGGTTGAGGCTTCAATGGTTGATCAATTACTAAATATCTCCATCGGAAGATATAAGACACTACACGGATCAATTTATCAAATGAAAAGTATCTATGAAAAAGACTAGTAGAAGTAGAAGATGCGACGTGACAGGATCATTACGGGCATCGGGTATTTCTTTTGAAAATTGATTAGCTAAGCGAGGCCAGCAAGATGATTCCTGACTTAGCCAAGGAGGACCATTCCAGTACAGGTCTGAGGAAATCAATTTTTTAGGCGTGCAACCACGTGATATTACATCCGCGGGGTTTTCACAGCTAGGAACATGTCTCCATTGTTCAGAATGAGAGACTTCATGAATCTTAGAAACGCGATTTGCCACAAAGGTATTCCAATGAGAAGAAGGCTTGGAAATCCAAGCTAATACAATAGAAGAATCGCTCCAAAAAATGTGCGGGAAAATTTTAACTTTAAACTGACATTTAGTTTAGTAGCTAATTCTGTTGCCATTAAAGCAGAGCATAATTCTAATCTCGGCAATGATACCGTTTTAAGTGGAGCAACTTTTGATTTAGCGCACACTAAATTAGAAAATCCAGGGAAAGTGGCTGAGGAACGTCCTACTATGTATGCACAACAGCCATAAGCCCGTTCTGAACTATCAGAAAATACATGCAGGTCATACTGCTGGTATAAGGGATTAGAAATTAAAAGGCGGGGTATAGAAACCTTGGAGAGATCCAGCAAACTGCTGCGATACTCTAACCATTCTTCTACAAGAGGAAGGGGGAGATTTTCATCCCAGTCTGATTTTAATGACCAAAGCTTTTGCAAGAACATTTTTGCAACAATAACTATAGGAGCAATATATTGCAAAGGATCAAAGATCTTTGCGATTTCTGACAGAACTTGTCTCTTAGTTACAGGGGGAGATTCTGAGAAATGTACCTGATAAGAGAAGGTATCAGAAGAAGGACACCAAAAAACACCCAATGCTTTTACGGCTGCTTCATCAGTAGGAATAGCAACAAATTCATCAACTGGGACCTCTGATGAAAATTTTGATATAAATTCAGTAGAATTTGAAGTCCATTTATGGAGCGGAAAACCACCTCCTAGGAGCAGGGATTTCAAATCTTCGCACACAAGGAGTGCTTCAGAAATATTAGGGAAAGAGCACAAGAAATCGTCAACATAAAATGCCGTTTTTAATGACTCAGAGGCCAAAGGATGATACAGATGACCATCTTGCTCGGCTAACATGTGGAGAGACCGAATCGCAAGAAAGGCTGAAGGCTTCAGGCCATATGTCACAGTCTTCAATCTAAATATCTTTATGGGTTTGGAACTCTCATCGCGCCACAATATTCTTTGCAGATCTTGCTGCTCTGAATTTACGAGAATCTGCCGGTACATCTGCTTAATATCTGAGATTACAGCAATAGGAAACCGTCGAAAATTAAGCAAAACAGAGGTGAGATCTGTTTGAATCGCGGGACCACATTGCAAGGTATCATTTAAAGAGACTCCATTGGAATCTGATGACGAGCCATTGAAAACTACTCTTATATTGTCTTGTGTTAAGGATTTTTTCCATACCGGGTGATGATTTAGATAAACTATTTCATTTAAAGGATGGTCAATTTCTTCTGATTTAGGAATTACCTCCATGTGATTGGATGATTCGTATTCCTCCATAAAGGAAGCATACTGAGTTTTAACAGAAGCATCTTGTTTGAACCGATTTTCAATAGCAAATAGTGCCCTAAATGCTCTGGAATGCGAGCCCGTAATGGCGGGAGGATTAGGAATACGTGGAAGAGTTACTATAAATCTGCCTTCAGCAGTACGGACAGTGGTTTCCTTGTATAACTTTTCACAAATTTCGTTAGAAGATGAAGCAGTAGCCTGAACATTCTCAAGATCCCAGAACTTGGTTAGCTCTTGACTCAAATCGGTACCAACAAAATAACAATTCGATACAGTTTGAATAGGATTACGGTATATTTGGCCAGTAGCGATCCAACCAAAATCAGTTTCGCGGAAGAAAACATTAGGAGCAATTTTTACTTTGTTGGAATGAAGACATTGCCAAAATACGCTTGAGCTGAAAAGAAGCTCTACGGGCGAAGCTCTGTTGAAATGAGGGTCAGCTAGCTGGACAAAATTCGGGATATTCCAACTTTGAATAGGATAAGAAGTGCCAGGAATATTGTTGCCTATAGACTTGATAATCAAACAATCTAATTGCAACTGCGTACCAAGATTATTAGAGTCCTTCAAATCCACTTTAGCAAAGCTTAAGGATTGCGATTTAGAGCAGTTTATTCCTGTGACCTCTATTGAGGTAGGATGTTTTGGGAGGCCTAACTTTTGTACCAAAGATTCATTAATAAAATTGTTGGTAGCGGCATTGTCTAATAATCCCCTGACAGATACCCATTTCCCGTGAGAATTTTTCAATAGAACCTGCACGGTAGATAATAAAACCTGGACTTTGCCAAGCGAGGTAGAACTTTGAGCATACGACTGCGCACTATTTTGAGAAGTCTCAGAATTAGACTTGTTATTGGAACTGCTTGGTCCTGATAACCGTGATCTTTCATGTCTGTGCAAAAGGGAATGGTGTCTAGCCTTACAATGAAAGCATAAACGTTGTGAACGGCAATTGTTTAACATATGCGTTCCTGACAAACAGTTGAAACAATGTTTTTTGTTCGTAATGAACTTTCGTCTTTCATCTACTGATAAAGATTTAAATTCATCACAATTGTATAAATTATGCGATTGCTGACACAGACCGCACGTTTGCATTTCGTTAGGTGACCGAGCATCAACAGGAAGAGCCTGTGATCTTAAAATTCTTTGATTAGAACTGCTAACCTTATCTTTTGAGAAGGCTTTTGAATCTGAACTACTAGTTTTTTGATTAGCTATGGCGGAAAAGACTTGGCTTCTAGCCTTCAAAAAGTTGATAATCGCCTCATAAGTGCATTGCAAATTCTGGGAAAGTTCTGTTTCCCAGGCTTTTAATGTATTTGCATCCAATCTTGCAGAAATGAGGTGAACTAGAAATAAATCCCAGTGATTTACAGGTTGGTTTAAATTGGACAATGCTCTGACGTGTAGCTCTGCGGTATCAATCAGCTTACGAAGTGATAAACTGTTATCTGCTTGCACGTTAGGTAACTTGAATAAGCTTTGTATATGGCGTTGAATAGATAAACGAATATTCCCATATCTATCCTTAAGAAGATTCAGAGCAACTTCATAATTATCACTGGTCAAAGAAAGTGCTTGAATCAGGTTAAGTGCGTTGCCTTGAACTGCCAGACGCAGGTAGTGAAATTTTTGAATTACTGGTATAGAAGTATTCTCATCTACTAAAGAATTGAATAATTCAAAAAATGACTCCCATTCTATGTCCTTACCAGTGAATTTGGGTAGTTCTAATTTGGGTAATATAATGCGTGAAGAAGATGTAGAAGATGCTGCAGAAGTTTGATCTTCTTGTTTTTCTTTTAAAGTTAAAGCCCTAATAAGCTGTTTAGCTTCAGAAAATCCCTGATAGTATAATTTTTCAACTTCCAACCTATCACTTTGCTGGTCCGGATGCTGAGTTTCTATACTGCATTGTATCTCATCATATTTCTCAAAGGCTTGTTCATAATTCTTAAGCCTCTGCGAAATTATGTCAAGATTACGCTCTTGGGGTTCAAGCTCCGTTAAGAAAGTACGGAACCGTGTGAGCTTGCCCTTACAAGAGGCTCTGGCGTTACTGAGTTTTTCATCAAGGTTAGGCATGTTAAAAGTTGTTTGTTACTCACGTCAATATTGTGACTTCGAGTACTGGAAGCCAGAGGATGACAGCTTGCTAGGTAGTAAGGTTTAGTCTGATGCGGAAGAAACCGGCTTAGCTCACGTTTCTCTCCTCCTCTGCTGAACATGCGCCTCAGGCTGAAACTTACAATGTGAATTAGTGTTGAAACACAAAAATTGTTAATGTGAAATTCAAGATATGAAACTTGTAATATTCCCAGGGTGCAACAGATATGTTTATCGGGGGTGAGGCACCAAAAATATGGAGAAAGTTCTGCCCTAAAACTTCCCCATACGGGAGAACGCGAAGTAGGTTTAAGCTTAACCAAAATAGCTACTGTTAAACAGCGAAAAGACTGAAGCGGTGCGGTGCAATGGGCATAAAAGTACATCACCAGAAAACAAAAGTTTAGTTAACAAAATATAAATAATATTTATTGAGACAACAATTTTCTTTAAATAACATTAAAATGCACAATAAATGCACACAACTGGGATATGCAGAGAATAATTAGTGTTAAATCTTAACAAATGGAGAGGGTCTGGTGACAGTACCCTGATTAATGATGGAAAAACCAATGTTAAGGATTGCCTAGATTTGAGAGAAATTGGAATTGAAATATAATATGCATATTAATAAAAGAACCATAAAAAAGATGAAATGTATGATGAGAGTAAGAAATTCAATTCTTTATCAAGTTTGAACTTATCTTCCAAATTGTTGAGCCAGCTCCATAAAAGTTCCAGTTAGCCTAAAACTGTTTTAAAAGTCCTCCACGGTTTCTTCGGGAGGGAGGCGCTCATGGCCTCAAGATGCATATTCCGAAAAGATGAATATTCAACTCTTCTTTTCCCTTCTGGTGACGGTTTGACACTGGTAGTGTCCAGGCGGTGACTGAGTATAAGTCGACATTGGGTGCGGCCAGGAAGACTGCTGCTTCCTCGAAGTTTAAAGTGAGATACACCATCTAAGGTGAAACTTGCAGTGTGCTGCGGCTGGCAAACATTCCTGTCCTCTTGAGCGATGTATCAGAGTAGAGGCCTCGTGACGTAGCAGCGAGGTGAAGCAGCGACTGGCAATAGTGCCATGCGGTGTGGCAGCGTTGATCTGAATGATGAGCTGATCTGAATGACGATTGATCAGAAGTGATGATTGATCAGAAGTGGTGGAGAACGCCAGCAGATGGCGTCTTAAATAGTGATCATGGAACAATCTCGAAGGCTGGAGATTGCCCGACCAGACAAAGACCTGCCATTGGTCGAACGAAAGTCAGGGTGACGTCAGTCGACCCTGCTCAGCAGACAGCAGATGAGCCAGTAGATGCCGTGTATGCCGGGAGTGAGGAAGCTTGAGGTAGCGAGCGACTGGAACACTCAAGGTGAGAGCTATGATATCTATGAATAGGTGCTTGATAACAAGATTATGCATTTGGTTTAAGCAATTAATACATTTACAAATAAATAATTACCATTCGGGGATCTCGGTAACAAGAAACAAAATTTGACCGACAAATGGGCCAAGCTAAACATTGAAAACATCACGAAAGTTATCAACAAGTATAAAACTGAACCCCAAATCACCATAAGACAATAAAATGATAAAAATATGCATACAAAAACGAAAAAAAAGTTAATTAACCTCCAAATGTAAAATACTTTCTTACAATCAATGAGGTCTGATCCTCCTACGAAAACCTGCATATTTTGCCTATTATAGCCTATCCCCTAGTTTGCCCGGTGAAATCTACCTCCGCCTTCCGGCGTGGCGAGAGGATTTTTTTTGTAGAAATGCTTTCCTTGCCTGAGTCAACCTACTTTTTATATATCCTCTTCGCTTCATCCATCACTGGTTATTTTGCTTCCTAAGTAACAGAAGTCTCCTACTTCCTTCAGCTTTTCACCTGCCAATTTGATGTCCATAGAGGTTTCTGATTCTTTTCGGCTGCATTGCAATATGTTTGTTTGTCTACGAGGTTTTGAATTTTATTTTCAAGTCAGGAAGTACACGTTAGGTAAATTTACGTAGTTTGAGAGCACATTTTAACTAATCATTTTTCTTTGTCGACAAACTGGTTTCAAGCCCCTAACCATTGCACCAGTAGCTCAATTGATAACGTCTGGTTATTAATACCGAAGACCGTTCCAAGAATGGATACTTCTGCTAGTATGACATAAAACTGAAAAGTCTACCTCGAAATAAATGCCACATCCACCAATTCTAAATTCTTTTTCTAATAACATACCCTTCCAGTATAGTTCATACTGATCAATCAAATTCGAAACTTCAAATCCACGAATCTAATCTGAACTGGAAACACCCTTTCTAACAATCAGCTGATACGATGTTAATGACCACTCAAATATTGGGCTTACTAGTGCCTCTGAAAGTCTCAAATATCAAACTCGATATCTATCACCAATACATCTGTTCACTTCAAGGATGATAAGTGTGATTCTTTTCTCGATGAAGCTCCAAGATCTCATGTATCTCCGTCGAACAATCAAAGTGCCATTGTATTTCCTTATGCATATCATTTGTATATCTAAGTGAAAATCCAACTCACTCGAACCTCAACATAAATAATTTGGCTCCCAGGACCTCACAGATAAGAGTCTCTCACTGGCCCTTTGTCGAATATTCACATATTTACCTGCCTCGAGGAACATCATTATCCCTCGATGTTTATTATAAACTATGAGCGATAAGTTGCTACACCTGTCAACACTCGTCGATATACACTTATCACATGGCTTAACTTAGAATGGCACATTATTCATAACACACACATATTGCATACGAATTACTCACACATTATAAACCTTACCTTTCGAATCACTAATATTTCATCTCAAATAATAACACGTCATCAATCTCGCTGATCAATGAATCGCTTGCATGTAAATTCAAAGGCTTTCTCGGGTGAATGTCCCGGGAGTCTCGACATTACTAATAAAATTCAATAACTGGTCGTGAAATCATATATTCTCACTCCATCCTGAGGTCTATCTGTGATTTCACACTAAATATACATGGGTATGGTTCAACATACACTTCATCTAATGAACAGGTGACCAGAAATCAATAACATCTCATAATCTAAAGAGTAACATTCCATACTTCTAACTATTCGTAATACACTATTTCTACTGAATAAGACACCTCCAAATCGCTACTTTAGCCAATCACAAATATCAAAAAGTAAGGACAAAAGGGTATCCTATGTTATATTTATATTCACAAATCCTCTTCCATAAACAGGAAATTACAAAGAAATATATCCAGTGGAGTTACCGACCGATAGCGATCAACCGGGGCCTTCTGATCGGCTGCTCCATCGAGGCCAAAAAGGAGGAAGCTCAATTAAAGAATCGAAATTAATTGTAATGTATTAATAGTTAATTGCTATTATATTCCTTTTCATGATATTCATTTCATTTGATTTTTGAAATAAATAATAAAACGGCTTGATCGGTCCTTTATTAATTCCTACCACTCCGTGGGCAATGCTTTTCAAGGGCTCCGTAATCTTGTAACCACCATAGAATATGAATAAAACATGTATTCATGGAGGAAACACGATAAGAAAGCGTCTGGGGCTATTTAGGGCTCAGTTTCTCTCGTTTTTGCCTAAGTACTAAAAAGTTGCTCTAGCGGCGGTGCCGTGCACTTAAAAATTAAAAGTAACCAGTGATTGTTGAAGAAAACTTTGGATACTTTAATTTTGTAAATAGTGTGAAATTCACTAGGATGTATACTTTTCAACTTATAAGGGATTTTGTGAAAAAAAAGTCTGAAATTTTTAGTTTTTCTGCTATTTTCACTGTGAAGCCGTCATTTTCTTTGTTGGCAAACTTCAGATTCGGATTCAGCACACCGAAAAACATAATAATCCGTCGAGAAACCTTCTACCCTAATTTGTTTTGGTCAAAACTACCATTTGACTGTGCTAAAGATCAAGAGAAGTTTTCTAATAAATCCAACCAGGAGGAAAACACACTACCTCCGCCAGCCTTCAGAAGGAAGCACATGATGGCTTATCGCATTACATTTCACCTTTGTTGCCAGCCCGCATAAACGGAAAGTTTATTTCTAGAATATTAATGCTGTTTCGCAGTACCGCAGTAACTCAAATAACTGTTGTTGATATATCATGTAAATACAGTAAGCCTACTGCTTGCAGTAGAAGCGTTATGTAGTGGCAAAATGTATGCTAAATAGTCTACACAACACTCTATCCGGTTGTGCTTACTGCAATTGGCTTAATGTAAGTTTTTACAAATTTAACAGCCATAATCAGAAATTTTGCTGTGTTTTGTGAAAATATTCACGTAGAATATTTTTATATGACATAAAGAGAGTGATTTATACTTTCATTCTTAAAAGCTGTCAGGTTGAACTGCTGTGGGCCAAGACACTAGCAAGTGACCTGTGAGCCTGAAATGGGACAAGAGGTAGGTTTAGCCCCTTATAGTCTTACTGCTAGAAATTGCTTGTTACATATTATTTCTTCAGCCTTTACGCTTATTACTTCCTTTATTGCACTGTTCACCACATTTTCTATCACACTTCTATTTACTAGACCTATAAAGGAAGGATTGCTATTTTAAGATATGACTTGTGCAATACAGTAACACACTCTGGAGAATAACAAAGTAGGGGCAGATTACCTCAGTGTTCTTTCCCTTAAAGCCTCAATGACCTACTAATTAAAACAAGAAAGTAATTTTAATCAGTGGCATAGCTAATATACCCTCACTTCAAGTTGAGCTGTGCTGTAAAGTTACATTATTTGTTATTAATTTTGTAGAGTGTAAGAAAATACCTCAGAAATTAATGATTCATTTTTGTCGCTAGATTATAAAAGAAGAAACCCATGATGACGTGAGGGATGCAAATAGAAATCATCCAAATGAGTAAGTAGACAACAAAATAAGGAAAAATATTGTTTTTTTTCCGCGCGAATGCAAACTGAATAAGTTATCCTCTTTTCGTATATTTCATTGAACATGTTCATTTGTGGTATTGTCTGACGTAAGTGGATCATGATATTAATTTTTTATTTAGCAGCCCCAAAACTAACCATTATCATTCAGAGCTTTCACTGTTGAAATTATTTCAGTAACTTATATGGTATCCAGTATGAATGCTTTTGTGGAGATGAATTCTGCACTTATAAGCTATTTGTGATGGGTACTGTTTCTGATGTATGGAAAACCCTATCACTTGTTGCAGGGACCAGAAAATATCTTTGATGTGAGTTTGTAAGGGAAAACACACTACTTTGTACTTCCCCTATTGTGTTCCTGTATCCAGGGGATTTGTTTTCAATCCCATAACTGTCGTCAGTTGCTGATTAAGCCAAATCGTTGAATGTAAACAGATTCCGTCTCACCCGATGGTTCTACATGCAGCAACCACACCAAAGGTCAATCACAAGTAATCAAAGTCACAAAATAAAATAAAACATTATACAGAAAAATCTAATCAAGTATATACAGATAATTGTAATACCGTTGGTACAATACAAAAGCACTCATGACAATAAAACCATTACTCTCTTTTTCAGTACGGAACAGAATCACTGTTGTAATACAATATACTGAACCTGCGGTTGCAGAACCCCAGCCATTCTTCAACTGGGTTTTCTTTGTTTTCCCACTTCAACTCCTAGCAATTGCTGGAATGGTACCTAAATTCAAGTCACGGCTGTCTCCTACCCAAACCTTTGCTTCATTTACAAATACACTAGTTTAAGCCATCACAATGCAACTGGTTATGGGATATGTACATGGGGATCGATGACCATGACATCGTAAAGCACTTAAATGAATCATTATTAAATAACAATAATGTACTGTGTTGTCTGTCTACTGGGATGGACAGGCGATCACATGCGAGGCACCATGTGCACATTGTGAGCACGTGATCAGGTCTCAGTGCGTCCTGGGTTATTACTGCTCACTGGCCTGATGTTCCCCGTAAAGTATATAAGGAACACATAAATACAACACAAACATCAAGTGAGAACACACACTTAAAATAAACTCAATTCATCAAATTTATTCCAAAAAGAACTGCCTGACACACAACAGGCGAAAATAATAATAATCACCTCCCTGCGCTAATGAAATAAATACGCAGCAGCGATAGCAATCGAGCTTTTGATTGGTGCGTCTCATCTATAAAACAAGAAGTTCCGTGACGAACTAAAGAGCCTACTTTTCTTAAAATTAAGATTCATGCCAATGATTAATGTACAGTATATGAACCTATCTAGAATAATGACGAAATTAAGTTGGTAATATGGAAATGTCTAATTAGTTCGAAATGTACCTGGTATAATGTAACCTAATAGAGCACTACATTTGGCAGCCCTGGTGACTGAATATATTCTTAGTTCCATATCTTAAGGTACCGTACAGAATACAAAATTTGGTTGAAGTCCAATGGACGTTACATGCAGTTAGACATTGGATCTATCAGCACGAGTAAAAGCAAGTTGGCAGCAATACCATGCGTGTGCTGGTCAGAAATAATCTGAAATATTATGATATTTTGTTGTGCCAATTTCGCATCACCCCATTTGTTAGTATAGAAGTTACATGTACTTTAAAATTGGACATATCAGCAGGCATAGAATCATGTTGGCAGCACTGACTTATATTAATTACTCCAAATTAATCTAGAATGACAGATACTATACGTGTGCAAGCTCTTGGCTTGCATACTTTCTGATATATTGATATTAGGGTAAAACAATATAGACAGCATTAATTAACAGTTGGCAGCCCTGATTGCTCATAAGAACACTATAGTCATATCTGTTATATTACACATAGCACATACGAAATTTGGTTGAAATCCAACTGATAGTAAAGAAGTTACATGTATTTAAAAATTGGTCCTATCAGCAGGATTAGAATCATGTTGGTAGAACTGATGTATATAAGTTACTCCAAACTAATCTGAAATGGCAGGTACTATTCGTGTGCATAGTTTATGGCTTTGGGCTTGCATACTTTCTGATATATTGGTATTTGGATAAAAAATAGAGAGAGCAATTATTAACACTTGGCAGCCCTGGTGGCTCTTAAGAATACGCTCAGTCATATCTGTTTATGTAGACATATTACATACAAAATTTGGTTGAAATCGAAGTGATAGTCTAGAAGTTATATGCATTTAAAAATTGGACCTATCATAAGGCTTAAAATTATTTTGACAACACTGTCATGTATTGCCTCCTGGAAATTAAACTGAAATAGTATTATCTATATCTGTGCCAATTTTGGAATAGCTCCCATGCTTACCTTCGAAGATATCCAACATGGAGCTCAAATTTCTAGTGCGTTTTTTCAGCCATTGGTTGCACTGACATCATTTTCAAATATGGGCTTGAGATATTCCGGTATACATCTTTACTCATACTAAATTTGGTTTCGATTGCTTCAGCCGTAGGAGTTGATAGGGGAGGGAGACACACACACAGCCAGCCAGACAGACAGAGGGACAGACAGACATACACACACATTTTCCCGGATTGATCTCATAAGTCTACTTTTTTTTCTCATTTTTGCAAAGTGTGATAAGTAGGCTAATAACATAGTCTATCATAAATAGAGTTCATTGGTTTCGACTATGATTGATGTGTTACAATTTACTGATTTACTCTGTACACGAGAAACTGCACTATCATCCATCAAACGAAAAGTAGAAAAATGAACAAAGGAATGCTGCCTATCCATGTCCTATACCCTAATATGTACACTATTAACATGATTTCGAAGTTATTTCTTACACGATCCAATGTCTTTATGACGTAATAGTTTTGAGCTGTTTGTTCAAAATTTGAATTGTCACTTATTGTCACTTATTGACGCAACTTATTCGCATTCATAGACCTGACACTTGAGACTACCAAAGGGGTTGACACACAAAGTTTTCGACGAAAGTGAAAATATGATAATAATAATAAATTTGTATACATAACCTAATGTAACTTGTTACACATGGCTGAACTTTCCATCACTCAACACTTTAATTTGTGGATAAATAACGCTAGAACACTGATCATTAACAGGCCATCACAAGAATTGGCAATACATTTTGTCGTGACGATCATTACAATTTTTAAATACATTCGATGATTATAATAATGCTTATTTGATGTGGAAGTCTATGTTATTGGACTGAAATTTAAAATTATCGAAGCACTTAATACAATTATGGGGCAATATTATTACTCCCGCAACAAGTCCCATTATCAGAGGATAAACCCTTCAATCACCTGAGCTATACTCAGTAACATTAATGAATCGGGGGTTACACACACATCCCAATACCATCACCTTCTACTCATAAGTAGAACAATTATACTTCAATTTATCGCATATCCAATAGTAGCTTAAGGATCGTGAGATCCCTCACTCTCAAACAATTGTTTATAACAATATAATTATTGCTTATCATAGATCATTTATCATTTCACCATGTCATATCAAAAATAGCTACTCTTCATTTGAATTCAGTGTTCAGACAACAAAATATGAAGAATTGTTGTTATTATTATTATAGTTAGACAAAAATATTGTATTATTATTATTATTATTATTATTTAAGGCGAGTTCTAAGTAGTGTCAATGATTTTAAGGCGTCTCTAGTCCTGCTGCATCTTAAGAATACGGAGTAAGACATCCCATACATTCAAATTAGATCAAAAGAATAAATTGAGGATCCACCTCACCTACAAGTATAAGCGCAAAACTAACTGAAAGTGTTCGCATGGAACAATAGATGCAAATCCTGCGGAGTATTAAGAGATTCAACGGAATATTAGGAAATTCAACGGAATATTAAGGAAATTCGTGGCACAAAAATAAGATTCACATAATAAGTCGGAAGGTTTCTACCTTAAAGATATTCTGAAGCGGAGGATCCCACGGGGCGGAATGGAACCATGCACCACGATTCCGTAATGGTTCCATCCTAGGGAAGGGTAGCATCCCAGCATTCTCCTAATGCCGTCTCCTCGTCCACAGCAACATGCCTGGAATAGGCATCGCCTCCAGTACTCCTTTCTGCTATCTTGATATCGCTCGCTTCGCCATTAGCCTCCTTAGCTGGGGATCACGTTCGAACAGCTGGGCGATGACGTCACAATCCTATTCGCTCGTCCTTGACTCGTCCAGATATGTTCATGCACCTTCGGCATTATAATGGTGTAGTAAACAGTCTTTAAGTATATTATTTGTCTGACTGTCCCGAGTATAATGGGCGAATTTTTTCACTACTAACTAAAATGTTCCAAATATCCGTGTAATACAGTATTTCCAGATATGCCTGGCCTTTTTCAAGCACTGAGTTCATAACTAGTGAATCATGATATCTCACAAGTTCTTAACATCATGGTCACTCATAATCACTTCATAGTTCAACATATTTCCAGTCCACAAATATTAAGTGTTTGGGTGACGTTTATAGACAGTCAAATAATCAGTCAGCTAGTATAGCACAAGTCCAAGTCCACAAACCTTTAAATTTCCACTGTTCGCATAATATGTAGATTTTCACAATCACATTGACAATACTTTTGACAACACTGCATGACAGAATATTGCTTGTTCTTATTCACTTTTACACGCAATGGTACAAAAAATAACTTTGCCGCAGAATATGTCTTTTAGACAGACGCGCAGAGTGATGTGGTATTTTTACTTTTGAAAATTATAACAGAGGCATAGCCTTGGGTAGCACTTCAACAGCATGATGACGATAGCGTGAAGACCAAAAAAAATCATGCCTTGGCTCTGCAAGCTCCAGCTTATATAAATCTCCAAGGTCAAATATCGATTCTCGCAGTCACATTACGTAATGCGATACTCTTATCACTATTGGCTCCCGTGGTGGAAGGTTCCAGAATGTGTCTTCTATGCAATAAATCTTCACAAAATAAATAGAATATTAACTTGAAATAGGATTCACAGGAGCTCATGCTTTCAACTTCATTATATTCGTAAAAATAAGTGTATTATGTTCAAGCATTTCCTGGTGAGCTGTTGTGCCACGCGCTAACTTCAAACATGGCAGAGAGACTACTCGTAGCGACCTTAGGCACGCCTCAGCTCGATTTAAATGTCGTATCACGACAGCCTCCTAACAACGTCTCATAAGGGCACAGTACCGTATATCTTCTTCTTCTTGGTCGTAGTTCGATTTCGAAAGTCGTGGCCCTTCGTTCAATTCTGTTAACAATACCCCGCCATACACCGCGGTCTTCCGAAGTGTGCGTTAATTTGGTCAAGGTATCGGTTCGGGGCGCGTCCCCTCAGCAGTTCTCCGTCAAATTTACCCTGGATGATACGCTTCTCAATGCCGTCTCGCCGGATTACATGTCCTAAAAGTTCGGCATTTGCTTTACGAGCAATCCTTAGCTCCTTCAGAGTAGATTCATTTGTCCTTCTTGCTACCCACAATATTCATAGCATTCTTCGATAACACGTCATCTCGAAGGCTTCGATTCTCCTACGGCAAACGGCATTTATGGTCCAGGACTCAGAGCCATACGTGACGATAGGAAATACCAATGCTTGGACCAGTCGCTTCTTTGTTTTCTTTGTAATATGATGATCTTTCTATATTCTTGTTACACTAGACAGTGCTTTCTTAGCTGGTTTGGTTTAGTACTGTACCTCTCAGTGTGTTGTAAGTGTTCTGCCAATTATTTCTCTGAACCAGCCAGCAGCTTAATATCATCTGCGTAGCGGAGGTTGGAGAATGTCTTTCCACCTATTTGAACCCCACCTTTCCAATCCTCGGTGGCTTTTCTGATGATCCATTCCCCATAGATGTTGAATAGGAGTGGTGACAAAACACATCACTTTCTGACGCCTTTTCCGACCTTAAAAGTCTCTGATAACTTCCCATCGATTTTAACTTATGCCTTGTTGTTGGTATATAATGATTTCACCAGTTGTATAAGATGACTTGGTACTACCATTTCCTCAAGCACTTGTCAAAGTAGATTCCAGTTAACGTTATCGAAAGCTGAAGTGTAATCATGGAAACAGAATATTGCAGGTAGAATTTATCTATTATTTCCAAAACGTTTATTTTCTATTCTCTTGTTCTTCTTCCTGGAACGAAACCTGCTTGTTCTGCGGGTATTTGTGTGGAAGGAGATAGTACCTCAAGCGCCCTTGTATAACATATAACATAACCTTGCTGGCATGGCTTATTAGCGAGATGTTTCTATAATTCGCACAATGTTGTTTTGATCCCTTTTTGTGTAGAGAGATGCATACTGATTCCTTCCACTTATTTGGCCAGTTCCAAATGATCCATATTTTGTTGGACATCTGTAGCAAAATGTCAATCCCGCATTCCCCTGTTGCTTTTATGATTCTGCCACTATTTCATCTTACCCAGCTGATTTGTTATTAGCAAGCCTCCGTAAAGTCGCTTCCACTTCACACTTTCAGACCAACGGTTTTCTCTGTTGTTCTGCGTTCTATGAACCACCTGTATTACGATCTGCGTTGCCTTCCACAAGGATTGCGCAATATTGACACCATCTCTTTTGAATCTGCTTAGCGTCAGTCAATAATCTACCTGTACTATCTTCGATTGGTAATTGCATGGTTTGAAGTTACTTGTCAAGAGTTTTACCTTTTTGAATAAATCTTTGGCTCATTGTGGTTCATATAAGCTTCGACCTCCTCACAGAGGGATGCGATATAAACATTTTTGTCGTCATACAATGTTTTATTAATTTATATTGTCATATTGTTATTCCTCTCGAGCTTGTTGACGTTATTTATCCCACTGACTTTAATTTCTGTCGCTTATCAATTAACGCCCATGTATGATTTGATATCCATGGCTGCTTTGGCTTTTCATTTTCCAGTTAATGATTTACAGCTGCTTCCTCCAGATTGATCTTCATGGTATTTCGAAGTTCCTCCGCGGTAACATTACGTACATATTCTTGGGAGATGCCGTTCTTTACTCTTGAGATTTTATCGCAATATGTTGTCGTGTTTCCTACCTCACATCTGTTCCTCACACGTGTAGGTTTAGGAACCTTTCTTATTCTGAGGTTGATTTCTGCAACTAAGGCATTACGATCGGTTCCTGAGTCCATTCCCGGATACGTTTTTACATCATTTATTGTGGTTTTCCGTCTTGCTGAAATGAGTACGTAATCTATTTGGTTCTTTGTATGACCGTCTGGAGATCTCTAAGTGAAGAGGCGGAGGGATGGTGTTGAAAATGTATTGTAATATTTATTGGAATCTGGAACTTGTATTTGAGTGGCAACTCTGTAGAAGTTTCTATGATTGTTCATCTATGGATTGTTCAATGTTCTTTGACTATAGTATTAGGGCTCTTGAGTAGTGGAATTTGGAACTTGTTTTTGAGTGGCTAACCTGTGAATGGCAGAGAGGAGAGAAGACAATGGGTCAACAAGGAGTTGAGAGAACAAGAAAAAGGAGGAGGTTATGAATGCTATTAGAAAGATTTACATTGATTGTATGAAATTGTATGGAATGAGTAATTTATGATTAACCTGTGAAAAGTAAAGAGATTTTATTTCCTTTACCCATCTTTACGGATATATTGGTGCTGCTTCCTACATATCTCATTCCACTGGTTTAATAAAAATAAATAGAGATTATTGGAGCTACGAGTTTTGGAAGTTATATATTGATTGGTTACGGGTTTACTGTCACATTTATGAAACATTCCCCATTCATTAACAAGTAAGTGATATTCCAAGGAATTATATGTATATTGCAGTAGGTCTATATTTCCCTTGTATACTGAAGTGTTCTGGTTGGTGTCGGAGACACGCCACACCTGGGGATAAGAGTATTTTCGTGCAACATATTAACATATTTTTCATAGTAAATAACCTATGAAATGGCGCCTCCCGGATTTTATTAACTTAGAGATATCAAAAAATATTTTAAAACGTTACATTTGTCACCTCAACGATGGGCACGAGAACCAGGACACATCAGTGTTGGGGTAGGAATGTTTATATATTGTGCAAGTGATTTTGGGGTTAGTTTTAGGAAGTATAATTCATTATGTCGGTGACAGATATGAAGTTAAGAGGTGGTCTTGATAGTGAAGAGAACGCTGATAATATGCAGAAGGGCGATAGTGTGAGTGAGATTGAGAGCGTAGATAACAATACTATGATTGCAGAGTATTTTCAAGTACTAGTAAAGAGAAAGGAATCTCGGAAGATTCATTAGGTGCGATCATCAGAATGCTGAGTGAAAAATTTGATGAGAGTAAGAAAAATAATCAGGAGATGAATAGGGAGATAAGAGAGGCGATAGACAAAAAGCTAGAAGATAGTAATAACAATAATCAGGAGATGAGAGAAGAGATACATAGGCAAGATCAGGAGATGATTTGGGACATAAGAGAGGCGATAGATAAAAATAACAAGATGTTCAGTAAAGAACACATAGCCTACTTTCTCCTAAATGTATGAGTATAGTTATAACTCGTTGTTAATATCAAAGAGTATAATAGAACTATTCTTTGTTGAAGACCTTAGAAACTATTTACCTCTACCAAACGCCACAACCTAGATAAAAACTGCTACCATCATTGAAGAAAGAAAGATAAGAAGTATATCAAGAATGTTATGGATCTGGAGACATAATCGACCGGACTGGCTGCGTGGCTCAGCGGTAACGTTCTCGCTTGCTGGGCCCTAGGTTGCAGGTTCGTATCCTGGCGCAGTCAGCTGGCATTTGAGGGTGCACAAATGCGAGGGAGCCGTGTCAGTACATTTACTGGCACGTTAAAGATCCCCTTCGGGCCAAAATTCCGGCACCCCGGTGTATCTAAAAGCAGCAGTAGTTAAAAGGGATGTAAAACCAATAACATTATTATTATTATTATTATTATTATTACATATACGACCTGCCGTGGGCAATATCCAACTTTGAGTTGAGGCATGTCTTTACACGTCTGGTTGTGCATGGCTTTCACAACCCTAATTGAAAAAAAAGGAAGGAAGATTGTAGTTTTACGTGACCGTGAATCTTGTGATTATGAGCCACGGGACCTCCTTTTTACGTGGAATCCGAACCACAGGACATAGCATTTCACTTCGAAAATCTCACATGCATTTACCGGGAATCGAAAACCCTAATTGAATTAACAAATCTTTCCATGACCCTACAGAGACGTGTGTAAACAAACTATGTGGATATTTTCGATTGCTATTTGCCTGAAATAAAAGTAGTAATTAATAACCTGAACTAACACCAACGGCTTGAATTCAGTTACTATGTGAAATCGTTTTGTTCTTTACTGGAAATAACATTTTCAAGTAACGCAAAATAGGCTGTTACAAACCCTTTAAAATAAAAAGTAAAAATGTATCGTAGTATCATCTTGTCATTCTTCAAATTCGATGAGCATAGAATGCCAATGGTATAGTAATCAATGGAGCCCCACGTAGACTAGTCGTGACATCTAGTGGTGAAATATCGAACAATATAATCCTAACAGAGCGAGTGCATTCTAGCGGCCAGAAGAAGAAACTTTTCAATAAAATCTGGAAGTTAATAAGTATGTCGGCGTGCAGTTACCTTTTTGGCAGCTAGATGTCTCGAGTAAATCTGCTGGCGAATTATGTTTTAATGAAATATATATTTTACACCATAATATGCACAATATAACGCTTAATTTTAAAACATCTGAGTCATTACAAAACAATAAACATATAACATTTCAAGCAAAAAACCTAGCTCTGATCGGGTTTGAACCATAGGCATTTGAGCGATAGGCTAACGCTCTACCACTGAGCTAATTGTGTCAACGAATATCGTTCTATATAAAATGACTTACATAGAACTTGTTGGCAAATAATGATTTATACTAAACGATTTCATCACTGGAGTATATTATTTATATATAAAGCATTTCATACAAAGTTTATTTATTTTGTATCAGTACGCTATATTGCATGCAATACTCAAATTAGTGAAATATAAGTCAGGCACAAGATATCCGCTGCCATCTTGTCTTATTACTGAATCAGCTCAGCTTTTTAAAATCACGTCTGCACTATAGTATTACAAAATAAACTTTTAATTTTGAACGTGCCTCTTCCTTTAGAACAGTTAAAACGATTCTCGGCTCGATAATCGGAACTGGTGGGTCCCATGATATGGATTATAAAGTTTGCATAATTCGCACGGCCGCCATCCTGAAATGGTATGGCGGACGACCTTGTAGTTTGGTCACAAGACGCATCCTATACGAAGGTATGTTGTTACCAAATTTGGTAGAGGTCGGATGATTTGGTTAGTCGTTATTTGATTTTACGTTTTGAACGTTTTGAACGTTTGAGTGGCCGCCATTCAGTTTTAGTAAAGATGGCGGCGATATAAAACATGACACTGAGGTGTCCTTTGCTAGTGCTACCTTTGTACCAAATTTCGTTCAATTCGCATTCACCGTGTTCGAATTGATAGGGGGGGGGACAGACATTCAGAGTACACACACAAACACACACGGACACACACACACACGCAGACTCACACACACACATACACACACACAGACTCACACACACACACACACACACACACACAGACAGACACACTTTTTTCGCCCTGTGTTGATCTCATGTCTACTCTCATTTTTTGCAAAAATCGAAAGTAGGCTAATAAGGAAATTAATCAAAAGCTAGATAAGGTGGTCAGGGAGAATGAGGAATTAAATAGAAAGTATAGGCGCTGCAGGAGAGTATTCAAGGGGTGAAACAGGGGATCAGATGTGTAAATAAGGATGTGTTAGAAGAAAAGGCTAAAAGTATTATAGAGGAAGTAGATCTGAAATTAGTAGATGAGAGGAAGAATTTGTTAGAGGAAACGATACGCGAAAGTAGTAAAGAGTTAGAGGAAATTGTAGGTGAGAATGGAGTAGATGAGAGGAAGTATCAGTTAGAGGAGACGTATCGCGATAGTAGCATAGAATTAGAGGAAATTGTAGGTGAGAAGAGAGTAGATGAGAGGAAGATAATTGAGCTTGAAGTAAAATTACGATATGCGATAAGGCGATGTTGTAAAGGCATATATATTGGAGAGGACGTAGTAGGCGACAAAGCGGAATCAGATGAGGTGGTAGACGCCGTGGTAGTAGAGGTCGAAATCGCGTAGGTTATAGAGGAAGACGTAGGATAGGTCATAACAGGCAAATAAGAAAGAAAGGTTGTGGAGGTAGACGTAGAGGTCGCCGCCAGCATAGCAGGGAGGACGTTCTAATGGAAATAGAGGGGATGTATATATTGTAGGCGTTATAATGATTAAAATGGTACAGGGGATACTTCTCGTTATAGAAAAAATGATGGAGATAGGTGTAGAAGGGCAGTAGGAGCTCGCTATATTAGAGCACGGACAAGACATACAGCCCAACGCTATAATGAATCTAGTGATACAGATGTTGACGATGATGAAAATGAGCCTAAAAGTATTCACATTTCGGATAAAGTTGAAGTCAAGAAAAGAATTAAGTTGGAAGCTAAAGCTGAGAAGAAGGTTCATACAGACACTGAATTACGAGAACGAGAAGAAAAGGAAGAATATAACATAGATTTGTATATTAGAATTTGTCAAGATCGGTTTTTATCTGCACGGAAAATTAATGTGTTGGGGCGCGTGCCGCGATTTGTTGTTTTAGATATGTATTAGGTGCTTGAGCCATATTGTGCCCGTCAGAGGAGCTGCCAGGACAGCTAACAACCGAAATGACTTCCCTAACATCTCATCCGCCGGACCTAATTGCCGAGAGGATCAGGTGAACTTCCAAACAGGCCAAAGCGGCACGAGAATACATCATCCACGGGGATCGTGGTACATGGTGACAAAGGTCATAGACTGCCTAAGGAAAGGTTCACCTTAAAAGCTAGACTGAGAAAAGAAACATCCAGACTTATGTAAAACATCGTGAAGATTTATTTTAAAATCAACAAACCCCTATCCTAGTTCGGAGGGTTTCCATCGGCTAATCCGCAAGCTAATAAATAATCAAAAATAAAGAGCTGGTCCCTACCTGAGAAGTTACAGTAAACGCTCGCGAAAGATCTATCTCACAATAATTAAAGCAACAACAGCAATACTAGGGAAAATGGTACGGCGAAACCCTAGGTCAAGTTACAAGATCAAGCTAATATCGGAATTTACATTTAACAGGGCAGCAAAACAAATCTGAATTAGGATGATACCATTTCCACATTTACATTTAATATTAATTCATCTAGCTAAGTCCTACCAATTAATTACAAAATTTACGGCGGTGACGTCCGTAATATCAAACAATTACAATCAAAGCTATGTGACAAGCCATAAAAAAATATCTAAGACACTCTTACAAACTGGGTGCTAATCAGCACACAAAAGGTGACATAGAGGCTTTGTACACTTTTACATCAATAAATCAATAAATACAAGACCACTGTTTTATTCAAAGCCTACCTACACCTTGGTTTACTGTTTGTAAGCCATAGTCATTTAACGTGTGTAATTACGGTGACGACTGCGTAGTGAAGACTACGTCTAACATCGTATGGCCTGCGCTCCACCAGCTACGAACTAAAGGTTCGAGCAAGCCTCTGTCGCTACAAAAAGTGTCAGCTGTCCTAAAGTCACTTCCTCCAGGAAATACTTTCATTGGCACGGCTATGTCAGCAGGTCCCAAATGCAAATGAACAAGGTTAAATAGAAAGGATTCGTTAGTTATATTTTGTTTATCAAAATTATGCGTTTTATTATTAAGATGTCGGTTTAAATTATCGTTGGTTTATGGCGAATAACAGCTGACTAGCCTGGCACGGAGCGTCTCTGAGAGATCATCTCTGCCATAGAGCCTCGACTCAAAAGTCGGAATACAATCAACGAGCAATAACAACTCGGACACACAATAACACAAGTTACCAGCGGTGCGCAGCTCGCGTTCAATAACTCTGGGACGGGCCTGGACACATCAGTTACCCTCCCTAAATATCTGGTCGACGGGAACAGTCCCGGACATGGTACACAAAATACCTTCACACATGAAAAACCCTCATCACGGGGCTAGCCTCCAACATAAAATAAGAATCCTGACATAACTGTACTCGTCGAAACAACGGTACACGCAAAAGGCGTTTAACTAACAAATGACAATCTAAAGAACATGTGAGCAGATACAGAAATGTACTCTGGGTTCCATGAGCTATCAATGCAATGAAAAATAAATGAATGCTACAAGCATTCTGTCCTGTGTTAACATAAGTCTGTCTCACTTGGAAGCAAGCGCTCTCACACGTGCGCTGGGAAATATTCACAAACCTGTCTGAGTCACAGCAAGTTGCAGGCTCCCTGCACTATTAGACACAACACGTTGACTGGGCCGGCAATTCAGGCAAGAAAATAACTATGAAACTGGCCTCATAATAATACCTTTACCATAGGTTATAAACATCAAAGAATGTGTGCATTAAGAGCACGCTATAAAGCTGAATACAAACATATAACTCTGTCTTTCATAGCAAAGACGTTTAAAAGATAGCAATGTCACTCATTGCTGGAGCTCTTTGCTCTCAAAGATAAAATACTTCATCAGTTTCTTGTATCAAACATTCAAATAATCACGTGTCATCACACTTGACACAAACAAAATAATATTATGGCGCAAACTCCACTCTGCTGGATTTGCTTAATGATACGTTGGGAACTGGGTTCGATGCTAGGCTATAACGAAACATCCCTTTTACTTGCAAGGTCTACACTTGACCTGGATGGCTTCTGAGCACATCCTGAATGAAATATAAATGCAGTTACAAAACTGGTAATTACAGTCGATTACCTAAATGATACGACTTCTCTAATGAAGTCAGGGGCGTAACATTGACTGTCTGCTATGAGTGCAGTTAAAGAATTATGATCATGACATCAGTTTGCCGTAACAGGAGTCTGCTAAGACTCGAAAATCACCCCAGATAGGGTTAAACAAAGTAGCCTTGGAATGACTACGGTCACGTTTAGCAATAGACAGGAATTGGCGTCCTATGACGTCCATCAGGTTGCACCAGAGTTGAACAAAATATCAAACCCAAGGGTGGCTCACAATCACTGTGGATAAAAAACATCTAATTATACTAATTACATTCCCTACCTATGAAATGGCTGTCACTAAGTTCGGCTGATTTACAATCTACACTAATCTAAATATACCACCAATGACTAGAACAAAGAAGGGTTGTACAAACTCACGATATGAAGGAGCCCACACTTAGCTCTCTGTCCAACGACAAGGGTTGAACAAAAGCACCTCTGGCTTTCAGGATTGGCATCGTCCGTATCAGAACTTCCATCTTGGCTCTCCTAAAGACCAGGGTTAGGTCTGTCCCTGTAGTTGACATCGTGAATGGGTTGGACATGCCTAGGAAAGGCATCCTCGATTCCTTCCTTCTCGTTCGACGTTCTTGAAGTTCCAAATCATGCTCGTTCCATCCGAGACGTCTCCATCATACCATAACGGTACTTAGCCCATTGTCTCCGACTCGAACATGGTGTTATAAATGTCGAACACGTGGTCGGTAATATTAGACATCATGTATTTCATTAGTACTTGAAAATTGCGGTGTGCTTTGTAGCTATCACAGGCGTTACACATATATCTAGCAACACAGCCTCTACACTTTGCAGATATCATTAATAAATGGTCATGCACTGATCTGCTGGTTCACACGTGCACATACTATACTTTTGCAATCACGTGGCATCCGTGAAATTGGCGTCGAATTGATGCGGATAAATCCACTGCAGTAATTTATATACGATGCGTAATCAGTGTAACACTCGTTTAATGCAACGTTATCACGATTACATGTATATTTAACACTGGGCTTCAGCCCTCCACAAATCACGTGGGTACAAGAAATGTGGTGCTACAGAATCGTAGAAAATTCACAATATGTTTCAAATAAGTTCACAATGCTATTTGTGCTGATCACTACACTTTACAAATCGTGATGCACAGTACGATGGTGCTCGATGACACTTGATAAAAATTCTTCGCTATAAAGCGGACTTTTCCCACGTCTTACACGACGGGTATTTCAACACGCCTCCACCGGGCGGATTCTCAAGACGTAGTGCATGGAACTGCGTTCCTCGTGGAATCAAGTCGTCAAACAAAGTCGTTGAGCGACTATTTACATCCCTTCTTGCGTATCTGCAATGACATTACCGTACCTTAAAGTGAAAAAAAAACATTCTCCATAATGTTTAAAAAATACTGAATGACAAAATGGAATATTCGGAGTCTCGTAGAAAGGTAAAGTTGATTAATAAGACCTCAGATAAATAATTAGCCGGCTTCATCAAAGTCAAAAGAGCGATCCTCCGCTACTCTAATGAGAATAGTATAAGCTCTCAGCTTCTGGTTGCTTTCTGGGTGTGTTCAAAGGTAATACATCCCATCATAAATGTGTTGTCATGAAAAATATCACATGAACCTTAGCTCAGCGGGTTCAATATTGATGTTTATTTTCTTAGTTTATGATGCATTTGGTCAATATATATATATATATTCGTTGATATACTGTAGTATGTATGCTTTTCATTGTGTGTGTTACTATTTTTCTCATTTTTGAGTTATTCTGTGAATATGCTTCGTTTTCTTTTATGTTACCTTTTGTTCATTCATATTATGCAGATTTTGCATTTTCGTTTTAATTTAATGTCATACAGTAATTCCGAACAATCGGGAAATAATTTCCAAGATTTCATAGCTAGCAATTTAAAACTGGTACATCGTTTAGTATATTTCAAGGAGGCCCGACATTGAAATCTAATGTGAAGAGCTTTGACAAGTTCATGATTGAGGAGCAAGATTTACATTTAGCTGATAGCTATTGGGAAATTAAAGTATGATATCCCAGGTTTCTGCTAGTAAAATGTGAAGGCTTGGAAAAGAAGAGGTCTTGGATCTATGGAAAAAGAAATTGTTTCATGAAGAGTGTGTTATGGGATCATCGGTAGATGGTTGTAGAAAATATTGTGTACATGGGTGCATGTCGCAGTATTGCATCAGTTTGATCTGGCCTGTCAGTTAAAGTGATGTAGAGCAGAAATTGAGTCGTCGATCTTCATGTTTCCTTGGAATGTGCTGTATAGTTGCTTCTACATGTGACTTAAATGCAGAGGACAAATTTATTCTTTGAGTATTCTTCAAAACAGAGAGTAACATGGGGAAACTTGAAGATGAGTTGGCCTTGGTGCATGGGGACTCCATGACTTCAGGAAAAGCTGCAAATTTATGATACCCTTAGTGGATGTGTATACCTAAGGAAAACATGGATGGATAGACTAGGTCCCTATGAATCAAGATTATTAGCCTTCTTTCGATATTTGCAAGAAATGAAAGTGGACTTATGAGATCTATACAGGGCCAAGAAATGTGAGTCTGTCTGTGTGCGAGTCTCTGTGTGTGTGAGTGTGTGTACTCTGAATGTCTGCCCCCCCCTATCAATTCGAACACGGTGAAACCGAATTGAATGAAATTTGGTACAGAGGTAGAACTAGCAAAGGGAACCTCAGTGCCATGTTTCATATCGGCACCATCTTGACGGAAACGTAATGGCGGCCACCCAAATGATCAAAGCTTAAATCAAATTACGACTAACCTAATCATCTGATCCCTACCAAATTTTTCAACATATATTTATATGGCGAGCGTCTTTTGACTCAACGACAAGGTCATCAGCCCAACGGTTTGCAGATGGCAGCCATGTATGTGTGCAAATCGATTCCCGCTATCAATTCAAATACGGTGAAACCGAATTGAACGAAATTTTGTACCGAGGTAGCTCTAGCAAAGGACACCTCAGTGTCTTGTTTTATATTGCCGCCATCTTGACGAAAACGTAATGGCGGCTACCCAAATGTGAAAAGCTTAAATCAAATTACGACCAACCTAATTATCTGATCTCTATCAAATTTTTCAACGTTATACCTTTATGTATGAAAATTCTTTTGACCAATCTACAAGGTCATCAGCCCAATACTTTGCGGATGGCGGCCATGTATGTGTGCAAATCGATTCCTCCTATCTATTCAAACACGGTGAAACCGAATTGAACAACATTTGGTAAAGAGGTAGCTCTAGCGAAGGACACTCCGGTGTCATGTTTTATATCGCCGCCATCTTGACGAAAACGTAATGGCGGCCACCCAAATGTTAAAAGCTTGAATCAAATTACGACCAACCTAATCATTTGGTCTCTACCAAATTTTGCAACTTTATACCTTTATGTATAAAGAATCTTTTGACCAAACTGCAAGGTCATCAGCCCTATTATTTGCGGATGGCGGCCATGTATGTGTGCAATTCGATTCCCTCCATCTTTTCAAACACGGTCAAACTGAATTGAACGAAATTTGGTACAGAGGTAGCACTAGCAAAAGGCACCTCAGTGTCATGTTTTATATCGCCGCTTTCTTGACGGGATCGTAATGGTGGCCACCCAAATGTAAAAAGCTTCAATCAAATTACGACCAACCTAATAATCTAATCTCTACCAAATTTTGCAACAACTTACCTTTATGTGAGAAGCGTTCTTTGGCCAAGATACAAGGACATCAGTTCAATAGTTTGCATATGGCGACCATGTATGTGTGCAAATCGATTCCCCCTATCTTTTCAAACACGGTAAAATCGAATTGATCGAAATTTGGTACAGAGGTAGCACTGGCAAAGGGCACCTCAGTGTCATGTTTTATATTGCCCCCATCTTGACGGAAACGGAATGGCGGCCACCCAAATATTAAAAGCTTAATTCAAATTACGACCAACCTAATCATTTGACCTATCAAATTTTGCAACAACATACCTTTTTGTGGGAAGCATCCTTTGACTGAACTAAAAGATAATCAGCCCAATAGTTTGCAGATATCGGCCACGTATGTGTGCAAATCAATTCCCCATATCATTTCAAACACGGTGAAACCGAATTGGATGATATTTTTTTATAGAGGTAGCACTAGCAAAGGGCACCTCATATTCATGTTTAATATCAGTATAGCAAGTTGTATTTCAACACGCTACTACAACCAACATTCAATTATACTCCTTGAAAAGGACAATGAGTTACAACAATACCCATGCATTTAGGAGAAAGTAGGCTATATGTTCTTTACTGAACATCTTGTTATATTATGTTGAATGTGTTTCGGAAATGCCCCAATGTGATACTATTATCAGCATTTCTGGGGGCGTTGTAATCCGGAACTTGTGTTTGAGTGGCAACTCTGTAGAAGTTTCTATGATTGTTCATCTATGGATTGTTCAATGTTCTTTGACTATAGTATTAGGGCGCTTGAGTGGTGGAATTTGGAACTTGTTTTTGAGTGGCTACTTTGTGAATGGCAGAGAGGAGAGAAGACAATGGGTCAACAAGGAGTTCAGAGAACAAGAGAAAGGAGGAGGTTATGAATGCTATTAGAAAGATTGACACTGATTGTATGGAATTGTATGGAATGAGTAATTTATGATTAACCTGTGAAAAGTAAAGAGATTATTTCCTTTACCCATCTTTACGGATATATTGGTGCTGCTTCCTACATAGCTCATTCTACTGGTTTAATAAAATAAATAGAGATTATTGGAGCTACGAGTTTTGGAAGCTGTATATCGATTGGTGAAGGGGTTACTGTCACATTTATGAAACATTCCCCATTCATTAACAAGTGACATTCCAAGGAAATATATGGATATTGCAGTAGGTCTATATTTCCCTTATATACTGAAGTGTTCTGGTTGGTGTCGGAGACACGCCACACCTGGGGATAAGAGTATTCTCGTGCAACATATTAAACTATTTTTCATAGTAAATAACCTATGAAATGGCGCCCTCCTGGATTTTATTATCTTAGAGATACCTATTTATATTTTAAAACGTTACAGTATAACGTATTCTCTATACAACATTCTGGAAGCATTTCTCCTCGCGAGTTTCTTGTTCCTAAACCGTGTTTGCCAACCACATTTTTAAGACGGTCATCGGCCTTGGGGGCTCCAACTTTGGCGTTAAAGTCCCCTAGTATTATAAGCAGGTCTCTGGTCGGTGTATTTCCTATTTTTCCCATTAACTCCTGATGCAAGTTCTGTAACTCTTCTTCAGTGGAACCTGATATAGGGGCTATGTTTGAATTACAATTTTATTGACGGGTTGTCCTTGAATATTAACGGAAACTCTGCTGTCACTTACTGTTTCTTAACCTAAGACTGCATCTTTCACGGACTTATTTACTATTATAGCCACACAGTTGACTGATTGATGCTCATTAATAGAGCAGATGATAAGATTGTTGTACATGAATGTGAAATGACTATTGTTTCTTCCGTGGGTCTCCGAAATTCCTGTGACAGCGATATTCTTCACTTGAGTTTCTACCTCCTGAAGTTGTCCTGCTTGATTTAATCCTTGGGTATTCCAAGTGCACATCTTCAGTTTTGTAGATTTGCATTTCGTTCCAGTCGCATATTTTCTGTGGAGAACCTGATCCCCTATTCCTCCACAACCAGTAGCCCACTTCACACAGGCAATCCTGGAACTACGGCGCCGATTGTCGATCGGATCACTTGGCATTATAATATTCATATTGTTGAACTGCATGATGAGTATTCTTGGGACAAGTTATACCACGGTAGACTCCTGTTTCTATCCGTGGCGCAGTATCGCAGTCATACCTGCCACTATCTAGTCATGAGCCTTCTCAATGTCATTCATTTTCAGCCTCATGCCAGTCATGATGGTTGCTGCTGCCTCCATCATGATGTAGCATTTCCTCTACTGAGGGCTCATCACGCTCCTACAAAGGGTCGTCCGTCCAAAGCTGTTGACCCATCTACAAATCAAAACCTGGCCACCTGGGTGTGACCAACGCGCCTGCGTTCCACTTCATACGTAACATGGACAACAAAGAGACTAAAAGGTCATGATCAAAATTTCGCCTTGCATTATTTTACCGCTTAACTATGGCAACGCTCTATTACAAATTCAATATATTAAATTTAGGTTAAGTATTTTTTCGAAATTGTGATCCTAGAGGACAGCCGAAAGAAAGTTAAGGCTTCATTGCTTTTTTAAGTAGTCAGATGATAATATTGATGAATGGTGGTGCCTTATTACAATAAAATGGAAATTATCTTATCCGTTGGTAGCAAAGTATTGTTATATGATAACATGCACCATGCAGTATTGTCACATGGAGATCGTATTTCCTACATAAAATGTGCTCGTATATGGGCTCATTTAAGAACAAGAATAATTATCAGTTTTAACGAGCGTTGGTAAATTTGACAGCTGTTCTACCCTTAAATATCTACATATTTGCTGCCCTAAGTTTTGAAATTGTAAAGGGTAAGGTTGTTTCACCACCAGTGCTTTATAAAAGGTCAAAAATAAATCCTTTTTAATGTAACAAGACGAAAGAACCCGTGAAAAATTCTCTACCCAGCTACGCCTAAAACGTCAATGACCAATTATTCGGATCCCATTACTATACCTAAGCACACGTTAGACGGTCCCCGTGATACTTGTGAACATTATGTTGTGCTCAGAATCGGGATTCTGAATGTAATTTTTGTGTACCAAACGTTCAAGAATTTAATATGAACCCAGTGTTATTGCGGACGATTTTATTCGCTCATCTCTTGATGAAGCAGGCCTGGGTCTAACCACTTAAAAACAATGCTATAGAACTGTGTGTGTAATTACTAGATTTGACTGAAATGGTCAACAATCAGTGTTATTTGCCAAAGGGAATAATAATCCCCATATCAATTATATATTTATTGTACCCTTTTAGGCTCCTAGGATGCCGACTCTAGCTCGGGGCAATGGTCTGTTCGGTGCCTATAACTTAACTTAAACATCCGAGGGATTTTATGAAGGATCACAGGAAGCTTAACCTAAAATCAATATGTCAGAGGAATCCTAATGCAAAATAATTTATTCATAAAACCACATCTTCCCGCTTACTCCCATCCACACACAAGAAAAACAAACAAAACAACCCCCTTAATCATTATTCTAAACACAAACTAAGATTCTAATCAAAGCAAATCAAAATTGTAAAGAAGAATGTTAAAATACACTGGCTGAAACCAGGAAGAAAATAATCTAATTTTCAGCAGTCCACTGCTTCAAGTTAGAGAATAAAATGTCAACAGACTTAATTTATCAAACTATGACCTAAAAAGTCCAGCCATTCCATGAAACGCGCACTTATATTTTTGTTATAAAATAATTTTAGGGGTTTGGACATGCTCTCTCCTACAATCATCACCATCCTCTCAGGAGTCCGGGGATGAAGGCAATAGGGTTATTTTCGGCCGCAGGCTTGTGTGTAACACTCTTACTTTACAAAAAAGAGTTAACTCTACTCAGAGCCATAGCTCTGCCAAGCTAAGATAATCCACAAAAATACAAGTCAAAAATACACATGAGGCATCAAATACACACGCTGCGGTGGCCTTCGCCCCGTGAATTAGAATAAACAAACAATAACAATGAATGCACCCAACAATGACAATAATATTACATGACATCGCTTCCTGAAGCGACAAGGGGAAAACAAAACCCCGGGAAGTGCAACCGCCTCCCCTCTACAAAGAAAACAATACCATCCAAACGTGGTCTACCTGACCTTTGCAACAGACGTACTCACACCACAATAAACCAGCCTGGCAGGCAACGACCTTCGCCGCACCGACAAGATTCAGACAGTCGACCACAGTATTTTGTACCTGCTTCCTTGCCTGACCGCCTTGAACTTGAGCTGTACAATTACCTTTCCGACGGAGCCATCACGTACTCTCATCGCATAATGAACTCAATCATTTCACTTACCATTATCTCATCGTAGACTGCGGGAATTACAACCTCCGCTTTATTTTCCACTTACATTTATATCATCGTAGACTGCGGGAATGACAACCTCCGCTTCTAAGTTATTTCAACTTACCATTATATCATAGTAGACTGCGGGATTTACAACCTCCGCTTTTATTTCAAATCAACCAAGGGTCAACTCTCAATCTTCTCTGAATCTTAGACTGTCACCTATACTTTATGTCTTACCTTATTACCCTGGGTGTGGTCATCAGCACCTTACTTATGGGTCGAGCTCAAATGGCTGCATCACTACTGGTCTGTCACAATATCATGCTATTTTCCACCCATATTGGCTTTTACGTTACGGTCGTGCGTAAGCACTCATATCCCAATTATCCCTTTAATGTGCATTCAACAACATCACTGAAACCCTCAAAAACAGAAACAAGACGTTCAGTAAAGAACATATAGCCTACTTTCTTCTAATTGCATGGGTATTATTATAACCCTTTGTCCTTTTCAAGGAGTATAATTGAATGTTGGTTGTAGTAGCTTGTTGAAATACAACGTACTATACGGATATTAAACATGAATATGAGGTGCCCTTTGCTAGTGCTACCTCTGTAAAAAATACATTCAATTTGGTTTCACCGTGTTTGAATTGATATGGGGAATCGATTTGCACACATACATGGCCGCTATCTGCAAACTACTGGGCTGATGAGCTTGTAGTTCAGTCAAAAGATGCTTCCCACAAAAATGTGTGTTGTTGCAAAATTTGGCAGAGATCAAAATATGATTAGCTTGGTCGTAATTTGATTTCAGCTTTAAACATTTGGGTGCCCACCATTCCGTTTCCGTCAAGATGGCGGCAATATAAAACATGACACTGAGGAGCCCTTTGCTAGTGCTACCTCTGTATCAAATTTCGTTCAATTCGGTTTCACCGTGTTTGAAAAGATAGGGGGAATCGATTTGCACACATACATGACCGCCATCCGCGACTTATTTGGCTGATGACCTTGTAGCTTGGTCAAAATATTCCTTATACACAATGGTATAATGTTGCAAAATTTGGTAGAGATCCGATTATTAGGTTGGTCGTAATTTGATTTAAGCTTTTGACATTTGGGTGGCCGCCATTACGTTTTTCGTATAGCCTATATGCATAGTAAATCCAATTTACTGTAAGCGCGCGAGTTGTTTTATCAAATGAATGTTGGCTTGCGATTCGTTTCAACAATGTCTTGCATGCGTTCATATACCATCGATCAGATTGTGATGAAACTTTGGTGAGCTGTTTTGGCCATCCACGGGAGTGTTATATGCATAGTAAATCCACTTTAAAATAGATTGCACGCGAGTAATGGGAACAAATTTGTGTTGGCGCGTGAATTGTTTCAACAAAGTCGCATTTCACAGTTGGTTCCGCACGAGTAGATACAATTTGGAACGAGTAACACTATCTACTTTAAATTTCGGCCAGCCCTCTCCAATCCCTTCATTTTGGCCCTTTGGCACAAATATTACATTTGCTTGTTCGACATTTATGCGTTCATACACCATTCATCCGATTGCGATCAAATTTTGTTGAGTTGTTGTGCACACTCCCGGGATGGTTATAGGCATTGAAAATCGAATTTAAAACGCGCGCGAGTAGTTTTAACAAGTGAGTGTTGGGGCGCGATTAGTTTCAACAACGTCCCGCATGCGTTCATATACCATCCATCCGATTACGATGAAACATTGGTGAGCTATTGTGCCCACTCCCGGAATTGTTATAGGCATAGTAAATCCAATTTAAAATAGATTGCTCGCCAGTAGTGGGAACAAATTAGTTTTGGCGGTTGTATCGTTGCATTAAAGTCCCGCATTTAACAGTTGGTAGAGCACGAGTAGATACTTACCATTTGGAACAAGATGAGTGACACTATCTACTTGAAATTTCGGACAGCTTTCTCCATTCCCTTCATTTAGGCCTTTTGGCACAAGTACTGAATTTGTTTGTTCCTCTCTTATGCGTCCATACACCGTTCATCAGATTGCGATGAAAGTTTGGCGGGTCTTTGTGTACACTCCCGGGATGGTTATAGGCATAATATCACATAATGGACGAATGCCCTCTGCGTGCTTATGATGGAGACCCGAAAAACCTTCCTGATGTCTCAGTATCCCTAGTGCAATGGATAAATAATTTAGTTATCCATGTGTAATTGTTTACTACTTAATACCATGTATTCTTTGCAGGTTTTGTTGTATACTATGGTATATACTTGTCCATTATGTAAAATTCCATCCGCTTAATAATAATAATAGGCATAATAAATCCAATTTCGAATAGAGAGCGCGCGAGTAGTTTTAACATATCAGTGTTGGCGCGTGGTTCGTTTCAACATAGTTCCGCATGCGTTCATTCATATACCATCCATCCGATTGCGATGAAACTGTGGCGAGTTGTTGTGCACACTCCTGGGGTGGGTATAGGTATAGTAAATCCAATTTACAATTTGTCCGCGAGTAGTGTGAACAAATTAGTTTTGGCGCACGAATCGTTTCAACAATGTCTCGCATTACACAGTTGGTAGCGCACGAGTAGATACTCAGCATTTGGAACAAGAAGAGTAACACTGTCTACTTGACATTTCGGACAGCCCTTTCTATTCCCTTTATTTGGGCCCTTTGGCACAAATACTGAATTTGTTTGTACGTCTTGTATGCGTTCATACTGTACCCTTATTGGGATCGGTACAAGTTCGAATCCATGATTATATGGAATAACGGATATGGTATTTAGAGGATTTATACTACATGACTAGATCTCCAGTAAAAGAAAGACCAGATGTCGAAACGAAACGCAATTAGGCAGCTGCAAGATTGAGCAACGATATGAGCAACACGCACGTGGGCCAGAATTCGTCAGACCCATAAATTTGATAAGTGAACGGACTCAGCAAGAAAACCGTGAGTCAAGATGCACGAGGAAGGCAGGGAAGTCCCCTAACCAGGACACGTTAGCAAATTAACTACTGTAATTGCAACCTAAAGAGGACGCAGTATGGTGAAAAAGGTGCGAAATCTGGATCCATGCAAAATTATAAACATAAGAGAACGGCAATGTGAATTATTTTGGAAATTAGAATTTATCCAAGAGAAAAATCAAGTAATGTACAGAAAGAAGTACGATGTCAGAATTACGTCATGTAGGAGGAGTCCATGACCACTGTGAACATTTTCATGCCTCCCACACAATCTGGGAGCATTTAGAAATTAATATAAAAATTTGCTACGCTCGATTCTCAAATAGGAGGACATTTTTGAGACATTGAAACCACAAGGATTCTGGACAAATTTTTCCAATATCGTAGAGTAACTAGTTTAGGAAATAATTTCGAGAAGGATGGCGTGCCCTAATTTCATTCAGATATGAATAAATAGCGGGCTAGTCCAGCAGCAATCATGCAGTTATCATCAGACCTCGTCAGGTCACGCTGCGATACAACACGTACAGTCGCCAACGAACCGTTGTAGCGGTCACACTGTATCGTAATACAGTTAACAACGAACCTCTGTGATTAGAGGTGCTGTATCGTCATACAGTCGGGAGAGAACCTTCGATAGGCCAGTGTGAGGGTCGGATCGCGTCAGGAAGTCACTAGCTATGGAACCATAGAGGGTTACCATATTAGACCACGAAAGTATCAAGTTAACAAGGACTTGAATAAAATCTCTACTGTGCGATAGGAAATTAGTTTAGCAAACTGCGGACAAAGTATCAAGCATTTCGCCAGTATCAAGGAAGTCGAAAAACACTAAGAGTTTTCAGTAATCATCAAGGACCAAAGTGGGTCTAACGTAGTAACGCTTCTGAATTCATCCGTGCTTGGAGAATCAGAATCTAGGAATAACGGTAGTTCGGCAGTACATTACGAATTAGAACCGATAGATATCCGTGAAGTAAGTGTAAGACTTCGGAGCAAACTCAAACGCGATAGTCTATTAAGACCATTCCAACGCGGAAACGAATGAAGAGACATTTAAGGACAGAGTGCTAGATAAACCTAGAACGGCGACTCTAGGAACAGTATCGTGAGGAGATAATCGTCATTGTATCAAACTTAAAGCCCTAATCAGATATTATTGTGCCAACAGTACAACGTAGGGCCGATGAAAGGGGAAGCAGAGACACTGATAGAAATAACCGAGGTGAACAGCGACCACGGGTAGCTGAAATCAGAGACTTTCAAGCAGTTCAAGGGGACGTAGGACCAAGGCAAGATGTCGTTAGGGCCTGCATTCCTTGGAAAAGGTGTTAGGAAGTGTGAACGTGTGAAAAACCACAAGTGTAAAACAAGCGAAAAGTTCAGCTTGAGTGTAAAGTTTTATATTGCATTTATTATTGTTTTTGAGTGTAAATTAGTGTTCTATTTTGTAATTAAATCATGTTGGGAATTCTCCCAGAGGAAAATTTAGTGTAATCAACATGTGTAAGATAAATGGAAAAGTGGTATGTGAAATGAGTGTTATGGGTGAATACTAGACCTAGAATGTGGGCGAATAGGTCCAGCCATGAGGTTCGAAATCCACCGGATAAAATGTAAGTACAGCTTATAATCATGAGTGTATAAATTTTGGGAGAAGTTCGTGAAAGCATTAAAATATGGAAAAATCACACAAATATATATGAGAAGTTGAGTGAATATGTGAAATGTTAAAGAATGTGTAATACGGGTCTGAACATACCGCAAATAAGTTGTTTTAAGTAAAGAAATGAATAATAATAATTCAAAGAGTATAATCTCTTTAGAAATAAAATAATAAGTTGCTAGAACCTTAGTGTTCATGTTAAAGGGAATGGTAAAATTCATTAATGACAGTGTCTAAGTCATATAATGTCAAACTGAAGGATAATTATGGGTAGTATAATATGGATTTCGGGAATATAAAAAGGATTACGGAAAACTTAACAAGAATATTGTTGTGCATGTGAAGTAAACGCATTATAAGTAGTATGTCTATAGAATGTCATATATAATATCCAAGATCGTTAATTGTGGTCGGAGTTGTGGTGAGTTCGATAAAAGACGGATCTAAGTAAAGTAATAAAGGAAGCTATTGTGTATACTAGAGAACCTGGGTTCGATTCCCAAGAAACTGTGAAGCGCTTGAGGGTCTACATTGGATACCGCCTCACCGGCGCATGAACTATTGATCTCTTCTGAAGGTGGCTTAGGCCTTGGAATGTAGACTATTGTAGACACAGAGCTATCATATATGGATGTGTGTGAGCCCATTAAATAATGTTGACCGCATATCGACTCAGACAATGTGGATGATCACCAATTAAAATCACGTCTTGTGAAGTAATTACCGGCCGAGAAAGTGCCGCTTTAAGAGTAAAAAATGAATAGGGTTTCATTTTAAGTTTTTCGTAGCCTGTAGTGTGAACAGCTGGGGAGACCCCTGTATGAAATAAATCCTGGCCCAGTGTGCCAGACGTTAGTCTGGCAGGTCATAAATATCAATTAAATCGTCCTAGGTTAGGTCAGTGAACCACTAATTGCCTGGGAGGAGCAGCGAGACACGGTATGCAAACAGCCCGAGTGGTATAGCCCTCGCAAGATATTTCTTTTAATAAATAGGACGGGAGGCGTACCCGTAGTCAAATTAGCATGTGATTGTATGTTGCAGGGTTGTTCAGATCTCGTGAATTAAGGGAATTGTTGAGTACATTTGTTAAAAATCTCATTGTGTGACAGATCCAAATAATGGTTTCTTGAGTAGCAGAAATCTTAGGCAGTCTGGGCGTATTGTTTAACTTGATTCTTTCAGTAGTATTTGAACTCGAGGTGACACGAGCTTCCCGCCATTATGAAGCAGTACGATGAAAAAGAGAGAGAATTAAGCTTTTGAACCCACGTGGACCCTATAAGAATTGGTAATTATTGCTATTTTTGTTATAAACAAATGTGAATACACATTAGATAATAACCAAGTTGAAGATTAATTCATGTTTTGAATGATAAATGATGTTATAAAAGTAATCTGGAGCCAAAGTGAGCTCGGCTGATCAATTGGTCACAAGTACTATATGGAAGTGAAACTAGATTGTGGTTCAGCGGAACCTTAGTGATTATGAATTTATTGATTTAATTAAGGGATTCCTTGTTGTCAGAGAACAAGTGTGAAATATCAATATGATTTTGAGTTGTTTTTATGTTATTTTGTGTATGTTGTAGTGCCTATTTTGAGTATCATTCAATAATGTTTTTTATTTGATTTTTAGTTTATTTCAAGTGTTGACCTGATGCTTTTGATCCAAAATACGTGTGTCATATTGTGGGGATTGATGTACTACCCCCGACACCAATGAGCTAACGGAAGTATGACCACGTATTAATTGTTCGCAAGGGTACACTACACCATTCATCCATTTGATATCAAATTTTTGTGAGTTGTTGTGCACATTCCTGGGATGGTTATAGCCAATATATAGCGCTTGAGTAGTTTTAACAAAAGAGTGTTGGCGCGTGATTTGTATCATCAAAGTCCCGCATGCGTTCGTATACAATCCAGTCGATTGCGATGAAACATAGGTGAGGTGTTGTGCACACTCCTGGGATGGTTATAGGCATAGTAAATCCATTTTACAATAGATAGCGCGCGAGTTGTTTCAACAAATGAGTGTTGGCCAGCGAAGCGATTCAACAAAGTCTCGCATTTCACAGTTGTTTGCGCACGATTAGATACTTACAATTTGGAACAAGACGAGTAACACTATCTACTCTCAATTACGGCCAGCCCTCTCCATTCCCATCATTTAGGCCCTTGGGAACAAATACTAAATTTGTTTGTTCGAATTGTATGCGTTCATACACCATTCATCCGATTGCGATCAAATTTTGATGAGTTGTTGTGCACACTCCCGGGATGGTTACAGGCATTGGAAATCCAATTTACAAGAAGCGCGCGAGTAGTTTTAACAAATGAGTGTTGGCGCGCGATTCGTTTCATCAAAGTCCCGCATGCGTTTATATACCATCCATCCGATTGCGATGAAACTTTGGTGAGCTATTTTGCCCACTCCCGGGATTGTGATAGGCATAGTAAATCCAACTTAAAATAGATTGCGCGAGAGTAGAGTGAACAAATTAGTGTTGGTGCGCGAATCATTTCATTCAAGTCTCGCATTTCACAGTTGGTAGCCCACGAGTAAATATATACCATTGGGAACAAGATGAGTAACACTATCTACTTGATATTTCGGACAGCCCTCTCCATTCCCTCTTGGCACACATACTGAATTTGTTCGTTCGTCTTTTTGCGTTCATACACAATTCATCAGATTGCGATGAAATTTTGGCCAGTAGTTGAGCACACTCCCGGATTGGTTATAGGCATAGTATATCCAATTTCCAAAAGATAGCGCGCGACTAGTTTTAACAAATGGGCGTTGGCGCGTGATTCGTTTCAGCAAAGTCCCGCATGCGTTCATATACCAACCATCCGACTGCAATGAAACTGTGGTAAGCTGTTGTGCACACTCCCGGGATGGTTATAGGCATAGTAAGTCCATTTTTCAATAGATAGCACGCGGGTTGTTTCAACAAATGAGTGTTGGCGAGTGATTCGTTTCAACAAAATCTCACATGCGTTCATATACCATTCATTACATCGCAATGCGATTTTGTTGAATTGTTGATCCCACTCCCGCGAAGATTTCTATTTTAGTAAATGAAATCCATTCTACGATAGATAGCGCACGAGTTGATTCAACCAAAGTGTGATGGCGCGCGAATCGTTTATACAAAATCCTGTAAGCGTTCGTATACCATTCATCCGATTGCGATGACACTTTGGTGAGTTGTTGTGTATACTCCCGTGAAGGTTTCTAACTCCGTAAATCCATTTTTCATTAGGTTGCGCACGAGTAGAATCAACAAATGGATGACCGTGCGCGAATCGTTTCAATACAGTCCCGTATGCGTTCATATAACATTCATCTCAATGCGATGAAACTTTGATGAGTTGTTGTGCACACTCCTGCCAATGTTTCTGATTTAGAAAATTCATTTTACAATAACTAGCGCACGAGTAGATTAAACAAATGAGTAACGGCGCACGTATCGTTTCAGCAAAATCCCGTGTGCGTTCATATACCATTAATACAATTGCAAGGACATTGGAGAATTGTTGTTTCCACTCCCGCGAAGGTTTCTGATTTAGTAAATCCATTTTACAATTGGTTTTGCACGAGTAGATTTAACTAATGAGCGACAGCGCGTGAATCGTAACAACCAAGTTCCGTTTGTGTTCATATATCTTTCATCGGATTGTGATGAATCTTTGGTCAGTTGTGTACACCCCTGCGAGAATTTGTGAATTAGTAAATCCATTTTTCAATAGTTGGCGCACGAGTAGATTCAACAAAAGAGTGACGGCGCGTGAATCGTTTCAACAAAATCCCGTATGAGTTCATATAGCCTACCATTCATCCGATAGCGATGAAACTTTAGTGAGCTGTTGTGTACTCTCCTGCAAATGTTTCTGACTTAGTAAAGCCATGTTACAATAGGTAGCGTACGAGTAGATTCAACGAATGGGTGACGGTGCACGAATCGTTGGAACAAAGTCACGTATGCGTTCATATGACATTCATTTGATTGCGATGAAACTTTGCTGAGTTCTTGTGCACGCTCTCACGAATGTTTCTGAATTAGTAAATACATTTTACAAAAGTTTAGGGGCAGCTAACGGAAAAGTTCATGTGGCTTTGTTACCTCTTCACACTAAGTTGGCGGAACGCATTTGGTTGAAATTCGAAATGGAGATAGCTTATACCGCGGATTAACACATAGGCTGCCTTTCATGTATATGCGACCTCTTCATTCCCTGCATTTAGGCCAAAGAGGACATAAGGGTCACAGACGTAGAAGAACATAAATCTTTAAAACTTACAAATTTCTTTTCTTGGGGCAGGGTCCAAATAATGTATAAGTGTGTAGGTTGCCATCTGTAGAGGACGAGTCGAACTTCGAAGCATCATAAGTAGTCCGTGACAACGAGTTCTCACGTTGACCGCAGGAGATGAGCTATTTCAGCGAAGTGATGCGTGATGGTGCACTGAGGAGAAGCTTGCTGCTTCCGTTGAAAGGGAGGTAATGAATCTCGTTCGCTAAAACACACCTAAGATGGGCATGAGAAAAAAGCGAAAATACACAGAAATATCAGTTGGAATAAAAGATAAGAGAGAGCAAAAAACTAGAGAAAACCCAATATCGGTACAAACTACGTGAAGCGTATATTCACGGAATATACCAACATCGATTGTCAGATAAAGCGCTAAGGGAAGTTGGTGACTCCTGGACAAAGCGAAGAAGATACATCAAAGATGGGTTGACATATGCTAACATCATATATGGATGCAGCTAGTGGGAAGTCATGGTCTGGAGCGAGGTTATATGTGTATGTGAAACTTGGTTAATTCCTTCTGCAGGAAAGGGAGAATAGAAGCATTTGAATGTGGTGTTATGGGTGATGTTGGAGATTGGGTGGCTAGATAGAGAAAGAAATGAAGGTTAATGAGATGAATGGGGGTTAGATGATTCTTGCGAGGGGCAATGAAAGGAAGAGATTGGTAGGGCACATATTTAGGCACCAGGAGTAGTGGAGCAATTGGAAAAGTCCAATCACTACAATAGGGAAGATGAGGTAGAATGAGGAAGCGGATTTGGGAAAGAAATCATAAGAGTTTGGTAAATCGGAATGATCCAAACAAGCTAATATTTATTCAGAAAAAGGTTTGTAACACAATAAAACAGTGTCTTAAATTAATGGACTTTCAGCTTCCCAAAGCAGTGTGAAGGAAGGAGGGCTCGAGGCCCATTTACAAATGTTGGTAATACAGAGATTTTAAGTATAATTGAGCTCAAAGCTTTTGGGATGAAAAGAATAAATGTTGTGCTCGAAAACTGAAACTAAATCTCTTACAAGAAAAGTACTAATAAGAGATATAGCCAGATTAGACACAGTTTTGATTATGAAAATCAATAATCAAGATACATAGATTGAAAACTACCCAAGGTAGGTAGGTAGTTAGCTGAGCGAACTGTATCAGCAATAAACAATCGAAAGAGATCTGTGCAAAACCATGAACTAAACAGAGGTATTTGTAATTTAAAGCTTTGATAAGAGCACAACAAGCGAAAGAAAGAGTTAACAAAGTTCACGAGGCGCACCTCAATTTTCTGCCACAAGTGAAGTTTGAGAATTGTAATAGTAATCATCTTCAACAATAATCGAAAGTAAACTCTTCAAGTTTAAATAATTAACAGAGTTAAAAATCAGGAGCGGCCGAGGAAAATATTTAGAAGCTAAGCCATGGATAATTAAAAGTAAGTCAATTGCTGATTAAGTTACAACACAAGAAAATGGAGCAGTTACTGCCAATTATGTAAAAATATATCAAATTAATGTGCCCCATTAGGAACACTGAAGCCTAATTAGAGTTACGATAGAAAATCTAGGTTGCTCTTTGATTCTCGGGCACAGTACTAATTGCACAGATATTTGAACTACCATTTAGAAAATGGTAAAAAGGCTTGCAAGCTTGCCATGTTAAACCAAAATTGAAGCGCTTAAATTTTGGGAAAGTTCCAACTTATTTGTCAGTTTGACAATTGAAAGTGGTGGACAATGCCACTGATTTCTTACGGAGTTTCTGGATTGGTGCATTCAAAAGTGGGGAGGACGTCCATGGACCGAACCTTAGAATTACAAGAAAATAAAACACAGGTTAATTGAAATATGATAGTCAAGGGTGAAATAAGGGTGGGAAGGAGATTGGGGCTCTTTTCGCCGTCTGTTCGTGCATGTATCTTCACGCGATACTGGAACCGATTTTACAGTAAACCAAGTCAATTCTGGCAGCATGTACTCGTACTTTCGCGTTTGTGGACAGAGATTCTCTACAAAAAATGTCACTGATTAACGTGGTGAATCATTTCCAAGGTTGAAAATTTGCATGGTTTCAAAAGAGATTCCTTTTTCAACATTGAAGAAATTGCTTGAGGTTGAAAATCAAGGGAATGGGCAGAGTTGACCCATTAAACGGAGTTAGATGAAAATTCACAAAATGGCAATCGCAGACTTTGAATCTGGAAATTATACTGAAAAACTTTCGAGACGAATTTGCCTCGATTGAATGGAGTACAGAGTTAGTCCCGCGATGAGCCCAATTACTGCCATTTGGCAGAGTAAAGTTGAAAATTCCCACCATGCCCAGTTATAATCAGACAAAGTAGAGGTAGAAGAACTAATCCCTCGTTGTGCCCGACCAATAGTTATACTTTCAGATTTAGCATGAGCTCCCACGTTAGCGACATTTTATGTAAAACATCACGAAATGATACCTGGTCATTACAAATTGAGACTTTGCCTGCAAGTTAAAAGTTCAATAGCTCAGAATACTTGCGAGTATTAAAATAGCTTCAGAGCTAAGTTAAAATAAGTTGAGACTTATCTTCCCAATGTAGCAGGCGGTGCAGTTCGTGTCACTTACATGACCGTCACAAAAAGTCGAACGTGACATCTGACGCTCGAAGTTTGATCTGGTAGATATGCTGGCTGCATTGAGAAGACAGACATGCTCGTAGAGCTCCCGAGTGCCAAGAGAGCAGGGAGGGGTAGAGTAGGGGTAGGTAGATGACTTAACGCATGCCAACATAGGAGAATAAATACACTTCAATACACAAATTGTTTTCTAGAGCTAGAGTCGATGTAGTAGAAGCGAGTAGGTTTCCATCTGGAGGGAATGTATTAAATTGACAAGCATTCTTCGGTAGCCAGTGATGAATTCTGTATCTTATCAATGGGAGAAATGGAGAGTGGCATATCGAACTGAAACATCAACACCATCAAAAACAAACACAAACACAAAGACAACAGTAATGAATTCACTCAGCATTTTAGCCGCTTTGTGGAAGCTCAGCTCAAGTATGCGCAAGAAGAGACGCTATTACATAAATATGCTCATCGGTGATCCATAGGTGAAGGTCAGCAGGGATGCGAAAGATGCAAACTTAAACACCTTGTCCTTTATTGCACCCAGCATGTAGACATTTAACACCTATGCATTGGAAGAATTTGGTGGCCAAGAAACAATCCCAAAACACTCATGCTCACAGAACTATGACTACAACATTTCCAACAAGACACTCTACAATATATTTTCTGTTAAATATAAATTCTATTGCAGATCATTCAGACTGTATGAAAAGCATTTTATTGATCTCCGTACCTTGATTATTATTTTATTCCTATATTAATGCATCATACTTCAAACCATTAGTAATACTATACCTATTTCAGGCTGATATGTACTGATATATTGAATCAAGCTGCAATGAAGATATCTGATGCTCGTGATAGTGAATCTTATAAGAAGAATATGCTCCCCCATAGCGACAAGAAAGCATGTAGCGTATGCGAAGCCAAATTTAACCAGAAAGGACATATGAAAAGACACATACTAATCCATAGTGGAAACAAGCCATACTCATGTCATAAATGCGGAGCTAAATGTAACCAGAGTGGAAGTTTGAAGTCACACATGCTAATCCATACTGGCGAGAAGCCATATAAATGTAACCTGTGTGGAGCAAAGTTCTCCCAGAAAGGGCACATAAAGAGACATCTGCTCATCCATAGCGGAGAGAAGCCATATTCATGTACCATATGCGAAGCGAAATTTTCGCTGAGAGGGAACTTGAACACTCACAAGCTAATACATAGTGGAGAGAAGCCATTCTCATGTAGCGCGTGCAATGCCCAATTTACCCAAAGAGGAAGCTTAATCACGCACATGTCAATGCATAGCGAAAAGAAGCCATATTCTTGTGGCGTATGCGCGGCCAAATTTAACCAGAGAGTGCTTTTAAACACACACATGTTCAAACATAGTGGCCAGAAGCCATATACATGTAATGCATGCGAAGCTAAATTTACGAGCAGTGGAAGTTTGAAGAGACACGAGGTTATCCATACTGGCAAAAAGCGGTATTCATGTGACGTGTGCGAAGTCAAATTCAACCGCAGTGAAAATTTGAACAGGCACATGCTAATCCATAGCGACAAAAAGGCATATTCATGCTGCATATGTAAAGCAAAATTTACACAGAGAGGACATTTGACCGTACATATGTTAATCCACAGTGGCAAGAAGCCATATCCGTGTAGCGTGTGCAAAGCCAAATTTAACCAGAAAGGAAGTTTGGACAGACATATGCTAATTCATAGGGGCGAGAGGCCTATTCATGTAGCTTGTGTGAAGCCAAATTTGCACAAAAAAGTTATTTGAAGTCTCTAGGACAAAAGTTTAATATTGTTATTGTTGTTATTATTATTACAGTAAAATTGTTTTGTTTAAGACGGAATGTGGACGTGGTAGTTCATGTTAAGTTCATGAGATAAGAATATAAGCCAGTTAGTAAAGGGGATGTTAGGTTGCAGGCTTGAGTGAATAAATAAATAAATAAATAAAAGGCACATGAGTTCACACAACATTTAATTTATTAAACCAAGAATTGATGGCTGAGTTAAATCCTAGCGATTTCACATATATTATGTTTCCATTTTGTTTCAACACTTTCTCTACAAGGTAATGGTTTGGAAACGCTGTATTTTGGAGTTCTTGATGATAAATCCTGCCTTTTATTCGTTGATGGTTGAGATCCTCTTGTAAATAGGTGACTGGGCTGAGCAGTTTGACTTGACGAATTCAAAATAGTTTGGTCCCCCAATTCGGTGTGTAGCCCTTATCGAAGACAGACTTAAATTTGCTCACACGAACATGGTTTCCGATGTTGAGGAGGTGACGTTTAGGGTCAGTTGTTTTATAGGATTAAACAAGTTTCTCCAGTCGCGGAATATTTTTGGTCACTAGGCGTAGCTTGGTCCCAATCGTTCTCTGATTGGTGTCATTGTAACGTGACACTAGCTCTGGTAATAAGTCTAGCCAGCGGTAAGATTCCCGAGTGGTAAACGCTTTCCTCATATGAGTTTTTAGTGTTCGGTTAAACCGCTCTACCACACTGGCTTTGAGATTGCTGAGTGTGGTGTAATGGTGGATATCCAAAGATTTGTGAAACCTGGAGAAATCCTTGTTGAAAAATTCTTTTCCCTGGTCGGTTTGTAACAACTGGGGTTGAACTTTGGATTGTTGAATAAAATGTTTAAAGGCCTTGGTGACTAGCAGGCCAGTCTTGCGACTCACAGGTTGAACAAAGGCCATTTTGGAATACACATCAAAGAATGCCAACATATAGCAAACACCATCGTTAACGCTAGCATAGGGAATGATACCCACCAAATCGTCTTAGCAAAGTTCATCCACACCGCGTGAAATCACCTTGAATCACTGATAGTGACGCCTAGCTGGGCGATACAATTCGTGATTGATGCCCATTTCGATGGGCGAGGGCTAAACAATAATTTTGGCATTTCGAAGTTCTTATTCATTCAATTTCTTGAATTTCCCAATCGTAACCTGTGGGGCCAGCTTGACGTGGAGCATGCAACAGCTGTAGCCGCTGGACGAGCCTACTGGGATTATGCCAGTAGGTAACATCCACAAGGGGTTTTAATGGTTTAAATGTCACTCCCGAAGCGGACACTTTACAACGAGCACTTTGACTGGTTGGAAATATTTTTGCAATTTTGGAAGTATATTTTTTAGATATATTGGCATTCACTTGTTGAGAGGGGTCATACTGTCTTTTGTGGGCATGGGTGTCCAATAAAATGGATTTTATGTATTACGGTCCTGTTGTGTATAATCATCCGAAGATGGGGTACGAGAAAATAACAGCTTTAACAGACCTAGTGTTAATCGATAGTTTATGTTTTTAATGAATACACTCGTACGAGCACATTTAATAGACGAAACACCAATTATAAAGCCATCATCCTCATAGCGATCACCATACGTCGTATCCGCCTTTCCAGTGAATAGATCTGTGAGATAGGGTTCCGGTGTTAATCCATAATATTTTTTTAAAATGTGTTTAATTGACCTTTATGTTGAGGTGTGGCCAAGAGTTGTGACAATGGTATTTGCTTGGAAGTGGAAGGTGTTTCGACCATGGCCAATGATTTCTTTAAAAAAATTGCAAGGATTGATAATTTTTGGAGGAGAAAACTCTTGATCATCCTCATCCTCAATATCGCTAACACTACTGTCGACCAAAATATTATGTGCTCTCGAGTTTGAAGGTTGTTTGTGAAGTAACCAATAGACGTACATAAAATCCAATTACATCATCAATTTTATCGTTTTATTTTACGTTAGTTCGTGTAGGTTTGGAATTTCTCATTTATATTGTAATATTTTTTATCGCAGTTGAAACACAAAAAGTGCCCGTTTTAAGCGTGTTTCAACCATGCGTCACATTTAAGAATTATTATCTCAAACCGGTCATCAGATCGAATCCAAATTTTAACACAATATACATTGGAATGTTCTATAATTGGCTTATTAATTTCAAAATTATGTGTTTTCAAGAACGAAAGTTGTTATCATTTTTGTAAAGAAACTTTTTCTCGGCTCGGGGTCGTTGAAAAATGTAGTTCTTGGTTGCGTTGCAATCCTTATACTTCAAAACGTTATACTGTATGACTGTGAAATACGTAAATTAATTCACTTATTTTATATCGGTTTGTATTTATACGGGGAATTAAGCCATGGTTCACCAGCTAGCCGCTCCGGGAAATGTACAGCGTTGCTGATATGGAGCGCAATCACTTCCGAGCGAGGCGCGCCATGACGCGTGATGGAGCCTATCTTGGCAACGCTGTAGAGCTTTCACCGGAGCGGCTAACTGGTGAACCATATCTTAATTCCCCGTACAAATACATACCGATATAAAATAAGTGAATTAATTTACGTATTTCACAATCATACATTATAACTTTTTGATGTATAGGGATTACAACTCAACCAAGAACTACATTTTCCAACAACCCTGAGCCGAGAAAAAGTTACCTTACAAAAATGATAACAACTTTCGTTCATGAACACACAAAATTTTTAAATTAATAAGCCAGTTTAGAACATTCCAATGCATATTGTGTTAACAATTGGATTCGATCTGATGACGGGTTTATGAGGTAATAATTCTTAAATATGACGCATGGTTGAAACAATCTTAAACACGGGCACTTTTTGTGTTCCAACTGCGATAAAAAATATAAAATTATAAATAAAAAATGCCAAACCTACATGAACTAACGTGAAATAGAACGACGAAAATGATGATGTTATTGGATTTTATGTAGTCTATTGGTTACTTCACAAACAACCTTCAAACTCGAGTGCACATAATATTTTGGTCGACAGTAGTCAATTCTTCCTCTTTCTCTTCCACAGGTTCCTTGTGTAGAGTCTGCGCGGCTTGTGAAACAGTGGGTGGCGTTTCAGATGGCTTGAAAGAGGGGTTAAACATGGCTTTTAGCGGAGGTGCTAAATGTTGTTGAATAAACAGAGCATTATCTGCACGTGATCGTTTCAATTGACGAAACTTTTGGCGAATATTATTTTTGCTCTAATAATATGCTTTTTCAATTGACTCTCTGCTAACGCCATGGTGTTTTGACAAATGACTTAAGAGGGAATGAAACAGCCCCTTAAATAGTAATAAAATGATCAAACCCTAAGCGATAACGTTCTTGGTTGAGTTAACTTTGTTTGTCAATCACCAAACAGGCATGGCGTTGGGTGTTCCAACACCTGGCACACTATTCAATAAACGTTTGAAATGTTATATCTGGATTGACACGTTCATTATAAATGTGGCGACTATTCCGCTCATCGTGGCGAAATAAAACAATGCCATTGGCATTGTCACGAATAAGTTGTTTGGACATTTTAGAATACGTTTGTCCGAGATAGAAGCAATCGATATGTTTGTGACGACCCATGCTGAAATAGCTTTTAAAGATGCCTTGTCGTTCTGTGGATACATCATCGAAATTCATGAGTGAATCAGGCCTCACCGCATCCAGGGAAATAACATTTTCTTGCATAGAAAATGTGAAATAACCCATATTCTCGCTTTGTAATTCAGACATGACTTGATTCAGGAACACGTGGAGGGGTTGGTAGAGAGATTTTGCAAAGTATAAATATTTTGAACTTACTTACTTACTTAATTCCTGCCGCTCCTTCCGGAGCATATGTCCTTGGCGAAATTTCTCCACGCAGTACGGTTCCTGGCCATTCTCTTCACTTGACTCCAGTTCTTGTCCACCTCTGCAATTTCATTTTCGATCGTCCTCTTTCGTAGTCCTCTTCATGCCAAAAGTCGTCATCAGGTTATCCGTCCGGTTTTGTAATTTCGCTTCAGTTTCCGTAATCAGTTTATTTAAGAGGAGCGAGTGATTAACCCACTGCCTCCGAGTGCCTTGGAGGGGCTGCCACCTTAAGCCTGAGGCACCAGGCTGATTTTCTGTCAGGGTTTCTTCCCTTAGCCTTTGAAGGACCAACTCCAAACTACAAGGCAGCAGTTGTTTCACCAGAGCCCCGTTAGCCGTAATTTCTTCAGGGTTCCTGTAGGGCCTTCACAGCTACCGTAGCGGTCTTGAGGCACACAAAGTCCCCACTGTACTTCACCCCTACAGGCAATCCCCTACTTAATTACGTTGCCCATCTCACACGACGAGGACGGGGGGTTGGATTTGTGGGAGACAATATTTTGAAAACGCAGACCATTTGGCGCTGCGATGAGCGTGAGCAAGAGACTGGTCTTTTCACATCCCGAATGCCCCACAATGAAGCAGCGAATGGAAGACGGAAACAGTGAACCGTGGCGTTGCTCACGTGAGTGGGATAGATATAGGAAACCATGTCCCCACGGGGAATGACTCTCGCTGCTTAATAATCTTCATATCAACTAAGGGTTAGAGAGGTTAGCAGGCAGTCTTTATACATGGAACCGAGCCTTGTGATAGAAACAGTGGACCCCTACTACAGGTTGACGATGGATGTCTTTGGACGTGCGATTATGGCCAAATCTAGGTCTATCCCAATACATGATCCTAAACAAGAAACAGATCCTGCTATTAAACACCATATGGATAGGTCTGTAGTGCCACGCACAAAACAAGGAGATTATGACTTTAAGGGAAAGCGGTCATTCTTGTGCTAATTTAATTTCTGAGGTATTTGTCAAACATGCCTGTTCAATCTGACCTAATTTAGCCATAACCATGTCATCCAAGCCTTCTATTTTTTTTATTAAATGAGTCTTCGATTTTCCTTATCTGACCTAGCTGTTTCTCGTTAATAGAACTGACGTCACTGGTTATCCTAACCAACTGTTCCTTAGTGTAATCTTTTATATCCGCGGTCAGCGCAGCTAATTTTACCGAATTCCTTTCCTCTTGTAAAGCTAATTTTTCGCTATTTTTTAATGTTTGTGCAAGTAACTGTTTGCTAATAAGAGTGTTTTAAGCTGCCGACTGCTCAGCCATGCGCTCACTTTGTGAGTCTGCCTGTTCAGCCATGCGCTCACTTATAGTTTCGTTCATCGCTGATAACTGATCACTGCTCGATTCATTCATCGCGGCTAACTGTGTTTGGAATTCTGCTGATTGTTTGTTACTAGTTTCATTTATAATTTCTTTCATCGCGGCTAATTGTCCGTTCATATCATTAGTTATCTCCCTCCTCAATTCTACTAACTGTTTCTGCGTACGTGCAGTAGCAAGTTCAATAACAGCCCTAATCTCATCCAACGTCGCTATCACCACAAATATAATATCACACATTTGAGAACACAGGGAAAATGACATAAAGGCGACACACGTGACACCCACACACACACATATAAATCAGCACATATTAACCCTTTAACTACTCAATTCGTTTATCTTTATAATTAATCCCGCAAAGCAATATCATCGTTGAGTATATTTACTTAATAACATTTACGTTTAACCCTATATTAAGCCATTTAATTTTCTAGCCTTATTTCAGATAATAAACCAATAATTAGTTTTTAAGGTAGTGCCTTCCTGACATATATATTTCGGAGTTTGACTTCTCTAAACAATTCTAATTTAATGGTTGGGTACCCAGATCAGATATCCTATCTTTAAATAATAAAATTCAACAAAATAATGTTCCGTATTTTTACAACTTAATGCAAACTTCATGATTTTACATTTCTCAAACATCTGGAGGTAATCCTTCGCCGATATTACGTTAATAAAACTATCACTTCCCGGTGCTCTAATTTTCAAGTACAGAATATCATCCATTGGCCTAGCCCTTCTAGAATGCTTTCCACTGTTTGTCATCCTGCGCCCGTGTACTACGACTATAAATAGCCTCCAAAACACATAAAGCCCCACGTTGGGAAAGACAGATGAACTCCTATGTACCCTTGGAAAAGAGGCATTTGCAGGACTCTGTTTTCGGGGTCATGATCAGTTCTTGTATGTTAGTGTTATAAAGGATTTTGTGCTTCCAATAATGTCCAGGATTCGTAGGGTTCACTAAAATTACGAATAACGTACAAACAAGGGTTCAAATAACATCTTTTATTTACTGAATCAACAAATATAAAATAACAAATAGAAATCCACCCTGAATTTATCCCAAAATATAAGTAAACAAAATCTGTCACACTGACTGAATAAATATCAGCCCAGAACTATACCAGCTTGACAGCTGTGAATCAAAATAGGGGCATCAAAATATCCCCTCAAAAATACAAACAATTATGTGTTGCGTGCGAGCTCGGACAAACCAACCAGTAATGAGTACTAATTGACGAGAATTCACTTCCGACCGACCATTCGGATAAGTCATGAAATCCCGTTCTGCGGCAAGACGCTACGGTATCTGAATGGCAAACACTAAATTAAATACTACTGACACACCCAACCCTCACAAATATACACAAACATAATACACGATTGTATTTTGACATGAATAGCGGCTGACCATGCGGACTTAAGCCAGCAAAACAAGTGAAGCAGTTGCGTGACAAACGAACACACAGGCTGACCGTTGTCTACATAACATTAAGAATAAACTTGGCTACACAACATGCCAAGGCAACAACAACAAATATAACACGCCTAGAAAACTGGGGGAGAAAGACATGAATAAAATAGTAAATTAACATGGCATGAGAATTTTAGAATTATGGCGTGAATAACTCCCAATAATTAAATGCAACAAAAATTATAATTAGTACGGCTTTAAATGGAACATTTACGAAGCAAAATCGCTGAACTGTAGTTCAGCTGCTAACGAGGTTATCTACCATTCTGATCTATGCGGCAAGCTGTCACAGAATCCCACCCCTCTCAAGTGTTGTGTCGAAATTTACTCAGGCCCCAACTGAGCTCTGAATACCGAAGATTTGCCTCACACGGGCATCTGAAATCGCGTACATAATCAAATTCACAATAATAGCCAAATCTTGAAAAATCCTCTCGGGATATTAAGAACATCATAGTCATCGGCCAATTGCCCCGTAGGTTACAACTGCCCGAATACAGCGCGGCAGACAGGAGGTGACTCAATGACCCTCCCCGCAAGCACTTATACATAGACACCAATATGACACACATGTAGTGCGCAGATAATGACCTCCGCTCACAACAGATCAGAGAACGAGTTGTCAACAAGACAAACAATAGCAAAATTAATTAACGAATTTAAGACGGCGAAGCGGTTGGTTTCCCGTATCAAGATAATTGCAACCAGGGCAATATCACAACAAAAACTCAGCCTGAGTAACCATAATTACGCAAGTCAAAATACTCACATCCCCCAAATCTGATATTACGTTAACTCTACAAAAGATTCACTTATCACCACAATCCTAGATTCTCGACCATGAAAATTACTCAAATTGTACGTTAATTCCATGCGGTCAGGGGCATAAAATCACGTACATTAATAACACAAAAAAATATTACACATGATATTTAAGAAATTGTCACGCTATGCCCCACGAAAAAAATAGTATGTCAGTAAACAAAGCTAAAGAATTTACATTTTAAAATAAGCAAAACAAATATTTTCAAAATTATCCCATAATAGGCGTAATTCGCCCGTCCCAATTAATTACTCACTTTTTGTACTCATCACTAGTCTGGTTGCCGATGGCACAGGTATTGCCCCGTCATCATCCCAATAGGCAGCCTAGCCCATCGTAGACATCATGGTGCTGTTGGAATTACATAGCTTCCTTCCTTCCTTCAATAGAGCCATTTCTTGCTGTTGAGAAAATACAATTATCATCACACGAATATCCCTGCTATCTACTGCTAAATTCGGGTACTATATTCGCCGAAGGAGTCCTACAGCAGATCAAAGACTGTCCCTAATTGCTGTGGACTGATGACCACTTAACATTCACAGATTTTACAACATGCACTATCTGCCTCGCACACAACTAGAAATTAAATACAAGTTCCTAATATCTGGCATCGCACTGATGCGCCAAATTTTAAGTATGAGATCTACACAATGAGTTTCTGATTCAAATAATAGTATAGAATGAACTCCACAAAAGAAGTGTCACTGTTCCAATCACTCGTTGCACTATTTATACAAAATACACTTAAAACTTGGAGAAGGGGTACATCGCTCCGCAATAAATCGAAGTAATAATGCTACAGACATGTCTGACCCCTCATTATGCTCGTGGCATTCAGCATGTCACGAATGTCGTAGCGTGCGCAAAATTTGCTCGTTCAGTTCCGCAAAACTTGATTGCCGCGTGAATCAATTTCGTGCCAAACCTTGGCGTCCTGTTCACAGATTGGTCAAACCTCCACAGCGTCTGACACGGAAGCTGCAAATTTCCGCCCATAGGCGTGGTTGAATTCTCTCTTCATCTCTGTCAAACTCTGCATCTTTCCTTGTCTTGCAGCTACAGAACAAGGGAAATAATTTCACCATGCGTCACGGCTTGGGTACGCGCTGACACTCCTTGCACCTGTCCCAAAGCGGATGCCGTCGTAGTTAAAATTAGACCTACCTTTTGTCTTTACAGAATACGGTAGCGACACATTGTCTCAACTCAACACCTGGATCCTGTGAAATATGCCCAACTCTGTTCTTAACTTGAGCTAGATTTTCCAGTAGAAGAATAACATGTTTGAGACATTAATATGGGAACCGATATTAGGGCGCAATAGAAATAGGATGCGGGCTTACGGATAATGTTCAGAAACACACGAAAGCACACACGTAAAGAAAAACGACAAATGAACACGTAGATGGAATAGATACATGATAGTAATTTAAAATAAATTGGGTTGTACTTACGGTGGTTGTTGTGAAATGTGTGGCCAGCTGCCCTAGGCATATCTGTCTCACTTAACAATTCGTACGGTAAAAACGACCTAAGACGCATCGCTTATCTTAAATGCGTTGCAAAAGAGGAGGAGTAAATAACACATTTCATCCCCCCTTAATTATTGGCCGAGCCAATAGTGAAACAGATTACATAGAATAATAATTGAGTCAAAATATTACACCACAGTAAGTTCTGACACCAGCCAATGAGAAAAATAAACAAGAAATGTTGCTAAACATTGCAGCACATGAACACAGAATCGCACATGTTAAGAAATGCACAGCAACAAGCGTGCTTACAAATACATGAAGACTTATTACCTAAATACGTAGAAGCATTACAGCCATTGCACTGGGTGTCGCAATATATTGTATAATAAGAATGGCTCAAAAGTCCTCTACTTCCTCTCAAAAAATAATTATCTATGTAGAAAATGTTCTTTGTTCAGGGGAGAAAAAAGGAATCTTGGCACTAAATATTGTAAATCCAAAGGTAAAAATAAGATGTATAAGAAGCTATCCAGAATAAATAGACTGTCATTGCGAATTGTAAGATAAAAGTGGATCCAAACTTATATTCTACGTAACACATTGCTGGTGTGAACCAAGAAAATATATTTATTTATGTATTTATCGTATGGTTTTTAGTGCCGGGAGTGTCCGAGGACATGTTCGGCTCGCCTGAGTCTGTAGATGCTTCCAGCGGACACCCAGGGGGTGAGCTACAAGTTCGGTTCAATTTCAAGTAGATCCAACTTTCGCTACCAGATATCAATGATACCTAGCGGTGAACGTTGGAACTTCAATAGAGCGTTCCGACGAAATCTAACCTAACAATTTAGCTGCACACAAGTTAAGTCTGTGGAAGGCGCTTTCACATGCCATAAATCTATGTCATGGGACCGCCGGCTTTACTTCCTCTCCGAAGGAAGGCATAATGAAGGATTTTAACGCTCTTAAAAAATCCGATGACTTCGGCTGGGTTTGATCCCGCTAACTTGGGCACAGCAGTTCAGCATGATACCTACTACGCCACCGAAGCCAGTAAGAAAATATATATAATACTGTAATTGTAGAACCGTCTTCATCCATAAACAAATTTTAATTAAAATGAAAAATTGAATTTGAAGAGATTGCACGTAGTTTTATGACGGTGAGAGATGATTTCCGGACACACACAACAGAAAATTGCGTCTGGGATAGCTGTTATGCCTTTCCAGTGAAAGCACATTCTTCTCTCACTGCTGAAAACGGAGATAGGAGGAGACAGAGTCATACATTAAGTAAGGGTTGACAGACCATTGGAAATAAAAGTGAACTTTTAACGGGGCCAAAGAAACACCATCTGGCTCGCAGGTAGACGTAAGCTCTAAAACATTCATTGAACACATAGAAGATAATAAAATAAAGAAGAAAATATATAATACAATATTATTTGGCCCTTGTACGAAGAGATATGAAAATAAGTGATGTTGTTGTTTGAGTCTTCAGTCTTTTGACTGGTTTGATGCAGCCCTCCTTGCCTACCTGTCCTGAGCTAATCGTTTCATCTCTACATAGCTCCGACACCCTACATACGAGGCAATCTCTTGAACATATTCTAACCTTGGTCTACCCCTACAGTTCTTGTCCTCGACCCTTCCTTCCATAACTAAGCTTGCTATTCCTGGGTGTCTTAGTATGTGTCCTACTAACCTATCTCTTCTCTTCATTAGCAGTCGCCAGAAACATCTCTCCTCTCCCACTCGTCTTAATACCTCTTCGTTTGTAACCCTATCTACCCACCTGATCATCATTCTCCTGTAACACTACATTCCAAATGCTTCAATTCTCCTCTTTTCTGCTGCACCAATAGTCCACGTTTCACTTCCATAGAGCGCCACGCTCCAGACAAAGGCTTTCAAAAATGACTTCCTAATACCTAAATCTATATTCGATGTCAACAGATTCCTTTTTTGTAGACATGCTTTCTTTGCCTGAACCAATCTACTTTTTATATCCTCTTTGCTTCGTCCTTCACTGGTTATTCTGTTTCCTAAGTTACAGAAGTCTCCTACTTCCTTCAGCTTTTCGCCTGCCAATTTGATCTCCATAGAGGTTTCTGATTTATTTCGGCTGCATTCCAGTATTTTTGTTTTACATTTATTAATTTTCATAATGAATTCTTTCCGTAAGACGGAGTCCATACCATTCAAAAACTCATTCAAATCCTCAGGCTTGTCGGCCAAGATGACGATGTCATCAGCAAATCTCAGAGTTGAAATTATTTCTCCTTGAATCTTCACTCCCACTTTAAATTTTTCTCTAATTTCCTTCATTGGTTGTTCAATGTAAAGATTGAAAAGTATGGGTGATAAGTTGCAGCCTTGCCTAACACCTTTCTGAATATCAGCTTCTCTCTCATGTCCTTCAGCTCGAGTGACTGCTGTCTGGTTTCTGTATAGATTGTAGATTACCCTCATATCCCTGTACTTTATTCCAATAGATTTCAAAATGTGAAACAATTTAGTCCAATCAACGTTATCAAAAGCCTTTTCTAAGTCTACAAATGCCATGAACGTTCTCTTATCCTTCCTTATTCTACCTTCCAAAATCAGCCTAAGACTTAGTACAGCTTCCCTTGTTCCTACATTTCTCCTGAAACCAAACTGGTCTTCACCCAACTCCGTTTCTATCTGGCTTTCAATCCTCTTGTAAATTATTCTAGACAGGATCTTTGAAGCATGAGTAATCAAGCTGATTGTACGGTAATCTTCACATCTGTCAGCTCCCACTTTCTTTGGTATAGGGATGATAACATTCTTCTTGAAATCAGGGGTTACCTCACCTGTCTCATAAATCCTACACACCAAGTGAAATAACCTGATCAGACCTTCATCTCCTATGCAGCGTAGCAACTCAATCGGTATATCATCTATGCCTGGTGCTTTGTTCCTGCTTAAGTCTTCCAAAGCTCTATCAAATTCTGATCTCAATATTAAATCTCCTTTCGCATCCACATCAATTTCCTCCTCTCTTTCCATTACATGATTCTCAATCTCCTTTCCCTTATACAAACTCTCTATGTAAGCTTTCCATCTCTCAACCTTTTCTTCCCTATCTGTTAGAGGCTTTCCATTTGTGTCCTTAATATTACAGCACTTAGTCTTCTTTTCCCCAAAAGTATTCTTAAGCCATCGATAAGCTGTGTCTACTTTTCCTAATTTCTGACAGTTTTCTATACCTGCACATTTCTCTTTCAACCATTCTTCTTTCGCTTCCTTGCACTTCTTGTTAACCTCATTTCTCAGACGTCTGTATTCTGCTCTCCCCTTTTTGTCTCTTACATTCTTGTGTTTCCGCCTTTCATCCATCAATTCTAGTATATCCTGAGTGATCCACGGTTTTCTACCTATTCTTTCTTTCCTACCAATGTTTTCTTCTGCGGATTTTGTTATTTCATTCTTCAAAATTGCCCATTCGTCTGCAATTGAAGTTTGTCTAGGGAATTTAATTAGTCCTTCTTTTATACTATTCTTGAATCTTTCGTTTACATCCTTCTCTTTCAGTCTGTCTATTGCCCACCTTTCTGGATTTTGACTTTTCTTGAACTTTAATCTGCATTTCATTACAACCGGATTGTGGTCAGAGTTTATGTCAGCACCAGGATATGTTTTACTATCCAAAATCTGGTTTCGAAACCTCTGCTTGACCATAATGAAGTCGATTTGGTAACGCCCTGTATCTCCTGGTCTCATCCATGTGTATATTCTTCAATTGTGGTTATTAAATAGGGTGTTAGCTGTGACCAACTCATGCTCGGTGCAGAATTCCATCAGCCTGCTTCCTCGATCTTTCCTTTCACCTAATCCGAAATCTCCTACTATCTTCCCTTCTCTCCCTTTTCCTACCACAGCATTCCAATCTCCCATTACTATAACATTTTCATCACCCTTGATATACCTCAGAATTTCGTCTATTTCTTCATATACCTTTTCAACAGCCTCATCATCAGCTTGACTGGTAGGCATATAGACTTGTACCACTGTGGTGCAGGTAGGTTTAGTATTGATTTTTGCTACAATAATCCGTTCACTATATTGTTCATAATATTCCACCCGCTGTCCAAGTTTCCTACTCAATATGAGGCCAACCCCTGCTTGGCCATTGTTTTTTTTTTAGTGTTAATGGTTAATGACCCTATAGTCTCCTGACCTAAAGTCCTGTTCTTCCTGCCCGCGCATTTAACTAATCCCAACCCATTCCAACCTCAACCTATCCATTTCCCTTTCTAGGTTTTCTAACCTTCCACTTCCTAGCAGACTTCTAACATTCCACGCTCCGATCCGTAGAATGTCAGATTTCGTCTTTGTGATATTTAATAGATAACCAAAATCAAATCTGATCTCATCTCTAAAATCTGGATGATATGCCCCAATAGAATGTTTACTGGAAGAAGAACTCTTCAGATCAGTGTTAATGATGCTACCATGACTTTTTATGTTAGAATGAAGACTGAAATTAAAGTTTTGCAGCTGTTAGGGCTTGTAGTTGGAACTTTGCTCCCAGTTTCTTCAAGATGAAGATAAGAAACGCATACTTTCGGCAAATGAAGGGGTTCTGGAGACTGAAAAGAAGCGAGGAAATGCAAAACGAGACTGAGATTGGAAGAGGAGGTCAATATGAACCAGAAAGAGGGCCTTGTGTATGCAGCAGAGGAGTTTTAATACACATCCAACCCTTTGATATGTTTAACACTCATTTTCTCAAGTTTCATTTTTTTACACAGCGCTTTCATCATAACCCTCTCAATTTTTGAGCGACTCCAATACAATTTTGCTGAACTGTGAACTTTTTCATATGAATAACATGTACTAGGATCTTTTAAATAACTTGTGCCTTTATGTTTTAAAGACCATTCTTAAAAAAAAGTTCAAATTCTTACTAATTTTATTTATATATCGAAACAAAATATTATTTCCATGGCCATTTCTAATATTCTAGTACATGTTGTAGACTTTGGTCTTACAAGCAGCACAACACAAGTAAAATATAATTAAATAAGTAATTGGTGTAATTAATGTGTAAACGCTGCCTGAATGACGAAATTACTCCAGAACATTTTACAGTGTACTGATGACAAATGGATAACTTTTAAAAACGTTTGAGAATCTTTTAACAATATATTAGCAGTAAACATTTTACCTGAACATTTTCATTATTTTGAATCACAGGACTGCAGAAATAAAAAATATTGAATTTCAGTAAATTTAAACCTGCGAATGGTGTACCTCCCCCTTAAGGAGCATGTTTTCATCCTTATACCGAAGAAAACAGTAGCTGATATATGAGAAGATTAAAGTACAATCGGCGTGATAGCTCATGCTTTGGAGAAACAGACTAGAATAATTTAAATGAAGATGGAAAGACAGAGAGAACACGAGTTTGGTGAAAATCAATTTTGTCTGGGGAGAAGCTTAGGAACTAGGGAATCTCTGCTATGTCTTAGGTTGACCCTGGAAGGTAGAGTAAGTAAATGAACGTTCATGGCATTTGAAGACAGTGAAAAGGCTTTTAATAACGCTTATTGGAGTAAGTTGACTGAAAAGGATTGGAATGATATACAGGGAAAGGAGGGTGATCACCAATCTATAAAGAAATTGGACGGCAATTATACAAACTGAATAACATAAGAGAGCATCTGATATTCATAAAGGTGTAAGGCAAGGCTGCAGATTATCACCAATAATATTCAAACTAAACACTGAACAACCAATGATGAAAAGTTGAAAAAAAAACTTGTAGAATTTAAAATTAAACTAAAATATTCTCAAGTTGAGCTTTAATAATGACATTCTCATCATAGACGATTTATCAAAGTATCCGACTGAATTTTATAAGGTATGAGTTCATCTTGAGAAAGGAAATGAATAAATACAAAAAGTAAATGCATATGAAGGAAACCTCAAAGACCTATTGACGTCAAATAGGCAGGAGAAAACCTTAAGTATGACGGGGATATTTGCTACTTAGTTAACAGTGATAGACGAAGCAGAGAGGATATAGAAAGTAGGTTCACTAAGGCAAGGATGACATTTATAAATAAAATAATTGCGTTGATGTAAATATAGATTTAAGTTTTAAAAACAGTTTTGATATTTCTGAGTAGTGGCACTCAAAGGATTTGAAACTGGGAATTTGCTGCAGCAGAATTTAAGAATTTAGAAGTGTGGTATTACAAGAGAATGATGACAATAAGATGGTAGCCTAAGATAGAGTAACAAATGATGAGGTAGTCAAGAGATATCTTCCTGAAAATGCCAAATGTACAGAGGAATTTGGTAAGTAGGAAACAACAACAACAACAATGATCATGAGTAAGAATGAGTTAATTCAAATATCATTTGCTTCATAAATATGCCTATTACTAGAAAATGTATCTTCAAATGCCCCCTATGAGCTTGGCTGAATACGTATTTACTACATAAGAATGTTTATCGCCCATTATGGTATAGGATGTATGCTTATAAATTTCGCTTGAGAGTAACTTCTACTTCGAAGCTAGTAAATTAATCAAGCTTCTCGCTGCTGTGGATTAGCATGTTTCTTCCAATGTTGTCCTTGAGAAAATTTGGCAACGCACACGCTACAGGAATATGGCTTCTCTCTAGGATGGACTACAATGTGAGACTTCCAATATCGTCTTACGGTAAAGTTTGCTTCGCTCAAGCTACATTAATATAGCATCTCGCCACGTTGGATAAGTATGTGTCGTCCTAACTAATTTTGTGGTTTAATTTGGCTTTGCACACGCTTCGTGAATTTGGCTTTTTGCCACTATGAATTAGCAAGTGAGTGGTCAAACTCTTTCTGTGAGTAATTTTTTTCTTCTCCTACGGTTCACGACGATGTTCTCTTGCCGCTATGAATTAACATGTGTCTCTTCAAATTTCCACTCCGGTAAAATTTGTAATCACAAACGTTACATGAATATGCTATATTGCCACTATGGATTATCATGTGTCTGACCAAACGTTGCTTCTGATTAAATTTGGCTTCACAAACGCTACATGAATATCGCTTCTCGCCACCATGGATGAGTTTGTGAGTGTACAAAGTTCCTCTCTGCGTAAATTTAGCATCACATACGTTACATGAGTATGGCTTCTCTCCACTATGGATTAGCATGTGTCTCTTCAAACTTCCAATCATGGTAAATTTAGCTTCGCATACGGTACACGAATATGGCTTCTCTCCAATATGGATTAGCTTATGTCCCTTCAAAAGTCCCTTCTGGTTAAATTTGGCTTCGCAAGAGCTACATGAATTTGGCTTCTGGCCTTCATTCATTAGCATATGTCCCTTCAAACTCCCACTCATGGTAAATTTAGTTTCACATACTTCACATGAGTATGGCTTCTCTCCAGTATGGATTACCATGTGTGTACCTTCAAATGTCCTTTCTGTTTAAATTTGGCTTCGCACAATCTACATGTATATGGCCTCTCGCCACTATGGATTGACATATGTGTCTTCAAACTTCCACTCATGGTAAATTTAGCCTCACATACATTACATGAGTATGGCTTCTCTTCACAATGGATTAACATTTCTTCGCAAACGCTACATGAATATCCTTTCCTTTCGCTATGGAATGGCATATGTTTCTTATAGGATTGTTTTAGGGTCAATTTATGTTGCGTAATTGACATGTATATCGTGTATTATCACTATGGCTTAAAATATTTTGTACAATACTTTGCTTGACTGAACATTTTTCACTAGAGGCAGTGTTTGTATATTGTCTTTCACTACTACCAACATCATATAACTTCATTGCAGCCGGATTCAACGTATACGGACATACCAGCCTGAAGTAGTTAGTATTTATAGTTTGTATCATTGTTACAGGAAGTAAAATAATAGTCAAGGTATAGAGATCAAAGAAGTGAAATGATAATTAGAGCAACTTTCATTAATATCACTAACAGAAAATAAGGCTATAAGAAATACCGGGACCTGATTTCGTTTTCATTGCTCAATAATATGATTTTCATAGCGACTAAATTTTCTGAAATTTAATGTATAGTAAACAGAAAATGTACCGTAGTGAATCTTGTAGGAGATTTTGGAGTCATAGCTCTATGAGCATGAGTGTTTTGGGACTGTTTCTTAGCCACCAAATTCTACCGATACAAAGGTGTTAGATTTCTAAATACCGGATGCATAATTGAGCTGAGCTTTCGCAAAGCGGCTAAAATGCTGAGTGAAAAGAATTACTGTTGTCGTTGTGTTTGTTTTTGTTGTCGTTGATGTTTGAATTTCAATGCTGCTCTCCATTTCTCCCATTGCTAGATAATTAATTCGTCTATACATAGCCAATAAACCCTAGAACCAAAGCAATCTATTTTACATATTCTAACCTTGCTGAACACCTATAGTTCAGGTCCTTTACTCTTGCTTCTATAACTACTGATCAATTGCTATTGAACCCGAGGTGGTTATGCTGACTGGTCTCGAACGTGGATCTCGGAGATAAGTTGAGCTCTGAATGAAGGTTCCACCAGGGAACGAACCCGAGATCTGTGGAGGGTATTTCATTGTAAGAACCCCTAGAAGAAATTATATATTTAATTACTGGTGTGATATCAGTTTTTACTGACATTATTTAGTGAAATAATGCAGGAAAATAGTGGAAGATAGCATTATTTGGACTACATGAAGTAGGCTATAATGGATTTGAAACACAGGAGTTTCAAAGCTTGACGTTTAGCAAATAGCCCCAGAATTGTGGGAGGAGGCCCGAGGCGCCACGTCAATCTTGCTGACCCAGATAAGTCGTCTGCAAGGGGTCGGGAGGTTAAATAATGACCAGGTTCTTCCCCGTTTGAGAATAGATTTGAGAATGGAACGGGAAGATCCCAAGGAAAATCATTGATTACTCATGATTGGAGCAATGCAATGACATGAGAGTTGCGCACAGGTGAATCTTTAGCCAGGAGGCTAATTTTAGAGCCATAAACGGCGAAATCAAGGCATGTTTAATGCAGTGCGTAATGTTACAGGACTATGGGTGTTCGCGGATGGACTTGAGGATGTTGCCAGGGATTCCCAGTGAAGTAGCGTCCCCACGCTATGGATAAGATAATTAATATAAATTAAGTGGCCGATCGATCCTCGAACACACATACATTTTTGTCACCAGCGAAGAAAAAGGAACAATATGGATATTATTCCGAGTTCAGAATCACCCTAGGAGAGGAGCTGATTTATCGCGGGAATTCTTGCCCTACTTTTTGTGTGAAACAGATATAAGAGGGTGGACCCAGTCGAAGCGTACAGTTTTACAGTTGACCACAGTTTACGGCGTACAGTTGAAACTTACAGTTCGTGACAGTTTTAGACCCAGTCGGAGGGAGAGTTGTTTTGGAGCAGTCGCAGTTGAAAAGGACACGGAGCGCCCAGGCGCACACAAAGACTTAAACATTTCACTGGTAATCAGCATGTTAGCTGTGCAATGTAACACACATGTGAGAATATGTTCATGCATGGTCATGAACTAAGAATGAAGTCGGTAATTAAAACTTGATTATGCGAAATGCATATTACCGAAGTTAGGAGAGGATGCTCGGACTTCAATGTGGGAAGCCGTGCAGTAAGACTGTTATATAATGTTTATTAAGTGCCGTGTGATATACTAGGCAGGACTGTGAAAAGTAATAATTCATGTAAATACAATGTACAATGTTGAGCGCAGTAAAGTATAGTGATTGGTTATACATATTTGGAGTATACCAGTAAGTAGCGTTCCTGACGAGATGTAAGCATATCGCTGCAATAGTAGGAAGATTATCAAGGGATGATCGAGAAAATGTTGGTGAATCCGCGAGCAGATGATCGGGAGATTCAATCAGGAAGGGGTAGGACCGAAGAAAGGGGCCGTACGCACCTGTACCTTCGATACATGCTAGGGAATGTCAACCAATCAGGAATTAAAGTGTAACGTGTGTTTGTGCACCGATGTTATGTAAAATATCTCTTAAAGTAATAATATAACCAGTGTTATATAGTGTTATGTGTTTTGGAAGCATTAGCTTCATTATAAATATGGAAAAGTGTCATGTGTTTTGGAAGCATTAGCTTCATTATAAAAATGGAAAAGTATCGTGTGTTTATGAATCAGATGTCATATAATATGTGTATTAGCAAGATGGCAATGTGTCACTAAGCCGATGGCAGGTGACACTGGAATATGGTGGTCGGAGCCACCTGGATAAAGCCGACGTAAGTACCCCACAAATCATGTTACTATAGAAGGATAGTCACTGCATGTAATGTGATTTCGGAAGTATAAAATATGCCAGTAAGAATCAATATTAGGAGGCATACCCTCATATGTTTATTGTTTGATTTCAGTAAAGTTAAGATGTTGTATACATCAGAGAGTGGATTAATCGTTACCACTATTAATGCTACTAATAAATAAAATGGCAATTCAGTTATGTGAAACTTAACATGACGAACGCGAATGTTCGATCATTGAAGCAGTTACGTTGTGTCGGAAGGATAATTTATGTCAGGAATAATAATAATTATAATTATAATAATGATAAACGGTATAATTGAATACATCAGGATGAAAGGTTTTAAGCAAGAAATATTTACGCTAATTGGATTATTTATTAGCCAAGCAGTAGATTACATTAAGGGGAGAGAAAAGAGTTAATATTAAATAGATTGTATTAATGGGAATATAATTATGCACGGGAATGTTGGAGCTTGACAGTGAATTGAATTTGTGGCTTGATTAAGCTTGTAGAGTACAGTTAGAGTTCTCTTTATTATAAGGCGAGATCATGGACAGGTAAGGGGCCAGGTGATCTAATCGACGTGTGAAATCTCGTACAGCATGAGCGTACAGAGATATTAATTTATGCCGGAGCGTATTTAGTGTGTAACCCTATCTCCGATGTTGGATATGAAATGTTCCGGGTCCGAATCCTGTGGTAAGCGCGGGGAGAACATTAGACACCTCGACGCTATACCTGATTCCCCGAGAACTTAATGTTGAGTGATTCGGCTCGTTGAAGCGAATCATTGGCGGCAGCTGTTGACTGAACTTAATATTTTATTTGAGATACCGGCTAACCACTAGACCTGTGTTCTATGAATCTCGTGCCTTCATATTGTGATACGGATCGGTTGAGGCCGTTATTAATGTCCTAAGGATAGGATTAAATATTCAAGCTCACCCAGAACCATTGCATAATATTCAGTTCAGATCATATGGGATCACGTGGATCATTGTGAGCACAATGTTATATTCAAAGTTGTAATACTGCTTGGGAGGTAAAAGTCCAGGAAACGGGCAGACAAGGGGCGATTTACAGCCGTGAACGACCCTACTCTATGTCCATTGTAAGCAGGCAGCTCCAAGGGGCTGGGGTTGCTAAACCAGCTGTGAAGGCTCGCGTTCTTGAGCGGACAGATTTAAGACCTTGCTTGTCAATGAAAGGAAGAATTGTTATAATGTGTAATAAATGTGTGTGGTTTAAAGACACATTGCTAATCATAGATTTCCCTGATGATATAAAAATTTAGCAATCTAACGAATGGTTGGATGTTGTATTTGTTACTGTCACTGACACCTAGTTAATGAAGTTGGTTACTCGTTGCCACAGGCTACGCTCGTAAGGGTAGCGTAATAGTATACTATCCGACACAACGATAACAGAAGTTATTTAGTGAAATCACAATGACATGCAGTGTAACTATAAAAAGAAGGGAGTGGAGGGGTAGACTTGCGTAATTGTGGTGTTGCAAGTAGATCGTAGTGCAAACCATGAGTTGGCTAATGCATGAAAGCATTTGGTGGGAGAGAGAGATGTAACACAGATAGTACACATGATGTAAATTCAGATGTATTGTAGGATACAAGTAACTTTGTGAATATAAAGAAGTCACATTAGATGACATGAATGTAGTAGTTCAGTTTTGTGAAACATTACATGTGCATCAGTGCACTTGAGTAAAGTTTAAAGTCCACATAATGGTAAAGGATTGAATAGTGATATGGATTTAATTTATTCAACGATGTGAATAATTAATGGATTGTGGGGTTAACTTTGTTTGATTGTGTATTGTTTATGGGATTTGTGTTCTCATTATTTGTTTGAAGCCATGAGTTTTACTGAATTAAAGTCATTAGAGTAGAGTTGTGCCTTATCATTGTAGAGTTGATACCTTTTAGCCTCAAATCCAAGATATGCAACTGCTCAATGGGAGAACGGTACACGCCTGAGTCCTGATGCTAGCTGGAGGCAGAAGCATATTTTCCATCGAGATTACTCACATGGGTACATGGAAATTGATGTCCTGTACAGTGATTTGAGCTATAGGTACAACTAAAGTCGGTCTAGATCTTGTGCACACAACTCTATTAAAAATAACGACTAACATGAATTAGGGGATGACCGCGCCTAACCTTAGGTAAGCTCCGATACGAACAATATAAATTTTGATAAACACCTTCTATTAGCATGACTCACTTATTTATCATGGCGCTGGTATGTGGGCTGGTTTGAAATACAGGTCACCATAGGCGCAGGTGTGTATTTCATTATCATGGCGCCCAGGTTCGTGGAGCTTATGGGATTTAGGGAAAACCCATAGATTTTTTATGGTATTTCATGGGAAAAACGATAGTAATTATATTTTTGCCTCAAACTGTGTTTGAGTGATTTTTGAGTTCAGTAGGCTTTTGACGTAACGCAGAGTCTCTCTATTGAGAAGAGGATTACCCAAGGGTATGAGCGCTACGCACCCAATCCATAATTAATCCATAAATTCAAAGTTTATGCAATTTTACAGCATGTGTGCAGTGTTTTGTGTCTCTCTCCAAAACGTATCCACACATATTTCCAGGAAGCCTGCCTGCATCTCAAAGTATATTATTGTTAGAATCTCTTGTACAGAGGAGATCGTGTAGTTGATTGCAGGCTTAAGACAGCATTTTGACGCTGTTAATGAGCAAAATAAGTTGGAAACAAAGGCTTTCCAGAATGAAATAAACACTCGTTTAGATGCCAATCTGGAGGCAATTAATCATAATCAGAGTGAATTGAATAATCGGTTAGATGCCAATCAGCTGGCCATTAATGCAAATCAGGTTGAAATAAACAACCGATTGGAGGCAAATAAGGTTGAGTTAAACGATAAGTTAGGTCAGATGCAAGAGGTAATTAAGACTGAAGTTACAGAAACTGTTGTAAGCATTGTATCGGAAATGCAGGTTAAGACGGATAAACGTTTCGAGGCTATAGAAGCCAAACTTGAGAGTAACTTACAAGCGTGTAAGCATGCACAGGATGAAACCAACAGTAGATTAGACGCGTTATCTAACGACATTAAGGATATTCAAATCCAAAATTAGGCGAATCTCGAACGCCAAGCGAAACAGTTCGCAGAATTTACTCGTACGGTAGATCGAAGGTTGGAAGAAAACGACAGTAAATGGGACACGAAAATGAAAAGCTATGCTAGAGCAATTAACGGTGATCTAAAGAAACAGGATAAGAATATATTAGGTCAATGTCAGGAGATAGGTGAGATCAAGGCTGTCGTTAACGAGAGTAAAGAGCTGGTAGGAAATATGAAGGGTCAGATGAGCAAATTCATCAAGAACTGGACCAAGTTCAAAGTGACATTGTCGTAGTTAACAAAAGGCAAGAGGAGAATAGAGGTGAAATCATTAAGGTCCAGAATGAAATGTCAAATGTCAAGGGACACATTCGAGAGGAAATCAAAGGATTGAGGGAAGAACTCGAAGTGAGAGAAGGCCAAAAGACAGAGGCAAACGACAAGACCCTTGCTCAGATAAAGGAAGATGTAGAGGATGAAATATCCCACATTAAGCAAAGTCTGAAGGAAGACAAGCAGAAAATATTTCAAGTAGCCGAGGAAAATCGAGATAGGCTTACCAGAATAGAGAAAGAGGTAATTACTCGTCTGGAAAGAGCAGAGATGCGCCACAATCAAATGGAGACTAGGATAATTGCGCAAGAGGAAATCCTCATGAAAGATCTAGCGAAGGCAGCATGGACGATATGAGGAGAACTAGGTGGGCAGATTTGGAAACCCAGCCTATAATAAGGAGTGCTACAGGCCCAGGCGAAAGTCCTTATATGACGCCAGGTGCACCAGTTGCAGCATCGACGCCACACGAAAATGCTATGCACACACAAGTGATAAATGTTATCAGAGCAAGTGAAGTGAAACCAAGGAAATTCTCAGGTAGCCACTGTAGTATGACACAGAAATATTGGCTAAAAGAAGTGTCTGAATATTTGAATGATGCGCGAATACCGCAAGAGCGCAGGCTACGAGCTATAGAGAAATTAACAGAAGGGGAGTGCGCATTATGGTTTCGCAGTTTCCGCAACACTTTCGATACTGTTGAGGAGTTTCGAGAGGCATTTTTGAAGAGATACTGGGATCCAGCGACCCAACAGAATTTACGGTTGGATTTATATTCAAAAAGATACAGCACTAACAATCCAACGAAGTATGCAGAATTCTTCATATCACAGATGTGTCGGTTCAAAGAACTTGATCAAAAGCCTAGCGAGCTGGAATTATGTATTGCTATCGCCAAACAGCTTCCATACGAGGTACAGAGACTGCTAATCTCGGCTAATGAAAAAACTGCTATGGAAATGAAGACAGTTCTTAGACAACTGGACCTCACAACAGCAAATACGATGCGTCAGAATCGAACCGTGGAACAGGTACATGTGACCAACACGCAGACTGACCAGTATCAAGCTCCAAAGAACAACAAAGCTACTAGCACAGATACGTTAGATTCCAACGGACGTCAATGGGAAGAGGAACCCAGAAGGTGGCAGCCGAAATATAAAGGTAATGCTGGCAGAGGAAGAGGCCGAAATTCTTGGAACAAGCAGAATACCAGGAATAGGCCGTACCAAAACAATGGAGGTAACAATGGCCAAGAAGGTAACAATAGAAATTGGAGACCCCAGGAAAGAAGACGTAACTTCGATGATGAGGTAGAGGACCGATACCACGCTTCATTGCAATACCTCAATGAAAGGGGAGATGAACCCCCGAAACAACAAGTCCACTGGCAAGAAGTTATGCAGAATAGGACGTCGCCAGATAGATATGGAGACGGAGCTAAGAGTTTGGAGCTACAGCGCAGCGAACAGGAGAGAAGAAACTCCAAGGGGACGGGCGCTATTGAAATAAAAAACGCCAAAATTAGAAGAATTTGGAAATGATGGATGGAAGTCAGTCAACGTCATCAATTGGATAGCCAAACCAGAAGAGTTAATTGAGGATACGGGAGGATCACAGGTCATGGTCAAACGAGAATTGCCCATTATTTTGATTAGAGTGGCAGGGTTGAAAATAAGCAGTTAATTGGATACGGGTTCAACAGTGTGCCTTATGACACAAGCTTTGTATAATGAGATAGCGCAGAGAGAAAATGTTTTGAAAATACCTATCTCAAATGTCAAAATAAAAGGTGTAATTCCAGACAGAACGATGGTATGCAAATATCAAGTATTCCTAGAGTTACAGATAGAAGGCTCTACGTTTTCACAGAGTTTTCTATTAGTAAACAAACTGCCTTTTAACCTGATTATAGGGGCACAATTTATAAGGGAATACCGAGTGATAATCGACCTAGCACAGGACAGGGTTATGTTCCATGTGAATGAGGAAGCTGAAGGCTTAGAGGTCGCACTCAATCAGAATGAACCAGGGTCAGATGAACAAGTATGGCATACATACAGAGATGTGGCTGAGGAAAAAGTGAGCTATTGAACAGTTAGAAGAAGAACTGAAAACATTAGCCGCAGACTTAGAAAAAGATCTGGAACCCGAACTGGAAGAACATATTTCGGAAAAGCTTGAAGAAGCAAAAATTGGACCAAGAGAGAAGGAAAATTTAAGGCAATTATTACTGGAACAGAAGGAAGTCTTTGATTCGAGACCTGGTCGTATAAAGAACTTCACTTATGCTTTCCAAGTCAGTGATTGGACACCATTTAGGCAGAAACCCTACCCTATAGCCGAAAAGCACTATGCTAAAGTGAAAGAGGCAATTCAGGAGATGTTGGAGGCCGGTGTTATTGAGAAGACACTTACGCCTTATGTAAGTCCATTGGTGATTGTACCTAAGACGGACGGGACTGTCAGAGTATGTCTGGACCTGAGACATTTAAATTTGAAGGTTATTCCGGAGTTTGACCAAGTGCCACCTATTAAGGAAATCCTCAGGAAATTCAAAGGGAAACCCGTATTCACAAATTTGGATATTACTTCCAGTTTCCACCATCTTGAATTAGAGAAGAAAACTAGTCTGTTGACAGGATTTATGTTTGATCAACACACATATACGTTTTTAAGGCTACCTTTTGTGTTGAAAACAGCTGGTTCAGCCCTGATAAGAGCGTTAGATCGCAATCTATCCGATGATGTGAAGGAGAGAACCATCAGATACGTAGACGACATTCTACTCACATCAGAATCTCTGGAGGAGCACATGAGAGACCTGAAGAAGTTGCTAGATGACCTTCGAGAAGCTAACTTTAAGGTTAATATCAAGAAATCGCACTTCTGTCAGAGGGAAGTTAAATTCCTTGGGCATGTTATTGATGCAAATGGAGTTAAGCCTAACCCAGATAAATTGGAGGTAATTCGGAAGTTCCCTCGACCCACGAAAGTTAAGCATGTCCGACAGTATTTGGGAGTAATTGGATTCTTTTCGAACCACTGCCCAAATTATACTACGACAGTAGCACCCTTGCAGGATTTATTGAGGAAAGGCGGCAGATGGAATTGGACGGAACAATGTCAGGAAGCATTCTTGAGGTCAAAGCAAATGCTTTTGGAATATGTGAAGCTGGGATACCCGGATTATACCCAGAAATTCATCATACAGACGGATGCATCACTTGTTGGTGTAGGAGCGATGCTATTCCAGGAAAATGTTGATAAGCCTGAAAGGAAAATTTTTATTGCCTTTATAAGTAGGAGGCTGAAAGCCCATGAGAAAAACTACACGATTACAGAGATAGAGTTGCTCGCAATTTTATACGCGTTGCAAACATGGCATAAACTCGTGTACGGCTTTCAAATAGTCCTCAGAACAGACCATAAAGCTTTAACATTTCTGTTAAAGACGGGCTTGTCTAGCCAGTGGTTGACAAGATGGTCCCTGTTTATTCAATAATTCAATGTGGAAATAGATTACTGTCCAGGGAAAGAAAATGTAATACCGGACATATTAAGCCGTTATCCTAGAGAAGAGGAAACTCTCGCTGTCCAGATTGAGAATCGAGATCAGAAGACGTTGGATGATTTGAGGAATCTTACCAACCTACAACGCGAAGACCCGTGGTTGAAGATGATGATCGATTACTTCGAGGGACGATTAGCAAGGGGAACTGCAATATACAGAGAGGCAGAGGCATTATCAACATATTATGTATGGTATAATCAGATACTACAGAAGTGGGATGAGTTAGAACAGGCCCGTTCGAGGTTATCAGAGACCTACAGAACAATGCATACAGAATAAGGCATTTAGAAACAGGAAATGAGGTCGTTAGGAATGCTGCCAACTTAAAAGTTTACTATTCGCCAGAAGAATTTGACGAACAAGAAGAAGTATTAGCAGCGCACACCCAACTGAACGTGGACGGCAAAGTCAGCCAGGAAGTCAGACCTGAAGTTTCACGCAGCGGGACGGAACGAGAAGCAGACAGCTTGCCCAGTGAAGGAAGCGAACAACAAGGGTGCCAGTGCATGCTAGAATTTTACAAAGAAATGGTTGGAGTAGCGAGAGAGGTTGAGGCCATAAATGCGACCCTCCGCTTAGAGAATGAACAGCTTAGGGCTGAGCGCAGAGTGGAAAGGGGAGCCAGACTAACCTACTCACAGCCAGACGAGGTGAAAGACCTCTAATGTAAACACAGACAGTCGGACAGTCAGCTGGTTACTTAAATAAAGACACTTGCAATTGACTTTTATAAGTTTTGCAAGGGGAATATGAACCCGAGGTGGTCATGCTGACTGGTCTCGAACGTGGATCTCGGAGATAAGTTGAGCTCTGGATGAAGGTTCCACCAGGGAACGAACCCGAGATCTGTGGAGGGTATTTCATTGTAAGAACCCTTAGAAGAAATTATATATTTAATTACTGGTGTGATATCAGTTTTTACTGACATTATTTAGTGAAATAATGCAGGAAAATAGTGGAAGATAGCATTATTTGAACTACATGATGTAGGCTATGCTGGATTTGAAACACAGGAGTTTCAAAGCTTGACGTTTAGCAAATAGCCCCAGAATTGTGGGAGGAGGCCCGTGGCGCCACGTCAATCTTGCTGACCCAGATAAGTCGTCTGCAAGGGGTCGGGAGGTTAAATAATGACCAGGTTCTTCCCCGTTTGAGAATAGATTTGAGAATGGAACGGGAAGATCCCAAGGAAAATCATTGATTACTCATGATTGGAGCAATGCAATGACATGAGAGTTGCGCTCAGGTGAATCTTTAGCCAGGAGGCTAATTTTAGAGCCATAAAACGGTGAAATCAAGGCATGTTTAATGCAGTGCGTAATGTTACAGGACTATGGGTGTTCGCGGATGGACTTGAGGATGTGGCCAGGGATTCCCAGTGAAGTAGCGTCCCCACGCTATGGATAAGATAATTAATATAAATTAAGTGGCCGATCAATCCTCGAACACAATTACATTTTTGTGACCAGCGAAGACAAAGGAACAATATGGATATTATTCCAAGTTCAGAATCACCCTAGGAGAGGAGCTGATTTATCGCGGGAATTCTTGCCCTACTTTTTGTGTGAAACATATATAAGAGGGTGGACCCAGTCGAAGCGTACAGTTTTACAGTTGACCACAGTTTACGGCGTACAGTTGAAACTTACAGTTCGTGACAGTTTTAGACCCAGTCGGAGGGAGAGTTGTTTTGAAGCAGTCGCAGTTGAAAAGGACACGGAGCGCCCAGGCGCACACAAAGACTTAAACATTTCACTGGTAATCAGCATGTTAGCTGTGCAATGTAACACACATGTGAGAATATGTTCATGCATGGTCATGAACTAAGAATGAAGTCGGTAATTAAAACTTGATTATGCGAAATGCATATTACCGAAGTTAGGAGAGGATGCTCGGACTTCAATGTGGGAAGCCGTGCAGTAAGACTGTTATATAATGTTTATTAAGTGCCGTGTGATATACTAGGCAGGACTGTGAAAAGTAATAATTCATGTAAATACAATGTACAATGTTGAGCGCAGTAAAGTATAGTGATTGGTTATACATATTTGGAGTATACCAGTAAGTAGCGTTCATGACGAGATGTAAGCATATCGCTGCAATAGTAGGAAGATTATCAAGGGATGATCGAGAAACTGTTGGTGAATCCGCGAGCAGATGATCGGGAGATTCAATCAGGAAGGGGTAGGACCGAAGAAAGGGGCCGTACGCACCTGTACTTTCGATACATGCTAGCGAATGTCAACCAATCAGGAATTAAAGTGTAACGTGTGTTTGTGCACCGATGTTATGTAAAATATCTCTTAAAGTAATAATATAACCAGTGTTATATAGTGTTATGTGTTTTGGAAGCATTAGCTTCATTATAAAAATGGAAAAGTGTCATGTGTTTTGGAAGCATTAGCTTCATTATAAAAATGGAAAAGTGTCGTGTGTTTATGAATCAGATGTCATATAATATGTGTATTAGCAAGATGGCAATGTGTCACTAAGTAAGCCAATGGCAGGTGACACTGGAATATGGTGGTCGGAGCCACCTGGATAAAGCCGACGTAAGTACCCCACAAATCATGTTACTATAGAAGGATAGTCACTGCATGTAATGTGATTTCGGAAGTATAAAATATGCCAGTAAGAATCAATATTAGGAGGCATACCCTCATATGTTTATTGTTTGATTTCAGTAAAGTTAAGATGTTGTATACATCAGAGAGTGGATTAATCGTTACCACTATTAATGCTACTAATAAATAAAATGGCAATTCAGTTATGTGAAACTTAACATGACGAACGTGAATGTTCGATCATTGAAGCAGTTACGTTGTGTCGGAAGGATAATTTATGTCAGGAATAATAATAATAATAATTATAATAATGATAAACGGTATAATTGAATACATCAGGATGAAAGGTTTTAAGCAAGAAATATTCACGCTAATTGGATTATTTATCTAGCCAAGCAGTAGATTACATTAAGGGGAGGGAAAAGAGTTAATATTAAATAGATTGTATTAATGGGAATATAATTATGCACGGGAATGTTGGAGCTTGACAGTGAATTGAATTTGTGGCTTGATTAAGCTTGTAGAGTACAGTTAGAGTTCTCTTTATTATAAGGCGAGATCATGGACAGGTAAGGGGCCAGGTGATCTAATCGACGTGTGAAATCTCGTACAGCATGAGCGTACAGAGATATTAATTTATGCCGGAGCGTATTTAGTGTGTAACCCTATCTCCGATGTTGGATATGAAATGTTCCGGGTCCGAATCCTGTGGTAAGCGCGGGGAGAACATTAGACACCTCGACGCTATACCTGATTCCCCGAGAACTTAATGTTGAGTGATTCGGCTCGTTGAAGCGAATCATTGGCGGCAGCTGTTGACTGACCGTAATATTTTATTTGAGATACCGGCTAACCACTAGACCTGTGTTCTATGAATCTCGTGCCTTCATATTGTGATACGGACCGGCTGAGGCCGTTATTAATGTCCTAAGGATAGGATTAAATATTCAAGCTCACCCAGAACCATTGCATACAATATTCAGTTCAGATCATATGGGATCACGTGGATCATTGTGACCACAATGTTATATTCAAAGTTGTAATACTGCTTGGGAGGTACAAGTCCAAGAAACGGGCAGACAAGGGGCGATTTACAGCCGTGAACGACCCTACTCTATGTCCATTGTATGCAGGCAGCTCCAAGGGGCTGGGGTTGCTAAACCAGCTGTGAAGGCTCGCGTTCTTGAGCGGACAGATTTAAGACCTTGCTTGTCAATGAAAGGAAGAATTGTTATAATGTGTAATAAATGTGTGTGGTTTAAAAACACATTGCTAATCATAGATTTCCCTGATGATATAAAAATTTAGCAATCTAACGAATGGTTGGATGTTGTATTTGTTACTGTCACTGACACCTAGTTAATGAAGTTGGTTACTCGTTGCCACAGGCTACGCTCGTAAGGGTAGCGTAATAGTATACTATCCGACACAACGATAACAGAAGTTATTTAGTGAAATCACAATGACATGCAGTGTAACTATAAAAAGAAGGGAGTGGAGGGGTAGACTTGCGTAATTGTGGTGTTGCAAGTAGATCGTAGTGCAAACCATGAGTTGGCTAATGCATGAAAGCATTTGGTGGGAGAGAGAGATGTAACACAGATAGTACACATGATGTAAATTCAGATGTATTGTAGGATACAAGTAACTTTGTGAATATAAAGAAGTCACATTAGATGACATGAATGTAGTAGTTCAGTTTTGTGAAACATTACATGTGCATCAGTGCACTTGAGTAAAGTTTAAAGTCCACATAATGGTAAAGGATTGAATAGTGATATGGATTTAATTTATTCAACGATGTGAATAATTAATGGATTGTGGGGATAACTTTGTTTGTTTGTGTATTGTTTATGGGATTTGTGTTCTCATTATTTGTTTGAAGCCATGAGTTTTACTGAATTAAAGTCTTTAGAGTAGAGTTGTGCCTTATCATTGTAGAGTTGATACCCTTTAGCCTCAAATCCAAGATATACAACTGCTCAATGGGAGAACGGTACACGCCTGAGTCCTGATGCTAGCTGGAGGCAGAAGCATATTTTCCATCGAGATTACTCACATGGGTACACTATTTAGTATTGTACCCTATATTGAATGCTCAATATAGTATATAACAGTTATCCGCATTAATTCTGGATGCCGATTTGTTATTATTATTAAATGTCCAGACTTATACGTTGAGTTTGAAAATGTAGCAGGGGAAACTTTCACTGGATGTGACAATGACAGGTCACTCGCAAGAAACAGTCAACAGGTTGTAAATCTCAAAGTTCGAACAATGAATGACAAGCGAGACGGATGGGGCACTCGTGACGTAAATAAGACGTGTAAAAAAATGTGTGAGGAGATGGAGGAAATTACTGAAGGACAGAGATTCATTAACGGTCTTTAGTTGAAAATTAAATCGTTCCCCGGACGTCCTACTAACACAGAAAAATATGCAAAGAATAGAGATTGGCAAGCAGGTTAAGAATCTGTGATCAGATCTGACATGGGTTAATTAATATCGATGGTATTAAACAAATGAGTAAAGCCAATGAATTCAAAGTAATGCGTCACGTGGCCACGCCGATTCAAAATTTAATAATAATAATAATAATAATAATAATAATATCGTATGGCCTCGGGTGCCTGGTGCAAGCTTTGTTAATTGACACCCAGAGGGTAGCTTGCATGTCGAATTTCGTCGTTCCTTTGAACGCTATGAAAGTCAAGGAGGTTAGATATCTAAACTCCTTGACACTACAGCGCTTTCAAGTAGAAAATGGAGGAACTTTGTGTTGGCGGAAAATCCCGAGATTAATTTTGCCATTGAACACGGCCTACTGAATTCAAATGGGTTCTTTAACATGCCAACAACGTATGACATGAGTGTCGTGATTTTTGTCGCCTTCAAAAATCACTTACCATGGCCAGGGGCGAACCTGCAATCTTGGGGTTGGTAGTCCGACACTATAACCACTCACCCACCGTGGCAAGCATTCAAAATTTGAAAGCAACTGTTAGGCATCGAACCGACGCGCCGTCGATTTCAGGCGATCCTACGAAGCGATTCTCGAATGAGGTCATAACCTGAGACCTGGATGCAAATCTGCATATTTTGATACCTTATGCAATGATTTAGGCCCTGTAATTTAAAAAAATAACTTTGATGCCGAATAATCGTGAGGGAAGACTCTAACTGGGTATAATAGTGTGGGCAATGAAGGCAGTGAGGAAGTCGCTCTGCTGCTTCGAGGCAGGATCCACGCAAGTTGAGCGTCCAATTTATTTCTTTGTGGAAACAGAATACAAGTCGCCGTTGGTAGAGTAAAGTAAAAAAATTTAGACAAGAGTTTAGTGCTTTTCAGTCAGTCAACGCGAATGTACCCAAAAGAGCTGGGTTATGCCCTAATCCTGAAATAAATTACATGCGATTAATAAATACACTAGGATGACCAGTTTCGATCGTAAAGCGATCATCATCAGATCTATAACACTTAGGCTATAAAATCTGTGTAATGGAACTGATGGTGATCGCTTGACGATCGAAACTGGTCATCCTAGTGTATTAATTAATCTCATGTAATTTATTTCAGGATTAGGGCATAACCCAGCTCTTTTGGGTACATTCGTGTTGACCGACTGAAAAGCACTAAACTCTTGGTTACTAAGGCAACACTGTAAAAATGGCTTCAAACACCACCTTTTTTACGTGGGTGCGCCTAAATTAGTGTTATTTCGGATTTGAGTCAGAGCGGTAAGCATATTCGCGACGCGTATTATTAGCCAAGTGAGTGATGTTCTAGAGAGTGATAAGGCGTAAGGAGAAATTACTCTAGGTAATGCAGGTTTATAGTCAGGGGCCAACCGACTACACTGGTTGAGCGCGATAAGAGTGAAGTGAGTTAGCTGAGCATAGTTAGTGTTGACAAGTGCCTATTTGAATAACTCTAGTTGTGCCTCAACGGAAGTCGTGCGAGCTAATAATATGCACGCACTCATCGGTAAACAGTGCATTTACATCCACGCAGCTTGCAAAACAGCTGTCTTTTCAAAGAACTGCTATTAAGTTCAGACTTTATGTTAATAATAATTGTATGTGTCATAATGTAAATTTCAGTGTGATTTTATAAGCAATTTATGAACAATTGTAATGTAACAGTGGGAGTATCAACTGTTATGGAAATTCACGGATCGGAGCGAGTATTAATTGGCATACGAGTACCACGCGGTTTAGATTCCACAAACATTTGTTTTGTGTAGATACGCGAATAGGAAGTGTTGTGTATTTTTCGTCCCATTGTGTGTCGATCATACTGAGAATGATCGCGCCCACCCAGTAATTACACAAAGTTAATCAACGGTGTGAAGGTGGCCGTCAGTCTTGGAGCTGAATTAGTAAGTAGGATGGAAGCAGTCATGATAGGCTGGGGCGACCCGATTTGGCGACCCTAAAGGGACCGGCCGTCGCTGTAGCGTGAGTAAAGGAGGTTATCCATTAATCTTATTATTATGTTATGTATTGGTAGGATGCGGGTTACAGAAAATAATGTTGTTCTTTTATCGTGGTATTCACTTCTGTGCTAAAATAGGATATATTTTGTTTCGACGTGTTATATCGATTAATGTTATGTTGCGTCACCGATGTTGTATTCAGATAGATGTGCAACCTGATTGCTGTTTGTTAAGAATGAGTGAATTTAAGATGTGTAATGACTGTTGCGTTGTCAGTGTTTGGGCGTGACCCAGTTTATGGTAGTTAGCCAGACGGGGAGACATGATGGCAATCATGATTTTATATAATCTACCCGGACGAGGTATATAAATAATATCAGACCATTATTTTGGGAGTGACATTTTTGTAGATTTGCTATGCAACTGTTTGTTACATTTTTATGGGCATAATGCTTTGGTGACCCAAGGATCAGATAGTAATTTTAGCAGCGTTTAAGTGCAGTAGGATGGCCAAAATTATGGTTTTTCTTTTTTTTTATATTTGTGGTTGGATTGGTTGATACGCACGATGGCGTTATTACTGCCTTAAGAAGCTGATATTTCGATGTCTGCCTTTGTGAAGAGAGGCAGGTACTGGGCCTTGGTCCCCAAGTGATTTATAGCTACAGTGGGTCGCGTACATTGTGATGGCCGACCGCGCTAAGAGTGCTATTGTTCGGCGTTTTCCTGGTGAGGACAGTTTAGCTGTGCGCTCAACCACAGGGAATATTTTCTATCGCGCACATGGTATTTCAGACACGTTGGCGATGATGTAATCAACCAATCAAGTGTTTTGAAAGCACACTTGAGTGAGTGAATGCTGTTATTTCTTCGTGGGAAAAATCAATATTTTCGCTGCATAGTTATAAACTTAAGGTATCACTGACAAGTGCGGTCAGATAATAATTACTTTGTCATATATTACTGTTTGATTAAGTTGGAAGTTGGTCGGCATTATGTTATGAAATCCATTAAGGTGGGGATTCGAGGTTGGGTGATTTGTAACAGGTTAAAAATGAATAAGCCACGTCTTGTTCATAGTTTTGTGAATAATGATGAGCATGGGGGTAATTTGATTTTGTGTTTAATTTTGATTAACGTCCAAGTGAGCTGACGTTAATCACGATGATGTTTATTGGGTAACTAAGATATAGTATGATTCTGGATTTGGATAGAAACCCAATGTTAGGGTCGATCACAAAGTTTGTGCTGTGATAACTTTTTTATATTTTTATTACATGTAATTAATACCTCCTGTGGATAAATCAGTCTGATTATACACGGAGTTTGCTGGGTACTGAGTTGTGCAATTAATGCAATTTAAGTATAGAACACGTCCGGAAGTTAAATTTAAATGTTTGTTGTTTATAAATGTGTGTAACCATAGTCCACCAACACAAGATAACAGGTGTTCACGTCTAGGCAGATGTACTGCTAGAAATGGACACGCATATGGAACCATCTCGGCTCATAATTTTACAATGTTAAACCCCACCATAGTATTTTCAGTCGAGGATGTTGACGAGGTTAAGGAATTTATGTGAAATTCCAGATTTAATTTAAATGTCTGAATCTTTGTAATTTAAAATTTGGTGACTGGATAAGACGGTCAATTAAATTATGTTTGGGACGGTCACTTAAATTATGTTTGGGCCGGTATATACCATGCCATTTTTATGTCTGGGTGCGAAGGTTATAGACCGTATTCCCAGGACTTACGGGGAATCCTTGATTTATTGTTTATCCAGCCAAGTAAAGAGGTAATATATGATTGTATGTTGTCCATTTGTTTTTAGTTAATACATTTGTTGTACAAATGATACACATGTGTGATGAATTGCATTCGCCCTACTGATCTCCATAAGAATATCCAGGACAGTAGTGTTAATTTTAGCTTGTGAACTGAGCACTCCCCGATTTTTCTGAGTCTTGTCCTAGGAGACCCAGGTTCGAAACGGGAACAGTATATTCCTTGTTTATACGCTCAATGCAGTTCGCACCAGTATTGGGTTTATCATTAATTTTTTCGAACTTCTTATATTTTGAATCCGTGAAAGCCACCAACAGAGATTTCTGTTTGATTTAGCTACCCTCTTGTGCCCTTGATTATTTCTTGCATTAGTATGTTACAGAGAACGAGACGCCTTTCCCCCCTGTTTAACAGAAACATCAAGCCTTGTCTTGGTGCACCATCACACAGTGCTTCGCTGAACTTTCTCGTCTCCATCGGACAGTGTGGTTACTCGCTGTCTCTGGCTACCAAAGAATGCCTATTAATTCTAGTCAATCCCTCCCGATGGCAACCTACAAGCTTCTACTGTATATTCTTTGACTCCAGGTCAAAAAACAAATTTGTGTATTGAAGTGTATTTATTTTCCTATGTTGGTATTTGTCACGTCACCTACCATCCCCTACTCTACCCTTGCCTGCTCTCTCGCCACTCGGGAGCTCTACGAGCTTGTCTGTCATTTGAGTGCAGCCAGCGTATCTACCAGTTAGTAGTCATGTGCGACATTGTGTGACGGTCATGTAAGTGACACGCGCTCCACCGCCTGCTACAATGGAAATACAAGTCTCAACTTATTTTAACTTAGCTGTGAAGCTATTTTAATACTTGCAAGTATTCTGAGCTATTGAATTTTTAATTTGCCGGCAAGGTCTCGATTTGAGATGACAAGGTATAATTTCGTGATATTTTACATACGATTTCGCCATCGTGGCAGTTAATGCTGAATCTGAAAGTATAACTATTGGTCAGGCGCAACAAGGGATTAGTTCTTTCATCTCTACTTTGTCAAATTTAAAACTGGATATCGTGGGAATTTTCGATTCTACTCTGTCAAATGCCAGTAATAGGGCTCATCGCTGGACTACTATGTACTCCATTCAATCTAGGCAAATTCGTCTCGAAAATTCTTCCAGTATAATCGCCAGAATCTAAGTCTGAGATTGCCATTTTTTGAAATTTACTTAACTCTTTCTCTCCGAAATTTAAAGTGGACAGTTTTACCCGCAGGGTTCCAAAGGGTATGTTTACAAAATTTGGTTCAGATCGGTGAAACGGTGTAGATTTGTGCCAAAGGGCATAACTGCAAGGAATGGAGTGGTCTGTCCGGAATTTCATAGACAGTGTTAGTCGTCGGGTTCCAAAGGTTAAATATGTCGAATGTGGTTCAGATCCGTGAAACAGTGTAGATTTGAGCCAAAGGGCCTAAATGCAGGGAATGGAGAGGTCTGTTCAAAATTAAAAGTGGACAGTGTTACCCGCAGGGTTCCAAAGGGTAAGTATACAAATTTTGGTTCAGATCGGTGAAACGGTGAAGATTTGTGCCAAAGGGCCTAAATGCAGGGAACAGAGTGGTCGGTCCGAAATTTCATGTAAACAGTGTTACTCGTCGGGTTTCAAAGGATAAGTATGTAAAATTTGGTTCAGATCGGTGAAACGGTGTAGATTTGTGCCAAAATGCCTAAATGCAGGGATTGGGGTGGTCTGTCCGAAATTTCAAGTAGATAGTGTTTCTCGTCCAGTTCTAAAGGGTGAGTATGTAAAATTTTGTTCAGATCAGTGAAATGGTGTCTATTTCTGATAAAAGGCCTATATACAGGGAATGGAGTGGTATGTCCGGAATTTCAAGTAGACAGAGTTACTAGTCGAGTTCTAAAGGGTAAGTATGTAAAATTTGGTTCAGATGGGTAAAACGGTGTGGATTTGTTCCAAAGGGCCTAATTGCAGTGTACGGAGTGGTCTGTCCGAAATTTCAAGTAGACAGTGTTACTCGTCGGGTTCCAAAGGCCAAGTACATAACGTTAGGTTCAGATCGGTGAAACGGTGTAGATTTGTGCCAAAGGGCCTAAATGCAGGGAATGGAGTGGTCTGTCCGCAATTTCAAGCAGACAGTGTTACTCGCAGTGTTCCAAAGGGTAAATATACAAATTTTGGTTCAGATCGGTGAAACGGTGTAGATTTGTGACAAAGGGCCTAAATGCAGGGAATGGTGTGGTCTGTCCGAAATTTCAAGTGAACAGTGTTACCCACAGGGTTCCAAAGGGTAAGTATACAAATTTTGGTTCAGATCGCTGAAACGGTGTAGATTTGTATAAATAACAGATATACAAACTTTGAGTTTATATATTGAGACCTTATGGCATATTGCATATCCATCTAGTCTCAAGTTTATGTTTCCAACATTAATTCTATACGCAGACCGGCACAGCAGATGCAGAGTACAGAGGCGGCAAATACTTTTATTGGAGATGTGCAGAAACGTGTACGAAGAATAGCAGGAGGGATTAGTGGTCATAAATGCACTTAGCAGGTTTCCAGGGAGTGCCGAGGGTGTACGTGTACCGTGGGAAGACGAGCGAGGGTTAGGACAGGCAGGTCGTTGAACGCAAGAATTTGTGTGGGAAAATTGCAGTTTGGCAAGGTCACAGCTTCAAGTTTTGGTACCGCCCAGATGCGACCTACTTAAGAATTAATGATCGGAGAGCAATGAGAGTTGCATATATGGAAGCGGGAGACTCTTCAACCTCCCAGAAATGTAATTTGGTGCAATTTGGATGTAAGGCTGATTTAATTCACTATAAAATGCCTGATGTGGGGGCGTTTCAGCGTCAGCCAATAAGAGGATCAGCGTCACCAAGCCGTGTTTGGCGCGTAAATTGGCAGACAATGAGGGATGATTACTGAGTTCATTTGATAAGGAGCCCACGATCGTTTCTTGGAAAAGACATCACCAATGAGACATTGAGATTACGACGAGTTCAGTGATATAAGCCAATTCGGGACAGAGCTATTATTTTGGAAATAAATCTCATATTTCCCCCTCCTACGACCAGTTATGCCTCAAAAACTTAAATAGCTCCATCTGGGAGAGTGAAGGCAGTCGATTTTGTGGTTCTGTTACGGACGCTCCACGACAGTCGAGTTCGTGATTTGGACTCTGTTATTTTACATGTCCAATGGTAAAAATTGAGACAGTGTGGCGCTGCTTTTGAGATCATGTCTAGATACTATAGCATACGAGTGCGAGTTCTTGTCAGTGGCGAGATAAGACACTGATATGCGCGCTAGTTCGCGAGTGCAAGTTCGGCTGAGAAATAGGCTAGCCATTGCGCTTGGTAAACATATAAGTTGTGTCGATAGGAGCTACGGCGGACAATCTGGATGAATTGAGTAGTTCAGGTGGTAGCTATTTAGGAGAATGATAGGGTTATCGGCTCGGAACAGTGAGTGCGAGTTACTTTCTTGTATGCCGCATTAAAAATTGTGTATTCTGTGTTCATCATTACCACGAGGTACCCGAAGCAAGAAGAAGCTGATGCTGAGATTGGAACAATGGGAGGATCTTCAAACGTGGAATTCGTTATGTGTGAAATGATGGCGTAAACCAGAAACCTTGGGGCACGCTGCAGTGATGGAGAGGATCTGGGACCCAGGAATAGTGATAAGTACAGCAAATTATCTTGCATAATTTAGTTAGGGGTGTACGGGTCAACATGAGTGCAATGGCTGTGTACATATTCATTTTCTTAATGTTAGTTGTGTTTTGTTGTTGTGTTTGTTGTGTTAGTTGTGTTTGTTGATACAACGTGCGTGTAAATATGTATCGTGTGGTCAAGGGTTTCAATGTAGTTTGGGGAGATTATCATTCAGGGAAAATCTGGCCATCAGCTACTGTCACTGTAGATACATTTTCAGTTGAGAAGGTGGGGGAGAGTTTGTACAGTGGTCGTAAGCAAACCAGAGCATATTGAATATTTTGTGGTAAATCAGGTGCATGGATCGTCTGTGTTAAGTTCTACAAGGTAATGTTTTTTTTGCAATCTTCGATTGGTGACGGACAAGGCAGGCAAACCCGGCGATTTGAGGTATTTAAATTGGAGTATGACTGGATGTACTAATGCATATTGGTAAGTCGTGGATGTTGTGCCAACGTGTATTTCGTTGAGTTGGTTGGAGGTTGGATGTTCTAAACCACATAAGTATTTTGGTAATTCCGTGGGCGAGGTAATTCCCACGAGGTAAAAATCACGGCCGTGATGCTGGGGTCGGTCTGACGCCCGTAGGCAGCGGGCTAAGTGATGATTCTGCGATGATTGTTGAATTCAGCCATTTGAGCACGTGCTTCAGTCAGTACACGTCAGCTGTGGTTGGAGTGAAAGCAGGTAGCCACTCCTCGCCGCGGGGTGCTTTGCTTGGCCTTGAGTCTGTCCGAGGTTATTTGGAAAAAGTTAATGGCTGGTTTGTTTACATATTTTATTGTTGATTCTGGGATTTCGGTCTGTTGTGTTTTGATTATATTGTGGACCCACGTTACTAGTGTATCAGATTTTGTACCCTCTGGGTGGCCGCTAGATGGTTATAATTGATGTCTTAATAAATGTTTCACACGGGAACAGTTGTATGTGAATGAGGTAGGCACGTTGTATCTTAATGTAGTGTTTGTGTGGCCGCACTGCATGCTGACCGTACACGACTCTAACGGAGGTCGTGAAGGGAGGTCTGTTTACCAAACGGAACGATCTCGTCTGTACGATTCACTTTTCCAATTAGAGAGCGTTAAAATGAGATTCCAGCTTGTAAAATTTAATTGATTTGATGCTCCGTTGGAGTGCATAGTGTTCTGATCTGATTAACGTAATGATTCATTTCTTGTGGCATTAGTTTAGTCTTTTGATGTTGCATTTTGAACTCACCTGAGGTGAGAGTGCGCCACTTTGATTTTGATTTTATTTTATTTGGATTTGTTTTATTTGGAGTTCCATGATCCTGCAGTGTTTGATCAGGGGAAGCTGAGGCTTTGCCCGAACTAATTAGGTTAAGGTACACTGGTTGTACCATCTCTGTGGACTTTATGGCAGAGAAGGATAGTGATGACGCAGTTTATTTTGTTGTGGTTCTACGTTGTTTATTAAGGGATTGTTTTTTTTCTCGTTTTGTAGTTCTTCTGAGAATAAATTTTGTTTCCTTGTTCCCCTGGCATATGATTTATAGTTTTAAGTTCCCATGATCCAAATTTCGAAATTCCTAGGATGTAAAGTGTTAATTAGCCACCGAACGAGCCGCGCCCGAGATAAGATTCAGCATCCTAGAAGGCCTTTGGAAGGGTATAATATTGTACCCGATACCTAGTTGAGGCTATCGGCTACGCCAGTTGTGATCGAGCCATAGTTGAGATTTGTGGGCAAAGAGAAAAGATAGCGCTCAGATCGAGTCAAGAAGAATGGTAGGAAATGACGTAGGAGGCCGAGGGAGAAGGAGGCACTATCCCTCAAGCATATGGAATTATGGGAGAAATGCTGGATTATTATAAAGATCAATATGGAATAAAACATTTTCTAACCTCAGAAGGGAGGAAATATCAAGAAATCTTATTGGTGATAACTTGAAGAAAGGCAGACAACTCCTTAAGTTATGTTATAACTTAATTGCCGATATAATAGTGGTCGAGGTTATAGCTGTGACGTCTGACAGCGGAAGGAAGGGGAAAGTCACGTGCTAGAGCCGGGCGAGGCAGCCGAACGCAGTGAGACTATCAGAACGAACAGTCAAGCTAAGCGGATCACATCGTGCAGTATCAGAAAGAAAGAAGTATTCCAGCAGTCAAGCTAAGCGGATCATATCGTGCAGTGTCAGAACGAAAGAAGTATTCCAGCAGTCAAGCTAAGCGGATCACATCGTGCAGTAAGAGAACAGTTTTACAAGGCAGTGCGATACATAAAGTTACGTGCGGTAGTAGGAGTTCGTTGTTGGAGCGCACGCTATACACAAGGCAGGTTATACAAGCCGTGAACTTGAGAGAGGAAGCCGATGTTCAGGCACATGTCTTTTCAACATCGCAGTAATAGTTACGTGAAACAGCAATGCTTTTCCAAACTTACAGTTTATCGAAGCAATACGCAGCATTACGATAGGATTGAGAACATTATTTGAGCTACATTCTCAATGCAGAACAGCACAGCGAAGCAGTATAATGAGGCCAGTATTCAACCTCGCATTATACAAGGACAGTGAGGCGGAACGTGTCGTGCTGTGGCCGACATTTTACAATCAGGCGATAGTCAAGCAGCTGAACATTACTTTGACATTTTGTCAAGCTTAAGATGTTTGGACTTGTGTTTCGACAGTCCAATTGTGCAGTCCAATTACAATTATATACTTCTACTAGCTGACCCGGCAGACGTTGTCCAGCCAATCAAAGAAAGTGTTGTAACTTTGTTTCTTGAAGTGCTTTTGGATACACAATATTTTTTTCAATTTCTGTTAACTGCCTCTAAACTACCGTGAAATGAATTAACTAATCTAGAAACATTCGTGGGAGCGTGCACAACAACTCTCCAACGTTTCATCGCAATTGGATAAATGGCATAAAACGCACACGGGATTTTGTTTAAATGAATCGTGCGCTGTCACTCATTTGTTGAATCTGCTCGTGCTCTACCAAATGTGAAATTGATTTACTATGTTAGAAAGCTTCACGTAAGTATACACAATAACTCATCAAAGTTTCATCGGAATCGGATGAATGACATATGAACATATACGGGATTTTTTTAAACGATTCGCGTGCCGTCACTCATTTGTTGAATCTACTCATGCGCTACCTATTGTAAAATAGATTTACTAAGCCTGAAACCTGCTCTGGTGTGTACTCAATCATTCAAGGTTTCATCGCAATCGGATGAATGATATATGACCGCATACGTGACATTATGGAAACGATTCACGCGCCGTCGCTCATTTGTTGAAACTACTCGTGCGCTACCTATTGTAAAATGAATTTACTGAGCCAGAAACCTTTACTGACGTGTACACAGCAATTCACCAAAGTTTCATCGCAATCGGATAAATGGTATATGGACGCATATGGTACTTTGTTGAAATGATTCGCGTGCCGTCACCCATTTGTTGAATCTACTCGTGCGCTACCAATTGTAAAATGGATTTATTAAGCCAGAAACCTTCCGTAGGGTGTACACAACATCTCACCCAAGTTTCATCGTAATCGGACGAATGGTATTTGAACGCATACGGGTCCTTATTGAAACGCTTCGTGCGTCGGCGTTCATTTGTTTAATCTACTCGTGCTTAACCTCCTGTGAAATGGATTTACTAAGTTAGAAACCTTCACGTAAGTGTACACAACAACTCCTCAAAGTTTCATCGCAATCGATGAATGGTATATAAACTTATACGGGATTTTGTTGAACCATTTCGCGCGTCGTCGCTCATTTGTTGAATCTACTCGTGCGCTACCTATAGTAAAATGAATTTACTAAGCCAGAAGCCTTCCCTGGAGTGTACACAACATCTCACCCAAGTTTCATCGCTATCGGACGAATGGTATTTGAACGCATACGGGACCTTTTTGAAACGCTTCGCACGTCGTCGGTCATTTGTTGAATCTAGTCATGCGCTATCTATTGTAAAATGGATTTACTAAGCCAAACACCTTCCCTGGAGTGCACTCAACATCTCACCCAAGTTTCATCGCAATCGGATCAATGGTATATGAACGCATACGGAACTTTGAAACGCTCTAACGTGCAGAGACAAACAGAATTCGACATCACTGCCACCTTTGGTATAAAACACAACTTTCCGCCATGGGCGGAGTGTATGTTATGGCGGTAGTTGCACAGGTTGTGACCAGGTGGCTCTACGTGCAGAGACACACAGTCCAAAAGGACCACTTTTCACTAAGGCTAGCGGTTTCCATGACGACTGTTTATGACTGTATATTGTGGTTCTAAATTTGTGTGTAAATTGTGGTTCTAAAATTCTAAAATTCCACCTATCTGGTCAAATTGTGAATCTAAACTATACATGGGCCCACCCTAACATTCATACAAAATTTCATCACAATCGGCCCAGGCGTTTAGAAGGAGTTCAGTCACATACACACGTGTCGAAGAATTATATATATATAAAAAGATTGTGGACTTTTAAAAGGACTTGAACATATTTCAGCGTTATTACGGCATATTTTATGATGCATTTTAGACCGAAATATTTAAGGCGACCATGCGGTCATTCCAACATTACTGCTTGTGGCAAGTGAAAGGTTATAAGCGTATGCACTTTGTGAACAGTGGCACGTGCAGCATAATAGTTGCATATCATGAGCAGTTATGAAATATCTCAGTTACGAACACAGATACAGGGTGTTTGGCAAATCAGTACACTTTTCTAGATAATTTATTTTTTCTACCAGTGAAATTCAGCCGCTGTGGAGATTAACATGTTTGTCGTATGCCAACCGAATAGTTTATGGGACAGTGGCGTGACATATTCGAAGAGTATGGGTTACTCTACATTTTTGAACTTTTGTGGAAGAGTTTGGACAATATCCGTGATGGATAATCTTCAGTTCATCATGTCGGGCTAGGTGGATACGGAGACGTGATGGCACCACAGAGCGATGGATTCGGTTCCTGACGAAGAGGATATACAACATCAGATTCACTTGGATGAAGTCAAGCGCTAGTTCTGTGGGTGATACAGCGTTTTCGTCGATCTATCGATAAATCTGTGACAAACACGTGGATTATCGGCGATCTTTGAGTTATATTAACATCTGGAATATGAAGGTATTGTAAGAGTTATGGCATACCTGATATGATTTTTCATGAACACTGGGCATACTTGTATATATTTCTAGTAGGAGTTCTACTATTATTTTTCGACATGGCATAGATACTTTATTGCTCCATTTGCTAGAATATGGTGTTACCATATGATATGGCAGGCACAGTTATACGACGTTCTCACCATTGGTTGACTTTATTAGACAGAATTCTGGTCTTTATTTTTTCTGTGAGGATAGTATTTCTTGATTATGGATATTTTCAGCGAGTGTTTCGAACTCGTGATCTGCAATTGGATAATTAAAATTATTTCGTCAGTTCATTGCATACTAGAGAGTATGTATAATTCATCAGTGGGGATTTTTTTTGGATTGTTTGGTGATATTAAAATTTTATTCACTCAAGTGAATGCATATCGTTTTTATGTGACAAATAGAGTCTTGTTGATTCCAATCTTGTACACTCACTCATTAGTCTACGAGATGGGGCCTGTTGCATTAAGCAATTGTGTGGTGGCACTCACCTTACCTGCCAGTCGAGGGTCTCATTTTATCATCCGAGTGTACTTATGATCGTAAGAGGATTAAACAAGAAACTACCAGTCACACATTAGTCGAATTTTGTTAAATAAATTAAAAATAAATGCCAGCAGGGTTACATTTTGTGATTCTTGTTTTGCCAATCCAATATTTTGTTGCTATACTCTTTTGAGAGAATATTCATTTAACAGCTGATACTTTTGATACTCTTTGTGAGTGATTTGATACATTTGAGAAGGATTTCAAGTAATTGAATCTTGTAAGATGAATCATTTATGGTCAGAATTTATTTTGAGGCAGATCAGTATTAGATATTTTTGATGTGAGGTATTATAACACATTGGTGTTTTTCTTTGAAGTAAATCTTGAGAATCTTAACAGAATTTATGCTCTAGTGGAGACCAGATCTTGAATTGGATTACGATTACTAAGGTAATTTTCATATTGTTTAAGAAGTTGTCTAGATATGATCAGATTAATTACAGTTCTTGCAGATTGTGTGCGTTAATCATTTGAGGCCAGTTATATATTTTTGTGGATCATGCAACGTGATTATGTGAAGTATTTTTGATAGGTATTTTTGGAGGTTGCCAAGTGGAAGTTTGCAATGTTGCCAATGATAGTTTGAGGCAGACATGAGGTTGTTGAACTCAGCCTAGCATATTTTTGAAGATTCATGCTATGCGCTGAATAGTTATGGTGTTATATGGAATAGTTATGGTGTTATATGGAATAATTATGGTATTCAAATATGGTATTTGACAAGGTGAGATTAAATGGTGAAGTTTTGGATAGTGAGATCCAACGTGATTTTGTGAAGGCAATATATATTATTTTGGCATGATAATTAAGTACGAGATATAACTTGGAAGTGATAAAACTGTAAGACAACGCTCTATAACCTATATTAAACAATTTTTTCTAGGAAATTAAAGAAATAAATAATTTTGATAATCCAAGATTTTCTGATAATAATAATTTATAAAATAATAATCTGAAGTTTAAGCATATTAATGATCTGACCCGATGAATAAAATCTAAATAACCAGATGAATTAAAATTTGAATAAATTGATAAATTAAAATTTGAATAAATCGATGAATTAAATAAATTGATGAATTAAAGGTTGAATAAATTAACTGAATTAAATAAATTAATAGGTGATTAAACAGCTGATGAATAACTGAATTGAAAGGTGATAATTAATTAAAGGAACTGATGACTAATAAAATTTAAATGAATTTAAATAAATTTAAATAAGAGATGTGATTTAAATAACTTGATGAATTGCAACTTGAATTAATGAATTAAACAATTTAAATGGATGAATTGAGATGATTTAATCTGAATGAGATAATGAAATAAAAGTGTGTGGATAATTGAAGAATATAATGAATTGATGAATATAATATTCATTTAAATGATTTAATTTGTAATAAATTAATCATTCTGACTTGAATGTAACGAATATTGGGATGAGAACTAATGTGAGAGATATTTAATTTTGATATGATAATGATGATGATAACCAATGAATAGTGAAGTTTTCTTTGATTCACAACCCAGCAATAATCAGTGACACTGTAAATATGGTGTATAAATTAATTGTTAGATTTTTAGGAGCGTTTATTGAGATTTCCAGCATTTGATTAGTGCCATTTAAGCCTTGGAAATAAGTTAATATTAGAATATATGTGTTTTTTAGGATATTTTGTTAGACAGATTCATATTTCTTGACATCCACATTCCTGATGTTAAATTAAAGAAAGGTTAGGTCTCAGGGATCACGAAATGTCAGTGACGCAAAGCCATAGTGCTACGGTGGCCCTGAGAACCCAAGCGAACTTTAGTACATTTTTATATTTTATGTGGATGAAAAATAATTTGAAATAGCACAGAGATGGTTCGATTTTGAGAACAATGACAACCTAACGTTTGCATTCGACCATACTCTTAGGTAGGGTTTGTGTTTATTTTCTCTGTCTGACTATTTAAGTTTAAATAAATTTGGTTTTATCATAGTTGTGATCTGATGATGGTGTTGTTTTTCCAATCCTTTCCTTTGTCTTAATTAAGGCTTAACCAGAAAGGATGTGGTTTTCTAGGGGTTCAGTTGATGGCGCCCATTTCTATTTGTTATTTTGATTAAATTTAAGCCCGTAACGACCCTAGAGATACTTTATCTCGAGTTACCCTCTGCTTTTGTGATATTTCAACTCAATTTCCGACACATTCCTTATTTGACTTCATGTTCATTTAACTCAACTCTGGCCTGGGAAGCCAGGTATGCGATGTAATGGCAGATGGGTCATCGCATCCCTAGGATGAACGGGTGCAATATATAGATGAGTTTTTTCTAAATAATTATGTTCCAGTACAGTCATGTCATAATGAGTGTGTGATGCGAGATTGATAGATCTAGCAGTGAAATATCTGAGATATCAATAGAACGTCAACTTACCTGAATTCTGATAATTTCAAGCAGGTCCTTCTGATAATTTATGTGCAACCAGTACAGATAATTTGAAAATATATTTGAAACAAGCACGTGTGAAAAATGACCCGTGTGAATATGATGACAGTGGATAATTGGAGTGAGTGAACATGATGAGAGCTTTTCTTTTGAGTGAAGGTTCACTATTCACTTTATTAGTTAGGAATCTCAGGATTGGTGACTATTTTTAGAACCCTGAGCTGTAGGCAGGAGTGCTATATATTATTTTTCTGATATTTTAATAAAGTGAAGTGTTTTTAAGAATTTTGTGTTTCGTCCTTTCCTATATTCAAGCGTGGAACTCGAATTCGGTTCAGTACCATTATTAATGCCCAGTTTCCCCTGAGAGTTTTTGAGTCTCGTGCTCAACCGATTTCGAGGTTCACGCAAATGAGGGCGTTAGTCTCCGGATTAATGGCACAATATTGATATCACTACTAAATTAGCTTGCCACGGTGGTTGAGTGGTCAACGTGTCAGTCTACTAACACCAAGCATGCAGGTTTGCTCCTGGGCGTGGTAAGTGATTTTTGAAAGGCGGAAAAATTATGAAACCATACGATGTTGGCACGTCAAAGAACCCATTTGAATTCAGTAGGCCGTGTTCATAGTGGAAAAATTAATATCGGGATTTGCCGCCAACACAATGTTCCTCATTTCTCTTGACATTCATAGTGCTTCAAGGAACAACGAAATTCGGCATGCAAAAGCTACCCTCTGGGTGTCAAATAACAAAGCTTGCACCCGGAACACTAGGCCATAAGATATTATTATTATTATTATTATTATTATTACTAAATTAGTATATTTATATAAAATTATTTTATCATAGTTTACACTGCTTGTTTATAAACAAATCTTGTTTTGGGCCTTTCCGGTTTGAACCAACTCTTGTGATTTCTCTCCGTAACCCGTTTGCTTATTCCTACTACATCTTTTCTGTGGTGGCGATTGGACACTTCCAATTGCTCCAGACGTTTCACTTCCTCCGCCTGTATTTCATTATTTCTGTTTTATATACATTGATTTAATCACAAATTCTTTTCTCGGCAATAAGTTTATACTGGTTAGAATGACATTCAAATCCGCAGGCTAAGATGAATGTCGTTAGTAAATATATGAATCGACATAACGGTCACTTGATCCTTTATTCCTACTATCCATTTCGTTCTCGTTTCCTCCAATACTTGCCAAATTAGTAGATTGAAAGGTACGAGTAGAAAGAAGCAGTACTACGAATGTAATAACTGCCAACTGGTTTCAGTATTGATTGTATACACCCTCCTATCGCTCAATTTTATTCTATTCCCTTTTAAAATGTCAAATAATTTACTCCAATCAACGAAATTAACAGTCTTATCTAAGTCTAAAAATGTCACGAACGTTCTCTTCTCTTTCTTAATTCTACCTTCCGAGACCAGTCTAATATGTAGTACAGATTCCCTCAATCCCGCGCTTCTGCTGACTAAAACAGGTCTTCGCCAAGACTGGGCTGTCGTTACATTATCTTGTAAATTACTCGAGTCAGAAATTTAGAAGCATGAATCATCAAAATCATTGCATGATAATCTTCCCATCTGTCAGCTCCTACTTTTCTAGGTTTAGGAATAATGTTATACTTCCTGAAAACATACCTTTGTCACCCTCGATATGCCTGTCAAAAATCCAACATAAACTGATGAGAAATAAACTGATGAGATCTTGTGCCCCTATGCAACCTAGCAACTCAGGGATATCACCTATGTCTGTTGGTTCTTAAATACATAGGCCTTCTAGTGGCCGATCAAAATCGGATCGCAATATTAATTCTCGTTTGCCTGGAGAAGTTGTGGGAGACGCGGAAGAATAACTTTGCGGATGACTGGAGACGGAATCGAACTCACCTCTTCTCAAATTTGCCTCAACGGGCTCAGTATACCCCGATCCAGCCCTAAGACCAGAATTACAATTCATGGCAGAGCCATAAATCGAATCCCAACTTCCAAAGCGACAGATAACTATAATAACCGACACATGATGAGCAAGTCTTTGCACAGTCCTCTATCAAATATTAATCTTTGGCTGCTTTGCACCTCTTGTTTACCACATATTATTAAGTATGCTTTCTCCCTTACATTAAGTGCGATCTTGTTCTTCAGTTTTTCATCCATTAATTCTAATATGCCCTAAGTGACCACCTATACTGTCTACGCTTACTCCCAGAGTATCCTTCTACGGATTTTGTAGTATTATTTTTAAATGTTCACATTGTAGTTCCGTCTTGTACCATATAAATCATAACAACCGGAATGTCGTCAGAGTTAATGTTGGCCCTAAAGTTTGTTTTGCAATCAAAATCCAGGGTATGGAAAATCAGCTTGACCACAACGAAGTCAATTTAAGAGCTTCTTATTTCTCCTGGTCTCGTCCGCAAGAACGTTACGGTTATAGTTTCCCGTTGCTTGCAGCCTTGTAGAAGTTTGCAGGTTACATATTATTTGACTATTGTTAAAAATGTCTTCACCATCTGAGGGACAAGTAAAGCAAAGCTAAATCTGTACTGTTGCTCCCCTTCAGAATAAAGTATTAAAAACGAACCAAATACCTATCATGTCGAAGGTCTACTATTAATACACATACTTCACCGCCAACGTTAGTTGAACCATATCGTATAGAAGAGAAAGTGACGTGACTTGTGGAGTTTGTAAGGTCCAGCCGCTATGAGGCTCTAGCGTCGGCTGGCGCTGAGTGCAGACGGTACCAATACCAGCAGTTGAATGTTACTTTTCAGTTGTCAGCTCCCACTACGTAGTATTAGACAATATGACCCAAATATAAAGTTATCCGCACTGATTGTTTAAAACGATGACAACCGTTTAGTTAATTATGAAAACATCAGGTTACCTCATAGTTTCATATAATAACGAAATCTAACAATCTGACGGGGATCAAAATGTAACTGAATGTGTAAACATATAAGCTCCACAAAAACAGTACATTTAATATAATATAAACTCACCCATGTAACTTATACATGTGAGTTGTCCGAAACTTTGGACAGCTTACACGACGATTTTGCAGACTTAGCAGATGACTGCTCTTCCCTAATTTCTTTCGTACGATGGAAAAAGCGGCACTTCACGAAATGAAAAACGAGTTTTCAATTAAGGTCCAATTTATGTTCCATTTAACATCCTGAATCACACGGGCCTAAAACAATCTCATTAATGCTCTCCAAACACTCATAAAATATACCATCCCACAAATTTGAGAGGGAAGACTCTTTCTTTTCAACGACTACTTCGACCTGTAAAAGAATATTGAAGACACTGTCGGACGGGTGAGTTAGGTAAGTAAGGGCATTTATTGAGCCAAAGTCCTTTATGTTGGTGAATGTTGGCGAACTAACTGCCGAAATTTTGGTACAAGATTTCGATATGTCTTTTTTTTCCACAGTCCTCTTCGAGGAGATTTGCGTGCTTTTTTTGTTGCGTGGTGAAATATCTCACCAAGTTTGGAAAAATGTGTGGGACTGTACCTGGCTTTAAACTCCATCATAGTCTCGGCTTTTTGACTGTCTATAATGAAAGAGTCCGTTTTAATAAGGGAATCATCAGATAAATGTTCATTACATACATATGACTTATTTGATAATTTAATGACTCTCTTCGGAATGGCCTTAGCCCATTTAAATAAATGATCTTCGCCTTTCGAAGGTTTAAAAAGTGCCAACAGTTGCAGGTGACTTGTAATAACCAGATCGGCCCCCGGGAACAAAGCAACACAGCATATTCACTTACACCGTTTGGTTTGACGAATCCTACAAGGTTATAATTCACTAAAGACTACAAATGTAAAGAAGTAAGTGTAAAGGCTTATAATTACTAAACACACCAGTGTCACCACGGATTATCATAACACATACACGTATGTATTATTTCGCTAATCGCTTCTTGAAAGCATACACTTTTCAATACCAAGAAATAAGGACTAAATATGGCAGCATTTCTGTGTTTCGAACTCGCGAGCGCTTAGAAAGTGACTCCAGCCAGCAACAGTCCACCGTTGCGAAGTCTGTCGGCGGGTGCAGAAACTAGCCATACTAAGGATGCGGCAGATTCGGGAGTCTCCGCAGTTTCTCTTCTATACGCTATAGTTAAACTTCAATACAGACAGACTTACATGGACCCTGTCACATCACTGTCAAATAAACAATGCTCCACATTGTTACTGTGCATCTGAATAAAAGTTTAACGATACTCACACATGGATGAGAATACTCCATGTTTTTGTACTTCCGTCCACTAAACTCTTCAATCCCTCTTTTTGTTTCACCAACTGACTGAGACCAATTGCTTGCGGCTTACGGCATGTGCAGGTGGTGCTAACGACGTTCACACGTCGAGAATCTTCGCAGAGGTGCTCAAGAGATGGTGTTGGACCCTCGAGAAAATTCCATAAGATACTGCATAAGTCTAGTAACGTCTACGTCTTGACTCCAACTAAGGGACCGACTCTATCCTTCCATATGTATACGGAGAGCCGCGCAATTCAATGACTTGTGTACAACAGTGCATTCAGTCAACAACGTTGGATGCAATAAATCAGTGAGTCAGTCGAAGGTGACATAACAGTTCAGTATACATAATTGTACGAGAGTTCAGTAATGACAGTGTCAGTATGATATTTATTTACATGCATATTCCGATAAGTGCAGAAGACGAGATTCTAGTTCTAGTTTCGGCGTGGGTACGGCAAGAGGTCACGAGAACCTACCAAAGTGGGATTTCGTCTCTCTGGTGGTAATTTATTATGCGATAGTGTGGTAAGCCGTGATATATGGAATTTTTATAGGTTGCTGGGGTCTGTAGTTACATTCTACAAGCTCTGCTGGTATTTTCCCTGAGTCTGCGGGAGAAAAGTAATCGCTCAGTCCTGAGCTACGGGCGGCGGTCTGCTGGACTCCCAGAGCCCACACTAGGGAAACCTGCGCGCTGCCAACTCGCAGTCGACTTCCTCCTGGCACAAGCGATGTTATTGTGCAAGACCTCTGTTCTGCAGTTTGCACCATGGCCTTGCCTTGTCTCCAGTTACAGCTGCGCTGCTTCGTGCTGTCGTTACCTAGGTTTTCGTCCTGCAACCACATTCCTCCGCTAAGATTTTCCGGACACATCACCACCTTGGTCAAGGGTTCATGAGCCCGCAACAGCCTCAGGTTAAGTTTTGGACCACTATCTACACCAGGCATGTGCAACTCGGAACACAAGTTTGGCCAAGCACAGATGATTTACAGACGTCGCGAGCCTTACTTTACAATGCATAATATATTCACAAGAACTTTTTGACTGTGATACGTAATTTCATTTCTCATTTTATATTCCCATACATTCAGTTCCCTCTGATAAGTTTTCAGATGTCCGCAAGTTCATGAGCCAATTGGTCTGGTGTTTGCAACTTTCAATTCAACGTATTCAAGTTATATGTAATATCCACAAAGAATGCAAGGTGGTCGGCGCCAAGGCTTCTCTTAACAGAGTAACCAAGCCCGGAGAGAAAATGTTAACACTGCATTGTCGCGGGTTGGAAAAAATGCTTACTTCAGATTAAAAGATTACGAAAGAAATACATTTTCAATAACTGATCAGACGGGCCAGATGAAAAGAGGCTGGCTGTTGCAAATGATTGATCTACACAATATTTCTTTACACTGCCATAATTTTCTAGCGCAGACAACTTTATTTTTCCAAGCGCTGCTTTTTTTTTAATTTTTGCGTTGCCACTACCAATTTTGAACCTTCAATCTTGGATCCAGCATCAACAATGGCAAAAATGTTTGCCCAAGGTGGGATTCAAACTTCTCACCTCGCTGCGCCAAGAGTTTTGCCTCACGGCTGTCACACTACAGTACCTGGCGATATAAAGAGCGGACAACATAGGCAACACGCCTCACACCATGTCGGACAACAACACAATAAATCACAGCTCTATGCTGCGAGCGGGCAATCGCTGGCTGGCAGCGATACGAAGTGGTTCTATCCTCCACACGGCCATATTATTATTATTACTAGCAGTAGTACCCGGCTTCGCCCGGTGGATTTATGTATTTGTTTTATGGATGATAATGAATACTACTAGTGAACTGACACATGAAACTTACAAACTAAGTGGAAGAAATACGTTAAAATATTTTTGTGGTGGTGATAAGTAACATGATGGACGTAATATCCAAGACATTTTTCCCTAATGATAATGATAATAATGAACAGGGAAACAGCTATTTACTAACTACAGCACTGACACATGTAATTTACAATAAATTGAAAGAAAAACTGAAAGAGGAGTAAGTGAAATAAAATACGCTGCCTATTATCATTGGCTGTTAGAAAAGTAGAGAGCAATAGTGTCGTCTTTTGCCGCATAGCGCCGTAGGAAAATAAACGGAGCAATTCAGAAATCTTCGGCTGTCCCGAGCTCCTAAGGAAGCAATAGTGCCCATTTTCGCTACATAGCGCTGTAGGATAATGATCGGAGTACATCAAAGGAAATTTCAAAGCACGAACAATTATTGCATCCGATAACCTCAATGCACTGCGCCCACACCATCGTACTTATACAGAGGCCTATTATTTTCATGATAACTGTTTTAAGGGGCATAGTAAATCTTTTTGCACTAATTACTCCCCGTGACTGCTATTTGTAAGCAGCGTAAAATGTAACTAATGTCGCAATTCTGCACCAAAACACGGGTAGGAGTGACGTGATTCAGCCCGCATTGCCAGCCATGAATACTCATTTAAATATTCTTATACTGTAGTTACACCTCAATTCCCAGCATCTCTGGACCTCCCCTGCAACACCGAAATACTTCCGACAAGGTGGTTCTAGGGTCATATAAAACATGGTTTTCGGGCTCATTTGTCTGTTATTTAAGCAATTCTGCACCGTTTCAGCAAACTGGAAAACATTTTACGTCCAGTATTTTGTTTCTTGCTTTGCGAGGCTCAATTTGAGCCTTAAATATAGAAAGCTACACCATTTCACCGAACAGAGCCAATTTTAAGTCAAGAGTTTTGTTTCATGCATTGCGAAGCTTAAAATGAACCTAGACTGGTCTTTCGACAAATTTGATATTTCGAAATTTCTAGTAGACAGTGCAATCCGCGGTGTCCCAAAAGATAAGTATGTAAAATATGGTTCTGTTCGGTTAAACGGTGTAGATCTGTACCAAAGGGCTTAACTTAAATTTAGGGAATGGAGAGGGCTGTCCAAAATTTCAAGTGGACAGTGCTACCTGCAGGAATTCAAAGGCCAAAAAAGCAAAATTTGGTTCAGATTAGTAAAACGGTGTACATTTGTGCCAAAGGTCCTAAATGTAGGGAATGGAGGGGTGGGGGGTGTCCGAACTTTCAAGTGAACAGTGTTACTCGCAGGAATCCAGGGTAAGTACGTAACATTTGGTTCAGATCGGTGAGACGGTGTAGATTTGTGCCAAAGGGCCAAAATGTGGGGAATGCAGCGGGCTGTCCGAAATTTCAAGTCGACAGTGTTACTCGTCGGGTTCCAAAGTGTAAGAACGAAAATTTTGGTTCAGATCGGTGAAACGGTGTAGATTTGTGCCAAAGGGCCTAAATGAAAGGAATGGAGAGGGCTGCTTGAAATTTAAAGTGGACGGTGTTACATTTCGGGTTTAAGAGGGTAAGTGTGTAAAATTTGGTTCAGATCGGTGAAATGGTGTATATTTGTGCTAAAGGGCCTAATTACAGAGAATGGAGAGGACTGTCCAAATTTTCAACTGTGCAGTGTTACTCGTCGGGTTCCAAGGGGTAAGTGCTTAAAATTTGGTTCAGATCGGTGAAACGGTGTAGATTTGTGCCAAAGGGCCTAAATGCAGGGAATGGAGAGGGCTCCTTATGAATGAATGGCAGTCTATGTGTTAATCCAGGGTATAAGCTATCTCTATTTCAATTTTCAACCAAATCCGTTCCGCCGTTTTAGTGTAAGGAGGTAAGAAACGCACACACAATCTTTTCCATTAACTGCCTCTAAACGTTTACAAAATGGATTTACTAATTCAGAAACATTCGTGGGAGTGTGCTCAACAACTCATCAAGGTTTCATCGCAATCAAATGAATGGTATATGCACGCATACAAGACTTTGTTGAAACGATTCGCGCGCCGTCACCCATTTGTTGAATCTACTCGTACGCTAGCTACAGCAATATGGCTTTACTGAGTCAGACACCTTTGCAGGAGTGTACACAACAGCTCACCAAAGTTTCATCGCAATCGGATGAATGGTAGGTTATATGAACGCATACGGGATTTTGTTGAAACGATTCACGCGCCGTCACTCTTTTGTTACCGACAGCACTGGCTACGCTGGCTAAAGCGCAGTGTTAGGTCATGGGGCCAAGCTCTCTGCTGACTCGGTAGACGCGTGGGTTCGAGCCCCACCGTCGGCCGTCCTTGAAATGATTTTCCGTGGTTTCCCATTTTCAACACCAAGCAAATGCTGGGACGGTACCTTCTGACAGGCCACGGACGCTTCCTTCCACATCCTTCTCCAATTTCATTCAGCTTAATCAATTCCATCTCTCAACCCGACGCTCAGGTCGCCCACGGGCGTCGAATCGAAAGACCTGCATTAGGTCTCTGAGGAGACCACACGAAAAAAAAACCTCTTTTGTTGAATCAACTCGCGCATCACCTATTGACCAATGGATTTACGAATTCATAAACCCTCGCAGGAGTGTACACAACTCACCAAAGTTTCATCACAATCGGATAAATTGTGTATGAAAGCAAACGGGATTTTGATGAAACGACTCACGCACTGTCGCTCATTAGTTGAATCTACTCGTGCGCTACCAAAAAATTGATTTACTAAATCAGAAACCTTCGCGGGAGTGGAAACATCAATTCACTAAATGTCATTGCAATCGCATGAATGGTATATGAATGCAAACGGGATTTTGTTGAAACGATACGCGCGCCGTTACCCATTTGTTGAATCTACTCGTGCGCTAGCTATTGTAAAATGGATTTTCTAAATCTAAAACATTCACAGGAGTGTGTAAAACAACTCATCAAAGTTACGTCGCATTCAGATGAATGCTATATGAACGCATACGGAACTGTATTCAAACAATTCGCACGTCTCCATTCATTTGCTGAATCTACTCGTGCGCTACCTATTGTAAAATTGACTTACTATGGTAGAATCCTTCGCGGAAGTATACACAACAACTCACCAAAGTATAATCGCAATCGGATGAATTGTATATGTACGCATATGAGATTTTCTTTAAACGAATCGCGCGCCAACACTCATTTGTTGTATCTACTCGTGCGCTACCTATTGTAAAATGGATTTACTAAGTTAGAAACCTTAACGGGAGTATATGTAATTAAAGAAACTTTAAGAGAAACAATTTAAATTCCGTGGAGAAATCTCAGAACTGAAGTAAACCTTCCTCCAATGATCATTAAATACATTTGGGAAAACGCAATAAGGCAATAGAATCATATACTACAAGAAAACGGAATACAAAAAATCAGACTAGGATTTTAAAATTCTAACATTAAACTTGTTTTGCCTTTGCAGATGACTTAGGGATATTTTTAGAAAACAGAAATGCGGCAACAAAACGAGAACACATTTTGAAAGAGTCGGCGAAAAAGGCAGGGCTACACATTTTCTTTTAGAAAACAGAATTCATAAGTAACATTACAAATGCTCCACGATTCCTGATTACAACATACACCAATTAGTTTAAGGACCGGTCTAGTTAAAGAAGCAAACAAAACTCGGGCTCTATTGGCCTAGCTATTAACAAACAACATTTACAACAAAAGATCACTCTCAGTTAAAACAAAAACCCAACACCGGAATGTCTTTATGCAGCGGAATGCTTAATGAAAGGTGAAATCGAATTGGATAGAAAGCCAAAAATATCAGTTTTAAGAAAATTATTTAAACCAAGGAAAGTTGGCAAAACTTGGATTTCAAAAAAAAAAAAAAAAAAATTATGCCCAAACTGAAAAATAATTACATGCTCACAGAAAGAGGTTGGCTGGTTCCGTAGTTTAGGGGCTGCGACGCGGTCATGTAGCCGCGTGTACTTTAGGTGTGTGTAGAATCTGTGTGATAACCGGTGTTAATTGTGATGGCTGTATTAGTGTGTGTTATCTGTTTTTAAGCACAGAAGGGCGTGAATAGGTCAAAAATGTCAACATTTTTTAAGTCTTATTTTGAAGAGCGCTCATTCCCGAACAAGAATATGTATAATTTATATGTATTTCTATTTGAATTCGCAGATATATTACGAATAATGTTTAACCTTGTTTTTGCCACACCCCCTTTTCAAATGTAACTACTGTCACATATAGTCAATCAATTATAATTTATTTACTAATTGTACGAGAATTGAATGCGTTAGCGCGTTTCAAAAGTTTGGTACCATGGAAACGTCTCGCCTGTCTGAACAATAGACTGCACATTAGGGTGGAACGTTGGTATAGGGTAAAAAATAGTTTTCTGTCTTACCCATTCTAATAGTGATAAAAATTTGTCCTTTTATGTGAGAAGATATTCTACAAAGTTTTATTGTGATGGTGCCTTGAACATAATTTTTGTCTTTAAATTTTCAAATTTTCTAGAATGTTATTTTTTATTTTATTGATGGTTTTTATGTTTATTATTTCAATTTCATTATAACTTCGCCTAAAATAATGCAAAAAATTAAAATTTGTTGTCCATCATCATTTTATAGGCCCACTTAGTAGATATTAAAACATGAATAAATAAAGGTTTTACTTTAATAATGTATTTGGCTTTGTCGTAGTAAGATAGGGGTAGAAATGATATTGTAATGAATTTTCTTTGACTAAAACTTATTTAAGGTCCGTAGAATGTCTCCTTTCATTTTTATAATACAGTGATAATATTGAACCAAATCAGAGAGTAGAAAAGGTACTTAACCTAAGCAATAAAGTCATAACCATTGAGATAAGAACACACATTTATTCATAAAATGCAAATAATCTTGTCTAATATATAAAAGTGAAAGTCTGTATGTATGTATGTATGTATGTATGATTATATGTTGGTTCCGTATACAAATCTACACCGTTCCACCAATCTCAACCATATTTTGCATACACATAGTTTAGGACCCAGAAGGAACCGCTGGCTACATGCATTTTCGATAGTCTTTCTCATTCTTCTGATTTTGGCCCTTTTTCACTCAAAAAACAGGCTAATTAAATCATAAAATATACTCATGAAGGAATGGCAAGATAGATAGTTTCCATGGCAACATAGCTCAAGTCGAGACACGGCCGACTTGATGCCAATTGCGCTCAGCACTACCGGTATAGAAAATGGGATCTTTACTTGAAATCCCGTTAGTTACTCAACCGCTCACACAGCACTGTCAACCGAGTTTAGCATAACAAAGACTTGACACTATCTTCTTTCTACTATATATTTTTCAAATACCACTCACTCACTCACTCACTCATTCATTTATTCATCACGAAATCTCAGAAACCACCGAACGGATTGGAATGAAATCTGGTATGCAGCTTCCTCAAGGGCCGCAAATGCCCACTAAGAGAGAAATTTTGGCTATTCAGGTTCTAAAGGGGTGTTAAGGGGGTAGACCTGCATTTAATTGAATAGCAATATCTCCCGATTGGTTTCATGGGGGGATGTGATACTCGGCATATAAACTCATCATTAAAAATAAGAAGACATGTGTCTGAGGGTTTTTCGATGTGGTGTATATTATGAGGTGAAAGGGGTGAAAAGTGGGGATTAAAAGATTCTTAACGGAGCGTGTGTCTCTTAAACGACATAGGCGAGGAGTTTGAAACACAGCGAAAAAAAATCAACATAAAAAAGAAGTAAATATGTGTTTGACAGTTTTTTCATAAATCCAATTTAAGGGGCCCATGGGGAGAGATGAAATTCTGGGGGGGCGGGGGGGAACAGGAAAGAAAGTGTCCTAACTGATTGACTGACTGGCTCACTCATCAAACTCAGGGGGAAAAACTGCTTTAAAGTAAGTAAATAGCTTTTCGACAGTTTTTTTCATAAATCAAATTTAAGGGGTTCATGGGGAGGGGTGAAATTCTGAAAAAAGAAAATTGAAAGAAAATGTCCAGACTCACTCACTTACTCACTCACTCATCATCGCCTAGCCAAAATTATTGAAGTTAGAAACATGACAGTTTGGGGATATGTTCATTGTATGTCAAAACCGTCTACTAAGGGAGGATTTTCGGATATTCAGGTTCTAAAGGGGTCTTAAGGGGGTTAAACCTGCATTTCATTGAATAACTATATCTCCCGATTGGTTTCATTGGGGGATGTGATACACGGCATATAAACTTATCATTAAAAAGTAACAAGACACGTGTCTGAGGGTTTCTCGATGTGTTTATGAGGTTAAAGTTTTTTTTTATTCTCGAGTCAGAAAACATCAAATAAACACAGATACAAATACTATGACTACAAATATTATATAGTATTTGACCAAAACTTGGCCACTTCCAATGCATTCTGTGATGCTTCATAAAGTTCATCTTCTGTGCAGGAGGTCGGGCACAGTCTACACTGAAGCATATGTTTCACAGTCTGATCTTGTCCACAGCCACACTGTATGTCATCTTCCTTAATGTAGCCCCACTTTGCAAGATTGATCTTAGATATGCCCACTCCTGATCTTAATCTATTCAAGGATTTCCATGTTACCCAATCTTGTTCATGACCAGGAGGTAAAGTTTCGGCTATCCTTTTCCAGCCCAGGAGAGGAGATTTCTTAGCTTTCCATAATTCTAGCCTGGCTTTTTCACATGTAGTCTTCAATTCTTTGGATGTTCTTAGGAAACTCTTCCTAGACTTCAGCCTCAGAGCATGTAGTTCCTGCCCATGTAGAGGATGGGTTGCTTCCTGAACAACTTTCTTCCTTTCCTTGTTTGCAGCTACTTCTCGTCGAATAGAGGGTGGTGCTATTCCTGCAAGCTGGTAGAGGCATTCTGTTGGTGTTGATCTTAAGCATCCAGTTATAGTTCTACACGTTTCATTGAGAGCTACGTCTACCTGTTTAGCATGAGTTGAGTTATACCAAACCGGGCAGGCGTACTCTGCAGCGGAATAACACAATGCCATTGCAGATGTTCGAATAGTGTCAGGTTGGCTACCCCATTGTGATCCGGCCAGTTTCCTCAGAAGATTATTCCTGGTGTGAACTTTGGACTTGGTGTTCAAACAGTGTTTCTTGTAGATAAGAGCTCTGTCCAGTGTCACTCCTAGAAATTTTTGGGTGTAACAGTGTTCCAGTTCAACTCCTGACCATATTACCTTCAGTTTACGAAAGGCTTCCCTGTTTCTCAGGTGAAAGGCACATACTTGTGTCTTGGAGGGATTTGGTTTCAGTTGATTTACGACATAATATTTGGACAGATCCTTAAGGGCACTCGTGAGGTTGTTCTCCACTGATTCAAAATCCTTACACTGTGTAGCAAGAGCGAGATCGTCAGCGTACAAGAAACTCCTGGTGTTGGGAGCTATCGGCTGGTCATTTGTATACACGTTGAACAGAAATGGAGCGAGAACACTTCCTTGGGGTAGGCCATTCTTCTGTAGTCTCCAACGGCTGCGTTGCCCCTGGAAGTCCACAAAATATCTCCGATTCTGCAGGAGAGTAGCAATGAACCTGGTTAGGCTGGAGTTCTTAGTCAGCGTGTAGACCTTAGTAAATAGAAGCTGATGATTAACAGTGTCGTAGGCTGCCGATAAATCGACAAATGCCACTCCAGTTACCTTAGCTGCTTCGAAACCATCCTCTATGAATTGCGTAAGGTTCAGCAACTGCCCAGTACAGCTTCTGCCGGGACGAAATCCAGCTTGTTCAGGTATGAGCAGAGGATCAATTACGGGTAAAAGGCGATTCAAAATCATTCGTTCTAGTAGTTTGTAGAGGTGACACGTAGTGCAACTGGTCTGAAGTTCTTTGGACTGTCCCCTTCTTTGCCAGGTTTCAACAAAGCTATCACACGGCTCTTCCGCCATATCTTTGGAATTTGATAATTCTTCATGCAGTTATTGAAGAGCTGGAGTATCCAATCCTTGGTTTTTAAGCCGAAATGCTTAATTTGTTCTGTCCGAATGTCATCCAAGCCGGCTGATTTTCCATTTTTAGACTGTTTGATAGCCTTCTCCAGTTCTACCATAGTGAATAGTATTGTAAGATCGTTACTTTCCTCTTGAAATCCTCTTTGATATCTGGGCACTTTGTGCTTATAGATGGGCTTCCCGTTCATCAAAAGCTGATGAGCTATTTGGTTGGCAGTGATGTTGTAATGTACAGAGGTCTTTGTCGGATCATTGCTTAAACGCCTTAAAAGTCTCCAAGCCTTATGGCTGTCTCTTCTCAGATCCAGGTCTTCTACAGTTCTAACCCAATGATCCCGTTTTGTTTCTCTAATGGCGGAGATGAGTCTGTTCCCAGCTTCTACTGTTGATTCGCCGAAAGGGTTTTCTTCAAATTCCTTCCTGTATTCTGTTAGTAGGGTAACTTCGTCTGATGTGAGACCAGGGATGAATGAAGTCCGGCAGCCGCGAGGTATAGACCTTCTGGAGCACTTCTTTACAGTTGTGGTGAAGATGTCGTAGGATGCTGGTGTAGGTTCTATATAAGACACTTCGTTGTCCAACATATCTGCAAATTTTGACCAGTCAGCTTTCTTGAAGTTGTACCTCCTGCGGAAAGGTATTTTCTGAGGTCTGACGGCAGCAAATATTTGGCACATTATTGGCCGATGCTGTGTATTAGGTATTGGAGAGCAGACAGATTTTACACAAAGTTCGCTGATTTTATTACTACTGAAAATGAGGTCAGGGTTGTAACCTCGTTTCCATCTACCACTATTGAATGATGCAGGCTGTTTTCCATCATGGATCAGGGTAAAGTGATTTATTTCTGCCCATTCATGCACTGCTATTCCATTCTCATCTTCATGATCGTAACCCCATGCACAGCTTTGGCTGTTAAAATCGCCAATCACAATCCGTGTACTTTTATTTTGGAAATTGGATGGTTTGGTGATGATGAAATCAGCGCCGGGTGGTTTATAAAGAGATGAAATCGTACAGTTGGCTGTTTCTAGGGTAAGAACTTCAATGTTATTTTCCTCCGTGAGTGCCGTGGAGAGGACTTGAACATTTGGATGGACAAATATGGCACTTCCATACTTATCATGAGGTCTTTCTATTGCAAGGACCATTCCCTTTACTTTTGGTCTGTGCATATTATGGCTTCTATGTGTCTCCTGTATGCATAGCACATGGCATCCATGCTGGATACAAAGGTTTTGCACTAGTTCTTCTTTGGCGGATGATATGCCCTGATTATTTTTAATGATTAGTTTATATACCGAATATCACATCCCCAAACAAACAACTCTTGAGATATCGTTATTCAATGAAATGAACGTTTACCCCCTTGACACGTCTCTAAAGGGGTGAAAATTGGGGATTGAAAGATTCCTAACGGAGCGTGTATCTCTTAAACGACATAGGCGAGGAGTTTGAAACTCAGCGGAAAAAAATCATCATAAAAATAAGTAAATATGTGTTTGACCGCTTTTCCATAAATCCAATTTAAGGGGCCCATAGGGAGGGGTGAAATTCGGGGGGAGGGACAGGAAAGAAAGTGTCCTAACTGATTGACTGACTGACTCACTCATCAAACTCACGGGAAAAAACTGCTTTAAAGTAAGTAAATAGCTTTTCGACAGTTTGTTTTTCAATCAAATTGAAGGGGTTCATCGGGAGGGGTGAAATTCTGAAGAAAAAAAAATTGAAAGGAAATGTCCTGACTCATTCACTCACTCATCATCACCCAGCCAAAAATATTGAAGTTGGAAACATGACATTTCGGGGATATGTTCGTTGTATGTCAAAACCGTACACTAAGGGAGGTTTTTTGGATATTCGGGTTCTAAAGGGGTCTTAAGGTGGTTAAACCTGCATTTCTTTGAATATCAATATCTCACGAGTGGTTTCATTTGTGGATGTGATACTCGGCATATAAACTAATCATTAAAAATACGCAGACATGTGTCTAAGCGTTTTTCGATGTGGTGTATTATTATGAGGTGAAAGGGCTGAAAAGTGGGGGTTGAAGGATTCCTAATGGAGCGTGTAGGCCTATCTCTTAAACGACATAGGCGAGAAATTTGAAACTCAGCGGAAAAAAAAATCAGCTTAAAATGTAAGTAAATCGGTTTTCGACTGATTTTTCATAAATTAATTTAAGGGGCCAATGGGGTGGGGTGAAATTCTGGGGAAAAAAGGAGAGAAAGTGTCCTAACCGACTGACTCAGGGGAAAAAGACAGCTTAAGAAATAAGTTAATAGGTGTTCAAGCGTTTTTTAATCAATCCAATTTAAGGGGCCCATGGGGAGGGGTGAAATTCTGGTAAAATAAATGAAAGAAAATGTCCTGTCTGACTCACTCACTCATCACGCCCAGCGAAAACTATTAAAGTTGGAAACATGAAATTTTGGGAAAATGTTCGCTGTATGTCGAAAACGTTAACTAAGGAATGATTTTTGTTTATTCGGGTTTTAGAGACGTGTCAAGGGGGTAAACGTGCATTTCATTGAATAACGATATCTCAAGAGTTGTTTGTTTGAGGATGTGATATTCGGTATATAAACTAATCATTAAAAATAATCAGACATATGTCTAAGGGTTTATCGATGTGGTGTATATTATGAGGTGAAAGGGGTGAAAATTGGGGGTTGAGGGATTCTTGACGGAGCGTGTATCTCTGAAACGACATAGGCGTGAAGTTTGAAATTCGGTGAAAAAAAAACAGCTTAAAATACAAGTAAATAGGTGTTCGAACGTTTTTCATAAATCCAATTTAAGGGGCCCTTGGAGAGGGGTGAAATTCTGGGGGAAAAAAAAAAACAGGAAAGAAAGTGTCCTAACTGATTGACTCACTTACTCACTCATCAAACTCAGGGGGAAAACAGCTTTAAATAAGTAAATAGGTGTTTGACCGTTTGTTTCATAAATCCAATTTAAGGGGTTCATGGGGAGGGGTGAAATTATCAAAAATAAATGAAAGAAAATGTCTTGACTGACTCACTCACTCATCATCGCCCAGCCAAAATGATTGAAGTTAGAAACATGACATTTTGGGGATATGTTCGTTGTATGTCGAAAACGTCCACTAAGGAAAGAGTTTTGGATATTCAGGTTCTAAAGAGGTGTTAAGGGCGTAAACGTGCTTTCCATTGAATAACAATATCTCACGAGTGGTTTCATTTGGGGATGTGATACTTGGCACATATACTAATCATTAAAAATGAGCTGACACATGTCTAATGGTTTTTCGATGTAGTGTATATTATGAGGTGAAAGGGATGAAAAGTAGGGGTCGAAAGATTCCTAACTGAGCGTGTATCTCTTAAACGACATAGGGAGGAGTCTGAAACTTGGAGGAAATCTATCAGCTTAAAAATAAATAAACAAATGAATAAATAAATAAAATAAATAGGTGTTCGACCGTGTTTTCATAAATGCAATTTAAGGGGCATATGGGGATGGGTGAACTTCTGGAAGAAAAACGTCCAGTAAGGAAGGATTTTTGGATGTTTGCTCTCATCGACCAACCAAAACTATTAAAGTTAGAAGAATTATATTTTGGGGATATGTTTGTTTGTTGTGTGTCGAAAACGTCTACTAAGGAGGGATTTTTGGGTATTCAGGTTCTAAAGGGGTGTTAACGGGGTTAAACCTGCATTTCATTGAAAAACAATATGATACGACTATGACGCGAGCGATGCGAGGCTAAAATTGAGATGGTGTGTGTTTGTGTATTACTCAATCTCGCAAGTACCACTGGTCCGATTTACGTGAATTTTACATGGAAGTAGCTGATTTACCTGGTTAACATATAGGTTACTTTTGATTTCAATACTTTGCACTATTTAAAATGGCGACCATTTTAGTGACGTCACTACACCCTTTGGTTTCAAACTTTCATATTTCCATTTCAAATAAAAAGAGAACGCTAAGAAATAGCAAACTTTTGATGGCATATGCGAGGTTTAAAATTACATTTTCTATCCGAAAGGTATCTGCAACTGTTAGCGAGTAAAACCTAAATCTGTGCCATAAAACACTGTCAACGCCGAGCGGTGTAGTTGGACAAAATGTTCCATGCCTAATGTCCCTCTGCGCAGCACCTCGCCTATCCCCTGTTTTAACTGTCACCTTCACATTTTAATTTATTTATGACGCGTAGCGAAGCACGGGTACTTCAACTAGTATATATATAAAAAGGAATGTCTGTGTGTTCGTCTTTTATGCGTTCATAAATCATTCATCCGATTGCGATCAAATTTTGGTGAGTTGTTATAAACACTTCCGGGATGATCATAGGCATAGTTAATCCATTTCAATGCATGTGAGATTTTCGAAGTGAAATGCCATGTCCTGTGGTTCGGATTCCACGTAAAAAGGAGGTCCCGTGGCTCATGATTGCGCGATTAACGGTCACGTTAAACTACAAGCTTTTTTAAAATCCATTTCACAATAGATAGCCATCGAGTAGTTTAAACAAATGCGTAATGGCGATGCGTTCATATACACACATCAAAAAAAGTTTTGCATCACCTCGGTTCCAAGAGTTCCGGAACCGTTAAATACAAAGGGAATAGAGATCAACACAAACAACATTTCAGCTCGTTTTATTGCTCATGAGACCCACACATTGCATGTTGTACCATCATACAGCTAGACTTTCAGCATTTGTGGTCCAGATTGCAGTACACAACACTACCTCTAATACCCAGTAGCACGTCCTCTTGCATTGATGCATGCCTGTATTCGCCGTGGCATACTATCCACAAGTTCATCAAGACACTGTTGGTCCAAATTGTCCCACTCCTCAACGACAATTCGGCGTAAATCTCTCAGAGTGGTTGGTGGGTCAAGACGTCCATAAACAGCCCTTTTCAACATATCCCAGGCATGTTCGATAGGGTTCATGTCTGGCGAACATGCTGGCCACTGTAGTCGAGCGATGTCGTTATCTTGAAGGAACGCATTCACAAGATGTGCACGATGAGGTCGAGAATTGTCGTCCATGAAGACAAATGCCTCTCCAATATTCTGCCGATATGGTTGCACTATGGGTCGGAGGATGTCATTCAGGTATCGTAAAGCCGTTTCGGAGCCTTCCATGACCACCAGTGGCGTACGTCGGCCCCACATAATGCCACCCCAAAACATCAGGGAACCACCACCTTGCTGCACTCACTGGACAGTGTGTCTAAGACGTTCAGCCTGACCAGGGTGCCTCCAAACACGTCTCCGACGATTGTCTGGTTGAAGGCATATGCGACACTCATCGGTGAAGAGAACGTGATGCCAATTCCGTGGGGTCCATTCAGCATGTTGTTGGGCCCATCTGTACCGCGCTGCATGGTGTCGGGGTTGCAAAGCTGGACCTCGCCATGGACGTCGGGAGTGAAGTTGCGCATCATGCAGCCTATTGCGCACAGTTTGAGTTGAAACACGACGTCCTGTGGCTGAACGAAACGCATTATTCAACATGGTGGCATTGCTGTCAGGGTTCCTCCGAGCGGCAATCCGTAAGTAGCGGTCATCCACTACAGTAGTAGCCCTTGGGCGGCCTGAGCGAGGCCTGTCATCGACAGTTCCTGTATCTCTGTACCTCCTCCATGTCCGAACAACATCGCTTTGGTTCACTCTGAGACGCCTGGAAACTTCCCTTGTTGAGAGCCCTTCTTGACACAAAGTAACAATGCGGACGCGATCGAACTGCGGTATTGACCTTCTAGGCATGGTAGAACTACAGACAACATGAGCAGCGTACCTTCGTCCTGGTGGAATGACTGGAACTGATCGGCTGTCGTACCCCCTCCGTCTAATAGGCCCTGCTCATGCATGGTTGTTTACATCTTTGAGCAGTTTTAGTGACATCTATGAACAGTCAAAGGGACTGTATCTTGGATACAATATACACAGTCAACGTCTATATGCCGGAGATCTGGGAACCGAGGTGATGCAAAACTTTTTTTGATGTGTGTACTATTCGTCCGATTGCGATCAAATTTTGGTGAGTTGTTGTGCACAGTCCCGGAAAAGTAATAGGCGTAGTTAATCCAATTTACAATAGATGGTGCGCGAGTAGCTTCAACAAAATGGCGTGCGTATGTTTCAAGAAAGTCCCACATGTGTTCATATACCATTCATCCCATTGCGTTGAAACTTGGGTGAGAAGTTGTGTACACTACAGGCAAGGTTTCTGGCTTAGTAAATCCATGTTATAATAGGTAGCGCACGAGTAGATTCAACAAATGAGCGACGACACGCGAAGCGTTTCAACAAAGTCCCGTATGCGTTCATATACCATTCGTCTGATAGCGATGAAACTTGGGTGAATTGTTGTGTACACTACAGGGAAGATTTCTGGCTTAGTAAATCCACTTAACAATAGGTATCGCACAAGTAGATTCAACAAATGAGCGACGACGGGCGAAGCGTTTCAACAAAGACCAGTATGCGTTCACATACCATTCGTCCGATAGCGATGAAACTTGGGTGAGAGGTTGTGTACACTACTGGCAAGGTTTCTGGCTTAGTAAATCCATGTTATAATAGGTAGTGCACAGTAGATTCAACAAATGAGCGACGACGCGCGAAGCGTTTCAACAAAGTCCCGTATGCGTTCATATACCATTCGTCTGATAGCGATGAAACTTGGGTGAATTATTGTGTACACTACAGGGAAGATTTCTGTCTTAGTAAATCCACTTAACAATAGGTATCCCACAAGTAGATTCAACAAATGAGCGACGACGTGCGAAGCGTTTCAACAAAGACCAGTATGCGTTCATATACCATTCGTCCGATAGCGATGAAACTTGGGTGAGAGGTTGTGTACACTACAGGCAAGGTTTCTGACTTAGTAAATCCATGTTATAATAGGTAGCGCACGAGTAGATTCAACAAATGAGCGACGGCGCGCGAAACGTTTCAACAAAGTCCCGTATGCGTTCATATACCATTCATCCGATTGCTATGAAACTTTGGTGAGTTGTTGTGAACACTTCCGAAATCATTATAGGCATAGTCAATCCAATTTACAATGGACAGCGCGCGAGTATTTTAAACAAATGAGTGTTGGCGATGCGATCATATAGCCTACAATTCATCCGATTGCGACCAAATTTTGGTGGGTTGTTTGGCACACTTCCGGGATTGTTATATGCATAGTTAATCCAATTAACAATAGATAGCGCACCAATAGTTTAAACAAATAAGTGTTCGTGATGCGTTCATATACAATTCATCCGATTGTAATCAAATTTCGGTGAGATGTTGTGCACACGCCAGGAAAAGTTATAGGCATAGTAGATCCAATTAACAATAGATGGCGCGCGAGTAACTTCAACAAAATGGCGTGCATTTGTTTCGACAAAGTCCCACATGCGTTCATATATCATTCACCCCTATGCGATGAAACTTGGGTGAGATGTTGTATACACTCAGGGAAGGTTTCTGGCTTAGTAAATCCACTTAACAATAGGTAGCGCACGAGTAGATTCAACAAATGAACGACGACGCGCGAATTGTTTCAACAAAGTCCCGTATGCGTTCATATACCATTTGTCCGATAGCGATGTAACGTGGGTGAGATGTTGTGTACACTTCAGGGAAGATTTCTAGCTTAGTAAATCCATGTTACAATAGGTAGCGCACGAATGGATCCAACAAATGAGCAACGAATCTCGAAGTGTTTCGACAAAGACCCGTATGCGTTCATATACAATCGTCCGATAGAGATGAAACTTTGGTGAGTTGTTGTGTACACTCCAGGGAAGGTGTCTGATTTAGTAAATCCATTTTACAATTGGTAGCAAACGGGTAGATTTAACTAATAAGCGACAGCGCGTGAATCGTTTCAATAAAGTCCCGTATGCGATCATATACCATTCATCCGAGTGTGATAAAACTTTGGAGAGCTGAGTACAGTCCTGCGAAGGTTCATGAATTAGTAAGTCCGTTTTTCAATGGATGGCGCACAAGAAGATTCAACAAATGAGTGACGGCGCGAATCGTTTAAACATAATTCCGTATGCGTTCATATGCCATTCATCCGATTGCGATGAAACTTTGATGAGTTGTTGTGTACACGCCAGGAAAGGTTTTCGAGTTAGTAAATCCATTTTACAGTAGGTAGCGTACGAGTATATTCAACAAATGGGTGACGGCACTCTAATCGTTTCAGCAGTCCCGTATGCGTTCATATACCGTTCATTTCATTACGATGTAACTTTCGTGAGTTGTTGATCACGCTCCCGTGAATGTTTCTGAGATAGTAAATTATTTTTTATAATAGTTTAGAGGTGGTTAACGGAAAAAGAAGAAAATATTGAGAATCCAAAAGCACTGCAACTAACAAAGCCAAAACCCCAACACTTTCTTTGATTGGAATTGCAACGCATGCCGGGAACAGCTAGTAGACAAATAAAACATTATAACAAAGCTAAATCAATATTCAATGTTCTCAAATACATTTTAGGCAAAATGTTTATTTGTTTCAAATTTGGGCATCATATTGTGTGAAGCAATTCTGGCTTTGACAAATCCATTTCTTTCTTCTAGACCACAAACACAGAATGATGATTCTGTTAGAAGTTTGATTACGGTACTCTTTCCACTGCTTGTGTATGACAGGGAAAACGTGGAAAATCAATAGAATGCATCAGGCAATTTTCTATTGCTTCACTTCTATTGCTTTGTCATCGGTGGTTCTGTGATTGTTACATCAGCCCAATTGATCATGTCGATGTAATCTTCAGCTTTGATGTTTAGTTTAGGTCTCACAAACTTCCGTACCTCATTCTTCTGTTTTGACCTTGCCTTAAATAGTCGTTCGAGGCCTAACTCTCTTATGTGTTTTCTCTCATCACTTAACATACAGACAAGCATGTTTTCAGGGTGAGCGTAGTAGCCAATTCTTTGAATAACCGGGTCGATTTCTTTGAGATGTTCGTTGCAAAGGTAAGTGAAAACGAAATCAGTCTCCGTAAGTGTTTGATTCAGCCTGAAACTCATCTACTGTATCATAATCTTCAGGTTGAAGCATATGAATTCCAGACATATTGGCCGATTCTACCGGCAACTCGTCATCTGAATCATCAGATTCTTTGAAGCACCACGACATTTTGTGTTGAATTAGCTGCCTCACCTTCCAAATGTTGTTTGTATTTAAGCTCTTGTCGAATCACCTGTAACTTTCGATCCTCTCTCTGGCTCAAATTCTTAGTAACCGACTTATCAAGTATGCTGATACACATGTTTCTATCAGTTCTTTGATCTGCTGAAAACTTTTGTTCAAGCACAGGTACTTTTTTTTTTGTCTTTTGTACACTTACACTCTGAGAGCAACTTGCACTTGCAAGATGCTATATTAAAAAGACGCTTATTTTCATTTTTAAATTTGTCTACAGCTAAAGCATAATTTTCTGTGCCTTTTCTTCCCTTTGTTCTCAATATATTTCTATACTTGTCATGATATGCTTTTCCCATTTACAACATACGGGTACGAGACACTGTAGGAATTGATGCTTTAAGCCAATCATTTTCAACTTTCTCCATTAGAATATCTAATATCTCACTCACCGTTGGCTCTTTTGTTGATATATCTCGTTTCAACTCATGTCGAATATAAAGGTAATTCTTCATGACTTCATAGGTTGGTAAATAAGTATCACTCAATACTTTAGGATGACCGAAAATGGGACATTCCCACTGAAGTCTAGTCTGAACTCACTTTGACAACTTCTCTGCCATCTCATTAACAAAAAAAAAAATGTAAGTATTATGCAAATACTCTAAAGGTCTATTAACAAATAATTTACTGACACTACCAACACGATCAAAATTAATCATTCACAACTTGCACTTCACATCAACTATGTGTGTCTCACACCAACACTTGGATTGGACTGACCTCTGAGGCATAGAGAGACAAGTCGCGACATGAAACGGTACACTCCCCCTCCCACCTACTTGCTGCAGACAACCAGTAACACTCTCCCCCCTCCACTCTAACCGTACATACTATGTCACCAACTATGATCACATTGATCAGCTGTTAGCTGGTGCATTTTAGTCACCTAAAAATGCCATTTTTAAGCAGAAATTGATAAATACAACAATAATGTTTGCCAATCAAAATGTATTGAAATTTCGTAAATTTCTCTAAAACATCACAATTTCTAACCCTTAGCGGCACTTCTTACCCTACTCAAATCGTGCTCAAACTTTATAATTGATTTAATAATAGCAAAAGGCAATCTTCTTATCAGTATTACGTATTGAAATTGAAAACAATATTTTTTCGTTCCACCCTACTGCACATGGGCGTATCCATGGAAATCACGTGTGTTTGTTATGGTTCGATGTAAACTAGGCCACTTGATTTGTATTGTCTGGAACGTGTTTCATAGATTGTGGTGTTTGAAAAGTGTAAACATGCCCAGAATTAATAGAAAACAATATCATCGATGTAATAGATACCGACCCAGGCCAGAGATCGCGAATTCGATTATTCCATTTAATACTTGGGAGGGGAATCGAACTCCGACATTCAAGGGCGATACGGATGATTTTTCTCATATCCGAAATAAGGAACGTTTTAATAAAATTTATATCGACGCAATGCTGTGCATATCCGGGTTATACGTAGCAAATTCGAATGTATGGCTTAGTACCTGGGAGGAGAATCGAACTCTCGACCCTCAAGGGCCCTACGGATGACTTTTGGCATATCCGAAGTAGGAAACGTTTTCATACAATTTATAACGACGCAATGCCGTGCAGATCCGGGTTATACGTAGCAAATTCGAATTGATTACGGTACTCTGATTACGGGAATCGAACTTGCGCCGATAAAGGTCTAGTAATAATAATAATAATAATAATGCGCGTCAGAGTAGCAGTGGAAGATAAAATCAACAAGGTCGCAAATGGACGGGGGAAAAGACGTCTTGCCCGACCCGGTGCTGGGCCCAAGGTTTTCGGAGCGAGCAAAAGATGATTTCCAAAAAAATAATTAAAAAAAGGAACAAATCATTGCTTATGCAATGCTCAAAAGTGCAAAAAAGAATCTCATGAAATTAATGAAAGAAACCCCAGAGGCATATTAATCGTGCCTTTGTTACATCACAAAGACAAGATTGACGAAATCGAGATAAGGGTAAAGGGGGGGGGACTTAAATATAAGAAATGAAATGACAAGGGAGCAATATTACTTAAAATATAAAATATATCTTATATATAAAAGTGAAAGTCTGTATGTATGTATGTGGGTATGTGGGTGGGTCTGTTCCGTATACAAATCTACACCGTTCCACCAATCTCAACCGAATTTTGCATACACATAGCTTAGGACCCAGAAGGAACCGCTGGCTACATGAATTTTCGATAGTCTTTCTCATTCTTCTGATTTCGACCCTTTTGCACTCCAGCACATGCTAATCAAATCATAAAATATACTCATGAAGTAAAGGCAAGGCGGATAGTTTCCATGGCAACATAGCTCAAGTCGAGACACGGCCGACTGGATGCCATTTGCGCTCTGCACTACCGGTATAGAAAATGAGGATCTTTACTTGAAATCCCGTTAGTTACTCAACTACTCACACAGCACTGTCAACCGAGTTTAGCATAACAAAGACTTGACACCATCTTCTACTCTAGGAAAAAAAATGAAAGAAAATGTCCTGACTCTTTCTCTCACTCATCATCGCCCAGCCAAAAATATTGAAGTTGGAAACATGGCAGTTTGGGGATATGTTTATTGTATGTCAAAACCGTACACTAAGGGAGGATTTTTGGATACTCAGGTTCTAAAGGGGTCTTAAGGGGGTTAAGCCTGCATTTCATTGAATAACAATATCTCACGAGTGGTTTCATTTGTGGATGTGATACTCGGCATATAAACTAATCATTAAAAATAAGCAGACATGTGTCTAAGGGTTTTTCGATGTGGTGTATTATTATGAGGTGAAAGGGGTGAAAAGTTTTTTCATCAATCCAATTTAAGAGGCCCGTGGGGAGGGGTGAAATTCTGGTAAAAATAATTGAAAGAAAATGTCCTGTCTGACTCACTCACTCATCACGCCCAACGAAAACTATTCAAGTTGGATTCATGAAATTTTGGGAATATGTTCGCTGTATGTCGGAAACGTCAACTGAGGAATGATTTTTGTTTATTCGGGTTTTAAAGAGGTGTTAAGGGGGTAAACGTGCATTTCATTGAATAACGATATCTCATGAGTTGTTTCTTTGGGGATGTGTTATTCGGTATATAAACTAATCATTAAAAATAATCAGACATATGTCTAAGGGTTTATCGATGTGGTGTATATTATGAGGTGAAAGGGGCGAAAATTGGGGGTTGAGGGATTCTTAACGGAGCGTGTATCTCTGAAACGACATTGGCGAGAAGTTTGAAATTCGACGGGAAAAACAGCTTTAAAGACAAGTAAATAGGTGTTCGACCGTTTTGTCATAAATCCAATTTAAGGGGCCCTTGGAGAGGGGTGAAATTCTGGGGGAAAAACAGGAAAGAAAGTGTCCTAAATGATTGACTCACTCACTCATCAAACTCAGGGGGAAAACAGCTTTAAATAAGTAAATAGGTGTTCGACCGTTTGTTTCATAAATCCCAATTTAAGGGGTTCATGGGGAGGGGTGAAATTATCAAAAATAATTGAAAGAAAATGTCCTGACTCACTCACTCACTCATCATCGCCCAGCCAAAATTATTGAAGTTAGAAACATGACATTTTGGGGATATGTTCGTTGTATGTCGAAAACTTCCACTAAGGAAAGAGTTTTGGATATTCAGGTTCTAAAGAGGTGTTGAGGGGTAAATGTGCATTTCATTGAATAACAATATCTCACGAGTGGTTTCATTTGGAGATGTGATACTTGGCATATATTCTAATCATTAAAATAAGCTGACACATGTCTAATGGTTTTTCGATGTAGTGTATATTATAAGGTGAAAGGGATGAAAGTGGGGTTTGAAAGATTCCTAACGGAGCGTGTATCTCTTAAACGACATAAGCGAGGTGTTTGAAACTCGGAGGAAATCAATCAGCTTAAAAATAAATAAATGAATAAATAAGATAAATAGGTGTTCGACCGTTTTTTCATAAATACAATTTAAGGGGCCTATGGGGAGGGGTGAAATTCTGGAAGAAAAACGTCCACTAAGGAAGGATTTTTGGATGTTCACTCTCATCGACCAACCAAGGAAGGAAGATTGTAGTTTTACGTGACCGTGAATCTTGTGATTATAAGCCACGGGACCTCCTTTTTACGTGGAATCCGAACCACAGGACATGGCATTTCACTTCGAAAATCTCACATGCATTGACCGGGAATCGAACCCGGACCGCCTTGGTGAGAGGCATACAGCTAGACCGCTGAGCCACCACGTCCCCTCATCGACCAACCAAAACTAAAGTTAGAAGAATGATATTTTGGGGATATGTTTGTTGCGTGTCGAAAATGTCTACTAAGGAGGGATTTTTGGATATTCAGGTTCAAATGGGGTGTTAACGGGGTTAAACCTGCATTTCATTGAATAACAATATGACACGACTATGACGCGAGCGAAGCGAGGCTAAAAATGAGATGGTGTGTGTGTATTACTCAATCACGCATACCACTGGTCCGATTTACATGAATTTTACATGGAAGTAGCTGATTTACCTGGTTAACATATAGGTTACTTTTGATTTCAATAATTTGCACTATTTAAAGATGGCGACCATTTTAGTGACGTCACTACACCCTTTGGTTTCAAACTTTCATATTTTCATTTCAAATAAAAAGAGAACGCTAAGAAATAGCAAACTTTTGATGGCATATACGAGGTTTAAAAATACATTTTCTATCTGAAAGGTATCTCCAACGGTTAGCGAGTAAAACCTAAATTTGTGCTATAAAACACGGTCAACGCCGAGCGGTGTAGTTGGACAAAATGTTCCATCCTTAATCTCCCTCTGCGCAGCATCTCGCCTATCCCCTGTTTTAACTGTCACCTTCACATTTTAATTTATTTATGACGCGTCGCGAAGCACGGGTACTGCAGCTAGTTAAAGATAAAATAAAGAGCGTGTACATGAAATAAACAAATTACTTAAAACAAAGAAAAAGGCAAGCTAAGATAAGATCAATAATACAAAAGAAACCCAATTCCAAGAATAAAGAATTCAAAAACTTAAAAAACTAAAAACCACGACAGAACCTGAGTACAGCTCAACAACATGAATCTAACGAAAAGATACGAACATGGATTAAAATAAAATGAAACTTACAAAAGGCAGAGAGAAGCGACAAACTTGGAAAAAGTCAAAAATCGAACAGTAACGAGACGCGAAGCTTTTCATGATGTTATGTAAATATACCGGAGGGAAGGGGGAGGAGTGAGGGGAGTAAAACAAAGGGGAGAGAGATTTCACGGGGACAGGAAGAAGGAGAGGAAAATGTGGATTATCGTTAAGTTATGTAATACGGCGAAATCAAAAGAGAAGAACAAAACAAAAGGAAAAGGAAATATACGGAGATACATTACATCACAATTGACTTGGAACAAAAAGAGACCGGTAAAAATCGAAAGAACGCTATAACAAAATCGGCTTATATTCCAACATAATGCCGCTACAACGCGACATATAAAAAAAAGAATAATATGACATCGGAGCTGGAGAAATCCCAGTTAACCACCATCATATATATTCAATAAACAAAAGGGACACGTATTAGTGGGAGACTTTGGTCATAAGTCCCGTTACCTCACATATACTGTCCGCAAACAAAGGTCCAATTGCTACCAATCAACCGAAACGTTCGTGGTACAAAAGAGTCACCGACGCAAAAGACGAGCACCAAGGCCCGAAAGGAAACATACATAAGCCAAGACGCAGAAACGCAATACTTTCGAATCTTACAGGTATTAACCAAAATAATAAAACTATGAGGAGGTTACATAACAAAGGTTTTAAAAAAGGACTCCGCCGTATGACATTACGTAAGGTCCCGGAGATCTGGTTCGAGGATTAAAATGCAAACAGTAACATTTTGAAAAGGAGAGAGAATCAAGCAAAAGAAGAAACACAGAATATAAACAATTACATTTACGTTAGATAGAAATACATTGAGCCGTACTCACATCCTGTTGCGCCATGAGGGTGGACCTCTGCCCGAATACACACGTTAGCCCTACATCTCGGCACGTCCAAGACTGAATAAGCTTCTGTCTCCCAGAGAGGAGAGAAGCCTCTCAGAAAATATAGAATGCGTAGTTTGGGAGTGGCTCCAAACTCGCGCCAAATATTGGCAGAGCCAATAGCAGAAAAACTTACACAACAAAATGCAAAGTAAGCAACAACGCTAGCCAATACGAGAGAACTAGGTAGTATGTGGCTAGGAGTTGCACAACGTTAGTCAGAGTGATGCATACAGATAATTTGCGCACATTTTAACACACGAGGCGTAATATAGAGATGTCACAACACATGACAATAATAATAATGATAAATTCAGAAAAGTGGTTCAAACTCTCGACCCTCAAGGGTGTTCGGGTGACTTTTCGCATATCCGATGTAAGAAAAGTTTTCATACAATTTATATCAACGCAATACCGTACCATTCCGGGTCATTCATCGCAAATTCGAATTTATGACTTGGTACCTGTGAGGGGAATCGAACCCTCGACCCTCAAGGGCGTTAGGTATGGGTGCAAAAATAATAGTATATTCGTGACCAGCACCCTCGATTTACCCATAATTGATGCAAAATAAACCACATTTCGAGAAAAAAAATCCGTACCACCTAAACTCCTTAAGTGCCGAATACATGGGTGAGTGAATCAAAAACTTTAAGTGAAGTTTTCTCAAAACACATTTTTTTTCACATTTAGGAACACACAGCTCCTAAACTATTTTAGCTAGGGATATTATATTTTGCACACTCATTTGCGACTACACTGTGGCACTGAAACTCTAGAATTTTTAATGTAGCTTTTTAATTGGGCTATTTATAAAACATTATATATTGTTAAAAATCATATATTTTGTGATCAAAATTTCAATTTAGCAGTGAATGGTTAAATACATGTATTTATCAAATGTAAAAATTCTAGAGTTTCATATAGCAATGAATGTATTTAATTTGTGGAATAAATTTGGATGCAGTGGTATGAATACTTTAGCAGGAACATGTACCAACATAATTACATGTTTTAAGATCTTGAAAAATTACACAATTTTAAAAAAATCCTGAGAGAAAATGGGTAGTCTAATTCCAATAGAATTCAATTCATTGGAATCAACAGGGCTTCGACTCAACATGGTAGAGGTTTAGCATTTCTGCCTGTAATAATATGGCAGACACAGCGAGAAATGTTATGGTAGGTTTTTATATTATTTCATGGTGCGCTCAGAACCTTCTGTCCTTAATTCAAGACTGCAGACATTCGATTTTCAAGTAGTTCCAACTTTTGCTACCAAACGCCACAGTCAACGACCAACTATTTCTGAACTTTGTTACTAGATGCCACTGCAGCCGGCTCCTGACGACGAACGTTGGAACCTAAAAGCGTTAGTCAAATATAACTTTTAATTTAGCTTCACACAAGTTTGATTAGTGGAAGGTGCTTTATCGTGCCATAAATCTATGACTTGGGACCGCCCGCTTTACTTCCCCTCCGAAGGACGACTTCGGCCGGGTTTGAACCCGCGACCAACTACGCCACCGAAGCCGCCTCACAGAAAGGGAATAGGTCACGTGGTCCGATTGCAGCCGGGAAGACTGACAAAAATATTTGATTACTTTGACAAAAATAAGGAAGGATTTCACAGAAATGAGCAGTAGGCTTTCAGGAGAAACACAAAGGAAAGATAGAAAGAAAGAAAGAAAGAAAGAAAGAAAGAAAGAAAGAAAGAAAGAAAGAAAGAAAGAAAGAAAGAAGAACATAACGAATGGATGAAGAAATGCTGCAAAAACCTAAAATCAAGAAAGGTGACAAAATAATCATCCTTGGTCCATGGATGGCAGAAATTGAAAAATAAGACCAAGAAGAAGAATTCCACAGAAACATTTTGTTTAGGAAATGTTGAAGAACTCTCGCAATCATGAACCACAGGTCTTGATTTTCACGTGCGATACGAACCACTTGACGTGACATTTCACGAAGTTGGTTGGCCTACATGTAATATCACTTGTCTGGTCTGTTTCTTATCATAAAGGTATCTGTTGCATGTAGGAACATTGATTGTTGAGTGTCCTTGGCGCATGCTCTGACCAGACCAGCTATAACACGAGCTGGTACACACAAGTATGGTGCAGCGCATCCACCACAGTGCCAGGTGAGTCCCTTCCCTTCTATCGCGTCATTAATACACAGTTGGTAGCCCTGGTGACTCGTATAATAAGCACAGTTATACGTTCTAATGCATACATTGCACATTTAAACATTCCGATGAAATCCATTCGTTAGTATGGAAGTTCTATGCAGTTAAACATTGAAAGTACCAACGAGTGTAGAATCATGTTGGCAATACTGTCATGTAAGGCTTACTAAATATTAATCTGCAATTCTATGTTATATACGTTTGCATTGTTTAGAACTGTTAGCATGTATACTTTTTAATATATTGAGACTAGGGTTAAAAATTATGGAGACCATTTATCAACAATTGGCAGCCTTGGTGACTCTGAATGTATGCCTAATTTTTAGCCTACTTTTCACATTTTGCAAAAATGAGGAAAAGTAGACTTATGAGATCGATCCGGGAAAATGTCTGTCTGTCCTTCAGTCTGTCTGTCTGTCTGTCTGTCTGTGTGTGTGTGTCCCTTACAACTTCTAAACTGCTGCAGCAATCGGAACCAAATTTGGTTTGAGTAAAGATCTTTACCGGAACATCTCAATGCCATACTTGAAAATGATGTCAGTGCTACCAACTGCTGAAAAACCGCTATTGAAATTTGAGCCCCTTGTTGGATATCCTGGAAGGTATGCACGAGAACTATTCCAAAATTGGCACACATATAGATAATAATATTTCAGTTCAATTTCCATGAGGCCATACATGACAGTGTTGCCAAAATGATTATATGCCTGCTGATAAGTCCAACATTTAAATGCATGTAACTTCTACACTAACATGGATTTCAACCAAATTTCGTATGTACTATGTGTACATAAACAGATATGACTGAGCTTATTCTTAAGAGCCACCAGGCCTGCCAACTGTTAATAAATGCTTTCTATTTTTTTTATCCAAATACCAATATATCAGAAAGTATGCAAGCCAACAGCTGTAAACTTTGCACACGTATAGTACCGAACATTTTAGATTAATTTGGAGTAACTAATGTACGTCAGTGCTACCAACATGATTCTAACCTACTGACAGGACCAATTTTTAAAAACATGTAACTTCTATACTATCAATTGGATTTCAACTAAATTTCGTACGTGCTATGTGTACCATAACAGATATGACTATGCATATTCTTAAGAGCAACCAGGGCTACCAACTGTTAATAAATGCTGTCTCTATTCTTTTACCCTAATATCAATATATCAGAAAGGATGCAAGCCAACAGTTCTAAACTTTGCACACGTTTAGTGCCTGACAATCTAGATTAATTTGAAGTTACTAATATACGTCAGTGCTACCAACATGATTCTAAGCCTGCTGATAGGTCCAATTTTAAAATACATGTAACTTCTATACTAACAAATGGATTTCATCCAAAATTGGCACAACAAGAGATCATAATATTTCAGATTATTTCTGACCAACATATGCATGACATTGTTGCCAACATGATTTTACGCGCGCTGATAGACCCAATGTCTAACTGCATGTAATGTCCATGCTATCTATTGGACTTCAACCAAATTTTGTATGTGCTTTCTGTACATTAAGAGATGGAACTAAGAATATATTCATCACCAAGGCTGTCAACTGCATGCTCTATTATGCTACATTATACCAGGTATATTTCGAACTAATTAGACATTTCGATATTATCAACTTAATTTCGTCATTATTCTAGATAGGTCCATATAGATTATCATAGGCATGAATGTTAACTTTTATGAAAAGTAGGTTCTTTTGTTCGTCACGGAACGTCTTGTTTCTCTTAAGATACACAATTTCGTTGAAGTTCAGTAGATAGTATCGACGTAACATGCAGTCAAACATTGAATCTATCAGGAAGCGTAGAATCGTGTTGGGAACACTGTCGTGAATGGACTCTTGAAAGTTAATTTGAAATATTATGTTCTATGTGTGCCAATTTGGAACGGTTCCCATATAAACCTTCTGAGATATTGAACTTAACGTTAAAATTTCAATTATTATTTTTCAGCACTTGGTAGCACTGGCGTCATTTTCAAATATGGCCTAGATATGTCTTGGTATAGATCTTCACTCATACCAGGTTTCGTTTTGATAGCTGCAGCCGTTTAAGAATTGATAGTGATACAGACAGAAGGACAGACAGACAGACACACACATCTACCCAGGTGATGTCATAAGTCTACTTTTTCATCATGTTGGCTAAATGTGAAAAGTATGCTATAAAAATACAGATAGTGTCGCAGCTCAGACAGGGTGCTACACACAAATCTTGTCAATTTTGTGTACCCGAACAAGGATCGGAAAAGACAGGCAGCGTCTCAATATGCCGGCCCAACGCATGCGTTGTGTAAGAACAAAGACTGGGATGTTGGTTCGTATGCTCATTGAAGGGCCAAGCAATCTGTACCTGGTCGACTAGGCAAGCTCTCAACGTGCCTGCCCTACTTGTTGCGGTGTCACTAGATTGGCGCTCAGGTTAAAACACGGAGAGATTTTCTTGACCGCGGACAATTTGAAGCATTCTAAAGACAAAATACACTTACGAACGCTACAATTTAAGTGATAAGTTTCATATGTAGACTGTTGTAAGGAGAAAAGGACGAATGTCCTGGCAGGCTTAGCATGTCTTATCCGAATTGCATGTTCTTAACTGTCCTCTCTCTATTAAATTCATAGATTGCACCGCTTCGTCGACGGTAGGGTGTCTTCCTTATGGTCACAAAAGTGCGGGTTCGATTTCCAGCCTAAGAGGTTGGAAATTTGAGGGTGCAATAATGCCCGGCACTCCGAGTTACACCAGATGGCAGTGTAAACAGAGCAAAGTAGATGATAACTGAGGCCACATGATGTATTATTTATTTATTCGTTAATTCCCCGTAAGGAGAGCGTTACAACACAATCTATTGTCTTGTTTCATTCTGGCCCTTTCTTCTTTTCCCCCAAAAAACTCTCACATACACACTATGCTTCCTCTTTCTCTCTTCTGACCACTTCTTTCCCGGTTGTCTCTCTTTGGGAGTTCGCTCAAATTTCTGTTGTCTAAGTTTTTCTCTGTATGTGCTCCTGTCTGCCATGTCTTCTGTAGAGATATTTAGTTTCTTGAGGTCTTCCACGGTTTCTTTTACCCAATTGGTTTTTAGTGTACTATTGAAAATTTTCTTGGTCAGTCTGTCTGCGGTCATCCTAAGTATGTATAAGTCCATAAAATGTTGCCCTTCTTTTCCTTATGTTGTTTGTAATCGCCTCTGTCTGTTTGTACAGTTCTATTGTCGGTCTCATTATCCATATTCCCTCTTTCTGAACTGGCCCGTAGATCTTTCTCAGAAATTTTCTCTCTTGTTTGTCTAATTCGTTGATTTTTGTTCTTCCCTTGATTGCTGTCGTTTCTGAGATGATGGTTATTATAATTATTATTTCGTTTCAGCCAACTAAGGACAGCGCCATTTCAACTGTTTCCTTTTAGCTTCAAAATTAACCCAGTATTCCTTCATTCGTAGACGGTATTGTTCCTTTCTCTCTTTTGTCCACGCCTTTACCGTTTTCAGCGTCGGCTTTTGTTAGAAACTCCGGTGTTCGAAGAGTTGTCTCTTAAGCTGGCGACGCTCCTGGATATCTTCACATGAGATCCCAACTTTTATTATCTCACTGAACTTTGACTTTGTAGTAGAGGAGTTGATTAAACCTCCACGGACTGCGAGATTTGGAATTTGCTGTGGCTCCAGTATTTTGACATATTATCCACGTTTGTGTTAAGTGTCTCATAAACTTTCATAAACTCCATTAAGATTTATTACATAATAAGTTGAGTACGTTACAGGATAGTTTCCGTAAGATATTCGTTAATATTTTAGATTGAGTTGGTTGACCAAGCGCATGTTAGGTTAAACAAATGATTAACGTGCTGTTTGTTGACATGTCGAAATGTAAATATTAGATGCCAGAAAACTGTACTATAATGGGGGCCATTAAAATACTACTTTTCATTTTGAAACAGTTGTGTGACCAATTAGGTAAGGATAGCTTCGCTTATGCACTGAAAATCCAACATGTCGGACATGAATTACTTGATTTGAAACTTGACAATATAAAGGATATGCAATCTCAAATGTTTGCATGAATAAACTGGCGAATATGGGAAATAAATAGCACTGTACCTTCATATCCCCAACTCCAATTTTCTACACAGGGCATTGCTTTAGTACGATTTCGGTGGCAGTCTTAGTGAATGCTGGTGTTGATTCAACCACGTCAGAAGTCATGACTGTTCAATGTGGGACTCCATTGACTTGCCTTCCGTTGAAATTCTATATGCATTGAATTTGAAGAATAACTAGTTGATAACACGAAACTTCTTAATATTAAATCGTTGGTTAGAGCCTATTGTGTGTTATTTGACCAAAATCACAAAATGATCCACCAAAATACCTGTGAGCTATCTGTTGGTTCAAAGATAAAAACAATGTTTCAAAGCTTTGGAATTTGTTATTGGGTAGAGAGTAAATGCTGAGCCCACACAATTCCCAGCGCAAGCACTGACAGAATCTCGACTGGTATTTATGAATATTTAAGTTAGAACATAATAATACAAATGTCAAACATAAACAGTCGTATGCAACTCGCCTTTAATGGTAATTAAGACACCCGTATGGAAATTATATTAGGACCAGAATAGCGTATCCATAATAGTAATGCTAAAATGACGTTTAAATATGTTGTAATTCATGTATGTAAATGTGATCCAGACGTTTGTCGCAGAGGCTTAACGAGAAAATACAGTTTAAGAGCTCAAATCAAAGCTCGCGTTAATTCGGACGAGGAAATTCCTCGTGTTAATTCGATGGTGCGACTGCATTGGATTACAAATTAAATACCATAAAAGAATTTGAAGGGAAATTCCCGGACGCCATTACTAACAGCGATATTGATTCTATTCAAACATAATTCTTGACTAACTCAATGAGTTCGCTCTCAGGACCTTAACATCCAGCTGTTTGCTATTATATATGATGAGTGGAGAAAACGACCTACACTCTAAATCGAAAAACCCACCAAGGTTAACAAAGCGAAACAGATGTAAATCTAGGAAAATATATAAATACGAAGTAGCGCAATAACAGCAATTCAAACAAAAGGGGCAAAGTCATACTCATGATTATGAATACTGTCAGTTGTAACTCATCAGGACAACACGAATTTGTCCAATGACTGGGAGGTTACAATGTATATAATACAGTACGTGAATAGTAAGTGGATAACACTCCGGGAAAATATTACATGAGCTGTATAGGCCTACCTTACCCGGTATCAAACCAGGGACTATGCTTCTTTAGAGATTCAACTTGTGAATTATTATTACTATTAATCCTTACTACTGTTGATGTGAAGACAATCTGGAAATTCACCACAAGTCGTGAGAATGACTTAAGGAATATAACCACTCCTTTAGTTCTTCTAGGGAGCCATGCATTTGTTATCAATCTTAAGTGAAACATCTCGTAACAATACAAGGGTTTGGCCAGATAGCAATGTTCTTATTTCCTGGTCAGCAGGAAATGACCTTATGTAGTTTGAGTAAGAATGAATGTAATACCACGCGAGGTTTCTCAGAAATAATGGGAGCAGGCCTACCTTGTAAATAAGGGAAGAACACTCAGGAAGTATCTCAAACTCCCACTATTTTCCGTTTAAAATGATCCCAGTAGAATACTGGAATGTGATTGGTTGAGCTACGAGCGTTCTCGAGTATATTGAGGTGAAACTCGCCCATACAACAATATGATTTAAGATCTAGTTTTTAGAAGCAAACAACTCTTATTCTTGAAGTCGTCAAGTCACGACGGCGTGACTTTTATCAATCCTCACGGTTTCTGTAACAAACTGTATATAAATGTTGTAACTAAATAAATACCAAGCATTAAATACGATCCTACTCAGCGCGTAAAGAATCCGAAACGAGTTAAGTACGCACGTTGAGCTACAAAGTTATTATTATTATTGAATATCCAGTACAGCATGGAGCCCTATTTTACCTAAGTACATTAGGGCTGTAGTTAATAAGCATATTTTAAAAAGAAAGATTAATTGTTCTATTTGCTATAGTTGTGCTGAATGAATGTATGTTAAGAATTGCTTATAACAACAAGGTTTCTTGAAAACTTCCCACAATGGTTTATAAAATTCTAGATTACTGAGATAACAATATGAATTTATCTGATTTGGATAAAACAGCTGCACGAATTCGCTCTCCAGGCACATAATTTATTGTGGTATAAATGAGAAAAACTTGTCCAAAGCCTACTAATTTTGTTATTTCTAAGATTGGGTTCTCGTATACAGTACATAAAATGGATCTTTCATTAAGATCGTAGTTTAAGAGAAGTTCATGCGTAGGTACAATAGATTTATGCAAGTTTTCTTGATAAATGCGCAGATCAGCCACAGTTAATTTTCGATTTGACAATATCATATATTTTCTTGAATATCGGACAAAGTTAGCTCATGTATTAGTTATGATCGCTCTTACAATACAACAGACAGTTTGTACAGGCGACACTGAAAAATGGCTTCACAACTATATATTGATAACACAGTCAACAAGTGAGTCTATTATTATATATTCTGACTGTCTACATCGAACAGTAACCAAAAACGCCATTCCTAATTAATAAAGTTTGTATTTGTACTTTATGCAATGACAAATAGCGTTGCTTATAAAAGAAGGCCTCTTGTAGCAGTTTGTTAAGGCTGTTCGTCAAGATTCTGATGCTTTTCAACATTTAAGGACTTATTTTCCTAAATTGTCAGAAGCTAAAATTAAAGCTGGTATTTTCGTCGTTCCTCAAATAAATAAACTAATGGCCAGTGAATAATTTACACAATTACTCAACCCCCACGAAAAACAACCATGGTAAAGCCTTAAAACAGTGATCCATGGCTTCCTTGGAAATAAAAAAGCTGAGAATTACAAAGACCTTATTTCCACTGTGCTTGAGAACTTTAAACTCATGGGTTACAGAATGTAAACATGTTACTTGCTCACCTGGACCAATTTAAAGATAACTTGGGGGCATATTCAGAAGAGCAAGGGGAACGTTTTCACCAAGACGTGATGGACATTGAGCAACGTTATCAAGGACAACATGACGGGTGATTACATTTGGGGTCTAATGCGAGAAAGTTCGCACCCACACAGAAGAAGTACCAAAAATATTCATTTTTTAAACTTGTTTGTATTGTTTTTTTTTTAAATTTGTAGGTTAATGTAATTATTATTATTATTTATTTACCAAAAATTGTGCATACAATTTATGGACGGCAGATAGAGAAAGGGCCAAGCCCCACATACACAGCAGTGTCTCCATCTCCGTTCATTAAATATATACAAATGTTACATATATACAATTTACAACTTTACATTGCTATATACACATAATCTGCTGAACACGACGTCTGTATCATACAATTCAGAAATAAAAGGGAAGATACAGGCACGCACGCACACATATACAAGCTCACACACGCACACACGCATACATAAATACATACACGCACGCACACACTCCCAATCACTCACAAAGGTACATTTTATATGAATTCAATTTACATCGGTTTTTAGTCCCTTTAGAGCCTTCACTTTGCGGCAAAATTGTTTTGGAGGAAGGTCTTTTATTTCACGAGGCAGGTCATTCCAAAGTCGAGCAGAGCGATTGTAGAACCCAATCTGTTGTCCTAGCGAATGGAGGAACGAGGGTGACACCCTGTGCTCTACGGACTGAGCGATATGACAGCTAAGGCGGTGAAATGGGAACAGTATAATGGTGCCAGCTAGAGAATTTCGGAGCAAGGTTTTGTCAAAATGTTGTTACCCTGTTTGTAAATGAGTCGCTCTACTCGACGTTAACTGTGTTTTGTAGATAAACGTGAAGTAAATATATAAATTAACGTTTCTCTTGTTTGAACTTTAAAAATATAGAATTTCCTTCAAATTTGTACTTTCGTTCTGGTAGCTACAAATGCACACTTTATTAGGTACCGTACGGTACTCGTAAAACTATTTTTTATTTCATTAGTTAAGCACAACAAATCAACATCACACACACAGGACCCAGACTCAAAATTAGTGTTGGATTGTCTTATGAATGGTACAGAACTCACAGATCGTTGAGGACAATGGGTTTCAGCTCTCGTCTGAACTAGGAAATGTTTCAGCCTTAGCATTTGCGGATGATATTGTATTAGCAAACGACGACGCTTCAGCACAGGAATTTTAAATATCTCCGATAATAGCTGTTTATCTGATGTAGATCTTTTCATGAATCCTTCAAAATGCAGAATGATCAACATTAAAGACGGGAACCTTTATCAGACCAACAATGTACCACTAGGTGTGTAAACTCTGGGGAAACCATAAAATATCTATTATTTTATTTTATTTTACTCGAATCAGAGGCAGATAAATAATATTGTACATACAAAAGCAAAGGAAATCATGGAATTATACATATATATTTATAATCAATCTGTCTTTGCCCAGAAACGAGCAACTGCTATAGCATTTTCTTGTGTCTTAAACAACTCCTCCTCACTGCAAGAATCAGGGCAGCATAAGCACTGATACAGATGCTTTGTTGTCTGTACCTCTCCACATTCACAATGTGTTGATTCTTGTAGGTATCTCAATTTCATTAGGTTATCCTTAGTTTTGCCAACACCTGCTCGTAATCTGTTAAATGATTTCCAAGTGGTCCAGTCCAAGTTGTGCCCGGTTGGTAAGCATTCTGCTGATGTTACCCCTGTTGGAAGATGATTGATTTTGGCTGCCCACAGTTCTTCTCTGGCTTTGTTGGAGGATGTGCTAAGTGGAGATCTTGACTGTAAAAAGATCTTTCTAGATTCCAATCTATGTCTTGGAGGAGTATATCCGTGCAGCGGGTGTAGCTCACTTCCTTCCACTTTCTTTCTATCGGCATTTGCAGCTACTTCGCGACGTACTTCAGGGGGAGCAATGCCTGCCATGTAGTACAGCTTGTCGACGGTAGTCGATTTAAGAAGATTCAGTTGAAGATGAAATTATGTTTGACAAGAGTAAATTGATAGTTTAGAAAAGGCCTTGAATTCAATCTTGGATTCTTGTTTACCTAAACCAGACCAAACGTTAAACATAATTAACCAATACATTTGGCCTAGCCTGATTTGTACAATACAGAGTAGGCCCACACCGTTAAATAACATTCCTTCCAGTTATCGAGTTATCAGTTCGATGTTGATACATTTTTGCAATCAGCTATCAAGGATATCATTGGGTTACCAATGATATGTTGTATGGACCCAGGAATGTTCGAGGGCTGAAATCAGTTGAAGTTGAGTGGGAAGCACATTCTAATATACAGTAGTTCAAAAGTTACTCAGAGTGAAAGATGTTCACTTAGACATTTATCGAAATCTTGACGGAGAGAAGAAGGAAATACTTCAATATTTTAATTTTCCAACCAGTGATGGTACAGAAACAAAACCAAGACTTTGGGTACAAAATGAGCTTTGGAAACGGTGATACGAAGCTCGGTGAAAACTTCCTCACAAAGGTTAAGGACTAGAAGTTTACGAGCAACATTCTAAGAACGACTCGTGGATAAATAGAAGAATAGGCTCTGAATGGACGAATGTCATCAAAATGTCCTGCAACATCTCAGCGGTGAGAGCTGTGTCGGGGAGAAGCCAGCACACAACCAGAGACGCTAGGACATGTCCTAGGTCAATGTTCTAAAGGGGAGCTATTCGAGCTATCACAGAGTACGATCATCGATAGCCACTTCCCTGAGGAAATTGGTTGGTTAGTTCCTTAGTTTAGGGGCTGCGACAACGCGGTCATGTAGCCCCGTGTACTTTGAGTGTGTAGGCTATAGAATCTGTCTGATAACCGGTGTTAATTGGGGTGACTGTATTATTGTGGTACCAACTACGCCACCGATCCTTAATAACTGCTAGCCAAGTGTCACTAGGAAGATAGTTCCTCTCAGTCTCTCTGTTCTCCACCTATTTCAAATTGTACCTTATTCTTCTATGGCTACAGAGCCTGGATTTGATCTCCTTTGTTCGTCACTGGAGGAGTTTCCATCTGTTTTTCGCCGTTGCCTGTACGACGTTAGGTATCGTTCAGATACATTTCCCTTTAGTTTATGATTCCTTATATCCATCTAACCCTCCCTCCTCCCCCCCCCTTTCTTTTTGACATCCTCATTCTTCGAGGAGTCTCTATATTTTCACCCCGCCCCCTTTACCTTCTCCTTACTTACTACTCTGTCCGCCGTTCTACCATGGTCCATACAGTAATTTCTGGCAGCTGCTCTCTGGTGACGAACCGATGAATTTTTCTATATTTTTTGTAATTTTCGTAATCTCATTGATATACTTTCTTTGGCCACATTGTTTGATTCCATTGAAAAAGGAGTCAAGGTTTCTCCGAAACGTATGGTTCTAATCTAAATACACATGGCATTAGCCCAAAAACATGAATTATTTATATAATCCGGGCCGTAAAAGCCTTAATATACAGCTTTCAAGTATGTTGTGAATGTGTTTGAAGATAAAGAGAGCTTTGAAGTCATTTCCTAGCTTTGCCTTCTTGACAATTGATTTTTCTACTTTTCAGCCGATCAACATAATTTGGGGCAGATGACGTCGTAGTTCCGCCCCTTAAAACAACAATAACTATAACTAACATAATTTAAGCTTACAAATCACTTCATTTTGTAATGAGTGTATTAAAAGGCAGTAGCTCTACCGCAAAAGAATTAGGATATTTGACCCTAGTGACGTCAATCTTGGAATACGGCTCAGCGGTTTGGGACCCATATCAGGAAGTGCCCATCAATGAGCTGGAGATGGTATAAAGCAAGGCTGCTAGGTTTGTGCTCAACGATTTTAATCCTAGAAGTAGTGTAACTCGACTGATAGAAATACTGGGGTGGGAAACTCTGGAAGATTCAAGGACGAAATCCAGACTATCCGCTATGTTTAACACTGACATTAATCGGCCAGCATTGGGAGAACTAAGCAATCGTCTGGGAAATCCCACCTAGGCCTACCTGAGCAGGGTAGATTATCCACATAAAGTTAAGGTCCGAACCCAGCGTACACATTATGGGAAATATTCTTTCATTAACCGTGGTATTGATAATTGGAACTCATTACCTCAGAGCCTTTCCCCTAACATATTAATGTGTTTAAGAGAAGACTGAAATGTTGTGTAAATACTTCAATGTAATTACTATAGTTTTAAAGTTCTAAAATCGTGACTTGTGTACATTTAGTGTGTTTCATATTATTGTTGGTAATTTTCTGTGATTGTACAATTTGCCACCGAGGAATTCGCAAACAAACTAAATGAATGAATGAATGGCCTACGAATGAAAGTATAATTGCGCTCAATGTGCAAAGAGTATTTACAGTGTTGTATACGTTATTTAGTTAGACAAAAGCTAGCAATAGATTCAGTTCGCATTTTGCATGTCAAGGCGTCATTCATTACATCTGACACACACGCAGCTTGCTCCCGGTTCTACACAACACGAAGCATGAAGTGTACACTATGTGTCGTAAAACGAATTCACCTCACGACCATTCGTGGCATCTGTTGTATAAAACATAATTATATAATCACTAGCTGTTTTACCCGGCGTTGCCCGAGAGGTGTATTTACATATTATAGAAAGATACATGCCAATATATTACGCAAGGTATATTCACTTTGCCCCTAAGTGAGTTTAAAACATAGTTCTCCTGGACTCTGAAGTTAATCAAGTGTAATATTGACTCACTGTATATCTAGGCGAAAGGTACTGTGGAGTACAATAACGTAGTAGAGAATGCATCAATAACAAATAGGGCTGTATATGCACATTTCTCAAGGACCTATACTCACAATTACAGTACTTTCCTGATAGTCTTTATTTTTTATTTTTGTAATGGGTGTAATTTAGACGTCTTGATCACATAGTTCTCTTTCATTTTTAAATTGTTGCATCTACCTTTTTGAAAGGAAATAATATTTACATTATTTAATATTTGGAATATAAAGTCATCATTCTGGAGACAAATATACTTACGATTTTTAACCCCGCACAAATGGTATGATTAATGAGAAATGGCTTATTCATGTACATAAGGCAGTGTGTAGTCTACTATAGCTGCATATTAGGGAATAATATTGCTGTATTTACTGCCTATTATCTCATATTGGGCGGCTTTGGTGGCGTATTTGGGAGCATGCTGAGCTTCTATGCCCAAGGTCACGGGTTCAAACCCGGCCGAAGTCATCGGAGTTTTGAAGAGCGTTACAAATCCCTCAGTATGCCTTCCTTCGGAGGGGAAGTAAAGCCGGTGGGCCCATGTCATACGACATAGATTTATGTGATGTAAAAGAACGTTCCACTAACTACACTCGTGTGAAAGTAAAATTTGATTAACGCTATTATGTTCCATCGGTCACCGTCTGGTTGCGGGAGTATCTATTAGCCAAGTTTGCAGCTAGGTGTCGTTGACGGTAGCATTTGGTAGAAAAAGTAGGAACTACTTAAAACTGTCTGTAGTCCTTACCTGAATTACATATAACACACAATAATACAGCCATCACAATTAACACCGGTTATCAGGCAGATTCTACACACATCAAATGTACATGGGGCTGCATGACCGCGATGTCTCAGCCCCTAAACAGAGGAACCAACTAATCTATCTCATCTTGTTAAAGTAAATTAATTAATAGTATAATTGCGCACGAAAGTGCATTTGGAATAAATACATCATAATATCACAAACACTGTCAGATGAGAAGTTAAATAAATAGACCAGCGGTGCATGGTTTCCAAGGGCTTCCACCACAAATCGCGCTCGAGACCCGGATCCCACAACCCACCGACCAGTGCGCGCCCCATATTACATGATCCTTGGTCTGTGCAATGCAGCAACGTATAATCCCAGTATAATGTCAAATGAGATGCATTGATTTAGAACACATTGGCCATATTCTTTAGCCCCTAAAGTATTTCGTAAGATAGGTCAAAAGCTTGAAATGGCAGACATGGAATATCAATACTTCACCAATCCGTGTATAATTAATAAAGAGACTGTATGCTTAATTATCCATAAGCCATTATAATCAAACGGCTTCAAGTAACGCGACGTAGTGGAAAGTAAAGAGGTTAGCTCAAAGTATATGGTGTCTAAAAATAAAGCAATGGAAAAACCAAATATAATTATAAATGTGATTCAGATTACAAATGTATTAAAACCATTATGCAATTCTAATTTAAATGACTTTGAATAAATATCAATTTAATAAATGCGATAACTTACTTCAGGTTAACACAATGTTTAATTTAGAAAATGATTTGTCTATTGTTTAATATTTTATGGGTGTAGCAAAGTCCTACAACTTAAATAGACGGTAGTAAGAAATGAAATACCGTCAGTGCTAGTTCTGGAAAAAGACGTAAATACGAATGAAGCGCTACTGTGAAAAGATCCTGTACGCGTTTGTGTGTTGAATGGGCAGGCAGTTTAACTCAGCCAGGAGGGATGCGATCCAGCTGGCAGTGAAAATAGTGCTGCAACCTATCTTGTCTTGTGTTAAATGAACAGGCAGTGTAAAGCTATTATCAAAGGGAACAAAATATATCTACAACAGTGGCGACTCCTGATTTTTATAATGTGTAGGACGTAATAGGATGAAGTCCAAAGATAAATTAATGAGAAAGGTTGAAAATTACAGTTTCCGGTAGGCTATAGCCTACTGTAGTTCGAATTTCTAAAGGGAAGAGCATGATAATAACAATAATAATAATAATAATAATAATAATAAAAGTAATATCAGTCTGTAAAATATATAGTGAACAACACAAAACATACCTGGTTAGTGGATTATTTGAATTTCAGATCGATTCTCCTGTCCTTATTTTCCGCGAAGATATCGATGATTGTGTCATGGAATTGATGTTTTTTTTCAAGTCCCGGAAGAAAGCTTTCTCGATAGAAAGTGATGCTAGACCATTGAGACGTTCTTGTGCTGTAGAATTTCTGCAGTATGTTTTAATGCGCTTCAACACAGAGAAGCTCCTTTCTGTTGAGGTACTAGTAGCGGGAATAGTCAGAATTAAGTTGATGAGTTTTGACACTTCCGGTAATGTGTCACCGAAATCGTTTGATACAATGTAGTCATTCAATTTTGATATGGAATTTAATCTGAATGACGGTGAACTGAAGACGTAAGACAATTCAGAATTTAGTCCCGGACTGTCGAAAAAGCTGCCATATGGCGATTTCATTAGAGAATGAAGATGATTAATGGAAAACAGTGAGAATATTCCTCAAATTTGTCGACATTTAAAAGAGCGAAAAATGTCAAAGAATGAAGGTCTCTAAATCTCTCTTCAATACGTGCTGAGAAGTGATCAACTATTTGAAAGTATAGGCGGCGAAATGAGGTTTTCATGTCATCTTTATTGTCAGTTCGTTGCTTCTTTGTAACAGGAGCGTCTTTGTTATGCAGTTTAGCCCACAATTCATCAAACTCCTCACGACATGACTTCAGAAACTCTTTAAATTCTTGGATTTTACTCTCACAAAATATAACGTCACATATCTTCTTTTGCAAAATTTGGAAAGTATTTCTGCTTTAGGTAGAACCGAGTGGAAAATTTCCAACAGAAAATTGAACTCAAAATCAAGAAGGTTCTTAAGAAATCCTTTTGCACAAAATCGTGTTTCAGGATCGAACGGCATTGTGTCATTCTCAATTATTTGACTGAACAACTGAACCAGTTCTGTTTTGTGGTTGTAAATCATTTCCACCAGTCTATTGTTGTATAACCATCTGGTTGGAGCAACAGAAGGAAATCGGGCATTTACTATCTCGTCAAGAGCATGAGTTCTTTTGCTTGAATTGGAGAAAAACGACGCGAAACCGGAATCGGTCGAGAAAAATATTTTACAATTTCTGATCACTTTTACACAGTCCTGCAATACTAAATTTAGTTTGTGTGCATAGCAGATAGTGAGCAATGCTCGTGGACACTTTGACTTGACTCTCGCGGCTAGTCCGTTATATTGGCCAGTATTGACAGATGCGCCGTCATAGGTTTGAGCAATTAACTTACTACTGCATTGAAACTCATCTAAATGATTAAAGACATGTGTTGCTATTCTTTCGGCACTTCTGTTACTGCTCAAATCAAGGAATCTTATGAACCTTTCTTGGATTTCGCCCTTAGGATCAACATATCTGAACACTATACTTAATTGCTCCTTCCTTGATATATCCATTGTCTCATCTACAATAATTGCAACAAACTGCGCAGCAGAGATTTCGGCTTTTATGTTCTGCATTAAGTGTTGAGTACAAGCGTCGATTAAGTCATTTTGTATCATTGAACCTTGGCCTGAGGACACAGTACAATTTTGTAGGTGATTATGCAAATTCACGTCGCGTTCTGCCATGTATTGAATCAACTCCCTGTAATTGACTTTATTATCAGAATCTTCCGATTCATTATGGCCTCGAAAAGGTAGCTCCTGAAGCGCCAGGAAGCAAGTAGCATCTATTAAACACTTCATAACGTACCTATTACCTTTCACTTTTTCGTTGTGTTTGTCTATTGACTCTTTATAGGCTTTGCTAAGACAGCATTCAATTCTAGTATCTGAGTTTTGAAATTGTTTCAGTGAGGTTGCCGCTGCAATGTGTTCCTTACTTTGTTCATGCCGCTTTCGTAATACATTTCCTAAATTATTCAAATCAGCTACGCCACTGCTGTTCCAAACATTTTTCTGAACAGAAAATAGTAAACAAGGCCAACAGTAAAGCTTATTTAATGCCTTGCACCCACATAACCAAGGTATTTCTGCATATTTGGAAACGAAAAATTTAATTTTACTATTTTCCCACCTGTTTTTTTGAATTGACATAAGTTAGGTAGGGGAGGAGTAGGTCGTCCCTTCGAGATAAGTTCTTTCTCCGCATGGCTAAATGAACTGAATGGATGCAGAAAAAGCCGCTCGATAACACAGTTACGGTCACATGGCTCCTCTATTGCACCTGTTAGGCTACTGCTATTTGGTTCTGGTCCCGAAGTACCTGGCGTATTCACGCTGGCCATCATTTAAAAATACTACACACGAGATAAATCAACGCACTTTAATAGGCTACTTATTCATTTAAAATAATTATTATAGCTGGGCTAAATTGAAGATATTTGACTCGGTCTAATATTAATTATTCAGTCGCACAGCACTATTACGACACATTACACAGCACAACACAATACAATACAATCGAACTACAATTATACAACTCAAATGATGTGCACACGGTGGAGATAGACTGCCGTATCCATTCTGACCGCGCGAAATCGTAACCAATAAGCCTGTAGTGCTGGTTTGAATGTAACCAATAGCGAGACTTGAGGATCTCAGTAGACGTCCTCAGAGCGCCATTTAACAGACCATACCTGCCCCTTCCCCCTCAAGGTCGACCGTGCATTTCTTAAGCTATAAATACGTGCTTTGAGGATGCAAGGCTCTGTTCCTCAGTTTCTACTCCGGGTGGTGAAGGTCACACTTCACCCATCTAGGGGTGAAATGTAGAACTAGTTACAAGTCCTGACTGTGACAGTGACACAGAGCTTATCGAGAGGGCGCGCAAGTTAGCCCCAAATACTATTTTACAAACTCTATTTTTAAAACAGTTACAGCTGAGAGCTGACTGTAGGATGATCCTCACATCCTACATGGAGGAATCGCCACTGCTACAATGGCATTACATATGCCAGTTGCAAGTACCGATGGTAGATGTCGCATTCAACACTACTCTTGCTCCCCCACAGGAGGTGTGCTTTCATTTCCCGACTTTACGTGAGACAGAGTTAGGTGAGATGATTGTCTTACGTGCTTTCCGGCGATAACTTTGTTCCGGACACAAACACTCCTTCGTCTGTTGTGTGTAGTCGTCATTTTGAGAGTCCCGCACCGTAGTTGTGATCGTTTAATCGTGCACCACGGTTGCGAGGGCAGCTGTAGCAAGTCCAGACATCGTAGGTTCGAACCTATCCTGAGTGTGGTTTTTCTACACTCTGTCCAGGCAAATGCCGGGATAGTACTTGACCAATGTTAGTAACGCACTTGATAGGGACTTTTTTTTTGCCTCTGATACCTACGATGATATCCAATTAACTACGGAATCAACCGTACGGTGCATCTTTTCGTCATATCTGCTCCCTTCTGCACGAGGTCATAAAGGAGGCAGGGTGTGTGTAGCCCCACCACTGGAGGTGCTACACCCTCAAGGGCTCACGGCTGTTGAGTTTGGGAGAATACCTGAGCTGGATTTGTTTTTTCCCTTTTTCCAGTGATTCTGGGGTGGTCTCTCTCCTATTTCTCTTCCTATTTGCCTTTCATGGCACACCTTACCAAATCCGTCAATTCTCATTTTTTGAGGGTTGAGAGAGCATTTCATTTACCCGCATTTTATTTCCCTTATTCCTTCCTCATTCCTTCCTTTTTGTTCTTTTGTTCTCCTAATCCGTAATTTGGTTGTAAGTTGTAGTTATTTTTAGTTCTAGTGTTCACTTTATCAACATTCTTCATTTTCATCCCAAAGAATTAAGAGGCTTATAGCCTCCATGTTAGGCCCTTTAACATCAACTATCATCATCAAATTACAATTTCAGCAATATATTTTTCGACAATGAAAACTGAAAGTCTGGTTTAAGTTGTATTCACAGTGGAAAGAATTTATTGCATGAAATGTTTGGATTGCGTTTCTCAGAACTGTAATCCCCTCCACTCATTAGCCTGACCGCAGCAGCGGTCTTCCCAGCGTCATTGCAGAGAAATAGGTATCACCGATTACGAATACTATTGCGGAAGACGAACTATCGGTTGCTTCCAAATAACTTCTGTACTAACCACTCAGCAGGAAAGTTCATTAGGTTTCATACTGTATAAATCGAGTGAAACTAATGGAATTCTATTTTAATAAGGTGCAAAGGTATGTTTAGTTTCTGTCATTTATTATCACGCTATTGTATTTTGTGGCCGGCCCCGTGGTGATGGGGTAGCGTGCCTACCTCTCACCCAGAGGCCCCGTGTTCGATTCCCGGCTCCGTCAAGGATTTTAGAAACTGACGTGAGGGCTGGAACGGGGTGCACTCAGCCTCGTGAGGACAATTGAGTAGCTGTCTGACAGTGAGGCAACGCCCCAATCACGAAAACCAAGATTAACGGCCGAGGGAACCCGATGCGCTGATCACGCATCACCCCAATATTTGAAAGCTAAATGCCTGGGCAGCGGTCGCTTGGTAGGTCTAGGTCCTTCATGGGCTGTAGTGCCAGGGGTTATTATTATTATATTATTGTGATATAATTTGCATTTTGATATTGCGGAAATTATATTTACAAATAGTGTGAAGTTTTTGTTATGCTATACTGGGTTGACAGTGCTGTGTGAGCATTTGAGTAACTAACGGCATTTGATGTAAAGAAGCTCATTTTCTATACCGGTAGTGCAGAGCGCAACTGGCATCCAGTCGGCCGTGTCTCGACTTGAGCTATGTTGCCATGGAAACGATCTGCCTTGCCATTCCTTCATGAGTATCTTTTATGAATTTATTAGCCTTTGCTCGAGTGCAAAAGGGCCGAAATCAGAAGAATGAGAAAGACTATCGAAAATTCATGTAGCCAGCGGTTCCTTCTGGGTCCTAAACTATGTGTATGCAAAATTTGGTTGAGATTGGTGGAACGGTGTAGATTTGTATACGGTACCAACCCACATACATACATACATACATACATACATACATACATACATACATACATACATACATACATACATACAGACTTTCACTTTTATATATTAGATAGGCCTATATTATAGTCACCCTTAAAGAACTTGACATCATTGAAAATGATCTTGAAAAAATCTGCTTTAACATATTGAGAGCCTCAATCCATATGCTATGGTGTATCTCGAGTCAACAATGAATGTTATGGTGTTCTTCACGAGCATGTCTCACATAATATTCCCCGACTGAATAATGCTCACAATACTTCTCCTGACCAGTTGTTTCTCTCACAGATAAGAAATGTTCTCAAATAGTTCCACTAAACTTACGCAATCTTGAAATTGCACTTCATTTTCTCAGCGGCTTCGGTGGCGTAGTCGGTAGCATGCTGAGCTTCTATGCCCAAGATAGCGGGTTCATACCCGGCCGAAGCCGTCGGATTTTTTAAGAGCGTTAAAAATCCCTCAGTATGCCTTCCTTCAGAGGGGAAGTAAAGCTGGCGGTCCCATGTCATAGATGTATGGCAAGAACCTTCCACTAATTACACCTGTGTGAAGCTAAATTGGATAGGTTACGAATGTAAACAACGCTCTCAGGTTTCTACGTTCGTTGCCAAGAGCCGACTGCGGTGGCGTCTAGTAGCTAAGTTCTGAACTTGGCCTAGTAGTCGTTGACGGTGGTGCTTTCCGGCAAAAGTAGGAACTATTTGAAAAATTCTAAGTTGCAGTCTGTCTTAAATTAAAAAAAGTCCTCTCGGCACGCCGGAAGGCGGAGGTAGATTTCACCGGACAAACTTGGGGATAGGTGAAAATAGGCAGAATATGCAGGTTTTCGTAGAAGGATCAGACCTCATTTATTGCGAGAATGTATTTTATAATTGGAGATTAATTAACTTTGTTTTTCGTCATTTTATGCTTATTTTAAACATTTAATTGTCTTATGGGAACGGTAACCTTCTTGTCATTTGGGATCCATTTTAATACTTGTGGTCACACTGTCCTTATGCAAGGTTTCGACACTGATGTGTAACTATGTAACGGTCTGTTACTTCTTCACGCAAAATTATATCTCCCGCAGAGATTTTGGTTGGTTCCTCAGTTTAGGGGCTGCGACAACGCGGTCATGTAACCCCGTGTACTTTGGGATGGCTGTATTAGTCTGTAATTCAGGTAAGGACTGCAGACGGTCAATTTCAAGCAGTAGTTCCTAATGCTGCTACCAGGTACTACCGTCAACGACACCTAGCTGTGAACTTGGCTACTAGATGTCACCGCAACCAGCAACGAACGTTGGAACTTCCCCTACAAAGGAAAGCATACTGAGGGTTTTTAGCGCTCTTAGAAAATCCGACGACTTCGGCCGGCTTTGAACTCGCGACCTTGGGCATAGACATTCAGCATGCTACCAGTTACGTCACCGAAGCCGCTTCACACTTAGTCAGATGGAAATCTCAATCTGATCTCGCGCAAGTGCGTTGTCTTGGCAACGTCTGATGGCTCATCCCTCATCAATTTAGTAGTGTTGCCATGGCAACCACTGATAGCTCTTGGCATTTTCTTATAATTCCGAAATCATTTTTCTCATCCCTTGGCATAATGGTGGGTCATATCAAAAATTCCCTCAGCCAAAGTTTTAGGTAATTATTAGGGGAATATTGTCCATTTTGTACGGTTTTGATATTGTGCCTAATAAGAGAAATATGATTAATGTTTCCCGAAAGACCCACTTCCCCCCCCCCTTTGGTTAATGGTTGGTGTTATAAAAAAATCTTCAAACATAAATTTTTGGGCTTTATCCGACACATAGTATGAACGTTGAACGGATTCGATATTTCACATACTAAGAGAGTTATAGCTATATTTCACTTTTTCGAAAAAAGCCCCCCATTTTCAACCCCTTCGACCGATTTAGCCCAGTAACGAACTCGACCGAGATTTTATAGGTATACATATTCGGTAAAAAAATCAAAGTGATTGGTGCAAAATTACGGCAGTTATCGTGTCCACAAGAAACTGATATACACACACATATATATATACTAGCTGACCCGGCAGACGTTGTCCTGCCAATCAAAGAAAGTGTTGTAACTTTGTTTCTTGAAATGCTTTTGGATACACAATATTTTTTTCAATTTCTGTTAACTGCCTCTAAACTATCGTGAAAAGAATTAACTAATCTAGAAACATTCGTGAGAGCGTGTACAACAACTCTCCAAAGTTTCAACGCAATTGGATAAATGGCATATAACGCATACGGGATTTTGTTTAAATGATTCGTGCGCAGTCACTCATTTGTTGAATCTACTCGTGCTCTACCAACTGTGAAATGGATTTACTAAGTTAGAAAGCTTCACGTAAGTGTACACAACAACTCATCAAAGTTTCATCGCAATCGATGAATAGCATATGAACGCATACGGGTTTTCTTTGGAACACTTCGCGCGTCGTCACTCATTTGTTACATCTACTCGTGCGCTACCAATATTGTAAAATGGATTTACCAAGTTGAACACCTTCCCTGGCGTGTACACAACAACTCATCAATGTTTGATAGGAATCGGATGAATGACATATGAACGCATACGGGATTTTCTTTAAACGATTCGCATGCCATCACTCATTTGTTGAATCTACTCATGCGCTACTTATTAAAAACTGGATTTACTAAGCCAGAAACCTTTCCTGGAGTGTACACAACAATTCACCTAAGTATCATCCCAATCGGATAAATGGTATATGGACGCATAGGGTACTTTGTTGAAATGATTGGCGTGCCGTCACTCATTTGTGAATCTACTCGTGCACTACCTACTGTAAAATGGATTTATTAAGCCAGAAACCTTCCGTAGGGTGTACTCAACATATCACCCAAGTTTCATCGTAATCGGACGAATGGTATTTGAACGCATACGGGACTTTATTGAAACGCTTCGCGCGTCGTCGCTCATTTGTCGAATGTACTCGTGCGCAACCTCCTGTGAAATGGATTTACTAAGTTAGAGATCCTCACGTAAGTGTACACAATATCTCACCATAGTTTCATTGCAATCGGATGAATGGTATATGAACGCATACGGGACTTAGTTTAAACGTTCGCGCGTCGTCGCTCATTTGTTGAATCTACTCGTGCGCTATCTATGGTAAAATGGATTTACTAATCCAGAAGCCTCCCCCTGGAGTGTACACAACATCTCACCCAAGTTTCATCGCGATCGGACGAATGGTATTTGAACGCATACGGGACATTGCTGAAACGCTTCCCACGTCGTCGCTCATTTGTTGAATCTACTCGTGCGCAACCTCCTGTGAAATGGATTTACTAAGTTAGAAATCTTCATGTAAGTGTACACAACAACTCATCAAGGTTTCATCTCAATCGATGAATGGTATATAAACTTATACGGGATTTTCTTGAAACGCTTCGCGCGTCGTCGCTCATTTGTTGAATCTACTCGTGCGCTACCTATTGTAAAATGAATTTACTAAGCCAGAAGCCTTCCCTGGAGTGTACACAACATCTCACCCAAGTTTCATCGCTATCGGACGAATGGTATTTGAACGCATACGGGACCTTCTTGAAATGCTTTGTGCGTCGTCGCTCATTTGTTGAATCTAGTCGTGCGCTATCTATTGTAAAATAATTTACTAAGCCAAACACCTTCCCTGGAGTACACTCAACATCTCACCCAAGTTTCATCGCAATGGGATGAACGGTATATAAACGCATACGTGACTTTGAAACGCTCCAACGTGCAGAGGCAAACAGTAGAATTCGACATCACTGCCACCTTTGGTATATAACACAACTTTCCGCCACGGGCGGAGTGTATGTTATGGCGGTAGTTGCACAGGTTGCGACCAGGTGGCTCTAACGTGCCGAGACAAACCGTCCAAAGATATCAGCTTTCACCAAGGCCAAGGCTAGTGGTTTCCATGACGACTGTTTTTGACTGTATATTGTATTGTATCTGAGAGGGATGCCAATACAAATACTAAATCTAGGGGATGAAATTAATCTAAATTGGGGTTGTAGCTTGGCGAATTTGTAAGAGGTTGGGATTGTTTTAGGAAGAACTGCGGACACGTTTAGAGAGCAATTTACATACAGGGGAATTGGCGGGAGGGATGAATACTCACCTAGCTCACCTCTAGGCCGCACGCTGGCGGTGCAGCGCCTCCTGTATGTCAGCGTTCAATGTAGATCTTAAAACTAGGTACTAATCTAAAGGGAAGGGCTTCTTAACCTAAACGAAATAAAAAGGTAGTCAATAGACTGTTCAGAAAGGGGGTTTATTAAGAAATAGTGGCAATTGCAATAGGGGAGGATGGAAATAATAATCTAGGGGGAAAAAGGAATTAAGCAGGCACGATGTCACTCACCCCACCGTTAATACCGGTCTTCCATGATGATGGTGGCGTTGGGACTCGATATGGGGCCATCCCCCATATCGGTCCGACGTAGCACAACTCCTATAGAGTGTAGGACTGTCACTGCAGGTTCAGAAGAGTCTACGTTCCTAAGAGACCGCGGCGCGTGTTCGTACCTCTATTTATAAGTAAAAGGTGCGATGTCAGTCCAGTCAGCGGTATGTTGGGAGTGTAATGTCCGCTGTGTCCTGTCCAAGTGCTTGCTGTTGGAGCCTAGGTCTATGACCTACGGCTTACTCCGTAGTCGCGTTGCCATGTCGTCTTTTACGAAGTTACCTCTTATTATATTTTATGTATTTATAGGCACAGTCCTTTCCTAAAGGGCTGGGGCCAGGACAAGTCTTCTTCCTGTTTTAATAATCGTCCTCGATTATTGGACTAGACGTGGGGGCGGAAACTTTTATTTTCTTCTTTCTTCTTCTTCTTCTTCTTCTTTTCTTCTTCTTCTTCTTTTTCTTTCCTTTCGTCGATGTGAATTTGTTTTCGATTCGTCGGATCGTCCTTCGTCGCTTCTGGTCTTCTTCGTAGGTGGGGGGATGAGCAAAATTGTACCGTGCTAAGGGTTGGAAGGCGTGGCAAGAGTGTTGGGGTGGTTTGTTTTACAGTCATTTCATAGCAGATAGTTCTCTGTATCTGTCTATATCCCATATTGTATGTTTTACATAATCTGTATTGCCCATTTGGCAGAGTTGAAATTTTCATAAAAGTGTTGACATTGTTTTGTTAAAATTGAAGAAAACTAATAAATGGAATTTCAGCGGAAATATAAATTGAATTAAATGAAACTGAAAGATATATCTTTAATGATATCACATAGGAAATTTTACATTATTAGCACCGTACTCGGATTAGTGCGTGACTTGCGTACGATGCCGTCAAGTCGAGCCCTGCCTCGAGGATGCATACATAACTGTAATTTTCCTACGATGGGAAATGATGCTGTAAGGAGCTTAAATAATGGCGATCCCTTATGAACTAGCACGCGCCCTTCGTAGCGTGTGTAAAAAAGGGAAAGAAAAAATGTAGTGTATTGTACTCTAGGCCAAGTGTAGCTATGAGGGTGCGCTACTATGAATAACCTCCTTACAACGTGGGGGATGATGAAATAAAATTGTAAAAATATCCTAGAAAATGTGAAATTCCGTCAATGTTACTTGATGAAGTGCGAAAAAAAACATGTAGTTAAGTTATTAAGAGAAAAAAATTAGCATTGAAGTATTGTTAATAAATAGCTGAAGGCTCCTGCCTAAATCGGCTGACATTCTAGTATGGTTTGTAGGTTTTGACTGCTGTTTGCTGCCATGCGTGTTGTAACTTTGGTCTTGCGTCACGTTCATCCTGGGGGCATCCTGCATGTATGTCCTACTGGGGGGTTACAGGATTGTACACCGTATAATTAGTCTGAAATCAGAAATCTCTCTTAACGTTTTGTACAGAGGGATTGGTTTACCCTGGTACCGTTATTTTCTTTCACTGAAGTTCGTTACGTCGTACGCGGTAATCTCGTTACTTAATGTCTGCATTATGACATAATATACTAATATCCTTATAAACTAACGTGCAATATGTATTCATTGACATATTGGCCATTGTGGTTATACACTATACCACGTCTTATATGCGTCGTTGTAAAACTGCAACATGCTTCCTTAAGCATTTAGCTGCGTATATCCTCATATATTTCGTAGAACTTGAATCCTTTATATTTGTAAAAAAACTTTCTTATATATCGACGTATATCTTTGCTATAGCTGAGAATTAATCCTTAAGTATTACTTTTACACTTTCTCAGCGTGAATTAAGCGACGTATTCGCTTCTTAATCTATAGATATGCAGACATTATGTAAGGATACTCGCACTACGTGTACACTCGATCGTTAAGTTTAAATAGAGTATTGTTAAAATGGCGACTGTTTCGTCGGGAAGTTATTGAAATTAGAAATTATTTATTGCCTCTCCGGGCTAACTTGGAAATTCTGTGCACTGTATAGAACTTCAGGAAATATAATTAACACGATAATACTATCTGAAAAAATATTATCTGAAAAAAATGACATTTATTATTGACATGTGATAATTGCCTGTAAAAAATAACACCGTTAACGACATGGTATGTAAGACCCTTTTGTAAAACTTGCCACGTTATATAGGGGGGGGGGGGTGATTTACTATCTAACTTAATTCTTAATGCTAAACCTAATAATACTATCTTTTCTTAGCTAACTATGCTATATACATGGGGTAAAGTGGAATAACGTGCCTGGACAGGGGTGAAAAAATCTCTTGAAGGGGTGGGGGGGGGGGGGGGGCGATATATATTAAAGGTATTTCTTAAATATTTAAGCTCTCTCTATATTGTATCCGCAGCCATGAAAATTTTCTAAAGTGTGCCTTCAATGAGGTGGCTACCTTTGCTCCTTAATAAAATTAATAGGGCTGTATCTTCACTGAAATGCATATTTTTGCTCCGTAAGCAAAATAATGGGGTTGTAACTTCACTGAAATAGTTACTTTTGCTCTTTAATAAAATTAATGGGGGTTGTATCTTCAATTAAATGCCTACCTTTGCTCCGTAAGAATATAATGCGGTTGCTCTATATGGAATGACTAATATTATGCCTGAGTTGCATAGTTTTATTTCTTTTACATATCCTGTTGCCTTCTTGTCATAGAAAATATGGATGCATGTGATTATGACTTTTAACCAAGTGGTGTCACTCTTTATATAGAAAATCAGCAAATGTGTCCAGCGGTGTAGGTTTCAGTTTACCTACTATGCTACAATATCATAAAACGTGTCACTATATTCTCATGTTAAACATAATACCAAAGAGATATCGTCTGTTGGTAGACTGTCCGTACTTCGATACAGGACGCATTCCATCGGACGTTAAATCCATGCTGTATTGGGTTTATTTTAATATAAATATCTCCTAATATTTTATCAGAATACTATAAAGTTATCGGCTGTTGGCAGACTGTTCGTACTTCGATACAGAACGCATCCCAGTGGCCGTTAAGTTCATTGTGTATTAAGTTTATTTTAATATACATATTTCCTAATATTTTATCAGAATACTATAAAGTTATCGGCTGTTGGCAGGCTGTCCGTACTTCGATACAGAACGCGTCCCAGCGGCCGTTAAATTTATTGTGTATTAAGTTTATTTTAATATACGTATTTCCTAATATTTTATCAGAATACTATAAAGTTATCGGCTGTTGGCAGGCTGTCCGTACTTCGATACAGAACGCGTCCCAGCGGCCGTTAAATTTACTATGTATTAAGTTTGAATTGACCGCCACAAGATGTATAACGTGGAGGGTTTAATTCCCTGAAAGTATTAAAACGAACGTCATCTAGGCGAAAGGGTTGGCTATGTCCTTTCAAAGTTCAGTAGCGTTCTAATATCTGGACTACGTCTTACGTGTTCAGCGGGTTGGCTAGGTCCCTGAATCTGTAATGATAGTCGTCGGTCGCCGGTTGTCATTATATTGACCAATATACCTGTAACTAATTAATTCCCTCTGGGTGTGACGTTTCTACTTTTTAGCATTTGTCTTGCGTAAATTGTGGACTTTGGGGCCACGGTGTGGACACTAATGTTATTTATTAATGGCATTTGTTATCAACGTAGGTGTGTTAATATCTCCTTAATCTCCTCCATACTACCCTTATCTCAAAGCGCTGTCCTCTCTCGGACCTGCTGCAAGATATCAATAACGTCGTGTTCTTGAGGCTGTGCTAACCATTGTGCCAGCTCAAGATATCTATCAACTTCACTTAATACTTCCCTTATCTCAAAGCAAGGTGCACCTTTGGACCTGCTGCAAGATATCAATAACGTCGTGTTCTTGAGGCTGTGCTAACCATTGTGCCAGCTCAAGATATCTATATATTCCTTCAACTTCCCTTCAACTTCACTTCAACTTCACTTAAAATACTTAATACTTATTACTAATATACTAACGATGATACTCTTGATAACAATTGTCGTACGTTGCGATGTTGCCCTGCTGTGCCCAAGTCCGTGCTTACGCATTTATGCTATACTGATATCGCCGTGCATTTGTCGGCGTTTTTCATAAATTCCTACTGGATTGCTTTCTAACCTATGTTACTTCGTGAGGGAATGGTGTTTTCTTTGCTAACTGAATGTTCTATTTGAAATGTACTGCTGGAAAAAGAATTCTACCTTAAGAGTGTACTTTACGCTTACATCTTTAAAATCATTAGTGCGTTTTTTCTACTATCGCACGCTTCGCATTGAAAACAAAAATAATGCAGGCAAACTTATGCAAAGTTATCTGGCGTGTGAGTGAATGGTGCCAGGAATTGAACTCAAGGTGTCTGGCTTCCGCTCGAGTGCGTCTGCACGCTGAGCTAGCGAGATAGTGTCGGGTTTAATGTCCTTGTGGCGGACGGTGTGCTGAGCACGTGTCAGTCATATGGCATATTGGATTGTGTTACAATGGACAAATAAGCATTTCCTCTGTGGTCGGCTTTCAGAACAAAAGAGAAACTGTAGTACGTCTTGACTGAATGCGTTTACAAACTAATTATTGCGGCACCTTGCAGAAATGTGATTGCAAGGTCTCCTAACTCTATGTAAGCATCTAGCCAATACTACCTTCCGCTAAGTTATACTAAAATGGATTCAGAAGAAAATATTTTAGCCTACAACCATATACAATGTATATTTGCACTGCTGTAAAAAAATACAAAGTTATTTATTCATTCCAACTTATTCTATGGGATATCACAATCTTATTCCTAATAGAGCTTCATTGTGGGGGGTTTAATCTGAAATAAGGAGCAATTTTCTCTGAATATAGTAGGGTAGTTATCAATACGTCTTCCTACTAGGCTTCCGTTAATATTCCTAGTGACTTATTAGATAGGGGTTGTTAATATTCAAATCGCTGGGCGTAAGAGGTGTTTATCGCGAAATCTATAAGGGTGGGGGTTTGGGATTATAATTATTGTGTAAAAAAAATATCCTCTAACTTAATCTACTAAAAAAAATTCCGTTCGGGGGGGATTTAAATTGTCTCACTCGCTTGGCTAATGTAATGAGTATAGGGGGCGTTTACATATGTATTAGTTACTGGGGCGGGTGTGTGTGGGTACCAAAAATAATATTTGACCCGTACTTCAAAAAATTTTCCTTAATTTTGGGTAAATTTTGCTTGGCTGCATAAGAGGGTTTTTAGGGACCTGTATCGTAGAAATTCGTTGTCTGAACTCCTGTAGGCGTTGTCTGACGACAACGTCACGATACCCCGGGCCTCCTCCATTTGTATTGTATCTGTTATGTTAAGGGTGTTGTTGGTTTGACTAACCCGCGCCTCCCACCATTTGTATTGTATCTGAGAGGGATGCCAATACAAATACTAAATCTAGGGGATGAAATTAATCTAAATTGGGGTTGTAGCTTGGCGAATTTGTAAGAGGTTGGGATTGTTTTAGGAAGAACTGCGGACACGTTTAGAGAGCAATTTACATACAGGGGAATTGGCGGGAGGGATGAATACTCACCTAGCTCACCTCTAGGCCGCACGCTGGCGGTGCAGCGCCTCCTGCATGTCAGCGTTCAATGTAGATCTTAAAACTAGGTACTAATCTAAAGGGAAGGGCTTCTTAACCTAAACGAAATAAAAAGGTAGTCAATAGACTGTTCAGAAAGGGGGTTTATTAAGAAATAGTGGCAATTGCAATAGGGGAGGATGGAAATAATAATCTAGGGGGAAAAAGGAATTAAGCAGGCACGATGTCACTCACCCCACCGTTAATACCGGTCTTCCATGATGATGGTGGCGTTGGGACTCGATATGGGGCCATCCCCCATATCGGTCCGACGTAGCACAACTCCTATAGAGTGTAGGACTGTCACTGCAGGTTCAGAAGAGTCCACGTTCCTAAGAGACCGCGGCGCGTGTTCGTACCTCTATTTATAAGTAAAAGGTGCGATGTCAGTCCAGTCAGCGGTATGTTGGGAGTGTAATGTCCGCTGTGTCCTGTCCAAGTGCTTGCTGTTGGAGCCTAGGTCTATGACCTACGGCTTACTCCGTAGTCGCGTTGCCATGTCGTCTTTTACGAAGTTACCTCTTATTATATTTTATGTATTTATAGGCACAGTCCTTTCCTAAAGGGCTGGGGCCAGGACAATATTGTGGTTCTAAAATTGTGTGTAAATTGTGGTTCTAAAATTGTGTTCATTCCACCTACCGGGTCAGATTGTGAATCTAAACCATACATGGACCCACCCTAATGCACATACCAAATTTCATCAAAATCGGTCCAGTCGTTTAGGAGGAGTTCAGTCACATACACACGTGTCGAAGAATTATATATATAAAGATATATACATACATAAATTATATATAAACTTTTGAACTGTCGGAGGTTTTGGGGTCTGGGGGATGTGAAACGCGAAGATATGTCGAAATTTTCCTGAAGACGAAACATGGTACCCATTGCAATAGTTAGCTTTCTAATGAAATCTACCTCTGGTTGGTTCCTCAGTTTAGGGGCTGCGACAACGCGGTCATCTAATCCCGTGTACTTTGTGTGAGTGTAGAATCTGTCTGATAAACGGTGTGAATTGTAATGGCTTTATTAGTCTTAATTCAGGCAAGGACTGCAGACGGTCAATTTCATGCAGTAGTTCCTAATGTTGCTACCAGGTACTACCGTCAACGACACCTTGCTGTGAACTTGGCTACTAGATGCCACCCCAACCAGCAACTCGCAACGAACGTTGGAACTTCCCCTCCAATGGAAAGCATACTGAGGGATTTTAGCGCTCTTAGAAAATCCGACGACTTCGGCCGGCTTTGAAACCGCGACCTTGGGCATAGACATTCAGCATGCTACCAGTTACGTCACCGAAGCCGCTTCACACTTAGTCAGATGGAAATACTGAATCTGATCTCGTGCAAGTGCGTTGTCATGGCAACGTCTGATGGCTCATCCCTCATCAATTTAGTAGTGTTGCCATGGCACTCTCTGATAGCTCTTGGCATTTTCTTATAATTCCGAAATCATTTTTCTCATCCCTCGGCGTAATGGTGGGTCATATCAAAAATTCTTTCAGACAAAAGTTTTAGGTAATTATTAGGGAAATATTGTCCATTTTGTACGGTTTTGATATTGTGCCTATTAAGAGAGGTATGATTAATGTTTCCCGAAAAACCCACTTTTCCCACCCCTTTGGTCAATGGTTGGTGCTATAAAAAAACTCTTCAAACATAAATTTTTGGGCTTAATCCGACACATAGTATGAACGTTGAACGGATTCGATATTTCACATATTAAGAGAGTTATAGCAATATTTCACTGTTTCAAAAAAAGCCCCTCATTTTCACCCCCTTCGACCGATTTAGCCCAGTAACGAACTCGACCGAGATTTTATAGGTATACATATTCGATAAAAAATTCAAAGTGATTGGTGCAAAATTACGGCAGTTATTGTGTCCACAAGAAACTGATATACATATATACATGTATATATATATACACACATCAAAAAAAGTTTTGCATCACCTCGGTTCCCAGATCTCCGGCATATAGACGTTGACTGTGTATATTGTATCAAAGATACAGTCCCTTTGACTGTTCATAGATGTCACTAAAACTGCTCAAAGATGTAAACAACCATGCATGAGCAGGGCCTATTAGACGGAGGGGGTACGACAGCCGATCAGTTCCAGTCATTCCACCAGGACGAAGGTACGCTGCTCATGTTGTCTGTAGTTCTACCATGCCTAGAAGGTCAATACCGCAGTTCGATCGCGTCCGCATTGTTACTTTGTGTCAAGAAGGGCTCTCAACAAGGGAAGTTTCCAGGCGTCTCAGAGTGAACCAAAGCGATGTTGTTCGGACATGGAGGAGGTACAGAGATACAGGAACTGTCGATGACAGGCCTCGCTCAGGACGCCCAAGGGCTACTACTGTAGTGGATGACCGCTACTTACGGATTGCCGCTCGGAGGAACCCTGACAGCAATGCCACCATGTTGAATAATGCGTTTCGTTCAGCCACAGGACGTCGTGTTTCAACTCAAACTGTGCGCAATAGGCTGCATGATGCGCAACTTCACTCCCGACGTCCATGGCGAGGTCCAGCTTTGCAACCCCGACACCATGCAGCGCGGTACAGATGGGCCCAACAACATGCTGAATGGACCCCACAGAATTGGCATCACGTTCTCTTCACCGATGAGTGTCGCATATGCCTTCAACCAGACAATCGTCGGAGACGTGTTTGGAGGCACCCTGGTCAGGCTGAACGTCTTAGACACACTGTCCAGCGAGTGCAGCAAGGTGGTGGTTCCCTGATGTTTTGGGGTGGCATTATGTGGGGCCGACGTACGCCACTGGTGGTCATGGAAGGCTCCGAAACGGCTTTACGATACCTGAATGACATCCTCCGACCCATAGTGCACCCATATCGGCAGAATATTGGAGAGGCATTTGTCTTCATGGACGACAATTCTCGACCTCATCGTGCACATCTTGTGAATGCGTTCCTTCAAGATAACGACATCGCTCGACTACAGTGGCCAGCATGTTCGCCAGACATGAACCCTATCGAACATGCCTGGGATATGTTGAAAAGGGCTGTTTATGGACGTCTTGACCCACCAACCACTCTGAGAGATTTACGCCGAATTGTCGTTGAGGAGTGGGACAATTTGGACCAACAGTGTCTTGATGAACTTGTGGATAGTATGCCACGACGAATACAGGCATGCATCAATGCAAGAGGACGTGCTACTGGGTATTAGAGGTAGTGGTGTGTACTGCAATCTGGACCACAAATGCTGAAAGTCTAGCTGTATGATGGTACAACATGCAATGTGTGGGTCTCATGAGCAATAAAACGAGCTGAAATGTTGTTTGTGTTGATCTCTATTCCCTTTGTATTTAAAGGTTCCGGAACTCTTGGAACCGAGTTGATGCAAAACTTTTTTTGATGTGTGTATAAATTATATATAAACTTTTGAACTGACGGTGGTTTTGGGGTCTGGGGGATGTGAAACGCGAAGATATGTCGAAATTTTCCGGAAGTCGAAACATGGGACCCATTGCAATAGTTAGCTTTCTAATGAAATCTACCTAAAACAGATACACACACTAATACAGTCATCACAATGAACACTGGTTATCAGACAGATTCTACACACACCCAAAGTACACGGGGCTACATGACCGCGTTGTCGCAGCCCCTAAACTTAAGAACCAACCAACCAACCTTCATTTTCTCATTGCCATCATCAAACGCTAAGGTGTATGTTTCGCAAAACTCAAGCTCTTAAACCAGAGGGCGTTAGATGCTGCAATTATTGAAAGGTCTACATAAATAGATCTATTTGTGTGTAAAGTGCGTTTGAACAAATATTCAAGGCATTATTAAATATGGCCATAGCAGTGTATTTTAATTGAACGCCCATTGGCTCCCAGCTAGTTAAATTTCATGTAGTTCCATCCTTGGCTACCAGATGGCACTGACACCTAGTGGTGAACGCTCGAACTTGATACAGCGTTTCTAACCAAATAACCTACAAATTTTGCTACACGCTAACAATTGCAGTGGTAGGTTCTGTTGTTGTTGTTGTTTGAGTCTTCAGTCTTTTGACTGGTTTGATGCAGCGCTCTATGCCTCCCTGTCCTGAGCTAATCGTTTCATCTCTACATAGCTATCACACCCTACATCCGAGATAATCTGTTTAACATATTCTAACCTTGGTCTACCCCTACAGTTCTTGTCCTCGACCCTTCCTTCCATAACTAAGCTTGCTATTCCTGGGTGTCTTAGTATGTGTCCTACCAACCTATCTCTTCTCTCCATTAGCATTCGCCAGAAATATCTCTCAACTCCCACTCGTCTTAATACCTCTTCGTTTGTAAACCTATCTACCCATCGGTTCTTCATCATTCTCCTGTAACACCACATTTCAAACGCTTCAATTCTCCTCTCTTCTGCTGCACCGATAGTCAAAGTTTCACTTCCATAGAGTGTGACGCTCCAGACAAAGGTTTTCAAAAATGTCTTCCTAATACCTATATCTATATTCGATGTCAACAGATTCCTTTTCTGTAGAAATGCTTTCCTTGCCTGAGCCAACCTACTTTTTATATCCTCTTTGCTTCGTCCATCACTGGTTATTTTGCTCCCTAAGTAACAGAAGTCTCCTACTTCCTTTAGTTTCTCCCCTCTGATTTATTGCGGCTGCAATCCAATATTTTTGTTTTACATTTATTAATTTTCATCATCAATTCTTTCCTCAAGACGGAGTCCATACCATTAAAAAACTCATTCAAATCCTGAGGCGTGTCGGCCAAGATGACGATGTCATCAGTAAATCTCAGAGTTGAAATTATTTCTCCTTGAATCTTCTTTTACATGCCATAAATCTATGACTGAAGGAAGGCATACTGAAGGATTTTAACGCTCTTAAAAATCCGACGACTTCAGTCGGGTTGAACACGCGATCTTCGGAAAACCAGTTCAGCAAGCTACCGACTACGCCACCGAAGTCATTAGCCCCTGCCAGTACTGTGTCGCGTGAAGCCCGCACAACGGGGCACTCACTGATCGCGCATTCGAGAATTAGAATATTACTTGCAGCAATTTGTTTAAGAAGTGCTCGCAAACAAATAAACAAATGGGTAACAAAGAAGAGGAGAATAGAAGATTTGGAAATGTGGTGTTACAGGAGAATGATGAAGATCAGACGGGTAGATAGGATTACAAATGAAGAGGTATTAAGACAAGTGGGAGAGGAGAGATGTTTCTGGCGACTGCTAATGAAGAGATACTAAGACATCCAGGAATAGCAAGCTTAGTTATCGAAGGAAGGGTCGAGGACAAGAACTGTAGGGGTAGACCAAGGTTAGAATATTTTAAACATATTGCCTCGGACATAAAGTGTGCTATGTAGAGAAGATAGGATTAGCTTAGGACAGGGAGGCGTGGGGGTCTGCATCAAACCAGTCAAAGGACTGAAGACTCATAAAACAACAACAACAACAACAAACATGAAGTCCACATAACAGTAAAGTCAGGTGGACGGTTTATGTGCATTTCCCGCACAGACCCCCTAGTGGCCTAATCATGGATCTGCTTGACGAAATGCTTATGGTTCAATTCGTAACTAAAATCGTTCACAAATAACAAGTCCCTTTCTAGTGTCTGGAGGAGAAGCTAGAATCATGGCGTCCTAGTAGCTTAATGCTGTCATCAAGATTATTTATTTATTTTCGTATGGTACTAATGATCTACAGATATATTCAAATATATACATAACAATCAAAAATGAACATCAAGGTTCTTCAACCAGGAAAGCGCTGGAGCTGATGCTTCCATGAACTCTTTCAATTCGCCTGCGAAGCTACGCTGTGGGCACTCCCGAATGATGTGGTTCAACGTCTGTTCTTGAGCTCCGCAGTCACAAGCTGGTGATTCTAGCCAACCCTATTTGTGTAGCATTGCCTTGCACCTTACATGACCAGTTCGAGCACGATTTAGTTGACACCGCCTAGCTCTTGGTAGATCACTTCCTGGGATTTGCTGGGAAGGAGTATCTAAATGGATTTGGTGAGGTGAGGAAAAATCTCTCCACCTTTCCTTCCAGATTTTGTTGATGTTGTAAGGTCCTGGCTGCTTAATAATGTCATCACCCCAGATCGGATTCCTGGATTTTAGGCGCATGGGTGGAGGATTACTCAGTACTGAGTGAACCGGAAGGTGTTTGAAGTCGGAACAGATGTAAGTTTTCAAAGCGTTTTCAAACGTACTTTGATATCGACAATTTGTCTACTAGATGTCGTCTCAGTTGTGGACGAGGAATGCCTGCCAGGACGTGCAACCATGGCACAGGGGTTGATCTTAATGTGCCCGTTATGATCATTAAGGACTGAGTATCCAGTCTGTGGACATGAGCACCATACCGGTGCACAATATTCGGCAACAGATTAGCGCAAGGCTTGCCATACGAAGAGCACTCATGGGCACCCCATGTTGTGCCAGCCAGTTTGCGGATGATATTGTCCCTAGTCTTAAGTTTTCCTGCAGCATTCTCAAGGTGTTTACTGTAGGTCAGAGATCGGTCTAGAATTACTCCTATGTATTTGGGGTGGGATTGTTTCTCAGCCTCTTTCCGCAGAATGTAATGTTCAGCTCTTGTTTGAAGATTCTATTATTACGGTGAAAAACTGTGACCTTAGTTTTTGATGGGTTTGGGCAAACCCTCCATTGTTTGAAATATTTTTCTAGTGTTTGCAGATCCTGTGTCAGGATTTCTTCCCCGTCGTCCAGATATTTGGTTTGGATTGCTATGACAGAGTCATCAGCATAGCAGAACGTATGGGACACTGTTTCTGGTACATCGCTTGTATATAGGTTGAACAATAATGGGGCTAAGACAGATCCCTGAGTGAGGCCGTTCTTGATGGTGTACACCTTACTCATCTTGTCGCCTGCACACACTCCTTAACATGGTGGATAATAGGGCAGTGAGTCTTCTATTTTAAGTTCAGCATTAACCCATCAAACCACACTGTATCATAGGCAGCAGTTAAGTCGAGGAAAGTCACAGACGTTTTTAGTCCTCTTTGAAATCCTGCTTCTATAAAGGATGTTCAAGATTCAAGAAAATGAGAAAATATTTTTTTGGAACATACAATGTGAATTCCTTAATTCAGGTTGGAAAATTAAAACAACTAACAACAGAACTTCATAGACATCACATTACAATATTAGCCCTTCAAGAGACCAGGTTCTTGGATGAGGACACCTTTGAATCTGACAACTTCCGAATTTTCAAAGGAAAAGTTGGGAAGAGAGTGATGAAGAACATGCCACATCTTGGAACAGCTTTTATGGTCAACAAGAAATTTTTAGACGCAGTTATCGCTTTTAGAAGTGTGAATGCCAGACTATCTTTTCTAACTATAAAATCTCTCAATAAGAGATACACGCTAATCAACGCCCATGCTCCTATAAATAAGGATAATAAAACGAATCCAGAGAAAGTTGATGAATTTTGGGATGAGTTAGAAGCCGAAATTCTCAAAATTCCTTCTAATCATGTAAAAATTTTACTTGGAGATTTCAATGCTCAGCTTGGATCTGAGAGAAAATTTTCTGATATAATAGGTAAATATCCCGCTCACAATAGAACCAACAGGAATGGTGAGAGATTGGTTAAACTCTGTGAACATCTAAACTTAAAGATTACATCCACACATTTTAAAGCAAAACCAAGTGAAAAGAAAACATGGGTCTCCCCAAATGCGTTGCTGGGTGAGTTTCAACTAGATCATGTAGCTATCTCTCGAAATTGTTTCAAAGAAATTCAAAATGTCAAGGTCAGAAAATCTATTAATGTAACTTCAGATCATTACCTTTCTCAAATCAAGATGAATTTCATACCTTTTACACGCAAACAAACTACAACTAGAATTAAAATTCCGAAAATTAATAGAGAGGTTCTTACAAATGAAAAAAGGATAGAATTTCAAGGAAAACTTAAAATACCAGCCAATTGGAATGATGTTACTAATAACCTTCTTGAACCAGCTCAGGAAATTGCACCGTTGAACTTTTATAGGAAACATGCTTGGTGGAATGAACAATGTGAAAGAGTGATCAAAGAGAGACATTGTGCTTGGCACAAGTGGAACGGGAACAAGACTCCAGAAAATTTAGAGGAAGTACAAAGATTAAGGAAAATGGCCCACCAGACTTTAAGAACGATTCGAAGAAAATATATGAAGGACCAAATAATGGAAATGGACGACAATTTTAAGAAAAATGACACCCGATTGTTTTATAGAGCATTTAAGAATGAAATCACTGGATATTCAGCGCCGAGTTTAAATTTCAAAAGGGAAGATGGTACGCTAGCATTAAACAACAAGGAAAATTGTGATATCTTGGCTGCGTATTTTGAGAAGTTGTTAAATTGTCCAAAACCGACAGACAAGTTGAGTTTCAAATTTACAACACAAAATTTTGACTCTACGCCCCCAGATGTAAATGAAGTTAAATGTATTATCAACTCACTTAAAAATAATAAAGCCTCAGGCAAGGATGGAATAATTGCATAAATGTGGAAGCTTGTAGATGATGAATTTTTAATAGCGACGACAAATCTATTCCAGAAAATTTGGATTGAGGAAGCAATTCCAGAAGACTGGTTAATCGCCTTAATTCATCCACTACATAAAAAAGGCTCAAAAATTGATGTCAATAGTTATAGGGGGATCTCATTGTTGTCTGTCACATATAAAATATTTGCCAAATTACTTTTAAACAGACTTGAACCACAGATCGAACCACAGCTTGGCGAGTTCCAAGGAGGTTTCAGAAGGAATGGATCGTGTGCAGAACAAATTCTTAGTTTAAAATTGATATTAAAATATTACAACAACAGGCCAAAGAATATCTTCATCTCATTCGTTGATTTTCAGAAAGAGTATGATTCAGTGGATAGGGATACTGTTTTTGACACATTGAAAGAATACCAAGTTGATCAAAAAACCATAAATTTAATAAAACTTACATTAACTAATACGATTTCCAGAGTCAAATTTTTAAATGAAGTTAGCGAGCCCTTCGAGGTAAAAACTGGGCTAAGACAAGGGGACAGTCTATCATCACTGCTTTTCAATTTGATCTTGGATAAAGTCATGAGGACGTTTTGGGAGAAGAACGATTAAAGTGCTAAAATTGGTACAAAGAATAAGAACCTCAAAGTCAAAGGTTTAGCATTTGCTGACGACGTAGCGTTGTTTGCTGAATCAGAACAAGAAGCTATTAACCAAATTGATCAGTTAAAAGAAACGGCGGAAAAAGCGGGCTTACAGATTTCGTTGGTAAAAACAGAGATGATGACAAGTGATCAGAAATACACTAATAAAATTATAAAAACAAATTATGGGAGCATCAGGGTCACTGACCGATTTAAATATCTTGGAGAAATAATTAGTAGCAATGGGACGGATAAATTGGCAATCGAGAACAAAAAAGGGAAATTGGGAAGATTAAATTTTTGTACAAAAAATATATACAATAAAAAGAACCTGTCTATCAATGCAAAATTACGACATTTTAATACTGTTGTTAGACCAGTCATCTTGTACGGCATGGAAACTACAAATATAACCGGAATGGAGAATTTGCTCAAGATAGAAAGAAGAATTTTAAGAAGGATTTATGGTCCTAGGAAAACACAGGAAGGTTATAGACTGAGATCGAATGCAGAAATTTATAGTAAAATCGACAACCTTGAAGTGATGATCAGAAAACGGCGACTTCAGTTCTACGGACATATGGTCCGCATGGATTGCTCAAGGTTAAACAAACAAATTTTTGATAAAATCTGGAACTATAAAGGACAAGGAGGCTATGTAAAACAAATGAAAAAAGAACTTCAAAAATTCAAAATTACTGAAGAAGATTGTCTAAATCGAATCGAGTACAGAAAAAAAAATTTTGGTCTCAAAATTCTTATCGGGGAGAAGAAAAATCTCAACAGAGGAGAATGGACTGCTGAAAGAAGAGCTGCACAGTCGACCAGGATGAAAGACTTCTGGAAGATAAAGAAGGAAACTAGACCTATAAAGAAGTGATATTTGCGTGGTCCTTGTTGGCCTGTCCGCGGTGTATATATAAAGGATGTTAGAGCTAAGACTTGCTCAAAACAGCTTCGTTTTGCCCTGAATCCAGCCTGTTCTGATGGTATTCTGCTGTCTAATGTACAGTCAACTCTTTTGTAAATTAGGCGTTCCAGACTTTTAGAGCAAACGCTGAGGAGTGAAATCGGACGATAACTTGCTGGGTCATTTCCTGGTTTCCCATGTTTAAGGATTGCTATGATTTTTGCTATTTTGAATTCTGGTGGTATTTGTCCTTTGGCTAGGATATCTGAGAATAAATTTCTGAGCCACTTCCTGCCATTTCTTCTTAGGTGAGTTATAAATTCCGGAAATATACAATGCACACCAGCTGCTTTTCCAGTTTCCAGAGATATAATTGCTTGATTATGTTCAGCACTCATAAAAGGGGAGGAATAGAATGGGTTATCATCCAACTGATCGCTAATTGCTTTAAGACTTTTTTGCACATTTTTCTTTTGGCAGGCATCTATTGGAACATCTTTTGACCTCTTTTTAAAGTGTTGTGCGATAGAAGACGGATTAAGTGCAGCGATGTTGCTGCTCCAAGTTTTCTGAGAAGTGACCAACCATTGCGACTGGAGTGAATGAAATCAAGACCGTTAGTTGTGCTATGCCAGTGTTCCCTTCTTTGAGTGGTCAAGTATTGAAGAATCTGTCTGCCCAAGGCAGGATCTCCGCTTTCTTAGTATGCTTTAGCAAGCTCTTCAGTCTCTAAATTTCAGCAAGGAATGTAATTCCTTCTATACCCACGAGAAATACTACGTTTTGCTGATCCAATAATTGTTCCAACAAATCGCTTATAATTCTCCAGTTTTAGTGATATCCCGCGAAGATGAGAATGAACCTCATGAGAGTACTTAATCCATTGTGTTTTCTTGAAGTTCCATCTGGGTTTCTGTTTCGTTCAGATTAATGAGACTTGCAAACCGATGGTTAAAATAGTTGGGCGATGCTGGCTGCGTGGAAAACCTGATAGTAAAGTTCTTGTGTGAGGTAAATGAATATAGTTAGCATCCATTGATATTTCGCAGAGATCAGGATTGGTGTCTTTTTGCCATCTGGCAGAATTGAATAATGTTTTGTCTTTTGGATCATAGGATAGGTGAAGCTGGATCTGGTCCATCCAATCTGACAGCTTTTCTCCATGTTCATCATTTTTGTCATACCCCATGAAGTGTGATGGCTATTGAAATCGCCAATGTAAACCACCTGGCTGATCTCTGGCAAACCAACCCAATGCTCCCAGAGAGGGAAGAGAGGAAGTTATTTTGATGATTTTAGCGAAGTTGTTATTGTTTCTTGTGAAATTATTATACAAGTACCAATTGTTGCACTTTAGGAAAACTAAGCTTTTACCCAGCAAGATGCCGAGTAAAAGTTTAGAAAAGAGGAGGACCTCAAACCTAACTCAAACAAAACTTAAATTTTGAGAACAAACCATAAGTCAGAGAGAAAATCCCTACAAGTAGGAAGCTTGCGGAGCTAGCTATACTTGCCTCAATTGCTTGTTAGAATTGGCTATGAAAACCAAGAGAAACTTTAAAAATGTTGTTGTTTGAAATTTTGTTTCTAATGCAACAAATGGTAAAGGATTTACCAGTGAAGAAATTATGATTTTCTCGTATATAAAGCTTAAGATTAGTGGAAGAATCAGGGAAGATAGGGTCCAGCCTAATATTGATTCTAGCGAGAAAAGATAAAGAACAAAAGAAAACAAATAATTTATTTAACAATGGTAAACGGTGAACTGAATAACATCATTTAAGTTTTGATTTTAGTTTGAATTAAGAATAACAATTGTTTGTAAAATACAATGGTCTCAGACCTAATAATAATAATAAGTTTACAATTTGTAAACAATATTAAATGGGGTACAAGTTTCAAACTTGTTACAAGCACTAAACCTATGCAAAGGTTTTAAAATGTGCTTAAAATTGAGAAATTTAAAGCTTTTGAGAACAATAAATTGTACAGTGATTAAGTTATAACTTTTACAAATTATGTAAGTTGCAAGCGTTATATGACTGCACTTGGCAAGCCAACAAGCTACAGACAAATAGATTAAATCCTGATCGTAACAGGAGAAAGAAAAAGAAAAAAGAAAATGGAAAGCGGAAATTACCGCTATTTGGAACAGTAATTACTAGATGCGAAATACAAAAAATGTACAGGTCGTATTATCGAAACCTGGAGAGAGAAGATTAGATGCATTAATACTTAGAAAGTTGCCAATTCCTGAGCTAGCAGGAAAAGAAAAGAAAATTAAGTTAGACAAAGTACAATTCCCTAATTTTTAGAAGGGAAGGGCGATTAAAATGTGGACTAGCCACAAGTTTGCGCAGAATTACAATGTTGGAAATGGAACACATTTGGGAGGGCGCTTGATTTCAAGCGAGGCCTCTTAGTTTTTTGACTTAAATTTAAAGTTTAAATTGATTGAGTTAGTAAAGGTATTTTGGAGAAGGAAAATTGGAACTTTAGGAAGTAATCCAGGCCAGATTTATTGCTCTAACGAACGCGGCGCGGATGATAGTTGAACGGGCACTGTTTTGCACTAATGTCTATTGATGGATTGGAAAAGTTCACTATTGCAGCACAGAATGTTTATGAAGCGAAAAGTTATTACAGTTGTGGAGATCACTTAGTTGAATTTTGACATGTTACTTGCGTTGTACAAGTTTTAAGATGCACATAATAGTTCCAGAATTGTAGCAACAATTAATTGATGCAGTAGTAGTCCCGCGGTGGGGTAGCGTATTCCCTTATTTTGTGTAGGAAATACCAGGTTTCTTGACGATTAGAAAGATTGGTTTACAAGAGTTTAGTGCTTTTCAGTCGGTCAACACGAATGTACCCAAAAGAGATGGGTTATGCCCTAATCCTGAAATAAATTACATGAGATTAATAAAACACTAGGATGACCAGTTTCGATCGTCAAGCGATCATCATCAGATCCAATACACTTAGGCTATAAAATCTATGTTTGAAATACAGGTGAAAATATTTACAATATGTACAATTATTTAGTGCAGTGTTGGTACTGCAACTGTCAGTGTATGCTAAATGCAGTATATATGTTAGGTGAAATGCTAAATGGTGATGGCTATCCGGAGATTGTACTTTAGAGAGATTATATGGTTGTAAACTATGGTTAAACTATAAAATTTTAGGCTAACTACTTATCTGATTGTCTTCCGTACTACAGCTATTCGCAGTTTCCGTGCTCACTTGAACTCGCTGTGCGGTCGACTGCGGTGGTTATCTTAACGACTGGTTTTTCCCTGCCTTCCCCCCCCCCCCCTGTCCCTACGTGCTGTGGGGAGTGATCGCGATGTGTTTATGTGAGGTGTTGCCAACCTAGATAAGATGTATGTTATTGAATGAGGTGGATCTACAACTATTAAAGACCGTGGATTAGTCCTCGCCACGCGTGGAGCATAACCCATTCGAACTAAGCGTTGACGGTCTTATGAGGACGACCCGGCACCTTTAATACTGCCTCTAATATGGGCCTTGGTTTATTGCAGAAGAAAAGTACATCGTACACCTGATCCAGATAACATTTACCTATTAAAAAACCCCTAATTTCCCCCCTTTTTTATCTAGCTTGGCTGTGTCGCTAAATTGTGTTTTGTTTCCGACAGGGTGTTTTTTTTAGTAGCGTGAAGAGGGGTGAGCTCTCCATGAACGTGTGTTCATTTAGATTGTTGGGATTGTTTCGTTTGGCTAGGTGTATCTCGATTGCTTCCTTTATGTCAAGAGCTCTGCCTTTCGATTCGTGATGGATTATTTTAAGGTCCGACTCTATGTTGGTAAAGCTATGCCCTGCGTCACACATATGTTCGCACACGGCTGAATGTGTTCCGTATCTTATCGCATTTCTATGTTCATTATAACGTGTGTCTACTCGCCTTCCACTCTGCCCGATGTAATTAGCTTGACAATCGGTGTCTTGGCACGTTATAGAATATACCCCTGACCTTGAATACGGGTCACGTTTATTTAGATTACTATTTAGGAGGTGCCGAGCGGTTGTGTTTTTCGTCGTGAAAGCTATCTTTATGCCTTGCTTTTTGAATAGGTTAGTGATTTTATATGTATTCGCATTCACATAGTTGAAACGCGCAAATTTTTTCTCATTACTGTCCGGTTTGGGAATCGTTTTATCTTTATTTTTATGTTTGGCTATAATTTGATTTATTTTGCTTGGCGAGAAGTTGTTTTCCTTTGCTATTTGCATAATAGTTCTTATTTCCTTATTATAGTTGTCTTTTGACATGGGTATGTTTAAAGCCCTGTGCACCATTGAATTGAAACCCGCTAGTTTGTGCGTACTGGGGTGATTAGACTGATTGTCGATTGCATGCGAGGTTTGTGTTGCTTTCCGGAATATGGAATATGAAAGGTCGTTGTCTTTACGTTCAATAGTTATATCGAGATAATTTATTTTCCGGTCTATTTCGGATTCCTTAGTGAATTTGATAGAATGGTGAAGGCTATTAATGGATTGGAGAAGCGAAGAAACAATTCTCCAATCCATTAATAGCCTTCACCATTCTATCAAATTCACTAAGGAATCCGAAATAGACCGGAAAATAAATGTTCTCGATATAACTATTGAACGTAAAGACAACGACCTTTCATATTCCATATTCCGGAAAGCAACACAAACCTCGCATGCAATCGACAATCAGTCTAATCACCCCAGTACGCACAAACTAGCGGGTTTCAATTCAATGGTGCACAGGGCTTTAAACATACCCATGTCAAAAGACAACTATAATAAGGAAATAAGAACTATTATGCAAATAGCAAAGGAAAACAACTTCTCGCCAAGCAAAATAAATCAAATTATAGCCAAACATAAAAATAAAGATAAAACGATTCCCAAACCGGACAGTAATGAGAACAAATTTGCGCGTTTCAACTATGTGAATGCGAATACATATAAAATCACTAACCTATTCAAAAAGCAAGGCATAAAGATAGCTTTCACGACGAAAAACACAACCGCTAGGCACCTCCTAAATAGTAATCTAAATAAACGTGACCCGTATTCAAGGTCAGGGGTATATTCTATAACGTGCCAAGACACCGATTGTCAAGCTAATTACATCGGGCAGAGTGGAAGGCGAGTAGACACACGTTATAATGAACATAGAAATGCGATAAGATACGGAACACATTCAGCCGTGTGCGAACATATGTGTGACGCAGGGCATAGCTTTACCAACATAGAGTCGGACCTTAAAATAATCCATCACGAATCGAAAGGCAGAGCTCTTGACATAAAGGAAGCAATCGAGATACACCTAGCCAAACGAAACAATCCCAACAATCTAAATGAACACACGTTCATGGAGAGCTCACCCCTCTTCACGCTACTAAAAAAAACACCCTGTCGGAAACAAAACACAATTTAGCGACACAGCCAAGCTAGATAAAAAAGGGGGGAAATTAGGGGTTTTTTAATAGGTAAATGTTATCTGGATCAGGTGTACGATGTACTTTTCTTCTGCAATAAACCAAGGCCCATATTAGAGGCAGTATTAAAGGTGCCGGGACGTCCTCATAAGACCGTCAACGCTTAGTTCGAATGGGTTATGCTCCACGCGTGGCGAGGACTAATCCACGGTCTTTAATAGTTGTAGATCCACCTCATTCAATAACATACATCTTATCTAGGTTGGCAACACCTCACATAAACACATCGCGATCACTCCCCACAGCACGTAGGGACAGGGGGGGGGGGAAGGCAGGGAAAAACCAGTCGTTAAGATAACCACCGCAGTCGACCGCACAGCGAGTTCAAGTGAGCACGGAAACTGCGAATAGCTGTAGTACGGAAGACAATCAGATAAGTAGTTAGCCTAAAATTTTATAGTTTAACCATAGTTTACAACCATATAATCTCTCTAAAGTACAATCTCCGGATAGCCATCACCATTTAGCATTTCACCTAACATATATACTGCATTTAGCATACACTGACAGTTGCAGTACCAACACTGCACTAAATAATTGTACATATTGTAAATATTTTCACCTGTATTTCAAACATAGATTTTATAGCCTAAGTGTATTGGATCTGATGATGATCGCTTGACGATCGAAACTGGTCATCCTAGTGTTTTATTAATCTCATGTAATTTATTTCAGGATTAGGGCATAACCCATCTCTTTTGGGTACATTCGGGTTGACCGACTGAAAGGCACTAAACTCTTGTTTACTAAGGCAACACTGAAAATATGGCTTCAAACACCACAAAGATTGGTTTACGTAGACAGTTCTGGAGTTATGATGACAGTTGAATAGGGCAGTAAAGTTCCCACGGAGGAAAAAGCTAAGTTTTATAGACAACGGTTTAATTAACATGAATTCCTCGGTGTGAGAAAGTATTCCCAGTTATTTTGTACAAGAAGTACTAAATTTCCTCTTAGAAAGCTAGTTTAGATAGCCATAGCCTGACAAAGGACAATCCCTCGAAGACGGTTATTGCACAACATTTGGCAATTCCACACACTGTCTATAAAATTGAATTAAAAAGCATTTAGCTATTTAAAAATCCATTAAAATGTGTTTAAAACATTGAAGTTTGTACTTAGCTTTCTTTCATGCCGAGCAGGCGATGGTTCCTGGTGACGGTTGGTTTTACGAAGTAGACATGGCGTCTAGTTTTAAATGTCTTGCGAGTGCAGGAGACTTGCCCGTGGGAGGGCTCAAACTGTATGCTCGTAGACTAAAGCAAAAGTGAGGACGAGCAGTTCCGCACTGTAGCCTTGACGGCCGAACGAGAAGAAGTGAGCGAGCGGAGCGGCGCACCGATAGAGGTAAGCGATAACGCACACGTCAGAAGCAGGCGGGCAAGGGGGGTAGGGGAAGGAAACAAAAGAGTTTATGCAAACATAGGAAACATTATAACAGCAACATTTCTTGTATAAAGGCTTCTTCATGGAGTAGTTAGCTGGCGGCGAACACGAAACCTGGTGGATTTGTAAAGAAGTCCTATTGACCTGAGGCGATTGATGAGCTTCAGAGGGCAGCGGTAAGATGCTGCTAGGCTGGTTCCGCAGAAAATGCACCTCTAGAACAAACTTATACAAAAAATAAGCAAGTGCACGGGGAAAATAAAATGTAAGGGTTCGCTGTTGGTGTCTGCGGGAAGGGAAATTAAATAAATAAATTAATGTAGAAAACCAAAGAGATCAAAGGCTAACTCTGCCTGACCGTGTATTTCGAGAAATACACCACCATGGCTCTAAAACGAGCCTTTGGGAAAATGTTGTAGATCATAAAACCGGGAGAGATACGAGATTTAGTTCGGTTACCGCTTGTGTAGTCTTTCTGCCGTCCTACCCTTGCAGTCCGATGCTCAGGGTACACCATTTTGGAGGTTGTCTACACTTCGTACCCCGTCATCGAGATCAAGAACTGCCACTCACCTGTGGGCAAGTTGGCTGTTGCTGCATTTTCCCGGACAGCCTGTTCTTCTCTACCCGGAAACCTTCCTCCATGGTTCTGGAGTTGGAGCTGCGATCGCCTGTCTCCGGCCGTGCGCCATGCTGTGTTGGTTCCACACAATATGTGGCGGTCTCCACAATCTGCACGTCCGTCTTAAATGATTCGTACCGGTACTTGCTGAATTGTAGTGCGTAAATTATCACACAGTGTCATTTGGTGCAACATTGACATAACTAGAAATCTGTAATTTTTCAGTTCTTACCTCAGCGTAAGGCAGGAGATAATCTTTATCGACTGATTATATCGATACTACTCTATCGTTATTCTTTGCAACGCAACGTGTGGCTACATAGTTCGTTGTGCCAGTTTCCTAAAATATAGCAATTCCAACAAGAACACTGATAGTTGGTGTCTGCTACAAGGCAAGAATTCCCCAATGCAATATGGGGTCAAACCTTGACCTTGCTTAAATAATCCACAGTTTAATAACTGCAGTTTCCCATAGTCACATTACGTCACTGCTCCAGCAATGAGCTATATGATTGAATTGATGAATTCGTGATGTAACATTTCGTGGAACAGTAACACCTATGGCGTTAAATTCACGGAATATGTCTTCCCTACTCGGAGTACAGTGCTGGAAACATTTATTGCATCAAAGTCATTTTTCATTATTAATTTATCATTGACAATAAATTTCTACAATATTAATGTTGTTACCGTAGTTTGTGGATTATTTAATAATTCTCCCATTACTTGATTTCCCTCCTCTTATTTACCAATAACACAGAGCGTCCGCAAATCCTCTCCGCAGTGGCAAGCTACGTGGGTCTCGCCTTGCGGGCCGTGTTAGGTTGGCAGCACATTCATATCGCTGAATACGCAAAGTCTCTCCGCAGTGGCGAGCTACGCGGGCCTCACATTGCGGGCCATGTTAGGTTGGCAGCACATTCATGTCGCTGTGTACCCAAAGTCTCACCGCAGCGGTTGGCATAAGCATGCACTTGTTCCGTGTTGGCCTTCAAATGGAGTTATAGGGTGGGAGATACCGGTCCATTATTTCCAACAGTGAGTGGCAGTGTTGACGGTGTAAGTCGTGTTCTTTTGTAAGCTGAGTCTAGGGGGTATGCTCACTATTGAAGAGCGTGTGTTATTATTGGAAGAGGGTTTCTGTGCTGACGGAAACTTTACGGAGCATAGTGTGATAGAGGTGATATATAATTGCATTACTTAATTTAATGTAACAGTTTTCCTTGTAAAACCATAACATGAATGAACAGCCAACCCAACACGTACCGCAAGGCGGGACACGCGCTGAGGAGAGAGTTTGTGTACACACTGTATCTTAGTTGTCACATTACAATGGAACGGTACTTAACAAATCATTGCTTGTATAACGAGCAGAGGACTACTCAACCCAACATTAACCTTCTATATTACAAAACACAAAACTTGCTACACTCAAACTTGGTTACTCAATACTTTTTGTGTTGCAAATCGAGAATAATTCCAACGTTTCGCTTGGTCTTATCAAAATATAACTTATCTAATTCAAAATTTGAATAAAATTAACAATAATTGATTTGTAACAATAAATGGAGAGAACTAATAATTGATGGTAATGATTTGAAGATTACAATAAAACGATCACGTGATATGAGTAGCTGTCTTCAACTATTTGCGGGGAAGTTTTCGACACGTGTCACCCTCTCTAAGTCATCATGTCTATTTTCAATTAAAATTCAGTCCAAAATTATGTGATAATATTCCATAGATCTGGGGCAATTAGTTTCGAAGATGTAATTGAATCGGCGGTACACGTGCCCCCACCTCTCCCCAGCATAGAATGGTTTGCCCCTAACTACTCTTGTCAATGTCATGGACTTTCTATAGCGGGCGGCTTCGGTGGCGTAGTAAGTAGCATGCTGAGCTTCTATGTCCAAACCGCGGGTTCAAACCCCGGCCGAAGTCATCAGATTTTTTAAGAGCGTTAACAATCCCTCAGTAAGCCTTCCTTCGGAGGGGAAGCCGGCGGGCCCATGTCATAGATTTATGGCATGTAAAAGATTTTCCACTAATTACACTTGTGTCAAGCTAAATTAAATGTTAGATTTAACTAACGTTCTTAAGTTCCAAAGTTCGTCGCCAGTAGCCGACTAGTGGAATCTAGTAACCAAGTTCACAACTAGTTCTCGTTGACGGTAGCATTTGGTAGCAAAAGTAGGAACTACTTGAAAATTGAATGTCTGCAGTCCTCTCCTGAATTGCAGATAACACACACTTATACAGCCATCGCATTTAACACCGGTAACAGACAGATTCTACACACACCTATAGTACACGGGGCTACATGACCGCGTTGTCGCAGCCCCTAAACTCTATCGCGCTGTGGGAAGGGCTCACTGTCAGCCTTGTGCTGACGGACAGACACGGCAAAACGTGACGCAAGCAAGCAAGGCCCAGCTCCATATTTTGTGTGTGGATTGTGGTAATTAATTTGCGATAAAATGGAAACTTGTTTCAAAATCAAAATTATTTATTTTTTTCCGAATTAAATGCGATATTCTTGTTTTCTTACAAATACAATAGTGCTGGATGAGAACAGTGATGGAGAGCTTTATGTTGGTAAGACTGCGTTTGGTATTTTCATCTCAGGACGTTCTTTGACAGTTAACGATCAGAACTTTACAACTTTGCTAACCTGATTGCTTGCAGAGCCCGACACACCTGTCTCTGCCGCGTCATGACCGGGGAAGCGTGGCCACCGAAGAGTGGGAGGAGTGGGACTGTCCGAGCTCAGCGGATCGCTCGTGTCACTTTAAAATACCGAAACGGAAATGAAATATCACGTGCGCCGTTGGATCAAGTTTATCTACATATGAGTAGGATGAAAGGCAGCATTTTATGAATATATAGAAATATGAATCACAATTCTACGGCCAATTGTTTATTTTTTATATTATTTTAAAATTATTTGAAAGAATACACTACTCAGCTTTCATTAATCACGTCTTGTTCATAGCTACTGCAGAGTGCACGAAGCAATGCAATCTTGCCAAGTCGTTGCACAACAATGAGCCAAGCTCTCCCGACATTGTGTTAGCATAATTATGTTCCCACGCTCAAAACCAAGCAAGAACGAACGATGTTGCTACTTCGGGACTCGGCGAGGCAGAACGTGTCACGTGTTTCAGAGGAGGCGTCAAGGAACTAAATTGCGTTACTGCGTCGCCTCTTGGCGTAGCGGCTAGCACTCTTGGCTGTCTCCTCAGAGGTCCGGGTTCGATTCCTGAGCTGGAACGGGGTAAGCACTGCCTCGTGAGACAAAATTGAGAGGAGGTGATTTCTAGGGACCGGATTTTTTGAAAATGCGTATGCGCATATGCAAATGCATATTTTGAGGGTTTATCGGATTTATTGCATATTCTGAACATAACAACATATTTTAGCATGTACATTTGAAATTAAGTATAATCTAAACCATATTGAACAATATTGTTTTCGCCTGTATGTTGGGCATCCCTTGTAAGCAACGCTCTGAGCAACAGATAACGAGATGACAGTATTTTAAGCCTGTCATTACAAGAAATTGATGAGGATGGACATTCCTTCTACCATCTGGGCAGCCAATAGCCCAGGGTTAGTTTTGTGAGGATTTTATTCAGTTAATGTGTTACTGTATTCTTAGTCAGCATATCCTTAACTCAAAATGAAACTACTGTGTTTATTAAACAGTGGGTGTCAGGTTATAGTGATTATTCAACTGATGGCGTTGTCATCTATTGTCAAATATGCTCGAAGGAAGTGAAAAGAAATTTCAACTTAAACAACGTGCAAAAAACGACTGCACATATTACGGTAAAGGAGGGAAAGAGGAGTGAATAAGATTGGATTATTTTAAGTGCATATTTTTCAATTTTCAATGCATATTTTCTACATTGTAGTGCATAATTGCAGGCATTTTTAAATTGTTTTTAGTGCATAATGTCCAGTCCCTAGCGAGTTGCATTCCCTTCTCAGCCATCTTGGAAGTGGTTTTCTGTGATTTCCCACTTGCATTCCGGCACAGTTGCTAACTTAAGGCCTTGGCCGCCTCCTTCCCAAATTCTCATATTAATTACAAATACAAACACTTCTACATCTAAAAACACAGGCTAACACACAAATACCCAAGTGCACGGGGCTAAATGACTTTGATGTATAAGGTCCTCAATTGAAGCAACAACAGGTTGTACGTAAAACTACAATGTGTACTTAAATTTGTAATGAGGAAGGAAGCTTGTAGTTATACTCGCGATTGTGGGGCACGGGACCACCAGTTTTACGTGGAATCCGAATCACGGGTTCAAGACTGTCGAATTCTCTACCAGTCAATGTGAGGAATGTCACTTCACGGAAGAAATTCAGAGCAGTACGGCAGAACCACCTGATGACTGATTTGTGTGATTGTGTTTCGATATTGAAATAGTTACTAATATAAATTTCTGTTTTGCGAGTGAAAACTCTAAAGTAGTGTAATTTACTTGTAATTGATTTAAGGTTTCTACATGCTAAATTAATAACACAATAGGTGGTTAAACTTCTCCACTAAATGGAGCATAAATAATAATAATAATAATAAATAACCACAGGACGTGATATTTCATTTGGAAAATGTCACATGCATTAAGTGACGACCAATGTTATTTCAGTCCTAATTACTACAAATTCTCTCATTTACAAAACGCTCAGCGTGGGATTGCGTCTTCTAGAACCACTAACTCTAGCCCACTCTGGCGTTTGAACCTTCCATGTTTCCTCCAGATTAGCTCAGATTAGCTAAGACCGCTTCCCGCCGTTCACCGCAGCTACGAAATATTGTATTTGGGCAGTACTCGGATAGAGACCGCTCGGGAACACCTCATGTTAGCCCAAATCCCCTCCGTGTCTCACACAGTTTCACCACTCCATCCCGGGTTCAAATCTCGGTCAGTGCTTGAGGACAGCTTTTCTCTGTATCCTCCCTATCATACAGCATCACCCTGGAAGAGCGAGACAAGGCGCCTCACCCTCGATCTCGAGGATCCAAGGGTCTTTTTATGCTAAGAGAACAATGGAAGCTCCGTGTCGCATGATTGCTGGTGGTAGGTATTGATTGTCTACCACTCATTAGCTCCTCGTTTTTACTCCTTTTATTTTCGACTGCCGGGTCGATATACATTAGTTGCACACCGCGTACTTTCATGTTATCATTACATTTGTAATGCATTTAAACATACACTATCGTCATTTGACGTACAGTAGACAATGGGGCTCGATATTATGACAGTTTACTGCAATGTATATCAACATTGGCAGACTTCATCTGGAAACACTTCAGGGAAACATAACCTTTCAGGTCCTGGAATTGAGGCTCTGGTCCCAAAACTCCTGGATTCGATTCCCATCCCAGAGTTGTAGGTTGCTTTTCGATTTGTACTTCACTAAAATGCTGGGGTGGTGCCTATCTTAAAGCCACGGACAGCTCCTTCCTAATGCTAGCTTGAATTACTCATTCAAACCTTACTACCTGCCAACTGCATGGGGCTGATGGCCACTACGGTCACTGCCTAGCGAGAGCGAGTGAGGAGGAATGAATATTAGCTTAGCCAAGTTTCAAAAACCAGTAGAAAAGTCCCACGAAGAGTCAAAAGTTTGACTTTCAAATTATTGTAAAGTTAGCAGAATGATTCCCACGTTGTGATAGGAAGTTCCCCCATTTGACAGATCGAGCAATGGATCAAGCAATGTCTATTCCAGCGGATGCAGCGAAGACTCTCCTTCCAGGGGATGCTATTCCTCCGAGACTCTATGGTCTTCCTAAAATACATAAGGAAGATGTTCCTCTTAGACCTATTGTTAGTACGATTGGTTCTCCTACATATGCCCTTTCCAAATACTTAGGTAGACTACTTCAGCCGCTTCTGGGTAACACACCTTCGTACATTAAGGATTCCACACACTTCGTTGAAAAGTTGAAAGCTATAACACTTCAGCCGGGTGATATCTTAGTGAATCTCGACGTGGTGTCTCTGTTTACGAGAGTACCTATTGATGGTGTTGGGTCTCTAATTAATGGCATTTTTACTGAAGACATCACAAGACTTTTTTTTTATCACAGCATGACCTCCTCCTACTTTCTATGGAATGGGAATTTCTATGAGCAGAATGATGGTGTGGCCATGGTTAGTCCTCTCTCTCCTGTTGTGGCTAATTTCTTCATGGAGAGCATTGAAGAGAATGCTTTTGTCGCCGGCTCCTTTCAAACCGAAGATCTGGTGGGGTTATGTGGATGATACGTTCGTTGTTTGGACGTGTGCCCGTTTACACGGATGATGATTAATCAGCACTCGGCTTTTGCTCTTGCGGTATCGGGGTGTGTTACGTTCCCACCACCGCTGATTAAACATCTGATATGGAATACTCAAGGTTCACAAGGATTTGAGGAAATACACAACATTATAAGTTCACAGAATTTAATTCATAAAAGAAAAATATATTCACTCAAAAACATGTAAGAGAATCAATCACATGGCATAGTCTCTTCAAGTGTCATTCGAAACTAAAAATTAATCACTTGGCATAGTCCCTTCAAGTGTCATTCAAAACTAAAAATCAATCACTTGGCATAGTCTCTTCAAGTGCCATACAAAAACAAAAAAAATCACTTTGTTAAAATTTATCAAGATCACTATAATGTCATTTCATTATTCTATGAACTTTGTAACCACTTTGTCTTGCTTAAATCTAATTATAATTATTTGTAGTATATTTTACTAAGGCGTCGAGCGCGCCTATCATTCAAGTTATAGAACTTCTCCAAGGCTTTGGACATTCATATTCATTTCAATCTTTACCCTCCAGGGTTTCTTTAACGTTACATAATTATCATTTATCTATCACTTATTTAGTCATTTGGACCTAACAAGTAATTCTTCACAAAGCCTTAGATTTTACACATTTAAAATACTGTACAAGAACATGCCATGTCAGTGAATTGAACCCCTGTTCCACCAGTTCCTTTCTCATGCATCAGGTGATCTTTCTTTGCAGCGTACCATGCACTGTGTTATTTATTTTTGTGGGATCTTTATTCATCTTTAAACTGTATTTTTCACAACCCGTTCTTTCATTCTTTTTGAGGAAGGAATCCTTTTATTTACAATAAAAGTGTTTGACAAAATCCGTCAAAATTCATGTAAATGCTTCAAACTTATATTCTGGAGAATGGTCTCCATCCCAGCATTTTCATTTTATAGGTTAATTTCAGTTGCATCTTTTAATAAAATCTTTCACATAATGGCCTTTTTATTATTAGTCTTTGACAGACCCTTACTTGACCGCGGAACCCATTAACTTTTCTGTCTCACTCACTCATTACGGTAGGTCGGGCTCTAACAGCTGCCTCGCACCTCTGGTGATACTTCGCTTGGTTTATGGCGTCTCGCCGGCCATCACGCTTACAACCTTGTTTATATCTTTAACCATATGATTACCAGGACTTTCGTTTCATTTCTAAAACAGCTATTTGTTCCTGCTTTTAATATAATCATTATTATTATTATTTATATTTCGTTTTTACAGGATATTCAAAACTTATTCCGGAGAGGATGCCTAATAGTTGACTACACCAACTTAAATAACAATTTGTATGACGCCTACTAACAATATTATTTATAACAATGCCGCTATCGGTCTTAATTGCAAATCTCATTCGACGATTATTGCCTACAATATTTATCTATAACAATGCCTTCATGGTCTCACATGTATATTCACTTACAACGCGTTATTTCGACGATTATAGCCTACAATATTTATTTTATAACAATGCCCTCATGGTATCACATGCATATTTCATTCGACGATTTTGGCCTACATTGCTTATTTATCACAGCCTGATCGGACTTACAATGTAACTATTATTTTCAACGCTTCAATATGGCAATACAATTTATGGGAATTTCACCTACCCAATACAACACGACGTTTACATACAACAACAATACAGTAAGGGGAATCTTTCATCCACAGTATTTCAATGAGACTCTCCATCTCCCGATTAATTATATCCTGATTGACGCACATTTATTAGCTTTAAGCTACATTTATTTTTCGGCCTTTTCGGCAACAACGATTTCTTGCTTGGTTATTCGTGGTTTATTTTATAACTCAAATTAATATTTCATTTATAGCGGTAAGACCTCGGCCTTCCTATCACTTTATTTTCATAATTCGGGTTTGATAGCCTACGATAATACATTTTCTTTGGGTGCTTTTATTCACCAATTACTTTTAGTGATTTACAAAATTGATCATCTGACAACTGTACGTCAAGATTATAACTTATTTCGTTCCGCTTATTACTTGAGTTCCTTATTACCATTTTATTATCACTTTATTTTTAGAGTACAACAACTCGATAATACTTATTTTTATTATCTTCATTTCGAACTTTCAATTATTTTTCATTTCAACTTTTTGTTATTTGCCATTTAATTATAAGATCAAACTATTTTATATTTTTTCCTTTCATTATTTATTTTAACAACTTTATTACGATGCATATTTATTTTATTATATGCTTTTACTATGGCGAAATTCTAAGCCATTTAATTATTATTTTCGATTCCTTCCTCCAAATCATTTATTATTTGTTATTTCATTTCTTGGGTTTTTATTACTTTACATTACTGAACCCATTTATTTAATTATTTTGCGAGGTCATTCTCGCAATTATTTATTATTATTATCCCAACATTTCAGATATATAAGTGCATTCAACTACCCGATGAGTTCGATCGTTAAACTCCCCAGTTACGACCGATCCCAACGGATCAGTACATCGTACATCTGCAATTTTAATGAAAAATCATGACTCACCAGTGTCCTCCATCTTCTGATCCATCCTTAGGAAGGATTCACCCACCTAACGACATAATTAGCACTCTTCCATGGCACTTTCTTTTGTGAGCGGCACCTCACTTAGGTCCAATCAACCTTCACTTAAATTTAAACACATCATTAAGTTGTAAAATACTGTATTATAACTAAAACACATATATCTTGTAACTTATTTACACCGCACTAATTTTCACCACATCTCAGTGATTCTTGGAACGTTTTATCGTTGATCGACGCCCTGATGAGATCCCCGGACCCTGAATTGGACGTGATGCTAACTCGAACGGCTCCTTCTTCTTCACTGGATCTAGTCTCTGCCCTGTCTATTAGATAGTCTATTTTGACTTCTTTTTATCGTCCTTTCATAAGCGATTTGCAATTTTTACTTGTCCTACGTTTACATAGCGGTCTATAGAACCTATGGCCCGCTTACTTCTTGACCGTACATTGTCCTTATCTGCGACAAGTTCCTTTATTTCTCCTACGAGAATGTCTTTATTGCTACGTTCCTATTTGACACACTGTAGCTTCGCTAAAGTTCAGTATATTTGTTCTTGGGTCTCGAACCCGTGTCCATTTACTTGAATTATTGGATTTCGTTCCAATATCGGTCCCTTACTACTGTAGTCTTTCACTTAACATTCACGGAGACCTGTCTGTATATTACGAAACGATGACCTCCAGTGTAGCGTTTCTACTGATCTGGGCTGCTGTATTCTGGCTTATTACTGTTCTAGAATTTGTCGCGGCGCAATTTACTTCGTCACGGTTTTCAAGTAGCGTATACTTTATTTGATCTAGCACAAGTGCTTTAATCATCACTTACAAAGAACCGTACTTTTGACGTAGCGGATTTTATATTACCACGCACATACAACCTTTTGTTATTACCGCGGATACCGATGATTGTTAATTTATCTTAACACGATCCACTTTTTGCGGTTGGTAACGAACTGCGTTACTTGCTGCGATGTCTCCATACAGGAGTACGATGAGTCTTTACTATTGTGAGGACGAACTTCCGTCCAAACAGCTTGATAATACTGCGTACTGTATTCTTATGTACTGTGCGGAATTGCGCTGAGCCTTCCCGGGCTTACTGAACTGCGACGAGTATAATGCAGCGCTTCTGCATTTTATGAGACAGTGTGTAGCGTCTCCCCGCTTACTGATGGTGAACTGCTTCTGACACAGCCTATAGCCTCACTTGGCTGACGGATACTGCCTTCGATGTAACACATCCTTACGAGGTCTGTAGTAGACTGTACTTGATGCGGCCTGACGCCCCCTCTCGGGCTGTCGGAAAACTGCATGCTCTCTGGTTGAAACCTGGGCTATTTATTGGGAACTTGCAAAAATAAACGACTTTTGTCTTCTTCTTGGAGCTAACTCCTGAAATAGACGTCGCACGTTTTTGAAAATTATATCATGTTCCCTATAATCCAAAGGTCTCATTACCATTTCGTTTCCTGAAAATCGATCGTCTATTTAATTTAAATAAAATCTACAAGGCTCCTCAGCTGTGTGAGCGAAAGAGTTCTTTTTTCTTCTTCCCACGACTTCCTCTTAGCTCCGCCTAATGACGTAATTGCTGACTAGGTGCTTTTTTCCTGGGCCTAAATTATTCACTTTTAACCTTGCTTAATTCATAATTTCCTGGATTATTCCGATCCATGGAAACATATTGTTGTAATTTTGCATTATTTCCGTGAAAACGGCTTATTTCACAATTTTGCGGTGTTGGTTTTCAATCCAATGTTGCCGGAAAACTGCTGATCTTTGCACTCTGTGGTGATTCCCCCGCCAATCTGCTCTGGATGATTCATCCCAGCGTGAATGCCCTCGTGATTCACCTGTCGCTTGCACCACGTATCTCCAGATAAAGCTGTCAACGTTCTGCGTCATGGCCTGAATCACTTCCTATTTCCTCACTGCTAGCTTGTAGCTGGACCTCTTTTCATCTTAAAGATGCGAAGTTCATATCCTGTACCAACCTTAGTTGGGTACAGAATCCCTCCTTCAAAGGTAAATAAATTTTTGAAGAGCTGAGGACATTTATATAACAAAATTCCAAAAAATTTTTTTTCACTTTAATGAACTTCCTTGAATTATTCCTTTTAATTTCTTGAATGGGGAAGGACTCTCCCTGCCCGTTTCCTTAATTCAGTATTACTATTTATCCTCATCAAATTTTCAGTTCCGTTATCATCTGGGTATGATCTATCCTTACCCGTTTCAACCGTACTTTCCTTTCTGGTTCTTTTTTCTTTCCAGTGTTTTTTCTACAGATATATTATCAATTTGTCATCGGGTTAGGCCTGTCCTTTCCCGTTTCAATCTAATTTTGTTATTTCCATTAAGTTTCTGATCCTCTCACCCCTTTCTCTCAACTCCCCATTTTCTTTCTCGATGTGTCTGATCAACTCTTTCATTTCTTCATATGTTTCCTTCAGATCACATGAGCACTCTAATTTCTTCCATCTCCTTTCTCTTTCATTCTCACTGTTATCTTCTACTTGGGTTAGCAATGCTTGGATTTCCTTCTCGTATTCTTCTGGAGGATGGTAAACTCTTAAATTTGCCCCTTTCATGATCATTTTAAGATCAGTTTCGGTGTGTAGTACTGTCCCCGATAATCCGGATAGTAGGCTGTCAGATATCCGCCCCCTCAATCGGATTGCCAAAAATCAATCGCACCGGCACAGCTACATAAATGAAAATGGCACTGACAGATACTACCGAGATTAGAGCACAGTAGTTAACAAGAAATTATTGTGGAACACACCAAAATATACGGGGGTTCATACTTACCTTTTACTTACATTTTCAATTTAATCTCGGGTCTGGGTTTTCAACTGGATCACTTAATAGTATGCCCTCACAATAACCTCCACCACGATATTTAAAATGAACCAAAACGGAAACAAGAAAATTTAAACTGCACAATAATTTATTTCACATAAAGAAAATAATTTAACAACAAAATATACGTGGCAATCAGAAGCCATTGTCCATGTAACCATGTCCTCCTGTAGGACTTGTAGACTTCACATACAAAATTTCAGCTTTCTCTAGCTCAAAAGAACGTAATAATAATAATGCACTTTGGAATGGATAAGGGAGTTTGGACGAGACATATAGCAATTGTTTCCTTGTTTATGAACTTCACATTTTATTTATAACCGCAAGGCTGCTATGTAGATGACCTTGGCCTCTATCATACAGTTATCTGGCCACCTGCGATACACCCTGCACCATGTCGCATGTTTGCATCGTCAAATGGACGCACCTGTCCATCCAATGTTAGCATATGCTAGTTACCTCAGAGCCTAGCTCCTTTTCAAAACACTTGAAATGTTCACGTCTCAACTCAAATATTATCACGCAAATCTTTTAAATGCTCCGTTCAAATATCAATGGATTACTCTAATAATCCCAAATCTTGTTTAATTGTATATTCCAATTGTTGAACTAGCGTTGTTTAGAGTATAATAACGAAAACGCTTAATGTTTATAACAAAATGTTCATTAATTATTTATAACATTTTAAATTGTTTATAACATTGTCAAACGACAATTAAAAAAATTTATACACGCCTCTATTAATCCCGTTCGTTTCAAATTATTATTAAAGATATTTACATCGTTATTTACATTATTTATATTATTTATATTAGAAATACATTAAACCACACGTTTATCCGGTTGATAATTACTTAAATCGTGGTGATATAATCGACCAATGAAGGTTAGTTATATTTAAATTTTAGATTCAGGTTTAATAAGATTTAATAATTATTATTATTTGTGACGGTAACCTCCATTCAAAATCGTTATCTCAAATTATTTAAACACTCTTGTTAATTTTAACAGTAACTTCACATGAATAATATTCAAAGGACCTGAACAATACACTCAGAGGAAACAATACCTCGCTCAAAACGCACAAAATTGCACCAAAATTGGCCAATAATTCATCATATATCTCATTATATATGGCATCAAAGTCTTCCACAATACATACAAAAAACCTCCACTTACAAATTCATCAACATCATCAATATTACTGTGGGAACCTCCTTCACTTATTACAGGGCATTATTCATCAGCGACTTTTACACGTCCACTGAACTAACGATTATACATCCATAGTTCCTCTTTAAAAATTCTTATATTCATCAATTGTATCAAAAGCTGTTATTATATTTAACCTTCGTGGGTTTCATTCATGAATCGATATGAAGTAAAAATTTGCCAATCACAAATAAATTTAATAGCAAATACGATTAGACACGCCTCCCTGGTCTATCAAAATTGAGATTAATATCATCAAAGTATCGCAGTATAAAAATACTATCTTCAATCAAAGTTCATCTAAACTGCATAAATAATCGAATAGAATACAATTAGACTTTGGAATGCAAACATTATTGTTCCAATCTAGAATTGAGAAAAACTCCTATCAAATGTTCATTACTATAGTGTACTCAATAAATCGTACTCAAAGTTCATATTTCATAAAATTGTCTATAATGCAATGGTATTTCAGAACTGACGATAAATGTCTATGTTGCAATCATGTTCATAAAACGACTAGTATTTCCAAGATCGTCGATAAAGTAGAAGATTTTAACGCTCTAAAATCTTTTAATCATTCTTCTTTCTTGAGGATGACAGAAAATTGGTCAAAGTAATTTTCTGAATAGAATTACTTTAATAAAGTGACACGCTGTCTGAATTCAAATTTGCCATAGAAAATCGTTAACTTTACAGTCAAATCGTGACTACAAAAATATGCAAATTACTGGAAGAATATAAATAATATCAGTCTCAACTCATCCAAAATTATTTAAATATGCCAATGACATAACAATGTCACAGTAAATCGTAGAAAAAGACATAAATCTTCAAAGTGTACAGAGTACAGAAATATCAAGAAAGAATATGGGGCAAAATATATGGGACAGAAAATATGGGAAAAATGGTTGCTCAGATATCGCTAAATGGCTCAAATAAATCAAGAAACGTTCACGACTACCTTATATGTTGATTGAAGTTCTAGAGGAAAATTTCCAAAGAAGACTGCTGTTGGTTCCATTTCACCACCGTAAAGATGTGCTCCGACCTCGAACCTGGAACCTGCGCCCTCGGAGAATAGAACTGCTTCCTCCTCCGGAAATTGCACTGCTCCGTGTAGACGATAGACATCCTTCTGGCAAAACTCTTCTTTGTGAGCCGGGTCCATCCTGGCCTCTCTTGAAAATTCCCTGAAGTTCTGGTAGAAATTCGCCATGAAGTTTATTGCAATTATTTCCGCAGAAATGTTCATAATTGTGGAGTATGAAGATATTTCCACTGCCATTTGATGTAATTCAGCGATGGATTACGATGCATGAGTGTAGTTGGATGTTCACTACATGCTCACTTTTGTAGAATGACGATTAACGAAGTTCCATGCTGCTATTTCACTCCAATGATATATGTCCCAATTGCATTAAAGTTTTAGTCCTCCATCTCCACTTCCGTTATAATAATAGTCGAAAGTACTGCCAGATTATATTGTTCCATTGTAGAATGTAGCGTTGTATCACCAAATGTAATCTTCAGTATCACGGTTGCAATACAAGTGTCAGCCGTAGCGTAGAATGTGGTATTATAAAAGTGCTTCTCAGGTGTTGAAAAAATCACTTTTGTCTGCAGTCTTAAAATGCGAATATCTTCCAAAGTATACTCGTGAAAATGTTCAACTTTCGTACACGCCTCAATATTGTAATGCACAATTGAATTAGCATAAATGCAGTAGCTAACTCTTGATAGATAATCTTGTAGACTCGTTTATGTGTGCGCTCCAACTTCGCCTAGTTTCAGTAACCGTAAAATTGTACTGCTGCACGCTCAATGCTTGTTCGATGCTGTGGGCTCTACCACACTTGCTAATGACGACTTGCTTCACTGAATAACTCGAAGTCTGACAATATGAGAATCAGAAAAATGAGCCATGAGAGCCTTCTCTATGCTGTGCAAGGCCTTTTATCAACTTCTTAAGGGGCGTATCCATCCCTTCCATAGCTTGTTCCTCCGTCATTGCTAGAAGTTCTAACTTTGGCTATACTTGACGGATTTTCAAATTTCAAAAACTCATAATTAATTTCTTCAAAATTCCAAATCAAAGCCATAACTGAAAATAGTTTTCCACAATTCTGCATGCCAAAAGTAATTAAATATGTTAGTTTCAGTAATCTCCGTCTCCCTCCAAACTATCATTCATTGGTTCGAGCCTCTCCTCCAATAGCGTAACTTCTTCCTTAGCACAATTCCTTGTTTCCCTGCGACTGCGTCGTAAATCTCAGATCCTTCTCGAACAAAATCATGACGTCACCAAGAATCTCAGCTCATCCAGCCTACTTGCATGAAGTCTGCGTCATCCGTGCCTACGTCATGAATATACATGTCACAACTCTGACAGCCATAACTTTATTCACATATGCCAATACAGCCACCGTGGTCTCAATATAATTCAATTTACGGGGGCAGTATCTTATATGCGTCGTTTTAAAGGTCCTTAATTATTCGATATGGCCCATGATAATTTTTCCTGAACTTTTTGTATACACGATTTTCAGGATCTGATATTGCCGGTCGCTTCACCAGTACTAATTCTCCTTCAACCAACGGCCTATGATACCTTTTATTTCGATTTCTCTTCTGCCTTTTATCAGCTTGTGCCTTCAAATGTTCATATGTCCTCCTGATTCATAGTTCCCTTCCTACTTGAGCTTCAGTAAAGGTTGGTAGAATCTGGTCCCAGGGCCTTTATGGCTTCTTATCCGAATGCAACCTAACAGGTACCTCCCCTGTTGCTTCGTGAAATGTATTATTTATGCAAAATCCATTGGTGGGCAAAATATGAATCCATTTCCAGTTCTCCTCTGAACAATAAATTTTACAATACTTTTGCACCTCCCTCATCACTCTTTCGACGGGGTTTGCCTCTGGATGTCTTATGCTTGATAAGATCTGCGGAATTTCCAAATTTTCTAATTCTCGGCGAAACTCTATACTCGTAAAACAACTTCCATGGTCTGAAAGTAGGTTTTCTGGCTTGCCTAGCACAGGGATTACTCGTTCCTTTAACCTCTTGACAATCTGCTTTGTCGATGTTTTCTGTATCGGACATAACACGACCATCTTTGTGAAAACGTCCATGGATACCATAATATGTCTGTTGCCTCTTCTGGCCTTTGGTAGCGGACCGAAGTTGCCCACTGACAAAATCTGACACGGCCTTTCCGGCAAAAGTGGAATTGGATTTTGCCTCATTAGGAAGGAATTTGGCTTTATTCTCTGACATGTATCGCAAGTCTTTATAGCGTATCTCTCTGTATCTCTCAACCTTGGCCATGTAAACGCTTCCTTTAGCATGTTGACTGTCTTGTCAACTCCCATATGTCCGAATGATCTATGCAATAGCCAAATTAATTTTCTCTGCATGTCTGCAGGCACAATAATTCTTAAACGAGTGTGATCTGCATCTGCAAATTTGTGTAGGATCCCATTAAAATAACTATAATCGGTAGATATTCTTTCTGCCTCTAAGAACGCGGATGATGCTCTGTCAAGACTTCTTTCGAATTACCTCTCAACGTCCTCATCCATGGGTCTTGTTTCTATTTTTCCTCAATTCTTTTTAATTCCTCAATTGTTTCTTGATCTTTAGAATCTATCTGAATTGTTCATGCCTCCTCACTGTTGCCTGTATTCCTAATTAAAAAATCCGGAATAATATTCTCCTTTCCAGGACAGTATTCAATTTCGACATCGTACTGTTGTGTATATAGCGCCCATCGCATTAACCGCTGACTTGATAAGTCCGTTTTCATCAGAAATGTCAGCGCTTTATGGTCTGTCCGTAATATAATCGGAATTCCATACACTATCTTACGCAAATATTGTAGCACGTACAATATTGCGAGAAGTTCAATCTCACTAATAGTGTAATTTTTCTCATGGGGCTTCAATCTTCTTGAGGCGAATGCTAAATAATTCCTTTGATGTGTTTGTTCTTTACTTTCTTGATACAACATGGCTCCTACGCCTATCTGAGAAGCATCTGTCTGAATGATAAAATTTTCGTTAAAATCCGGGTATCCCAATTTCACGGAATGTAGTAACATATCTTTTGCCTTCTAGAAAGTTTCTTCACATTCCTCAGTCCATTTCCACTTTCCCCCTTTCTTAAGCAAGTCTTGCAAAGGTGAAACTGTACTTGTGTACGAAGGACAATGGCTGTTAAAGAACCCTATCAGTCCTAAAAACTGTCTTACATTTTTAATTTTGATTGGCCTTGGAAAATTTTTGATTGATTCTAATTTACATGGGTTTGGCATGACTCCATATTGGTCGATCACGTGACCCAAAAACGTCACTTGCCTCTGACAAAAATTTGATTTCTTGAAGTTTACTTTAAAATTTGCTTGTTCCAGATCCTTTAATAATTTATTCAAATTTTCCAAATGCTCTTCCATAGATTCTGATGTTAATAAGATGTCATCGTCATATCTAATTGTACATTCCTTTACATATTCAGAGAGGTTCCTGTCTAACGCTCTAATTAACGCTGACCCTGCCGTTTTCAGTCCGAACGGTAACCTTCGAAAACACATAGTTTGTTGTTCAAATTGAAATCCTGTTAATAGGCTTGTTTTGTCTTCCAACTCCAAATGGTGGTAAGAACTTGTTAAATCAATGTTTGTAAATATTTTTCCCTTTAAATTTTCTCCAAATTTCTTTAACTGGAGGAGCTGCATCATTTTCTGGAATTATCCTTGAGTTTAAATTCCTGGCATCCAAGCATACTCTAACTGATCCGTCTGGTTTATTTACCACGACCAATGGGCTTACATAAGGCGTAGCTACTTATTCTATTACCCCATCTTCCATCATCTTTTGAAGTACTTCCTTGGTTTGTTTGAAGTGTTTTTCGGCTACTGGATAAGGTTTTTGGCGAAATGGCGTCCAGTCATTTACTTGGAAGGCATACTTGAAATTTTTAATTTTCTCTGGCTTGGAGTCGAATGCATTTCTCTTGTCTAGAATTATTTTCTTCAAAATCACTTTGTCTTCTGCTGACATCTTAGCTTCTTCTAGTTTTTCTTTAAGGCATTCTTCGAATTTGACTTCTTCTTCCTTTTCAATATATGCAGCCAGTGTACTTAATTCCCTTTCTAAAAATAGTATTTCCTCTTCCGTTACAGTCCTGTAATTCTCCTCTTCTATTTTCCAAATTTGTTCGCCCTCTCTAGGTTCTGCCTTCTGTGATGAGATATCAATTTCAGAGTTCTGTTCTTCATTTTTGAATTTAATGCAATTCTGGGACAAATCGTTCACGACTTTATGTTCTCTTATAAAATCAATGCCCAAAATTATGTTGTACGGTAGCTTGCTAACTAACAAAAAGCTTTGAGACAACAATAAGTTTCCTATTTGCAATTCTAAGAACACTTGATATTTGCAAACTAAACTCTTTTCTGGAATTATTCCTTTTATTTTAATCACTGAGATAGGTATCTTTAGTACTTTTCCCTTTCTCTCTAACTCATTCACTAGTGCTTGAGTTACTAAGCAGACCGTTGATCTTGTATCTAACAAGCTTCGAACTAGAGTACCCTCGATTCTTATTAATATTATTGGTAACTCTCTTTTAATAGCGACTGGACCTTCTTTTATTTCCTCTATTAGTTCTTCGGGCCTTTCAATCCAATTTACCACTTGGATAGTATTCCATCCTCCATTTCCATCTCTTTCTAACCCTTCAAATTTTGGCGTTTTTTCCCTCAGGATCCTCATGCTGGGATCTCTGATTATGTTCTTGGAGTTCCAAGCTCTGTGCTCCTCTCATATCATGAATATCTGGCGAGGTTCTTTTTTCCATTGCATTACTCCATTTCATTTTAGGAGGTTGATTGTATTCATCTCCTCTTTCGTCGTAATACCTCTGGGTTATTACTCTGCGTTCTTCAATTTCAGCCTGATAATCAATGTCATTATCTCTTTGCTGATTATCTCTATGGTAGTTTGGGCCCTATTTTCTTGCATAGTATGGCCACTCATTCGGCGATCCCCTCTGATTTCCGGGTTTTGATCCATAGTGTCCTCTATTTTTGTTATTACCTGGGCTATAATTTCCTTTGTAGTTACTCTATAATTCCCGTTCTAGTTTCTTCTATAGGGGCTGTTCTGTTCTCTCGGGTCATATCCTGGGTTATTTTGTCCAATTCTGATTTCTTCCGTACCCGTTGGTTTGTCGTTTCATGACCTATACAAATTTCCCGTCTGGGTTTCAGTCACGTGCGCATGCTCTACTGTTCTGTGTTGTCGGGGTGACATATATGCAGTAGTCATGTCTAATTGGCGCAAGACGCTTTCTACTTCAATTGCTGTCTTCGCATTCGATGAGATTAGAAATCTTTGTATTTCAAAAGGTAACTGCTTTGTTATTGCCAGACATAAGTCATTTTCTGACGGTGCGCAGTCTAATTCTCTAAATTTGGACAGCTGTGCAGTGAAATATACGGAATAGCGCGTGGGCGTATTCGTACTATACTTTTTGGAGTAGAGATCAAGCCTTAAATTTTGTTGAACGTCCGCGGCCCAATATCTTTTTAAGAATGCGTATTTAAATTCGTCCACGGTGTCGAAGGTATACCTAAAACTCCTAAACCATGTTAAACAATCGCCATCCATTATTTTTTCGATTGATCTTAATTGATGCTCAGGTGCAACTCGTGTGTCCTTTAGGTACTCAAATACCTCCTTTAACCAGTATTTAGTCGTTAGAGAAGACACGTTTCCTGAAAACATTCTGGGTTTATCAGAGTCTGATCTAATGATGTTCATCACCTGGTTCTGGACTTCATGATTATTGTTATTATTAAAAGGGGTAGACGTGAATACAGGTGGCCTCGGTGTTTTTCATTGACTTTCCTCTTCTGGGTAATTCTTGAATATGTTTTGGGGTTTCGTTTCTCCCCATTTATTTCTCAAGTCCTCTGTGCTTTCCCGATTTGACTTATGATCTCCCCCACTAATTCCTTATATAGCAATCTTTCTTGTTTCGCTCTGATTTACTCTTCCTTCGAGTCTCTCTATCCTAGCAAATGATTCTTGTTCTATCTTATTCATTCGATCCTCATTGTCCTCAGTTCTTCTCCCTATTTCTTCTTGCTTTCCCTTCAAGTTTTCCTTGAATATTTCCAACTCTTCCTTTATTTCCTTTTTAGTTTCGAGGATCTGTTGTTCTTTCTCATTAAATTTATCCTGTGCTCTTGTTTCTACTTCCTCTTTCGCGTTTTCTAAGTTTTGCTTTTCGCATTTCTCTATTTCTTTAAGATCATGTCTTATAGATTTTATTTCCCCTTGGGTTTTCTCCTGGGTCTTCTTTATCCTTGCCAGATCCCCCTGGTCTTGTTCTACTTTCTTATTGGTTTCCCCTATGCTAATTTTCAAAGGATTTATACCATTTATGATTTCTTCAATTTGGGATTGTTGCCTATCAATGTTTTCCCCCTGTTTCTCAACAATTTCTCCCTGTGTCTTTATTAATGACTGTATGGGTACTATGCGTTTACCTAACGTGGTTTCCCATGCTTTATCCTGTTCATCTTTTCTTTGATCTACGTACTCTCTATCTTCCTTTGCTTGCATATCTATTCTTTGACTTATTTTATCCATATCGAACTTCCTTTGTTCATTACTTTCTTGGATTTGTTTCGATAAATCATTTATTTCCCTTTTTAACTCCTGTGTGGAATTTTTGCATTGTTTTTAATTGTTCGCTAGTTGCTTCGTTACATCTTTCTTAAATTCCTGGAAATCGACCTTATTTACTTCTAATCCAAGATCTAACGTGTCTCCGAACGATTTCTCTATTTCTTTGAATCTACTATCTATTTGCTCTCTTGTTTCGGTTTTGATATCGTTTATTTTCACCTCGATCTCATCCAAATGTTCGCCTGAGACGTGGTTTTCATCATCTTTAATAGTATCAATACTTACCTGTATTTTTACAATGCTATCATTTACATTTGCCTGTGCGGTGTCAACTTTATTATTTAATTCATCTAATCTATTTTTCGTTGTTTCAACATTCTGTTGACATTCAATCCTACCCTTACTGATATCTTCTTGAAGTTAAACCTTTAGAACTTCTATATTTTCTTGGAATTTATCATATAACACTTCCATCTTTTCTTGAAGTTTATTATTTGAAACTTCTACGTCCTTTTTAATTTCATCCCTACTTTCTTGGAATTGATTATTTATTACCTCCAAGTCCTTTTTAGTTTCATCCCTACTTTCTTGGATTTTTTTTTTGCGAATTGACCACTTCGGATCACGCTACAATTTCATTTTTTCTTTGCCTGAAGTTTCCTCTTCCTCCAGTACTCCTTCATATGGGCGCTATGCTGTTTCTTCTGCTCATCCGTCCAGGCTCTTCCTTTCTTTGTGGTTCTTGTGACATGAAACCCTTCCAAATTTTGAATTATGTACCGAAATGTTTCCCTGTTTGACATCTGAACTTCCTGGATGTTGGAATTTTCGAGATCTTTTCGAACTTCCTTAATCCATGTCGTTGTTGTCTTCTTGTTCCACAGGTAGTCGAATAACTGTTTGGTTAGTTTAGTTTTGTCCATTCTGTACAAATGTCCGAGAAACGATAACCTCCTCTTCTTCATGGTCTCTGAGATTCTCTCCACATTTTTATAGACTTCATTGTTGCTCCGAAGTTTCCAGCGGGTTTCAGTCTGGACTGGGCCCATGATTTTCCGTAGTATTCTTCTTTCTAGGATCTCTAGCTTCTCCAACTTGTAATTCATCGAGAGGCATTCGCTGGCATACAGGCATTCTGTTTTACTACCGTGTTGTAATGTTTTAGTTTGGCATTCCATGAGATGCATTTCTTGTTGTAGATGTTTTTAGTTAGCCCATAAGCTCTTTCCATTTTTGAGATACGATCTTCTACAGCAGCTTTCTCTAGGCCGTTCTCTTGTATGGTTTCACCGAGGTATTTGAACTTTTTCACCCTCTGAATCCGTCCAATCTCTGTTTCAAGGAATTGTGGTCCATGTTTGTCATTCATCATGAACTTGGTCTTCTCTTTCGAGATCCTAAGTCCTGTCTTGCTAGCGATCTTTTCTAAGAGGTTGAACTGTATGGCCGCTTCTTCTAGGTTTTCTGAAAGTATCGCAAAATCATCAGCGAAAGCCAAGCAATTGACTTTGATTCCTCCTGTTTTTCGTCCTAGGCAGATCGGGGCTATCTCTTGATTTTCAAGTTCGGAATTCCAAATTCTCACAATCCTCTCGAGGACACAGTTGAATAGTAATGGTGATAATCCATCACCCTGTCGCACACCTGTCTTGATTTCAAATGACTGAGACAATTCTCCCATGAACTTCACCTTAGAAGTTGTGGCTGTTAAGGTTTCTCTGATAATATTGGCCAGTTTGGTTTTGACTCCAAATTCTCTAATGATCTTATCTAGGGTCCCTCTGTCCACCAAGTCGAAGGCTTTTTTGAAGTCATTGAATGAAACCACTATACTTTTGCCGTTCAGCGCTCTGTGGCGAGTTATTGATTTCAAATTTAGGATTTGTTCGGCACAGGAGCGGCCTTTCCGGAACCCACCTTGGTATTCTCCAAGTTGCTTATCTAGGATTCCTTCTATTCTTTTCAGAAGTATCCTTGAGAGGATTTTGTAAGTGACTGGGAGTAGCGACACGCCTCTGTAGTTGTTAACATCTTGTTTGTTCCCTTTCTTATGGAGTGGGTGGATCAGCGCTGTTTTCCATTCGTCTGGTAGCTTTTCCGTCTCCCATATTTGTTGGAAGATATGGTGCAGGTCGTCTAGGATTTCCGGTTCTGCCCACTTCAACATTTCTGCTGATATGGAGTCTTCCCCGCTTGCCTTGTTGTTCTTGAGACTTTTCAGGGCTTCCTTTATTTCTTCTTTTGTTGGTGGCATATCATCTTCTGAGTTTATAGGATGAGTCTGAAATTCTAGTTTGTTGGTTGGAGGCGGGCAGTTGAGGAGTTTCTCAAAGTATCTGGCTAATATATTGCAGTTTTCTTGATTGTTCAGTCCAATTTTTCCTTCTTCGTTTTTGAAACTTATACTAGGAATTTGGTATCCTCTAAGCTTGTCCTTGAAGGTTTGGAAAAAATCTCTGGTGTTATTCTTAGTGAAGTCGTCCTGGAGGTTTTGTAACTTTGCATTCTCAAACGATCGTTTGGTCCTGCGGAATACCCTTGATGTTTCTTTCCTTTGGGTTTTGAATTGTTCCAAATCTTCCGTATCTCTTGAACATTTCCATTTTATCCATGTGTCGGATCTCTTTTCAAGTGCTTTCTCACATTCTTCATTCCACCAGATTGTACGTTTCCTCTTTGCCAGTCCGAATGTTTTCTTAGCGGCTTCATTGATCTTTGTACAAATATGTTGCCAGGTCTTTGTTCTAGAAGAGCGTATTTCTTATCTGAAGTTATTTATAATATCTCCATTGATGTTCATTCGATTGGTGTTGTATTTTTTCAACTTAGGTGGATCCTTCTTTTGTTTTGGTGGAAGAAAACGTATTTTAACTTTGGAGAGATAGTGATCAGAGTCAAATTTACCATTTCTAATCACTTTAACATTCATCACCTCCCTAGTATTTGTCCTTGATATTGTTACATGGTCTAATTGGAATTCTCCTAGGTTGGGATTTGGAGATACCCATGTCTTTGCTTTTCTTGGAAGTTTCCGAAAATGAGTCGACATGAGATTCAACTGGAAGATTTTGCAGAGTCCAAGGAGCCGTTCGCCATTCTTGTTTGTCCTCCTGTGTGCTGGATAGTCTCCTACTATATCTCTGTATTTTCTTTCTGTCCCTATTTGCGCGTTGAAGTCTCCCAGAAGGATTTTTACATGGTTCACAGGTATCCGAGCGATTTCTGTTTCTAAGAGGTCCCAGAAGTCATCGACTTTCTGTGGGTTCTTCTTGTTGTCTTCGTTGATAGGAGCATGGCAATTTATGAGAGTATAATTCCTGTTTTTGCACTTGATTGTCAATAGGGATAATCTCTCAGATTTAGATGAAAAGTCTGTGACACAATTTATTATTTAAAACTTCCGAGTCCTTTTTACTCATCCCTATTTTCTTGAAGATTATTATTTATTCCTTCCAAGTCCTTTTTAGTATTTAAGGCCCTTTCCTCTGCATTCTTGTTAATGCCCTCCTTGAAACTGTCCAGGAGTGCTTTTATCTCTTCCATTGTAGCCATTCTTTTTCCAATTATTTGAGAAAAGATGGGCTACTACGCCCCCCCCCCAGGATGAATCATGCCCACGAGGTGAATCTGGGCTTGACCCGACATGCTAGTACTCTTTCTTTATTTTTGAGGTAAAGTGTTGAACGGGTGTGTGAGCGTACGAACCCGTCCACACGTCCCTCCTTCAAAAACTTCAACAACTTTAAGCGAGACATTTTGAAATTGTTATCTGTTTTTTCCCCGAAATTTTCCAAAAAAAAATCCCGGAAAACTCGAGTTTTTCTGTGTTTCTTCCTGGAAAAACTCTCCCCATAAGGTGGGCACCAAAGAAGAAATAATATAGGGGGCATATCCCCTTAAATTTATATAGGGTTGCAGTCGTTCTACCTTCCAACTTTAATATTTATTTTATCTTTAATTTGACCGACTTTCCATGTGACCTAGTATCCATATCCAGCACGCATTATATGCTTCCCCTATGTGCCCGTTAACACGGATGATGATTAATGAGCACTCGGCGTTTGCTCTTGCGGTTTCGGGGTGTGTTACGTTCCCTCCACCGCTGATTAAACATCTGATATGGAATACTCAAGGTTCACAAGGATTTGAGGAAAAACACAACGTTATAATTTCACAGAATTTAATTCATAACAGAAAAATATATTCACTCAAAAACATGTGAGAGAATCAATCACTTGGCATAGTCTCTTCAAGTGTCATTCGAAACTAAAAATTAATCACTTGGCATAGTCCCTTCAAGTGTCATTCAAAACTAATAATCAATCACTTGGCATAGTCTCTTCAAGTGCCATTCAAAACAAAACAAAATCACTTTGTTAACATTTATCAAGATCACTATAATGTCATTTCATTATTCTATGAACTTTGTAACCACTTTGTCTTGCTTAAATCTATTTATAATTATTTGTAGTATATTTTACTAAGGCGTCGAGCGCGCCTATCATTCAAGTTATAGAACTTCTCCAAGGCTTTGGACATTCATATTCATTTCAATCTTTACCCTCCAGGGTTTCTTTAACGTTACATAATTATCATTTATCTATCACTTATTTAGTCCTTTGGACCTAACAAGTAATTCTTCACAAAGCCTTAGATTTTACACATTTAAAATACTGTACAAGAACATGCCATGTCTGTGAATTGAACCCCTGTTCCACCAGTTCCTTTCTCATGCATCAGGTGATCTTTCTTTGCGGCGTACCATGCACTGTGTTATTTATTTTTGTGGGATCTTTATTCATCTTTAAACTTATTTTTCACAACCCGTTCTTTCATTCTTTTTGAGGAAGGAATCCTTTTATTTACAATAAAAGTATTTGACAAAATCCGTCAAAATTCATGTAAATGCTTAAGACTTATATTCTGGAGAATGGTCTCCATCCCAGCATTTTCATTTTATAGGTTAATTTCAGCTTGCATCCTTTAATAAAAACTTTCACTTAATGACCTTTGTGCCGTGGCTCATGATCTCAAGATTAACGGTCACGTTAAACTACAAGCTTCTTTAATGACCTTTGTATTATTAGTCTTTGACAGACCCTTACTTGACCGCGGAACCCATTAACTTTTCTGTCTCACTCACTCATTACGGTAGGTCGGGCTCTAACAGCTGCCTCGCCCCTCTGGTGATACTTCGCTTGATTTGTGGCGTCTCGCCGGCCATCACTCTTACAACCTTGTTTATGTCTTTAACCATATGATTACCAAGATTTTCGTTTCACTTCTAAAACAGCTAGTTGTTCCTGCTATTAATATTATCATTATTATTATTTATATTTCGTTTTTACAGGATATTTATAACTTATTCCGGAGTGGATGCCTAATAGTTGATTACACCAACTTTACCCCTCAGGCAGGCGCGCCCATTTTTGTAACATGAGCAGGCGCGTGGCGCACTTTGTGCGCCATGCGGTTTTTTCATTTATATGTTGACTTGCTGTGGATTTATACCTGCATACTTATTTAGGGTCGTTCTTAAGTAGGTTATAATGTGATTGAGTTAGAAAAACGCTTCAATTATGCTAGTAAAATGCTAGGGTAACTAGGCAAATATATTATTTACAGAATAATAATATACAATAAAGAACAGAATGTCTTTTAGTTTTTAGACATCCTTACTTGGGAGAACACAACTTTTACAGAGATAGTTTTTCTTGGCATGCTTCTTACAAACAAACTTCCTGCACTGATCACATATGATGGTCGCATTGACATTCTTAGATCGTCCACATGTTTGACATCTTCCTCGCGTTTTCTGGTTATATTGCAAAGGTTCCTCTGCAGCTTCCGTACGGTACTTGATGGAGAAATTTCTTTATATCAGCAGGTATGCTTGGCATCATAGCGCTACTACTCATCTGCTCTTTCAACAGTTGCAGAGCTAAATTTCGGAGGAAGACCCTCCTCCTGTCTTTAGGGTTGCCCTCATTGAACTGAAAAACAATTCGAGCATTTATCCCGGCCATATTCATCTCAGCATAAAAGAGCACCAAAGGCCATCTCATCGTAATCCTAGCCACTGTGTATGATGAACACAACTGATCCACCGTATCTACTCCCCCTTTAGTTGCATTATAGTCCAGAATTATGTGAGACTTGTTTGAGGCTTCATCTATTGTCCCAGTGTCATGCATGGTAGAGAGTAAAATAACAACTTTGTTTTTCTTTGTAACTTGAGATACTAGAGTTAAATCTTTTTGATACCCAAATGTTGATGATCCTACCTCTCTACCTTTTTTGGGTAGGAAATCAGCTGGCAGTTCTCTCTTGTTTTTTCTAAGAGTTCCAATACAAGTTATTTTCTTTTCAAGTAGCTCCCTTTCCAGAGGTACACTTGTATACCAGTTGTCCGTGGTTAGGTTCCGGTTAGAGCCTTTGATTGGGTCCACTAATCTATGGACAATTGCAGATGGCGAATTGTTTACAGAAAAAGGGCCATCTGGCTGTTTCCCGCAGTAAACTTCGAGGTTACCGGTGTAAAACGTTTTAGCATCACAGAGGGCAAAAATGTTTAATCCGTATTTTGCCGGTTTATTGGGAATATACTGGATAAATGCACATCGCCCTCTAAATGGTTCCCATATTTCGTCGACAGTAACGTACTCACTCAACTTGTTTTACACTTATCGGTAAATCTATCAAGCACATACCTGACAGGAGAAAGCTTGTCTGTCTTTAACCTCTCAACTCTTGTCTCCTTGTCATCAAAGCGCATACAACGCAGAACAAAGAGGAACCTTTTAGCATTCAAGCCAGCACGTAGAATTTCAAGTCCAGTACCATCTGTCGTCCAGAGTTCATTGACATTAGTGTGGCTTAGCTTCTTCATTTCCAGTATGTACAAGACACTAAAGACAGCCATCATTTCACATCTCGTTGTGTCCTTTGCATCCCTTTCTCTAGAGTATTGAATTTCTTCTCGTTGACGCGCAATGAATAAGTTAGTGAACCTAACAATTTCGTCTACCATATCAGTGTCTATAAACAGCAAGAACGCATCAATTTCCTTTTTTTACATCTCTGTACCTTAGTACTGGCATTGGCAATTTCTTTCTCAAAAATATGTTTGCGTTTGGTCTTGGATGTGGTTGAGAAATCAGTTTTTCTCCATTTTGTTTCTTTGTCCTTCCCAATGAAATATGCACTAGCTACAGGCTCACTAACATCGTCATCGTCATCGTCACAACTCTGTTCAGAGTCAGTCTGGTGGTCGTTGAAATTAACTACTTCATTCTCTGTATCTGAAACTTCACTCTCACTGTCTTCCTTGCTTGATTCAACGGGCTGATCATCCTGCAAGTTGTTTATAAGTTCACGGATAGCTTCGTCATCAAGGAACTCCGTCCTGAAACTATTATTGCTAATATGAGCATGAAACATACCAATTTTTCCCAATTTAACACCCAGCAAAAGAGAATAAATTTGGAATAAATGAATAGAAATGCTAAGAATGACAACCGTACATGGACGTGCCTTAGAGCTTGTTATACGACAAAAACGTCATCAAAAATAAGCAGAAATGATGAATATTAATTAAAGATTGTTGCTACAAACTTAATAAGCGTTAAAATAATCATAGAGAATAAAAATGAAACAAAGTTATTTGGATAGTTTTACTTACATGATCAGGCACGCGGCGCACTCAGTGCGCCAGAGGTGTGTTGCACAGGAAATGTGTTTCTAATGTGGTAACAAACACAGCTACAACAATCACGTTTTCGTCACACGACAGAAGACACTCCAGGGAAGGAATAGGCGGGCGAACAACATGATGGTGCGCATTCCCTCCACGCACCACGTGAAATATCTACCATGGCACACTCTGTGTGCCAGCGTGCCCGCCGGAGGGTTAATAACAATTTGTATGACGCCTTCTAACAATATTATTTGTAACAACGCCTTTATCGGTCTTACTTGCAAATTTCATTCGACGATTATTGCCTACAATATCTATATATACCAATGCCTTCATGGCCTCACATGTATATTCACTTACAACGCGTTATTTCGACGATTATGGCCTACAATATTTATTTTATAACAATGCCCTCATGGTATCACATGTATATTTCATTCGACGATTTTGGCCTACAATGTTTATTTTAACACAGCCTGATCGGACTTACAATGTAACTATTATTTTCAACGCTTCAATATGGCAATACAATTTATGAGAATATCACCTACCCAATACAACACGACGTTTACATACAACAACAATACAGTGAGGGGAATCTTTCATCCACAATATTTCAATGAGACTCTCCATCTCCCGATTAATTATATCCTGATTGACGCACATTTATTAGCTTTAAGCTACATTTATTTTTCGGCCTTTTCGGCAACAACGATTTCTTGCTTGGTTATTCGTGTTTATTTAATATCTCAAATTAATATTTCATTTATAGCGGTAAGACCTCGGCCTTCCTATCATTTTATTTTCATAATTCGGGTTTGATAGCCTACGATAATACATTTTCTTTGGGTGTTTTTATTCACCAATTACTTTTAGAGATTTACAAAATTGATCATCTGACAACTGTACGTCACAGATTATAACTTATTTCGTTCCGTTTATTACTTGAGTTCCTTATTTCGATTTTATTATCACTTTATTTTTAGAGTACAACAACTCGATAATACTTATTTTTATTGTCTTCATTTCGAACTTTCAATTATTTTTCATTTCAACTTTTTGTTATTTGCCATTTAATTATAAGATCAAACTATTTTATATTTTTTCCTTTCATTATTTATTTTAACAACTTTATTACGATGCATATTTATTTTATTATATGCTTTTACTATGGCGAAATTCTAAGCCATTTAATTATTATTTTCGATTCCTTCCTCCAAATCATTTATTATTTGTTATTTCATTTCTCGGGTTTTTATTACTTTACATTACTGATCCCATTCATTTAATTATTTTGCGGGGTCATTCTCGCAATTATTTATTATTATTATCCCAACATTTCAGATATATAAGTGCATTCAACTACCCGATGAGTTCGATCGTTAAACTCCCCAGTTACGACCGATCCCATCGGAACAGTACATCGTACATCTGCAATTTTAATGAAAAATCATGACTCACCAGTGTCCCCCATCTTCTGATCCATCCTTAGGAAGGATTCACCCACCTAAGGACAAAATTAGCACTCTTCCATGGCACTTTCTTTTGTGAGCGGCACCTCACTTAGGTCCAATCGACCTTCACTTAAATTTAAACGCATCATTAAGTTGTAAAATACTGTATTAACACTAAAACACATATATCTTGTAACTTATTTACACTGCACTAATTTTCACCACATCTCAGTGATTCTTGGCACGTTTTATCGGTGATCGACGCCCTGATGAGATCCCCAGAACCTCCATTGGACGTGATGCTAACTCGAACGGCTCCTACTTCTTCACTGGATTTAGACTCTGCCCTGTCTTTTAGATAGTCTATTTTGACTTCTTTTATCGTCCTTTCATAAGCGATTTGCAATTTTTACTTGTCCTACGTTTACGTAGCGGTCTATAGAACCTATGGCCCGCTTACTTCTTGACCGTACTTTGTCCTTATCTGCGACAAGTTCCCCCATTTCTCCTACGAGAATGTCTTTATTGCTACGTTCCTATTTGACACACTGTAGCTTCGCTAAAGTTCAGTATATTTGTTCTTGGGTCTCGAACCTGTGTCCATTTACTTGAATTATTGGATTTCGTTCCAATATCAGTCCCTTACTAGTGAAGTCTTTCACTTAACTTTCACGGAGACCTGTCTGTATATTTCGAAACGATGACCTCCAGTGTAGTGTTTCTACTGATCTGGGCTGCTGTATTCTAGCTTATTACTGTTCTAGAATTTGTCGCGGCGCAATTTACTTCGTCACGGTTTTCAAGTAGCGTATACTTTATTTGATCTAGCACAAGTGCTTTAGTGATCACATACCAACCACCTTACTTTTGACGTAGCGGATTTTATATTACCACGCACATACAACCTTTTGTTATTACCGCGGATACCGATGATTGTTAATTTATCTTAACACGATCCACTTTTTGCGGTTGGTAAGGAACTGCGTTACTTGCTGTGATGTCTCCATACAGGAGAACGATGAGTCTTTACTATTGTGAGGACGAACTTCCGTCCAAACAGCTTGATAATACTGCGTACTGTATACTTATGTACTGTGCGGAATTGCGCTTAGCCTTCCCGGGCTTACTGAACTGCGACGAGTATAATGCAGCGCTTCTGCATTTTATGAGACAGTGTGTAGCGTCTCCCCGCTTACTGATGGTGAACTGCTTCTGACACAGCCTATAGCCTCACTTGGCTGACGGATACTGCCTTCGATGTAACACCTCCTTACGAGGTCTGTAGTAGACTGTACTTGATGCGGCCTGACGCCCCCTCTCGGGCTGTCGGAAAACTGCATGCTCTCTGGTTGAAACCTGGGCTATTTATTGGGAACTTGCAAAAATAAACTACTTTTGTCTTCTTCTTGGAGCTAACTTCTGAAATAGACGTCGCACGTTTTTGAAAAGTATATCATTATGTTCCCTATAATCCAAACGTCTCATTACCATTTCGTTTCCTGAAAATCGATCGTATATTTAATTTAAATAAAATCTAAAAGGCTCCTCAGCTGTGTGGGCGAAGGAGTTCTTTTTTCTTCTTCCCACGACATGCTCTTAGCTCCGCCTAATGACGTAATTGCTGACTATGTGTTTTTCTTTCTGGGCCTAAATTATTCACTTTTAACCTTGCTTAATTCATAATTTCCTGGATTATTCCGATCCATGGAAACATATTTTTGAAATTTTGCATTGTTTCCGCGAAAACGGCTTATTTCACAATTTTGCGGTGTTGGTTTTCAATCCAATGTTACCAGAAAGCTGCTGATCTTAGCACTCTGTGGTGATTACCCCGCCAATCTGCTCTGGATGATTCATCCCAGCGTGACTGCCCTCGTGATTCTCCTATCGCTTGCACCACGTATCTCCAGATAAAGCTGTCAATGTTCTGCGTCATGGCCTGAATCACTTCCTATTTCATCACTGCTAGCTTGTAGCTGGACCTCTTTTCATCTTAAAGATCCGAAGTTCATATCCTGTACCAACCCTAGTTGGGTACAGAATCCCTCCTTCAAAGGTAAATAAATTTTTGAAGAGCTGAGGACATTTATATAACAAAATTCCAAATTTTTTTTTTCACTTTAATGAACTTCCTTGAATTATTCCTTTTAATTTCTTGAATGGGGAAGGACTCTCCCTGCCCGTTTCCTTAATTCAGTATTACTATTTATCCTCATCAAATTTTCAGTTCCGTTATCATCTGGGTATGATCTATCCTTGCCCGTTTCAACCGTACTTTCCTTTCTGGTTCTTTTTTCTTTCCAGTTTTTTTTTCTACAGATATATTATCAAATTGTCATCGGGTTAGGCCTGTCCTTACCCGTTTCAATCTAATTTTTTCATTTCCATTAGGTTTCTGATCCTCTCACCCCTTTCTCTCAACTCCCCATATTCTTTCTCGATGTGTCTGATCAACTCTTTCATTTCTTCATATGTTTCCTTCAGATCACATGTGCACTCTAATTTCTTCCATCTCCTTTCTCTTTCATTCTCACTGTTATCATCTACTTCGGTTAACAATGCTTGGATTTCCTTCTCGTATTCTTCTGGAGGATGGTAAACTTTTAAATTTGCCGCATTCATGATCATTTTATGATCAGTTTCGTTGTGTTGTACCTTATATGCGTTGTTTTTAAGGTCCTTAATTATTCGATATGGCCCATGATAATTTTTCCTGAACTTTTTGTATACACGATTTTCAGGATTTGATATCGCCGGTCGCTTCACCAGTACTAATTCTCCTTCAACCAACGGCCTATGATACCTTTTATTTCGATTTTTTTCTGCCTTTTATCAGCTTGTGCCTTGAAATGTTCATATGTCCTCCTGATTCTTAGTTCCCTTCCTACTTGAGCTTCAGTAAAGGTTGGTAGAATCTGGTCCCAGGGCCTTTCTGGGTTCTTATCCAAATGCTACCTAACGGGTACATCCCCTGTTGCTTCGTGAACTATATTATTTATGCAAAATCCATTGGTTGGCAAAATATGATTCCATTTCCAGTTCTCCTCTGAACAATAAATTTTACAAATCTTTTGCACCTCCCTCATCACTCTTTCGACGGGGTTTGCCTCTGGATGTCTTATGCTTGATAAGATCTGCGGAATTTCCAAATTTTCTAATTCTCGGCGAAACTCTATACTCGTAAAACAACTTCCATGGTCTGAAAGTAGGTTTTCTGGCTTGCCTAGCACAGGGATTACTCGTTCCTTTAACCTCTTGACAATCTGCTTTGTCGATGTTTTCTGTATCGGACATAACACGACCATCTTTGTGAAAACGTCCATGGATACCATAATATGTCTGTTGCTCTTCTGGCCTTTGGTAGTGGACCGATGTTGTCCACTGACAAAATCTGACACGGCCTTTCCGGCAAAAGTGGAATTGGTTTTTGCCTCATTAGGAAGGAATTTGGCTTTATTCTCTGACATGTATCGCAATTCTTTATAGTGTATCTCACTGTATCTCTCATCCTTGGCCATCTAAACGCTTCCTTTAGCATGTTGACTGTCTTGTCAACTCCCATATGTCCGAATGATCTACGCAATAGCCAAATTAATTTTCTCTGCATGTCTGCACGCACAATAATTCTTAAACGAGTGTGGTCTGCAGCTGCAAATTTGTATAGGATCCCATTAAACTAACTGTAATCGGTAGATATTCTTTCTGCCTCATTGAACGCGGGTGATGCTCTGTCTAGACTTCCCTCGAAGTAGCTTACCAACATCCTCATCCATGGGTCTTGTTTCTATTTTTCGTCAATTCTTTTTAATTCCTCAATTGTTTCTTTATCTTTAGTATCTATCTGAATTGTACATGCCTCCTCACTGTTGCCTGTATTCCTTCTTAAAACGTCCGGAATAATATTCTCCTTTCCAGGACAGTATTCAATTTCGACATCGTACTGTTGTATATAAAGCGCCCATCGCATTAACCGCTGACTTGATAAGTCCGTTTTCATCAGAAATATCAGCGCCTTATGGTCTGTCGTAATATAATCAGAAATCCATACACTATCTTACGCAAATATTGTAGCGCGTACAATATTGCGAGAAGTTCAATCTCACTAATAGTGTAATTCTTCTCATGGGGCTTCAATCTTCTTGAGGCGAATGCTAAATAATTTCTTTGATGTGTTTGTTCTTTACTTTCTTGATACAATATGGCTCCTACGCCTATATGAGAAGCATCTGTCTGAATGATAAATTTTTTCGTTAAAATCCAGGTATCCCAATTTCACACAATGTAGTAACATATCGTTTGCCTTCTAGAAAGTTTCCTCACATTCCTCAGTCCATTTCCACTTTCCTCCTTTCTTAAGCAAGTCTTGCAAAGGTGAAACTGTACTTGTGTACGCAGGACAATGGCTGTTAATGAACCATATCAGTCCTAAAAACTGTCTTACATTTTTAATTTTGGTTGGCCTTGGAAAATTTTTGATTGAATCTAATTTACATGGGTTTGACATGACTCTATGTTGGTCGATCACGTGACCAAAAAAGTAACTTGCCTCTGACAAAAATTTGATTTCTTGAAGTTTACTTTGAAATTTGCTTGTTCCAGATCCTTTAATAATGTATTCAAATTTTCCAAATGTTCTTCCATAGATTCTGATGTTAATAAGATGTCATCGACATATCTAATTGTACATTCCTTTACAACTTCAGAGAGGTTCCTGTCTAACGCTCTAATTAACGCTGACCCTGCCGTTTTCAGTCCGAACGGTAACCTTCGAAAACACATAGTTTGTTGTTCAAATTGAAATCCTGTTAATAGGCTTGTTTTGTCTTCCAACTCCAAATGGTGGTGAGAACTTGTTAAATCAATGTTTGTAAATATTGTTTTCCTTTAAATTTTCACAAAATTTCTTTAATTGGAGGGGCTGCATCATTTTCTGGAATTATCCTTGAGTTAAAATTCCTGGCATCCAAGCATACTCTCACTGATCCATCTGGTTTATTTACCACGACCAATGGGCTTACATAAGGCTTAGCTACTTTTTCTATTACCCCATCTTCCATCATCTTTTGAAGTACTTCCTTGGTTTGTTTGAAGTGTTTTTCGGCTACTGGATAAGGTTTTTGGCGAAATGGCGTCCAGTCATTTACTTGGAAGGCATACTTGATATTTTTAATTTTCCCTGGCTTGGAGTCGAATGCATTTCTCTTGTCTAGAATTATTTTCTTCAAAAACTCTTTGTCTTCTGCTGACATCTTAGCTTCTTCTAGTTAGCATACTTTCGTTTTTAGCAAAAAATGAAAGTAGACTTATGAGATCAACACAGGGCGAAAAAAGTGTGTCTGTCTGTGTGTGTGTATGTGTGTGTGTGAGAGTCTGTGTGTGTGTGAATGTGTGTACTCTGAATGTCTGTCCCCCCTATCAATTCGAACACGGTAAACGCGAATTGAACGAAATTTGGTACAAAGGTAGCACTAGCAAAGGACACCTCAGTGTCATGTTTTATATCGCCGCCATCTCGACGGAAACGTAATGGCGGCCAAACAAATGTTCAAAGCTTAAGTCAAATTACGACTAAAATAATCATCCGATCTCTACCAAATTTTTCAACAACATACCTTTATGGAGGAAGCATCCTTTGACCAAACTAATAGGCCATTAGCCTAATTGTTTGCGGATGGCGGCCATCTTTGTGTCAAAATAGATTCCCCCTTTTAAATCAAACACGGTGAAACCTAATGGAACGATATTTGGTACAGAGGCAGCACTAACAAAGGGCACCTCAGTGTCATGTTTTATATCGCGGCCATCCTGACAGAAACGTCATGGCGGCCACACAAATGTTCAAAGCTTAAATCAAATTACGACTAACATAATCATCCGATCTCTACCAAATTTTGCAACATCATACCTTTATGGAGGGACCATCCTTTGACCAATCTAATAGGTCATTAGCCTAATAGTTTGCGGATGGCGGCCATCCTTGTGTCAAAATCGATTCCCCCTATTAATTCGAACACGGAGAAACCGAATGGAACGAAATTTGGAACAGAGGTAGCACTAGCAAAGAGCACCTCAGTGTCATGTTTTATATCGCCGCCGTCTTGACGGAAACGCAATAGCGGCCACACAAATATTCAAAGCTTAAACCAAATTACGATTAACCTAATCATCCGATCTCTACCAAATTTTTCAACAACATACCTTTATGGAGGGAGCATCCCCTAACCAAACTAATGGGTCATTAGCCTAATTGTTTGCGTATTGTGGCCATCTTTGTGTGAAAATCGATTCCTCCTATCAATTCGAACACGGTGAAACCGAATGGAACGAAATTTGGTACAGAGGTAGCACTAGCAAAGGGCACCTCAGTGTCATGTATTATATCACCGCCATCTTGACGGAAACGTAATCGTGGCCACCCAAATGTTAAAAGCTAAAATTTAATTACGACCAACCTAATAATCTATTCCCTACCAGATTTTGCAAGAACATATCTTTATGTGGGAAGCATATTCTGACCAAACTGCAAGATCATCAGCCCAATATTTTGCAGATGGTGGCCAAGTATGTGTGCAAATCGATTCCCCCTATCAATTAAAACACGGTGAAACCGAATTCAACGAAATTTGGTACAGAGGTATCACTAGCAAAGGGCACCTCAGTGTCATGTTTTATAACGCCGCCATCTTGACGGAAACGGAATGACGGCCACTCAAAAGCTTAAATCAAATTACGATCATCCTAATAAATTGATCTCTACCAGATTTTGCAACAACATGCCATTTTGTGGAAAGCATCTTACGACTGACTACAAGGTAATCAGCCCAATAGTTTGCAAATAGCGGCCATGTATGTGTGCAAATCCATTCCCCATATCAATTCAAACACGGTGAAACCTAATTTTATGAAATTTTTACAGAGGTAGCTCTAGCAAAGGGCACCTCATATTCATGATTAATATCCCTATAGCACGTTGTATTTCAACAAGCTAATACAACCAACATTCAATTATACTCCTTCAAAAGGACAAAGAGTTATAACAATACCCATGCATTTAGGAGAAAGTAGGCTATATGTTCTTTACTGATCACCTTGTTTTTCTTTAAGACATTCTTAGAATTTGACTTCTTCTTCCTTTTCAATATCTGCAGCCAGTGTACTTAATTCCCTTTCTAAAATAGTATTTCCTCTTCCGTTACAGTCCTGTAATTCTCCTCTTCTATGTTCCAAATTTGTTCGCCCTCTCTAGGTTCTGCCTTCTGTGATGAGATATCAATTTCAGAGTTCTGTTCTTCCTTTTTGAATTTAATGCAATTCTGGGAAAAATCGATCACAACTTTATGTTCTCTCATAGAATCAATGCCCAAAATTATGTTGTACGGTAGCTTGCTAACTCACAAAAAGCTTTGAGACAACAATAAGTTTCCTATTTGCAATTCTAAGAACACTTGATATTTGCAAACTTAACTCTTTTCTGGAATTATTCCTTTTATTTTAATTACTGAGATAGGTATCTCTAGTACTTTTCCCTTTCTCTCTAACTCATTCACTGGTGCTTGAGTTACTAAGCAGACCGTTGATCCTGTATCTAACAAGCTTCGAACTAGAGTACCCTCGATTCTTATTAATATTATTGGTAACTCTCTTTTAATAGCGACTGGACCTTCTTTTATTTCCTCTATTAGTTCTTCGGGCCTTTCGATCCAATTTACCACTTGGATAGTATTCCATCCTCCATTTCCATCTCTTTCTAACCCTTCAAATTTTGGCGTTTTTTTTCCTCAGGATCCTTTTTCTGGGATCTCTGATCATATTCTTGGAGTTTCAAGCTCTGTGCTCCTCTCATATCATGAATATCTGGCGAGGTTCTTTTTTCCATTGCATTACTCCATTTCATTTTAGGAGGTTGATTGTATTCATCTCCTCTTTCGTCGTAATACCTCTGGGTTATTACTCGGCGTTCTTCAATTTCAGCCTGATAATCAATGTCATTATCTCTTTGCTGATTATTTCTATGGTAGTTTGGGTCCCATTTTCTTGCCTGGTATGGCCTCTCATTCGGCGATCCCCTCTGATTTCCGGGTTTTGATCCATAGTGTCCTCTATTTTTGTTATTACCTGGGCTATAATTTCCTTTGTAGTTGCCCCTATAATTCCCATTATAGTTTCTTCTATAAGGGCTGTTCTGTTCTCTCGGGTTATTTTGTCCAATTCTGATTTCCTCCGTACCCGTTGGTTTGTCGTTTCTTGACCTATCCAAATTCCCCGTCTGGGTTTCAGTCACGTGCGCATGCTCTACTGTTCTGTGTTGTCGGGGTGACATATGTGCAGTGGTCATGTCTAATTGGCGCAAGACGCTTTCTACTTCAATTGCTGTCTTCGCATTCGATGAGATTAGAAATCTTTGTATTTCAAAAGGTAACTGCTTTGTTATTGCCAGACATAAGTCATTTTCTGACGGTGCGCAGTCTAATTCTCTAAATTTGCACAGCTGTGCAGTGAAATATTCGGAATAGCGCGTGGGCGTATTCGTAATATACTTTTTGGAGATTAGAAATCTTTGTATTTCAAAAGGTAACTGCTTTGTTATTGCCAGACATAAGTCATTTTCTGACGGTGCGCAGTCTAATTCTCTAAATTTGCACAGCTGTGCAGTGAAATATTCGGAATAGCGCGTGGGCGTATTCGTAATATACTTTTTGGAGATTAGAAATCTTTGTATTTCAAAAGGTAACTGCTTTGTTATTGCCAGACATAAGTCATTTTCTGACGGTGCGCAGTCTAATTCTCTAAATTTGCACAGCTGTGCAGTGAAATATTCGGAATAGCGCGTGGGCGTATTCGTAATATACTTTTTGGAGTAGAGATCAAGCCTTAAATTTTATTGAACGTCCGCGGCCCAATATCTTTTTAAGAATGCGTCTTTAAATTCGTCCACTTCTAAAGTGAATGCAACTTTCATAAAATGTTCTGGGTTTAAATTCACACAAGCTCTATTAAAATTTGCGTAAGCCACTGAATTACTTACCGTACTTTTCTTTCATGGGTGATGATTGAAGACACTTGCAGCCGGCCGTTGGAGCGTTGCTATGCCATGGCGACAAAAACATTGTAAGATGTACTGTAGTGTTTAGTGGACTGTCTGTAGGGGTAACCTGCTATCCGGTTGGTAGCACAAGATGAGAGAGAGTGTTTGAATGCCAAGTAAGTGAGTGAAGAGCAGAAGGCGGCAGAGGAGCAATGGGGAGGGGGAACACATTTTCACAACATGACAAATTAAAAAAATATAAAGGCGTAAAAAATTATTCGGTCTTCATGCGCTGATCTTGCAACGAAGAGTTGTCTGCAGAGGTATCTGTAGTGGAAGTAGCGAGCTTCAAGCTTTAGCAGTAGTAGGATGAATTAATTCAGCATTCGCGCGTAAGGACTTGGATTAAGTGTAGAGATGTGCCACCAAATGTCACAGCGTGAAGATGCTTGGCACAGATAGGTTAGCAAGTGGAAAATAATTAATTTCCTGTTATCAGACTGAGAAGAGCATAAGGAAATGCACAGACGGAGAGCAGGAATACAAAGAAGTCTCTGTTGGTGTTTAAAAAGAAGGGAAATTAAGAAAAACATGAAGAATGGGAACCCCCCCCCCCAAAAAAAAGAAGTGAAGATTAGTAAAAACATCCGTGCATTGTATATTCAGAGAATATACCAACACTCGATGGTCGACCTCTTCGTACGTCGCAAATAGTATAATAAAAATTGGTTGGATTCGTGTCATTTAAAAGAACGGACGAGTCTAATGCTACTCCGATCCTCCGGTGTAAGACTGCCACAAGTCAAAACACAGGAATTTTGATGTATGTGGTACTTATGAATGCCTATGATCAAGTCCGCGTCCTGTAAAACTGCCGCAACTCAGATCCTATAAGTAGCAATTCTACTGCACTAAATAGAAAACTGCCATAACTCAAAATTATTATTTTTGATTAAAGCATTTAATTATAATCCATGAAAGAGCTCCTGTATGTTATTGCTTAGTAATACATTACTTTCACTTTAATTGTGTAAATATTTATATTTTTCCTATTAGCTCAAAATCTTTAAATGCTTCTGCTGGAAAAGTGTCCTTTTCGACTTGTGGCAGTCTTGCACCGGGGGTGCGATGTATTGTTCCCATGATAAGCAACCAACACAACGCGAGGGAACACTAATAATAGGAGAAGTGATGGGACTTTGGCAGTGAGAACAAAACTGTGAGATCCTAGCGAACTGTTGAACTGTGAAGAACCCAGATACAAAAGGCCGAGGAATATTCCACAAGAAGTCAACAAACACTCAGTACCACCGAACTATGATGCAACTTGGCAGATTTTCACTGAACTAAAGAACAACAACGCCACAGGCGAGGATTAAATCACATCGGAGATGTAGAGCAGATACGTATGAAGATGACTTCTGGTGTATCAGCTAGCATTCTCGGCTGTCGCTCCGGAGGTCTGGGTTTGATTCCTGGTTCTGCCAAGAAATGTAATTCTGGTTCAGAGCTGAAACGGGGTCCACTCAGCCTCGTGAAGCAAAACAGGTAGGCTTGGTATGGTTCGCGCTCGCAGCACGTACAGGCGCGTACTTACGCTGGTTATTTATGAAGAATCCTCTCAAGTAGCCCACTAATACCACGGGTCACGTGTTTTCCCTTTTAAATGTTATTGGCTGTATTCATATTCCCGGGCATCAGGATGACCAACATTCATTTTGTTTCCGTTGTGACCGCCTGGACTTTTTTACCCTCTAGAAGTTTCTACGGTAAGTCCCCCCCACCTACGCACTTGGGTACGTGACTTGCACCCATTGGCGCCAGACAGGCGAGGACCTGGGATGCTTTCATTCCATTTTGTTCATGCAATACTTTCTAGCTTCCAATTCAATTCCCCGTCTTACCATATAAAGTACAATTTATCCTTGGTGTTCATATTATTGCCCCCGATAGGACGTTACTACGTTCCGGTTGCTAACCCGGACCATAGCCGGTTCGAGTACTTGTTCGGATGTTCTTCTCAGTCTTCTTATTCTTATCATTTATTGCAAGGTCTGCTGTTCTACACCTCCCTCTCTACTTGTTGTGATCTTCTGCATCTTTAGGAGAGACTTTCGCCACATGTATATCCTCCGGCAGAGTGTCAATCCAGCGCCTCTATGGTCGCCCCCGTGGTCTGCGGCCGTCAGGACTAAAGTTTAAAGCCCTTCTCGCAACTGAAAAACCATCTCATTGTAGCATGTGGCCACACCATCGCAAATGAATCTCCCGCACTTTCTCAGGGATAGGAGCATTGTCATCTCTGATGTGGTCCAGTCTAGTGAGGTCTATTCGTCAGTGAAGCTTCATAATATCAATGACATCTTGTCTCTTGGTGACTGGCCAACACACAGAATCTAATGAAGGTTGTATACAGATACATTGGCACCCTCTGATTGAAGAGGATTCCTGTGACTTGCGTCTCCATACCCCACATTCGAGGTACTCAGTCTTCATGACGCAGGCGATATTTGTCCAAGGAGGTTTTCCAACGTTGGCTCAGATATTACACAAATGACTTTGGGGATACAACAGTTTAGCCTGATTGATGAAGACGAGAAGTCCTTAAATATTTAAACTACATTCCCAAATCTCAGAAACGAAATCGGAATGTAAGGAAGATGTTTCGATTTCTTCGTAGTGACATGAATGGAAATGGCACTGATTATACTCATACTGAACGTTTAGCTCGAGATTATGTGTTATGGAAAGGAATCATCTATAAATGTGTGGACCCTGACATACCCAATTACGGATTGTGTTACACCTCGCTTGAGAAAACCCACTATATGGCTTGCTCATTGGTCTACTGTTCATACAGGTGTCGATAAGACTGTTAGCACCATCAAGGAGAAATTTACATGGAAGAATTGTTATTCGCACCTCTGACTTACGTCAACACAGTAAATACACCTTTCTATTAAGAGAAAAAACCCGAACGATCATACCCTCTGGACCCAGGTAATTGTATGCGATCGACATCTTTGGACATATTCTGAAGTTCAAAAGGAGAAATAGATACATTCTTGTGACGATGGACGTATTCATTAAATTCACCACTCTGCATCCGATCCAAGAGGCAAATTCTAAACATATTATAAAGCGTATCAAGGACAATATGAATCCAGAGGCAGGGAATCCTGAGCTTCTATTGTCGGATCACGGATCGCAATTCACATCCAGGGAATTCAAGATAGCTATGGAATAACTTTATATCAAACAGATATTATGTATGCTCCATTAAGGGGCAGATGACCTCGTAGTTCCGCCCCTTAAAACCTCAATAATTAACTAAATAACTACGCTCTATTAGACATCCCGAAAGTTATCCAGGGAAGAGGTTAATGGCTGAGATAGCAAAATTTTGCAGATTACATTGCCCCCAGCATCATTGAAAGTGGATGGATATTTTGCCTATAGCCACAGAGTCAATGAATGATACTATTCATGAGAGCACAGGCCAGATACCATTTTTACTCCATAAAGGAATCAGACCTATAAGACCTTAGGATAATGTTCATTCAGCCAGCTATTTACTTAGGACAGGTGGGAAGAATACATGCTGCACTGCAGAAGATCCAGCAACAAGCAGGTAAGAGATCTAGGAGAACGAGGATGAATAAAATTAGATCACCTCAACGTGAAGGATGCTTAGTTCGTTAGAAAACCTATCCGTTCTGAAGTGAAGGAGAGGGTTTACACCAAATTTGCCCCTCCTTATATTGGCTCTTACGGAATAGTTCAATCCTTGCAGAATGGAAGCTATACAATGATCCAGATCGAGACAGGAGAGACTTCAGGTACCTTCAATGCTGAAAATATAACACTTTACGCACTACATGAAGATTTAATTCAAGAAAGGAAAGATTTAAAAACAATTGGGGAATTAGAGGAATTTTTATATTGGAAGAAGTAGGTGGCGTATGTGCCCTGATGAGGTGTGGCAGCAAGACCGGCGTGAAGGAATGCATGAATTCAGCGCGAGGAGGCGAATTTAGTGCGTGCTCATTAGGCAGGCAAGGATGGGCATTTGAATAATACATTGTTTCACTATATGTAAGGATGTCTACGGCATAAATATGAACTAGAATACAGGTTTAAATTCATACTTCGAATATTTATAGAACATTTTCCACACAGGATAAATACTCAGTAATTACTTGTACGAAAGTCAATGGAATGCGGAGAACTGCATTACGTAATGTCGCTACGATAGTCGATTCTCTACCTGGGAGGCCTATATAAACTGAGAAGTGGACAGAGCAGTTATGTTGTTGTGATGTGCTACATGGAGTCATGTGTTGATGCTACTTCGTTATTGACACGTGGGACGACCAGGGTGGTTGGGCCTACTTACCGTTTATTTAGAGGTCCGCATCGCTTCCACAGCAAAATCACCTCCAGAAGACATTCCCCAACAGAAGAGCTCCAAAGGGGTGGAAGGAAAGAGGAGAAGGGGAACGCACAGGCTATTCTACAGACACCCCCCAATAACCGACAGAACTGCTGCCGACGAAAAAATGCCACAACAGCTGCTTAAAAATTTAAAATAAAAATTTAATTGTAAAAATTTAAAGGAGCACCTCCACCAGAAACAGAACATGCTTGCAGAGTTTTCATATCCAGTTCAAAATTCCAGAAGGAACAGATGCCTGTAGGCTTCAATGAAGGTTAGGGATACTCTACATTATACAAAATTCGTTTTACAAAATTTACGGTAGCATTTCCTCATTAGAAACCTCTCCACCTAGTTTGATGTGCGACAGATGCACTCTTGAAATTTTGTTTGCCTTGGGGTTTCTAATAAGCAGAGGAACGGGAGGCAGGAATGCCTCTACATAACATGGACCCTTGACACGAGGGGTCAACTTGCTTGAAACTAGATTACTGACGCCCTTGGGCTCGAAATTGCGAACGTACACAACATCACCAATTTCCAAATCCGTTGGCTTGCGACAGGCATTGTGTCGCCTGGCAAGTTGGTCATGTGATACCTTAATATTCTGTCTAGCCTTGCCGAATTTCGCCCTCATATCCTCGGGCGTGAAACTGTCTGGAAGTAGATCGTGCAGGTTCCACAGATTGGACAACGGAGAATTAGCCATAAAGGAAAACATTAACGAAAAAGGGGTGGCTTGTGTGCTCTCATGCACGGCGGTGTTGAAAGCAAAATTGAGCCAATGCAAATTAGAATCCCACTTGGAATGGTCGTCGTGGTGGAAAGCATTCAGAGCAGAACGGAGATTACGATTGACTCGCTCAGTGAGAGACGGGTTAGGAAAATAGGGAGTGGTGGTTACATGCGAAATAGCATAATCAAATAAGAATTGACGGAACTGATGAGATACAAAGCACTTGGCATTATCTGACACCAGGTACTGACATGGCCCAAAAGATGAAAAGATGGAATTAAGACACTTTATGACGGAACTGGTCGTAGCCTGTCTGGTGGGGAAAATCCAACTAAACCGGGTGAAACCGTCAGTGCAAACAAGCGCAAATTGGTTTCCCCGACCAGAGCGAGGGAACGGCCCAACATGGTCGATAAAAAGCCTCTCCATGGGTCTAGATGCCGGTTCAGATGACAACAGGCCAATCTTAGTAGAAACCGGAGGTTCGCTAATACTACATGCAGCACAATTTCTAATGAGCCACCTGATGTCGCCATCCATACTTTGCCAAATGAAAAACTGTCTGATTTTAGCTCGGGTCTTGAATACTCCTAGGTGGCCACCAATAGGAGATTCGTGATAGTAACGAAAGATTTCCGGAATGAGGACCGACGAGAGCACAATTTTAGGTAGACGGTCATGACGAGACGAACAACACAATACACCATCCTTTAGAGAGTAGGGCTTGATCACTTCACCAGAATTGATTCGATCAATTAGGCTAGATAAGGAGGGGTCTTCTTTCTGGAATCGTCTCACATCTTCAAAAAGCACAGGGGAATTGCTGAGAACGACATTGACATGATTTACAGGTGATACAAGGTTTACGGGTTCACATCCCTGAATATCCTCTTCGGCTGTCTCCTCATACATGCGGCTTAATGAATCAGCCACCGCATTTTCGGACCCACGAATATGGTGGACAGTGAACTGGAACGACAGAATCCTAGTTGCCCACCTGGCAATCCTACCAGTTTTACGGGGTTTCCCTAAGACCCAGCTCAAGGCTTGGTTATCGGTCTCAAGGAGAAACTTAGTGTGCTCAAGATACATACGGAATTTTTCTACAGCGAACAACACAGCTAAACCTTCAAGTTCGTATATGGAATACTTCCTCTCTGCGTCCGTTAAGGTACGAGAAGCGTATGCAATGGGTTGCCTACCCAGATCAGACTCTTGCAGTAGGACACAACCAACACCACGACCAGACGCATCAGTCTGCAGAATGAACTGCTTCCCAAAATCCGGAATGGCTAACACAGGGGCGTTAGAGAGCGCAAGCTTAAGATCTTCGAAGGCTGCCTGCTGAGAGGGGCCCCACTCAAACTTCACAGCCTTTTTGCGTAATTGATTTAGAGGAGCAGCACGGTCGGCAAAGTTACTGATGAACTTACGGAAGAAGTTCACCATACCAATGTAACGAGCAACACCCTTGGCGTTCTTGGGTGGTTTAAAATCTCTGATGGCCTGCGTACGAGACTGGTCCACGGAGATACCAGATTCAGAAACAATATGTCCCAAGAAGGAAATTTTGGGCTTGGCAAAGGAAACCTTGGAAAATTTGACGGTAAGGCCAGCGTCACGCAATCGATCAAGTACAACCTTCAGATGATCAACGTGTTCCTCGAAGGACTCAGAATAGATCACCACATCGTCAAGGTAGTGGTACACAAACTTGAATTTAATTTCTGAAAACACCTTGTCCAGAAGTCTGCTCAACACAGCGGCTCCGGTGGATAGGCCAAACGGGACACGGGCATACTCAAACAGGTTCCAGTCAGTGGAAAAAGCAGTAACAGGCCTGGATTCAGGAGAGAGGGGAATTTGGAAGTAAGAAGAATTTAAATCGAGGATCGTGAACACCTTCGCGTTGCGAAACCAACTAGAACATGTGTGAAGGTCCGGAAAAAGGGATGGACTGCAAAACAACTTTTTGATTAAGAGCCCTATAGTCGACCACCGGCCGAAAACCACCGTTAGGTTTTGGCACAAGAAATACAGGGGATGAGTAGGCAGGGATAGAGGGTTGGATTACACCTTCTTCTAACATCTTATCGATAATCTTACGAAGTTCAGCCATCTTGGGCGGGGCAAGGCGATACGGGCTGGAACGCACCGGCACAGAATCGGTTAGCTCAATCTTGTACTCCATCAAATGGGTTACACCCAACTTGTCAGTAAATACATCGCTATACTCCTGACATAACCTCTTAATGGCATCCTTTTGAAGACTCGTTAAATTTTCCAGATCGAGATCCTCAATAGTCATAGGTTCACTAACTGAATTGACAGCAGGAGAAGATAAAACCGGGTTAAACGATAACTTACTTTGCGGATTAAACTTAAACCATAAGTTGCGAGCACCAAAATCAAGAAGCATACCAACGTGTGACATGAAATTAGCTCCAATGACCACAGAACAAGAAAGATTTCTGGCAACAAAAAATTTAAACTTCCAAGAAAAATTTAGAATATGGATTTTGACTGTCATACTACCCAAAATATTTAAGTTTGAACAATTTGCCGAAATAAAAGATTCATTGTTAGGCTCTAACTCAGGAAATTTGCAAACACTCTTCATAGATAAAAACCAGTCCTCGCTTATAAAGGATGCGACACTACCAGAGTCAAGCAATGCAGAAACGGGCTCGTCATTAACACAAATTTCAATAAACGGGGATATTCCTTTAGCCACAGGAGAAATTCCAAGATCATTACTCACTCCAAAACGATTACAATTAGATGACGAGGTCACCCGCACCACAGGTTTCACATTATGTTTAGAATTAGGCTGACTTGCCACGACATTGCTCACCGACAGGTTAGGTAGGTCAGCGACATAAGCAGAATTAGCACGTGATGAATTAGTTTTCAAAGAGTTATCAAAATTTTCATTAGTAGGGCGACCAGAAACTTCACAGGGTTTTCCCAAACTCTTATGCACAGAAATATCCTTGGAAGTAACACCCGAATTGGTCTCCACAACATCCCGTCATTGGCGATACACAACCTGGTTACTCGGACACACCTTCTTGACATGTCCCACGCCACCGCACGTGTGGTACTTAATGTTGGGTCTTGGGTGGAACATAACCTTAGGCGGGGGACGAGACATCAAGGAAGGAGGGGGCCGAGACATCAAGGAAGGAGGAGGAACATTAGCTACACGAAGGGAATCAGCATATTTCACAGCCATAGCCTCAATAACGACCTGTTTCAGCTCGACAAATGACGAACGCCTGGTACACATAGTCATGTATGACCTATATTGAGGCGAAAACCCATTTACAATCGATGACACCAACTGTCGTTCAGTTAAAGGGGATGCAAATACCTGGGCATACACCTTAATGTCGCTGACATATTCGCTAAGGGACTCGTCCAACCTTTGGACACGATATAAAAACCTTTGCTCGAGAGCACCAAGGGCACTCGCAGGGACAAAAAACCACAACACTTCCCTAATAAACATGGCTAAGGACATGCGGAGGTGGATAGCTTCAATTAGCTTATCGCGCAGCATACCGGATGCAACTGGATACAAAAGTTGGAAAATCTGAATTTCCGACATCCCAAAAATCGAGGCATGGTTACCCAATTCGACCACTTGTTTTAAAAATAGGACCACTTGGGTAACGTCATCCAGGTTGAAACTCTTTAACTTGGTTAAGAAACCAGAAATAGGATGAGGAATCGACCCATAATTAACGGTAGGCGAGAATGTAGCATTAGGAAGAGAGACATTGTTACCAGGGTAGCCCGCTCGCACACCCTCTACAGGAGACAAAACATTTACATTACTAGAGAAGGAACCGGGATGCAACGGGTCGGCAGTACCCAGGAAATCATTAGGTGACGTAACGTGAGAAGAATGACCGTATGCAGGGTTAAGTGGTATGGACGAGCCAGCGCCAGGCAACAGAGGGGCAGGCAAACTACTACTAGTAATCGATCCCAAAACCTCAGACCTAGTAAACAGAGGTGATTCACGTTCAACCCCAGAAGAACTCTCCAAATTCACAAGGTTATCTCTTAAGTCAATTAAATCGAAAACACTATTGTTGTCGGCCATTTTAAAGAACACAGAATGCAGACAGACAATACAGAAGGAAACAAATTTTAGGAATTACGAGGACAGTTTACACTTTCACAACAGTACCACAACCACCAATTACCAACACCATAGATTAGGCTGACACTCGAACACAGCCACCATACTACACAAAATCATGCACAATGCTGCCCAGAACTGCATACGTCACCGCCTGCTTGGCTCGAGAACAGGAAGCTAAATTACAAAAATTGGCACAAAACATATGGCGAACAGCTTCCTACAGGGCTCCAGGATGCCTTCACTCGAAGCATGTAGGCTATCAGAATATTATGAAATCCCCATTTCCCATGCCAAGAACACATGTCAGTCACTCACCGACCTTCTTTTTCAGTGGGGATGTTGCACACAAACAGGATAAAATACAGCAGCAAACACCTCGCTCAGGACCGGTCACTTACATAACAGCACATGGATATTCAGAGGCAAACATGAAATAAAACAAACGACAAGGATTAGCTTTACATAACATCAAGTGCACTGGCATGACAAGATCCCACCAACAACCGCTCCATCACCACCAGAGGGGTCCATAAAACGAGCCTGCGGGTATGGAGGAGGGGATAGTTACGGAAGCGAACTCAACCGCGGTCTGCTACCAAAATGACACCGTGGACGACCAGGGTGGTTGGGCCTACTTACCGTTTATTTAGAGGTCCGCATCGCTTCCACAGCAAAATCACCTCCAGAAGACATGCCCCAAGAGAAGAGCTCCAAAGGGGTGGAAGGAAAGAGGAGAAGGGGAACGCACGGGCTATTCTACAGACACCCCCCAATAACCGACAGAACTGCTACCGACGAAAAAAATGCCACAACAGCTGCTTAAAAATTTAAAATAAAAATTTAATTGTAAAAATTTAAAGGAGCACCTCCAACAGAAACAGAACATGCTTGCTTGCAAAGCAAAAATAAAGGGACAAGAATTCAATTAAAATTAAAATGTTATAAAGCCCAAAGATTAAAATAAAAATTACAGGCATAATTAAATGAGAAAGGGCTTGATAATTTACAAGGGAATGCAATACCGATCCGACATGCGGAGACCCAGGCCACGATGAAACGTGAAATTAAAAATTAAATTAACAAGATAAAATGGGATTATAAAATAAATTCATGATTTGCATGACGGAGAAAAACACAGGAACATTTACCAAAAACACAAAGTTAAACCAACAAGATTAAATTTAAAAAAATATTAAGCTAACACCACAACACGTTTGAGTTTCGTGGTCGGCGCCAAGAGACTGACCTCGAGACCAGAATGCATTTCGGCAAAACAAAAAACAAACATGGCCACAAAAAACAGGAGACCGCATGTCAAATCGAAACTACGGCAAACAATTAGCATTAAATTAATTTAGAATCCCCAGAGAGGAATGAAAGGAGGAAAACAATTACATCTAAAAACTATTAACACTAGTCGGTTTATGTTGCGACGGATCTTACATCAGATTAATAATATGCCAATCCCAAGATTGCCAAAAGAAAATAAATAATAATTTAAAACGTAAAATAAACTTAGAAATGTGTCTCCAGAAGGTACAAAAAACAATAACAAAATTAATATATATATGGAAACATTATTAAAACATAAAAAAATTATAGGCCTACCAGGCAAAACAAAACACAAGATCAAACATTCATACAAGGCCAATATTGGAGCTCCCAAAATAAAATAATTAAATATATAAAATAATAACGTACCTTAAAACTTCACAGTGGAGACACAATAAAAATAAAATAATTCACACACAAACCAAATAACGTAATACGGCACTATAGTGCCTGAAACTGGCCCACCCAGCACATGCTTCGTTTTGGTCACAAGCACAGGTCTGCATCGAGATGCGATTACATTTCACACGTCCTCTTCACGGCGAAACGATGAAATTCAAAGCCTGAAGAGCACAGGCAATTTCCTAGTAGAATTGGCATTCATATTTGTAAAAGCTGGGGGCCAAGGGCCCCCCAGCCCACGAAGAGATACTCTGTCACACCAGCTGTTAAGTTGCTTTTTAGGCGACAGACAATGGACTCCATAAGATGGCGGAGAATCCCGCGTCAGATACCGAACTGCATTCATGTAAATATTTATCGTCCAATCAAGGCTTGACACATCAATCAACAATTTCATAATTAAGTAAATAATTTGGCGGTATCATGAATACACAGGCATTTGTTTCATGACGTAGAATATAATTGCCTTGAATTATGCCACGAATAGGAAGAGTTTTATAAGGCACAAGCAACACTCTCTAGTGGAGAAGAAGGAACCACGTGAATAAACCCCGAAGTCCGACAGCAGCTGCTATCTCGTGTTCACTAACGGAATCAAGTCACCAGGCGGTCGATTCAAAATGTCATAGAACACCAGAATACAGGGAAGAGGGATCTTAAAAACATTGGGACGGGCATTGCACGTAACAGTCTCCCTCCCTTAAGCGTGAACACAGTTCACGAATATGCCTAGGCATAGGCAGAACTCCTTAACTAGTCGATTCACCAAGCATGTTTCCAGAAGATAATGTTCACCAGTTAACTCCAATTGATGGACAAAAACCGCATCGTTTTGGTTAGGAAGAGTGCAGGGTCAGATTATCAGGGAAGGGATAATTGATCACCTCGCAAACCACTTAGTTAACAGCTTCCCTGTGTCCATAATTCTTCAGAAACGCAGAACACCAGCACCTGCAGTGCTTTCATAGTCCGAGACACGTTAGGAAAATTTTCAACAAGTCCAATGTAGTTAGCTTTAAACGAACTAGGTGGAAGCAATGTGCCATATATCATTCGACGCGTGGGCAGCCATTTACAAAACAGAAGTTAATCTTATTTCAAAAAAGTTTACAGAAATTACAATTTCTTACTACATTTTACAAAAGAGAAACAAGGTTGAATTTATATGAAGAAAATATTTCTGACCACGACCTAGATCCGTGCCTACAAAATTTCATTAAATAACAAGATTACCTTTTTACAGACTAGAAGTACCTTTCAAGATTACATGAGTTAAACGATTATACATTTAGAAGGAACTACGGTAGAGGAATGACCACTTAAATTCCCAAAGGGAACAGGAATACAAGGTTACCATGAGTTAGGTCTCCCACCGAGCCCAACTTACATGCTAGCATCTTTTATGAAAACATCAAATTTTAGTTTCAATTTTACAATATACCATAAAATGGGAATTACCCAACAGTTACAGTTTGTATCCCAGCAGAGTTTTCATATCCAGTTCAAAATTCCAGAAGGAACAGATGCCTGTAGGCTTCAATGAAGGTTAGGGATACTCTACATTATACAAAATTCGTTTTACAAAATTTACGGTAGCATTTCCTCATTAGAAACCTCTCCACTTCGTTTTATGTGCGACAGATGCACTCTTGAAATTTTGTTTGCCTTGGGGTTTCTAATAAGCAGAGGAACGGGAGTCAGGAATGCCTCTACATAACATGGGCCCTTGAAACGAGGGGTCAACTTGCTTGAAACTAGATTACTGACGCCCTTGGGCTCGAAATTGCGAACGTACACAACATCACCAATTTCCAAATCCGTTGGCTTGCGACAGGCATTGTGTTGCCTGGCAAGTTGATCATGTGATACCTTAATATTCTGTCTAGCCTTGTCGAATTTCGCCCTCATATCCTCGGGCGTGAAACTGTCTGGAAGTAGATCGTGCAGGTTCCACAGATTGGACAACGGAGAATTAGCCATAAAGGAAAACATTAACGAAAAAGGGGTGGCTTGCGTGCTCTCATGCACGGCGGTGTTGAAAGCAAAATTGAGCCAATGCAAATTAGAATCCCACTTGGAATGGTCGTCGTGGTGGAAAGCATTCAGAGCAGAACGGAGATTACGATTGACTCGCTCAGTGAGAGACGGGTTAGGAAAATAGGGAGTGGTGGTTACATGCGAAATAGCATAATCAAATAAGAATTGACGGAACTGATGAGATACAAAGCACTTGGCATTATCTGACACCAGGTACTGACATGGCCCAAAAGATGAAAAGATGGAATTAAGACACTTTATGACGGAACTGGTCGTAGCCTGTCTGGTGGGGAAAATCCAACTAAACCGGGTGAAACCGTCAGTGCAAACAAGCGCAAATTGGTTTCCCCGACCAGAGCGAGGGAACGGCCCAACATGGTCGATAAAAAGCCTCTCCATGGGTCTAGATGCCGGTTCAGATGACAACAGGCCAATCTTAGTAGAAACCGGAGGTTTGCTAATACTACATGCAGCACCATTTCTAATGAGCCTCCTGATGTCGCCATCCATACTTTGCCAAATGAAAAACTGTCTGATTTTAGCTCGGGTCTTGAATACTCCTAGGTGGCCACCAATAGGAGATTCGTGATAGTAACGAAAGATTTCCGGAATGAGGACCGACGAGAGCACAATTTTAGGTAGACGGTCATGACGAGACGAACAACACAATACACCATCCTTTAGAGAGTAGGGCTTGATCACTTCACCAGAATTGATTCGATCAATTAGGCTAGATAAGGAGAGGTCTTCTTTCTGGAATCGTCTCACATCTTCAAAAAGCACAGGGGAATTGCTGAGAACGACATTGACATGATTTACAGGTGATACAAGGTTTACGGGTTCACATCCCTGAATATCCTCTTCGGCTGTCTCCTCATACATGCGGCTTAATGAATCAGCCACCGCATTTTCGGACCCACGAATATGGTGGACAGTGAACTGGAACGACAGAATCCTAGTTGCCCACCTGGCAATCCTACCAGTTTTACGGGGTTTCCCTAAGACCCAGCTCAAGCCTTGGTTATCGGTCTCAAGGAGAAACTTAGTGTGCTCAAGATACATACGGAATTTTTCTACAGCGAACAACACAGCTAAACCTTCAAGTTCGTATATGGAATACTTCCTCTCTGCGTCCGTTAAGGTACGAGAAGCGTAAGCAATGGGTTGCCTACCCAGATCAGACTCTTGCAGTAGGACACAACCAACACCACGACCAGACGCATCAGTCTGCAGAATGAACTGCTTCCCAAAATCCGGAATGGCTAACACAGGGGCGTTAGAGAGCGCAAGCTTAAGATCTTCGAATGCTGCCTGCTGAGAGGGACCCCACTCAAACTTCACAGCCTTTTTGCGTAATTGATTTAGAGGAGCAGCACGGTCGGCAAAGTTACTGATGAACTTACGGAAGAAGTTCACCATACCAATGTAACGAGCAACACCCTTGGCGTTCTTGGGTGGTTTAAAATCTCTGATGGCCTGCGTACGAGACTGGTCCACGGAGATACCAGATTCAGAAACAATATGTCCCAAGAAGGAAATTTTGGGCTTGGCAAAGGAAACCTTGGAAAATTTGACGGTAAGGCCAGCGTCACGCAATCGATCAAGTACAACCTTCAGATGATCAACGTGTTCCTCGAAGGACTCAGAATAGATCACCACATCGTCAAGGTAGTGGTACACAAACTTGAATTTAATTTCTGAAAACACCTTGTCCAGAAGTCTGCTCAACACAGCGGCTCCGGTGGATAGGCCAAACGGGACACGGGCATACTCAAACAGGTTCCAGTCAGTGGAAAAAGCAGTAACATGCCTGGATTCAGGAGAGAGGGGAATTTGGAAGTAAGAAGAATTTAAATCGAGGATCGTAAACACCTTCGCGTTGCGAAACCAACTAGAACATGTGCGAAGGTCCGGAAAAAGGGATGGACTGCAAAACAACTCTTTGATTAAGAGCCCTATAGTCGACCACCGGCCGAAAACCACCGTTAGGATTTGGCACAAGAAATACAGGGGATGAGTAGGCAGGGATAGAGGGTTGGATTACACCTTCTTCTAACATCTTATCGATAATCTTACGAAGTTCAGCCATCTTGGGCGGGGCAAGGCGATACGGGCTGGAACGCACCGGCACAGAATCGGTTAGCTCAATCTTGTACTCCATCAAATGGGTTACACCCAACTTGTCAGTAAATACATCGCTATACTCCTGACATAACCTCTTAATGGCATCCTTTTGAAGACTCGTTAAATTTTCCAGATCGAGATCCTCAACAGTCATAGGTTCACTAACTGAATTGACAGCAGGAGAAGATAAAACCGGGTTAAACGATAACTTACTTTGCGGATTAAACTTAAACCATAAGTTGCGAGCACCAAAATCAAGAAGCATACCAACGTGTGACATGAAATTAGCTCCAATGACCACAGAACAAGAAAGATTTCTGGCAACAAAAAATTTAAACTTCCAAGAAAAATTTAGAATATGGATTTTGACTGTCATACTACCCAAAATATTTAAGTTTGAACAATTTGCCGAAATAAAAGATTCATTGTTAGGCTCTAACTCAGGAAATTTGCAAACACTCTTCATAGATAAAAACCAGTCCTCGCTTATAAAGGATGCGACACTACCAGAGTCAAGCAATGCAGAAACGGGCTCGTCATTAACACAAATTTCAATAAACGGGGATATTCCTTTAGCCACAGGAGAAATTCCAAGATCATTACTCACTCCAAAACGATTACAATTAGATGACGAGGTCACCCGCACCACAGGTTTCACATTATGTTTAGAATTAGGCTGACTTGCCACGACATTGCTCACCGACAGGTTAGGTAGGTCAGCGACATAAGCAGAATTAGCACGTGATGAATTAGTTTTCAAAGAGTTATCAAAATTTTCATTAGTAGGGCGACCAGAAACTTCACAGGGTTTTCCCAAACTCTTATGCACAGAAATATCCTTGGAAGTAACACCCGAATTGGTCTCCACAACATCCCGTCATTGGCGATACACAACCTGGTTACTCGGACACACCTTCTTGACATGTCCCACGCCACCGCACGTGTGGTACTTAATGTTGGGTCTTGGGTGGAACATAACCTTAGGCGGGGGACGAGACATCAAGGAAGGAGGGGGCCGAGACATCAAGGAAGGAGGAGGAACATTAGCTACACGAAGGGAATCTGCATGTTTCACAGCCATAGCCTCAATAACGACCTGTTTCAGCTCGACAAATGACGAAGGCCTGGTACACATAGTCATGTATGACCTATATTGAGGCGAAAACCCATTTACAATCGATGACACCAACTGTCGTTCAGTTAAAGGGGATGCAAATACCTGGGCATACACCTTAATGTCGCTGACATATTCGCTAAGGGACTCGTCCAACCTTTGGACACGATATAAAAACCTTTGCTCGAGAGCACCAAGGGCACTCGCAGGGACAAAAAACCACAACACTTCCCTAATAAACATGGCTAAGGACATGCGGAGGTGGATAGCTTCAATTAGCTTATCGCGCAGCATACCGGATGCAACTGGATACAAAAGTTGGAAAATCTGAATTTCCGACATCCCAAAAATCGAGGCATGGTTACCCAATTCGACCACTTGTTTTAAAAATAGGACCACTTGGGTAACGTCATCCAGGTTGAAACTCTTTAACTTGGTTAAGAAACCAGAAATAGGATGAGGAATCGACCCATAATTAACGGTAGGCGAGAATGTAGCATTAGGAAGAGAGACATTGTTACCAGGGTAGCCCGCTCGCACACCCTCTACAGGAGACAAAACATTTACATTACTAGAGAAGGAACTGGGATGCAACGGGTCGGCAGTACCCAGGAAATCATTAGGTGACGTAACGTGAGAAGAATGACCGTATGCAGGGTTAAGTGGTATGGACGAGCCAGCGCCAGGCAACAGAGGGGCAGGCAAACTACTACTAGTAATCGATCCCAAAACCTCAGACCTAGTAAACAGAGGTGATTCACGTTCAACCCCAGAAGAACTCTCCAAATTCACAAGGTTATCTCTTAAGTCAATTAAATCGAAAACACTATTGTTGTCGGCCATTTTAAAGAACACAGAATGCAGACAGACAATACAGAAGGAAACAAATTTTAGGAATTACGAGGACAGTTTACACTTTCACAACAGTACCACAACCACCAATTACCAACACCATAGATTAGGCTGACACTCGAACACAGCCACCATACTACACAAAATCATGCACAATGCTGCCCAGAACTGCATACGTCACCGCCTGCTTGGCTCGAGAACAGGAAGCTAAATTACAAAAATTGGCACAAGACATATGGCGAACAGCTTCCTACAGGGCTCCAGGATGCCTTCACTCGAAGCATGTAGGCTATCAGAATATTATGAAATCCCCATTTCCCATGCCAAGAACACATGTCAGTCACTCACCGAGCTTCTTTTTCAGTGGGGATGTTGCACACAAACAGGATAAAATACAGCAGCAAACACCTCGCTCAGGACCGGTCACTTACATAACAGCACATGGATATTCAGAGGCAAACATGAAATAAAACAAACGACAAGGATTAGCTTTACATAACATCAAGTGCACTGGCATGACAAGATCCCATCAACAACCGCTCCATCAGCACTAGAGGGGTCCATAAAACGAGCCTGCGGGTATGGAGGAGGGGATAGTTACGGAAGCGAACTCAACTGCGGTCTGCTACCAAAATGACACCGTGGACGACCAGGGTGGTTGGGCCTACTTACCGTTTATTTAGAGGTCCGCATCGCTTCCACAGCAAAATCACCTCCAGAAGACATGCCCCAAGAGAAGAGCTCCAAAGGGGTGGAAGGAAATAGGAGAAGGGGAACGCACAGGCTATTCTACAGACACTCCCCAATAACCGACAGAACTGCTGCCGACGAAAAAAATGCCACAACAGCTGCTTAAAAATTTAAAATAAAAATTTAATTGTAAAAAATTAAAGGAGCACCTCCACCAGAAACAGAACATGCTTGCTTGCAAAGCAAAAATAAAGGGACAAGAATTAAATTAAAATTAAAATGTTATAAAGCCCAAAGATTAAAATAAAAATTACAGGCATAATTAAATGAGAAAGGGCTTGATAATTTACAAGGGAATGCAATACCGATCCGACATGCGGAGACCCAGGCCACGATGAAACGTGAAATTAAAAATTAAATTAACAAGATAAAATGGGATTATAAAATAAATTCATGATTTGCATGACGGAGAAAAACACAGGAACATTTACCAAAAACACAAAGTTAAACCAACAAGATTAAATTTAAAAAAATATTAAGCTAACACCACAACACGTTTGAGTTTCGTGGTCGGCGCCAAGAGACTGACCTCGAGACCAGAATGTATTTCGGCAAAACAAAAAACAAACATGGCCACAAAAAACAGGAGACCGCATGTCAAATCGAAACTACGGCAAACAATTAGCATTAAATTAATTTAGAATCCCCAGAGAGGAATGAAAGGAGGAAAACAATTACATCTAAAAACTATTAACACTAGTCGGTTTATGTTGCGACGGATCTTACATCAGATTAATAATATGCCAATCCCAAGATTGCCAAAAGAAAATAAATAATAATTTAAAACTTAAAATAAACTTAGAAATGTGTCTCCAGAAGGTACAAAAAAACAATAACAAAATTAATATATATATGGAAACATTATTAAAACATAAAAAAAATTTTAGGCCTACCAGGCAAAACAAAACACAAGATCAAACATTCATACAAGGCCAATATTGGAGCTCCCAAAATAAAATAATTAAATATATAAAATAATAACGTACCTTAAAACTTCACAGTGGAGACACAATAAAAATAAAATAATTCACACACAAACCAAATAACGTAATACGGCACTATAGTGCCTGAAACTGGCCCACCCAGCACATGCTTCGTTTCGGTCACAAGCACAGGTCTGCATCGAGATGCGATTACATTTCACACGTCCTCTTCACGGCGAAACGATGAAATTCAAAGCCTGAAGAGCACAGGCAATTTCCTAGTAGAATTGGCATTCATATTTTTAAAAGCTGGGGGCCAAGGGCCCCCCAGCCCACGAAGAGATACTCTGTCACACCAGCTGTTAAGTTGCTTTTTAGACGACAGACAATGGACTCCACAAGATGGCGGAGAATCCCGCGTCAGATACCGAACTGCATTCATGTAAATATTTATCGTCCAATCAAGGCTTGACACATCAATCAACAATGTCATAATTAAGTAAATAATTTGGCGGTATCATGAATACACAGGCATTTGTTTCATGACGTAGAATATAATTGCCTTGAATTATGCCACGAATAGGAAGAGTTTTATAAGGCACAAGCAACACTCTCTAGTGGAGAAGAAGGAACCACGTGAATAAACCCCGAAGTCCGACAGCAGCTGCTATCTCGTGTTCACAAACGGAATCAAGTCACCAGGCGGTCGATTCAAAATGTCATAGAACACCAGAATACAGGGAAGAGGGATTTTAAAACATTGGGACGGGCATTGCACGTAACAGTTATCATCTCACATAGTCTCATGGCTAGTTGAGAGACGCGTCGGTACGATGATATTATAAACCGCACTCGTTCCAGGTTCCGTATTGACCATGTTTACAAGATGTATAATACAATTTACACTCGCCAAATCAATGCTTTACTTTACTTTACTAAAAATACTATAGGTACATGTTTCGGAAACTTGATATGTTTCCTTCTTCAGCCCATATGTTGGTGAGAAACATCATATGACATCGAAATCCTAACCAAAAATAAAAATACAGTTCGTACTTTTTCTCTTGTTCTTCATTTGTGTCACAGGCTCAACAAATGAAGAACCAAGAGAAAAAGTACGAACTGTATTTTTATTTTTGGTTAGGATTTCGATGTCATATGATGTTTCACACCAACATATGGGCTGAAGAAGGAAGCATATCAAGTTTCCGAGACATGTACCTATAGTATTTTTAGTAAAGTAAAGTATTGATTTGGCGAGTGTAAATTGTGTTATACATCTTGTAACGATGATATTATACTCGATAGTGTTGCCTTGTTGCTAAAAGTGCCGCTGAGTGATTGAGCACGATATCAATGTTTGGAACGAATTCTAAAAAACGTTCCGTGAACGTGAATTACATCAAAAGTTGGAGGTACGTAGTGGCAATCCTGTCTAATTGTGTATAAAACGCTTCAGAAGATTAAAAATGTTGGTTCAATATACTTAATGGTCTTTCACATCAAGTAAATGTTATTATGCTGGTCAAATACCTTGGAAAGAGTAAAATGACGTCAAATAAGATTGCAAATTCATAAAGGGACTTGCTTGAAATCAGTTTTCGATGAATTCATTTGAGCAGAAGAGAAATGGAGTGAAGAAATAATATGAGTGTCAACAATTAAATTGTTTATAATTATAAATAGTATTTACAGCTCGTCTAGTAAATCATAATTTTCAAGTGTCAGAGTATGTTCTACGGTTGATAACTATAACTATTTGAGAAAGCCTTACTTAGATAGTGGATAAAAATTGGTGCTTTTCAGTCGGTCAACACGAATGTACCCAAAAGATTTGGGTTATACCCTAATCCAGAAAAAAATACATGAGATTAATAAATGCACTAGGATGACCAGTTTCGATCATCAAGCGATCATCATCAGATCCATTACACTTAGGCTCTAAAACTATGTTTGAAAATACAGGTGAAAATATTTACAATATGTACAATTATTTAGTTGTAGTATTGGTAATGCAACTTGTCAGTGTGTGCTAGTTGTGGTATGTATGATGTCAAGGAAATGCCAAAATGGAGACAAAAATCTGGAATTTGTCTGTTTGGAGTGACTATATGGTTGTAAAAGTCAATTATGGTTGTACTGTAGAGTACACGCTACTACTTATCTGGTTGGGTGTGTTCCGCGCTGTAGCTATGAGCAGTATCAACTTCACTCTTGCACCAGTTACAGTCGACTGAATTGGAATAGACTTTAGAGCCTAAGTGAAATGGATCTGATGATGATCGCTTGACGATCGAAACTGTTCATCTTAGTGTATTTATTAATCTCGTGTATTTTTTTCAGGATTAGGGCATAACCCACCTCTTTTGGGTGCATTCGTGTTGACTGACTTAAAAGCACAAAACTTTTGTTTACTAAGGCAACACTGAAAAATGGCTTCAAACCCCACAATAGATAGGAGATGTTGCCAACAGCCATCCAAGTTTTTTTAAATCTAATTTTGAAACGAATATGACTTGTAAATAACGTTACTTAATTGATGATGACGTGTGAAACAATTTCGAAGCTTTTTAATAATATAAATAGTAGATAATAAGGCCAAGAAATGTGGCTTAATTTAATTGATTAACCTTTACAATTTTTATTTTTATATATGATTGTGCATTCTCTTCTGTAAAGAGTTAACTTATTAAATTGTATATTTCGACCATAGTCATAACAAATGGACTCATAAGAAGGTAAATACTATGAATATATTTATTTCGAGATGCACAAATTACTATTTGTGTTGCCGTCGAAGATAAATTTTCATCGCAGTGAAGTGCATAATATTTCGTTTGTCGCTAATAAACATTGCCTTTTGTGAATAATTGTGTCAAGTGATTTTCTTTTAAATAATGTTTTCTCACTCAGAGTTTTGTTGTCATATACATTCTCCTTGAATCCTTTACGGGGAACATGAGGGCAGTGTGTACAGAATTTTTGCCGACATAACTCAGGATGCCCTGAGACTTGTGTTCACACTGTGCTCATGTTGCCTCGCATGTGATCGCCTGTCCATCCCAGGTGGACAGACGGGTATAGTATTTAGAACGTAATTCATGATGACAATCAATTAATGTAATCCAAAATCATGGAATGAAGCCAAACTAAATCAGAAACCTATATTGACACCAAATTAAAAAGTGAAAAGCTAAATGAAGTATTAGACTTTTGCTAATTTAGAAGAAAATAAACAGTCAGGGACGAAGCACAGATAATATTTCAATTAGGTTGGCTCAGGCAGGGAGGGCATTTCTGAAGAATAAAATTATGTTTTCATCAAATATAGATATAGGTGTTAGGCCACTTTGAATTTTTTCTGGGGTGTGGGACGCTAAAAAAGTGACACCTGGACAGTTGAGGCAGCCTAAAGGCGGAGAATATAAGACAGAGTATCAGAAGACTAGCAGAACAACAAATTGAAAGGTATTTAAATGAGTAGGCAAGAGGAGATATTTTTGGCGTCTACCAACAATGAGAAGAGATAATTTGACAGGACACATATTAAGACACCCAGCAATAACATACTTTATTAAGGAAGGTGGTGTAGAGGATAAGAACTATAGGGAGGGACCAAGTTTAGAATATGTTAAAAAGATGGCCTCGAATGTAGACTGTAAAGATGAAACGGTTAACTCAGGACATAAAGGTACAGAGGGATGGTCCAAACTAATTAAATGATTAAAGACTCAAACAGCAACATCTACAAATGAAAAGAACGAACTTGCAACAATGAATTAAAATGTTATTATTCAAAAGTCCCGTCTTAGTAAATGAATCTTCGCAATTGCTACATGACTATGGTTTCTAGCCTCTATTGATTAGGACATGTGTCTTCAAATGTCCCCTTAGAGCTGAGTTGCTTCGCAAATACTACATGAATATTGCTTCTTGCCACAATTAAATAGAATGTGATTAACTGTTCTCTTATAGAGTGAGGCAATTTGACTTTGCGTTTACAGCATACCAATGGTTCCTCGGCTCTATTGTGGAGGAAGTGTGTCTTAAAATATTGCTTGAGATAACATTTTATTTTTCTGATAGTACTTTACCCCAGTTCTCACATGAGATAAGTGATACTGCTTGTAACAGTGTAAGAAGAAAATTTAGCAAAGTTAAAGAACCCAAGATGGGAGAACAAACTAGCCTTGGCAATAATAGATTTTGAACTTGAAATAAATTGAGATTGTATTGCTAAAGGTATGTTATGAATGTAATAAGAAAGAATGCTGAAAGCATGACTAATAGAACGAATAAGTGGATCACAGTCTTGCTTGCTCAAAAAGCAACCAAGAGTGTGGATAAACAATTTGCATAAAAAAGTTGCAAAGCAAGTAGTAACTCCAAACAATATGCATTAATGCAAGGGATTTTTTAATGAACCAAACGTTCAAACAAATGGCTATACATTTTAAGACACAACAATGTATACGGGGAGATATATCAAAGAGCATCCCAAGATGCTGAAAGGAATGGAATAGATAAAGAATAGCATGGCTATCCACCTAGGATGGACCTCGAAGTAAGAAATAGAATAAAGGAAGTACTAGACAAGGGCAGGGGGCTCCCGTGGCAACTTCTCGTTGCCAAGCCACCCAAACAAAATAAGGCAATAAATTGCAACAAAGTGCTAGCAGGAACTGCAAATTCACAATTCGTTTGTTGTGGTTAAGATGCCTCATAAGTTAGGCAGAATAAAAGGCATAGATAGCCTAGAATAAGAACGTAATAAAAATATACAAAGAGTTCTTTCAAAAGCTAAGCAATGATTGGAGAGAGCATAAAATACAGGAATTTGATTGCTCTTAAAAATTGGGCACAACAGCCATAGACAAGGAATTCCATGTACAACAAATGGGAAAAAGGAGGCCCAAACAACTTTAAGTTCAGATTAAAAAGAGACTAAATAAACCACTGGAATATTGATGCGAACGTTAAATAATGGTAAATTCAAAAAAAGAGGGGAGTGCACCTCAGTGAAATCTCAAATTACGAGGGGGAAAAATATACAGAGATTAATTACTTAAATTTAAATGTTAGTAAGTGGGGAATGGGAAAAAGAATGGGGTTTGTTTTGAGTCTCTTTATGAGTTCATATTTGGGTACCCAATACGGATGGTTCACACTGAGAAAGCAATTTGTCGGAGCATGCGGAAAAGTCACTATTGAGTCTAATGTTGGTTGTTCGTATATAGCCATTAGTTGTAGTTTATCATTATTGAGTTTTTGATGCGTTTGACAACGTGACTTTGCACAATTCAGAGTCTATTGCTTGATTAGAAATGTTACGAGCTGTAGAGAGAGTTAAATGGGGCTGATATAAATATCCCTAGGTGATATTAAAAGATAGCTTGGTATAGTTTCAAAAAACCAGTGGAAAATCCCTTGAAGAGTCAAAGGCTGACTTTCAAATTACTTCAGGTTTAGTAGCATGATTCCCACGATGGGAGAAAAAAATCCCCTATTTGATGGATTTAGCAATGGAAAATTTTCATAATGGTTCCAATCGCTGGCCTACTTCAGTTTTAGTAGAGGAATGTGTGAGATCCCTCGTTGGAAAGCCCTTAGGGAATATGATTATTATATATAGTTCCAATTTTGAAGATATGGCTATTTAAAATATTCAATTTGAGAAATTCACACAGACTTCATGAAATGATAAATAACAACACTGAGTTTTGTACTTAACTTGTTATCGTTGGTTGATGTAGACACTTCAGGGCCAGCTGTTAAAATATTTTATGACATGGCGACAGATTTGAAAGTTTAAAACATCGTTAAGATGTATAGACTACTCCCTGAAGGAGAGACCTCACGGTAGGTCGATGCACAAATGGAGAATGAGAGTGTGAACTCCATGTGTGTGTTGGAGAAGCGGCAGAGGGGAAGGGAGGAAGGAGAAGTAGGGGAACATAAAGGCCACATGACAAAAATAAAATGTTTATAGACATAAAAATTTCTTCTTCTTGAATATTGTTCTTCATGGTGTCCACAGAATTTTCAATGCCAATTTTCCCGACTTTTCCTGACCATTTTTCAACAAAATTCCTGACTCGCAAAGTCATCGTAACATCGGAAAAATGGTTTATTGAGCATATATATATATATATCTTTATATATATAATTCTTCGACACGTGTGTATGTGACTGAACTCCTCCTAAACGACTGAACCGATTTTGATGAAATTTTGTAGGCATGTTAGGGTGGGTCCATGTATGGTTTAGATTCACAATTTGACCAGGTAGGTGGAATTTTAGAATTTTAGAACCACAATTTACACACAATTTTAGAACCATAATATACAGTCATAAACAGTCGTCATGGAAACCGCTAGCTTTAGTGAAAAGTGATGCTTTTGGACTGTTTGTCTCTGCACGTAGAGCCACCTGGTCGCAACCTGTGCAACTACCGCCATAACATACACTCCGCCCGTGGCAGAATGTTGTGTTTTATACCAAAGGTGGCAGTGATGTCGAATTCTACTTTTTGTCTCTGCACGTTAGAGCGTTTCGAAGTCCCATATGCGTTCATATACCATTCATCCAATTGTTATGAATCTTGGGTGAGATGTTGAGTGCACTCCAGGGAAGGTGTTTGGCTTAGTAAATCCATTTTACAATAGATAGCGCACGACTAGATTCAACAAATGAGCGACAACGCGCGAAGCGTTTCAAAAAGGTCCCGTATGCGTTCAAATACCATTCGTCCGATAGCGATGAAACTTGGGTGAGATGCTGTGTACTCTCCAGGGGAGGCTTCTGGCTTAGTAAATTCATTTTACAATTGGTAGCGCACGAGAAGATTCAACAAATGAGCAACGACGCGCGAAACGTTTCAACAAAATCCCGTATAAGTTTATATACCAATCATCGATTGCGATGAAACTTTGATGAGTTGTTATGTACACTTACGTGAAGGTTTCTAACTTAGTAAATCCATTTCACAGGAGGTTAAGCACGAGTAGATTCAACAAATGAGCGACGACGCGCGAAGCGTTTCAATAAGGTCCCGTGTGCGTTCAAATACCATTCGTCCGATAGCGATGAAACTTGAGTGAAATGTTGTGTACCCTCCAGGGAAGGCTTCTGGCTTAGTAAATCAATAGGTAGCGCACGGCTAGATTCAACAAATGAGTGACGACGCGCGAAGCGTTTCAACAAAATCCATATACCATTCATCGATTGAGATGAAACTTTGAAGAGTTGTTGTGTACGCTTACGTGAAGGTTTCTAACATAGTAAATCCATTTCACAGGCGGTTGCGCACGAGTAGATTCAACAAATGAGCGACGACGTGCGAAGCGTTTCAACAAGATACGTATGCGTTCAAATACCATTCGTCCGATAGCGATGAAACTTGGGTGAGATGTTGTGTACACTCCAGGGGAGGCTTCTGGATTTGTAAATCCACTTTACAATAGGTAGAGCACGAGTAGATTCAACAAATGAGCAACGACGCACGAACGTTTAAACAAAGTCCCGTATGCGTTCATATACCATTCATCCGATTGCAATGAAACTTGGGTGAGATGTTGTGTATACTCACGTGAGGGTTTCTAAGTTAGTAATTCCATTTCACAGGAGGTTGCGCACGAGTAGATGTAACAAATGAGTGATGACGCGCGAAGCATTCCAATAAAATCCCGTATGCGTTCATATACTATTCATCGATTGCGATGAAACCTTGATGGGTTGTTGTGTACACTTACGTGAAGCTTTCTAACTTAGTAAATCCATTTCACAGTTGGTGGAGCACGAGTAGATTCAACAAATGAGTGACAGCGCACGAAACATTTAAACAAAATCCCGTATGCGTTATATGCCATTTATCCGATTGCGATGGAATTTTGGAGAGTTGTTGTGCACGCTCCCACGAATGTTTCTAGATTAGTTAATTCATTTCACGATAGTTTAGAGGCAGTTAACAGAAATTGAAAAAAATATTGCGTATCCAAAAGCACTTCAAGAAACAAAGTTACAACACTTTCTTTGATTGGCAGGACAACGTCTGCCGGGTCAGCTAGTATATATATATATATATTATTTGCAGCCTCCACCATCCCCATAGCTGTCCAACGCTCGCCTCTTTATTCATTTAAAATACTAAATAAAGTAAATTATAATGCAATAATACATAAATCAAAGTACTTAATAACCTAAACTATAGTGATGGGGTCGCCACATCCCTACGCCAACGCCAAAAAAGCGTACAAAAAATAGGTAAAAGAGGTTTTTACTATGATGTAATGTAAAAATGGAAACTTGCCATAATGTCCAGTGAGTTATTGCTTTTTTTATCTTCAGAGATTACTTGAACTAGTTCAGTGGAGTCTCGCAAACTCGGCTATCGGTAATCCGGCACTCCGGATTTCTCGGTCAACCTGACAGGAGAAAAAAATCATCATTTTTGTTTGTTTTTGTGTTTCTGCACAGAGCGTTATTATGTTTTCTTTCGTCTTCTTCATCAATGGAATTATCGACAGTTAAATACGACGAGAAACAAGTTGACCTACGGTACATAGTAAGAAGAGTAACGACGACCTGATAATTGCAGGTAGTTTTACAGTACAGTAAATGCACAAACTGTTGGCAGTAAGAAGTAATCAAACGGTTCTCGCGCAGAACGTTGTTTTTATTTGATTGCTCATTCTCCGCAATTCTGTTTCTTCGCCCTCTTCGTGACGAGGCTTCAAGAAACATATTTCAAACCGAAAAGCAAAAGAACATTACTTACTTTTTTGGAAAATAGTAAATGGTAATTTTCATTAAGTGAAATAACTATTTGCCTTCGGGAATTGTTTTGTACATACAGAATACCGTACACTGTACATATTATAAAAATAATTTGTAGGCCTGGTTTTTCTAAGTTTTCTTTTATAATTTACAGTAATTGTTTTCCTTGATATTAATGCAGTACAGTGGTACAGTACTGAACTATATATTCAGGTACTGTAGTTGTAGTGGCTTAATCGTTTTAAAACTTATGTTTCTGTTAAAAACAAATAAATGTACTGCGTTGCATTACTTTTAAACCAAAACAAACAGCTTATTTCTTATTTTAAACAGATTTTCCGATAACCCGGCATTTTCGCGAACTCGGCCACCCTTCGGTCCGCATTAGGCCGAGTTTACAAGACTCTACTGTAACATCAAAATATAGCTGTAAGACACAAAATACTGTATGGTTAATATAAAATTCCTGACTTTCTAATACTTTTCGCAATTTTTTCCTGACTCACGCCATTTTTTCACTCTTTTCTGACTTTTCCTGACCAAAAACAAAATTTCTGACTTTTCCTACCTGTGGACACCATGTGTTTGGTGACGAGAAGTTGTAGGTAAAACATATGTGGTGGTAACGGAGAAATTTATAGCTCCAGCATGCCTGGATGAGTAGTTCAACATTTTGAGGGCTGGTACTCGTTAAGGTATGAAGGTGCACCGCTAGATGGCGTGGCATGGAGATGTTCGGCGCATATGAGCAGCAGAGATGACATAAATAATTTCCTGGAATCAGACTAAAGTCAGAATAAGGAAAATGCACAGAGAGAAAACAGAAATACAAGGGAAGTCCCTGTTGGTGTTTACAACGAAGGGAAGTAAGAAAAAACGTGTACAAAGAAGGAAATCCAAAAGTAGTGACAACTATTGAAAACTAACGTTAACTGTATATTCAGGAGAATATACCATACGCTACATGTATATAGCATCTCGTCGCTATGGATGAGCAGGCGTGTATTGAAATGTCCACTTTGCGTATACTTGGATTCATATACGCTACATGAATATGGTTACTCCCAGATAGGGATTAACATGTGCCTCTTTAAAGACCCTCCTTCGGTTAATTTGCCTTAGCATATGCCACAGGAATACGGCTTATCACTTCTATCGATAAGCAAGCATTTCTTCAAATTTACTCCCTGTCTAAACTTGAATTCACATACGCAATATGTGTATGGCTTCTCGCCGCAATAGAAAAGCATTTGTATCATGAAATGTCCTCTAATGGTAAACTTTGATTCAAGTACGCTACATAAGGATATACTTTTGCCGGTACGGATTTGCATGTGTGTCTTCAAAGGTCCTCTCTTGGTTACTTGCATTCAGATAAGCTACATGAATTTGGCTTCTAACACCAATGGATTGTGTCCCGTTACCCATCAGCCCGACAGACTCTTTTCGGGGTCTGCCAATCTAATGAAATACTTACCAACCGCGACCCCAAGTAGCCTTTACGGATTTGTTGGCTTTAACTTTGTGGTCGGTGCTGACAACATGCCCGGAGCTCCTCCCAGATGGCAACGAGAGGAAATCATGTCGGTTTGCCCACATGCAGAAAAGGTGGGAAGGCTTACTTGATGATGGTCTGTTCTGTTGCAGCTGCTTCGGGAATAGGGATGGGGATTTAAGGCTAAATGAGGTTACCAAAGTCAAAATAAATGGGGGTATATATTCAAAATTAAAATAACATATTACATATAAATATGCACATGTGGAATTAGGCTATCCCCAAACATTAACACGGTTAGGTACGCACATAGGAACTTTGAAAACACAGAACAGCGTCTGAATCACCGCGTGGCATGAACCACGCTTGAGTAAAATGGACCACCCAGATAGTGGGACCAGCAGGTACACTTAAATTGTACTTTACAAATTGTTACATGTGAACCGACACGACGACATTAGATACACAAAAGGTTCGGCCCTGGGCCACGTGCACGAGAAACCAAAACCCAACCAAATGGGCACTTACCAACAATAAATGACTTAAACTTACGACCACAACGTTACAAATAAGAATTCGGTCCAGAAATGACAAGACAAATACCTTAAATAACACAAGCACAAGGTTGCGAAATGGTATCGCAATCGAATTTACCAAAAGGTAAAGAACTATATTAAAATAACACACGCACCGGGATACCAAAGAATTTACAATAGGAAATGACCAAACAGGATTTGAAATAACTACATTAGAAATTTACAAGCTCCACTGAAACTCAGCGGTGATCAATTTACACCCGCTATCGACGCGGACACAAGCAAGACTAAATTAAAATGGCGTCCGGGGATAACGGGACAATATTGTCCGGCGACACAAAGCAAGCAAGCAAGCAAGCAACGCAATGCTAGCCACCCCCGCCCTTGAAATGGAATTTAAACAAAATCTCACAAGTTTAAGCAGAATTACACGCCTAACTAAATGAAACATGAACCAAAGCCAAATGAAATAAGCAAAGAGAAAGCGTGAACGTAAGGCTACGACAAAAACACTTGGACCAAATGAAAACGCAAGATGAGAAATAAAAGCGAACAAAATGAATAAAGGGACCCCTGAAATTAATGAATGCTGCGCTCGAGCGAACCAGGGAAGCGTGTTAAACAAAGAATTTCAAGAAGCCAAACCAAACCAAGAGAAACGCCACGAGGTGGACACAGCGTCCGCCGAACGTCGGTGGAAAAGGAGAATCGTGTCAGGCACTGCACAACTAGAACTCGAAAGAGGAAAAATGGTAAACAATTCAGATATTGTACAGTGGCGAACACACAAGCCCCATTCCCCAGCGAAGCACAACCGACACGCCGAGACTACGAGGCAGTACTCGACAAATAAAACACGCAAATAAATACAAGAAACACAAGCTAAAACATACCAACGAGCAAATCAAATTAATATCACACTTCCCCAATTCGCTGAACACAGCTACATATTAAAAGGTTACATCTAAAAACTAAGCCATTCTAGAAGGAGAGCTGATACCTGTACTTAGTTTTGGGCCATCCGAGCAACCAAGATCTGTCTCGTAGAACAGTCGAGTAAGTAAGAGAGAGAATCACGCTTGGACGAGCTTCATATATGAAATACCAGAATTTTTCACAAAGGCACAGTTGGGGTAACACACGAACACCAAAATCTTCATACTTCTTTGTGCAAGGTCCATAAGTAGTGCGCCGCGTCGCGTCGGGTAGGTTGGTTATGCTGGCTGGCTATCTTCTCCTGTTCGCCTGCTTGACAAGATACGTCGTTGTGGCGGGATCGACAATCGAACTGGGTCGAAGTAATTTTTGGAGGTTAAGTGGCCACATGGCTAGGTCCTATATAGGTTATGTAAATGCACGGTCCGAAACAGTGAACTCATATTTTGAAGTTATGCCCCGCGCTATTAGACGGCGAGATCAACTGGAGATTCTCGAATAGTTCATTTATGTGTTTCACTTGTCGTGATATTCAACTGGAGAATTTGCAAAACATATTTCTTCTTAGAGAAGGTGAGTAAAGGATGAATTTTGAAGCAAGCTTCGAACTGGAAAAGCAGGGACAGGTAATCATCGGTAGGAATAGAATATTTGAAGTTAGGTTTAATTTTCATGTGACGTTCAAAACGGCACAGATTGACGTGGGTCTCCACAAAGAGCCTCTCTTCGTAAATATGCCTTTGCCTACGCCACATGAATATAGCTTATCGCTGCTATGAACTAAATGTGTTTCTTCAATTTTACGCCCAGGTTTGATATAGAATCACATACGCTACATGAGTATGGCTTTTCTTTGCTATGAATAAGGATGTGTCTCTTCAAATGTCCTCTCCGGGTAAACTTGGATTACAAACGCTACATGATTATGAGCATGTCTGTTTCAAATGTCCTCTCTGGGTTAAACAGGGGCGGTCTGACTTTGCACGCTCGGTGTGCCAGGCGCGCAGCGCCGCACTCCAGCAGTGTGTTTTTTGCTTATCTTGGCTGGGCTGCCTTCCCTGCCTGTCGTTGCGTTGGACCAATTCAAGTTGGGATCGCCTTCAAACCGGACGCAACAAACTGTTCTTCCAATGTGTTGGTTGTCCGAAACATCTATATTTTGTTCGAGTCTTTCTCAACGTACCGGCACTTGAAGATGACGTGTTTAGCACTAAAACATTTTGTTGTTGATGAGTGATGTAGTTGCATTGCTACATCGTGGTTATGCAGCCCCGTATACATGGCTGTGCATACTATTTGTCTGTGTAATTGTGGTGGCTGTTCAGTGTGTGTATTTGTAATCCATGAAAGGACTGGGAAAGAGGCGGTCAGTACCGTAATTTAGGAGCCATTTGCCTGGAGTAGAAGTGGGAAACCACGGAAAACTACTTCAAAGACGGCTGAGATGGGAACCGAACCCACCTCTTCTCAGTTTTGCTTCATGAGGCTGAGTGCACCCAGTTCCAGCCCTCAGACCGGAAATAAATTCCTTGCCAGTGCCGGAATTCAAAACCAGACCTCCAGAGCAACATCCAAGAATGCCAGCCGCTACATCACGAGGTGACCAGAATTAAAACAATCTGAAATATTGATAAGGAATCATGGGACTCATATTTTCTGACAATGAAATTTAGGTCACATTTTTCTTTTCCTAGTTTTTAATTTGTCTTCAATATTTACAATATGCTCAAGGTTCGGTACGATTGCTTGTCAGACAATCAACCAGAGGCTATATCGCGGGTTACCATCAGATATCAGAGAGCGATGCCGTTATTTTGTTAGTTTCAATGTAGAGACAAACGTTTCACAGACATACGTTGCTCCAAACATGGATAACACCTGTACAATTTAGGATATTCTTGCTGCGGTAATTTTTCGTAAAGATCGGACAAATTTTTCATAGAGTTCAAAATATCCTTAAGTCTAGTGCTACATTCCAAATTTATTAGCTGCATTTTAAACTCATGCGGAACCTCAGTTACAGAGATTGAAAATGGATTGACAAACAAATCGATAACAGGTTGAAGTTTTGAAAGATCTAGAAATCTGGTAGAAATGGCTTTCAATATACACACCGCAACCGCTTGACCTTAAACACAGCAAAGGCAGTACGGGAGAGAGTGAAACGAGAAAGCGAGCGAGAAAAAGACAGACATATAGTCTTCCCTCCAACATCAGAGCAAGGCCATTCGCGCCAGAAGTACTCCGAAGGCAGCCTAAGTGCCAGCGCGCCCGGAATGCCGCTTGGTCACCTCAAGGATACTCTTTGTACCACATACGCTACATTAAAAGAGCCTCTCGCCGCTATGGATGAGCATGTGTCTCTTCAAATTTCCTTTGCTGGAAAACTTGGATTCACATACGGTACATGGATATGGCTTCTCGTCACTATGTATGAGCATGTGTGTTTTTAAATGTCCTCTCTGTGAAAATTTGGATTCACATACGCTACATGAAAAGGATCTCTCGCCACTATGGATAAGCTTATGTCTCTTCAAATCTCCTTTGGTGGAAAACTTCGATTCACATGCGGTACATGAATGTGGCCTCTCGCCACTATGGATAAGTATGTGTTTATTCAAATGTGCTCTCTGCGAAAACGTAGATTCACATACGCTACATGAAAACGGCCTTTCGCCACTATGGATGAGCAAGTGGGTCTTCAAATATCCTTTGTTTGAAAACTTGGATTCACATACGGCACATGAATAGGGCTTCTCACCACTATGGATGCGCATGTGTGTCTTCAAATGTCCTGCATGGGCAAAATAGGATTCACATACGCTACATGAGAATGGCTTCTCGCCGCTATGGACCAGCATATGTCTCTTCAAATGACCTCTTTCGGAAAACTTGGATCCACATAATGTACATGAATATGGCCTCTCACCACTATGGATGAGCATGTGTGTCTTCAAATATCCCTTGTTGGAAAACATGGATTCACATACGGTGCATGAATATGGCTTTTTACCACTATGGATGAGCATGTGTGTCTTTAAATATCCTTTGTTGGAAACCATGGAATCACATACGCTACATTGATATGCCTTCTTACCTGTAGTACTAGGAATGTTTGGCTTCAATTTTTGTAAGATGGTAAATTTTCCTCTCGATGAAGTCTTAGTAAATTGTCTTCCAGAAGTACCAAATGCGTAAATTTGTCTTATGGCAGGATCCGAAGTATCTGGACATATCAGACTGAAATCAGTAGGAATAACCGTTTAAATAATAGTACATCACCACGGACGAATAGTAATAATATACAGACCTAGATATCTAAGTAGTATTAATAGAATTGGGGTTACTTTCATTAATACCAGTCTTCAAGAAGTACCGGTACCTGATGGCGTTTCCACTCATCAATATTATGTTGTACATATAGTCGGAGCATTTTACAACATGTACATTATCATATGACACAAAACAAATCCTCTCGGCACGTCACAAGGCTTAGGTATTTTCACCGGGCGTTTTAGGATCAGACCTCATTTATAGCGAGAAAGTATTTTACAATTGGAGCTTAATTAACTTTTTCTTCGTCGTTCTATGCATATTTTAAGCATTTTATTGTCTTGTCTTGTAACCTATTTGTCATTTGGGGTCGATTTTTATTTTTATACTGGTGAACTGTCCTTATGCATGGTTTCGAACTGATGTGTAACTATCTAACAGTCTGTCACTTCTTCACGAAAAATTTTATCTCCCGCAGAGATTTTGGTTGGTTCCTCAGATTAGGGGCTGAACAACGCGGTCATGTAACCCCGTGTACTTTGAGAGTGTGTAGAATCTGTCTGATAAACGGTGATAATGGTAATGACTGTATTAGTCTTTAAGTCAGGTAAGGACTGCAGACGGTCGAATTCAAGTAGTAGTTCCTAATTTTGGTACCAAATACTACCGTCAACGACACCTAGCTGTGAACTTGGCAACTAGATCCACCACAACCAGCAACTTGCAACGAACATTGGAACTTCCCCACCGAAGGAAAGCATACTAAGGGATTTTTATCACTCTTAGAAAATCCGACGATTTCGGCCGGCTTTGAACCCGCGACCTTGGGCATAGAAGTTCAGCATGCTACCAGGTACGTCACCGAAACCGCTTCCCACAGAGTCAGATGGAAACATGAATGTGATCTCGTGCAATGGCGTTGTCATGGCAACCTCTAATAGCACATCCCTCATCAATTTAGGCTTATGAGATCACCTTTTGTCCGTGTGTCTGTGTGTGCGTGTGTGATGGTGTTTCCCGCCTAATAACTTCCATACGTCTGGAGCGATTTCAATGAAACTCGGTAAATTCATAGCACAATTCCGGGCCACCCGGACCGTGCCCTTCAAATTATGTTACGTCACACCAATCCAGCATGGTGGCTGTGCGAAATATTTCACCAGCATTTAATATCTCTGAAACTATTATCGATATCACCCTGGACTATTTTACGGTGACAAAGGAAACTACTAGAAGTTCACCCGTTTGACTTTTGAAAATCTGGTAACTACAAAACCAACATGGCGGCCAAGCGAAATAGCGACTTTTAAATAGACGATTTTCGCGATTTAACCAACCAAACGCAATAAAACTTGGTACAGTATATGTTTGTACACATTGTAATGCACCGTAATCCAACTTCGTTCAATTGTTTACATAACCTCAAATGGCAGCTATGCGAAATATTTCACCGGCATTCTATATCTCTGAAACTATTAGCGGTAACACCCTGAAATTTTGTACGGAGATAATGGGCAATACTGGAAATTCATCTATAAGACTTTAAAAACCGGTTAACTACAAAACGAATATGGCTGCCAAGCGAAGTGGAAAATTTTAAATAGACCTTTCTCGCGATTTAATGATCCAAAACGCAATGAAACTTGGTACAGGAAATGTTTATACCAAGTCTAGCCATAAATACTGTCACAAACTATTTAGTGAATAAATGGAAAATGGTTTAAAAGAAATCAATATCTTATAGACACATATATTATGCACAGGTTGCAACATTCAGACATCGAAATGTCCACCATTAGCACGCACACAGGCTTGGAGTCTCTTTGGCCAGTCATATATCGCAGAACGGATAGTATCAGTTGGGAAATCTGCCACTGCTGCCACCAATGAGCGCTTCAACCTTTCAACTGAAGTGTGTCTTTTCTTGCAGACCATTTCCTCTAGCACTGGCCATAGTTTGAAATCCAGAGGATTTAGATCAGGGCTACCAGAAGGCCACTCAGCAGTGGAGATGAAGTCCGGTACATTGGCCTGCAACCACTGTTGTGCCATCCTTGCCTTATGAGCTGGTGCAGAATCATGCTGGAAGGTCCCGGGCTCATTGTTGAACATTGTGTTGCTCAAGTCCTTCACAAGAGGGTCCAGAACAGTTTCCACATACACTCCGGCACTTCTCACAAAAATGAAGCTTGGAGGGGCCCTCGTAACTCACCCCCCACCAAACCATGACTGAGGCAGGGTGATGACCTCTCTGAACCTTAGGGATGCTCTTACGATCTTCTTGAGAGCTTGCTGCATACACTCTATCGTTCTGTCGATTGAAGCTCTCTTCAATGTTGAAGACTTTCTCATCCGTAAAGAGGATTCTCCGATGCCCATTGTTTGCGTACCGCTGGAGGGGCTGCCATGATTTAAGTTTCCTCTGCTGCTTCAGTTGCATCGTAAGAAATGTCCGGTACTCCGCCGATAAGCTCTAACCCCAAGGTCTTCAGAAAGTACCTTGGACATTGATCGTAGCGAAATGTTGAGCTCCCGGGCCATTATCTTCTTCTTCCGGACAGGATTTCGCTGAATACGGGCCGCTACTGCTTTAATGGGTACCATTGTTCTCACACTGCGAGGACGACCAACCCTCATGCGATCATTGACACTGCCATTCTCAGTAAATCGCTGGATTGTTCGGTAGACGAACCTCTAGCTGAGTTTCAACTTCTTCAGGGTTTGAAAACTCGCCGTCGGTGACATTCCAACCCTATGCAAGGCAATGACAGCTACCCTGTTTTCGTAATCACCCCACTCCATACATAAGCAAAGAATATTCAGTGTTTCTCTTTCACTGTTGTACACACAATGGCCAAGACTAACCTTCAGCCCAACGATTATTTGTTACCAGGGAAACCGGTTCTACAGTTCAATCCAAAAGTTTGTGACAGTATTTATGGCTAGACTAGGTACACATTGTAATGCACTGATATCTAATTTAGTTCAATTGTTTACAAAACCTCAAGATGAAGGCTGTGCGAATTTTAAAATTAAGTTTTTATTTCTTGTGTCGTAATCATGCGATCGAAGTGAAAGTTTGAATAATGAACCTACGCAATAATTTTCCTTTGATGGTACATGACTCTATGGCCTATACATATAACAACCCAACATGGCGACCATCCGAAATTTTTAGATGGATCTCAATATCTACGAATCTATTACAGCAATCAAACTGAATTTTTTAATGTTCATAGGGGCTATGAATATAAGTTCACCTATAAGACTATCAATATCTTGGTGATCAAAAATCCAACATGGCGGCGACGCGAAGTATAAATATTCACATGGTCGTTTCTCGCAATTTAACCATCCGAGTGCAGTGACACTTGGTACAGTAAATCCTTATACAAATTTTAATCCACTGGCATCTAATTTTTTTAGTTTTTTTCCATAACCACAAAATGGCAGCTGTGCGAAATTTTAAAATCTCGTTTTACTTCTTGTGTCCTAATCATGCGATTGAAGTTTGAATACTACACGTACACAATACTCTTCATGTAACAGTGCATAACTCTAAGACCTAGATATACAAAAATCCGACATGGCGACCATCCGCGATATTTAGTCCGTTCTCAATATCTACGAATCTGTTACAGCAATCAAACTGAAATTTTGTATGTTGATAGAGGCAATTAACATCAGTAGGATATGTGAAAATAGGCTGTATAGTTCTTCACGGAACTACTTGTTTTATAATTCTGAAATCATTTTTCTCATCCCTTGACGTAATGGTGGGTCATATAAAAAAAAGGTCAGACAAAAGTTTTAGGTATTTATTAGGGGAATATTGTCCATGTCGTACGGTTTTGATATTGTGCCTATTAAGAGAGATATGATTTAATGTCTCCAGAAAAACCCACTATTTTCCACCCGTTTGGTCAATGGTTGGTGCTATCAAAAAACTTCTTAAACAGAAATTTTTGGCCATCATCCGAAACCGAGTATGAAATTTTAATCGATTCGATATTTCACGTATTAAGACAGTTATAGCGATATTTCACTTTTTCGAAAAGAGCCCCCCATTTTCATCCACATTGACCGATTTTTCCCATTAACGAACTCGATCGAGATTATAAATGGATACATAAATGTAAAAAATTCTAAGTGATTGGTGCAAAATTACGGCAGTTATCGTGTCCACAAGAAACTGATATACATATGGTTCATAAATACATAAATTATATATAAACTTTTGAGCTGACGGTGGTTTTGGGGTCTGGGGGATGTGAAACGCGGAGATATGTCAAAATTTTCCGAAAGTCGAAACATGGAACCCATTGCAATAGTTAGCTTTCTAATTAAATCTACTTAATGCAGCCCATGGCCATAGCAGGGTATTTTAAATGAACGCCCATAGGCCCCCAGTAAGTTCAATTTCAAGTAGCTCCAACTTTGGCTAGCAGATGCTACTGTCACTGACACCTAGCGGCGAACATTGGAACTTGATGTGTTGCTAGCCAGCGAAAAGGGCAAGAGAACAGGAGAAGCTATCACAGCGGGATTGCGTGTCTCCGGATGTCAATTAGTATGTGATAGAGTGGTAAGCCGTGAATTTAGGAGAGATCCAGTTTGTTTTGTCCCATATAAATAAATTTTCTAGGCCAGACACCCCCGAAAGGGTTTGCGAGACAATGCTCGTTGAGTGGAGGGAAGACCAACTGTCCAGAGCCGTGGCTGAGTGGTCGCTCGAAGAATAACGTAGCCCAAACAAGATTTAAAAATATAAATATATATTGACAAACAAAACAGTACAGGTTTAACAGTTGAACAATCAAATGAAATACCCTCCTAAGAAAATTGTTGGAGGAACCCCTTATTAAATAAAATTTGGCAAGGCCAAGTACACGCGGGATACCACGATATGAAAGAAAACCAAATAATAGGAAAACAAAATAATATTAATTGAACCGAAAATAAAACCAGACCAAGTCAACCAACTTACGAGGCATCGTACATCAGTACCCTCTGTGGTTTCTGACCACGAGATCCATTTGCATATTTGCAAAATACTAAATCAAAAGATTCTGCCGAACCTCAAATGAAAATTTAATTTCACCCCAAATCACACACGGGCACTCTTTTGGCAAATAGAAAACTTGCACAAGGTGACAAGAGAAATAGTTAAGCAAAATTTGAAATGAGAAAATGATGAATTATGCCAAGATGGCGTCACAACCGACGCTATCACCATGCTTCAAGCATGAACACCAAACATCGAAAATCTGGCGAAAAATAAGCTTCCACCGAGTAAATTACTATTTCCACAACACGTTAATACATTAATGCACGACTTCATCCAGAATTAAATCATTCAGGTCTCAAAAGACCGCAAAAATCAACTTTTAGACGGAGCGATTAACGAATACGTCGAAACGTACGGCCATGATGCCAATCAACTACTGAAGTCAAATAATAATGGAAACAAACTAGTGACGAAAAACAAAGGACAGTCACCAGTAATTAAAACATTTTCCCACCGAAAGAAACAAGTTCTTCGATCTAAATTTGAAAACAGAAATAAGTAAAATCCTTAAACTAGACCTAACTGATGTTGACCACACTAATAAATTGGTAGCAAGCTAATAAGAAAATATATTAACAAGTTGGAACCATCATTTGCGCAAATGTTTGGCCCGTTAGAATAAAATTTAAGTCATTGATATTAAGAAAGCTAGCTATTTAAACATAACTAAAGTCTTTGTTTTCCCTATGTGGTCCAACAGATCACCAACGACACGATGATCATTAAATCTAAAAAATATGAGAAATAATTTAAATAAAATAATTTTCCAAATGTTTTCATCAAGTCTCAGAATAATCAGTAGTTTGCTATCTTCTCCTACCTTCCAGTCCGGCCATGGGCCGGAGCCCAGAGCCCCAACGTCTGCTTTCAACTTAAGTCATCTTGAGAGTGCCGGCGTGACCTAGCACTCCATCCGTTAGCCCGCCAGAGCGGCCCCCCGCGCATGCGCGCTACACACATGGTGCTGCCAAGGTTATGCAGTGGCAGATTTCGAACTATGGAAACAATTTAAGTTATCGAGTGTTTCGTCAGGGTGGACAACATAATTTCCAATGTACATTGCATATCAAATGCCCGAAAACACTTCAGTTCCAATTTTAGGTTGGCATTTAAGAAGCGGGAAGATTCCTAGCTTTCATTAGTCACATGGTCACTTCACAAGTTTGAATTTGTATGACCGCAAATTCCGGACATCAATGTTCATAATTTTTGCCACAGACGACAATAATGTCTTTAATGATATTCCCATTGTCGTCAACATAATTTTAAAGATCAAGCGGTTTATTTGAAAATTTCACCCTAGAACCTTTAGGGCAAGTTTATACTTCATGAGGTCCATAATCACCTAGGTTACCACTGGGTCAGAAGCTGGGTTCAGATTATTAGAGACCCCTGGGTTCAGAACTGTGTCCAGAGTTATTTTCACGAAATAGGATTGGTGAAAGTTCAGGCAGGGAAAGTGTGCAGATGCAATCGGCACATGTTTCTTTTCTGTGACATGACTCGGTTTGAGGCAGGAAATGTGTGTTTCTGAGTTATTCGAACACAAGTTTTGAGGAACATTTTGCAACCTCCCGTAGAAACCGCAGGGGTGTTCCCCTAGCTGTGATAGCGTATGTAATTGCGTTCTACAAGCTCTGCAGGTTTTGTGCGAAGTCTGCAGACAACAGAAAAATTCCCTTCTTTTGAATCCCTCCAAAATACAAGTTTTCATAATTGGCTCTCAAAAACTATTGACGTCACTCCGAGATCAAATTATTCCCCCAATTGTACTGAACAACAATGCAATTCCATACTGTCCTACAGTGAAAAATCTAGGTGTGATAATAAATCAGACTCTTAACTGGTGTGAACATATACAGAGTGTATGCAAGAAGATTCTCGCAACGCTCCACTCCCTCAAAAGAAAAAAAGATATTTTACCATTTAAAGTAAGAATCCTACTCATACAGACACTAATACTTCCTATTCTTGACTACTGTGACGTTATTCTTGTAGACGCAACCAAAAAAACTTCAACGAGCTCTCAACTCTTGCATACGATTTATCTACGATCTGAGCTATGATAAACATATCACTCCCTATTATTGCGCTCTTTCCTGGCTGAAACCTGAACTACGTCGATCATATCACATTCTTGTCCAGATTTTCCGATTATTGTCTGACGATAGACCACTATGCTTATCAAATAAATTCAAGTACTTGTCTTCCTTCCATGGTAATAATACACGCTCTGGTTCTTCCCTCTCCATTCCTATTCATCGCTCCTCTATATACAACAACTCTCTTCATGTGGTGGGGTGCAGCCTGCTAAACACTGCTGACCGACAACAAGTGTGACTGGATGAGTGAATGAGAGTGTGAAAGTCATTATCAATGCCAATAATTATTGTTTAATTTTGTCGCCATAATATGTTTATTGTATTGTATTTATGTGGTTAAATGTAAGAGAGGGCCAAGAGCCCTAACTGCGCCACCAATAAAGGCAATAATAATAATAATAATAATAATAAGAAGAAGAAGAAGAAGAAGAAGAAGAAGCAAATGCTCAATCTACAGTCCCGAACAGCAGTCCCCTGGCGGCGCCGGACTCATCACTAGACAAAGCTGCGCGACGCGGATGACTCCAAGCTGGCACAAATCAGGTTATTATCCACGACCTTTGATGTGCGGTTTGTGCCTCGCCTTTACATTGGACCCAGGAAACCAGCCGCCTCTTCGCGCAGCCCAAACACAGGTTCGGTCCAGGACCTGAGCCAGCACCTCCAGCACAACCACAGTCCTCATTCAAACTTGGCAGGAACGTCTTCCACGTTGGTCCCGGGATCATGAACCCACAGATCCCTCAGCCCAAGTTTTGGACCACTATCCACAGTATTATTTTGGACTCTTGGAACTTCATTTTCTAGCGCAGACAATTTTATCAAAGCACTGCTATCTTTTTGGTGGTACCAAAACCAAAAACATTTTGTAAAACTTGAATCCAACAACAACAAAAACAACAAAAACAATGACAAAAGTGTGTGCTCAAGGTAGGATTCGAACTACCTCACGGCTGATACATTACACTACTTGACGACATGAAGCAAGGACTACATAGTCAACACGCCTCACACTAATTTACCGCTTCATGCTGCTTTTGATCTGTAGGCAAGTTTAATACGTACATTGTTTGGGACAATGTATAAGCAGGAGGGTCCGTCATTCTAAGTGACCGGGTTTTGATTTTTAGGCAAGTTCAATACGTATATTGTTTGGGACAATGTATATGCAGGGGGTTCGTCATTCCCAGGATAACTGGCTTTTGTTTGCAGCCGAACTGAGAGAAAATATTGTTATAAACACTGAATGTGTGTGCAGATGTCTTGTCACCCCCAGGTGCGCTGGTTAGGATCCGTAGGCCAATGGAGTATATACAATGAAGATGGTTAATGGTAATATGGTTTACATCATGGTCATCGAGCCCCATGTACATGTTTGATAACCAGTGTCATTGTGATGGCTGAACAAATGTACTTTTAATTGGGGAAAGGGTTTAAGTAGGAGGCGGCCATGATTTGAATTTAGGAACAATCCCAGCATTTGTTTAGAGTAGAAGTGGGGAAGCAACGGAAAACAACTTTTTGGATGGCTGAGGTAGGAAACGAAGCCATTTGTTCGTAGTTCTGCTACACAAGGTTCGGTATACTGTATTACTACGGTGATTCTGTACCGTACTGAAACAGCGAGTAATTGTTTTAATGGTATGAATGGTATTCTATTATAAAACTTTATTTCGATTCATTTTCTGTATATAGTTGATTTATTGTATATTTTTTGTTTTGTTTAATGAATTTATTTATTTATTTATTTTACGCCTTAGCTTACTTTCACTGTACAATTGAGGAAAGGGTATTAACATATCCCAGGTAATACGATCATTATCAGTAAATGGATTGGGTTTTGCAGGGTAATTCCCTGATTTTAAATTTGTTTATTAAAACAAACAGATGATGGAACTCTGCTGTTTGGGACATCCCACACAATCTGCTTGAAATGAAGGAGTCGCGTGGTGCGACCATTACATTGTGTCATATGCATAGCTTTGTTTCCAGAACAACAACTCGAATGACTTGTGGTTTCATGTATGTGAAACTTTTGACTTTCGTTTCAACAAATGATTTTTGCAAGCACGAGTAAGTTTCTTTATTAGTAAATCCGCGTCACAAAAGGCGGTGAGCTAATCGTTTCAACAAATTAGTTTTGGCGCGCTAATACTTTTCAAGAAATGAACTTTGATGAGGAGTTGTGCGCACTTTAATTAACAAATTTACAACAGAAGCACTTTCTTCCTTTGATTGGCAACGCAACGCATGGCGGGTACAACTAGTAGGTTAAAAGTGCAATAATATTCATACTGGATACCATATATATACATGAATCCTTCCAACAGTTAAAACTCTGAATGAGAATAGTTAGATTTTGAGCTGCCAACTAAAAAGTGAATATCAATGTTCTTTTAAGATAAATACAAAAACGTTCAACGATAAAAATAAGAGAATAACTCATTTTGTCAACGAAACTTCTTTTCATTGAACATTTTCAGTTTTCATCTATATAGATAAAAATCAAAGTTACGGGATAGTTTGTCTCTCTGTCTGTCTCCTATGAATTCATATACCATTCATCCGATTGCGATTAAATTTGGGTGAGTTGCTGTGTGCCAACCAGGCAAGGTTTCCGGCTGCAAATTAGATATGTAACACAAAAGGGTGAGACCCTTGACAGAAACCCTTAAATCGCACAGTAACCCAATTGCACAATCTGTATACTTATGACACCGTATTGCAAGGTGTGAGAAAAGCTTGATGAATCATCGCGGATGACATGAGGAGACTGTCAGCAGCCCGCCGTGTTATCAGGTATCGCTGTTTATTCCAATACAGTTCACGCCACGGTTTTTGGCCAGGGATTCATTGTTATTATCTTCCTTTCTCTCTTCGATTGGCATTGCAAAGCAATAGTTTTATTTATTACTGTATGTTGTCCACTTACTCATTTGTATGATTTCCACTTGCATCACTCTCTTCATCATGGATGTCTTCTGTTATATCCTAGCGACAAGAATGAATCATTAATTCACTATCATATTACGCTTCTATACAAACAATAACAAATAATGTAACTTTACAGCACAGATCAACTTAGAGTAGGGATTTATCAGCAGTACAACTGACTGAAATTACTTTCTTATTCTCGATCATATCTTACTGCATTATACTAGTCTCATCTACATCTACCAAAGTTAATCCCTTCTTTGTAGGTCAAGTAAATCAGAATTTGACAGATCATTGGAAGATTTGAGCAGAAACAAATCAATAGGCATAGATGATATACCGATTGAATTGCCACGCAGCATAGGTGATTAAGGTCTGATCAGGTTTATTTCACTTAGGGTGTAGGATATATGATACAGGGGAGTTGCCTTCTGATTTCAAGAAGAATGTTATCATCCCTATACCGAAGAAAACAAGAACTGACAGATGTGAAGATTACCATACAATCAGCTAGATCACTCATGCTTCAGAGATCCCGACTATAAGGCATCCAACGTTTAGAATGAAGCACTGTTTAGATAGGGATATTCTTCTCTCTTTCTGTTACACGTGAGACATGTATGACGCTGTCATTTTCTAGCAATCCACTGTTGCCATATCAGTCGAAATTTTTTCTTTGTCGAAACAACAGCATATTCGGGTAGAACTATGTTTTGCCGATCTTTCTTGTCCTATATTAGAACTACGTAAACTTGATAGAAATGCTAGAAAAATTAGATATCCATATTTAAAAAAAAGATAAACTGTGTCCCCTTTTTAGTAAAATCGATCTTATATCATGTTGCACTGCCTCTGTGATGCCTATTTTTCACACACGTGTAGCTAAATGTGCCGTCTTGATGATGGATTATTGAAATATTTTATACTGGCAATATTACAATTTTCATGTAGATAAAACTTCTGAATATTCTCTCATAACCGCATAGCAGCATTGAAAAAGTTCGTATGCTGCCAACTTTTCTATTTTTAAAGATAACCATGTCATGTCAGTTGGAGAGTTGTAGAGGAATGTTGGAACAAGTTTTCTACCTGCTTACCTTGAGTGAAGGTTTAATTGTTTACACAGGCCGAGCTGTTCATTGACCGCGGATTATATGAATGGCGTTTCGAAGGACAGCGGGGTGCAGCATGCTACTCACAGCTGTATTACAGTGCCCTTCGAGCTTGTATTTCAGTTGTTCAGCAGTCTCTATCTTGAGTGTTTGTGCAGCAGTTCTGTTAGATTTAACGTGTTGTATTTTACGTACAATGGATAGTTTTGTGAAAAGAAAGCGTGGTCAAGTGCTCAGAAGAAGGGAAAAACAGGTCGTAATTAATGTGTTCAGTTATTTTAAGAATCTTAAACCTAACGAAAGTATAAATAATTTAGTCAATGAAACTGCTCTGGCCTCAGGAATATCAAAGACTACCGTTTTTAAAATACGTATTGAGAGTAGACAGGGTCCAGTACTGTCGCCACGCAAAAAGAGGCTAAGTAACACACTTCGCAAGAATAGCAGGAATGTTAAATATAATGACTTTGTGAGGAGCAGCATCCGTCGCAAAATCCACAAATTTTACTTTCGAAACCAACCACCAACTTTACATTCAATCCTGGCTGCAGTAAACTCAGATTCCGACCTTTCTGATTTAAAAGAATCTACTTTCCATTCGCTGCTTAAAGACATGGGATTTGAGTACGCGAGAAGAGGAAATAAAGCCATAATGGTGGAGAGGAGTGATTTAGTGATATGGCGTCATGATTAACTTGTGGCAATAAAAACGTACAGAAATGAAGGGCGGAATGTTGTGTATAGTGATGAATCATGGGTCAATACTGGGACTACAATTGAGAAGATATGTCATGACAAGACAATAACAACACCAAAGCAAGCGTTTCTGGCGGGACTTTCGACAGGCCTAAAGGTTCCTACTGCACGAGGTCCGCGGTTTGCAATAGTCCACACAGGAAATGAAAATGGATTTGTACCCAACGCACAGTGAAACGTACGAACATTATTTCAAACACCAAGTGCTACCTAACCTGCCGGCCAAATCTGTGATTGTTATTGACAATGCGTAAAGTTGAGGCTATTCCGACTTCGGCATGGAAAAAAGGAAAAATGCAGGAATGGTTTTCGTCGCATGGGGAGCCGTATGAAGAGCATGTTGAAGAAACATTTAATGGAAATTATTAAAAGGGTGAAATATAAATACGATAAGTACAAAATTGATGAAATGGCTAAAGAAATGGGTCATTTAGTTCTACGCCTTCCACCTTATCATTGCGAACTACATCCAATAGAATTAGTGTGGAGTCAGGTCAAACATAATGTTAAAATTAACAATTTGCACTTCAAAGTAAAACAAGTAGTTCCGTGAAGAACTATACAGCCTATTTTCATATATCCTACTTATGTTAATTGCCACTATCAACATACACAATTCCAGTTTGATTGCTGTAATTGATTCGTAGATATTGAGAAGCAACTAAATATTTCGGATGGTCGCCATGTTGGATTTTACATATGTAGGTCCTAGAGTTATGTACTGTTACATGCAGATTATTGTGTACATGTAGTATTCAAACTTCAATCGCATAATTAGGACACAAGAAGTAACAAGGAGATTTTAAAATTTCGCACAGCTGCCATCTTGAGGTTATGGAAACAATTGAAAAAAATTAGATGCCAGTGGATTACCATTCGTATAAGGATTTACTGTACCTAGTTTCACTGCACTCGGATGGTTAAATTGCGAGAAACGTCCATGTGAATATTTATACTTCGCGTCGCCACCATGTTGGATTTGTGATCACCAGGTTATTTTAAGTCTTATAGGTGAACTTAAGTTCATAGCCCCTATGAACATTAAAACATTCAGTATGATTGCTATAATAGACTCGTAGATATTCTGAGCCGTCTAAATATTTCGGATGGTCGCCATGTTGGATTGTTAAATGTATAGGCCATAGAGTCATGTACTATTAAAGGAAAATTATTGCGTAGGTTCATTATTCAAAGTTTCACTTCGATCGCATGACTACATCACAATAAATAAACACTTAATTTTAAAATTCGCACACCCGCCATCTTGAGGTTATGTAAACAATTGAACTAAATTAGATACCAGAGCATTACAATGTGTATAAATATTTCTTGTACCAGATTTCATTGCGTTTGGAACATTAAATCGCGAGAAAGGACTATTTAAAATTTTCAAATTCGCTTGGCCGCCATGTTTGTTTTGTAGTTAACCGGTTTTTGAAAGTCTTATAGATCACTTCCAGTAGTGCCCTTTATCTCCGTACAAAATTTCAGGGAGATACCGGTAATAGTTTCAGAGATATAGAATGCCGGTGAAATATTTCGCACATCCGCCATCTTGTGGTTATGTAAACAATTGAACGAAGTTAGATGTCTGTGCATTACAATTTATATGAACATATACTGTACCATGTTTCATTGCGTTTAGTTGGTTAAATCGCGAGAAACGTCTATTTAAAAGTCGCAACTTCGCTTGGCCGCCATGTTGGTTTTGTAGTTACCAGGTTTTCAAAGGTCACATAAGTGAACTTATAGTAGTTCCCTTTATCACCACACTAAATGTCAGGGTAATGTCGCCAATAGTTTCGGAGATATTGAATGCTGGTGAAATACTTCGCACAGCCGCCATGTTAGATTGGTGAGTCGTAACAAAATTTGAAGGGCACGGTCGGGGTCGCCCGGAATAGTGCTATGACCTTACCGAGTTTCATTGAAATCGCTTCAGCCGTTTAGATTTTATTAGGGGGGACACACACACGAATCACATACACACACACGCGCACACACACACGGACAAAAGGTGATCTCATAAGCCTATTTTTTCAAATTTGAAAATAGGCTAAAAATATGGAGCAGTTGATACAGGAAGGATTTAATAATGTGACAACCGAAAAGTGGAAAGACTGTGTCGAGCATGTAAAAAAATCGAGTATGAAATGTGGAAAGCCGATGAAATTCAGGATGACATTGAACCTCTACTCATAAATCTGGGTGACAGCTCTTCATCAGATACTGAATCAACTGACTGTGATGACGAACGAGATGCCTCTGCTGTCATCATGAAAGGTAAGCCAATGAGGAGTATTTTCTTTAATAATAACGTACTTCAACTTTAACTGCAGTCAAAACTTCACACATTTCCTTGTGCTTGTACTTTACTTATTTTATTTTGATTGTTTTTATGTTACATTTAGCATAATTTATAGTTAATTTAATTTAATTTCGTTGTATATGTTATGTTAGCCTACTATTAGTATTATTATACAGTACTTAATTCAAGCATTCGTCACTGTACAATCGCTGAATGCGCGGAAAGTGTACGCGAAGCGCTTTGTACTGCCTCCTCTCATGGAGTGGTAACCCTGTCGTAACGCGCCATAAGACCAATGCTTCATTATAAACGTTGGTTGCCCTATAGAATAAATTACAAGAGGATGGAAAGCCAGATAGCAACGGAGTTGGGTGAAGACCAGTTAGGTTTCAGGAGAAATGTAGGAACAAGGAAAGCTGTACTACGTCTTAGGCTGATTTTGCGAAGAAGAATAAAGAAAGATAAGGGAACGTTCATGGAGTTTGTAGACTTACAAAATTCATTTTGAAACGTTGATTGGAGCAAGGTGTTTTATATATTGAAAAAGATTGTAATAAAGTACAACAATCTATACAGAAACCAGACAGCAGTTATTCAAGCCAAAGGACATGAGAGAGAAGCTGGTATTCAGAAAAGTGTAGACAAGGTCACAAATTATCACCCATACTTATAATGTATACATTGAACAACCAATGAAGGAAATTTGTGAAAAATTATAAGTAGGATTAGAGATTCCAAGACAAATAATATCACCTCCGAGATTTGCTCATGACATCGCCATCTTAGCCTTTACATCAGAGGATTTCCTTTGACCAAACTAATAGATCATCAGCCTAATACTTTGCGGATGGCGGCCATCTTTGTGTGAAAATCGATTCCCCCTATTAATTCGAACACGGTGAAATCGAATGGAACGAAATTTGGTACAGAGGTAGTATTAGCAAAGGGCACCTCAGTGTCATGTTTTATATCGCCGCCATCTTGACGGAAACGTAATGGCGGCCACACAAATGTTCAAAGCATAAATCAAATTACGACTAACCTAATCATCCGATATCTACCAAATTTTGCAACAACATACCTTTATGGAGGACGCATCCTTTGACCAATCTAATAGGTCATTAGCCTAATAGTTTGCGTATGGCGGCCATCTTTGTGTCAAAATCGATTCCCCCTATTAATTCGAACACGGTGAAACCGAATGGAACGAAATTTGGTACAGAGGTAGCACTAGCAAAGGGCAACTCAGGATCATGTATTATATTGCCACCATCTTGACGGAAACGTAATGGCGGCCACACAAATGTTTAAAGCTTAAATCAAATTACGATTAACCTAATCATTCGATCTCTACCAAATTTTGCAACAACATACCTTTATGGAGGGAGCATCCTTTGACCAAACTAATCGGTCATTAGCCTAATATTTTGCGGATGGCGGCCATCTTTGTGTGAAAATCGATTCCCCTATCAATTCGAACACGGTGAAACCGAATGGAACGAAATTTGGTACAGAGGTAGCACTAGCAAAGGGCACCTCAGTGTCATGTTTTATATCACCGCCATCTTGACGGAAAAGTAATCGCGGCCACCCAAAAGTTAAAAGCTAAAATGTAATTACGACCAACCTAATAATCTAGTCTCTACCAAATTTTTCAACAACATATCTTTATGTGGGAAGCATATTCTGACCAAACTGCAAGATCATCAACCCAATAGTTTGCGGATGGCGGCCATCTTTGTGTCAAAATCGATTCCCCCTATTAATTCGAACACAGTGAAACCGAATGGAACGAAATTTGGTACAGAGGTAGCACTAGCAAAGGGCACCTCAGTGTCATGTTTTATATCGCCGCCATCTTGACGGAAATGGAATGACGGCCACCCAAATGTTAAAAGCTTAAATCAAATTACGACCAACCTATTCATTTGATCTCTACCTGATTTTGCAACAACATGCCTTTTTGTGGAAAGCATCTTATGACTGACTACAAGGTCATCAGCCCAATAGTTTGCAAATAGCGGCCATGTATGTGTGCAAATCAATTCCTCATATCAATTCAAACAAGGTAAAAACGAATTGGATGATTTTTTTTACAGAGGTAGCACTAGAAAAGGGCACCTCATATTCATGTTTAATATCCGTATAACACGTTGTATTTCAACAAGCTACTACAACCAACATTCAATTATACTCCTTGAAAAGGACAAAGAGTTATAACAATACCCATGCATTTAGGAGAAAGTAGGCTATATGTTCTTTACTGAACATCTTGTTTAATTTAAGTATAGACTGAAACTTAGAATTTTTCAAATAGTTCCTACTCTTTGCCGCCAAACGCCACCGTCAACGACTACTAGACTTAGTTCAGAACTTAGCTACTAGACGCCACCACAGTCGGCTCTTGGCAACGAACGTAGAAACCTAAGAGCGTTGTTTACATTCTTAACCTATCCAATGTAGCTTCACACAGGTGTAATTAGTGGAAGGTTTTTTAACATGCCATAAATCTATGACATGGGACCGCCGGCTTTACTTCCCCTCCGAAGAAAGGCGTACTTAGGGATTTTTAACGCTCTTAAAAATCCGACGGTTTCGGCCGGGTTTGAACCCGATATCTTGGGCATAGAAGCTCAGCATGCTACCGACTACGCAACCGAAGCCACCTGGTATGGATTCAGTCTTGAGGAAAGAACTCATGATGAAAATGAATAAATTTTAAACCAAAATATTGGAATGCATCCGCAAGACATCAGAAACCCCTATGGACGTCAAATAGGCAGGTGAAAAGCTAAAAGAAGTAAGAGACTTCTGGTACTTAAGCAAAATGACCAGTAATGGACGAAACAAAGACGATATAAAAAGTAGGTTGGCTCAGACAAGGAATGCATGTTTAGAAGAGAGGAATCTGTTGGCATCGAATATAAAATTAGGTAACTAGACGAGTAGGAGAAGAGAGATGTTTCTGGCAACTGCTAATGAAGAGAAGAGATAGGTTGGTGGGACATTTACTAAGACACCCGTGAATAACAAAGTTAGTTATGAAAGGTAGGTTGAAGCAAAAGAACGGTAGGGATAGAGAAAAGTTTAGAATATGTTAAACAGATTGCCACGGATGTAGGGCGTTGTAGCTATGTAGAGATGAAACCAAAACAACAAAAATTGAAGTGTGTTAGAAAATGTGTAGAAGAGAACTTAAAAGGTAGTAATAGGTTTAAGGGCTGAAAGAATCATTTTCGAATTTTCCAGCAGCAAGACTATAAAAGCCTTTTCTCTTGCCAATCCACCCTCTTGTCCATTTCAGTCACAGCACATAAAACATGCACATGTCACTTCCGTGACCTAATCCTCAATAGTTTTAACAGCTCAGCCTTAAAGAATTAATGTACAAATCACTAATATATGCCATATAAACAATATTCCACAATAACATTTTACAAAAAACTAGGGCAGATACACATTCTAAAATCTCCCAGTAATCCAATTACAGTAAGCGCCTCTAGAGAGAGAGAGAGTGATTTGTAGACTATTTAAAATATATTTGCCAGAACATAATGCTCCTAACTGCAAGCAGTAGGCCTATTGAATTCTCATTATATATCAACAGCAGTTATTAGAGTTATTACAAGTCAGGAAAAAAGGATTCATTTTCTAAAAATAATAATAATAAACTTCCCGTTAGGCTGGGCTTCCAAGAAAGGTGAAATATAATGCGACAAGCCAACAAGCACAATCGGATCGTTGGTAAACTTATACCATGAACATATTGTAACTTTTTCATACAAAAATACCTAATTAACAACAAGCAACTAATACAACATGATTGTGCTAAGGATAAGCTGGCTTCGCATCAAGTACCCTCCACCTATGAGGATCAAGATATATCCTCCTTTACCTAAGGGAATAGAGCAACGGCATACAAAGAGGTAGGTCATCCGTTTTAGTCGAGTACAAGTCGAACAATATAATGCTTTACCATCCATCCAGACGCCTTCTATATTCCGTACTTTCCACAACCTAATAGCAAACAGGTTTCATTTGTCATCAGTACTGTATGAATACACAATTCTTGATCCCTAAATAGCATTGGTGAGAAGAATATAGCGATCAGGACATGTCCTTTATAAGATGCAACAAGTAGTAACCCCATAAGGTTCTTACCTCTTTAAAATCTCCACCACTCGCTGAAGATAGAGTTTCTGTTTTGATGCAAGGAACAAACTCTGGTATGGAGAATTCTTCTCTCTTAATATCCTCAATGAGATCAATATCATCCTGGAGAGAAATTACATATTTTACAAACATGTTCCTTTGCATAGGTGGAATTAAACCTTATACATGGTTCCATTACTTTGAATTCCTTCCGGACATTACGACAAACATTACAAAAGCTAGATAAGAAATGTTGTACAGAATGGTAGTTCTATTTTAAGAGTTAACATCCCAGACTTGGGTAACGTCATCAGGTGATCTCAATATATATTTATTGCCCCCGTTCACTTCTTTAATAACCGCACGAAGATCTGAATTCAATGTCAGACCACGAGGCATCACCGAGTCAATCTCCGACATTGTAAGATGAGTACAATTACGAAGCCAGGGCACGAAAACAGATACTTGTGAAGGCTGTGAAAGGATCGAGCAAGCCGTGGAATTTATTGGAAAAAACGAGATCAGAACTAATACTATAAGGATTGAAGAAACGAACAATACAATAAATTGAGTTAGACATTTACCGTACATTGTATGGAAATACTCCGAGCAAACCGGAAGAATATCAAAAGACGCTGATTGGCTACAGAACACAGAAGACGGAAATGCTACACTACGCACAAAACAGAATTTGTCGAACGCTTGAGAGGGTGGATACAGAGATTCGAGCATCGAACACCAGAGTAATCTACAGCTCATAGAATATAGTATAAGTTGTGAAATAGAGTGCAGATTATCTCTTATTGTGTGGAAAAATTGTGTATTTATTGAATTTTGCAAACTGTGGGGTTTGCGTGATATTTTGAGCACATTTCATTTTAACTGGAAAGTTCTACACCGACAAGAGAGAGCTCAAATATTGTTCAGAATTATTTGTTGTACTGCATACATTAATTTTAATAGGCCTTAAAAGAACCCTCACTTCAAAGGACTATGCAGTAATCATCGCTGGAGCAAACGACATCTATAGAAACGGGAGTAAAAATGTAATCAAAGATTTAAAGGGTACATTGCCATCCATGCTTAACCCAAATGTCATTATTGTAAACATTCCGCAGAGATACGATTTAATTCCCAAATCATGTGTAAATGTAGAAATAGAGTCTACAAATGGTAAAATTCGTAAAATTTCTAAGAGTTTTCCAAATGTCGAAATTATAGATGTAAGTAAATTAGACAGAAAGTTCCACACTCGACATGGCCTACACTTAAATAGGTTAGGAAAAGAGTATCTTAGTGATGAAATCTGCAAAATTGTAAATTCAAATGGTAAGAATAGTTCAACAGTGGAAGCAGGGAAACTTGTAAAAGAAGCCAAACGTGAGGTTTGGCATTCAGATCATTTGATGTCAAATTTAACTGAGTGGAACAATGGTATTTCGGATTTGTCTAGCAACAATAATAATAACAATTATGATAATAATAATAATAATAATAATAATGTAAATAAATCACCAACACAAGCTTGCAAAAGTAACAAATTTAAACTTTACCACCAGAATGTTCAGTCTCTCTATAATAAAATTGATTACAAAAATCTAATGCTTAAAAATGAACTTAAAGACATCTCAGCACTATGTATTTCAGAACTGTGGCTGAAAGAAGAACAATTCGAATTAATTCAATTCCCAGGGTTTATACAAGCTAGTAAATACTCTAGAACTAATATTAGCCATGGTGGTACTTGTATCTACCTAAGAAATAATTTAGATCATGAACAGTTAACCGCATATGATTATCTAATTATGGAACAGGATTTTGAATTCTCTGCCGTAAAAATACAACAGTTTAAGTTAATAATTGTATGCGTATACCGTTCTCCGTCAGGAAAGTTTCCTTTATTTATAGATAAATTAGAATTGTTACTCAATAACATGAGCAAAGTAAATTTCGATATATTAATTTGTGGGGATGTAAATGTTGATTTCTTAAAATTTGATAGAAATTGTGAATTATTAACACAGTTACTAATTTCCTATGGACTGAAACCTACAGTAAATACCTCAACAAGAATAAAAAAATTAGTAAAACCACTCCTGATCAATTTTTTTTAAATAGAGATAAATATCACCATTCAATAGAAGTCTATTGTCCGGGTTTTAGTGACCACCATGGACAAATACTGAGTTTTGAAGTACTCGAAACAATCAATAATAATGATAATGGAGTAAAATCAAAGCGCAGGTCATTCACTGAAACAAATGTTACATATTTCAGTGACTTATTAAATAAGGAAACATGGTCAGAAATTTATAAACTAGAAAATGTAAATTATAAATTTAATGCATTAAACAGTACCCTAAAACACTATTTTGAAACAGCACTCCCCTTTAGACAAAGAACTGTTCAAAATAACAAATCTAACAATTGGATAACAACAGAGATTATAAATTCATGTCAAAGAAAGAAATTTCTACACAAATTACATAAACAATACCACACAACACCTGAATTCAATTTATACTACAAAAAATACACTAGCATATTAAATAAAGTAATAAGACTAGCAAAGAAAATGCATAATGATAATTTTATTTCCCAATCATCTAATAAAAACAGGGCTATGTGGTCCGTGATAAAGAAAGAAACTGGAAAATCTGCTAAAATACAAAGCAACATTACACTGACCAGAAATAATAAAGTGATAAATAATCCAGAGGAAATAGCAAACACTTTCAATGACTATTTTCTGGAAATTCCACAAAAATTATTAAATAAATCACAGGTAAATACACTAAATTCTAATAATAAAATAAATATATGTAGTGAATCTTTATTTATAAATCATGTCACAAGTGAAGAGGTAAGAATAGTCATAAAAGAGCTAAAAAATAAATTTTGTGCTGGCATTGATGGCATCCCAGAGGCAATTTTAAAGAAATGTGCAGAAAATATAATAAATCCACTTACACACTTAATAAACAGTTCAATTCTCTCAGGAACTTACCCGGATATTTTGAAGTTATCAAAAGTAATTCCAGTGCACAAAAACGGTTCAAAAGATGAATTAGATAACTATCGTCCTATTATCTTACCAACTGGTATCGCAAAAATTGTGGAAAAAATCATGTATAGGAGACTGATAAGTTTTATAGAAAAAAATAAAATATTATCAAACTCACAACATGGATTCAGAACGGAAAAATCTACACAGACAGCAATTTATGAATGTATTAATAGTATACTGAAATAATCCACGGACTCAAAAATAATAAAGCCCCAGGGGAAGATGGTATAATTTCCGAAATGCTGAAGATAGGTGGTGAGAACATAGCCCAGAAAATCCACTCAATTCTTGAGAACATCTGGATCACCGAAGAAATACCTGAGGATTGGAAATGTGCGCTAATCCATCCACTGCACAAGAAAGGGGATAAAACCAACATCAATAATTATAGAGGAATTTCCTTGATACCAGTTATTTATAGAATTTTCTCCAAAGCCCTGCTCACTAGACTTGAGAAACAAACAGACCGTCTGATTGGAGAATACCAGGCAGGTTTCCGAAAAGGAGGATCGTGTACGGAACAAATTCTTAATCTCAAAACTATCCTACAAATGCGCAAAACTAGACTGACAGTCATTACTTTTGTAGATTTCAGAAAAGCATATGACTCTATAGATCGTCAAACACTTTTCAATACTCTAGAAGAATTTCAAGTGGATAGAAAAACAAGAGAATTAATCAGACAAACATTAACTGGCACTACTTCAAAAGTTAAATTCCTCGGCGAAATATCTGAGCCTTTTGCAATTAACACTGGGGTCCGCCAAGGAGACGGATTATCTCCGTTACTGTTCAACCTCGTACTTGAGAAGATAATCAGGACCTGGGAAAAGGAAACTAAGGGAATAACCCTTGGCAGACTACTCAAAGATAGAATTCATGTACATTGTTTGGCCTTTGCTGATGACATAGCAATCCTTTCTAATAACAGGCAAGAAGCAATTCATTCCATTGAGAAATTACATGAAATTGCCATCAAAACGGGACTTCAAATTTCTTATGAGAAAACTCAGTACATGGAAGGAGCCTCACGATACTTAGACGGACAACCTATGAGAACTAAATTTGGCAAAATCTTTCAAGTGAACGAATTCAAATATCTGGGAGAAATTATTCAGCCCTCTGGTTTAAACCGTGAAGCAAATAAAGAGAGAATTTCCAAATTACAGAAAGCTTACAGAATCACTTGGAATAGGTATAACAAAAAATCAATATCTCGGAAAGCAAAACATAGACATTATAATACAGTAATCAAACCGGAGGCGTTATATGCATCAGAAACCTTAATCATTGGTGGCAAATCTTTAACCAAAGATTTTGAAAAACAAGAAAGGAAAATTTTACGAAAATTTTTTGGCCCAGTTTTTATAGAGGGAATCTGGAGGAAAAAGTCATCCCAGGAAATATATGAAAAATGTGAAAAAATGTCTCATACTTTTCGGAAAAGACGATTGAAATTTTACGGGCACATTACCAGAATGAACAATGGCAGATTGACAAAAGAATTCTCAACTTGGCCCTCTCACTAAAAAACAAGAACAGCTGGCTACGTGAAATTGAAACAGATCTCCAGGAAATCAACATTTCAGACAATATTATACAGGACAGATGCAAATTCAGAACCCTAATCGACAATCACCAATTTGAAGACAAACCCAACACCAGGGCCACCATAACTTGGACAGAAGACCGAAGAAAGGCGCTCAGCGAGAGGATGAAGAGATTTTGGAAGGAAAAGAAGGCCAACACTTCAGCTAAACAGGTTCAACCGTGCTCCTGAGTCGGGCATAACGATGCAAGAAGTATACTGAAATTAATTGACAATAAGGAACATGTAACTGGCCTATTCTAGGATTTATCGAAAGCATTTGATGTTGTTGACCATAAAATCCTCCTTACAAAACTAAATCAATATGGTATTAGAGGTCTAGCTAATAAATGGATCGAGTCTTACTTAACAAGGCGTAAACAAATAGTAAGCTTGAGACACAAGGATGATGGAACCAAATTACTTAATGAAACATTGTCCAATGAGGGAATTACTCAATTTGGAGTACCCCAGGGATCGGTTTTGAGCCCACTACTCTTCCTTCTATATATCAATGATTTAACGCAGAACGTTCATTCACATAAAGAAATTTTCTTTGCGGACAATACAACACTCGTAATAAAAGGTGAAACTAAACAGGTCATACAGCAGTCTGCTGACTCCGTTACAGGAGAGTTAACCAAATGGTCACAAGATAATCGCCTCATAATCAACTATAAAAAACCAGTATGTCTAAATTTCCACACTATACAGAATAGGAATCCTGCGAAGCCCAATATAACATTAAATGGTTATCAAATAGAAAATAAACCAGAAACAAAGTTTTTAGGACTATGGATACAAAATGACTTGAAATGGAATAAACATATACAATATCTGAATAGTAAACTGAACTCGATGTGCTTTGCGTTACGTATTTTGAAACCCTGCACTAGCATGCACACATTAAGAAATACTTATTTTGCTTATTTCCATTCATACTTAAGATATGGGGTCATATTTTGGGGTATAAAGGAAGGAAGATTGTAGTTTTACGTGACCGTGAATCTTGTGATTATGAGCCACGGGACCTCCTTTTTACGTGGAATCCAAACCACAGGACATGGCATTTCACTTCGATAATCTCACATGCATTGACCGGGAATCAAATATTTGGGGTATGTCGCCAGATATACTAAGCATGTTTAGGATACAAAAGAGGGCGATTAGAATTATGGCAAATGTAAACACTAGAGAATCATGTAGACTTCTGTTTAAAGATTTAAACATTATCCCTCTGCCCTGTATATATATCTTTGAAAGTATTATGTTTTGTAAAAAGAATTTAATGAATAAGGATGAGTTTCTTAAAACAAACAATGATGTTCATAGGCATAACACAAGACAAAATCAAAACATTCATATTTCACACACACACACACACACAAGCATATATCAAACAGGAACTTATCACACAGGAGTTAAATTATACAATAAACTACCCCAGTATATAAAACTTGCCCCAAAAATAAAAACCTTTGATAGAATGTTGAAAGCTTATCTGCAGTGCCATTGTTTTTACTCTGTAGTTGAATATCTTAGCGTATAGAAACGATGAAATCTATAATTATAGTTTACTTTTCTATTTTAATTGTAATACCTAGCTGTAAGTTGTTGTATTTATAGAATTAAGTTTTCATATTATGATAGTAGAATAAGGTGTAAATAGTTTTCCAATAAGATTGTATCTCTTAAGATCTGTTATTATAATAAGTTATAAATAGTTATAGTATTAGTATTACTGTATATACCTATTAGTACTTTTATTTTAAAGATGTAAATTCTGACGTGTCCTATATCAAAAATGTATTGTATACATGCATTTGATCAAATGGAATTAATAAAACTATCTATCTATTACTCCGATAAAACTGGTATATGTAACAATGATTTAAACGTGAAGATGGCCACGTGTATCAAGTGCACGAGAAAAATTATTCACAGTGCTAAATTAATAGAATCTGTGTAAATCTGAAAGCAGTGCGTTCACATACTACAATTGAAACAAGTGAAGAAGCTAAGTTACAATTATTATGAAATTTCCTACCTTAGAACAGATAATTCCAACCAACATTATGAGCAACTAAATTCACCATGAGAGGAAGAGAGAAAGAGAATCCCTGGACTTCCTCGCAAATCCTATTCAAGCCTGGAAGGTGAGCTGCACCAAAATTCGAAAAACTGGCTTCAGGAGATGGAAATGATGAATTGAGACGTAACAGATGTCAAGTATAATCCAGGAGGCGGTGACCGTGAAAACTTGTTCGAGGTGCAGGTGTTGAGAGTTGAGAGTTGTTTTGAAATGCAACCGTGTAAAGGCTAGGGAGAGCCGGTAAGTAGGTTAAATGGTTTGAAAATAATCCTTTCTTAGTATTTAGACTATGTTAATTTACGTCTATTCTAACAGGAAACATGTATTTAAGTGGCAATTCATTGCCACTAAAGGGGCTTTGTTATCCTACTTGCAATTAACTGAAAATAATTTCATTTTTCCCCAATAAAGTTTAGGCAAAGGATATTTCATAAATACATTATTTGAGGACACGTTTTAATCTAAAATGGTTGGTGATTTGCAGTACATTAAAGCTTTCCTTTTCATTAATTAACGAGTATTTTGAGCTAACGCCAACCAATTCTTACCTGATGCCCTGAGAGTAAAATTCTCATGTTGTGACTCGCTCATGTCTATGTCTGTGGTGGTATGTGTTTGCTTGTGACGGGATGTCACGAGGATTGTTTTTTGCCTTCCGCCCTGTGGTATCTCGGAGAAATACGGGCACAATATCAATAACTCCTCCATAAGAATAAGCCCTGAAGGCTGAATGAAAATCGAGGAGAGGGAGATGGTCAATGGGAATGTACAAAAGCAGCACATTGAGGGAAAAATTAAAAAACGATCTTTGCCTTGATGCAGCCCAACTACTCAGAGAATGCACCGAAATTAATATATTGAGCAAGATAACAAAGGCAACTCTGAAAAAGTAGAAATAATTAGCCGCTTTCATATATCCCACCGATCTTTTCCATTGAAAGCTCTCCTGTCCTAAAAAAATATCCATGTAATGTACTAAATAGCATTTTCAACTCGACCTGTCTCCACCAATTTGTAAACAATGCGCTGTATACATTACTTTCAGTATAGGTGATTAAGACTCATCCAATTACATAACATCTTTCTGTCATGGAAACTCATTTTCAGAAAGTATAATGCACGCCCTCTGGGATTTACGAAACGTAAGCCACATAATTTAGTGCCATTAGATAATAGTTATATAATAGCCCATTAATCTCGTCCACGAAAATACCGTAACTTCTTCATACAAAAATACAAACTTTACAACAGGCAACTAATACATCATGATTGTGCTTAAGATATGCTGGCTTCATATGTACCCTTCACCTATGAGAATTAGGATATCCTAAATTACATCAGTGAAAAGACCAACGGCATATACATAGGGAGGTCATTGGTTTGAGTGCAGCACTATTCGGACAGTAAAATTATTCACCATACATCTAGACAACTTGTACTTTCCGTACCTTACACAAGCTAACAGCAGAAAACTTCCATTCGCCATCAGTACGGTCTGAATACACAATTCTGGAATCCCTAAATAGCATTGGCGAGAATAAGATGGCGATCAGGACATGTACTTTACAAGATGCAACAAGTATTAAACCAATAAGGTTCTTACCTCATCGAAATTTCCACCAGCCGCTAAAGATGGAATTTCTGTTTTGATGCATGGAACAAACTCTGGTATGGAGACATCTTCTATCTTAATATCCTTAGTGAGATCACCAGCCTCCTGCACAGAAATTACTTGTTTCACAGATATGTTCCTTTGCATAGATGGAATTAAATATTACACTGGTCTCCATTACATACAAGACCTACAGTAGATCAAAACTTTTTATCAGAATTGTAGTTCTGATTTCAGAGTTAACATCCGAGACCTGGGTAACTTCATCTGTTGATCCCCGTTCACGTGTTCGTGAGCCGCGCCAAGATCTGAATTTCATGCCAGACCACGTGACAACACTGAGTCATTCTCCGAGATTGTAAGCTGAGTACAATTATGAAGACGGGGCACGGAAAAAGAAAGTTGTGAAAGGATCGAGCGAGCCGTGTAATTAATTGGAAACACGATATCCTAATTAATATTATAAAGATTGAAGAAACGGACAATACATTAACTGAGATAGACATTCACCGTACATTGTATGGAAAAACTTCGAACAACCCGGAAGAATATAGGAAGAGGAAGAAGCTGATTGGCTACAGAACGGAGAAGCCGGAAATGCTACTCTACGCACAAAACAGAACTTGTCGACCGCCAGAGAGCGAGATACCAGCATCGAACCCCATGTAAACTACGGTGTTTAGAATTGAGTATTAGTGACATAGAGACGCGATTGATTATTTAATACAAAGATTTGTACACTTATTGAATTTTGCGAACTGTCGAGTGCAAGGTCAACGTGCGATAGTTTGAGTACATGTCATAAAACTAGAAAGTGATTCACGGACAAGATAGTGCTCAAATATTGTTCAGAATTATTTGCTGTACTCCGTAAATCAATTGTAGGACGCTTTGAAAGCACGATTACTCAAATAAAATGATATATAAGTGACATAAAATTATACATGAAGTTGGGCAGGTGATAGAAGTGAACGTGAGAAATTATTCTAAGAGCTGACATTCTAGAATCGGTGATAAATCTGAAAGCAGAACATTTATTTACAACAAGTGTAGAAGATGTGAAGGTAGTCATTAGTGCAAATCCAATTCAAGCCAACAAGGTGAGTTCAACCGAAATGCGAAGGACCGGCTTCTGGAAAGGGAAATGCTGAATTGAGATATAACAGATGCCAAGTATAATCCAGGAGGCGGTGCTCGAGTGACCGTGAAAACTTCTTGAGCTGCAGGTGTTAATAGTTTTTCATACTGTTTTGAAATGCGACCTTGTAATATAGACAGAGAATAAGTAGCTGAAATGGTTTGTAAATATTTTTTCCTTATAATGAAGACTAATTAGGTTATTTGAAAAGTCTCTTTTTAAATTAAACATGTATTGTAGTGGCAGTTATTTCCAGCTAATGATGCCTTTAATCCTTACAATTAACTTAAAATAATATTATTTATCCCAATAAAGGGTAGGCTAGGGATCCTTGATGAATACATTATCTGAGGACACGCTTTTACCTGAAATGGTTGGTGATTTGACGTACATTAGAACTTACCTTTTCATTAATTAACGTGTATTTCAAGCTAATTACATAACTCCACCCTATCCTTACCTGATGCCCTGACAGTAACATTCTTATGTTGTGACTCGCTCAAGTCTATGTCTGTGGTGGTATGTGTTTGTTTGTGATGGGATTTTACGAAGGTTGATTTGAACCTTTGGCTCTGTGGTATATTGGAGAAATACGTACACAATATCAATATCTCTCCTATGAGAATAAACCCTGAAAATTGAATGAAAATGGAAATGGGAGGGATAATTTTATGGTCGATGGGATTGTACAAAATCAGCACATTGCTGGAAAATGAATAAGTCAACCCTTGCCTTGATGCTGCACAACTGATCAGAGAATGCACGAAATTAATATATTGAGCAAGACGAGGGCAACTCTTAACATGTAGAAATAATTAGCCTATTTTCATATTTCCCACTACGACGACTATCAACAAGCCAGCTTTTATGACACGAGTCAGAAGCACGCCAATCTAAAGCACTTGATAGTCTGCAACCAAAAGAAAATTGAATTGACAGTTATTGTGAAAGCTTTTCATTACTAATTACTAGGGCTCGGATTTTTTGGTAAATAAAAATTTTTCATGAACATACATATTTTAAACATATTTTCTATAAATACATAAATTCCTGCTTTTCACTTATTAGCACATAAAAAGACATAATATTTACATTTTTTTTAAATCAGTAGCTTATGCTAGATCTTTCAGTTCATCGCATTTTTGTTCTATGTTACTTCAACGGGGAAGAACCTGTAAGAAATCTATTCTTCATGCAGAGCGTATGTCAGCTTGCAAATGTTTTATTCTTAACTTGTCGCCCTGTCGACTCACTGTGGAAGCCGGGGATTTCTTTGTCCATAGCCATATTGCACCACGTGCAAGACCTCTCCCTCCCCCAGCTACTGGAACCAGTGTCACTCACATGCAGTTCATTTCTGGCACTGTGAAGGATTTACGATGCCTAAAGTAAAAACAACTACAGTATAAGTTATCATCTATTGCAGAATTTAAAGATAATTTTACTTCTGATGGGGGCGTTCTTTTCTGCCAACCGTGTGGGAGAGCAATCAAGGCTTAACAGCGATCTCGAGTTACACAACACCTCAAGGGCATGAAACATATTGCCGCAGTTTTGCGTCTTCAAATAAGTGATTCGCGATAATCGTCGGGCATTTGTGATGGACAACTTGAAGATGTATTTCGTTGTGCATTGTAATGCTTCAGCAGTCAGTGAGACATAGAATAAATTGCATTCGTGAGTACTGTATATTGTCTATGTTCACATTAATAGACTAAATTATAATTAAATATTTTTACTATTTTGTCACATATTTCAGGTATTTTAATACATAAAAAATAAATATTTTCCCGATTTTTAGGACCTAAAAATCCAAGCCCTACTAAGTAATGGACATTATGGTAGTATTCTTATTCACCAGGATGATACAAAATTATACTACAGAGTTTCCCACGTATTTACTTAACGAGATAGAAGACTCGTTTAAGCAAAATATAATTGGAGTATCCCGCGCGAGTTTTTTCTGCTGACGCCAAATTAGAGTCGAAGGTGGGGGATGGCAGAGATGATTCAAGGGTTCTTATTTTTGAGACATCGAGGTGATCGGACGTGTTATTCCGCGGTCTAAACAGTGCGACGGGAATAATATTATTGGTATCGGGAAGTGTGGCAACACATCGGGCAAAGTGAATGACTGTGTTCGCGCACGTGTGAGTGATTTTATATGAGGACTTGATGTATTTTCAATTAGCAACAATATAGAAAGAATTAGTAACATTTCGAGAAGTAGTCCCATAGCCAACGAATTGAACTCTGTGAAGTGAACAATAGAGTGATAGACACACGAGGAACATTATTAAATTAATTATCTGCATGATTATTCAACAAGGAATTTTCGCTAATAATATATTTATTTCTTTCAAAATAAATTACGACGTTATTGAGAATCTACGCAATTAGGCAAAGTATTATGGCATTGAACACTATACTAGCTGAAGTACCCGTTCTTCAACGGCTTTCAGTACTTGTTGGCCTAGATCATTCATATAATCACACATTCGAAATGTAGTTATGTTATTTCCATGTTACCAACTTAATTCATAACTTAACCAGCGAAACCGAAATAAATAGTATTAAAACAGCTCAATAGTAGTGATGTGATTGCTTTCCGTGACAGTGATGAAGTAGAAAGTGAAGCAGGTTAGTCTTCGAAACTAAATAATAATTTGAACACTTTAAGTCATCGATAACACAAGAAACAAAACTGAGTTACCAGTTAAATAAAGCTCTTTGAAGTAACCAAATGGAAGGACCGAAATTAAACAATGAGTGACGCGTACGTACAATAACCAACGCCTAGGACTATCCTATAAACAAAAGCTGAATATACTGTACTCCTTAGTATTACAACAGAGCACACCTCAGCTGAAATCGCCCGATATGTATTTACTAAGTCTTCAAACAGAGCAGATTTTTAAAATATACAGTTTGCCCCGTTAATGCACTTTCCCATTTGTCAACACTAACAGTAATATAACAGTAACAATAACAGTAACACGATTGCAAGTATAAAGGACGGTAAAACTGGCTTAAATGTCAGCATCTTCCTAACGTAAAGTGTCACAAAGAGTATAAAATACGACTCAAAATCACGCTTGTTTCGCGACCCCATATTAGCATAATAATTATAAGAGTAATCATAAAAGCACGAAATAGTATATTATTAAGAATATTAAAAAAAGAGTGAATTTCCAAATGTCCGTTCTAAGTGAGTGTTTCCGTGTTGGAAAAAACCAAATTTCATACTTCTATATCAAGGGGTTTGTGGTTTGTTTTCTTTTCTTTTTCTTAATTGTATTAGCCTTGCGTGTTTTGTCGAACAGCAACATTTCAAGAGGATAATGGTAGTCCGCAGATGAACGCTTAGAATCCCAGCTTTATAATCATGCATGCATTTGATTAGGGAACTGACGACTACCAATATATATATATATATATATAAGTACCCTATAACAATCAGTAAGTCCACCCACACTTAAGAACTACTCATACAAGTGTAGAGACACCTTGTGACCAAGAGAGAAACCAACTCTAATCAGGCAGGATATCACCCAGATGACCAAATCTGGAGGTGGAAACCATACAACAGAAGGAACCAGGTTCTATGTGATAGCGAAATTAGACGACAACAAATAGGTGATTAGTAACAAATCCACTGTGAAGCTATATTTACCAAAGCACTCCAAATTCAGATAAAACCAATATTGACACACTCGTACACGTAAAGCAACACATAAAGTATAAAAAAGATCCTTAAACATAAAAGAAAACAAATAAAGTATACACCAAGGCTAGCTAGTGTCCATGCTCAGTGCCAAAGGGCCGAAAAAACTCACTTTTAAATTGAATTTTCAAAAACCGTTTCTCAGTAAGCCTCAACAACCTAGGATCAACCAACATTATTATTATTAGTAGTAGTATCATTATTACACTACTAAGAAGGGGCCGTGTTGGTGCTGTAGTCACGCTGCTGCTTCTCACCGAGGCTGATAAGAGTTTAATTCTCAGCCAAAGTATTTGTGTAGACTACATGCATTTTCACTCACCCAATTATTAATCAGAGGTAGGACAGTGAAAATCCACAGCCTGCTTCAAGTCGACCGACCGGGTCAGGGAATGGAATAAATGAAGCCCATATCTAGTGGCGAGGATACGAACTGTGCCGGCTGCCGAAGCCTGTCGCACTCCCCCGGGGCAATGATTAAATGAGTGGCAGATGAAATTAAATGATAGTGGAGAGTGTTGGTGGAATTGAAATTGTGACAGGGAAAACCAGAATACCCGGAGAAAAGCCTGTCTATCTCCGCTTTGTAGGTAGGAAATTGCGTTTATATATTGGAAATAAATATCAGCTTCTATGTAGTAAAATTTAAATAACCTTTCTTAAATATTGAACGGCTATCGTTTAACGTCATCATACTATATTTAAACATATAAACAGTATGCTAAAATTACATCAAACTTGGTAGCAATTGTCATATCCGCAGTAAGTAATATTGCGGAAACTACGTATCATGTCATGATAAAGAGTAACATTAACAAGACAAACTTTAATCATCCCAAGTAATAATAACAAAATCAGTTTTAATCACAGCAAATTTGCTATGTTTATGCCGTGTCTTATGCGAGGTTTCGCCTAGTAACTCCAAGATGGCTCATCAGCTCTTGTTGTCCATTTCCGGACCACCAAAAGAGTAGCAAACTGCGCGCTACCTCAATTTTTATCTAGAAATCCTCCGGTACTTTACTGCGAGAGCTAAACGCTCAAACAGTCTTTCACCTCTCTATAAAAGCTTACAAAATGATTGTATACTGAATTTCGGGGCCAAGAAATTAAACTCAGCAACTTTTCTAGGTTTACGCCGTGTTTTGTGCGGGGTTTCATTGGCCGTGAAAGGCAAAATATCAACTTTATTGAAATAAGTTTGCCCAATTCTCCAGCAAGATTAATGAAAACTAAATAAACTAATGTGACAGTCGGTAGACTTCGATACATTAGTCTGTGAATTGCTGATCATGGTAAAAAAAAACGACAAAAAGCAGATAAATATCGGCAAACAGAAATATTCAGTTAACAAAAAACAAATCTATAAATAGTAAGAAAGCATACCGTGCAAAGTAGAAAGCACGATAACATTGTAAAACAGCGTTAAGATCCAAAACTCACATACAATAACCGGCACAAAGACTATAAAATTAGACCCAAAATCACGCCTCGTTTCAGACCCCACAAACCACCTCTATAAATAAAACAGTTCATGTAGGGATAGCAAGCTTAGTTATGGAAGGAAGGGTTGAGGACAAGAACTGTAGGGGTAGATCAAGGTTAGAAAATGTTAAACATATTGCTTCGGATGTAGGGTGTGGTAGCTACAGTATGAAGAGATGAAACGATTAGCTCAGTACAGGGAGGAATGGAGGGCTGCATCAAACCAGTCAAAAGACTGAAGACTCAAACAACAACAGGGATATAAGATTTGTACATTCCTCAGACATTCCTTACCTCTTTGAACCAGAGGATCATAAAATTTGACATGCATGTGAGGGATGTATTGTGCCCGTCAGAGGAGATTGCCGGGGTACCACCAACCGATAGATGGTATTCCAGACAACACCATCCTTCGAACCTATGACCTGGGAGGATCGGATGCACTTCTTTAGGGCTAGCGCCGGCACGAGAGTCCATGATCCTAAGGGATCGGGTTTTACGCACGGAATATGTCAAAGGCTCTCAATGAAGTACACCCTCAAACATAAAGCTAAGAAATAATAACATCCAGACTTAGGTGAAATTCGTGAGTAATTTTTCAGGGAACTCAATCCCCTATCCTAAGGCAGAGGGTTTGAAAACGGCTAGTCCGCAAAGCTAATAAACAAAAATAAATAAAGAGATGAGACCCTAACTGAAATCTAAATTAGCCCTCTCGTCAGTCCTTTAATACAAGAAATCAAAAGAATAGCAACAAAGCTTGGAATGTGGCACGTAAAATCGTCCCTAAGCAATTACAATCACAATTAGTTACACAAAATTACATTAACATCAAGTGCAAACAAGGGCCTAAGCTATGATGGTACTGTACCCGATTTCAGCAGTGTCGTGAATGCCACCATCCAAGAAGACAGCGGATCAAATATCAACGGCAGTACCCCGGCTAATAATACATACCGTAATACCCGGCATCACACACTCTGCAAATCGTGGACACATATCAGGTGATATTTTCAACACGCAATGGATAATCCTCCACAGGATCAGCGACAACACACACCTGAGCGCAAGACTCTCATTCACACGGGCGTAACAGGGACAAAGGAATGGATAAAATGGTTCAAGCAGCTATAATAACCATGGCATGTTCCTATCCTCCCCACTTTCTATAAAAACACAACTCAAGAGTAAGTTGGAAATGGTATAAGCATACGCAAATGCGTGCCCAAATTTTATTCAGAAAAGAGAAGACACCGCAAAAATGGATATAATTAAATCGAAAATCCATAACTGAATGTAATTACAATTGATGTCTTATGGCACACACTCTGACATAACGTCAGCTAAAGTACACAAAAAAATAACGACTTAATGACCAACAATAAATTGGCAACTTATCGCAATGCCTTTTCTATCAGGATTAATAAAAATAAAAAAATTATGAAGAGCGAGAAGAGAGAAAAAAACAACCCCCTTAATAGAATTAAATAGTGACGGCCTCTCACTATTTACAGTATCAATATATTACTCTATCGGGGTGTCTACTGTAAGAATGAAGTAAAAATTAGTTAATTTTTAGGTACCTTTTAGTTACCTTTTAGTTAATTTTAGTTACCTTTGAATTCAAGTTACGTCTGCGGTCTACAAGCATAGGCGCTCATCACGCGGTGAAGAAAAACAACAATGAACTGTTTTTAAAGAAGTTTTTTATTTATCATATGGCTTTTAGTGCCGGGAGTGTCCGAGGACATGTTCAGCTCGTCTGAATCTGTAGCTGCTACCAACGGACACCCTTAGGTTGAGCTACAAGTTCCGTTCAATTTCAAGTTGCTACCAGATATCAATGATACCTAGTGGTGAACGTTGGAACTTGGATAGAGCGTTCCGACGAAATACAACCTAACAATTTAGCTTCACACAAGTTTTGTCTGTGGAAGAATCCTTTTTATGCCATAAATCCATGACATGGGACCGCCGGCTTTACTTCCCCTCCGAAGGAAGGCATACTGAAGGATTTTTAACGCTTTTAAAAAATCCGACGACTTTGGCCGGGTTTGAACTCGCTATATTGGGCACAGCAGTTCAGCATGCTACCAACTACACCACCGAAGCCGCTTTAAATGAAATTCACATGATGTTATAAAAATTTAAAAAATAATAAATATATACTAGATATTTAATATCCAATGAGTTGTTTCAGCTAATATGTCGTCTTGTCCACAATATGTTGTTATTATTACGGTACCAAGAGGTTGCTCAGCTCTTGACGATTTGGCGAGATTTCCTTCGTCCCCGCGGTAGGTCGCGAAGAAATGTATGCGATGTTACGCGATCGTCACCGAATTCTGTCTTCGCAGTCAAATGCGGAGAAATATCGAGATGTTACACGATCGGCGCTGGTCTCAGTTGTTTGGTGAGCTTCCCGTAGTTTTCACGATAGAACACGGAGAAAAATCGCGATTTAGATCATCAGCGTCACTTTTAGTCATTCGACAAGATTTCCATCGTCCTTGAGTTCGGGCACAAGAAAATATAGCATTCTTACGCAATCGGCGCCACTTGCTGTCCGTTTGACAAGAATACAGTTGTCCTCGTCATTGAACGCGAAGAAATATCGCGATGTATCGCAATCGCTGCCGCTCTCGGCCGTTTTACGTTGTCCTCGAGATATTATGCAATCGTCGCCGCACCCGGCCGTTCAACGATTGTCTGCCTGTCTATCTGTCCTGATAGAATGGCGGAGGCAAGCTCAAGGTTGGGCATGGTTAAAATTCACGCGTAGTTATGAACATGTTGTTCGGTCGGCGCCGTGATTCCCTTTGTCCCTATGCTGTAGTTGGGAGTTCATGAGTTCAGGGTGGATCACGAGGAGGATTTAGTATTTCGATGCTACGTAGGCTGCCATTTTTAAGTGGGTTGATGCACTTCTCGCTCCCCGCACGCTTTTAAGTATACGGTCATGGGAAAAGTGGCAAGTAGGTTTCGTGATGGGTGCCCTGTGATGGGTGCCCAATCACCTTTGACAGGATTCCCGCAGTCCTCGTGGTCACAAGTTCACGATAGGGGACGGGTTTTATGATTTTACGAAACTGACGTCGATCTCGGTCCGTTTGACGAGATTCCCGCAGGCAAGTCGTGCGGTCAGCCGGCCGTCTTGAGGATGCGATTTTGGAGGATGAACGTTCGAAGTAGGAACGATATCGAATATTACGAATTGTTCTGAGAGGATTGCACGAATAGTACGACAAGAGGGCAAGTTTTATTTCGATTGAGAACCACGAATTAGCAACAAGTTATCGAAATAATCGGTTAGATTATATATCCGATGGAACGAAAGTTCGAAGGAAAAATCGACTTATAACGGAACTTCGATTTAACCATACTGAATGTCGCAAATTTACTTGACATATTTTTTAAATAAGTTATATGTATTTCGAAGATTTTTCGCATTTTTTTCGAAACGGTAACATTTTGCAAGATTGCGACATTAAATAGTTTCGCGTTATTTCTGGACTTCAATTTGACATAGTTTCCAAATAACAGAAATGAGAGATTTCTTTTCAGTTTCGGAAGTATTCGCGAATAAACGTCTCGCGAAAAGTCAGGTTTCCTAATACAGTAACACAGAAAAATATTTCACACGAAACTTAAGACTTCTTGATGCCCAAAATATACGTTGAACCGATGTATACCGCTCAAGGTATCCTCGGTATGTATTTCCTTGAGGTCGGGCACGGAGACATATAGCTTAGTACTATGCAATAGGCACGGCGCCGCTTGCGTGAAACTCGCAATCTCTGAGCCTAGCGGCGCGAGTTTAAATGATTCAACCCGCCTTCAGAAAATTTTCGTTACCCGTTTGTAAAATTCGTTACTTTTTCGTTACTTTCGTTACCAATTTGTATAATTCGTTATTTTTTCATTACTTTCTATACATAGATCCTGAGTTTTTATTCTTCATGGGATTACCGAAATATCTTTTAATTCAAATTACAAAAATTTAAGAAATACCTAATTATAATCACATATGTGTCATTCTAGGACAATATCTACACCAATGTTCCTCCACTAATCTACATAGACCTATTATTCATCAATATTAACTGACGGTGATCAACATCGAGGTTAACGGGCAAACTATGGTTTAGCGTTCCGACCAATGAAGATGAGAATGCTATCCACTGAGCCCCTGTTTTACCAGTCTTCAAAAACAATAACAATAATCATATAACTGAATTAGCATCAACGTCTTGAACACCATACTTTTGGAGCCCCCGGAATCGCCAACCCAGCTGATCTACATGAACGCGACAGTCTACCAGACAAACAACAAACACAACCAAAATGGTCCTACAATACGAATATAAAGAAATACTGTCATCAAACACAGTAAAAGTAATCTAACAGCAGTCGAAATAAACTCCACAAACCCTAATAATTCAGCGTTCCAACGAACGGCAATCACAGCTCACAGCTGACTAACAAGACTGCAATCCTAATCACATACTAAACGCAGCCCAAATAACAACAACAACCATTGACCGAGGAAAGGTTCCCAGGACATAACGTCCCTTACAGGGGTCGACCTTCGAAACACCAACAACAAAAAAACGATTGGCATTATCGCACACCTCTTCAATGTAAACACCACCATCCAACACAAACAAACAAAAATGATCATCTCTCCCTCAAGTTATAAGTAATTCAATGACGTTGATACTAATTTTAAATATGCTTCATAAGCGATAACTGTTACAGATCGAATGACGATCTCCTAGTGCGTGTTAACTAAGCACGATATAATTCTAACTATAATCCGTTTCAAGTTACATTGATTGTGAGTGTCAACTCAAAAACATTTTCCACTTATGTGTGCACTATATTCAGTAAACTTTTAAATAAATAATTATGTATATACACTGTGTCACTCAATAACAACAGTCGAGAACAATACTCGAATCAATATTACATTTTTTAATTCAAAATTGTTTTCGAAAGAACTCTTCATCTGAACGATCAGAGTAGCAACCAACTTTAAATCAACGAGACATTTTCTAAAAGTCAAAACTGAAAATTAATAATACTTCCAAAGGAAGAAAAAAAAAATTCTTTTTGGAAAATCTCAAGTCAGGATTGAAGTCCCAAATTTTTCAAAATCAAAATTGGTCGGGATTTTCTGAAAATCCGAGGAAAGATTTGATTCAAATTCCAATATCAAAATGAAATAAATTTTCAGAGTGAAAATTTCAAAATCCAAAATAATTCAAAATTGAAAATACCGAAAATAATTCAAATGGTCAAGTCAGATAATAGTGCAACAACACAATATGAAAAGAATCATCGAAGATCAAATAGCTAAATCTCAAAATTCAAAATCTAAGAAAATCTAATTTTCGAAAGCAATTTTTCAAAAACTAACTCCTCTGAAGCTGCGAAGTGGCAACAGTACGGAAATAAGAAAACTGCAAAGAAGCAAAGTGCGCAAGAAACTGTTCATCCTGGAACACTCTTAAATCCAAAAATAATTAATTGCGAAACCCAAGAGGTCGAAAATTTCAAATCTGAGAAAAAAAAATCTTACAATGGAAAAAGCCAGTGGTAAACATCGAAACGAGGACTCCACTAACCCAAACACGGTCAGCAAGCAGATAACTCGCCTGCAAAGATCCCCAGACATGCTGGAACTGAGGCTTACCAGCCCACAAAAGCACACCGTAACATGCTTCGATGAATACAATTACTGACCACAAGATCTAAACCAACTACTTAACAAAAATTCTACTGAAATAAAATGATCATACAAAGCATCTACAAGAACATAGAACTACGAACTGGGGCTACAAATATTGAAAGACTTGTCTTACATTCAGCTGAATCGGAGACGAACAATGTGAGGATCCATTCACGTTCAGAACAGGCGCTGGTTTCCATTTCACACGGCTGACATCTGGGTAGCCTCGCTTCAAACCACGAGCCTTCTTCCCGAGTCCGCCTAGAAACTGCTCGTTCCCTGCTATCGGCCATCCGAGTTCTTGATAAGGGCTGATTGCCACGGCATTCGGTTCGCCCCCTGACAAGACACCTCGTTCGATCCCTGGTCTTCGTCCTGGCGTTTTCTTCTTCTCGTCCCTCCAGAAAATCGTGTAGTCCCCTTCCATAATTGTGTTGGCCAAAATTCATAATGTTCTCTATTAGATTGTGCATTTTTGAAGTGGCTGCGTGAACTTTGCTTTTCCCCATATCGTTCTAAGTGACTCCACTCGAAGGAATTCTCACTTTCATGATGTAGGCCACATTTCCCTAAGCATAATTTAACAAAATACCATGACTTCCTCTGATAAATCACATTCTCCTTCCGGCCACGTATCCATAATGTTCTCCATTTTATTGCTCACCACTACCTCCTCGAACATATCGTTCCGAAGTAACGTGTCTCAAGGAGTTTCCTTACAAACATACACGTTCAGTACTTTTCAAAAAGTATATTCACATTTCCCTATTCTCCACGAATACGTTACACAATACTGACTGACAATTCATTGTCTCCCCATGCCACCGGTCTTTACCGTAGAATATTCCAAAACCCACTCAAAATCACACAGACTTCCGTGCTTCACAATACATTAGCACATTTAGACACGATGTTTCACACGTTCATATCACTTCCTTAAACATCCCACACGAACAACCACTGTCGTAATGCCTTTTCGCAGCCCTCTGCTCCCCTCTCTCTGACCAAGTAGACTCTCCCTCACGTCACCTGACACACTCTGACGTCATCCTTCTCTCGCCTTCTCGAAGCACCTGTTCCTTACTCAATGCTGCCTACCCAAACTCGGACATGAATATCCTCATACATACTTCGGGCGTTAATATCCACAGAAGACATTTCCTGATTATAACTTAATTAATGTCTTCAATTTATCTCCCAAGGTCAATGCTTCCAAATGCATTAAATAGCCTACTAGACAAAATAAAACATTCCATTTCTAACTTCGCTCACAGGATCTTCCAATCCCATTCCTTTTTCTTCAAGAACCGGCTATGGTCTATCTCGAATGGATGATCCAATCAAATCCGCCCTTTCTAGGAGGAGATTACATTCAGCTAACAAGCCTCTTGTTGGGCAATACTTCATGGCATAAAGCTTGTGTAATGGACCTGTTCCAAAATTCATTCTTCCAATATTAATTAAATGCTCTCCTTTTTAAGGCTGCCTTTCATATCAATTCCTCGTATCTCTTTATACGAATTCGGGGACAGTGCCACTTCCGAATTTACATTTAACGTTTACATTATCTAGCTAAATACTGACATAAAGCAACAATACGGCGAGAAGCGTCCGTATTCAAAATTTACTCCAAAAGCTATTATAGAAAACTTGCTATCATAAAAAGAACAATATCTGATAACAACACAAATGAATTACAGAACACAGGAACATATAAGGTGCAATCACATAAATAAATATACACTAACACTCAAATATTATTATTACTAAAGCCTTCATACACAAATTAAGGAGCTGTTTGCCCTTAATTGTCATCTAGTGAATGTACATTAGTTTGGTGAATGTGTAGTCTTAACTACGTCTGACTTCACTTTGAGTTAGAGCGACCCACATGTTACAAACTTATGGTGCCAGTAATTCTTCGTCGATTGTAATTATCAGGTAGTTCGAAGTCATTTCCACACAGAAATGGGTCAGCTCAATGCATCAGAAAGAAAACCAGAAAAAACAGGTACTAGTTTAAATGCAATAGGTTATTCCATCAATTTATACACGTCGATTTAAGGTAGTTAGTTCAGATGATTTATTTCAGAGATTAGCAGTATATTTAGGCTCCTAATAGATTTTATGTCGCTTGTAGATAAGACCATTAGGCTGCAGGCTGAATACAATTGTAAGTCTCACTCGGAGTACTTACGATAACGTGACTCCACTAGTCACAAGGATAACGTGAGCTAAGAATGCTCCGTCCACAACAAACTCTACGCGGCTACTCATGGCATCGGTCAATCTGGCATGCACTAGCACAAAATACTGCCGGAATACACAACAACAAATTCGGGACACTATAATTACATTAACTACTAGCCTTATACAAATTGCAATTTGTCATGAACTATTAAAGGAGGCCACCTTCCATTATATTCTGAAAATATGAATCTGCCATCTGGCAGTGGTCGCTTGTAATAGCTGACTAAACATGTGACGTAACTCGTTATTCCTATAAAAGCATTCCACTGCTGATAACCTGTATTTCTGTTACAATCCAAACATAGTTCTTTGCTTTCCGTGTACGGAGATATGTGACGTCAATGGTCGTCTAGAAATAATCAATATCTGTCTCACAATAAGAATCACTATGCATCATGGGTAAAAGCTCCGTTATGTAACTGGGTGGCATTGACCTTGAGCGAAAACACTCACTCTCAACTGTACGTCGGCGCTCTGTGTATAGCGCACTAAACAATGCTGGCGTGTGGCAAGTCCAAATATGTTATGTCATTCATAAAGGATTCACATCATATATAGTCCTGTAATGTGATCCGGAATGTAGCTAATTAAATACACACTAAATCTAACACACTGATTTATAATGTCCTGCTCTGCATAAAAATATGCAATGTTCTGTACAGAAAATAATCCTCAAATGAAGAGATTCCTAAACATCTAACTGCTTTGAAATCTCAAAGAGATGCCTATCACATTCCTATGTACAGTTTCTGTTGGGTTAAATGTCGTGTCTCACCTGGACACAAAATACTGTAAACATAACTTTGACAGCACAGGCTGTCTTAAATGATACGTACTAGTGTAGGTTTCGATGCTCGGTCGAATAACGTTACTATATGACGTGTTATATCATTCCCACTTGGATTATTGTAGCATCAGAGCTATACTCAAAGATAAACTGAATATCTTTTCATAAAGGCGGTGATTAAACCTTCTAATTCACCAAATGATACGACAAAACAATTCTCAAAAATTCAAGTATGTGAGCTTAAACAGGGTGTTCACAAATATAATTTACATGTGGATGCCAAACATCCCAATAAATTCAGCACTAGGCTGACAAGAAAATTGCAGCTTCCACGAAGATAAGTCGTTTAATTGGTGACATTATCACAAGGTTGTGCACGTGATTGTAGGTGCAGCTCGATCAAAATCGACCATAGGGTTTCTAACTATTACATGACCAAAGCTATGAAAGAAATACATCACTAAATATACAAGTAACTCCTGCCTGGTGGTTGCTATAATTAATCGGGTAATACAACTAATCTGCCATATCAGAGACCGTAACATAAAAGAGACAGGATTTACTGCGTATTACAGTTATTCACCTCATGTTTCCTTACAAATGAGGGGTATAGCGTCTCCTCTTGCAAAGGATGGATTTGAACAATTCCTTCTAGGCTATTCAATCTGCCTTTTCCTCTTCTTCCGTTTGCTCGGTCTCCGGTCGATCTTCCCCATCATCTTCCAGATTACGGCAGTACTAATTCTCGAACGTCTCCATCACGGGTAAGGTTAAAGCCATAATGTACCCGATGGGTACACGATGAAATGTGTCGTACACGTGGCGTGGCTTATACATCACGTTGCATTGAAATAATTATTTTAAAGTACAGAATTTACTGTTACACAGCTTCTACTTCACTGGTGCAGATAAGTAACGAAACTGCCCATTCACAATCTGCCACTCAATTTATGAGATACAAGGCGGTATCTGGCACACAGACTCTAATACTGACTAACACAATCACAGTGTATCTTGACAATCGTGCGTTCAACTTCGCGACACGAACAATTTATGCAATTATTATGCAGATTGGCGTACTTTTACACTATTATCAAATGATGCAGTCACAATGTTTACAATTTTCTCAAACGTAGAATAGTACTGTAAGCAGCGTGGTGCCGAAGAAAAGCTAACCACGTGCTGAATAGCAAAAATGATCAGAAAATTCACAATTATACAAATTCATCGTCCAATTTTACACATCTGACGTAGCGTCGCACTGAAAATTTCGTGCCCTTTATAATATTTTCACTGAGTGGTGGTCACGGATACTGTTTTATCCTTGCGTCACTAATAAAATGTGAGCTTCGAACAACTATAGGACCATGCGTCCTATAGAGTCGAGCTCAAAACGTGGTTGTGATCTTCTTCGGAATTGCATTCCGGTCTCCAAAGAATTAAATGTCGTGCACCGACTATTTATATAATTTTCGCATATCTGCGAGGCAATACCTTTTACCTAGTATTAAAACATCATGTTGATTATGCAGAATTAATCTTATGGACTCTAATGGTGAGCAAAATGATATCCTTGTTTAAATAGAATATTCCTGGATTTATTCATGAGAGTTCCAAAGTCAAAACAATATCTTGTGAATGAGGAAGTCTCCTCGAGTTTCCGGGTGTGTTCTACACATCGTTGAAGCAATTGACCAGGTGTCCAAAGAACATATCACCAGCATGAGTTCATTCGCGCTCAGTATGTGGCAAATTGCATGCGAATTTTCACGATTCTTGCGGTCATACAAGTGTGGAAGAAATAAATGATTGTGCTGAAAAGTGCAAAAGAGGACCCCAAAAAGTATGCTTTCATGGCAATCTGAGGCGTAATCGTTGGAGGTACTACAAAATGTCATATAACCAAATTTGTAGAAACGAATGGTTTTCGAGATATTGCCAGACAACTATTCCCGTTCTGCGAAATTGCAGCGGTTGACAGTAACGCCAATCTGTTTCTCAGAGGGGCACAGTTTTTTGGGGAATATCTCCGAAACCGTTTATTTTAGGACCTTAAAAAGTGTGTGTCGGGAATGATCTCCGAGTATTGTTTCTCGTATCTGGCGGCTTAAAATGAGCTAAATCCAGTCTTTGTACATTTTGCCCATGCTCAGTGCCAAACGGCCAAAAAAACTCACTTACAAATTGAATTTTCAAAAAACGTTTCTTAGTGAGCCCCTACAACCTAGGGACAACCAACATACAAAATTTCGGGTTACTAGGTCCAGTGGTTTGAGCACTATAGACTAACATCGCTCGGCGTTGACCGTGTTTTACAGCACACATTTAGGTTTTAATCGCTAACCGTTGGAGATACACGAAAAGTGATAAGGACATATCGGACAGAAAATTAAATGCTAAACCTCGTATATGTCATCAAACGTTTGCTATTTCTTAGCGTACTTTTTTATTTGAAATGGAAAATGACATTTTGAAACCAAAGGTTGTAGTGACGTCACTAAAATGGTCGCCTTCTTTAAATACTGCAAAATATCGAAATCAAGGGTAGCCTGTTTGTTAACCAGGTAAATCAGCCAATCCATGCAAAATTTCATTTAAATCGGACCAGTGGTTCTTGCGTGCTTGTGTAGCACACATACACACACCATCTTATTTTTTAGCCTATTATCATTTTATGAAAAAAGTAGGCTTATGAAATCACCTTTGTCAGTGTGTGTGGATATGTGTGTCTGTGTGATGTGTGTGTGATGTGGGTGTGTGTCCACCTTATAACTTCTAAACGGCTGGGGCGATATCAATGAAACTCGGTAAGGTCATAGCACCATTTCGGCCTATCCAAACGTGCCCTTCAAATTATTTTACGTCTCACCAATCCAACATGGCGTCTGTGCGAAATATTTCACCAGCATTCAATATTTCCGAAACTATTACCGATATCACCCTGAACTTTTTACGGTCATAAAGGGAACTACTAAAAGTTAACCTATATGACTTTCGAACACCTGGTAACTACACAACCAACATGGCGGCCAAGCGAAGTTGCGACTTTTAAATAGACGTTTCTCGCGATTTAACCAACCAAACGCAATGAAACATGGTACAGTATATGTTTATACACATTGTAATGCACCGACATCTAATTTCTTTCAATTGTTTATATGACCTCAAGATGGCGGCTGTGCGAAATATTTCACCGCCATTCTTTATCTCAGAAACTATTACTGATATCACCCTGAAATGTTATACGGAGATAAAGGGCACTACTGAGAGTTCATCTATGAGACTTTCAAAAATCTGTTAACTACAAAACGAACATGGCGCCTAGCGAAGTTGACAATTTTAAATAGATTTTTCTCGCGATTTAATTATCCAAACGCAATGAAACTTGGTTCAGCAAATCATTATACACATAGTAATGCACTGGCATCTAATTTAGTTCCATTATTTAAATAACCTCACGATGGCAACTGTGCGAATTTTAAAATCTTACATATTAAAATAGTTTTCAAAAAATGTCACCCTTTACTAAAACTGAAATATCTCGGGAAGTATTTGCGCTACGACGACGTTTGTTGTCTTAAAATATAATGCCTGTCACGCACTCTCGATTGATTCCCACCTTACTTGATTATATCATTCGAGTATTAAAATAATAGCGAATATTACTTCCTTCAAGGTCTCACGAAAATGGAATATTCGAACGACTTGACGGACATATTGTTGCTAGGCGACAACGACTAACACCGTATCATGATATTCAACGCCGCCCCAATAATAAATCGAACTTGATATTAACCGAGAGTTCCCTAATTACGTCATGATATCGTTAACTTCTACCTGCTCCACTCGGGCGCTAATGTCGCATGTAACCATACATGATATCGTTAACTTCTACCTGTTCCACTCGGGCGCTAATGTCGCATGTGTCCATACAATAAGCAGAAGGGGATTCTGTGCACATAATTTAATTAAAACTTCTCAAAGAATAGATTACTTTGAGACTGAAATGCTCATGCACAATCAGCAGCTATTTTGCTAATGACACTGGCATGTCAACATCTCTTTGAATGACAACATTTACTATATACGAAAGACAACTAATTTCACGAAGATGCCGCTACAGTCGAATGTTGGAACCGCCATTTTGTATTGTGTATCCGATCTTTCAATTATATAGTCTTTGGTCTCACCAGCTACAAACTGTCTTCTTTTCGTTTCATCATTCGTCCTTATAGGTTGTGTGCTCAATCAAAACAATGAATCATATTATGATGAATGTGAGGCGACACTCAATTACAAATGTTATAAAGATTAAAGGTGACGGTAATTGTCTGTTCAGGTCATTGGCATATTGTGACTACAACAATCAGAGTTTATTTACACAGGTTAGAAAGCGAATTGTAAAGCACGTTACTGACAATTGGATTAATTATTCTTCCTTTATTGTTGGCAACAGCTATATGTACGAAACTGTTATCAATACGAGCGATGATTACAAAATGTATATGTCTATGAATGGTATTCATGGAGGTCATGATGAGTTAGTTGCCACTGCTCAAGTTTACAAAATTGATATTGACATAATCACTAATAATAAAACTCATAGTGTAAAAGCAGAAAATACGCCATCAAATAGAATAATTTCATTGCCATACTCTGGGGATGGGTGGAACGGTCATTATGACGTCTTAAATACCGGTATCAGTGCTAACTCGGTTGAGAACGTGGATGCCAAGTCACTCGATTCAGTGGCAGATTTACAGTTTCAAACTAAGAGTGGGTTTGCGTGCAGTAAAACCCCAGGATCGTGTCGGAAGCGAACCTCAGAACCAGTTAGCCAGAGACAAAATGTGATAAGAATTAAAGGTGACGGAAATTGTCTGTTCAGGGCATTGGCATATTGTGTGTACAACAGTCAGAGTTTATTTACAAAGGTTAGAAAACGAATTCTTCAACATGTTACAGACAATTGGAATAAGTATTCTTCCTTTATTGTTGACAACAGCGATATGTACGAAACTGCTATCAATACGAGCGATGATTACAAAATGCATATGTCTAATGAATGGAATTCATGGAGGTCATGTTGAGTTAGTTGCCGCTGCTCAAGTTTACAAAATAAATATTAACATAGTTACTAATAATAAAACGCATACTGTAAACGCCGAAAATACGCCACCAAATAGAATAATTTCCTTACTGTATTCTGGAGATGGCCGGAACGGTCACTATGACGTCCTAGATATCAGTGCTAACTCAGAGTCAAGTATGGCCGAAAACGTCAATACCAAGAAACAGAAACGAGCACTACGCGACTCAAATCGATATCAGAAACAGATTGACACAAAACCGTTCTCAGCCACTTATCGATGTGCTATTTTTGATACTATTCCCTACATAGAACCATTCTCAATTGGAAGTCTGTGTAACATTTGTCACTACTGCTAAGCTGTATACTTTTCAAAAGAGAAAAATACAAGAGGTCGCTTTTCGTTTTGTTGTAGCGATGGCAAAGTGAAACTTCCACCATACGCAGTTGTTTACGAATTGTGACGAAATCAGTAAAAATTTTAGGAAAAATGTTCGGCAGTATAATAATGCTATGTCGTTTGTATCCTTTGGTGCTACTGCTGAGCTACTACCGAGCCATGGGCCTTACTGTTTCAAAATCAACGGTGTCATTCATCATAGAATTTCCCCTTTATATGCCAGAACACAGGAAAACAGTTCATATGGCCAATTATACATATTAGAATTTTCAGAGGCAAATGATTTAAGGCTACTGAATGATGCTAATCACGAACTGAGAGAAGATACCCTCAGTCTTTTATATCATTTACTAGATCAGCACAATCCTTACGTGCGCTCTTATAAAACAATGCACGAGAAAGTAAGTGAAGAGAAAAAATCAGCTCTAAGAGAAAATCGTCGTCAAATGGAATTGGTAATGCGTTTCTATCACGAACCGTCCTCAGATCCAAGACGTTATAACGACCCCACATGTTCAGAAATTGCTGCTGTATTTGGAACTGTTGATGGAGCTCCACCATCTCATCGACACATTGCAGTATATGAGAGAGAAGGTGGCTTGAGGAATGTTGATTATGATAGTATGCACTGTGATCCTATGTGTTATACCTTGATTTGGCCTTGCGGAGAGTCTGGTTGGCACATTTCAATGCCAACTGCTGGAGTGAGACAAACTAAAATACGTCATACTGTCACAATGCGTGAGTATATTCTGTACAGAATGGCCATTCGAGGTCTAGGAGCTGAGTTCGATTTCAATCCCCTTATTAACGCTGGTAAATTGACTCAACAGCTATTCGTGGATTACTACTGTCGTATGGAAGGTGACCGGTTAAAATATATACGTCATCAACAAACTAAGTTGCGAGTTGATACATATGCCGGTTTAGCAGACGCCTTGCATGTACGAGCAGAAATGGAAATTTCATAGTCGGTCGTATTGTAGTTTTGCCATCTTCTTTTACAGGTAGCCCAAGGAATATGATGCAAAATTATCAGGATGCAATGGCGATAGTGAGGAAGTTTGGAAAGCCAGATTTATTCATTACATTCACCTGTAATGCGGGCTGGCCAGAAATACTTAACAGCATTCATCCTTGGGAAATAGCTAATAATAGGCCTGATATTGTAGTGAGAGTTTTCCATTGCAAAGTAAAGGAATTGCTACGATTGATTAATGTTAAGGAAATTTTCTGTAAAGTAAAAACATATCTATATACAGTGGGATTTCAAAAACGAGGTCTCCCGCACATCCATTTACTATTAACGTTAACGGAAGATAGTAATTTCGAGAAATTTCTGACATTGACAGTGTGGTATCAGCCGAAATACCAGATCTCAAAGATGAAGCGCTATACGAGTTGGTAAGGCGTCATATGGTACATGGTCCTTGCGGATCTTTGAATCCTTCTTCAGTCTGTATGAAAGATGGCGTATGCAAGAAAGATTTCCCTAAACAGTTTCAGGAAGAGACCAAAGATAACGCCAATGGTTATCCTTCGTATAGGAGAAGAAATAATGGATGGATTATTGTAAAAACAATTCGAGGTATTGACATTGAAATCGATAGTCGATTCATTGTTCCCTACAATCCATTTCTTTTACTTTACTTTACTTTCAAGCTCATATTAATGTTGAAATATGCTCGAGTGTTCGGAGTGTTAAATACATCCACAAGTATGTGTATAAAGGTCATGACTGCTGCAATGTTAAAATATGTCCTGAAGGCGAAACGGTGAACTACGATGAAATTACTTCTTTTCTAAATGCTAGATATGTTGGTCCAACAGAAGCCGCATACAGGATATTTTCATTTCACATGCAAGAACAGTCACATTCTATCGTGCGATTACCAGTTCACTTGCCAAACTTGCAAAATATCTATTTTAAAAATGATAACGCTCCTAATATTTTACTTCAAGCACAGTTGCGCAACACGGAATTACAAGCGTGGTTCAAGTTAAATCAAGATTCGCAAGCCAGAAGTCCGTATATATATCCTGAAACACCAGTACATTACGTCTGAAATAAGAGCAACTGCCAGTGGCAAAAAAGAAAAAAATGTTTCAAAAACTATTGGCAGAATGTATAATGTTTCGCCTACAGAAACAGAAAGGTATTATTTACAACTGTTATTGCTTCACGTCATTGGCGATACCAGCTTCCAGGATCTACGAACATACAAAACCGTTGTCTATTCTACTTTTAAAGAAACAGCTAAGGAGCGAGGTTTGCTGATTGATGATTCTGAATGGCAGCGTTGTTTGCCAGAAGCGTCACAATTTCAGATGCCTTCTCAGTTACGACAACTGTTTTCTTACATATGTATCTTTCAGACCCCTTCAAATGTAAGACAGTTATGGGACATTTTCAAGAATTCATTATCAGAAGATTAACTGCAGTTTCACGAACCTAACATTGCATATCAGTTCACTCATATACACATTTCTAATACATTAAAGCTCCATGGTCTTCCCATTACTTCTCTCGAATTGCCAGCTATTATTGATAATTTCCCTCGGACAAATTTACCAATGAATTATCCAAAACTTAATGAGGATCAATTAAGTCGGATGATAAACCAAGCAAATGAAAACCAAACGGCTATAATTACAGAAATTTTGAATTATGTAGAGACCACGGTGGCTATATTTGAAATTATTAGGAGAGTTATGGTTGTCATAGTTATGACGTGGGTAGTCATGACGTAAGCACGGATGACGTAAATGTTATGCCAGCAGGCTACTTGAGCTGAGATTCTCAGTGACGTCAGCATTTAGTCGAGAATATTCCAAGATTTACGACGCAGTCGCAGGAAACGAGGAATTCGGCTGAGGAAGAAACTATGCTATTGGAGGAGAGGCATCAACCAATCAACGATAGTTTAAAGGAAGACGGAGATTGCTGAAACTATGGTATTTTTATTACTTTTGGAATGCAGAATTGTGGAAATCCATTTGCAGTAAAAGCATTGATTTGGAATTTTGGTGAAGTTTATTTTCAGTTTTTGAATTTTGAAAATCCGTCATGTATTAACGAAGTTGGAACTTTTAGCGATGACGCAGTATCACGCTTTGGAAGGGATGGAAACGCCCCTCGAGAAGTTAATAAAAGGGCTTGCGCAGAAGAGAGGAGCCTCTTTCGTTCTCTGATTATTCTCAGATCGCATTCTCAGATCATCGAAGCCTATTGTGAAAGTTCTTTTCTTATACATTCATTATAGTGAGACGTCGAAGTGAACAGCAGTGAAAAGAATCGTCTTTATAACGCGTGGCGAGGCCACTATATTAACGAGATCCAAGTCAAACTAGGTGAAGTTGAAACGGACCTTAGAAAGCTTCTACAAGTTTAGCTTCGAACAGTTAGCGGTCACCGATAAGCTAATTGTATTGTGCAGTGCTACATGCAGTTATAGAGAAAAGCTGAACAATTTCGACCGATTAGTTTAAAAGATATTAGCAGTTTTATACGACTGACAAAAGTGATTATCTCGCCACAAGAGAAGCACTTTTGTATAGCCAGAATCAACGCAACGGCTGACGCTGCGAGTGGAATAGAAAGACTTCAGATTGCATGGTTACAGAACGATACAGTATAATGGAGCAATTTAATACGGCAGTTTGTTCTTCTAACACTACAACCGAAGAGCAGATGGAGGGCTAAAGGGCTTATTGCAATTGGGACATACTTCAACGGAGTAAGATAGCGACATGGAACTTCGCTAATTGCTATTCCACACAAGCGAACATGCGGTGAATACCATCTACACCCATGTTTCGTGATTAAAGGCTGAATACCATCGAATAGCCATAGAAACAATTTCATACTCTGAATATGAATAATTTCTTCGGAAATTTCTACAAAACTTCATGGCGATTGTCTACTGGAACTTCAGGGAATTTTTCAAGAGAGGTCAGGGATATCCCGACTCACAAAGAAGATTATTGCCGGAAGGATGTCTATTCGTCTTCGAGGAGCAGAGCGATTCCGGAGAAGGAAGCAGTTCGATTCTCCGAGGGTGCTATTTCCTATTTCGAGGATGGAGCTCAGCTTTAACGTGGTGAAATGGATCCATCAGCAGTCTTCTTTGGGGAATTTTCCTCTGGAACGTCAATCGGCAGATAAGGTAGTCGTGAACGTTTATTGTATTTGAGTTTATTAATGATGTTTGAGCAACCATTTTTCCCATATTTTTATCCTCATGTATTTTGCCCTATTTTCTTGTTGAGATTCTTATTCTCAGTACACCTTGATGAGCTTTGCATTTTTCGACGATTTATTAAGACATTGTTATGTCATGGGCATAGTTAATGATTTTGGATCAGTTGAGACTGATATTTAGTATTTTCAGTAATTAATATTTTTTTTGTAGTCACGATTTGACTGTAAGTTAATGATTTTTATGGCAGATTTAAATTCAGACAGCGTGTCATTTTATTAAAGTAATTCTACCCCAGTTTAATTACTTTGACCAATTTTCTGTCATCATCAAGAAGGAAGAACATTTAAATGATTTTAGAGCGTTAAAATCTCTTACGTTGTCGACGATCTTGGAAATACTAGTCGTTATTTGAATTGATTGCAACACAGACATTTATCGTCAGTTATGAATGAACATTGCATCATAGACACTTTTGTGAAAGAGTAACTTTAATAATGAATTATTGAATGCATTAAAGTCAAGTACTTTTGTTAGGAGTTTTTCTCAATTAGAGATTTATAGAACGATGTTTGCATTCCCCAGTCTAATTGGATTCTATTCGACTACTTTGCATTTTAGTCGCACTTTATTTGAAGATAGTATTTTCATACTACAATTTCTTTTAAGATGTTAATCTTAAATTTTGATAGACCAGACAGGCGTATATAAGCGTATTCACTATTAAATTTGTTTGTGATTGGCAAGTTTTGACTTCATTTCGGTTCATGAATGAAATCCACGAAGGTTAAATAGAAAAACAGTTTTGAAACAATTAATGATTATAAAAAATTTTAAGTGGAACTATGAATGTATAATCGCTAGTGCAGCGCGTGTTGAAAGTCGCTGAGGTATAATGCCCTTGAATATGAAGGAAGTTCCCACAGGAATAAATGTTAAAGAATTATTTGTGGAAGGTTTGTAAGTTATGTGGAAGTTTAATGCCATATAGATTAATATATGATGATTTTGGGCATATTTTTTAATGCAGTTTGTGCATTAACTTGTTAGCGAAGGATTTTCCGCTGGAGTAACATTGTCATAGTTCGTTGAAAATCAATCAAGTGATTTACTGTTATAATTAACACGAGTTTTGAAAGAATTTGAGATAAGATTTTGAATGAAGGTTGCCGTCACAAATCATTATTAAAACCTTTATTAAACCAGATTGTGACATTAACATGTATAACTAACCTTCATTGGTCGATTATATTAAACACGATTATGAAAATTACCAACCGAATGAACATGTGGTTAATGTATTTCTTAAATTAATAATTTAAACAATTAAAATGTTAATATTGTAAATAATTGCTGTAAATATTTTTGAAAATAATATGGAACGAGAGTGATGTTAAAGACGTGTATATAATATTTTTATTGTCTTTGACAAATATTATAAACAATTTCTAATTGTTATAAATAATTTATGTGATTTTGTTATAAACATTTAAGAGCTAATTAAACATTTGGATTGAACTTAACAGGTTTAAGGAATTAACATAATGATCCAATAGGATGTGAGCAAAGTACTTGAAAGATTTGCGTAAATATTAATGTGAGTTGTCTTGTAGACATTTAAAAGCTTCAGAGAGCAAGCTGTACTCTTACGTAACTTAGCACGTGAGAAGGGAGTGCATTTGACCAGTATGCAACAGGCTGGAGGGTAGCCCGCAGCTGTGCCAACATCTGGTTCTCAGAGAGTGAGGTCGTCCACACTCTGGCCTTGCGACTATAAATACCATTCTCATGTTTATTAAAAGGAAACCAAATGCTCTATATATGTCACACCCTGACGTCCTTTTCCAATCCAATAGTGTTATGAATATTACGTTATTTGGAGCTCTTGGGAGCTAAAATGTTTTATATCATGTTGTATGATAATTTTTGCAAGTCCTACTGGAGGACGTAGTCAGATTGACTTTGGCTTCTGATAGCCACGTTGATTTTGTTGTTAGTAAAATCATACCCTTTATTAGAAATAAAGCTTTTGTACAGTTCAAAGTTCTCGTCTTCGTCTGGGTTCATTTTTTTAAATGTCATGGTGGAGGTTATTGTGTGAACAGACTCTTAGTGATCCTGTTGTCAACTCAAACCCCGAGATAATTAAGAGGTAAGTAACGGTAAGTATGAACCCCCGTCTATTTTGGTGTGTTCCACAATGATTTCCTGTGAACTTCTGTGCTCTTATCTCGATAGTGTCTGTCAGTGCCATTTTCATTGATGTAGCTGTGCCGGTGCGATTGATAGTTGGCAATCCGATTGAGGGGGCGGATATCTGACAGCCTACTATCCAGGTAAACGGGGACAGTACAAAACGGCAATGAAAGGATGAGTAATGCATATTTCACTGACGGTCCAGGGGGCACCGGGAAAACATTTCTTTACCAATGCTTGATCCACAGTTGCACAAATTTGGGGTTAAATGTAGTTTCTGTTGCATGGACTGGTATTGCAGCAATGTTACTACCTCAGGGGCGCACTGTACACAGCCAGTTCAAGTTACCTCTACATTTACATGAAAGTTCAGTATCAGGAATAAAAGTTAACAGCAAGGAAGCTTTTTATATTCGTTCAGCAAAACTTATCATTTGGGATGAAGCCCCTATGGCTAATAAGCACGCATTGATGTGTGTAAATCGGCTGCTCAAGGACATCATGAATAACGACGTGCCTTTCGGAGGAAAAATTATCATCTTAGGTGGAGATTCCAGGCAGGTATTGCCTGTTGTGCCTCACGCATCTAGAGCAGCTTCAGTCCAAATGTCAGTAAGGTTCTCTCCTTTGTGGCCATTATTCAAAATTTTTAAACTCAACAAAAATATGCGAGCGGATATAGATCAACGTGACTTTGCAAACTTCTTGATACAAATTGGTAACGGTGAATACCCTCACGTCGATGGAGAAAATTAAGAATTAATCGACTTACCACCATCCATCATTGCTAAAACTGATATCATCACTGAAATATATGGAAACGAAGTTTCCACACTGAAAGATATTTCACGCTTTTCAAAAATTGCGATTTTAGCACCTAAAAATGAACACTGTAAAGAAATCAATGACAAAGTTTTAGAGCTAATCCCAGGATCATCGAGAACTTACATCAGTGTGAATAATTTAATTACTGAAGATGAGAGTGAACTTCTACAAATCCCAACAGAATTTTTAGACAGCTTAGACATAAGTGGATTGCCATCTCATATCCTTCGACTAAAAGAAGGCTCTATTGTGATTTTGTTGACAAATATTAATGTTACCCAAGGTCTGTTGAACGGTACTAGACTGTTGGTTCGGAAGATGCATGACAATTGCTTACACCTGGAAATTAATTCTGGCGTAAATGTTGAAAATAATGTTCTACTTCCTCGCCTTGACCTTACGCCATCAGATACTTCTATGCCGTTTTCCTTCAAAAGGAGGCAGTTTCCAGTACATTTGGCTTTTTGTATAACTATCAATAAAGCTCAAGATCAAACACTAGATCAAGTAGGCATTTATCTACCTCAACCGGTGTTTAGCCGCGGACAACTGTATGTCGCACTATCGCGAGCAAAATCCTTTCGTGACGTCAAAGTTCAAATAGAACCAAAAGGCAAGGGAACAGCAAATGTCGTATGGAAGGAAGTACTATTAGAATGTTGAAACGAATGTTGCGGAGGAGCGCAGACCTCAGCAAACGGGGCACAGATTAAATAACAATTATACAAGCACGTCCGAATCCCTAATACGATAACTGTCCTGTGGTAATGGTAAAAAAGTGCTATTGTCCTACATCGGTGATTACTATCCTACATCCTGTTCTTTCATTCCCTCAGTTATATAACTAAGATATACTCAATCAAATTTACAGCTTAATAAATATTAATTCCTTCTGTGTGAGTTATCTTTTCATTTCTCATCAATCTCCTTGACTCACTATTCTATCCGTAGTGGTGGAGGCGATAGCTGTCTTTACAGAGGTGTGCAAATTATTAGATTCGATGTCAGTTTTCCAAAATTGCATTTTTACTTTTCAAGGTTTAATGCACTAAGTAGTCCTATGTTTACAAGGCGATGAAATTACTTCAAATGTTTAACCAAGACTCCTAATTATATTTTAATTTAAGAAACTCAAATTAAAATTATTTTTTAGAATTTTCACTAACAGAGGAGCCTTGCAAACGCAAGATGCCATACGTTTCGTTTTTATTACTTCACTCTACTTTACGTGTGAATTTAGAGCAGAGGGATTTGGGGTCTTTTAACTGATGAACGCTATTGAACTATTCAAGGATTCATGAACTATTCATTGAAATCACCTGACTTAAATTCTAAAGTCAATGAAAAATTGAAAGCGGACCCAGCTCACATATCCCTCGGAATCCAATAATCTGAAAGTTTCCATACGCAATTCCTTATGGGAAAAGGTGTAATTCCACGGGAGAGGAAACACTACTAAGTAGGATAACAAAAAAGTTGGTCAATAAAATGATTTTGAATAAAAGAAATTATGACTTATTAAAATTATTTTATTTAATTCTATTAATTTGCACACTTTTATAATTATGTTACCCAAGAGTTACGGTGCATCTCTAAATACAAAAATAAGAGACCCATCTTTTATATTAAATGTATACCATTGGTATCATAAGTAGACAGATCACCAAATTGTACTGCTGTAGCATTAAATTGTGTGGATATCTCTATCTACTTAGTATAAAGCAAAAGTTCCCAATTCTTGGATGTAACGGGTAATCTCGAGAGCAACTTGGTGGATTTTGATGCGGTTTTAACCATTCTGTGAAGGATTTCTCGATTAAGATGAAGGATTAGGTAGAAAAAAATTATGGCATTTTATGGGCAAACCGTTAAAAATATAGATATACTCTGAGAATTGTTCAGCACGAAAAGTTCTGCAGGAAAGATGGCGACAGCTCCCACATCAACCACTGTAAGTGTTTTTACGTTTTCATTTCTTCAAACAATCTCCATTCAGTGGAAATTTAAATTACTAGCTTCATAGTGAGTTTTTGCCGGCCCCATGGTGTTGGGGTAGCGCGCCTGCCTCTCACCCAGAGGCCCCGGGTTCGATTCCCGGCTCCGTTAGGGATTTAAAAACTGACGTGAGGGTTGGAACGGGGTGCACTCAGCCTCGTGAGGACAATTGAGTAGCTGTCTGACAGTGAGACAGCGCCCCGATCACGAATACCAAGATTAACGGCCGAGGGGACCCGACGCGCTGATCACGCGTCACCCCAATATCTGCAGGCCAAATGGCTGGGCAGCGGTCGCTTGGTCGGCCTTAGCCCGTCATGAGCTGGATAGTGCCAGGGGTTGACTATAGTGAGTTTACGAGCTTGCCAGCGACCTATCACCCTACCTTCAGCCAGCATCAAACTGTCGCGTCGAGTTAATACTTCAGAGATGATGATGATAAGTGTTGATTTAAGGGGCCTAACATTTAGGTTATCGGCCCCTAATGGCCTGGGTGATAGCAAAAATGACAATGAAGTGGAAACCAGAACGAAAATTAAGTGAGAAGGAAAATACTTACAAAAAGGAACTCAGATTGAAACTACTCACAAAATGGAGAGCGGTAATACTTACAAAAGGGAATTTAGAACGAAAATACTCACAAAAGGAATAGATTGAAAAATACTTACAAAATGCAAATGAGATTGAAAATACGTACAAAATGCAATTGAGGTTCAAAATACTTACAAAATGCAATTGAAATTGAAAATACACAATGCAAGTTAGATTAAAAAAAAGCGCATTTCGGATTCCAAAAAAAAACACGCAGAACAATTGAAATTCAATATACTTACAAAATGCAATTGAAATTCAAAATGCTTACAAAATGCATGGTAGATTCAAACTACTCAATTGAATGGACAATACTTACTTACAGAATGCAATTTAGATTTAAAATACTTACAAAATGTAATTTAGATTCAAAATACCCACAAAATGCAATTGAGAATCAAAATACCTGCAAAATGACCACCATACAAAATGCAATTTAGATTCAAAATATTCACAAAAGTCCCATCCCCTATATTGAAAGACTTACTAAAAGATAATTTATACTGTCGATCCTTACAAAATGCAATCGAGGTTGAAAACACTAGCAAAATGCAATTTACTGTAGATCGAAAACACTTAAAAAATGCAACGTGGTCTGAAAACACCTACAAAATGGAGTGTGGATGCAAAAGAAATCGCTCAATGGAATTTAGATACACGGCAGCCAATTAACAAAAAACAGTGCGTGATCTTACAGAGTGAAGGAAATATAATGAAAAGAAAACAAGAAGTCTGACCCCTCGAAGAAGGAGGGATCAGGAAAGATGAGACAAGGGCCAATTAAGGCAGGAAAATGAAAGACTCCCTAGGCCTCGGATACCCTAATACCGTCGGGGTCGGAAAAGAACAAGAGTTGACCAAGGGATGTCGACAGGAAAGAAGACGGAGAGGAGCCCGGCACAAGTAAGTGGAAGCAATGCTGGACTCAGCTGGGGTCCCGTGGTCGCCAACCCACGTACTTCAGAGAAGAGTATAGCTTATGTGTTTGGAGTTAGCTGTTCACCTCGGCTTTTCAGAATTGCGCCTGGAACCTGACGTCCGTGCGCCTTTTAAGCTTACGCTGGGTAAATAGTGCCACACACACACAGAGGACATTTGATCTCATAAGTCTACTTCATCATTTACCCAAAAGCGACGGTACGTTAAATGTTTGTTCAGGTCACTAGCATGAACACATGTAAATGTCATATGGACAGAAGTGCTGTAGGATTGAAGTGAATGCTGCGGAGCAGCACGGGTCTTCTAGTTAAGTTTTTACTTATTGTGTCGTAATCATGCGATCGAAGTGAAAGTTTGAATAATGATCGTACGTAATAATTTTCGTTTAATGGAGTGGGAATGAAGAGGGAAAGAGGAATGAAGTGGGAGTAGTAGTACGAGATGGTTTAAAAGAAGAAGTGAAGAGAATAAGTGATACGATGATGAAAGTGAAAGTAGCACTGAGGGGAGAGACCATGGAAATAGTGCAAGTGGATGCTCCACAGGTAGGCTGCACCTCGGAAGAGAAGGAGGAGATTGAAGAGGAAATGCAGAAGCAGCTGGGAGGAAGGAATATGATTGTTATGGGGGATCTGAATGCCCATGTAGGAAGAGAAAGACAAGGGTATGAGAGTGTGCTTGGACCAGAGGGTTGGGGCAGAAGAAATGAGGAAGGGAAGAGACTGTTGGACTTCTGTCAAAGGAACAGCCTGCTAGTTGGGAAATCCTGGATCAAGAAAAGAGAGAGCTGGTGTATTCTTGGAATACACGGTACGAGAGAATATAAATTTTAATGCTCTTTTCTTGTTCATTTCTTCCTTTTTTATCAAACACCAACAGTGATCTTCTATTTTCTCTTTGTTGGTCATGTCTCTTATGTTCTTTGTGAGTCTGTTCTATATATATATCTTCCATGACCCACCTAGCGTCATCTAGCAGCGAATCTCTGAAGCTCCTCAATTCTTCCTGGTGCAAGATGACTTCCTTTTCCATCTGGTCACCAGATCTCGTTGCCACCGCCAGCTATTATCTCCTTGATCAAGAGAACTTCGTCTACTTTTTCACTCACCATGCTGTGCTAGTATCGCCTGCTATCAACTCTTTGAAGACCATTTCCTCAAGAGAATTTAAGTTTACAATATTGGTCATGCTTATATGTTCTCCTTTTGTCTCCTACCCCCACTCTTTTCTCTTCCTTGGACCCTCCGCGCTTCGCTGAGTGGGTCTCACTTGTAAGTCGGCAGTTGACTTGGTCAGTCAAGGCTCAACCAGAGCCAGTCTCCTCAAACCAAGAGGCACTCTCTACATTCTACGCCATGTTGGCACATTAAGTATTCGTCAAAGGGAACTTCACCTTCGACATGCAACCAAGATAAGTACAGACTTAAGGTTTTAACCTCATCTTCATCAGTTTTATTATCTACATGCCTTTATTGATCATTTTATAGACAGCGTGAGATTACTTATTTGGGGCGGTAATCATTCTTCGCGGGATTTGCCATGTTGGGCTTTTGTCTGTCTAAGCCAACCTTAATAGAAAGTAGCTTTTCTTAAGCTATTTAAATGAGAGATCTTCTCACAACGTGGGATATTATCTAATACCCGCTGTCCATAAAATATTAAGCTCGTTCCACCGCTGGATTAACTTTGGCCCCATTCTTCTATTAGGATTGTTCTGGAACCTTCCAGATTCTGTACTTTATCTACAAGTCTTGCCGTCATGTACCTTTCACACACTAGTGAGAATACTATTTAAAATGAGGAATCTTCCTTATAAATTACTGCAATAGCTAAATTTTCTTCCACCGTTGGAATGTTCTATGGCGCATTTAATTGTAATTCACAACTTTCTCAAGCAATAGACTCTCGCCTACCTAGTGCAACCAGTTATTTTTCATCATTGCAATAACTTTCTTTCCCATAAACTTTCGTGTTACTATAGTGAACTTTTCATCCATTCAAAAAACTATAGTGCGAACTAGTGCTTGTTCAACATTTCTACCGCGTCGCGATCGTCCGATTACCATAAATAAGGCCATGAACATTTATCCTAAATCCCAATTGATCTTTCCTAAACCTTCTACTAACAAACCATATTAATAAAATTGTAACTCTAGATCATTTTCAATGAGGTGTCACTCTAAAGACGTGCCCTCCCACCTTTGCTTACATCTCATTAATTAATTTCTGCATAACCACGTGTTTCATACACGGTTCAAGCTTACATTGTTTCTCCCTTATAATCAGGGAATACAATTCTTTCAACTCAGGAGTGAGTTATTTCTAGGTTTCACGAAAGGGAAACTTGCCCCATTTGTCTCGTGATTCCTAATTAAACATAGGAAGTCTAGAACCTTCCTTTTGACTTTCTCTTCAGGTTTCACAGTAAGTGACCTGCCCTCTTTTGTATAATTGTAATAAAAGTAATTCTGCACAAATATAAGAAGTTATAGGAACTTCTATCTTATTCTTCATGTTTTTCTTATTGTTATTTTCGATGTGGTTACTTTTTCTAGAATGTTTTCTCAGAAATTTCTTATAGTACACACCTTGTACTCTATTTATTGTTAAACTTTAAACACCTTTATTGTCTTTAAATTTTGAATTTTTATCTTTGCTAGGATTTTGTTAATTGCCTGGAGCAAACTTTAAATGTTAGGAGGTCTGCGACCCCAAATTGTTACTAAAAATTGAAACTATATACTTGTCAAATTTATTAGACTTTTTTGCATTGCTAAAATTTAAACTTTCCTTTTCGACTCATCATTTCTCTAATACAACGGTTAGGCAAGATCCTGTCTTCCTTGGCTCTTCCTACTCAATGCCATTAAATCTATTGATAGGGCTTTCACCACTCGTTGCATTTGAGAAAGAACTGTTAGTGGTAATCTCTTTAAAGTTTCTCTTAGCTTTAATAGCTAATTCTAACTGGCCAGTAAGGCAAGCACAGCTCGCTACGCCAGCTACCTGCTTGTGGAGATCCTCTCCGAAAACTTATGGTTGGTTTTCCAAAAGATAAGTGTTTCTCTTTGTCTAAACTTTTAGCCGGCTCCTTGCTGAGTAAAAGCTTAGCCATTTTCAAATGCAACTATTGGTTCACTTACCAAAATTACTCCCCAAGGTATAATTTTTTATCACTATCCTTCTTGGAAGCACTTGGTCGCTTTTTAGGAACTCCACAACTTCGAAAACTGGAAGTATCAAATTCGATGCAAATTATTGGCATTCTTCGAATTACTTGGTCAAAAAAGAATTCCTTTGAACAGATCTACAATAAGTCTGTTACTATCTGTCTTGCCAGACCATCACCCTTCCCCATAGTACGCATATGCATGCTTGAGAGGGAATACGCTAAAGCCATTCTCTTGCAAACCGCCCAAGTCCTAGCTGCGGTTCCCGTTAGCTTCGACCAGGTCCTTACCCACTTTAGGTATCAGAGAACGGATTTGCAGTGGCAACCGCCTCTAAGTGCATTTAAAGTTAAATTCATAACTTTTGTGGAACTCTCCTCCTATCTTTCTATCCTTTTTCTCCAGTCCGAAACCCACCTCCTTTTCTTTATCATCTTCCCTTGGTGGTTAGGTTATTCCTCAGCCAATAATCTACCCAAGAGCCACACAATCACATGGTACAAAGATGACTTGACCAGGAAGTCGGTGGTCGACTATATCCTGTATGAGAGAGAGTTAAATAAAAACAACACAGATATCAAGGTTATACCATCGGAGAACTTGGATAGCGACCAACGATTGCTGGTAATAAACCTGATAGGGACTAAGGAGAAGAAAGGGACTGAGAACCAGGAAAGACGTATAAGGACATGGAAACTGAAAGAAGGAGATAGAAGGGTCGAGTACCTCAAAATGGTAAAGAAAGGAATTCCAACAGATGAAGAAAGAGGGGTGGAAGAGGAATGGGCTAGATTTAAGAAGACACTAGTAGGTGCGGCAGAAGCAGTATGTTGGAGGACAAGTAGTAAGAAGAGGTGGAAGGAAACACCATGGTGGAATGAGAAGACAAAAGATATAGTAAGGGAAAAGAATAGAGCCTGTAGGAGGTAATATCAAAATAGGACGGTAGATACAAGGGAAGAGTACCAGAAAAGAAAGAAGGAGGAAAAGAGAGTAGTGGGTGAGGAGAGAAGAAAGGGGATGGAAGAGTGGACAAAGATGATGAAGGAGGATAGTGAAGGTACAAAAAAGGTCCGGTATGGGATGGTAAAAAATGAGAGGCGGAAGGATCCTACGGATTATGTTAGAATGGTGAACAAAAGGGGACAAGAGATAGAAAATAGGGAAGAACTGAAGAAAATGTGGAAAGAATATTTTGAAGAATTTCTGAACCCAAATGGAAACCACGGCGAGGAGGAAGAAATCGGAGAAGAGGAAGATGGACTGCAAACAGAAAAGGACTCAACATGGAAAGAAGTGGAAGATGTAGTGAGGAAGATGAAAGGAGGGAAGGCAACGGGTGTGAATGAGTTGAGTGTGGAGATGGTGAGAGCAGCAGGAGAGGTGGGGATACAATGGTTGTACCGAGTGATGAAGACAGCATGAAGGAAAGGAAGACCCCAGAGGACTGGAAAAAGGGAATAATTGACCCAATCTTCAAGAAAGGTAGTAGAACAGAATGCAGGAACTATCGGGGAATAACACTGATGAGTCATTGTGCAAAGATGATTGAGAAAGTTTTGGAAAGGAGAATTAGGACAAGGATAGAAGGAGGGATGAGGGAAGAACAACATGGCTTCAGAGCAGGAAGGTCCACAGTGGATTTGATTTTTGTTGTAAGACAGTTGCAAGAACAGCACTATGTGTATGGAACAGATCTACTGATGGCCTTCATGGACATTGAGAAAGCATATGACAGTGTATGCAGAAGCAAAGTACGGAAGTCCCTGGAGAACAGAGGAGTAGAAAAATGGACCATACGGAGGATAAAGGAGATGTACAAGGGAAGCGTGAGCTGTGTGAAAGTGGGAGGAGAGAGATCGGACTGGTTGGATCAGAGAAACGGCCTGAAACAAGGAAGTGCACTGTCACCGTTACTTTTCATTGTGGTGATGGATGACATAATGACCCGAGTGGCACAAGTAATTGGGGAAGGAAAGGTGAAAGCAATGGTGTTTGCAGATGATTTGGGGAAACAAGGAGGAGGAAGTACAGGGGCAGTTGGACGTGTGGGAAGGAATAATACAAGGATATGGGATGAAATTTACCATAAATAAGAATGAGTTGGTGATCACAACAAGGAAGAAGGAAAGAACCACAACGGGAATGACAATTGGTGGGGAACAGCTGAAGAAAGTGGAGAGTTTCATGTATTTGGGAAGCCTGATACAAGATAATGGAAGAAAAGATAGAGAAATAAATGAGCGGGCGAGACAGGCAGAAGCATTCCGGAGGAGTGTGAGAAGCATGATATGGAGCAAGGAAGTCCCTCAGAACAGCAAAAAGATCATATATCGGACGTACAATGTCCCTATCCTGACGTACGCCTCGGAGACCTGGGTTATGAAAGGAAGGGAGAAGAGCAAAATACAGGCCATTGAGATGAGGTTCTGAGAAGCAGTATTGGAGTTACGAATATGGACAGAATAAGAAATGAGAGGACCAGAGAATTAATGAAGGAGGAACCATTACAGGATGGTATAGAGAAATCTAGACTTAGATGGTATGGACATGTAAAACGAATGGAGAAGAGGATGCCCAGGAGGATACACGAGACGAAGTGGGAAGGAAAGAGACCGAGAGGAAGACCGAGAGACAGGTGGCTGAAGGGGGTGGAATAAGGCGTGAAGAAGAGAAGAGAAGATTGGACAAGGTTGGAGGCTGAGAGATGGTGGGAAGACAGAGGACGTTGGAGAGGCTTGTGTTCCAAACAGACCCGGCCAGTGGCTGGAAACTGTGCAAGATGATGATGATGATGGTACATAACTCTATGGCCTTTGCATACAACAATCCAACATGGCGACCTTCCGGAATATTTAGTCGGTTCGCAATATCTACGATGCTAATAAAGCAATCAAGCTGAAATATTTTATGGTCATAGAGGTTATGAACCTAAGTTTACCTATGGGACATTCAATAACCTGGTGATCACGAATGCAACATGCGGCGACGCGAAGAATAAGTATTTAAATGGGCGTTCCTCGCAATGTAACCATCCGAGTGCAGTGAAACTTGGTACAGTAAATGCTTATAGAAATGTTAATCCACAGGCATCTAATGTATTTCAATTGCCTCCATAACCATAAGATGGCATCTGTGCGAAATTTTAGATTGTCGTTTTTACTTCTTGTGTCCTAATCATTCGATTGAAGTTTGAATACTAAACGTGCACAATGATCTTCATGTAACAGTACGTAACTCCAAGACCTACATACACACATCAAAAAAAGTTTTGCATCACCTCGGTTCCCAGATCTCCGGCATATAGACGTTGACTGTGTATATTGTATCCAAGATACAGTCCCTTTGACTGTTCATAGATGTCACTAAAACTGCTCAAAGATGTAAACAACCATGCATGAGCAGGGCCTATTAGACGGAGGGGGTACGACAGCCGATCAGTTCCAGTCATTCCACCAGGACGAAGGTACGCTGCTCATGTTGTCTGTAGTTCTACCATGCCTTGAAGGTCAATACCGCAGTTCGATCGCGTCCGCATTGTTACTTTGTGTCAAGAAAGGCTCTCAACAAGGGAAGTTTCCAGGCGTCTCAGAGTGAACCAAAGCGATGTTGTTCGGACATGGAGGAGGTACAGAGATACAGGAACTGTCGATGACAGGCCTCGCTCAGGCCGCCCAAGGGCTACTACTGTAGTGGATGACCGCTACTTACGGATTGCCGCTCGGAGGAACCCTGACAGCAATGCCACCATGTTGAATAATGCGTTTCGTTCAGCCACAGGACGTCGTGTTTCAACTCAAACTGTGCGCAATAGGCTGCTTGATGCGCAACTTCACTCCCGACGTCCATGGCGAGGTCCAGCTTTGCAACCCCGACACCATGCAGCGCGGTACAGATGGGCCCAACAACATGCTGAATGGACCCCACGGAATTGGCATCACGTTCTCTTCACCGATGAGTGTCGCATATGCCTTCAACCAGACAATCGTCGGAGACGTGTTTGGAGGCACCCTGGTCAGGCTGAACGTCTTAGACACACTGTCCAGCGAGTGCAGCAAGGTGGTGGTTCCCTGATGTTTTGGGGTGGCATTATGTGGGGCCGACGTACGCCACTGGTGGTCATGGAAGGCTCCGAAACGGCTTTACGATACCTGAATGACATCCTCCGACCCATAGTGCAACCATATCGGCAGAATATTGGAGAGGCATTTGTCTTCATGGACGACAATTCTCGACCTCATCGTGCACATCTTGTGAATGCGTTCCTTCAAGATAACGACATTGCTCGACTACAGTGGCCAGCATGTTCGCCAGACATGAACCCTATCGAACATGCCTGGGATATGTTGAAAAGGGCTGTTTATGGACGTCTTGACCCACCAACCACTCTGAGAGATTTACGCCGAATTGTCGTTGAGGAGTGGGACAATTTGGACCAACAGTGTCTTGATGAACTTGTGGATAGTATGCCACGACGAATACAGGCATGCATCAATGCAAGAGGACGTGCTACTGGGTATTAGAGGTAGTGGTGTGTACTGCAATCTGGACCACAAATGCTGAAAGTCTAGCTGTATGATGGTACAACATGCAATGTGTGGGTCTCATGAGCAATAAAACGAGCTGAAATGTTGTTTGTGTTGATCTCTATTTCCTTTGTATTTAAAGGTTCCGGAACTCTTGGAACCGAGGTGATGCAAAACTTTTTTTGATGTGTGTATTTAAAAATCCAACATAGCGACCATCCGAAGTATTTAGTCGGTTCACAATATCTACGATTCTATTACAGCAATCAAACTGAAATTTTGTTTGTTGATAGTGGCAATAAACATAAGTAGGATATATGAAAATAGGCTTTAGTTCTTCACAGAACTACTTGTTATATATTAGTATGGATTATAAAAAGAGAATACTTCGAGGAACATTCTTACAAACATTTACCTGCAAAAGTATTGCCATCACGGTTAAGCAAGTGAAATTAAGAGGGACAGTTTTGAACTTATTGGAGGTTGTGATTATACAGTGCTGAACATGTAAATGGAAATATAGCCTACGAGGATGGTAAGAATATCAGGAATGACATAGGAGAACGAGGAGGAGACCATCTCCGATGTTCTCTATATTTAAAACACTAAGGTGATTTTTGTTACGGCGAGATTGAGAGAATGGCTGAACCAATTTACTTCGTAATGCACTCTGACGAAAGCTCTTGGCCTGTAGATTTGCGGAGTGTCTTTAAAATAAAAGCATATCTCACCATATATTTTAAATTTATGATGATTGTAAAATTCTTGGCTTTCGTGCATGCGCCCAATCGCTTACGACAGACAAGGCGAATAGAAATCCACCACGATTTTATGTGTTAGTTATTTATGAGCGTTATAAATGAGGGCAATATTTTCTATGATGTTTTTACGAGATATATACTGGAATAGAATTATAAAAGAAGGGAAACGTTCAAGATCTTGAAGTAACAGTTCAATGTGCACATGGTTTATGTAGCTTAATATTGCATTTCATCACAATGCTAAGGTGGCTAGGTGGTAACGTCTCAAGCTGGGAATTATATTATGCATCGTCGAAAGAGTTCGAGTCCCGCGTCCAATTTTATCTTATTTCCGTATTCTTCTTTCTTGCTATTGGTATTACATAGTCAAGACATATGTTATTTTTAGTTTTCCCGCAAAATAAGGAATAATTAATATTTTATTTTTTATTTAATGAAATTAAGTTGCTCATTATACAGTTCGCCCATATACGACAATTACTGTCTGCTATCTATCTACTATCCGCCCGAGATTTCTACAAGATCGATTATACGCTCTTTGCCTTAAATTGAAGATTAATATTTCTACATTCCGCATCATTACGTTTTTTTCGTTTATAGATACCAGTTTAAAGGAGATTGTCATTATTCGGACAATGGTTCCTCTTGGAACCAAACAGCACTTTCAATAACTACAATCAGTTCCAGTAACTGTCAGCAGACGGCAGCACCACTGCATCTATATATTTAAAACACGAAGACATGGCGCGTTTTCAAGTTATAGTTATTTATGAGAATTATAAATGAGGGGAATATTCTCTATGTTGTTTCCACGATATATTCAGTATACTGGAATAGAATTATAAAACAAGGGAAAATTTGAAGAACATTAACTGACAGTTGAATGTGTGTTGTTCATGTAGCTTAGCATTGCGTAGCATTTTCAATGCTTCGGCCGTCTAGGCGGTAGCGTTCCAGATTGAATTCCATTATGCATCGTCGTAGGAGTTCGAATCCCACCTCCTATATATATTTTTTATTATTCCCGTATTCTTTTTTCTTGCTATTGGTATTACATTGTCAAAACATATTTTACATTTAGCATTCCCAAAAGCTAATTCTCCGTGATTTACTTTGCCTTATACTTTAAAATTATAAAAGGAAAATGTAGTATTCCAGGCACGCGTGCCCACAATCACTTTCGCCATGAGAGACAATTGGCGAAAATAATTCATTTGGAGGCCTCCGACATCGTGGTCACTCAGCCCCATGTACTTGGGTGTGTAAATAAAATTTTCTCGGATAACCATGATGGCTGCATATATGTGTGTATTTGTAATTAAGGTGGGGAATGGGAAGGAGACGGCCTTATTCATTTCAAGGCCTCCGACATTGTGGTCACTCAGCCCCGTGTAGTATGGTGTGTGTGTAAACATTTTCTCTGATAACCTGTGCTATTGTGATGGCTGCAATAATATGTGTATTTATAATTAAGGAAGGGAATGGGAAGGAGACGGCCGAGACCGTAAGTTAGGAACCATCCCGGTATTTGCCTGGAGTGGAAGTGGCAAACCACGGAAAACAACATCTAAGATTGTTGAGGTGGAAATCGAATCTTCCTCTTCTTAGTTATGCCTCGAGAGATTGAGTGTGCCCCGATTTTTCCTTCAGACCAGAATTAAATTTCTTGGCAGAGGAATCAAACCTGGATCTCCAGGCTGATAGCCTAAAATGTAGCCTTAAGAGTGGGCTTCCCTGTGTTAATACGATATTTGACATGCACGGGAAATAGAATTCTAAATCTGCCTCCATTCCAGTAGTTGGCGAAGTTATTCTATGCTCCCCTGCAAAATTTACTGTCATGGAAACGCAAAGGATTGTACCTATAACAGGTGACGGAAATTTCTTATTTAGAGCAGTTTCGTACTGTTTATATCAAAATGAAGAACGTCATCCTGAGCTGCGTTTTAAAGCTATTGCCAAAATTGTCGCTGGCCGGGAAAATTATAAGGATTTTATTATAGGCGATAGGCGATCAGTCTCTTCGCATACTCTTCAGCAACCAACTTCATTATGAAAGACCCTGGACGGTGAATGCACTGGTCATGTTGAACTTCATTGTATAAGCCAATTATTTATTGATTATTTGCTTACAGTTCAGAGTCTAACTACGTTGTTGATTTTGGCAATGGAAGTATTATTTTCCGGGCCGAAAACCTAGATGTTAGGCCCCTTAAAATGATAGTTATCATCATCATATTATTTGCCATTTAATATTTAGTGGCTCCGTTGATGCAGGACACTATAGTGTTATCGAATATGACGTTACATTGTGGAGAAATCCTACTATAAATAAACCCATTCGACGAAAAAGAACACTGGCCAAAAAAAGGGGGAAATTGGAGAAAATACGAAGCCTCTTTTAAAATCCTTATAAATAGGTCATTTCAGAAACAATTCCAGATATTGTGCAGTACAGTGTAGGGTCCCTGACGATCAAATGCAAACAGTGTTCTACATTGTATTTCTCTTGCGTGAAATCTACGCTTGGTTACTTTAGCCTCTGCTGTTGTGATGGTAAAATTGATCTGCTAGAATATAAAATATTTGACAGGCTACACCAATTTTTCACTGGAGATGATATATCAAGGAATTTCAGAGAGAATATTCGGCAGTTCAATAATGCTTTGCCCTTCGTTTCCTTCGGTGCCAATGCTACCGTGCCATATGAATACGGCCCATATTGTATTCAAATTTATGCAATATCACATCACCGCATTTCTTTCTTAAGTTAGGTTAGCGTAAGCCACAGGTTAAGTTAGGTTAGGTAAGGTTTGTAGAACAGTATTCACCACTGTAATGTGCGCACTGTGTCCAACAGTTTGTTAGAAACACACTCATTATTTAGTTTGCACTGCTGGCGAAACATGTAATCGGCCAAATAGAAGACGAACTGCGACTTGCTTCAGCCTTAACATGCCGCCAGGTGGATTCAATGGTTTTGGTGTGGGCTTGGGTGTTGGGGTCTACAAAATTGTACGTAGGCCTATGGTTTACTGTCAGGTATTTAAAGCCTTCGTCATCCAATTTGTTCCAACAGTTGGAAATGATGGTCGTCCCGGACAAAATCCATTGCTTGATGATAGCAGCCAGTGTTGGGGCTGTCCTGTCTTCCACGGCTACAAGGAAGCACCGACCGGATTCCCGTTCAATGCCCCCAAAACCCATTGGCCCTCCACACGGTGTCCCTTGTTATATTTCTGTTTGCCGAATTTACTCTCGTCTATTTCGACAGTTTTCCCAGACCCTCCCATCTGTTCGCAGTCGGACACGGTATGGGAGGCAAACCCATAATTGTCAATGATGGTGCCGGTTGACGTCATGTTAGCGATTTCCACTGTTAGCAGTAGGATTTCGTCCAATATTAAGTGGCTTTTAGTAAACCATGATCCGTGTCGAATGGTTTTAGTTTTGCGACATACAGATCTGTTGTTGTTATATTTCCATATAAAGCCGTCACTTGCGTCAGCACGTGTAACAATATGCATATCTGCACCGCACTCGCACGTCATGGCAGATTTTATCAGCCCGGATTCCCGCAAAAAATCTAACATTATTGACTTGTTGGAAGCCAGAGTGATGAAGAAAATGTTGTTTCCAACTCCATCTCGCCCCACAACTCACTTTTCGTTCATATTCGGCAATGAAACCTCGCCGGATATCTCGACAATACAGATCGCAAGGATTCCATGTTTCAAACCAGCGGCAAAACCAGCGCCAACCAATAATGTTGGCACTACTGATAACAGGCAGTAACACCCTCTAGCGATAAAATTTTCAACGCCTGTACTTTCCTAACATTTGACATTTCTATAGAAAATGTTTCGTATTTTCATGGCGGCGGACAACGTGTAATGTTTTACGATGCCAGATGCGAAATAGTACCGAATGCGAGGGGTTGGCGATACTGTACAAGTTGATGAAAATGGCGGAGTCAGCTGGAATTTCAATTACCTAGTCGTGATCGAATTTGAGGTGGTCGGGTCTGTTACAGAGAGCGGAGGAATAAACATGTGTTACTATATCATCTCCATTTTTTCCTACCATTACTACAGATATTTTGGCTAATTTCAGTAGTTTAAGAATGTTTTACTTTGATTCTGTTCAAAGGAAGTGTTAGCAGCTATTCTGTTTTTTCCATTGGTGGTCACGTATTCAACAAATAGAAAAGAAGAAAGATATTCATTAGAAATGATTGCTGACGGCCAAGTTAAAATCTTAACATTGTTTTATCCCGGTAACAAGTTTGCTTTGCTATGGCAGTCTAGCCTATAAGCAATAGGATACAAAAATAGCAGCACATTCACTTAAGGGCATTCACATCTCAAAAGCCTTATTTGATTGAGTTTAAACATGGCACGTTGTGTAGACTTTACCTGTAATAGGATCTAGAGTGCCAGAGTGAAACTGCAGTATCAATACAAAACATTTGCCATTGTCAGGTGTTCTGAGAGAAAACAAGTCTGAGTGATCCGATCTTCCAAAAAATATTCTCGCTATAAATCATTCGAATAAATAAAAGGAAGTAAGTTAATGCAGAACCTATAATTACCTGAAGTTTGAACTCCTCTTTAACCGCTTTCTTTTCATCATCAAATATATCGCCAGCCTCGTCCTGCAGGTTATCAGAGGGCAACAGCTCATTTGAATTCTGCGAAGTATCACCCAATGTTAAATATATAGACACAATATGAGTTACGTGTGTCAAGAAAAGTTAAAGTTAACAGATCCTGGTTAGAGAACCATTTACTATTAAGTACTGTATTATGTCACTAAACCTTGCTTGTCATCACATCACTAAGATAGCAATGTTACCCCATATATGAATTAAAATGCAACTTACAATGTTACGGAATTCATGAGTCAACCATTCTGGCTCACTCTTGGTGAATACCGGTAGTTGTTTCTCCATAATGATCAGGAAACTAGAACAGAGGGACAATTAGTTAAAGATCTTACCTAAACCAGTGCACAAAATCAGTCTCTATTTAATAAATCAAATGAGGTATTTTCAGACACTTCGAAGTGCACACTTATAACGAGACGAGCGGTTATATATTAGTCAACAACAGTAAAATATATACAACCATGACGCTCAACATTTCTCTAAGTCACATGTTTGCAAGTTGACCGTCATAGTCAAATAACGTCACTTATCATTGTACCGGTAATTAAATAGATATAACTAAAGGTGCCCGCTTGTAGAACAGGGATATAAAGAATCCTACATTCGATTCCTCTATTCCTATATCCTATACACACACTTGTTTTGGTGGAAGCATATTTAAATATCATTTTTTCAGACGATAAAGTACCGTACCGGTAACTTAAAAACCTATCAACACGTTTAATTAGGCTACATGAAAGAGAACTTAGTTTCCTGCAAATCGGCACTAATTGTTTATTGACGCCACGAAATTTATCTTCCCCCATTCATTACAAAACACCCAGTTCAAACTAGATTCATCATCGTGTCGTGCTAACAGTTGTGAAACTTGTATAATGTCGTCAAAACGCTGTTCCTAGTTAAACAGCCTCATCTATGTATATTAGACAATTAAATATTGTAATTTGAGTGTCACTGATAATCTGTGCTGAGCCCTAAGTATTTACTCACGCTGTAAAACACGTTGTCGTAACCCAACTTACACAGGTATCAAGCTATTTAATAAACTGCCTATAACACTGAGAGAAATGCCAGTACAGCGGCTAAGGAAGAGACTAAAAATTGGCTGACTATGAACACAACCTACAAATCTCTGGAATTCGAAGAAACCTTGAGGCACCTCCAGAATGAATGATGATTATAGGCCTACTAGGTAGAATGTAGGGAAAATATAGGCTGGATCATATTACCATGTAATAAATTTGTATTTAATTAGATGTATAATTGTAAATATTTTTATTTTTCTTGGTATATTCGTAACTAATACCTTTATGTAGGCTATAGCTTGTGTATTTTGTATTTTTACTTGTATTTTTGACGTTGTCTATTTCAACACAAAGTTGAGAAACGACAATAAAATTTGATTTGATAATAAATATTTCAATTCTTTCAACATGGACTTGTGTTACTTGCGTATAGGCTATTACAGAATTCTCACACTAACATCTCATCGATATATATATATATATATATATATATATATATATATATATATATATATATATATATACTGTATATTACAGTATACATTATATATACTATATTACAGGCAAAATATAGGTATTAGTACTCCCTACCAACATCAGGAAAGTCATTGTAATATATATAAAATTCCAACAACGAAAGAATATTAACCTATCGACAAAAACTCTCACTTAAAAATTATTACCGTACCGGTACCTATAAATAATGTATTAAGTGGGACCCAAAACAACATAACTGCAATAATACAAAAAAAACTTTAAACAATGTTAAACCTTAATAAACAGGGTGAAAGGAGCCTTTAAGGGCGCCAGACTCTAATCATTCCCATTTCGACTGCCAGAGAGTACTACTACTACTACTGGTCTAATGATACATTGGCACCCTCCGGTTGAAAAGGACTCCTATGACTTGCGCCACTTCATCCAGGCAGCGTTCATTCTGCTTCGAACATCCGGGAGCGTGTCCGTACCCCACACTCTAGGTACTCAGCAGTGGCGGCTAGTGGAGAATTAGATGAGTGCTGAAGTCCCGCCCCACTCCAAATATCCAACAAAAACAAAAATTTATAGAAACACTCAAAATAAATTAAACACACAATAACACGTGCAATGACAAAATATTCACGAACTCAGAAACTCTTGGTGTGAGCACGCAAAATCAGAACTTCGCAGTGTTATCAAAAGCATTAAAATAAAACCAGCAACGTCGTAATCCAAAATTACATGTTATTGTGCGATAGTGAAACTTACAAACTAGACATTTTGTAATTAAAGAAAATTACAATATCACGTCCTTATTTCTACATAAATATTATAATTAAAGAAAATTACAATATCACGTCCTTATTTCTACATAAATATTATAATTTTTATAACTCATCAATTTACAAAATGTAGCTACAGAATAGGAAAGTTGGGAGCATTAAAATACCTTCTGGCGGGAACAGCTGATTGCGTCCTCAATATTATACCCCCGTTTGCTTTGAGCGATTCTCTCTAAAATGCAAACGCAGAGTCTGCCACGATGGTATTTCATGTTACCAGTGCTGCCGCTCTGGGGTCGAACGAAGAATCGCTGTGATATCTCAGGTCTTGGCTGTAGTCTCAGCAGCACAACGGAAAAGTTGGGCACGCATGCGCGATAGGCAGAGTTCATGTTTGCTGGCAATAAACGTGGATATTCTCGCTGAGCTGAGATCTACAGAACCAGTTTCGGACGGGAGTGGAGCGCATGACTAGATTCCTCCTTGTGAGGGGAATTGAAATATTTCCTATTCTTTGGTTGACTTCTTTTTTAATGCAATGTATTTGATTGTAGTTAATATTAAGTAATTTATTTTCAAATAAAATAATGTGCTGCAGCACTTCAGCACTTAAGGTAGAGCCGACCCTGGTACTCAGTCTTCCGGACGCAGGCGGTATCTGTCCAAGGAGATTTTCCAACGTTGGTCACAGATGTGACCAATATGTATGCCAGGAGATTCATGTTGGTGATGTTCCCTTGTAGCGATGGCAAAACGTCAGCTAACAGAAACGTCGTACACCGTATAACAGCCCAAGACAACACAGTCCTTGCGAATCCTGTTTAATGTAGTGTGTGTATCTGTGTTCCCAGCCACGACCGCGATCGCGTCCTTGGCAGTCCTGTGCTCGAGGACAGTTACCAGCTGGGACGAAGTCCACGCTACGGATATGTTGATCCATCACGACTCAGTAAAAGGTAAGTTCGTGCACTCATTCTTATGATATAAAATGCAAGAATATATATATATATATATATATATATATATATATATATATATATATATATATATATAATTGTACTTTTGTCCTGCTGTCTGTCTGTTCCTCCATCAATTGAAACGTATCAACATAATTCGTTAGGGGTGCCCTATCATATTTACCTTCGATTTACTCGTGTTATATGTCGTACGAAAGGTTTTTTATAGCTCTATACAGCAAGGTTATTCTCATTACTTCCTGTAACAAAAAGTATTTATTTTCCAATTAATTACAAAAGTTGTAAATAGGAAGCTAAGACACTGCATTCGCGTGACCCACAATGTTTATAATTAAATTTAAGGGCGTTATCACGGGAATTGGGACTTGCATCATCGGTGAGGCATCATTATTTTACATGATGAGATGAAAAAATAGTTGTTCTTTTTTAATCCATACTTAAACGGATTTTTCTGTTTTGCGGACAGAATCAATACCATATTTTAGGGTCTTTTCTTTTTATGCAGATGGTGGCACTGTTTTTACGAGTCTCGACACTGACGTCTATCTGTTTAACAGTCTGTTATTTCTTTATGCAAATAATATCTCTTACAGAGACAGAATGAAAGCGTTGCCATAACAATGTTTGTCAATTTCACAGAGCGGGAATAGTTTTCTTGCAAAATCTCGAAAACCTTTCGTTTTAGGGCCTTAAAACGCGGGGTTCTTGGTTTCCACCAAACATTGCTCCTTGCATTGCTACGCGTGAACATGAACTGTATTATTTATAGAGGTGGATTGTTGGGTCTGAAACGTGGCGTGATTTTGAGTCTAATTTTATAGTCTGCGCCGCTTATTGTATGTGAGTATTTGGATCTTTACGACGGTTTACCAAGGTATGATTGTTTCTATTTTGTACGGTATGCTTTCTTACTGTTTATAGATTTATATTTTTTTGGTTGAATTCTTCTGTTTGCAAATATTGAACTGCTTTTTGTCGTTTTCTACCATTATGTGAAACCTAAATTCACAGACTACTGTGCGTATTCCTACCGACTCTCCCATTAGTTTATTAAGTTTGCCATATAAATCTCACTGGTCAATTGCGCTAACATATTTGAATAAAATTGTTATTTCTTATTTCACGGCCAAGGAAACCCCGCACAAGACACAGCGTAAACCTATAAATATATCTGAATTTTAATGGCTTGGCCATGATTGCCAATATACGATCTTTCTGTTTGCCTTAATAGGGAAGTGAAAGGCTGTTGAGCGTTTACCTCTCGCAGGAGCACTAGACAAGTATTTAGGTAGCGCGCCATTCGCTACTCCTTTCTGGGTCCCCAAATTGACAACAAGAGCTCGCTGATTGCCCATCTTGGTGTTGCTAGGAGAAACTCCTCACAAGACACGGCATAAACTTAGAAATATTGATGTGTTTGAAAATTGTTTTGTTATTATTACTTGAAATGATTACAGTTTGTGTAGATGATTTTACTCTTAATCATGGCATGATACGTATTTTTCACAATATTACTTAGGCTTCTGCGGATATGACAATTGCTACCATATTTAATGAATTTTTAGCATGCTATTATTTATTTTTAAATATGCAGTAATATGAGGACATTTAACGATGGGTGTTCAATATTTAAGAAAGGGTATTTAAATTTTACTACATAGAAGCCTCCATGACTTAGGCGGCAGCACGCTGGCCTCTCACCGCTGGGTCTGTAGTGAGCCCGTCAGAGGAGCTTCCAGGACAGCCAACAACCGAAATGACTTCCCTAACATCTCATCCGCCGGACCTAACTGCCGAGAGGATCAGGTGAACTTCCAGACAGGCCAAAGCGGCACGAGAAACTATCGTCCACGGGGATCGTGGTACATGGTGACGAAAGGTCATAGACTGCCTAAGGAAAGGTTCACCTTAAAAGCTAGACTGAGAAAAGAAACATCCAGACTTATGTAAAACATCGTGAAAATTTATTGTAAAATTGACAAACCCCTATCCTAGTTCGGAGGGTTTCTATCGGCTAATCCGCAAGCTAATAAATAATCAAAAATAAAGAGCAGGTTACAGTAAACCCTCGGGAAAGATCTGTCTCACAATAATAAAGCAACAACAGCAACACTAGGAAAATGGTACGACGAAAAACCCTAGGTCCAGTTACAAGATCAAGCTAATATCGGAATTTACATTTAACAGGGTAGCAAAACAAATCAAAGTTAGGATGATACCATCTCCACATTTACATTTAATATTAATTCATCTAGCTAAGTCCTATCAATTAATTACAAAATTTACGGCGGTGACGTCCGTAATATCAAACAATTACATTCAAAGCTATGTGACAAGCCATAAAAAAACATCGAAGACATTCTTACGAACTAGGTGCTAATCAGCACACAAAAGGGTAACATAGAGGATTCGTACACTTTTACATCAATCCCTATATCCCTATATTCCCTATATCCCTATATCCCTATATCCCTATATCCCTATATATATTATAATTGTGAAAATCTGTGTGTCCGTGTGTGTGTGTGTGTGTGTGTGAGTGTGTGTGTTAGTTTGTTACCTCTTGACACTAAAACGGCTGGACGGATTTGGATGAAATTTGAAATGGAAACAGCTTATACCTTGGGATAACATATAGGCTGCCTTTCGTCCGGAAATAAATCATTGTTCCCGTGGAATGGGCAACATAACTGAAAAGTCACCAAAAATACTCAACCAGGACAAAATATCGAAGTTGTCGCATAAAGACCGGACAAAGCTCATTTTACTCCCCTCGATGCAAGAAACAATACTCGGTAGGTCCCTACGGGACACCGAAAACTACATTTTAAGGCTCTAAAACCAACAGTTTCAAAGATATTCGCAGAAAACTATCTTCGCTCTGATTGATGAACTAATCGCCAGTCCGTTTCCATGGCAACACTACCTCAAGGTATGACATCCGATTTTCTATATATCCCTCTAGGAGGCAATGCCAATTCATTTATTATCTTTTTCAAGATATATATAAACACAATAAGAACAGTGTAGCGCGCCTGCCTCCCGTCCGGAGGCCCCGGGTTCGATTCCCGGCTCCGTCAGAGATTTTAGACACTGACGTGAGGGCTGCAACGGGCTGAACTCAGATTCGTGAGGAAAATTGAGTAGCTGTGAGACAGCGCGCCGGTCACGAAGAACAAGATCAACGGCTGAGGGGACACTATGCACTGACCACGCGTCACCACAATATCTACAGGCCAAATGGCTGGGAAGCGGTCGCATGATAGGCCTAGGCCCTTCATGGGCTGTAGTGCCAGGGGTAAAAAATATTAGGGGAAGCGCCTTCTAATACCACCTTTAATTTTTAAACACTACAGTAGCGGCTATTAAATAAAGGTAGCGATATAGCTACGTTCAACTTCATAAACACTGGGCTCACAAATCCCGTATAGTTAAGTACAAATATCGGTCTGGTCATAATTTCAATAGCAACGAAGCTCTGAGGCGGCTATTGCCGTTTCCTTAACACTTAAGGCATCCCGCCGTCATATACCTCAATGTGCAATTACCAAATTGTGAACCAGTCTATTTTACTGAAAAGAATTTCTACTAGCGAGTATCCACTCCGGCAAAAACCACACTCACTACATTTTCCAAAATTTATACAAGACATGATTTTTAAAGCACTCTTCTGTATGTTGAGGTACAGAGACATACCACATGGAAAGATACAATAAAATGTTGGCAAATCTGAGTTCAAGGAACTGCTGTCCAGAATAGGCTTTCGGTACTGGTTATGCGGCCCATGTTCGTAACATGGAATGTTTTCCTTTGACTATGCATCTACACCATGTGCGAGGGCAACGCATTTCAAAGATCTCTAAAAGCACAATAATCAGGAAATTGGAGAACAATGTAAAGTCTGAGTGAAGATTCAAGGAGAAATAATTTCATCTCTGAGATTTGCTGATGACATCGTCATCTTGGCCAATACGCCAGAAGATTTGAACGAGTTTTTGAATAGTATGGACTCCGTCTTGACGAATGAATTCATGATGAAAATCAATAAATGTAAAACAAAATTATTGGAATGCAGCCGAAATAAATCAGAAACCTCTATGGACATCAAATTGGCAGGTGAAAGGCTACGGGAAGTAGGAGACTTCTGTTACCGGTACTTAGGAAGCAAAATAACCAGTAATGGACGAAGCAAAGAGGATATAAAAACCAGGTTGGCTCAGGCAAGGAAAGCATTTCTACACAAAAAGGAATCTCTTGACATCGAATATACATTTAGGTATTAGGATGTCATTTTTGAAAGCTTTTGAGTCACTATAAGGAAGTGAAACTTGGAATAATGGTGCTGCAATAAAGAGGAGAATTGAAGCGTTTGAAATGTAGTGTTACGGGAGAATGATGAAGATCAGATGGTTAGGTAGGGTATCAAATGAAGAGCTATTAAGACGAGTGGGAGAGGAGAGATGTTTCTGGCGACTGCTAATGAAGAGAAGAGATAGGTTGGTACGACACATATTAAGATACCCAGGAATAGCAAGCTTAGTTATGGATGGGAGGGTCAAGGACAAGAACTGTAGGGATAGACCAGGGTTATACAGATTGCCTCGGATGTAGGGTGTGGTAGCTATGTAGTGATGAAACGATTAGCTCAGGAGAGCGAGGCATGGAGGGCTGCATCAAACCAGTCAAAAAACTAAAGACTCAAACAACAACAATGGGGAATTTTAATTACTTAGAGAGGCATGTGAGGCAAAAGGGTTGTTGGAGAATTTCAATCCCTGGGATGTAACACTGGAAGTGACTGCATAATGTACATCAGCGACCAAGGTGAGAGATATTTTACTATAGGCCTATTAATAGCGACATGTTGACGTTCAAATCATCAATAAGTGTGGCAAAATTATACCCAGAATACCTTAAGGAAAAATACTTCTAATTCCCCATATTCAGATAGATTTGCCATTCCAGGTGTACGTTTAGACAAAACCATTTTTTCCCATGGACAACTGTATGTGGCGTGCTGGCGAGTATCCGGCCAACAAAATCGTTATGTCTCAGCAGAAGATGGCAAAACCAAAACTAAAATTTTCAAATGTGTTCACAACTCTATAAAATTCCCACTTTGCTGCTCATATCTATATACTGTATGTATCAGAATTCTCAGAATTTGAATCTACCCACCTGTAGCCGCGATTGCTCTAATAGAATAAACCAATTATCAGCAATAATGCATCGTCCCCATTGTCCTGATCGCGAGCGAAGCCGCGGGTACCTGCTAGTATATTATAATTGTGAAAATCTGTGTGTCCGTGTGTTAGTTTGTTACCTCTTGACACTAAAACGGCTGGACGGATTTGGATGAAATTTGAAATGGAGACAGCTTATACCCTGGGATAACATATAGGCATCCTTTCATCCGGAAATAAATCATTGTTCCCGTGGAACAGGCAACATAACTGAAAAGTCACCAAAAATACTCAACCGGGACAAAATATCGAAGTTGTCGCAAAAAGACCGGACAAAGCTCATTTTACGCCCCTCGATGCGAGGACCAATACTCGGTAGGTCCCTACGGGACTCCGAAAACCACATTTTAAGGCCCTAAAACCAACCGTTTCAAAGATATTCGCAGAAAACTATCTTTACTCTGATAAACTGATGAAATAAAGGCAAGTCCGTTTCCATGGCAACTGAACCTCACGGTAAGACATCTGATTTTATATATATCCCTGTAGGAGGCAATGCCAATCAATTTGTTATCTTTTTCAAGATATATATGAACACAATAAGAACAGGGTAGTGCACCTGCCTTTCATCCGGAGGCCCCGGGTTCGATTCCCGGCTCCATCAGAGACTTTAGACACTGACGTGAGGGCTGCAACGGAGTAGAAATTCTTTTCAGTAAAATAGATTGGTTCACAATTTATAAGTTCACATTGAGGAATGTGACAGTGGGATGCATTAAGTGTTACGTAAACGGCAATAGCCGCCACAGAGCTTCGTTACTACTGAAATAACGACCACACTGATATTTGTAATTAACTATACGGGATTTGTGATTTGTGAGCCCAGTGTTTATTAAATTGAACGTAGCTATATCGCTACCTGTATTTAGGAGCCGCTAATGTAGTGTTTAAAATTTAAAAGCGGGAGCGAAGATTTTCTATATATCCCTGTAGGAGGCAATGCAAATCCATTTATTATCTTTTTCAAGATATATATATAAACACAATAAGAACAGGGTAGTGCGCCTGCCTCTCATCTGGAGGCCCCGGGTTCGATTCTTGGCTCCATCAGAGATTTTAGACACTGACGTGAGGGCTGCAACGGAGTGCACTCAGCTTCGTGAGGACAATTGAGTAGCTGTCTGATAGCGAGGCAGCGCCCTGGTCACGAAGAACGGCCGAGGGGACACGGTACACTGACCACGCGTCACCACAATATCTGCAGGCCAAATGGCTGGGAAGCGGTCGCATGATAGGCCTAGGCCCTTCATGGTCTGTAGTGCCAGGGGTAAAAAAAATAGGGAAAGCGCCTTCTAATACCACCTTTAATTTGTAAACACTACAGTACCGGCTTCTAGGGGAGTGTGATGGAGCAGTGGCTTAGCTTCTCGCCTTTCACCAGGACGGCCGGGGTTCGAATCCCGGTGACAGCGGGGTGGACTTTTCACCTGGAAAATCACGTGGCGTCAGGAAGGGCATCCGGCCTTAAATCCCCGGCCAAAACCAAAATGAGCCTGGCTGGCTACGGCGACCCCTATTAATTGGGAATAGCTGAAGAAAGTTTTACAGTAGCAGCTACTAAATAAAGGTAGCGATATAGCTACGTTCAATTTCATAAACACTGGGCTCACAAATCCCGTATAGTTAAGTAAAAATAACAGTCTGGTCGTTATTTCAGTAGCAACGAAGCTCTGTGGTGGCTATTGCCGTTTCCGTAACACTTAAGGCATCCCGCCGTCACATACCTCAATGTGCACTTACAAAATTGTGAACCAGTCTATTTTACTGAAAAGAATTTCTACGAGCGAGTATCCACTCCGGCAAAAACCACACTCACTACCTTTTCCAAAATTTACACAAGACATGATTTTTAAAGCACTCTTCTGTATGTTGAGGTACAGAGATATACCACATGGAAAGATACAATAATATGTTGGCAAATCTGAGTTCAAGGAACTGCTGTTCAGAATAGACTTTCGGTGCAGGTTATGCGGCCCATGTTCGTAACATGGAATGTTTTCTTTTGACAATGCATCTACACCATGTGCGAGGGCAACGCATTTCAAAGATCTCTAAAAACACAATAAACAGGAAGTTGGAGAAAAATTTTAAGTGGGAGCGAAGATTCAAGGAGAAATAATTTCATCTTTGAGATTTGCTGATGACATCGTCATCTTGACCGATACGCCAGAGGAATTGAATGAGTTTTTGAATGGTATGGACTCCGTCTTGAGGAAATAATTCATGATGGAAATCAATAAATGTAAAACAAAATTATTGGAATGCAGCCAAAATAAATCAGAAACCTCTATGCACATCAAATTGGCAGGTGAAACGCTACGGGAAGTAGGAGACTTCTGTTAGTTAGGAAGAAAAATAGCCAGTGATGGACGAAGCAAAGAGGTTGGCTCAGGCAAGGACATCATTTCTACAGAAAAGGAATCTGTTGACATCGAATATACATTTAGATATTAGGAAGTAATTTTTGAAAGCTTTTGTCTGGAGCGTGACACTATAAGGAAGTGAAACTTGGACTAATGGTGCAGCAGAAAAGAGGAGAATTGAAGCGTTTGAAATGTGGTGTTACAGGAGAATGATGATGATCAGATGGGTAGATGGGGTAACAAATAAAGAGCTATTAAGACGAGTGGGAGTGGAGAGATGTTTCTGGCGACTGCTATTGAAGAGAAGAAATAGGTTGGTACGACACATATTAAGACACCCAGGAATAGCAAGCTTAGTTATGGATGGGAGGGTTAAGGACAAGAACTGTAGGGTAGACCAGGGTAAAACAGATTGCCTCGGATGTAGGGTGTGGTAGCGATATAGAGATGAAACGATTAGCTCAGGAGAGGGGGTCATGGAAAGCTGCATCAGTCCAGTCAAGAAACTGAAGACTCAAACAACAACAGTTGGGAATTTTAATTACTTAGAGAGGCATGTAAGGCAAAAGGGTTGTTGGAGAATTTCAATCCCTGGGATGTAACACTGGAAGAGAGTGCATATTGTACATACGGCCAAGGTACGAGATATTTTACTATAGGTAAGGAAAAATACTTTTGATTCCCCATATTCCGATAGATTTGCCATTCCAGTGTGCAAGAGTGCAGTTCCCTCTTCAAACAATATTCGCAATTTCTATTAACAAAGCGCAATCGCACACACTTAACAGCAGGTGTACAATTGCATCGTCCCCATTGACTTGATCGCGAGCGAAGCCGCGGGTACCTGCTAGTATATTATAATTGTAAAAATCTGTGTGTCCGTGTGTGTGTTAGTTTGTTACCTCTTGACACTAAAACGGCTGGACGTATTTGGATGAAATTTGAAATGGAGACAGCTTATACCCTAGGATAACATATAGGCTGCCTTTCATCCGGAAATAAATCATTGTTCCCGTCGAACGGGCAACATAACTGAAAAGTCACCAAAAATACTCAGCCGGGACAAAATATCGAAGTTGTCGCATATGGACCGGACAAAGCTCATTTTACGCCCCTCGATGCGAGAAACAATACTCGGTAGGTCCCTACGGGACACCGAAAACCACATTTTAAGGCCCTAAAACCAACAGTTTCAAAGATATTCGCAGAAAACTATCTTCACTCTGGTAAACTGATGAACTAATGGCAAGTCCGTTTCCATGGCAACTGAACCTCAAGGTATGACATCCGATTTTCTATATATCCCTGTAAGAGGCAGTGCCAATCCATTTGTTATCTTTTTCAAGAGATATATAAACACAAGAACAGGGTAGCGTGCCTGCCTCCCATCCGGAGGCCCCGGGTTCGATTCCCGACCCCGTCAGAGATTTTAGACACTGGCGTGAGGGCTGCAACGGAGTGCACTCAGCTTCGTGAGGACAATTGAGTAGCTGTCTGATAGAGAGGCAGCGCCCCGGTCACGAAGAACAAGATAAACGGCCAAGCGAACACGATGCACTGACCACTCGTCACCACAATATCTGCAGGCCAAATGGCTGGGAAGCGGTCGCATGACAGGCCTAGGCCCTTCGTGGCCTGTAGTGCCAGGGGTAAAAAAATTAGGGATAGCGCCTTCTAATACCACTTTTAAATTTTAAACACTACACTAGCGGCTATTCAATAAAGTTAGCGATATACCTGCGTTCAATTTCATAAACACTGGGCTTACAAATTCCGTATAGTTAAGTACAAATATCAGTCTGGTCGTTATTTCAGTAGCAACGAAGCTCTGTGGCGGCTATTGCCGTTTCCGTAACACTTAAGGCATCTCGCCGTCACATACCTCAATGTGCACTTACAAAATTGCGAACCAGTCTATTTACTGAAAAGAATTTCTACGTGCGAGTATCCACTCTGGCAAAAACCACACTCACCACCTTTTCCAAAATGTACACAAGACATGATTTTTAAAGCACTCTTCTGTATGTTGAGGTACAGAGATATACCACATGGAAAGATACAATAAAATGTTGGCAAATCTGAATTCAAGGAACTGCTGTCCAGAATAGGCTTTCGGTGCAGGTTATGCGGTCCATGTTCGTAACATAGAATGTTATCCTTTGACAATGCATCTACTCCATGTACGAGGACAACGCATTTCAAAGATCTCTAATACAACAATAATCAGGAAATTGGAGAAAAATTTAAAGGGGGAGCGAAGATTCAAGGATAAATAATTTCATCTTTGAGATTTGCTGATGACATCGTCGTCTTGGCCGATACGCCAGAGGATTTGAACGAGTTTTTGAATGGTATGGACTCCGTCTTGAGGAATGAATTCATGATGAAAATCAATAAATGTAAAACAAAATTATTGGAATGCAGCCGAAATAAATCAGAAACCTCTATGGACCTCAAATTGGCTGGTGAAACGCTACAGGAAGTAGGATACTTCTGTAACTTAGGAAGCAAAATATCCAGTGATGGACGAAGCAAAGAGGATATAAAAAGCAGGTTGGCTCAGGCAAGGAAAGCATTTCTACAGAAAAGGAATTTGTTGACATCGAATATGCATTTAGGTACTAGGAAGTCATTTTTGAAAGCTTTTGTCTGGAACGTGACATTATAAGGAAGTCAAACTTGGACTAATGGTGCAGCAGAAAAGAGGAGAATTGAAGCGTTTGAAATGTGGTGTTACAGGAGAATGAAGAAGATCAGATGGGCAGATAGGGTAACAAATGAAGAGGTATTAAGACGAGTGGGAGAGGAGAGTTGTTTCTGGCGACTGCTAATGAAGGGAAGATATAGGTTGGTAGGACACATAAATAAGACACCCAGGAATAGCAAGCTTAGTTATGGAAGGGAGGGTCGAGGAAAAGAACTGTAGGCATAGACCAGGGTTAAACAGATTGCCTCGGGTGTAGGGTGTGGTTGCTGTGTAGAGATGAAACGATTAGCTCAGGAGAGGGGGCATGGTGGGCTGCATCAAACCAGTAAAAAAAACTGAAGAATCAAGCAACAACAACAACAATGAGGAATTTTAATTATTTAGAGAGGCATGTGAGGCAAAAGGGTTTTTGGAGAATTTCAATCCCTGGGACGTAACACTGGAAGAGACTGCATAATGTACGAGTACATCAACGGCCAAGGTGAGATATATTTTACTATAGGTCTATTAATAGCGACATGTTGATGTTCAAATCATCAAAAGTGTGGCAAAATTACACCCAGAATAGCTTAAGGAAAAATACTTTTAATTCCCCATATTCCGATAGATTTGCCATTCCAGTGTGCAAGAGTGCAGTTCCCTCTTCAAACTATATTCGCAATTTCTATTAACAAAGCGCAATGACACACACTTAACAGCAGCAGGTGTACATTTAGACAAAACCTTTTTTTCCCATGGGCAACTGTATGTGGCGTGCTCGCGAGTATCCGGACAACAAAATTGTTATGTCTCAGTAGAAGATGGCAAAACCAAAAACGTAATTTTAAAATGTGTTCATATAATGTAACATCGTACCCTGCAAATTTTGACAACTCTAAAAAAATCCCACTTTTCAGCTCATATCAATATACTGTACTGTATGTATCAGAATTTTCAGAATTAGAATTGACCCATCTGTAACCGCGATTGCTGTAATAGAATAGACCAATTAATGCATCGTCCCCATTGTCTTGATCGCGAGCGAAGCCGCGGGTACCTGCTAGTCCCTATATATATTATAATTGTGAAAATCTGTGTGTCCGTGTGTGTGTGTGTGTGTGTGTGTGTGAGTGTGTGTGTTAGTTTGTTACCTCTTGACACTAAAACGGCTGGACGGATTTGGATGAAATTTGAAATGGAGACTGCTTATACCTTGGGATAACATATAGGCTGCCTTTCGTCCGGAAATAAATCATTGTTCCCGTGGAATGGGCAACATAACTGAAAAGTCACCAAAAATACTCAACCAGGACAAAATATCGAAGTTGTCGCATAAAGACCGGACAAAGCTCATTTTACTCCCCTCGATGCAAGAAACAATACTCGGTAGGTCCCTACGGGACACCGAAAACTACATTTTAAGGCTCTAAAACCAACAGTTTCAAAGATATTCGCAGAAAACTATCTTCGCTCTGATTGATGAACTAATCGCCAGTCCGTTTCCATGGCAACACTACCTCAAGGTATGACATCCGATTTTCTATATATCCCTCTAGGAGGCAATGCCAATTCATTTATTATCTTTTTCAAGATATATATAAACACAATAAGAACAGTGTAGCGCGCCTGCCTCCCGTCCGGAGGCCCCGGGTTCGATTCCCGGCTCCGTCAGAGATTTTAGACACTGACGTGAGGGCTGCAACGGGCTGAACTCAGATTCGTGAGGAAAATTGAGTAGCTGTGAGGCAGCGCGCCGGTCACGAAGAACAAGATTAACGGCTGAGGGGACACTATGCACTGACCACGCGTCACCACAATATCTACAGGCCAAATGGCTGGGAAGCAGTCGCATGATAGGCCTAGGCCCTTCATGGGCTGTAGTGCCAGGGGTAAAAAATATTAGGGGAAGCGCCTTCTAATACCACCTTTAATTTTTAAACACTACAGTAGCGGCTATTAAATAAAGGTAGCGATATAGCTACGTTCAACTTCATAAGCACTGGGCTCACAAATCCCGTATAGTTAAGTAAAAATATCGGTCTGGTCATAATTTCAATAGCAACGAAGCTCTGAGGCGGCTATTGCCGTTTCCTTAACACTTAAGGCATCCCGCCGTCGTATACCTCAATGTGCAATTACCAAATTGTGAACCAGTCTATTTTACTGAAAAGAATTTCTACTAGCGAGTATCCACTCCGGCAAAAACCACACTCACTACATTTTGCAAAATTTACACAAGACGTGATTTTTAAAGCACTCTTCTGTATGTTGAGGTACAGAGACATACCACATGGAAAGATACAATAAAATGTTGGCAAATCTGAGTTCAAGGAACTGCTGTCCAGAATAGACTTTCGGTACTGGTTATGCGGCCCATGTTCGTAACATGGAATGTTTTCCTTTGACAATGCATCTACACCATGTGCGAGGGCAACGCATTTCAAAGATCTCTAAAAGCACAATAATCAGGAAATTGGAGAACAATGTAAAGTCGGAGTGAAGATTCAAGGAGAAATAATTTCATCTCTGAGATTTGCTGATGACATCGTCATCTTGGCCAATACGCCAGAAGATTTGAACGAGCTTTTGAATGGTATGGACTCCGTCTTGACGAATGAATTCATGATGAAAATCAATAAATGTAAAACAAAATTATTGGAATGCAGCCGAAATAAATCAGAAACCTCTATGGATATCAAATTGGCAGGTGAAACGCTACGGGAAGTAGGAGACTTCTGTTACCGGTACTTAGGAAGCAAAATAACCAGTAATGGACGAAGCAAAGAGAATATAAAAAGCAGGTTGGCTCAGGCAAGGAAAGCATTTCTACACAAAAAGGAATCTCTTGACATCGAATATACATTTAGGTATTAGGATGTCATTTTTGAAAGCTTTTGAGTCACTATAAGGAAGTGAAACTTGGAATAATGGTGCTGCAATAAAGAGGAGAATTGAAGCGTTTGAAATGTAGTGTTACGGGACAATGATGAAGATCAGATGGTTAGATAGGGTATCAAATGAAGAGCTATTAAGACGAGTGGGAGAGGAGAGATGTTTCTGGCGACTGCTAATGAAGAGAAGAGATAGGTTGGTACGACACATATTAAGATACCCAGGAATAGCAAGCTTAGTTATGGATGGGAGGGTCAAGGACAAGAACTGTAGGGGTAGACCAGGGTTATACAGATTGCCTCGGATGTAGGGTGTGGTAGCTATGTAGTGATGAAACGATTAGCTCAGGAGAGCGAGGCATGGAGGGCTGCATCAAACCAGTCAAAAAACTAAAGACTCAAACAACAACAATGGGGAATTTTAATTACTTAGAGAGGCATGTGAGGCAAAAGGGTTGTTGGAGAATTTCAATCCCTGGGATGTAACACTGGAAGTGACTGCATAATGTACATCAGCGACCAAGGTGAGAGATATTTTACTATAGGTCTATTAATAGCGACATGTTGACGTTCAAATCATCAATAAGTGTGGCAAAATTATACCCAGAATACCTTAAGGAAAAATACTTCTAATTCCCCATATTCAGATAGATTTGCCATTCCAGGTGTACGTTTAGACAAAACCATTTTCTCCCATGGAGAACTGTATGTGGCGTGCTGGCGAGTATCCGGCCAACAAAATCGTTATGTCTCAGCGGAAGATGGCAAAACCAAAACTAAAATTTTCAAATGTGTTCACAACTCTATAAAATTCCCACTTTGCTGCTCATATCTATATACTGTATGTATCAGAATTCTCAGAATTTGAATCTACCCACCTGTAGCCGCGATTGCTGTAATAGAATAAACCAAAGATCAGCAATAATGCATTGTCCCCATTGTCTTGATCGCGAGCGAAGCCGCGGGTACCTGCTAGTATATTATAATTGTGAAAATCTGTGTGTCCGTGTGTGTGTGCGTGTGAGTGTGTGTGTTAGTTTGTTACCTCTTGACACTAAAACGGCTGGACGGATTTGGATGAAATTTGAAATGGAGACAGCTTATACCATGGGATAACATATAGGCTGCCTTTTCTCCGGAAATAAATCATTGTTCCCGTGGAATGGGCAACATAACTGAAAAGTCACCAAAAATACTCAACCAGGACAAAATATCGAAGTTGTCGCATAAAGACCGGACAAAGCTCATTTTACTCCCCTCGATGCAAGAAACAATACTCGGTATGTCCCTACGGGACACCGAAAACTACATTTTAAGGCTCTAAAACCAACAGTTTCAAAGATATTCGCAGAAAACTATCTTCGCTCTGATTGATGAACTAATCGCAAGTCCGTTTCCATGGTAACACTACCTCAAGGTATGACATCCGATTTTCTATATATCCCTCTAGGAGGCAATGCCAATTCATTTATTATATTTTTCAAGATATATGTTAACACAATAAGAACAGTGTAGCGCGCCTGCTTCCCGTCCGGAGGCCCCGGGTTCGATTCCCGGCTCCATCAGAGATTTTAGACACTGACGTGAGGGCTGCAACGGGCTGAACTCAGATTCGTGAGGACAATTGAGTAGCTGTGAGGCAGAGCGCCGGTCACGAAGAACAAGATTAACGGCTGAGGGGACATTATGCACTGACCACGCGTCACCACAATATCTGCATGCCAAATGGCTGGGAAGCGGTCGCATGATAGGCCTAGGCCCTTCATGGGCTGTAGTGCCAGGGGTAAAAAAATTAGGGGAAGCGCCTTCTAATACCGCCTTTAATTTTTAAACACTACAGTAGCGGCTATTAAATAAAGGTAGCGATATAGCTACGTTCAATTTCATAAACACTGGGCTCACAAATCCCGTATAGTTAAGTACAATTATCGGTCTGGTCATAATTTCAATAGCAAAGAAGCTCTGAGGCGGCTATTGCCGTTTCCTTAACACTTAAGGCATCCCGCCGTCATATACCTCAATGTGCACTTACCAAATTGTGAACCAGTCTATTTTACTGAAAATAATTTCTACTAGCGAGTATCCACTCCGGCAAAAACCACACTCACTACATTTTCCAAAATTTACACAAGACATGATTTTTAAAGCACTCTTCTCTATGTTGAGGTACAGAGACATACCACATGGAAAGATACAATAAAATGTTGGCAAATCTGAGTTCAAGGAACTGCTGTCCAGAATAGGCTTTCGGTACAGGTTATGCGTCCCATGTTCGTAACATGGAATGTTATCCCTTGACAATGCATCTACACCATGTGCGAGGACAACGCATTTCAAAGATCTCTAAAACCACAATAATCAGGAAATTGGGAGCGAAGATTCAAAGAGAAATAATTTCATCTTTGAGATTTGCTGATGACATCGTCATCTTGGCCGACACGCCAGAGGATTTGAACGAATTTTTGAATGGTATGGACTCCGTCTTGAGGAATGAATTCATGATGAAAATCAATAAATGTAAAACAAAATTATTGGAATGCAACCGAAATAAATCAGAAACTTCTATGGACCTCAAATTGGCTGGTGAAACGCTACAGGAAGTAGGATACTTCTGTTACTTAGGAAGCAAAACATCCAGTGATGGACGAAGCAAAGAGGATATAAAAAGCAGGTTGGCTCAGGCAAGGAAAGCATTTCTACAGAAAAGGAATCTGTTGACATCGAATATATATTTAGGTATTAGGAAGTCATATTTGAAAGCTTTTGTCTGGAGCGTGACATTATAAGGAAGTCAAATTTGGACTAATGGTGCAGCAGAAAAGAGGAGAATTTAAGCGTTTGAAATGTGGTGTTACAGGAGAATGGTGAAGATCAGAAGGGTAGATAGGGTAACAAATGAAGAGGTATTAAGACGAGTGGGAGAGGAGAGTTGTTTCTGGCGACTGCTAATGAAGGGAAGATATAGGTTGGTAGGACACATAAATAAGACACCCAGGAATAGCAAGCTTAGTTATGGAAGGGAGGGTCGTGGACAAGAACTGTAAGCGTAGACCAGGGTTAAACAGATTGCCTCGGATGTAGGGTGTGGTTGCTGTGTAGAGATGAAACGATTAGCTCAGGAGAGGGAGGTATGGAGGGCTGCATCAAACCAGAAAAAAACAGAAGAATGAAGCAACAACAACAACAACAATCAGGAATTTTAATTATTTAGAGAGGCATGTGAGGCAAAAGGGTTGTTGGAGAATTTCAATCCCTGGGACGTAACACTGGAAGAGACTGCATAATGTACGAGTACATCAGCGGCCAAGGTGAGATATATTTTACTATAGGTGTATTAATAGCGACATGTTGACGTTCAAATCATCAAAAGTGTGGTAAAATTACACCCAGAATAGCTTAAGGAAAAATACTTTTAATTCCCCATATTCCGATAGATTTGCCATTCCAGTGTGCAAGAGTGCAGTTCCCTCTTCAAACAATATTCGCAATTTCTATTAACAAAGCGCAATGACACACACTTAACAGCAGCAGGTGTACATTTAGACAAAACTATTTTTACCCATGGGCAACTGTATGTGGCGTGCTCGCGAGTATCCGGACAACAAAATCGTTATGTCTCTGCAGAAGATGGCAAAACCAAAAACGTAATTTTAAAATGTGTTCATATAATGCAACATCATACCCTGCAGACTTTGACAACTCTAAAAAAATCCCACTTTTCTGCTCATATCAATATACTGTACTGTATGTTTCAGAATTTTCAGAATTAGAATTGACCCATCTGTAGCCGCGATTGCTGTAATGGAATAGATCAATTAATGCATCGTCCCCATTTTCTTGATCGCGAGCGAAGCCGCGGGTACCTGCTAGTATATTATAATTGTGAAAATCTGTGTGTCCATGTGTGTGTTAGTTTGTTACCTCTTGACACTAAAACGGCTGGACGTATTTGGATGAAATTTGAAATGGAGACAGCTTATACCCTAGGATAACATATAGGCTGCCTTTCATCCGGAAATAAATCATTGTTCCCGTCGAACGGGCAACATAACTGAAAAGTCACCAAAAATACTCAGCCGGGACAAAATATCGAAGTTGTCGCATATGGACCGGACAAAGCTCATTTTACGCCCCTCGATGCGAGAAACAATACTCGGTAGGTCCCTACGGGACACCGAAAACCACATTTTGAGGCCCTAAAACCAACAGTTTCAAAGATATTCGCAGAAAACTATCTTCACTCTGGTAAACTGATGAACTAATGGCAAGTCCGTTTCCATGGCAACTGAACCTCAAGGTATGACATCCGATTTTCTATATATCCCTGTAAGAGGCAGTGCCAATCCATTTGTTATCTTTTTCAAGAGATATATAAACACAAGAACAGGGTAGCGTGCCTGCCTCCCATTCGGAGGCCCTGGGTTCGATTCCCGACCCCGTCAGAGATTTTAGACACTGGCGTGAGGGCTGCAACGGAGTGCACTCAGCTTCGTGAGGACAATTGAGTAGCTGTCTGATGGAGAGGCAGCGCCTAGGTCACGAAGAACAAGATAAACGGCCAAGCGAACACGATGCACTGACCACGCGTCACCACAATATCTGCAGGCCAAATGGCTGGGAAGCGGTCGCATGACAGGCCTAGGCCCTTCGTGGCCTGTAGTGCCAGGGGTAAAAAAAATTAGGGATAGCGCCTTCTAATACCACTTTTTAATTTTAAACACTACACTAGCGGCTATTCAATAAAGTTAGCGATATACCTGCGTCAATTTCATAAACACTGGGCTTACAAATCCCGTACAGTTAAGTACAAATATCAGTCTGGTCGTTATTTCAGTAGCAACGAAGCTCTGTGGCGGCTATTGCCGTTTCCGTAACACTTAAGGCATCTCGCCGTCACATACCTCAATGTGCACTTACAAAATTGTGAACCAGTCTATTTACTGAAAAGAATTTCTACGTGCGAGTATCCACTCTGGCAAAAACCACACTCACCACCTTTTCCAAAATGTACACAAGACATGATTTTTAAAGCACTCTTCTGTATGTTGAGGTACAGAGATATACCACATGGAAAGATACAATAAAATATTGGCAAATCTGAATTCAAGGAACTGCTGTCCAGAATAGGCTTTCGGTGCAGGTTATGCGGCCCATGTTCGTAACATAGAATGTTATCCTTTGACAATGCATCTACACCATGTACGAGGACAACGCATTTCAAAGATCTCTAATACAACAATAATCAGGAAATTGGAGAAAAATTTAAAGGGGGAGCGAAGATTCAAGGATAAATAATTTCATCTTTGAGATTTGCTGATGACATCGTCGTCTTGGCCGATACGCCAGAGGATTTGAACGAGTTTTTGAATGGTATGGACTCCGTCTTGAGGAATGAATTCATGATGAAAATCAATAAATGTAAAACAAAATTATTGGAATGCAGCCGAAATAAATCAGAAACCTCTATGGACCTCAAATTGGCTGGTGAAACGCTACAGGAAGTAGGATACTTCTGTTACTTAGGAAGCAAAATATCCAGTGATGGACGAAGCAAAGAGGATATAAAAAACAGGTTGGCTCTGGCAAGGAAAGCATTTCTACAGAAAAGGAATTTGTTGACATCGAATATGCATTTAGGTACTAGGAAGTCATTTTTGAAAGCTTTTGTCTGGAACGTGACATTATAAGGAAGTCAAACTTGGACTAATGGTGCAGCAGAAAAGAGGAGAATTGAAGCGTTTGAAATGTGGTGTTACAGGAGAATGAAGAAGATCAGATGGGCAGATAGGGTAACAAATGAAGAGGTATTAAGACGAGTGGGAGAGGAGAGTTGTTTCTGGCGACTGCTAATGAAGGGAAGATATAGGTTGGTAGGACACATAAATAAGACACCCAGGAATAGCAAGCTTAGTTATGGAAGGGAGGGTCGAGGAAAAGAACTGTAGGCATAGACCAGGGTTAAACAGATTGCCTCGGATGTAGGGTGTGGTTGCTGTGTAGAGATGAAACGATTAGCTCAGGAGAGGGGGCATGGTGGGCTGCATCAAACCAGTAAAAAAACTGAAGAATCAAGCAACAACAACAACAATGAGGAATTTTAATTATTTAGAGAGGCATGTGAGGCAAAAGGGTTTTTGGAGAATTTCAATCCCTGGGACGTAACACTGGAAGAGACTGCATAATGTACGAGTACATCAGCGGCCAAGGTTAGATATATTTTACTATAGGTCTATTAATAGCGACATGTTGATGTTCAAATCATCAAAAGTGTGGCAAAATTACACCCAGAATAGCTTAAGGAAAAATACTTTTAATTCCCCATATTCTGATAGATTTGCCATTCCAGTGTGCAAGAGTGCAGTTCCCTCTTCAAACTATATTCGCAATTTCCATTAACAAAGCGCAATGACACACACTTAACAGCAGCAGGTGTACATTTAGACAAAACTATTTTTTCCCATGGGCAACTGTATGTGGCGTGCTCGCGAGTATCCGGACAACAAAATTGTTATGTCTCAGCAGAAGATGGCAAAACCAAAAACGTAATTTTAAAATGTGTTCATATAATGTAACATCGTACCCTGCAGATTTTGACAACTCTAAAAAAATCCCACTTTTCAGCTCATATCAATATACTGTACTGTATGTATCAGAATTTTCAGAATTAGAATTGACCCATCTGTAGCCGCGATTGCTGTAATAGAATAGACCAATTAATGCATCGTCCCCATTGTCTTGATCGCGAGAGAAGCCGCGGGTACCTGCTAGTAAATAAATAAATACAAGACCACAGTTTTATTCAAAGCCTGCCTACACCTTGGTTTACTGTTTGTAAGCCATAGTCATTTAACGTGTGTAATTACGGTGACGACTGCGTAGTGAAGACTACGTCTAACATCGTATAGCCTGCGCTCCACAAGCTACGAACTAAAGGTTCGAGCAAGCTTCAGTCGCTACAAAAAGTGTCAGCTGTCCTAAAGTCATTTCCTCCAGGAAATACCTTCATTAGCACGGCTATGTCAGCAGGTTCCAAATGCAAACGAACAAGGTTAAATAGAAAGGATTCGTTAGTTATATTTTGTTTATCAAAATTATGCGTTTTATTATTAAGATGTCGGTTTAGATTATCGTTGGTTTATGGCGAATAATAGCTGACAAGCCTTGGCACGGAGCGTCTCCCTGAGATCATCTCTGCCAAAAAGCCTCGACTCAAAAGTCGGAATACAATCAACGAGCAATAACAACTCGGACACACAATAACACAATTTACCAGCGGCGCACAGCTCGCGTTCAATAACTCTGGGACGGGCCTGGACACATCAGTTACCCTCCTTAAATATCTGGTCCACGGGAACAGTCCCGGACATGGTACACAAAATACCTTCATACATGAAAAACCCTCTCCACGGGGCTAGCCTCCAACATACTATAAGAAACCTGGCATAACTGTACTCCTCGAAACAACGGTACACGCAAAAGGCGTTTAACTAACAAATGACAACATGAGTGCAATGAGTGCAATTATGCAATTAACAAATGACAATCTAAAGAACATGTGAGCAGATACAGAAATGGACACTGGGTTCCATGAGCTATCAATGCAATGAAAAACAAGTGAATGCTACATGCATTCTGTCCTGTGTTAACATAAGTCTGTCTCACTTAGAAGCAAGCGCTCTCACTCGGGCGCTGGGAAGTATTCAACCACCTGTCTCTGTGTCACAGCGGGCTACAAGCTCCCTGTACTGTATGACACAACACGTTGACTGGGCCGGCAGTTTAAGCAAGAAAATAACTGTAAAACTGGCCTCATAATAATACCTTTACCATAGGTTATAAACCTCGAAGAATGTGTGCATTAAAAGCACGCTATAAACCTTTCATAGCAAAGACGTTTAAAAGATAGCAATGTCACTCATTGCTGGAGCTCTCTGCTCTCAAACATAAAATACTTCATTTGTTACTTGTATCAAACATCAAATAAATCACGTGTCATCACACTTGACACTAACAAAATAATATTATGGCGCAAACTCCACTCTGCTGAATCTGCTTAATGATACGTTGGGAACAGGGTTCGATGCTAGGCAACGAGACATCCCTTTTACTTGCAAGGTCCACACTTGACCTGGAAGCCTCTGAGCACATCTCGAATGAAATATAAATGCAGTTACAAAACTGGTAATTACAGTCGATTACCCAAATGATACGACTACTCTAATGAAGTCAGGAGCGTAACATTGACTGGCTGCAAAAAGTGCAGTTAAAGAATCATGACCATGGCATCAGTTTGCCATAACAAGAGTCTGCTAAGACTTGAAAAAACACCCCAGATAGGGTTAAACAAAGTAGCCTCAAAATGACTACAGTCACGTTTAGCAATAGACAGAAATTGGCGTCCTATGACGTCCATCAGGTTGCACCAGGGTTGAACAAAATATCAAACCCAAGGGTGACTCATAATCACTGTAAATAAATGACATCTAATTATACTAATTACATTCCCTACCTATGAAATGGCTGTCACTAAGTTCGGCTGATTTACAATCTACACTAATCTAACTATACCACCAATGACTAGAACAAAGAAGGGTTGTACAAACTCACGATATGAAGGAGCCCACACTTAGCTCTCTGTCCAACGACAAGGGTTGAACAAAAGCACCTCTGGCTTTCAGGACTGGAATCGTCCTTATCAGAACTTCCATCTTGGCTCTCCCAAAGACCAGGGTTCGGTCTGTCCCTGTAGTTGACATCGTGAATGGGTTGGACATGCCTATGAAAGGCATCCTCGATTCCTTCCTTCTCGTTCGACGTTCTTGAAGTTCCATAATCATGCTCGTTCCATCCGAGACATCTCCCTCATACCATAATGGTACTTAGCCCATTATCTCCGACTCGAACATGGTGTTGTAAATGTCGAACACGTGGTCGGTAATATTAGACATCATGTAGTTCATCATTACTTGAAAATTACGGTATACTTCGTAGATATCACAGGCGTTAATCATATACCTGGTAACACAGCCTCTACACTTTGCAGATATCATTAATAAATGGCCATGCACTGATCAGCTGTTTCACACGTGCACAAATTCTACTTTTGCAATCACGTGGCATCCGTGAAATAGGCGTCGTTTTCTTGTGGATAAATCCACCGTAGCAATTTATATACAATGCTTATTTAGTATAACACCTGTCGAATGTAACAATATCACAATTACCTGTATATTTCGCACCAGGCTCTTAGCCCTCCACAAATCACGTGGGTATAAAAATGTGGTGCTACAGAATCGTCGAAAATTCACAATAACTTACTTTCCAAATAAGTTCACTTTACTATTCGTGCTGATCCCTACACTTCAACAACTGTGATTCGCAATACAATGGTGCTCGATGACACTTGATAATATTTCCTCGCTGAAAAGCGGACTGTTTCCACGTCTTACACGACAGATGTTTCAACACGCCTCCACCGGGCGGATTCTCAAGACGTAGTGCACGGAACTGTGTTCCTCGTGGAATCAAGTCGTCAAACTAAGTCGTTGAGCGACTACTTACATTCCTATTTGTGTATCTGCAATGATATTACCATACCTTAAAGTGGAAAAACATTCTCCAAAATGTTTCAATAATACTGAATGACGAAATGGAATATTCTGAGTCTCGTAGAAAGATAAAGTTGATTAATAAGACCTCAGATAAATAATTAGCAGACTTCACCAAAGTCAAAAGTGCGATCCTCCGCTACTCCAAAGAGAATTGTGTAAGCTCTCAGCTTCTCGTAGCTTTCTGGGTGTGTTCAAAGGTAGTACATCCCATCATAAATGTGTTGTCATGAAAAATATCACATGAACCTTAGCACAGCGGGTTCATCTGCCTCTCCGTCGTTTCAAATAATATGTAGGGACGACATTTTTATTTGACTTAAAGTTCATTCATAAGTGATATTTTTTTAGATTAGCTGCGTTGAAGGTTCCAATGCGCTCTCCTGTCCGAATGTCTTCAATTACGTAACTTCCATTGTTCAGAGATTGTCGGATACGACTGAAGCCATAATATAAAGACAGAAATTTCCCATATATGCGGTCTATAGGACTTGAAATTCCGGGTCTCCTTATAAGGACAAGGTCTCCCGCGACTAGTGGTTCTCTGAATCTCTGGCGTCTAGTTCTTCTCAAACGTTTCGCAGCTTGTCTGTCCAAAGTGTCCCTTGCAGCTAAAAGTCTGCTGGCGTGTGATGGTTGTAAACAAGGTGGATTTACAATCACACGATTTCATATTCTCATCGGCATCTGGTTCAAATGCAAAACCATGGGTATTTGACCAGTGCTCTCATGGACTGTTGAGTTAATACATTTCGCCATGATAACTAGGACTTCGGTCCAACGCCAGTGTTCTTCCTGACAATACAATCGACATAATTTTGCGATAGTAGACATTATGCATTCTGCTGGGTTGCTCTCTGGATGGCGAATAGACGATAAAACATGACCTATCTCCAACTCGTTCATAGCATTGGCGAATTCTGCGGAGGTGTACTGTGATCCATGATCAGTCAACAGGAATTGTGGCTTTCCTGACTCCGGTATCACTTTTCGTCTAATTCTCTGGATAATCTGGTGTGCGGTGGCTTTCTGAATTGGATGAAGCATCGTATATTTCGTGAACACATCAATGGTTACAACAATGAAGCGATTCCCACGGCGGGCCTTTGGAATGGGCCATAAAGGTCCTGTGCGTATAACTCTCTAGGTTGAGTTGGGAGTATTGGCCTAGGGTGTTCCTTCAACAAGTGTGACGTGTACTTGTTCCGCTGGCATGCGTCGCAAGCACGTAAACACTGTCTAACGGTGGTTCCTAGCCTTTTCCAAGTAAAAGACTCCTTGATGGTCGCAATGGTCTTATCAGTCCCACCATGTCCAATGGATAGATGAACCATAAGAATGACAGATTCTTGATATCTCCTCGGAATGACTGCACGCAGTTGAGTGTGGTCCTCGTCCACAAACTTGTACAAGACACGATGGTAGATCAAATAGTCATCTGCAAGAGCAGCTGTCCTCGCATATTGAGCATCCTGTGGATCCATTCGTCGTTCCAGGAAGCGGATAATGTTCCTGAGTTCCTCCTCACGTCGTTGTCCTTCTGGTAGATGATGAAGTCGGCGAAGGTGTTCCTCGCATTCTCCCTCGATGCCAATGGCATTCACAGTGGCTTCAGGATTCCGGATGAGAATGTCGGCCAACACATTCTCTCTGCCTGGTCGGTAAACAATTTCCAAGTCAAACTGTTGGAGAAACAGCGTCCAACGTGTGATCCTGTCGCTTGCCAGTCTTGTTCGTAAAATGAAGGTCAGCGCATGGTGGTCGGTCCTCACGATAATCCTCTGGCCTAACAAAAGTTCCTGCCAGTACTCAAGCGCGTAAACAATCGCAAGTGCTTCAATCTCAGTGGTGAAATAATGAGATTCATGCGCTCCCAAACGTCGACTTAAGAAAGCGATGTAATGACGTTTCTTCTCATCATCCTCCTGCAATAGGATGGAACCTATTCCAGCCGCAGATGCATCAGTCTCTAGAATAAAATTCCGGGGGTAGTCGGGATATTCTAACTGAATCGAATCAACCAGCATCTGTTTAGCTTTTCTGAAAGCTGTCTCGCACTCGTCATCCCAAGCCCATCTGCAATTCTTCTTCAGCAAACCTTGAAGTGGTGCGACAGTCACAGAATACCTCTCACAATGAGCAGCAAAGAATTGGATATTTCCCAGGAATTGTCTCACGTGTTTCACACGGGTTGGTGTCGGAAATGCAGCAACGGTTCTGATCTTTGCCGGGTTCGGCATGTAGCCATCTCCATTAATTATGTGTCCCACAAATTTGACTTCTCTCTTGAAGAATCGACATTTGTAGAACTTCACTTTGAAATTAGCCTGTCGAAGATTCTCAAAAACAAGGCGTAAAGTTGTTAAATGTTCTTCCTCCGTTTCCGAAGCTATGATGATGTCATCCACGTAACATATCACCTTCTGTTTTACTTCAGGAGTCAGCTTCGCATCAAGTGCTCTAATTAATGCAGCTCCAGCATTTTTCACTCCAAAGGGTAGTTTTCGAAAGACATAGGTGGCCTGATCGAACAGAAACCCTGTATACTTCTGAGTATGCTCAGATAATCTTATATGGTAGTAGGATTGTACTAAGTCAAATGGCGAAAATATCTTATTTCCCTTAAATTTTCTGAGGATGTCCCTAATCTTGGGCGGTCGGTCATGCTCAGGAGCTAAGCGTTCGTTTAAGGCTCTGGCATCGAGACAAAGTCTCAAGCTTCCATCCACCTTAACCACTGGTGTTATAGGATTCATGAAAGGAGTCGGTGACTTCTTAATTGTACCTGCTGCTTCCATCTCATGGATCTTCTTAGCAGCTTCCTCGCGGTGTTTCTCTGCGATAGGATAAATATTCTTCTGGAACGGGGAATCATCCAATAGTATAAGATCGTACTCGTAGTCGAATAACTCACCAGGTTTGGTGTCGAATATATCCTCGTATTCGCTTAATATTGCATCTAGTTTCTCTCGTATGGGTGCTGATAATTGTTCTGCCTCTTCGTTGGCATCTTGTGTCTCCTCAATTTCCTTGCCAGTTAAATTCTCAACAACGTTGACTTCGGATTCAAATTCCGGTTCTTCCTCTACTAAATTCATTTGAATGGGTTCGTTCGGCTTAAACTCCACCGTATTACGTCCCATATCAATGATTCCATCGTACTTCCGAATGAAGTCTGCACCCAATATGGAATCATGATGCAAGCCTTTCATCACTAGAAATTCGTGCAAGTACACGTGGCTCGAAATTTTCAAAGTGCATAAAGTCTGAATTTTGCACGTTACAACACGGTCAGGTATAACTCCTCTGACTCTTACTGCAGAAACTGGCAGCTCTGTCACCTCAGAGTTTGCTTTCAGTCTGGCATGGCAATCGGCGGAAATGACACTTATCATCGCTCCAGTATCGATGAGAATGACTACGTCACATACATTCAGGGTAGCTACAATCTTCGGTAGACGCGTCAATTCGTAGTTGTGGTTCGTCGTTCGTCGTTCGTCTAATAGATCTTCCTGAATCGGCTCCCAGAGTAAGATAGTGGCAGTTACTCTGTGCTCAATCGGGTAAGAATCTACTGTTCTTTCGGCGTTTTTTTTCTCTCTTGGCGGGAAGTACCAGGCTGGTTTCGCTCCGTTTCTTCCGCCGGAATATTTCGTGTTTCCCGCGAAGTCGGGTTCTGATCTCCCCCTTCTTGGATTTCTTGGAGTTCTCGGAGTTGCTGAAGGTATTCACGACTCTCCTGTGCTCTTCCTCTACAGTCTCGATCGGTCTGGTATCTGGGGTCCCGATCTCGATTGTATCCTCTGCTGTAGTGGTAATCTCTACGGATATTTCCCTGCTGTGGGTTCCGGTTATTATTCCCTCGGCGGTCGTCATCGTAACGACGGTTGTCGTTCGTTCCTCGATCAAAGCGTCGGTTCCAGTAACTACGACTGTCATCTCTCCGGTCTCTAGCGTATGGAGTGTTATTCCAATCTCTCCGACCACGATTATAGTCATTGCGCTGTTCAAAGCTCTCTTGAGTCTGTGTTTGCTGTGGCGTCTGGCACACTTTGTCCACAGTCGTCTAGTTAACGTGTCGCTCTTCACGCCTGTCAGCCTTCTGTTGACGGTGTGTTGGAAACTGTTCGGTATTGGCGTCCAGTCGTCGCAAGATTTGATCGCACTGCTGAAATGTAGATGCTCCTGCAGCGATCAATACTCGTTGCACGTCTGCAGGGTATTGCCAGACGATGGTGTTAACAAGGTCTTGCTCTGACAGTGGGGGTTGTAAACAACGAAGTTTCGCAAGTTGGGTTGCGAAGTAGATCGCATAGCGCGTCGGAGTGTTCGAGCTGTATCGGCGAGTGTACATCTCAGCTCTGATACTTTGCTGGATGTCGCTTGACCAGTAAGTCCTCAGTAAGGCTTCTCTGAAGTCTTGGTAGCCTACGAATGAATAACGGAAGGCCCTGAACCAAGTGCTGGCTTGCCCCTCAAGCAAACGCTCAATGACTCGGAGGTCTCTCTCCGGAGTTACCATTGTGTCTCTTAAGTAGCTCTCCACATTCGCTAAGAATTCTACAGGAGTGATGCCACTTCCAGTGCCTGAGAATCGAGCTGGTTGCTCTTCTCGCGAACGGATGATTGTCACGTTCCCCTGTGTGTGCGCGGGTTTGAATGAACTCGGCATATAATTATGCGTTGGCGTACTCGTCTCTTGACTTTGTCGATTAGGTGCGGGTTGGAAAGGATGCGCGTCAAAATTTAACGCTTGACTCTGCGCTGAACCGGTAAATTGAGACGGTTGCGGTTCCATGGGTGCGCTAGGTTGAAAGTGTGCAGGCATTATCCCTGCGGATTGCGGTCCTGGCGTTGCCTGAGAGTCCCTCATCTGTGGAGGTAAATGTATCTCCCTTGGATGAGTCTCAAGTCGGTCGAGACGTCTCTCGATAACTTCGAGCCCTGGGATAGTCTTAGCTGCGACCTTGTTACCCAAATCGTTGAGCTGCAACTCAACTCTCTCGACTTTACCTTTGAGGTTGGTGTCGACTTCACGAATAGCTGTCCTCAAGTTGTAACTGGGGTCTAACCTCTCGGTTATCGCGACTTCCTCAAATCTTTTCTGTAGTGAGTCAATTTCTTCCTCGACTTTGGACATGTTGTCCTGGATCCTACCTACGTCATCCTTGACCTCGGCTACCTTCGCCGCCATAATGGTTTTATGTTCATTAAGGTCACCCCTCAACAGCATTACATCGATCTTATTCTTTTCTCGATAAATGTCTACTGTTTCTCGTAGCCCTGTTACGGTATCGGTTAATTCCGTAATGTTCTTTCGGTTTGTATTCAACTCGTCCTTGACCTCGATCATACCATCGACGATCGTCTTGACGTTATTGTTGACGGCGTTCGCTGCACCTCTCATCAGTATGAGTCCTATGTTCATGGTAGCCATGTCCTTCTTGACGTTGTCCATGAATCCGTCGACGTGAGTTAATCGAGTTCCAAATTCCTCTCGAGTATGCTCTAAGTCAGCCCTCATATCAACCTGGACTCCATTAATCGTTGTCTGAATATGAGCGGTGTGCTCCTTTAATCGGGCTTGCACGTCCTCCCTAGCTCTACTCATTTGATCTGTTAAACTATCAATACGCTGGTTAGCCCCCTGATGGTGTCGTATTACGTCAACCCTAACAGCTGCTAAACCTGCCGTAAGATCATTTCTGGCCTCTATTCTATGAGCATCAATGTCGGCCTTGACCTGCGTTAGATCGGCCCTAACATTATTAATTGATTGTGTGTTGACCTCAAGATCTTGTCTAACGTTATTAATTTCATTTCTTACTTGGTCCACATGACCACTTACAATATTAATCGATCGGGTGTTAACCTCAAGATCCTGTCTAATCTGGTCCACATGACCACTTACATTATTAATCGATCGGGTGTTAACTTCTAAATCCTGTCTAACCTGGTCCACATGACCACTTACAGTGTTGACAGCTTGGGTATTCTCACCTAAGTCACCCCTTACAGTACCTAAGTCAGCAGTAATCTGCTGGAGATTGTCATTGACACCTGCCAACATCTCCCCAAATACACGACGAATTGTTTCCTCATCCATGACAAGAAATTATTGAGAAAGAGAGGGATCAATCTCTGATGGACCTTCCAGCTATGATTAGTTACTTGGTGGTATAAAGCTTGTTTCATTTAAATAAACATCACGAGTACAGCAGGAGTATGCAAACTAAGTGCTTCTACATTTACAAAGACAACGGCGAGCAAAGCAAAGTATTACATTTACTCAGGATGAGGCATCATCAAAGAAAATCCTATCCATCATTTATCTAACACAAAAGCCTCACCCCATGGACTTGTATCAAACATGAATGCCATGCGGTTAATTGATCTGCAGTACGAACTTTCTAAGTTCGTCCCAGTCCTGTCAATTTACCATTGATCAACATTAAGATCCTCTTAAATAACATGGAACTGACGGTCACCACGTTAACGTCGGCACATGAGTTGGGCGCCATTTAAAATATAGTATAAGTGTTATGAGCCCGTCAGAGGAGCTGCCAGGACAGCCAACAACCGAAATGACTTCCCTAACATCTCATCCGCCGGACCTAACTGCCGAGAGGATCAGGTGAACTTCCAAACAGGCCAAAGCGGCACGAGAAACTATCGTCCACGGGGATCGTGGTACATGGTGACGAAAGGTCATAGACTGCCTAAGGAAAGGTTCACCTTAAAAGCTAGACTGAGAAAAGAAACATCCAGACTTATGTAAAACATCGTGAAAATTTATTGTAAAATTGACAAATCCCTATCCTAGTTCGGAGGGTTTCAATCAGCTAATCCGCAAGCTAATAAATAATAAAAAATAAAGAGCAGGTCCCTACCTGAGAAGTTACAGTAAACCCTCGCGAAAGATCTGTCTCACAATAATAAAGCAACAACAGCAACACTAGGAAAATGGTACGGCGAAAAACCCTAGGTCAAGTTACAAGATCAAGCTAATATCGGAATTTACATTTAACAGGGTAGCAAAACAAATGTAAGTTAGGATGATACCATCTCCACATTTACATTTAATATTAATTCATCTAGCTAAGTCCTATCAATTAATTACAAAATTTACGGCGGTGACGTCCGTAATATCAAACAATTACATTCAAAGCTATGTGACAAGCCATAAAAAAACATCGAAGACATTCTTACGATCTAGGTGCTAATCAGCACACAAAAGGGTAACATAGAGGATTCGTACACTTTTACACCAATAAATAAATAAATACAAGACCACAGTTTTATTCAAAGCCTGCCTACACCTTGGTTTACTGTTTGTAAGCCATAGTCATTTAACGTGTGTAATTACGGTGACGACTGCGTAGTGAAGACTACGTCTAACATCATATGGCCTGCGCTCCACAAGCTACGAACTAAAGGTTCGAGCAAGCTTCAGTCGCTACAAAAAGTGTCAGCTGTCCTAAAGTCATTTCCTCCAGGAAATACCTTCATTAGCACGGCTATGTCAGCAGGTTCCAAATGCAAATGAACAAGGTTAAATAGAAAGGATTCGTTAGTTATATTTTGTTTATCAAAATTATGCGTTTTATTATAAGATGTCGGTTTAGATTATCGTTGGTTTATGGCGAATAATAGCTGACAAGCCTTGGCACGGAGCGTCTCCCTGAGATCATCTCTGCCAAAAAGCCTCGACTCAAAAGTCGGAATACAATCAACGAGCAATAACAACTCGGACACACAATAACACAAGTTACCAGCGGCGCACAGCTCGCATTCAATAACTCTGGGACGGGCCTGGGCACATCAGTTACCCTCCTTAAATATCTGGTCCACGGGAACAGTCCCGGACATGGTACACAAAATACCTTCATACATGAAAAACCCTCTCCACGGGGCTAGCCTCCAACATACTATAAGAAACCTGACATAACTGTACTCCTCGAAACAACGGTACACGCAAAAGACGTTTAACTAACAAATGACAACATGAGTGCAATGAGTGCAATTATGCAATTAACACATGACAATCTAAAGAACATGTGAGCAGATACAGAAATGGACACTGGGTTCCATGAGCTATCAATGCAATGAAAAACAAGTGAATGCTACATGCATTCTGTCCTGTGTTAACATAAGTCTGTCTCACTTAGAAGCAAGCGCTCTCACTCGGGCGCTGGGAAGTATTCAACCACCTGTCTCTGTGTCACAGCGGGCTACAAGCTCCCTGTACTGTATGACACAACACGTTGACTGGGCCGGCAGTTTAAGCAAGAAAATAACTGTAAAACTGACCTCATAATAATACCTTTACCATAGGTTATAAACCTCGAAGAATGTGTGCATTAAAAGCACGCTATAAACCTTTCATAGCAAAGACGTTTAAAAGATAGCAATGTCACTCATTGCTGGAGCTCTCTGCTCTCAAACATAAAATACTTCATTTGTTACTTGTATCAAACATCAAATAAATCACGTGTCATCACACTTGACACTAACAGAATAATATTATGGCGCAAACTCCACTCTTCTGGATCTGCTTAATGATACGTTGGGAACAGGGTTCGATGCTAGGCAACGAAACATCCCTTTTACTTGCAAGGTCCACACTTGACCTGGAAGCCTCTGAGCACATCTCGAATGAAATATAAATGCAGTTACAAAACTGGTAATTACAGTCGATTACCCAAATGATACGACTACTCTAATGAAGTCAGGAGCATAACATTGACTGACTGCAAAAATTGCAGTTAAAGAATCATGACCATGGCATCAGTTTTCCATAACAAGGGTCTGCTAAGACTTGAAAAATCACCCCAGATAGGGTTAAACAAAGTAGCCTCAAAATGACTACAGTCACGTTTAGCAATAGACAGAAATTGGCGTCCTATGACGTCCATCAGGTTGCACCAGGGTTGAACAAAATATCAAACCCAAGGGTGACTCATAATCACTGTAAATAAATGACATCTAATTATACTAATTACATTCCCTACCTATGAAATGGCTATCACTAAGTTCGGCTGATTTACAATCTACACTAATCTAACTATACCACCAATGACTAGAACAAAGAAGGGTTGTACAAACTCACGATATGAAGGAGCCCACACTTAGCTCTCTGTCCAACGACAAGGGTTGAACAAAAGCACCTCTGCCTTTCAGGACTGGCATCGTCCTTATCAGAACTTCCATCTTGGCTCTCCCAAAGACCAGGGTTCGGTCTGTCCCTGTAGTTGACATCGTGAATGGGTTGGACATGCCTATGAAAGGCATCCTCGATTCCTTCCTTCTCGTTCGACGTTCTTGAAGTTCCATAATCATGCTCGTTCCATCCGAGACATCTCCCTCATACCATAATGGTACTTAGCCCATTATCTCCGACTCGAACATGGTGTTGTAAATGTCGAACACGTGGTCGGTAATATTAGGCATCATGTAGTTCATCATTACTTGAAAATTACGGTATACCTCGTAGATATCACAGGCGTTAATCATATACCTGGTAACACAGCCTCTCCAATTTGCAGATATCATTAGTAAATGGCCATGCACTGATCTGCTGTTTCACACGTGCACAGATTCTACTTTTGCAATCACGTGGCATCCGTGAAATAGGGGTCGTTTTCTTGTGGATAAATCCACCGTAGCAATTTATATACAATGCGTATTTAGTATAACACCTGTCGAATGTAACAATATCACAATTAACTGTATATTTCGCACCAGGCTCTTAGCCCTCCACAAATCACGTGGGTATAAAAATGTGGTGCTACAGAATCGTCGGAAATTCACAATACTTTCCAAATAAATTCGCTTTACTATTCGTGCTGATCACTACACTTCAACAACTGTGATTCGCAATACAATGGTGCTCGATGACACTTGATAATATTTCCTCGCTGAAAAGCGGACTGTTTCCACGTCTTACACGACGGATGTTTCAACACGCCTCCACCGGGCGGATTCTCAAGACGTAGTGCACGGAACTGTGTTCCTCGTGGAATCAAGTCGTCAAACTAAGTCGTTGAGCGACTACTTACATTCCTATTTGCGTATCTGCAATGATATTACCATACCTTAAAGTGGAAAAACATTCTCCAAAATGTTTCAATAATACTGAATGACGAAATGGAATATTCTGAGTCTCGTAGAAAGATAAAGTTGATTAATAAGACCTCAGATAAATAATTAGCAGACTTCACCAAAGTCAAAAGTGCGATCCTCCGCTACTCCAAAGAGAATTGTATAAGCTCTCAGCTTCTCGTAGCTTTCTGGGTGTGTTCGAAGGTAGAACATCCCATCATAAATGTGTTGTCATGAAAAATATCAAGAGTTTTGTGCTTTTCAGTCGGTCAACACGAATGTACCCAAAAGAGATGGGTTATGCCCTAATCCTGAAATAAATTACATGAGATTAATAAAACACTAGGATGACCAGTTTCGATCGTCAAGCGATCATCATCAGATCCAATACACTTAGGCTATAAAATCTATGTTTGAAATACAGGTGAAAATATTTACAATATGTACAATTATTTAGTTGCAGTATTGGTACTGCAACTGTCAGTGTATGCTAAATGCAGTATATATGTTAGGTGAAATGCTAAATGGTGATGGCTATCCGGAGATTGTACTTTAGAGAGATTATATGGTTGTAAACTATGGTTAAACTATAAAATTTTAGGCTAACTACTTATCTGATTGTCTTCCGTACTACAGCTATTCGCAGTTTCCGTGCTCACTTGAACTCGCTGTGCGGTCGACTGCGGTGGTTATCTTAACGACTGGTTTTTCCCTGCCTTCCCCCCCTGTCCCTACGTGCTGTGGGGAGTGATCGCGATGTGTTTATGTGAGGTGTTGCCAACCTAGATAAGATGTATGTTATTGAATGAGGTGGATCTACAACTATTAAAGACCGTGGATTAGTCCTCGCCACGCGTGGAGCATAACCCATTCGAACTAAGCGTTGACGGTCTTATGAGGACGTCCCGGCACCTTTAATACTGCCTCTAATATGGGCCTTGGTTTATTGCAGAAGAAAAGTACATCGTACACCTGATCCAGATAACATTTACCTATTAAAAAACCCCTAATTTCCCCCCTTTTTTATCTAGCTTGGCTGTGTCGCTAAATTGTGTTTTGTTTCCGACAGGGTGTGTTTTTTAGTAGCGTGAAGAGGGGTGAGCTCTCCATGAACGTGTGTTCATTTAGATTGTTGGGATTGTTTCGTTTGGCTAGGTGTATCTCGATTGCTTCCTTTATGTCAAGAGCTCTGCCTTTCGATTCGTGATGGATTATTTTAAGGTCCGACTCTATGTTGGTAAAGCTATGCCCTGCGTCACACATATGTTCGCACACGGCTGAATGTGTTCCGTATCTTATCGCATTTCTATGTTCATTATAACGTGTGTCTACTCGCCTTCCACTCTGCCCGATGTAATTAGCTTGACAATCGGTGTCTTGACACGTTATAGAATATACCCCTGACCTTGAATACGGGTCACGTTTATTTAGATTACTATTTAGGAGGTGCCTAGCGGTTGTGTTTTTCGTCGTGAAAGCTATCTTTATGCCTTGCTTTTTGAATAGGTTAGTGATTTTATATGTATTCGCATTCACATAGCTGAAACGCGCAAATTTTTTCTCATTACTGTCCGGTTTGGGAATCGTTTTATCTTTATTTTTATGTTTGGCTATAATTTGATTTATTTTGCTTGGCGAGAAGTTGTTTTCCTTTGCTATTTGCATAATAGTTCTTATTTCCTTATTATAGTTGTCTTTTGACATGGGTATGTTTAAAGCCCTGTGCACCATTGAATTGAAACCCGCTAGTTTGTGCGTACTGGGGTGATTAGACTGATTGTCGATTGCATGCGAGGTTTGTGTTGCTTTCCGGAATATGGAATATGAAAGGTCGTTGTCTTTACGTTCAATAGTTATATCGAGATAATTTATTTTCCGGTCTATTTCGGATTCCTTAGTGAATTTGATAGAATGGTGAAGGCTATTAATGGATTGGAGAATTGTTTCTTCGCTTGTTAGTTCAGTATCGTAGATGCAAATTACATCATCTACGTATCTTTTCCATATTACTATTCCCTTTGTTGAAGTCTTTTCTAAGAACGCATTTTCTAGTGCATTGATGAAGATGTCAGCGATTAACCCACTTAGTGGCGATCCCATTGCTAGGCCTTCTCTCTGTGTGTATATTTTATTGTCGAATTGAAACACGTTTTGGGTGAGAACGACCCTCAGTAATCTCACAATCTCTTCAATTTCTTTTACCGAATTGTTGGATTTTAAGTTGTTTTCGATAGTGTTGATTGCTTCAATAATCGGAATATTGGTGTACATGTTAGTTACGTCGAAGGATACTAGCCTGAAGCTAGGTTTCATTTGTAGGGTGTTCAATGCTGTTACTAGTTCTGTTGTGTTCTTTACAGAGTTGTTTTTGTCGTTGGAAAGACGGCATTTTAAGATTTTTAGTAACTCTTTGCTGATTTTGTAATTAGGGGCATTCCTACAATTGACTATTGGTCTCATTGGGCATTCCTTTTTGTGTATTTTTGGTTGTCCCCTCAATGACGGTATTTTCGGGTTCATGTTTATTAGTTTTGAGTTTTCAGCTTTGGTCAGTATGTATTCTGTTTCTTTTAGCGCACTTTTTATTTGTTTTTGGAATTTGTTGGTGGGGTCTTTTGTTAATTCCTTGATTTCGTTGTTGTTTAGGAATTCGACTGTTTTTTCAATGTATTCTGTTTTGTTCAAAATTACTGTAGTGTTTCCCTTATCTGCTTTTGTGATGATTAAGTCATGTTCTTTTATTTTTTGTTTCAACGACTTTATTTCTTTGATTTGTTTGTTGTTTTGAATGTTATTGCTATCGCCCTCTCGTTTGAGGATTTTTTTGGCTTCGTTGGTGGCGAGATTTTTGGTTAATTCCCTGTCTTCTGCTGGGAGCTTGTGACTGGCTATCTCAATATCTGTGATTAACTGTTTTATATTGTGGTTCGTGTGTGCGTCTGTGCAGTTGTATTTCAAACCTTTGTCTAACATATTCATTTCACCTTGAGAAAAGGTTACGTTCGTTCTGTTGTTTACTCTGCTGTGGAAATTGAATTCATTGTTATTCGTGTGTTGTTCGTTAGATTGATGGTTCTGTGTTTCTCCTAGTTTTCTTAATTTATTTTCTAGCGTTTCATGCTTCCTCGTTGCTCTGATTTTGATGGTGTCATGTAGGTGTTCGGTGAAGCTGTCCCATTGGGCTGCGTGCCAGAAATTACTTAATTGCAATTGAATGTCGTATAATTGTTGGTTAATTTTTTGCTTTCTTATGTATGCAAATCTTAATTCGTTTTTTATCCAAAGCGCTTTGGCTTGTTTAGTTGAAATGATCGAGGCTGGTGTGTTCGGTACGGTTTTAATTGGTACGTATATAGGGGTGAGGTTTAGTTCTATACATTTTTTGTTGAACCAAATTGACTTGTCTAAATTCATGAGTTTAAGCCTGAGTGATTTGAATTTCTTGGCTTCACGATTTGCCTGACTAGCCGTGAACATTGTGGTGTTTGAAGCCATATTTTCAGTGTTGCCTTAGTAAACAAGAGTTTTGTGCGTTTCAGTCGGTCAACACGAATGTACCCAAAAGAGATGGGTTATGCCCTAATCCTGAAATAAATTACATGAGATTAATAAAACACTAGGATGACCAGTTTCGATCGTCAAGCGATCATCATCAGATCCAATACACTTAGGCTATAAAATCTATGTTTGAAATACAGGTGAAAATATTTACAATATGTACAATTATTTAGTTGCAGTATTGGTACTGCAACTGTCAGTGTATGCTAAATGCAGTATATATGTTAGGTGAAATGCTAAATGGTGATGGCTATCCGGAGATTGTACTTTAGAGAGATTATATGGTTGTAAACTATGGTTAAACTATAAAATTTTAGGCTAACTACTTATCTGATTGTCTTCCGTACTACAGCTATTCGCAGTTTCCGTGCTCACTTGAACTCGCTGTGCGGTCGACTGCGGTGGTTATCTTAACGACTGGTTTTTCCCTGCCTTCCCCCCCTGTCCCTACGTGCTGTGGGGAGTGATCGCGATGTGTTTATGTGAGGTGTTGCCAACCTAGATAAGATGTATGTTATTGAATGAGGTGGATCTACAACTATTAAAGACCGTGGATTAGTCCTCGCCACGCGTGGAGCATAACCCATTCGAACTAAGCGTTGACGGTCTTATGAGGACGTCCCGGCACCTTTAAGGCAGTATTAAAGGTGCCGGGACGTCCTCATAAGACCGTCAACGCTTAGTTCGAATGGGTTATGCTCCACGCGTGGCGAGGACTAATCCACGGTCTTTAATAGTTGTAGATCCACCTCATTCAATAACATACATCTTATCTAGGTTGGCAACACCTCACATAAACACATCGCGATCACTCCCCACAGCACGTAGGGACAGGGGGGGAAGGCAGGGAAAAACCAGTCGTTAAGATAACCACCGCAGTCGACCGCGCAGCGAGTTCAAGTGAGCACGGAAACTGCGAATAGCTGTAGTACGGAAGACAATCAGATAAGTAGTTAGCCTAAAATTTTATAGTTTAACCATAGTTTACAACCATATAATCTCTCTAAAGTACAATCTCCGGATAGCCATCACCATTTAGCATTTCACCTAACATATATACTGCATTTAGCATACACTGACAGTTGCAGTACCAATACTGCAACTAAATAATTGTACATATTGTAAATATTTTCACCTGTATTTCAAACATAGATTTTATAGCCTAAGTGTATTGGATCTGATGATGATCGCTTGACGATCGAAACTGGTCATCCTAGTGTTTTATTAATCTCATGTAATTTATTTCAGGATTAGGGCATAACCCATCTCTTTTGGATACATTCGTGTTGACCGACTGAAAAGCACAAAACTCTTGTTTACTAAGGCAACACTGAAAATATGGCTTCAAACACCACAATGTTCATGGCTAGTCAGGCAAATCGTGAAGCCAAGAAATTCAAATCACTCAGGCTTAAACTCATGAATTTAGACAAGTCAATTTGGTTCAACAAAAAATGTATAGAACTAAACCTCACCCCTAAATACGTACCAATTAAAACCGTACCGAACACACCAGCCTCGATCATTTCAACTAAACAAGCCAAAGCGCTTTGGATAAAAAACGAATTAAGATTTGCATACATAAGAAAGCAAAAAATTAACCAACAATTATACGACATTCAATTGCAATTAAGTAATTTCTGGCACGCAGCCCAATGGGACAGCTTCACCGAACACCTACATGACACCATCAAAATCAGAGCAACGAGGAAGCATGAAACGCTAGAAAATAAATTAAGAAAACTAGGAGAAACACAGAACCATCAATCTAACGAACAACACATGAATAACAATGAATTCAATTTCCACAGCAGAGTAAACAACAGAACGAACGTAACCTTTTCTCAAGGTGAAATGAATATGTTAGACAAAGGTTTGAAATACAACTGCACAGACGCACACACGAACCACAATATAAAACAGTTAATCACAGATATTGAGATAGCCAGTCACAAGCTCCCAGCAGAAGACAGGGAATTAACCAAAAATCTCGCCACCAACGAAGCCAAAAAAATCCTCAAACGAGAGGGCGATAGCAATAACATTCAAAACAACAAACAAATCAAAGAAATAAAGTCGTTGAAACAAAAAATAAAAGAACATGACTTAATCATCACAAAAGCAGATAAGGGAAAACTACAGTAATTTTGAACAAAACAGAATACATTGAAAAAACAGTCGAATTCCTAAACAACAACGAAATCAAGGAATTAACAAAAGACCCCACCAACAAATTCCAAAAACAAATAAAAAGTGCGCTAAAAGAAACAGAATACATACTGACCAAAGCTGAAAACTCAAAACTAATAAACATGAACCCGAAAATACCGTCATTGAGGGGACAACCAAAAATACACAAAAAGGAATGCCCAATGAGACCAATAGTCAATTGTAGGAATGCCCCTAATTACAAAATCAGCAAAGAGTTACTAAAAATCTTAAAATGCCGTCTTTCCAACGACAAAAACAACTCTGTAAAGAACACAACAGAACTAGTAACAGCATTGAACACCCTACAAATGAAACCTAGCTTCAGGCTAGTATCCTTCGACGTAACTAACATGTACACCAATATTCCGATTATTGAAGCAATCAACACTATCGAAAACAACTTAAAATCCAACAATTCGGTAAAAGAAATTGAAGAGATTGTGAGATTACTGAGGGTCGTTCTCACCCAAAACGTGTTTCAATTCGACAATAAAATATACACACAGAGAGAAGGCCTAGCAATGGGATCGCCACTAAGTGGGTTAATCGCTGACATCTTCATCAATGCACTAGAAAATGCGTTCTTAGAAAAGACTTCAACAAAGGGAATAGTAATATGGAAAAGATACGTAGATGATGTAATTTGCATCTACGATACTGAACTAACAAGCGAAGAAACAATTCTCCAATCCATTAATAGCCTTCACCATTCTATCAAATTCACTAAGGAATCCGAAATAGACCGGAAAATAAATTATCTCGATATAACTATTGAACGTAAAGACAACGACCTTTCATATTCCATATTCCGGAAAGCAACACAAACCTCGCATGCAATCGACAATCAGTCTAATCACCCCAGTACGCACAAACTAGCGGGTTTCAATTCAATGGTGCACAGGGCTTTAAACATACCCATGTCAAAAGACAACTATAATAAGGAAATAAGAACTATTATGCAAATAGCAAAGGAAAACAACTTCTCGCCAAGCAAAATAAATCAAATTATAGCCAAACATAAAAATAAAGATAAAACGATTCCCAAACCGGACAGTAATGAGAAAAAATTTGCGCGTTTCAGCTATGTGAATGCGAATACATATAAAATCACTAACCTATTCAAAAAGCAAGGCATAAAGATAGCTTTCACGACGAAAAACACAACCGCTAGGCACCTCCTAAATAGTAATCTAAATAAACGTGACCCGTATTCAAGGTCAGGGGTATATTCTATAACGTGTCAAGACACCGATTGTCAAGCTAATTACATCGGGCAGAGTGGAAGGCGAGTAGACACACGTTATAATGAACATAGAAATGCGATAAGATACGGAACACATTCAGCCGTGTGCGAACATATGTGTGACGCAGGGCATAGCTTTACCAACATAGAGTCGGACCTTAAAATAATCCATCACGAATCGAAAGGCAGAGCTCTTGACATAAAGGAAGCAATCGAGATACACCTAGCCAAACGAAACAATCCCAACAATCTAAATGAACACACGTTCATGGAGAGCTCACCCCTCTTCACGCTACTAAAAAACACACCCTGTCGGAAACAAAACACAATTTAGCGACACAGCCAAGCTAGATAAAAAAGGGGGGAAATTAGGGGGTTTTTAATAGGTAAATGTTATCTGGATCAGGTGTACGATGTACTTTTCTTCTGCAATAAACCAAGGCCCATATTAGAGGCAGTATTAAAGGTGCCGGGACGTCCTCATAAGACCGTCAACGCTTAGTTCGAATGGGTTATGCTCCACGCGTGGCGAGGACTAATCCACGGTCTTTAATAGTTGTAGATCCACCTCATTCAATAACATACATCTTATCTAGGTTGGCAACACCTCACATAAACACATCGCGATCACTCCCCACAGCACGTAGGGACAGGGGGGGAAGGCAGGGAAAAACCAGTCGTTAAGATAACCACCGCAGTCGACCGCACAGCGAGTTCAAGTGAGCACGGAAACTGCGAATAGCTGTAGTACGGAAGACAATCAGATAAGTAGTTAGCCTAAAATTTTATAGTTTAACCATAGTTTACAACCATATAATCTCTCTAAAGTACAATCTCCGGATAGCCATCACCATTTAGCATTTCACCTAACATATATACTGCATTTAGCATACACTGACAGTTGCAGTACCAATACTGCAACTAAATAATTGTACATATTGTAAATATTTTCACCTGTATTTCAAACATAGATTTTATAGCCTAAGTGTATTGGATCTGATGATGATCGCTTGACGATCGAAACTGGTCATCCTAGTGTTTTATTAATCTCATGTAATTTATTTCAGGATTAGGGCATAACCCATCTCTTTTGGGTACATTCGTGTTGACCGACTGAAAAGCACAAAACTCTTGTTTACTAAGGCAACACTGAAAATATGGCTTCAAACACCACAATGAAAAATATCACATGAACCTTAGCTCAGCGGGTTCAGTAGTTCAAATACCGGTCACTCCATGTGAGATTTGTGCTGGCCCAAAGCGGAGGCAGACAGGTTTCTCCCGGGTACTCCGGTTTTCCCTGTCACAATTTCATTCCAGCAACATGCTCCACTATAATTTCCTTTCATCTGTCATTCATGTATTCATTGCCCCAGGGGAGTGCGACAGCCTTCGGCAGCCGGCACTGTTCATATCCTCGCCACCAGATGGGGGCTTCATTCATTCCATTCCCTAACTCGGTTGGTCGACTGGAAACAGGCTGTGGATTTTCAAGTTCGCTACATAGAAGCTGATGTTTAATTCCAGTATATAGGCGCACATTCCTGCCTCTGATAAATAATTGGGTGTGTGAAGATGCATGTAGTCTAAACAACGTAGTAGTGGAAATGGAAAGAAGCTTGTAGTTGACATGACCTTTATTCACAAGAAAATGAGGCTCGGGACCTCCTTTCTATCGTCGATTCTCAACCATAGTACATGATATTTCAGTCCCAAAATCTTCCATGCTTTGGCTGGGAATTAAACTCTGTCTGCCTCGGTGAGTAGCAAGCTGCGTGACTACAGCACCAACACGGCCCCTTCTTAGTAGTGTAATAATGATAATAATATGCCAACCACATAAAGATCTAAAAGACAAAACAAAATGAAAAAAGTGATTTCACGTTAATCTAGCATTATAAATGTGCGTTATGTATGAGTAGATCTTATCTAAAGATAGACATACAGATTCTTAGATGATATTTCGTATGGTTATTATTTTTTGGGTATTCTTTTTTCCCTAATCAAATGCATATTATTATGAAGCTGGGATTCTAAGTGTTTATCCTCGGACTACCATTATCCTCTTGAAATGCTCCTGTTCGACAAAACCCGCAAGCCTAATAGAATTAAGAAAAAGAAATTCGTTGGCCCTTAAAATGCATTAGTTAGGAAATTGGAGAAAAATTTAAAGTGGGAGTGAAGATTAAAGGAGAAATAATTTCAACTCTGAGATTTGCTGATGACATCGTCTTTATGGCCGACCCGGCTGAGGATTAGAATGAGTTTTTGAATGGCATGGACTCCGTCTTACGGAATGAATACATGATGAAAATTAATAAATGTAAAACAAGTAGTTCCGTGAAGAACTATACAGCCTATTTTCATATATCCTGCTCATGTTAATTTCTTCTAACAACATACAAAATTTCAGTTTAATTGCTGTAACAGATTCGTAGATATTGAGAACCGTCTAAATATTTCAGATTGTCGCCAGGTTGGATTTTTATTGTTGTACTATTACATTAAGATTATTGTGTACGTGTGGTATTCAAACTTCAATCGCATGATTAGAACACAAGAAGTAAAAACGAGATTTTAAAATTACGCACAGCAGCCATCTTGTGATTATGCAAACAATTGAAATAAATTAGATGCCAGTGGATCAACATTTGTATAAGCATTTAACGTGCAACGTTTCACAGCACTCGGATAGTTAATTCGCGAGAATCGTCCATTTAAATATTTATACTTCGCGTCGCCGCCATGTTGGATTTGTGCTCACCAGGTTAATGAAAGTCCTATAGGTGAACATATGTTCATAGTCTCTATGAACATAAAAAAATCAGTTTGGTTGCTGTAAAAGATTCATAGATATTGAGAACCGTCTAAATATTTCGGAAGCTCGCCATTTAGGATTGTTATATGTATAGGCCATAGAATAATGTACCATTCAAGGACAATTATTGCCTAGGTTCATTATTCAAACTTTCACTTCGATCGCATGATTACGACACAAGAAATAAAAACTTAATTTAAAAATTTCGCACAGCCGCCATATTGAGGTTATGTAAACAATTGATTTAAATTAGATGGCAGTGCATTACAATCTGTAAAATCATTTACTGTACCACATTTCACTGCGCTCAGAGAGTTAAATCACGAGAAAAGTCTATTAAAATATTTCAAATTCGCTTGGTCGCCATGTTCGTTTTTTACTTTACAAGTTTATGAAGTATACATAGATAAACTTGTACCAGTATCCTTTATCACCGTACAAATTTGCAGGGTAATATCTGTAATAGTTTCGGAGATATAGAATGTCAGTGAAATATTTCGCACAGCCGCCATTTTGAGGTTATGTAAACAATTGAACTAAATTAGACACCAGTGCATTACTATGTGTATGAACACTTGCTGTACCTAGTTTCATTACGTTTGGATGGTTAAATCGTGAGAAAAGTCTATTTAAAAGTCTCAAATTCGCTTGGTCGCCATGTTCGTTTTCTACTTTACAAGTTTATGAAATATACATAGGTAAACTTGTATCAGTACCCTTTATCACCGTACTAAATTGCAGGGTGATATCTGTAATAGTTTCGGAGATATAGAATGTCAGTGAAATATTTCGCACAGCCGCCATTTTGAAGTTATGTTAACAATTGAACTAAATTAGACTCCAGTGCATTACAATGTGTATAAACATTTGCTGTACCAAGTTTCATTACGTGTGGATAGTTAAATCGCGAGAAAAGTCTATTTAAAAGTCTCAACTTCGCTTGACTGCCATGTTGGTTTTGTAGTCACCAGGTTTTTGAAAGTCTCATAGGTGAACTTCTAGTAGTACCCTTTATCACCGTACACAATTTCAGGGCGATATCGGTAATAGTTTCGGAGATATTGAATGCTAGTGAAATATTTCGCACAGCCGCCATTTTGCATTGGTGATACGTAACAAAATTTGAAGGGCACGGTCGAGGTCGCCGGGAATAGTGCTATGAACATACCGAGTTTCATTGAAATCGCTCCAGCCGTTTAGATTTTATTAGGGGGGGACACACACACGAATCACACACACACACACACACACACACACGCACACACACACGGACAAAAGGTGATCTCATAAGCCTATTTTTTCAAAATTGAAAATAGGCTAACAAAAATACTGGAATGCACCCGAAATAAATCAGAAACCTCTATGGACATCAAATTCGCAGGTGAAAAGCTGAAGGAAGTTGGAGACTCCTGTTGCTTAGGAAGCAAAATAACCAGTGATGGACGAAGCAAAGAGGATATAAAAAGTAGGTTGGCTCAGGCAAGGAAAGCCTTTCTACAGAAAAGGAATCTGTTGACATCGAATATAGATTTAGGTATTAGGAAGTCATTTTTGAAAGCCTTTGTCTGGAGCGTTGCGCTCTATGTAAGTGAAACTTGGACTATTGGTGCAGCAGAAAAGAGGAGAATTGAAGCATTTGAAATGTGGTGTTACAGGAGAATGATGATCAGATGGGTAGATAGGGTGACAAGCGAAGAGGCATTAAGACGAGTGGGAGAGGAGAGATGTTTCTGGCGACGGCTAATGAAGAGAAGATATAGGTTAGTAGGACACATACTAAGACACCCAGGAATAGCAAGCTTAGTTATGGATGGAAGGGTTGAGGACAAGAACTGTAGGGGTAGACCAAGGTTAGAATATGTTAAACAGATTGCTTCGAATGTAGGGTGTGGTAGCTATGTAAAGATGAAACGATTAGCTCAAGACAGGGAGGCATGGAGAGCTGCATCAAACCAATCAAAAGACTGAAGACTCAAACCACAACAGTTAGGTTAATAATGCATACAATGTTTAAAGTAGGCTCCTTAAATATTCTGTTATATTAGCGAAATTTCAGGAGCCTCCGCGGCTTAGGCGGCAGCACGCCGGCCTCTCACCGCTGAGTCCGTGGTTCAAATCCCGGTCACTCCATGTGAGATCTGTGCTGGACAAAACGGAGGCAGACAGGTTTTTCTCCGGGTACTCCGGTTTTCCCTGTCATAATTTCATTCCAGCAACACTCTCCACTATCATTTCATTTCATATGTCCTTCATTTAATCATTGCCCCAGAGGAGTGCGACAGGCTTCGGCAGCCGGCACGCTTCATATCCTCGCCGCTAGATGGGGGCTTCATTCATTCCATTCCTGACCCGGTCGGAGACTGGAAGCAGGCGGTGGATTTTCATTTTTTTCATTAGCGAAATTTCAGGTTTAATATATAAGATACGAGCAGTATAGAGCCGTCGCACCCAGCTGTTGAACAACTTCAACACAATTTGTGATCACATAAAAAGCACGCTCAAGGACTTTGGGTGGCATTAATATTGCTCATTATAACAACGACCTTCCTCCAGGTTGCACACAATACCACAATGCCAGCAAAGGTACGATCTCTTAATAGTCAATTGTGATCCCGAGCAACGCCGGGCATAACTGCTAGTATTCATTATAAATTTGAAGCTAAACTCATTTTCCCATGCAAAGCTGTTTTAGCTGCTTTATTTGAAGGGCCTCGAAATCGCGGCCATTTATCCCCGTGTACTCGGGTGTGTGTGCGTGTATCTCAACATAGTACAAAACAAGGTCCTCGATTCTTGGATGTAATGGGTAATCTCGAGAATCACTGGATGGATTTTGATGCGGATTTCACCATTCTGTAAACGATTTCTCGAGGAAGGTTTCTGTAGAAAAATATTCATTTATGACCAAAGGAACCCGAGCAGTAATGATTTCAGTGAATCGAGTTGAAGAAAAACCTGTCACTTAAGCCTACGCTGTGTAAACGGTTAAATATATATGTATACTATTAGTGTAAGAATTGTTCAGCATGATAAGTTCAACAAAAAAAAAATCCTGACAGCATATCTCTCTTTTTAATAAATAACCCACTATAAGTGTTGTTCCAATTTCATTTCTTCCAACAATCTCCATTCAGTGGAAATTAAATCATTAGCTTCGGAGCGTGTTTACGAGTTAGCGAGCGAGCCTTGACCCCAGCTTCAACCTGTATCATACTGTCGAGTCGTGTTGAGTTAAGACTTGAGAGAAGAGTGTGTTTGAAGTCAGCTCTCCTGAATTGTGTATGGGACCTGCCGTCGGTGCGCCGTTTAAGCTTACGCTGGGTAAACCTTTAATGATACTGGGCGAAGCCGGGGCGGGTTGCTAGTATATACATATCGGCTATAGAATGTATTTGGTAACTCGAGTTATTGAGGTGTCTGTAGTAGTGTGTGTATCTGTAATTCAGATGAGAATTGGAAAAGAAGCGGCCGTGGCCTTAAGTTAGGAACCATCCCAGCATTTGCCTGGAGTAGAAGTGGGAAACCACGGAAAACCTCTTCTTAACTTGCTGAGATGGGAATCGAATCTACCTCTTCTCAATTTAGCCTCACGAGGCCGAGTGGACCCCGTTCCGGCCCTCAGTTCAATATTAAACGAGAGCCTGGAATCGAACCCGGACCTCCGGGGTGACAACCAAGATGTATCCTATCCACGGAGTTGACTGGGTGAGACGCGAGGGACAACACCACCACAGAGTGGCTTATTTGAGTTTTCAGTGCTCAATCTAAATATTTTTGTTCACCTTAGCAGAACTTGTGTATTGACCACCTCGTGGTGTAGTGGTTAGCATTCTTGGCTGTCACCCCCAGACGTCCAGGTTCGATTCCCGGCTCTGCCAAAAAATTAAAATTTTGGTCTGAGGGCTGGAACGGAGTACACTCAGTCTCGTAAGGCATATCAGAGAAGAGAATGGTTCTTGGAAGTAGCTTGCCGTTGTTTCCCAAGTCTACTCCAGGCAAATACCGGAATGGCTCCTAACTTAAGTCCACGGTCAACTCCTTTCGAATCCTTAACTGAATTACGAATACACCCATTAATAGAGCCAACGCAATAACACAGATTATCAGACTTTTTTTAAATTTGTTATTTTATTTTCTACTCGAAGAAGTAGATGAAGCCACATGACCACGATGTAGCAACGAGCTTGTGTATTGTCACGAAGAGTCGCCACACAGTGAGTGAGCTGGATGCTATCTGGGTCAACTACACCGTGAACAACCTCTACCCAGACATCTTTCTTAAAGGACAATCATGAATAATACCTGTTTATCTTGTAGTGTTAGCTCTAGGATGTGTGCCCGATTTGCTGTATGAATTGAACACCGGTGACAGAGAGCATGGCTCCGGCATGTAATTTACTTACTTATTGATCTAATGCCTGTTCGCCGAGTCGAGATAGAGCGCGTAATTACTTGGACGTCCCACTTGACTGCCTTGACAGGGAAACACGCCCAGTTCACGTCATCAGCTCTGCCAGACAGGGGTAGCGAAGAAGCTCCTAGATCATTAGTCATGCCGTAGCCCTAGAAAATACAAGACTTGCTGCACTGTATAATGTTGCCTGTCATAAGCAGCTAAGAACTAATTAATGAACGAAATAAATACATAAACGAATAATAAATAAACCGCGCTGGAGCATGTAACCGATAAGTTACACAGCACTGAATTCGGCCTACGTTCAACACGCACAGCTCTATGGCCCCCTTGCGGGCAACCCTGCAATCACGTGTACAACTGTGTTTACTTCCACTATCTAGACTCGGCGAACAGACTTGATGTACATATTTCTCTATTTGAATGTACTCGGCGTTGACGCAAGATAGATTGATACAATACGAATGATTGTCAGAAGTGTAGCTGCTTTAAACACTCGGCAACACAACTCAGGTGTCACGAGCTCCCGCCTCTTTCTTTCTAAACACAGAGTCAGGCTCATCCACATCAGTCAAGCGCTGACTTTTGAAACCCAAGATAGTGGATTTTACTCAACTTCAGGGACAGGTCGCTATATTTTGGTCACAGCAGTCAATAGGAATGTTCAGTCACATTACCAAACATTGTTACTCTCACAGTTAACTGTCCTTATTCCAGGAATGGCAATGATGAGTCGAAGGTGCCCTCGAAAGCGTGGGTGTCCATCAGTATTCCCGATGATGAGACGAAGCCAGTGCCTGCCGAGTTTCCATACGTGATGACCAGCAACGAGACTCCTGCTACACGCTGCTGTACTTGCTCGCGAGTGGTCGAGTACTCGACCGAGTTCTGCCAGAGAAGCAGTCTGCATGGTTTGCAATATGTAGGAGAGGAGAAGAGGCCATTTCCAGAGAGGTGAGTAATGCGAGATGCTGTCACCTCTCCACAACACTAACTCTACCCTTAGCTCTCCTGGTTCTGTCACTACTCAAAGCACAGTGGTCTGTGTTCTGCTGTCAACGACTGTTTACTCTTGGGACGGTGAATATGTGGTGGGACTTGTGTATATCCCATGAGATTGGCACACCTTTCAACCATCCTCTCTTGGCGACCGCAACCATCAGGAGGTGTGTGGGTGCTTCCTAAACCCATTAGTTCATCCCATTGTGATGCTGATCAGTTTCCCGATCCCATTCAAGCCCACAACACGACCCCTGCCAAATTCCATTGGAGGCATCCTCCTTGTCCGCTGACCTCCAATCCTTATGGTGGCTGATTGCCTTATCGATACAAGCTCGCCCTCTGGTGACCATTCTCCAGTTTAAATTGGGAACCATTGAATGAAAGATTTCCTTTATTGAAACAACTCGACTAAACACGCAATAAAGCAAGAAGAATCCCCCGAATGTTTACTGTATTCACAAAGTAACTTTGTTTTTTGCAGCATGTTGTTATATGGTAATTGGTGCACAGTACACCCACATTCGTCACTTGGGATACGGTTATTTATTTAGCGTATGGCTTTTAGTGCCGAGGACATGTTCGGCTCGCCAGAGTTTGTAGCTGCTTCTATGTCTATACCCATGGGGTGAGCTAAAATTACCGTTGCGTGTGGATGAGATGAAATTAATGAAGATGAATGAGGAATTTCAATTTCAAGTAGTTCCAACTTTGACAATCAGATGCCACTGACACCTAGCGACGAATGCTGGAACTTGACAAAGCGTTTCCAACTTTGACCGAAATCGCATCTTGAGTTACGCTCATTTCTGCGGTAAAGAGAGCGGGACCATAGGCTCGTAACTGGACAGTGCATAATGAACTTGAGAGCGAGTCTTCTAGCCTAGCGACAGCCTAGTTGAACACAGCCTGGAGATGCCAGTTTTTCTGACATATGAAATATACTTATTATACAACGCGTCATTAATTACAGCTGCACCTCCATGCATTGGCGGATATTTATAATAGAAGATATCAATCTACTAACGGCTGAATATTATAGCGAATAGCCGAGTATTAATTAAATATCACCTGTGTCATGCTGCCACTTGAATTACGTCGTAATACGTCAGAGAGAGAGGGAGGCTCCATTCATCCCCCTGACCACCCCACGTGATCAGAGGAGGGGGATATCTTGTCACCTGTTGTTGCAGCGCACTGCTTGTCATTCTTATTCAGTGAGAGTTAACGCAGGAAACATATAGCCTATTTTCAACCGAGGTTATGATTTTACAAATCGTGCACGGGAAGCAGATTGCTCAGTGAACATCTGTTCGATTGATATAAACGCTCGAACGGTCAAGTGTTTGAAACCAGCGATATATTCAGTGAAATTCGTGTCATTGAAACTGAGTTTTATGTGAGTAGAACAATTTCTTACATTATCACACACCATAAGGAACTATTACAGCTTCATGATGAAAGCCATAATGAACACTACAAACCAATATATATCAGCGCACTCATACAAAGTGAAGTCCTAGGTTCGACACATTAAGACGTTATTACTGCAACATTCACAGTATTACCCTACAAATTAACATTAATGAGCAGAACACAGTTATATCAACTACACAATTAATATAAAAACTGTATATCAAGATTCACAATATGTGTAACATTCAGAAAGCAGTGGTGAACAGTCAAATGGTATTTGGGGAACCTGAACTTTCCAGAATGCTCATTCCACACAATAACCTTTTCTTCGTGGGAACTTATGCAAGCTTTTACACAGTCAAGATGATGCCAGCTTAAATAATATGAGGGGAAACTTATAGACTTTGATGAACACCAAGATCAGCAGACACAGTAACTTGCATAGTCAGCAAGATGATGATGGAGTTTTCCGAATTCATTCGACGTCGGTCTAGCAAGTTCAAGACATATTTAGTCATCAGGGGACTTCACACCATTTGCAGGGCAGTGGAACCATACATCCATAATACACCATGACAACCAACACCATGAAACATGATTGATTTTATTTTTGGATGACTGAAATATTATGCCTGATTTTCAAACATAAAAAGAGCTACTTAAAGAGTTAGTCATTGCTAATAAATATATATTTCACACATTTTTTTCTTATAGAGACTATAACTTAATAATTATTTAATTCTTTCATAAATGAAATTATTTAATTGTTTTTTATAATAATAATTCTTTCGATTTAAGAATATTTTCTCACGAATAATTTTTGAATGCGATTGTCAACGACATTTCCAGATGTTTGACAGCTATGGTTAATAAATTCAACAATTGAATTGATTATGATGAATTATTATAATAATAATAATATCTAATTTATTTAAGTAAATGTGACATTCATATTTATTGATTGATGGTTGATTATCATCGATAATAATTCCATTAAATTTATTACAGCAATTTGAAGCATTATTGCAGATAGTAATTTATTGATTTCCTATTAACTAACTGAGTACTGGAAGATTCTGAATTATTGATTCGATTGATTTTTCAAGTTATATCAAGCCAGTTATCTTATGATATTTTTACACAGCTGCCTATTTATACATGAATGCATGTAATTTGAATTATATTGTAGACACTTCTTAGAAAAGTGGCCTCATAGCGGGTACATTTGAATGAGAGTAGGTGGTCCATTCAATAACTATTATAGATATATTTCACATTTGTAGGCAGTGATACTAAGTATTTCACAAATGATTTTTTGTGATTAGCAGAATTCAAGGAGGTGTCTGTGAACATAATCCTGAGATTATAATTGCGATAAGCATGTTTAATGAATGCGATGATTAATAATAATGAAATATATTAAAGGCTGCAAAATAATGGATATTGATATAAAAGCTTAAAGAGATATTAATAATAACTAAGAATCGACTTTATATGATCTTTTCGAAAATAAAACAATTAAATGAAGTGATCTATAATCAATTAAATTAATGAATGAATTTCCTATATTAATCAATGCCTCACTCTCGTAATAATAATATATGGAAAATATTATAATAATTTATGGATTATAATTTATTGGAACTGAATTTTGGAATTTAACAACGATTAGCAGATTGATGTATTATAATTGGAGATTGGAATTATAATTAATGAACATTGGTAACTATATGAAAGATATTGGACATTATTTGAACTGTATTCTACAATAATGTCGAATGCTAAATGTAAATAATTTTGCTACTTAATTCTATTTCTGCATTTAAATATCATGCTTAATACTTGATAGATAATATTCTCGTCATTAATTATATATTTTTTTCTTAGCATGTGTGAATTTATTTTTGTGATAATATAGATTTTTGAGGGGAATGTGAAAGTTATAATTAAAAATAATTTTAATGTATTCTAAGCTGAAACAGTGATAGTGAAGTGCAACGATTTTATTTTATTTATATTTCAGCTAAACCAACGAACACAGGAACTTTATTTCATATCACATTACCCCAAAGTCAAACAGGCAAGTCGAATTGGCAGTATGGGACTCTTGGATCTACGATCCCAACATAATATTGAATCAATACGATTTTAGGAGGGTATATTTATTTTGTGTTCGTCTGCTCTTAAATAAAAGAGACCATTTTATCTTAGCTATCTTCAATTATTCCTGCAGTTTGTACTTCAACCTGATTGAATGATACTCTCCTATTTTATTTAGAGAGATAGACTATACCTACTGAGGCAACCTTTCTCACTTATCCCGTTAAACGACCCGAGATACTGGATCTCTTGCCTGCCCGTATTTTCAGTTGACTTTTGTTAGTTTTTCCGGATATATGCAGTATTTCAGGGACTCCTAATTTTTTTTCGAAACGACTATGTACTACTTCTTGGACATCACGTTTGATTTTCGGGCCGACGTGGGGTCTGGAAAACGGGTGCACTTATGAAATATAACCTAGACGTTTAGCTACACACTACCAATTGTAGTGGTAGGTTATTTTACGTGCCACTCTACGGTAAGATCTGGTTAAAGCAAATCTTATGAAGAAAGCTATGAATGGCAAATTTCGTTATTACATGTCTTTGTGTTTGATTCTCCTTTGTCCACGTTCTGTCCATCATGGCGTCAGTGATATAGACTCTCTTCTTTTTGCTTTTCTACTCTCTAATAGGTCTGTTCTGCAGCTGGTTGGTTCGTTCCTCAGTTTAGGGGCTGCGACAACGTGGTCATGTAGCACCGTGTACTTTGGTTGTGTGTAGAATCTGTCTGATAACCGGTGTTAATTGTGATGGCTGTATTAGTGTGTGTTATCTGTATTAATTGAAGTAAAGACTACAGTCAATAATTTCAAGTAGTTCCTACTCTTGCTACCAAATGCTCCCGCCCATGACACCTATCTTGCGGACTTGGCTACTAGATGGCATCACAGTCAGAACCTGGCGGCGAATATTGGAACTATAGAGCGTAATCAATTCAAGCCTACAAATGTTGGCCTCACACGGGTCTAGTTAGCGAAAAGTTATTTTTCATGCCACAAATCTATGACATGGGACCGCCAGCTTTACTTTCCCTCCGAAGGAAGGCATACTGAGGGATTTTTAACGCTCTTAAAAAAACTGACGACTTCGGCCGGGTTTGAACCCGCGATCTTGGGCATAGAAGCTCAGTATGCTACGCCACCGAAGCCGCCGCACAGTGGGTAACTCCAAGCAAATAGATGGCCAAAATAATATTTTCCATCCCTGTCTTTGGTGTGCATTTTCTATGAGTCGTGTTTATAAGACCCTTGGGCACAGTAATTAAGTGTTGATAGGTTGCGCTGTCTTGATGTCTTATCTCACCGAAGGCCTGAATTGGCTCTTCTCCGTTACGGTATAATATCCTGCGCAGTCGAGCGCACAGTTCTCTTTCATGCGAGGGCTCAGTAAGTAAGTCAGAACTAAATATTTCTTTGAGTATAGTGTCAATATATTAGATGAAAATTTGTATTTTTGTATAGTATGTGGCACTTACTGAAAATTACTATATTATTGTCCAAGATGTGTGTTTCACAACTCAGGTATACTGTGCCCATGCGCTATCTAATCATAGAAATTTGAGGTGACTTTTAAAATGTATTGCCTTCGATTTCTGTAATGAAAGTTTTTATAGGACTTATCTAAACTTTATTGAATAGGAAACTGTGGCTTTTTGCTGCGACTAGGCGCGACCATGAGAGTTTATTTTTTCAGAAGGCATGTACTCTGTAACCCGGAGGTCGGTTTTCGAGCTGTGGAGGAACAGCAGGGAAATTAATCGTAACGATGACATTGTGAATCTTGTAATTGGACGTTTAGGCCTTCAGGATTGTCCTGAGGAAATATCTAAGTCAATAAGGAAATTGATCATAATTTTTTGTGCAAAAATTTAATCGCGGGGTACAAAATACAGTAGAAAAAGGGACTCATTGCTGAAGTAGGCCTTCAACAAAACTTGGTTTGAACAGAAAGTTAACCTTACAGGCGGGGTAAATAAAGCACCGCAGCTTGCATCACGACAATGTCAGGCCGAGACTGCCACTACTAGCATTCGAGGTCGTCCACGTTAACTGTTTAGAGAAATTAGCGAATGCTCTAAGAGAAGGAAAGCGAGATCACTTCTTAAAGACACATCGCAAGAAGAAATAATTTCTGGCAATCAGATGAGTCTTCGAGCTTCTGAGAAACTCTTTCTGTGGGTATGCCATTGATAAAGTGGCTTTTGGCATGTACGCAAAGGAAACGATAAAATTGTACCTAAAACAAGAAGTTCCGTGACAAACTAAAGAGCCTACTTTTCTTGAAATTTAAGATTCTTGCCAATCTATATAGACCTATTAGAATAATGACGAAATTAAGTTGGTAATATGGAAATTCCTAATTAGTTCGAAATATACCTTATATAATGTAGCCTAATAGAGCAGTACACTTGGCAGCCCTGGTGACTGAATATAGGCTATTGTTAGTTGCACCTCTTAAGGTACAGAATACAAAATTTGGTTGAAGTCCAATGGATAGCATGCACGTTACATGCAGTTAGACCTTGGATTTATCAGCGCGCGTAAAGTTATGTTGGCAACAATGTCATGCATGTGTTGGTCAGAAATAATCTGAAATATTATGATCTCGTGTTGTACCAGTTTTGGATGAAATCCATTTTTTAGTATAGAAGTAACATGTGTTTTAAAATTGGACCTATCAGCAGGCTTAGAATCATGTTGGCAGCACTGGCGTAGGCCTATATTAGTTACTCCAAATTAATCTAGAATACCAGGTACTATACGTGTGCAAAGTTTAGAGTTATTGGCTTGCATACTTTCTGATATATTGATATTAGGGTAACCAAAATAGAGACAGTATTTATTAACAGTTGGCAGCCCTGGTTACTCTTAAGAATCGGCATAGTCATATCTGTTATGGTACACATAGCACACAAGAAATTTGGTTGAAATCCAAATAATAGTATAGAAGTTACAGGCATTTAAATTTGGACCTCTCAGCAGGCTTAGAATCATGTTGGTAGCACTGACGTATATAAGTTATTCCAAATTAATCTAGAATGCCAGGTACTATACGTGTGCATAGTTTAAATCTGTCGGTTTGCATACTATCTGATATAATGGTACTTGGATAAAATAAATTGAGAGCATTTATTAACAGTTTGCAGCCCTGGTGGCTCTTAAGAATACGCTCAGTCATATCTGTTTATGTACACATACCACATACGAAATTTGGTTGAAATCCAATTGATAGTGTAGAAGTTATATGCATTTAAAATTTGGACCTATCAGCAGGCTTATAATCATTTTGGCAACACTGCCATGTATGGCCTCCTGGAAATTAAACTGCAATATTATTGTTACGGCTGTGAGTTTGTTTCATCGCTCGCCGCATGAGTCACAACTGCCCCAGGGCTGGGCTGTGCTCTGCCTCAGTGTATTGCGTGCGCCTTATGCAACAGGACTACTAGGACAAAGGGATGGTCCATCCAGAATATTCGTGACCCAGCCAGCGATGGAATTCTCGAGAAGCCGTGAACCCTGGATGGGTCTAGAAGCATTTATTGAGTTACCGGCCAGCTATATAAGAGCGACCTGTCATGCAGTGAGTGTGTGTTTTTCGAGCTAGTGCGAGCGTTTATCCTGAGCGACAGAAGTGAGGTGACGTGACTTGCGAAACTCCTAGTGAAGCTGATTCTCTTGACAGCGAGGGAGTGAGAAGCATACAGGGGACTGCCTGTGTTTTGAGCGAGTGTGATTTCACTGAGCGACAGAGGTATTGTGGCGAAGTGCCGTGCGAGTTACGAAATCCTGTGACATTGCTTCCCAGCTCGTGGACAGCGAAGCAGCGTGTAGCAGGTTATCGTAAGTAACTGTAGTTTGTGTACATAAGGAAGAGGTCAAGGCCACCGGACTCATTAGGACGAGTTAACTTCTGTGGTTTGTTGACAAGTGAAAAGGGGCAATAGCTCTCCATAAGGAAGAGACTTGAGGAAACTGGAGTAAGGTTCTAATTGCATGTATTTACTGATGAGTAGTGTATCTTTCTGGCCGCAATAAAGTTAATTATTTCTTTAAAGGAACAATCTGTGTTATGCTTCAACCCACCGTAATCCAGTTAACAAAAGTGTCACTAGGGTGGTGGCACGTAACAACTGGTGTCAGAAGCCGGATTAAAAACACAAGCACAACACCTGACGGTCCTGGTTTCAAAACCCGAGCAGATCATTTTTTTAAAATTCTCCTGTGAGTGCATGCCCTTTACAAGACAAACATCTAAAATGGAAGCGCAATTTGCAGCATTGCTAGAAAAGTTAAGTGGCATGGAAGCCAAGATGGAAGACAGCCAGAAGAAGATGGAGGACGGCCAGAAGAAGATGGAGGAAGGCCAGAATAAGTTAGCCCAGGATCTAACTGCCAAACTAGAAGACGGCCAGAAGAAGTTAGCCGAGGACCTAACTGCCAAACTAGAAGACGGCTAGAAGAAGTTAGCCGAGGAGCTAACTGCCAAACTAGAAGACGGCCAGAAGAAGCTGGAAGACGGTCAAAATAAGCTAGCGGAGGACCTGAAGATGATAGAGGACGGCCAGAAGAAGATGGAAGACGGTCAGAATAAGTTGACACAGGACCTGAAGAAATTAGAACTAGGTCTGCGTGAGGAAGTCACGGCAGTGGAAAAGAAGTTCGACGCCTTACAAGTGGAAGTTGCCGAGCTGCGCCAAAGCCCACTGATGGGGGTGGAGTAGAAATTCAACGCCTTACAAAAGGAAGTTGCCGAGCTGCGCCAACGCCCACTGACGGGGGTGGAAGAGAAATTCAACGCTTTACAAAAGGAAATTGCTGAGCTGAGCCAACGCCCGATGACGGGGATGGAAGCGAGATTCAACGCTCTACAAGAGGAAGTTGCCGAGCTGCGCCAACGCCCGCCCACCGTTACACCGGGAATATCAGGAACGGGACATAGCAGAGTGACGCCCCCAACCTTTGACGGAAAGGTCCCGTGGAGCACCTACTTACGTCAGTTCGAGGCTGCCTGTCCCATAAACAACTGGAACAGCACGGAAAAGGCTACAGCTCTCATTGTAGCGCTGAGAGGGGCGCCCTTAACGTCCGTCAGGCCATCCAGGTTGGATCCCAGGACTACGCTTCACTAATCGCCCATGTGGAGTCCCGATATGGAGATAGCCATCTTCAGCAGGCCTACCAGATGCAGCTTCGGACCCGGGTACAAAAGAACGCGGAAACCCTGCAGGAGTTCAAGATGGGCATCGCACGCCTCGTAAGGCTCGCCTATCCAACAGCGCCGGCCGACTTTCTGGAACAGATTGCGACGCAGACCTTCACCGACGGGCTACGGGACTCGGACACTCAACAGGCGCTAGTAGAGGAGCAAGGAGGGTTCTGCTTCAAATACCGTTATTTATGCAAATGAGGGGGGCGTGGCAAGGTCAATGACCTTGAGGTAGGTCATGATCAATGACCTTGAGGTAGGTCATTGACCCCCAAGGTCGCCGGGACCCCGGAAGGTAAACAAACCTTGGAGGGTCCAGGAACCGGTTTGAGGGGGTGTGGGTGGAGGGGGAGGAGTGGGGGTGGGGAGGGAGGGTGGGGGAGGGAAGGGTGGGGTGGGGGACGAGGGGGGAAGGATGGAAGAGGCTCTGCACGAGACCCTCCTCGACCCAGTCTCTCTCTTGGACTGAGCGCCTTCTCTGATATTATCCTGGGCTATATAGCTTTGCCTTATGCCCGATGAGATCCGAGTGTTGCCGAAGGTTTCCGAATCTTTGTCGGTGAATGAATCGTCAGATTTGAACGGTCAACTGGTGTGTGTGTGACGTCACAGCAGATTACGGGATGTGAGGTAGGTCATGGACGGGAGTGTTTTGAATGGAAAACATGAATGGCGGTGGATGGCGGTGGTTGTTGAACCCTGACGTGGTAGGTTGGTTAGGTGTGAATGGGTCTGAGAGACAAACAAGATGGGGTTGAAAGCGCTCAATGATAAACAAACTTCAATGGTATCTGGAGTAGTGAATGGAATTGAGAGAGAGAGAGAGGGGGAATAAACTGGTTGTTGAATGTGCTCAATGGTAAACAAACGTCAATGAATCTGGAGTAGTATTTCCTGTAAATGGTAGGGTGGGGGTAGGATACAAATCGCATAGCATGTTGAGTCGGCCAGCTCGACATGAAATAAAAACAAGAAGGTGTACACCAGATCTGATTTATTAATCCATGAATTATATGCGGCATTAAAACCTAGCCACTTAACAAAAAGTTTATTGCCACGTTTTTGTACAATTTTTTCAACAAGATAATGCTTGGGATATTGCGTCCTTTGCAGTTCCTCCATGTAGAATCCTCCTTGGATTGGCTGCTTGTTGAGGTCATCAAGTAAATAAACAACTGGATTAGAAAGTTTTACCTTGCGAATACGAAATATTTCTGTGCTCCAGTTTGGTGTGTATCCTTTGGCGAAGATTGTTTTATGTTTACTGATGCGCACATAATCACCAATACGTAATTGATGACGTCGTGGATCTACTGTTTTGATTTTGTGATGAATGCGATCCAATTGCGCAATATTCTTGGTTACAAGGCGTGGTTTCATTTTGATGGTTCTATGTTTAGTGTTGTTGTAACGTGTCACCAGGTCGCCTACAAGTTCAAGCCAGCGATAGGATCCTCTTGCTGTAAATTGTTCCCACATGCACGTCTTGAGTGTGCGGTTGAAACGTTCTACAACACTTGCCTTTAGATTGCTAAAAGTGGAATAGTGATGGATGTCAAGTGATTTGAGATAAGCGGAAAAAGTCTTGTTGAAAAATTCTTTGCCTTGATCTGTTTGAAGCAAACGAGGTTGTCGTCTTGACCGCTGAACGATGGTCTTGAATGCAGCGGTGACCAGTTGTGCAGATTTATTCCGAACAGGTTCAACAAAGGCCATTTTGGAATAAACGTCGATGACGGTGAGCAGATAGTTGACCCCGTTATTAGCGTTGGCATAGGGAATCATTTCAACCAGATCAGCTTGCCAAAGATCGTCAACGCCCCGTGTGATGACATGACGACGATGGTAGAGACGACGAGCTGGTCTATGCTACTCGCGAGCAATGCCAGCCTTAACAGGCGAGGGTGTATGAACACGTTGACTCATTAGACAATAATGCCAGCATGACGAAGCTCCTCTTCTATTTCTAAAACTTCCGCCTCGTGTCCGGTATGACCAGCCTGTTCTGATGCACGCAACAGTTGCAGACGTTTAACCAACTTATTTGGATTGTTCCAATAGGCGAAATCGATGAATGGTTTCAAAGTATTAAACGTGATACCGGACGCTGAATTTGCACGGCGAACACTTGCATAGGTGGGAAACAATTTTGATATGATGGTTTTATATTTGAAGCTCTTATTAGCATTTACTGCTTCAGAACGTTTATAATTACGTCTAAAACCATTTGTAACCATCAAGATGTCTTTATACTTTTCAAGATCTTCTTTATCATAGTCCTCGGTAGAAGGTGTACGTGAAAATAAAAGTTCTAAAAGACCTGGCGTCAATTTATAACGAACTGTTTTAACAATCAAAACATTGTCACTTATCTTGATTGGTGAATCGCCAATTCGAAATCTATTGTTTTCATAGCGAACACCATAGGTAGTATCAGTTTTCTTAGTAAAAAGATCTTCAAGGAAGGGAGTAACCAACGCACCATAATTTTGTAGTAAAATGGATTTTAACCGCACATATTGTTCGGGCGTATTCAATATTTCTTTAAGAGTAGGCTGCTTTTCTTTGGCTCTAGTGGGTGTTTCAGCAATTATTGATGTTTTCAAAAACTGGGGCAGCGGTGATTCTTTGGAGCTAGAAGACGGAAGCAATGGAGAAAAAACATCCTCAGGTTCTTCATCATTTTCTTCCTCCTCTTCAATTGTTTGTGTTTCTTTTGAGCGTGTACTAGGTTTTGATGTTCCTTTCAACACAGCTTCCAGAGGTGACTTCAAATGTTTTTCGACAAACAGTTCACTGTCGGCATGTGCACGTTTTAGATAGCGAAACTTTTGTCGAATGCTATTTCGTGCACGGATTATGTGCTTTTTTAATTGACTCCCTGTTGTCGCCATGACATCTGAACTAATGATGTTCAGAAAAGCAATGCAGCTACTTAAATACGAATGAAATGATCAAATCCCATGCGGTAGCGTCCATTGTTGATGTTGCTCTGCTTATCAATAACAAGACAACTGTGGTGATGAGCGTTCCAACACATGGCACACAACTGTGTAAAGGCTTGATAGGTCATGTCTGGGTTCACGTGATCATCGTAGACGTGATGCATGTTGCGCTCATCCTGTCGGAAGAGAACAATCACGTTGGCATTGTCACGAATTAACTGTTTTGGTATTCGCGAATAGGTTTGAGCGAGATAAAAACAATCAATATATTTATGACGTCCCATGCTAAAGTAAGCCTGAATAATACCCTGTCGTTCTGTGGCCACATCGTCAAAAATCATAAGCGAATGGGGGCGAACATTGTCTGGAGAAATGACATCTTCGTGTGCTGCGAATGTGAAGTAGCCCATGTTGCGCAGACCTGACATGACCTGTTCCAAGAACACATACAGCGGTTGATACAGCGATTTGGCAAAAATATAGATATTTTGAAAGCGCACTCCGTTTAAGGAGGTGATGAGGGTAAGCAGAAGATTGGTTTTTCCACATCCCGACGGGCCGGCGATGAGACAGCGAATGGAGGATGGGAAGAGTGATCCATGACGTTGTTCGGACGATGTTGAGAAGAGGTGTGAAACCAAGTCTCCCACCGGAAGTGAATGTTGTTGCTTAATAATCTGCATATCAACTAAATGTGAAAGGGGAAGAGCTGGTCTCTATATACATGAGACAAACGGGTGTTTCAGTTCCAGTGTAACCATGGACGCCTTTGGAAGAACTCTCAAAACAAATGAACGATTTGCTTTGACAAACGATCCAAAACATGATACAGATCCGGCTACTAAACGATATGTCGATGCTAATGTATTGTCACGCACTACAGATGGCAATTACGACTTTAATGGAAAGCGATTGACCAATATAACAGAACCCGTATTACCCTCGGACGCATGTTCAAAAAAGTATGTAGATTATTACCGCTTACGACGTATCAAAGGAGATTATGAGGCTCAGAATAAACGTATTACAGGCGTTGCAGATCCTGTGAACGATCAAGATGTGTGCACCAAAGCCTATATGTTAACCAATGCTGTGGTGTTAACAGAAGCAAAGGACTATGACGTACACCAACGTCGAATCACTCAGCTGGCTCTTCCAACAAACAACACGGACGCTGCTCGAAAGGACTATGTAGATAACAAGGTGAAACAGGTGCTCAGTATTGTGCCCACCCTAACTGCAAAGGGCTATACAGCAAATAATGCACGCCTTGTGCATGTGGCCGATCCTGAAGATGATCAAGATGTTTGTACAAAACGGTTTTTAAACTCTGAAATGGAAAAGGTGTGGGAAATTAAGGAGAACGCTCTACAGATGAAGCGAAGACGAATAGCAGAAGTTGCTGATCCTGTGCAACCTCACGACGTGACGACCAAACGATTTTTGGAACAACGGTTATCGCTTTTTATTAAATCAATACCCTCTATATTTCTGCTTCACATTGTAAACCAACAACCGGTAAAAGATCCCAATAACCTCGCCTACATACTACGTTCGGGGTATGACAATTACCGTTTAATGTATGATGGTGCCATTCGTGTAATTGAGTATGCACCAGATTTGAAACATTTAGAGGTACGATTAAACGGTAGTGTTCAACCACTTATTGATCAACCGGTGAAAGCCGGAGACAAATTATTCTTTCACTTGAAACTCTCGTCTGAAGAAAAAGAGGCGGGGAAAACGATGAACGATTTTCCTCTGTATATAGAACTTGAATATACAGCCACCATTGAATAAATAACTACAGGTTCCCTTCCTGAGGAGCGTTAGTTGTGTTCTATACTTTGCGGTGTGAGGTTGTCTTGTTCTTTGGTCGCGATGGTGAAACAGAGATATGTGGTGAAGAAGAGGAAGAAGTTGTCAAGAAAGGGAGGCTTTAAAGCTATTCTTCATGCGGCACGTCAAGCTTCGCGCGGAGAAACAAATAGTGAGTTGGCTATTAAGAAAGCACTCCGAGCAGCACGATTGCATGCGAATCCCAAAAGTAAACTACGTTTTAGAAAACGTGCCCGAGTTATTCCTGTGCCGAAACGTGGTGGATTTTTACCTGCACTGTTTGCTGGACTAGCAGCCCTGGGTTCACTTCTTGGAGGAGCAAGTGCGGTAGCACGAACGGTGAAAGCTGTTGAGGAGGCGAAGCAACAGTTGAAGGAAAGTGAAAGGCATAATAAAACTATGGAGGCCATAGCACTGCGCGGTAAAGGTGTGAACATGAAGCTAGCACCCTACAAGAAAGGACTCGGCATTTACATGTCGCCAAAAAACGGTTAATCGATGCACTGCCACGACGAGCCATGACGCATGAGGAAGTTATAAGATATGCAAAACAGCTTAAGATCTCCCACTTTCGAGGGGTGTTTATGCGCAACCAACTACCGTCTCGACCACGGCGCCATGAAAGTGCAGTTGTCAATTTGGATGACAGTCATGGACCGGGAACGCATTATGTGGCCTACATAAAGCATGGGCGAACCGTGTGGTACTTTGACAGTTTTGGAAATCTTCCTCCTCCGACAGAGCTTGTTCGCTATTTTGGAAGCAGTGCAACAATACACTATAATGTGAAACGAGTGCAAAATTTTAACACGCAACAGTGCGGTCGACTATGTTTGACTTTTCTATATAAGACCGAGCACGGCGGGTGACGTGGTCATTATGACAACAGAAAGTAGAACGTTTACAGTGCACGGACAAGGTGCGGAAGTAACTGTTGACTTTTATCCTCCTATTGAATTGGGACGACGACCCTACGTGCTGGGACTTGTTTCGTTTGAAGGCTATAATAGAATCTGCAACATAATTGAAGACGTCAATGATAAGTTCTACTACGATGACTATGTGTTAACTCTACCGTCTGGCAGCTACACCGTAGATGATATTCACGATCACATCTACACAACTCTCACCAAAGAATTTAGTCTAAAAGCATTTCTGGACGGGACACGCAAGTTTGAACTCATAGCCAACAACGTGACACATCGCTGCAGTATTCTTTCTTCTTTTAGGATTGATTTTAAATCTCAACCAGATTCGATTGGGTCATTGTTAGGCTATTCACCACAAGTGTTAGTACCGAACGTGATACACAAGTCTGACCAACCGGTGAAAATAATTGAAGATCATCACGTATCTGTCACGTGTAATATTATTACAGACGTCTACACCAATCAAGATCCCTCGCATTCGCTTTTTTGATTTTATTGTTACTTCACCTGGTGGTTATATCATCCGCGAAAACCCGTCGGTGGTGCTCTATCATCCTGTGAGTGTGACCAACATCAGGAATATTACCTTAAGACTGGTGAATAGAAACCAACGTCTCATCCGATTAGACCCTCATACACCTGTGACCTACAAACTGTATTTGAAGCCAGCATGAAACAAGTGTATAAAGCGGCAACGCTGTCAAGAGCAGGTGTTAGTTGTGCTACACGCGTGTACAGGTTAACACGTGTCAACAAGCAGATCCTACAACAACTTGGTTACATCTTACGTCATGAATTCGATTCTAGACGTGACAAACCCTGTCGAAATTCAGGAGGGTATTGTAAGAATTGAACACCATTCCTACCAACCGTATACTCAGGGACTAAATAATAATGATGAGATTCGAATTACTATTAACCAACAAGATATCTACACGCTTCCACATGAAAGTTACATCCAGATTGAAGGGCAACTCACCAAATTGGATGGTACCATTCCAACAACGTCAAAGTTGGCCAACAATGCTTTGGCCTTTTTGTTTTCTGAGGTTCGCTACGTGATCAACGGTATTGAAGTGGATACTACTCGAAATGTTGGCATAACAAGTGTCATGAAACTTTATCCCTCGTACGGAAGCGAAGAGAGTAAAGCTTTTTGTATGGCTGGTTGGTGTCCCAACTCAACCAACGACTGGATGATTAACGATGATGGTACATTTACTGGACATTTACCTCTAAAATTAATACTAGGCTTTGCAGAGGATCATAAGCGCATTGTTGTGAACGCAAGACAGGATCTGATTCTTGTACGAGACAGGAGTGATTATAATGCGCTAAAGGGAGCTGATACAGCGCCAATAGATACAAAAATTCTACTGCAACGAATTCTATGGAAAGTACCGCACGTTACTCTATCAGATCAGAAAAAATTGAGTCTGCTCAAGATTGTGGAGAAGGATACAGCTTTACCCATTCAATTTAGAAGCTGGGAGCTGCATGAATACCCTGTATTACCACTCTCCGATACACATACTTGGTCTATAAAAACCTCACGGTATACAGAGCGGCCACTCTACATCCTGGTTGGATTTCAAACAGATCGCAAATATCAACAGAATAAAGATGCATCAAAATTTGACCACATCCAATTACGAAATATACGACTTTTTTTGAACGGAGTTACCTTTCCCTATGAGGGAATGGATTTAAACTTTAACAAGAACAAATATGGTAAGCTCTATGACATGTTTGTAAACTTTCAGTCTTCCTATTATCAGAAAGAGGCATGTCCGCTATTATCACCACAAGACTTCAAGTCCAAGGCGCCTCTGGTGGTGATGGACTGTTCGTATTTGGAGGAGTCGATGAAGGAAACAACAATTGATATCAGACTAGAATTTGAAACATCTACAGTTATTCCAGAAAAAACAACAGCCTATTGTCTTATTGTTCACGAGGCGCAAGTGTTTTATCAACCGCTCTCCAATATGGTGACCAGAGTATAAATAGCATGTCTTCCTCCATTGCCCTTCACAGTCATGGAAAGCTACGATGAAGTCACAACCCCCTCTGCGAGGTGGGTCTGCAAATGTGAAAGTGATTCACCAGGCTCAGATGAAGATTCAAGGTTTACCATTTATCGCGCCCTAGTGAGTGAAGCTATAACTGCCTATCACAAGAATCATACTGTGCTTAGAATGCCGCCGCATCTGGTTCACTATTTACCAGATGGATTCATGTCTACGTTTGGTATTCATGACAGGGGCTACAACAACAAGCCCATCGCTAATCAAACAAATAATGTGGACGATGGCGTTGCCAAAGCTTCATCTTGTCATGTTGGAGAGCGGGTAGATTGTATGGACTGCAAATGCGATCGTTGCTCAACAAGTCGAGACGCTGATGCAGCATTTGAGATTTATCGCACCCTGGTGAGTTTAGCAATACGCGCCTACCATAAAGCACAATTTCTTCGTGAAATGCCGCAGAATCTGATTGCCTATTTACCAGCTGGATTTCTGACCGCGTACGGTGCACACGACTTTGACCTTAATTGGGATAAGCTACCATTACACCTCCGTATGTCGGCGGATGTTGCAGCCTGCCGTCCTTGTCGTAGACACTTTATGCATCGAGGAGATTCTCACTGTGATTGGGATGGTCCAAATCCTATGATAAAAAATTGTAAGCGATGTACTGATAACTTTATGAATAAAATTGTGTAATTGATTCTTTGTGTGTATATTATTTTCCCGCTCCTATCCAATCAGTTAGTTGTTAAGAAGCAGCGGTGGTGGAAGGTGTGATATCCGTCGCCATGCCGAAAACATTGATTGTCGACGTGCAGGGTTTCAAGGTGAACGGAAACAAGTTTGTATTTAAAGAAGTAGGAATTATTGACTGCACAACCATGTGGGCACCAAGAGTAACCAGTTTTGTCTTTGAACCACCGTTTCCATTGCATTTGCAGTCAGACGAGGACAGAAGACAAACAGAGTGGTTGCAACGCAATTTGGGACTAGTCTGGAAAGAAGGCGACATTCCTTACCAGCATCTATCACTTGTTCTGAAAGCTCACTTGTTTGGTGCTGACCTTGTATTTGTAAAGGGAAGTGAAAAAAAGGAATGGTTGCGTCAGTATGTTAATTCAACATGTCAACTTGTTGACCTTCATGATCTGGGATGTCCTGCACTGTACAACCTGTCCGTGCCTGATGAACCTCTACAAAATAAAACACTTCAAAATGTTTGGAAGCTTTTTGATTGGCTAGCTCGCAGAGCATGTCAAAACTTGCATGTTGAGTGCAAAGCGTTGTAACGTCAGCTTCAGTGTGAGACATACCAGTGATCAGTGTGGACGTGTAGTAATATGGCAGCAATTGAAGGTTTGGACTCAAACCCCACAGAGCGAGCTATTGTCAAGTTTTTTGCCTGTAAAAAAAAGCTTGACAGTTTCACAGATGAGGAATTGAACGCTTTACCCAAGGCGTTCCTTTTTTATGTTGCTTCAAACGCGGTGAAAAATATTTGGCACAGTGTACCTAGTGAGTGGAGCAGAGATCCTGGTCTGCGTGAACTACAACCATGCACTGACTTTAGTCATCACCAGCAAGTGTCTATCACTAAAATGCCATCCATTAGACAGTGTGGAACGTGTCAGCTCATCAAATTGTACCACGGCCATACAAATATACCGTCCTGTAAAGACTTTGCTTCATCATTCCATGGTTGCGATGAAGAAGAGGAAGAAGAGACAGCAGCGGCAGTATCGCCAGCACCAAAATGTAAGACAACGCTTGAAAAAGATATGCCAGACCTTTGCTGGTCATGGTCTAGTTAACAAGACCATTGATCTACTTCCCATTGAACTGCATATTCCTGGCTATCAATTTTGTGGACCTGGAACTAAACTAAGCCAACGTCTAGCACAAGGGAACTCTGGAATCAACATATTGGATGCAGCGTGTAGAGATCATGACATTGCTTACAACAACAAGAATATAGAAGTACGTCGAGTTGCAGACCGCATTCTTCTAAGAAAGGCCATGCAGCGTGTGATGTCATCTACTGCTTCTATTGGTGAGAAGATTGCAGCCTTGATTGTAGCAGGAGCGATGAAGTCAAAGCTATTGATTGGTGGTGGATTAGTGAGGAAAAGGACAAAGTAATAAACATGAATCAAATATTGAGAAGTATTTATTTGAGAGTCAATCCACCAGTTCATAGTATACACAAAATATGGTTTAGTTTTCTTCTTGTAAAAAACATACAATTTTAATAAAAAGAATTGAAAATGAAAGTGTGTTCTTTTTTTACAAGGTGTGGAAATGTCCATAAGGCAAGCTATTTACACCATCCCACAGACGTTTATTGTCATATGTTGTCAGCGATGTTTTATTTTGATTTACTGTAAAAATATTATGGTTCTTTGAAAGAATGCGTGTTTGCTGGTATAAGCGAGAGGTGTTTGCGTAGAGTACACATCGATATTCCTCAACATTGAGGAATTGTGTGACGCTACGAAGAACACCCTTCGCTTTGCATTGACCTTTATTCTTTTGTGTTGAAAATGCGTACATTTTCGGCGCCAAAGCCACAAATTCTGTCATAACATCACCGGCGCACTCATCCTTAAATAGACCTATTTTTTTTTTATTCATGGGAATTATGCCAAACATATTGTTAACCTCATAGTTTGAGGTATCAAAGTAATTTGGATGTTCTCTCATCACTGAGTAAACATCTATCTTATTGGTTTGATAAATAAGACTGTCTGTATCCATATACAGTAATTTTACATCTCCAAACTTTTGTTTGGCAAACTCATAATGAAATTGATACATTACAAATTTTGAAAAGTCAAGTATCACCATTCCCAAGTAAATTGGTTTCTTATACATGATTTCTGTCTTTGACAATTCAATGGTTACTAAATCAGTTTCAATAACTCGTACAGAATGGAAATTAGGCATAGCTATATATTTTCGTGCGCCATATCGACCGTCCCAGTGGTTTACCAAATGAATAGTTCTATGCTTTCGAATATTTTCCATTGATTTACCGTAGCACGCATTGTTCATTAATTTATAAAAATTTGATTCAAATGTGGTCTTGGCGTGTTGCCGATGATGAGTATTCAATTGCATGTACGGTTGTAACCATGGTTTTTGGTCAAAGCAAATAATGCGGTGAATGGATTGCAGTTTCAAACCGTGTTTCAAACATTGCATTAAATTTTCAATGTGTATGACGTACCGCAACTTTTTATTGTTGGAACGTGAACTGGGAGGTTGTAATTTTTCAACACAAAATGGTAGATCAGAATGATCATTGTGTATCTCACAGGGATATAATAAGTCGACCTCTAGAACGTAGCCACGCGTGTCATTGCTCAACACATCTTTTAAATTAAAATTTGAAACTTCATCTAAAGTCAACCATCGAAAATTTTGATATGGAAGAGGTTTTTCCATAGCATATCCGTATAAATTGTTACAATCTAGGTAGGTGAGGTATGTTGTAGGTTGGTTTGGTTTGTATGTATCCATATATGGATTATTTGCTTTGGCGTGCTTTTGCACAAGCGAAACAAGACCACCACGTATTCCGCGTTCAAAAAAGAGTAACATGTCGATGTCTGTTAATAGTTCCAGTTCTATGTCAGTCACCTTCAACATACAGTCCCAACTATATCCGGCAAGGGTGTAGTAATGGGCTGGATCTAGATTGTAGATTTCAAGACACAGTTTGCGAAAGTGTTCAAACACGTCTGTCAAAAGTAGTGTATCAATTTTGAGGTATAAATCAGCATACTCGCCCAAAGTTGATATCTTGAACACGTTCCATACTTTTTGAGCGTGTAAATAGTCTTCTTCAGAAATATGACTTTTTGTTAAGTCATTGTAAAATTTGTCCTTTGAAGGGAGTGCAGTTTCCTGTAAACATGCCCAATTGTTTACATAATTATAGGGAAACACCCCTTTTCGAATGCATAATTCAAATTGTTCGTCACCAGTAAAGTTTTGACGTACAGAATTCAAATTGTTTGGGTGAAGCCCTTGAACAAGCGCATCCAATGATGATGCGAGGAATCTATACGAATCTAAAAATCGTATACTGATTCCATTTCGCCATTTCGAAAACGAAATAAAATTTTCATGATTTTGTGGAATTAAATTAAACTTTTGGTTTTCAAGGTTAGCAAATTCCTTAATAATTAAATGGCTGTCATACCGAGACATGTTGTGTAAGAAACAAGAAATATAGCGTGCTCTTTTATACGCCAAATTACATACACTATGAGCCGCTCCTCTAAATTTTCCAGTGTACCGATTATGGTCTCTCACTGGTGTGTCACAAGGTGCTATTGGTTTTTGACAAATGTGACAAGTGGTTGCTGTTGCAAAAACCGCCTCGTCTGCGTCCGACATTTGAAGCGGAATTGGTTTTTGCAGGATATTGTACACCCGATCTGCCAAGGCGTCCAATTCATTTAAAAACCAAGCAGCAGCATCTGCATCGCGATGAGATTTGAAGTATGAAAGTGAAGGGTCGTATGAACAAATCACGTTTAGGGCACAACTGAATGGCACATGTTGCTGTACTTGTTGAGTGTACGGCCGTGTCGGATCTGGTTTACATGTGTCAATGGGTGTGGTTAAACATTCAAAATCTGCATATACTGTAAATGGAAGCGGTTCTTGACGAGACACATTTTGAAATTTCATACTGGCTTTATCCTTTTCTGGAAATATAATTTTTACAGCTGGTTGTCTGATGCAATCAATAGTATGTGCTGTCAACTTTTGATTGCTAGTAAAATATTGCAAACAGCGATCACATATATGTACCCTATTTTTTTGTAACTTGTGAACGAACTAGTCTAGAAATATCTCTGATATAACAATAATGGTTGCACAATTCCCCTTCAATGTACAATAAATTAAAATGCTTTTCTTTTTTTCCCTTTGTCACATACAATGGACCAATAACTTTGTCCCCTTCAACTCCGTATACATTAATGGAGTAAAGCGGATTTTTAGATTCAAAACGAGAAATGGCGTTGAGGTCCATTGGGAATTCTATGTCTGCTAAATTTAGACTGATCATTAATTCCATAAATTTCTGGTGATATTTTCCCATTCTGTGAACATTTTCAGTTGCAGGACTTAACCCAGCAGCCAAGGACCACACAAAGCAAAAAACGTCATTATTATCCACATTGATGACTGCGTGATGTTTTTCCAACTGTTTAGGTAAATTAACATGAGCTGAACCACTGTTCATGGGATCAAAGGTGCATACATTAATTTTAAAATGGTTGATAGCTTCCAGCGATTTGCCACTTTCCAATTCTTGAAACTCGGCAAAGCGCGTCATGAGCTTATCGACAATGTTTTTACTATACCAACTGTGTATATTATCAGTGCGGTACAATTCACACATTTTCGTATGTAAATAAATCGGTTTGGTTATTTCAACACCTTGTTTTAAAATAACAAAATCACATAATAACTCAGCGTTAATCTTTAACGCTACATGTTCTCTTAAACAGTCTTGCATTTTATTTTGAAAAATGTTGTAGCTAGCGTTTAAAAATTCATTTGGGTCTAAAAATTTAGCATCATTATTAATTTTTAAGCTACATAACTTATTATTAAAACAACTATCCACGTTCTGCCAACTAAGTTCTGGTGCTGACATCATGACACTTACAGTAATTACATTTACTACAAAAACAGCAAATCACTGAACAGTTTGCAGAGAATGAAAACAAACAAAGTTTATTGTCTCTGCAAATTCTGTTTTAACATTAACAAATTTTAAATTTTATTTGATTCTTCAATAAATTCTACCAAACATCTTTTATTTTCTACTCCCAAATATTTTAGGTAGATGGTTCCTTTGTTGAGGTCATTTACAGCTTCGTCGTTGAGTTCCATGAACCTCGCAGGTAAGAAGACAGCGAAATCTTCTAGTTCGCAAACTATTCTTCTGCCATATTTCGTGTTTACTTTGCGAACAGCTGTCACCAAATAGGACTCGTTAACTGGCAGGTCCTGTAAACGTTTAGTCTCCAGACCGGTTGCTCTGCCAATGAGATTCGCAACTGTTATAGCAGACATATTGGTTCTGAAAGGTAATTATAAAGTGTTTAGGTAAACTATTAAAAAGGTTCAGGTACCTTCCACCTTTATTTATTAGCACATTAACTCAAACCCTGATCTATAGACTAAACCATCAAATGTGTATACAAAACTTATTTGCGAAGACGAGGAGTCTCCTAACAGCGCTCAGTCCCAGTAAATCAGTCGGATAGAGCGAGATAAGGTAATATCTCTTTTGACTGACGTCAAGCCTGGTAATGACTGTTAGTTGCAATAATAGTTTCATATATCCACTTGAGTAGTGTGTCCTGCATCCCCATCCAAACCTCTAGACTAAACCATCAAATGTGTATACAAAACTTATTTGCGAAGACGAGGAGTCTCCTAACAGCGCTCAGTCCCAGTAAATCAGTCGGATAGAGCGAGATAAGGTAATATCTCTTTTGACTGACGTCAAGCCTGGTAATGACTGTTAGTTGCAATAATAGTTTCATATATCCACTTGAGTAGTGTGTCCTGCATCCCCATCCAAACCTCTAGACTAAACCATCAAATGTGTATACAAAACTTATTTGCGAAGACGAGGAGTCTCCTAACAGCGCTCAGTCCCAGTAAATCAGTCGGATAGAGCGAGATAAGGTAATATCTCTTTTGACTGACGTCAAGCCTGGTAATGACTGTTAGTTGCAATAATAGTTTCATATATCCACTTGAGTAGTGTGTCCTGCATCCCCATCCAAACCTCTAGACTAAACCATCAAATGTGTATACAAAACTTATTTGCGAAGACGAGGAGTCTCCTAACAGCGCTCAGTCCCAGTAAATCAGTCGGATAGAGCGAGATAAGGTAATATCTCTTTTGACTGACGTCAAGCCTGGTAATGACTGTTAGTTGCAATAATAGTTTCATATATCCACTTGAGTAGTGTGTCCTGCATCCCCATCCAAACCTCTAGACTAAACCATCAAATGTGTATACAAAACTTATTTGCGAAGACGAGGAGTCTCCTAACAGCGCTCAGTCCCAGTAAATCAGTCGGATAGAGCGAGATAAGGTAATATCTCTTTTGACTGACGTCAAGCCTGGTAATGACTGTTAGTTGCAATAATAGTTTTATATACCCATTTGATATTATTATTATCCACTTGATAAATATTTAAGGTCAACTGTATAACCATCGACAGTTAGAGAAACTAAAGGTACTGTGTTCAATATTACCTGATAGAAGATCTTTTCAGCAAAGCGATGTGTATACTACCAACTCGTGGACTTCTCTGACTAGCAACAATAATGTCAGGGCTTATATACCCTTACAATCAGAGGCAACACACCGGTTTGTCCGCTTTCTCAGTAACTGGATGACCTCCATATTTAGTGTCCGCTTTCTCAGTAACTGGATGACCTCCATATTTAGTATAAATGAACCTGCTACTTTACAAAGAATTGTCATTCACTGCTGCTATGTCCGATCATGAAAACACCCATCATGACGAAGAAGAAGAATCCGCAAATTGGGACTCGTCTTTGGACATTTTCATGTAAGTAATATTCATTTTTTTTAAATTGATACCAGACTAAAAAAATTAAATCAAAGCCTAGAACGCTAACCAATTAACCATGGGACAGGAATATATTTTTAATTAAGACAATACAAACACCCAGTCCCCAAGCCAGGGGAATTAATCACCAGAAAATACAATCCCCACAGACCTCCCAAAAATCTAACCCAGGACCCTCCAGTTCAGAGTCTAACAGCAGCCAAGAACAGTATAGTTGAGCCACACAGCTAAACACATAGTTGTATCTTGTCTCGCAATAAGCAGTCAAGTTAATTATTACACTATTGTTTAAATGCAATGTCAAGCTTGGCTAACACTATTGCTGTTAATGTTAATAGCGTTTGTCAAATTGTGGTCAAGTAGCTTTGAACACTTAGATAGGTGTTAAGGTTTTATATACTTAGCCGGGTGTAGCCCAAGGACGGCCGACGGTGGGGCTCGAACCCACGCGTCTACCGAGTCCGTCCTGACAAGCTTTTAATTGAATTTCATAGCTAGTTTTTTTTGTCGTGTGACCTCCTCAGAGGCCGAGTGCAGGTCTTTCTATTCAACGTCCGTGGCCGACCTGCGCGTCGGTATGGAGTGGATGAAGATGAAACTGGGCAAGGATGTGGACGCAAAGCCACAAATTCTGTCATAACATCACCGGCGCACTCATCCTTAAATAGACCTATTTTTTTTTATTCATGGGAATTATGCCAAACATATTGTTAACCTCATAGTTTGAGGTATCAAAGTAATTTGGATGTTCTCTCATCACTGAGTAAACATCTATCCAGTCCCCAAGCCAGGGGAATTAATCACCAGAAAATACAATCCCCACAGACCTCCCAAAAATCTAACCCAGGACCCTCCAGTTCAGAGTCTAACAGCAGCCAAGAACAGTATAGTTGAGCCACACAGCTAAACACATAGTTGTATCTTGTCTCGCAATAAGCAGTCAAGTTAATTATTACACTATTGTTTAAATGCAATGTCAAGCTTGGCTAACACTATTGCTGTTAATGTTAATAGCGTTTGTCAAATTGTGGTCAAGTAGCTTTGAACACTTAGATAGGTGTTAAGGTTTTATATACTTAGCCGGGTGTAGCCCAAGGACGGCCGACGGTGGGGCTCGAACCCACGCGTCTACCGAGTCCGTCCTGACAAGCTTTTAATTGAATTTCATAGCTAGTTTTTTTGTCGTGTGACCTCCTCAGAGGCCGAGTGCAGGTCTTTCTATTCAACGTCCGTGGCCGACCTGGGCGTCGGTATGGAGTGGATGAAGATGAAACTGGGCAAGGATGTGGAAGGAATCGGCCGTGGCCTATCAGAAGGTACCGTCCCAGCATTTGCATGTGGAAGGAATCGGCCGTGGCCTATCAGAAGGTACCGTCCCAGCATTTGCCTGGTGTTGAAAATGGGAAACCACGGAAAACCATTTCAAGGACGGCCGACGGTGGGGCTTGAACCCACGCGTCTACCGAGTAAGCAGAGAGCTTGGACTCATGACCTAAGTGCAGCGTTTCAGCCTTGTAATAATATCATATATACCTACATTTTATGTTACATAAGCACACACATGTTGACGATTTTAAAAATACAGTGTATTGCATCCTACTTGGTATCCATACATTGTTTGGAACAGACAGCTTTCTTTTTCTCCCAGTCCGACTTAAGAAACATGACTAATTTATTGTAATTTAATGCAAATTGTATTACCGGTTAGAGACCTGTTAAATTTATTGCCGCTGTCAAATATAATGGCTTTCATTATATTGCCAAGACATACCGCTTTAACAAAAATAAAAGTTAATAGCCTACATCATCAATCTTGATACCAGTCTAATGTCAAACGGGCTTTCAATATCTCATACATTAAAATTGTGTTGCGCTGTTATGTAAATTAGCATTAGTATACCAGCTTCTTACTCACTTCATGTGAGATCTGTGTAGGGATACCGCAAAAGTTGAATTGTTGTTGTTTGAGTCTTCAGTCTTTTGACTGGTTTGATGCAGCTCTCCATGTCTCCCTGTCCTGAGCTAATCGTTTCATCTCTACATAGTTCCAACACCCTACATCGGAGGCAATCTGTTTAACATACTCTAACCTCGGTCTACCCCTACAGTTCTTGTCCTCGACCCTTCCTTCCATAACTAAGCTTGCTATTCCTGGGTGTCTTAGTATGTGTCCTACCAACCTATCTCTTCTCTTCATTAGCAGTCACCGGAAACATCTCTCCTCTCCCACTCGTCTTAATACCTCTTTGTTTGTAACCCTATCTACCCATCTGATCTTCATCATTCTCCTGTAACACCACATTTCAAATGCTTCTATTCTCCTCTTTTCTGCTGCACCAATAGTCCAAGTTTCACTTCCATAGAGCGCCACGCTCCAGACAAAGGCTTTCAAAATGACTTCCTAATACCTAAATCTATATTCGATGTCAGCAGATTCCTTTTTTGTAGAAATGCTTTCTTTGTCTGAGCCAACCTACTTGCTTCGTCCATCACTGGTTATTCCGCTTCCTAAGTAACAGAAGTCTCCTACTTCCTTCAGCTTTTCACCTGTCAATTTGATCTCCATAGAGGTTTCTGATTTATTTCGGTTGCATTCCAGTATTTATGTTTTACATTTATTTTCATCATGTATTCTTTCCGTAAGACGGAGTACTTTATTCCAATTGGTTTTAAAATGTCAAACAATTTAGTCCAATCAACTTTATCAAAAGCATTTTCTAAATCTACAAAAGCCATGAACGTTCTCTTATCTTTCCTTATTCTACCTTCTAAAATCAGCCTAAGACTTAGTACAGCTTCCCTTGTTCCTACATTTCTCCTGAAACCAAACTGATCTTCGCCCAACTCTGTTTCTATTTGGCTTTCAATCCTCTTGTAAATCATTCTGGACAGGATCTTTGAAGCATGAGTAATCAAGAAGGTTGAATTAAGGATAACAAAATTAACAGTATTATTCTCTTCTTGCAAAACATTTTTTAAACTCAGCTTCCAAAAGCTTACATATAGCAGAACGCGGGTTTTACAACTACAGAGGTGACAGCCGAGTTCAGCATTGCTTCCACTTACTTGAGTCAAGCTCCTCTCTGTCTTCTTTCCTGTCAACCTCGCTTGGCCAACTCTTGTTCTCTTCCAACTCCAACAGTATTGGAGTATCCAAGGCCCTTGCCACATCTTTTCTGATTCCCTCCTTCTGCAAGAGGCCAGTCTTCTTTTCCCATTATTTCCTACCTTCTGCCTGTCATTTAATCATTGATGCAGAGAAGTGCAAGGAGTATGCCTCCATAACTTAGGAGGTTTTCTGCTGCGTACTTTGGTTCACCCTGACACAAACATCAAGACAGTTTATATCCTCGCCGCTAGATTGGGTATTCTAATGACATTGATAGACATTTTTTCTATTTTATAGTTTCTCGAATGACCGTGTCATGGCGGAGTTTTTTGTCCGCATGATGATGATGATGGAGGCCGAGAATGAAACGGAGGAAGGAAGTGAAACTGAAGAGGAAGAAGAAGAAGAAGAAGAAGCTTCCGAAAATAAATAATAATTACAAGTAAATGTAAGAAAAAAGAAACAATATTAATAAAAAATATTCTTGTTTTGATTTATTTGTCTATTATTCCCATTTTTATATTTTTATATGAAGCTGAGCGAGCCAACATGTCAGGTGTCAATCTCAGAAATTCACTCCTGTGACATCACACATAGGTTGACCGTTCAAATCAGATTGTTCATTCTAACACCCATCCATGTCCATTAACCATCTAGCACACATTCTATATCCTCAGCTCCATAACACATAAATTCAAATCTCCCAAGTCAGCATAAATGAAAATCCTTCAGCTGCACTAGGTCGCTGTGATTATGCCTCCATGGCTTAGGGAGAAGCATGCCAACCTCTCACCGCTGGGTCTGTGTTTCAAATCCCAGTTACTCCATGTAAAATCTGTGCTGGACAAAACAGAAGCAGACTGGTTTTTCTCCGGGTACCCTAGTTTTCCAGACAAACTTTCATTCTACCAACACTCTCCACCATCATTTAATTTTATCAGTCATTTATTCAATCGCTGACTCAGAGGAGTGCGATAGGCTTCGACAGTCGGCACAGTTCATATCTTCACAACTAGATGGAATATTCCAATGTCATCAATAGACATAACACCATCTTGTTTTTATTTCATGTCGAGCTGGCTGAACCGACATGCCATGCGTTTTGTATCCCCCACCCATTAACAATTTGTTTACCGTTAAGTATTAGAAAAAAACAATCCCATCCATGACCTACACTACATTCTGCCTGCGACGTCCCAACCTCCATTCACAGTTCCATCTTCATTCACGTTTGTTTACCCGCCAACCTAGCACGTCAGGGTTCAACAACCACCATCCATCTCCATTCATGTTTCCCATTAAAACACTCTCATCCATGACCTGTGCTACATTCCGTAATCTGCTGTGACGTCGCAACCTCCATTCACGGTGCCATCTTCATTCACGTTTATTTACCCGCAAACCTAGCACGTCAGGGTTCAACAACCACCACCCGCCACCATTCATGTTTTCCATTCAAAACACACCCGTCCATGACCTACCCCACATCCCGTAATATACTATGACGTCACACACACGCCAGTTGACCGTTCAAATCTGACGATTCATTCACCGACAAAGATTCGGAAACCTTCGGCAACACTCGGATCTCATCAAGTACAAAGCAAAGCTATATAGCACGAGACCATAACAGAGAAGGCGCTCAGTCCAATAGAGAGACTGGGTCGAGGAGGGTCTCGTGCAGATCCTCTTCCATCCTTCCCCCCTCGTCCCCCACCCCTCCCTTCCCTCCCCCTCCCACACCCCACCCTCCCCCCTCCCCCACCCCTTCCCTCCACCCACACCCCCTCAAACCGGTTCCTGGACCCTCCAAGGTTTGTTTACCTTCCGGGGTCCCGGCGAACTTGGGGGTCAATGACCTACCTCAAGGTCATTCATCATGACCTACCTCAAGGTCATTGACCTTGCCACGCCCCCCTCATTTGCATAAATAACGGTATTTGAAGCAGAACCCTCCTTGCTCCTCTACTGGCGCTGCGACTCGCGCACAATAAGACCCTGGCAGATGCGCTGAGCCACGCACTTGAGTTCGAGACGGCAAAACAGGCATCTAGAATGCACGCGCGGGTGCGTCAAGTGGACGTCGACGAACCAGTAAAAACCAACGAGACCAAGCCCCTGGCCGACGAATTGATGGAGCCGCTAAGCCGTTTCTTCGATAGTCGCGGCGCCACCAGCAACGACACCGCTGGAAGACAACCAGAGAGGCGGCCCGGAAGAGGACTACCGACCTGCTGGACCTGCGGTAAGAAAGGCCACCTGAGCAAGGACTGCGGCGATCGCCGCCGCCGAGGGTATCCGACGGGAAATCAGTCGTCTGAAAACCGCGTGGCCCAGGGAAACGAGTATTAGCCAGCCTTGAGGGGCAAAGGTTGGCTTGTGACAGTCGTCAAGCCCCGGCAGTCCAAGTTCGTGTGACGCAGTTACGGAGGGATAATAGCAGCCTGATGGTCGACGGAGTCGTCAACGGAGAGAGCTGGCCCATGCTAATCGACACGGGAGCATCGAGGACCATCGTCAGTCCCACCGGGATCCCGAAGTGGAGAGTGCAACCCACACAAAGGAACTTCCAGCTAATAACCGTGACCGGAGAGACCGCACCGGTACTTGGCGAAGCATCACTGGAGTTCGTCATTGGTCGACGGGCGATAAAGCATCCAGTGCTTGTGGCTGACGTATCAAATGAAGTGATCATCGGACTGGACTTCCTGGACCAGAACAACATCATCTTGGATCTGAGTACCAACACTCTGCACTTCGGAGGTGAGGAACTTGCTTTGCAACCAGCACACGAGGCCGTCGCCGCAAGACGAGTAAGGCTGAGAGAGGACGTCATCGTTCCCGCCAGGACGGAAGTCAGCGCTGACGTAATTGTCGACGGAACAGCTGAGGGAGTGGCGGCTGTCATCGAGCCAAAATATGAGGACATCCAGACAAAAGGATTGCTAGTTGCCAAGACTCTCATCAACAGGACGTCCCGGCCGTACGTCCGCCAGTCCAACCTGAACGACTACGATATTACGGTTCACCGGGGCACCAACCTAGGAGTCTGCGAGCCCGTTACCTGGATTGCCCACATCACAGACACGACGGACGGACACCTGCAAACGGACAACCGAAGAAGACGCGCCCTGCCAGAAGAACTACAGAAGCTGTACCAAGGATCCCAGGACCATTTAGACGAGGAACAATCACGCCAACTTCGGGACCTGCTACACGTATTCCAGGATGTCTTCTCCGTGCGGAGCAAAGACTTCGGCAGGACAAGCTTGGTCCAGCACAAAATCGACGTTGGGGACAGCGCACCGATTAGGGCCCCATTCCGACGTGTCCCGCTCGCCAAGCAAGCTGAAGTCGACCAGATGGTAGAAAAGATGAAGGAGCAAGGAGTGATCGAGCCATCACATAGTCTTTGGAGTTCTCCGGTCGTGCTAGTGAGGAAGAAGGACGGTTCCACCAGGTTCTGCGTGGATTATAGGCGGGTGAATGACGTCACGAAAAAGGACAGCTACCCTCTACCCCGGATCGACGACACCCTGGACACCATATCAGGGTCAAAATGGTTCTCCGCCTTGGATTTGAAGAGTGGCTACTGGCAGGTGGAGGTCCACCCTGAGGACCGCGAGAAAACTGCGTTCTCTGGGGGCAGCGGGCTCTGGCAGTTCACCGTCATGCCATTCGGTCTGTGCAACGCCCCTGCGACCTTCGAAAGGCTAATGGAGTCCATTCTGAGGGGACTACGCTGGAAGACCTGCCTGGTCTTCCTAGACGACGTCATCGTTCTGGGAAGAAGCTTCGAGGAGCACTACAGCAACCCGAAGGAGATCTTGATGAAGCTACGGGCTGCCTAGCTGAAGTTGAGCCCCAAGAAGTGTCAGCTCTTCCAGAAGCAGGTCCAGTACCTTGGGCATATCGTCTCCGAGGAAGGGGTGCGCACCGACCCAGAGAAGACCGCAGCTGTGAGGGAGTGGCCAGTTCCGAAGGACAAGTCCCAACTACGAAGCTTCCTGGGACTCTGCACTTATTACCTTCGCTTCGTGAGAGGATTCGCCGACATCGCCAAACCACTGCATCGACTGACTGAGAAGGACCAACTCTTCACGTGGACAGCAGAATGCCACAGTGCCTTCGAACAACTCAAGCAGGCCCTGTGCACCGCGCCTATTCTGGCCTACCCCAGACCTGGAACAAGGTTCATCGTCGATACCGATGCCAGCGACTTTGGTATAGGGGGAATCCTGTCGCAAATAGTGGACGGCGAGGAGAGAGTAGTGGCCTACCTCAGCAAAGCCTTGTCATAGCCAGAGAGGAACTACTGCGTCACCATGAAGGAACTGCTCGCCATCGTGAAGACCATCGAACACTTCCACAAGTACCTGTACGGGCAAGAAATCCTCATCAGGACCGACCACGCATCCCTGTGGTGGCTCCTGAACTTCAAACAGCCCGAGGGTCAACTCACGCGGTGGTTAGAGAGGCTTCAACAGTAAAACTTCGGGATCCAGCACAGGAAAGGCCAACTGCATTCTAATGCCGACGCCCTGTCACGAAGACCGTGCCCCGAAGGCTGCACCTTCTGTACTAGGAGGGAGGAGAACACCGGGATACAGTGCCGACGGACTACTCTGGAACTTCAAGGGAACTGGAGCCGCGAATCTTTCACGCGGGCACAAGCAGAAGACTGATAGCCGAATGGAAGAGGGCCTGTGTCCCCAGACCCGGTTGGAACATTGTGAGTGACTGCAGCCCAAATTTTAAGTCCTACTGGGCGCAGTGGGACTCGCTGATTGTAAGGGATGGCCTCATCCGCCGCGACTGGGAGAGCACCGACGGGAAGACATCTCGGGAACAAGTCGTCGTTCCAAAGGCTATGACGGAGGAAGTCCTGAAGGAAGTCCATGGAGGATCATCTGGTGGACACCTAGGAATAAAGAAGACCCTGGAGAAGCTGAGAGAGCGGTTCTACTGGATCGGATGCCGAACTAACGTGGAAAACCACTGCGCGAGGTGCCACGATTGCGCAGCCAGAAAGGGCCCAGGACGAAGACGAGGGGGTCCACTGAAGACCTACAACGTGGGTGGCCCCATGGAGAGAGTGGCCATCGATGTTGCTGGGCCATTCCCGTTAAGCGAGGCAGGGAACCGCTACATATTGGTCGTCAGCGACTACTTTACCAAATGGCCGGAGGCGCATGCGCTCCCTAACCAAGAAGCCGCGACGATCGCAGAGACCCTGGTGAAGGAATTCGTCAGCCGGTACGGAGGACCCCTGGAGCTGCACTCCGACCAAGGGAGGAACTTCGAGTCGCAGGTGTTCCAGAACCTATGCCAGCTGCTGGGAATCCGGAAGACAAGGACAACGCCGCTACACCCTCAGTCCGACGGGATGGTAGAGCGATTCAATCGCACCATCGAGAACCATCTCCGAATAGTCGTCAGCGAGCACCACAGGGATTGGGACAAACATCTTCCACTATTTCTCCTGGCCTACCGCGCCGCCGTGCATGAAGCCACCGGGTGCACACCAGCCCGGGCCATGTTTGGGAGGGAGCTCCGTCTACCTGTCGATCTTGCCTTCGGCCGACCCGGGAATGATCCGGTCCCGGTAAGCCAGTATTGTCAAGAACTGGTCGACCAACTGGAGAACGTGCACGCGTTCGCGAGGAGGAAACTGCGGATCGAGACCGACCGAATGAAGACACAATACGACCAACAGACAGATGCCGGCGGATTCCACGAGGACGACCTGGTCTGGCTCTTCAACCCATTACGGAAGAAAGGCCTGTCACCCATAATGCAGAACTCCTGAGAGGGCCCGTACCGAGTCGTGAAACGGATCAACGATGTCGTCAATAGGATCCAGTGGAGCCCGAGGGCGAAGATGAAGATCGTGCATCGAGATCGCCTGGGAGCCTACGGAGGGACACAGACGGACCAATGATTGATCGGGACGATCTGCCTTTTAGGAAGGGGGTGGTGTTACGGCTGTATGTTTCATCGCTCGCCGCATGAGTCACAACTGTCCCAGGGCGGGGCTGTGCTCTGCCTCAGTGTATTGCGTGCGCCTTATGCAACAGAACTACTAGGACAAAGGGATGGTCCAGAATATTCGTGACCCAGCCAGCGATGGAAACCTCGAGAAGCCGTGAACCCTGGATGGGACTAGAAGCATTTATTGATTCACGGGCCAGCTATATAAGAGCGACCTGTCAAGCAGTGAGTGTGTGTTTTTCGAGCTAGTGCGAGCGTTTATCCTGAGCAACACTAGTGAGCTGACGTGACTTGCGAAACTCCTAGTGAAGCTGATTCTCTTGACAGCGAGGGAGTGAGAAGCATACAGGGGACTGCCTGTGTTTTGAGCGAGTGTGATTTCACTGAACGACAGAGGTATTGTGGCGAAGTGCCGTGCGATTTACGAAATCCAGTGACATTGTTTTCCAGCTCGTGGACGGCGAAGCAGCGTGTAGCAGGTTATCGTAAGTAACTGTAGTTTGTGTGCATAAGGAAGAGGTGCAGGTAGTTTCTGTCAAGGCCACCGGACTCATTAGGACGGGTTAACGTCTGTGGTTTGTTGACAAGTGAAAGGGGGCAAGAGCTCTCCATAAGGAAGAGATTGTTGTTGTTGTTTTAAGGGGCCTAACATCTAGGTTATCGGCCATAAGGAAGAGACTTGAGGAAACTGGAGTAAGGTTCTAATTGCATGTATTTGCTGATGAGTAGTGTATCTTTCTGGCCACAATAAAGTTAATTATTTCTTTAAAGGAACAATCTGTGTTGTGCTTCAACCCACCGTAATCCAGTTAAAAAAAGTGTCACTAGGGGGGTGGCACGTAACATTATTATCTATACGTGTGCCAATTTTGAAATAGCTCCCATGTATACCTTCTAAGATATCCAACATGGAGCTCAAATTTCAATTGCGATTTTTCAGCAGTTGGTAGCACTGACATAACTTTCAAATATGGCCGTGAGGTATTCAGGTATATATTTTTACTCCCACCAAATTTTGTTTTGATTGCTGCAGCCGTTTAGGACTTGATAGGGGGGGGACGGACACACACACAGCCAGACAGACAGACAGACAGAAGGACAGACAGACACACATTTGCCCGATCTCATAAGTCTACTTTTTTCTCATATTTGCAAAATATGAAAAGTAGGCTAAAAATACAAGTGGTACTAAATGCCTGTAACATTACACAAACTTTTGGTTCATCGAGAGGAGGTCATTGGACACTGTATTATTGATTATTGATTGGACAACTCTCTTAGGAAGACCAAGAGACTAGGAACAAAGATAATAGGCGTTTCGGAGAAGTATTCACCAGGAAGACTTCAATAAAACACACAAATATTGACCTTTTCGATAGGATGCTTATTTCCTCGGACCCATATGTTGCCAGTTTAGGGAAATCAAGGAAGAGAAAGTTGGTTGTGCTTTCAAGAGAAGCGCTAAACTTGTTGTCTGAGCCTCCTCTATCTGGTTCTCCTGAAGGAGATAGCTACAAGGAAGATGCCTAATCTGATGGAACTTCGTCTAATGCTTAAATTGTATGGTAAGTAGGCCTACAAGTATTACTAGATCTTTTTTGAAACATTGTAAACAGTATGTTCCATTATTAACATTAATTTTGTTTTCTGAACATATATCGAAATATTATTAAAATTAATAGTTGTATTTTTAGCACAGTAATTTGATATTTGTACTTGACTGACCTGACACGCAATTATCTACAATAATATCAGTTGCATACTAAATTTCATGTAAATCATCCACTAGTTTCCAAGATACAATTTTTGGCCGGAATTACCCACTGAGCGCCGTACTGTAGCATGTCTCAGCCTGAGTTCCTCTACGTAGACGGTTTCGTTCGCGAGCTCGTACACCAATCTTGAAGAGATCATCTTTCCAACTCTATTTTAAGAATCGCGACTTGGCACACTATACTCTTTGGAGATCGCTGCTTGAGATTGGGAACCTTTAAAGTCCGTATTGAGAAATCCAGAGCTGCATTTTTCATAATCGCTAATGTGTTTAGAAGCCATTACTTCTCGATGGAAACAAAATTAAGATTTCTACGTTGCTATATATTTACAATTCTTTTCTATGGAGCTGAAACTTGGACTTTGACCGAAATAATGGGCAAGCGACTTGAGGCATTTGAAATGTGGCTCTCTACAGGAGAATGCTTAGAATGCCATGGACAGATAAAATTACAAACAATGACATTCTACACAAAATGAAGAAAGAAAAAGATTGATACGCGCAAAAAGAGCTATATTCCATATTTCTACGAGCAAATCGACTTGGAAAGTCTCATCTATTATATATACAGTAATCCAAAATTGACTCATCACCGCAGGGCTTAAACTACAAGACCTTGAAAGCTGAAATTTTCCATGTTGGTTGATCCGAGTATGTAGAGACTCACTAAGAAATGGTTTTTGATAATTCAATTTGTGACTTCCTTCGGCCCTTTGGCATTGACCATCCAAAATTGACTCATCGACGCAGGGCTCAAACCACAAGACCTAGAAAGCAGACATTTTGCATGTTGGTTGATCCGAGTATGTAGAGGTTGACTAAGAAACGATTTTCGAAAATTCAATTTGTAAGTGACTTTTTCGGCCCTTTGGCATTGACCATCCAAAATTGACTCATCGACACAGGGCTCAAACCACAAGACCTAGAAAGCTGACATTTTCATGTTGGTTGATCCGAGTATGTAGAGGTTCACTAAGAAACGTTTTTTTGAAAATTCAATTTGTAAGTGACTTTTTTCGGCCCTTTGGCACTGAGCAAGGGCAGTCGGTACAAATATCGGATTTAGCTCATTCTAAGCCGCCAGATACGAGAAACAATACTCGGAGGTCCTGTAGGGACCCCGAAACACACTTTTTAAGTTTCTAAAATGAACGGTTTCGGAGATATTCCCAAATAACTGTGTGCCCTCTGAGAAACAGATCAACGTTACTATGGCAACCGCTGAAATTTCGCAGACCGGGGATAGTTTTCTGGCAATATCTCGAAAACCGTTCGTTTTACGGCCTTAAAACGCGGGGATAGGTTCCCACATCACAGAACTGGAAACCACGAACATTGCTCTTCGCATTGATACGCGCAAAAAGAGCTATATTCCATATTTCTACGAGGAAATCGACTTGGAATGTCTCATCTATTATATATAATCCAAAATTGACTCATAACCGCATGGCTCAAACCACAAGACCTAGAAAGCTGATATTTTGCATGTTGGTTGATCCGAGTATGAAGAGGCTAACTAAGAAACGGTTTTTGATAATACAATTTGTAAGTGACTTCTTTCGGCCCTTTGACATTGACAATCCAAAATTGACTCATCGACGCAGGGCTCAAACCACTAGAACTAGAAAGCTGAAATTTTGCATGTTGGTTAATCCGAGTATGTAGAGGCCCACTAAGAAACGGTTTTTGAAAATTCAATTTGTAAGTGACTTTGGCACTGAGCAAGGACAGTCGGTACAAAGTTCGGATTTAGCTCATTTTAAGCCGCCAGATACGAGAAACAATACTCGGAGGTCCTGTAGGGACCCCGAAACACACTTTTTAAGTTCCTAAAATGAACGGTTTCGGAGATATTCCCAAATAACTGTGTTCCCTCTGAGAAACAGATCAACGTTACTATGGCAACCGCTGACATTTCGCAGACCGGTGATAGTTTTCTGGTAATATCTCGAAAACCGTTCGTTTTAGGGCCTTAAAACGCGGGGTTTGGTCCCCACTTCATAGAAGTGCAAACCTCTAACTTTGCTCCTCGCATTGATAGTCGCAAAAAGAGCTATATTCCATATTTCAACGAGGAAATCGACTTGGAAAGTCTGATCTATTATCGTACCCATCACATATGGAAATGCTCAATCACGTGCTGGCTAGCTGTGCGGTTCGGGGCATGTTACGTCCAACCCACTCCGTGATTTCACATTGGATATGATAGCACTTTTTGTAGGATCTACAAGACTAGATTGAAAACAAACATGTTTCAAAAGACATGAGTTTATTGTATAAAACTCCCAGGAAATATTACACATAATTTACAAACACTTACATTTTGGAAAAATCCAAAATTCAAAACATTAAATACATAATAAATTCATGTAATCTTATATTATCGCGTTACCTTGCTTAGGTATCCTTTATCCTTATATATTTATCTATATTTCTTTCCACAACATTTTATTTACTTAGACATAGAGCATGCCTATCTCTTTATGTTATTTTTATCTAAGGCTTTTGCGGACATTTAACTGTGTTATTAACATCCCTTCTGGGCTTCATTCATATTTTATTTACTTAAAATCTCTTTATAATTATCCATTCAAGTTCTGTTACTTTTATCAATAAGCCTTAGTCTTCATAACAAATCAACACTTTTAAAACAAATATCTCCCATCCTTGAATTCACGTCCCATCACAATCATTTCCATGCAGTAGTGTGGTTTATAAGTGGTGTATCACATGCTATCACTTTACATTTTTCAGTTACCTTATAAACTCAAATTTGAGTTAACTCGTTTTATATCTTACATGCATCTTAAGGTAGGAATCGAATATTTAATGATCAACTTATTTCCGACTTTTTATGGTTAAATATTATCCGATTTTCGCAAACTTAATGTGGGGATGATTTTTGAAAACCCACTGATTCAATTATTTAATTCACAATTACATAGCACCTCTTATTTAAAAATTTGCATGTTCCACTACACGCTTTAATATCCATTCAGCAAACCTTACCTTTTGTATACAAAGCTCCATTGTATTCTACCCTCGCGTTTAGGAACGGACGGCCGGTCGCTCGCCCTTCCTCGTTTAACGTGATTTATTACCTTCTTCGCGCTCCATTCACTGACTTTAAACTTTCTACTGTTTCACTCCCTTTAAGACAAAATGGATGATGATCCAAGCTGCCACATTACTTCATTAACAGTATCCCTTACTAACTCATATTTATTTCATTTTCCGTGTGACCCGTGCTATTGTTTGAGATCATAACTCATTACCTTTCATTTCACATACTTTATACTTAGCAATTGCCCTGCGGGACTATGATTGCAACACAATTAGGCCCTTGGCTCGAATCCCTTATTCGACCAGGCGCAAACAATATTTGGTCGGTTAACATAGCGTCGTTGGTAAAGTACAGGCCACGTGAATCTATGCTCAGGGACTCTCGGTGGCCCTCCTGTCGAAATCACATATCGTAGAAGCACTAGTACTCTCCACATTCATACTTTAGCAATTGCCCTGCAGGACTTAGATTGCAACAAAATAATGCCTTTGGCTCGAATCCCTGTTCGACCAGGCGCAAACAATATCGACGACTTCCGACAATTATACCTTTTATCTACAACCTTATGCACGTCACAGGATATATTCACGTCATTTGCTAGCATTTACTTTATTTATTCTTTATAGGCCTTATTTCAGCACACAACTTTTATATACCTTGGATCGTCATCGTATCTATAACCACTTTACTCTTATTAGCATTTACTTTCCCGTAGCTCAATAGCTTATAACGTCATATATCATTTCTTTGGTGTTCGATTATCACCTCTTATTACTTTTATCACTTGCTGAATAGCGTTGTTTTATCATCGTATTAAGGTATCCCAATGATCCTTCAATTATTTTTATTATCTCAAGTATTTCAATTATTTTACTTACTTAATCATCCAACTCGAGTTTATTATTATCATCATTTTTATCAACATTCATTAATTCATTATTAATTCGCGAACTGCAATTTGTTTACCATAACATTAACATCTCGGAGTATAGAACTCATCATTTCTCATTTTGGAGTATAAAACTCAATATTTATTCTTATTATTATTATTATTATTATTATTATTATTATTATTATTATTATTGAATGGTGCTTGTTTCATTTAGGATACTTTCATTTATTTGGCATACATTTTATTTGCCATTTACGTTATTACATTCCATTCCTCCTTTTAGATAATTAATTCATTGTTATTTAACCATTTTTACGGGCTTTCAACATTATTATTATTATCATTTTTGCACTTTTAACATTATTTTAACATTGCTGCAAACCGTCTTGGCGGTTGCCTTATAACCTCTTAATATCATTTGATTACCCATTGTGCATATATTTTTATACATAAAATCACTGAAATAGCCTATGATTAGAGATACGATTTTATGTTGTATCGCGAAAAAGCGAAATGTCTTTATATGTGCATCAAAGGTGTTTTAAATGTGTGTTTAATATTGTTTGATCATAAAGCACTTAATTTGTCCTCACGACTAAACGCGAAATTCCACCTTATTTGCGATGTACGTCCGTATTTGCGACATATCACGAAATCGGCTTGTTTATTACATCTCTACACGATTTGGTGCGATATCGCGAGCCTTCAGTGGTTTTCACCTTGTTAGCATTGCTGGTAGAACCCAATTCAATTGTATTTTTAAGTGTTTAAAGCCTAAGCATATCCTAACATCACGTAGCAGGAAATTACTACACAGTTTCAATATTGGCTATCCTGTCGTACTGGGAGACAAGTGAGAGAGTTGGGCCGCGCATTGCTGACCACGTGGGTGCGCTGTGATTTGTAGTTGAAATTTCTATTTCTAATGTGAGTTCGCAATGCCGAAGATAACGACGTGTCTTGATAGGGCTGACGAGTCTAAAGACGAAGGCTATCATGTTTTCGATGCGCGGCAGAAGATAGTTATGTGCAAATTCTGCAATATTAGACTAGATTGGAAGCGTCGCGAATCATGTGTGAAACACAACTTAAGTGAAAATCACAAAATGAAGAAAAGGACTTTGTCTGAAGGAGGTACCAAAAGACAGATATCAGTTCAAGAGGCGGTCGGGACTGCAAAAAAAGTGAAAAATGACTCCGATGAATTTGTAATGTCAACAGTGGAGGCCTTTTTGAGTGCCAACATTCCTTTATAAAAGCTAGATCATCCAACAATGAAGGATTGGATGAACAATCATATACCAGGCGAGTTATTTTTTTTTCGGATGCCGCTACACTTACCAGTATCCCGCAGCCCCACTTTTCGTAACGATACAAATAATAATAGGTGGAAAGACGTAGTTTATTGTAACGAATTTTATCAGGGAGGGAAGGTAATTCTTTTATGATTGCCGAGAATCCACCAACCCGCCGTGACATTTATAGCTGAAAGTTTTGCAGCCACCATGGAAACGTGATGTGGGATACTAGAAAGTGTAGTAATGACTTAGTTTACTTTTAAATACTTTTAAGATCATATCATAAGCAACAAATAAGTTTGATTCATTAATATTTTAAATTAAAATGACTTACTTGCTAATAGATTTTTTCATTACACTGTTTTAGGAAGTGGAAATGTTCCCACAGCTGACTGGTTACGAAAGAAATATTTGCCCCTATTACATCAAGAAAGAGAGGAATCAAGTAGTGAGAAATTAAAGAATCAGCATGTTATTCTACACTGTGATGAAACCACAGATAGGATGGGTCGAGCCGTGTTCATTGTGCTATTTAGAACTCTTCCCAAGGGTAGTAGCGAGACTCCTAAAGTGCTAGTAGGTGGTGTCCTAATGCTTCAAAATGTTAACTCGCAGGAATGTTCTCAAGCCATAGTGGAGGTTATTAAGAGACATAAACTTGAATACAAAAATATCGTAGGTATTTCAACAGATGGTGCACGATATATGAAAAAGTGTGTGCAAACTTTAGTTAGTTAGTTATTGTTGTTTTAAGGGGCGGAACTACGAGGTTGTGCAAACTTTACAAGGTTTGATATCGGACAACATTCTTCACATTGAGTGTTGGGCACACAAGCTTGATTTAGTAGCAGGAATCTGGCCGAAGAAACTTCATCGTGTGAATGAGTGTGTTACCCAAAAAAAGCAAGCTGTTCTTAATACAAGAAAACAGAAGCATAGGTATATTAGGTTCTTGCAGCAGAAGTATGGTGCAGGAGAAAAGCATATAAAGCTCTTTCTCTCACCAGTTATCACAAGGTGGAATACGTGGTTCACATCAGTTTCCTACTTGGCAGACTATGTTATGGACTTGGTTCAGTATTTTAAAACAGTGGAGAGTGATGCTGAAAGTGTTGAATACTTTCAAAAATTAAGTGAAAGTGAAGTAAAATCAATTTTGTGTGAGGCAATTTTTGTGAAAGAACACTGTGCCTCAACTTCTCAAAAGATAACTCGCTTCGAGGGTTCTAATTATGCTTTGGCACATAAAGTTGTTCCAATGGTAAATGAACTCATTTCTGAGCACACGGTTATCGAAAAACTAGTGATGAAACCAGACACATTGAAGGCATTGAATGAACTATCAAGCGATAGAAAGAAAAGTGCTGAAAAAAGGTTCGTAGCCCTTGCCAATGCATGTCACACAAAACTCTCAGATATGCTGGCAAGAGACTCTGCTCATGAGATTTTTAATTCACTCTCCTCACTGTTTCATCTGCCCCTGCTAAGAACTGTGAACATAGAGTCATCTCTCTTCAACAAGATAGAGAAAATCCCCCTTTTTGCTGGAGTGAATTCTCATGGCTTTATGAAGTTTTACATTCAACTGCAAATCACCTGTAAATCTTTTTCATGTAGTAACGGTAATGTAGTTGAAGATGTATTGAAGGGAATGTTAGAGGAATATCCTATAGCTGTGAAATGTCTTCAATCTCTGTACATTTCCATTTCAAATGTTGACAGTGAAATGGCCCTTTCAGCCTACAATGATATTTTGTCTGACAAGCGTACCAACCTGTCAAATGATAACTTAGAAACATTACTGAGTTACTACTTCAACAGCAAATGAATACTGTAAACCAAGCCATACTTAGTGTGTCTGTTGTTTCCTTCATTGCAACATAAGGCAAAAGTATGTATATAGTCTAGTAAACCGTTTTTCTACACCATAAGCAATGGCATTTATTCACCGTTTTTATCCCACTTTGCCCTTAGTTTTTACACCGCTATTGTGGTTTTTTATTCACCATAAAATCGTGTCTCTACCTATGATACATTCACTTTAATATTATAAACATTGTTTGACTCACCCACATTTCAGCTAATGACGTGATTTCTGGATGATTTCACCCACATAATTTCTTCATCCAATCATCTTCATATCATAATAGACCTTTTCTAACACTTGGTCACCATATCGACACACGACAATACATTGATACATTTTTTTAATTTCACTTTTAACACTTGTTAACAAAAATAGAAATTCACTTACTTCACTATTTCACTATTTACAATCGAACACGGAACAATTCTCAGCGTACAAAATGGTTGAAGACAGCCTAGATGGTTTCACCCTGTACAGCTTTGAACGTGTGATTCTCCTATTCCTCCCTTCGGTAAGTCTCTCACTTCCTATAATTCCCGAGGTCGTAATTGTCTCTTTCCCGAACCTCCTTCTAGATAGCTTTCCTCTCTAATTAATGCTATATCTGTCCTTCTACAATTGCGCTTTATTTTTCCTCTATCATGGCCTATCGCAATTTATAGTTCTCTTCCTACTGTAATCTTCCCTGAAGATAGTATAAGAATGTTCTTCAATTTAACTGTCTTTTCCTGCGCGCTATAACTTCTCTCTCTATATTCTATGTTAGGAGTTCCTACCTCCTATACTGTCCTCCTATTTTTCGCACTTCGTTCTTAAATGTTCATAAAATGCTATCGCGTCTTCTGCCATTACTTTGCCTGAGCGCGGCTTGGTTTCGAACCAACGCTACTTGCTATCTTCGTTTGATTAGTTACTGTTCATCGCACTTGATGTGTATTTGTCTCTTGTGAGACTCGAACTATAGTGTCTCTGAATATAGTTCTTACGATGTTCTCGCTGACTTGCGCATTTCGTTCCCGAGGCTAGACCTAACTCGTTCGTACTTATTAATTTTTAAGTAACATGCCTATACGAAGGCTGTTAACAAATTAGCTAACTGCATATCGCACTCGAACTGTGATCATTTGAAGATTCTTCTATAACTTGCCCCTAACAAAGTCTATTTCTCGACTGATAAACTGTCATTATAACGTGACTGTACTTTATATCTGGTAGACTGAATCTGATGCGACGTGCACCTCTGCACAACTTCTCTCAGACTGGTGAGACTTCTGTCGACTGAATACTGAATGAAACTGAATGAAACTGAATGAAACTGAATACATCTTCCCTCGACTGTTCCCTATGCATTCGTTTCTGTCTAGAAATTAGTTCCCTTCAAATTTGGGAACTGAATTTCTGATTCCCTGGTCTAATCTTCTTCATAATTTAATCTAAAGTGTGTTTTATAAATATATTTTGATTGCCGGCTGTCGGAATGAAAATATGTCGCTAGTTTATCTTCAATTAATTAAATTAGTTAATATCCCTTTTGCGGGGCCAGCCTCTAGGCCCCTTCTGGTCCGCGGATAGCCTTCCGCTGAATTATGATGACGTTTCTCTTTAGCTTGCAGTATCTCAAGTGCCTTATTCTGGCCTGCCAACTCACTGATTTTTCTCGTCCCTGTATTATTCCTCACTCTAGGTTTAATAATTCTGGTGGGTTTATTTTGTTAAGTTTAATGTGGTAAAGCCCCTTTCTCTGTGCGTGTGAAAACTGCTGACTTACAAATTCCTGGGTTAAGTCTTTTAAGAGCCTCTCGAGAAATAGTTCCCCTACAGCTGTCCACTTGAAACATAAAAATTTTGGTGAAGTTGCTTATTCATAGGAATTTGGAGTAGTATTTATTGCCTCTTGACTTTGACTCACCCTAACGTTTTAATAGCTCTGCTAATAGCTTTTTCCTTTTAACCTGCCAAACTAATGGAGTTTATGTGCCTGAGCTTGACCATCTGCATCCCCTTGTGGTGTTCCTGTGGTCGTTATACAGTGGGCTTACTCTCGTCTTTTCTTGCAATCTTTATAAAGTTTTAAAATATCCCTATAACTGGTCAGGAGTTCGATCTTTTGCCGATCCCAGATGGGCACATTATATATAATCCAAAATTGACTCATCACCGAAAAGCTCAAACCACTAGACCTAGAAAGCTGAAATTTTATATGTTGGTTGATCCGAGTATGTAGAGGCTCAATAAGAAACGGTTTTTGATAATTCAATTTGTAAGTGACTATTTTCTGCCCTTTGGCATTGACCATCCAAAATTGACTCATCGACGCAGGGCTCAAACAACTAGACCTAGAATGCTGAAATTTTGCATGTTGGTTGATCCGAGTATGTAGAGGCCCACTAAGAAACAGCTGGGACATGTAAGGTAATTCTCTCTCGAATTTCAGCGTCGTCAATTTTATTGTTTACTATTTTATAGAGGAAAAGCAGGCCCTGACAATTTCGTCTGTGAGATAGTTTTCTGACATTGAAGGACTATAATATAAATGTGTATGATTCGTAAGAGGGATAATAGCCAAATCTTTTGTAATATACATTAGCGTTTCTACGCGGTCGGGGATGGGATTTGATGGATTTCTACGAGTCGTGTGTACGGCTGGACTCCAACCTCATGAGAGGAATGGCACGTCTCGCTCGGAAGTGATGGCCTCTATATCAGCAACGCTGTATAGCATTTCCCGGAGCGGCTAGCTGGTGAACCATGTCTTAATTCTCCGTACAAATACAAACCGATATAAAATAAGTGAATTAATTTACCTATTTCACAGTCATACAGCATAACTTTTTGATGAATAAGGATTACAACGCAACCAAGAACTACATTTTCCAACGACCCCGAGCCGAGAAAGAGTTACCTTACAAAAATAATAACAACATTCGTTCTTGAACACACAAAATTTTGAAATTAATAAACCTGTTATACAACATTCCAATGTATATTGTGTTAAAATTCGGATTCGATCTGATTACGGGTTTGTGAGATAATAATTCTTAAATGTGACGCATGGTTGAAACACGCTTAAAAAGGGGCACTTTTTGTGTTTCAACTGCGATAAAAAATATTAAAATATAAATTAAAAATTCCAAACCTACATGAACTAACGTAAAATCGAACGTCGAAAATGATGATGTCATTGGATTTTATGAAGGTCTATTGGCTACTTCACAAACAACCTTCAAACTCGAGTGCACATAATATTTTGGTCGACAGTAAGCTTGCTATTCCTGGGTGTCATAATATGTGTCCTACCCTCCTATCTCTTCTCTTCATTAGCAGTCGCCAGAAACATCTCTCCTCTCCCACTCGTATTAATACCTCTTCATTTGTTACCCTAACTACCCATCTGATCATCATTCTCCCGTATCACCACATTTCAAAAGCTTCAATTCTCCTCTTTTCTGCTGCACCATTACTCCATTAGTACAACTCAGCAACTTTTCTGTGTTTAAGCCGTGCCTTGTGCGGGGATTCAATGGCCGTGAAAGACAAAACAACAACTTTATTGAAATAAGTTTGCCCAATTCCTCAGTAAGAGTAATTAAGAAACAATAATAATTAACGTGACAGCCGGTAGAATACGACACATTCGACTGTGAATCAACGTAGCAGATCATGGTTAAAAACGAAAAAGAGCAGATCAAAATTGGCAAACAAAAATATTCAGTTAAGAAAAAACAAATTTATAAAGAAAATGAAAGCATAGCGTGCAAAATAGAAAGTATCTTAACATTGTAAATTCGAGTAAACTTCTGAAAGCTCGCTTACAACAACCAGCCGAAAGAGTATAAAATTAGACCCAAAATCACGATCGTGCCGCAAAATCACGATCGTGTCCAAGCCCCAAAAGCAACCTCTCTATATAAAATATATCTCATTTTACGCGTATCAATGCGAGGAGCAACGTTCGTGGTTAGAGGTGGGAACCGAACCCAGCATTTTAAGGCCCTAAAACGAACGGTTTTCGAGATATTGCCAGGAAACTATCCCCGGTCTGCGAAATTTCAGCGGTTGCCATAGTAACGTTGATCTGTTTCTCAGAGGGAACACAGTTATTTGGGAATATCTCCGAAACCGTTCATTTTAGGAACTTAAAAAGTGTGTTTCGGGGTCCCTACAGGACCTCCGAATATTGTTTCTCGTATGTGGCGGCTTAAAATTAGCTAAATCCGAACATTTTACCGACTGTCCTTGCTCAGTGCCAAAGGGCCGAAAAAAGTCACTTACAAATTGAATTTTCAAAAACCGTTTCTTATTGGGCCTCTACATACTCGGATCAACCAACATGCAAAATTTCAGCTTTCTAGGTCTAGTGGTTTGAGTCCTGCGTCGATTTAGGATTGTCAATGCCAATGGGCCGAAAAAAGTCACTTACAAATTGAATTTTCAAAAACCCTTTCTTAGTGAGCTTCTACATACTCGGATCAACCAACATGCAAAATTTCAGCTTCCTAGGTCTAGTGGTTTGAGCCCTGCGGTGATGAGTCAGTTTTGGATTATATATAAGAGATGAGACTTTCCGAGTCGATTTGATCGTAGAAATATGGATTATACACACATCAAAAAAAGTTTTGCATCACCTCGGTTCCAAGAGTTCCGGAACCGTTAAATACAAAGGGAATAGAGATCAACACAAACAACATTTCAGCTCGTTTTATTGCTCATGAGACCCACACATTGCATGTTGTACCATCATACAGCTAGACTTTCAGCATTTGTGGTCCAGATTGCAGTACACACCACTACCTCTAATACCCAGTAGCACGTCCTCTTGTATTGATGCATGCCTGTATTCGCCGTGGCATACTATCCACAAGTTCATCAAGACACTGTTGGTCCAAATTGTCCCACTCCTCAACGGCAATTCGGCGTAAATCTCTCAGAGTGGTTGGTGGGTCAAGACGTCCATAAACAGCCCTTTTCAACATATCCCAGGCATGTTCGATAGGGTTCATGTCTGGCGAACATGCTGGCCACTGTAGTCGAGCGATGTCGTTATCTTGAAGGAACGCATTCACAAGATGTGCACGATGAGGTCGAGAATTGTCGTCCATGAAGACAAATGCCTCTCCAATATTCTGCCGATATGGTTGCACTATGGGTCGTAGGATGTCATTCAGGTATCGTAAAGCCGTTTCGGAGCCTTCCATGACCACCAGTGGCGTACGTCGGCCCCACATAATGCCACCCCAAAACATCAGGGAACCACCACCTTGCTGCACTCGCTGGACAGTGTGTCTAAGACGTTCAGCCTGACCAGGGTGCCTCCAAACACGTCTCCGACGATTGTCTGGTTGAAGGCATATGCGACACTCATCGGTGAAGAGAACGTGATGCCAATTCTGTGGGGTCCATTCAGCATGTTGTTGGGCCCATCTGTACCGCGCTGCATGGTGTCGGGGTTGCAAAGCTGGACCTCGCCATGGACGTCGGGAGTGAAGTTGCGCATCATGCAGCCTATCGCGCACAGTTTGAGTGGAAACACGACGTCCTGTGGCTGAACGAAACGCATTATTCAACATGGTGGCATTGCTGTCAGGGTTCCTCCGAGCGGCAATCCGTAAGTAGCGGTCATCCACTACAGTAGTAGCCCTTGGGGGGCCTGAGCGAGGCCTGTCATCGACAGTTCCTGTATCTCTGTACCTCCTCCTTGTCCGAACAACATCGCTTTGGTTCACTCTGAGACGCCTGGAAACTTCCCTTGTTGAGAGCCCTTCTTGACACAAAGTAACAACGCGGACGCGATCGAACTGCGGTATTGACCTTCTAGGCATGGTAGAACTACAGACAACATGAGCAGCGTACCTTCGTCCTGGTGGAATGACTGGAACTGATCGGCTGTCGTACCCCCTCGGTCTAATAGGCCCTGCTCATGCATGGTTGTTTACATCTTTGAGCAGTTTTAGTGACATCTATGAACAGTCAAAGGGACTGTATCTTGGATACAATATACACAGTCAACGTCTATATGCCGGAGATCTGGGAACCGAGGTGATGCAAAACTTTTTTTGATGTGTGTAGCTCTTTTTGCGCGTATCAATGTGAGGAGCAATGTTCGTGGTTTCCACTTCGAAGAAGTGGGAACCGAACTCAGCGTTTTAAGGCCCTAAAACGAACGGTTTTCGAGATATTGCCAGAAAACTATCCCCGGTCTGCGAAATTTCAGCGGTTGCCATAGTAACGTTGATCTGTTTCTCAGAGGGAACACAGTTATTTGGGAATATCTCCGAAACCGTTCATTTTAGGAACTTAAAAAGTGTGTTTCGGGGTTCCTACAGGACCTCCGAGTATTGTTTCTCGTATGTGGCGGCTTAAAATGAGCTAAATCCGAACATTTTACCGACTGTCCTTGCTCAGTGCCAAAGGGCCGAAAAAAGTCACTTACAAATTGAATTTTCAAAAACCGTTTCTTATTGGGCCTCTACATACTCGGATCAACCAACAAGCAAAATTTCAGCTTTCTAGGTCTAGTTGTTTGAGCCCTGCGTCGGGAGAAGGGTTACATCAATGATTAGTGTCGTGCCTCTGATGGATATCTGTACCAAATTTTACGTTGATACACCCAGCCGTTCTCGAGTTATATGGGAACAAAGTTGTCTACAGAAAAACAAACAAACAAACAAACAGACAAACAGACCAAAAAATTATTTTCGCGCGCATCCATAATAAAACAGTCTGAAACGCGTAAATAACTCAAATTTCCGTATAAATTGCGAAAAAAACATACAAACTTTAATTTTTATGTACGTAGAGATATACTGAACCGCTCGGTGTTGACCGTGTTTTATTGCACAAATTTAGGTTTTACTCGCTAACCGTTAGAGATACACGAAAACTGATAAGGCCCTTTTGGATAGAAAATTAAATGTTAAATCTCGTGTATGCATCAAACGTTCGCTATTTCTTAGCGTTCTCTTTTTATTTGAAATGGAAATATGAAATTTTGAAACCAAAGGGAGTAGTGACGTCACATATGTGGGTTTTACTCGCTAACCGTTGGAGATACACGAAAAGTGATAAGGACCTTTCGGAAAGGAAATTAAATTTTGAAGCTCGTATGTGCCATCAAAAGTTTGCTATTTCTTAGCGTTCTCTTTTTATTTGATATGGAAATATGAAATGTTGAAACCAAAGGGTGTAGTGCGTCAGTAAAATGGTCGCCATTTTTTAATAGTGCAAAATATCAAAATTAAAAGTATCCTATATGTAAACATGGTAAATCAGCTACATCCATGCAAAATTTCATTTAATTCGGACCAGTGGTTCTTGCGTTATTGAGTAACACACAGACAGACAGACACACACCATCTCATTTTTAGCCTATTTTCAATTTTGAAAAAAATAGGCTTATGAGATCACCTTTTGTCCGTGTGTGTGTGCGTGTGTGTGTGTGTGATTCGTGTGTGTGTCCCCCCTAATAAAATCTAAACGGCTGGAAACTCGGAAAGTTCATAGCACTATTCCCGGCGACCTCGACCGTGCCCTTCAAATTTTGTTACGACTCACCAATCCAACATGGCGGCTGTGCGAAATATTTCACCAGCATTCAATATCTCCGAAACTATTACCGATATTACCCTGACATTTTCTATGGTGATAGAGGGAACTACTATAAGTTCACTTATGTGACTTTTGAAAACCTGGTAACAACAAAACCAACATGGCGGCCAAGCGAATTTGCGACTTTTAAATAGACGTTTCTCGCGATTTGACCAACCAAACGCAATGAAACTTGGTACAGTATATGTTTATATACATTGTAATGCACCAACATCTAACTTCGTTCAATTGTTTACATAATCACAAGATGGCGGATGTGCGAAATATTTCACCGGCATTCTATATCTCAGAAACTATAAGCGGTAAACCCCTGAAATTTTGTACGGAGATAAAGGACACTACTGGAAGTCCATCTATAAGACTTTCAAAAACCGGTTAACTACAAAACGAACATGGCGGCCAAGCGAATTTGAAAATTTTAAATAGACCTTGCTCGCGATTTAATGTTCCAAGCGCACTGAAACCTGGCACAGGGAATATTTATACACATTGTAATCCACTGGTATCTAATTTAGTTCAATTGTTTACATAACCTCAAGATGGTGGCAGTGCGAATTTTAAAATTAAGATTTTATTTATTGTGATGTAGTCATGCGATCGAAGTGAAAGTTTGAATAATGAACCTACGCAATAATTTTCCTTTAATGGTACATGACTCTATGGCCTATACATTTAACAATCCAACATGGCGACCATCCGAAATATTTAGACGATACTGAATATCTACGAATCTATTTTAGCAATCAAACTGCATTTTTTAATGTTCATAGGGGCTATGAACTTAAGTTCACCTATAGGACTTTAAATAACCTGGTGATCACAAATCCAACATGGCGGTGACGCGAATTATAAATATTCACATGGACGTTTCTCGCAATTTAACCATCCGCGTGCAGTGAAACTTGGTACAGTAAATCCTTATACGAATGTTAATCCACTGGCATCTAATTTATTTCAATTGTTTCCATAACCTCAAGATGGCAGCTTTGAAAAATTTTAAACTCTCCTTGTTTTTTCTTGTGTCCTAACTATGCGATTGAAGTTTGAATACTACACGTTCACAATAATCTGCATGTAACAGTACATAACTCTAGAACCTACATATATAATATCCAACATGGCGACCATCCGAAATATTTAGTCGGTTCTCAATATCTACGAATCTATTACAGCAATCAAACTGAAATTGTGTATGTTGATAGTGGCAATTAACATAAGTAGAATATATGAAACTAGGCTGTATAGTTCTTCACGGAACTACTCGTTATATATTAGTATGATATTCTTCCAATACGCGCGTGGCAGGTAACCTCTAGTTGTGCTCTAATTTTGAGGGAAACAGAAAATTATTATAATTTGTTAACTTTTGAATTGAAGTTACCATAATAAGAGTGATTGTCTTTAGTTTGAGATATATGTGTCTTGGAAAGTAACAGGCTAAAAGCTTACTCTTCACACACTAATAATGCAAGTAGCGCACATTTATGACAATCTGTTGTGTAGAAGGGAAAATATTTCAGTAACAAGCACCGAAAATTTGACTTTTATTTTAAATAAATGCATCACATTGTTATTTAATTTATATGTGAGACCTCATGAGTGCTAATGTATTGCTCAACATGTAATATCTCACATCCATTTGAAGATATTCTACTGGCCATTTTGTCTGCCAAGTGTAGCCTTCCTAAATATGTTAAACTTTTAGCGTTGGAATAAATGGATTTTCGTTACCTACAGTATAGGGTCCCCTTGTTTGATATTCCGGTACGTAATCTCCACATCGATACACCAATGTTGCTGTATTAATTGCGGAGTAATATTCTTGTTGTCATCTGTTGGCTTTCTATCACTGGCGGCCGGTAATAAGCTTGCAGTGTTGAACAAAAACCAGATTCATTCATGAAAAACAATAAATAATTCCGTAATAATATTTGTAGTACTAGAAGTTGTATGTTTCCTTCCCAAGCACCGACCAGATCTCAATAGTGAAGGGTATGGCAGAGATGCTAGACCGGGTAAGCCCTATCCCAACAGTTAACACGGCTGGTCGTTGCCCGCTGACTGCAACAAGGAGCCGAGGCGCAGGCGCGGACGGAGACATCTGAGATGCTTCGTCAACTGCCGAAACCATGTCTTGCAATGTTGGGCGTACCTGTGACACTCGCAGTTCTCGCCCTTGTATATAACTTATGTTGTTTTGTTCTCGTGAAGGTTTTCATGTATACTAACTTATATTACAATTTTAATCCGATGAAATTGTGATGTCTCTGAACCGCGGCATTCGTTATGAATCAGGTACATCCGTTTTACCGCGCAGTTGAATACAGTTTTCTCCGATATCAAGCAGTCTTTTACCCTACCATCTTATGGACACCCGCAGGGGGGAGGGGGGAGGGGGGGGCGGCGTGTCCCCACCCCCTGAAATCCCGAGAATATTTCGATTGTTCATTGTCACACCAGTTTATTTCATAAAGTGAAGTTACTGATGGTTAACTGATTAGGATGTAGGGATAATTCCAGTTGTATTTAACTTAGTAATTTGGGATTATTTGAGAATATCTTCAGTTATTAAAAAAACCGGCGAACTGGATTAACATTACTATTTTAATGAACTGCTTATTTTTTATTCTTGTCGATACATTGTGATACAACTACTTTTTGCCTGTTTTTAAAGAATGAACATTATGACGATGATTCACAATGAAAAGCGAACTCCTATGGACAAATCCTCCCATTTATGCCATAAAGACTATGTCCCCAACGGTTTAAGAGCAGCCAGATAATGAATGTCACGAAGCAAGTAAGAAATAAAACGAAAATTGCGGGAGGGGGGTTTAAGTCTCAATATCATCTATACAGCGTCTCTACCTTAAAAGACAGTATGGAATTAAATGTAGTATTTGCCTCTCACTCGAGAGCCTCCGTGGCTTAGGCGGCAGCACGCCGGCCTCTCACCGCTGGGTCCGTGGTTCAAACCCCGGTCACTCCATGTGACATCTGTGCTGGAGAAAACGGAGGCAGACAGGTTTTTCTCCGGGTACTCCGGTTTTCACCGTCAAAATTTCATTCCAGAAACACTCTCCACTATCATTTAATTTCATCTGTCATTCATTTAATAATTGCCCTCGAGGAGTGCGACAGGCTTTGGCAGCCAGCACAGTGCATATCCTCGCCGCTAGATGGGGGCTTCATTCATTCCATTTCTGACCCGGTTGGAGACTGGAAGCAGGATGTGGATTTTCATTTTCATTTTCCTCTCACTCACACTCCTGTGTCCTACAATTAGCTTCGTCCTTTTCTATCCCGGCGATGTTGCCATTTCCCAATAATTGAAAGTGGCAAATCTAAGAAAATCTTTGCGTGGTCTTATAGAGAATGTTCCGCTCTTTATCTTTCCTTTTTCTTTTCTTAGTCGGTTACCCTCCAGGTTGGTGGAACCCACGGACTCAGCGAGGGGACTCACCACTACCGCCTCTACGGGCAGTGTCCTAGAACTGGGAACATCTAATCGGAGTGGATACAACTGGTGAGGTGTGATTGGCAACTCGCAGAGGCGGCCTCACCTGCAAAGCGAACAGGGGCCTCATGATGGAAGGTAATGGATGGTCAGGATGGATAGGCAAGGAAGAGGGAACGAGGCGGCCGTGGCCTTGAAGAAGATACTGCCCCCGTTAAATGAACTATTTGGGATGAAAATGGGAATATTTTTTCGAAGGCCATGATAAAATTTAACCAAGCAATATTGAGGCTGGATGTTGGCAGAAACCAGTCGAGAGGTGACGTTGAGCAGGAGGGACATTCCGTCACCTGATTGTATTGCGCAATGGAAGTTTCCAGAATCTTAGAATCGACCTAGCAACAGCGAATAATCCCAATAATTGTTTAAACATTGTTATAATTATCCGATTGGATATGAGCTTACAGCCAATAAGAAGAAGTTATAGAGAAGACGGGAGTTCCAGCAACTAAATTTTTATGGATATTTAACACATTTAAGCCCCTTGAGAGTGAATTCATATAATTGTAAAGAGAAGAATATGATAAAATATTGGAAATATTTTATAAGTCGATAGCAGGTTGTTATTGGAAGGAATAAGCGATTTGCTAGAGCCCGCGCGAATTTGAGAGTAAAAGCAAAAAGGCGGCCAGAATCGATATAATTGGAGGGGAGACGCCAAGCATTGAGGCTCTTTATTATCTGAATGTTCGAGAGGTCAGACGTGTTTTGCCGGAAGAGAGAGGAGTTCCGAGTCTTTCACCGAGCTTGTAGAAGGTTGACTCGTGGAGACAAGGTAGAAGCGAGGCGAGAGTTAGGAGATTACCGCGCATTGAAACTAAGTGAAGTTGCGATGAACTTATATGCCGCAATTACTTCAGTCTGATCCACTTCAAAGACATTATTTCGACTACAGATTGTAGCTTGCTATCGTATTTAGAATATTACGAACTTTGAGAAAATTGAGAATAATATTTCAGAAGATAAGAGGCACGTCCAGAAAGTAAGTTCCGTTTGGTAATAAAATTTAATTGTGTACAGATACAGAAAAAAAAAAATATTGCACAACATTCTTCACCTCTTAAGCTACTTTTCCACATAACTGCCGAACTTTGGAGACATTTGTCATAGCGTGGCACTAGTCTTTGGGTACCTTCTTCATAGAAGTTTGCGCCTGAGTCTTCAACCAGTTGGAAACATCTTCTTTCAGCTCGTCGTCATTGTTGAAGTGTTGACCGCCAAGGAAAGACTTGAGATGTGTGAACAGATGAAAGTCGCTAGGAGCGAGGTCAGGGCTGTACGGAGGGTGGTCAAACACGTCCCAGCCAAATCCCTGTAGGAGGTATTTTGTCACATTTGCAGTGTGTGGTCGTGCGTTGTCGTGAAGAAAAACAACACCTTTTGTCAGCAACCCTCGGAGCTTATTCTGTATTGCGCGGCGAAATTTCCTAAGTGTCTCCCAGTAAGCATCTGCGTTGATTGTTTGACCACGCGATAAGAAATCAATGAGTAAGATGCCTTTCCAGTCCCAGAACACTGTGCACATCATTTTCCGAGGTGTCAAGATTTGTTTCGGCTTAACCTTTGCTGGGGACGAAGTGTGCCTCCATTCCATTGATTGCCGCTTACTTTCAGGGGTGTCGTAAGAAACCCAAGTTTTATCTCCTGTGTCAGAAATTCCTCGCCGCCTTCATTGTAACGGGTCTAAAACTGAAGTGCACTACCCATCCATTTTGTTTTGTGTTGCTCCGTAAGAATCTGTGGTACCCAACGTCGGCAAAGTTTACGAAAGTTCAGTTTTTCGGTAACAATTTCATGAATTAGTGATCGTGAGATTTGGGGAAATTCCATAGCGAGAGCACTAATTGTAAACCTGCGGTTTTCCCGGATCTTGTCATCAATCGCGTGAACCAGTTCTTCTGTAATCAAAGATGGACGCCCACTTCGTTCTTCATCATGCACTTCAGTACGTCCTTCATTGAACTGTCGGACCCATCTTCTCACCATTGAATCACTCATCGCATTTTGTCCATACACTTCGCAAATTTGCCGATAAATTTCAATTGGTTTCACTTTCCTAGCATTCAGAAAACGAATCACAGATCTGATTTCACAAGTGGCGGGATTTTCAATCAACACCGACATTGTACGAGTAAACATGCACAACAACGCGTTCGTGGCTGACAGCGCTCTCCAAATGGCGCACGTTTCTTCTCCTTGATACAGAGCGTCTACCGCGCATATGCGGAACTGCGCTGCAGTGGAACGTGCAACTAGTTGAAGACACAGGCGGCACACTTCTATCAAGAAGGTATACAAAAACTCGTGCCACGGTACGACAAATGCCTGCAACATTTCGGCAGTTATGTGGAAAAGTAGTTTAAGGGTTGTAGAATTTTGTGCAATAAATAATTTTTCGGTATCTGTACACAATTTAATGTTATTACCAAACGGAACTTACTTTCTGGACATACTTCGTATAAACGTTTTTGTGAAGCTTGAGAAAAGTGTTTGTTTCAAGCGCGATAAGACACTTTTGTTCGAGCGACTACAACGCATGCACCAAACACAAGTGAGTAAGAGTGAATGTTAGCATTGCTTTTGTGGAACTGTATAACAACCCCAATAGAATGAAGATGTATTCTATGTTGAAGAACATTATTAAGTCTGCTAATATGAAGTTAATTATGGACTAAGTTAGTATGTGCGCCAGGGATATAAGCAGATAGAAGCGATATAGTCAGCGTTGGAGCTTCGTTAGAGGAGTTTGTTCATGAATGTCTACTTGATGAGCGAACATGAGACTCGATGTACAACTGTATTCTAGTGCATTATTGTCAGAAATGAGCTGACATTAACACCAGCCACTACAGAACAATGTTCATATTCCATCTACATGAATGTTCGTGATGCGAGTGAGGTCTACGACTTCCGTTTAGAACGTCTTTCGAAATGGGAAGCTGAACTGTTGACACTGCTCGTTGTTTTGATGAAACTGTACTGTCGGAGTAAGAAGAGACATGAAGATTATCAAGAGATCCAGGGTAAACCCGGTCACAATGAAGATGATGATTGGAGGCCCGCAGTTCGATCCCGGTCGGAGCTTGCTGTTTTCCAGTAGGGGAATTCGTTCCTTTCCTGAGGTCACGAGTTCTTGGAGACGAGCTAGGATCCAACCCGAAACTTTGGAAGATGTAACAACTGAGTATTTTGTAATACTCTATCTTGAGCTTCTAGACTTCCAGACCAGGTAGCAGTGTTCACTGACCTAGTAATTAGAGCTTTGTAGTGACATTTTTAAGCAGATCCTTTATCCATATTTCGACACAATATTTATGTACTCCATGCATAGTCACTTTATTCTTCGAGATAATTTGTAGTGATCGTCTTTCGACGCTTTTAGCTTTGTTTGTTTGAAATCCAGTTTCTGAACTGAGATTTTTTCTTGTTCGAGGAACAAGCATTTTGTCATTTCCTTTAAGGAATAGGAATTTATTTTCGATGTTTATGAATTCATTTTGAATTCAGGTGATAGACATTTTCGTCTATGTTGCCGATTAAATTAATTTTTATTAGTTTAATTTGGGCATATTATCCGTCGAGAAGAGACATCAAGAGAGAAGATATCGGACGTGATATATTGTGTAATATCATGGCATAATTTGGAAGAGAAACATTTATCGTGGAAACGATTATTATCGTCAGAACTCATAGACATTCGTTCAGAATGGAGATAATACGAATATGACTAATTGTATGTTTTATTGAAGAAAGCCATGGACTTTCAGTCATTTAAAATAATTTGAAGTTAGAATCTTCTTGGAAGATTTAATATTATCCGACGTTAGGGAAATTCTCGTTTGATATCCTCGTCGTGATCGATTCTTGCTGGACACACATATATAATTTTGTGATTAAGTATTTACGAGGAGTAATATAATGTCACGTCGTAGACATCATATTCCTTCATCAGTAAAAGTTGAACCCAGAAGTGTGAAGTTAAGATTCAGTATTTTTATTAAATGTATACACAACAGTTTCAATTTATCTGAGTTAAGTTTAAAAAGTAATAGTGAGGAGGTCTGTATCGATTAGCCCAAATGTCGTTAACATGTATAGATTATTGGTTTAACAATTGATGTTATCGTTCATTCGACCAGCGATTGGTGTGACAACGCTGAGGAATTATGCCCTTTTTAAGGAATGCCAGTTTGAAAGAAGTGAAGGTGATAACACTTTGATAGTGGTTACATAAATATGTATGTAATTCCGTATGTAGTTGGCATACGAGGGTGTTGCGAAGGTGTTTCCGCATTTTATAATACAGTCATTACGTGGGCAGGACTAGGTTTGGCAAGGTATAAAGGTGTGAGTTAACAGTACTCCTTATTTTATACACGGCTGTGGATTAGAGAAGACAGGAGGGTCGCGATTGAAATTGAAGCGGGAAATGGATATTGACATCTGTTATGTTGTACTCTTATTAAGATTATTAAACACAAGTATGTAACGACATATGTTTCACCTTGAGTGGTCGAATGTATTTAATCTATTATGACACCAGATCAGAAAGGAGAGAATGGTGGTAGTATTTCTGAAGTTGTGGAAGCTTATGGGGATCCCAGTTAATTGTATTTGACATAACTGTGAGATCGGAGCTCAGGCTCATGTGTATATAGACACTACTTATTTGAAAGGATTATAGCCTATGCTATTAGTGTCATTGTAAAGTCATTCTGTATTAACTTTCTTTATTTGCCAATCGAGTGTATGAGATGTTAGATATAGGAAGTTTAGTGCTTCTTTAGCATAGTGGTTAGCGTATGAATGTTGATGTGACTGGATGTGGTTTGTTTCTTGTTCAGTGTGAATGAAATGAACTCCATTGGGACGTCACAATGCGAGAGTATGAAAGTAATAGTGTATAGAAGTTTTGTTTCATTAGTGTGTAGGATGTGTGTATGGTTCGCGTATTTGTCTGACGTGAATCTGTTCCATTTTAACATAGCTTGTGATTCGATGGAGAGGTGTGTTTATGGGCAAGGTTGGAATAGCGAGGGTTTGTTTAAAACTCGTTTCCATCCAAGGCCACTGCTCGGCCGCGCACAAATGTGGAGAGTTGTTGCGGACCGACAGGCAAGCAGCTTTTAAACCAGCCAGCTCTGGGAATGTAACGGAGTTTGTTATGTCATCAGACACGCGGCGAAGGTCGCGTGCTCATAGCGCCCAGATGTTCATTGTGAAGCGCGCCAGAGGAATGTTAACTACACAGGGGTTTCTAATTGATGTATAGCTTGTTGTAATGACACAAGCTGCCCCAAAATTTGTCACAGTGTTCATGGAATGCAGTATTATCAGTGGCGTAAATGTGTAGAGGAAAGAAAGGGAGTGTGTTTTATTTACTGTATGAATGTTTAGATTTAGTTTACACCTTTGTTATTAAATTGTTTAGGTTATTAGAAGCCGCGTCATTTTGATTTATTTTAGATATAAGGAGATGCAACTGTGAAACCCATTATAGGTCTAGAGGCTGACCACGAGTTCCCCGAGAACGAAAGGTAGGTGTTCTACTTCGAGCTAAGTGCATTTTATGTAATTCACAGTTGCGTCGTAATTTCTGCCACGAATATTCATGAGGGTCTTGTTGGAGTGGATCCTTGACTAGTATTTGCGCCGGAGCTGTCAGGGTCTACGAATCCAGCCTTGCTTCGGATATCCAACAGACCGCCTCTAGAATATACGGGGACAGTACCATCTCGGCATTTGCCCGAAGACGAAGTGGGAAACGACGGAAAACCACTTCGAGGATGGGTGAGGTGGGAATCGAACCCCCTCTACTCATTTGGAACCCCCTAGGCTGAGTAGACCCCGTTCCAGTCCTCATACCACTTTTCAAATTTTGTGGCAGAGTCGGGAATCGAACCCAGGACCTCCGGGGCGGCTGCTAACCATGCTGACCGCTACGCTACGGAGGCGACTCCGCTCTTTATGATGTAAAAATAAAATCCATAAATAATTAATACATGGCCCAATTTTCACAATTACGATATTTTAGCGCGAATACAAAACTTATCACGCCATAGATAATGAACTTATGATCGCAAAAATGTTACTTGACAAATCTGGGATGGTATCACATAAAAGGTAGCGAAAAACTTTTTTGCTGTTGTCTTTATGTTGGTGACTAAGCGAAAAGAAATGTTCATTAATGTCTGAAATAGTTTTTAGAACAAACCAGAGCTCGATATCAGATAGCAATCATAAATGATCGCACTTTGCATACTCCTCCCGCCCAGCGCTGACGTACCGATAGTTTGTTTACTCTGGTGGCTATTTCCTCGACTGCGTTTGATAGGTGACGGTGTGAAGTTAAACTGTGAAATGAAGTGGTCCTTGTATTCTTTATAAATTGTCCGCCTCGTTGCGTAGTGGCTAGCATTTTTGGCGGTAACCCCGGAGGCCCGGGTTTGAATCCCGGTCCTGCCAAGAAATTTAATTCTGGTCTGGGGGCTGGAACGGGGTGTACTCAACTTCATGAGACAAAACTGAGAAGAGGCGGGTTCGATTCCTACCTCAGCCATTCTCGAAATGGTTTCCGTGGTTTGCCTTTGTTCATCCCGGGAATGAACAAGGGTTCGTTAATGGTGCGGAGGTAACGTTTCATTGACAAAAGAACACGTCAGACACCCACGACGAAATGGCCGGTGAAGTGTATGAAAAGTGGTTCGCCGAGCAATTGTTGTCCAATGTTCCCGAAGAATCTATCCTAGTAATTGACAATGTAGGCTATCACAGTCGGAAAAGCGAACTTTTACCTACAACTACATGGAGAAAAGACAAGATTATAGATCGGCTCACTCAAAATGGGTCCCTTTTCGAAAATTATATGATAAAACGGGAGCTTATTTTTATTGTGACTCAAAACAGAGACAGATACGATAAATAAATCATTGACTAGATGGCTAAATCAGCAGAAAAATATGTTCATTGCTTGCCACCATACCACAGTGAACTTGATCACATCGAAATGGCATGGGCGGAAGTGGAGAACTATATAACATTGAACGACGTCTCATTCAAGAAACAAGAAACGAACAATTTAATTTTGGCAGCATACCACCACTTGACTACACAAAATTGGGTACATTACGTGGACCACAAACATACATATATATTCGTGAAAACTGTCATATTTTAATTTATTATAATATTATAATATTCATGAATAATTGAAAATGATTATGTGTGCATTAAAATCGCGCTCTGAGCTTCAGTGTATCATATCTAAATAGTGTACCGTCGTTCGATGCAAGGCAGAAGGTACAGTTATATACAACAAACAAATATTTTGGAAATTTCCCGAGTTTTGCGTAAAAGCACACCTGTATTCGAGTTATGTTACATAATGTGCCCGGCCATGCGGAACTTTTTATATGCAGTAGATCTGGCATCAGCCCTGCCCATTTTATGCGTACTGTCTTTTAAGGTAGAGACGCTCTATAGTGACATGTAGGTAACAAAATAAAAATGATACAAGCCTCCCCCCCAAAAAAAAAAATTCTGCGGGTGCCCATGAACCACTTAAATGAAAATAGTGCAACACCCAGAAAAATTATCCGCCAGCCGCCACTGCTTTCTATAACTGTATACTTCACAGCTACAAGTGCGTTGTAATGGGCGCTGCATGTGACAATGTTCTTGCAGTCAGAACAGAACAAAACATAAGTAGTCTGCCTGTAATCCTCCATTATCTTCCTTTTACAACGTAACATTTCTCCCGTTTCTTAAAATGCTGTTTATGCCAACAGCAGCAGCACACGTACAGTAGGCCTACCTGAGAACCCGTTGTGACAACCAATAGCATGGCTGTCCTCATATCGTTGTTGGGAATGCAACAGCTTCAGCTACCTTCGTGCACATTTGCCGTAAATATACCAAAGTATTATTTATTTGTGGTTGAGCAACAAGTCAGATTTATGGAACTATTATTCCATGATATGCTGCTTCAGTATGCGGTAGGTTCCGGCGCGCCACGTCTAACACGACCTAGAATTCTCCTGTACACTGAACCTGTATAGCCCATTCAGGAGCCATCCCATCGCTTCTTAATTGCCCCTTGAATCACATACGACCATGGAGCATCCATCAATCTATATTCTTACTATTTGGGAGAGCACAGTAAGCAATGGAATGACAAAGAGTCACTGGTCACACGAACTTGCCTCTGCTATTGTTAGTTTCTATCACAGCACTCCCGACCAACGTTTCGCTCCTGGCAGGAATGAGCGGTGAGTCTAACACTATCTAAAAGCTGCACTCTCATGACAGTTCTCTGATCACATCTTATTTATTCGCGATATCACGTGGCTTCGCGAATGCCTTCGACAATTTGTGTGCGCCGACTTGAATTGTTCGCTACTGTCTACGATTGCAGACTGAAGAAAGGTCTTGGTTAAACATAATCTCGCTAAAATCCGACGTAAATTTAGCCGTCAGGCTCTACCAACTGAGTGATTTTCAAACTATTCATAAAGGTCTAATCACTCGCGATTTGGACTTGGCAGACCGTTTCTGTATAACTGACATTTCTATTTTTAGTAGCGCACTTTCGGTGCTCTGTGTGACATTGTAACATTTTTAAATAAGAGTCCTTAACTCTGTGGTGACAACTATAATGGTTCTAATTAAACAAACATGATAATAATAAATTACACTGTGGTGTGACATTACCTGTGATAGTAAAATATAATAAGTTGTTGAGCGCCAGATTCCTATTTAAGATAGAATCGAAATTTAATTAATATATCCTCGGCAGTCAGCAGTAGAGTCGAGACCACCTACCCGGGCCGTAGTGTAACCGAGATGACTAACCATTCAGTATTTATTTATAAGGAGTAGTTGAATTTGCCTATAATATGTGCTAACTACAAGAAAAGTTACAGTCATGAAGTTAAAGAAATAATTTATTGACTCAAGAACAAAATACTAATAGTTACAAAAAAGAATTTAATTTACCAACTGCGGTTTAATTATTTAAAAGAAAATGAACATTTAAATTACTTGAATAATAAAAGCTTGACTCTAAATTGCAAATGGAGACGGAAGTAATAATTGTTTATGCTCACCAACTTGCAGCTTTGTCATATTGAATGTTATAACAGATAACCTTGATGTTCCTTCTCATATTTCAAAAAAATGTTGTAGTATGTCATTTGATACTGTTTAACATAACCAAGTCCGTTGCGACTTGTAGATTGATTGTAAAACTGATCTATAAGTCAGTGTGGGCTGATATGTATCTTGGGTAGACATCACGCTGTATGGTTTGAAGTCGGAAGTCGAATATTGGCTCAGCTCATTAGCTAAGACCCTTTGTTGACGCTCTCCTCTCGTGGTCAGAACAATTGTTCACTAATGACTTGTCGTTTCTTAATAATTTTGTAGACGCGGGTTACAGCTTATATCCTCCTTGTCACGTGGTGTCCCAGCTTCCCTCTCTTCATAGTCAAGTCACCCCTTCTACCTGGGACTTGTACATTCATAAACTCGTGACTCCCTCATGCCATCATAATTTGCAATATGTTGACGCGTACCTTGGCCCCAGTAGTGACGTATTGGTTTCACCATGAGTGAAATATAATGTTTCATTCCTTCCAGAAGGAACTCGATGTTCCGCACCTGATTCTTAGTCATTGTGGGTTTTTAAGATCCCGGGACAATAGCTACCTGCCGTTGTGAAATAACTACTGCGTCGTTCTGTTTGTGACACATAGGGTTGGTCCTTATTGCCAATCTTGTTGCAATATATAATACTTCGTCTCTTTACAAGTAATTGTTAATAAAAATCTGTCTGACTATAATAATAAAAACCGCTTACAATCATCTGATATAAAAATCGTCTCATCGATGTACTAATTAATAATAATAATAATAAATATGATAATAAATGCGTAACCCTTTAAATATAACCGCTATGGGATCGAATCGTTACAATCGCCCCTAAGATAAATAATTTAAATGACATTTAACAATATTTCTCTTACCACATCCAACATAAAAAACTATAAATATAAATATTGTAACCCCCAAAAAGACAACATACAAATACCCTTCAACAATACACAAAAATATACAAGAAATATACTCTTTTCACTTTACATATTTGTACTATCATTTCTTAAAATGTTCATAGTACTTTCCGTTTGAATACATGCATTCTTCTTTATGTTCAAAATGTTCCATATTTTCTTCTTTACATAATGTATTAGCGAGCTGTAAAAAATATACATAAATGACCTTCACTTCTAATTTTGACATATATGTCTGCGCTGCACTCGTTTATAATTGTGGTGATTGTATGCTTGACATACAATTTTGGTTTCTTATTTAGTGAACGTAGTTTTCGTCAGTCATGTGTAGAATTACATTGTTCTCGTACCAGCTAAATAACACATTATAACTATCACAGCACACGATATGCAAACAACACAATATTCCTTTCGTCTCTATAAAGGGATTACTCAAATGCAGTAAAATTTCAATAATTGAAGAAAAAATAACTTAGCAAGATACCTAAGGCAATTCCAATTTCAGTGCATATGTCATACATGTAAATACTTCCCCAAATACATAATGACATCGAAATACCTTAAAGCAGTTATTAAGCAGTTCACTTAAATATCCAAGTTACTACTCGCCTGCCTTCTTGGCTTAATTCTTTCTTAGGCCACGGCCACCTCTTTTCAAATTAATACTTCCTAAGTCTCCACGACTTCTTAACCTCTCATAAAACCATAATTCCTCTTCACTACTTCTCGAAAACAATAACTTGAATTTTCAAAATCACAAATAAACATAAAATCTGACTTCTCGTTCATCTTATAAAATTTAACTTAGCCTCAAGGTATAACATTACTGTATTGTCATTCTTACCTACCACAACAAAATGATTAAGACTTGGACAAAATGCTACTCAATAATCCTGAATTACGTATATCACTAAACTATTTCACAAAACACATGACAAACTCCTCGGAATAAATATTTCGTTCCACAAAATATTAATGCTCTTATACTTTGAACTTAGTCTATTCATGATTTGACTTCTTGCTGAATACCTAAAAACCCCCCTTAGTTTTCTCTCAAAACTCTTAATTAAGTACCGTGTCCTCCAAACACCACTTCCTACTTGTTCTGACCGCCTGGAGTATAGCTTATTCCTACTACACCAGAATCTCTCAGAACTCATCTTGACATTACTCGTCACCATTTCTATACTTCTTCCACCTTTCAATACGTGGTAAAATCCCACATCTTCTTACTGTTACAGGTCACCTCTTACTGACCAATAACATACCAAATTTCAGCTAAAAAATCTTACATATTTCGACTATCTCCTTGGAATAACAACATCACACTTTGTTTTCCTAACTATTTTCTTCCTAAAATAATGACAGTGTTCCAGTTGATAGTCAATAACACCGACACTCCTAATTGGCAAATATTCTCCCAAAATCACCTCATAAAGCAAGTCCTGAGTTATAACACAGTTCAGATACTCTCTGCTCTACCAAATTAAATGCGTAAATTATATCTTCCTTTAAGTGAAACATCATTATACCCTTAGGTATACACTTATCTTACTAACCTACTCTTGTCTTCAAAAATATTAATGCTCTTCTCTTTACTAACTCCGTATGACATAAATAAAACTTAATTTCTCGTCTACTAAAAAAATGATTTAACTTTAAATCCTCAAAACTTCGAATTATAAAAAATTCCTTTCAATACTAGTAAATATTATGCCAACCATCTAATTATTATTATTATTATAATTATTATTATTATTATTATTATTATCTTTACTTTTACCAGTGTGTAGGACAACAATATACCACATCATTAATCATCAGTAACGTTTTTACTAAAAGTGGTTTAGCTCGATAACAAGCCTTGTAATATCTTTAAAACGTGCGTAACTGTAACTAAAACTTGAATCATCTTACCTCTGTAATCCCTTCGTACCTTTGTATGCGTATAACCATATATACTTTAAAAACCTCCCAACATTAACTTCACGTAGTTCCGTAGATACCATAAAAAACTAATTGCTCAACGGAATATACCTCGTTGGCATACTTCATCCTCCAAAAACTTCTTAAAACTTCATTTGGCATCTTACCAAAACTTCCTCCATAAAAAACTTCATTTGGCATCTTACCAAAACTTAAAATCACTTTGCTCAACGGCATTACCTTCGTTGGCCTACTTCTTCAAACTCACGTCCATTTACGTGAAAATACACACATACACACACACACATATCTGTCACCAAATACCAGATGCCCTAATTAGTTACTACTTCCTCATTTCAACCCGATGTTGGTTAATTCATACAACGCATTACCATCAACTATTCTAAACCACTTCTAAATTTCTTCAAATATATCCACTGATGACCTCACTGTCCTCAAAATGAAACTTCTTTATTAAATCAATACTTACTTCTTCAACTCATTAATTTTATTACGACTGTACTACATCATTTTTACTCACTTTTGAATTAAATCTTCATTACCATTATATTCATAATTATGGTTGCCATAATAATTATTACTTTCTTTAGATTACTTACCTTTGTAATAATCTTCCTAATATTTTTTTATTTTTTTTATTTAATCCTCACTTCATCCAACTTACCTGCAGTTTAAGGACCCACATTCAACTTACCTGAATTGCTCAATAGCACGACAACCTCTGTCTTCCAAATTAAATGATTTTAGTCAATCTAAATCAATAATCGTAGGCACTACGCGCCCTTTACCATCCTAACTTCACGACTGAATTAAAATTACTCACAGAAGGTTTCTTATCTACCTCTGTTAAATCATATTAAACTTCTTTATTAATATTTAAGTCATACGGAACAGTAACTATCGTTAATATAAATTTACATCACTACTTTCTCTGGCATATCACAGTTCTTACCATCTACTATTCTGATATTGGCCCCTGCCATTATAATCCTGCTGATTATTATCATAATAATTATTTTCAGGATCATTCTGTAATATGGGCGTATCGTATGAATCTACGAGTGCATCGAATCTGCTTAGCAATCCCTCTAATTCCTGAATTGTGGTGATCATTTGTATACAAGCAGCCACGTTTACCTTGGGTGGAAAATGCCTGAGGAGAAGCCTTACCACATCCCCATCTTGATTCATCCCGTCAAGATGTTTACATATGAGTACATACTCTAGAAAGTATTCAGTCATATTACTCCCTTTCCCAGATTGATACCTGACAGAATTAATAATTTGTCTCATTTGTGATTGGATATCCTCATTCCAATATTTTTCAATAAATTTACTTTTGAAATCTTCAAAATTTATCAAGGTATGCTTGTATACTAAAAACCATCCCTTAGTATCTCCTATAAAAGCCTGGTCCAACAGCTCTACTACCATCTTCTATTCAATTTGACCATCTTTTAGCCTTTCTTTAAATCTATCCTCCACCTGATTTATGAACTGCATAGGACACCCCTGTTTATTTGAAACCTGAGGCAGTTCAGTCTCTCTCATACTACTTAAATATTTCATTCTATCCTGATTTCCTTCCTCCCTTATCTGCTTCTTTAATCTCCCCTCCATTTCTTGAAAATTACTCTCTTTATCCATTAATTCATTTCTCAATACCTTAATCATATCCCCAAAATCTTCTCTCATCTGCATAGTTTCCGCTTCTATCAATTTGCTAAAACCTTTACCTAAAATTTCCTCTGACTCCGATCTACTTTCATCTAAAATCTCCTGAAAGTCCGTCTTTACTGATTCTACTTTCTTATTAACTTCTATCTCAACTTCCTTAATTCGACTTTCTACTGCTTCTAATTGTTTATCTATTATTTTAACCATATATTTAGTCTTCTTCTCTACCACTTCATTAATTTCACCTCTGATATCCTGTTTTAACCCCTGAATACTTTCCTGTAGCATATCATACTTCTTACTCAATCCTTCATTTACCTTAACCACACTGTCTAGCTTTTCACTATTTTCTTCCAGCTTTTGGTTGATCGTTTTACTATTTCTATGCAATTGTTCAAACTTCTCATTAAATTCCTTCCTACTTTCCTGATTTTGTCTACCCATCTCTTCTCTCATCTCCTGACTATTCTTACCAAGATTCAAATTCAACTCCTGACAATTCTTTTCTAATTTCTCAAATTTAACATTGAACTCCTGACAATGCTTATTTAATTTTTCACTCATATCTTGATTTAGCCTACCCATCTCTTCTCTCATCTCCTTAATATTTTTATTCATATCTTTATCTAATTTCTCAAATTTACCATTGAATTCCATCCTACTTTCTAAATTATCTTTCTTATTCTCTTCCATATTTTGATTTAGCCTACCCATATCTTCTTTCATCTCCTGACCAATAATTCTCATCTCCCTCATAAACACAGTTAATGGATCTTCAGGAATCTCTATAGACTTTTCTTTCTCTAGACTACCACTAGTCTCAGGATGTATCTCTGTATTCTTATCTGCCATCTCGAAGTACACCGTATAAAAATTAGCCCTTCCAAAATTCCACTTCACATCACTGTCCCCCAAAAGCACTGACAATTTGCACTGAAATTATACACTCCTCTCCTAAATACCGAATGGTTTTCGTGTCCGACGTTGTAGCGCCAAATGTAACATTTTTTTAAAAGTCCTTACGCTGTGCTGTTAACTATAATGGTTCTAATTAAACAAACATGATAATAATAAATTACACTGTGGTGTGACCTTACCTGTGATAGTATAATATAATAAGTTGTTGAGCGCCAGATTCTTATTTAAGATACAGAATCGAAATTTAATTAATATATCCTCGGCAGTCAGCAGTAGAGTCGAGATCACCTACCCGGGCCGTAGTGTAACAGAGTTGACTAACCATTCAGTATTTATTTATAAGGAGTAGTTGAATTTGCCTATAATATGTGCTAACTACAAGAAAAGTTACAGTCATGAAGTTAAAGAAATAATTTATTGACTCAAGAACAAAATACTAATAGTTACAAAAAAAGAATTTAATTTACCAACTGCGGTTTAATTATTTAAAAGAAAATGAACATTTAAATTACTTGAATAAAAAAAGCTTGACTCTAAATTGCAAATGGAGACGGAAGTAATAATTGTTTATGCTCACCAACTTGCAGCTTTGTCATATTGAATGTTATAACAGATAACCTTGATGTTCCTTCTCATATTTCAAAAAAATGTTGTAGTATGTCATTTGATACTGTTTAACATAACCAAGTCCGTTGCGACTTGTAGATTGATTGTAAAACTGATCTATAAGTCAGTGTGGGCTGATATGTATCTTGGGTAGACATCACGCTGTATGGTTTGAAGTCGGAAGTCGAATATTGGCTCAGCTCATTAGCTAAGACCCTTTGTTGACGCTCTCCTCTCGTGGTCAGAACAATTGTTCACTAATGACTTGTCGTTTCTTAATAATTTTGTAGACGCGGGTTACAGCTTATATCCTCCTTGTCACGTGGTGTCCCAGCTTCCCTCTCTTCATAGTCAAGTCACCCCTTCTACCTGGGACTTGCACATTCATAAACTCGTGACTCCCTCATGCCATCATAATTTGCAATATATTGACGCGTACCTTGGCCCCAGTAGTGAGGTATTGGTTGCACCATGAGTGAAATGTAATGTTTCATTCCTTCCAAAAGGAACTCGATGTTCCGCACCTGATTCTTAGTCATTGTGGGTTTTTAAGATCCCGGGACAATAGCTACCTGCCGTTGTGAAATAACTACTGCGTCGTTCTGTTTGTGACACATAGGGTTGGTCCTTATTGCCAATCTTGTTGCAATATATAATACTTCGTCTCTTTACAAGTAATTGTTAATAAAAATCTGTCTGACTATAATAATAAAAACCGCTTACAATCATCTGATATAAAAATCATCTCATCGATGTACTAATTAATAATAATAATAAATATGATAATAAATGCGTAACCCTTTAAATATAACCGCTATGGAATCGAATCGTTACAACATGGAGGTGGCCTTCTATATCAAGTAGACTGGAAATAGGAATGCTTGGTGAGGTTCACTCACAGTTCCCATAGTCTATCCTCGCAAACACAGAGAGTGGAAGGACACGTTTCTACACCTACATTAAATAACCGGTTTACATCCAAGAGACTAATATTATTCAGTCGTAAAAGTATCGCTATCGATCTAAATGAGTTTCATCAAAATCCGATTACCGAAACTCTAGTAATTGATATCAAATTTCACCGTGACATAGATGAGGGAATTCCCTTCGGGGGATCTATGTCCTCAGCGAAGGGATTCGTCCTTGTAAACTCATTGCTTGAATATTGAATGTGATGATTGTTATAGGACTAAACTCGAACATAATTTCCCTCCTCAACTCCAATGAATTTCCATACGGTAGCTTAATCGGCGAATTCCTCTGCATTCTGGGAGCAGCCACAATTTGTTTCTTTCTGAGTTGTATAGCTGTCCTTGTCTAATGAGCCTCCGAGGGGATCAGTATCCCTCTCACGGGGAATCCCAGCCCTGGCACGCACATGTTTAGACTTGCGTTCTGCTTCTTCTTCTTCTTATTCTATGTGCCCTGCCCAGTCTCCTGGACGTTGGCAATCAATGTGGATAGTTTTTGTCTATCTTCAGCAAAGCAGTAGAGCTGTTCAATAGATCTTGTTCCAGTCCAATCTTGAATATTCCGAAGACAAGACTTGTCCTTTTCTTTCCCGCTCTTCGTTGCCCATCAATTTTGCCTTTTAAAATGAGATTTAATATTGCATATTTTTCACCACGTAACACATGACCCAGGTATGCAATTTCCTGCATTTGATGGTAGTCAGTAGCTCTCGTTGAGAATTTGCCCTCTGCAGTACCTGGTCATTAGAAATATGATCTATCAAAGAGACTTTCAGCATCCTTCTATGAACCCACATTTCCAGAGCTTCGAGCCTCTTAATGATGGACGATTTCATAGCCCAGGATTCCACTCCATAAAGAAAAATGGACCAAACAAAACATTTTACAATACACTGTCTTAGTTTTAATTTTAAGGCATCATCGCACAATAAAGTTCTCATTTTCTTAAAAGTTGATCTTGCCATTTCTCTACGGGTCTTAATTTCAATGTCTGGATTAAAATCCTCTGACAACCAACAACCAAGGTACTTAAATTAACAACTTGTTGGATTTGTTGTCCTTTCAGTGTCAGAATTACTTTATCTCTTCTTCGACTGGAAACCATAAGTTTGGTTTTCTTGTTGTTGATCGTCGGACCCATTTCTTCTCCAACTATATTAAGCTTATCAATGTACAGTTGTAGACTTTCAATACTACTGGCAAGAAGTACTGCGTCATCAGCATATCTAAGTGTACGTATTAATTCCCCATTGACCTTGATTCCCACTTCTGTATCTTCTACTGCCCGAAAAACATCTCCCGAATAGACGTTGAATAATAATGGGGATAAAATACAGCCTTGGCGTACACCTCGTCTGATGTCCAGAGAATGTGATGTATCATCAACAATCTTAACCACAGCTTTTTGATGCCAATATAGGTTTTCGATGATTCTTATCTCTTTACCGTCGATTCCAATTCGTTGAAGTATTTTTATGAGCTCAGCATGTTTAACTCTATCAAAAGCTTTTCCATAATCTATGAAACAGGCGTATACATCTTTCAGTTGGCCACAGCATTCTTGGAGTAAAGTTGTTAGTCCAAAAGAGCCTCACGAGTTCCATAACCATTTCGAAATCCAAACTGGGTATCTCCTATCTGCTCGTCACATTTCATTCTTATTCGACCATGTATAATTCTCAAGAAGGCTTTCAGTAAGTGACTCAGAAGGCTTCTGAGACGATATTCATTGCAACTGTTTGAAGTTGATTGTTTTGGTAGGGGAATGTCTACCGCAACTCCCCGATTAAGGCTGGGTGCCACAGTGGTCAGATTGACCATGGAGTGGGGTCTGGAACGTATCCAGAGGGTGGGGTTTGGCTGCTAGATGCCCCTCCCAAATAATAGTCATGTTTAGAAAACAAGGTAACAAAGATAATGTATTCAAAATAAATGGGGTTACACGGTGGCTGGGGCACAAGTAAATCGCACTGAGGGCCTCAATGGACGATAGGGAGGAACCCCTTAATACTGGTCTGACTTGGGCCCGGCAAGAAATAAATGCAAAAGTAATAAAGAAATGCTGGGCTCTGGAAAGCGGGAGCAAGCAAGCCAACCGTGGCAGTAAGCGGGTGGGAATTCGTGGTATGTGAAACCACAGGCGTTACACAATTTTACACAAGCACGTGTTTACTGGCTAGGGGCAGAATTTGAATGTAATTGGCCCAGGAGGGCTTACTGAGCTCCAACAGGCTCTTAATGAGATTAAACATTGTTGGCAAGCAATAAGAAACGGCAGAAGGCTCTAGGCTGGAGACAGCCATGCACCACGAGGCGCCTAACAATAGCCGACCAGATGGCGACAATGGCAAAAGGAATGCCGCCGATAATTACAAATAAGAAACCCAATCCAAAAGGTTTACAATCAACATTTTCACATGAAGAAAGTGGTTCGTGTCCATATTAAATAGCGCAATAGCTTATTACCAAAATTAGGTTGGCGTCAGAATTAACGGCCGTTGCGCGCGTTTGAATATTCCAAAGTTTCATAATACGTAAACAAATGCCACACTAAGCTGAGAATCACTATTAAGGAAAATTTCCTTTAGAATAAGAGTTAAGATATCAAACATGAATAATAAATTTCCAAACATTATGTGGTCCACACAAGTTCAAGTTCAAAATGCAAATGACGCTTAGCTTCACAGCCCGCTCTTGAAGCAGCAAATAAGTAATCAAAATCTCCATCGGGAGTAGAATAATGAACAAAATATCACAAACAGTATTAGAACAGCTTTCGTAGAAATACACAGTACCTTATCAATGGCCTCATGGCCACACAGCCTCAAGGCTGGCCTACCGAGCGGCCAGCTTTCTCCTCTTACAACTACATCGTAAGCAGTCCAAACGTTGAGTGATAGCGTCAGTAGGACACACGAGTACATATCGCCTCTCGGCGCATGCGCGCACACATTGGCCAATCAGGCCGCGGCAATTTGCCGCGCGGCGAGAATAACGAATTGTTTCTGGAAATTTCTGGAATGATCGAGCAGCGTCTCGTAGCTTCTCGTTGCTCCCATGGCCGGAAGTAGACGTGGCATGGCAGGGGGAACAAGCGGGAGTTAGAAATGTATGAAAAGTACATAGTTCAAGAGCCCTCCTTCCGGGACAAGCAGCCCAGGGAAGGGGAAGGTGTAGGGACAAAATATTGTGACAGTCAAAACGACTGGCACAGGATGAATGTAGATAATAGCCAGTCTTGTGGTATTTCACCAGAGTTTTATAAGTTATTAAAGAGGTCTACTATATTATCAATTTGTTTTTCATTTATAAGTTTGATAACGTCAGATGAAATTTCATCAGGGCCCAAAGCTTTTCCAACTTTTAATTGATTTATTGCATGAGTTACTTCCGATTTCAAAATTGTTGGTTCATCTGTGTATTAATTATTGACAGTGACTGGTGGTCGGTGATCAAAAAAGAGGTCGGCAACATATTTTTCCCATGCTTTGACTTTATCAAGATGACTTATAATAGGTTTACCTAAGTTATCTTATAAAATTAGGGGCATCTTTCGTCTGAAGTTCCCAGTTACTTCCTTGATGACTTTATGCAGATTAAAAGTATCATGTTTTCCTTCGAGATTCTCTATTATTTTACAATTTTCACTCTTCCAATCCTCTTTAGCTTTTCTAACTTCTCTTCTAATTTGAGAATGAAAATGTCTATATTGATTTCTATTGGATTTAACTTTCCTTCGTTCTTCTATCAAATCCAGGATGTGCTCTGTCATCCATTTCATCTTCTTTGTCCTTGTGTCTGGCTGCAGATGTTTCTACTTACTGTCTGTATAGTGTTTTTTATTGCCTTCCATTGATTTTCTACCTCTTGAATGCTCAATACTAGTTTTTCTAATTCTTTATTGAGATCATTAGCAAGTTGATGTTTAATTTGGCAGTTCCTTTAAGCCTATTTCATTTTATGAAAAAATAGGCTAATGAGATCACATTTGTCCATGTGTGTGTGCGTGTGTGTGATGGTGTGTGTGTGTCCCCTAATAACTTCTAAACAGCAGGAGCGATTACAATGAAATTCGGTAAGATCATAGCACTATTTTGGCTGACCCCGACAGTGGCCTTCAAATTGTATTGTGTCTCACTAATCCAACATGGCGGCCGTGCGAATTATTTCACCAGCATTCAGTATCTCCGAAACTATTACCGATATCGCTCTGAAATTGTGTACGGCGATAAAGGGCACTACTAGAAGTTCACCTATGAGACTTAAAAAATCCTGGTGACTACAAAACCAACATGGCGGCCAAGCGAAGTTGAGACTTTTAAATATATTTTTCTCGCGATTTAACAATCCAAACGTAATGAATCTTGGTACAGCAAATTTTTATACACATTGTAATGCACAAGAGTCTAATTTAGTTCAATTGCTTACATAACCTCAAAATGGCGGCTGTGCGAAATATTTCACTGACTTTCTATATCTCTGAAACTATTGCAGATATCACCCTGAAATTTTGTAAGGTGATAAAGGGTACTGATACACGTTTATGTATGTAACTTACATTAACCTATAGTGTACAAAACGCACATGGCGGCCAAGCGAAGTTGAAACATTTTAATAGACTTTTCTCGTGATTTAACTTTCTGAGTGCAGTGAAATGTGGTACAGTAAATGATTTTACATATTGTAATGTACTGGCATCTAATTTAGTTCAATTGTTTACATAACCTCAAGATGGCGGCTGTGAGAAATTTTAAAATTAAGTTTTTATATCTTGTGTCGTAATCATGCGATCGAAGTGAAAGTTTGAATAATGAACCTAGACAATAATTTGTCCTTGAATGGTAGATAACTATATGGCCTATACATATAACAATCGAAAATGGTAGCATCCGAAATATTTAGACGGTTCTCAATATCTATGAATCTTTTACAGCAATCAAACTGGTTTTTTTTCATGTTCATAGAGGCTCACAACCTATAGGACTAACAGTAACCTGGTGAGCAAAAATCCAATATGGCGGCGACGCGAAGTATAAATATTTAAATGAACGTTTCTGGCGAATTAACTATCCGAGTGTAGTGAAACATTGCACGTTAAATGCTTATACAAATGTTAATCCAATGGCATCTAATTTATTTCAATTGTTTGCGTAATCACAAATATGGCAGCAGTGCGAATTTAAAATCTCGTTTTTACTTCTTGTGTTCTAATCATGCGTTTGAAGTTTGAATACCACACATACACAATAATCTTAATGTAATAGTACAAAAATAAAAAACCAACCTGGCGACCATCTGAAATATTTAGACGGTTCTCAATATCTACGAATCTATCACAACCTTCAAACCGAAATTTTGTATGTTGATAGAGGTAATTAATATGAGTAGGATATATGAAAATAGGCTGTATAGTTCTTCACGGAACTACTTGTTTTTTCCTCTGATCGATTCTGCCTGAATATTTGGCTTTAAGCAAAATTTTTAATTTCATTTGAGCATTAGCGACTAAAGGGTTATGATCAGAGCCTACATCTGCCCCTGGATATGTACTAACCTTATTAATTAAGTTTCTGAATCTCTTATTTATGAGGATATAATCAATTTGATTTATTTGCGGAGTGTTATTCACATTATCAGCTGGTGAGATCCAAGTGTAAAACCTGCGGTTTGGAAGTTGGTACTGTACCCGATAATCCGGAAAGGATCCTGTTGGAATATCCATTGCCCCCGCTGGATTGCCTATTTCTAACTGCACCGGCATATACAACATTAGAAATCGCTTCCAACATGGCCTTTAGGGATTTACAGACAGCAGTTACAAGAATATTGTGGATCAACAACCAACTACACGGGGCACTCAACTTTACTTACCTCTCGGGGACGGGGAATTCAGCTTCGCCTACACTACATCCACAATATTCTTCTCCTTATATTTAAAATGAATCACACTCCAACAACAATGGAAAACAATCTGAACAAAATTTGTTAACAATAGGGTAAACTAATCTACTATAAACAAAATAACAATAAACGAATTTAACAAATCATTAAAGTTAAAAACACGCAATCATTCACACCTCCTTTCAACTCTATATCTTACTACAATGCTGTATTAAAAATTATGAGTATAAATCTTGGCTTGTTCTAGGCCTACACTGCGTAAAAATAAAAACGTTTAAGGAAGCCTCTTAATGGCATTCCAGACACATGGTTTCATTCACAAGCATGCGTTTGCAGAACGCACGTGTAGTAACGTTGTTTCATCAATGAATCACCGGCACCACGCCGTACTCGAAACTGGTTTATACAATAAATACAAGGCGGTGAGAGTACACCTGTTCATATTATATCATCGCTCTCCAATGCTAACGGTGAATCATTCTCGCTAGCTCACAGAGACTGCTTGTGTGTGCATTTATAAAACACATAAAAATTAACATTCATATCTTACAAAAGTTCCCATAACTACTTTGTTTCTTAAACAATCATTCTAAAAATTGTTATACACTCTTTCATTCGCACTCCCAATTGTTCTAGACCAATTCGGTTCCACATTTGCTCTTAACAATGAATAATCATACACACCCAAAAACATCCGCTCATAAACACACACTGTTCCAAAACAATTGATTAATAAATCCTACTAAATTATTTAACTAATTAAATCATTTGCACAAAACTTATTTACATGTAATATGTTTATAATAATATCCATTATCTAGTGTTGCTAACGCGACACTTTCGAGATTCTAACTTTTCGGTTACAACATAAATCTTAACTAAATATATACACTGGTTTTTCACATAACCATCCTTCTCTAACGTTCTGTAGTTTTAATATACTGCTTACACATCGTCTTATATAGGTTTCATTATATTATCGGTATAATACAGTCGACTAATTAAGGTAAACTGTACGTAATTATATCACTTCGAGTTTAATAAAATTTAATAATTGTATTTTAGACATGAGTAGACAATCATTCTCAAGTTGCATTTCCGCTGAAACCCTCCTGTTAACACAGCTAAGTCGTTAATTCACAAGAACTGGACTACTTGTATACAACGACTCTTATCATGATACATGCCTTTTTATCAAAGAACAACAATACTTTGAATTCCTTAAAATGCGGAATTCCCTCGCATGAGCACTCCATATCTCTACAAATCCTCATATAACAGTATATATGGCATAAACAATTATCATCTACTATGTGTAACAATAACCAAAAAGGGATTAATTGTTATTAACATATCTTATGTAGGAACTTCTCTCAAATAATGCCATGACCCTCAGTATCATTGCACATGACTACTGGACTATAATTATACATGCGTAAGTTCTTCAAACGAAACTTCCAATTGTAATGAACGATATTAGACAATCGTGATTAACCTCCTAAAGTTAACTCCACAACAAGATAATTAACTGCTAACTCATCTGTCGCAAATACATGTAATAAAAATAATACTCCTGTCTCATCTCACTTGTCAAGCTATAAATTGTTTATCGTTGTAATATCATGTCCACAAATGACGTGATGTTACACAAATTGGATAAAATAACATACATGTTATTTATAATGTCACATAGAATTCAATCCTGATCGGGATAAACTAGCTTTGAATTCCTAGCCAAAGATTTGAATAATCTTCTATCAAAAGGTATTTCCTCTAACGTATTAAATGAACAAAGCTCTTAGCTTTACAAATAATAAGAAAGGTTTGTCAATGTCGTAATATTTTTCCACTCTACACAAAGAATGTTCATAGGAATTGAAACTTCGGTCTTATCAAACGACTAGTATTCCTTAGATCGTCGATAGTTTATGTACAATAATGATATAACAATATCATTCAATGTTTCTTCTGTTCTTGAAGTTATATGTTGTTACATTAAAGTGCTCAAATTTAATTTAATAAGAATTTAATTTGAAGCTATAACACAATGTCAGAATACTTGGTTTAAATGAAATTATTAAAATTCGAGAGTCGAATCGACTAGTCTCCTATGAGGCAATATAATTCCTCAAACAAAATTTTTATGTCAAATCCACAACTGATCCGTTGAATACAATTGAAAAAAATAGGTGAAATGCAATCATCTTCTAAATAATCTTGCAGCATAAAACCTCAACACACATCTGAAGTGTAAACTACATAAATGCACTGAAATACATGAAATGTGAACATATGGAAAAATATGGAATAAGATCGCTGGAAATATGGAATAAGATCGCTGGCTCAGAATGTTACTAATCAAGCTCTATATAACAATTGAGATACACTAATACACTAATACCTTATTTGTACGAAAACTTGAGGATCTATGTAAGTATTCCCACAATACTTTAGATGTTTCCTGAGTACAAGACACTGTTATGAATCTGCATTCGAACCTCGGATCTGCAACCTCAGAGATAAGAAACGTCTCTCTCTGGAATTCACCAACATTCGCCAGGGCTCGAACGACATCCTTCTGGCAAATTCTTCTGTGTTGCTGGGGTACCTTTCCCTAGCATCTTGACAAATCTCTTCTGTAAAGTCTTCATTCTCCGTCGTAAATATGTATCAGCTTCATCATTGGAATATAATTATGGAAATATTCATATAAATAGTGAATGAAATGTTTCCATTGCTAATTGATGTTATATTAGTGTTCGTAGACTGACGAAAATGCACAAGGTGGACCGTACACTACGTCTGTATTCGAGAATACGTTGTCTAACGAAGCTCCATCGTTGTATCTTAACTCCTGTTATCGAATATGTCTCTGGCGCATGACTATCTAGTTCATCACATCAACAATGTTAATTATGCTGAATGATAATGTTTGAAGAATAATAATAGTCATTCTATTAATGTTTATGTGATGCGCCAATATTAAAAGTTCGCCGCTATTGTTCACTTATCATGATATTCAGCTTTATTTCCAACACATTTGGAAATCTAACTTGACAGGCTTATATTGTCGAAACGGTGAATATTAAGAGGCTCGACTTTTCACAATATATAGTATGCGACCTGTTATTTATATATATATATGCTTATTTAACTTCAGATCTCAATTATATAAGAGATATAATCAATGCAATGTTCCTCGCATCTTCACGTAGAATGGAAGTGCGGTGATCTCTACCGTTCCACCTAGCTATCCTCGCGTCTTCACAAGTCGACAGTCGTCGCACTCGGACTAAGCCTTGGGATCTCCGTTAACTCAGTAAAAACACTTCCTCACTCTTCAAAGTCTGCTGAAATAAGAACCTCGATCCTTGGATCTCCCCCTCCAAGTCGAATGTTTGGCGGCCATATCAATCTCCCACCATAATTTTAGCGCGTAGATTACCAATGCTTATTACTGCGTAGATTAACCGATCTGTGGTTTTTAAAGTAGCAGACATAATTTCTCTTAATATTCTCTTCGTTACCAAATAAGAAAATCTTCTTTTAAGGGCCTAAATGCATAATTTCATCATATTGTGTAATTAAAGTTGATCCCGTCTTCAATAAGACCTGTTCTCATTGGCTTTGGACTTGGATCCAATAGCATAATTTATAACAATATTCATAATATTAATTTCCAAACTCGCTCTTGCTATGCTAAATATAGCCTTCTAGAAGCGTCCATTGTTCAAAATATCACGTGATCGGGCTCTCCCACAGTCTCGAGCTTGTAACACTACACTCTTGAGTAGTGGTTTTGTGGGGGATCTACACCCTCCACCTCCACATTCCTCCATACAAGATGGCGGCGGTGTGATATCTCTCGAACCCATGGTTGGATTTTAACAAGTGAGGTGTTGTTGAACTCGGGCAGACACCCCCTTTCCAATGGACAACATATTTGCACCCCAAAAATAAAATCTACCCTACTAGGGGTGAAAATTGTAATTTTTTAGAGAATCTCTCTTTCGAATTGCAACATGTGAGAGTTTGAATGTCAATACGGAATGAAACGTTGTTCCACATAATGTTCATGTGTACGGTGGATAGCCACTATGAATTAACATGCTTGTTTTTTGTTTTTTATGCATGCCCACTCATAGCTTTTGTAAGAGGGTGGGGGAGTGGATCCCTGTGGATGGGTTATTGTTGACATGTCATTGATGACAGGTCCTTGTGGACGAGTCCTTGTGGACAGGTCCTTGTTGACAGGTCCCTGTGGACGAGTCCTTGTGGATGAGTCCCTTTGGACTGATCCCTTTGGACGGGTCCCTTTGGTCTGGTTCCTATGGACTAGCCCATGAATTTATTTAAGTTATGTCAAAGGGCCTAACTACATTTTGCGTGTAAAGCAGTGTGTTGAACTGACGTTGTTCACCAGTCCCCCACTAGTATAATGTGATAACGATATGAAAGGAAAGTGACGAAATACATGTGAACACGTGTGAGATGACCTTATTACCGTCCTCCTTGTGAAACAAGTCACATCCTGTTTTGGATCATACGTGAGAAAATGCGAGTTCATGTGTAATATGATCTAACACACAGGTGTTCACCTGTACACGCGCACGATAAGAGCTAACAAGTCACAACCTCTTTTGACAGTGGTGGGAGGTGAAAGGGGGGGGGGGGGTTAGTGTAAGAGAGAACACAGGTGAAGAGAGAAGGAAATATGTATTGCTCATAATACATGTATAGCTGAGGACTGTACATAGGACTGTAGGTTAAGTACAACATGAGTGAATAAATAAATACAAGGCACACAGGTTCACGCAACATGTAATTTATTAATCCAAGAATTAAAGGCTGAGCTAAATCCCAACCATTTTACATATATTTTATTTCCTTTTTGTTTCAACACTTTTTCCACAAGGTAATGCTTAGGAAACGCTGTCTTTTGGAGTTCTTGAAGATAAAATCTGCCTTTTATGGGTTGATGGTTGAGGTCCTCGAGTAAATAGGTGACAGGACTGTTCAGGTTGACTTGGCGAATTCTAAATAGTTCAGTCCCCCAATTTGGTGTGTAGCCCTTGTCGAAGACGGACTTGAATTTGTTCACACGAACATGGTCCCCAATGTTAAGGCGATGACGTTTAGGGTCTGCTGTTTTTATGGGGTTTAACAGTTTATCCAGTTGTGGAATATTTTTAGTTACAAGTCGTGGCTTGGTCCCAATGGTTCAGTGTTTGGTGTCGTTGTAACGTGACACTAACTCAGGTAACAAGTCCAACCAGCGATAAGTGCCCTGAGCGGTAAACGCTTTCCACATATGGGTTTTCAATGTTCGGTTGAACCGCTCGACCACGCTGGCTTTGAGATTGCTGTACGTGGTGTAATGGTGAATATCCTTAGATTTGAGAAAACTGGAGAAATCCTTGTTGAAAAATTATTTTCCCTGGTCGGTTTGTAGCAGCTGAGGTTGACGTTTAGATTGTTGAATAATATGTTGAAAGGCTTTGGTGACTAGTGGACTAGATTTGCGACGCACAGGTTCCACAAACGCCATTTTGGAATAAACATCAATGACCGTCAACATATAGCGTACACCATCGTTACCACCTTGAGTCGCTGATAGTGACGTCTAGCTGTACGATGAAACTCGTGAGCAATACCCATTTTAATGGGCGAGGGCTTAAACAATAATTTTGGCATTTCGAAGTTCTTCCTCAATTTCTTGAATTTCCCAATCGTGACCAGTATGGCCGGCTTAACGTGAAGCATGCAACAGCTGTAGTCGCTGGACGAGTTTATTTGGATTGTGCCACTAGGTAACATCCACAAGGGGTTTTAATGGTTTAAATGTTACCCCTGAAGCGGACACTTTACGACGACCACTTTGACTAGTGGGGAACATTTTTGCAATGATGGTTTTATATTTTTGAGATATATTGGCATTCACTTGTTGAGTGGGATCATACTGTCTTTTGTGAGCATGGGTGTCCAATAAAATGGATTTATATTTACTAAGGTCCTCTGGCGTATAATCTTGAGATGAGGGAGTCCGAGAGAATAGTAGCTTTAACAGTCCTGGTGTTAATTTATAGTTGATCTTTTTAATGACAGCTTTAGTACGACTAAATGTAATCGATGAATCACCAATTTTAAAACTATCATCCTCATAGCGAACGCCATATGTGGTATCTGTGTTTCCAACAAATAGATTGGTGATTTAGGGTTCCAGTGTTGATCCATAATATTTTATTAAAATGTTTTTCAGTTGAGCTTTATGTTGAGGGGTGGCCAAGAGTTGTGAAAATGGAGACGATCTGGAAGGTCAAGGGGTTTCGACCATGGCCAAGGATTTCCTTTTTCATAAAAACTCTGCAAGAGGTGATGCCTTTTTTGAGGCGTAAACACTTGTTCATCCTTATCCTCAACTTCGCTAAGACTAGTTAAATCTTCCTGTTCCTGTTCCTCTTCCTCTTCCTCTTCCTCTTCCTCTTCCTCTTCCTCAGGGTCCTCGTGGTGCGTCTGAGTGGCTTGTGAGACGGTAGGTAGCGTTTCAGATGGCTTGAAAGAGGGTTTCAACATGGCTTTTAGCGGAGGTGCTAAATGTTGTTGAATAAACAAAGCATGATCCGCACGCGATCGTTTCAATTGACGAAACTTATGGCGAATAGTATTTTTTGCTCTAATAATATGCTTTTTCAATTGACTCTCTGCTAACGCCATGATGTCGTGACAAATAACTTGAGAGGGAATGATACAGTGCCTTAAATAGCAATAAAATGATCAAACCCTAAGCGATACCACCCTTGGTTGACTTCACTTTGTTTGTCAATCACTAAACAGGCATGACGTTGTGTGTTCCAGCACTTGCCACACAATTCTGTAAACATTTGAAAGGTCATATCCGGATTCACATGTTCATTATAAATGTAACGACTGTTCCTCTCGTCCTGGCGAAATAAAACAATGACATTGGCATTATCACGAATCAACAATTTGGACATTTTAGAATACGTTTGTCCAAGATAGAAGCAATCGATATGTTTGTGTCGACCCATGCTGAAATAGCTTTGAATGATACCTTGTCGTTCAGTGGATACATCATCGAAAATCATGAGTGAATCAGGCTTTACCTCATCCGGTGAAATAACATTTTCTTGCGTGGAAAATGTAAAATACCCCATATTCTCATTTTTTAATCCAGACATGACTTGATCCAGAAACACGTAGAGGGGTTGGTAGAGAGATTTTGCGAAAATATAAATATTTTGAAAACACAGACCATTGGGCGCTGTAATAAGTGTCAGCAAAAGATTGGTCTTTCCACAGTCGGAAGGTACCACAATGATGCAGCGAATGGAAGATGGAAACAGTGAACCATGGCGTTGTTCACGTGATGTAGGGCAGAGATGGGAAACCATGTCCCTCACGGGGAATGACTCTTTCTGCTTAATTATCTTCATTTCAACTAAGGCTTAGAGAGGCTAGCAGGCTGTCTCTATACATCGCACCGAGCCTTGTCATAGAAACAGTAGACTCGTACTACAGGTTGACGATGGATCTCTTTGGACGTGCGTTGATGGTCAAAGCTAGGTCTGTTCCCATACATGATCCTAAACAAGAAACAGATCCTGCTAATAAACACTATGTGGATAGGTCTGTAGTACCACGCACAAAACAGGGAGATTATAACTTTAAAGGAAAGCGGTTAACCCATGTAAAACATCCTCAAGTGTCTACAGACGTTACTACAAAAAATATGTGGATAACAAGGTGAATGATTTTTATGATAAAGTGCCTCAGCTTACAGTGGATGGCTATAGCGCTAATCATCACCGCATTATTCACGTGGAAGACCCACAAGAAGATGATGTCTGTACCAAGCGATACGTGACCTATGAAATGAAAAGGCTTTATAAATTTATCCCATCTGTATTTTTAGTGTATCTGACAAATGTAAAACCTGTGAATGAGAGAAACCATATACCGCTAGTTCATGACCAGCACTTGACCTATGTGCTTGCTTCGGGTTTAAGCCACTATCGATTACACTATGATGGAACCATTCACATCAAATACGCCATACCTGAGAACCATTTAGAAATAGAGATAAATGGTCATAGGATGTTGGTCCATAACCATGAAATGGTCAATGCAGGAGACAAATTATCCTTTCATCTCATGTTGACATGGGATGAAAAGCAAGCTGGAAAAACCATAAATGATTTCCCACTTTATGTAGAATTGGAATATACAGCCATGAAATAACAATCTGACGTTAGTTGTGACTTAAACTTTCTTGTGAAAGGTTGTTGGTCATTATCATCATGGTGAAACAAAGATATGTGGTGAGAAAGACTAAAAATATGACCCTGTCCTTGGCAAAGCCCGGGCTTAAGACATTCGTGGACAAGCCCTTGCGAAAGAAAAAAAAGAAAAAATAATGTGTTGACCATAAGGAAAGCTCTTCGAGTAGCACAGAGACATGTTATACCAAAACGTCAACGACAGATTTCAAAACAAGGGCGAGTGATTCCCGTCCCCAAACGAGCGGGATTTTTACCTGCATTATTCGCTGGTCTGGCTGCTCTAGGCTCACTTTTAGGCAGCGCCAGTGCAGTGGCAAAAACTATTAAAGCCGCGCAACAGGGCAAGCAACAACTCAAAGAAAGTCAGCGACACAATGAAACAAAGGAGGCCATTGCTATGGGGGCTAGAAATGTCAATTTGAAGCCAGCCTTTTATCAACAAGGATTTGGAATTTCACCTTTTCGAAATAAAATAAAACATCTTTAACCTCAGCCATAGCAAGACATGCCCTGACGCATCAGCAAGTGGAAAGCTATGCTAAACAACTGAAGCTTTCTCATTTTCGAGGTGTGTATATGCGAAACCAATTACCCTCACAACCCTGGAAACATGAATGTGCTGTTGTCAATTTGGATGATCACCGAGGACCTGGAACACATTATGTAGCTTATGTCAAAGAGGGATCTACTGTATGGTACTTTGACAGTTTTGGGAATTTGCCCCCGCCCATGGAACTAGTGGCCTATTTTGGAAACAGGATCAAGATATATTATAATGTGAAACGTGAACAGCCAACAGTGTGGACGTTTGTGTTTAACTTTTTTTATATACGACGCAACATAAGCAAAAACGTCAACAGTATGTCGGTGGAAAGTAAGACGTTTACACTGCATGGACGTGGACCTGAAGTGAGCCTAGACTTTTACCCACCTATCGAATTGAGTGAAAAACCTTATGGTTTAGGACTTGTTTCTCTTGAAACGTACAATCGAATATACAACATACGTGAAAATGTGAACAACAAGTTTTACTATGATGATTCTGTGCTCAGCCTGAACTCTGGTGGATACACGATAGATGACATTTATGAACACATTTATGTGGTGTTGATCAATGAATATGGTTTAAAGTCATTTCTCGATGGAACGCGCAAGTTTGAACTTGTAGGAAATACCAACACTCATCGCTGCAGTATTTTTTCTACATTCAAAATTGACTTTAAAACACACCCCGATTCCATTGGTCCATTACTAGGATTTAAACCACGCGTGTTGGAGCCCAACAAAAAACATGAATCAGACCATGAAGTGAAATTCATTGAGGACCATCATGTGTCGGTGACGTGTAATATTATTAGTCAAGTGTACACCAATCAAGAACCGTCGCATTCGCTTTATGACTTTATTGTAACATCGCCCAATGGCTATATTATTCGTGAAAACCCCCCAGTGGTGCTTTTTCATTCTGTGGCTGCAGATGGTATTAGTAATATAACATTAAGACTGATCAATAGAGAGCAACAACTCATTGATCTAGATTCTACCACACCAGTGACTTACCAGTTGGTGCTAAAACCACTATGAAGTTTGTATGTAAAGCAACAGCACCGTCTAGGAATGGTGTTAGTTGTTTACCACGTGAATACACGTTAACATCTCAGAACAAGCATATTTTACAGCATTTGGGTTACCACATTAACCCCCGCGATGAAGTCTATCCTAGAGGTAGCGAACCACATCGAGGAGCAACCAGGAGTGGTAAGAATTGATCTGCATTCTTATCAAGCTCAAACACCTGGACTCAATAACAATGATGAAATTCAATTTGTTATCAACAACCAAGATATTTACACTCTACCGCATGAAAGTGTTATTCAGATTGAAGGTCGGCTCACCAAAGCCGATGGCTCTACACCCACTACATCCAAGTTAGCCAACCATGCTTTCGCCTTCCTGTTTTCTGAAGTGCGTTATGTGATTAACGATATCGTGGTGGATAGCACTCGAAATGTGGGTATTTCCAGTGTCATGAAACTATATCCCTCTTATAGTGAGGTTGAAGCTAAAACACTTTGCATGGCGGGTTGGAGCCCTGACTCGATCAATGACTGGATGGTACACACCGATGGCACCTTTACTGGATATTTACCTCTTAAACTGATTTTAGGCTTTGCTGAAGATCACCAGCGAATTGTGGTCAACGCAAGGCAAGTGCTTTATCTGGTGAGAGACAGGAGTGATAATAATGCACTCAAGGGAGCCGACAATGCCCCCATTGATTCAAAAATTCAACTACAACGCTTGCTATGGAAAGTGCCTCATGTGACCCTTAACGATATCAAAAACTGGACATACTCAAAATGGTAAAGAGAGATATACCTCTACCCATGGAATTTAGAAGCTGGGCACTCCATGAGTACCCGTTATTGCCCACCACCAACACACACAGTTGGTCTATAAAAACAGCCCGCTATACAGAGAGACCTCTCTACATGATTGTGGGTTTTCAAACGAATCGCAACTATCAACAAACCAAAGATGTCACGCAATTTGATCACTTGCAATTGAGAAATGCACGTCTTTTCCTCAACGGTGCTGTGTTTCCCTATGAAGGGTTGGATTTAGATTTTTCAAAAAATAAGTTTGGCTCCCTATACGACTTGTTTTCTAAATTTAGATGGTCGTATTATCAAAAAGACAGTTGTCCAATGTTGTCACCCCAAGATTTTAAGACAAGGGCGCCACTGATTGTCTTTGACTGTTCCTACTTGGAAGAGTCTGTCAAACCATCCAATATTGACATTCGACTAGATTTTCAAACGCATGACAATGTTCCAGCCAATACCACGGCCTACTGTTTGATTATTCATCACAAACAAGTCAACTATTATCCACTGTCCAACCAAGTGACAAGTGTATAAATAGCAGGTCAACCCACATCAAACCGCTCAGTCATGTCTTGCTTTCAAGCCTCAAGAGAAGTTACATCCATGAATTTAAAATCTGAGGAACAACGTTTCAAGAACTTTGCGACGTGGCCGGTGCCTTTTATAAACCCTCAAGCCTTAGCGGCCGCTGGATTCTACTATTAAAAAAAAAGAGATGAAGTGACATGTGTGTTTTGTCCCATCATCTTAGACCAATGGCAAGAGAGCGATGAACCCATGCAGGAACATCAGCGCTGGTCACCTGCCTGCCCCTACCTGTGCAGAATGGAGGTGGGTAATATACCCTGTCATTCAAGTTACCCCTCTCATGCCTCTGAGTGATGACAAAAGTTATGATACGTGTGGACTTTATGGTGTCAACAGTGCTTCAGTGAGCAGCTCATAGTCAAAAACACCCAGTTTAGAGACATTAGAATATCATCGGTGTTATGGACACTATAAACACAAAAGACTTTTTTGTTGTATGAGATGCTACCGCCTCTATCCTAGAATGAAAAAAGAATGTAAAACTTGGTATGCTAATAAAATAATGTAATTAAAATTGGTTGTTGTTGTTATATTATTATTTCTTATGCCCCCCCCCCCCCCTGTCATATCCTAACCTCTATAGTGACTACTCTATGTTTTTATTTTATTTTACTAGAATGGAATGTAAGTAAATGACATGGGTACACTTTACTGAACAATTGTCAGTCTGTGGTCAGTTGGACTTGATCCAGACAAGAGTGAACATGTTGCGTATACTGATTGTCGACTGTCAAGGGTTTAAAATTGGAGATAACAAATTTATATTTAAAGAAGTGGCCATCATCGATTGTTCCACTTTTTGGATATCACAAGCTACCCATTTGGTGTTTAAACCACCTTATGCGTTTGATTTATTGTGTGATAAAGACCGTAAACAAACTCAGTGGATTGAAACTCATATGCAACTAGACTGGATGCAAGGAACCATTTCATATAAGCACCTGGACATGGTCATGAAAGCCCACTTGTCTTCTGCACATGTAGTATTTGTGAAAGGTAGTGAAAAACGTCAATGGCTACAACCATTTTTGGCGTCTTACTGTCAATGTATCGATTTAATGGACATGGGCTGTCCCTCGCTGCAAACACTCATGGACCGCTGCCCCTCTGACAATATTACCCATAAAGTCCTGGCACAGGTGTGGCAATTGTTTCATTGGCTAACCACCAATGCCTGCTGGGAGTTGTTAAATAAAATTAAAACTAAAGGTTTACCTGTGGATGACACCAGTGAGATTTCTACAAGCGACGTGTAAACATCAACGTGATACCATGGAGAAAGGGGATGCTACCGATAAAGCGATTGGAAAGTTCTTTGTGTGTAAAAAGAAACTAGACAGTTTTACCAAAGAAGAATTATTGGCTCTTCCAAAATCATTCATTTATTATGTCGCAGCAAATGCAAAAGAAATTTGGCAACATGTACCAAAATCATGGACTCAAGACCCTGTGTTAAGTGAATTGCAACCATGTACGGATTATGATCACCATAAGCAAGTGGCTATGGCAAAAATACCCTCTATGCGACAGTGTGCTACTTGCCAGCTGGTCAAACTCTATCACGGTCATAAAAGTCAGTGTAAAGACTTTGTTTCCTCATACCATGGGTGTGATGAAGAAAAAAAGCAGCAACAACAATCATCATCCACAGAGGAGGAGGAAGATCAAACCTTTTTACCATCGATGGAAAAGGATATGCCAGACCTGTACTGGCAATGGCGTCATTGATAAAGTAATTCAATACTTAACTTTCGAAATCTACCTACCTGGTTATTATTTGTGTAGTCCTGGAACTTGTCTTGAAGAACCTTTGCAGCGTGGTGATATACCTATTAATCCTTTGGATCAAGCATGCACCTTTCTTATCACCACAGTCATCCTACATTAAGACGTGTAGTGGATAAAGTATCGTTGAAAAGCTAAACAACGTTTGACATCCTGCGATGTCTCAGTGGGGAGAGGTTGGCAGCTCTCATTGTGATTAGTGTTATAAAAGGAAAGTTAATGATGAGTGGACATGAACATTGAAAAGGATTGAGGAATTGGTATTTCTTTTGTATTCTATTTTTGTAAAGCTCTATTTGTTGTGAAATAAAACAAGGTTTACAAGATCACAATGTCTTTTAATTTTAAAAATGGTGATAGCCATTTCTTCATTTTCATCTTTTCACACATGAATATTTACAATTTCCACTTTACATTTTTTACATTCCCCTTGTTTAGTTCACACATTCTGTACATTTTTTTGTTGTGAAATAAAAATAAGGTTCACCAGATCACTATATCTTTTAATTTTTAGCCTATTTTCAATTTTGAAAAAATAGGCTTATGAGATCACCTTTTGTCCGTGTGTGTGTGCGTGTGTGTGTGTGTGTGAGGTGTGTGTGTGTGTCCCCCCTAATAAAATCTAAACGGCTGGAGCGATTTCAATAAAACTCGGTAAGTTCATAGCACTATTCCCGGCGACCTCGACCGTGCCCTTCAAATTTTGTTACGTCTCACCAATCCAACATGGCGGCTGTGAGAATTATTTCACTAGCATTCAATATCTCCGAATCTATTACCGATATCGCCCTGAAATTGTGTACGGTGATAAAGGGCACTACCAGAAGTTCACATATGAGACTTTCGAAAACCTGGTGACTACAAAACCAACATGGCGGTCAAGCGAAGTTGAGACTTTTAAATAGACTTTTCTCACGATTTAACTATCCAAACGTAATGAAACTTGGTTCAGCAAATGTTTATACACATTGTAATGCACTGGAATCTAATTTAGTTAAATTGTTTACATAACCTAAAAATGGCGGCTGTGCGAAATATTTCACTGACATTCTATATCTCCGAAACTATTACCGAAATCACCCTGCAATTTTGTACTGTGATAAAGGATACTGATGCAAGTTTACCTATGTATATTTCATAAACCTGTAAAGTACAAAACGAACATGGCGACCAAGCGAATTCGAAATATTTTAATAGACTTTTCTCGTGATTTAACTCTCTGAGCGCAGTGAAATGTGGTACAGTAAATGATTTTGCAGATTGTAATGCACTGCCATCTAATTTAATTCAATTGTTCACGTAACGTCAAGATGGCGGCTGTGCGAAATTTTAAAATTAAGTTTTTATTTCTTGTGTCGTAATCATGCGATCGAAGTGAAATTTTGAATAATGAACCTAGGCAATAATTGTCCTTGAATGGTACATAACTCTTTGGCCTATACATATAAAGATCCATAATGGCGAGCTTCCGAAATATTTAGACGGTTCTCAATATCTATGAATCTTTTACAGCAACCAAACTGAATTTTTTTATGTTCATAGAGACTATGAACATATGTTCACCTATAAGACTTCAGTAACCTGGTGAGCACAAATCCAACATGGCGGCGACGCGAAGTATAAATATTTAAATGGACGTTTCTCGCGAATTAACTATCCGAGTTTCGGGAAACGTTGCACGTTAAATGCTTATACAAATGTTGATCCACTGGCATCTAATTTATTTCAATTGTTTGCATAATCACAAGATGGCTGCTGTGCGTAATTTTAAAATCTCGTTTTTACTTCTTGTGTTCTAATCATGCGATTGAAGTTTGAATACCACACGTACACAATAATATTAATGTAATAGTACAAAAATATAAATCCAACCTGGTGACAATCTGAAATATTTAGACGGTTCTCAATATCTACGAATCTGTTATAGCAATTAAACTGAAATTTTGTATGTTGATAGTGGCAATTAACATGAGTAGGATATATGAAAATAGGCTGTATAGTTCTTCACGGAACTACTTGTTAAAAATGGTGATAGCCATTTCAATTTTTTTCACACATGAATATTTACAATTTCCACTTTTCATTTTTTTACATTCCCCTTGTTTAGTTTACACATTCTGTACATTTTTGTTGTTGTGAAATAAAAAGAAGGTTTACCAGATCACAATGTCTTTTTAATTTTAAAATGGTGATAGCCATTTCACTTTTTTCTCACATGGATATTTACAATTTCCACTTTACATTTTACACATTACCTTGTTTAGTTCATACATTCTGTACATTTTTTAAAATCTTTTTCGTAATATACAAAAGCAAACATTTTACACTAAAATGTATTACTTATCTTATTTTTACTAATCTACAGTAGCCTAACATTATACATTCTACTTACAGTTTTTACAAAAAAATATTACAATATAAAACACACTACAAATATTACAATATAGTGATCATTAGACTCAAGTAAAGTAATAGTCGTCAATGCGACTGTTTCCCCAAGCAAGTGTATCAAACGTGTTGGGTATAATGAATCGTTTGTTGTCTTCATTACTTAAAGCAACTTTGTTCAGCAAATTGGTATGTAGTTGATGATTTTTACTTCTAAATACACACATTTTCTTATATAATACAGGTGGGTTACAAACTATACAGTTTTTATAATCACTTATTTCTAACTCTTTACTAAAAACATTCTTTTTCACTCCTTTTAATTTCTTTACTACTACATCATCAATTGTCATATAGCTGTATGATTTAGATTTTGTACCTACAAAGGTGTCTATAATAACACCAGCACATTCATCCTTAAATTTCCCAAGAACCTTTTTGTTTACTAGAGGCAAATGGTAAATATTATCCTCGGGATAGTCACTTGTATCAAACCTATTTAGCTCAGTTTTGATATCCTCATAAAAATCATCAGTTTTAAACTTATAAATAAAAGAATCTGTGTCTGTGTAGAGTAATTTAGCATTATCAAGATAGTTTTTCTTTACATAATCATAGTGAAATTCATACATAAGTGTTTTTGACAATTCCAGAATGGTGTAACCCACATATATGGGTTTGTTGTAAGTTACTTTACGATGATTCATTTGTATTACAACTAAATCCTCATGAATAATTGAACAGCTATGAAAGTTAGGCTTGCTTATTAAGTTGCTCGCACCATACCTTTTACCATCATTCTCCCACTTTGTTATCAGCTTTACATCAACTCGTTTATCAACATTCTCCATAGTCTTTCCAAAAACACTATTATTCATGAGTTTATAAAAATCTTTTTCAAACGCGTTTGTTGACTGTGTTCTTAAATTATTGTTTAGATCAATATACGGTTTGAGCCATGCTGACTGATGAAATTGCAATACGCGATGAATTTTAGTTAATTTCAATCCATGCTGTAGACACTGTTTCAAGTTTTGATAATGTATTACATATTTACATTTATCATTTACATTAGCAATTAACATTTTGGTTCGTGATGTGATGTATGGAGATTTCATATTCTCAGGACAAAATGGTAAATCATTATGATCATCATGTAACTCTTTAGGGTACTCAAGATTTACCTCTAAAATATATCCCTTATCATCGTTATCATTAAGAGTGTCAACATGTAAGACATCAATTTCAGGTTGTGTCAGCCAGCGAAAATCTTTCAGTGGTAGATATTGACTCATAGCCCAACCATATTGGTTATTTGCATCGAGGTAGACAATATACTTTGACTCTTCACAAGGGTTGTAGCTAGGCATGTATTTATTATTTGCTTTAGAGTACCGTCCACTACATTGGCTTAATCCACCTCGAATTGATGATTTTATAAAATTGATCATGTCTATATCAGTCATTAATTCTAAATTTACTTTCGTTTTTTTCAACATTGAACTGAAACTTAACCCAGGAGCAGTGAAATACTGACAAGGATCAAGGTCATAAGTTTGCATACAAACATTCCGAAAATTTTCAAAAACATCTGCTAATAATAACACATCTGTCTTAAAAATATATGTCTGAAAATTCTCCTAAAGTTTGAATGTGGAACTGTGTCCATACACGTCGTGCATGTAAATATTCCTGATCACTGATATGACTTGCGTATAAGGAACTGTAAAATGCATCTTTCGATGGTAAAGAACACTCCTCAAGACGTTCCACACAGTTAATATATTCATAAGGGAATATACCCTTTTGACGAATTAAATTAAAATCATCTTCTTTAGGAAAGACACGTTGAATTTCATGAAACTGATCTGATTTTAAATTACTAGCCAGCTAATCAAGACTACTCGGCATAAAGCGGAATGAATCTAAAAATCGCAGTTTAATGTTTTTTATTGCTAGTTTTGATGTATTTTGTGAACGATATGTATTGTTCCTTATTATTTGCAATCACATCAATTTTCACATCTGAAGCTCCAAATTCTTTAACGATAAAGTGGTTATCGTATTTGCTACCGTTATGTAGAATGACCGGAATGAATTTAGTTGCTCTATAATTTAAATTACATTCTTGGTGAGCAGCACCACGATATTTTCCTGTTAAATTGTCATGATCGCGAACCCTGTCTGTATATAAACATTCACCACATATAAAACAATTAGTTTCAGTTTCAAAATTCATTTGCTCTGATGAAGTTAGTGGCTCCATTGGAATGATCGTATTTAAAATAGAGGATATACGGATGGCATCTTTCTCAAGTCTTTCCATAAAAACTTTAGGTGCATCAGGTCCTCTATAGAGCTCAAACTTATCTAAAGAGTCATCGTAACTACATTTAATATAATATGCAAAGCTAAAAGGTTCATGAATGTGAGTAGTGTTGGTAAAAGGTTGGGCTGGATTCGATGAACATGTATTAAATGGTTTTAGCAAAGCTTCTAAGTCAGCATATATAACAAAATGTACTCGAAGCTGTTTCTCATAATCCTTAAATTTTAGAATGTTATTTTTAGGAGTCGGTAATACCGTACACACATGATTACATCCCCATTTTTGATGTTGAGTTAGTTGATCCTCTTTCTGGAAATGTAGCAAACAACCATCACACAACCACTTCTTAGATTTATGTTTTGATACTTGGCTACCAACAAGTCTACTTAAATGTTTTATCCAACAGTAGTGAGCATTTTCACCTTTAGTTATGTATAGTAAATTTACATGAATATCCTTTTTTTTTCTGAGTATAATATAGAGGACCTACTATTCTCTTATTTTCAATTCCATAAACATTAATACTTACATTGTTCAGCTTTTCAAAACTTTGAATGTCTTTCATCGCCATAGGAATTTCTATTTCTTTTAAATCTAACACTGAAGAATAGTGAGGATAAGATGACGTTCTATTCTCATGCATCACTGCTGGATGGAGAGCTGAGGTTACAGCCCACGCAAAACATGCATGGTCACTATTCATAACGTTTACACAAGCTTTCTTCCGTTTAATCCATGCAGGTAAATCAATATATGATGATGCTCGAAGGGGATTATATTTATTCATGTTGGTTTCTAAATAAAGTACTTCAACCAATGTCCAGCCCGACTCCCTTTCCTGGAACTCTTCACTCTTCACAATGATAGCACTTGAAATATTTTGATATATATCACTAATATTAGTTGATTCGCTAACAATTATGTTTTTGTATTAAAGGATTTGATATCCGTAATTTCACCTTCGCTCCCATTTTTTACATAGAGTTCAAAAAGTTCAAAATTCATTTTAATTGTTTTATGCTCTAATAAAACATTACCTACCAAGCCAAACACAGTAGGTTGAACATTTTTAAAAAATGATTCAATACATTGAGTTTTTTCTTTATTATAACGTCTATAACTAGCAATTCGACTTTTAAATGAACTACCAATTTGTTGAATATTTCCAGAATTTCTTTCATGGCAAGCGTTATTTTTATGATGAATACTGCGTAAATGTCCATGAATGATTGAAGAAGGTATATCAATATTACATACATCACAATGTTTTATCAAAGGTTCACCATTCTTCTTTCTTTTTGTTACACAACCATTTTCACAATCTTGAGAACGTTTACGCTTTTGAGCATCACATTCCTTTAAAGGTTCCGTGCTAGTTGATGGTTTTAGAGTTTTTAATTCCTGTTGTTCAGCATGCACTTCATCCATGTGGGATTGATATCGCTTTACAACAGAAAAACCAAGATCACAAACTGAACATGAAAAAGGTGCTGAACTGACATGCTTTAAAGTTACATGCCGTCCAAGACTATCCTGTCGGTTAAATGTCATAGCACAATGACTGCACACAAACATTTTAATGTCATGTTTAGCATTTGCGTGTCGTTGAAGGTTGTCAGGTCTTGAAAACTGTTTCTTACAGTCACCACACTTGAACATTATGATCACTTTCGAAATTACCTATAAAAGAAAGAAATCATAAATGTTAATAAATGATAAAACAAAGTACAATATAAATAGTTTAATTACATTCCAGTCAATGGTTATAGCAGGGTATTTAAATCGATCATCTGTGAACTCTTAGCAAGTCTAACTTCATGTAGTTCTAACTGAGGGTTACTATATACCACTGTCACTGACACTTAGCGGTGAACATTGGAACTTGATAGAGTGGTAGAAACCAGCGGTCGCCAGTTAAGTGAGCTAGGTGTGACGTCATAGCCAGTCTTAAAGCAAGTCTAAACTTGTAGAACATGTCACGTGATAGAAACCAGCGATCGCCAGTTAAGTGAGCTAAGTGTGATGTCATAGCTAGTCTTAAAGCAAGTCTAAACTTGTAGAACATGTCACGTGATAGAAACCAGCGATCGTCAGTTGAGTGTGCTAAGTGTGACGTCATAGCCAGTCTTAAAACAAGTCTAAACTTGTAGAACATGTCACGTGATAGAAACCAGCGATCGCCAGTTAAGTGAGCTAAGTGTGACGTCATAGCCAGTCTTAAAACAAGTCTAAACTTGTAGAACATATCACGTGATAAAAACCAGCGATCGCCCGTTAAGTGAGCTAAGTATGACGTTATAGTCAGTCATAAAGCAAGTCTAAACTTGTAGAACATATCACGTGATAGAAACCAGCAGCCACCAGTTAAGTGAGCTAAGTGTGACGTCATAGTCAGTTATAAAGCAAGTCTAAACTTGTAAAATATGTCAAGTGACAAGGTTAAGTTAGGTAAAGATAGGTTATGTTATGTGAACTGAGGTTAAGACTTTAAATATTCCCTATGTCACTGACACCTAGCAACGAACATTCGGACTTAATAGAGCGGTAATCAAAATCCAACCTACAAAATTAGCTTTACACACCATGGTCAAGTAGTTCCAACTTTCACTGCCAAATATACCATTTTCACTGACATCTAGTAGTGAACATTGGAAAATATCACTCTAACTGTTTAAAAGTTCTTAGAGGGGCACTTACCTTTTTATAATTTATCAACTGCTGTCACTGAATGAACAGATTGTAGGAATCTGGTAACCTACAGGTACCCAATTATCTGTAAACAAATCAATCAATCAATCAATCAATCAATCAATAAATACATTCCAATCAATAACTTCAACATCAATTAGTAATAAAAGACTACAATCCATTAATAATATGTACTTACCTTGCAAAATAATTTAATGATTTTCTACCAAAAAAGGCTCTTTTTTACAAATCTTGAGCAGTAATAGAGCACTGTTCACTCAAAGCGAGTAATAAAGACTGACAGTAGGGAAATATAGGACACCTCTCTTATATAAACTCTCATCGCTCGTGTCAGCAGTTTTTTGCAGATCATTGCAATTCCTTTCCCAATACAGCTGAGAGTCCAAAGTACATTAGGAACACCTGTGTGGTATCCAATTACTGCCGACTTTGCATGATCATCACCCATTGTCTTAATCAACACATGGGGTTTCAAATTACTGCAGCGTCAGTCATAGCAACAGCAGTGTGCGCTCCCAGCCATGGCAGCAACATGACACCGGAAGGAACACCTGTGTAATATCCAATAACTGCTAACTTTGCATGATCATCATCCATTGTCTTCATGAACACTTCCGGTTTCAAATTACTGCAGCGTCAGTCGTAGCAACAGATCTGCGCGCTCTCGGTCATGTCTGTAATATGACACAGGAAGTAACAAGTCGGTTTACTGCACGTACCATCTCCTCAGTTTTAACATCTTAAGAACATGTATTATTCACTTTCAACTACAAATGACTCGTTAGAACACATCCATCCAACAAGTTAGATCTCTTGTATGTTCACATGTATTTCGTCACTTTCCTTTCATATCGTTATCACATTATACTAGTGGGGGACTGGTGAACAACGTCAGTTGAACACACTGCTTTACACGCAAAATGTAGTTAGGCCCTTTGACATAATTTAAATAAATTCATGGGCTAGTCCATTGGAACCAGGCCAAAGGGACCCGTCCAAAGGGATCAGTCCAAAGGGACTCATCCAGAAGGACTCGTCCACAGGGACCTGTCAACAAGGACCTGTCCACAAGGACCTGTCCACAAGGACCTGTCCACAAGGACTCGTCCACAAGGACCTGTCATCAATGACCTGTCAACAATAACCCATCCACAGGGATCCACTCCCCCACCCTCTTACAAAAGCTATGAGTGGGCATCCATAAGAAACAAAAAACAAGCTTGTTAATTCATAGTGGCTATCCACCGTACACATGAACTTTATGTGGAACAACGTTTCATTCCATATTGACATTCAAACTCTCACATGTTGCAATTGGAAAGAGAGATTCTCTAAAAAATTACAATTTTCACCCCTAGTAGGGTAGGTTTTATTTTTGGGGTGGAAATATGTTGTCCATTGGAAAGGGGGTGTCTGCCCGAGTTCAACAACACCTCATTTGTTAAAATCCAACCATGGGTTCGAGAGATATCGCACCGCCGCCATCTTGTGTGGAGGAATGTGGCGGTGGAGGGTGTAGAACCCCCACAAAACCACTACTCTCTTGTGTCACACTTCCAGAAATTATATTTGCTAGTTAAATTTTATCATGGGGACAGAAAATACTCTCATTTTGTCCCTTAATAATTCAATTTACGGGGGCATTCCTCCGTCATCTCAAGTTAAAAACAGTTGCAAATTGTTTTAATCATACTAATTCAAGACTTCTGATATGTCACCTGAACTCGTATATTGAATTATAGCTTATTTTCTTATGATACTTCTTTAAATTTTAGCGTTGAATTTTCCTAGAATAACGTTGTTTTCATCGACAAACAACTCATAACAGTTATTCCCATAAGCATTAGTTATGCGGAACGGGCCAATAAATATAACTCCGAACTTGGGGTATATATTTTTGCTCACGTCCGCTTTCACTGGTCTGCGCAATAAGACCTTATTTCCAATTTCTAACGGCGTACCGAAACGTTTTCCTGCAATTCGTTTCAAGCACTTCTCTGCTGCTTTCTGAAGTCTTTCTTTCGCCATATCGATCCTCGCTTGTCTTCCTAGATCAGGATCTCTGGGAAAGAAATCAAATACATTGACCCATGGCCTTTCTGGATTCCTTCCTAAGTGAAGAATCATAGGAACTTCTGCCGTGCTTTCTTGAACTGTGGAGTTCAAACAATCTTCAATCATTGGCACGTATTTTACCCAACTGGGGTGGTCATCTGGGCAGTAAATTCTGCAGAATTTGCTAAATTCTGCCATATAGCGTTCGCTTGAATTTGACTCTGGATAACGCACGCTTGAAAAGATGTGCTTAATTCCCAACCTTTCCATGTCTGCTGCGAATTTGGCTGAAGTGAACTGTGCGCTCCATGGTCCGATTAGAGATATTCTGGTTTCCCAGCCTTCGGAAACACAGCATTCTCTCCCAGCCTTCGGAAACAGCATTCTCTAATCTGCTCACAACATTTCTGGTATCGGCTTTTTGCATAGGATTCATGGTAACGAATTTAGTGAAGACATCAACAGTCACTAACAGGAACTGATTACCCTGATATCCCTTCGGACAGGGACCAAAAATGTCCGTGGCCATCAGCTCACGTGGTTTAGAAGGTATCATAGCTCTGGGTCTTCCTTTCAACAATTCTGATGCGAATTTTCCTCTCTGGCATTTATCACAAGATCTTATAATCTTCGCTATAGTGAATCTCATGTTGGTCCAGACAAACCTCTCTTTAAGAGTACTGAGGGTTTTATCTAAACCTCCATGTCCGATAGAATGGTGTTCCAACCACACTAACTTTGTGACAAGATTAGGGGGCACGACTATACAAATCTTAGTGTGCTCGGAGTCTGCGTACTTACACACAAGATCTCCGCTCAATACAAATTGTCGTGATCGCCTTTGAGTAGCAGCATAATCTAGATCTGCTGTATCCATGTAACCCTTAAGGAACCTGTACATTTTCCTAATTGGAGCGTGTCTCTTCTGTGACACACCGATTTGGGCTAATCTCCTAACGGTTTCCTGATCTTCTTCCTCCAATTGTACATGGTTAATCTGCAAATTTCTAACTGGGTTACGTGATAATGCGTCAGCCAAAAAATTGTCCTTACCTGGCTGGTGGACTATTGTAGCATTAAACTGTTGAGTGAAAAGGGCCCATCTAGTTAATCTATCACTCGACATATCGGTTTGAAGCATAAATTGAAATGCCTTATGGTCGGTGATAATTATAATCTGATGTCCGATTAATATCTACTTCCACCTTGAAGAGCTGTCACGAAAGCTAACGCCTCTAGTTCTGTCGTGAAGTAGTTCACTTCAAGTTCCTTAAGCTTTCTTCCGGTGAACGCAATGTAGTGCCTATTTGCTTCTTCGTCCTTTTGGTATAAGACTGCACTAATGCCTACACGTGGCGCATCGGATTCTATGTAGAATATTCGTTCGAAATCCGGATATTCTAATTTCACGTTGTTTTTCAACATCTCCTTAGCTTTCTCAAACGCGTCGTCAGCGGTACAATTCCATTTCCAACGGTTATTTTTCTTTAGCAAGTCATAGAGAGGTGCCCTAATCTCTGAATACTTTGGACAATGACTGCTAATGAATTGGCACGCACCTACAAATTCTCGCACTTGTTTGACCTTAGTGGGCTTTGGGAACCTCATACTAGTTTCCACTTTCTGCAAGTTCGGGTGATATCCATGCTGGTCAATGGAGTGTCCGAGAAAATTAACTTCTTCTTTCATGAAACGGCACTTATCGAAGTTTACCTTTATATTTGCGTCTCTCAGGTTTTCATAAAGCTTACGCAAGTGTATAAGATGTTCCTGGACATTTGGTGAAGATATGATTAAATCATCTATATAACAAAGCACGTTCCTTTTTACTTCATCGGTGAGTTTGTTATCAAGGGCTCTAATCAGGGCTGGACCACTGTTGACCATGCCAAAGGGAATTCTCTGAAATACCCAGGACGTCTGGTCAAACAGAAACCCTGTGTATTGTTTGCTTTCTTCTTCAAGCTCAATTTGGTAAAAAGGAAGAAGTTAAATCTAGGACACTAAAACATGCCTTTCCTTTAAACTTTCTGAGCAGATCTCGTATTTTAGGCGGTCGGTCTGCCTCGGGCAAAATCTTTAAGTTAATGGTCCTGGCGTCGAGACATAGGCGTAATTGACCATTATTTTTTTTGACTACAGTTATATGGTTGATATTAGACGATGCCTGCTTCTTTATAATTCCGTCAGCTTCCATTCTCTTGATTATCCCTCGTACTTCTTCATAGTACTTTTCTGGTATCAGGTAAATCCTCTTCTGATGATCGTTTCATCCGCAAGCCTAATCTTATACTTGTAGTCCTTTATCAATCCAGGCTTATCATCGAAAATGTCTTTAAACTCCATGATTAATTCCTCAAATTCATCCTGAATTTCGTCAAACCCTTCTGCTTGGAGAGTAGGCATTTCCCTTCCATTTTCTACCTCTTCAATAATGTTGTTAATAATTTCTTCCCTAGGATCTTTATCTAGACTGTCATTCGAATCCTGTTCTTCTAACTCTTCTGTGTTTATTAACCCTTCACTAAATTTTATGACTCGGTTTTTCATATCAATTACTGCTCCAACTTTAGTAATGAAGTCAATGCCTAGCACGATATCAAAATTGATTTTGCTCACCACAATGAAAATGTGTTCATATGTGCTTCCATTTATCTCAAAGTTTAACAAAACTTGGATTTTGTATTTTAACGCTTTGTCTTGAAATATACCACGCACTTTAACAGTAGATGCTGGTAAAACTGTCATCTCTTTGCCCTGATAACAATCATCCGATATGATAGACATAATGGCACCAGTATCCATTAATGACTTATATATTTGTCCATCAACATTAACACATATAATCGGTAACTCGAATGGTCTTTCTTCTCTAACAATCTCTTTCTCGAAGAGTAGGTCTTCGTCTGTCACCTCATAGATTTCGTTTATCATAATCTGGTTTTGTGTAGCAGTATATCCTGCCTCCTCTAATTCCGTTTCAATTTTTTTTTTGTCCTTGAGACTCATTCTCATGGTTCCCCTTCTGACTAGTAGATGGACCGGGATCTATAATCAAACTTTTATTTTCCCTTCCATTACCATTCTCATTGTTTCTCAACTCCTTGAGATACTCTTGTCCTTCCTTATGAAGTACATCATACTTCTCCTTCGTCATAATTTCATCTTGGGAGTTTCTGTTACGATTATAGTTCTGGTTATTCCTATTGTTATTCCTGATATAATAACCATTATTATTGTATCGGTAGTTATTATTAATGTGATAATAACCACTTCTAAGGTTGCCATTGCTATTATCGTTATTACGTCCTTGCTGTTGCTGATATGGACGACCTCCACGGAATCTCCTGTATCTGGGTTCTGCTCTACGATCCCGGAAATAATTATTCCTTTCAGGACCAATATTTCCCTTTTCTGGTTCTTTCGGGTTGTATGTCTGTTGTGTTTGGTCAAGATATACTGTGATAATGTATTTGTACTCTTGCCTTTGGTTCTTCGCAACAACGTTTGGCATAGGGCTGGTGTAATCGAGTTTTCTGAGCAATTCGCCCATGCTTGCTAGATCGTTGATCCCTGACGAGATAATTAGACGTCTGACTTCAACAGGGAGCATCCTGGCTATCGCGTCTATCAACTGAGCTGTAGATAACGGTGGTTGAAGAAATCTGAGTCTGTCTGACTCGTGAAGAAGTCTGCGTAGCGTGTAGGAAGAGTTCCTGAATATTTCCGTGAGTATACTTTTGCGCGTAGGGAGTTTTGTCCTTCAATACACCAAAAACGCTTTATTAGTGCTTCTGCGAATTCATCGAAGTTCATGAAGGTATATCTAAAGGCTCTAAACCATTCAAGGGGCCCATCTGACAGATAGCGTTCTACGATCTTCATTTCCCTCTCTCTTGGAATATGCGCTTCGATAAAGTAATCTTTGAGATTTCTGATGTACTCTATCGGCGTGAAACTATCTAGGTTGCTGAACTTGCGCGGTTTGTCTTCAAAGTTCCTTATGACCGTCACGTTTCTCGGATATGAATCCTGAAGGTTTTGTCGAAAATCTCTATTGTAACTTTCGGGCTCTTTACTCCTCTCCTCTAAACCTTCCGTAAACCTGAATAATCTTTCTTCCGGCCTAATTTCCCTTTCTTCCACTTCTAGGCTGTGTCTTCTAGTCTGATTCCCCGAATCTTCAAGATCTGTCTTCTCCCATTCCTTTTCTTCTATCTCAGTGATAATCTTCTTCATCTGTTGGCCTATTTCGGTCTTTCAATCTTCCTTATACGTCTCAAGCTTGGCAACATCTCCTAGATTAAGATTTTGTAACTTCTTGGATACGTATTCTTCTAGTTCATTAGTTTTCTCCTCACTCATGGCATTAACGTTAGTGACAACCTTGTTTAATCGTTCCTCTATCGTTTTAGTTTTATTCTCTAACGATTCTTTCAAAGCTTGCACATCCTGACTAGACTAAGTTCTATCTTCTACTTGCTTTTCAGTGAGCGTATCAATCCTTTTACCTAAATCTGTTCTTACTTCAATAACCTCTCTATTAATTTCTACTTGGGTACTAGCTAATTTCCTTTCTATGTTATCTTGGATTTGCTTAACATGTTCCCCACTGGATTTGTTCCACTCGTTTTTCCATACAACTAAATTAGCTTTTAACATTGCAGCTATGTCCTCCTCAATATCTGCCTTAAGAATTTTATTATGGTCAATAACCTGCGTTCGTAAAGTTTCTACGTTACCTTTTAATTCGACCAGAGAAGCTGTAGTTTTTAACGCATCGTTAACAAAACGCGTCGTTAAAGCAGTTATATTCTGGGTACACAATTCTTTAGACGCCTCTACCTCTTGTCTAATCTTATTAATGTCCACCTGGACTTTTGTTACATCTACAAATACCGTATTGACTTCTGTCTGTATTTTACCTATGTCAGACTGTACATCAGTGACATCTGACTGCATGTTATTTATGTCAACCTGGACATTGGTGACATCGGCTTGGACTGTATCTACTTTAGATTGGACATTGGATACCTCTAACCTCACATTACCAATATCAGACTGTACTATGTCTACTTTGGATTGGACATTAGATACATCTGGCCTAACATTACTAACATCGGACTGTACATTAGACACATCCGCTTGTACTGAGTCTACTTTGGATCGGACAGTGGATACATCTACTTGGACTGTATCGACTTTTGTTCGTACACCACTTACATCGTCTTGTGTCTGCTTTGAGCTGGCCTGTAATCGCGTGACATTTGCAACCATTTTAGATGCACTAGTATGTAAACCCTCTAAAGAAGTCTGAACTTCCTGAATTTCAGTTTTGAAACTCTCTTTAACACTTTCAGCGACTTTATCTGTAAGAGAATCAACAACTTTAACAATCACTGTGTTAAGGTCCTCCTTTAGTTCCCGCTTCAGTTGTTCTAGGTTCTGCTTTGCTTCCTGAAATTTACCTTCAACAACATTGACATTGCTCTGCCGTTGCTCCTTCAAATTCTGCTGCATACTTTCCTGCATCTCCTCCTAGATCCTCTTTACATCCTCACTTGCCATTGCAATAACCCTTTATATAATGCTGTAGAGACATAAACAACAACAGAGCAAAATAACAACATCTGAGAAACGTCCTATTCCATATATATTTTTGAGCACCTTAATGCCTAAAAGTAACTTAAAATTACCTTAGCATTAACTTAAAGTACACCCTATGTTGAATAAACTCTCTCAAAATGTTCGTTCTCCTGTGATTCACTTTAAATATACTACCACAAACAAAATTCTACCATTACAATCATCAAAACACGTTAGCTTTAGTTTTACACATGACCTTAGCAATCGTCATGTACCGGTGAAATAAAATGGATATTCAGATCGTAGGTCGTTTTTCGAAACTGTCTACCTACTACACCTCTCTCAGGTTTCTAAGATCTGATCTTTATCTGAGTGTAATCTTCCTAATATTAATTTAAATTAAGCCTATATACTTACACTAACATCCATCCGAAATTGGATAAGACATCCCACAAGTCTGGTAATTATTTCATTCACTAGAAATGTTCAAACCAACTTCCTTTAGAGACACTGCGAAGCTAATTTCGTAGCCCCAAAGTTCATAGGCGCCATTCATACTGTACCCGATAATCCGGAAAGGATCCTGTTGGAATATCAATTGCCCCCGCTGGATTGCCTATTTCTAACTGCACCGGCATATACAACATTAGAAATCGCTTCCAACATGGCCTTTAGGATGTACAGACAGCAGTTACAAGAATATTGTGGATCAACATCCAACTACACGGGGCACTCATCTTCAGTTACCTCTCGTGGACTGGGAATTCAGCTATTCTACACTACATCCACAATATTCTTCTCCGTATATTTAAAATGAATCACACTCCAACAACAATGGAAAAGAATCTGAACAAAATTTATTAACAATAGGGTAAACTAATCTACTATAAACAATATAATAATAAACGAATTTAACAATAGTCCTTAAATTAAAAACACGCAATCATTCACACCTCCTTTCAACTCTACATCTTACTACAATGCTGTATTAAAATTATGAGTATAAATCTTGGCTTGTTCTAGGCCTACACTGCGTAAAAATAAAAACGTTTAATGAAGCCTCTTAATGGCATTCCAGACACATGGTTTCATTCACAAGCCTGTGTTTGCAGAACGCACGTGTAGTAACGTTGTTTCATCAATGAAACACCGGCACCACGCCGTATATCGAAACTGGTTTATACAATAAATACAAGGCGGTGAGAGTAAACCTGTTCATATTATATCATCGCTCTCCAATGCTAACGGTGAATCATTCTCGCTAGCCCACAGAGACTGCTTGTGTGTGCATTTATAAAACACGTAAAAATTAACATTTATATCTTACAAAAGTTCCCATAACTACTTTGTTTCCAAACAATCATTCTAAAAATATGTATACACTCTTTCATTCGCACTCCGCAATTGTTCTAGACCAATTCGGCTCCACATTTGCTCTTAACAATGAATAATCATACACACCCAAAAACATCCGCTCATAAACACACACTGTTCCAAAACAATTGATTAATAAATCCTACTAAATTATTTAACTAATTAAATCATTTCCACAAAACTTATTTACATGTAATATGTTTATAATAATATCCATTATCTAGTGTTGCTAACGCGACACTTTCGAGATTCTAACTTCTCGGTTACAATATAAATCTTAACTAAATATATACACTGGTTTTTCACATAACCATCCTTCTCTAACGTTATGTAGTTTTAATATACTGCTTACACATCGTCTTATATAGGTTTCAATACATTATCGGCATAATACAGTCGACTAATTAAGGTAAACTGTGCGTAATTACATCACTTCGGGTTTAATAAAATTAAATAATTGTATTTTAGAGAGCCTCCGTGGCTTAGGCGGCAGCACGCCGGCCTCTCACCGCTGGGTCCGTGGTTCAAATCCCGGTCACTCCATGTGAGATCTGTGCTGGACAAAACGGAGGCAGACAGGTATGTCTCCGGGTACTCCGATTTTCCCAGTCAAAATATTATTCCAGTAACACTCTCCACTATCATTTCATTTCATCTGTCATTCATTTAATCATTGCCCCAGAGGAGTGCGTCAGGCCTCGGCAGCCGGATGGGGGCTTCATTCATTCCATTCCTAACCCGGTCGGAGACTGGAAGCAGGCTGTGGATTTTCATTTCAATTGTATTTTAGACATGAGTAGACAATCTTTCTCAAGTTGCATTTCCGCTGAAACCCTCCTGTTAACACAGCTAAATCGTTAATTCACAACAACTGGACTACTTGTATACAACGGCTCTTATCATGATACATGCCTTTTTATCAAAGAACAACAATACTTTGACTTCCTTAAAATGCGGAATTCCCTCGCATGAGCACTCCATATCTCTACAAATCCTCATATAACAGTATATATGGCATAAACAATTATCATCTACTATGTGTAACAATAACCAAAAAGGGATTAATTGTTATTAACATATCTTATGTAGGAACTTCTCTCAAATAATGCCATGACCCTCAGTATCATTGCACATGACTACTGGACTATAATTATACATGCGTAAGTTCTTCAAACGAAACTTCCAATTGTAATGAACGATATTAGACAATCGTGATTAACCTCCTAAAGTTAACTCCACAACAAGATAATTAACTGCTAACTCGTCTGTCGCAAATACATGTAATAAAAATAATACTCCTGTCTCATCTCACTTGTCAAGCTATAAATTGTTTATCGTTGTAATATCATGTCACAAATGACGTGATGTTACACAAATAGGATAACATAACACACATGTTATTTATAATGTCAGATAGAATTCAATCTTGACCGGGATAAACTAGCTTTGAATTCCTAGCCAAAGATTTGAATAATCTTCTATCAAAAGGTATTTCCTCTAACGTATTAAATGAACAAAGCTCTTAGCTTTACAAATAATAAGAAAGGTTTGTCAATGTCGTAATGTTTTTCCACTCTACACAAAGAATGTTCATAGGAATTAAAACTTCGGTCTTATCAAACGACTAGTATTTCTTAGATCGTCGATAGTTTATGTACAATAATGATATAACAATATCATTCGATGTTTCTTCTGATCTTGAAGTTATATGTTGTTACATTAAAGTGCTCAAATTAAATTTAATAAGAATTTAATTTGTAGCTATGACACAATGTCAGAATACTTGGTTTAAATGAAATTATTAAAATTCGCGAGTCGAAACGACTAGTCTCCTAAGAGGCAATATAATTCCTCATTTTTTTAAATGTCAGATCTACAACTGATCCGTTGAATAAAATTGAAAAAAAATAGATGAAATGCAATCATCTTCTAAATAATCTTGCTGCATAAAAACTCAACACACATCTGAAGTGTAAACTACATAAAAGCACTGAAATACATGAAATGTGAAAATATGGAAAAATATGGAATAAAATCGCTGAAAATATGGAATAAGATCGCTGGAAATATGGAATAAGATCGCTGGCTCAGAATGTTACTAATCAAGTTCTATATAACAATTGAGATACCCTAATACCTTATTTGGACGAAAACTTGAATATCTATGTAAGTATTCCCACAATACTTTAAATGTTTCCTCAGTACAAGACACTGATATGGATCTTCATTCGAACCTCGGATCTGCGACCTCAGAGATAAGAAACGTCTCTCTCTGGAATTCACCAACATTCGCCTGGGTTCGAACGACATCCTTCTGGCAAATTCATCTGTGTTGCTGGGCTACCTTTCCCTAGCATCTTGACAAATCTCTTCTGTAAAGTCTTCATTCTCCGTCGTAAATATGTATCAGCTTCATCATTGGAATATAATTATGGAAATATTCATATAAGTAGTGAATGAAATGTTTCCATTGCTAATTGATGTTATGTTAGTGTTCGTAGACTGACGAAAATGCACAACATGGACCGTACACTACGTCAACAATGTTAATTATGCTGAATGATAATGTTTGAAGAATAATAATATCCATTCTACACACATCAAAAAAAGTTTTGCATCACCTCGGTTCCAAGAGTTCCGGAACCTTTAAATACAAAGGGAATAGAGATCAACACAAACAACATTTCAGCTCGTTTTATTGCTCATGAGACCCACACATTGCATGTTGTACCATCATACAGCTAGACTTTCAGCATTTGTGGTCCAGATTGCAGTACACACCACTACCTCTAATACCCAGTAGCACGTCCTCTTGCATTGATGCATGCCTGTATTCGTCGTGGCATACTATCCACAAGTTCATCAAGACACTGTTGGTCCAAATTGTCCCACTCCTCAACGACAATTCGGCGTAAATCTCTCAGAGTGGTTGGTGGGTCAAGACGTCCATAAACAGCCCTTTTCAACATATCCCAGGCATGTTCGATAGGGTTCATGTCTGGCGAACATGCTGGCCACTGTAGTCGAGCGATGTCGTTATCTTGAAGGAACGCATTCACAAGATGTGCACGATGAGGTCGAGAATTGTCGTCCATGAAGACAAATGCCTCTCCAATATTCTGCCGATATGGTTGCACTATGGGTCGGAGGATGTCATTCAGGTATCGTAAAGCCGTTTCGGAGCCTTCCATGACCACCAGTGGCGTACGTCGGCCCCACATAATGCCACCCCAAAACATCAGGGAACCACCACCTTGCTGCACTCGCTGGACAGTGTGTCTAAGACGTTCAGCCTGACCAGGGTGCCTCCAAACACGTCTCCGACGATTGTCTGGTTGAAGGCATATGCGACACTCATCGGTGAAGAGAACGTGATGCCAATTCCGTGGGGTCCATTCAGCATGTTGTTGGGCCCATCTGTACCGCGCTGCATGGTGTCGGGGTTGCAAAGCTGGACCTCGCCATGGACGTCGGGAGTGAAGTTGCGCATCATGCAGCCTATTGCGCACAGTTTGAGTTGAAACACGACGTCCTGTGGCTGAACGAAACGCATTATTCAACATGGTGGCATTGCTGTCAGGGTTCCTCCGAGCGGCAATCCGTAAGTAGCGGTCATCCACTACAGTAGTAGCCCTTGGGCGTCCTGAGCGAGGCCTGTCATCGACAGTTCCTGTATCTCTGTACCTCCTCCATGTCCGAACAACATCGCTTTGGTTCACTCTGAGACGCCTGGAAACTTCCCTTGTTGAGAGCCCTTCTTGACACAAAGTAACAATGCGGACGCGATCGAACTGCGGTATTGACCTTCTAGGCATGGTAGAACTACAGACAACATGAGCAGCGTACCTTCGTCCTGGTGGAATGACTGGAACTGATCGGCTGTCGTACCCCCTCCGTCTAATAGGCCCTGCTCATGCATGGTTGTTTACATCTTTGAGCAGTTTTAGTGACATCTATGAACAGTCAAAGGGACTGTATCTTGGATACAATATACACAGTCAACGTCTATATGCCGGAGATCTGGGAACCGAGGTGATGCAAAACTTTTTTTGATGTGTGTATTATTGTTTATGTGTTGCGCCAACATTAAAAGTTCTCCGCTACTGTTCACTTGAACTGCGTTCGTCAACTTCACGTTGCAATTTATAATGATATTCAGCTTTATTTCCAACACATTTGAAAATCTAACTTGACAGGCTTATATTGTCGAAACGGTGAATATTAAAACGCTCGACTTTTCACAATATATAGTATGCGACCTGTTCTTTATATATATATATATGCTTATTTAACTTCAGATCTCAATTATATAAGAGATGTAATCAATGCAATGTTCCTCGCAACTTCACGTAGAATGGAAGTGCGGTGATCTCTAACGTTCCACCTAGCTATCCTCGCGTCTCCACAAGTCGACAGTCGTCGCACTCGGACTAAGCCTTGGGATCTCCGTTAACCCAGTAAAAAAACTTCTTCACTCTACAAAGTCTGCTGGAATAAGAACCTCGATCCTTGGATCTCCCCCTCCAAGTCGAATTTTTGGCGGCCATATCAATCTCCCACCATAATTTTAGCGCGTAGATTACCAATGCTTATTACTGTGTAGATTAACCGATCTGCGGTTTTTAAAGTGTCAGACATAATTTCTCTTAATATTCTCTTCATTGCCAAATAAGAAAATCTTCTTCTAAGGGCCTAAATGCATAATTTCATCATATTGTGTAATTAAAGTTGATCCCGTCTTCAATAAGTCCTGTTCTCATAGGCTCTGGACTGGGATCCAATAGCATAATTTATAACAATATTCATAATATTAATTTCCAAACTCGCTGTTGCTATGCTAAATATAGCCTTCTAGAGGCGTCCATTGTGCAACATATCACGTGATCGGGCTCTCCCACAGTCTCGAGCTTCTAACACTACACTCTTGTGTCACACTTCCAGAAATTATATTTGCTAGTTAAATTGTATCACGGGGACGGAAAATACTCTCATTTTGTCCCTTAATAATTCAATTTACGGGGGCAGTACCATGTGTTAGTGATAACCATTTCATTTTCTTGACAAAACTAATACCGGTACAACCTTCTCCACGATCATTGGATTCGCCAAGTCCCCAATTTCCCAGCAAGTCACCACGTTGCCCTCTTCCGATCGTTGCATTGAAATCTCCCAATATGATAGTTACATTATCACTTTTCGTGGCTTTCAGGATGTTTGCAAGTCTTTGTAGAATATTTCCATCTCATTATCATACTTTTATCTGCTGTTGGAGCGTAGACCTGTATTATGTTGACCTGAAAAGGGTGACCATGCAGTTGTAAGAGCATATTCGGTCTGATACTGGAACAAAATTGATCACATATTTCACAATGTCTGACCTCACAAATATTGCTGCACCATTACGGTGCTTTGCCCTCTAACAAAATTTCACGAACCTTACACACTTATTGTATTAATATAGCGATAATATATTATTTCAGGGCGTGCTGGCTACTGACAGTGCTCATCAGCATTGGTCTCTGTAGCTTGAATGTCTACATGCAATGGAGCAAGTGGCAACACACTCCAGTGATCGTCACCTTCGCAGAGATCCCCACGCCCGTATGGAACATCCCCTTCCCTGCAGTGACCATCTGCAGCGAGACCAAGTTCTTGCAGTCAGTGTTCAACTACACCGAGGTCTTTCAGCGGTGGCTCGAACGCACCGCCACTGCCGATGAGTAAGATCCCATCTATTTACTATTATCTTTAAGTAAGAAAAAACAAATTGTCACGCACTGCTACAGGGCGCCAGCGGCTACATGCTGCTACGAGAGGTAGCGTCAGTAGTTACGTTGGCAGCACGGTAATGTTCTCCGCAGCGGCTACGTGCTGCCACGAGAGGTAGCGTCAGTAGTTACGTTGGCAGCACGGTAATGTTCTCCGCAGCGGCTACATGCTGCTACGAGAGGTAGCGTCAGCAGTTACGTTGGCAGCACGGTAATGTTCTCCGCAGCGGCTACGTGCTGCTACGAGAGGTAGCGTCAGTAGTTACGTTGGCAGCACGGTAATGTTCTCCGCAGCGGCTACATGCTGCTACGAGAGGTAGCGTCAGCAGTTACGTTGTTTGTTCTCACCACAGCCATTCATTACAGATGCTGGAAGTGTTGTCCTTGTGTTCCAAGACAGATTTCAACACGTCTACACACATTGCCGAAGACTTTCACTAATGTTTCCTGCTTAATGGACTGTACATAATTAATGATATTAATGAAGTTCATCAATCGTTTTTGGATTACCGTAGTTTATTAGCCGGTCACACGATATTAATTGATCAAATCCTGAACGGTATCCCGGTTTGGACCCTTTGAATTACGAAACCGCACCTGAAATTTTAGTTTAAAGTTATGCCGACCGCCACATATGGCATACAATTAATTTGGCCCTACTTGTCGGTGAATACCTCAGGAAGCTAGAGAGCGTCAAAGCGAGATTTATTAAGAGAGCTCTATCTATATCAAAATTCTCAAGGAACAGCTACGCCTATAAAATAGCACAGGAATCCTTCTTTATAGACGACATAAAGCACTCTTTCGATCTACCGGAAACTCAAACGTATAGAACCAACATCGAGGAGAGACGAAAAAAAGCCGACGAAATACCCCAAGAAATAATCGAGACTGAAGCAATGAAGACAGATATCTGGAAGGGGCCAAATTTCAAACTTCGACATCTGTATATGCGATTCGCTGTCCATGGGTTCCATGGAAGGATCTGACAGAATTGGACATTTCTTGAGCCCAAGGAGGACTGCGTCTGCATGAATTGCAATAATCCATGCCCCAAATACCACTTAGTGGAATGTGTAAGCAGGTCTCAATCTCTAATCGCAGAAATGTCAGAGTGGTGAAAAACGTGATTTTACACATTGTGTTTAATAAAATCATATATAAATTTTAGTTTTATATTTTCTGTAAACCGATCGCTTTCGCAAAAAAAATATTCCACCATAAAATCTCTTTCTACAGTAGTAATCATTACCTCCTGTATACTGTTGCACTCTTCCAATAATCTATCTGAACGCTCGCTCACTGCAATACACACTGACAGCCCACACGTGTGGCCTTCACTGTACCGCTACCCATCGTGCTGCCAACTAAACTGCTGACGCTACCTCTCGCAGCAGCGTGTAGTCGCTGCGGAGAACATTCCCTGGCACCCTGTATTAGAGATTGTTTCATCCCGCGTATTGCGTACGGTATTCCAATATTGTCACATCCCGGGGTATCGAGATGGCACGTGACAGGGTTTGCTGTAGGAGAACTCAAGGTGCCAACGCGACTTCAATGCTGTCCAAAAGCACTTACTAATACGGTACAGGGCAAAGTGTGCTAGTATTTTGAGAACAACATAATTTGTGAGATGATTGTGAGCCTCGGTATTGAAGATGTACCAGAATTGGTCTGATTCCTACCAAGAGCTTCCCCGCGCCATGACAGTGGTGCCGCACGGGCCATTAACGCCACAGGAAGGAACCGACGCGTCACTGTAGACCAGTCAGCCTCCAGAATGCGGGTCGAGCAGTGCTGCGCATGGCTCACGTGTACTTTCAGATTGGGCGGGAGTAGACTGCCTCTGATGTCCGGACTTCAGTTCCTACTTCTGCTAAGTTCTGATACGTCCTCTTGGTGCCAAATGGGAACATGCAAGATGCTGTGACAGGAGTAGGAAAGGCCGCCCTACCACTTGATAAGTCGGGATCAGTAGGCCTCGATAATGAAGGGTCACGTGTGGCTGTGACGTACACAGTCAGCTCGTATTTCCACTTAATATCATTTTGATCTGTACTTTTTTATCACTGTTATGATATTTGAATTTGACTGTACTGTATATGTCACGCAAGTTGCAATGGGTTCGTGCAGCCTTTGTTATCATGGTTGACGTAAACAGAATCAATACTCTGACCCAACACGACATGACACTAGTTACATTTCATTTAAATGTCCCTTAAGGAAGTCGTAGGAAGACAATGTGTTCACTTGATAAACAAAAGCAAATTGCTTTCGATTGAGCATGCACCTCGAAGTCAAAAGCATGTCAGGGTTTTTCTCACGGGATAACGTGCTGTGCAAGTAATCAACCATTTAAAATAATTGCATGTTAAAACCTGTCCAATTTATGTGCACACAACACCTGCGTGGTTAGCACCAGAGTGTAATGGGTACAACACCTTAGCTACAGCCCAGTGCTTTCACGTTCGACTCAAGTCTCGAGGGTGACAGATGGATTTGTAGTGCTGTCGCCTTGCCTAAATGCCAGAAAGTTTAGATAATTATATATTTATTCTATGTCAACATTCATGTTACAAATATTACTGGACAGTGTTTCGCAGTATGTGGAAAAACAGTATCTTAAGTCAATTCATTTTGAAGTACTGCATTAGGAGTAAGCCTGAAATAGCAGGAGAAAGACGAAATCAATGGTTTTACCATTTAAAAAGTTTTTGAATGTTATACACATCTTTTTTTGTATTGCATTGCATTTCCACAGAGTTAAGTAAAAGTATTCATTTACAGCATTATATAACTGAATATAACATAATCGTTTTCAATCAAATGTAAAAAGAAATCATAAACTTTGCCTTTGTGAGTGTTTATACTTAGTGTCAACATTTATGTTATAGTATTACTTTGAGCATGTACGTAATTAGAAAAAGAAGTTATTGAGGTAAAAATAAAGGGACTGGGATGAGGTAGGCACCCCGGGGCTTGTAATAAGGTACTATCCCAGCATTAGCCTCTAGTGCTGTGTGAAACTGTATGAGGGACAGGGATGGGGAAGGTGTCCCACGACTTGTAGTAAGGTACTATCCCAGCATTAGCCTCTAGTGCTGTGTGCAACTGTATTAGGGACAGGGATGGGGTAGGTGTCCCACGATTTGTAGTAACGTACTATCCCAGCATTAGCCTCTAGTGCTGTGTGCAACTGTATTAGGGACAGGGATGGGATAGGTGTCCCACGATTTGTAGTAAGGTACTATCCTAGCATTAGCCTGTAGTAGTGTGTAACTCTATTAGAGACAGGGATGGGGTAGGTGTCCCACGACTTGTAGTAAGGTACTATCCCAGCATTAGCCTCTAGTGCTGTGTGTAACTGTACTTAGGGACAGGGATGGGGTAGGTGTCCCACGACTTGTAGTAAGGTACTATCCCAGCATTAGCCTGTGTTAGTGTGTAACTGTACTTAGGGACAGGTATGGGGTAGGTGTCCCACGACTTGTAGTAAGGTACTATCCCAGTATTAGACTGTAGTAGTGTGTAACTGTACTTATAGACAGGGATAGAGTAGGTGTCCCACGACTTGTAGTAAGGTACTATCCCAGCATTAGCCTGTAGTAGTGTGTAACTGTACTTAGGGACAGGGATGGGGTAGGTGTCCCACGACTTATAGTAAGGTACTATCCCAGCATTAGCCTCTAGTGCTGTGTGTAACTGTACTTAGGGACAGGGATGGGGTAGGTGTCCCACGACTTGTAGTAAGGTATTATCCCAGCATTAGCCTGTAGTAGTGTGTAACTGTACTTAGGGACAGGGATGGGGTAGGTGTCCCACGACTTGTAGTAAGGTACTATCCCAGCATTAGACTGTAGTAGTGTGTAACTGTACTTAGAGACAGGGATAGGGTAGGTGTCCCACGACTTGTAGTAAGGTACTATCCCAGCATTAGCCTGTAGTAGTGTGTAACTGTACTTAGGGACAGGGATGGGGTAGGTGTCCCACGACTTATAGTAAGGTACTATCCCAGCATTAGCCTCTAGTGCTGTGTGTAACTGTACTTAGGGACAGGGATGGAGTAGGTGTCCCACGACTTGTAGTAAGGTACTATCCCAGCATTGGTCTCTAGTGCTGTGTGTAACTGAACTTAGGGGCAGGGGTGGGATAGGTATCCCACGACTTGTAGTATGATACTATCGCAGCATTAGCCTGGAGTAGTGTGTAACTCTATTAGGGACAGGGATGGGGTAGGTGCCACGGGACTTGTAGTAAGGTACTATCCCAGCATTAGCCTGTAGTAGTGTGTAACTCTATTAGGGGCAGGGATGGGGTAGGTGTCCCACGATTTGTAGTAAGGTACTATCCCAGCATTAGCCTGTAGTAGTGTGTAACTGTACTTAGGGACAGGGATGGGGTAGGTGTCCCACGACTTGTAGTAAGGTACTATCCCAGCATTAGCCTGTAGTAGTGTGTAACTGCACTTTGGGACAGGGGTGGGGTAGGTGTCCCGGGACTTCCTCTCTCCTTGTATCTAAACGGGATACTTTTCAAAATTCACTGCACGCTGCTATGGCGGTGGAAGGTCACTCTCGCTCTACTCGTGAATTGATAGTGTAAACTTTTTCCTAGCTATTCGGCCGTATTTAACTTAATGTTATTCACTTTTGTTTTCTTTAACTTTTCCAGAATCTTGGATTTGGACTACATCACTCAGATCTGCCAATTTGCTATGCTCGAATACACGGGAAACAATACAATAGACGACAAGTTATATGCCTATTTGTTGAACGTAAGTTGGTTGTGATTAAATAGTATGCTTTTCTTGCCTTTGAAATATTTCGATACCAACCTTAATCAAAAATAGCATCGTCGCATTTTGTATTTTATTTATGTAACCTACTAGAAGAATGTTATCATCCCTATACCAAAGAAAGTGGGAGCTGACAGATGTGAAGATAACCGTACAATCAGCTTGATTACTCATGCTTCAAAGATCCTGTCTAGAATAACTTACAAGAGGATTGAAAGCCAGATAGAAACGGAGTTGGGTGAAGACCAGTTTGGTTTCAGGAGAAATGTAGGAACAAGGGAAGCTGTACTAAGTCTTAGGCTGATTTTGGAAGGTAGAATAAGGAAAGATAAGAGAACGTTAATGGCATTTGTAGACTTAGAAAAGGCTTTTGATAACGTTGATTGGACTAAATTGTTTGACATTTTGAAATCTATTGGAATAAAGTACAGAGATAGGAGGGTGATATACAATCTATACAGAAACCAGACAGCAGTCATTCGAGCTGAAGGACATGAGAGAGAAGCTGGTATTCAGAAAGGTGTAAGGCAAGGCTGCAACTTATCACCCATACTTTTCAGTCTTTACATTGAACAAGCAATGAAGGAAATTGGAGAAAAATTTAAAGTGGGAGTGAAGATTCAAGGAGAAATAATTTCAACTCTGAGATTTGCTGATGACATCGTCATCTTGGCCGACAAGTCTGAGGATTTGAATGAGTTTTTGAATGGTATGGATTCCGTCTTACGGAAGGAATTCATGATGATAATTAATAAATATAAAACAAAAATACTGGAATGCAGCCGAAATAAATCAGAAACCTGTATGGAGATCAAATTGGCAGGTGGAAAGCTGAAGGAAGTAGGAGACTTCTGTTACTTAGGAAGCAGAATAACCAGTGATGGACGAAGCAAAGAGGATATAAAAAGTAGGTTGGCTCAGGCAAGGAAAGCCTTTCTACAAAAAAGGAATCTGTTGACATCGAATATAGATTTTGGTATTAGGAAGTCATTTTTGAAAGCCTTTGTCTGGAGCGTGGCGCTGTATGGAAGTGAAACTTGGACTATTGGTGCAGCAGAAAAGAGGAGAATTGAAGCATTTGAAATGTGGTGTTACAGGAGAATGATGAAGATCAGATGGGTAGATAGGGTTACAAACGAAGAGGTATTAAGGCGAGTGGGAGAGGAGAGATGTTTCTGGCGACTGCTAATGAAGAGAAGAGATAGGTTGGTAGGACACATACTAAGACACCCAGGAATAGCAAGCTTAGTTATGGATGGAAGGGTCGAGGACAAGAACTGTAGGGGTAGACCAAGGTTAGAATATGTTAAACAGATTGCCTCGGATGTAGGGTGTGGTAGCTATGTAGAGATGAAACGATTAGCTCAGGACAGGGAGGCATGGAAAGCTGCATCAAACCAGTCAAAAGACTGAAGACTCAAACAACAACAAACTACTACCTGTTTTGCACGGCGATGCTCGGATGGCTTCTTAACTGCCAACAATCCCCGAGCTTTATCGAAAATCAAGTTCCTCTCAACCACAACCAAATCCTAACCAAAAACAGAAATAAGTTACCTCAAACCTTGATCTTTCTCTAACCGCTACTGACTTAGAAACTTTCTCTTACACAAGTTTCATTAAAATGAATTCGGTGCGTGTCTCTTGTGTTTGTACCTTTCTTCAGGTGTCGGTTCGATCCGAGGAGCTGTTCTCGTTGTGTCTGTGGCGAGGAACGCTCCAATACTGCCAGGATCTGTTTACTGGAATAATCACGGACGATGGAGTATGTTACACGTTCAACTCCTTGGCTCCAGAGGAAATCTTCGCTGATGACGTGTGAGTATTAGTCGTCACTTAACTATTGAGGTGATGCCAACCTTCCGACTCTGTTTTCTCTTTATGAATTATTTCTGCTTTTAACCTCTAACAATAGACCGTGAAGCCAACTTGAGCGCTCTACGTAACAGTACGGATAAATTAACAACTAGTTCCGTGACGAACTAAAGAGCCTACTGTTCTTAAAATTTAAGATTCGTGCCGATGATTGATCTATACGAGAGACCTATCTAGAATAATGACGAAATTAAGCTGGTAATACTGTCATTTATGATTTGTTTGAAATACACAAGATTATCGTTAATCCGCCCATTCCTTGCACATATGGCTGCCGGATTATTCAGAGTGTCTGAAATATAGTTCAACTTATCTAAATTTCGAGTTTCTGCTTGATGTCTAGCGTAACGTGTTTCCTTTTATAAACCATGATACTGAACTGTAAAGGTGATCATTCTCTTGGTGGTGCCAGGAAATTCGAAATTTTCTTTCAAAGTTGCAAGTACACACAGTGCATATTTTATGCTATATGTTTCATGAAGTTACAGCATTTAACTCTGTAAATGATTTTACAAGACGCACATTACAACTTTAACACCGCGAAATAAACAGGTGAAATGAATTGTTCAAGATGCCCTACCTTACATATAGATAAACTTGCGCCCGATATAATTAGGCTAAACACAAAATTAATTCTACGACGTTATTCTTAATTACTAATTACAATGCTACCAGAAAATATAACAAACCTGAGAAGTTGTGTTTGCACACTGGTAGGCTATACTGTATCGCCAACTTAAACTAGCTAAACACAGCAAGACTCACTGCAAACATTCCGGATTGTCTGATAACAATAAGATAATGATTCCTGTCACCAATATGAATGTGTAGAGGTCGCTAATTGTCTAAGAAGAAAGAAATAAAAACATCTTGTCGAATAAATGTATTTACTGTAGTCTAGGCGCGGTGCACACTGGTGAAACCTGTTCCATGCAACTGGTTTCATGAAATCGGTTTCAAGAAACCAGTTGCATTGGAACATGCACACAGAAGCAACGGTTTTCCATCAGTTATGATGGTGGGGCCATGTTTTTTGTCTTGTTGGATTTCATGGCCCCTCCTTCATAACGAGGACCATGACTGCAAAGAATAATGAACCCGAACGGTAACTAAATACAATTAAAATTCGGTAACCATGCCTGTAGCCTTCAGGGGCAGATAACCTCATTGTTCCGCCCTTTAAAACAACAACCACCAGTAGCCTTGTTATGTTCACGTGATCGCCATATAAACCACTATCGCATCCAAGCAGCATCCCCTACTTGCCAGCCCAAAGAAAGAGTGCCCGGTTCACTGACGAAAATCAATAGAAAGGACAAGGACACCCACATAATAAATGTAACATAAAACTAACTTAAATAACTAACCTTGCGGATCACGTGAGCAAAGAGGTTGCCCGATTCCCCACTCCCCTGTTATTCAGGGGCGTATATAAGAGGAGGGCGCAGGGGGCCCGAGCCGCCCCCGAAATTTTTGACACATATAATATTTGTTTATGCATTAAAACATTAAAAACTAACATAGTCTACTTATCATGTACTATTGTTACTAAGCAACGTATGGCAACGTTGCGAAGCAAGGCGACGGTAGAGCGATGTGAACAGTGTGACAATCAGTTTGCTCTGATCTTAGTTGTAACAACATAACCTCGTATTTCTCTCCAGTGCCTTCGCTCTTATGAACTTACCAAGAACAGCAACAAGTGCCCTTGAAGCGTGTGACAAAAGTTTTCTCCCTAACTTTTATACCCTTATCAAACTTTTGTCAAATTTGCCTCTCTCTGCAGCTACTGGTAGTACGGAAGGAATGTCGTGACGCTTCAAGGTCGAGCAGCAGGGGGAGGCCACACAAGTTTCCAGCCACGCATTCAAGGTGGAGGGGGGAGAAGCTATCCCAGTCAAGGAGTAATAAGGAGAGACCCTAACGGCAAGGAAGTGAAGCCAGAAGTTACTCCTTCACATATGCTCAAAACATTGCAGTAGTCCGATAAGAAAAGCATGTAATGGTGTGACGTACGTACTTAAAAGTGGTGATATTTCACGTGTGGGATGAAATGTCGACGTGTGGGGCATATGTTTGCACAAACAGAGCTCTCACCTGCCAAAGTGATGTAATTTCACAAGTAAATGCACTTTATTTGCCATTTATTGTGTTAAGTTTTCTTCCTTCGAGTATCCACCTTACGGTGTTCTAGTACCATTCGTTAAATGTTCAAATATTGGCATATGTGTCCACCAATACAAGTATTTTGATTGCTAGGAATTAATTAAGGATATTTTCCTTCGTTTCTTACTGGAAATAGTTTCTGCTTGTCAATTAATGAACGGTATTACTGTAATCTAATTACCCCCAATCTATTTTTAACGTGGCTTGAGCTCTAGATTTATTGCTCGTGGATGTTAGAAAATTGATATGCCATTATTTGCATATTTTAGCGGGTTAATCTCAAACCTCAGCCTAGACCTTGTTTAGTTTGTTACCGGAACTGAACTGGCCTATTTAAAAAAAACATCGTGAGTAGAGAGGCTGTGGGGGTTCTGCTTCAAATACCGTTATTTATGCAAATGAGGGGGGCGTGGCAAGGTCAATGACCTTGAGGTAGGTCATAGTCAATGACCTTGAGGTAGGTCATTGACCCCCAAGGTCGCCGGGACCCCGGAAGGTAAACAAACCTTGGAGGGTCCAGGAACCGGTTTGAGGGGGTGTGGGTGGAGGGGGAGGAGTGTGGGTAGGGAGGGGTGGAGGGGAGGGAGGGGAGGGGGGGGAGGGGGGGGGGTGGTGGCGAGGGGGGGGGATGAGGGGGAAGGATGGAAGAGGCTCTGCACGAGACCCTCCTCGACCCAGTCTCTCTGTTGGACTGAGCGCCTTCTCTGATATTATCCTGGGCTATATAGCTTTGCTTTGAGCCCGATGAGATCCGAGTGTTGCCGAAGGTTTCCGAATCCTTGGTTGTGAATGAATTGTCAGAGAACTGAACGGTCAACTGGTGTGTGTGACGTCACAGCAGATTACGGGATGTGAGGTAGGTCATGAACGGGAGTGTTTTGAATGGAAAACATTAGTGTAACTGGTGTGTGTGTGACGTCACAGCAGATTACGGGATGTGGGGTAGGTCATGAACGGGAGTGTTTTGAATGGAAAACATTAGTGTAACTGGTGTGTGTGTGACGTCACAGCAGATTACGGGATGTGGGGTAGGTCATGAACGGGAGTGTTTTGAATGGAAAACATGAATGGCGGTGGATGGTGGTGGTTGTTGAACCCTGACGTGGTAGGTTGGTTAAGCTTTGTGTTGTAGCCGATTGGTTCCGAATGCAGCCGAGGGATTCCGATTCTCCATTTGTGCTGACCCGGGAGATTTGAATGGCTTACATTCACGTGTCAGAATAATCAGATTTGAATGGTCAACCGGTGTGTGACGTCACAGCGGAGTTGACCCCTGAGCTAATTTTCAAATTTGCCTTTATTATTATCATCACCATGTTGTTTGTGGGAGAGGGGTTGAATGACCTCAAAGGTAAACAAACATGACTGATGCTGGACTGGGTTTTATTGAATCTAATGAACAGGGATGTGGAACTATGTGGTAATTGAACTAATAAGCCGGAGCCGGCACAGGGGCTAATGGGCAAGATGGCCGCTATACATGGTCTCTTATGGAACTAACTCTTGGGAGCTGGCACATGGGCTAGTGGGCAAGATGGCCACTGCGCGCAACTCTAGAGGACTTGAGATGACTGGTACAGAGGCTATTGAGCAAGATGGCTGCCAGGTGAAACTCCCTTATGTTGGAGAACTTGACGAGGCTGGCTGGATGCCCTTCACTACCTATGTTCTTTCCAATCGCCTACTTTCATGAAACTAGGGCAGTGTTTTATAGACAACTCCCTTATGTTAGAGGACTTGAGCAGGCTGGCCGGATGCCCATAACCTCCTATGCTCTCCCCAATTTCCTACTGTAATAGGCAAATCCTCCTACCATTATGCTAGCGGTTATGTTGGTTAACACTATACTTGAGAGTACATACTTCAAGCCGACCAGGACATTAGAAGGTAGTAACCGCCATTAACATCACAGCAAGGGTTGGAGCCTTGTCTTATGGAGATGTAGCCAGTACTCTACTACCCTCTGTGAGGGCTCTAACATCAAACCAGTCAAAGCTTGGGGTATGCCCTTGAAGTCAAACTCCTGTAAGTTAACTACAAATGCTATACGTAAACTCTTATCACAGGTGTATCAACAAGCTTTGCAAACTTGGATGACGAATACACCTCAAAGGTCTACTCTCCCTTCGTAAAGGGCACCGCGCATTATAGTTAAGTATACAGAAGCTAAATCTTAAAAAAAAAAAAACGAAAACTCCAGTAAGTTAACTAAAAATGCTATACGTAAACTCTCATCATTGACATATCAACGAGGTTTGCAAGCTCGAATGATGAATATGTCTCAGAGGTCTACTCTCCCTTCGTGAAGGGCACCGCGCATTATAGTTCAGCTTAAGGAGCAAGTTCTGGATGTAGATGTCTCTCCTCTTTTCTCCGGGCTTGAGACCGGCTCTAGGGGACACACTTCCTCCTCCCCTAGAGGCAGAGTTAACACTTATCAACCCTATATTTACTTAACATAAGATAATTTTTTTGCCATTCTATTCCATTAGCCTTAAGTACCAAAGCCCTTCAGCACACACACACCTGTAGGCTTATGAAGAAATTAATCTCACGCTGTTAATCGGAGGATAAGGTAAATCTAGCACACGTTCATGGCTGACAATCTGGAGATCTGGGTTCGATCTCTAACTGCTAAGAAAATAAATTAGAGTTTGAACGGGTTACACACAGCCTTGTAAGATGAAAAACTGATGATGATGATGATGATGATGATGATGATAATTGTTGTTTTAAGGGGCCTAACATCCAGGTTATCGGTCCCTAATGGTTTGGGTGATTGTGAAGATGATAATGAAATGTAATCTATAATTAAAACTAACTACTAGCTTATATACGAGAAGAAGAAATAGAAGACAAAAGGAGAATAATGCAAATAAAGGACAGGAGGAAAAGAAATGCCCTCATCCCTCGAAGAAGGCGGATTGAGGAACTAGGAAGGAAGGAGAGCCATAAAAGGCAGATAGGAATGGGAAAGAGGAGAGGGTCCGTCCCCAGCTCAGGAATCTTTTGGGGTCGTCAAGTCCCGGACTCACCAGCTGTGAGCCCCTGAGGGTGTAGCAATATATAGGGTGCTCCCTGTCTCCTTAAGGGCCTTGAACACAAAGCAGAATGTAAAAGGAAATGAAAAAGAAGGCTGACCCTTCGCAGAAGGAGGGTATCAGAAAAGGTGAGACAAGGGCTAATTAAGGCGGAAAAAGAAGAGACACCCTATGCCTCGGATACCCTAATACTGTCGGGGTCGGAAGAGAACAAGAATTGACCAAATGAAGTCGACAGGAAAGAAGACGGAGAGGAGCCCGGCACAAGTAAGTGGAACCAATGCCGGACTCAGCTGGGGCACCGTGGTCGCCAACCCACGTCCCACTAGATGTGAGCCCCTGGGGGGGGGAGATGAAAAACTAAGCAACAAATAAGCAACAACAGCAACAAGTCCTTAAAACCTGAGTGTTAGGTATTAGCCATTTGTTTTTGTGGATGTTGAGAAATGTATATAATTTTATTATTTAATTATGGGCCAATCTCAAATTTTTGGTTGGAACATTAAGCTGTTTTGACTGTGGTTGATAGGAAAATATAAGGTGCAAGGAGTTAGGTAGGTTGAAGCGTTCTTTAAGAAATCCTTTACAAGAAGGAATAACTTGAGCTGTCTTTTGACAGTGGCGGGTATTGTGAGAACAGAAGCTTGTAGCAAGCAAATCAGATCTGTAACTTCGTGCGAGCGCTCCAAGTAGGCCATTGGCCATGAGAAAAAGAGAGTGCTTTCGAACACTCACGTGTCGCCAGGGAGCTGTATAACATTGACGCACATGGCTGCGCCGCTTTGTAATACACGGACAGTGTCTTAGAATGTTGTTGTATTAGTAACATTTGAGAGAGAAGGGTTTTGATATTGAGTTTATTCAGCCCTGTGTACTTGGGTGTGTTACAGTTTTGATTGATAACCTGTGTTATTGTGATGGTATTATTAGTGTGTGTGTGTGTGTGTGTTGCTCACAAGGTCAAGTACACCCCGTTCTAACCCTCAGACTAGAATTACATTTCTTGGCAGATTCTGAAATCAAACCTTGACTTCCAGGATAGATCCTATGTTAAATAGTCTGTTTATAACCACCTTGAGGTTTAGCGGCTAGTATAATTGGCACTCGCCTCATAGATACGGGTTTGATAATTATTGGGATCATTCATCCTTGTGTTCTTGGGTGTGTTACAGTTTTGTTTGATAACCTGTGTTATTGTGTTGGTTGTATTAGTGTGTGTGGTTTACAAGTTTGTGCGTACCCTGTTCTAATCCTCAGACTGAAATTACATTTCTTGACAGACAGTACGTTCAGCCTTGCGAGGTAAAACTGAGAAGAGGTGGGTTCATTCCACTCCTCATCTATTCTGGAACTGATTTTCCATGGTTTCACATTTCTACGCCAAGCGAATGCTAGGATGGTTTCCAACTTTAGGTTATCACTGTTTCTTTTTTCTCTAATCCCAAGTTACAAATACACACACTACTACAGACACCGCAGTAACACATGTTACCAATAATATAGGACATACAGTACATCATTTAGACCTAAATGCTAATGAGATAAGATAATTAAGTGCAATAACTTGTAAATGTTAGTCATTAGTACAATAACATGTGTTATCATGCAAAAAAAAATTACAAACACCCAAGTACACAAGGGTGAGTGAACATGATATGGCACTGGGGTACACTCAGCCTCGTGAGGCAAAAACTGTGTAGATGTGGGTTTGATTACCATTTAGGCTGGCTGTATGGCTCAGCGGTAATGTTCTTGCTTGTTGGGCCCAAGGTTGCAGGTTCGTATTCTGGTGCAGCCAGCTGGCATTTGAGGGTGCGCAAATGCGAGGGAACCGTGTCTATAGATTTACAAGCACGTTAAAGATCCCCTTTGGGGCGAAATTCCGGCACCCCGGCGTCGCTCAAAGCCCAATAACATTATTATTAGATATATTTTAATACTGTATAGCCTTGGGTGTCGGGTCCAAACTTTTTTATTTGACGCCCAAAGGGCAGCTTGCATGTCGAAGTTTGTTGTTCCTTGGAGCGCTCTGAAAGTTATAGAGATTAGATATATAAGCTCCTAGACACTATAACGCTTTCTAGTAGAGAAAGGAGGAATTTTTTGTGTTGGCGGAAAATCCCAAGATTAGTTAGTTAGTTATTGTTGTTTTAAGGGGCGGAACAACGAGGTCATCTGCCCCTAAAATCCCGAGATTAATGTTGCCATTATGAACATGGCCTACTGAATTCAAATGGGTTTTTTAACATGCCAACAACGTATAAGGAGAGAAACTGCAAGCTTGGGGTTGGTTGCCAGATACGGTAGCCACTCACCCACCGTGGCAATTATTAGATTATCTTTATCCTAAAATGCGTTCTTAAGTATTTGGCAACCTCCTAGTGTAGCGGTTAGCATTTTTGGCGGTCGCCCGCAGAGGTCTGGGTTCAATTACCGGCTGTGCCAAGAAATTAATTCTGTTTTGAGGGCTGGAACGGGACAGCCTCGTGAAGCAAAACTGAGAAGAGGTTGGTTCGATTCCCACCGCAGCAATCTTTGAAATGGTTTTCTGTGACCTCCCCACTCCTACTCGAGGCAAATGCTGGATTGGTTCCTAACTTAAGGCCACGGCCGTCTCCTTCCCAATCCTCTCTCAAATTACAAATACACACAATAACATAGGTTATCAGACAAACACGCACACTCGCACGTCTAAAATACACAGGGCTAAATAACCACTATGTCCAAGCCACTAAAATGAATTAACAACTGAAGTATTTTGGCTGAAACATAGTTATGTATAAATGTAATGTCTGTTCTAAATCGTTTTTAATGTAGGAGGAGGAAGTTGTTGTTGTTGTTGTTTCACTGAGGGGCTAGGATATTGTGGTCATTTCAGACTTGTGTGTACTTTGTGTGTGTGTGTAGATTTTGTCTCATAACCTGTGTTATAGTGGTTTCTGTAGTAGTGAGTGTCCACGTTGTGTAGCGGCTAGCATTCCTGGTTGTCGCCCCGTAGGTCCAGATTCTATTCCTGACTCTGCCAAAAAAATTAATTCTGATCTGAGGGCTGGAACGGGGTGCACTCAGCCTCATGAGGAAACATAAGAAGAGGTGGGTTTGATTTCCCTTCATCCATCCTGGAAGTGGTTTTCTTTTGTTTCCCACTTCTACTTCAGGCAAATGCCGGGGTAGTTTCAAACTTGAGTGCATGGCCGTCTCCTTCCTAATCGTCCCTGAAATTACAAATACACACACTACTACTACTACTGCAGATTCCATAATAACACGGGTTACCAGACAAATTAAAATACAGGAAAAAAAAGTCTCCTTGTTGCGTAGTGGCTAGTATTCTTGGCTGTCATTGTGGAGGTGAGGGTTCAATTGGCTCTGCCAAGAGATTTTAATTCTGATCTGACAGCTGGAATGGGGTTTGATTCCTACCTCTGCCATCCTGGAAGTGGTTTTCTGTGATTTACCACTTCAACTCCAGGCAAATTCTGGGCTGACACCTAACGTAAAGCCACGGACGATTCTTACCCAAATGCTACCTGAATTACAAATACACAAACTAGCACATACATCACAGTACACACAGGGCTACATGACCACGATACCCAAGGCCCTCAAATGAAACAACAACATAAAACAAATAGCTGAAATTCTTCATTTGTATAATTTGTATTCGTGAAAAGCCATTTCTTGGATTACAGAATAATTGTGTAAATTAAGTGGATGTCTTATTTCAGCAGCTTTGGTGGCGTAGTTGGTCGCGGATTCAAACCCGACCGAAGTCGTCAGATTTTTTAAGAGCGTTAAAAATCTCTTGGTGTGCCTTCCTTCGGAGGAGAAGTAAATGTCAGAGATGTATGGCATAATAAAGAACCTTCCACTAATTACACTTGTGTGAAAATAAATTATAGGTTATATTTGACTAACGTTCATAGGTTCCAACATTTGTAGCCAGAAGCCGTTTGCGGTGGCATCTAGTAACGACGTTCAGAACTAGTTGGTTGTTGACGGTGGAGTTTGGTAGTAAAAGTTAGAACTACTTGAAAATCTAATGTCTGCAGTCCTTGCATGAATTAAAAACAGATACACACACTAATACAGGCATCACAATTAACACCGCTTATCAGACAGATTCCACACACACCCGAAGTACACGGAGCTATATGACCGCGTTGTCGCAGCCCCTAAACTGAGGAACCAACCAACCAACCATGACTTCCTTCAGGTCATTACTATATTTATGGCATGATAAAAACCTTCCACTAATTACACTTGTGTGAAGTTAAATTATAGGTTATATTTGACTAACGCCCTTAGGTTTCAAAGTTTGTCGCCAGAAGCCGTTTGCGGTGGCATCTAGTAACGACGTTCAGAACTAGTTGGTTGTTGACGGTGGAGTTTGGTAGTAAAAGTTAGAACTACTTGAAAATCTAATGTCTGCAGTCCTTACATGAATTAAAAACTAATAACACACACTAATACAGCCATCACAATTAACGCCGGTTATCAGACAGATTCCACACACACCCAAAGTACACGGAGCTATATGACCGCGTTGTCGCAGCCCCTAAACTGAGGAACCAACCAACCATGACTTTTTTCAGGTCATTACAGAAATGAGATTAATCAAAGCAATCACAGGAGAAGCATTTGAAGCTGACAACTAAAGAAATCTGAAAGCAATCACAGGAGAAGCATTTGAAGCTGAAAACTAAAGAAATCTGAAAGAAAATAGGCAGTTGTAGTTGAAGAGACAAACAAGTCAACTTATTTGCCAACAAACCAGATTCAAACATCGTAAAATACGTGCACAATAGAACTACAGTATTATTTTTTTTCAGCAGATAAGTAAATCACTTGAAATTTGCAATAAATTGTGGATGTGAAAGTCATCTCCTGTATATTTTTATTTCTAGGGGCTTGGACGTCAGGGATATGAGTTACACGTACTTGGATATTTATATGAGTTATGTGTTAACAAGTAGGCCTATTATTGTTGTTTTTAGTATTAGTAACAATGTTATGTGGAGCTCAACTTTGGAATAACGCGACCATGGCATTAAGTTAGAAGCCATTCTGGAAATTTGCCTGTAGTACAGGGGAGAAAGAATGGAAGAACACTTCTAGGTTTGAATGTGTTTTGAATCGAACCCACCTCTTCTCAGTTCTGACATACAAGGTTGAGTGAACCCCGTCATATTCCACAGACTAGAATTACATTTCTTGAAGGAGACGGAAATCTAGCACCGACCTTTGCAGTAATAGCCAAGAATGCTAATCACTACACCATGAGGTGGTCAACATATTTCTTTTAGTGTGATCAAATGTGCATATGTTGACGGTTGATGAGTTGTCGAATGATGGTTAGCGGTAGACAATCTTTTATACATTGACATACCCTTGAGAAAATGAAAGTTGTTTACCCTTCACTAGCTAAATGACCGCAAGTACGTTGGTTAGATTTTGTTTGAACGTTCTATTAAAAGTTCCAACGTTCAGCACTAGGTATCACTGGTTTTGTTGGTGAAAGTTGGAAACTACATAAAATTGAACTGAACATGTAACTCACCGTTTGCGTGTCCGGCTGGAAGCAGCTACAGACTCCGGCGAGCCAAACATGTCCTTGGACACTCCAGGCAGCAAGCCATACAATACATAATAAACTGCATCACTTGATGGCCCACACGAACACCATCCTTGGCTACTGGTTTAAAGGTCGAGGCAAGCAATTAGCCACTTACTCGCTGTAGAGTGCACATTAAGGGTAAACAACTTTCATTTTACTTACTCTCAATTGATGAGTACAACCATCTCTGATGCGTTCGAACTGGTCCACACAACTGATTCTATGCAACAAGGATGTTGCTATTTATACTACTTTTAAAGCGGGTAACGCCCAGCTAACGTCTAGTGAAGGGTAAACAACTTTCATTTTCTCAAGGGTATGTCAATGTATAAAAGATTGTCTACCGCTAACCATCATTCGACAACTCATCAACCGTCAACATATGCACATTTGATCACACTAAAAGAAATATGTTGACCACCTCATGGTGTAGTGATTAGCATTCTTGGCTATTACTGCAAAGGTCGGTGCTAGATTTCCGTCTCCTTCAAGAAATGTAATTCTAGTCTGTGGAATATGACGGGGTTCACTCAACCTTGTATGTCAGAACTGAGAAGAGGTGGGTTCGATTCAAAACACATTCAAACCTAGAAGTGTTCTTCCATTCTTTCTCCCCTGTACTACAGGCAAATTTCCAGAATGGCTTCTAACTTAATGCCATGGTCGCGTTATTCCAAAGTTGAGCTCCACATAACATTGTTACTAATACTAAAAACAACAATAATAGGCCTACTTGTTAACACATAACTCATATAAATATCCAAGTACGTGTAACTCATATCCCTGACGTCCAAGCCCCCTAGAAATAAAAATATACAGGAGATGACTTTCACATCCACAATTTATTGCAAATTTCAAGTGATTTACTTATCTGCTGAAAAAAAAAATACTGTAGTTCTATTGTGCACGTATTTTACGATGTTTGAATCTGGTTTGTTGGCAAATAAGTTGACTTGTTTGTCTCTTCAACTACAACTGCCTATTTTCTTTCAGATTTCTTTAGTTTTCAGCTTCAAATGCTTCTCCTGTGATTGCTTTCAGATTTCTTTAGTTGTCAGCTTCAAATGCTTCTCCTGTGATTGCTTTGATTAATCTCATTTCTGTAATGACCTGAAAAAAGTCATGGTTGGTTGGTTCCTCAGTTTAGGGGCTGCGACAACGCGGTCATATAGCTCCGTGTACTTTGGGTGTGTGTGGAATCTGTCTGATAACCGGCGTTAATTGTGATGGCTGTATTAGTGTGTGTTATTAGTTTTTAATTCATGTAAGGACTGCAGACATTAGATTTTCAAGTAGTTCTAACTTTTACTACCAAACTCCACCGTCAACAACCAACTAGTTCTGAACGTCGTTACTAGATGCCACCGCAAACGGCTTCTGGCGACAAACTTTGAAACCTAAGAGCGTTAGTCAAATATAACCTATAATTTAACTTCACACAAGTGTAATTAGTGGAAGGTTTTTATCATGCCATAAATATAGTAATGACCTGAAGGAAGTCATGGTTGGTTGGTTGGTTCCTCAATTTAGGGGCTGCGACAACGCGGTCATATAGCTCCGTGTACTTTGGGTGTGTGTGGAATCTGTCTGATAAGCGGTGTTAATTGTGATGCCTGTATTAGTGTGTGTATCTGTTTTTAATTCATGCAAGGACTGCAGACATTAGATTTTCAAGTAGTTCTAACTTTTACTACCAAACTCCACCGTCAACAACCAACTAGTTCTGAACGTCGTTACTAGATGCCACCGCAAACGGCTTCTGGCTACAAATGTTGGAACCTATGAACGTTAGTCAAATATAACCTATAATTTATTTTCACACAAGTGTAATTAGTGGAAGGTTCTTTATTATGCCATACATCTCTGACATTTACTTCTCCTCCGAAGGAAGGCACACCAAGAGATTTTTAACGCTCTTAAAAAATCTGACGACTTCGGTCGGGTTTGAATCCGCGACCAACTACGCCACCAAAGCTGCTGAAATAAGACATCCACTTAATTTACACAATTATTCTGTAATCCAAGAAATGGCTTTTCACGAATACAAATTATACAAATGAAGAATTTCAGCTATTTGTTTTATGTTGTTGTTTCATTTGAGGGCCTTGGGTATCGTGGTCATGTAGCCCTGTGTGTACTGTGATGTATGTGCTAGTTTGTGTATTTGTAATTCAGGTAGCATTTGGGTAAGAATCGTCCGTGGCTTTACGTTAGGTGTCAGCCCAGAATTTGCCTGGAGTTGAAGTGGTAAATCACAGAAAACCACTTCCAGGATGGCAGAGGTAGGAATCAAACCCCATTCCAGCTGTCAGATCAGAATTAAAATCTCTTGGCAGAGCCAATTGAACCCTCACCTCCACAATGACAGCCAAGAATACTAGCCACTACGCAACAAGGAGACTTTTTTTTCCTGTATTTTAATTTGTCTGGTAACCCGTGTTATTATGGAATCTGCAGTAGTAGTAGTAGTGTGTGTATTTGTAATTTCAGGGACGATTAGGAAGGAGACGGCCATGCACTCAAGTTTGAAACTACCCCGGCATTTGCCTGAAGTAGAAGTGGGAAACAAAAGAAAACCACTTCCAGGATGGATGAAGGGAAATCAAACCCACCTCTTCTTATGTTTCCTCATGAGGCTGAGTGCACCCCGTTCCAGCCCTCAGATCAGAATTAATTTTTTTGGCAGAGTCAGGAATAGAATCTGGACCTACGGGGCGACAACCAGGAATGCTAGCCGCTACACAACGTGGACACTCACTACTACAGAAACCACTATAACACAGGTTATGAGACAAAATCTACACACACACACAAAGTACACACAAGTCTGAAATGACCACAATATCCTAGCCCCTCAGTGAAACAACAACAACAACAACTTCCTCCTCCTACATTAAAAACGATTTAGAACAGACATTACATTTATACATAACTATGTTTCAGCCAAAATACTTCAGTTGTTAATTCATTTTAGTGGCTTGGACATAGTGGTTATTTAGCCCTGTGTATTTTAGACGTGCGAGTGTGCGTGTTTGTCTGATAACCTATGTTATTGTGTGTATTTGTAATTTGAGAGAGGATTGGGAAGGAGACGGCCGTGGCCTTAAGTTAGGAACCAATCCAGCATTTGCCTCGAGTAGGAGTGGGGAGGTCACAGAAAACCATTTCAAAGATTGCTGCGGTGGGAATCGAACCAACCTCTTCTCAGTTTTGCTTCACGAGGCTGTCCCGTTCCAGCCCTCAAAACAGAATTAATTTCTTGGCACAGCCGGTAATTGAACCCAGACCTCTGCGGGCGACCGCCAAAAATGCTAACCGCTACACTAGGAGGTTGCCAAATACTTAAGAACGCATTTTAGGATAAAGATAATCTAATAATTGCCACGGTGGGTGAGTGGCTACCGTATCTGGCAACCAACCCCAAGCTTGCAGTTTCTCTCCTTATACGTTGTTGGCATGTTAAAAAACCCATTTGAATTCAGTAGGCCATGTTCATAATGGCAACATTAATCTCGGGATTTTAGGGGCAGATGACCTCGTTGTTCCGCCCCTTAAAACAACAATAACTAACTAACTAATCTTGGGATTTTCCGCCAACACAAAAAATTCCTCCTTTCTCTACTAGAAAGCGTTATAGTGTCTAGGAGCTTATATATCTAATCTCTATAACTTTCAGAGCGCTCCAAGGAACAACAAACTTCGACATGCAAGCTGCCCTTTGGGCGTCAAATAAAAAAGTTTGGACCCGACACCCAAGGCTATACAGTATTAAAATATATCTAATAATAATGTTATTGGGCTTTGAGCGACGCCGGGGTGCCGGAATTTCGCCCCAAAGGGGATCTTTAACGTGCTTGTAAATCTATAGACACGGTTCCCTCGCATTTGCGCACCCTCAAATGCCAGCTGGCTGCACCAGAATACGAACCTGCAACCTTGGGCCCAACAAGCAAGAACATTACCGCTGAGCCATACAGCCAGCCTAAATGGTAATCAAACCCACATCTACACAGTTTTTGCCTCACGAGGCTGAGTGTACCCCAGTGCCATATCATGTTCACTCACCCTTGTGTACTTGGGTGTTTGTAATTTTTTTTTGCATGATAACACATGTTATTGTACTAATGACTAACATTTACAAGTTATTGCACTTAATTATCTTATCTCATTAGCATTTAGGTCTAAATGATGTACTGTATGTCCTATATTATTGGTAACATGTGTTACTGCGGTGTCTGTAGTAGTGTGTGTATTTGTAACTTGGGATTAGAGAAAAAAGAAACAGTGATAACCTAAAGTTGGAAACCATCCTAGCATTCGCTTGGCGTAGAAATGTGAAACCATGGAAAATCAGTTCCAGAATAGATGAGGAGTGGAATGAACCCACCTCTTCTCAGTTTTACCTCGCAAGGCTGAACGTACTGTCTGTCAAGAAATGTAATTTCAGTCTGAGGATTAGAACAGGGTACGCACAAACTTGTAAACCACACACACTAATACAACCAACACAATAACACAGGTTATCAAACAAAACTGTAACACACCCAAGAACACAAGGATGAATGATCCCAATAATTATCAAACCCGTATCTATGAGGCGAGTGCCAATTATACTAGCCGCTAAACCTCAAGGTGGTTATAAACAGACTATTTAACATAGGATCTATCCTGGAAGTCAAGGTTTGATTTCGGAATCTGCCAAGAAATGTAATTCTAGTCTGAGGGTTAGAACGGGGTGTACTTGACCTTGTGAGCAACACACACACACACACTAATAATACCATCACAATAACACAGGTTATCAATCAAAACTGTAACACACCCAAGTACACAGGGCTGAATAAACTCAATATCAAAACCCTTCTCTCTCAAATGTTACTAATACAACAACATTCTAAGACACTGTCCGTGTATTACAAAGCGGCGCAGCCATGTGCGTCAATGTTATACAGCTCCCTGGCGACACGTGAGTGTTCGAAAGCACTCTCTTTTTCTCATGGCCAATGGCCTACTTGGAGCGCTCGCACGAAGTTACAGATCTGATTTGCTTGCTACAAGCTTCTGTTCTCACAATACCCGCCACTGTCAAAAGACAGCTCAAGTTATTCCTTCTTGTAAAGGATTTCTTAAAGAACGCTTCAACCTACCTAACTCCTTGCACCTTATATTTTCCTATCAACCACAGTCAAAACAGCTTAATGTTCCAACCAAAAATTTGAGATTGGCCCATAATTAAATAATAAAATTATATACATTTCTCAACATCCACAAAAACAAATGGCTAATACCTAACACTCAGGTTTTAAGGACTTGTTGTTGTTGATGCTTATTTGTTGCTTAGTTTTTCATCTCCCCCCCCAGGGGCTCACATCTAGTGGGACGTGGGTTGGCGACCACGGTGCCCCAGCTGAGTCCGGCATTGGTTCCACTTACTTGTGCCGGGCTCCTCTCCGTCTTCTTTCCTGTCGACTTCATTTGGTCAATTCTTGTTCTCTTCCGACCCCGACAGTATTAGGGTATCCGAGGCATAGGGTGTCTCTTCTTTTTCCGCCTTAATTAGCCCTTGTCTCACCTTTTCTGATACCCTCCTTCTGCGAAGGGTCAGCCTTCTTTTTCATTTCCTTTTACATTCTGCTTTGTGTTCAAGGCCCTTAAGGAGACAGGGAGCACCCTATATATTGCTACACCCTCAGGGGCTCACAGCTGGTGAGTCCGGGACTTGACGACCCCAAAAGATTCCTGAGCTGGGGACGGACCCTCTCCTCTTTCCCATTCCTATCTGCCTTTTATGGCTCTCCTTCCTTCCTAGTTCCTCAATCCGCCTTCTTCGAGGGATGAGGGCATTTCTTTTCCTCCTGTCCTTTATTTGCATTATTCTCCTTTTGTCTTCTATTTCTTCTTCTCGTATATAAGCTAGTAGTTAGTTTTAATTATAGATTACATTTCATTATCATCTTCACAATCACCCAAACCATTAGGGACCGATAACCTGGATGTTAGGCCCCTTAAAACAACAATTATCATCATCATCATCATCATCATCATCAGTTTTTCATCTTACAAGGCTGTGTGTAACCCGTTCAAGCTCTAATTTATTTTCTTAGCAGTTAGAGATCGAACCCAGATCTCCAGATTGTCAGCCATGAACGCGTGCTAGATTTACCTTATCCTCCGATTAACAGCGTGAGATTAATTTCTTCATAAGCCTACAGGTGTGTGTGTGCTGAAGGGCTTTGGTACTTAAGGCTAATGGAATAGAATGGCAAAAAAATTATCTTATGTTAAGTAAATATAGGGTTGATAAGTGTTAACTCTGCCTCTAGGGGAGGAGGAAGTGTGTCCCCTAGAGCCGGTCTCAAGCCCGGAGAAAAGAGGAGAGACATCTACATCCAGAACTTGCTCCTTAAGCTGAACTATAATGCGCGGTGCCCTTCACGAAGGGAGAGTAGACCTCTGAGACATATTCATCATTCGAGCTTGCAAACCTCGTTGATATGTCAATGATGAGAGTTTACGTATAGCATTTTTAGTTAACTTACTGGAGTTTTCGTTTTTTTTTTTTTAAGATTTAGCTTCTGTATACTTAACTATAATGCGCGGTGCCCTTTACGAAGGGAGAGTAGACCTTTGAGGTGTATTCGTCATCCAAGTTTGCAAAGCTTGTTGATACACCTGTGATAAGAGTTTACGTATAGCATTTGTAGTTAACTTACAGGAGTTTGACTTCAAGGGCATACCCCAAGCTTTGACTGGTTTGATGTTAGAGCCCTCACAGAGGGTAGTAGAGTACTGGCTACATCTCCATAAGACAAGGCTCCAACCCTTGCTGTGATGTTAATGGCGGTTACTACCTTCTAATGTCCTGGTCGGCTTGAAGTATGTACTCTCAAGTATAGTGTTAACCAACATAACCGCTAGCATAATGGTAGGAGGATTTGCCTATTACAGTAGGAAATTGGGGAGAGCATAGGAGGTTATGGGCATCCGGCCAGCCTGCTCAAGTCCTCTAACATAAGGGAGTTGTCTATAAAACACTGCCCTAGTTTCATGAAAGTAGGCGATTGGAAAGAACATAGGTAGTGAAGGGCATCCAGCCAGCCTCGTCAAGTTCTCCAACATAAGGGAGTTTCACCTGGCAGCCATCTTGCTCAATAGCCTCTGTACCAGTCATCTCAAGTCCTCTAGAGTTGCGCGCAGTGGCCATCTTGCCCACTAGCCCATGTGCCAGCTCCCAAGAGTTAGTTCCATAAGAGACCATGTATAGCGGCCATCTTGCCCATTAGCCCCTGTGCCGGCTCCGGCTTATTAGTTCAATTACCACATAGTTCCACATCCCTGTTCATTAGATTCAATAAAACCCAGTCCAGCATCAGTCATGTTTGTTTACCTTTGAGGTCATTCAACCCCTCTCCCACAAACAACATGGTGATGATAATAATAAAGGCAAATTTGAAAATTAGCTCAGGGGTCAACTCCGCTGTGACGTCACACACCGGTTGACCATTCAAATCTGATTATTCTGACACGTGAATGTAAGCCATTCAAATCTCCCGGGTCAGCACAAATGGAGAATCGGAATCCCTCGGCTGCATTCGGAACCAATCGGCTACAACACAAAGCTTAACCAACCTACCACGTCAGGGTTCAACAACCACCACCATCCACCGCCATTCATGTTTTCCATTCAAAACACTCCCGTTCATGACCACCCCACATCCCGTAATCTGCTGTGACGTCACACACACACCAGTTACACTAATGTTTTCCATTCAAAACACTCCCGTTCATGACCTACCCCACATCCCGTAATCTGCTGTGACGTCACACACACACCAGTTACACTAATGTTTTCCATTCAAAACACTCCCGTTCATGACCTACCTCACATCCCGTAATCTGCTGTGACGTCACACACACCAGTTGACCGTTCAGTTCTCTGACAATTCATTCACAACCAAGGATTCGGAAACCTTCGGCAACACTCGGATCTCATCGGGCTCAAAGCAAAGCTATATAGCCCAGGATAATATCAGAGAAGGCACTCAGTCCAACAGAGAGACTGGGTCGAGGAGGGTCTCGTGCAGAGCCTCTTCCATCCTTCCCCCTCATCCCCCACCCTCGCCACCACCCCCCCTTCCCCCCCCTCCCCTCCCTCCCCTCCACCCCTCCCTACCCACACTCCTCCCCCTCCACCCACACCCCCTCAAACCGGTTCCTGGACCCTCCAAGGTTTGTTTACCTTCCGGGGTCCCGGCGACCTTGGGGGTCAATGACCTACCTCAAGGTCATTGACTATGACCTACCTCAAGGTCATTGACCTTGCCACTCCCCCCTCATTTGCATAAATAACGGTATTTGAAGCAGAACCCCCACAGCCTCCCTACTATCGTGCAATAAAAAGAATAATGCCATCACCCAATTAGTTCACATGCCTTAATATTTTAAATTTATTTAATTTATTTAATACACATTCATGAATATAATAGCAGGCCTACTGGTATCTCGGTAATTATTTGCTTATTATTTGGTAAGTTATAAGTTAAGAACAGTGGTGGGTGTCTGGTTGCCTGAAATCCCACAATAATACAGGTTATAAAAACTACATACCGGTACAATACATTCATTTCCAAAGTGCTATACTATATGTTAGATCGATGTATTGCTCTAGTTTATGTCGTAAAATTAAACGTTTTACGGCAGTTATCATGATTTTCGAGTGCGACGAAAAGTATTGTGACTGCAAAGATCAACAAATATTCCTAGATTTCCATCGTCATATAGGCCTAACTTACAACTTTGTACTGTACCTGCACAGGAATCTTTTACTGGTAATCATACTTAAATCCAAATAATAATTAAGTCTACGGTCGTAGGCTCCATTTACCGCTCGAGCCGGGCAAGTATGGGGGCGTGGTCAGTGCTTCAACTCTCCGCATGCTATAGCGCTGGCAGGGCGTCTCTTTATTACTCCTTGGTCCCAGTGGCTTTACGTTCGCCGCGCTGTATACTCGCAAGTGCAACTATTTTGAATGTGGTTTAAATATTTGTCATGATATATAATACTTTTTAGAATTGTGTTATCCTGGAATATTTTTGTAATACCATATATCTACTCTTTAGACAGAAACATGGCTGAAAGATAGATTGGTGGGAAGATCATTCACAGCCAGGCAAGAGAGCTTATTTGCAATATATATGACTTATGAAACAAGAAGCAGAAGAAGGGCCAATTTTATTGAATTAAGTGCAAAAATTCCGCAGAAGTGTTCTGAGGATTTTAAAAGAAAACCAAACCAATTTGGAGGTTGAACAATCCTTTTCAACGCAGCGTAAAAACCGCCCGAAGGAAAGAGTTAAAACGGAAATAGATGAATTTGACAAATGCGTAATTAGAAGAACTATTAATGAATTCCATGTAACGCATGGTCAACGTCCAACGTTATGAGCTTTATTACCAATTTTAAAGGAGAAAATTAACTTTGAACTTTTGAAATGAGCCCTTAGTTAAGTAATGAAAACTTAAGGTTTTAGGTGGAAGAAATCGTGTGATAACAGGAAAATTCTGATAGAAAAATCTGACATAAGGAAAAGGAAACTAGCCTATTTGAGATTAATGAAACAGTACCGGAGTGTCAAACGACCCATAGTGTATATGGATGAAACATAATTATAGACACGCCTCTTTTTCCTAACAATAATGCTTAACATCTGCAATAAGTATGTATTGGGGAGCGTGATGGCGCAGTGGCTTTGCTGCTCGTCTTTCACCCGGACGGCCGGGATTCGAATCCCGGTGACAGCGGGATGGAATTTTCACCTGAAAAATCACGTGGCGTCAGGAAGGGCATCCGGCCTTAAATCCCCGGCCATATCCAAAATGAGCCTGGTTGGCTTCGGCGACTTCAATTCATTGGGAAAGGCCGTAGAAAGTTTATCTGCAATAAGTATGTACAAAGGGTTTGTAACTGAATTTATTTTAAATTTATATGTCACTGCTTTATATTAAAATAATATATATTAAGTTATATTCTTTGCCGATATAATGTTGCAATAAGTACGTACATATCGTTTAAGATATTTTATACAAGTCATGTCCGATGAATGATTGATTACACGGGACGGCGAAAACAAGCAGTGACCAGTTGCGCACTGACTGCTATTTTTCTTTTCTGTTTAACAACCCGCAGACAGAAATCTATTCGTCCCACAAACAAGAACTTTTTCTAACATGAAAATTCAACTCATTGCCTCAAACTTTTAAGCTTATACAATTTATTTAGCCCATAAATACGAAAATTTACCGCATACTAACTTTTTAATGCCATTTAGATAATTTAATAAATAGGATCAACTTTGAAATCATCATTACATGTTCATAAATTATTAAATATAGCATTGTTTTTCATATTTTGCATCCCAGATTCCTGTTTGCGAAGTTTCAGAATTTTATTTTCATTTCAAGTGGTCTAATTCTGGTGTAACCGAAGTGCTCAATTGGCGCACTTACTCTGTAGTTCATTCGAAGCAGCTATAACCTTCCGGCTAACTGTTCCCTGCTCCACAACCCCCACCACTTACGCAGCAACTTGACCTTGAAGCGTCACTACATTCTTTCCAAACTATACTTCCGAACGGAATTTGAGTTGGTTGATAATATACCGGTACTTGAGAAATTCTACTTCTGAAAACAGACTCAACGGTCTAGTATTTTTACAGAGACACACATCACTGACGATGAAGTTATAAACCGATTTTGTAATGCTTCAAGAAACCTTGACTTTATATTATAGTGTAAGTTGTAAATCAAAACAGTCATGATAATTCTTTCCATGTAAACACTATCAAGTAAGCAAGATGATTGTATTAATAAAACGTAACATCAAATGGTCTTAGTTTTGTTTGACATCTTAACCAAACATAAAACATCACAACAAATCGGTTGAAAAAGTGATGCAAGATAGCCTTAAAACTCATCATTTTGCACCTAATTATATAAAAGTTTCCCGGGAGAACTCCGGATCCCCTATTTTTTTGGGGCCTATACCATGTCCACTAACTCTCGGTTGGGTACCCCGCAAAATAAAACTATACCGTATACGCCCCTGCTGTGTTTACAAGGTGCAATTTACATGTTTTGTAAACACCTAGGTTCGTAATGTCCAACCAACAGAAGGCCAGGTTTTTGATTTCAAAGTTCGCACTTCATCCTTCAATAGCAAGTTCATATATTTACGTAAAAGACGGGAGGCATTGGCCAAATAATAATATTAAAATACATAGGGCTGTGCATTCTGCGTTTCATGAAACTGCTTTTCCGAGTTTCACGAAACCCGGTTTCACGAAACCAATGCAACTGCAGTTTCATGAAACGAAGTGTGCACAGCCCTATGTTAATCGTATCTATCTGTTGCAAGCAACTTTGGTTTCACGTTTCACGAAACGGGTTTCTCCATTGTGCACCGCGCCTAATAATAGTCGCCAGATGCAGAGATAAATCATTAAATTAGCAATCCTAGAGTTGCGTCCTCAGCATTGTGCTGTCATATGCTGCACTCTAGTGGTTGAAATATACATCACTTCAAGCAGTTCTGCTGCATTCTAGCGGAAGAATGTAAGCGTTGCGTCACGCAGCTCAACACCGCCTATCTAGGTGTTGCTGCGCGGCCATTGGCTCTACAGAAAGATGCCATCTTGCGGGAGGAGTCTTAATCGCCGATATTGAAAGCTTAGCACATAACTTCTCATTGTAATGGTCTTGGTGGAGAGATAAGCTATTTATTCTATCACATGGACATTCCTTTCAATAGGCAGGAAAGTTTCAATGGAAAGGATCAGTTGGCTATGTGGAAATAGGCTATTTAGTTCTTCACTGAGCTACTTGTTATCATTGTAATAAATAAATCTCGGCTGTTCGTTCGTAGTGGTGACGGCTGAGGCCAACATATTACATATGGCCTCAGCCATATGTGAACGAATATCCTAAATCTCTACTTAGTATAAAACAAAGTCCCCGATTCTTGGATGTCACGGGTGATCTCAAGAACCACAGGATGAATTTTGATGCGGTTTTTATCATCCTGTATAGGATATCTCGAGGAAGGTTTCTGTAGAAAATAATTTATTTATGATTAAAGGAAGCCAAGCAGTAACGATTTTAATGAAAAAGTCGAAAAAACCTGGCGTCTGTGCGCTTCTTACGCTTACGCTGGGCAAACCGTTAAAAATATCAATATACTATGAGTGTAAGAATTGTTCAGCATTAAAAGTTGTACAAAAAAGTCCGCGAGAGCATATCTCTATCTTTAATACATCGCCCACTATAAGTGATTTTACGTTTTCATTTCTTCCAACAATCTCCATTCAATTACTGAGGTGACGTTTACGAGCTAGCACATAATGCATTCATAACTGTTCCCGGGCGAAGTCGGGGTGGGTTGCTAGTAAATAATATAACAAAGAAGGAAAAGTCATGGAATTCTTTTCACAAGACCTGGATGTCTTAGACTTGGGATACGCGTTCCCCACTAGATGCACAGTATTTTACTCAAAGGTCACGCTAGGATAAAGACATATGTTGTGGATATATTACATTATGACGCTTGTCATTAGTTGCAAATAATATGAACATTGTTTCCATCCAAGGGTCCATACAATGGGGACAACGAGTGGCTCAAAACCGTCCATGCACTGGAGTCTGGAGAATGGATACACCTTACATGAACACTCGAATGACACATATCCTCGCCGCACGATGTCTTCTGGACGATTGGCAGGTCTTTTAGTCGGTGTCATAGGGCAGAATTTGGAAGGAGACCCTAAATGTAATCCGCCAATACAAGGATTTAAGGTAAGTCTTATTTCTTCCATTCCTTACTCATTTGATGTTTGTTTATTTCCGTGATATTACTATTCGTATGTCAGCTATTTATATCATTTCTTGGTTCGTTTATTTGTTAATTCATTATTAACTAGGAACCCGTGCTGCTCCGCAGCATTCACTTCAACAATCCTACAGCACTTCTGTCCATATGACATTTGCATGTCTTCATGCTAGTGACCTGAACAGACATTTACGGTACCGTCGCTTTTGGGTAAATGATGAAGTTGACTTATGAGATCAAATGTGTGGGTGTCTGCCTGTCCTCTGTGTGCGTGTCCCACTATTTACCCAGCGTAAGCTTAAAAGGCGCACGGACGTCAGATTCAAGACGCAATTCTGAAAAGCCGAGGTGAACAGCTAACTCTCCTCTTAAGTATTAACTCGACACGACTCGACAGTTTGATGCTGGCTAAAGCTAGGGTGATAGGTCGCTCGGAAGCTCGTAAACTCACTCTGTAGCTCGTAATTTAAATTTCCACTGAATGGAGATTGCTTGAAGAAATGAAAACCTAAAAACACTTACAGTGGTCGATGTGGGAGCTGTCGCGGACTTTCTTGCAGAACTTTTCATACTGAACAATTCTCAGAGAATATCGATATTTTAACGGTTTACCCAGCGTAAGCTTAAAAGACACATGGACGTTGGGTTTTTCTTCAACTCGATTCACTGAAATCGTAACTACTCAGCTTCTTTTGGTCATAAATAAATGTGTTTCTACCTAATCCTTCGTCGAGAAATCCTTTACAGAATTGTGAAAACCGCATCAAAATCCATCAAGTTGCTCTCGAGATTACCCGTTACATCCAAGAATTGGGAACTTTGTTTTATACTAAGTAGATAGAGATATCCACACAATTTAAGGCTACAGCGGTACAATTTGGTGTTCTGTCTACTTATGATACCAATGGTGGTCTCTTATATTTGAATTTAGAGACGTAACTCTTGGGTAACCTATAGAGGTGTACAAATTAATAGAAATAAATACAATTTTAATTAGTCATAATTTCTTTTATTCATAGTCATTTTATTGACCAACTTCTTTTGTTGTCCTACTTAGTAGTGCTTCCTCTCCCATGGAATCATACCTTTCCCATAAGGAATTGCGTCTGCAAACTTTCAGATTATTGGATTCCGAGGGATATCTGAGCTGGGTCCGTTTCCAATTTTTCATTGACTTTAGAACTTAAGTCAGGAGATTCCAATGCATAGTTCATGAATTTTTGGATACTTCAATAGCGTTCATCAGTTAAAAGACCGCAAATCTCTCCGCTCTAAATTCACACGTAAAGTAGAGTGAAGTAATAAAAACGAAACGTGTGGCATTTTGCATTTGCAAGGCTCCTCTTTTAGTGGAAATTCTAAAAAATCATTTTAATTTGAGTTTCTTAAATGAAAATATAATTGGTTAAACATTTGAAGTAATTTCATCGCCTTGTAAACATACTTAGTGCATTAAACCATGAAAAGTAAAAATGCAATTTTGGAAAGCTGACATCGAATCGAATAATTTGCATACCTCTGTAAAGACAGCTATCGCCTCCACCCCTACAGATAGAATAGTAAGTAAAGGCGATTGATGAGAAATGAAAAGATAACTCACACAGAAGGAATTAATATTTAAAAGCTGTAAATTTGATTGAGTATTTCTTTCTTTTATAGAACTGAGGTAATGAAATAACAGGATGTAGGAAAGTTATCACCGATGTAGGAAAATAGCACATTTTTTACCATTACCACAGGACAGTTATCGTATTCGGGATGCGGACGTCCTTGTATAATTGTTATTTAATCTGTGCCCCGTTTGCTGAGGTCTGTGCTCCTCCGCAACATTCGTTTCAACATTCTAATAGTATTTCTTTTCATACGACATTTGCTGTTCGCTTGCCGTTTGCTTCTATTTGAACTTTGACGTCAGGAAAGGATTTTGCTCGCGATAGTGCGACATACAGTTGTCCGTGGCTAAACACCGGTTGAGGTAAATAAATGCCTACTTGATCTAGTGTTTGACCTTGAGTTTTATTGATAGTTATACAAAAAGTCAAACGTACTGGAAACTGCCTCCTTTTGAAGGAGAATGGCATAGAAGTATCTGATGGCATAAGGTCAAGGCGAGGAAGTAGGACATTGTTTCCAACATTTACACCGGTAATAATTTCCAGGTGTAAACAATTGTCATGCATCTTCCGAGCCAACATTCTAGTACCGTTCAACAGACCTTGGGTAACATTAATATTTCTCAACAAAATCACAATTGAGCCTTCCTTTAGTCGAAGGATATGAGGTGGCAATTCACTTACGTCTATGCTGTCTAAAATTTATGTTGGGAATTGTAGTTCACTCTCATCTTCAGTAATCAAATTATTCACACTGATGTAGGTTCTCGATGATCCAGGGATTAGCTCTAAAACTTTGACATTGATTTCTTTACAGTGTTCATTTTTAGGTACTAAATTCACTATTTTTGAAAAGCGTGAATATTTTTCAGCGTGGAATCTTCGTTTCCATGTATTTCAGTGATGATATCAGTTTTATCAATGATGGAGGGTGGTAAGTCGACTAATTCTGAATTATCTCCATCGACGTGAGGGTATTCACAGTTACCAATTAGTGTCAAGAAGTTTGCAAAGTCACGTTTATCTGTATCCGCTCGCATATTTTTGTTGAGTTTTAAAATTTTGAATAATGGCCACAAAGGAGAGAACCTTACTGACATTTGGACTGATGCTGCTTTAGATGCGTGAGGAACAGCAGGCAATACCTGCCAAAAATCTCCACCTAAGATGATAATATTTCCTCCGAAATGCACGTCGTTTTCATGATGTCCTTGAGCAGCCGATTTACACACATCAACGCGTGCTTATTAGCCATAGGGGCATTATCCCAGATGATAAGTTTTGATGAACGAATATAAAAAGCTTCCTTGCTGTTAACTTGTATTCCTGATACAGAACTTGCATGTAAACGTAGAGCTAACGTAAACTGGCTGTGTACAGTGTGTCCCTGAGGCAGTAACATTGCTGCAATACCAGTCCATGCAACAGAAACTACATTTTAATCCCAAATTTGTGCAACTGTGAATCAAGTATTGTTAAAGAAATGATTTCCCGGGGCCCCCTGGACCGTCAATGAAATATGAATTACTCATCCTTTCATTGCTGTTTTGTACTGTGCCCTTAATTTCACAGTGGAGTAACAGCCAAAATCCCAGGATCGAAAATGGATCGCAGCAATCAGCAGTACCCGGCTAAAATACCTACTTTTTACTACTAGCACATCACTCACTGGAAATAAGGATCATATAAGGATCTAATCAATGCAAATAAACGCTATGGTCTTTCACTACAGGATCAATCAGACAAATAACAATAACACGTGTTTTAGATCCCTAATTTGGGGGTGGATCTAAAAGGGAGAGTTATTGTACTAATTTATGAGGTTGTGCCTAAAGAAGGGTAGCCTCCCTTGGCAGGGTAAGCTGACCAGTGTAGAGTGTTGTGGTGTGCTAGGAACTAGGGGGCGTTCCTATAAATAATGTAGTAGTGTTTGAAGGGATGGGATCCAATACAAGGGTCACCGTGCTAGTCGCTCAGCTGACTGCTTATTATGTAATTGAATCTGCTCGTATCAGCCGAGTGGCACGTGCTGCTTGCTTGCAGCCGGGCCGGCTCGGGAAACACAAAAGTACTTAAGTTAGCGCTATTAGACTACCGTCTGTCACGTCTTACCGTGACGGGAGTAAGGAAGGGCGTTGGGATGTAAAAAGGCGTATAAACAGTAAAGCGGGTGTAGAGTGTGGACCAAGTGTTTATTGGCCTGTTATTCTGAGTATGAGTCCCTTGTAGGGAATGAAATTATGTTCACAATGTAGTACAAGTTGTGGGTCACAGGTTACATAAGTAGGAACTCTGAACACGATTGACTGACTCACCTCGGTTGACACCAGCGTAGCCTCGGGCCGTCTCGATGAAGCACTGACAATGAAGAGATCCTTTGACCTCATTAGGATGCCTTCTTATACTCTCTGGCGTTATGTTGTCAGCATGTGTTGGCATTGCTGGCCCAGTTAATATTATGTCGGTATGTGTAACTATTGTGCAAGGACTGGGCTGCTTTTTAGAGTGGCAAGCTGTCCCTGCTAAGTTTTATGGATGTTGGGCCGGCTTTCCAAGGGTTGCCATTTAGGGGATTTAGCCAGATGCCGGGGGGATGGACTCCAAGGGGTGCATACCCCTGGGAGGCTGTACAAGCGTCTTCCTTCATTTGTTCGCGTCCTCGCGAACGGGAACGGACCTGGAGGTTGGGGCGTTGACGTAGTGGTCCTTGAAACCCCCTCGTATCTCCTGGTGGTGTCGTATCGAAGTGTGGGTGGGAGGTCAGCCCGTGTTCAGAGGGGAGGGTTATGGGATGTACAGATATATGTATACACTGATATTGACATTGTGAAAAAACAAACAAAAAAATTGACATTGCGAAAGATTTGATATCGAGAAAAAATTAACATTGGGAAAAAAATTGACATTTGAGAAAAATTTAACATTAAAAGAAATTCGACATGTAAAAAAAAAATTGCCCTTTCTGTTGCTGGCATATTGCTAGTTTCAAAAAAAAACATGGTTTCTGATGGTGATTCGTTACATAGTTGTGCAGGGAGGAAAAACCCAGGGCCGAACGGATGATTGCGTCGTCCGCCCTATTTTAGGGAAAAAGTGCTCCCTGCAATAAGAAAGGTAGAAGAAAATAGAAAAATGGGTGTTCCAGGGTATAATTTAAGGGAAATATTCAAAAGACATTTATTGGTTTGGGATAAAACGGAACACCCTGACAAATGGGGAAGTTAGAAGAAAGAAAATTGAAAGGAAACAAATCACAGACATTGTGTACATGGAATCTTGATAAACAAACCAAAAATATATAGTATTTAATGTACTATGTTGCGATTCTGACATTTAGGAATATTGTCGCTTTCCAGTGGAATAATTGTATGAAGTTTATCCTTAAAAATTATGAATTACGATGACCTTATGTCTAGTGGAATAATTGTATGAAGTTTATCCTTAAAAATTATGAATTACAGTGGTCTTGTGTCTAACTTAAGTGCGCTAATCCCTTATAATTCTAGTTTTTGTGAGGTACCTCGCGTGCACGCTACCCGTCTGTACGTACGCTTGCCGTCTCACGGCTGATCCTGTACGGCCACTTCTTGGTACGGTATAGTGGTCGTACCGCTTGCATGTATTCTTAATACTTAATCTGTGAAGCATCCTCTGTGGGTGAATGCTTTCACACTTGACAATGAGAGTCGCTGCCACAAATCGGTTGCCCCCTCATTGTCGTAATCTGCGTCGCATTTTGACGCTTTATGTGTTTCTATTTAGTTGATCTGCCAACAAGCCTGGTACCCCACAGGCACCAGTCCTGCTGTGCAGATTTTTTTTTTGGAGTGTGTAGCTGAAAAAGAAAAATGTGGTGAGTGTTTGAGAGTGTGTTGGGATTAGTGCAAGTTGACGTATATAAAATAAAAAAAAAATAGTACATCATCATGGCATGCCGTAAATAATATGACACTGCTATATGGTAGTGAAATTCCTGTCACCAGTTTCCTGTATCTGGTGACGATGCCTGTGAAAAAATGGCGAGGTTTAGAAAAAACATATTAGTACGACATATTCTCTATGTCGCTTCCTGTGTCATAGTTTTTTCTGGCTGAAGCTCTTCTTTCTCTGAAAAAAAATAGCACGATTAATGTTAATTTGCTGCATGGCCGGGCTTACCCTATACGGTGCCGTAATGCCGTAAATAATATGTAGTTGGTCTTACCCCGGTAGCGGAATTGTGGTTACCGGGTGCCGATATATTCCACTTTGATTATGCCTATTGTACTATATTATCTATTATCCTATATTATAGTGTATTGTCGGACTTACCCTGATGCCGGGTTTGGCGGTCATCAGGAGCCGACCGGCGTTACTTAATACTATCTATCTTAATTATGGTCTAATAATAAAAAAAATGCTATTTCTAAGCCGAGAGGGTTGCCTTAATCTATTGCCGAAATGTGCTGCGCCATACCTGGCAACAGCGGTGAATAAATTTGCTTAATCCTAGGTTGCGTGTCAAATGCAACCGTCTTACAACTAAATTTGGCCTAGAACGATCGCCTGGGGCAATTAAATCCCCAGGACACCACCCGCACGAGCCCCAGAAACACCGGTTGTCTCTAGGGTCGCTAGATTCCGTCCCCTTAACTCTAGGTGTCGACGTCTATTACTAGTACTAATCTATTCGCAGGCGGCTTACGGTGCCACTAAGCTAACCGTTTCGCCCGCTGTAACTTCCTTGTTAATGACCGTTTGCTGTTCCGCTTTATCGTAGTTGAGCCGCCCACTTGGCTCCTATGAGGTGCGCGCACTGCCCCTCTCTTAATGCCCTCTGGTTGCCCGTTGCGTCGCCATTTATGTGGGCATTGGACAGTGTGGTCCAATGGCATAATATTGTCTTCGCCTTGATCGGCTGCAATATTTATATTCATGTGTCCTCCGGGAAGTGAGCGTCCGGGGATTCCTCTTCGTCTGTATCGGCCGCAATATTTATATTCATGTGTCCTCCGGGAAGTGAGCGTCCGGGGATTCCTCTTCGCCTGTATCGGCCGCAATAGTAATGATTCATGTGTCCTCCGGGAAGTGAGCGTCCGGGGAATCCTCTTCGCCTGTATCGGCCGCAGTGTGTTTTGCTCCAACGCACAGGAGTCTTGCTTCCCGCTATGGAAGCCCTACTTATCTAATTCTAACTAAGAGTCTAGTCATAATTGGGTCGTCTCTAGGGATAGTTCCCGAGGCCGGCGCCGAGTGAGCTATTTCTCCCGCCATCCTCAGAAAGTCACCCTGCAGATCTCGGCTTCGATGACCGTGACACATAGTGGGTGTAACGTTCTCCGACAAGGCTAATATGCACCCTTAGATCTCGATGTTTGCCCGTGTCAGGTCCCGAATGCTTTGACCTTACGTAGTTCGTCTGTTTGGTCTAGTCGTCAGTTAAGTGAGGTCGCCGCGCTGTCGAGCCAACTGGGGAAGGGTCCACATCGCCTTCCCCAGCTCTCAAAGTGTGGTTCTCCTGACCTTCGGCTTACACCGTTGTCAACAATCAGATCGTATCAGATTCCTTTGTAAAAAAAAATGTGGCGTAACCTGTGTAAATAGTTTAATCTCTGTGTAAAATGTAAAATATGTCCAGTGTTGCGGGGTTGTAGATCTTCTAAGTACATAGGCTACTTCTGGTCTACCATCGCTACGTCAGCTTTCCAGCAATAATGCTTTCTTTACCTTAATGGAGGTGTTAGTAGGGTCTGTAATGTCAGGTACCCTGTTATTAGGATTTGGGGGTAGTTATTTGTTGAGTGGGCTTAAAGTATGGTAGGAAGGGTTTGCGCACCTTTGGGTTCCACGTTAGTGGTGGCCTGAAACCGGTGATGCCACTGGGATGCTTCTATAGTGAGTGGAGTGGGGAGGTAATTCCCGGGATTGCAAAGATACGAAAGTTCATGCAGGTTTGATATTAAAATCCCTGGTAAATGGATGGGATACTCATGCATGTGTCTGGATATGAAGTTTCTGCCTTCATGTACGGATAGGTGTGGGGTGGGGCATAATACCAATATGTTCCTTTCATGCGGGAGTGTTTAAGTACTAAAGAATGGTTAATATATATCTATGGCCTCCTCTCTCATTTGGAGAGGCGCATTATGCTTATTGAATGTTTGCTGAGCCACCCCTAATACTCAGGTGTTAGCATCGGGACGCAAGGCGTAGCATGCCTGCTCTTTAGACGCATGAAGTCCCTCAACCCCTTGTGTGTACTTTGTATGTAGTGTAGCTGTTTTTGGTCGTGTAGCTATGTCTGCGTTGTTTATGTTGGGCGTGAGAAGGTTATGGGAAGGGAGTAAGGTGGTACGCTGGTAGCCTGTTCTCCTGTCATCCTCCCTTGGTCCATGTTGGCTTTCTATCCGCGCCTTGGGATAGTAGAGCTGCATGACCTAATCTGGTCGGCCATTTGCAGTGTAGATGTGGCCAGTGGTCGTAGTGCGACTGGTCATGTGCTAGTCATCTGTAATGACTCCTATGCCTTGCGATTGATAAGAGAAGTTATTAGGGGGAGATCTTGTCTGTGTTTGCTCCTAATTGTTGAGTGCGTGTGCGTGTGTGTGACTATGTACCGCTACACCACGCGGACGGTTGGTCTGTTGCAGGCCAAGTCGTAATATGTATCGCCTGTGTGGGCAGAAGGCGCCCGTGGCTTGCCAGCGTCCTTGCGAACGTGCCCTTATAGGCCCAAGATAAGTTCCGCTGTGTCACGTCTTGTCCATTGCCAAATGTTTTTGCAGTGTGGAAAAAAAATGTATGGTATTATAATTGTTATGTGTTTGTAATTTCATGGTCACTGGCGCTACGCAATAGTGTTTCGTCACCGCAGTATTACAGTGTAAATAGTCTGCTGTCAGCAGTTGGTATGTGCTTTTTCTGCACGTACGCAAGTGTGGTCATTGTTTTAGATTCCTAGCGGCTTAATGTAGCAATTCGTTCTAGTTAGGTAATGACGTTGTGTGGCCATTGTTCCCTAAGACCTGTGTCTTGCGAAATTGTCCTACCTGTGTCTGTGAAATGTATCCTCTATGCCTGGTGTAATTCGAAATTTTATGTCTGGCTTTTGGTGGAAGGAAATGTAGTATTCCCTGTTCATGCATTTGTATGGGCCAATTTCGGTGTGGTTGGGAGCCTGGATAACTGCTTCCCCTTGTGTCTAAATTTTTACTGGAACTCAGACCCGTGACCTTATGTCATTCTCTGTGTTTTATGTTTGCGTCGTGTTCCAGGGCTTGGGGCTTTCCCAGTGTGGTTTTTGCTTGTGTTCCGTGTACCAAAAATACCATTGGATAGTTAGTTTTTGGTACGAGTGTGGTGTGTGGTCATGGGTTCGAATCCGGTTGTCTGTAAAGACTGGGTGTGATCATTTCCGTGCCGCATATATTATGGCACGTTCCCGTGGATGTGCAATGCGCAAATGAAAGCATGCATACCTGTGTAGAGTTTGTATGATTTTGATTTCCCCTTGTAGTGTAATTTTGGAAGATATAGGGTCTCTAAATCGGGCGTGAATGATGCCGTGCGCTCTGGTCCGAGAGCTGTTGTCTGTAAGCTTGCAGGTTATCCTTGAGGCCTGCGTTGTTGCTGAGTATGGTGGTATCGGATTACAATGTCTTGCGCGCTCGCTTGTTACTTGTCCTGATAACGCCGTGTGTCCGGCACATGTGTTTTTAATCGCTTACTCTCTGTGACTGTGATTAGTGCTTTTCGCATTGTGAAAGAAAAGAGGGGAATTTGTGGTTTAACGTGACCGTATCTGGAGATCATGAGCCACGGGATTTCCGTTTTACTTGGAATCCAAACCACGGGCCATGGCACTTCACTTCGGAAATCTCATATGCGTTGGCCGTACTATAGAAGAACCTTCCATTGACTACATTTGTGTCCCCAGATTTTGTGTAACTGTGCCGTGGTTCGATTATGTCCCTACAATGGTACGAAATGTCATTATGCCCGCGTGTCTCCGGGACAGTTCTGTGGGGTGTTAGGATCGTATCCCGGTGCGGTCAGTGGGCTATTTCTTGGCTTTCTTCCCACGTCTGCCAGCGGGACCGTTTCCTTTTCTCTTAGTAGTGTGCCTTCCTGTACGTGTAGGTGTGTGAGGTTCACGTGTATGATATGCCTTTATCCGGCGGGCGTGAATAGTGTCCTTTATGAGTTTTCTCCCATGGCGCACGCTCACTATATAATTTAGGTCAGATACCTTCCTGCAGACTTTGAAGGGACCTGCCCATCGTGGCAGGAGGAATTCGGACACGTTCTTCTTACAGGCAGAATTGGAGACCATGACCAATTGCCCGGGTGTGTATTCCACGGTCTTTCTATTCCGATCGTACCGCTCTTTTTGCTTTTTCTGGGCCTCGGCTATGTTTTTTCTAGCGTCCATGCGGGCTATCTGCAAATGCTCTAGCCGAGCCGCATTGTCTGTGTGGGCGTCCTGTGGGATACATATATTGTCTATGGGACTTCTGGGTGTGTATCCGTGCAGTAGGAAGTGTGGAGAGTGTTTCGTAGCCGTAGATACAGAGGTATTATAACTAAAAGTAATGCTTTGCAGATATTCATCCCAGTCTGTTCCTGCGTCCTCTGTAAATTTAGCCAGCGCTATTCCAAGTATTTTGTTCATACTTTCCGTGAGTCCGTTGGTTTGCGGGGAAAAACTCGTGGTAGTGTATGCCTTAATCCTGAGTATCTCCAGAAACTGTTGGAGCACTCTCGAGGTGAAAATAGTACCTCTGTCGGATAATAAGGTTTGGAATAGGCCATATCGTGTAATTATATCAAATAGAAATTCGGCTATGCTGTTCGAGTCTGCTTTGGGAACAGCCTTTGTAATCATGTATCGTGTGAGATACTCGGTGGCCACCAGGATATATTTATTACCTTTCTGACTTGTTGTAATGGGGCCTTTCACATCTATTCCGACTCTGTGAAATAACTCTCCCACGGGAATTGGGTTGAGTAGTCCATGAGGCTTGCCAGGTCTTGTTTTGAATCGTTGGCAGGTGTGACATGTCTTGACAAAGGTATCTATGTCGGCCTTCATGTTTACCCAATAGTACTTGTCACGGATTCTAAGGTAAGTTTTATGCGTACCTAAGTGTGCCCCTGCCAGTGGGCTATTGTGGTGTCCGCTCATGATATTTTCTCTCAATGATTCCGGAACCGCTATAGGTGCGCTATCGTGCATGGCTGTGGGCTTAAATTTCAGTACCCCGTCTTTGTCTAGGAAAAATCGCCTAGACAGCCGTGCTGTCTTGGAGTCCACCTTATCCAAGTTTTCTAGTGCCAATAGAATCTGTTTCAAGTGCGGATCACTTTCTTGCTCCTGTTTGATGTCAACCACCGTCAGGGCAAAGGTGGGCATATCGTCCCAGTCGTGGTCCTTACTGTCATCCGGGGGATCGGCTACTGGCAGCCTAGACAACCATCTGCGTCTAGGTGTGTAGCGCCTTTCTTGTGTTTGACCACGAAATCATATTCATACAGGCGGAATATAAACCTGTTGAGTCGCGAATTTGGGTTTTTAAATTTGTCCCAAAAAAGCAAGCTCGCGTGGTCAGTCACTACCGTGAACTTGATACCATAGAGGTATACTTTAAAATAGTTCACTCCCCACGAAAATGCCAGCATTTCCCGCTCTGTGGCAGAGTATCTAGTCTCAACGGCCGTTAGCTTCCTGCTAGCGTAGGCGACGGGCCGTTTGCGCCCTTCGGCGTCTTCCTGCAATAGGGCTGCTCCCAACCCATACAGGCTGGCATCCACGTGTAAAAATGTGGGCCTATCACTGTGGAAGTGTTGTAGTAATGGAGGTGAGGTCAATAGTTGCTTCAGTGTGTTGAAGGCGTCTATGTGTTCCTGCTTGATGCTGAAGGGCGTTCTTTCACGTGTGAGTTCAGTTAGGGGATGGGCGATGTGTGCAAACCTATAGATATGCTTGCGATAGTACGAAGCCAGGCCAATAAAACTGCGCAATTGTTTCAAATTTGTGGGCATTGGGATGCCCGTTATTGCGTCAGTCTTAGCTGGGTCGGGAATAATGCCCTCCCTGTTGACAATATGGCCCAATATGGTAATTTGCTGTCTGGCAAATTGACATTTCGCAGGTTTAAGCCTTAGTTTAGCTTCTCTGATCCTTGCGAAAGCCTCCTCCAAATGTACGATGTGTTCGTCAAAAGTGTTGGAGAAGACCGTTATGTCATCCACGTACACTAATACGGAACGCCATTTAAGCCCTGAAAATGTCTTATCCACTAGCTTTTGGAAGGTTTGGCTGGCGTTACGGAGACCCATCGGTAAACGGGTGTAGGTAAATAGTCCGTTCTCTGTAACGAACGCCAGCTTGTGCCTATCTGGTTCATAGACGGGGATTGAATAGAATCCACTATAGCAATCCATCGAACTGAACCAGCTAGCTCCACCAAGGGCGTCCAAATAGGTGTCTGCCCTTGGTAGTGGATAACTATCATTTGCGACTAACTTATTGAGCCTCCTGTAGTCAGTACAAAATCTGTGCGATCCGTCCCTCTTTTTGGTCAGCAGAACTGGAGAGGAATAGTTAGAAATAACTGGAACAATGACCCCTGCCTCGAGCATCTCTGAGATCTGGGCATCGATGGCATGTCTCTCCTTATGGCTCACTCTGAAGGGAGGCTGGTGTACTGGTCGGTCACTAGTGAGTGTGACGTGGTGTTCAATGAGGTCTGTCACAGCGAGATCCTTCATTGAGTGGGCAAAAATATCTCTGTTGGTCTCCAGGAGCTCCGTGAGCCTTTTATTTTGCTCCGGAGTCAGGTCCTGCCTGTGGTTCTGGTTGGCCGCCTTATCCGTGTGTGTGTTTGTGTATTGGCTGATAGTGTGCAGTGTAGGGGCCTGATGCTCGTGGTTTTCTCGCTCCGCTCGAATCCCATCTCTGTTCCTGGTGTATACCATGGGATGTGTGGTGAGCCTCTGGTCGTGCTTTAAAAGCATCTGACCACTAGCGAAATTTATGCTAGCCTCATATCTAGCGAGAAAATCCATGCCAATTATGGCTGACGCAGAAAGGTGTTCGATAACGAACATGGGGTGCGTTGTGGCAAAATGGTCTATCCTAATATGTATGTTTGCTACCCCCATGTTTTCCAGCGCCTGAGCATTGGCCGCTACCAACCGAATGTCTCCCGTGACACCCTGTATTTGCGCCTCGGCAATGTGTCGTCTATTAACACAACTTACGGCTGTCCCAGTATCAATTAGGGCCTGCACTCTGTGGCCATTTATGGTGGCGTGTATCGTGAGGGCCGATACCTGAAATCCACTGCCCTGCACCGATGTGTTGTGTAAGATGTATGTTGTTGTTGTTGTTGTTGCCGGAGTGACATTTGTGCTGGGCAGGCATGGGTCTGTCCGTTTATCGTACCTGGCACGCTTCGCCTCTCGGCTTACTTCCTGTCCTGAATACTTTGCCCCGGTCAGCAAAGTGCGTTTGCCAAGTACATTGCCATCTCCTTTAACCGGTCTTGCTGTGAGACTAGGAGTCTGCTGGCGAACGTTTAATGTATTAATCGTTCCCAGCTTTTGTGTAGTTGTGTTGTTGTTGGTTTCTTCCTCTCGGGAAGGTGTGTCGGCAAATGTGACCGTGAGCTTGCCCTTGTTACCCCGACTTTTGTTCCAGGCGGTCGCGAGTTCGACTCCTGTTGCTGGCTTCCCCATGCCGAGCGAGCTCGCGTCATGCGCCTGTGTGTGGTCAATTCCCCCCCTGTGTTGTGGTGAAGGGGGTAGGGTTTCCTGTTTGGAGGGTGTGGGCGTGTTCTCGGGCTGTTTGCTTCTGATTGTGAGGGGTGTGTAATGTCCCGCCTTAGGGTTTCCTGTAAAAAGTACGTGTAGGTCCCTATTGAATCCCGCAGTTGAGAATAGCGGAGGCGAGTGCACATCCGTGTATACATGGATGTTGGCTTTGAGCACTTTGCCGAGAGCGGTTACCTCTACGGCACTGCCATAGGTGCCGTTCTTGCCCATGTATTTTCGGTAATCCGCCCCGGTCTGGAATGGGTTTTCCCGCTCGTCCGACACAAAGTCCCGGTACTCTTTCCAGTTGGCCAGGATATGTTTGACCGTTTTCTGTCTGTAGTCCCCATGATAATCCTCGGTATTCCGGATTAGAAAGCTCATGGCCCTAAACAGACAGTTGCCGTCTCCTTGCACGGGGTGTGTTTGGAAACGGTCCGGGGGCGGATCGTCAGCCTTAGCTTTAGCTGGCTGCTTCTTCCCCTTACTCTTACGAGTTTTCTTGGGGGAAGGGCCTTTCTTGTGTTGTGTTGGGGGAGGAACCTCAGCTGCTTCATCAGCTAGCCGAACCTCCCCGTCTAGGCGTTTTTTGAAAATGTGGGTGTACGCCTACCCGTACTGTATGTGCGCCCCCCCTCGGGGTGGCTGCGCCAACCCCCCGTTTGCGGTGTGTAAGTAGGTGTAGGGAGTATTGCCCCCCTGTCTGTCCGGCGGGATGCTTCATCCCTGAACTCCCTCGGGTATTCGTCTGGGAGGGGGTAGTGTTCCGGGCCCTTCGTGTGTTTGTCTATGTTGTCCCTTTCTCTAGTGGGTTTTCTTCCTTGTCGGTTATTGCCCTGTTGTCCGTTATTATGTCTCCGCCAGGGTGGGGTGTATATCTGCTGCTGTTGGGGCGGGTGTTCCCGTCGGTTCCCATTTTCCCTATATTGGTCAGCTGCATACCCCTGTCTGGTCGAGGGTGGGTTTTCTCGCTGTTCCCAATTTCCCTTGTACTGCGGGGCCGCATAGCCTTGGCTGCGTGGGGGCGGGTTCTCCCGATATTCCACATTTCCCCTGTACTGCGGGGCTGCATAACCTTGGCTGCGTGGGGGCGGGTTCTCCCGATATTCCCCATTTCCCCTGTACTGCGGGGCTGCATAACCTTGGCTGCGTGGGGGCGGGTTCTCCCGATATTCCCCATTTCCCCTGTACTGCGGGGCTGCATAACCTTGGCTGCGTGGGGGCGGGCTGTTTCGTCGGGGGATGTCGTGGTCGTACTCCTCAGGGTAGTACTCCCGTGTGTACGGAGATGGTGAACGCCTTGAGGGGTATGTCGGCTCTGTGTCCGTGTATGCTATCGGTGAGTACCGCGGAGGGTAGTGTGGCCTATCCTGTGGGGGAGGTGTTGTTGGCCGCTGTGGAGGGTAGTAATTTTCTTCCCTCCCGTAGCGTCTCCTCTCTGTGTACCCCCTGTCCCTCTCAGTATGATAGTGTTCTCGTGTGTCTGCTTGCTCATCCCTTGGCGGTCTCCCGCCCGCTTGGATGGCAGCTATGGTCAGTTTCTCCATCCTGTCCACTAATTCGTCCATCTTGGCGTTAGTGTCGTCTTTCTGAGTTTGGAAGTGCAGATCCACGGCTTTTTCCGTAGCCTTTTCCGTGATCTTTCTCCCCTCCTCTATGGTCTTTATGTTATTCAACATATGTTGGACCGTGAGGTTGTTCATTATGCATAGCTTTTCTACTATGGCTGGTCTGAGGCCCTGCATTAACAGCTTGACTTTCTGTTTGTTTGTCATTGCTGCATTGTACTTTTCGCACATTATCAATTTAACATTGATGTATGCCTGGGCGCTCTCTTTGGGTCCCTGTGACCTCTGTCTAATCTGTTCATAGAGATCGTCATCGTCTGGTATGAGCTGGAACTCCTCCTTTAAGAGTAAAGCGGTTTCCTCCCATGTGGCAGCTTCTAGTGTGTCCTCATGGAGCTCATACCACGTCATGGCCGCCTTCGTGAGGTAAGCAGGAAGGAGCCGTTTCCTAACTTCCTCGCTCCAACCATTGATCCGAGCCGTTCTATTGAAGGCCTTGAGGTATTCCTCGGGATCCTGGCCTTCCCCCGTGAACTTTGTGGGGTGGATCATGGGGTACTCAGTGTGTCTATTCATCTCGTTCTCGGCTGTGTTTCGTTGGCTGTGTGTCGAGGTGTTTGGGCTGTTTAGAGGGGAATTAGCCTCGCTTCCCGTGTACGACACCTGTGTTACGTTACCAGGTGGCTCGTCACCTGATATGTCTGTGCTGATGGATGGTGTGTTGTCGTACGGTGCGGAGCTAACTATGTGTACGGTTCTGTCTAAATCCTGTTTTACTGTTTCCAAAATAGTGTGGATGTCAAGAACCGCTTCTGTTGTGTGATTATTGGCTTTGATAGTGTCTGTCTCTAGTAGCTCTGTAATGCGCTCGAGCAGGTTACTGGTTTTCTGCTCTGTGATCTGCAGTTGCTGCAACAATAGAGGATGGAGTGCTGGCAGGCAATCTACTTCACTAGCGCTGGATACCGGTGACTCTTGTGTGTGTTCACTGGCCTGGGACCGTGTAAAATGTATAACTTGTGCTGCAGCGGCAGGGTGTTGAGCACGGATCTGTGCTGTGTGGAATTCAAGGTCCCTGAGAAGTTGTACTGCAGTCTGGTCAGTTATTAAGTCACTGTTCTTAATCTTTAGCTTCGGCAGGAGTGGAGTTGTACTAGCCGATAAATGGTGTGCAAAGTCTCTTAATGTAGTTCTAAATGTGGACATTTAATAATAAAAAAAAATGTGTGACGCAATATGAGGTTAAAATTTTTTTTTCACTATTTGCTTGGCTTTTTGCGGTACGGAAGGGGTCGTTTTACCTACGAGGGCTCGTTGGTTGAGTCCTGTTCTCTATGCGTAGTACCGCGCCTCCACCAGTGTTTTAGATCCCTAATTTGGGGGTGGATCTAAAAGGGAGAGTTATTGTACTAATTTATGAGGTTGTGCCTAAAGAAGGGTAGCCTCCCTTGGCAGGGTAAGCTGACCAGTGTAGAGTGTTGTGGTGTGCTAGGAACTAGGGGGCGTTCCTATAAATAATGTAGTAGTGTTTGAAGGGATGGGATCCAATACAAGGGTCACCGTGCTAGTCGCTCAGCTGACTGCTTATTATGTAATTGAATCTGCTCGTATCAGCCGAGTGGCACGTGCTGCTTGCTTGCAGCCGGGCCGGCTCGGGAAACACAAAAGTACTTAAGTTAGCGCTATTAGACTACCGTCTGTCACGTCTTACCGTGACGGGAGTAAGGAAGGGCGTTGGGATGTAAAAAGGCGTATAAACAGTAAAGCGGGTGTAGAGTGTGGACCAAGTGTTTATTGGCCTGTTATTCTGAGTATGAGTCCCTTGTAGGGAATGAAATTATGTTCACAATGTAGTACAAGTTGTGGGTCACAGGTTACATAAGTAGGAACTCTGAACACGATTGACTGACTCACCTCGGTTGACACCAGCGTAGCCTCGGGCCGTCTCGATGAAGAACTGACAATGAAGAGATCCTTTGACCTCATTAGGATGCCTTCTTATACTCTCTGGCGTTATGTTGTCAGCATGTGTTGGCATTGCTGGCCCAGTTAATATTATGTCGGTATGTGTAACTATTGTGCAAGGACTGGGCTGCTTTTTAGAGTGGCAAGCTGTCCCTGCTAAGTTTTATGGATGTTGGGCCGGCTTTCCAAGGGTTGCCATTTAGGGGATTTAGCCAGATGCCGGGGGGATGGACTCCAAGGGGTGCATACCCCTGGGAGGCTGTACACACGACAAATTCTTCTATCTCGGGGCAATATAGAAACTATAAATGGGTAACAGGATTCGAGATTCTGATGTCCGACCATAACATTTACTTGTTACCACTTCCCTCCAATTATAACAACAAACTTCTATAAAAACAACGACGAGCATTCGTAACACGTGCTCGCTAAAATGTATTCAGAAAACTGAATATATTAAAATGTTCACAACACAAATTTAAAAAAAACCTTCATCTCAGGTTCACCAGTCGTTAAACACCCTCGCAAATAATAAATAAAATTCATTTAACAAAAAGACATCATTACTTCCTGCTCCGCCCAACATTTCAGGATCGTAGCAACGGTCGTTAACCTCACGCATAACAGGACAAAAAAACAAACTCTACTAACGAAGACCTTCTTGCTATTACAATACCAAACTATTACTCTATACATCGCGACCCTGAAATCCCTACAGTTACTTTACTAAATATTTTATAATAAATAAGACGAATAAAATCATGAACTAATTTACATTAACATAAATTCCATCTATTTACACACTAGCAGCTGTTCGCCGTACATAATCATCACCGCAAACTATTTCTCCACTGAGAAATTCCATTTACACACTATCCAATGTTGATATACTTTGTAATGCAAAGTACAAGACTTCCCTTAACATTAATGTCGATATAAGGATCAAAAGACTTCATTGGGCACCATAGTCCAATCACTTAAGTTAAAACTACTGTTAATGTAACTTCCACAGGTTTCTTTTTCATAACATGACAATATTAATAATAATAATACAAAAGATTCTCTCTTTATCTTTCTTACCAATGACACTACTTACGGGTCAGCCTGAGCTACGACACCGCACAGCTGATCGCCTCCCCTCACGCCAAGAATGCGTGCGAATTCACCTCTACACTGAGCATTAACAGACATCAATTTATAAACATCAACACTGTTAGTAGGTAATATAAGGCGGTTCGGGACAGGGGCTAATGGGCAAGATGGCCGCCGCGCGCAACCACTCTATGTTATTCTTATGGAGGGGACAGTCTTAGTTGGGTCAGGGGCTAATGGGCAATATGGCCGCCACGCGCTACCTCGCTCTTTAATGGCGGGCTTTACAAATCATTATTTTATTTGTTATTCATTTATAAATTTTCATTTATTTAATATTTAATTTGTTATTTTTAGCACAGGGCTAATACACAAAATCGTCACTGCACACAACCACTTACACATATAACATGCTAACCTAACCTTACCTAACCTAACCTAACCTAACTTCACCTAACCTAACCTAACCTAACTTAACCTAACTTCACCTAACCTAACCTAACCTAACCTAACTTCACCTAACCTAGCCTAACCTAACCTAACCTAACTTCACCTAACTTAACCTAACATAACCTAACTTCACCTTACCGAACCTTACCTAACCTAACATCAAAGTCAGAGCAAATATGAGAGCAAATGTGAGAGCACACATAATAAACTAAGTTATAACCTAACCTAACCTAACCTAACTTAACCTAACCTAACCTAACCTAACCTAACCTAACTTAAAAGTGCGAGTAAAAAAAAGTGAGAGCAAAAAGTGTGAGCAAAAAAGTGAGAGCAAATGTGAGAGCACAAATAATAAACTTAGTTATAACCTAACCTAACCTAACCGAACCCACAGAAACCTCATTTAAAGATTTTAGATTTTACATTTTTACATTTTAGATTTTTGATTTTTTCATTTTACATTTTTTAGATTTTACATTTTTGATTTTTTTGTATTTTAGATTTTAGTTTTTTTTTAGATTCTACATTTTACATTTTCCGAAAAGGGTAAACAACAAGGTCACGTACCTAACCTCACCAAACCTAACTTTACCAAACCTAACTTGAGCTAATCCAAAGGCTAATGCACATACACAAAGTATATAAGGGCACATGCAACTATCCTTATGCTAGTCTTATAGGCTACTGTACAACATGATCACTACCCCAACCGGTTTTTTTTTTCATTTTGTTGTTTACACATTTGTCAATTTTCCAATTTCCCATTTTCAGTTTTTTTAATGTCAGTTTTAAGTTTTCCAATGTCATAATATGGAAACATGTATATTGCATTTTGTTGTTTACACTTTTGTCAATTTTCCAATTTCCCATTTTCAGTTTTTTTAATGTCAGTTTTAAGTTTTTCAATTTCATAATATTGAAACATGGATTCTGCATTTTCTTGTTTACACATTTATCAATTTCACAATTTCCCATTTACAGTTTTTAAAATGTCAGTTAAAGTTTTTCAATGTTATGATATAGAAACATGGATTTCCCAATTTGTTGTTTACACATTTGTCAATTTACCAAATTCCCATTTACAGTTTTTAAAATTTCAGTTTAATGTTTTTACTATTTTGTCAATATGGAAACATGGATTTTCCAATTTGTGTTTTACATGTTCATTTTGCATTAGGAGTGGAGAGAGGTGGGTAGTAATTAAAAAATGTACAAGCAGTGTCCATACAATATTTTTTATTTTAAATACATGTACACTATTTACACATAATACATTTTATATATATTCTTTTTGTTATAAATTGTGCAGTTGTTTTAATTTTGTTTTCTATTTTATTTATTTTTTGATTATGAATTCCATTTTTTTCCTTTTTGTGTTTTTCTATTTTTGTAGTGCTATTGTTTTATTTTTTTAAATTGTTTTGTTTCATGTATTTGCTAGTTGCAGGCAGAGGATTTTGATATTCAAAACTTAACTCTTTAAGCATGGTCAATGATTGAGTAATGACCATAGGCATGTGTACCTATACCATCAGCATCAATCACTCTTTTATCATCACCAGGACACAAAGCAATTTTGTTTAGTCTTATAGATGATATGTCATGTTGTTTAGAAGCGATAATGTTCATTGGTATTTTTTTACATTGTTTTTCATGACACAATCCTTATAATCTTGAAAGCTTATACTAATTTTGACAACACCTCTGTTAATACCTTTAATCTTTTTGATTTCTTTACCATTTATGTCTAAAGCGTACATTTTAGCTCTAAGTCCAACAAATGCTTTTATAATTTGTCCACAAGCCTCGTCTTTAAATTTCCCCAACGTTTTCTTGTTTGATGTAGAGTAACATATGTGATTAGTAGGATAATCTGATGTGTCCAGGTGTTCTAGGAAATCCAACTTGTCTTGATATACATCTGGGGTGTTAACCAAATAAATGAACAAGTCGGTATCCACATACATGAGTTTAAGATTGTTGATTCCATAATAGGGTAGCAGGACATCATAGTGGTGGGAATACCTAGAGTTTTTGAAATATCCAGTATACACATTCCAATATACTATAGGCTTATTGAATTCAATGTTACGTTTAGCCATGCGGAAAGCAGCTAGGTTAGGACTATAAGTTGTTCTGTCAATAAATGTCGGCTTTGCTATTAGCTTTTCTGCCTTTTTGCTGTCAGTCACAAGACGTATGTCTATTCTTTTACGGATATTTTCCATTGTTTTTTCCAAAAATGGCATTGTTGAATAATTTGTACAGATTTTTCTCAAAATCATTTTTGGCTTGTTTTCGAAGGTTTTTATCAAAATCAACGTAGGCCTTTAACCAAGGTCTTTTCTTAAACTTTAACACACGATGAATTTTTATCAATTTTATTCCATGGTCTAAAGCCTGTTTTAATGCCATGTAGTGAACAACATATCGCCTTCGATTTCCAAGATGAGGAATTAGTTTTTTCAGAGACGAATCCTTAGGTTGTGTACACTCTGGTAGGAAAGGTAAATCATTGTGTAGATCATGAAGGTCATATGGGTAATCAACATCAACGTCTAGAATGTATTGCACCCGTTCATCCGAGGTATGCGATGACCCATCTGCCATTACATCGCATATCTGGCTTCCCAGGCCAGAGTGGAGTTAAATGAACATGAAATAAAATAAGGAATGTGTCGGAAATTCAGTTGAAATATCACAAAAGCGGAGGGTAACACGAGATAAAGTATCTCCAGGATCGTACCGGCTTAAATTTAATCATAATAGCAAATAGAAATGGGCGCCATCACTGAGCCCCTAGCAAACCACATCCTTTCTGTTTAAGCCTTAATTGAGACAAAGGAAAGGATTGGGAAAACAACATCATCATCAGATCACAACTAAGATAAAACAAAATTTATTTAAACTTAATCAGTCAGACAGAAAACGAAACACAAACCCTGCCTAAGAGTATGTTCGAATGTAAACGTTAGGTTGTTATAGTGCTCAAAAATCGAATCATCTCTGTGCTATTTCAAAGTATTTTTCATCCACATAAAAAAATAAAATTTACTTAAGTTCGCTTGAGTTCTCAGATCCACCGTAGCACTATGTATTTGCGTCACTGACATTTCGTGATCCCTGAGACCTACCCTTTCGTTAATTTAGCATCAGTAATGTGGATGTCAAGAAATATGAATCTGTCTAACACAAAATACCCTAAAACACATAGATGTAATTATTCACTCATTTCTATGGCTTAAATGGCACTAATCAATGTTGGAAATCCCAACAATTGCTCCTAAAAATCTAATAATTAATTTATACACCATATTTACACTATTGCTGATCATTGCTTGGTTGTGAATCAAAGAAAACGTTCATTGGTCATCACCATCATTATCATGTCAAAAAAATTAAATGTTTCTCACATCAGTTCTCATCCCAATATTCGTTATATTCAAGTCAGAATAATTAATTTATTACCATTAGATCATCTAAATGAATATTATATTCATCAATTCATTAGATTATTCAATCATCCACACACTCTCATTTCATTATCTCATTCAAATTAAATTATCTCAATCCATCCATTTAAATTGTTTAATTCATTGATTTAAGTTGCAATTTATCAATTTATTTAAATCATATTTCTTATTTAAATTTATTTAAATTTTATTAGTCATCAGCTCCTTTAATTAATTATCACCCGTTAATTCATTTATTCATCAGCTGTTTAATCACCTATTAATTTATTGAATTCAGTTAATTTATTCCACTTTGAATTCATCGATTTATTTAATTTATCGAGTTTATTCAACCTTTAATTTATCAATTTATTTAATTCATCGAGTTTATTCAAATTTTAATTCATCGGGTCAGATCATTAATATGTTTAAATTTCAGATTATTATTTCATAAATTATTATTATTATTATCTGAAAATCTTGGATTATCAAAATTATTTATTTATTTAATTTCCTAAAAAATGTTTAATATAGGTTATAGAACGTTGTCTTAAAATTTTATCATTCCAAGTTATACCTCATATTTAATTATCATGCCAAAATAATACGTTGCCTTCCCAAAATCACGTTGGATCTCACTATCCAAAACTTCACCATTTAATCTCACTTAGTCAAATACCACATTTGAATACCAAAATTATTCCATATAACACCATAATTATTCAGCGCACAGCATGAATCTCAAAAATATGCTAGACTGGGTTCAACAACCTCATGTCTGCCTCAAACTTATCATTGGCAATATTGCAAACTTTCACTTGGCAACCTCCAAAAATACCTATCAAAAATACTTCACATAATCACGTTGCATGATCCACAAAAATATATAACTGGCTTCAGATGATTAACACACACAATCTACAAGAACTGTAATAATCTGGTCATATCTAGACAACTTCTTAAACAATATGAAAATTACCTTAGTAATCGTAATCCAATTCAAGATCTGGTTTAATTCAGAGCATACATTCTCTTAAGATCCTCAAGATTTACTTTAAAGAAAAACACCAATATGTTATATTACCTCACATCAAAAATATCTAATAATGATCTGCCTCAAAACAAATTCTGACAATAAATAACTCATCTTACAAGATTCAATTACTTGAAATCCTTCTCAAAGGTATCAAATCACTCACAAAGAGTATCAAAAGTATTAACTGTTAAATGAATATACTCTCAAAAGAGTATTGCGACAAATTATTGGATTGGCAAAACAAGAATTACAAAGTGTAACCCTGCTGACATTTATTTTTAATTTATTTAACAAAATTCAACTAATATGTGACTGGTAGTTTATTGTTTAATCCTCTTACGATCATAATTACACTCGGATGATAAACTGAGACCCTCGATTGGCAGGTAAGGTGAGTACCACCACACAATTACTTAGAGCAACAGGCCCCGCCTCGTAGACTATGATGACAATTCCCTAAAAACGACAGGTAAGGTGGGTGCCATCACACAGTTACTCAGAGTAACAGGCCCCATCTCGTAGGCTAATGAGTGAGTGTACATGATTGGAATCAACAAGACTCTATTTGTCACATAAAAGCGATATGCATTCACTTGAGTGAATAAAATTTTAATATCACCAAACAATCCAATAAAAATAAAAAATACCTACTGATGAATTATACATACTCGCTAGTATGCAATGAACTGACGAAAAATTCAAATTATCGAATTGCAGACCACGAGTTCGAAACACTCGCTAAAAATATCCATAATCAAGAAATACTATCCTCACAGAAAAATATAAAGACCAAAATCCTGTCTAATAAAGTCAACCAATGGTGAGAACGTTGCATAAATGTGCCTGCCATATCATTTGGTAACACCATATTTTAGCAAATGGAGTAATAAAATATTTAAGCCATGTCGAAAAATAATAGTAGCACTCCTACTAAAATATATACGAGTATGCCCAGTGTCCATGAAAAATAATATCAATAATGCCATAACTCTTACAATACCTTCATATTCCAGATGTTAACAGAATTCAAAGATCGTCGGTAATCCAAGTGTTTGTCACAGATTTCTCGCAAGATCGACGAAAACGCTGCATCACCCACTGAACTAACGCCTGACTCCATCCAAGTGAATTTGATGTCATATTTATCCTCTTCGTTAGGAACCGAATCCATCGCTCTGAGATGCCATCTCGTCTCCGTATCCGCCTAGCACGACATGATGAACTGAAGATTATCCATCATGGATATTGTCCAAAATCTTCCACAAAAGTTCAAAAACACAGAGTACCCACTCCTCGAATATGTCACGCCACTGTTCCATAAACTATTCGGTTGACATTCGATAATAATGTTAGTCTCCACAGCGGCTGAATTGCACTGGTAGAAAAATAATGTAGCTTCAAAAGTGTACTGATTTGTCAGACACCCTGTATCTGTGTTCGTAACTAAAATATTTCATAACTGTTCATGATATGTAACTATTATGCTGCACGTGCCACCATTCACAAAGTGCATACGCTTACATATTTTCACTTGCCAAAAGCAGTAATGTTGGAACGGCCCCATGGTCGCCTTAAATATTTCGGTTCAAATGCATTATGAAATATGCTGTAATGCTGCTGAAATAAGTTCAAGTCCATCTGAATGTCCATAATAAAAGTGTATGATTGTAACTGGACTGCACAATTGGACTTTTGAAACACAAGTCCTAACATCTCAAACTTGACAAAATGTCAGAGTAATGTTCAACTCGTTGACTATCGCATGGTAACAAAATGTCGCCCACAGCACGACACGCTCCGCTTCACTGTCTTTGTGTAATATGAGGTTGAATACTGGCCTCATTATACTGCTTCGCTGTGCTGTTATACATTGAGAACGTAGCTTAAATAATGTTTCTCAATCCTAGTGTAATACTGCGTATTGCTTCGGTAAATTGCAAGCTTGAAAAAGCATTGCTGTTTTACGTGAATACTACTGCGATGTTGAAATAACATGTGTCTGAACACCGGCTTCCTTGCTCAAGTTAACGGCTTGTATGACCTGCCCTAAGGACAGCATGTGCTCCAAAAACGAACTCCGAATACTGCATTGCAAGCCTCGCCTAGCGACTCTCTCCCGCACGTGACGTTCCGTATTGCACTGCCTTATAAACTGTTCCCTTATAGCACGATTTGATCCACTCAGCTGGACTGTTGGAATACTTCTCTTCGCTGGTGTCACTGCGTTCGGTCGTCTCGCCCTGACCTACCACGTGACTTCCTCCTTCCTTCCACTGTCTGACGTCACAGCTCTAACCTCGACCACACTATTCCGGCTATAAAGTCATAACATAACTTAAGGAGTTGTCTACATTTCTTCAAGTTATTATCAATAAGATTTCTTGATATTTCCTTCCCTTCTGAGGTTAGATAAGGTTTTATTCATTATTAATCTTTAGAATCATCCAGTATTTCTCCCATAATTCCATATGTTTGAGGGGTAGTGGCTCCATCTCTCTCGGCCTCCTACGTCATTTCCTACCACTCTTCTGACTCGATCTGAGCGCTATCTTTTCTCCTTGCCCACAAATCTCAACTATGGCTCGATCACAACTGGCGTAGCCGATAGCCTCAACTAGGTATCGGGTACAGTATCCCACAGGATCGGCTTTCTTTAGTTTTTCTAGATCAACAGTATCTGGAGAAACCCACCGAAATCCACCATAAGGAAGGGAGTGGCACATAGCCCACCCGTATTGGTTGTTGTCATCATCATAGGTAATAAACTGCGATGGTTTCTCAGAATCATAGGTTTCCATGTATTTATTGTTAGCTTCAGCATACCGATCAGACACCTGGCATATGACTCCACGTATTCCAGACTCGATTAGAAGAATCTGATCGTAATCCTGTAGCAATTCCAGTTCAATTCCTGTGTAAAGGAGCATTTCCTCGAAACTTAAACCAGGCGAGGTAAAAAAGTGTGCAGCATCCACTCGGTGTGATTCTAGTGTTTTGTTTCTAAACGTTTCAAAGCTGTCTGCAAGAAGGAGTACATCTGAAGTTAGGTAGAGGTCACTATATTCCCCTAAAGTTTTAATGTTGAACTGTTTCCAGACATTTTTGACATGTTCATAGTCTTCTTGACTAACATTTTCTTGACTTAATTTGTTAAAGAATGCCTCATTCGGAGGTAAACACGTTTCACTTAACTTTTCCCATGAGTCAATGTAGTCATAACAAAATACCCCTTTACGAGTCATGAGCATTGCATTTTCTTTTCCAAAGTACTTGTCTGTTTCAGGGTATAATGTTAAGTTGGAAACTAAATTTTCCAAACTACACGGCAATAACCGAAACGTGTCCACAAGTCTAAGCTTAACATTTCCTACATATTTCGTAAAGGAAATGTACTTTTCTTTGGAGATAGCGATAACATCCACTCTCTCAGTAGTACATCCCAATTGCTTTACAATGAAATTTGCATCGTAGCCACTCATATTATGTAGAAACACAGGAACGGGGTTACGTGTTTTACACCTCAAATTACAGTTATTGTGAGCACTTCCACGGTATTCCCCTTTAATATGGCAGTGGTCTCGAACTTTCCAGTCCACTTTGGTAAATGGATTTTGACACAAATAACAGGTTTCAGAACATTGAAACTCTGCTTCTCGATCCTGAGTTAAGGCCTTTGGAACATTTAAGCTGTAAAGGCGATCGATTTCATTAGCTATTGAGATCAAAGAGTCCATAAACTTTTATGCAGCGTCAGGACCATGATAAATAACAGGTTGGCTTGGAAGGTTTGTCTTTATGTGTTCCACAGCTGGTGAGGGTTTAACGTATATACCAAAGCTCATGGGAACATGACTCTGGTATGGAACTGTATAACTTGCCTCAGGATTAGGTAGACATGTTTGATAGGGTAACAGTATACTTTCAAAATCTGCATAGATAACGTAAGGTATTTTCAGCATTTTTTCAACATTTAAGAATTTGACAATGGGGTTTTAGTAGGCATTTCAACCCTAGCAATGTCATGCTGGACACACAAAGCTCTATGTTCTTTACATTTTTCCATTCCTTGTTGACCATATTGATTATCAAGGTGAGTAAAACATCGTTTACACGTATATATCTTATGTTCATGGTGGGTAATCTGATGTCTTACTAGTTTATCAAAATCTTTGATAAAGATGTAGTGGTTCTGGCCGGATGAAGAACTTAGTAAAAGGAGGTAACGATGGTCTTGCAGCTCTTGATCCACAACCTTTAGAGGAAACAATTTATTGTCTTTTTCCAGTCCAAATACATTTATGGATATGTCGTTGGCTTTCTCAAATTTGGGAATGTCAGCTAATGACGTAGGAAACGATATCACTGAAAAATCATACTGGTTTTCCAGGTCCTTGTATTTACTAACGCGTTCAGCTCTCGTTTTAACCAGTTTTGCTAAAATGGCATATATAGAACACTTTTCACCCTTTAAGTTTTGAGGATTAGGCAGGCTTTTCTTGCTTTTATACCTGCTGGTAATGGGATATATGTGCTACCACGCAAGGGATTGTACTTATTTATTTTCAATCGTACTCTTTCCACTGCTAACAAAGCCCAATTACTGACTTTTAGTTCAGATTCTTCCTTTTCTGTAGTTAACTTTGTAAATTGTGTTTCTAAGAAACTACTTAAGTCTGTTTCCAAAAATAGGGCCTGATTTCGTGTTTTAAAAGCACGATCTGTAATATCGTTAGTGGACGTATGAATGAATCTACATTCAGCCACAAGATTAACTTTTATCGACTTGTGAATTGCTAATTCTTTCTGCATAGCTTTTTTTGCTGTTTGGACTCTTTAAGGTATGCATTTAAATCCATACACGTACTACACCGTATGAAATAGGATTTAAGTCGACCTTCAAAAGATGTCTCTTGTTCAATAAGTCCATTTTTGTCTGGGACCATTGAAAGTAGGTAATGTTTTGTAGGCTCTGCTTTTTGTCTTTTAGCTGCCGATACAACATTACAACATTCTTCATGCCGACGTCCGTTGTACACATTGTTGAATGTACTACCACAGGTCTTGCACTCATGGAATTCACCACACGATACGTCATGTCGCTTCCTATGATAGTCTCGAAGAAAAGTCTTTCCACACTCTTTACACATATAGCTAGGAATGGGTTCTTCCATTATGAATGTTGATTTCTGCAAACAGCTGCTTACTGCGTATCACAGGGCTAGAGGTTGGTCGGTGAGACGGTCTTTCACGATGTGAACACCGTGAGAGGTAGTAGTCAACTGGTAATATTCTTGTGAAGGGTCCTCTAATATACCCCTAGTCTAGACCAACAGCTCTTTACAGCTTATGACAAGGCTGTAGACTGGACAGGGAGACGGTCTTTCACGATGTGAACACCGTAACAAGTAGTAGTCAACTGATTATATACTTTCTAAGGGTTCTCTAATATACAATAGTCAAGACCAACAGCTACTTACTGGATAGTACAAGGCTGTACAACAGTTGTTTTGACAGTCTTTCACGATGTGGTCACTGTGAGTGGTGGTAGTCAACTGATGATATTCTTGATAAGGGTCCTCTAATATACCCCTAGTTAAGGGTAACAGCTGCTCACTGCATATGACAAGGCTAAAGACTGGTTGATTCAACGGTCTTTCACAATGTAAACACTGTGACAGGTAGTAGTCAACTGAAAATATTCTTATGGCCTACTCAAGGTTATCAGGTACTTACTGCATATCAAAAGGCTGTACACTCCTCTGTGTTAGGCACTCTTTCTTGCTAAGGACCCCAATATTCCTTACACAAGGCTATACCTGTTAGTTCTGAACACTTAGTAGTTAATTGTATATTCAATTTTTCTACAAAGCTTATACAAGCACGTTTTTCATGAGGTAAAACTTTGTTAAATAGCTGCATGCGACAGGCAAAGTATGTTTCCGCTATCTAGCGTGACTATGAGAACTACTTGGACGACCAGCATTCTACCTAGCGCTCCATTTCAACACTCACTCACTGAACGACCAGCATGCTATCTAGCGGTCGATATCAATACTCACTCAACTACCAGCCTGCTACCTATCGGTCAATATAACAACTCACTCAACTACCAGTATGCTACATGGCTTTTTTCGTCAGTTTTTGGTTGGCATTTTGGTGGCTTTTGTTGGCCTTTGTTGGCTTTTTTGTTGGCTTTTGTTGGCTTTTGTAATAGTTCTTTCATATTTGCTCTTGCTTGTTGGGGCTAATTTGGTCTTGGAATGTATGTCAGTCCTTTCTATGGCTGCATAATGCTTAAAGTCATGTTTGTAAGCAGCAACAACAACAACAACACACAAAATTTAAAAAAAAATCCAAAGTACTCTAAGGTTTATCAATGACTCTCAACTCTTACACTTACCTCTATCCCATGCCTAGTCAAAAAATAGTGTATTTTTTCAAATGTTTCAAAATAAATTTGGAAAGTAGGATATATCATTAAACTAAAAATCCTAAAAAGACATATGTTAACTCAAACACCTACCTCTATACCACTCTCAGTCCAAAAATAGTGTATTTTTCAAATTTTCCAAACATATTTCCAAAATACGTTATATTTCCAAAATTGTTTGTTTGACATAAATTAATGGCCTTTACCCCCTCTACCGCCGTACCAAGTATCTAGGAAAACAAAAATAAAATTTTGAAAATGGGTTATATTACCAAAATTAGGAATTTTACAAAAACGTTTGTCTGACGTAAATCAGTGGCCTTTACCCCCTCTATCCCTGCACGAAGTCTCAGGTCTCTAGGACAACAAAAATAAAATTTGAAAATAGGCTATATTACCAAAATTAGGAATTTTACAAAAACGATTGTCTGACGTAAATCAATGGTCTTTACCCCCTCCATCCCCATATCAAGTCTCGGGTCTCTAGGACAAAAGAAAATTAGTTTTGAAAAATGGTCACTATTTTGGAAACTAGGAATTTTACAAAAATGTTTGTTTGACATAAATCAATAGTCTTTACCTTTTCTAGCACCATACCAAATTTCAAGTTTCTAGGACAAAATAAGATTATTTTGAAAAATTGTCACTAATTTGGAAACTAGGAATTCTACAAAAAAGTTCGTTTTTACATAAATGAAAGGTCTCTATCCCCTCTACCTGCAAACCAAGTTCCAGGTCTGTATGACAAAAAATAAAAATGTTCAATTGGGAAAGTAGGCGACTTTTCATAAAACAGAACATTCTAGAAAGTGTTCTAAGGGCTTAAAAGAATGTCCTCTATGTCTTTTATTTTTTATAATAAAACGTTTTTATTTTTTACATTTTTTAAAAAAAGTTCAATTTTGAAATTTTTATATTTTGGGAACTAAAACGTTTACAAAACATTTTGTTTGACATAAATGAATGGCCCTGACGCCATCTGCCACCAAAATAAATTTCAAGTCCCTAGGACTAAAACTGCAATAGGGTGTAGGGGCGGGGGGTTCTAACCAGTGTCATGGCCGCCGCGTGAGTCCACTTTCCCAATTGAACTTTTTTAATTTTTGTCATACAGACCTGGAACTTGGTTTGCAGGTAGAGGGGATAGAGACCTTTCATTTATGTTAAAAGAATTTTTTTGTAGAATTCCTAGTTTCCAAATAAGTGACAATTTTTCAAAATAATTTTATTTTGTCCTAGAAACTTGTAATTTGGTATGGTGCTAGAGAAGGTAAAGACCATTGATTTATATCAAACAAACGTTTTTGTAAAATTCCTAGTTTCCAAAATAGTGACCATTTTTCAAAATTAATTTTCTTTTGTCCTAGAGACCCGAGACTTGGTATGGGGATAGAAGGGGTAAAGACCATTGATTTACGTCAGACAAACGTTTTTGTAAAATTCCTAATTTTAGAACTATAGCCTATTTTCAAATTTTATTTTTGTTGTCCTAGAGACCTGAGACTTAGTGTAGGGATAGATGGGGTAAAGGCCACTGATTTACGTCAGACAAACGTTCTTGTAAAATTCCTAATTTTGGAAATATAACCCATTTTCAAAATTTTATTTTTGTTGTCCTAGAGACCTGGGACTTGGTACGGCGGTAGAGGGGGTACAGGCCGGACGTTTGTTTTAGACGAGTGAAAAATCTTAATGGAAGCCTGGAGGCGAGTTACTGCAGCACCTGTGTTTTTATCAGCTGCCCCAAGCGGTCCGATGATTGACAATGCTGTCTCACACTCCTACTGAAGTACAGTCATTGGCAAATATAATGACGTTCTGTTCGTAAATTCATAACGTGTACTTTCGTGTCACACAATACTTCGACGTTGACTGTACTGTCTGCACGTCGGTGTCGCCACGTGCTCAAGTCTGGAATTCCATTACATCAGATCGGTGGTGACAAATGTGAAGCGATAGAGTGAGAGAGTGACTGTGTACAGGCTCACCCGCAGGCTTCAAGGTCAAGGGCAATCATCTAAAACAAACGTTCGGCCTGTAAAGGCCATTCATTTATGTCAAACAAACAATTTTGTAAACTTTTTAAATTTGGAAATATAACCTATTTTGGAAATATGTTTAGAAAAATTTGAAAAATACACTATTTTTGGACTGAGAGTGGTATAGGGGTAGGTGTTTGAGTTAACATATGTCTTTTTAGGATTTTTAGTTTAATGATATATCCTACTTTCCAGATATATTTTGAAATATTTGAAAAAATACACTATTTTTTGACTAGGCATGGGATAGAGGTAAGTGTAAGAGTTGAGAGTCATTGATAAACCTTAGAGTACTTCGGATTTTTTTTAAATTTTGTGTGTTGTTGTTGTTGTTGCTGCTTACAAACATGGCTGTAGGCATTATGCAGCCATAGAAAGGACTGACATACTTTCCAAGACCAAATAAGCCCCAACAAGCAAGAGCAAATATGAAAGAGCTAATACAAAAGCCAACAAAAGCTAACAAAAAAGCCAACAAAAAAGCCAACAAAAATCAGACGAAAAAAGCCATGTAGCATGCTGGTAGTTGAGTGAGTTGTTATATTGACCGATAGGTAGCAGGCTGGTAGTTGAGTGAGTATTGATATCGACCGCTAGATAGCATGCTGGTCGTTCAGTGAGTGAGTGTTGAAATGGAGCGCTAGGCAGCATGCTGGTCGTTCAAGTAGTTCTCATAGTCACGCTAGATAGCGGAAACATACTTTGCGTGTCGCATGCAGCTATTTAACAAAGTTTTACCTCATGAAAAACGTGCTTGTATAAGCTCTGTACAAAAATTGAATATACAATTAACAACTAAGTGTTCAGAACTAACATGTATAGCCTTGTGTAAGGAATATTGGGGTCCTTAGCAAGAAAGAGTGCCTAACACACATGAGTGTACAGCCTTTTGATATGCAGTAAGTACCTGATAACCTTGAGTAGGCCATAAGAATATTTTCAGTTGACTACTACCTGTCACAGTGTTTACATTGTGAAAGACCGTTGAAACAACCAGTCTTTAGCCTTGTCATAAGCAGTGAGCAGCTGTTACCCTTAACTAGGAGTATATTAGAGGACCCTTCTCAAGAATATCATCAGTTGACTACCACCACTCACAGTGACCACATCGTGAAAGACTGTCAAAACAACTATTGTACAGCATTGTACTACTCAATAAGTAGCTGTTGGTCTTGACTATTGTATATTAGAGAACCCTTAGCAAGTATATAATAAGTTGACTACTACTTGTTACGGTGTTCACATCGTGAAAGACCGTCTCACTGTCCAGTTACAGCCTTGTCATACGCTGTAAAGAGCTGTTGGTATAGACTAGGGGTATATTAGAGGACCCTTCACAAGAATATCACGAGTTGACTACTACCTCTCACGGTGTTCACATCGTGAAGACCGTCTCACCGACCAACCTCTAGCCCTGTGATACGCAGTAAGCAGCTGTTTGCAGAAATCAACATTCATAATGGAAGAACCCATTCCTAGCTATATGTGTAAAGAGTGTGGAAAGACTTTTCTACGAGACTCTCATAGGAAGCGACATGAAGTATCGTGTGATGAATTCCATGAGTGCAAGACCTGTGGAAGTACATTCAACAATGTGTACAACGGACGTCGGCATGAAGAATGTTGTAATGTTGTATCGGCAGCTAAAAGACAAAAAGCAGAGCCTACAAAACATTACCTACTTTCAATGGTCCCAGACAAAAATGGACTTATTGAACAAGAGACATCTTTTGAAGGTCGACTTAAATCCTATTTCATACAGTGTAATACGTGTATGGATTTAAATGCATACCTTAAAGAGTCCAAACAGCAAAAAAAGCTATGCAGAAAGAATTAGCAATTCACAAGTCGATAAAAGTTAATCTTGTGGCTGAATGTAGATTCATTCATACGTCCACTAACGATATTACAGATCGTGCTTTTAAAACACGAAATCAGGCCCTATTTTTGGAAACAGACTTAAGTAGTTTCTTAGAAACACAATTTACAAAGTTAACTACAGAAATGGAAGAATCTGAACTAAAAGGCAGTAATTGGGCTTTGTTAGCAGTGGAGGGAGTACGATTGAAAATAAATAAGTACAACCCCTTGCGTGGTAGCACATATATTCCATTACCAGCAGCTATAAAAGCAAGAAAAGCCTGCATTAATCCTAAAAACTTAAAGGGTGAAAAGTGTTTTATATATGCCATTTTAGCAAAACTGGTTAAAACGAGAGCTGAACGCGTTAGTAAATACAAGGACCTGGAAAACCAGTATGATTTTTCAGTGATATCGTTTCCTACGTCATTAGCTGACATTCCCAAATTTGAGAAAGCCAACGACATATCCATAAATGTGTTTGGACTGGAAAAAGACAATAAATTGTTTCCTCTAAAGGTTGTGGATCAAGAGCTGCAATACCATCGTGACCTCCTTTTCCTAAGTTCTTCATCCAGCCAGAACCACTACGTCTTTATCAAAGATTTTGATAAACTAGTAAGACAACAGATTACCCACCATGAACATAAGATATATACGTGTAAACGATGTTTTACTCACTTTGATAATCAATATGGTCAACAAGGAATGGAAAAATGGAAAGAACATAGAGCTTTGTGTGTCCAGCATGACACTGCTAGGGTTAAAATGCCTATTAAAAACCCCATTGTCAAATTCTTAAATGCTGAAAAAATGCTGAGAATACCTTACGTTATCTATGCAGATTTTGAAAGTATACTGTTACCCTGTCAAACATGCCTACCTAATCCTGAGGCAAGTTATACAGTTCCATACCAGAGTCATGTTCCCATGAGCTTTGGTATATACGTTCAACCCTCACCAGCTGTGGAACACATAAAGACAAACCTTCCAAGCCAACCTGTTATTTATCATGGTCCTGACGATGCAGAAAGGTTTATGGAATTTTTGATCTCAATAGCTAACGAAATCGATCGCCTTTACAGCTTAAATGTTCCAAAGGCCTTAACTCAGGATCAAGAAGCAGAGTTTCGATGTTCTGAAACCTGCTATTTGTGTCAAAAACCATTTACCAAATAGGACTTGAAAGTTCGAGACCAGTGCTATATTACAGGGAATACCGTGGAAGTGCTCACAATAACTGTAATTTGAGGTGTAAACCACGTAACCCCGATCCTGTGTTTCTACATAATATGAGTGGCTACGATGCAAATTTCATTGTAAAGCAATTGAGATGTACTACTGAGAGAGTGGATCTTATCGCTAACTCCAAAGAAAAGTACATTTCCTTTACGAAGTATGTAGGAAATATTAAGCTTAGATTTGTGGACACGTTTCGGATAATGCCGAGTAGTTTGGAAAACTTAGTTTCCAACTTAACATTATACCCAGAAACAGACAAGTACTTTGGAAAAGAATATGCAATGCTCATGACTCGTAAAGGGGTATTTTCTTATGACTACATTGACTCATGGGAAAAGTTAAGTGAAACGTGTTTACCTCCAAAAGGGGCATTCTTTAACAAACTAAGTTAAGAAAATGTTAGTCAAGAAGACTATGAACATGCCAAAATGCCTGGAAACAGTTCAACATTAAAACTGTAGGGGAATATAGTGACCTCTACCTAACTTCAGATGTACTCCTTCTTGCAGACAGCCTTGAAACGTTTAGAAACAAAAGACTAGAAACACACCGAGTGGATGCTGCACACTTTTTTACTTCGCCTGGTTTAAGTTTCGAGGCATTGCTCCTTTACACAGGAATTGAACTGGAATTGCTACAGGATTACCATCAGATTCTTCTAATCGAGTCTGGAATACGTGGAGGCATATGCCAGGTGTCTCATCGGTATGCTGAAGCTAACAATAAATACATTGAAACCTGTGATTCTGAGAAACCATCGCAGTTTATTACCTATGATGATGCCAACAACCAATACGGGTGGGCTATGTGCCACTCCCTTCCTTATGCTGGATTTCAGTGGGTTTCTCCAGATACTGTTGATCAAGAAAAACTAAAGGAAGACGATCCTTTGGGATACATTCTAGACGTTGATGTTGATTTCGCATATGACCTTCATGATCTACACAACGATTTACCTTTCCTACCAGAGTGTACACAACCTAAGGATTCGTCTCTGAAAAAACTAATTCCTCATCTTGGAAATCGAAGGCGATATGTTGTTCACTACATGGCATTAAAACACGCTTTAGACCATGGAATAAAAGGATAAAAATTCATCGTGTGTTAAAGTTTAAGCAAAGACCTTGGTTAAAGGCCTACGTTGATTTTGATAAAAACCTTCGAAAACAAGCCAAAAATGATTTTGAGAAAAATCGGTACAAATTATTCAACAATGCCATTTTTGGAAAAAACAATGGAAAATATCCGTAAAAGAATAGACATACGTCTTGTGACTGACAGCAAAAAGGCAGAAAAGCTAATAGCAAAGCCGACATTTATTGACAGAACAACTTATAGTCCTAACCTAGCTGCTTTCCGCATGGCTAAACGTAACATTGAATTCAATAAGCCTATAGTATATTGGAATGTGTATACTGGATATTTCAAAAACTCTAGGTATTCCCACCACTATGATGTCCTGCTACCCTATTATGGAATCAACAATCTTAAACTCATGTATGTGGATACCGACTTGTTCATTTATTTGGTTAACACCCCAGATGTATATCAAGACAAGTTGGATTTCCTAGAACACCTGGACACATCAGATTATCCTACTAATCACATATGTTACTCTACATCAAACAAGAAAACGTTGGGGAAATTTAAAGACGAGGCTTGTGGACAAATTATAAAAGCATTTGTTGGACTTAGAGCTAAAATGTACGCTTTAGACATAAATGGTAAAGAAATCAAAAAGATTAAAGGTATTAACAGAGGTGTTGTCAAAATTAGTATAAGCTTTCAAGATTATAAGGATTGTGTCATGAAAAACAATGTAAAAAAATACCAATGAACATTATCGCTTCTAAACAACATGACATATCATCTATAAGACTAAACAAAATTGCTTTGTGTCCTGGTGATGATAAAAGAGTGATTGATGCTGATGGTATAGGTACACATGCCTATGGTCATTACTCAATCATTGACCATGCTTAAAGAGTTAAGTTTTGAATATCAAAATCCTCTGCCTGCAACTAGCAAATACATGAAACAAAACAATTTAAAAAATTAAAACAATAGCACTACAAAATTGAAAAACACAAAAAGAAAAAATGGTATTCATAATCAAAAAATAAATAAAATAGAAAACAAAATAAAAACAACTGTACAATTTATAACAAAAAAGAATATATAAAATGTATTATGTGTAAATAGTGTACATGTATTTAAAATAAAAAATATTGTTTGGACACAGCTTGTACATTTTTAATTACTACCCACCTCTCTCCACTCCCAATGCAAAATGAACATGTAAAACACAAATTGGAAAATTCATGTTTCCATATTGACAAAATAGAAAAAAAACATTAAACTGAAATTTTAAAAACGGTAAATGGGAATTTGGTAAATTGACAAATGTGTAAACAACAAATTGGGAAATCCATGTTTCTATATCATGAAATTGAAAAACTTTAAACTGACATTTTAAAAACTGTAAATGGGAAATTGTGAAATTGATAAATGTGTAAACAACAAAATGCAGAATCCATGTTTCAATATTATGAAATTGAAAAACTTAAAACTGACATTAAAAAATACTGAAAATGGGAAATTGGAAAATTGACAAATGTGTAAACAACAAAATGCTAAATCCATGTTTCCATATTATGAAATTGAAAAACTTAAAACTGATATAAAAAAACTGAAAATGGGAAATTGGAAAATTGACAAATATGTAAACAACAAAATGAAAAAAAAATAAGCCGGTTGGGGTAGTGATCATGTTGTACAGTAGCCTATAAGACTAGCATAAGGATAGTTGCATGTGCCCTTATATACTTTGTGTATGTGCATTAGCCTTTGGATTAGCTTAAGTTAGGTTTGGTAAAGTTAGGTTTGGTGAGGTTAGGTATGTGCCCTTGTTGTTTACTCTTTTCGGAAAATGTAAAATGTATAATCTAAAATCAAAAAATCTTAAATTTAAAATGTAGAATCTAAAATAAACTAAAATCTAAAATACAAAAAAATCAAAAATGTAAAATATAAAATCTAAAAAATTTAAAATGAAAAAATCAAAAATCAAGAATGTTAAAATGTAAAATGATTAAATGTAAAATCTAAAATCATTAAATGAGGTTTCTGTGGGTTAGGTTAGGTTAGGTTAGGTTAGGTTATAACTAAGTTTATTATTTGTGCTCTCACATTTGCTCTCACTTTTTTGCTCACACTTTTTGCTCTCACTTTTTTTTACTCGCACTTTTAAGTTAGGTTAGGTTAGGTTAGGTTAGGTTAGGTTAAGTTAGGTCAGGTTATAGCTTAGTTTATTATGTGCTCTCACATTTGCTCTCATATTTGCTCTGACTTTGAAGTTAGGTTAGGTTAGGTTAGGTGAAGTTAGGTTAGGTTAGGTTTGATTAGGTGAAGTTAGGTTAGGTTAGGTTAGGCTAGGTTAGGTGAAGTTAGGTTAGGTTAGGTTAGGATAGGTTAGGTGAAGTTAGGTTAGGTTCGGTTAGGTTAGGTTAGGTGCAGTTAGGTTTGGTTAGGTTAGGTTAAGTTAGCATGTTATATGTGTAAGTGGTTGTGTGCAGTGTCCATTTTGTGTATTAGCCCTGTGCTAAAAAATAATAAATTAAATATTAAATAAATGAAAATGTATAAATTAATAACAAATAAAATAATGATTTGTAAAGCCCGCCATTAAAGAGCGTGGTAGCGCGTGGCGGCCATATTGCCCATTAGCCCCTGATCCAGCTAAGACTGTCCCCTCCATAAGAATAACATAGAGAGGTTGCGCGCGGCGGCCTTCTTGCCCATTAGCCCCTGTTCCAGAACCGCCTTATATTACCTACTACTGTTCCCTTTAAAGGCTTGCCAACGCAAGCTTCCTCTCAAAAACAAACTACCTCGTCATAATAGACGGAATTCTCCATTCAGCTCGCTTCCGTGCTGCACCCAGCCAGCACAAGCCACGTGGTCAAATTGTACTTCTCGCACCACCAATATTTCACAGGTGCCTTTCAATTCTTATCAAAATATCTTCTCTACGTATACTCGGGGCAGGGAAATGCTAGCCCTTAAGTCTAGGTAATACCTTCCTCCCATGTCCCAATCGCAATTGAGATCATAGCACGCCCCTGATATAAATATTAATCACAGCGTTGCCAAATAAACATAATCTCGGATGAATTCTTTCTTATCACGATATTAGCCAGTGTCAATGTCCATTTGTAGAATCAATAAAATGTTAATAACTCAATATCAATCCTTCAATGCAATAAACTTCCTATCAATCCAACCAAACAATGTCGTACTCAACTAGGCTCGTTGTTCTAAAAACATTTATCTCCAACGTGAAATTCCTTAACTTGCAAACTGTGGGGGTCCGGGCGGGGACACCAAGAGCCCGCCGATGAGCCTAGCTTGGTGTCCTAGGCGAAACCCCACACAAGACACGGCACAACCCTAGAAGAATTGCTGAGTTTTGCAAATCAGCTGTTTCTATCCAACACAGTTCTATCTCACATAACCATACGTCTTGTATTTAAACATCAAGATCTTCAATACCAGTAGTGGGATGATGGGGAAAGCTGCCCACTAACTTATTGAACCCTCCTCGTATTTGCCCCGAACCTGATATCTCGCTAACCAATCAACGGATTTGAACATACAGGGTGTCCTAGCACACGTAGAGACGCCCCCTACTTTCCTATAAGCTCTTTATTTAATTAAAAGACCAAAACTTAAAGGTCATTTGCGAGTAGTGGGGTAGTGTTGGTTTTCTCAAGTCGCGCTCGTGCTTGAATATGTATGCCTATGTTGGGAGAGGGTTAGGAGGTGGGGGAGGAGTAGGGTCGAGTGAGGGGCCGTTTAGATGGTATTTTTCCGCTCTATGTGATGGAGAGGTTATTTTTTAAAATGGATGGCATTTGGAAACGCCATTTGGGGTAAACATGTTGTTTTGACATTTTGGCGATGAGTGTTTTTTTTTGTATGCATGCGCACTTGAGGGGTTTTGTAAGAGAGCGGGCTTTATAAATGATTATTTATAGATGAGTGTTTTTTTCATATGTATTTAAATAAACCAAAAGAACTAATAGGTCATCGGCTCTTTAGTATCTTGCTAACCAATAATGGGATCTAAACATATGGGGTGTCGTAGGACTCGTGGTGAATTCCCCTTTTCTATGGACGGGATATATCCACCCCAAAATTAAAACTACCCTTACACGGGGGGGGGGGGGGTGAAATAGTATTTTTTTGTATGCTTACGAACTTGACGGCATTTGTTAGAGAGCGGGCTTTATAAATGACTAGCAGGTACCCGCGGCTTCGCTCGCGTCATAGTCTTGTCATATTTTTATTCAATGAAATGTAGGTTTAACCGCGTTCACACCCCTTTAGAATCTGAATATCCAAAATTCACTCCTTAGTAGACGTTTTCGACACACAACAAACATATCCCCAAAATATCATTCTTGTAACTTTAATTGTTTAGGTTGGTCGATGAGAGTGAATATCCAAAAATCCTTCCTTAGTGGACGTTTTTCTTCCAGAATTTCACCCCTCCCCATGGGCCCCTTAAATTGGATCTATGAGAAAACGGTCGAACACCTATTTATTTAATTAATTATTTATTTATTTATTTATTTATTATTAAGCTGTTTGTTTTCCTCTGAGTTTCAAACTCCTCGCCTATGTCGATTAAGAGATGCACGCTCCGTTAGGAATCCTTCAACGCCCACTTTTCACCCCTTTCACTCAAAATATACCCCACATCGAAAACCCATTAGACATGTGTCAGCTTGTTTTTAATGATTGGTTTATATGCCAGGTATCACATCCCCAAATGAAACCACTCGTGAGATATTGTTATTCAATGAAATATACGTTTACCCCTTTAACACCCCTTTAGAACCTGAATATCCAAAAATATTTCCTTAGTGGAGGTTTTCGACATTCAACGAACATATCCAAAAAAGTTCATCTTTCTAACTTCAATAATTTTGGCTGGGTGATGATGAGTGAGTGAGTCAATCAGGACATTTTCTTTCATTTATTTTTGAGAATTTCACCCCTCCCCATGAACCCTTTAAATGGGGTTTATGAAAAAAAACTGGTTAAACACCTATTTACTTATTTATTAAGCTGATTTTTTCCCGCTGAATTTCAAACTTCTCGCTAATGTCGTTTAAATATGCACGCTCCGTTAAGAATCCTTCAACCCCCAATTTTCACCCCTTTCACCTCATAATATACACCATATCGATAAACCCTTAGACATATGTTTGCTTATTTTTATTAATTAATTTATATGCCTAATATAACATCCCCAAATGAAACAACTCGTGAGATATTGTTAATCAATGAAATGCAAGTTTTACCCCCTTAACACCCATTCAGAACATGAATATCCAAAAATCCATCCTTAGTGGACGTTTTCGACATACAACGAACATATCCCCCAAATGTTTCAAGTTTCTAACTGCAATAGGTTTGGCTGGGGGATGATGAGTGAATATCCAAAAATCCTTCCTCAGTGGACTTCCTTCCCCAGAATTTCACCCCTCCCCATGGGCCCCTTAAATTGCATATTTGAAACAATGGTCGACCACCTATTTACTTATTTTTCAAGCTGATTTTCCCCCCTGAGTTTCGTACTTGATGCCTCTATCTTTTAAGATATACTTGCTCCGTTAGGATTCCGTCAACCCCCACTTTTCACACATACACCTCATAATATACACTACATCCAAAAACCCTCAGACATGAGTCTTGTTATTCTTAATGATGAGTTTATATGCCGAATATCGCATCCCCCAAGGAAACCAATCGGGAGATATTGTTAATCAATTAAATGCAGGTCTACTCCCTTAACACCCCTTTAGAACCTGAATATCCAAAAATCCTTCCTTGGTGAACGTTTTCGACATACAACGAACATAACCCCAAAATGTCATGTTTTTAGCATCAATACTTTTGGCTGGGCGATGATGAGTGAGTGAGTCAGTCAGGACATTTTCTTTCATTTATTTTTCAGAATTTCACCCCTCTCGTGAACCCCTTAAATTGGATTTATGAAAAAAAAAAACGGTCGAACACCTATTTACTTATTTTTAGGATGTTCTTCCCCCCTGAGTTTGATAAGTGAGTGAGTTAATCAGTTAGAACACTTTCTTTCCTGTTTTTTTTTTTCAGTTTTTCACCCCTCTCCAAGGGCCATATAATTGGATTTATGAAAAAACGGTCGAACACCTATTTACTTATATTTTAAGCTGTTTTTTTTTCGCTGAATTTCAAACTTCTCGCCTATGTCGTTTAAGAGATACACGCTCCGTTAAGAATCCTTCAACACCCAATTTTCACCCCCTTTCACCTCATAATATACACCACATCGATAAACCCTTAGTCATAATTATGTCTGCTTATTTTTAATGATTAGTTTATTTGCCGAATATCACATCCCCAAGGAAACAACTCATGAGATATCGTTATTCAATGAAATGCACGTTTACCCCCCTTAACACCTCTTCAGAACCCGAATAAACAAAAATCCTTCCTTAGTTTACGTTTTCGACATACAGCGAATGTTTCCCAAATTTTAATATTTCCAACTTCAATAGATTTTGCTGGGCGATGATGAGTGAGTGAGTCAGTCAGGTCATTTTCTTTCAATTATTTTGACCAGAAATTTACCCCTCCCCATGGGCCCCTTAAATTTGATTTATGAAGAAACGCTCGAACACCGATTTACTTATTTTTAAGTGATTTTTTCCCGCTGAGTTTCAAACTTCTCGCACATGTCGTTTAAGAGATACGCGCTCCGATAGGAATCCTTCAACCCCCAATTTTCACCCCTTTCACCTTATAATATACACCACATCGAAAAACCCCTACACACATGTCTGCTTATTAGCCTATTTTCAATTTTGAAAAAATAGGCTTATGAGATCACCTTTTGTCCGTGTGTGTGTGCGTGTGTGTGTGTGTGTGATTCGTGTGTGTGTCCCCCCCTAATAAAATCTAAACGGCTGGAGCGATTTCAATGAAACTCAGAAAGTTCATAGCACTATTCCCGGCGACCTCGACCGTGCCCTTCAAATTTTGTTACGACTCACCAATCCAACATGGCGGCTGTGCGAAATATTTCACCAGCATTCAATATCTCCGAAACTATTACCGATATTACCCTGACATTTTCTATGGTGATAGAGGGAACTACTATAAGTTCACTTATATGACTTTTGAAAACCTGGTAACTACAAAACCAACATGGCGGCCAAGCGAATTTGCGACTTTTAAATAGACGTTTCTCGCGATTTGACCAACCAAACGCAATGAAACTTGGTACAGTATATGTTTATATACATTGTAATGCACCGAAATCTAACTTCGTTCAATTGTTTACATAATCACAAGATGGCGGATGTGCGAAATATTTCACCGGCATTCTATATCACTGAAACTATTAGCGGTAAAACCCTGAAATTTTGTACGGAGATAAAGGGCACTACTGGAAGTCCATCTATAAGACTTTCATAAACCGGTTAACTACAAAAGGAACATGGCGGCCAAGCGAATTTGAAAATTTTAAATAGACCCTTCTCGCGATTTAATGTTCCAAGCGCACTGAAACCTGGCAAAGGAAATATTTATACACATTGTAATCCACTGGTATCTAATTTAGTTCAATTGTTTACATAACCTCAAGATGGCGGCAGTGCGAATTTTAAAATTTAGATTTTATTTATTGTGATGTAGTCATGCGATCGAAGTGAAAGTTTGAATAATGAACCTACGCAATAATTTTCCTTTAATGGTACATGACTCTATGGCCTATACATTTAACAATCCAACATGGCGACCATGCGAAATATTTAGACGATACTGAATATCTACGAATCTATTTTAGCAATCAAACTGCATTTTTTAACGTTCATAGGGGCTATGAACTTAAGTTCACCTATAGGACTTTAAATAACCTGGTGATCACAAATCCAACATGGCGGTGACGCGAATTATAAATATTCACATGAACGTTTCTCGCAATTTAACCATCCGCGTGCAGTGAAACTTGGTACAGTAAATCCTTATACGAATGTTAATCCACTGGCATCTAATTTATTTCAATTGTTTCCATAACCTCAAGATGGCAGCTGTGAAAAATTTTAAAATCGCCCTGTTTTTTTCTTGTGTCCTAATTATGCGATTGAAGTTTGAATACTACACGTTCACAATAATCTGCATGTAACAGTACATAACTCTAAGACCTACATATATAAAATCCAACGTGGCGACCATCCGAAATATTTAGTCGGTTCTCAATATCTACGAATCTATTACAGCAATCAAACTGAAATTGTGTATGTTGATAGTGGCAATTAACATAAGTAGGATATATGAAAATAGGCTGTATAGTTCTTCACGGAACTACTTGTTTTTAATGATTAGTTTATATGCCGAGTATCACATCCATAAATGAAACCACTCGTGAGATATTTTTTTCAATAAAATGCAGGTTTAACCCCCTTAAGACCCCTTTAGAACCTGGATATCCGAAAATCCTCTCTTAGTGTACGGTTTTGACATACAACGAACAACGAACATATCCCCAAAATCTCATGTTTCTAACTTCAATAATTTTGGCTGGGCGATGATGATTGAGTGAGGGAGTGAGTGAGTGAGGACATTTTCTTTCATTTTTCTTCCAGAATTTCACCCCTCCCCAAGAACCCCTTAAATTTGATTTATGAAAAAAAATGTCGAACACTTATTTACTTATTTTTAAGCAGTTTTCTGTCCCTGAGTTTGAGGAGTGAGTCAGTCAATCAGGACACTTTCTTTCCTGTCCCCCCCCCGCCCCCCACAATTTCACCCCTCCCCATGGGCCCCTTAAATTGGATTTATGAAAAAAAGAACGGTCGAACTCCTATTTACTTATCTTTTAAGCTGATTTTTTTCCGCTGAGTTTCAAACTCGTCGCCTATGTCGTTTAAGAGATACACGCTCCGTTAGTAATCCGTCAACCCCCACTTTTCACCCCTTTCACCTCATAATATACACCACATCGAAAAACCCTCAGACACGTGTCTTCTTATTTTTAATTATGTGTTTATATGCCGAGTATCACATCCCCCAATGAAACCAATCGTGAGTTATTGTTATTCAATGAAATGCAGGTTTAACCCCCTTAAGACCCCTTTAGAACCTGAATATCAGAAAATCCTCACTTAGTGGACGGTTTTGACATACAATGATCATTTCCCCAAAATGTCTTGTTTCTAACTTCATTTTTTTTTTGGGCGATGGTGAGTGAGTCAGAACTTTTTATTTCAATTTTCTTTTCTCAGAATTTCACCCCTCCCCATGAACCCCTTAAATTGGGCTTATGAAAAAAAACTGTCGAACACCTATTTACTTATTTTCAAGCCGTTTTTCCCCCTGAGTTTGATGAGTGAGTCTGTCAGTCAATCAGTTAGGACACTTTCTTTCGTGATTTTCCCCCCCCCTGAAGTTCACCCCTCCCCATGGGCCCCATAAATTGGATTTATGAAAAAACGGTCAAACACCTATTTACTTATTTTTTAAGCTGATTTTTTCCGCTGAGTTTCAAACTCCTCGCTTATGTCGTTTAAGAGATACACGCTCCGTTAGAAATCCTTCAACCCCCACTTTTCACCCCTTTCACCTCAAAATATACACCCCATCGAAATACCCTCAGACATGTGTCTTCTTATTTTTAATAGTGAGTTTATATGCCGAGTATCACATCCCTCAATGAAACCAAGCCGGAGATATTGTTATTCAATGAAATGCAGGTGTACCCCCTTAACACCCTTTTAGAACCTGAATATCCAAAAATCCTTCCTTAGTGGGCGTTTTCGACTTACAACGAACATATCCCCAAAATTTCATGTTTCTAACTTTAATAGTTTTGGCTGGGCGATGATGAGTCAGTCAGTCAGTCAGGACACTTGTTTTTATATAAGAGACTATTTATAGATGAGTGTTTTTAGCCTACTTTCGATTTTTGCAAAAAATGAAAGTAGACTTATGAGATCAACACAGGGCGAAAAAAGTGTGTCTGTCTGTGTGTGTGTATGTGTGTGTGTGAGTCTGTGTGTGTGTGTGAGTCTGTGTGTGTGTGTGTGTCTGTGTGTGTGTGAGTGTGTGTACTCTGAATGTCTGTCCCCCCCCTATCAATTCGAACACGGGGAATGCGAATTGAACGAAATTTGGTACAAAGGTAGCACTAGCAAAGGACACCTCAGTGTCATGTTTTATATCGCCGCCATCTTTACTAAAACTGAATGGCGGCCACTCAAACGTTCAAAACGTAAAATCAAATAACGACTAACCAAATCATCCGATCTCTACCAAATTTGGTAACAACATACCTTCGTATAGGATACGTCTTGTGACCAAACTACAAGGTCGTCCGCCATACCATTTCAGGATGGCGGCCGTGCGAATTATGCAAACTTTATAATCCATATCATGGGACCCACCAGTTCCGATTATCGAGCCGAGAATCGTTTTAACTGTTCTAAAGGAAGAGGCACGTTCGAAATTAAAAGGTTATTTTGTAATACTATAGTGCAGACGTGATTTTAAAAAGCTGAGCCGATTCAGTAATAATACAAGATGGCAGCGGATATCTTGTGCCTGACTTATATTTCACTAATTTGAGTATTGCATGCAATATAGCGTACTGATACAAAATAAATAAACTTTGTATGAAATGCTTTATATATAAATAATATACTCCAGTGATGAAATCGTTTAGTATAAATCATTATTTGCTAACAAGTTCTATGTAAGTCATTTTATATAGAACGATATTCGTTGACACAATTAGCTCAGTGGTAGAGCGTTAGCCTATCGCTCAAATGCCTATGGTTCAAACCCGATCAGAGCTAGGTTTTTTGCTTGTAATGTTATATGTTTATTGTTTTGTAATGACTCAGATGTTTTAAAATTAAGCGTTATATTGTGCATATTATGGTGTAAAATATATATTTAATTAAAACATAATTCGCCAGCAGATTTACTCGAGACATCTAGCTGCCAAAAAGGTAACTTCCAGATTTTATTGAAAAGTGTCTTCTTCTGGCCGCTAGAATGCACTCGCTCTGTTAGGATTATATTGTTCGATATTTCACCACTAGATGTCACGACTAGTCTACGTGGGGCTCCATTGATTACTATACCATTGGCATTCTATGCGCATCGAATTTGAAGAATGACAAGATGATACTACGATACATTTTTACTTTTTATTTTAAAGGGTTTGTAACAGCCTATTGTGCGTTATTTGAAAATGTTAATTGAAGTAAAGAACAAAACGATTTCACATAGTATCTGAACTCTACCGTTGGTGCTAGTTCAGGATATTAATTAATACTTTTATTTCAGCCAAATAGCAATCGAAAATATCCACATAGTTGGTATACACACGTCTCTGTAGGGTCATGGAAAGATTTGTTAATTCAATTAGGGATGTGAAAGTCACACGCAGCCAGACGTGTAAAGACATGCCTCAACTCAAAGTTGGATGTTGCCCGCGTCAGGCCGATTATGTAATAATAATAATAATAATAATAATAATAATAATAATAATAATAATAATAATAATAATAATAATAATAATAATAATAATAATAATAATAATGTTATTGGTTTTACGTCCCTTTTAACTACTGTTGCTTTTAGAGACGCCGGGGTGCCAGAATTTTGTCCCGAAGGGGATCTTTAACGTGCCAGTAAATCTACTAACACGGCTCCCTCGCATTTGTGCACCCTCAAATGCCAGCTGACTGCGCCAGGATACGAACCTGAAACATACGGTCCAGCAAGCGAGAACGTTACCACTGAGCCACGCCGCCAGTCCGGTCGATTATGTCTCCAGATCCATAACATTCTTTAGATACTTCTTATCTTTCTTTCTTCAATGATGGTAGCAGTTTTTATCTAGGTTGTGGCGTTTGGTAGAGGTAAATCGTTTCTAAGGTCTTCAACAAAGAATAGTTCTATTATACTCTTTGATAATAACAACGAGTTATAACTATACTCATACATTTAGGAGAAAGTAGGCTATATGTTCTTTACTGAACATCTTGTTTAATGTGTATTTAAATAAACCAAAAAAACTAATAGGTCATCGGCTTTTTAGTATCTCGCTAACCAATAATGGGATTTAAACATATGGGGTGTCGTAGAACACGTGGTGAACTCCCCTTTTCAATGGACGGGGTATATCTACCCCAAAATAAAAACTACCCTTACCCGGGGGGTAAGAAGCGCTTCGTGAGGGCGTCTCGAGATGGCAGAACAAAATACGCAGTAGTTGAAGTTAGCCCTGCCATCTTTCGTGCGATGCAGAACTGCGATAAGTTGTACATTGGATATACCAGTTGCAGCTTCAGTGAATACGTTGCAGTCATTCGTTGTTACAACTGTCTTGGCTTTGGTCACTTCTCTACAAATTGTGACAAGAAACAGGCCTGTGCCCAATGTTCAGAGCCTCACAACATCAGCGACTGCCCGAAAACCAAGACTGAATGTGTGAACTGCCAGTTTCAAAACCAAACGAACATCGCAAGGCGTCAACAGCAAAATCTCAACTCCCAGCATCCTGCCACATCAACAAATTGTCCAATCTACCAGAAAATATTTAATATTATAAAATCTAAAATTAATTATAGCTGAACTATTAATCTACCAACAACATTTACAATAATCAATAATATCCACGCAGGAACTTCTCCTTAATTTTGACCATGACGAAAACTCAATCATTTGCATACAAGAGCCGAACTTCAGATAAATGGTTTCGAACATGGCTTTAACATCTTTGCACTAAGGGAAACTCCACCCGTGGAAATTATTAGAGCGGTTATTGTCACAAAATCCAAAAATGTTATGTTATTACCACAATACTGTTCTGCAGGCAGGGTTGTCATCTGCACATCATTAAACTGACAGGAACTTTATGTGTGCAACGTTTACCTTGACTCTAAACGAGACATCACTTGGACCTGAATGTCATTCAGGAAATATGCGTCGTTCTGAGAAGGAAACCACTAATTATTACTGGTGATCTTAATGGCAAGCATGGCTCCAGGGGTTGCCTTATTGAGGATGCCCGAGGGAAACTCTTCTATGATCTCTGCAGTGCCTGCAATTTAAGTATACTCAATAATGGCAACAAGCCGACATATGCGTAGTAACTCTCAAAGTTTTGTAGATATACTGTAACTGCATGCTACTCCACACTCTTTCCGTTTTTATAAGCAGTTTTTAACTTTTATTCTTGTAATTTTTCAAATTAATCTCATAATTTATAGTGTAATTATTTTTTTCTTAAATTTTGTAACAAACTACAACACTAATGTACTTTGTGTAATAGGGTTCCATTAACTGTAATGGATATTCAATAATAATAATACCCGAAGGGTAAATAATATTTTTTTGTATGTGCGCACACGGACGGCTTTTGTCAAAAGGACCTAACTACACGTTTGTTAATATTTTCTGAACCCCTGATGGGATTCTGCCATAGGCAGGGGGGTACGCCCCGTTTTTGAATGTATGATTCGTTTTTTGTCAAAAGGGCCTAACTATACTTTTGATCATATCTCGCGAACCAAACACGGTAGGGACTTGTATGAGGGGTCCTAGCACTTGGGGCGACGACCCCCTTTGGGGGGTGAAACTACACCCCAAAATTGAAAAATCAATATCTTGGAAACTAAGAATCCCAAAATTAGGTGTGATAGCTTAAAAATAGGGGATGGTATGGGCTTTTACCTTGATTGGTCATTTCACCCCTAAAACAGTAAATAGTGAATTTACGAGAAAACAACCTGTTAAACACTTAAAATGATAAATGAACCTAAGCTCTTTTGTTTTTGATGAAAAATTAGCAGGGGGGGGGGGGTGAAAACAACCCCCAAATTGAAAAATCAATATCATGGAAACGAAGAACCCTAAAATTAGGTGTGATAGCTTAAAAAATAAGCCATGACATACGCTTTTACCTGGATAGGTCATTTCACCCCTAAAACAGTAAACAGTGATATTACAGGGAGTAAAACGGTGTTAAACACCTAAAAATGATAAATGAACCTAAGATCTTTTGTTTTTGATGAGAAATAGCAGGGGGATGAAAACTACCCCCAAATTGAAAAATCAATATCTTGGAAACGAAGAACCCTAAAATTAGGTGTGATAGCTTAAAAATAGATCATGACATATGCTTTTACCTGGATAGGTCATTTCACCCCTAAAACAGTAAATGGTGATTTTACGGGGGGTAAAAAGGTGTTAAATGGGCAAAAATGATAATTGAACCTAAGATCTTTTGTTATTGATGACAAATAGCATAGCGGTGAAAACTACCCCAAATTGAGAAAAATCGATATCTTGCAAACTTAAGAACCCTAAACTTAGTTGTGATCGTTGAAAAATAGGTGATGACATTCGCTTTTACCTCGATAGATTATTTCACTCTTAAAACAGGGAATAGTACTGTTACATGGGAAAAAGGTATTAAACCCTAAGAGCATCAGCGTTTTGTGAAATCATGATTTAGTGGAAATGTGTATGGAGGATGATTGTTATTATTATCATTTTTATTATTATTATTAGGTAATTATGGATTAATGTGTGTATAGATAACTAGCCAGTGGGGAGCGTGATGGCGCAGGTGCTTAGCTGCTCGTCTTTACCCGGACGGCTGGGGTTCAAATCCCGGTGACAGCGGGGTGGAATTTTCACTTGAAAAATCACGTGGCGTCAGGAAGGGCATTCGACCTTAAATCCCAGGCCAAAACCAAAATGAGCCTGGTTGGCTCCGGCGACTCAAAATAATTGGGAAAAGCCGAAGAAAGAAAAAGAATAAAAAAGGCAACTAACCAGTAATAGTAAACATTTGTTTGAGGTGTAGAAGAAGTCAGGATGGCCAACCCTTTGCCATGGTTCACGAATGGACCCCAAAAGCTTTACCTGTCGAGACTCAGTGTACCCTGTTGCCGCCTTTAGAAAAAGAAATCGAACCCGGGACCTCTGTGGTGACAGTGGAGTTATATTAATGATGCTTTTTAAACAAACATATACTTGCATACTACCGCTGGGTTGAATCTGCACAGAGACACTGGCCGTTGTTTGTGTAGTGAGCCTTGGTGATAACCGCACGGCGATCTTGTCAGCAAGTTTCATATTCCTCGTCTGCTTGATAGTGGACGTGCTCTGCACCGTGTTAACATACAGTACATGACTAGATAGTTGTTAGGTAAGGTTTGACAAAGGCTTAGTGAACCTTATTGCAACCTTGAAATGATTTTATTGCTATAGTCGGAAATGCAAGCCAAGACCTTAGGCTTAACAACCAAGTATGTTAACCACTATACGGTGAGATGGTCAAATAATAATGTAACAGAACATATAGGAAAGTTTTCTATAGTTACCGAATTGGCTAAGAGCCATACCATGAGAGGTGTAGGTAATGGAAATTGAATCCTTAGCTCATGACCATACTACATGTAAGCTATAGCAATGCCCGCCTATAAGCTATCATGTTAGAAAAATAAATAAATGGCTTGTTTTAGACGGAGAATAATAGTGTTTACTGTGAAACACAAATCTGAATTTAAAAATAGTTTATATCCTGCATAATGTTTGAAATCTTTTTTTTATTTATACTTTAGACAAACGCTAACATAGTTGTAATTCAGAAGCCATGACCGCCTCCTTTCCAATCCTACACCGTACACTGAAGTTAAAATGAATAATGATCACGTTACAAACGGCCAGTTTCAAAGCCATGAGAAATAAGTGAACAAAGTATAACATTCATGAGCCAGTGAGGAATTCAACATGGTGTCCTTTGGACAAAAGAGAAGCGTTCTATAAATTGAACCACCAAGCTGTCCTATCAACCCCCAATGGTTTGGGTCATCGTAAAGATGAAAATTAAATCTAAGCTATAACTAAAACTAACTACACACATATATAGTAGAAGAAGAAATCGAAAACAAAAGGACAATAGGCCAAATAAAGGACAGAAGGAATAAAAAATGGCCCTCAACCCTCAAGAATGTGGATTGAGGGAGTTGGAAGGAAGGAGAGCCATGAAATGCAGATAGAAAAGTAAAATAGGAGGGGCTTTGCCTCAGAGGTAATGGATAAAGAGAAGGAAAACTGGACTCAGCTGAGAAATCCCTTGGGGTCGCCAACTTCCAAACTGATCAGCCGTAAGCCCCTTGAGGGTGTAGCCATTTGCAGAGTGCAGTACAAGTGGTGGGGCTATATTCACCCTACCTTATTGAAGGGGCTTGAGCAAAAAACGGTAAATAACATGAAAATGAAACGAAGGCTGCCTCCACACACAAGTAGGATATCAGAAAAAATAAATAAACAAGGGCCAATTATGTTGCAAAAGGAAGAGACTCCCTAGGCCTCGAATACCCTAATAATGTCGGGGTCGGTAGATAACAAGAGTTGAGCAAGTGTGGTCGACAGGAAAGAAGACAGAGAGGAGCCTAGCACAAGTTAGTGGAAGCAATGACGGACTCAGCTGGGACTCCGTGATCGTCAACCTACATGACACTAGATATGACGCCCAGGAGTGGAATTAAAGACCTCTTTTGTTTTATATCAATGGCTTTTAAGGACGGTAACACATGGCATGCCTTATAATGCGATACTGGTCCTAGGGCATGCAAAATTGTATTAGATACTCAGCTAATAATAGTGTGCATGACCATTATTATTTTCCCAAGTACAGTACATGGGACTGATGAGCATGATTTCCAAGCCCCTAAGTAAGACAAAAACAAATGATTTTCATTTTCCAATGAGTTGGGGTGAGGTGAGGTGAGTTTTCTATACACCAAACTGATGTGGTTTCTCACTTCTACTCCAGGCAAATGCACATTTGATGTTAAGAATAGTGAAATGGTTTGCAACTGTCCAATGCTAGCACTTGATTAGTGGCTTTTAGAATGGAATGGAATGGAGTACACTTCCCCCAAAACCAACAAGAGGAGCCATTCTTAAAGTGAATATAAATGGCTATGCACTTCAGGTCATGACGGTCTCCTCTCTCCAATCCTACCCCATGGTGGTGAAAGGCACACTCTAATACAACCATAAGTGACAGGTTATCTGTTAAATACCTAACTATCCCCAGATTTACCTTGAATTTTCCTAAAATCCACTAAATTTTCCGCAAATTGACCAAATGACACAAAATTCCAGCAAAATTCAACAAATGACTACCAGATTTATTGAAATTCCATTGATTTACCTAAGAATGGTTCAAACTACCTCAAATTCATATAAAATTAGCTGAATATAGATGAAAATTCACTAAAAATTACCAAACGTACCGAAAGTGGGTTACAAACCATGAAATTTATCCATTTTTTGTGTAAATTCACTAGATGTACTCGAAAATTCCATAATATTGCCTTTACATGTATGCTTTTATTGTTGCTGCTGGTGTTGTTTCGTTTACCACACTCCCTGCAGACAAATACTTGAACATGACTTTCTGTTAGGCTAGGACCTCCACATTGGACGTGATAGTTGAGTTTCATCTTCCATAAACTCGTCTCTGAGGTGGGTGCCAGAAAAGAGATCCAGCTGTAAAAACCACACTCTGACATAGACTTTAATAACCTCTTACGTTGAGGTTGATAACACTAACGACATTGAATGATTGAACGGTTTCCTTTTCACAATTCCCGTCTATACTTTCCTCTTGAAGGTTGCTAAAATGCAATTAAATGTAATAAATACCTTAAGATGGTTTGATTTGTTTAATGATATGGTGTTGATGATGGATATAAACATTAAGACTAATTTTTGTTAGGTCTTGACTGGCCTAGCAATAAGAAATTGACAAACCAAACATGAGTTATCTACCAGGGGAACACTTTGGCCACTATTTTGGTTATTGACCAGTAAGTACAGTTCTAGTAATGAGACAGAAATCCAACACAAACAATGAGCGCGCGCGGTGGTGGAGATTGGTAGCACGATGTACTGTCGGTTATGTAGCTATGTGGAATATAAATCACATATGGTTTACTTGAAGGTTTGGAGGTTCCATTAAAGATATTCCTACAATAAATGATCTTGAAATGGTCATTCTTTGGTGTGAAAATATTTATTATAAGATATTTTATGTAAACAATTATGATTTATTAAATGTTTATACGTTTACTGTATTATTATTTAATGTAAGCACTGGAGGCTCTATCGACCAAAATACAACACCATGTTGTATTGCTCCCACTTTTGCTGACACATTTTACCCCCACCTTTGCTCCCACTTTTTTCATGTATATATGCTCCCACATTAAACTATTGTTGTTATTACCAATTTGTCTTTACTAGAGATTAGTTTATGCTTGACAGTTGATATGGAAGTATCAGTGACTAGGTATGGTAAGCCTTATGCATACTATAAAGGATATGCATATATTGTGAAACGAAGCAATAAAAATGGAACTGTTACTTGGCGCTGTTCAAAGCAACAATCGAAACAGTGTCGAGGAATGCTTAAGACAAAACAATTGGACATACTTTCTTCAAACAATCATGATTGTAAACTTAATAATCATGCTAGTCTAAATGTAAGGAAAACTCAAACCAAAGCAAAAAACCAAGTCCAAGAAAAAGATAGTGCTGCTAAAGATAATATTAATCTCAAGTTTAATACAGTACAACGCACTCATGCTGCTAGGGAGTTGTTTAATGAGAAACCTTTATCACCTCCTGTAAAACCCATGTTGAGACACACACCCACATCTCAAAAGCCCTCAACTCTATCTGAGACTACACACCCCATGATGAAGTTGGTGGGGGAAGGTGAAAAGGATGGTCATGATGATAATAATAACATAACGATGTTAAAGCACTCTAGCACATCTAAAACGAAGCTTTCAACACTATTAAAGGTAACTCAAACCATTGATCAGACTGTGGACACAGGTGGAATTTATGATGGTGAAGATGATCATCATCATTATGAAGATGATTATAATGATGAGGATGATAATCATGAGATAATGATGAACTGCTTCCCGAGTTTCTGAAACCATTCATAAAAAATAGCAAATGGAACGATCCTAATATATTAGTCGAAAGTCTACAGCTCTTGCATGCCTGTAAACAGGTTGGTCATATTGGTTATGAGGAAGAGCTATTAAATTTAGAAGATGAACTTCGTAAAGCTCTTATTATTGTGTGATGGGTCAACGTAGCAACACCCCCCATCCCCTAAAAATAATTTTCAACAAGTGTTATGTTTAAAAGAAATAATAAATAAAAAGAGCTGTATTCTGTGTGTCTATCTCTTGTAAAAATATTTTGATTAAATTAATAAACATAGTTTGTGGATATTTCTTATTTTCTTGCATGTTCAAGCAATAGTTATGTCAGGGAAGGGGTTCGAACCCTTGCTTCCTTATATATTTGGAAATTTGAACTTAAGTCAAACGCCTTAACCACTCGGCCACCTTGACATTTACTGATTAATTGGTCTTGTTGCACATCAATGTTTACAAAACTATTCTTTTCCCCAGTATATATTTGCTCAACCATTTTTTTGATTTTTCAATGCAGATTTTTGTTTTGTTTCAATTTTTCCGTAACATTGCAGTTATCAGTATTATAAACTGAGTGTTTAATATAGGGTTAAAGGCATTAAATAAATCACAAGCCTTACAGTAGTTGCATTTGATGTATCACATGTAACATGTAATTCAAAATTTCAAATAGAGCTGTGCCTTGTTAACAATAAACTCTCTTGGTCATTAAAATAACTACTTGTAAAATAATTCCAGTGCCAAATCCTATTAGCAAATAGCATATATTAAATATTCTCACACCATAGAACAACAACATCGAAATCATTCATTGTAGAAATAGCTTTAATGGGGCCACCAAACCTTCAAGTATGTGATATACATTTCCACATGGTGTTGTATTTTGGTCGATAGTGCCTCCAGTGCTTACATTAAATAAGAATACAGTAAACGTATAAACATTTAATAAATCATAATTGTTTACATAAAATAGCATATAATATATATTTTCACACCAAAGAATGGCCATTTCAAGATCATTTATTGTAGGAATATCTTTAATGGAACCTCAAAACCTTCAAGTAAACCATATGTGATTTATATTCCACATAGCTACATAACCGACAGTACATCGTGCTACCAATCTCCACCACCGCGAGCGCTCATTGTTTGTGTTGGATTTCTGTCTCATTACTAGAACTGTACTTAATGGTCAATAACCAAAATAGTGGCCAAAGTGTTCCCCTGGTAGATAACTCATGTTTGGTTTGTCAATTTTTTATTGCAAGGCCAGTCAAGACCTAACATAAATTAGTCTTAATGTTTATATCCATCATCAACACCATATCATTAAACAAATCAAACCATCTTAAGGTATTTATTACCTTTAATTGCATTTTAGCAACCTTCAAGAGGAAAGTATAGACAGGAATTATGAAAAGGAAACCGTTCAATCATTCAATGTCGTTAGTGTTATCAACCTCAACGTAAGAGGTTATTAAAGTCTATGTCAGAGTGTGGTTTTTACAGCTGGATCTCTTTTCTGGCACCCACCTCAGAGACGAGTTTATGGAAGATGAAACTCAACTATCACGTCCAATGTGGAGGTCCTAGCCTAACAGAAAGTCATGTTCAGGTATTTATCTGCAGGGAGTGTGGTAAACGAAACAACAACAGCAGCAACAATAAAAGCATACATGTAAAGGCAATATTATGGAATTTTCGAGTACATCTAGTGAATTTACACAAAAAAATGGATAAATTTCATGGTTTGTAGCCCACTTTGGGTATGTTTGGTAAATTTTAGTGAATTTTCATCTATATTCAGCTAATTTTATATGAATTTGAGGTAGTTTGAACCATTCTTAGGTAAATCAATGGAATTTCAATAAATCTGGTAGTCATTTGTTGAATTTTGCTGAAATTTTGTGTCATTTGGTCAATTTGCGGAAAATTTTGTGGATTTTAGGAAAATTCAAGGTAAATCTGGGGATAGTTAGGTATTTAACAGATAACCTGTCACTTATGGTTGTATTAGAGTGTGCCTTTCACCACCAAGGGGTAGGATTGGAGAGAGGAGACCGTCATGACCTGAAGTGCATAGCCATTTATATTCACTTTAAGAATGGCTGTTGTGGGGGGATCGAACACTCCTCTTGTTGGTTTTGGAGGAAGTGTACTCCATTCCATTCCATTTTAAAAGCCACTAATCAATTGCTAGCATTGGACAGTTGCAAACCATTTCACTATTCTTAACATCAAATGTGCATTTGCCTGGAGCAGAAGTGGGAAAACACATCAGTTTGGTGTATAGAAAACTCACCTCACCTCACCTCACCCCAACTCATTGGAAAATGAAAATCATTTGTTTTTGTCTTACTTCGGGGCTTGGAAATCATGCTCATCAGTCCCATGTACTGTACTTGGGAAAATAATAATGGTCATGCACACTATTATTAGCTGAGTATCTAATACAATTTTGCATGCCCTAGGACCAGTATCGCATTATAAGGCATGCCATGTGTTACCGTCCTTAAAAGCCATTGATATAAAACAAAAGAGGTCTTTAATTCCACTCCTGGGCGTCATATCTAGTGTCATGTAGGTTGACGATCACGGAGTCCCAGCTGAGTCCGTCATTGCTTCCACTAACTTGTGCTAGGCTCCTCTCTGTCTTCTTTCCTGTCGACCACACTTGCTCAACTCTTGTTATCTACCGACCCCGACATTATTAGGGTATTCGAGGCCTAGGGAGTCTCTTCCTTTTGCAACATAATTGGCCCTTGTTTATTTATTTTTTCTGATATCCTACTTGTGTGTGGAGGCAGCCTTCGTTTCATTTTCATGTTATTTACCGTTTTTTGCTCAAGCCCCTTCAATAAGGTAGGGTGAATATAGCCCCACCACTTGTACTGCACTCTGCAAATGGCTACACCCTCAAGGGGCTTACGGCTGATCAGTTTGGAAGTTGGCGACCCCAAGGGATTTCTCAGCTGAGTCCAGTTTTCCTTCTCTTTATCCATTACCTCTGAGGCAAAGCCCCTCCTATTTTACTTTTCTATCTGCATTTCATGGCTCTCCTTCCTTCCAACTCCCTCAATCCACATTCTTGAGGGTTGAGGGCCATTTTTTATTCCTTCTGTCCTTTATTTGGCCTATTGTCCTTTTGTTTTCGATTTCTTCTTCTACTATATATGTGTGTAGTTAGTTTTAGTTATAGCTTAGATTTAATTTTCATCTTTACGATGACCCAAACCATTGGGGGTTGATAGGACAGCTTGGTGGTTCAATTTATAGAACGCTTCTCTTTTGTCCAAAGGACACCATGTTGAATTCCTCACTGGCTCATGAATGTTATACTTTGTTCACTTATTTCTCATGGCTTTGAAACTGGCCGTTTGTAACGTGATCATTATTCATTTTAACTTCAGTGTACGGTGTAGGATTGGAAAGGAGGCGGTCATGGCTTCTGAATTACAACTATGTTAGCGTTTGTCTAAAGTATAAATAAAAAAAAGATTTCAAACATTATGTAGGATATAAACTATTTTTAAATTCAGATTTGTGTTTCACAGTAAACACTATTATTCTCCGTCTAAAACAAGCCATACATTTATTTTTCTAACATGATAGCTTATAGGCGGGCATTGCTATAGCTTACATGTAGTATGGTCATGAGCTAAGGATTCAATTTCCATTACCTACACCTCTCATGGTATGGCTCTTAGCCAATTCGGTAACTATAGAAAACTTTCCTATATGTTCTGTTACATTATTATTTGACCATCTCACCGTATAGTGGTTAACATACTTGGTTGTTAAGCCTAAGGTCTTGGCTTGCATTTCCGACTATAGCAATAAAATCATTTCAAGGTTGCAATAAGGTTCACTAAGCCTTTGTCAAACCTTACCTAACAACTATCTAGTCATGTACTGTATGTTAACACGGTGCAGAGCTCGTCCACTATCAAGCAGACGAGTAATATGAAACTTGCTGACAAGATCGCTGTGCTGTTATCACCAAGGCACACTACACAACCAAAGCCAGTGTCTCTGTGCAGATTCAACCCAGCGGTAGTATGCAAGCGTATGTTTGTTTAAAAAGCATCATTAATATAACTCCACTGTCACCACAGAGGCCCCGGGTTCGATTTCTTTTTCTAAAGGCGGCAACAGGGTACACTGAGTTTTGGCAGGTAAAGCTTTTAGGGTCCATTCGTGAACCATGGCAAAGGGTTGGCCATCCTGACTTCTTCAACACCTCAAACAAATGTTTACTATTACTGGTTAGTTGCCTTGTTTTCTTTTTCTTTCTTCGGCTTTTCCCAATTATTTTGAGTCGCCGGAGCCAACCAGGCTCATTTTGGTTTTGGCCTGGGATTAAAGGTTGAATGCCCTTCCTGACGCCACGTGATTTTTCAAGTGAAAATTCCACCCCGCTGTCACCGGGATTTGAACCCCAGCCGTCCGGGTAAAGACGAGTAGCTAAGCACCTGCGCCATCACGCTCCCCACTGGCTAGTTATCTATACACACATTAATCCATAATTACCTAATAATAATAATAATAAAAATGATAATAATAACAATCATCCTCCATACACATTTCCATTATTGCATGATTACACAAAACGCTGATGCTCTTAGGTTTTAATACCCTTTTCCCATGTAACAGTACTATTCCCTGTTTTAAGAGTGAAATAATCTATCGATGTAAAAGCGAATGTCATCACCTATTTTTCAACGATCACACCTAAGTGTAGGGTACTTAAGTTTGCAAGATATCGATTTTTCTCAATTTGGGGTAGTTTTCACCGCTATGCTATTTGTCATCAAAAACAAAAGATCTTAGATTCAATTATCATTTTTACCCGTTTAACACCTTTTTTTACCCCACTGTAGAATCACTATTTACTGTTTTAGGGGTGAAATGACCTATCCAGGTAAAAGCGTATGTCGTGACCTATTTTTAAGCTATCACACCTAATTTTAGGGTTCTGTGTTTCCAAGATATTGATTTTTCAATTTGGGGGTAGTGTTCACCCCCCTACTATTTCTCATCAGAAACAAAAGATCTTAGGTTCATTTATCATTTTTAGGTGTTTAACAGGTTCTATTCTCGTAAAATGACTATTTACTCTTTTAGGGGTGAAATGATCAATCGAGGTAAAAGCCTATATCATCCCCTATTTTTAAGCTATCACACCTAATTTAAGGGTTCTTCGTTTCCAAGATATGGATTTTTCAATTTTGGGGGGTAGTTTCACCCCCAAACGGGGGACGTCACCCCAAGTTCTAGGACCCCTCATACAAGTCCCTAGCATGATTGGTTTGTGAGATATGAACAAAAGGGTAGTTAGAGACTTTTAACAAAAAAACGAATCATACATTCAAAAACGGGGCGTCCCCCCAGGACTAGGATACTGCCTATGGCAAAATCCCATCAAGGGTTCAGAAAATATTAACAAACGTGTAGTTAGGTCCTTTTGGCAAAAGCCGTCCATGCGCGCACATAAAAAAATATTATTTACCCCCCGGGTAAGGGTAGTTTTTATTTTGGGGTGGATATACCCCGTCCATAGGAAAGGCGAGTTCACCACGAGTCCTACGACACCCCATATGTTTAAATCGCATTATTGGTTAGCGATATACTAAAAAGCCGATGACCTATTAGTTTTTTGGTTTATTTAAATACATATTAAAAAATCACTCATCTATAAATAATCATTTATAAAGCCCGCTCTGTTACAAAAGCCGTCAAGTTCGTAGGCATACAAAAATATACTATTTCATCCCCCGGGTAAGGGTAGTTATTATTTTGGAGAGGATATACCCCGTCCATAGAAAAGGGGATTTCACCACGAGTCCTACGACACCTCATATGTTTAAATCCGATTATTGGTTAGCGAGAGAGTAAAAAGCCGATGACCTATTCGTTTTTTGGGTTTATTTAAATACATATTAAAACACTCATTTATAAATAATCATTTATAAAGCCCGCTCTCTTACAAAACCCCTCAAGTGCGCATGCATAAAAAACACTCATCGCCAAAATGTCAAAACAACATGTTTACCCCAAATGGCGTTTCCAAATTCCATCCATTTTAAAAAATAACCTCACCATCACATAGAGCGGAAAAATACCATCTATACGACCCCTCACTCGACCCTACTCCTCCCCCACCACCTAACCCTTTCCCAACATAGGCGTACATATTCAAGCACGAGCGCGACTTGAGAAAACCAACACTACCCCACTACTCGCGAATGACCTTTAAGTTTTGGTCTTTTAATTAAATAAAGAGCCTATAGGAAAGTAGGGGGCGTCACTGCGAGTGCTAGGACACCCTGTATGTTCAAATCCGTTGATTGGTTAGCGAGATATCAGGTTCGGGGCAAATACGAGGAGGGTTCAATAAGTTAGTGGGCAGCTTCCCCATCATCCCACTACTAATACCATCTAGATTAATTGCAAATAAATCTTGAAAATACATCCACTGAAATGTTAACCTCCCCCAAGTAAATTCAGGATTCGCTAAAAGTTGGGTAAAATACCAACTGGACTTTAAATCCAATAATAAAAATAAATGATCGGAAGTCGAAAGCATCTCCAATCTGATATACAAAAGTCAGGTTCCAAAATAATGAAAATTCAAAAATTAACAAGAAGTTCCGTGACGAACTAAAGAGCCTACTTTCCTTAAAATGTAAGATTCATGCCAATGATTAATCTATACGGATCTATCTAGAATAATGAAGAAATTAAGTTGGTAATATCAAAATTTCGAATTAGTTCGAAATACTGTATACCTGGCATAATGTAGCCTAATAGAGAACTACAGTTGGCAGCCCTGGTGTCTGAATATATTCTTAGTTCCATCTCTTAAGGTACAGAATACAAAATTTGGTTGAAGTCCAATGGAAAGCATGGACGTTACATGCAGGTAAACAATGGATATAACAGCGCGAGTAAAATCATGTTGGCAACAATGAAATACATGTATTGGTCAGAAATAATCTGAAATAATATGATCTATTGTTGTGTCAATTTTGAATGAAATCCGTTAGTTTGTATAGAAGTTACATGCATTTTGAAATTGGACCTATCAGCAGGCTTAGAATCATGTTGGCAGCACTGGCGTAGGCCTATATTAGTTACTCCAACTTAATCTAGAATGCCAGGTACTATACGTGTACACAGTTTAGAGCTATTGGCTTGCATACTTTCTGATATATTGATATTAGGGTAACAAAAATAGAGACAGTATTTATTAAGAGTTTGCAGCCCTGGATACTCTTAAGAATCGGCATAGTCATATCTGTTATGCTACACATAGTGCACACGAAATTTGGTTGAGATCCAAATGATAGTATAGAAGTTACATGTATTTAAAGTTGGACGCATGCTTAGAATCAAGTTGGTAGCACTGACGTATATACGGTACTCCAAATTAATATAGAATGTCAGGTACTATTCGTGTGCATAGTTTAAAGCTGTCGGCTTGCATACTTTCTGATATATGGGTATTTGGATAAAAACAAATTGAGAGCATTTATTAACAGTTGGTATCCCTGGTGGCTCTTAAGAATACGCTCAGTCATATCTGTTTATGTACACATAGCACAAACGAAATTTGGTTGAAATCCAATTGATAGAGTAGAAGTTATATGCATTTAAAATTTGGACCTATCAGCAGGATTATAATCATTTTGGCAACACTGCCATATATGGCCTCCTGGAAATTAAACTGCAATATTATTATCTATACGTGTGCCAATTTTGAGATAACTCCCATTCATACCTTCCAAGATATCCAGCATGGAGCTCAAATTTCAATTGCGATTTTTCAGCAGTTGGTAGCACTGACATCGTTTTCAAATATGGCCGTGAGGTATTCAGGTATAGATTTTACTCCTACCAAATTTTGTTTCGTTTGCTGCAGACGTTTAGGAGTTGATAGCGGGACACACACACACACACACACACACACACACAGCCAGACATACAGAAGGACAGAGAGACAGACAGACACACATTTGCCCGATCTCATAAGTATACTTTTTCCTCATTTTTGCAAAATGTGAAAAGTAGGCTAAAAAAATATCCTGATCCTGAAATTCTGAAAATTCAAAAATCTTAAAGTAAGATTTTAATTTAAAATTCTAAAAATAATTTTATTCAAATTGAAAATAATTCCGATTTTCATTCCAAAATACGAAAACTCAATAACTGGAAATTTCGTGAAGGTCCTTAATAACAATCCTAAATAAGGATCTATCAATCCTGATCATCCTATAATACAAAGTCGTAATCCTTAATGGATACCAGAAAAATCTCACATGAAAATCTTTAACGTAAAAACTGTGAAAATCTTCCATCATATGTGAAAACGTTCCCAAGTCGTGAAAACAAGACGACGACGAAAATCCCTAAAATAAATTCAAAAACAATAGAAAAATCCAAAATGTAAAAAGCGTCGAACGCGGGACTGGAATAGTCCGCTAATAAATTTTAATAATCTTCCAGCCAGACCAAACAGTATCTAACTCTAATATAAAATGAACTGGCTTCAAGTTAAACACACTTCAAAGATGACAAAGTGAAATTATAAAACGTTCTTTCTAAACTCGCTATAAAATATAAGATAACAATTCGAAAATAGGTCACAGACTAATAGGCATGCTTCTAGCACAAGTATCTACATATCGAACTACATATAGAAAAACTTCCCCCCTACTTTGAGTAGAGTTAAAGTTGTTAAACGGTGAATGGAAACGCATTGCACTACGTTCCATTGTTCTTGCCTTGAGAAACTTCCTGCCTCGCCTTGCTATGAAGCCACAGTCCCCACATCACTGCGTTGACTCGAATCTGCCGTTCTGGTGTGCTTCCCCGAGCAAGCTCCATGCTGCCCCTCTCGGCTTCTCCGCTCGACCCACTGGGACCTCCATCTCATCGTCACCAGACCCTCGATCGAACCCCGGGCTTCTTCTTGAATCTTGCTCTTCAGCTCGAACATTGGAAGTTCTTGGGGTCGCTCGTTCATACTCAATAGTTCTTATTCGGATTATTTCGTTTAATGTAGTCTTGCTTCTATCTTAGCCTCAGTAAGTATCGCGTCCTCGTTTCGAATTCCGTCTACCCGTAGTCACGTGTACGCACTCTTACGACCATGATATTAGGCTAGATTTCCCTTTTCATATTTAGCACGCCTTCATAATCTCCGTTACAAATTCATATGTCCCTTTATTACACAGTTCTTCGTGATTTTCCATATCGACAATATATATCACTGGTCTTAAAAATCGTTCACTTTCACTCGGTATTTTTGCATAGACCCTCTTCTTTGTTTCACACTTCAAATAATATTTGCAACGAATTTCTTACTGTCATTTACTTGATACAACACCAATTATAGACGCGACATGATACTGGGTTCGTTCTTTGTTCGCGACTGCGTCAGTCTTTCTTAGATACAGTATTTACAGTCTCCATATTCACTCAATTCACTTGTAATTCTCACACTGTACTCACGTGTGACTCTAGTATAACTTACTTTCATTTCGGTTACTATTCTTACTGATTTCACTAAATTATGCAATACTTGGCGTCGATTCTTGGAGCGCTTGACCTATGCGTCCACCTCCTTCAACAGTCCCCAAGCGAATCTCTGCTCTAAAATGGCTGACCTGGCCTCTACCTATTTCCCCTTCCAGATTCTCCTTTTAATTGCGCGTAAATTGGGTGTTCCTTAACTTAATTATTAATTCTACCGTTCTGAACCAAATTTCTGTGGAAATCTTTTCATGATAAATATTCAAATAATTCCCTTTAATTTATCCATACCGTACCGTAAATGCTTTAAATGTACTCAAATTAGCATAAATACTTTGGCGGTTAATATTCTTCCAATTTTCTCATTGGTTCTCACCAACCCGAGATATGCACCTAGCAACAAGCAATCACCCTAAGATAAATAAATCCTTTGGAAATGTGGTCCACCTCCCTGGACGTCCAATCATATCTCGTCTTTCTTAATATTTCCACTCTAATCCATAATCCAATCTTCATTGGGCAACACCTTTTCTCCGCGAATTTTGTCGTCCAAACTGGTTCCTTGTCAATTTTCCAGCTCTCAAATATTTCAAAACTTCATGGATAAAAAATGATCAGATCTCGGATCTTTCAGAATCCAAATTTGGGGACATTTCCCTCCTTACTCAGATTACAAAATAAGGACAAGTATTTTGTAATTCAACCAAAATTTGTACTTATTATTCTTGGCCACGAATTCGTATTCTGTTTATCATCCCATGACGTTACTCTTCTTCCTGTATTTTAATATCTCTCGTTTTTGGTTATTTATTCTGTTAGCGAAAAACCTTCCACCCCTACTTCCTCCTAGTAATCGGATTTTGTTTTTGCACCGGGCGTCTCTCTTCTTGTGTCCCCTGCCTGCTAGTGTCTGGTTGCGGTTCCTCATTTCTAGGTTGGTCTCCCTCTGTTATTTGCGTTTCGTTGTTGCGCAATTCTCTGATATATTCCTGACCTTCCCTGTATCTTTCTTCATAATTTGGTCTGGAATAATTACGATCAATCCAATTATTGTACCTCGCATAACCTTGGGTATTACAACGGAGAGGAGCACTGAGGATCTCATGTGCATATCGCACTGTTTCAGAGCCTGCTGATCTAGCGGTAGCGGGAGTAGCACCAATTGATTTACTTGCCTTAGAGCGTCAGGAAGTTTGGCGCACCAAAGAAGAACTGGGCATACACCAGGCAAAGACGTCTGCACACAACTATTGTATGGAACGATGGCAACAGAAGTGGGATGATGAGACACGAGGTCGATGGACAAAGAAACTTATTCTGCGTCTGGCTGACTGGGTTGATCGAAACCACGGAGAGGTCAATTATTATTTGATACAGTTCCTAACAGGCCATGAATATTTTCGGAGATTCCTGCATCACATAGGCATGGCTAATAGTCCTTTGTGTCATTATTGTAATGAAGAGGATGATGCGCTCCACACATTCTTTGTGTGTGAACGCTGGTCAACACATAGAAGAGATCTGCAAGCTTCTATAGGGGTAATCACGCCGGACAACATCCTACAGATGATGCTCCGAAATGATCAAACATGGAATCAGATAGCTATTTACATAGAAAGTGTCCTGCGCCAGAAGAAGAGGGAAATGGATGCGTTCGAACATTCTTAAGAAAAAAATGAAGAAAGAAGAAGTCTGAACGGCTAAGTAAGCACGACATCACCCTGAAGTAATGCGAGAGCGGTTCCGGGGTGATGAACACATCGTGGGGAAAGGGAGATGGTTTTTAGTGGGTAAGAATCCCACACTACTGTGGACTTCGGACCCTTCACATGTGTCTTTTGAAGATTTTCCACAGTCCCTCGTAAAAAAACTTGAGTATTATTTCTGTTCTCCCTCTGATAGTTGTTGTCGTAAATGCGCCTATATTGGTTTTTCCATCATTCCGTTCTTTGGTTTCGCTCATTATTTCCCTGACATCTCTGGTATGGTCTATTATTCGTAGGTTCCATTTCATTGTTGTTGAATCTACGCCGCGGATAATATTCATTCCGAATTGGTCCTATATTTCCTCTCCTCTGAACATTACTATCCGTCTGTTGAATCTGATCGACCATCACAGTGTTTACCTCGCTGTGATCAGTTCGGTTACTTCTTCCGATAGTATTTATACTATTGCTTGTGTGGTCTAATTTCCTGAGGAGATCATCCATTCCCTTTAAATCGCGGATTCCTGATGAAGCTAAATACCTTCTGATATCAGCTGGGAGTTGGCTAGCGATTGTTTGAACTAGCTCGACCTCTGATAATGGGGGTTTTAAGTACTGTAATTTAGTTAATTGCGTCTTAAAGTACGTCGAATATCTTGTTGGACGGTTGCTGGCATACTTCTTCGAATAAGCTTCAGCTCTTACAGATTGCTGCTCTTCAATGCTCCAGTAACGTCTTATTAGAGCGTCCGCAAATTCGTCGAATGTCCTAAAAGACCATCTAAAGGCACGATACCACTGAAGGCAGTCATTGTCTAAGAACCGTTCCACGACCCTTAATTGGCTTTCTTCGCTTATGTGATTGTCCTTGAAATATTCAGACACATCATTAATAAACTCGATGGGCGTGAACATATTGTTACCTGAAAAATGCCTAGATTTCTGATCAATGTTCCTTATGATTGTGATGTTCGGATTCAGAGTTCCCTCCGTTCTGGTTTGTGGTGTTTCAAAATTCGGAAATATTTGTGGATTAGCAAATCTCACACTACTGCTCCTATCTTGCGGTGTCCTATCCTCTGTTTCTCCCCAGAAATCTTCTTCTCTTCTAATCCTTCCAAAAGGTTAATTCTCCCTTTGCCTATCTCTCTCTTCGAGATGATCTATCACTGATTTCAGTTCAGTCCGTACAGTAGAAATGATATCTGCCTCGATTCATGTTGTCGTAGTAGCCTCTTTTATTGTAACCTCCCTTAATTTCGTTTTAATAAGCTCCACCTCTAACTCGAATTTTTCTTTATCAATAACTATATCATCTATCTTCGCTTGAAGTCCGGAGCTAACCTTTATTATCTGAACTTGAAGATGGGAATTAAAATCATTTAATTTCGTTTGCAAATTTGAATCTACATTATCGATTTTACTCCCTACTTCGCTAAGTTTACTCGTGACATTCAACAGCTGTGTCTGCTTTTTCCTTAATTTCATTAATGACCTGATCCTGTTGTAATTGTATAGCCTTTAACCGTTTCTCATTATCGTCTTTCACATTATTAATATCTTTGTTTAACCGGAATTCAGCTAAGATTAATTTATTGAACAATTCTTTAGTGATGGCCTCACATTGCTTTTGGCCCTCACTAATCAGATCATCTTTTAAAATTTCTATGTTATCTTTAGCTCATTTACCAATATCAATTCCTATTTCACTTCTAACTAATTCTGCCTTATTCCTTACTTCAATTTGCAAAGACTCAACAGTAGTTCTTAATTGCTCCAATCCATCGGTATTTTCAGATTGGATTGAATTCAGAGGCTGCAAGACTTCTTGCCTCAATTTCAGAACATCATCCTGATTACCTTTAAGTGTGTGATGTACAATAGCAGAATTAGCTAGGATATCAGCTAACGTATCTCTGGTTGCAGTCGAACTCGCCTTCTGCTCCTCCAAGGTTTTCTGTGAAGTTGCATAATTTGTTTGTGTCATAGCCACACACTCCTTCAGATCCTCAAGAGTGTTCTGTGTAACTATATTGGTGTTCTTAAGTTCCTCCAAGGTTTTCTGTGAAGTTACATAATTTGTTTGTGTTGTAACTGAACTCGCCTTAAGTTCCTCCAGAGAGTTCTGTGTAACTGTATTGTTATTCTTCAGCTCCTCCAGAGTGTTCTGTGTAATTGTATTGCTATTCTTCAGCTCCTCCAGAGTATTCTGTGTAACTATATTGGTGTTCTTAAGTTCCTCCAAGGTTTTCTGTGAAGTTACATAATTTGTTTGTACTGTAGCTACACTCGCCTTAAGTTCCTCCAGAGTGTTCGGTGTAACTGTATTGCTATTCTTCAGCTCCTCCAGAGTGTTATGTGTAACTATATTGGTGTTCTTAAGTTCCTCCGAGGTTTTCTGTGAAGTTACATAATTTGTTTATACTGTTGCTACACTCGCCTTAAATTCCTCCAGAGTGTTCTGTGTAACTGTATTAGTGTTCTGCATAACCTTCAAAGTGTTTTGTGTGGTTCGCAGAGTGCTTCTGGTAGCAACTGAGCCAGTTCGTATCTCACCTAAAGTATTTTGAGTTACAATCGAGTTATTCTGGAGTACAATCAATGCCCTAGTCGCATCATCTGTGCTTTTTTTTACGTTCCTCCCTTACTTTACTTATCTCTGTCCTTAAATCATTTTAATTCATTTTCAAGTTAGCTTCTAGTTGCTTGTAATTGTTATGAGTACCCTGGTGCAAAGCTTCAATGTCTTTGTCAAGCTTGCCCTGCGTCTCCTGCATCGTCATAAGCATGGCATGGATTGCCTCCATGTCCGCTGGCATCTTCTTCTATGATGAGAGAACGGGAAATGCAGCACTAATTCATGACTACAAGAATACCTACTTGTGACCTATTTCGAATGTTATAATTAATATGGAAGATTTTCACTTATTTAATATACTAAGTTCTATTACTACTGCTTGTCAACTTTTATCTATTCAAAGAATCATTAATCCCTACCTCGATGTGTTGCTCTATATGGAAGAGGCTCCTAATAAAACACAACACCAATTACTAAAACCTCCTAATATGACCAACGTTCTCCTAAGAGTCGTTTCATGCCGAAATCTAAATTGTTGATACAGTCTCAACCTTCAATAGTTGTGCCTATACTGTTCAACTTTTGTCAACAAGTGCTTGTTCCACGAATTCCTTATGAGCGTCGGTCAGCATCTTACATCATTCTTTGCTTTCCTTCCCTCATAATATACCGTAGTATCATTTATGTAAACACTTTCAACATGATAATAATAAATTCAAATAATGATATTTCCATCTTGTCAGGCTCAAATCTGGCCATTATCATTCCTTAAACATATGGCTAGAATACACACTCGGTACTCTCACAAAGTGAACCATCCTAGGATGTATAAACATCTAATAGATTATCTCGAATATGCCAATATTCGCGCCACAACAGTTGGGCTGCCATAAGAATCTTAATCCTTATATGTGCCCTCAATTTCACAGCAGAGTAACAGCCAAAATCCCAGGATCGAAAATGGATCGCAGCAATCAGCAGTACCCAGCTAAAATACCTACTTTTTACTACTAGCACATCACTCACTGGAAATAAGGATCATATAAGGATCTAATCAATGCAAATAAACGCTATGGTCTTTCACTACAGGATCAATCAGACAAATAACAATAACACGACAAATTCTTCTATCTCGGGACAATATAGAAACTATAAATGGGTAACTGGATTCGAGATTCTGATGTCCGACCATAACATTTACTTGTTACCACTTCCCTCCAATAATAATAACAAACTTCTATAAAAACAACGACGAGCATTCGTAACACGTGCTCGCTAAAATTTATTCAGAAAACTCAATGTATTTAAATGTTCACAACACAAATAAAAAACCTTCATCTCAGGTTCACCAGTCGTTAAACACCCTCGCAAATAATAAATAAAATTCATTTAACAAAAAGACATCATTACTTCCTGCTCCGCCCAACATTTCAGGATCGTAGCAACGGTCGTTAACCTCACGCATAACATGACAAAAAAAAACTCTACTAGCGAAGGCCTTCTCGCTAATACAATGCCAAACTATTACTCTATACATCGCGACCCTGAAATCCCTACAGTCGCTATACTAAATATTTTATAATAAATAAGACGAATAAAATCATGAACTAATTTACATTAACATAAATTCCATCTATTTACACACTAGCAGCTGTTCGCCGTACATAATCATCACCGCAGACTATTTTTCTACTGAGAAATTCCATTTACACACTATCCAATGTTGATATACTATATAATGCAAATACAAGACTTCCGCTAACATTAATGTCGATATTAGGATCAAAAGACTTCATTGGGCACCATAGTCCAATCAGTTAAGTTAAGACTACTGTTAATGTAACTTCCACAGGTTTCTTTTTCATAACATGACAATATTAATAATAATACAAAAGATTTTCTCTTTATCTTTCTTAACAATGACACTACTTACGGGTCAGCCTGAGCTACGACACCGCACAGCTGATCACCTCCCCTCACGCCAAGAGTGCGTGCGAATTCACCTCTACACTGAGCATTAACAGACGTCCATTTATAAACAGCAACACGGTTCCCTTTAATTGCTTGCCAACGCAAGCTTCCTCTCAAAATACAAACTACCTCGTCATAATAGACGGAATTCTCCATTCAGCTCGCTTCCGTGCTGCACCCAGCCAACACAAGCCACGTTGTCAAATTGTACATCTCGCACCACCATTATTTCACAGGTGCCTTTCAATTCTTAACAAAATATCTTCTCTACGTATACTCGGGGCAAGTAAGTGCTAGCCCTTAAGTCTAGGTAATACCTTCCTCCCATGCCCCAATCGCAATTGAGATCATAGCACACCCCTGATATAAATATTAATCACAGCGTTGCCAAATAAACATAATCTCGGGTGAATTATTTCTTATCACGATGTTAACTAGTCTCAATGTCCATTGGTCTGTCTGTCTGTCTGTTAGGTAGTCAGCCCGAAGGCTGGTTGGATCCTCAAAAAGCACCGCCATTACGTTATGTGAGTAGATACCCACAAAAACCCAAGGCAGCGCAATATTGAGGCATTCTAGGCAAGAAGAGGAGTGAGGTAGTTTGCCATTGCTTTCCTCACTGAGTCATAATTCCTTAACTTGCAAATCAGCTGTTTCTATCCAACACAGTTCTATCTCACACAACCATACGTCTTGTATTTAAACATCAAGATCTTCAAAACCATCTAGATTAATTGCAAATAAATCTTGAAAATACATCCACTGAAATGTTAAATTCCCCCAAGTAAATTCAGGATTCGCCAAAAGTTGGGTAAAATACCAACTGGAATTTAAGTCCAATAATGAAAATAAACGATCGGGTGTCGAAAACATCTCCAATCTGATATACAAAAGTCAGGTTGCAAAATACTGAAAAATCAAAAATTGAAAATAAAAATATCCTGATCCTGAAATTCTGAAAATTCAAACATCTTAAAGTAAGATTTTAATTTAAAATTCTAAAAATAATTGTATTCAAATTGAAAATAATTCCGATTTTCATTCCAAAATACGAAAACTTAATAACTGGAAATTTCGTGAAAGTCCTTAAAAACAATCCTAAATAAGGATCTATTAATCCTGATCATCCAATACTACAAAGTGGTAATCCTAAATGGATACCAGAAAAATCTCACATGAAAATCCTTAACGTGAAAATTGTGAAAAATCTTCCATCATATGTGAAAATGTTCCCAAGTCGTGAAAACAAGACGACGACGAAAATCACTAAAATAATCGGTAGCATGCTGAACTGCTGTGCCCAAGATAGCGGGTTCAAACCCGGCCGAAGTCGTCGGATTTTTTAAGATCGTTAAAATCCTTCAGTATGCCTTCCTTCGGAGGGGAAGTAAAGCCGGCGGTCCCATGTCATAGATTTATGGCATGTAAAAGATCCTTTCACAGACTAAACTTGTGTAAAGCAAAATTTGTTAGGTTAGATTTCGTCAGAACGCTCTATCAAAGTTTCAACGTTCACCACTAGGTATCATTGATATCTGGTGGCGAAAGTTGGAACTACTTGAAATTGAACGGAACTTGTAGCTCGCCCTTTAGGGTGTCCGCTGGAAGCAGCTACAGACTCAGGCGAGCCGAACATGTCCTCGGACACTCCCGGCACTAAAAGCCATACGATAAATAAATAAATAAATAAATAACTAAAATAAATTCAAAAACAGTAGAAAAATCCAAAATGTAAAAAGCGTTGAACTCGGGACTCGAATAGTTCCCTCATAAATTTTAATCATCTTCCAGCCAGACCAAACAGTATCTAAACCCAGTATAAAATGAACTGGCTTCAAGTTAAACATCCATCAAAGATGACAAAGTGAAATTATAAAAAGGTTGTTTCTAAACTCGGTATAAAATATCAGATAACAATTCGAAAAGTGGTCACAGACTAATAGGCATGCTTCTAGCACAATTATCTACTTATCGAACTACATAAAGAAAAACTTCCCCTATATTGAGTAGAGTAAAAGTTGTCAAACGGTGAATGGAAACGCATTTCACTACGTTCCATTGTTCTTGCCTTGAGAAACTTCCTGCCTCGCCTTGCTATGGAGCCACAGTCCCCACATCACTGCATTGACTCGATTCTGCCGTGCTGGTGTGCTTCCCCGAGAACGCTCCACGTTGCTCTCTCGGCTTCTCCGCTCGACCCACTGGGACCTCCATCTCATCGTCACCAGACCCTCGATCGAACCCCGGGCTTCTTCTTGGATCTTGCTCTTCAGCTCGAACACTGGAAGTTCTTGGCGTCGCTCGTTCATACTCAATAGTTCTTATTCGGATCATTTCGTTTAATGTAGTCTTGCTTCTTTCTTAGCCTCAGTAAGTATCGCGTCCTCGTTTCGAATTCCATCTACCCGTAGTCACGCGTACGCACTCTTACGACCATGATATTAGGCTAGATTTCCCTTATCATATTTAGCACGCCTTCATTATCTCCGTTACAAATTCGTATGTCCCTTTATTACACAGTTCTTCGTGAATTTCCATATCGACAATATATATCACTGGTCTTAAAAATCGTTCCCTTTCACTCGGTATTTTTGCATAGACCCTCTTCTTTGTTTCACACTTCAAATAATATTTGCAACGAATTTCTTACTGTCATTTACTTGATACAACACCAATTATAGACGCGACATGATACTGGGTTCGTTCTTTGTTCGCGACTGCGTCGGTCTTTCTTAGATACAGTATTTACAGTCTCCAAATTCACTCAATTCACTTGTAATTCTCACACTGTACTCACGTGTGACTCTAGTATAACTTACTTTCATTTCGGTTACTATTCTTACTGATTTCACTAAATTATGCAATACTTTGTGTCGATTCTTGGAGCGCTTGACCTATGCGTCCACCTACTTCAACAGTCCCCAAGCGAATCTTTGCTCCAAAATGGCTGACCTGGCTTCTTCCTATTTCCCCTTCCAGATTCTCCTTTTAATTGCGCGTAAATTGGGTGTTCCTTAACTTAATTATTAACTCTGCCGTTCTGAACCAAATTTCTGAGGAAATCTCTTCATGATAAATATTCAAATAATTCCCTTGAATTTATCCATACCGTACCGTAAATGCTTTAAATGTACTCAAATTAGCATAAATACTTTGGCGGTTAATATTCTTCCAATTTTCTCATTGGTTCTCACCAACCCGAGATACGCACTTAGCAACAGGCAATCACCCTAGGATTAATAAATCCATCGGAAATGTGGTCCACCTCCCTGGACGTCCAATCATATCTCGTCTTTCTTAATATTTCCACTCAACTACATAATCGAATCTTCATTGGGCAACACCTTTTCTCCGCGAATTTTGTCGTCCAAACTGGTTCCTTGTCAATTTTCCAGCTCTCAAATATTTCAAAACTTCATGGATAAAAAATGATCAGATCTCGGATCGTTCAGAATCCGAATTCGGGGACAGTACTAACCCCAAAATTTCGGTAATTATAGACGTTTGGTTTTTCCATTTGCTTGGTTTACCATCCGAATTAATTGATCCTCATTATGTTTTGGATAATTCATTGGTAATTTTTTTTTTGTCTGAGGGAAATTATCAATAATAGCTGGCAATTCGAGAGAAGTAATGGGAAGACCATGGAGCTTTAATGTATTAGAAATATGTATAAGAGTGAACTGATATGCAATGTTTGGTTCTTGAAACTGCAGATAAACTTCTGATAATGAATTCTTGGAAATGTCCCATAACTGTCTTACATTTGAAGGTGTCTGAAAGATACATATGTAAGAAAACACTTGTCGTAACTGAGAAGGCATCTGAAATTGTGACGCTTCTGCCAAACAACGCTGCCATTCAGAATCATCAATCAGCAAACCTTGCTTCTTAGCTGTTTCTTTAAATGTAGAATAGACAACGGCTTTGTATGTTCGTAGATCCTGGAAGCTGGTAGAACCTATGACGTGAAGCAATAACAGACGTAAATAATACCTTTCTGTTTCTGTAGGCGAAACATTATACATTCTGCCTATCGTTTTTGAAACATTGTTTCTTTTGTGCCACTGGCAGTTGCTATTATTCCTTACGCAATGTACTGGTATTTCAGGATATATATACGAACTTCTGGCTTGCGATCCTTGATTTAACTTGAACCACGCTTGTAATTCCGTGTTGCGCAACTGTGCTTGAAGTAAAATATCAGGAGCGTTATCATTTTTAAAATAGATATTTTGCAAGTTTAGCAAGTGAACTGGTAATCATACGATAGAATGTGACTGTTCATACATGTGAAATGAAAATATCCTGTATGCGGCTTCTGTTGGACCAGCATTTAGGAAAGAAGTAATTTCATCGTAGTTCACCGTTTCGCCTTCAGGACATATTTTAACATTGCAGCAGTCATGACCTTTATACACATACTTGTGGATGTATTTAACACTCCGAACACTTGAGAATATTTCAACATTAATATGAGCTTGAAAATAAAGTACAGTAAAAGAAATGGATTGTAGGGAACAATGAATCGACTATCGATTTCAATGTCAATGCCTCGAATTGCTTTTATAATAATCCGTCCATTATTTATTTTCCTATACGAAGGATAACCATTGGCATTATCTTTGGTCTCTTCCTGAAACTGTTTAGGGAAATCTTTCTTACATACGCCATATTTAATACAGACTGTATAAGGATTCAAAGTTCCGAGAGGACCATGTACCATATGACGCCTTACCAACTGGTATAGCGCGTCATCCTCGAGATCTGGTATTTCGGCTGACACCACACTGTCAATGTCAGAAATTTCTCGAAACTTACAATCTTCCGTTAATGCTAATAGTAAATGGATGTGCGGGAGACCTCGTTTTTGAAATTCTACTGTATATAGATATGGTTTTACTTTACCGAAAATTTCCTTAACATTAATCAATCGTAGCAATTCCTTTACTTTGCAATGGAAAACTCTCACTACAATATCAGGCCTATTATTAGCCATTTCCCAAGGATGAATGCTGTTAAGTATTTATGGCCAGCCCGCATTACAGGTGGACGTAATGAATACATCTGGCTTTCCAAACTTCCTCACTATCGCCAACGCATCCTGATAATTTTGCATCATATTCCTTGGGCTACCTGTAAAAGAAGATGGCAAAACTACAATACGACCGACTCTGAGATTTTCATTTTCTGCTCGTACATGCAAGGCGTCTGCTGAACCGGCATATGTATCAACTCGTAACTTCGTTTGTTGATGACGTATATATTTTAACCGTTCAACTTCCATACGACAGTAACAGCGGCAACTAACTTAACATGACCTCCAAGAATACCATTCATAGACATATACATTTTGTAATCATCGCTCGTATTGATAGCAGTTTCGTACATATCGCTGTTGCCAACAATAAAGGAAGAATAATTATTCCACTTGTCTGTAACATGTTTTACAATTCGCTTTGTATCCTGTGTAAATAAACTCTGATTGTTGTACTCACAATATGCCAATGACCTGAACAGACAATTAACGTCACCTTTAATCTTTATAACATTTGTAATTGAGTGTCGCCTCACATTCATCATAATATGATTCATTGTATTGATTGAGCACACAACCTATAAGGACGAATGATGAAACGAAAAGAAGACAGTTTGTAGCTGGTGAGACCAAAGACTATATATTAGAAAGATCGGATACACAATACAAAATGGCGGTTCCAACATTCCACTGTTGCGGCATCTTCGTGAAATTAGTTATCTTTCGTATACAGTATTTGTTGTGATTCAAAGAGATGTTGACATGACAGGGTCATTAGCAAAATGGCTGCTGATTGTGCATGAGCATTTCAGTCTCAAAGTAATCCATTCTTTGAAAAGTTTTAATTAAATTATGTGCACAGAATCCCGTTCTGCTTATTGTATGGATACATGCGACATTAGCGCCCGAGTGGAACAGGTAGACGTTAACGATATCATGTATGGAAACATGCGCATTAGCGCCCGATTGGAGCAGGTAAAATTTAACGATATCATGACGTAATTAGGGTACTGATCGCCCTATACCAGTGAATGTTATAATTATATTGAATGTATTGAAACACCAAACGAACGAAATAAAACAAAAACTGGCATGATGAAATATTCTGTTTTGGCATGATTCAAACCGCATAGGAGATTTTTAAGTGAATGCGTTAAGTCCCCAAGGAGATTTGATCTCTGTTAATATCAAGTTAGATTTATTATTGAGGCGGCGTTGAATATCATGATACAGTGTTAGTCGTTGTCGCCTAATGACAATATGTCCGTCAAGTCATTCGATTCTATTTTCGTGTGACCTTGAAGAAAGTAATATTCACAATTATTTTAATACACGAATGATATACTCAAGTAAGGTGGGTATCTATCGATAATGCGTGACGGGCATTACATTTTAAGACAACAAACTTCACGAGATATTTCGGTTTTAGTAAAGGGTGAAATTTTTTTGGAAACTATTTTAATATATAAGATAAAGATACCTTTTATGTGAACTCTTGGCCCCCTCACAACTTATTACATACAGTAAGTGCAATAAAACCGAAGCACTCAAATTAGTTGCAGCTCTTCAGTCGGTCAACACGAGCTCGCCCAAAGACTGTATGAACATAAGTATTATGTATTAGTTATGATCACTATTATAATTGAGGTGTGTTATAATTTTCTTTTTTTTTTTTACATTTGAATTGAGCCACTATGGACTACGGAGTAACAATCAAAATCAATGTTTCGTTCTAGATCGTCTGCCAGCTTTGATGTCCTGCCAGTATCTCTTGAGCCCATCACTCACCGCCTTCTTCCGATCTTCTGAAAGAGGTCCCCTCCGTCTTTTGGTGTCTGCCCCTACCTTAAATCCCTGGTAATTTTTGATTAGGTGTCTGAATTCACACCTGTTCAAAATTTTGCAGTCCGGAATACCAATTTCTAGAAGGTCTTTGTTACATTCTTCAAACCATGCCAATTTTTTCTTCTTTGGTTTCACGAAATTCCAAATTTTCTTTGTTAGACGATCGTTGGACATTCTGAAAATGTGTCCATAGAACAACAACCTTTTCCTTTTTATTGTTGACGTGACTGGTTCTATCTTTCTATATAACTCTTCGTTCGACTTCAAACGTATGTGCCCGTCAACCCATCTGTTGCCTAAAATTTTTCTCAATACCCTGCGTTCTCTTTTGACCAACTGGTCGACTAGTCCTCGCCTGTTCATAGTCAAAGTCTCCGAAGCATATAATGCTTCAGGTTTGACAACCGTGCTGTAGTGTCTTAATTTGGCTCCAATGCTCAGCGACTTCTTATTATAGAGATTATTCGTCAGGTGATAGGCTCGGTCTAATTTCCAGATTCTAAGATTAATTGCTTCCTGTTCTAGGCCATTTTGCTGGATTACCTCACCCAGGTATTTAAATTTCTTTACACGTTTAATCTTTCCTTGGTTTGTTTTCATCCATTCAGGTCCATCACTGATGTTTGTCATGTACTTTGTCTTCTCAAAGGAAATCTGTAAACCTACTTTCTCAGCCATCTCTGACAACCGATTAATCTTTACAATGGCTGATTTAATATTGTTATAATAATAACTTAACTTTACAAATTTTATCGTAACTAATAAAAAAATATGAATTGATAACTAATGTTGTTGTTTCCTATGGCTAGTCCGGATTCCAATCCATCAGCTTTCTTGCGTTCCAATAGAGTTGTGTGAGGTTTCCTGAAGTTCTAGCAGTCACATCAAGTTTGTTGCAATGTAGCAAGTGCCCCTTATCCATTTTATTTCCAGGTTCGTGACAAAGTGTGCATTCTTCAGATCTCAGCATGTTGATTCGTTTTAGATGACCTGCAAGGCAGTGATGGCCAGAGTTAAGTCTGATGAAGACTACAGCTTCTCTTCTTGATGTTAATTTATATTTATCCCATTTAGCATCAATGTCCTTCCATAATTTGGTTTCTGCTGTTTTCTTTGCCATTTCTTCACACATGTTTTTGTTAGTATTTTTCAAGAGCCTTTTTGCTGACATAAAATCAGTATGACTGACAGGTTGTTGTAGTGTGGTGTTAACTAATGTTTACTGTAGTAATTTACTCACACCGTTGTTCTGATTGGCCAACGAATTCAAGAGTTTGTGCGAGTTCGAAAGTTGATAGGTATAAAGGACTGGTAAATCTTGAGTGGGTGAGGTGATGAGTAAACGTTTCCGCTTGTAGTAGTAACGTGCTCATCCAAATGTGTTGTTTCATTTAGCGTGACACTGAGACATAGAGTAGCAGGTCCGTGGTAACTGGTCTACCGTGCAACGTGAACTGTGCTATTATGATGGCTTCTGTTTCAGTTGGGTTGATGGCATCACAGCGACTGATCCGCTTCAATTTTATATCATATTTTCAATTGCTGGATCGACTGTTTATCGTTTACTTTTGCTTGGCAATATATCTGAGGCCATCTGCATATAGATGGCGGTTGCAGTTTTCCAGTTTCGATAAGGTGTCGTTCGGATTTAAAATGAACATGAGGGGGTCGAGAATTGAACCCTGTGGTACTGCCCCCGAATAATTAATTATTTGGGACTTAAATGAGAATATTTTCCAAGCCCATGATACAGTTTAACATGGCAATATACATTCTCGAACTTGACACAAACCAGTCGTGTTAGCGTAGCAAGCAGGCAGGGAGATTCCGATCACGTGATATGTTGCTCAATAGAAGCTTCTAGAAGGTTGAAATCGGCATCGAAACAGCGAATTTGCTAAGGAATATAATAATTATTGTTATAATTTATGTCATTGGACATAAGCCCCCAGCGAAAGAGGAGAGCTCTTATTGAAGACGGGAATACCTTCAACTATATTACAGGGAGAATTTAAGCATTTAGGCCCCAAGAAGGACATTTTATTCATTGGTAATGAGAAGAATATTAAAGGAAAATATTAGAGAGAATTTAAAAGGAGCTGAAAGGTCTAATTAAGCAGTAATAAGCATTGGTAAAGTGCACGCTAAATTTATGGAGGGAGTCAGAAATGGCCGCCAAAATGACGACTTGGAGAGGGAGACCCAAGCATCGGGGTTCTTTCTCCTACAGACTTCAAAGAGAGTAGATGTGTTTACCGGGTTAACTGAGATCCCGAAGGTTATCCGAGTACGGTAGTGAGACCACTCGTGGAGACAGCGCGATCGCCGGGAAGATATAGAAGATCCCGAGCTCTGAAACTAGGTGAAGTTTGCAAGTTTTTGATATTGCATTAACTCACATATAATTGAGAATAGACTTCGGCCAATTGAATAATCATACAGTACAAACTGTATTCTAGTATTTGTGGAAATTTAAGCGTCACAAATTGTATAGTTTCGAAGATATAGACTTTTTAATAGTGAACTAGAAAAGTATCGGACGCAGAAGATAAAACCATTTTATTTCAAACGAGACAGCAGTGAACACAAACCAAGTGAGTAACAGTGTCTTTACTTACACATTGGAGCAGAGTATAAACATTTTCACTATGACAGCTAATATTCATCAGGACTTGTTGTTCGATATTTATCACGATGTTGCGATGAAGAGATAAGTACATTATGCGTGAAGGACATATTTTAAGCAGAGATTTAGATACAACATGGAGCTTCGTTAACCAGAATACTTCTGAATGTAGACGTTATATACTCTTACATCTTGTGCATTCACGTCTTTCCATGAACTTTATATAACAACTACGAGCTCTAGAAATATTTCATTCACCACCTATATGAATATTTCTACGACAATTACTCAACGATGACACTGAGCTATATATATGACGGAGAAAGAAGATACAACATAAGAAGATTTGTCAAGATGCCCAGGGAAAGTCCCGGCAACCCAGAAGAATTATGCCAGAAGGATGTCGTTCGATGCCAGACGGAGGTTGGTGATTACCGGAGAGGAAACGTCTTTCGTTATCCTAGATCGCTGGTCCGAGGAAACGAACTGAGATCCAACTCAGTATCTTGGATTGAGGAACATCTAAGTATTTTTCCAAATACTTAAATAGATCTTCTAGATATCGTCTGATAAGGCAGCAGTGTTATTTACTTTTATATTGCGAGCTATTTAGTGACATTCTGAGCAAACGTTTTACTCCTTATTTTATGTATTTCAATATTTCGACATATATGTATTCTTCATGTGTGTAACAAGATTTTATTCTGCAGGATCATTTGAGATGATCGTCTTTTATCTTTCTAACATTTATTCTACGGATCAGTTTCTGAACTGACATGTTTATTTGTTAAAGGAATCAGTATTCCTCATTTAAGACCATTAATTTAACTTTCGACGTTTTGAATTTTATTCGAGTTAAGGCTGCAGACATTTAGTCGGAGATGCCAATTAAATTCTTTTTAAGTAATTTAATTTCGGCACCTCATTGTAAAGAAATCATCAAGAACAGAAGAAATCACGAATGATATTGTTATATCATCATAATTACTATGAACTTTACGTCGCTCTGACAAGAAATATTCGTCAGGATATGATAGAAGTCATATACTCATTGACATTCGGTGTATCGAATGGAGACACATTGCGGAATTGACAATGCTTACTTTATTTGTGAAAGCTAAGAACTTTAATCATTTAATTGTATTAGGAAGCATAACTTTGTAGAAGATAATTTTTATCTTACGACAGGGATTCGAAGCTGGTTTACCCTAGTCAATATTGAATTCTAACGGACATAACAAATAACACGTGGTTATGTATACAGTATATGTGGTGTCACGTCGTATTGTGTACCTGACATTGCATAGGCGTGTAATTGAAAGCTAGATCAGAAAGGTGGACGAAGCAGTATCTTTTATTAATTGTATATGTGATAATACTGTGGACATTTAAGTATATTTTTGTGAAGTAAACTTATGGAGGTCATAGACGACTTGTCTAAGGTCATTCTTTATTTAAAGGAAGTTTATTTTAAGAACTGAAGGAAGAGTTCAATATGCCAGTAATTTGGTGTTACAATGCTGAAGATGATGCGAGCAATATAAATACAATTCCTACAGAAGAGATGTTGGTAACAATGATTGTGTTGAGAATTGTTCAGCATAGTAGATGTGATTTTAATACCATATACTGTGGATATATGAGGAGATGTGGAGAGATGTGTGTACTCATGCGAAGGTTTTGCCGCATTGGAGGTAAGTTATTGAAGTATAGTTCTTTGGTGAGAACAAGGTGTTAATAGAAGAGGAGTCATTGTGTTAAGAACTCCCATACTTGTAAATCTACGACTTTAGCTGTATTGGCAAGAGTGTTGATAAGCGGAAAATAAATTGAGAAAGTAATTGTCTATATATGTTCACTAATATCTATATTAACTTTTATTAACACGGAGTTGAGTATTTACGTGCAACTGACCTTTGGTGGTTGAATGCATTTGACTGATATAGTCTATTAAACTAATTAAGACAAAGTGTGTGCAGTATAAGAACATTGATAAATGATTGAGAAACTATATGTGAAGATCACATTGTATATAGAAGAAAGAGAAGTAGTATTGTTGAAAGAGAGCTACGACTCTACTTTATAACGTTAAACATAACGATTCAGTGAGTGTAAATATTTTTTGCAATTATTTAGTTAGGAAAATAAATTGTAATAATTACTTGTTCGATGTTTTTGATTTATTGCGTATTTCTGAATTAATGTTTTAGAATGAGTGCTTTTAAAGTTGTTAAGTATGATTGAACAACTCACGGCAGTCATGAATGTCGAGAGGGAGTGTATGAATACTAGTGTTAAAATCTAAGGGTGATTGTTTGAAAAGTGATTGAGATATGAAAGTTTTATAAAGAGCAAATGCAAATTTAACAAGGCTACTGTTCGCTACACAGCGCGGTCACAGCAAATGTGTTGGGATGTGTATTCCCGTTAGATATTTCAAGGTCAGTCTATTATGTAATGCGGAGAGAGCAAGTCCACAGCCTTCTTAAGCAAGGTAGCCTCATGGCTGATCGAGTGCGTCATTCTCTGAATGCGTGCGCGTAACCAGGTGTGTTACGAAAAGCGTGCCGGTTTTTATAGCTCTTCAAGAATGTTTGGCATGCAGATATTTGTCTTAAACGTTTTAAATATTTCCAGCAGGCTTAGGCCAGTCAAAATTTGTTGCTATTTAACTGACAGCACAGTAAATTAAATAGTGTATTTGTTGTAGTAGAGGAGTGCGTATGAATGTGTGTAATTAATTAATTAATTAATTAATTAATTAATTAATTAATTATTGTTATTTATTGTTTATATTAGTTATAGTTGATGTGCCGCCTGGCATTTCGAAGATGTTGTCGCAGTGGAAGTGTGTACATATTAGTCTTGCGCTGGGCCCATGATACATGACTAGGTGATGAAAGGATAATAGAATCAGAGGCAGTGTACTGAACGTACATCCACTTTGCTGTGAATGCAAGTTCAATTCGAATCCCGTAACTATGAAAAAGCATGGGCCTAGCCTAGCCTAGTTGCTTAGAGAATAAAGAATAAAACAACGCACGGAATAAGGTACACAAACACGCCGCATAATTAAAGGAACGTAAATGTTTTCTCCAAAGAAATAGTCCTAAGGAATGACGAGGAAGCATTGCATGCTAAGGTGAGGTTATGTGGTTGTCAAACAGCTGACATAAGGTAAACTGACCATACAAAGGACCGTAACGTTAAGGTAATGGGAGGTAAGAGGTAAAGGTAAAAGGGAGGGACATATATGGGAAGGAATACTCGTAAAGAGTAAAATTACATTGTGAAATAAGAAAGATAAAAAGGCTAGACAAGGTGTCAGGAAAAGTGAGTCTAGCGCCAAAGAAGCGAACGGTAACTCTAATAGCCCAGAATAAATGGAGTAGGTGAGGGAATATGAGACAGGACGGAGTTTAATAATAGCGCGCGTAGATATGACGTAGATAAAATAAACCAATAAAATGAGGGGTAAGAAACCGAAATGAAATAAACACAAGAGACGTTACGTTACACTAAATAAAAGATATCCATCAAAATAAGTTACGCCAGAAAGGGAATAAGCCATACTCATAGACTTGTGTTGGAAGACGCAATCTTAAGATAAGGGAGGCAAACAACAGATAAGAGGTATGGTAATGGTCTTACTGGTGAACGCACTATACAGCAAACCGAACCAAATACCCACACAAAAAGATACAACGATAGGAGGACAAAGATAACGGGAACGAAACAAGCTCCAAATGGACATACTAAAAAGGCCATACGCCATAGTATTCCATACAGTAAGCAAATACAAAGACAAAAAGACGTGACCTACCTTGATGGAATCTGCTTAATCCGGCATCACGGAATTACATTAAATAAACTAGATTCGCACCTCTACGCACACCTTTATAATAAACACTAGAAAAGGGAGTAAAACCGAAAGAAAAACATGGCATCTCGAAGACAAGAGCGGGATTACACAATATAAAGTCCTCCATGGGAGATAAAAAAATAGAAGATTTCCTAGAGACTAACAAGGTGTTGCCACTAGTGACGGAATAAGTGAAGATAAAAGGGAAGAGGTGTCAATAATCACGATTCGGCATAGCAAGAAATTACTATAACGAAGCTTGATCAGCAATTACAGAAATGCCCACTGATCTGCTCGGTTGCCCTGGCCAGTAATAACCAAGAAGAAAAGAGAACAGGCTTAGGCCAGTCAAAATTTGTTGCTATTTAACAGACAGCATAGTAAAGTCAATAGTGTATTTGTTGTAGTATTGGAGTGCGTATGAATGTGTGTAATTAATTAATTAATTATTGTTATTTATTGTTTTTATTAGTTATAGTTTACCATTGTTATAATAAATTTACTCAGTTCATTTTTCCTTGTCGTCTTCGAGTGATTTATTTTAAATATAATAGAAACAGTGGTATCGTGAAGCCGTTTTTAGGTTAGAGCTGTTCCTGCAGAGACTCCGAGAAAACTAAAGGTAGGTGCTTCTGAGCCTGTGTATTTTATTGTATATTCACGATACCATTGATCATTACTGTGTAGATTCTCGAATACATTTTTGGAGCAATTTCTGATAGCTTTTTAGCCGGAGCTCATTTAGAAATAAACAATCCAGTTTTGCTTTGGATTCCCAACAGGCATCTTCCCGAATTTACGGGTACAGTAGCCCATTTAATTTGGACTTCCACTCAGTTCTGTTTCCATTTAGGACTACGCAATGTCATTGGTTACGAGGATAGGAAGCAAATAATTTGAGATCAACGTGGCTAAGATGGAAGGATTGTAATTTACCTCTAATTATATCTATATTAGTGGTGTCAAATGCACCGCTTTAGTCTAGAAGAATGAGTATAGTCACTTTACGCTCTTCCGTTGCTTGTCTTACATAACAACAGTACATGTACTTTGTCCAAATTACAAATATTAGTTGTTTGTTTCCTTGTTGATAGTTAGCCACATGCATGCACGAAGTTATTTTGCTATATAATTTATTATTGATGTTCGTACTATAATGTGTTTGGTTGTGTTTCCTTCGTCCTGCGGAAGTCAATATTGAGATAATTATAATCAGCATTGACAAATAAAAATTCTTCAGGTGTCAGGTCAAGTATTGTACGGAATGTAAAGGCCATTTAAAGACGAGGGTATGTGAGACTCATGTGGAACACAGTGCAGTGACGCCATTGTTATGTACATTGTCTCACGTGGGTCAGCACAACCGGTGGGACACACGACCAGGACATATAGTATTTAAAGTGTATGTTTCAGGTGATGGTACACAACCCGGCCATCTTCCCCAGCGTAGGGAACAACTTTGTCCGGGTGCCGTCGAACGGTGATGTAATTATTGGTGTTCATCCCAAGATCATCAGCACCTCGAATGAAGTGAGAAAATACCACCCGGCAGTCCGCAAATGTTACTTCAATCAGGAGCGTGAACTGCGTTTCTTTAAGGCCTACAATCAAGATAACTGTGTGCTGGAGTGTTTGACTAACTACACACTAAAAGCATGTGGCTGTGTGTATTTCTATATGCCACGTAAGTAACTAGTCACCCAGTGTCTAACTTCCCGTAAAGTGGCACAATACAGAAGATGTTTAAATATCAAAAATATGATGCACAGCCAGTCAATATAGAGTATGTGATTTGTTGAGATACTGACAGTGGTTCAGTGCTGGAAGCCGCGGGGAAACGGACCACACACCCTCAAACAGCTAAGTGCACAATCCACAATAACCTGACCATTTAATAACAACCACATTATCACACTAAGCAAGCAAACTTGAAGGCCAATCACCACTGTCAGTATCTCAACATCAATAACAACAACAACAGACACATATCTTGACTAGTTTTGCTAGTTTAATTACTACTGCAACTGAATAAGTGTTTACACTTGTAGACATAGATTTAATAGCCTAAGTGTAAACGATCTGATGATGATCGCTTGACGATCGAAACTGGTCATCCGAGTGTATTTAATAATATAATGTAAATTATTTTCAGGATTTGGGAACCACACATTACAATTGTGTTGACCAACTGGAAGACACTAAATCTTGAAAGTATAGAGGATATCATTAGCACCAATAATGACGTAACTGTAATGAATGTTTGAGACTAAAAACACGGACCACTCATTCCACATTACTGGCTGTTGTGCCGTGAGGTAGTCACATACCTAGTTATTAAATTATTGTTTCTTTTTTAACTATATAGGCCGTTACGCAGGTTCTCTGCATATTCAGCGCAGTAAATGCTCGTAATATTTACCACCTTGCTTTATATAGATTTCATCATGACGTTGTAACATGAGGTGTAACAGCTTGGTGATCAGTTGTCCAAGGTGACCAGAATCTTCACGCTCCGGTTTATACCCTACCTCCTATAAAATACTGCAGAGGCGTAAGTTCGGGTGATCTGGCGGGCCAGGGAATGTGTCCTCCCCTTCCTATTCATTTGTTAGCATATGAAGCACGACTACCCCCGTCCTGCTCAAATCACAATCGTAATCGGGTTCACTCTCCACCAACTCTGAGAGATCATTATGAAGGATGTGAAGATAACGTGCTCCCGTCATATGGCAGGCAAATAAATAAGGTCTTTAGTAGTATTGATGAAACTGCACCTCAAAATGTTCCTCGGTGGTTTTCAAAGATCTGTTGCAAGGTAGGCACATGACTCTCCAGAACAGAAGATAACACAGCAGCGCTTTGGCGTATGTTGGTCCTGAAGTCCTCTACAGCTGATGAGCCATAAGACGTCATTCTCGTTGCGATATATACTGTTACGGCTGTGAGTTTGTGTCATCGCTCGCCGCTTGAGTCACAACTGCCCCAGGGGCTGGGCTGTGGCTTGCCTCCTGTATTGCGCGCGCCTTATGCAACAGGGCTACTACAGACAAAGGGATAGTCCAGAAGATTCGTGACTGGACCAGCGGTGGAAACCTCGAGAAGCCGTGGACTCTGGATGGATCTAGAACCATTTATTGAGTCACCGGCCTGCTATATAAGAGTGACCCGTGAAGCAGTTGTCGTGAGTTTTACGAGCTAGTGCGAGCGATTATCTTGTGCGACAGAAGTGTGGTGACGAAGTGCTGTGCGAGTTACGAAATCCTGTGACATTGTTTCTCCCAGCTTGTGAACAGCGTACATCAAGTGCTCGTAAGTAACTGTATTTTTTTGTACCTGGAAGAGGGGCAGGTAGCTTCTGCCAAGGCCACCGGACTCATTAGGACGGATTAACTTCTGTGGTCTGTTGCAAGTGAAAGGGGCTAAGAGCGCATAAGGAAGAGACTTGAGGAAACTGGAGAAGGCTCCTAATTGCTTGTATTTGCTGATTAGTGTAATTTTCTGGCCACAATAAAGTTAATTATTTCTTTAAGCAGTAATTGGTGTTGTGCTTTGTACCCCTACCGTAATCCAGTTAACAAAAGTGCCACTAGGGGGTGGCACGTAACAACTGGTGTCAGAAGTGGGATTACGAACTCAAGCACAACACCTGACGGTCCTGGTTTCAAAACCCGAGCAGGTCATTTTCTCTAATTTTCCTGTGAGTGCATGCCCTTTACAAGACAAACAACTAAAATGGAGGAGAAATTGGCAGCACTGCTAGAAAAGTTAAATGGCATGGAAACCAAGATGGAGGACGGCCAGAAGAATTTAACCAAGGACCTAACTGCCAAAATGGAAGACGGCCAGAAGAAGATGGAGGATGGCCAGAAGAAGTTAGCAGAGGACCTGAAGGACAGCCAAAATAAGTTATCGGAGGACCTGAAGAAGATGGAGGACGGCCAGAAGAAGATGGAGGACGGCCAGAAGAAGTTAGCCGAGGACCTAACTGCTAAATTAGAAGATGGCCAGAAGAATTTAACCAGGGAGCTAACTTGCAAATTAGAAGACGGCCAGAAGAAGATGGAAGACGGTCAAAATAAGTTAGCGGAGGACCTGAAGAAGATGGAGGACGGCCAGAAGAAGATGGAGGACGGCCAGAAGAAGTTAGCCGAGGACCTAACTGCTAAATTAGAAGATGGCCAGAAGAATTTAACCAAGAAGATAGAGGACGGCCAGAAGAAGATGGAAGACGGGCAGAATAAGTTAGCACAGGACTTGAAGAAATTAGAACTGGGTCTGCGTGAGGAAGTCACGGCAGTGGAAAAGAAGTTCGACGCCTTAAAAGAAGCAGTTGCTGAGCTACGCCGACGCCCGCTGACGGGGGTGGAAGAGAGATTTAACGCTCTACAACAGGAATTTGCTGAGCTGCGCCGACACCCGCCGACAGGGATGGAAGATAGATTCAAAGCCCTACAAGAGGAAGTCGCCGAGCTGCGCCGACGCCCGCCGACCGGGGTGGATGAGAGAGTCAAAGCCCTACAAGAGGAAGTAGCCGAACTGCGCCAACGCCCACTCACGGGGGTGGAAGAGAAAGTCAACGCTCTTCAAGAGGAAGTTGCCGAGCTGCGCCGACGCCCGCCCACAGGTACACCGGGGACACCAGGAACGGGACAGAGCAGAGTGACGCCCCCAACCTTCGACGGAAAGGTCCCGTGGAGCACCTATTTACGTCAGTTCGAGGCAGCCTGTTCCATAAACAACTGGAACAGCACGGAAAAGGCTACAGCTCTCATTGTAGCGCTGAGAGGGGACGCCCTTAACGTCCTTCAGGCCATCCCGACCGGATCCCAGGACTACGCTTCACTGATCGCACATATGGAGTCCAGATATGGGGATAGCCATCTTCAGCAGGCCTACCAGATGCAGCTCCGGACCCGGGTACAAAAGAACGCGGAAACCCTGCAGGAGTTCGAGATGGACATCGCACGCCTCGTAAGGCTAGCCTACCCAACAGCGCCGGCCGACTTTCTGGAGCAGATAGCGACGCAAACCTTCACCGACGGACTACGAGACTCGGACACTCAACAGGCGCTGCGACTCGCGCGCAATAAGACCCTGGCAGATGCGCTGAGCCACGCACTTGAGTTTGAGACGGCGAAACAGGCATCTAAAATGCACGCGCGGGTGCGTCAAGTGGACGTTGACGAACCAGCAAAACCCAACGAGACCAAGCCCCTGGCCGACGAATTGATGGAGGCGCTAAGCCGTTTCTTCGATAGTCGCGGCACTACCAGCAACGAAACAGCCGGAAGACAACCGGAGAGGCGGCCCGGAAGTGGACTACCAACCTGCTGGACATGCGGTAAGAAAGGCCACCTGAGCAAGGACTGCGGTGATCGCCGCCGCCGAGGGTATCCGACGGGAAGTCAGTCGTCTGAAAACCGCGCGGCCCAGGGAAACGAGTATTAGCCAGCCTTGGGGGGCAAAGGTTGGCTTGTGACAGTCGTCAAGCCCCGGCAGTCCAAGTCCGTGTGACGAAGTTACGGAGGGACAATAGCAGCCTGATGGTCGACGGAGTTATCAACGGAGTGAGCTGGCCCATGCTAATCGACACGGGAGCATCGAGGACCATCGTCAGCCCCACCGTGATCCCGAAGTGGAGAGTGCAACCCACACAAAGGAACCTCCAGCTAATAACCGCGACCGGAGAGACCGCACCGGTACATGGCGAAGCATCACTGGAGTTCGTCATTGGTCGACGGGCGATAAAGCATCCAGTACTTGTGGCTGACGTATCAAATGAAGTGATCATCGGACTGGACTTCCTGGACCAGAACAACATCATCTTGGATCTGAGTACCAACACTCTGCACTTCGGAAGTGAGGAACTTGCTTTGCAACCAGCACACGAGGCCGTCGCCGCACGACGAGTAAGGCTGAGAGAGGACGTCATCGTTCCCGCCAGGACGGAAGTCAGCGCTGCCGTAATTGTCGACGGAACTGCTGAGGGTGTGGCGGCTGTCATCGAGCCAAAATATGAGGACATCCAGACAAAAGGATTGCTAGTTGCCAAGACTCTCATCAACACGACGTCTCGGCCGTACGTCCGCCTGTCCAACCTGAACGACTACGACATTACGGTTCACCGGGACACCAACCTAGGAGTCTGCGAGCCCGTTACCTGGATTGCCCGCATCACAGATACGACGGACGGACACCTGCAGACGGACAACCGAAGAAGACGCGCCCTGCCAGAAGAACTCCAGAAGCTGTACCAAGGATCCCAGGACCATCTAGACGAAGAGCAATCACGCCAACTTCAGGACCTGCTACGCGAATTCCAGGATGTCTTCTCCGTGGGGAGCAAAGACTTCGGCAGGACAAGCTTGGTCCAGCACAGAATCGACGTTGGGGACAGCGCACCGATTAGGGCCCCATTCCGACGTGTCCCGCTCGCCAAGCAAGCCGAAGTCGACCGGATGGTAGAAGAGATGAAGGAGCAAGGGGTGATCGAGCCATCACATAGTCCTTGGAGTTCTCCGGTCGTGCTAGTGAAGAAGAAGGACGGTTCCACCAGGTTCTGCGTGGACTACAGGCGGGTGAACGACGTCACGAAGAAGGACAGCTACCCTCTACCCCGGATCGACGACACGCTGGACACCATATTAGGATCAAGATGGTTCTCCACCTTGGATTTGAAGAGTGGCTACTGGCAGGTGGAGGTCCACCCTAAGGACCGCGAGAAAACGGCGTTCTCTGTGGGCAGCGGGCTCTAGCAGTTCACCGTCATGCCATTCGGTCTGTGCAACGCCCCTGCAACCTTCGAAAGGCTAATGGAGTCCATTCTGAGGGGACTACACTGGAAGACCTGCCTGGTATACCTAGACGACGTCATCGTTCTGGGGAGGAGCTTCGAGGAGCACTACAGCAACCTGAAGGAGATCTTGTTGAAGCTACGGGCTGCCCAGCTGAAGTTGAGCCCCAAGAAGTGTCAGCTCTTCCAGAAGCGGGTCCAGTACCTTGGGCATATCGTCTCCGAGGAAGGGGTGCGCACCGACCCAGAGAAGACCGCAGCTGTGAGGGAGTGGCCAGTTCCGAAGGACAAGTCGCAACTACGAAGCTTCCTGGGACTCTGCACTTATTATCGTCGCTTCGTGAGAGGATTCGCCGACATCGCCAAACCTTTACATCGACTGACTGAGAAGGACCAACTCTTCACGTGGACAGCAGAATGCCACAGTGCCTTCGAACAACTCAAGCAGGCTCTGTGCACCGCGCCTATTCTGGCCTACCCCAGACCTGGAACAAGGTTCATCGTCGATACCGATGCCAGCGACTTTGGCATAGGGGGGATCCTGTCGCAAGTAGTGGACGGCGAGGAGAGAGTAGTGGCCTACTTCAGCAAGGCCTTGTCAAAGCCAGAAAGGAACTACTGCGTCACCAGGAAGGAGCTGCTCGCCATCGTGAAGACCATTGAACACTTCCACAAGTACCTGTACGGGCAAGAATTTCTCATCAGGACCGACCATGCATCCCTGCGGTGGCTCCTGAACTTCAAGCAGCCCGAGGGTCAACTCGCGCGGTGGTTAGAGAGACTTCAACAGTACAACTTTGAGATTCAGCACAGGAAAGGCCAACTGCATTCTAACGCCGACGCCCTGTCACGAAGACCGTGCCCCGAAGACTGCACCTTCTGTGCCCGAAGGGAGGAGAACACCGGGATACTGTGCCGACGGACTACTGTGGAACTTCAAGGGAACTGGAGCCGCGAATCTTTCACGCGGGCACAAGCAGAGGATGATGACCTGGGACTGATAGCCGAATGGAAGAGGGCCTGTGTCCCCAGACCCGGGTGGAACATTGTGAGTGACTGCAGCCCAAAATTTAAGTCCTACTGGGCACAGTGGGACTCGCTGATTGTAAGGGATGGCCTCATCTGCCGTACCTGGGAGAGCACCGACGGGAAGACATCTCGGGAACAAGTCGTCGTTCCAAAGGCTATGACGGAGGAAGTCCTGAAGGAAGTTCATGGAGGATCATCTGGTGGACACCTAGGGATAAAGAAGACCCTGGAGAAGCTGAGAGAGCGGTTCTACTGGATCGGATGCCGAACAGACGTGGAGAACCACTGCGCGAGGTGCCACGATTGCGCAGCCAGCAAGGGCCCAGGACGAAGACGACGGGGTCCATTGAAGACCTACAACGTGGGCGGCCCCATGGAGAGAGTGGCCATCGATGTTGCTGGGCCATTCCCGTTAAGCGAGGCAGGGAACCGCTACATATTAGTCGTCAGCGACTACTTTACCAAGTGGCCGGAGGCGTATGCGCTCCCTAACCAAGAAGCCGCGACGATTGCAGAGACCCTGGTGAAGGAATTCGTCAGCCGGTACGGAGTACCCCTGGAGCTGCACTCCGACCAAGGGAGGAACTTCGAGTCGCAGGTGTTCCAGAACCTATGCCAGCTGCTGGGAATCCGGAAGACAAGGACAACGCCACTACACCCTCAGTCCGACGGGATGGTAGAGCGATTCAATCGCACCATCGAGAACCATCTTCGAATAGTCGTCAGCGAGCACCAGAGGGATTGGGACAAACATCTTCCACTATTTCTCCTGGCCTACCGCGCCGCTGTGCATGAAGCCACCGGGTGCACACCAGCCCGGGCCATGTTTGGGAGGGAGCTCCGTCTACCTGTCGATCTTGCCTTTGGCCGACCTGGGAATGATCCGATCCCGGTAAGCCAGTATTGTCAAGAACTGGTCGACCGACTGGAGGACGTGCACGCGTTCGCGAGGAGGAAACTGCGGATCGAGACCGACAGAATGAAGACCCGATACGACCAGCAGACGGATGCCGGCGGATTCCACGAGGACGACCTGGTCTGGCTCTTCAACCCATTACGGAAGAAAGGCCTGTCACCCAAACTGCAGAAGTCCTGGGAGGGCCCGTACCGAGTCGTGAAACGGATCAACGATGTCGTCTACAGGATCCAGCGGAGCCCGAGGGCGAAGATGAAGATCGTGCATCGAGATCGCCTGGCAGCCTACGGAGGGACACAGACGGACCAATGATTGATCGGGACGATCAGCCTTTTTAGGAAGGGGGTGGTGTTACGGCTGTGAGTTTGTGTCATCGCTCGCCGCTTGAGTCACAACTGCCCCAGGGGCTGGGCTGTGGCTTGCCTCCTGTATTGCGCGCGCCTTATGCAACAGGGCTACTACAGACAAAGGGATAGTCCAGAAGATTCGTGACTGGACCAGCGGTGGAAACCTCGAGAAGCCGTGGACTCTGGATGGATCTAGAACCATTTATTGAGTCACCGGCCTGCTATATAAGAGTGACCCGTGAAGCAGTTGTCGTGAGTTTTACGAGCTAGTGCGAGCGATTATCTTGTGCGACAGAAGTGTGGTGACGAAGTGCTGTGCGAGTTACGAAATCCTGTGACATTGTTTCTCCCAGCTTGTGAACAGCGTACATCAAGTGCTCGTAAGTAACTGTATTTTTTTGTACCTGGAAGAGGGGCAGGTAGCTTCTGCCAAGGCCACCGGACTCATTAGGACGGATTAACTTCTGTGGTCTGTTGCAAGTGAAAGGGGCTAAGAGCGCATAAGGAAGAGACTTGAGGAAACTGGAGAAGGCTCCTAATTGCTTGTATTTGCTGATTAGTGTAATTTTCTGGCCACAATAAAGTTAATTATTTCTTTAAGCAGTAATTGGTGTTGTGCTTTGTACCCCTACCGTAATCCAGTTAACAAAAGTGCCACTAGGGGGTGGCACGTAACAATACATACGCTCGAGGAGAGAGAACCAGTTAGTAACTTTCACGAGGTTGGGGAGGGAGTTACAATTAATTTTCTAGTGCCTGAAATAAAATACATGTTATTTGTACACTTCTCACACTAGTTTCGTTCGTCAAGCGAACATCATCAGGTCGTACTCACTTAGGCTGGTTCAGTGGATATGCACAACACTATTTACTAAGCTACACAAGTTTCTTTTTAAACTTTGCTACGAGTCGCATATTTTTAGCAATTATTTCTTATTCCGTTAGTCGATTACTCTTCTAATGTTGCGATGTTTGTTACTACTTATACCCATATAGGAAAAATGAAACACCTTTTGAATCATTCACATCTACCGTAGTGAGCTTTAAAATGATTCATTGTAAACTGGTTCGTTTGTAACTGTAATTATTCCCATGTTGTTTTTACGTTTTGACCTTTTGTACTTGGTTACCTTAGACATTTAAATGTGGTTTTGTAGACTAAGCTGATTTGCGGACATCGACGTCACTTCATCCTACACGGGGAGTCTACAGCGTACGATTTAGCATTGTTTAAGCTTTATAGTTTCGATGCAGCTCTTTAGCAATCACCCTTTTCTTTTTCGATATCACACCGGTGTTGCCACTTGTACACTGCCATAACATAAGTCACTCGCTGTCTCAGAATGTGAAACAATCTGTTAGTAAAGTCACATAGGCTCCCATCAAGAAAGTATACTGTTCCACCACATTTTTCTGCGATCGTTCTTGGTTCATCCTTTGTCATGTAACTGCTTCCTGCCATGTATATCTTCATCATCATCATCATCATCATCATTTCCTCTTTTCCAGCTGACACCGGGTGAGGGCAAATATGGTTCCTCCCCACTTTGTTCTGTCGTTCCACCATTCTTCTTCCGACACGGTGTTCCAATCCAGGTTCCGTTTTCTAATGCTATTCTTCACCGAGTCCATCCAACGCATTCTTGGTCCTCCTCGTCCTCTCTTCCCTGTCATCCGTCGTTCCAGTGCTCGTCTTGGTAGCCTTATTTCATTCATCCGTTTGACATGTCCAAACCATTCTCAATCTGTTTTGCTCCAGTTTGTCATTTAGTTTCTGTACTCTCAGTTCTTTCCGTAAATCTTCATTTCATGTATATCTTATAATGATAAATTGTCATTTTCGCATGTATACTCTGTATAAATGGTTTCACGAGTAAAATGTCCTTTCGCGAAGAAATGGGGTTTTAATGCCTATTTTGCTTGCCAAGGTGGGTGAGTGGTTAACGTGTCGGACTACTAAGCTTGCAGGTTCGCTCCTGGCCATGGTAAGTGATTTTTTGGAAGGCGGCAAAAATTATGACACGTATGTCATACGATGTTGGCATGTTAAATAACCCATTTTAATTCAGTAGGTCGTGTTCATAATGGCAAAATTAATCTCGGGAGTTTCCGCCAACCCAAAGTTCCTCATTTATCTACTAGAAAGCGCTGTAGTGTTCAAGGAGCTTGGATATCTAACCTCCTTGACTCTCATAGTACTTCAATGAACACCGAAATTCGACGTGCAAGCTACCCTCTGGGTGTCAAATAACAAAGCTTGCACCCAGCACCCAAGGCCATACGATATTAATTAATTAAAATGCCTATTTTAGAGCTTCATCCCATATTTTTTAAGATTTATTGTTTCAGAGATATTGATGTTCCAATTTTGGGGTGATTTTCGGCCTTACAAAATTTCAGGTAAAACGATGTTTCTTAGGGCCCCTTCAGATGAGTTCACTTAGCAGCGCTGCTTCGTGGCGTGTTGGTTGCGCTTCTACCAAGCGTTAGTGGCGCTTCTACCAATCGTTAGTGTCGCGTTGGTGGCACTTCTACCAAGCGTTAGTGTCGCGTTGGTGGCGATTCTACCAAGCGTTAGTGGCGCTTCTATCAAGCGATAGTGGTGATTCTACCAAGCGTTAGTGTCGCGTTGGTGGTGCTTCTACCAAGCGTTAGTGTCGCGTTGGTGGCACTTCTACCAAGCGTTAGTGTCGCGTTGGTGGCACTTCTACCAAGCGTTAGTGTCGCGTTGGTGGTGCTTCTACCAAGAGTTAGTGGCGCTTCTATCAAGCGATAGTGGCACTTCTGCCAAGCGTTAGTGTCGCTTCTATCAAGCGATAGTGGCGCTTCTACCAAGCGTTAGTGGCACTTCTACCAAGCGTTAGTGGCGCTTCTATCAAGCGTTGGTGGCCCTGCTAGTGTTTGATACCCGGGTGGAGAACTCGTCAGTTTTCCAGTAAACATGGACGTAGAAGGTGATATGCTCCTCATACGGAGTAGAAAGAAACTTCAACGGAAAGCAAGAAGATTCTGGGTTCATCCATTGGTTTCGGAAAGACAGAATCGAGGACTGTTCAATACCTTATTCGATGATGTACAACAGGATGACGAAAAGTTCTTTGCGTACGTTCGCATGTCCAAAACTTCATTTCAAGAGCTTTTAGATGGTATCAGCAACAATATTCGGGAAGAGTGCAGAAAACAAGGCAAGAAATACAGACCCAAGCCCGCAGCAAAAATTAAATGATAGGAACATGGAAATATAAAATAAAACACGACCATGTGGCGAGCCGTTAGTAGCGGTACCGTCGCGCTACGTATGCACCAATAAATTAGTGGCGTGGCTGCAGCCTTGTCAGAAACCAACAATATAGTTCGTGGTTTCGCGAAGAGAAGCGCTACCATTTGTGACCGCCATCAGCGGCGAAGTCAACTAGGCTACACAGAGCGTCTCTGCGCCACTGTTCCGTGGCGGTGGCTGTGTGTGAACGCTCTCATTTATCTACAGTATTTACGAACGGAAGCGCTTCAGAGAAGCGCTGCTAAGTGACAACGTCTGAAGGGGCCGCTACTATAAATTATGTAAAAGTGTTTAAGACCTATTTTTCCGTGAGTCGTTGGTATATAATATTTAGGGGTTAAATGTTCTATCGCGATAAACTGGGGTTTCAATGGCTGTGTTTAGATCTATAGTCCATAATTTTGTTTAGGTGTAATTTTTATCAGATCTGTTTAACAAGTGATTGGATTTCATTACAACCCAGCAACTTATAATAATAATAATAATAATAATAATAATAATAATAATAATAATAATAATAATAATAATAATAATAATAATAATAATATCGTATGGCCTCGGGTACCGGGTGCAAGCTTTATTATTTGATGCCCAAAGGGCAGCTTGCATGTCGAATTTTGTTGTTCCTTGGAACGCTATGAAAGTCAAGGAGGTTAGATATCTAAGCTCACAGACACTAGAGCGCTTTCTGGTAGAGAAAGGAGAAACTTTGTGTTGGCGGAAAATCCCGAGATTAATTTTGTCATTATGAACAAATGGGTTCTATAACATGCCAACTATGTATGACATGCGTGCCGTGATTTTTGTCGCCTTTCAAAAATCACTTACCACGACCAGGAGATTGTTAGTCGGACACGATAACAACTCGCCCACCGTGGCAAGCTAGCAACTTATTGGTCTATCCTACCGCATTTCAAATCGTTCTCTATGGGTACGTCAAAATGTCGAGCAAGCCGAACGATGTGAGGAGCCATAGCTTGCGAACTGTGCTAACGTGACGTCATACGCTGTCTCCCATGGACAGAATCCCCATCAGATCATGTGGCCGGAACCTCGTACCTGATCACTACAATACTGCTGTGGGCATGCGGTGTCACCATAACAACCCAATTTGTTTACATTGTGTGGTAGTTAGCGCCAAAAATCCAATTCTATGAGAATTACACCACAAACCGAATATTCAAAATGACCGCCATTTGGTCACCATGGCAACGTTTTTTGTTCACATTGACGTCAATATTCAAATCTAGTACGAATTTAGGGCAAATCTGGGGGAATTTTATCCCTCACAGGTTGGTACCCACCACTTGGTCACCATGACAACCCGTTTTGTTTCTTCTTTTTAAGACGCCGTCTCCAAATGAAGGTTGGCGATCCACGTAGCCAGCTCTGACCTTGACATTGCAGTATGAAATGCTCCCTCTGATGTACATCTGTGCCATCTTCCAATGTCCTTCAACCATGAATTTCTGTGTCTACCAATGGATCTTTTTCCTTGTATCTTTCCTTCCTGTAATAATTGGTACCTTTTGTTTCGCATGATGTGACTTAGGTATCGTGTATTTCTTTGCTTTATAACATGTAGCAATTCTTTTTGCTTTTCCATCCGATGTAGGACCTCGACATTTGAAATTTTCGATATCCAAGGTATGCGCAGGAGACGGCGATATAGATACATTTCAAAGGCATCAATTCGTTTTTCAATAGAAGGAACCATGGTCCAGCATTCGCATCCATATAGAAGAACATAAAATATATAACAAAGGAGCATGCGAATTCGCAGCTGTAAACTGCGATCTGAATCGTACAAAGAATTTCCTCAAGGTAAAGAATTGTTTCGTGGCCTGTTCAATTCTAGATTTTACTTCTTGTTTGGAGTCTCATTGGTCTTTCAATCATCATCATTATCAACTTTCCACTCCAGTTTCCCAGGTGTGGTTTACGAGCGTTCTCCATTTTAATCGATGCATGTACCACTGCTCCTTCAAGACTTCATTCCAGTTGATTCCCTTGGATATCTTCCTTCACTTGGTCCAGCCATCTCCTCCTAGGTCTTCCAACAGATTTCTTTCCAGTAATTTCAGTATGTAACCATTGTTTTGCAATTCTTCCTTCTGTCTTACTTTTGACGTGGCCAAACCATCGCAAACGTCGATCGATATGGTGCCCAAGTATTTGAAGGACACTTGTATAACTATATTATTATTAACTGTGAGATTTGTTCTTATTGTCCTTTTAGAGAACACCATCATTTTTGTGTTTAAAGCGTTCACACACAAGCCGAATTCTTCACTGTGCTGTACTAAGCAATTTACTATGTATTGAAGGGTAGATAATGTATCTGCTATGACAACAGTATCTTCCGCATATCCAATGTTATTAATACATTTTCCATTTATACTGATCCCTCCACCTTCTGACAGCGATTCTTAAAATATAGCCTCAGAATAAATGTTGAACAAAAAGTTGATAGTACAACACTGACGGACACCTTTTCTTATTGAAGCCGTTTCCTTGAACTGTTTTAACATCCGCAGTCTGATTCCAATATAGATTACTTATAATGCGTAAATCATTGCGGCCAATACCAGTTGATATCAGAATTTATATCAATTTTTCATGTCTGACACAATCAAAAGATTTTTGTAGTCTATAAAACATGCATATACATCGACATTCATGACCACACATCTCTGTATTAGTATATTCAAGGAGAAGTGTGCCTCACGTGTACCGACCCCATTTCCGAACCCAAACTGATTCTGTTCCATGTGTGATTCAAATTTCTTATATATGCGAGTTTGAACGATTAGTAAAACTGTTTTGAGTACGTGAGACATCGAATTAATCATACGATAATCATTGCATTGCGGAGAGTTAGGCTTGTTTTTGGTAGTGGTATGAAGGTTGATTTTAAGCAATCAGATGGTATAACTCTTCTCCAGAGATATATATTTTATTGGATAGGAATGTTAGGATATTAAGGCCGGTAGATTCTTGTTCAATCATTTCTTTAAGAAATTCAGCATGAACTCCATCTGGCCCTGTGGCTTTGCCATTCTTTTGAAGTTTTACAGTATGCCCAACTTCTCGTGTTGTTATTCCAGGACCAGGCTCATTTATTCTTTCATCAGGTGAAGGATGATCATTTCTTTTAGCATGGAAAAGAGTATCAATATATTCTTTCCATCTTTTGAGTTTCCCTTCGATATCCGTGATGATTTCATTATTGGCATTTCTCAGAATTTGACCTTATTGTTTCCGCTCTAAACCACTAAGTTCTTTCACTTTCTTATGCAAGTTAAAACAATCATGTTTCTCTTGCAGGACTTCAATTTCTATACATTTTTCAGACATCTATATTTCTCCGGCTCCTTTACACTTTCTTAAAATGATTTTGTGCAGAATTTTGTATTAATTGTGATCCTTCTTTCATTCATAAGAGCCAAAATTTCATCTGTCATCCAGGACTGTCGTTTGTTGTTGATGCTGTGTCCGATGTTATCTTCCTGAATTTCAATGATACTCTCTTTTATAAAATTCCAAGTAGATTCCACCTCTGTTGGTCCCGTGCTTCTTATCATTTCCATTTTCTCTTCCAGAGCATTTCCAATACAGGTTCTTGTTTCAGGAAGTGTTAATTTTGTAATATATATGCACATGGCATACGAAGTATTTTAAGGTTTAGTACAACTGGATTGAGATCACTATTTATATCAGCACCAGAATATGATTTCACAGATGTTACATACCTCCTTAATGGTTTCTTCACCAAAATGAAATCAATTTGTTTCCTAATGATCTTTTCATTACTATTAGCAGGTGATGCCCATGTGTATAATCGCCTAGGAGGGAGTTTGAAGAAAGTATTGGAAACGAATAGATCATGTTCTATACAAAATTGTATTAGTCTGTCTCCCCTCAAGTTTTGTTCACCAAGACCGTGACTTCCTGCTGTATTACCTTCAGCACCTGTTCCGACTTTTGAGTTAAAATCACCCATGAACATTGTTATCTCTCCCTTTATGGTGAGTTTCCTTGCCTCTTCTAAGGTGTCATAAAATAACTCTATTTCTTCATCATCTATCGGCAGTCGGTGCATGGATCTGAAAAATGTTCATGATCCGATGCGATGTTTGGAACCTAAATAACATTATCCGATCACTAATAGGTATAAAATCCAAAACTGATTTTGCAACTAATGATTAAATAAGTATGGCAACTCCGTATCTGTGTCTGTTTTCCACGCCTCCAGAGAAGTACAAGCAACCTTCCTTTGTGTTTTGAGTTCCAGATCCAGGCCATCTTACCTCACTCAGTCCAAGGATGTCTATTTTAAATCTACATCGTTTTGCCTCCACGTTGGCAAGTTTTCCAGCCGTATACACACTTCGTACTGTACCCGTGGTCCAGGGCCGTCAGGTCGTTATCCATAGTTTGAAAGGAGCGCCGAACTGAGTTTGAACTAGCGCTCATAGGAGGAGAGCCTATCGGAGGAGAGCGCGCGCCCACTTGGCGGATGGAAGAACGCCGAAGGTGCTGAAACTTATGGAGCTACCTTATTCCCGTGAGATAGAAAGAAAAGTGTTGTGGCAGGATGTAGCCCCTGAATTTACATTGATTCCAGTGAAAGAACCAACAAGATAGCTTTCCGCACTCCCAAGTTATGAAGGAAGGACGTTTTGGGGTATGACGTAACTGCTGACGCACGTGAGGAGCCCAAGCGGTATTTAAACTGCGGTGAGTGGACAGCAGGTAGGCAATGTGTTCAGTATCAGAGCAGCGTGTCTCCCTGATCCAGTTTGTGTCAGTGCGACCCTCGAGCAAGTGTTATAATACGTCATCGCCGTGAATAAGTATACGGGTTGTAGGAATGCGCGGAGTAGAAGGTTCTGGAAGGCCTGTGAATTTTCTAAGTGCCAACGGTGATAGTATTACTGGAGGAAAGAAAGACTTTTCCAACACATGTGAGTTGAACTGTACTTTATAAGATTGGTGAACTGTTATACTAGAAGTGGCTGTCATAATGTACGGACCAATAACTTTATTTTTTGACAGTACATTACATTCATGTATTGAAATAGCGAATAGATCATGTGGACAGCTAGAAAGTGAAGCGTGTATTGCAAAGTGTTGCCACATGCGAGGACACGAACAGTGAGGATATCAGGTCCATACACTTCAAAAGATGATGATGATGATTGTTGTTTTAAGGGGCCTAACATCTAGGTTATCGGCCCCTCCATACACTTCAAATTTAACCGCGTGATTAGTGATAATATAAAAGTCGCAATGCCCAGTATTATGTTTTGGCCATGTGCACGAGAATGTTAGATAGTCATGACGAGTATTTGCAACCATTAGATGTTCGAGCTCAGGACTTTGAAAATTCATTATACAACTGTCAGCCGTAGGTTCTTAAGTGCTGCGCGAGATATCAGTCTAAAGTGAAACGCATTTAATATGTGGTCTGAAGACAGTGAATGGCATGGTAGAATAATGGGGGCAGAACATCGTGGACATTTTACGAGTGATATTTTGGAACTTCCCGATGCTATGAACACGCACTATTAAAACCGAAGATGGGTTAGATTCAAGAGGATGAAGAAGGGACGTAGACGATACCAGCCAATGAAGGAAGCCGGAATGGACGTAGCCAACATCAGCCCAGGTGAGGAGGTTCGGGAACAGCACGATGGGCCGAGCGGAAAGAGCCTTACCAGAGGTCAAGGGGAACTCACGCCAGGGCGTGGCACGGAGTGTGTAGACACACGCTGGCACTTCATGGAGGAACTATTGTGCTGCCATCTCAACACCGGTCAGACAGTGAATATCTGGAAGTAAGATCTCTACATGCTATGGTAGTTGTACTGTAGTCTAGTCATGTGTAATTTTTTTCCAAACTTAATAGGTTAGCGTATTATTTTTGAAGTCCTTTTTCATGTTTCTGGTCAGACAGGAAGTTCTCGTCGTATATCGGTTTTCCTGGTAGTTCAATTTCAGTAATTTAGGGCGAATAGCAACGCAACGTTTTTTTTCTTTCGCTTCCTCATTCCTTACTAGTGATAGGAGATATTGGTCACTCACGAGTTGATTTTGTGAAGGAGGAATGATTTGTGCAATGGAAAAATTCAATTAATAGTAAATAATAATAATAATAATCGAGTGGGCCCTAGGAATCAACCTGGGGAGGTCTATAAATATGTAGACCTGGTCAAAGGGAGTGTGATGTGATGATACTAACCAAAAAAATCAGTAATACAAGGATTCAGCAGAAGAGAATCCTCATAACCTCTCCACTCCAACTCCCAACACTGACCTGCACGTGATGTCCCCTGCTAAGCTGAGCAACCCAGTTGAAGGTTGGGTAATCAATCCCAGCGGGAAACTGGGACAGTGACGAGACTAGTGTTGGGGGGGGCTGAGAATTCTTTTCTCAGTTCTTTCATCTTTCTGAATAACATTCAGGATTGTAATTCGAGGATTTATCCTCCCCTCAAGGTGAAACCTTAGATAGTCGACCATGAAAAGTCATTTGAAGAATAATTCCACCGTCTGTAATGATAGATTACAGAAAAGAGAGCATTCGGATACGGTGGGCTGTCATGCGGAAGATAATGACGAATCGGAGCGTCTGAAAACTCATCAAGTAGCAAACAAACAAATACTACGGAAAATCAAACCTAAACAAGTTTCATTCTTTTCTACACATAATGTTAACTGTCTGGTTCAAACTGGAAAATTGATGATCATCACGGATATCACGAGAAGTCATAAAATTCTAATTATGGCCCTTCAGGAAATTAGAAATAGTGATCAAGACCATCTGGAATCACAAGGATACAGACTATATAAAGGAATTCCAGGAAAACGAGTTATGAAAAATTGTCCACAATTTGGTAACGGATTCTTAATAGATCTCAGAATCATTGACTCGATAACAGAATTTAAATCTCAATCCTCCAGACTTACGACCCTAACTTTGAAATCGGCAAATAAAACATATACAATTATTAATGCACATGCTCCTACTAATCCAAAAAAACAACACCATTAAGGACAGAGAAGAAGTACAAAAATTCTGGGATCTTTTGGATCAAACTTTAATAAACATCCCTTCATCAAACATCAAAATTCTCCTTGGTGATTTCAATGCGCAACTTGGACAAGAAAGAAGATATAGAGATATCATTGGAAAATGGACAGCACATAAACGAACCAATAAAAATGGTCAAAGATTAGTCGAAATTTGTAGAAACCACAAATTAATCTCTAAATCAACATGTTTTAAAAGACAGCCCCATAAATTGAAAACTTGGAAACATCCTGACTTCAGAAGGGGTGAATGGCAGTTGGATCATGTCTGCATGGATACATTTCACCATCGCGAAATTCACAATGTCAAGGTTCTAAGGGGAGTTGACTCAGGACCAGACAACTATGTGGTAAAGATAAAAATAAAATTAACTCCAATGGCCAAGAAAAAAACCTAATAATAACAATAGGAGGAAATTTGATCCATCTACCTTAATAAAAATATAGAGTACTGTGAAAGAACAGGAGAAGAATCTCTCAACACTAAAATATTGGACGAATTAATCACTAAATTAAAATCAATAGCAGAGGAGTTAGCACCAATAAATCCAAGGAAAAAACATGAATGGTGGAATGTAGATTGTGATCAAGCAATAGAGAAAAGACTTCAAGCATGGATAAAACATCAAGCTCCAAAGTCAGAAGAATCAAATTTAGAACTAACTATACAAAGAAAATTAACCCATAAAATCATCAGACAAACGAAACGTAATCATCTTAAAAATACACTGGAAAAGATAGAAGACGATTTCAAGAAAAAGCAATCTCGAGATTATTACAAAACATTTGGTAAATTTCTAAAAAAAATTGAAGCTCCAACATTAATGTTGAAAAATCAAACAGGAAAGTTAGCACATTCTAACCAAGAAAATACAGAGATCCTTGCAGAAGCATTCGAGAAACTGTTAAATTGTGATGATCCACTGGAAACCCTGCAAGTAAACACTGATACACCTATTTTAACTTCACTTGATTTAATAAATCCTCCAAACATTAATGAAGTATAACTCACAATTAAAGAACAAAAAGATTACAAAACTTGTGGCGAAGACTTAGTCTTTGCTGAAATCTGGAAAAATGCTGGTAAACCTGCGATTATAAATCTTCATCAACATCTAGTTAAAATGTGGATTACTGAAGAAATTCCTGCACACTGGACCATAGGAATAATCCATCCATTATTTAAGAAAGGAGACAAAACGAACCCATATAACTACAGATAACTGGACTGCACATATACAATTTTCTCTCACATAATATACAACAGGATCAAAAACATTCTGAAACCACAGCTTGGAGAATATCAAGGAGGATTTCGCCCTTACAGAAGTTGTCCAGACCAAATCCTTATCCTGAAATTAATAATGGAATATTACAAAAACAGAAATAAGCAACGCTTTATCTCTTTTATAGATTTCAAGAAAGCCTATGATAGTATTCATAGACTGACACTGCTAAAAATCCTCAGATCATACGGTCTCCATCCTAAATTGATAAAAATCATTCAATTAACATTAACAAACACAAATTCGAAAGTTAAATTTAGGGGAGAAATATCAACAACTTTCACAGTAAAAACTGGTCTCAGACAAGGTGATGGATTATCCGCTCTGCTTTTCAATGTGGCTCTTGATTATATCATGAAGGTTTGGCAAAAGGAAAACCCTTCTAAGATCAAAATTGGAACAAAACCATCAATAAAAATAAACTGCTAAGGATTTGCAGATGACTTGGCTCTTTTAGCACTAGACAAGGAAGAGGTTTGTACTCAGATCACTAGTCTCCAAGAAATTGCTCAAGGGATAGGATTACAGATATCCTTTGAAAAAACTGAGATCATGCCTATGAAACCCTTAGATATAAATGAAGTCTATATAAATGATCATAAAATTAACCTAGTTCCTCAATTTAAGTATCTTGGAGAAATTATAACACAGAACTTAAACGAAAAAGTAACTTGGATAAATAGAACAAATAAAATGAAAATTGCACAATCTCTAACCTGGTCAACATATAATAAAAAATGCCTATCAATAGCTACTAAGATCCAACATTATAAAACTGTAACTCTCCCAGAAGCCACTTATGCTTGTGAAACACTGTTCCAAATTTAAAATGAACAAAGAACTGATCAGCTCCTCAAAACGGAAAGATGAATCATTAGAACGTGCATAAATAAAAAGTATCAGGTTGAGGGAGTCTGGAGGATTCTCCCAAATGAAACTGTCTATCGTGAGATTGATCCAATCACCAGCAAAATGAAGAAGAAAATAATTTCATATTTTTTCACATCTTACGGCTTCCAGTAAACAGAATTGTACGCCAACTGGTGATGAGAAATCTAGGACAAAAAACTGGAGGAAAATGGATCCAAGAAATCCAACAAGATCTCAAAGCAGTTGGACTCAAGATAACAGATGCCGAGGAGAAAAATAAAATTAACACCATTCTTAAAACTCACAAATTTTCTGCAGAAATGACACATAGAAAGCCTATGGAGATTTCAGATGAGTTGAGAAATCCCGATCTGAAAGAATGAAAAAGTACTGGAAAGATCGCAAGAACCAAGCAGTACTACCTTCAAAGAAGAAGTGATTGTGGAACGACTCAAGTGGTCCAATGTGACCAATCAAGATTAATAATAATAATAATAATAATCGAGTACTGTGAAAATTTAAATAATAATAATAAAATTCAAGTACATGAATTCCTGAGTACAGTGATAGTTAGAAGCCAATGATAAGAATAAAATATCAAAATAATGGTGAATAAATTTTGAAAAACAAATCATTTTTGAAAGTGAAATTAATATTAATAATAATAATAATATTTTGGTATGAGAAACATCATCATGGATTCTCATAAAAATATTCGGACGAGGAGTCGATAAATATTACAATAAGGATCAATTGATTTATGTTACAAGTTCAATTGTATATAAAAACTCGGACAAAGGAAGAATATTAATCGCAAGGTGAATAGGGGATCAGGTTTTATGTAACAACCAAAAGTAGTTGAGGACAGAGCTAATTGAAAATGTTTTTGAGTATAATTAAATGTAAGTAAATATCCCGGTTGTTGCCAACAGGCGGATCAGATTGTGACCAATGTGTTATGTTGAATTGTGGAAATATAGCATTCAGTTTATAAATGGGCCTGTCGAAGACAGTGCACTGATATATTGTGTCATATGTGAGCATTAGGAGTTTGAATGCACCATTAATTGTGGAATAATGGTGGTTGACGAAAATGAATAGGGGGTGGACCCAGTGAAGATTCATTTTTGTTTTCTTCTGAATGCATTTGTATGAGAGGAGGTCAGTTTTAAGATCTGATCACACCAGGGAATCATTTCTTTCATATATGGCCAAACAGCATCTGAATCAGTTATGTTTAGATTAAAAATGCTTGCTACTAAGTGGAAAATTCCATGGGATGATTATTTTCGAATGTACAACAGCTAACATGCCGAAAATTTCATAAACAAATTTTGCAACAGTTATGATCATAATATTTCATGAGTGGATCAATCATACTAATATATAAAAATGAGATGGTGTGTGTCTGTCTGTCTGTCTGTCTGTTACTCAATAACGAAAGAACCACTAGTCCGATTTAAATGAAATTTTGCATGGATGTAGCTGATTTACCATGTTTACATATAGGATACTTTTAATTTCGATATTTTGCACTATTAGAGAATGGCTACCATTTTAGTGACGTCACTACACCTTTTGGTTTCAAAATTTCATATTTTCATGTCAAATAAAAAGAGAACGCTAAAAGATAGCAAACTTTTGATGGCACATACGAGCTTTAAAATTTAATTTTTTATCCGAAAGGTCGTTATCACTTTTCGTGTATCTCCAACGGTTAGCGAGTAAAACCCACATATGTGACGTCACTACACCCTTTGGTTTCAAAATTTCATATTTCCATTCAAATAAAAAGAGAACGCAAAGAAATAGAAAACTTTTGATGCATACACGAGATTTAACATTTAATTTTCTATCCAAAAGGTCCTTATCACTTTTCGTGAATCTCCAACGGTTAGCGAGTAAAACCTAAATGTGTGCAATAAAACACGGTCAACACCGAGCGGTACAGTATATCTCTACATACATAAAAATTAATGTTTGTATGATTTTGTCGCAATTTCTACGGAAATTTGAGTTATTTACGCGTTTCAGACTGTTTTATTATGGATGCACGCGAAAATAATTTTTTGGTCTGTCTGTTTGTTTGTTGGTCTGTGGACAAATTTTTGTTCCCTTATAACTCGAGAACGGCTGGGTGTATCAACGTAAAATTTGGTACAGATATCCATCAGAGGCATGACACTAATCATTGATGTAACCCTTCTCCGTACCTCTCATAAAAGAGGGCCTACCCCTTTAATATACATGCTGAAATAGGAGTAGAAGGACGAGACAAAGATCATTTTCAGCCCCTCAATGTGAGAGACAAAACTCGGGGGCCCCACAGGGTCCCCAAAATCCACATTTTAAGGTCCTAAAACCAACCGTTTTTTAGATATTCCCAGAAAACTAATTTCATTTAATAAACTAATGAACGAATACAAGCCGGTAACCATGGCAACAGATTCTCAGAGGCCCATCTATTGCTGTAAGACGCAATGCAATTCCATTAACTACATTGGTGTGAAAGTTTGCAAACGGCTAGAAGGTTATCACGGAACCAAATTAAGCTGTACAATTCATCAATACGTATAATGCGCTTAAGGGGGTCAAGGGGTACACTAGAATTTTTTCACGCGATTTACACCTGCGGGTGTGGTACGGCAGGTCTATTATATTCCTATCCCTATATTATATTATTATTATTATTATTATATTATGGCGTACAACGAGGAGACAACGCCCCTCGGTGCCAGAAACAAAACTTGGGGGCCTCGAAAACTATATTATAAGGCTCTAAAACCAACAGTATCTGAAATATTCCCAGAACACTAATTTAATTTAATTTAACAAACTAATGAAGGAATGGAAATCGGTAACCATGACAATATTATCTCAAGAGGTGGCATCCAACTTTCCATCTATTTCTGTAAGAAGCAATGTCACTCCATTTATGCCTTGCCACGGTGGGTGAGTGAATAGCGTGTCGGTCTACTAACCCCAAGATTGCATGTTCACCCCTGGCCGTGGTAAGTGATTTTTGAAAGGCGGCAAAAATACGACTCGCATATCATACGATGTTGGCATGTCAAAGAACCCATTTGAATTAAGTAGGCCGTGTTCATACTGGCAAAATTAATCTCAGGAGTTTCCGCCAACAAAAAGTTCCTCATTTCTCTACTAGAAAACGCTATAGTGTTCAAGGAGCTTAGATATCGACCCTCCTTGACTTTCATAGTGATTCAAGGAACAACGAAATTTCGACATGCAAGCTACCCTCTGGGTGTCAAATTACGAAGCTTGCACCCGGCATCCGAGGCCACAAGATATTATTATTAGGCAACTCCATTTATTACATTTCTGTGAAAGTTTGCAAATGGCTATAAGGTTATCACGGAACCAACGTAGACTGTATAATTCGTCAATGCGATTAAGGGGCTCAAGGGGTAACCTAGAATTTTTTCATGCAATTTCACGTGCGACATATAGTACAGAAAGTCTATTATATCTCCAAACAGCAACATTATTTTCAAAAATTCCTGAATTGAATCAGCATTTTTTGCGGCTTTTAGGAATTTGGGCCATTTGAGGCTAAAGAACCTGAATTTTCATGCACCACAAGCCTTTATAATTTATGAAAGAGGTCTTCCTGTGTATGGGGACCTAACACAACGTAGAGGGTCATTTTTTATGTGAGGTGTATTGCATTTCGTCTACAAAGCTTTCAAATCTATTTCACGTCAGGAAGTACACATTAGGTGAATTTAGTTTGAGAGCACATTTTAACTATTTATTTTATTTTATTTTGTCGACATACGGGTTCATCGTAAGGATGATTTTGTTTGATACTGTATGGTAGATATACCCATATTTGGATATCTGGGTGATATGTTGTAGGCAATAGAATTGTCTGTTTGTCTTTCAGTGTATCTTTATTTACGCCTATAAATCGTGTTCGGATGCTTGGTGCATCGTAAAATTAGGTATGGTAAACATGAGTCACTACACCAATCATTTATAAAACTCCTCACCGTACTTTTCATATAGTAGAAGGGAGGATATAGGGAAAAACTTCTCAAAATTCATGCTAAAATAGGCGAAATATAAAAATTATCCTAGAAGGACGATCAAAGCATATGTTGCGCTTCTCATTGTGAGACACAAAATTCGCGAGTCTATAAGGGGTCTCCGAAAACCACATTTTAAGGCCCTTAAATTAACAGTGTGTGTGATAATTCCCAGAAAACTAACTTCGTTCTGATAAACTTATGAAGGAATGACAAACCGCTAACCATTGCATCAGTAGCTCAATTGATAATGTCTGGTGTTAATATATAACACCGTTCGAAGAACGGGTACTTCTGCTAGTTATTAATAAATGTGGATGGTGAAGCACATATTTTCTAAATAATAGAATACAGACAGAGAACTTAATTTTGCTCAGTGCCTCATTTGAAGTATAAGTTGAAAATAAGTGTCAGTAATGATCGATATAAGTGTATGTGAGTGACTATGGAAATGCCTAAACTTTAAGACATTCAACTAGGAAGTTTATTTTGAGTTCTTTATTTAGCGATCAGGAATATCAGGGTGAGAGACTGGATATTTTTTACACCCTGTAGATTGAGGTAGGAGTGTTCTGCTTATGACCTGATATTTAACTTTTATCTAATAAAAGTGGTGTGTGGTTTTTGGAAATCTTGTGTGTTTTTCGTCCTCACTATGCTCAGGCGCGAGTCTCGGGCACAGTTTAGCACCACCTAGTCCTTACCCGTTAACACCTGAGATATTAAGAATTTGTGCTCAACTGTCATCGAGGCTCCCGCATATGTGTGCGTTTATCTTCGGATAAACAGGCACATAGAGTATAGAAAGGTAGTTGGCTTAACCAAACGTGGGGCCCGATTGGTGCGCATTTATGTGTATCAAACGAGTTCACGCATTTTTTTATATATGGTACTTGACGTTGTTTGGTCTTGCACTTTGAATTAGCGACCAACGTTCAAGCAGTTTAGGTTTGAGGGTTGACCTTCCGTCACCCGTGTTTTTCGTTTCTTGTTGATATTTTTGTATTAATTGTAGATTTTTTATTTTTCGATAGGAACATACAAAATTTACAGGTATGTGTTCTTTTGTTTAGTGTCAGTCTAGTTAGGGACACCCAATTCTATTCGTTTGGGAATACACATGACTACTACATAGTATTTAAGCTAGTCATAAGTCTTTCTTCCATTTTCTTGGTCTAACCTATCATATTTCTCAAAATGGAAGAGTTACGTTTATTTTTACAGAGTGTGTCTGCTCAAATGTTGGAGCAAAGTAAATCTATGGAATCCAAAATGTCAGATCAAAATAAATCGTTAGAATCTAAAATGTCTGAAATGTCAGATCAAAATAAATCGTTAGAATTTAAAATGTCTGAGATGTCGGATCAAAATAAGTCTTTGGAAAATAATTTGCAAACTAAAATATTAGAACAAAGTAAGTCTTTGGAAAGTAATTTGCAAACGAAAATGTTGGATCAAAATAAGTCATTGGACGAAAATTTTAAATTTAGCTTCTTGAATGAACTTAAAAACAATATGGAGGATTTAGAAGAAAGATTATCGGAATCTTTAGATGCGAAAATAGGGAACAAGGTTGTTGCGTTAGAAAAGAGGTTAAATGACCAGACTTACAGGGTCCAGGAAAATTTGTTGAGCGTAGAAGGCCGTATAATTGATGGTGCTAAACAGGCTCAGGAACACATTAAAAAGAATCATGAAGCGATTAAGGAGGATTTGCTCACTTTAGAGGGTAGGATAGAGAAAAACATGACTATAGTACAGGAAAGCATGGCAGCGATGGAAATCCGGGCAATGAAAGATGCAAATGACATGTTTAAGAGAGTCACCGAGAAGATTACTAGGGATTTTCACGAAATCATCTCCAAAGAACTTAAGAGTAGCATAGTCTTGGAATTATGGAGGGAGGTCAAAGAGAAGGTCACAGAGCAAGTCCGGAAAGAGGTTAGTTCCGACATTCAGGAAGAAGCACTCACGAAGATCAAGGACTTGCGCCGTTCAGTTGAAACCAACATCGAGGTTATTAGTAAAGATGTGGAAGTGTTACAATTGGATATGCGGAGGTTAAACGAACAAGTAGCAGATAATATGACGAGGCCTGGATGATTAGACGCGTCACTAAATGAATAGATTAGAAAAAACATTGACGAACTCAAGTTAGGATTGAAACAAACACAGGAGAAGTGCAATAGGATTTCACTGACACCGATATCAAGTCAGGAATTGAGGGCGAACATTAATGAGGAAGCCCAATCTTTCACTCCCGAGAAGTTCGAGTAGTTAACCGAGACAGTATGACGAATGGAGGGAAAAATAGCTGAAACAAAACTAAATGGACAGAACCAGTAACGCCACAGAATAATAGTTCGGGGTTCAGTGCCGTACCCTTAGCAGATTCGACCCATGTAACCATTGTAAAATCTTCTGAAGACATGCCCAACAAATTTAAAGGGGTTGGCACTGTCACACCAGTCAAGTTTCTCATAGATGTTAAAGACTACTTATGGGATACAAAAGTAACCCTCGAGAGATATATCACAGTTATATGGAAGCTTTTAGATGGACCAGCTCTCGTTTGGTTCCGTGCTTTCAAATCAACGATGTCTAATTGAGACGAGTTTGCGCAGGCGTTGATGAGACGATTTTGGTCACAGGAAATTCAACAAAACGTTAGATCCGAACTGTATGCGAAGCGGTACGCAACATCTCAGCCTACTAAGTACGCGAACTATTTCACAAATCAGCTCGCCAGACTAAAATGCCTAGAACCTCCAATCCTGGAGCATGAACTAATTGTAGCCTTGGTACGACAATTCCCAGTTGACGTGCAGCGCACTTTGATTGCAGCATGTATCAATCTTTGGGAGAGTTTGACGAGATTCTGCAACGACTTGACTATTCCAGTGCCCAATTTTATCAACGGAATGTAAAGTCAGACGCACATTCTATTAACGTCATTATGGCCGAGCGTCAGGTGCAGACGACAGGGGAAGATAGAAATAAAATGCAGAATCGAGGAGAGTATTTACCCCGATAAGAAATTTTCCGAAACTATGGGCGTAATTCACCTTATAGTCAAAGAAGAGACCAGAATTATCAAAATAATAGTAGTCGGAATAATTGGAATCAGAACCAGGGTAGAGGAAGAGACAATAACCCACGCCAACAACAGGCCAATAACAAAACTCAAATTTCACGACAAGAGCTCGAGCAACGTCATCAAGCAAGCAAAAAATTATTGGGTGAGTTGAGATCTCAAAACTATAAGAATGCTCAACCAGGACCATCTGGGTTACAAAAGGATAATAATGAAAGAAGAACTCAAAATTCGAATCGCCCAAACCAGGCAAATCAACAATAATTTTTACTCCCTTTTCGCAAGATTCACTGAGAAAGCATAAGGAAGATGCATGAATAACGCCATGAGCAGGAAGGAAAATAAAATCTTGTGTGTTTTTATTTTTGTGACGGTAGGGGGTGTGTGTACCCGCGGTCCAGGGCCGTCAGGTCGTTATCCATAGTTTGAAAGGAGCGCCGAACTGAGTTTGAACTAGCGCTCATAGGAGGAGAGCCTATCGGAGGAGAGCGCGCGACCACTTGGAGAATGGAAGAACGCCGTAGGTGCTAGAACTAATGGAGCTACCTTATTCCCGTAAGACAGAAAGAAAAGTGTTGTGGCAGGATGTAGCCCCTGAATTTACATTTATTCCAGTGAAAAAACCAAGAAGATAGCTTTACGCACTCCCAAGTTATGAAGGAAGGACCTTTTGGGGTATGACGTAACTGCTGACTCACGTGAGGAGCCCAAGCGGTATTTAAACTGCGGTGAGCAGACAGCAGGTAGGCAATGTGTTCAGTCTCAGAGCAGCGTGTCTCTCTGGTCCAGTTTGTGTCAGTGCGACCCTCGAGCAAGTGTTATAATACGTCATCGCCGTGAATAAGTATACGGGTTGCCGGGATACGCGGAGTAGAAGGTTCTGGAAGACCTGTGAATTTTCTAAGTGCCAACGGTGATAGTATTACTGGAGGAAAGAAAGACTTAGTTATTCTTCAAACACATGTGAGTTGAACTGTACTTTATAAGAATTGTGAACTGCTATACTAGAAGTGACTGTCATAATGTACGGACCAATAACTTTATTTTTTGACAGTACATTACTTTCATGCATTGAAATAGCGAATAGATCATGTGGACAGCTAGAAAGTGAAGCGTGTATTGCAAAGTGTTGCCACATGCGAGGACAAGAACAGTCAGGATATCAGGTCCATACACTTCAAATTTAACCGCTTGATTAGTGATAATATGAAAGAAACTCTTTGCTGATTTGTAAAAATCTTAAAACACCGCCTTTCCTACGACAAAAACAACTTTGAAAAGAACTCAACGGAAATAGTAACAGTAGTGAACACCCTACAAATGAAACCTAGCATGAGGCTTGTATCGTTCGATGTAACTAAAATGTACACCAATATTCCTATTTATAATGCAATCAACACTATCGAAAATAACTTAAAATCCAACAATTCAGCAAAAGAAACTGAAGAGAATGTGAGATTACTGAGGGTCGTCCTCAGGCAAAACGTGTTTCAATTCGACAATAAAATGTACACACAAACAGAAGGCTTAGCGATGGGATCACCACTAAGCGGACTAACCGCTGACATCTTCATTAATGCACTAGAAAATGAGTTCTTTAAAAAGACTTCAACAAAGGGAATAGTTATATGGAAAAAATACTTAGATAATGTAATTTGCAACTACGATACTGAATTACCAAGCGAAGAAACAATTCTCCAATCCATTAATAGCCTAAACCACTCAATCAAATTCATTAAGGAATCCGAAACTGATCGAAAAATAAATTATCTCGACATAACTATTGAACGTGAAGACAACCAGCTTTCATATTCCATATTCCGAAAAGCCACACAAACCTCACATGCAATCCACAATCAGTCTAATCACCCCAGTACGCATAAATTAGCGGGGTTCAATTCAATGGTGCACATGGCTTTAAACATACCCATGTCAAAAAAAAGTCCTCTCGGCACGCCGGAAGGCGGAGGTAGATTTCACCGGGCAAACTTGGCGATAGGCGAAAATAGGCAGAATATGCAGGTTTTCGTAGAAGGATCAGACCTCATTTATTGCGAGAAAGTATTTAATAACTGGAGCTTAATTAACTTTTTTTTTGTCGTTTTATGCATATTTTAAACATTTTATTGTCTTATGGGGACGGTAACCTTCTTGTCATTTGGGGCCCATCTTTATACTTGTGGTCACACTGTCCTTATGCAAGGTTTCGATATAGATGTGTAACTATCTAACGGTCTGTTACTTCTTCACGCAAAATTTTATCTCCAGCAGGGATTTTAGTTGGTTCCTCTGTTTAGGGGCTGCGACAACGCGGTCATGTAACCCCGTGTACTTTGGTTGAGTGTAGAATCTGTGTGATAAACGGTGTGAATTGTGATAGCTGTATTAGTCTGTAATTCAGGCAAGGACTGCAGACGGTCAATTTCAAGCAGTAGTTCCTAATGTTGCTACCACATACTACAGTCAACGACATCTAGCTGTGATCTTGGCTACTAGATGCTACTGCAACCAGCAACTCGCAACGAACGTTGGAACTTCCCCTCCAAAGGAAAGCATACTGAGGGATTTTTAGCGCTCTTAGAAAATCCGACGACTTCGGCCGGCTTCGAACCCGTGACCTTGGGCATAGAAGTTCAGCATTCTACCAGTTACGTCACCGAAGCCGCTTCACACTTAGTCGGATGAAAAACTGAATGTGATCTCGTGCAAGGGCGTTGTCATGGCAACGTCTGATGGCTCATCCCTCATCAATTTAGTAGTGTTGTCATGGCAACCTCTGATGGCTCTTGGCATTTTCTTATAATTCCGAAATCATTTATCTCATCCCTCGGCGTAATGGTGGGTCATATCAAAAATTCTTTCAGACAAAAGTTTTAGGTAATTATTAGGGGAATATTGTCCATTTTGTACGGTTTTGATATTGTGCCTATTAAGAGAGATATGATTAATGTTTCCCGAAAAAAACACTTTTTCCCACCCCTTTGGTCAATGGGTGGTGCTATCAAAAAACTTTCAAACATAAATGTTTGGGCCTTATCCGACACATAGTAAGAACTTAGAATGGATTCGATATTTCGAATATTAAGAGAGTTATAGCGATATTTCACTTTTTCAAAGAAAAGCCCCCCATTTTCACGCCCGTCAACCGGTTATGCCCATTAACGAACTCGATCTAGATTTTATAGCGGTACATATTCTGTAAAAATTTCAAAGTGATTGGTGCAAAATAGTTATCGTGTCCACAAAAAAGTGATGTATATCGTATGTAGATATGTATAGATATAGATACATATATACATAAATTATATATAAACTTTTGAACTGACGGTGGTTTTGGGGTGCAGGGGATGTGAAGCGCGAAGATATGTCAAAATTTTCCGGAAGTCGAAACATGGTACCCATTGCAATAGTTAGCTTTCTAATGAAATCTACCTAATATAATAAGGAAATAAGAACCATTAAACAAATAGCAAAGGAAACCAATTTCCCGCCAAGCAAAATTGACCAAATTGTAGCCAAACATAAAAATAAAGATAAAATGATTCCAAAACCGGACATTAATAAGAAAAAAATTCGCGCGCTTCAACTATGTGAATGCGAACACATATAAAATCACTAATCTATTCAAAAAGCAAAGCATAAAAATAGCATTCACAACGAATAATACGACCGGGAGGCACCTGCAAAAATAGTAATCTAAATAAACAAGACCCGTATTCGAAGTCAGGGCTATATATTCTTTTACATACCAAGACACTGGTTGTCAAGCTAATTACATTGGACAGAGCGGAAGACGAGTAGATACACGTTATAATGAACATAGGAATGTGATAAGATACGGAACACATTCAGCCGTGTGCGAACATATGTGTGACACGGGGCACAGCTTTACTAAAATCGAGACTGACCTCAAAATAATTCATCACGAATCGAAAGGCAGAACTCTCGACATACAGGAAGCAATCGAGATTCACCTAGCCAAACAAAACAATCCCAACAATCTAAATGAACACACTTTTATGGAGAGTTCACCCCTTTTTACTCTACTAAAAAACACACCCTGTCGACAACAAGACACAACTTAGCGATACAGCCAAGCTAGATAAAAAGGGGGGGGGGGGGGAATAGCGGTGGTTATAGGTAAATGTTATTTTGATCAGGTGTACTATGTACGTTTTCTGCAATAAACCTAGGCCGATATGCGCGGCAGTATTAAAGGTGCCGGGACGTCTTCAATTGACCGTGTACCGCTTAGTTTGAATGGCTTTTTAGTCCACGCGTGGCGAAGATAGTTCCACGGTCTTTAATAGTTGTAGATCTTCCTGTATTCAATAACATACTTTCTTATCTAGATTTGGCAACGTCACACAAATAAACATGGCACTGACCTCAGAAAGAACATAGGACCAAAAGGGGGAGAAAGGGAAAAACCAGCTCCGCCCAGTTAACACTCGGGTTAGTCGACTATAACTGGTGTCAGAGTGAACACGAAACTGCTTGAAGTTCCAGTTAGGAAGACAACCGGATAAGTATCAGCCTGTATTATAACAGTATAACCATAGTTGATTTGGTGTAACCCTATAATCACCCCAAACAGACAAATTCCGGATTTATATCACCATTTTAGAATTTCACCTAACAATAGATATACTACATTTAGCATACACCGACAGTCGCATTACCAACACAGCAACTAAATAATTGTACATATTGTAAATATTTTTCTCCTGGATTCTCAAACATAGATGTTAAGCCTAAGTGTAATGGATCTGATGATGATCACTTGACGATCGAAACTGGTCATCCAAGTGTATTTATTAATCTCATGTAATTTATTTCAGGATTAGGGCATAACCCAGCTCTATTTGGGTACATTCGTGTTGACCGACTGAAAAGCACCAAACTTTTTTTTGGAAAAATTTAATTAATAATAAATAATAATAATAATCGAGTACTGTGAAAATTTATATAATAATAATAAAATTCAAGTACATGAATTCTTGAGTACAGTGATAGTTAGAAGCCAATGATAAGAATAAAATATCAAAATAATGGTGAATAAATTTTGGAGAACAAATCATTTTTGAAAGTGAAATTAATAATAATAGTAATAATAATAATAATAATATTTTGGTATGATAAACATCATCATGAATTCTCATAAAAATATTCGAACGAGGAGTCGATAAATATTACAATAAGGATCAATTGATTTATGTTGCAAGTTCAATTGTTTATAAAAACTCGGACAAAGGAAGAATAGTAATCCCAAGGTGAATAGGGATCAGGTTTTATGTAAGAACCAAAAGTAGTTGAGGACTGAGCTAATTGAATTTTTTTTTTTAGTATAATGAAATGTAAGTAAATATCCCGGTTGTTGCCAACAGAGGCGGATCGGATTGTGACCAATGTGTTAAGTTGAAGTGTGGAAATATAGCATTCAGTTTATAAATGGGCCTGTCGAAGACAGTGCACCGATATATCGAGTGATATGTGGGCATTAGGAGTTTGAATGCACCATTAATTGTGGAATAGTGGTGGTTGTCGAAAATGAATAGGGGGTAGACCCAGTGAAGATTCATTTTTGTTTTCTTCTGAATGCATTTGTATGAGGGGAGGTCACTTTTATGATATGATCACACCAGAGAATCATTTCTTTCATATATGGTCAAACAGCATCTGAATCAGTTATGTTTAGATTAAAAATGCTTGCTACTAATCGGTAAATTCCATTGGATGATTATTTTCGAATGTACAACAGCTAACATGCCGAAAATTCTATAAACAAATTTTGCAACAGTTATGATCATAATATTTCATGAGTGGATCAACTATTAATAAATGTGGATGGTGAAGCATATATTTTCTAAATAATAGAAAGCAGACAGTGAACTAAATTTTACTCAGTGCCTAATGTGAAGTGTAAGTTGTAAATAAGTGTCAGTAATGATCGATATAAGTGTTTGTGAGTGAATATGGACATGATGAACATGCCTAAACTTTAAGACATTCAACTAGGAAGTTTATTTTGAGTTCTTTATTTAGCGATCAGGATACTCAGGGTGAGAGACTGGATATTTTTTTACACCCTGTAGATTGAGGTAGGAGTGTTCTGCTTATGACCTGATATTTTAACTTTTATCTAATAAAAGTGGTGTGTGATTTTGGAAATCTTGTGTGTCTTTCGTCCTCACTATGCTCAGGCGCGAGTATCGGACACAGTTTAGCACCACCTAGTCCTTACCCGTTAACCCCTGTCATCGAGGCTCCCGCATATGTGGGCGTTTATCTTCGGATAAAGGGACACAGTACATTCCAAGTAGCACTTCGTACATTGTTGTCATATATTTTTATATTTCGATAGCTGTCAATAACCGAATCATTCATAGCAGCGTTCGCAGCCTTCCCCCTCCCGAAGATCCGATTGGGGAATAGAAACTCCGGATAATAATTTTGCATTGAACTGAGCCATTGCTATGTGAATTTATAGGGATATCCGTGAGGATCTTGAATGCAGTGGTTTCCCGTTGCCTTCTGCATACTAATGCCGTTGGCCAGACAATTGGTTCCTCCGCCTACAGGGATAATTTCTTATCCCATGGACAATAGTGTGTCCAATTCTATACCTATTCGGCCATACTCAAAGAGAGTATTGGAGAAAGGTATAGGGGATCTCCTTATACCGGGAGATATTCGGTCCCTTCATTCGTTAGCCACCTGTATATAATAACAGAATTTAATACATGCTGTCGTTGCCCCTTCTCTACCTCGGGGAGGTGAATGTCAGGATTTCACCATCATGAAAACGGGGACCAAAAGGCATTTCCCAGTTTCTCCGGTTCTTTAGAGGCCGTTTTGTTTACCTCGCGGATAATTTAGCGCCAAATTGAAATATTGTGCCAAATTCCATATTTAGGGAATTTTGAAAACGGAGGGCAACCATGTCTGGGGAATTACCTTATAGCACCAAACTTCAAATCTAGTGGATTTTAGAATAATCATGGGGAGCTATAAGGGAATTTTGCACTCATAGGTTGGCAATCCTCAATGGGTAAATATCACTTGGTGCCAAAATTCAAATCTGGGGGAATTTAATGAAAATATAGAGAATTCCACACCACAGGTTGACAGCTCTGATAATTATCTGAGATGGCTGCCGCTTGGTTGCCATGACAACCAGTTTACGTTATTGCCCAAAATCTATCCATTTGTGTCTAATGATTGGCTGGGGGAGTCTAATCGTAAACTCCATCAAGTCTTGTAAGCTTTGCGGTGCCTATTCGTGGAGTTTCGCCCAGGTGTACCAGTATGGGCTCCACAGTAGACGTTTACTCTAAGTTGGTATCACTATCTGTGTGAATAATAGCGCCACAGGATTTCGCTGTAAGATGTTATAATAGCAACTTATTAGATATGTGTAAGAGAGGGTACCAGACGGTATCTGCATTCAGGGCTTGTACTCACTTATAATATGCACTGTATACGGATTTTAGAGACCTAACAGTAAAATATATGTTTAGAGATTTGTTTTTTCTGTTTTAGGAATTGAGAAAACTCCAATATGTGGCTACCAGAATAAGAACTGCCTATGGACGGCATCAGGTAGGCTGTGACTGAACCTATATAAGGCTGTTATTCTGGTAAAAGATGAAACCTCAAGTAGTATTGTTTTAGGTCGAATTCATGAAAATTAAACCATGTTAAACTAAAGCACTTACCATAATATCTCATGGTTAAATCCATCTTATTTTGAAACATGAGAGAAAACACACTTGCCACATGGAAGTGTTGAGGGCCGGCCAGCCCTAAATATTATCTCCTCCTGCGCCTTGATTTTTTATTTTAATAAAATGTTTTCTTTTTTTCTTTGTGAATATCAGGGTGGTTTCCGTTCAGGACGAAGCTATCCAGATCAAAATCAGTCTCAAATGGAGTATAAATATCACAGGATTAGGAGCAAAGATTTAGTGATCACTTTCGCTGATTTTCAAAAGGCTTATGATAGTATCCATCGCGAATCTCTATTAAATGTCCTTACTGAATTTGGTTTACATCGAAAACTTGTTAACCTTATTGCGGCCACTCTTAAGAATACTAAATCTAGAGTTAGGTTTAGAAGTGAAACCTCTGAGTCATTTGAAATCCATACTGGTTTTCGGCAGGGAGATGGATTATCTCCATTGTTGTTTAATTGTGTGCTGGAAAAAATTATGCGCCAATGGAATAAGGCTTGTCCACCGAATGTTAAGATTGGAAAATATATTCGACTAAATCGTCTCGCCTTAGCAGATGATCTAGCATTTTTAGCAACTAGTATCGAAGAAGCTAAATTTCAGGTAGAGGAATTGGAACGATTAGCAGCAAAGGTTGGGTTGAAAATTTCTTTTGAGAAAACAGAAATGATGCCATCTTTTCAAATTGACACATCACATATTTTACTGCATAATGTCCAGAAAATAAAGATTGTGGAAAATTTTAGTAGTAGATAGTAGAACACTAAAATTGCGACGAGCACAACAGATTACCTGGTCAACATATAAGAAACAGTCTCTTTCGATTAATGCTAAACTTCGACATTATTTCTCCATCGTTAAGCCAGAAGCAACATATGCAAGTGAAACTTTATTTAAACTAAACGCCCGATCAACAACTGACAAACTACAGAAGGTTGATAGACGGATTCTTTGGACAATAATCAATTAAAAAAACACCAGATTGAGGGCCAGTGGAGACTTTTGACCAACTCAAAACAAGGAAAATGAATCTATCATTGACATGATGCGAAAACGAAGGATTGCGTTGTTTGGACACATTCCTCGCTTGCCAAATACTAGACTCCAGAAACATCTTTTTGACTTCTTTTGGAACAATAAAACAAAAATCACATGGTTTAAAGAAATACAAATGGATTTAGATAAATAGAAAATTACTAAGCATGAAATTGAACATAGAGAAGAGAAACGGCTTCTGAATAACAATTAATACACTCGACTAATATTCAAAATTTCACAGCGTAAGCAATATGTTATATCTGCAGAAGAACGGGCTGCAAGAACTTCCAGAATGAAGAAGTATTGGGAAAGAAAAAAATATCAAGTATTAAGAACTGAACTTAGTATTTGAAGACTTTGTATATAAGGTTTGATTTTTGGTGCTCCAATGTGGGCATAAACAGTGTAAATAAAGAAATAAATAACAAGTTTTTCTTATTCCGTATCACGCCCTCTTGTTAGGCTCATCGAGTATGGTCATAAAGGACTGATTTTGGCGGATGCATCCTTAAGTACATTCCACTGGCATCCAACACTTGTAACACATGAAGGCTACTTCCACACATCTGATTTCTTCTTTGTTTTTCAGCACAGTGAAGATATCTGTTCGCAGCTGCTACTACTTTCAGGTTAGGTGTATGTTTTGCTAATTGAGAGATATGGCGCAATAGTACGATTCTCTAAGTAATTTCTTCGCTACCCCGTTTAGATATGAGTATAAAGATACGATACCGTACGTCTGGATGATACGCAACAATACTAGACTCGCCTTATCAGGCCCTTCCAAGGAATGCAGTGTCGCTGCTGCCAACTATTGCATTGTTGCTATCGATAGCAAAAGGTGTATACATGGAGTATGACGTCCTGCAATCAAAGCTCAGCGATGCCACACATTCTGCCGCTTGTTCTGTCACTGAAACCACTTGTACTTCTTATTTCTGTACTATCTGCTGCTAATTACGAACAGCACGTGACATTAATATCAACCTAAACTCCTATCGAACTACAACAGGATGGATATTCCAGATCGTCATGCTATTGGAGGTACGGTACGTCATAGAGACGAGAAAAATAAACACGATAAGATTGGCCAAGCACACAATGTTCAAATCATTTGAGTGTTTTGTCTTAGCAAATTGCAACCTTGTGACATTATTGTTTAAAGATCTGCTATGCATATGACGAGAATGGACAGAATCAGAAATGACTGCATTACGAGGTATATCCAGGTAACATTAACAATGGAAGAAAAAATGTGCATTGAAAGGCAGAAATGGTTTGGCCTTGTTCAAAGGATGCTGAAGAGACAAGTTCTCAGACAGTACCTGGAAGGAGGCCCCATGGACGTCCCAGAAGAAGGTGGCTAGATCAAACCACTGAAGGTCTACTAGGAAAAAGATCGATGCTACAGGAAGAAGTTTACCATGATAGAATGGTAGCTTGTCCACCCCAATCCTATCCGGTTCGCTGGAATGATATCTTGATGATGTATTGTTACAGGCTACGTGATTGTTTCCATTAGTACAATACCAGCGTTTAGCTGTGCCATCGTCGCCGTCTGTATTTCTCAAGCGGTGTCATTACGCTTGGCAACGTCGCCCATCTGTCATCTGGTAGGCCTAGAGCAAGCACATGGCAACACTGCGTAAACAGATTTTGCAGCGAAATGTTTCCCAAAATCGGAAAGAACACAACATCCGCTAAATATACACATAAATAATAGCACATAGAGAATAAATATTATCTTGCTCTGTGCTGTCAATTCCCGATAAGGTAATAATAAAATACTTTACTGTCCCAAAAAAAAATTAAACTATTCTAACGAACTTAGAGACTGCCTTTGATATTCACTTTTGTCCACAGATTCACTCATCATAGACACAATAAGCCTCCAAGCTTAATGTTGACAGTCTATCAATAATGCTTCAATGGCCACTTAACTTTAGAAAGGCACTTACCAACTGAGTCGTCATCATCATCATCTTGCACAGTTTCCAGCCTCTGCCCGGGTCTGTTTGGAACACAAGCCTCTCCAACGTCTTCTGTCTTCCCACCATCTCTCAGCCTCCACCCTTGTCCAGTCTTCTCCTCTCTTCTTCACGCTTTCTTCCACCCCCTTCAGCCACCTGTCTCTCGGTCTTCCTCTCGGTCTCTTTCCTTCCCACTTCGTCTCGTGTATCCTCCTGGGTTACCTCTTCCCCTCCATTCGTTTTACATGTCCATACCATCTAAGTCTAGATTTCTCTATACCACCCTGTAATGGTTCCTCCTTCATTAATTCTCTGGTCCTCTCATTTCTTATTCTGTCCATCTTTGTAGCTCCAATACTGCTTCTCAAGAACCTCATCTCACTGGCCTGTATTTTGCTCTTCTCCCTTCCTTTCATAACCCAGGTCTCCGATGCATACATCAGGATAGGGACATAGTACGCCCGATATATGATCTTTTTGCTGTTCTGAGGGACATCCTTGCTCCATAACATGCTTCTCACACTCCTCCGGAATGCTTCTGCTTGTCTCCCCCGCTCATTTATTTCTCTATCGTTTCTTCCATTACCTTGTATCAGGCTTCCTAGATACTTGAAACTCTCCACTTTCTTCAGCTGTTCCCCACCAATTGTTATTCCCATTGTTGTTCTTTCCTTCTTCCTTGTTGTGATAACCATCTCACTCTTATTTATGCTAAATTTCATCCGTTATCCTTGTATTATTCCTTCCCACACGCCCAACTGTTCCTGTACCTCCTCCTCCTTGTTTCCTCAAATCATCAAATCATCTGCAAACGCCATTGCTTTCATCTTTCCTTCCCCAATTACTCGGGTCATTATGTCATCCATCACCACAATGAAAAGTAACGGTGACTGTGCACTTCCTTGTTTCAGGCCGTTTCTCTGTTCCAACCAGTCCGATCTCTCTCCTCCCACTTTCACACAGCTCACGATTCCCTTGTACATCTCCTTTATCCTCCTTATAGTCCATTTTTCTACTCCTCTATCTTCCAGGGACTTCCATACTTTGTTTTTGCATACACTGTCATATGCTTTCTCAATGTCCAGGAAGGCCATCAGTAGATCTGTTCCATACTCATAGTGCTGTTCTTGTAACTGCCTTACGGTACTGCAAAAATCAAATCCACTGTGGCCCTTTCTGCTCTGAAGCCATGTTGTTCTTCCCTCATCCCTCTTTTTATCCTTGTCCTAATTCTCCTTTCCAAAACTTTGTCAAACATCTTTGCACAATGACTCATCAGTGTCATTCCCCGATAGTTTCTGCATTCTGTTCTACTACCTTTCATGAAGATTGGGACAATTATTCCCTTTTTCCAGTCCTCTGGGGCCTTCCTTTCCTTCCATGCTGTCTTCATCACTCGGTACAACCATTGTATCCCCACCTCTCTTACTGCTCTCACCATCTCCACACTTAACTCATCCACACCCGGTGCCTTCCCTCCTTTCATCTTCCTCACTGCATCTTCCACTTCTTTCCATGTTAAGTCCTTTTCTGTTTGCAGTCCATCTTCCCCTTTCCCGATTTCTTCCTCCTCGCCGTGGTTACCATTTGGGTTCAGAAGTTCTTCAAAATATTATTTCCACATTTTCTGCAGTTCTTCCCTATTTTCTATCTCTTGTCCCCTTTTGTTCACCAACTGAGTACAGTTCATAATGTACTGCAATATAGAGGCCACATGAAGATATACACCCAAACCTAAATTACTAGGCACTGAGAGTCCACCTCACTGTAAGTGATCAAAACGTAGTAATATAACAAGTTATTTTAATAGTGCAGCCATAATTTACCTTACAGCCAGGCACACAACACTTTCTAGGCATCTGAAATATTTTAATGGGTTATTAGTGAAGAGTTTGTTGGTTAAATTAATTACCAGGCATTGGTTACACATGCAACTTAATACGGGAAATAGTAAATACGAACTGATTTTACATGCTGCCCTATCTTATCAAAATAAACGATATTTATTAAGAAAAGTTAGCACGTGGGCTTAGCTCAGGCCTGTCCAGGGAAAATGCCACGGTGGCAGTCGGGCTGCCACGCTGGTGCCACGGTCCTTCCTTAGTTGTGGGGGTCGAGGCATGGCTGCAAGCGAGGAAGTAGTGGAGGTAGCGAGCTGGCAATGTTGTGCGTGGCGCTGAATGGGACATTAGTAATCAATAATCAGTAGCTATAACATATCCTTGGCCTGCTTTATCTATACTTAATATAAAACAGTAATCAATAATCAGTAGCTATAACATATCCATGGCTGCTTTATCTCTACTTAATATAAAACTGTAATCAATAATCAGTAGCTATAACATAACCTTGGCCTGCTTTATCTCTACGTAATATAAAACAAAGTCCCCAATTCTTGGATGTAACGGGAAATCTCGAGAACCACTGGATGGATTTTGATGCGGTTTTCACCATTCATTAATGGATTTCCCGGGGAAGGTTTCTGTATTAAAACATTCATTGATGACCAAAGGAAGCCGAGCAGTAACGATTTCAGTGAATCGAGTAAAAGAAAAGCCTGCCGTCCATGCACCTTTTAAGCTTACAGAGGGTAAACCATTAAATATATATATATACTATGAGTGTAAGAATTGTTCAGCATGAAAAGTTCTACAAGAAAGTCCGTGACAGCATACCTCTATCTTTAATACATCGCCCACTTTGAGTGTTTTTACGTTTTCATTTCTTCCAACAATGTCCATTCAGTGTAAATTTAAATTACAAGCTTCAGAACGAGTTTCCAAGCTGTTCATCTCAGCTTTTATGATTTGCGTTTGGGACCTGCCGTCCGTGCGACTTTTAAGCTTACGCTGGTAAACCATTAAAGATACCAGGTTGCTAGATACTTTATTAAACCATGTACAACTATCCACAGGTCACATCTTTACGTAGTTATTGTTTTCGATTTGTAGATTTGCAATATTCGGTTGCATTGCGTTTGCCGAGTGAATTCTGAGAATAGCTTCAATTGACGCTTCTGTTAAGGTTGACCTCGACTTACATTTGTTCAAATTCATTAATGAAAAGTAGTTCCGTGAAGAACTATACAGCCTATTTTCATATATCCTACTTATATTAATTGCCTCTATCAACATACAAAATTTCAGTTTGATTGCTGTAATTGATTCGTAGATATTGAGAACCGACTAAATATTGCGGATGGTCGCCATGTTGGGTTTTTATATATGTAGGTCTTAGATTTATGTACTGTTACATGAAGATTATTGTGTACGTGTAGTATTCAAACTTCAGTTGCATGATTAGGTCACAAGCTGTAAAAACGAGATTTTAAAATTTCTCAAAGCTGCCATCTTGTGATTATGGAAACAATTGTAAAATAATAGATGCCAGTGGATCTAATTTAGTTCAATTGTTTACATAACCTCAAGATGGCGGCTGTGCAAATTTTAAAATTAAGTTTTTATTTCTTATGTTGTTATCATGAGATCGAGGTGAAAGTTTGAATAATGAACAAACGCAATAATTTTCCTTTAATGGTACATGACTCTATGGCCTATACATATAACAATCCAACTTGGCGACCATCCGAAATATTTAGATGGATCTCAATATCTACGAATCTATTACAGCAATCAAACTGAATTTTTTAATGTTCATAGAGGCTATGAACATACGTTCATTTCGCCATTCCCTGGAAGTGCAACTCTCATTTCGACTCTGTACTTTTCGTTCCGCAAAATTCACAATCAATTTAAGATTGGACGGAAGGGGGATTATATTATATTAAATTATACTGATTGGCGTGTAATCTCTACTTAGTTTAAAACTAAGTCCCCGATTCTTGGATGTCACGGGGTAATCTCGAGAACCACAGGATGGATTTTTATGCGGTTTTCACCATTCTGTAAAGGATACCTCGAGGAAGGTTTCTGTAGAAAATAATTTATTTATGATCAAAGGAAACCAAGCAGTAACGATTTCAGAGAAAAAGTCGAAAAAAAATTCTGGCTTCCGTGCGCTTTTTAAGCTTACGCTGGGCAAGCCGTTAAAAATATCAATATACATTGAGTGTAAGAATTGTTCAGCATGAAAAGTTCTACAAATACCTATGGGAGAGCACATCTCTATATTCAACATATCGTCCACTATAAGTGTTTTTAGATTGGACGGAAGGGGGATTTGTGTTTCATGCACCTCGCCATTCTTAAATTACGTCTGACAAGAATGTGTTGCACATGCATCTCCATGATAATATAGTTCATAGTCCAGTCAGTGATTTTAACCCATCATGCCGAGACGTAAAACGGATATAGATCGTGCTCATTGGCATCGTAAAGAAGCGCTTATCACGTAATGCCTTCACAACTGTTCCCGGGCGAAGCCGGGCCGGGTTGCTAGTTTTATATACGACACTTTCAAAAGAAACGTAAAGGAAAGGAACACAAAGGCTTTAGCAGTATTGGCAACCTACCCCGAGTTACCATAGCAACAGGCCACTGGAAATACTTACATTAATGTTGTTTGCAGAGACGTACTTCTTCGATGAGCGCAACAGGGATCGCTGCGACTGTCTCCCAGGATGTACTGACCTGGAGTACGATGTGGAGGTGTCCCAAGCACCTTATAACTGGAGTAGGATGACGGAAATTCCGCGCAAGTGAGTGATACTTCACACTTGCTACCAACTGTCTGAAGACAATGCTGGAGTAATCTTACAAGATTGTCTTTTCTTGTTCACAGTTTGACTATGGGAACTATCACCGTCTTTCTCAGAGACATGCAAGTGATCACCAGGAAACGCAGTGAACTCTACGGTCCCTATGATTTCCTGGGTAAGGCTCGTTTCGTTTTAACAAATCAACAGCTTATAGGAATGGCGTCACTTTACTCAACCCAAAGTGATCCCCAATATTGATCTACAAATGGAGCTCACAGATTATTCTCAAGTCTTGTCGCTCTCAACCCTTAGATGTTGAACAGTTGCCTTTCTTAACCCTATCAAGTGTTTAGCAATGCCTTTTAGGAAGGACCTTGCTGTATACGTGGTATCGGGTAGAGTGCATTCTAGCGGAGATGTCCTTGAAACACTTCATTAGCCGCCATTTTCTAGGACAACCCTACATTCTTAGAAGCTTGAGATCAGAATTTGACAGAGCATTAGAGGACTTAGGCAGGAATAAAGCACCAGGCATAGATGATATACCGATTGAGTTGCTACGTTGCATAGGAGATGAAGGTCTGATCAGGTTATTTCACTTGGTGTGTAGGATTTATGAGACAGGTGAGGTACCCCCTGATTTCAAGAAGAATGTTATCATCCCTATACCAAAGAAAGTGGGAGCTGACAGATGTGAAGATTACCGTACAATCAGCTTGATTACTCATGCTTCAAAGATCCTGTCTAGAATAATTTACAAGAGGATTGAAAGCCAGATAGAAACGGAGTTGGGTGAAGACCAGTTTGGTTTCAGGAGAAATGTAGGAACAAGGGAAGCTGCACTAAGTCTTAGGCTGATTTTGGGAGGTAGAATAAGGAAAGATAAGAGAACGTTCATGGCATTTGTAGACTTAGAAAAGGCTTTTGATAACGTTGATTGGACTAAATTGTTTGACATTTTGAAATCTATTGGAATAAAGTACAGGGATAGGAGGGTGATATACAATCTATACAGAAACCAGACAGCAGTCATTCGAGCTGAAGGACTTGAGAGAGAAGCTGGTATTCAGAAAGGTGTAAGGCAAGGCTGCAACTTATCACCCATACTTTTCAATCTTTACATTGAACAAGCAATGAAGGAAATTGGAGAAAAATTTAAAGTGGGAGTGAATATTCAAGGAGAAATAATTTCAACTCTGAGATTTGATGATGACATCGTCATCTTGGCCGACAAGCCTGAGGATTTGAATGAGTTTTTGAATGGTATGGATTCCGTCTTACGGAAGGAATTCATGATGAAAATTAATAAATGTAAAACAAAAATACTGGAATGCAGCCGAAATAAATCAGAAACCTCTATGGAGATCAAATTGGCAGGTGGAAAGCTGAAGGAAGTAGGAGACTTCTGTTACTTAGGAAGCAGAATAACCAGTGATGGACGAAGCAAAGAGGATATAAAAAGTAGGTTGGCTCAGGCAAGGAAAGCCTTTCTACAAAAAAGGAATCTGTTGACATCGAATATAGATTTAGGTATTAGGAAGTCATTTTTGAAAGCCTTTGTCTGGAGCGTGGCGCTGTATGGAAGTGAAACTTGGACTATTGGTGCAGCAGAAAAGAGGAGAATTGAAGCATTTGAAATGTGGTGTTACAGGAGAATGATGAAGATCAGATGGGTAGATAGGGCTACAAACGAAGTGGTATTAAGGCGAGTGGGAGAGGAGAGATGTTTCTGGCGACTGCTAATGAAGAGAAGAGATAGGTTGGTAGGACACATACTAAGACACCCAGGAATAGCAAGCTTAGTTATGGATGGAAGGGTCGAGGACAAGAACTGTAGGGGTAGACCAAGGTTAGAATATGTTAAACAGATTGCCTCGGATGTAGGGTGTGGTAGCTATGTAGAGATGAAACGATTAGCTCAGGACAGGGAGGCATAGAGAGCCGCATCAAACCAGTCAAAAGACTGAAGACTCAGACAACAACAGTTTTTCCTGCCATAGAAGAGTTAAGAACTATCTGCGAACTAGTATTTCTGAAATACGGTTAACCTAACTTTTAATACTTTGTATTGAGGCAACTACAACAAAAACACTTTCATATGAGGACATTATTAACGAGTTTGCCATTATGAAATCTCGCAAGAAAACTATGTAAATTTAAACATCAAGTACGTAGGGTGATATGTTTTAGAGAAGTTTGTATATTTTTCAACAAATAAACCAGTAATTAACTAAATTTTGTGTAATTGCATTTCACCATGTAGGACAACTTAATTCAAATACACAAAAGATAAAAGATAAAAATATGTGTGAAATAGTGATCAATAGGGCTCGGATTCGAGCATATTTGCATATTTTTTCGCGAATAGTACTCATTGAACGAAGCCTTTCGGTGGTATTTTTACCTCTCTGGGACCAACAGAATTGAAATTATTCGAGCATATAAATGCATAAAACCGCGGTATCCAGAATAGAAGCATATAAATGCATATTCTTGTGGTTTTCGTCTAAATAGTTTATTTTCCTTCAAATCCCCCCCTCCCCGAATTCGGGCCCTGACCATCCTTAAGGTTCGAAAACAGAAATAATTATTGAAAAGCCTATCTGGTGCGAATAATAGAACCGCAGGTTTTTAACCTTTAGTGAGGTCATTCTCGTCATTGAAACTTTTATTGACTGATTTAAGAAAATCATTCAAAACTGAAAACAGAAAAAAATCTTTTTGTACAGGCCAATGCAGATCTACTTCATTGACTCGCCTAATTCTGAACATTTTGTAAATGAACTTTTACTGCAACTTTTATAAGAAAACTTCTCTTATATATACTTGAAAAACTTGAATGCGAGTATATTGCAGTGTATCATACATACAATTAAAAAATAAAGCTCGTATTTAAAGGTATGCTATTGGTTCTTTCGTTTCCTTTCCTTTCTATAGTTTTTAACGGTGTTTTTCGAGCATATTCTGCATATTTATCCGTTTATATTTTTTTCGAGCATATCTATCGAGCATATAATGGGTTTTTCGAGCATATCTATCGAGCATAAAACACATGGTTTTCGAGCATATCTGGAGATTTTATCGAGCATATCGATCCGAGCCCTAGTGATCACTGATCTCCAAGAACAAATTAATTAATTAAGTTCGAAACTCATTTCATTTTTAACGAATCTTAAAAGAAGTACGTAACAAGTAGTTCCGTGAAGAACTATACAGCCTATTTCCATATATCCTACTTATGATAATTGCCACTATCAACATACAAAATTTGAGTTGATTGCTGTAATAGATTCGTAGATATTGAGAACCGACTAAATATTTCGGATGGTCGCCATGTTGGATTTTATATGTGTAGGTCCTAGTGTTATGTACTATTACATGAAGATTATTGTGTACGTGTAGCATTCAAATTTCAATCGCATGATTAGGACACAAGAAGTAACAAGGAGATTTTAAAATTTCGCATAGCTGCCATCTTGTGGTTATGGAAACAATTGAAATAAATTAGATGCCAGTGGATTAACATTCGTATAAGGATTTACTGTACTAAGTTTGCACTCGGATGGTTAAATTGCGAGAAACGTCCATGTGAATATTTATACTTCGCGTCGCCGCCATGTTGGATTTGTGACCAACAGGTTGTTTAAAGTCCTATAGGTGAATTTAAGTTCATAGCCCTTATGAAAATAAAAAATCAGTTTGATTGCTATAATAGATTCGTAGATATTCAGAGCCGTCTACATATTTCGAATGGTCGCCATGTTGGATTGTTATATGTATAGGCCATAGAGTCATGTATCATTAAAGGAAAATTATTGCTTAGGTTCATTATTCAAACTTTCACTTCGATCGCATGACTACATCACAAGAAATGAAAACGTAATTTTAAAATTCGCACAGCCGCCATCTTGAGGTTATGTAAACAATTGACCTAAATTAGATACCAGTGCATTACAATGTGTATAAACATTTCCTGTACCAGATTTCATTGCGGTTTGAACATTAAATCGCGAGAAAGGTCTATTTAAAATTTTCAAATTCGCGTGGCCGCCATGTTCATTTTGTACTTAACCTGTTTTTGAAAGTCTTATAGATGAACTTTCAGTAGTGCCCTTTATCTCCGTACAAAATTTCAGGCTGATACCGCTAATAGTTTCAGGGATATAGAATGCCGGTGAAATATTTTGCACATCCGCCATCTTGTGGTTATGTAACAATTAAACGAAGTTAGATGTCCGTGCATTACAATGTGTATAAACATATACTGTATCAAGTTTTATTGCGTTTGTTTGGTTAAATCGCGAGAAACGTTTATTTAAAAGTCGCAAATTCGCGTGGCCACCATGTTGGTTTTGTAGTTACCAGTTTTTCAAAGGTCACATCGGCAAAATTCTAGTAGTATCCTTTATCACCGTAAAAAAAAATCCAGGCTGATATCGGGAATAGTTTCGGAGATAATGAATGCTGGTGAAATATTTCGCACAGCCGCCATGTTGGATTGGTGAGACGTAACAAAATTTTAAGGGCTCGGTCGGGGTCGTCCGGAATAGTGCTATGAACTTACCGAGTTTCATTGAAATCGCTCCAGCCGTTTAGAATTTATTAGACACACACACACACACACACACACACACACTCACACACACACACACGCACACACACACACACACACACACGCACACACACACGGACAAATGGTGATCTCATGAGCCTATTTTTTCAAAATTGAATAAAATTGTAGTTTTATCTGAACTAAATGAACTTTATGTGTAAAAAAGTTGAAAACGCCAATGAAATCTATCCTTTTGTTGTATAAAACAAATGTATTAAGCAAATATGAACTATTGAGGGGGCGGCAAATGGACTTTAGCCTATAGGTGTCATACTCTTAAATCCGGCCCTGGCAACAAGTATTCATCATCTGACTCGGAACTGTAAGGGCCATGTACTGTAGGTCTCCTATATGGTTACCAAGGCAATAAGTGTCTGAAACCGGGCTGATAACCTACTCTATTGTTGTGGCTGTAGTAGTTTGTATATTTGTCATTCAGACAAGGATTTGGAAGGAGGTGGCCGTGGCTTTAAGTTTGGAACCATCCCAGAATTTGCCTGAAATTGAAGTGGCAAACCATGGGACAGCTGAGTTGGTAATCGAACCCATCTATCAGCAGTTTTGTCACTCGAGACTGAGTGAACCCAGTTCCAACCCTCATACGAATTTTAATTTCTTGGAATATCGGAATTCGAACCCTGGACTTCTGGGTCCAGAGTCTCAATACGCACCCTGTGGCCACAGAAGGCGGCGAAGGACCAGTAGTGACACCTGAATGCCATGCCTTTTTCCGCCAACAAAATGGTGGACATCTTAGTGTACAATACCAAGTAATCGGACCACCACAAACTATTGGACAAACAAACCATCCCATGGGAACCACAGGGATCCAAACTACAAGGTAATGGGTTGAGTAATTTCAAGATGGCAATCCTGTAAATCATGCAAAAATATAATCAAGTTCATGCTCCAATGAAGCAATGCGCACTATGGGTGGCATAAAGGAAGTGTTGTATAAGGAACCTATTCTGCACAAGTGACGGCTTTATCAAATTGAAAATTATATGCAGGGGCCATCTTGAAAACAAATGACATTAAATCACACTCAAGTTTTTAAAGCCAAAATTATAAATGTTAGCAATAAGGTAAAAGTGTTTCTGTGGCTTTGTATGCCCAAGCCAAATGGACACAAACTCCATTCATTCAGGATGGCAGCTGGGTATGATATTACAATCAATTGCTCAGGTTATAATTGCACAACTCACACGGAACTTGGTGAGAGAGCACGCATCCACCATATTAAACATTTAACTCATTTAAATTGACAAAACCAAACCAAACTTCGTGGTGCTACAGCCCATGAAGAGCCTAGACCTAACAAGCGACCGCTGCCCAGCCAATTGGCCTTCAGATTATGGGGTGACAGGTGGTCAACGCATCGGGTCACCTTGGCGGTTATCCTTAGTCTGCATGACCGAGACGCTGCCTCACTGTCAGCCAACTACTCAATAGTGCTCATGAGGTTTAAATTGACAACCCAACATTTATTAGAGCCACAACGACGAAGCGTAGCTTTAAAGTGGACCAGCATAAATAAATGATTGTGGACTAGACAAATCCATATGTTTAAGATGACGATTGGGCGTTAGAACAATAGCTTAGGATGCGATTGCGCAAACATCGTAAGAGAGGAATATTGTATAGAATACAGCGCACAGCCACCATCTTGAAAGTATAACAAATTAAAATCTCGTATTACTACAATGAGGAAACTTATCAGTATGGAAGACCCACGTAAGTGTATTTTCATACGCAAGGGAACAGGTCAGTGACCTGAAGATGGTTACTGGGTATACAATTAAAACATTAAAACAATATATCTGGATTAATTGCCACATTAACACGGAACTTTTTAAGAGAAGAACCTTGCGTGCATAAGAATTTCCCTCTGAAAATAACGTACAGCCACCATCTAAAAATTGATAACTCATCATCTCTTAGGATCAGATGACCTCGATGTTCCACCCTAAAAAAACAACAACAACAACAACAACAACAATCATCATCGTCATCTATTAGAGTTATAATGACGTAACCTAGCAAGAGACTGTGTCTGCTGGGGCGAGGCACTTTCACTGTATAAGGTCCAAATTTGGACCATGCGTTTGTTCAGTCCATTCGACGTTGTAGTTCTGAGGAGTATGACATCTAGGTTATTGACCCGTAATGGTTTGGTGATTGTGACTTATATCTAACTTACAAACTAGGGAAGAAAGAATGGAAGAAAAAGGAATAAAGCAAATAAAGGACAGGCAAGAGAATTGAGGGACTTGGAAAGAAGTGAAACCGAGCAAGGTAGATAGGAAAGGGAAAAGAGGAAAGAGTTCACCCCAAAGTCAGTGGAAAGGGGGACCCAGGTCAGTAATCCCTTGGGGTCACCAACTCACGAACCCCACTAGCTGAGATCTCGGGAGGGTGTAACACTATAAGTATTGGGGCTACACACACCTGGCAGGAGGTGGTGTTCAGGGTGTCGGGAAAGAAATACACACGGGCCATATAAGACGGGAAACAGACAAGAGTTGGTCAACAGAAAAGAGGACATTGAGCAGCCAGGTTGAAGTGAGTGGAAAGAATGCTGGTTACCAACCCCCGTCCCACGAGTTGTAACCGTAAGTCCACAGTGTAATTGCTGACGCCCTATTAATATACATTCCTTTCTTTACAGCCAACTGTGGGGGAATCCTGGGACTCTTCCTCGGCTTCAGCTTCTTAACTGGCGTGGAGACAATTTACTTCTTCACTCTGCGCCTGTTTTGCAGCTCGAGGAGTCGATCATCAAACTAGTCATAACTGTTTCAAACATTAAAGAATAATAAACAACTGTAGTTTTTATTGTCATTACTGTACCCCCAGGGTAGCCGAACACGGTTAGTCGACTGCTGGAGTTTCAAGTCCATCGGTGATAGTGTGATTATTTCCACATTCCCTCCTGTCAAATGTTGAATAAAATATTATTCCAACCCCTAAGCACCTGCCCCAAGAAGACTTGCTCTCCCCTCTGTCGCATGACGTCACCTAACTCATGGGTGTTGTAGGTTACTAATACTCAAGCCGTGCTTTTAAGGAAGCCGCAGTTACAGTCGAAAGTTTCAAACAATTTCATTTCCCAACGTACAATGTGTTCCCTTAAGAAACGGGTTGCCCTTTGCAGAAGAAATGGCAAATTGAATACAAAAAAAATCCCTCTCGGCACGCTGGAAGGTGGAGGTAGATTCCTCTCGTACGCCGGAAGGCGGAGGTAAATCCCTCTCGGCACGCAGTATGGCGGACGTAGATTCCTCTCGCACGCCGGAAGGCGGAGGCAAAACTCCTCTCGGCACGCAGTATGGCGGAGGTAGATTCCTCTCGCACGCCGGAAGGCGGAGGTAAATCCCTCTCGGCACGCAGTATGGCGGAGGTAGATTCCTCTCGGCACGCAGTATGGCGGAGGTAGATTCCTTTCTCACGCCGAAAGGCGGAGGTAAATCCCTCGGGGCACGCAGTATGGCGGAGGTAGATTCCTTTCGCACGCCGAAAGGCGGAGGTAAATCCCTCTCGGCACGCCGTATGGCGGAGGTAGATTCCTTTCGCACGCCGGAAGGCGGAGATAAATCCCTCGGGGCACGCAGTATGGCGGAGGTAGATTCCTCTTGCACGCCGAAAGGCGGAGGTAAATCCCTCTCGGCACGCAGTATGGCGGAGGTAGATTCCTCTCAAACGTCGGAAGGCGGAGGCAAAATCCCTCTTGGCACGCAGTATGGTGGAGGTAGATTCCTTTTGCACGCCGAAAGGCGGAGGTAAATCCTTCTCAGCACGCAGTATGGCGGAGGTAGATTCCTCTTGCACGCCGAAAGGCGGAGGTAAATCCTTCTCGGCACGCAGTATGGCGGAGGTAGATTTCTCTCGCACGCCGGAAGGTGGAGGTAGATTCCTCTTGCACGCCGGAAGGCGGAGGTAAATCCCTCTCGGCACACCGGAAGGTGGAGATAGATTCCTCTTGCACACTGAAAGGCGGAGGTAAATCCCTCTCGGCACGCCGTATGGCTGAGGTTGATTCATCCTGCACGCCGTATGGCGGAGATAGATTCATCACGGCACGCCGTATGGCGGAGGTAAATCCCTCTCGGCACGCCGGAAGGCGGAGGTAGATCCCTCTTGACGCGCCGGAAGGCGGAAGTAAATCCCTCTCGGCACGAAGTATGGTGTAGGTAGATTCCTCTCGGCACGCCAGAGGGCGGAGGTAAATCCCTCTCGGCACGCCGGAAGGCGGAGGTAGATCCCTCTCGACGCACCGGAAGGCGGAGGCAGATCCCTCTCGACGCACCGGAAGGCAGAGGTAGATCCCTCTCGACGCACCGGAAGGCAGAGGTTGATCCCTCTCGACGCGCCGGAAGGAGGAGGTAGATCCCTCTCGACGCACCGGAAGGCAGAGGTAGATCCCTCTCGACCCACCGGAAGGCAGAGGTAGATCCCTCTCGACGCGCCGGAAGGCGGAGGTAGATCCCTCTCGACGCACCGGAAGGCAGAGGTAGATCCCTCTCGACGCACCGGAAGGCAGAGGTAGATCCCTCTCGACGCACCGGAAGGCGGAGGTAGATCCCTCTTGGCACGCCGTATGGCAGAGGTAGATTCCTTTCGCACGCCGGAAGGCGGAGGTAAATCCCTCGGGGCACGCAGTATGGCGGGGGTAGATTCCTCTTGCACGCCGAAAGGCGGAGGTAAATCCCTCTCGGCACACCGGAAGGTGGAGATAGATTCCTCTTGCACACTGAAAGGCGGAGGTAAATCCCTCTCGGCACGCCGTATGGCTGAGGTTGATTCATCCTGCACGCCGTATGGCGGAGATAGATTCATCACGGCACGCCGTATGGCGGAGGTAAATCCCTCTGGCACGCCGGAAGGCGGAGGTAGATCCCTCTTGACGCGCCGGAAGGCGGAAGTAAATCCCTCTCGGCACGCAGTATGGTGTAGGTAGATTCCTCTCGGCACGCCAGAGGGCGGAGGTAAATCCCTCTCGGCACGCCGTATGGCGGAGGTAAATCCCTCTCGGCACGCCGGAAGGCGGAGGTAGATCCCTCTCGACGCACCGGAAGGCGGAGGCAGATCCCTCTCGACGCACCGGAAGGCAGAGGTAGATCCCTCTCGACGCACCGGAAGGCAGAGGTAGATCCCTCTCGACGCGCCGGAAGGCGGAGGTAGATCCCTCTCGACGCGCCGGAAGGAGGAGGTAGATCCCTCTCGACGCACCGGAAGGCAGAGGTAGATCCCTCTCGACCCACCGGAAGGCAGAGGTAGATCCCTCTCGACGCGCCGGAAGGCGGAGGTAGATCCCTCTCGACGCACCGGAAGGCAGAGGTAGATCCCTCTCGACGCACCGGAAGGCAGAGGTAGATCCCTCTCGACGCACCGGAAGGCGGAGGTAGATCCCTCTTGGCACGCCGTATGGCGGAGGTAGATTCCTTTCGCACGCCGGAAGGCGGAGGTAAATCCCTCGGGGCACGCAGTATGGCGGAGGTAGATTCCTCTCAAACGTCGGAAGGCGGAGGCAAAATCCCTCTTGGCACGCAGTATGGTGGAGGTAGATTCCTCTTGCACGCCAAAAGGCGGAGGTAAATCCTTCTCAGCACGCAGTATGGCGGAGGTAGATTCCTCTTGCACGCCGAAAGGCGGAGGTAAATCCTTCTCGGCACGCAGTATGGCGGAGGTAGATTTCTCTCGCACGCCGGAAGGAGGAGGTAGATTCCTCTTGCACGCCGGAAGGCGGAGGTAAATCCCTCTCGGCACACCGGAAGGTGGAGATAGATTCCTCTTGCACACTGAAAGGCGGAGGTAAATCCCTCTCGGCACGCCGTATGGCTGAGGTTGATTCATCCTGCACGCCGTATGGCGGAGATAGATTCATCACGGCACGCCGTATGGCGGAGGTAAATCCCTCTCGGCACGCCGGAAGGCGGAGGTAGATCCCTCTTGACGCGCCGGAAGGCGGAAGTAAATCCCTCTCGGCACGCAGTATGGTGTAGGTAGATTCCTCTCGGCACGCCAGAGGGCGGAGGTAAATCCCTCTCGGCACGCCGTATGGCGGAGGTAAATCCCTCTCGGCACGCCGGAAGGCGGAGGTAGATCCCTCTCGACGCACCGGAAGGCGGAGGCAGATCCCTCTCGACGCACCGGAAGGCAGAGGTAGATCCCTCTCGACGCACCGGAAGGCAGAGGTAGATCCCTCTCGACGCGCCGGAAGGCGGAGGTAGATCCCTCTCGACGCGCCGGAAGGAGGAGGTAGATCCCTCTCGACGCACCGGAAGGCAGAGGTAGATCCCTCTCGACCCACCGGAAGGCAGAGGTAGATCCCTCTCGACGCGCCGGAAGGCGGAGGTAGATCCCTCTCGACGCACCGGAAGGCAGAGGTAGATCCCTCTCGACGCACCGGAAGGCAGAGGTAGATCCCTCTCGACGCACCGGAAGGCGGAGGTAGATCCCTCTTGGCACGCCGTATGGCGGAGGTAGATCCCTCTCGACGCACCGGAAGGCAGAGGTAGATCCCTCTCGACGTGCCGGAAGGCGGAGGTAGATCCCTCTTGGCACGCCGTATGGCGGAGGTAGATTCCTCCCTGCACGCCGTTTCGCAGAGGTAGATTTCACCGGGCAGAGAATTCACTGAATTTGCCAATGGTTGTACATCTACAAACATCCTACGTGTTAAGCAAACGAGAAGCCCCATCTTATAATTCCAAAAACATTTTGCTATTGGCGTAAAGATGGGTCACATCAAAAATTCTTTCAGACAAAAGCTTCAGGTAATTTTTAGAGGACTATTGATCATTTAAACGGTTTTCATATTGTACCTATTAAGGGCGGTATTGAGCCCGTAATCGCTCATGCTGGTGATAATTTTTATGTTAAGATTGAAATTCTATGTGGTAGGATTATTGAACGCATCTAGGAAGATGCAGACGCACTTTTGACTTCGTCAGAAAGCTACTAATATTTTTCTGATGATTAAAGAACTTGTTCTTTAATTTGCATCTTTGAATTTATCATCTACTGTATTTCTGCGTAAATTGCCAGTTGGAAATGGCATAATAATTATTTATATCATGTTTGAGACAAAGGTATTACCCTGCGGATATGCAGAAGGAATGTCAAGAGTTGCTCAACGACTTTACTTGTCACGAAGCCGGTCCACCCTCTTCCGTGAAGAAGCTATTCCTTGTACAGCTCCGCTAGTATGTAGCACGCGGATGCCAAAGTCCGGTCTGTTGACCGATGTTATAACAAGTAAAGGAATCAATGCTAGTGGAAAACGTCAACCATTGAGTTTATTTTGAAGCACGATGTGTGCGAAGTGAATTTGTGCCACGTGAGCAATTTATTTCTTAAGTGAAATCTGTGAAAATCTACGACGTTTATTCTGACACATGATCAGATCTTGTAAGACCAACCTGGCCGACTACTGTGCCATACACGAGGTGTAAAGTCTGTGAATTGTTTAAATGCAAGTGCTACATTTCACCACAGTGAATTATACTAAAAATATTCGTGCTATGCAAAGCGGTGAATTTTTCAAGTGAACGTTGTCGCAGATTAAATCTGATAATTATTTTCACTAATAGTGAGTGTCAAAGTGATCAGACACGTGCTAGTGTCTTGTATATTCTGTGCCGCAGACAAGGCCATTCTTGAAATAAAGTCTGCAAATACCAGTGTAGCCTCAGTGTTGCTTGATGAAATTACCGTAAAAGCAGTGCTTTTTCTACAAAATTACGACACCTACAAAATGGCAGAGGAGCGACACATATTAAGAACTTCATCACCATTTACCATGCAGTCGATGATGGCATACATTAATTGATGGGAGAGACGCCAAACATCTTAGCAGCACGCTAACATGGAAGCTGAGGAGTGGATAAGATGCCTAAGGACGAACGATGCAAGGAATTTACCCCACAAATTTATTCCTTCGGGAATGAGGTGATTCAACTTATGCCATGAGTCATGATCTTAAATCTGTTTGTAAGGTGATGGTTCTTGGTGGATTAGTTTAGAGGCCGTAACTCTGATTTTCAGTCAACTAGGTATGGTAATTTAGTTTCCCCTTCTTTAGTTACCGTCTATGGTAATTTTCACTTTCCAAGTGCATCTACATGTTCCGATTCCAAATCATGAGTTAGACACCTGAACAGTGGGTTCTTATAAGGTGCACCAATGTATTTTTGATGTCCACTTCTTGGAAAACCCAATTATGTCATCTAATGGAGGAGCAGTAATTTTCTTTGAATCAGCTGTTGCTGGTGTCTTCATTTTTGAAGCTGCTAATTTTGTAATATGTTAAAAACGCTACTAGCGGGCGTATCATTTCGAAGGGAGAGCTTACTCGTTCACCTGCGTTCTTGTAAATTCATTTTTTGTAGTGGAAAGTAGACCACTAGATACAAGCAGAATCCAAGAGGAGTGTGAAGGAGTGTAATATCTTTGAACTAGTACTCCTAATCCCGATTCGCACTAATGTCGTATCATTTCCAATTAACACCACAGTTTTAGGTTGGTGAGAATATTTATTGAATTGTTTAATGTGCTGTGAGTGCACAAACGTATTCTACTTCAACCCGCAGTGAGTGTTATGTCTTCCAAAGGCATTGATAGGAGAGACACATCTCTCGTCTTGTTCTGTTTCTTATGCCAAAGCAAAGCACATCATTCTTTATATCTTTTTGTATTCTACTACAACGTCACAAGCTTAATAATGTGTGTTAATTATGAACTGCAAGTGTAGGGTCACCATTATGAACAGTTTTGTGATCCCAATCTGCTAAGAAATGAACATTTTAGATTATACTGTTGATCAAGGAACTCATGCAGTAAGCGAATGAACGAACTGCAACTCGTTGAGGGCAGGTGTCCTCAAGGTCACGCCACAGTGATGCCAAATCAATAATCTCAGATGAGACGACAGACACTTGACAAAATGCAATGTTAAATATTTCTTTTTTTAAGGATCTTTCTAATACAAGCCAACTTTATAAGCTTGAAATGTAAAACTGGATCATAATAACAGTAATTTCTTTGGAATGCAATGCTACAGTATGACTCCCAAGTGATGAGCTTTATAATATTTCGTTGTTTAAGGAATTTGAATTTGCATTAGATGTAATTGACAGTTTCTGAAGGCTATATTTGTTCTCACCTTAGAGTGATTGATTTATTCCGTGTTTTATCATGATGTGAAGGGTTGGTTACCTTTATTTTTGTGAAGGCCAGTATGTCTGAAAGCTGTGCCCCGGACTACTGAGGTTGTTATGGTCAAACGGAGCGTCAGAACGCCCGTAAGAAGTAGTGTTATTGTGGGGATTGGCTATTATAGGCAAAATATGCAGGTCTTCGTAAAAGGATCAGACCTCATTTATTGCGTGAAAGTGTTTTACAATTGGAGCTTGATAAATTTTGTATGCGTCTTTCTATGCATATTTTTAACATTTTACCATGACGAATAGAAGGACCTAGTGTGAGGACTCCGCCATTATAGCACGGTAGTGAATTAAATTGAATTTTCTTTTCTTTCAGTTCTTAAATTCAGTTCATTGTGTCTTGTGTACATCAGCGTTTTGTGTTTTGTGAACTTCAAACAAATTTCTCATGCGGCTTTGTTAATTTAATAGTTCAACATGCCGTACTGTTTTGTGCCTGGCTGTAAGTCAGGCTATGGTCGAGTAGTTGACGATATACGATTTTTCACCACCGAAAGATACAAATCAATTTGAAAAATGGGCCAGAGCTATTCTACGAAAAGATACGAAGTTAACGCGAAGTAGTAGAATTTGTCAAATTCATTTCTTTGATGATTTGATAGTATAATCAAATAATTTTATAGTGAATGGTGAAGAAGTGGAAATCTCTCGTGTGAGGTGGAAGTTACATCCCGGAGCAGTGCCTCATTTTACCCTAATTTATCCAAGTACCTATCAAGTGAGAATAAGCGCCATAAATCTCCCAACAGGAAAAAGAATCCCGACACCACCTCAAAAAGATGAAAGAAGATTGAAGATGGGCGTGGAGCAACGAATGAGGCATTAAAAGGTCAGTCTAATGTTGCTAAGAATTTGGATCATTCTAGTGTACTTACTGATGCTGGAAAGACTATAATATTTCTCAAAAGGCGCCTAAACAATGCTAACCGTAATTTAATTCGCGTTAGATCCTGCCTCAACTCAGCAAAATCGAGAATTAATTTTCTGGAGAAGCAGGTTCGAAATTCACAGGCATTTAATTACAAAGATAACGAACACCTTGGCAAGAATGATGTGTAATATCTGATGTGTTATTCGAATAATTCCATATTACTTACTCGCATTTTTTAAAGAATGAACTCATAGTGCCTTGTATTTCTGCAGCAAACCTTGTGCCAGCAAACATTAAAGGATTCTCCAATGAATCTGCAGTAGTGACATATACCGGCAACTGTATGCGGGAGCAATCCACTGCCTACTTGATGCGAGCTGCGCTTTATACCGGCCAGTTAGTGAACCCATGCCAGCGGTGTTATTGAGAATGGCCTCTTATTGCCGATATAGCGCACTGCCAAGTATAGGCGCGATTAAAAATTAGGTGTGCAGTAGGTATATTAAATGCGTTTCACCCAGTGATACGATTAGACCAACGAAGATTCAGTTATTATTAGTAGTCGGTGTTAATATACTGATTTCCTACGTTGTTTGGAGTGTTTGTTGATGCGATATAGCACTCGAGGTATCGAGTGCTTACATTAAATAAGAATACGGCAAAAGTATGAAGATTTAATAAATCGTAATTGTTTTCAGCAAATATGATATAATGAATATTTTCACACCAAAGAACGACAACTTGAAGATGATTTATTGTAGGAATTTCTTTAATGAGGCCCCCAAACCTTGAGGTAAACCGTATGCGATTTACATTCCACATAGTCACATGGCTTACAGTACGTCGTTGTACCGATCTCCGCCACCGCGCGCGCTCATTGTTTCCGCCCATCCACTTCCGTCCCATCCACTTCCGTCCCTTTTCCAAAATCACTCCCACAAAAATGTCCAGCTACCGAGTGCCACAAAAATATCCAGATACCGAGTGGAAAGATGTTACACATCAAAAGGCCTGGAAGTCGTTAGGAGTCCGTGACAAGACAAGCTCTCTACAACCTCACATCCTTAATCCTGCAGATGTTACGAGAAAGATCTGGGCTTTCCCCGACTTCGTTCAGGTATTGAAATGCATAGGAAAGCACTTTCATGATAAAGTTGAACTTCACTATAATGACAAAATTATTAATTTCAATTTTTATTGGGAACTGTTCAAAGAAGAGCTCTCAGGGTATGCTGGGCTTAGAGACTGCCCTAAAGTTACAGTTGCTCATTTAGACCCATCATCTTTCCAGAGAATGAATTCTAGGCTTGCATTCTAACTTTTCAGTGACATTGTTGCCAAAGGTATTACATTTTATCGAAAAATGGGACTGGCAGAATTACAAGGTAGTGAGGACACTGACACATTTACCAGTGCTATAAATGTTGTTGCTGATGCACTAAATGCATTCATTCCGTCTCAGGCTCTTCGTAAGTGTTCACCTTCTCATACAGCAGTTGTTAATTTTCATCAGACCGTGAGATCTACCAATAACACATTTGCCTCCAACAGAACCTTGGAATCACTAGTAGTCACCCTACAGAGTACTTTGGAGATGTGTGTATGGCTTAGGGAGAATGGTTATCAGTATCAGTATGACAGGAAAGCTCGCCCTGGATCCCTTGGAACGGCACTTCGGAATTATGCGGTCTTTCAGTTCAGATGATCATCCATCAACAATAGATTTCCTTCAATTGCATCTACTTCAATGTATATACGTCCCTATAAAACAGGCTCTAAATGTTGGTGGAAATTGTGAACCTAAACGGGAGTAGATCTTGACCTCGTATGTTAATCAGATGCGTATATTAGCCCGGAATGTGGAAGTGCATAACAAGACAGTGAAGGAATCAGTGGAAACTTCCGTTAAGAAAAAAATTGTGCTTCAAGATGCAGTAAATATCGAAGACAGGGAAAGCTCGGTACCTGAATTTGACAGCGCAGTTCGAAACTCTTCGATTGGTAAGTGATTAGTGTACCATTTGGCTGGCTATGTTGTTAAGCATATTAAGTGTTCACCCAGTGCTCATTCTCTGCGTGAGAATAATCTAAGTAATTTTCAGTTCTTACCGAAATAAAGGACTACGGTTCAATGAACAATGAAGTGTTTCTAACACGTCCTTCGAGAAGTGTATGTGACATTCTTTTCCGGGCCGAGAAAGTAATTACCGGAAAATTAAACTCAAAATCGATGTGGAGCGAAATATTTTCTAATTGTATCGATTCCATAGAAACAATTTCAGTTGATCCTTCAGGAGCGGGCTGTTGTCTTCAGCATGTCATGGATATTATCCCCAGACTTGTTTATCATTATATGAAGTACCGATTTTTCTCCAGAACGAAGGAAATCCGCTGAGATTTGCAATCTCGAACATCCGTCAAGTCTTCACGCAAGCTTTCGAAAGTCCAGTAGCCGACAAAATGAATTGGTAAGTAGAGTGTTACTTTAAATAGTTTATGTGTGCTTGTTTTAATATGCTGGGGATTATGTTTTTTTAATCTGTGTCGGTGTACCCCAGGAATCTGTGCGTTCCGTAACATGTAATGAAGACCGTAATTCTTATTTCCGTGAATTATATTTTCCATTGTGCCCTGCTATGCCATTTTAATTGTAACCACTAATTATTCTTTAAAAGAGTATTAGTTACAAAGTAATTCGTTTCCCTTAGCACCATCCCTAAGACCAGCTGACCCCGGCAGTGTGGAACTTGCCCACTCTAGCGCTGCCTGGCGGGGCGCGCTTGAACTTCAGGAGTCTTCTCAATTTTTTATTCTATTCGTCATGATTTTACTGTCTTATGGGGACGGTAACCTTCTTGTAATTTGGGGTCCATTTTTAACCTATTTTCATTTTATGAAAAAAAAACCCAGGCTTATGAGATCACCTTTTGCCCGTGTGTCTGTGTTATGGTGGGTGTGTATCCCCCCCACTAATAAATTCTAAACGGCTGGAGCGATTTCAATGAAACTCGGTAAGATCATAGCACCATTCTGGCCGACCCCGACCGTCCCCTTCAAATTGTATTGTGTCTCACCAATCCAACATGGCGGCTGTGCGAAATATTTCACTAGCATTCAATATCTCCGAAACTATTACCGATATCACACTGAAATTTTGTACGGTGATAAACGAAACTGCTACAAGTTTACCTATGTAACTTTCAAAAACCCGTAGAGTACAAAACGAACATGGCGGCATAGCGAAGTCGAAACATTTTAATAGACTTTCCTCTTGATTTAACCATCTGAGAGCAGTGAAATGTGGTACAGTAAATTATTATACATATTGTAATGCAATGGAATCTAATTTAGTTCAATTGTTTACATAACCTCAAGAAGGCAGCTGTGCAACATTTTAAAATTAAGTTTTTATTTCTTGTGTCGTAATCATGCGATCAAAGAGAAAGTTTGAATAATGAACCTACGCAATAATTTTCCTTTAATGGTACATAAATCTATGGCCTATACATATCACAATCCAAAATGGCGAGCATCCGAAATATTTTGACGGTTCTCAATATCTACGAATCTTTAAAAGCAATCGAACTGAAATTCCTTATGTTCATAGAGGATATGAACATAAGCTCACCTATATGACTTTCAGTAACCTGGTGAGCACAAATCCAACGTGGCGGTGACGCGAAGTATAAATATTTAATTGCACGTTTCTCGCGATTTAACCATCCAGGTGCAGTGAAACTTTGCAGGTTAATTGCTTATACAAATGTTAAACCACTGGCATCTAATTTATTTCAATTGTTTTCATAACCACAAGATGGCAGCTGTGCGAAATTTTAAAATCTCGTTTTTACTTCTTGTGTCCGAATCACGCGATTGAAGTCTGAATACCACACGTACACAATAATCGTCATGTAATAGTACATAAATAAAAATCCAACCTGGAGACCATCTGAAATATTTAGACGGTTCTCAATATCTACGAATCTATCACAACAATCAAACTGAAATTTTGTATGTTGATAGAGGCAATTAACATGAGTAGGATATATGAAAATAGGCTGTATAGTTCTTCACGGAACTACTTGTTATACTTGTGGTCACACTGTCCTTATGCAAGGTTTCGACACTGATGTGTAACTATCAAACAGTCTGTTACTTCTTCACCAAAATTTTTACCTCCCGCACAGATGTTGGCTGGTTCCTCAGTGTAGGGGCTGCGAAAACGCGGTCATGAAACCCCGTGTACTTTGGGTATGTGTAGAATCTGTCTGATAAACGGTGTTAACTGTGATGACTGTATTAGTCTGTAATTCAGGTAATGAGTGCAGACGGGCAATTTCAATAAGTAGTTCCTAATTTTGCTACCAAATACTATCGTCAACGACACCTAGAAGTGAACTTGGCAACTAGATGCCATCGCAACCAACAACTTGCAACGAACGTTGGAACTTCGCCGCCGAAGAAAAGCATACTGAGGGGTCTTAGCGCTCTTAGAAAATGCTACGACTTCTGCCGGCTTTGAACCCGCGACCTTGGGCATAGAAGTTCAGCATGCTACCAGTTACGTCACCGAAGCCGCTTCCCACAGAGTCAGATGGAAAACTGAATGTGATCCCGTGCAATGGCGTTGTCATGGCGACCTCGATAGCTCATCCCTCATCAATTTAGAAGCGTTGTCATGGTAATCTCTGATGGCTCTTGACATTTTCCTATAATTCCGAAATCATTTTGCTCATCCCTTGGCGTGATGGTGGGTCATATTAAAATTCTTTCAGGCAAACGTTTTAGGTAATTATTAGGGGAATATTGTCCATTTTGTACGGTTTTGATAGTATGCCTATTAAGAGAGATATGATTAATGTTTCCTGAAGAAACCACTTTTTTCCACCCCTTTGGTAAATGGTTGCTGCTATCAAAAAACTTTTTAAACATCCATTTTTGGCACTTATCCGACACATAGTATGAACATTGAATGTATTCGATATTTCACGTATTAAGAGAGTTATAGCGATATTTAATTTTATCGAAAATAGCCCCCCATTTTCTCCCCCTTTGACCGATTTTGCCCATTAACAAACTTGGCCGAGGTTTTAAAGGGATACATATTATGTAAACATTTCAAAGGGATTGGTGAAAAATTGTGGCAGTTATCGTGTTCACAAGAAACTTACAGTGTGAACAAAAAAATGCCGCACTTGGAGGTCGGCATGCGATTCCTCATCCAATTGCAAGACAAATGTTTCAATAGCAAAATCGGATCCGGTGATGTATGAAAGCACAAGTATGAATACGAGAAACTGGCAACACTGTCACATCCTGCAGTGCATCGGAATGTACAGAGAAATATCCGGCAGAGTGCCGAGTTCCTGCGACCTGCTTTTGGCCACGCTGCATGCAGTTACAGCGTTGCCATAACCTCGTTTCTTAACACGCATTTCTGTTAAACCCATTGGCAGGGCTAGGATTTGCAACATAAACTTTTGTCGTGAATTTCGACGAGGAACCGCATGCCGACCACCAAGTGCGGCATTTTTTGTTCACCCTGTATATATATATATATCTTTATATATATAATTCTTCGACACGTGTGTATGTGACTGAACTCCTCCTAAATGGCTGGGCCGATTTCGATAAAATTTTGTATGTATGTTAGGGTGGGTCCATGAATGGTTTAGATTCACAATTTGACCAGGTAGGTGGAATTTTAGATTTTTAGAACCACAATTTACACACAATTTTAGAACCACAATATACAGTCATAAACAGTCGTCATGAAAACCGCTAGCCTTAGTAAACAGTGATGCTTTTGGACTGTTAGTCTCCGCACGTTAGAGCCACCTGGTCGCATCCTGTGCAACTACCGGCATAACATACACTCCGCCCGTGGCGGAAAGTTGTGTTTTATACCAAAGGTGGCAGTGATGTCGAATTCTACTGTTCGTCTCTGCACGCTTCGAGCATACAATAGGATAGAGAGGCCTTGGCCAGCGGAACATGGGGCCAGAATAAGATCAGCTGATGTTGGTTTAAAATGGCGCCTATGCGCAAGTTGTCAGCGTGAGCGTAAAGATTATACTTAATAATTATAGATATACGAGCCCATTTTTGCAGTATAATATATTACAAATATGTAAAATACGCATTTTCCTTTATGTAAGAGGCTGAATGTGAAGTTATATAACGAAAATGGTTATATCTTGCGCTGCTTACAATTGCAGTCAGAGGTTTGACAAAGGGAACAGGCTATCTTTTCACGGGTAAGAATTAAAATATATGACCTAAAATACACAGACTTGATTACTTACATTTCCCCAATACAGCTGGCACCCAGCGGTGTAGCCGTGCTCGTTAAATCATACAGCACGCTCGGATATCGCAGGTCGAATCCCGGCGCTGACTGCTGCTATCCCGAGTGTGGTTTATCCCCCAGGATTTTCCACACTCCCCCCAGGCGAATGCCGGGATAGCACCTTAGTTCAAGTCCCGAGGCACCCACCTCATCCCTGTCCCTAATAAAGTTACACACTACTACAATCATCACATCAATACAGGTTATCAAACAAGTTTAACCCACACCCAACTACACGGTGCTGGTGACCAAGATGTCACAAGCCCCTTAAATGAATTAACAACCAACAATGCAGCTATACACACTACTGCAGTCATCACAGAAATGTAAGTTATCAGACAAGTTCAACACATAGGCCTACTCAAGTACACATGGCTGATGACCTGGAAGTCCCTAGCCTCCAAAAATGAATTTACTAAATATGGAGGGGAAGGGGGATAACATTAGGATATTTGTAAGATTTATTGCTGTAGGTGATAAATATTTGGAGTGGGGATATCATTGGTTTTCTTTTAAGATGCAGTGCTGGATATCACTTTGTACGCATAATAAAAATGTATTCGCTTATTTCAGCTTCCCTTCAGACCCTGAATTGCTTAAGCTATGGACCATAAATATGAATCTTAATTGATGATTATCGGCAAACTTTCTTGATTTATAAAGGAAAACCAGCATAATAGAAGCATAGGGCCTACATGCTATTTTGTTTATGAACAGTCAAAAATGTTAACAAAGTTAACGAAAACATCTTGGTGTGGACGTACCTTTGTAAAAACGTAAGCTAGTACTAGAATGCTTTGTAGAGTTTATTATTTTAGATATGTAAAAATATTACAAATATAACCAAGTCAGACAATTATTACGGATAAAAATTACACGTAAACGTATTTTATTCACCATTTTATAATTTCCTAACCATGTAGGCCCTACACACGTCACCTATGCATTCCAACAGTGATATGTCAACACACCAAAATATCGCATATAACGATTATACTTCACACTTTTCATACAAAAAAGAACAGCAATATTCAGAAGGAATTCTAGTTATCGCCACCTTCAACAGAAATAGTCTGTTAATCACAAGGAATACGCTTGAATCGGGATTTTAAGTCACTTCATAATGCTATTCTTATGGGAGACATCTTTGTTTTGCCCAACATCAGCTGATCTTATTTTGGCCCCACGGTCGGCCGGTAGAAGCATAGCTGGCGCCCTCTCTATCTTATTGTATGCTCGAAGTCTGCACGTTAGAGCGTTTCAAAGTCCCGTATGCGTTCATATACCATTCATCCGATTGTTATGAATCTTGGGTGAGATGTTGAGTGCACTCCAGGGAAGGTGTTTGGCTTAGTAATTCCATTTTACAATAGATAGCGCACGACTAGATTCAACAAATGAGCGACAACGCGCGAAGCGTTTCAAAAAGGTCCCGTATGCGTTCAAATACCATTCGTCCGATAGCGATGAAACTTGAGTGAGATGTTGTGTACACTCCAGGGAAGGCTTCTGGCTTAGTAAATTCATTTTACAATTGGTAGCGCACGAGAAGATTCAACAAATGAGCGACGACGCGCGAAACGTTTCAACAAAATCCCGTATAAGTTTATATACCATTCATCGATTGCGATGAAACTTTGATGAGATGTTATGTACACTTACGTGAAGGTTTCTAACTTAGTAAATCCATTTCACAGGAGGTTAAGCACGAGTAGATTCAACAAATGAGCGACGACGCGCGAAGCGTTTCAACAAGGTCCCGTATGCGTTCAAATACTATTCGTCCGATAGCGATGAAACTTGAGTGAAATGTTGTGTACACTCCAGGGAAGGCTTCTGGCTTAGTAAATCAATTTTACAATAGGTAGCGCACGACTAGATTCAACAAATGAGTGACGACGCGCGAAGCGTTTCAACAGAATCCATATACCATTCATCGATTGAGATGAAACTTTGATGAGTTGTTGTGCACAATTACGTGAAGGTTTCTAACATAGTAAATCCATTTCACAGGCGGTTGCGCACGAGTAGATTCAACAAATGAGCGACGACGTGCGAAGCGTTTCAACAAGGTCCCGTATGCGTTCAAATACCATTCGTCCGATAGCGATGAAACTTGGGTGAGATGTTGTGTACACTCCAGGGGAGGCTTCTGGATTTGTAAATCCATTATACAATAGGTAGAGCACGAGTAGATTCAACAAATGAGCAACGACGCACGAACGTTTAAACAAAGTCCCGTATGCGTTCATATACCATTCATCCGATTGCAATGAAACTTGGGTGAGATGTTGTGTACACTCACGTGAGGGTTTCTAAGTTAGTAAATCCATTTCACAGGAGGTTGCGCACGAGTAGATTCAACAAATGAGCGACGGCGCGCGAAGCGTTTCAGTAAGGTCCCGTATGCGTTCAAATACCATTCGTCCGATGACGATGAAACTTTGGTGAATTGTTGTGTACGCTCCAGTAAAGGCTTCTGGCTTAGTAAATTTATTTTACAATAGGTAGCGCACGAGTAGATTCAACAAATGTGCGATGGCACGCGAATCGTTTCAACATAGTCCTGTATGCATTCATATTCCATTTATCCGATTGCGATGAAACTTTGGTGAATTGTTGTGTACACTCCAGGAAAGGTTTCTGGCTTAGTAAATCCAGTTTTTAATAAGTAGCGCACGAGTAGATTCAACAAATGAGCGATGGCGCGCGAATCGTTTCCACAATGTCCCGTATGCGGTCATATATCATCCATCCGATTGCGATGAAACCTTGGTGAATCATTGAGTACACTCCAGAGAAGGTTTCAGGCTTAATAAATCTATTTTAAAATAGGTAGCGCATGAGTAGATTCTACAAATGAGTGACGGCACGCGATTCGTTTAAAGAAAATGCCGTATGCATTCATATGTCATTCATCCGATTCCGATGAAACTTTGATGAGTTGTTGTGTACACGCCAGGGAAGGTGTTCAACTTGGTAAATCCATTTTACAATATTGGTAGCGCAGGAGTAGATGTAACAAATAAGTGACGACGCGCGAAGCGTTCCAATAAAATCCCGTATGCGTTCATATACTACTCATCGATTGCGATGAAACTTTGAAGGGTTGTTGTGTACACTTACATGAAGCTTTCTAACTTAGTAAATCCATTTCACAGTTGGTGGAGCACGAGTAGATTCAACAAATGAGTGACAGCGTAGGAATCATTTAAACAAAATCCCGTATGCGTTATATGCCATTTATCCGATAGCGATGAAACTTTGGAGAGTTGATGTGCACGCTCCCACGAATGTTTCTAGATTTGTTAATTCATTTCACGATAGTTTAGAGGCAGTTAACAGAAATTGAAAAAAATATTGTGTATCCAAAAGCACTTCAAGAAACAAAGTTACAACACTTTCTTTGGTTGGCAGGACAACGTCTGCCGGGTCAGCTAGTATATATATATAATTCTTCGACACGTGTGTATGTGACTGAACTCCTCCTAAACGCCTGGGCCGATTTTGATGAAATTTTGTATGAATGTTAGGGTGGGCCCATGTATGGTTTAGATTCACAATTTGACCAGATACGTGGAATTTTAGAATTTTAGAACCACAATTTACACACAAATTTAGAACCACAATATACAGTCATAAACTGTCGTCATGGAAACCGCTAGCCTCAGTGAAAAGTGATCCTTTTGGACTGTGTGTCTCTGCACGTATAGCCACCTAGTCGCAACCTGTGCAACTACCGCCGTAACATACACTCCGCCCATGGCGGAAAGTTGTGTTTTATACCAAAGGTGGCAGTGATGTCGAATTCTACTGTTTGTCTCTGCACGCTAGAGCGTTTCAAAGTTCCGTATGCGTTCATATACCATTCATCCGATTGCGATGAAACTTGGGTGAGATGTTGAGTGCACTCCAGGGAAGGCTTAGTAAATCCATTTTACAATAGATAGCGCACGACTAGATTCAACAAATGAGCGTCGACGCGCGATGCGTTTCAAAAAGGTCCCGTATGCGTTCAAATACCATTCGTCCGATAGCGATGAAACTTGGGTGAGATGTTGTGTACACTCCAGGGAAGGCTTCTGGCTTAGTAAATTCATTTTACTATAGGTAGCACACGAGTTGATTCAACAAATGAGCAACGACGCGCGAAATGTTTCAACAAAATCCCGTATAAGTTTATATACCATTCAGCGATTGCGATGAAACTTTGATGAGTTGTTGCGTACACTTACGTGAAGGTTTCTAACTTAGTAAATCCATTTCACAGGAGGTTAAGCACGAGTAGATTAAACAAATGAGCGCCGACTAACGAAGCGTTTCAACAATGTCCCGTATGCGTTCAAATACCATTCGTCCGATAGCGATGGAACTTGAGTGATATGTTGTGTGCACTCCAGGGAAGGCTTCTGGCTTAGTAAATTAATTTTACAATAGGTAGCGCACGACTTGATTCAACAAATGAGTGACGTCACGCGAAGCGTTTCAACAAAATCCCTTATAAGGTTATATACCATTTATCGATTGAGATGAAACTTTGATGAGTTGTTGTGTACACTTACATGAAGGTTTCAAACGTAGTAAATCCATTTCACAGGAGGTTGCGCACGAGTAGATTCAACAAATGAGCGGCGATGTGCGAAGCGTTTCAACAAGGACCCGTAGGCGTTCAAATACCATTCGTCCGATAGCGATGAAACTTGGGTGAGATGTTGTGTACCCTCCAGGGGAGGCTTCTGGATTAGTAAATCCATTTTACAATAGGTAGCGCACGAGTAGATTCTTCAAATGAGCGACGATGTGCGAACGTTTAAACTAAGTCGAGTATGCGTTCATATACCATTCATCCGATTGCAATGAAACTTGGGTGAGATGTTGTGTACACTTACGTGAGGGTTTCTAACTTAGTAAATCCATTTCACAGGAGGTTGCGTACGAGTAGATTCAACAAATGAGCGACGACGCGCGAAGCGTTTCAATAAGGTCCCGTATGCGTTCAAATACCATTCGTCCGATTACGATGAAACTTGGGTGAGATGTTATGTACACCCTACGGAAGGTTTCTGGCATAATAAATCCATTTTACAATTGGTAGCGCACGGGTAGATTCAACAAATGAGTGACGGCACGCGAATCATTTAAACAAAGTACCATATGCGTCCATATACCATTTATCCGATTGCGATGAAACTTTGGTGAATTGTTATGTACACTTCAGTAAAGGTTTCTGGCTCAGCAAATTCATTTTACAATAGGTATCGCACGAGTAGATTCAACAAATGTGCGATGGCACGCGAATCGTTTCAACATAGTCCTGTATGCGTTCATATACCATTTATCCGATTACGATGAAACTTTGGTGAATTGTTGTGTACACTCCAGGAAAGGTTTCTGGATTATTAAATCCAGTTTTTAATAAGTAGCGCACGAGTAGATTCAACAAATGAGCGATGGCGCGTGAATAGTTTCCACAATGTCGCGTATGCGGTCATATATCATTCATCCGATTGCTATGAAACCTTGGTGAATGATTGAGTACTCACCAGAGAAGGTTTCAGGCTTAGTAAATCTATTTTACAATAGGTAGCGCATGAGTAGATTCAACAAATGAGTGATGGCACGCGAATCGTTAAAAATATCCCGTATACGTTCATATGTCATTCATCCGATTCCGATGAAACTTTGATAAGTTGTTGTATATACTTACGTGAAGCATTCTAACTAAGTAAATCAATTTCACAGTTGGTAGAGCTCGAGTAGATTCAACAAATTAGTGACAACGCACGAATCATTTAAACAAAATCCCGTATGCGTTTTATGCCATTTAACCAATTGCAATGAAACGTTGGAGAGTTGTTGTGCACGCTCCCGCGAATGTTTCTACATTAGTTAATTCATTTCACGATAGTTTAGAGGCAGTTAACAGAAATTGAAAAATAAATATTGTGTATCCAAAAGCACTTCAAGAAACAAAGTTACAACACTTTCTTTGATTGGCAGGACAACGTCTGCCGGGTCAGCTAGTATATATATAATTCATCGACACGTGTGTATGTGACTGAACTCCTTCTAAACGACTGAACCGATTTTGATGGAATTTGGTATGTATATTAGGGTGTGTCCATGTATGGTTTAGATTCACAATCTGACCCGGTAGGTGGAATGAACACAATTTTAGAACCACAATTTACACACAATTTTAGAACCACAATATACAGTCAAAAACAGTCGTCATGGAAACCACTAGCCTTGGCCTTCGTGAAAGCTGAAGTCTTTGGACGGGTTGTCTCTGAACGTTAGAGCCACCTGGTCGCAACGTGTGCAACTACCGCCATAACATACACTCCGCCCGTGGCAGAAAGTTGTGTTTTATACCAAAGGTGGCAGTGATGTCGAATTGTACTGTTTGTCTCTGCACGTTAGAGCGTTTCAAAGTCCCGTATGCGTTCATATACCATTAATCCGATTGCGTTGAAACTTGGGTGAGATGTTGGGTGCACTCCAGGGAAGGTGTTTGGCTTAGTAAAACCATTTTACAATAGATAGCGCACAACTAGATTCAACAAATGAGCGACGACGCGCGAAGCGTTTCAACAAGGTCCCGTATGCGTTCAAATACCATTCGTCCGATAGCGATGAAACGTGGGTGAGATGGTGTGTACACTCCAGGGGAGACTTCTGGATTAGTAAATCCATTTTACAATAGGTAGCGCACGAGTATATTCAACAAATGGGCAGCGATGCGCGAACGTTTAAACAATGTCCCGTATGCGTTCAAATACCATTCGTCCGATTACGATGAAACTTGGGTGAGATGTTGTGTACACGCTACGGACAGTTTCTGGCTTAATAAATCTATTTTACAATAGGTAGCGCACGAGTAGATTCAACAAATGAGTGACGGCACGTGAACCATTTCAACAAAGTACCGTATGCGTCCATATACCATTTATCCGATTGCGATGAAACATTGATGAATTCTTGTGTGCACTTCAGTAAAGGTTTCTGGCTTAGTAAATTCATTTTACAATTGGTAGCGCACGAGTAGATTCAAAAAATGTGCTAAGGCGCGCGAATCATTTCAACAAAGTTCTGTATGCGTTCATATACCATTTATCCGATTGCGATGAAACTTTGGTGAATTGTTGTGTACACTCCAGGAAAGGTTTCTGGCTTAGTAAATCCAGTTTATAATAAGTAGCGCACGAGTAGGTTCAACAAATGAGCGACGGCGCGCGAATCGTTTCCACAATGTCCCGTATGCGTTAATATCTCATTGATCCGATTGCAATGAAAGCTTGGTGAATCATTGAGTACACTCCAGAGAATGTTTCAGGCATAGTAAATCTATTTTAAAATAGGTAGCGCATGAGTAGATTCAAGAAATAAGTGACGGCACGCGAATCGTTTAAAGAAAATCCCGTATGCGTTCATATGTCATTCATCCGTTTCCGATGAAACTTTGATGAGTTGTTGTGTACACGCCAGGGAAGGTGTTCAACTTGGTAAATCCGTTTTACAATATTGGTAGCGTACGAGTAGATATAACAAATGAGTGACGACGCGCGAAGCGTTCCAACAAAATCCCGTATGCGTTCATATAGGCCTACTATTCATCGATTTCGATGACACTTTGATGAGTTGTTGTGTATACTTACGTGAATGTTTTTCTAACTTAGTAAATCCATTTCACAGTTAGTAGAGCACGAGTAGATTCAACAAATGAGTGACAGCGCACGAATAATTTAAACTAAATACCGTATGCGTTATATGCCATTTATCAGATGCGATGAAACTTTGGAGAGTTGTTGTGCACGCTCCCACGAATGTTTCTAGATTAGTTAATTCATTTCACGATAGTTTAGTGGCAGTTAACAGAAATTGAAAAAAATATTGTATATCCAAAAGCACTTCAAGATACAAAGTTACAACACTTTCTTTGATTGGCAGGACAACTTCTGCCGGGTCAGCTAGAATATATATATATATATATGGGGACCGGTGTGAAAACACTAACGTTTGATTTGTTGAAAAAGAATATTTGTTTACTTAACACAGGGTGGTCCAACCTTTTGTTACCCGAGGGCCAATCAAACTTTAGTATAGGAATGTGAGGGCCAGAGACATTCCAGAAAGAAAAAGTATTATTTATTTTACCCAAAAACATTTATTAAAAATTATATTAAAAGGATTTTAATATTGCTAGTCATCAACACAGCGGACAGACTAAAATGGAAATGGGGAGGCCACGTAGCGAGGATGGAGCATAGAAGGTGGACGCACAGACTAACGATGTGGGACCCCAGAACCGGCAGGAGAAACGTAGGAAGACAGAGGACACGCTGGGCTGACATATTCAAGAAATTTGCCGGACCACAATGGACAAGAAGAGCAAGAGACAGACAAGAGTGGAAGACCCTAGAGATGATCTTTTTCAAATCATAGTATATGCGAGGAAAGGAAAGGAGCAACTCAGTGCAACATAGTGAACCCTTAAATACAATAGCGATAATGTATTGAGGACATTTAAAACTGTACTGAAATAAAGTGAACGTGCTAGAAACATTAACAATTTTGCAAATATTAGATATAAGAACAAGAATACAGAACATAGACAATACGGTAACCAGATTAGGAATAGGTATATCAATAGCTATAAGAACAATTCAAGAACAGACTCTAACATGCCAGAAAAGTGCACCACTAGGTGCCTCACTACTCTTTAGGACTGCTCACCTAATGAGTGTAATGGAGCAAAATCCCTGCCTAGGCAGGAGGCCATTGCCCTTAGGGGATTAAAGGGCTGTATTTATTATTATTATTATTATTAAAATATTGCTAGTTTAATATACCACTTCATTTTACTGTCGAGAACCTGATACAAGTGTATCAATGTCCACTGTAAGTTCAGTAAGGCAAAGTCTCAGGCTCAATTCCAGTGCACAACTTTCAGTTCGATTTCTCGTTTTTGATTTAATTTGTTTGAGAGCACTTTCGCACGCATACGTACTTCTAAACAGCGATAACACTTGCAGAGAGAATTTAAGCAGTTCAGGAAAACTTTCTTTAGAAATTAGTTTCCAGAAATGTTCAGGGACATCACACTTTTTAGTCTGGTAGAATGGGTCTGCCTGAAGATCACAAATTTCCATTTGAAGGTCGCAGGGCACCTCACTCTCTTCAATATCCATGGGGTTGTTCAACAGTGCAAATATTGGTTTTAGGGAGTCAAAATCCTGGAATCTGTTCTGGAACTCTTTCTTGATATCTATTATTATTTCATGAATCATACTAAAATTTATGTCACTTTATTTTTCTTTTTTCAACTGCTGACAAGATGGGAAGGTGCCATATTGTTTGCCTTCAATGCAATTTACATTGCATAAGTTTTTGCGGAAGCCCTCAATATGTCCATAAAGCTGGGAGATATTTTGTTTTCTGCCTTGTAGTTTCAGGTTTAAAGCATTTAGATGGGATGTTAACTCTGTCAGAAAAGCAAGATTATTTAAAAACTGGATTTCTTCCAGTTTTTCTTGATACTCATGCCCAATGTTTTCAATTTTGAGAAAAGCACGAATTTCATTCCTCAACCCAAAAGACTGTTGCAAGCAATTTCTAGCACTTAGTCAACGCACTTCATAGTACAATGAAATGTCACCATACTCAGCTTCCAAATTGTCCAGGAATGCAATAAATGCTCTGTGTCTACAGGCTTTATTGCCTCCCCTTATTAAATTTACAGTATTTACAACAGTTTTCATTGTCTCACTGAGCCTTATAATTTTTCCACAGAGAGCCTCCTGGTGGATAATGCAGTGGAAAAACAAAAAATGCAATCCTTTTTCTTTACACAGTCCCACTATACCAATGTTAGGACGAACCATTGCTTTAGCTCCATCTGTTGCAATGCCAGAGCACTTCACAAAACCTCCATATTTAGAAACGATATCATTCAGTGCGTTGAATATGTCAATACATTTTTTGCTGGTTTCTAATGATCTTAATTCCAACAGTTCTTCATGAATTTCAAATTCTTCGTTTATTATTCTGACGAGGATAAGGAGGTGGCCTATGTCAGCTATGGAGAGTAAAATTCACATTTTTCAAAACTGCTCTTGAGAGAACCTGAAACTTCACCAGCCATATCATTAATTCTTCTACTAACTGTCTGATGAAACAAGGAAACTGTTTCAAAATACAGGGACTTTGTTTTATAGTGACGGGGATTTTCGCTCGCCCGCTCACCCACGTTGCAAGCCTGTTTCCCGCCAAGCATTTTGACGTAATTCGGCGCCCGCCCGGCACTGAGTCATTGAGTATAGGAATTTCAAAGTTACGTAATGAAAATCGCATTAGAACAGCACACTGAGCACTAAACACGTCAACAATTAACTAAACTGAACCTCACGGTGTTAAAGCTCTCAGCAGACTGCAATGGAGGGACACTTGTGGCGCCAAGAAGCCCATTACGGCAAAGTGCTTGGCGGGAGACCGGCTCGCAGCGCAGGCGAGAGGGCGAGCGAAAATCCCCGTTACATATAAAACTAAGTCCCTTAGCTATCCTATTATCTCCAAATGAAGTGCCATTTTTACAGCACATCTCTTAATGAGCTCAGCACCCCTGAAAGACTTTTAACTTTTAGCTAGCTCTAAACATACCTCTTAAGATGCCTTTAAACCAGCAGTGTTTGATGGTTGCTGAAATATATTCTTCTGTCTTGTTAGTTTCAGCTTCAAATCATTAAACACACAACTTCTGGCACTTCCCTGGTATTGATCTATTTTGATTTATGCAAGCTGGTATAGTGTCTATTCACGTTATACTCCTTCGAAACACTTAAGACCTGAGAACAGATAACACACTGCGGTTTTCCATTATGTTCAACAAAAAAGTAACTTTCCTGCCACTTTGACTGAAAGTGTCGTTTCTCATCTTCAACACGCCGGTCGTTTCTCATCTTCAACACGCCGTTTATTAAGTCCCGCCATATTAGGTACCGCTCTCGCAACAACGACGACAACAAACTCTCGTCGTACTATATCTCTCGAACAACCTCTCTCGTCAAAAACAACCTCTTCGAACAGTCCTGCGCTCCCTTTTATAGGGAAATCCGCCGCAGCTCACGAACGATCGAGAACTTATCTGCAGCCAATCACTGGCAGCCAACCAGTTGTCACCCGGAGGCGCCCCGCTTCTCGTGCCGTACGTATTCTTGGAAAGACAATTCTGATTACTGGCGTATTTTTCGGGATCTTTCCTTTCCCACCTGGCTCCTTCGTAACATTACTGAATGAAAGTGAAAATTGAAGTAGACACGCCACGGATTATAACTGTCGAAGAGTGAAGGGCAGTGAGAAGGGCAAGGGCCAATAAAAATGAACAGGCGGGCCGCATGCGGCCCGCGGGCCGTGGGTTGGACCACACTGACTTAACACATACAAATAAAATAGATTACATTATCAATACAGAATACGTTGATGCCTTCCCCGCTCCAAAGAACAACAATAATCAAGCCCATGGCCACTGTTCTTTCTATGTCCGCGCGCCATCTATAACACTCGCGGCAAAACCTCTAAATTCCTGCCCGTCTTCCCATATTCGGCCGTCCTGATCATCATCGTCCGACCCGGACGATAAGCCTTCCTCAGGCCAGGGCTTCATGTATTCCGCACAGGTGGTGGTGGTCTTGGGTCCTTCGTTGCTGCCTCGTCTTTCGACATCGTACCTATCATTGGGTTTGACCTTCGTGACTTGATATGGCATTCGATTTCATACCTGGTCCAAATTGAGTCCTCTTGACAGCCATTAAGTCTGCGATGTTGTAAGTCGAGGCTTTTTTGCGTTTTTTGTTGAAGTTCTTGCGGTTCTCCTCTTGAGTCTTGAGAATCTGCAGTTTTGCCTCCTCCCTGATCTGGTCGCGTTGATCCTCAAAATTTTTAATGGCTTCTTCTTCCAACATCTCCATGATCTGAAGAGCTGTTTTGTTTCGCATCTTGACCCCGGTCAAGAGTTCAAACGGTGTTCGACCCATACTTCTCTGATAAGACGAGTTCAGTGGCAGGTGAACCGACGGGAAGACTTTGTACCATTTGTTTGGATCCTCGGCGGACAGCTTGGCTAGGATGGACGTCACAATCGCGTTGATGCGCGCCACCTGGCCGTTGGCTCTGGTAACCCGGTGGTCAGCAAGCAGTGCTTGATCCCTTGGTACTCACAGTACTCTTCAAATTCTTCTGAGGTAAAAGATGGCCCTCAGTCGTCCGTGATCATCTGAGCAGGGTTTCCAACGAGGATCCTCTGCAGCCCCAGCATGCTGATGGTTTCGCTCGACTTGGTGGTCTTGACTGGATACAACCAGATGTACTTGGTAAAGCTGTCCACGACCACAAGGATGTGGCTGTAGCCTTTATGCGTTGATTCCAGCGGTCCTACATGATCCAGATGATATGTGTGTAAAAGCTGACTTTCCTTGAACAGCGGGTGAAGTAATCCTTCCTGGTTTCCAGACGGTCTGTTTACAATCAGGCATTTCACACAGCTTCCTATCACTTTCTTCTTCTCTGTCAATCCTGGAACGTAGTATTGCTGTTTTATGTCCTCCTCCGTTCTCTTCACCGCGTAGTGTCCTTTGTCATGAATTGATCTGATGATTTCCTGCTGCATCGACTTTGGTACCGCTAGAAGTTCTCGGCCGTCTACAAACTTGAATAACACCTGGTCTCTCAACACGTAATCTTCATATGGTCCTTCCTTCAGGATAGTTTTGATAGCGAGTAGTCCTTCGTCCTTGTTTTGAATCCTCTTGATTCTAGCAATCAGACTGTGGTACACCGACTCAAGGCATCAGCATGTCGCATCTTCGCTCCAGAACGATGTTCGATGGTGTAGGAGAATTCTTCCAAAGATAGGGCCCATCGAGCAACTCTGGATGTTAAATATTTTTTTACATAGTATTTTGGGACGCCGAGCAATCTGTCACTATTTTAAAATCCACTCTCAAAAGGTAGACTCTGAACTTGTTCAAGGCTCGAACAACGTCGACGACTTCAAGCTCGTAACTGCAATATTTTTCTTCTTGTGGCGTAGTCTTCTTGCTCATGTATGAGACCGGATTAGGTAGACCATCCTCGGATAGCCTCTGCAGGAGCACGGCGCGATAACCAAACTTGCTAACGTCTGTATGAAGCTCAGTCTCATATCTGGGGTTGTAGATTATCAACACAGGACTGGATGACAAGATTCTTTTCAACTCCTCGAATGCCTCTCTCCTTGTCTCCAAACCGGAAGTCATGGCCTGTTCTGAGCATATCGCTGAAAGGTTTGTCGATTGAAGCGTAGCCTGGAATAAATTTCCGGAAGTACCCGGTCAATCCCAAGAAGCTTTGGAGAGCTGTGATCGTCTTCGTAACCGGGAAGTTTGGTACAGCTGCTGTCTTCTCATTTGACGGTTGAATCTTTGCTTACTTGATTTGGTAGCCCAAAAGATGAACCTTCCTTTTCAAGGATTGACACTTCTTGAAATTAATCAGCAATTCGTAGTCCCGTGCAATGTCAAGTACTTCAATTAACAATTGAATAACTTCCAGTACAGTTTTCACCTGAATTATCAAATCGTCATGTAGATGAAGATGAGTCCTCTCTTTATCAGCTCCCAAAACACAGCGTTAATAAATCGTTGAAAGACAGACCAAAGGGGACTTTTCTGAACTCGTACTGACCTGAGTGGGTAACAAACGATGTATACTTTCTACTCTCTTCTTCAACGTCTACATGGAAGAAACCATTCTTCTAGTCAAGAGTAGAGAATACACGAGCATCTTGGAGTTTGTCAAGCAAGTCTTCGATGAGTGGGAGGGGGTAGTGACCCTTGACGATGATCCTATTTAGTGGTCTGTAGCCCACGCAGACACGATGTGAACCGTCGTTCTATTTCACGACTACAACAGGACTGGCGTACCCGGATGCACTTGGTTGCACAATTCCATCTGTCAGTCATGTCTGAATCTGCTTCTCAACCACCTCTTTTTCTCTCGGTGCCAATCGTCTCGGTCTGCTACATATCGGTTCTTCTGTCTTCGCAAATATCTTCATCTGAATTTTCGTGGATTTGATTTTCATTGGGGTGTAACTCGCTACGATGTGCTCGACTGTTGCCTTGGCCTCGTCAGATACAGTCTTCTCAATGTCCAGCTCCTTCTCGTCTTCACCAGCGTCAATGCACATGACCAACGTCTCTTCTCTCTTTTTCAACTGAACGCCCTCTCTAGAAATCAACACCTCAGCTGATCCAGTAAGTCGAATCCAATAATCATAGAACCTGGAATAGCTTCGTCGGGAACAACGTGGGCGTCGACACAAAAATCCTGGTCGTCAACGGTGATCGTCGTGCTGAACCAACCCAGCACGGACGCTTTGCTTCCGCCCTAGCCAGTCAGGATCCTGTTGCTTGGTTGCAGCTCTAGGGTGTCGTTTTCAATGTCCTGTAAGCGTCCTGCCTCAACAAGTTGAAATGACAAGCACTATCTACCACGGCTGATAAATTGTGGTTGCAGATTTTGACGTCCTTGTATTTATAATTACTGACTGCTTCTTTCAACGAGTTCAAGGCCACCATCTGTTTTTTTAATTCTTCATCTTTGTTTGGATTGGTACAATCTGCGGAGTTGTGTCCGAAATTTTTACACTGGAAACACTTCGGACCCTTGTCCTAATCCTTGCACTCACTGGATTTGTGACTTGACTTGCCACATTTGTAACACCTCTGCGCCTTGCCCTTATCCTTGCCTGTATCGTCGTCCTTCTGTTTATTTGAATCTGCTCCACCGGATTTCATCTCGTTGTGGTGCGACGACGTGGAAGACCTCTTCGATGTAATCCTTCCCGCGGCACGTTCATACTGACGTAGTTTCTCTTTGAAGTCTCTAAGCGACTGAGTGCCATACAATAACAGCTTGGTGCCAGAGTCATACTCTATTCCGTCTATCACGTACTACATGAGTGAGTTATCTTCTATATCTCCTCTACTTGCTATCTCCTTCATTGTAAGGTAATATTCCTGGATAGATTCCTCCCTTTTTTTCCTTCGTCTAAACAGCGTCGAATGGATCTCCGCTGTACTCGTCTGCATGCCAAATTCCTCTCTAAGAGATTTGTTCAACGCCGTCCAGCTGGTAATTCCCTTCTCGCACTGGATGAAGAATTTTGCCAAGCAGGTTAGAGATTTCTTAGCGAAGGTCAACTTCTGCAATTTGTTCCAACCTATCAACGCAGCTGCTTCCTCAAACTCGGTGATTCATCGTTTGACTGGACATCCACTGCTACCATCAAATGACCTGACGGAACCTTCGATGTCGCGAAACGTCAAATCAAACTTCTGGGAATACCTCGATGCATCGCTACTTTACTTGAGCTATCCCCTGGTTCACTCTCGTCGTCGTCGTCGAGTTTCATTCGATTTAGCTTCATTTTTCTTTGTGCTACTGTCAATTCCCTCTTGAGAGTGCCACATAACCTCATTGTCTCCTCTAGATTCGCTTTGGAGAGCGCTGCAGCTTTAGCTTGTGCATTCTTGTGCACTTGTTCGTCATCATGCTCGTCGTCCGAAGGTTTCTCAATCATCTGAAAGTACTCTGAAAAATGCGTCAGGTGGTGACAAATCGCCATTGCCATTTCCTCCGAGGTGCCCTCTTCTAAGCGCAGGATCGCGCAAGATGCTTGCAGTTTCTCTTCTGTCAATTCTTTTGTTATAAATCCGACCTTGGACACACAATCTTCTGAATCAGGTCCGAAAGTAAACCCTGAAAATTCTCGCAACCTCTTTCTATTGTTTCGAACATTTGGAACGTCTTCAAATATAATCTTATGTAAAGCTTTTACAACTACCACTGGAACAGTTCAAATGCTTTTGTTTATGAAATCAATATCTCCTAACGTCATCATTTTGGAAATATTAGGCTACGGTATTTATCTCCGTCAAAACCGATCCCAAATCTATTTTGTCGTCTTTCTCAAATCGTCTTCAACTTCGTTACGTCTTTGTCCAGCTGCAAACCTTTCACTGATGAGATAAGCCTTCCGTCTCGACCATCCGCCGTCAATTCGAGCTGAATTCGTCGTTGGCCTTTCGTCGTTTCGCTGTCAGCAAAATTGGCAAGTGAACATGACCTCAGAAATTCGCCGTTGATTCAATCCAGGACGTGCCCCCAATTTGTGGGAACCGGTGTGGAAACACTCATGTGTGATTTGTTGAAAAAGAAAATTTGTTTACTTAACAAATACAAATTAAATACATTACATTATCAATACAGAATATGTTGATGCCTTCCCACATATTTCACTTTTTTGAAAATAGCCCCCCATTTTCTCCCCCTTTTACCGATTTTGCCCATTAACGAACTAGGCCGAGAATTTAAAGGGATACATATTATGTAAAAGTTTCAAAGGGATTAGTGCAAAATTACGGCAGTTATCGTGTCTACAAGGAACTGATATATATCTCTTAGGTATATAAGAATGAAAGTTTGTCTGTTTTTACCGAATTTCTACGGAAAATTGAGTTATTAACGCGTTTCAAACTGTTTTATGACGGATGCGCGCAAAAATAAAATGTTTGTCTGTCTGTTTGTTTTTCTATCTGTGGACAAATTTGTTACCTTATAACTCGAGAATGGCCCGGTGGATCAACATAAAATTTGGTACAGATATCCATCCGAGGTACGGCACCAATCATTGATGTAACTCTCCTCCATACCTCTCTTAAAAGAGGACATACCCTCTTAAAAGTTATGAAAAAATAGGCGTAGAAGGACGAGACAAAGCTTAATTTCAACCCCTCGATGTCGGAAACAAAAGTCGAAGGCGCTAAAAGGCTCCGAAAAACACATTTTAAGGCCCTAAAACCAATAGTTTCTAAGGTATTCCCAGAATACTTATTTCATCTAATAAACTAGCCCGTTACCATGGCAACTGCATCTCATGTATTTCTGTAAAAGGAAATGCCACTGCATTTACATTTCTGTGAATTATTTCAAATGGCTATAAGGTTATCACGGAACCAACTTAGGCTGTACAATTCATCAATACGTATAGTGCGCTTAAGGGAGTCAATGGGTACAATATGTCGTACGGAGGTTCTATTGTATCTCCAAACTGCAACAAAAAGGGGGCCTAACCCCTTAAAATACATGCTGAAATAGGCATAGAAGGACGAGACAAAACTCATTTTCAACCCCTGAATGCGAGAAGCAAAACTAGGAGTCCCGAACGGGACCACGAAAACCACGTTTTAAGACCCTAAAATCGACAGTTTCTTTATTTCAATGTTTTTCGAATGATGTTTTAGGCTTTCAAGAAGCAAGTTGTCGAACCAGATAAAATTGACACTATTGGAGATGTATTTAGCCAAAGCACAACAAGTGCGCAAAAATGTGGCGGTAAATCTATACTAATAAAATAAAGCTGAAGAGTTTGTGTGCTTGTTTACGTGTTTAAGCGCGCTAATCTCTGTAACTACCATTGGGATTCGAAAAATTATGTTTGTATATGATAGCCTGATTCAAGAGGAATAGTTTAGGCTATGTAGCATTAGGCTACACCTCTCAGGTAACCGTAGAGATTGATTTTTGTTGTTAGTCGGAAGAACAAACGCTCCAGAACGGCTTCAATAATACCGAAGTCTATTGTTGCCATGTAATGCGGGCCGCATCACGTCGCCCCTACCAATGTTTTGGTGCAGAATTGCGAGCTGCTTATAAATTGCAGTCACGGGGAGTAATTAGTGCAAAAAGATTTCTTATGCTCCTTAAAACAGTTATCATTATGACAATAGTATGCCTCTATATAAGGGCGATGGTGTTGGTGCAGTATACTGAGGTTATCAGCTGCAATAAGCGTTGGCGAGCTGCTTATATATTGCAGTCACAGGGAGTAATTAGTGCAAAAGGATTTCTTAGGCACCTTAAAACAGTTATCATCATGACAATAGTATGCCTCTGTATAAGGGCGATGGTGTTGGTGCAGTGCACTGAGGTTATCAGCTGCAATAAGCGTTGGTGCTTTCAAATTTACTTTCATTTATTCCGATCCTAATCCTTGAGGGCTCCAGTTCTGTAAAACAAATAAATCCACCGGGCGAAGCCGGCTACTTCTGCTAGTATATATAGATAAATAAACTTTTGAACTGACGGTGGTTTGGGGTCTGGGGGATAAGAAACGCGAAGATATGTCGAAATTTTCCGAAAGTCGAAACATGGTACTTTACCCAAATTCCGCATAACCTCCAGCTAATATCCCTGAGATGGTAAGGATCGCAGGTACGTTGATACCCAGCGAGTCAAACCAACACTTCCCTACTAGGTGAATAACTGGGAAACTCTCGGTGCATACCGGCCTTATATAGTACCACTAACTATTTACATACAAGATCCTAATAATAAAGAAAATGGTAGGACAAGAATCTAGGATCTTGAGGGTGAACGGTTAAACTAAGTCGAAGTGGGCGCTTGTATCTAACCAGTAGTACTATCATATGTCGATTATTAAATGAGAAGATTATCAGTTTCTATAAAAATGGACAAGCAAACTAAAAAGTGCTTGTAATGTTTATTCAAATAAGGACACTACAAAATATATCCCTAACACAAATAACGTAGTTTCAAAACATAAAATAATGTTAAAATAAAATGAGTTAGATCTTCTATCTTATATAGAAGGAATTCGGAACTCCACTTGAGTCCTCCTCATTATAATAAACTTTCACTGTAAGAAAATACCAAGTGTATTTTAAATTATTAAGCTTGTTAAATTACTTGTTGTAGAGACTGTAGTAATCAGCTGTAACTTGTCAAATCACTTAAATGTCGCTATTTACATTATTTCTCCCTACATTATACACTTGTCTTCGCTGTTCCAACAAATCTATATTAAGTTGTTAGAAATGATAAAAATTATTAAATTATTATTATTGTTATTTTACAATATTTACAAAGGCAGAACTATCGCGTCCAGCACGATATTCTGCTTAAATCTCTCTAAGATCTTTCATGATCTTTCTCTCATCTTCGTTATCCTTCTTATAAAGTCTTTCTTTGGATACAATTCACAACAAATGTTTTACCTTCTTCGAATATCTTAAGTTATGTCCAATAGAACCTTCGTAGCGAGCAATGAAGCTAATTACGGTTTTGTTTTTACAATTCCAATTAATAAATCCGATAACTTTGAAGTACAATGCTAGACTATCTCAATATACAATAATAAAAATCGTGGTTCGTGGCATTAATCCTCACTGACATAATTCATCTCAAAATATTTGTTTCATAAACTTCACTTATATATTGTACAGAACGTTGCCTCGTTGCAATGACTTAACACCTTCTTATACTGGTGAACAAGTCTTCAATATAGCGTCTACAATACGCTCACATTTCCATTAATACATTTCCTTTAGTTACGACGATGATGCACTGTATTGCAATAATATAAGCCCATCTCTATACATTCTCAAAATGTATGAGATTCTGTGATCCTAATCAATAAACACAGTAACGTGATATATCTTTCATGATACATACCAACAAATTCCTCTAACGATAATACATGGTCTTCGTGCCTTTATAATTCAATACATGTTCTGTTCACATGACTTATTGTTTCTGTACTACACTCCCTGTAGTTACATATTTACGCTCATTTCTTTCATTTCTTTCAACCACGTTACAATAAAATATAAACCATCTTTGATCATAGTCTGCATGTCCTCGTATTTAATAAAAAATAAAATCATATCCTCCCTTCCTGGTAATACGCAATGAATTAATATTCATATTTACTCATATTTTGACTTCACAGTGACAACAGGTTGATGAACAAATCACACCTTGTCTTTCTTCGCAATTATATGTTCATAACATAGTTATACTCTGATAACTCCAACAATGAGTTATTTATTCTCTGTGGTATCACCTTGACTTACACGTCAACAATGTGATCTTATTTCCTTTGTAAATCATTCGTGTTAATAACATTAGACTGTTACAAAGTCTCATTTCCTTAAATATTGAGTTATATATTCGTTATACTTCCTTGAAGTATTTTCCAAGTATTTATACATGTACTAATTAACATATCACAGCAATGTTAAAAATGTAACATCTTTTTATCTCCTATCGATGCATTCTATCGAAGCATTCCATCGACGCATTCCACCCATATAAAACAGATTCGTTTAAAAAGGTAGAATTATAAAACATATTTGCAAAAATACGTTATCTAATATCAACATCCAAAATAAAATCATATCCTCCCTTCCTGAAAATACGCAATGAAATAATATTCATATTTACTCATATTTTAAATTCACAGTGACAACGCCAATAACGACACACGTTGACGCAAAAAAGAATTACTTTTAAATATACATAAAACTGACAACATAATAACGTGAGTTATAAATGGTTATATTTACTTAAAAATGTTGGTCACACCTGAAATAACCCCAAAATATGGCAAACTACTGAATATAGGACAAACTTTCATCTACCTTAAGCTGCGTTGATCTTGCGATAACCTGTGCTGTTATTTGAGAGTTGAGCTGCTGCATTCCCAACGACACGTGGCTGGCATACTCGCTGATGTAGCGGTATCTGGCATGTGCTGGCAGCAAGCGAACAGCTGGGCGGCCACACTCCTCCATGCGGGCGACTCGATTGCTGGGATCAGCTCTGCTTATCTGGTCTTCCATTTTCTCGACTAAAGAGCCTGGAATCTCGTTCGTTTCCGAGCTAGATTGCTCTGTCGAATACTCTCTTCTAACGGCTCCTCTCTCGTGGTAATGTATTGAAATCGTAGCTGAAGTGTTTGTACTTTGAGATTTCCAAGTTGGTAGTGGAAAATCATGTAGTTGCACTATTGGTGATTTCAGATTACTGCTGTTGGTGTTGCAGTGGTAATCCGTAGAGACTATGGTTGTATGGTCCACTCTGGATTCCACACAATTGATGTAGATTAGCTTCTTTCCATTGTAGTTTAATAACTCATGACGACTTCGAATGTAGATTCTCGAGTATATTAACATCATGTAATATTTCTCAATATACTGTAGAAATATACTTGTTATATCGTTTAATACATTGTAGTATTCTCTCATATATATTTCTGTGGAAGTTCTATAGATTGTTTTCTATAAACGTCGTAAAATTGTATTCTGTAACTTCAAGTTCTCAATAATATTCTGTACTATTCTTTCACGGGCAATGTCTCTCCTCGTTATCGGCGACTGATGGCTCTTCTTTGGCCAAGTCTTTCTTCTCCCGTCGTTCTCTGAATATGCAGTAATGTTGTAAGGAAGTATCGCGAAGTAGGTCAACACTCGACCTGTCGAAGTAATGGAATTAATGTCCTGACTCTCTGCTGCTAGGCTCCTGAGTTCCAAAAATGGCCGTCCTAGCCTCGCATACAATTTAATTTCTCTTATTTACAAAATAATATCACCTCTCGTAGTTATAAATGTCAAATTTCATTTCGATAGATACATTTTATTTCTTATTCTCTTGGTATTGTTGTGGTTAAATTGTTTATAATTTTCATTAAAAATGATAATATTTTATTCTTCAGATTTTTAAATCAATCTGATTGGCAGTCGAGTTATCATGCAGATTTCACTGTTCTAGGCTTCTAAATTAGTGTCGTGTGCCGATATCTCTTTCTCTCTCGTATAGAAGCGTGTCACGTGCAAATCTCCCTTGATGACGGGTACTCGGCGTATGAAGCCGGTTCTAGACTGGCTAACTTGTAAATTGGTCATTTTTCAGTCTCAATAAATCTGATTCTCTCTTCGTTAAAATAAAATACACAGTATCTGCTCCATTCTTGCTTCTTATAAATGCTGTAAATTCCTCATACAACTCGTCAATACCTTTCACTAACATCACAGGATGCTTATGTGTATAAAAATTTGCTCGAATTGCTACATCATTTTCATACATAAAATTGTCACGCAAGACGGTTCGATCGTCGCCTCTTGCATTTCCTTACTGGTACTAAATTTGTGTTCAGTACCCATTGCAATAGTTAGCTATCTAATTAAATCTACCTAAAATGGGCAGAAATCTAAAGATCAATAAATATGTGTTAAATTTGGGGATTTGGGTCACATCTCAAGAAATAAGGAATGTTTGGAAATTGGGCTCATTTTGGGGGTTGGTGGGGTTGGAGTTAGTGTAGGTTTATAAGTGGTATCGTCATCTTAAAAAAGCCCCAAAAAACGTTTCTTACACCTTTAACGATTAAGAGTAGTAAAAACATAAAAAACAAAATTTTCCCTGCAAAAGTGGCAGTTTTTATCTTTAGAGTGGAAATAACCTGTCCCTGGGATTGAGAATATGGAGCCCTTTCGTGTAAACTGTCGCACGACTTCCTCTAATTATTGGTTCACGAATTCTTGCTAAGCTCTACAGTCACTATAACAATAGAGGTTAGTGGATTAGAATCCTCCCTGTCTCACTACTTGCAATATCCATGATTATGGTTGCGCACAGCCAACTCGAAGATTAAACAAGTAGTTCCGTGAAGAACTATATAGCCTATTTTCATATAACCTACTTATGTTAATTGCCACTATCAGCATACAAAATTTCAGTTTGATTGCTGTAATAGATTCGTAGATATCGAGAACCGGCTACTTATTTTGGATGGTCGCCATGTTGGATTTTTATATATGTAGGTCCTAGAGTTATGTACTATTACAAGAAGATTATTGTGTACGAGTAGCATTCAAACTTCAATCGCATGATTAGGACACAAGAATAAAATACGAGGTTTTAAAATTTTTCACAGCTGCCATCTTGTGGTTATGGAAACAATTGAAACAAATTAGATGTCAGGGGATTAGCATCTGTATAAAGATTTACTGTACCAAGTTTCACTGCACTTGGAAGATTAAATTGCGAGAAACGTCCATGTGCATATTTATACTTCGCGTCGCCACCATGTTGGATTTCATCACCAGGTTATTGAAAGTCCTATAGGTGAAGTTATGTTCATAGCCCCTATGAACATAAAAAAAGCAGTTTGATTGCTAAAATAGATTCGTAGATATTCAGAGCCGTCTAAATATTTCGCATGGTCGCCATGTTGGATTATTATATGTATAGTCATGTACCATTAAAGGAAAATTATTGCGCAGTTTCATTAATCAAACTTTCACTTCGACCGCATGATTACGACACAAGAATTAAAAAGTCAATATTAAAATTCGCACAGCTGCCATCTTGAGGTTATGTAAACAATTGAACTTAATTAGATACCATTGCATTACCATGTGTATAAACATTTGCTGTACCAAGTTTTATTACGTTTGGATAATTAGATCGCGAGGAAGGTCTATTTAAAATTTTCTACTTCGCTTGGTCGCCATGTCCGTTTTGTAGTTAACCGGTTTTGAAAGCCTTATAGATGAACTTCCAGTAGTGCCCTTTATATCCGTACAAAATTTCCGTGTGATGATACCGCTACTAGTTTCAGAGATAGAGAATGCCGGTGAAATAATTCGCACTGCCGCCATCTTGAGGTTATGTAAACAATTGAACGAAGTTAGATGTCTGTGCATTACAATGTGTATAAACATATACTGTACCAAGTTTTATTACGTTTGGTTGAGTAAATCACGAGAAACGTCTATTAAAAAGTCGCGACTTCACTTGACCGCCATGTTGGTTTTGTAGTTACCAGGTTTCCAAAATTCACATAGGTGAACTTCTAGTAGTTTCCTTTATCACCGTTAAAAATTCCAGGGTGAAATCGGTAATAGATTCGGAGATATTGAATGCTGGTAAAATATTTCGTACAGCCGCCATGTTAGATCGGTGAGACGTAACCAAATTTTAAGGACTAGGTCGGAGTCATCTGGAATAGTGCTACGAACTTACCGAGTTGCATTAAAATCGCTCCAGCCGTTTAGAAGTTATTGGGGACACACACACACCATCACACACACGCACACGCACACACAGACACTCGGACAAAAGTTGATCTCATAAGCCTATTTTTTTTTCATAAATGAAAATAGGCTAAAAAAACCTCATAGTGACTGAAAAAGTACTTTTAAACACAGATACGAAGAATGTTCAGAAAGTTTTGAGTTCGAACTGCCACTGCCTCACTACTTACGGATGGGTCTTGTGCCCTTTGAATTCTACAGATCCAGGATAGCATGTGGTGCGCATTGGTTGAGTGCTAAGGTGAGCACGACTCTGACGAAGGTTTAGTGTTAGTAGTTCCGTCCTAATTCTGTTTCTCGTGCTAGTTATTTTTATAAGGGTAAATCCTATTCTCGTAATAGGGAGACTATCCACTTCGTGGGGTTGTTTCTCAGTTCGTATCTTTTGAATTGTGCTAATGTTCGATTGCAGTTAAACGAAGGTCGTGTAGATATCGAGTCTCTCCCCACCGACCAGATGGATCAATTATCGATTCTTAATGACCTTGTGATATTGACATGTCGATTGGGGAATTGGTATTGTTATTCTTTTGTAAACTTGGGTGTGGAATATTTAAAGTGCACGAAGCTTTGTCTTAGGCTATCACTGAAGGCGATGTGAAGTGCTATTTTAATATACCATATTAGTATTTTGAGAACTCAATGCGAAATAGTAAATGAAGGTGGATGCTAATTAAGATCCGAGTTTGGCTTTATGCCCGTACGTCCTTGGTGTTGGAGGCTTGCGTCCTGGGTTAGTATCTGCTGGAGAAGACCTGTATCTCAATGCGTTTGTAATATTGTTCTAATTTAAGTAATTGTTGGACCTGAAAGCGAAGGTCACGAGGGATGTGCAGTATCGAGTGCCAATGCTGGCAGTGCTAATTGGAATTGTAACTTTGAGTTTGGTAGTGTGGATTGAATTTAATGAATTTGTTGGATTCGTGTCGCTCTGTATTTAAGGTTAGGGACTTTTCACATTAGAGTTGGTAGGTCCGGATATGCTCGTATTTTTCAATCATTTTACTGTAGGTCCAGTTCTTTAAGCACACTATTTGCTGACGCTTAGAAAGACGAATACCCCATTGCGATATGTTACTGACTGACCCGCTGTAGCTACGCACGCTAATGCGAAGCTCTAGGCCATGGTGTCGAGCTCTCTATGGACTCGGGTTTGAGCCCCACAGTCAGCCGTCCTTGAAATGGTTTTCGATGGTTTCCCATTTTCAACTCCAGGAAATTGCTGGAATGGTACCTCCTTATAGGCCACGGAGGCCGCTTCCTTCCACATCATTTACCAGTTACGTTCTTCTTCATTTATTTCATCTCTCATTAACTCCTCTCATGAGGTTGGCGTCAGGAAGGGCCTCCGGCCATGAAACCATCCGCCACATAGAATTCCATCGCATCTCAACCATTGAACACGGGAATAATAAGTGGTACACATTGCCAGAGCTTTATCTCCATTAGTGATCCTGCGCACCTCCGGATACCCAGGAAGCATTATTTTGGCAAAATGTTATACGACTGAATTGTTTTATTTCAGTACGTTGTTCTGTTTATCGATTGTATTGGTGTGATCATCCTTCCCCTTTATCATCCCCCTCGACTCATTTCATCCATTTTGTTACATTTATATTAATAAATTTGAAATTTCTGTTTCAACCTTAGTTTAGTTTCCCTGAAGTTCAGCTCCTGTTAACCGCCGAGGCTCTTGCGATGGGTTGCTGACCTGAGGTAAAGCCCTGTTAACCGCCGAGGCTCTTGCGATGGGTTGCTGACCTGAGGTAAAGCCCTGTTAACCGCCGAGGCTCTTGCGATGGGTTGCTGACCTGAGGTAAAGCCCTATTAACCGCCGAGGCTCTTGCGATGGGTTGCTGACCTGAGGTAAAGCCCTGCGCGGATGTGGATATAGTTTGCATGGTTGTGCGGATAGTGGATAATGTTTGGAGAAAATTTGCGGATAGTTTTTAGAATAAAATCCGAACTTGTGTAATATCATTATTAGGACCCGGATGTTTATGACATACCGGTATCATATTTTTCCGTTATGTTTTATTTTCATGACAAATGTAAGATAATGATTTACGCTAATCTCATTCAAATTATGTCAGCATAATTAACCCTCTGAACAGGAAAGGGTTGCAATTATGGCGGAATAACATTCATTTTAAACATAGCACATGACATACAAAGCCTAAGGGAACGACTTTTTCCTCAAATGTCTAAATATGTTGCTTTAGTAATTTATGCTTTATCTAAATTAAAATATTATTGCAATGCCAGCAGATTCGGATAACAAACGTACGAATGCGGAAAACAGTCGTGTGGGTGCGGGGCGGATGCTAAGGGCTCTAGTGATGGTTGTGGCCTGTCACCAGTGCGGTGGTTACAATGTGTTTTAATATTATTTTTATTGCAGTGTTTATTAACCTTCATCAGTAGAAGTTAGTCCAAACATTTTAGGGGAACTGAACCCACGAACCATCCTTGGCTACGCCACTCGCATACGTCACGTGGTTTTGGGAAAAGGGAAATACGAGTGAATATAGAGACAATGAGAGAAAGGAGAGAATACCGAATTAGTGGAAGAGAAGCGAGGAGGTCGGTCAACAAGTGGTGTATTAACTCAGAGCGTGGCCAGAACTCAAGTCAAGTGTTCGATGAGTTTTCTCCTTGGCACATAGTTTCCTGATGTCAACCTCATCAAGATATTTCATGGTAGAGACAATGAGAGAAAGGAGAGAATACAGAATTAGTAGAAGAGAAGCGAGGAGGTCGGTAAACAAGTGGTGTATTAGCTCAGGGTGCGACCGGAACTCAAGTCAAGTGTTCGATGAGTTTTCTCCTTGGCACATAGTTTCCTGACGTCAACCTCATCAAGATATTTGCTGGAGTTGGAAATGCCAATCATTTTGAAAGGACAACGCGACGGTGGGGCTGAAAGCCGCAAGTGTTCCATCCTTTGTCAGACACGTGTTTGCTCATCAAGATGACATTAAAATATGATTGAAATTAAGGGAAGTTATATTAAAATCGTGATATAAATGCCACATTTCCTCAGAATCTGTCGGTTATTGAGACCTAAGTTCATTGCAATATGTTCATTCATTTGTCTTCAAGACACGGGTTCGCAATCAGTAACAATTATCATACTAATATATAAAAATGAGATGGTATTTGTCTGTCTGTGTGTTACTCAATCACGCAAGAACCACTGGTCCCATTTAAATGAAATTTTGAATGGATGTATCTGATGTACCAGGTTTACATATAGGATACTTTTGATTTCGATATTTTGCACTATTTAAAAATGGCGACTATTTTCATATTTCCATTTCAAATAAAAAGAGAACGCTAAGAAATAGCAAACTTTTGATGGCACATACGAGCTTTAAAATTTATTTTTCTATCCGAAAGGTCCTTATCACTTTTCGTGTATCTCCAACGGTTAGCGGGTAAGACCTAAATATGTGTTATAAAACACGGTCAACGCCGAGCGATGTTAGTCTATGTTAGTCTCTACATGAACTGTTTTATTTATAGAGGTAGTTTGTGGGGTCCGAAACGAGACGTGATTTTGAGTCTAATTTTATACTCTCTGTGCCGGTTATTGTTTGTGAGTATTTGAATCTTTACGCTGTTTCACAATGTTATAGTGCTTTCTACTTTGCACGGTATGCTTTCATCCTATTTTATCGATTTGTTTTTCGTTGAATGAATATTTCAGTTGGCCAATATTTATCTGCTTTTTGTCGTTTTTTACCATGATCAGAAACCCAAATTGACAGACGAATGTGTCAAAGACTAACGACTGTCACATTAGTTTATTTAGTGTTCATATTAATCTTACTGCAGAAATGGGCAAATTTATTTCAATAAAGTTGGTATTTTGCCTTTCACGGCCAATAAAATAAAACGTAAGGAACACGGCGTAAACCTAGAAAAGTTGCTGAGTTTTAATTGCTTGGCCCTGAAATTCAATGTACTATATTTTGGAAGCCTTTATAGGGAGGTGAAAGACTGTTTTAGCGTTTACCTCTCGCAGTAAAGTAGCGGAGGTGTTCAAAATAAGAATTGAGGTATCGCACAATTTGCTACTCCTTTCGTAGTCCGCAAATAGACCACAAGAGCCCGCTAATGAACCATCTCGGAGTTACTAGGCGTAATCTTGCACAAGACACAGCATAAACTTAGAAAAATTTTCTGTGATTAATTTGTTTTTGTTATTATTACTTGGGATGATTGAAGTTTGTTCCGTTACTGTTACTCTTTATCATGACATGGTACGTAGTTTCCGCAATATTACTTATTGCGGATATGATAATTGCTATCAAGTTTGATATATTTTGAGCATAATGTTTATATGTTTAAATATAGTATGAAGACGTTAAACGATAGGTGTTCAATATTTAAGACAGGTTATTTAACTTATACTACATAGAACCTGATATTTATTTCTAATAAATAAACGCACTTTCTCACCTAGAAAGCGGAGGCAGACAGGCTTTTCTCCGGATACTCCGGTTTTCCCTGTCACAATTTAATTCCAGCAACAATCTCCACTATCATTTCATTTCATCCGTCATTCATTTAATCATTGCTCCAGGGGATTGCGACAGGCCTCGGCAGCGGCACAGTTCATATCCTCGCTGCTAAATGGAGTTTCATTCATTCCATTCCCTGACCCGGTCGGTCGACTGAGAGCAGGCTAAGGATTTTCACTTTCCTACCTCTGATTAATAATTTGGTGAGTGAAAATATATTTAGTCTACACATGTAGTTGGTAACATGGGAATAACATAACTACATTAGGAATGTGTGATTATATATATTAATGAGTTTGGCCAGCAAGTACTACAAGCCGTTCGAAGAACGGGTACTTCAGCCAGTGTATTATAAACATTCTAAAAATTTCTCGTTTCAATATAGTTGGGCTTATTTTATAAAATAATCTACTGAAGGAAAATTGTTTGCAAAGGATCCTACGCATTATTGGTTTCTTAGACTGCGGGGCATTTATGCACAAATGTGTCAAACCAGCGCTTCTTTGGTCGCACCCATGGTCTGCCGCCTTCAGGACTAAAGTTTAAAGACCTCCTCGCAACTGAAAATCCCTCTCACTGTAGCATGTGGCCAAACCATCCCAAACGATTCTCCCGCACTTGCTCAGGGATGGGGGCATTCTCATCTCTGATGTGGGCCAGTCTAGTGAGTCCTATTGGTCAGTGAGGCATCTTAATGTCCATGACATCCTGTGACTGGCCAACACACAGCGCCACTGATCTAATGATACATTGACACTCTCCGGTTGAAAAGGACTCCTGTGACTTGCGTAACTTTATCCCAGCAGCGTTCATTCTGCTTCGAACAGCCGGGAGCGTGTCCATTCCCATCTCAGCTATCTTGGAAGTGATTTTCCGTGGTTTCCCACTTCTACTCCAGTTAAATACCGGAATGGTTCCTAACTTAAGTCCACAGTCGCCTCCTTTCCAATCCGTACTAATACACCCACTAATACAGCAAACACAAATTATCAGACATTTTCTAATTTATTCATTTATTTTCTACATACAAAAGTAGATGAAGCTACATGACCACGATGTAGCTACGAGCTTGTTGATTGTCACGTAGAATCGCCGCACAGTGAGTGTGCTTGATGCTATCTGGGTCAACTACACCGTGAACAACCTCTACCCAGACATCTTTCTTAAAGGACAATCATGAATAATACCTGCTTATCGCGTGGTGTTAACTGTAGGGTGTGTGCCCCCTTTGCTACTGGTAATCTTCGAGATGTTTTAGATGGATCCATTTACCACATATAATTACACGTGACGAGTTTCATGGTCCGTAATAATTACAAGTACATTTTTAGGGATAAAAAAGTGTAAACTGAAACTAACAATCAAATGATAGGCTTTTGTGATCATAAATCGTGCTTAAATAATTCTCCGATCCTAAATAAGAGCTGAATGCTAGTGTATTTTGAAGGACCGAATTTAGAGCTTGTTGATCTTCGTTATTTTATATACATGTTTTTGACTATTTTCCTAACTTTTAGACGACGGCCAATTGGTGACGTGATAACATTAGTACACGCATTATGTTGCTGGCAACCTGAGTCGTGGCATTTTCGCCATAGCAGTTGCAGGCTATTTTCCTTTTTTTTTTTCTTTACCCACATATCCCCACACTTATGACAGTTTGTCACAAACAGTGGCAGATCGTGGAGGCAGGCTGTGCCACTTACGCAAAATATAGGAGTGGTTGCATTTTGTATATATTCGTGTTGTAAACGGATTAAATGTTTTTGTTGTTAGAATGATTGTCGTAGCATTGATTTTTCACTTTGTAATAAACGATTCTCGATTATTTTATTTTAGATAGGATTAGATCCGATAATTAAAGATAAATTTAAATGTCGGAGATGTCACCGTCGTAACAGAGCTATTTGTCCCTTGCTTGTAAATGTAAATGAACACTAGTATTTGTAAACAAGTAAATGTATTGCTTTGCTGTAAATTCACCGATGTCGTTAACCTCCCGTAATTATTCTCGATCTATTGCTTAGGGATGATTTTACGTGTCATGCTCCTAATTAGTTTTCTATAGTTTTTTTTTGTATTCAGGATTATGACAGGCTTAAATTAGATTTCGCAGATATAACTTTTTTTTAACTTTCTTTCAGGGCAGATTAGTAAGGATTAGCCGTTTCACACCTTTCATAACTAGGCTAGGGATCTGTTCTTGATTAAATAAATTTATTGGGTTTTAACTCAAGTCTGGCCTTTTTCTTGTGTAGCTGTTATGCCGATGCATTCCTCTGGGCTGGTTAAAATAGAACCTCACCTATTCCCGTCACCCCCGAGAGCAGACCTACGTGCTGAACCAGTCCAAGAATGTGTCGTTCCCCATAATTGTATGTTGGTTGGAGGAGGATCTTGGAAAGGCCATTTGAAACCGGTGGCTCCCCGAAATCCTTGTCTAACGGGCAAAATACGGGAAGTCTTACCGCATATTTTCAAGAGGCAGCAGGATTAATGGCACCGTAAGAGCTCTAGTTGACACTATTACAACTCGGAATAATTCAATATTTTTCATTTTTGTAATAATAATAATTCTCCATTTTTGAAACACTGAATTTCTTATGAAAAGTGATAATTCTGACCGTGTACAGTCAAAAGGTTAATGATATTGTTTATAAATGTTTATTTTAGAGCGAGGGATCGGAGTATCCTTAAGCTAGTGTTGGACACATAGTAATTGAAGATAATTGTTCTAATTGCGATTGGAATATAATGGGTAGAGGGATTTAGATTAAACCCAGGTTGATAAATATGTTCTTCCTGAGTATCAGCTCAGAAGGGTGAGTGGTACATTCACTTGTATATGGGACATTTTGCGGTAGTGGCAATCCTGTCCAATTGTACATAAGAAGCTTCAGATGATTAGAAATATTGGTCCATGGTCTTTCACATCAAGTAAATTTTATTCATCATCATCATCTTCATTTCCCCTTTCCTAGTTGACACTGGGTGGGGGCAAATATGGTTCCTCTCCACTTTGTTCTGTCGTTCCACCATTCCTCTTCCGACACAGTGTTCCAACCCAGGTTCCGTTTTCTAATACTATTCTCCACCGAGTCCATCCAACGCATTCTTGGTCTTCCTAGTCCTCTCTTCCCTGTCATCCGTCGTTCCAGTGCTCGCCTTGGTAGCCTTGATTCATTCATCCGTTTGACATGTCCAAACCATTCTCAATCTGTTTTGCTCCAGTTTGTCATTTAATTTCTGTACTCCCAGTTCTTTCCGTATATCTTCATTTCTCCCTCTGTCCCTCCTCGTTTTCTGGACCAAACTTCTCAGGAATCTCATCTCAGCTGCTTGTACTCTGCTCTCATCCCTCTTAGTCATTGTCCAAGTTTCTGCTGCATATGTTATTATAGGAACATAATATGCTTTGTATATAACTTCTTTAGGCTTAATTGGTATATCCTTGTTCCATACTAGTCCCCGTACTGTACCCGTTTAAACTATTTGAGCTGCTTGTCGAATCCGAAGATCAGCTGGATTGCAGAATCTCGAGGTCCCCGGCTAATAAACCTGAAAATCCTACCAACAAGAGCTAAATGGGGGATGCACACTTTTTAAGATCATGTTTTGGTAATGCAGAACTGGGTGGATAAACTGAATAAACGAAGAGTACGAGGAACTAACCATTCTCGGTTAAGTGGGCGTAACTAGTGGTTCAATAAAACCTCAAATGCACCAAAACATAATCGTTGTCCATAATTTAAATAAATCATCAAAGACGTGGCTACAAAATCGAACGAATTAATTTATTAAAAGAATAATAAAAAAAATTAGTGATCAAATAATCCCTAAATATTTACAAATGATCCGTAAAATGATTGTTCAAAAATATCCAATCATCAGATAATAAAATCACTGCCCAACTGACGTTAGAAGTACTTCACTTCTTATTAAAAAAACAACAATCAGCTGTTAGAACAACTGCATTTCAATTCACACTTTTTCTCATAATATAATCTGAACAAATATTGTTGTTAATACAACCAATGTCTTCCAATGACATTCCTTCTTACTATTACAAAATAATCCATTTTTAAAAATAATGAAAATTATTTAATACTGATCTTATCATTAGATCACTTCTGTACATCAATAAACATCCTTCTTGTAGTCAATGAACGTCGTCACGTTCTTTGAACATCACTCCTGTTAATGTTTTAAACGTTTAAAATGTTATTAATAAATTAAACAAAAGTTTACTTGTCAACTAAAATTCTCTAAATTATTTAATTAATAATACTTGAAATTATTATTAAATGTTTAAATAAAAAGCTATTAATATTTTCTAAATATTAATTAAGTTAGCAAAATAATTATTACTTAAATATTTATTAATTATTAGAAATAGTTACTAATCATATTAAGGCGACACTCCTGAGATAAACAGATATTTTAACCTAATGCATGGATTTTCACGAAACTTTGTGGGAATGTCACCCAAACAAAAGTAGAGATATCACAAACATTTGTTTTATATACAATTAACAGTTTTTTCCCAATTTTTTTTGAATTTTTAATTCCGTTTTTTTCATAGATTTCAAATGACATGTTAATGGAAATTTGGAATTAGGTAGATAATACTTCTTTAAAAAACACTACATATCGATTTTTCTGTAAATAATTTATATAATGAGATATTATAGTACTAAATTTGTGTAATTTTTTTGTAAAAAAATTTTGGACTTTTAAATCCCTACTACTGGGAAGAATTCTGCAATGAAGAATTCCATATGCAGGTTTCCTAATATAGCTGTGATACATATACCATACAAATTTTGTTACATTTCGCAGAATATTATGGGAGAAAAATGGGATGTTAATGTAAAATTAGAATTGGCGGGAAAATTAAAGCAAAGTTCAAGTGACGTTATCTTCCTGATCCATTACCTAGAAGTCACCAGAACCGTATGTTTTTCCTTCCTTTTGTTTCTTAGCAGCTTCTGTACGAATATTGATAATTCTGAAGCTTGTCTAGCATCTTGATACACAACTACTAGAGGTTACTTGCGAGCGAACTTCACAAAAGTAAACCGAGTGGTTACCGCCACAGAACTCACAAGAAAGAAGAAACATACAAGAATAACAAAACTTATAGTTTTCGGCATTATTGTAGTGACATCAGGAATACCAATACAAGCATACAATGTTGCTCAATGAAAGTAGTCAAGTACTGAAATATTAGTCCTTTGCAGTCTTTATAAATTCATTCAGAAACATGGTTGATCTTACAGCTTTATTCTGTAGAAATACATGCGGGAGGGGGGGGGCTTTTGGCCCATCCCCGGGATGCGTAATTGCAAAGAACAGGGATATTTTATTGATTTGATTGAATGAAAACCTGACAATGACATCATAAATAATCTAACAAGCAGTTCAGCAGATGCCATGCCCATTTCTGTTGTGTGCAGACTGACGAACAAAGCATTATTAAGGTGATGAATTGTTTGAATTCAACGGAATAACTTTGTGACAAGAAAGAAGAAATCCAATCCTTTCAATTTCGGTCATAAAAAAAATCACCAAAATGAACAAAATATCGACTTTTATCTCTGGAGTGTCGCCATAATACAAACAATAAATAATATTATTATTTTTTATTTAATATCAGCTGTTTATCAAGTAAGTTACTTAGATAACTTCGTTATATTATTAAATTCTCCTAGCTGTTAGTGATATTATGTTTAAATATTATATATAAAATTTTATACATTATTTACAACACTTATGGTGATTCTCTATCACCCAACCGTCCTTCTCAACTCAATTCCTGACAATCCTTATTCTTAAATGAAGCGTCTTTTTTACAAAATCATACCACATTATTGGCATCATATTACCGTGGTTTCATTTCATAATTGGGCATATTTTGTATAGCCGAACGATTAAGTTAAGCTCATATAAATGTAGTCTTATTATTGATAGTGGTTTAATAATAATTAACAACATTGTTATTTTCAATCCGTTTCCCAAGTATTTTCCGCCAATAGAACTAATCAATTCAACTGAAAGTCGTTTCACAATAGTTATACACGCCAAAGTTCTTTCTTAATTCCTTACTGTAATGTATTTACTTATATTTTTCAAATAAACGCTCACATTGCGTATAATGATCTTCTCTTCATCTCAATACTGTATAAACCTCCACTGAATACTTGAACAACGACTTCTCTCGATAATACAGGTACATTCCGTATAACATTTCCGTAAACTTGCTATTAAACAAATATAGCAGCGATAATTCTTCACTTCAACCTCTTAATACAGTATTCTTGCGTAACAACTTATTTAAATTCCATATAAAGCCTTGCACTTGTTAATATATTCATATACAAAAATTACAGTGTATAACTCTTCCAGATGTTATAATAATTTACAATAGTCGACTCTAGTTAACAGCGATGACGTAATGGTTTACTAATACAAGTAACTATAGATTTTAATAATTAATGTTAATATTTAATAAATATAAACATTCATTACTCCTTTCTGATCTTTCCAAAATATTTCATTTATGCAATCAATAGTCAACAACAATCTCAAATAATATTGCAAACGTTTTGTAGAATCCCCAAATGTATTAATATGTCATAGTCGATGAGATTTATTGAAATAAAATAATTTATCCATCGATAAATTATTATTAATAATTAATAGCCAAATTTGGAATGTCTAAATAATGTTTCATTCTTCAACCAAGCCAAAATTTTCGATTAAATAATTGTTTGAGTAGCTTCGAACTCGACGATAGCTATTACAAGAATAACGATGTTCCAAAATAGGATAACTGCTCCTAAGATCTGCAATAAAATCTTGGAAATGTCCAAACGAACAATTCATTTCCAAAGAAGGATCTTTTCCTGGTCTGGGTTGCTTAAATAAATTAATGATGATGATGATGATAATTGTTGTTTTAAGGGGCCTAACATCGAGGTTATCGGCCCCAAATAAATTAATATTAAATACTATAATATTGAATAAAATTCAATAAAATTCCCAAAGAAATCTACAATTCGAAATAAATTCAAAAAAAGAAATAATTTAAGAAATAATCTTAAATCTCCAAGTATAAAAAGGTCGAAAATCCAAACGTCGGTATCCAAAATCTCACTAAAAGAAATTTAATATTTAAATATCCATCATTGAAAAATAATTCCTAAGTTTACATTAAGTCACTCACAATAAAAATGAATTAATGTTGAAATGGTGCTTCGCTCATTGATATTCTATCTACATCTAACTACTTAAAACCAACAACTACGAACGAAGATTTCTCTCTCTACCTTGCGATGACATCTCGAAGAATTAACATGGTGGACATTACTGTAGGCACCAGTAATTGCACACTCGATACACTTCCTCTTCTTCCTCCGGAAAACTGCCTCGCCACGTATCGAACCCTGGCCTCCGATTGCTAATCGCCCTGCCTGGTCACGAACGCGGACATCGTTTCCATCGTCAACGCCGCACGGACTTCCAAGTCTTGCAGTGTGATGTACTACTTCGGTTCGGGTCTGATAGTGTTTCGTCACGACGCGACAATATATTTCCGTTTCGTATAGTTGGATCGTAGTTCGGCGATAGTTACACCTCATCTTGACAATTACTTTTAGTATCGGTTGCCTAATATTCTAGACTGTCAATGTAATATCACGTTCCCTACGCATATCTGGCTTAGATCAACATCACGAATGCGTTAAATACATAGTCAGCTATTCCCCTTAACGCTTGCATTTCTATCATCTCAACAAAGAGTTTATCACTGAACGGAAACTTTCTATAGTTCTGCGCCACTGTCCATCAAATGTACTCAAGCGAACACACAACGGGCCTTCCCCTGCACTCGCTACCGTTCCCACTACACAGCGTTCGCAATGCTGCCTCGCCCAATAAGAAACGTGCTTTTCATACCTATGAATGTCTCCAACAAAGAAAACTATCTTTAATCTTTCAAATTTCTTCCTGAAACTTTTATAAAATGTATATATAATGATCCTCTTTAGTTTAGTCGAACTCTCAATGCTTAATTTCACTCGAGAACTGTTAATTGAACGACTTTGTATTTCCACACGATCAGCGGACTTCCTATGCTATACATTGACCGGCGGCACTGGCTTCCTCGCCATCAAGATTTGCTCGTGTAAGACTCCTAGCTTGCACACGCTTGTTTCGGGACCCAGTGTCGCAGATCCATCATCTATCACTCTCGCAGCACTAAGACCTCGATTTGGTTCGCGTTACCCTGCTCGTCAACAGCCATAGGATGGCGCCTCATCAGAAATGAGCAGCAAACCAATCTTTACTTATATCTTTATACAGGGATCTCAAACTTCCTTTCCTGAGTGACAAACATAATTCTTATTAATTTACATCCATTCTCAATAGTTTTAAATGTGCAGATACTCTCTTCTTTAACAAATGGCAATATTTATTATCGATCAAGATTCTCATTAGGAGCGCTCAATTTTTCCTTCCTCTGTGTTTCCAATAATTTGCTTAGCCAATCAGCGCATTTCTTCTCCAACTCACCGCGTTGCTATGAGCTATCAAGCGAAAATATGACACAGGATTGCCTAACGAAGGCTTCGGTCGCCATTTTACTGTCGTCTAATACAATCTGAAGCTTCCCTGTATAATAAAATTTTTAAAATATCATAATTCCTTCAAAAATACTGCAATATTCTCCAAATTTCACCAAAACATCCGAAATAGCATCCTCTCCATCCTGAATCGTTTAGAATTCGAGTTCAGTACCGGTTGGTAGAAAGAACTCCCGACTTGTATTCTTCTGCTTATTTCCAAATCTAGTCTTCCATCTTCAGTCAGTTCACTTCCCAATAAATTTTATTATGCTAGTCAAATATCTTGAAAGGAGTAAAATGACGTCACGTCAAATGAGATTGCAATTTCATAAAGGGACTTGTTTGAAATCAGTGTTCAATGAATTCATTTAAACTCAATGAGAAGAGCAGAAGAGAAATGCAGTGAAAATATAATACGACTGTCTACAATTAAATTGTTTATAATTCGGGCTGACTACCTAACAGACAGACAGAATATGTTCTACGCCTAAGAACTTTTGAAACAAATGTGACTAGTAATTTACACTACTTGATTGATGATGACGTGTGAAACAATTTCGAAGCTCCTTAATAATGTAAATAGTAGAGAATAAGAACAAGAAATACGGCATATTTTAATTCATTAACATTACAATTTGTATTTATATAGATGATTGTGCATTTTTTTCTGTATAGAGGAAAATTATTAAATTTAATATTTCGACCAGTCATAGCAAATGGACTCTTAAGAAGGTAAAGAAGATGAATATGTTTACTTCGAGATGCACAAATCACTATTTGTGTTGCCATCGCAAATTAATTTTCATCGCAGTGAAGTGCGCAATGTTTCGTTTGTTGCTGATAAACATTGCCTTTTGTGAATAAATATGTAAAGTGATTTTATGTTAAATAATGTTCTCTCACTCAGAGATGTGGTGTCATACATTCTCCTTGAATCATTTACTGGTAACATGAGGTCTGTGTGTAGATAATTTTTGCCGACATAACTCAAGCTTGTGCTCGCACTGTGCCAATGTTGCCTTACATGTGATCGCATGTCCATCCCAGGTGGATAGACGGCCAGAATATTTAGAACATAATTCATGATGAAAATGTATTAATGTAATCCAAAATCATGGAATGCAAACAAAAGAAATCAGAAACCTATATTGTCACCAAATTAAGAAGTGAAAAGCGAAATGAAGTAGGAGACTTTTGCTAATTAGGAAGAAAAATAAAGTCATGGAAGAAGCAAAGATAATGTTACAATAAGGTTGGCTCACGCAGGGACGGCATTTCTGAAGAATAAAATTATGTTTCCTTCAAATATAGATGTATGTATTAGGTAACTCTGGAGTTTTTCTGGGGTGTGGCACACTTAGGAAGTGCAACCTGACAGTTGAAGCAGCATAAAAACGGAGAATATGAGCACTCAAAATGCAGTGTGAGAGAGTATCAGAAGATTATTAAGAGCAACAACTTGAAAGGTAATTAAATGTGTAGGCAAGGGAAGATATTTCTGACTACCAACAAAGAGAAGAGATAAGGTGGCAGGACACATATTAGGACACCCAGGAATACCATACTTTATTAAGGAAGGAGGTGTAGAGGATAAGAATTATAGGGAGAGGCCAAGGTTAGAATATCTTAAATAAATTCCCTCGAATGTAGACTGTAGAGATGAAACTGTTAACTCAGGACATAAAGGTACAGAGGGATGGATCAGACCAATTAAAAGACTAAAGACTCAAACAGCAACAACTGCAAATTTAAAGTACGAACTTGCCAAATTTAATTAAAATGTGATTACTCAAATGTCCCGTTTTAGCAAATGAATCGTCGCAATTGCTACATGGTTTCTAGCCTCTATTGATTAGAACTTTTGTCCTCAATTGTCCCCTTAGAGCTGAGTCGTTTCGCAAATATTACATGAATATCGCTTCTTGCCACAAATAATTAGAATGTTATCAACTGTTCTCATATACAGTAAGGTAATTTGCCTTTGCAATTAGGACATACCATTGGTTTCTCGGCTGTATTGTTTAGGAAGTGTCTTAAAATATTGCTTTGAGAGTAAATTTTGCTCTGCAGATAGTACTTTATCTCAGTTCTCACCGCTATGGATTAACACGTGATGTCAATGATCCTCTGAGTCTAAAATTTTCTAAGGCATATGGAACATGAATACGGCTTCTAGTGGCTATGGATTGGCATGTGCGACTTTATTGTTTCCCTCTTGGTAAATTTGGCTTTGCATAAGATACATGAATATGGCTTCGCGCCGCTACGGATGAGCATGTGTGTCTTAAAATGTCCAATTCGCGTAAACTTGGATTCATATACGCTACAAGAATGTGGTTACTCGCAGCAATGGATTAACATGTGTGTCTTCAAAGGTCCTCTCATGGTTGACTTGGATTCAGATACGCCACATGAATTTGGTTCTTACAATAAATAATAATAATGCTATTGGTTTTACGTCCCTTTTAACTACTGTGGCTTTTTGAGACGTCGGGGTGCCGGAATATTGCCCCGAAGGGGATCTTTAACGTGCCAGTAAATCTACTGACACGGCTCCCTCGCAATTCCGCACCTTCAAATGACAGCTGACTGCGCCAGGATACGAACCAGCAAGCGAGAACATTACCGCTGAGCCACGCAGCCAGCCACGGATTAAAATTATTCACTAGAAAGATTCTCTCTTTGTAAATTTGCCTTTTTCTACGCCACATGAATATGGCTTTCCGCTGCTATTGATAAAATATATTTCTTCATTTTTTCGTTCAGGGCTAATTTGGAATCACATACACTACATGAGTATGGCTTTTCGTTGCTAAGAATGTGTCTTTTAAATATCCTATCCGGATAAACTTTGATTCATAAACGGTACATGATTGTGGCTCCTCGCCGCTATGGATGAGCGTGGGGTCTTCAAATGATATCACTTGGGAAAATTGCACTCACATACGCTTCATGGCACTGGCTTCTCGCCGCTATGGATGAACATGTGTGTTTTCAAATGTCCTATCTGGGTAAAAGAAAAAATCACATATGCTCCATGAGAAGGGGGTTCTCGTCGCTTTAGATGAGCATGTGCGGTTTAAAATATTATCTGTCCAAAATCTTGGATTCACATGCGTCAATATCGCTTCTAACCGCTATTGATGAGCATTTATATTCAAATGTCCTTTACGGGAAAACTTGGATTCACATGCTTTACTCAATATAGCTACTCGCCACTATGGATGAGCTTGTGTATTTTCAAATTTCCTCTCTGAACGAATTAAGATTCACAAACGCTACACGAAAGCAAGCTTTTCGCCACTATGGATAAGCATGTGTCTTTTCAAATGCTCTTTGCGTGAAAACTTGGATTCACATACGCTACATAGATATGGTCTTTCGCTGCTATGGACTATCATGTGTCTCTGCAAATGTCCTTTTTGATTAAACTTGGATTCACATAAGCTACATGAGAAGGGTTTCTCGCCGCTATGGTGCAACAGGTGTTTTTTCAAATGTCCTCTCTGAGTAAACTTGGATCCACATACACTACACGGAAAGGGCTTCTCACCGCTATGGATGAGCATGTGTGTCTTCAAAGGTCCTTTGTGGTTAAACTTTGATTCACATACGCTACATGAAAAGGTTTTCTCGCCGCTATGGATTAGCATATGTCTCTTTAAAATTATTTTGCGTTTAAACTTGGAATCACATACGCCACATTGAAAGGGCCTCTCACCGCTATGGATTAGCATGTGTATCTTCAAACATCGCTTGTTGGAAAACTTGGACTCGCATTCGGTACATGGATATGGCTTCTCGGCACTGTGGTTAAGCATGTGGGTTTTCAAATACCCTCTATGGACAAACTTGGATTCACATTCGGTACATGAATAAGGCTTCTTGCTACTATGGAGGAGCATGTGTTTTTTCAAATATTCCCTTAGCGCAAACTTGGATTCACATACGCTACATGAATAGGGTTTCTCACCGCTATGGATGAGCATGTGTGTTTCCAAATAGGCTCTCTGAGTAAATTTGGATTCACATAAGCTACAAGAGAATGGCTTCTCGCCGCTATGGATTAGCATGTGTCTCTTCAGACTTCCTCCATGGGTAAACTTGGATTCACATATACTACATGGATATGCCTTCTTACTGGTTTGACTAGGAATGTTTGCCTTCAATTTTTGTGTGATGGTGTATTTTCCTCTAGATGCAGTGTTAGTAAATTGTCTTCCAGTAATACCAAATGCATAAATTCGCCTTCCAGCAGGATCCAACGTTACTGGATAAATCAGACTGAAATCAGTAGTAATAACAGTTTAAAGTGCAGTACATTATCACGGAAGTAGAATAATAACGCAGAGACCTAGATATTCTAAGAAGTATTATTATTATTGGGGTTACTTTTGTACCAAATACTTGTCTTCAAGAAGTGCCCGTGCCTGATGACGTTTGCACTCATCAATATTATGTTATACATATAGTCTGAGTATTTTACAATATATATATTATGATATAAGAATTGCAGCCAATGGCCATAGCAGGGTATTTTAAATGAACGCCCATAGGCTCCCAACAAGTTCATTTTCAAGTTGCTCCACCTTTGGCTAGCAGATGCTAATGTCACTGACACCTAACGGTGAACGTTGGAACTAGATAATGTGTTGCTAACAAGCGAAATAGGGCAAGAGGACACGAGAAGCTATCACAGCGGGATAGCGTGTCTCCGGTAGTCAATTAGTATGTGATAGAGAGGGAAGCCGTGATTTTAGGAGTTCTGATATATTGCTGCGAGATCCAATGCATAGTTTGTGCTCTAGGATTATTTTAATTTCATCGTATATGATAACATATAATACATTTTTGATAAAATATATAATCTGAATAACCAAGGGTGTTACACCAAGCAGATGAAGGAAGACCTCCGGAGACTAGGAATTACAGATGACGACTGTCGAGACAGAACACAATTCAGGGAAATACTTTCGAACATAATGGTTCTTGTGGGAAAAAAGAAAGAACGCAGGGGAAGAAGATGGACAGCAGAGAGAAAATACCATCACTCTGAAAGAATGAATGAAATGTGGAGGAAGAGAAAGGAAGAAAGAACTATGAGGAGAAAATGAAATGATATTTGCGTTGTCCTCAGTTTTGGCCGGTTCGCATACTGTAATGTAATAAATAGGAGTGTTCTTTTTCTGTGACACGACTCGTTTTGAGGCAGGAAATGTGTGTCCCCAAGTAATTGGAACCCAGGTTTTGAGGACCATTTTGAAACCTCACGGTGAACCCGCAGCTGTGTTCCCCTAGCTCTGATAGCGTATGTAGTTAAATTCTACAAGCTCTGCTGGTTTCCTGCGAAGTCTGCGGACAATAAGCATTTGCTCAATCTACAGTCCTGGACTCCCGGACTCATCACTAGACAGACCTGCGCGACGCAGTCGACTCCATGCTGGCACAAACCAGGCTTATTGTTCACGACCTTTGTGGTGCGGTTTGTACCTCGCTTTTACATTGTACCCAGGAAACACAGCCACGTCTTCGCGCAACCGCAACACAGGTTTCGGTCCAGGACCTGAGCCAGCACCTCCAGCACAACCACAGTCCTCCATCAAACTTGCCAGACACGTCACCCACGTTGGACCTGGGATCATGAACCCACAGATGCCTCAGCCCTAGTTTTGGACCACTATCCACAATATCATTTTGGACACTGGGAACTTCATCTTCTAGCGCTGACAATTTTATTTCATCAAAGCGCTGCTTCATTTTGGCGGTGCCAAAACCAATCTTGAACTTTTATAAACTTATCCAACAAAAAAACAATGAAAAAAGTTTGTGCCCAAGGTGGGATTGGAACGACTTAACTCACCGCGGTACGAAATAATCCTCACGTCCGAAATATTGCACTACTTGACGGCAAGGACTACATAGGCAACTTGCTTCACACTAAATCACGGCTCCATGCTGCGAGCAGGCAGCAATACTAAGTGACCTGTTTTTGACCTTCGGCTATTTAATACGTACATTGTTTGGGACAATATATAAGCAGGAGGGTTCGTAATTCTAGGTGACCTGGTCGCAAGGCCCTGCTTAGCTAGTGCCTGCACCCTGACGGGCAGTCTAAGAAGTAAGCCACAAGCGCGTGACGTCATGTCCTTGCCTCGCCTCACCTGCCGCTAGCTACATGTGCGAGCGAGCGGTGCATAATATGGCGTGGTGCCCTGCAAGCCTGGCAAGTGCTTTAAGGTCCGTATGACCTAGCCTCACACTGTCAGCACTGTCTACGATGAAACTGGTCTGTTCAGGGGCGCACAGTCAGCCCATTCCGATAGGGCTTTGTAAAGCCGTTCTTCTCTTCTCCTCATATTATAATTATTATTAGACTATTAATATTAGCAATAAAATGTTATTGGGTACCAATAGACTACGTCCCATACTGTTCCCGAGTACATTGAAGATGAATTCTCTATTATTGAATGGATTCATTGATAGCAAAATAAGGTCATTTATACTTAGGCATGCCCAAACTTGATGAGTGATTTAAAATGTTGATGTTGTTCCCCCCTCTTATTCGAAACGTACCACAAGTTTTCACTTATCTTTGAAGCCTATCGTTTTCTCTAAACGACCTGTTTTGTTTTGCCAAAGGTTACTTCACATCTGATGGTGGGGTCCACTATAAATCTTGTATCCTTCTTATGGCCAATAACAATTAGTACGCCCATTGTATTTTTGCTTCAAACACGAGAAAAACAAGAAAACATGGATAGCGTGACATTTCTGAAATGTTACAGCTGCATCTTAGATATATTTCGCAGATTCCTAACGTTTGTAGTAAATCCCCTTCTTAATTATGTTTTTGAACGTGAGCTAGGGTATCAGGCACTCCACAGTGTTTGCAGCATACAGAGTCCTAGCTACGCCCATGGAGGTCTCAGACAACAGCAACCTTTGCTTCCACCTATTTGTGCCAGGCTACTCCCTTTCATGTCTACTTCTGGATTAGTCAATCTCCATAAAATAAGGTGATTGGATAGTGTCTGTACTTTCGCAATCAACCTGCAAGTTCATTTTGTGTTTACCATAGATCCGCTTCAGTCTTAAGTATCGGCTATTTATATTCCCTTGGTTCGTAACTAGTAAATCACCGTTTCATCGTTAACACCATCTTCATCATCATCACCGTCCTGACAACCTCCTTCGTTGTACGAGCTCAAATTACGCACCATGGCACCATGCCTTCAAGCAATTCTTGCCCTCTCTGGTAGAGTCTCCCTATATGATACTTACTACTATACTTTGGATGCTCATTCACTGAAAATTGCAAAATTAGCTTCGAGGTTTTCCTATGCCCAGAACTTAGAATGCAATGAAAATCAAATATCATAAATAACATATCCGGATTAACCTACACATACATATGCAATTGGATTAACTCATGAAGGCTACTTGTAGCATAGGCCTTTGAGAATATTTTACCGAAGCTATTCTATCAACTCTACGGAGTGATGTGCTCTTAATTCGAATTGCACAATAAGAATGTAGAAAAAGGAAACTCGTGCCCACTGGCCTGTCGCAAGTCCTCGAAATGAGCACCGCTTGGACGACTTACGTATCATCGATACAATTTCAGTACCCCAAACCGAAATTTAATTTCGTGGCAGGGCAAGGAATCAAACCCGGACCACCCGACTGCCAAGAATGTTCGCCGCTACACCACAAGATGGTCTCTTTCATTGCCAGCGCAATCAATTGCACGATACCATGTAATTTCTACACTTGGAGAACTATAATAGTACACATTTCTTCGTATTTTTAGCATTACATAGCCCCTGGTAAGTTAGGAAGACGGTTCGCGTACCATAACCCTAAAGTCAAATAGTTCCAAGAACTAACAAACAAAACCGTTTTAAGCACTCCACCGAAAGAAATACCGACAAGCTGGTAGAGAGACAGACAACATATTTTGTAATTTTCAGAGCAAAATAATTGTTTTATAATGAATAGCACTCTTCGTCTCCATAGTGTTGAAATAATGAATATTGTCCTAAAGCTTCAAAGGCTTCAAGGATTTCGTGTCTCCTTGCTTATTTTGCCGTATATCTTAAGTGTAAGAAAATTCCACGATATATTGTTTGAGGCCATGTTGAATATAAGAACTCTTCCTTTTTTATCGATTACCCTCCAGGTTTGGCTTCTCCCACGGACTACGTGAGGGATCCCACCTTTACCACCACTGGTAGTGTCCTGGAGCTCGAGACTCTGAATCGGGAATACAACTGGGGAGTGTGACTAGCACGTCACCCAGGCAGCCTCACCTGCATGGGAAGAGTGGTAGGGTTAGGCAAGGAAGAGGGAAGGAGGCGGCCGTGACCTTACGTTAGGTACTGTCCCCGTATCCACGTGGTCTTACCTGTTGAAATCTGATGGAAAAACTGAATCGTAGAATCTAGAATTACCCGGCTGAAATAACCCAGAAATTTCTACCAACTAGGATCAACCAGGGATAAGGATACCTCAATATAAAAGAATGCGATAAGAAGATGCCAGTGGTTTAAGAAACAAAAATGAAAATCCGCTCAAAATGAACTCATAAGACTAAGGCAAAGGCATAAGGCTAAGCATTCACTAAGACAACACACTGCTCCTCCTAGAACATCCTGGTTTTAATATAAATCACCAGGTCATCTGTAGGAAATTTAAAATTACAACACCAGTTTATTGACTGAAAAACTGTAGCTTTCTGGAACTCCATCCACCAAACAAAAATAGATTTGCTTCACTGAAGCACATGGTAATTAAATATGTCAGTAGCCTCCAATTTGGCTAAGTTATGCTGTTCGTAAATTTCAGCATTAAATGTAGTTCAAATCGTGAACGTTATTAACACTAACAATATTGTTACAAGTTATTTTACACACAAAAACCCTAATTAATTTATATTAACATAATTACAAATGTACAAATAATTCGTGAATCGAATTACTCCGTTGCTATTCATGATTCCATTGACAAGTATATTACTCACGTTTTTTCATGGACTTAATCGGTCAAATTCGACAAACAATGAAGGTAATCGAATGTATCATCGCTCAAATAAATTATTTCAATCAGTTTAAATCATCTCACATAAATGTTTAAATTATCTTCAATTAATCTTTCTCTTATTATTTCAATGTTATACAATTATTTCAAGTATTTCAAATCGTAGCTTTCCACTGAGACATATGTCACTATTAGCAATCCACTTTAGATAAATTGTTACAATACAAGAATAATGTTTAAAATGTTGGATTCATATATCTACTAGCTTTCTAGTAACTGTATTCGTGACTGTAATTCACGTTCAATAATACCTTTTTAATCAGCAATAGCTCATCAGCTTATTTATAATACTGATAATTCGTAATAAATACGATAATACTTCACACGTGAAATTCCCATAATCCACCTTAATTCAATACTGATCATCCATTCATGTCACATACCTGCTTCAAAATACTTCAATTCACGCAATTATTTAATTACTCTACACGTGCATTAGCTCTCAATAGCTATCAATAATTTCCAAGCATTTTAAAAATCCATAAGCTTTTATACAATTATCGTAATATACCATGTTTCATAATAGACAAAAAGTTAAAGTGTCATAGACTACTTCTATCAAACTGTGTTAATAATGTTGTATTTACATGCTCCAAAAAAAGTATTCGTAATTCTTCAAAACTGTCATTTTCTTATGAGGAAAATATTTTATATATAGGCCTACGTTTGCCTCTTCTTTCAATAATACGTCATTTCATTATACTCTCATATTTCACAAATATATCTTTCAAAGAATTATAGATTTATCACTATAAAAGAAACAATCCAGTCTTCGCCTGAACAAAATTCGAAATTGGGTCCTCCTCAAAGGCAAATTCGCATGAAACCACATCATAGAAAAGAGCCTATCTTCAGAAGGTACTAATAATCCATTAGAATCACACGTTGATCCGAATAGGAGTATTCTAAAAAGAATAAAGAAAGTTGAAAACTGAACGAACTAGAAAAGTGTCTACAATCAACATGAAATTCAAAAATGTAGACTGCAAAAGCCTGATCCAAAAACCGCAATTGTTCACAACAAAAATTACTATAGTTCCATGTCTATAAAAAACCAGACGTAAAATAGACTGCCATATCAATCGAATAATGTTTCATGGAATGTCTAAAATATTCTGTTTCGTTGCTCATATCATCACAGAATTTATTCCGAAAAATGATCAAGTGTACGTGGTATATCGGTCATCTTCTTCCTAGCTAATATTCTTATACTATGTTACCGTCGTCTTGGCTCTATTTCTTCTTGTATTATGCATCTTCACAACTAATTATAATGCTCAATTTATTACCAACTATAATTTAGAAAAAGGAAAGTAATGCTCTAAAAATAACATCACATTAAAATTAACTACTGAGTAAAATACATGCTTGGACAGATATGACGAAAGTATCAGATCTAGCCCCAGAATGCATTTCCTATCTATTGAATAAAAATTGGTGAAAGAAGCACATTCTAAAATATGACTAATTCATACTGTCTACTGATATGAAAGGTTTCCAGCTACCTTGTCCGAAGGCATCTCGATGAGTACGTAAAGAATGTTGGAACACACATTCCTTCTAGGGACTGAACCCTTGTCCATTGCGCTGGGTAGTTTACGTACCGCCTGGAACTGCATGAAGTCGAACCCCGCTCCCATCCAGCTCGAAAACTGCTGTTCACATCGCAATCTTCCTCACACGGACACGTCCTAGGTTTGCTCGATAGCGTAGATATAAATGCCACCTTTCTTCTTCCTTGGACGCTCATATTTGTAGAATTATAAATCACATGGCAGTAATACAAGAGTGCCTTCAATCTTTTCTCGTATGGCTTTCTGCTAGCGAAATCCATAATTCAGCTTTGATCATTCTAAATGTCAATCCTGCTAGTCTGTTGCATTCCCGTTCTGCATTTAGCAATTCATTGCCATTTCTGTAGTACATTGGTATGTAATTCCACTCATAGTATTCTCAATGTTCATGTTGTAGTATTTATTGACCACTGTATATTTTCAAAGTATCTTGTGATGGCAAGTCTATGCGAAAAGCTAAGTTCACTTTCTTCACACTCATTGTACACAGAGTTAAGACACAGGGTTATCCATCCGTCCCATATGTATATCTCGCCCGTGTCTTCCTATAACAAGCTAAGACGTACCGTCTCGTACCGGACTTTTCCACACTTCGCACTAGTTAAAGTCACTCGTAAAAGCCTACATTGGACATGCCAACGAGCACGTTCCACAACGGATTCTGAAGAAGAAGTAAGAAAATGATGTCTCACGCCCGACCGAGTTACAACCAACAGACTTGCCGGTCTACCCATAATACCTTGGGCTCAAACGATATGATGATCGAATTCGACAAAGTATGATTGCGATAACCATTTGATATCATAATAAGTATATTGATAATCCCAAAATTGTTCTCAAATAGTTTCTACTTGTAAAACAATGCAATTCCAGTTGTCGATCCCCTCTGTGATCTCAGTAGTGCTATATAATAGCGAATATCGGTGTCATGTTTCCACGGCATCGATCTTGTCGATATAACTGTACCTTGGCTGGTCACATGGTCAAGATGTAATGCAGGTTGCTAGTACAACCCCTAAGCGCTCGTCAACGAGTCATCGCTCTCGATTGCAGTTGTAATATTGCCATAAAAATACCAGCTGTTTTTTTCTAACATGTCCAGGTTCCAATCCAATGCAAAATACTGGCTCATCCCTCTCCCAATTCAGCAAATAAAAGTGTGTGAATACTTTTATTTTATCATTCTAGATATTCACTAAATGAACAGTATGTTGTCTTTATTCAACTTTCTTATAATATTATGTCAAATGGAGATGAATAGCATTTTTATTCTGGTGAGAATTCAAAATCGGAGTTTTCTTTTTTCTCTGGGAACCCTTTCCTGGTTACCAGCTTGCTGGCTAGTCCCTGGTTCAGGTTCACTTTCTGTGTCACGTCTCCTATTATTCCTTTGTTCTCTCCGCTCTCTGTCTTTCTTACACTGATCCCTTTCTTATTGACTGGTAATTCTTGTTTCGGTAGTTTTTGTATCTCGAGAATCCCTGCTGGTTTCTTTCTTTTCTCTGAAAGTAACCTTGCCTATCTCTGTTGTTAGAAGATCTATTGTCAGCGTTATAGGTTTGATAACGGCTATTCCTTGGCTGGTACTGTTCCTTATCTTGATTCCTGTTTCCGAATCTATCGTTCCTATCCCTATTCTGATATGGTCTATATCTCTCCTGATCTCTATTCGACTGATAAGACCTATCTTGTCCCTTGTTGTATCGGGATTGATAATTCCGGTAAGGTTCTCTGTTGTTCCTTGAGTCGCACCTCTGGTCGTTGTACCTATTGTTTCTCATAGGGCCTACCCATTTCAACTCAGTTTGGTTGGATCTTTCTGTCTGCTGGGTTCTATCCTTCACCACAGCGTTCACTGTTTTAGCTTCCGTTCTTCCGCTTTTTATGATCGTGGGTGGAATAGATGTATGATCTAACCTACGGAGTAGATCATCCATAGTGGCTAGTTCCGATACCCCAGACGAAATTATATTACGTCTAACCTCAACTCGTAACTGACGGGATATAGTTTCAAGTATTTCTCCCTGAGTTAACGGGGTTGAAGGAAACGAAGACGAGCTAACTCTGATGTGAAAAACTCTGAATAGCTAGTCGGACCAGTATTGCTATACTTTCTGGAGTATATTTCGGCTCTCACAGCGTGTTGGATTTCGATAGACCAAAAAGTCGTTTTATAAATGCTTCGCAGAACTGTTCGAAATTGTCGAAGGTATAACGGAATGCCCTGAACCAATTCAGAGGTCCGTCTGCTAGTTGTCTCTCCACAACTCGTAGTTCTCTATCCCTAGCTACGTGATGTTCCGAAAAATAGTCTTGGAGATTTCTAATGAATTCTATCGGAGTTAATCCCTAGGTGTTGGATTTTTTTATTTTCCCTTCATAATTCCTAACGATCATCACGTTAGATCTGTCGGTAGGTGTTGATGTTCCAAGATCCCTAGAACTAGATTCTGGAATATTCATGTTCGGAATTTCTGAACTAAGTGTTAACGGTTCACTTTCATCTGCCCCATTAGACCGTGCTAGATAATTCCTGGCTGGAGATATCGTGTCTATCCTCTCCCTAATCTGGGGAACTGTCTCTTCCCTATTGGAATTTATAGAACTCTTAAGTGTTACGAATTGCGTTTTAAAATTCGTTTCTTAATTCGTCTACGTCTACATGATCTTTTAAATTCAATTTATTCAACTCCTGCCTGATCTCGTTTAATTCTGATATCTTTTTCTCACGTTCTGAATTAACATCTAACTTAACTTGATCTCTTTTCAATGTTACGCTTTTAATCTGAGACTCTAAGTCTTCCGTAAGATTATTAACATTATCTATTTGCATAGTCTGAACTGAATTGATTCTTTTTTCAGTGTCTTCTCTAGGCTGGGAAATATACTTGTTAAGCCTTATTACCGGTTTGGAAATTTTAAACTCTAAATCGGATCTTAGATTATTGACAATATCAGCATTTATTTTAGGGATCATCCCTCTTAGGATCGTCACCTGATCATTTACAATTGCTTTAAGGTCGATTTCAATATCTTTCTTTAAGACTTTATTATGATCTTCTACCTTTTCCTTGAGTAGAGCCATGTCTCCTTCTAAGCGAGACAAAGTCCCTTGCGTCGCACTCGCTTCGTTTGAAAATTGCAATCGGAGTCCATCTAAACTATTTTTATTTTCTTTCTGGCTATTATCCAGTTCCAATTTAATATTTCTGACATCCTCATTAATGCCAGAATTATTAGATTATATACTGGTTATAAGATTCTCAGTGCTAGTAATTTTCTCCTGAGTTGCATCTAATTTAGCCTCAGTGCTAGTAATTTTGTCCTCAGTTGTATCTAATTTAGCCTCAGTGCTGGTAATTTTCTCCTGAGTTGTATCTAATTTAGCCTCAGTGCTAGTAATTTTCTCCTGAGTTGCATCTAATTTAGCCTCAGTGCTAGTAATTTTCTCCTGAGTTGCATCAAATTTAGGCTCAGTGCTGGTAATTTTCTCCTGAGTTGTATCTATTTTAGCCTCAGTGCTAATAATTTTCTCCTGACTAGCTGTAATGTCTATCTGGGCTGCATCTAATTTAGCCTGAGACGTGTCCAATTAATTTCCAAAGATGCCACATTAGAACGCACGTGGCTTATTTCTACGTTCACGTTACTTATGTCCAGTTGGACAAGCCTGACATCTCCCTGAACACTATCTATGCTTGTCTCCACAACTTCAATTTTTTCCTTTATGTCCTTAGACCTTTCTGAGATTTTATGGTTACTGTCTTGGAGACGTTTGAGAGAAAAATGAAGTTGAGCCAAATCTCCCCCTTAGATTCTCCCCTACAGACTGCTGGACTAGTTACGTGTTTTTCTTAACTAATTCCGTGTTTTTGTTAACTAATTCGTTAATGTTTTCATAATTGGTTTGGCTATTTGACCTTATTTCAGCCAAATCCTGTTCATGCTTGCTCATCTTTTCCTGCATGGCATTGAGCAAAGCCACAACGTCGTCCATCGTAGCTGTACTAGGCATAATAAACAATGTATACAGAAACACAGGAATGTAACACATTTATAGCAGAACTGACACATTTAGTATGACCTTCGTCACCAATAAGAGTATTATAATCAGTTTGGCTTCTAAACTTATTAACTAATTTAAATCTACCAGAAAATAGGAGGTACATGAGTATGGTGATTCATATTAAAATGATTTAAATTACAATCGCAAGTCTTAATCATTAAATTTATTATTAAAAATAATGAGTCTAGTATTATAGATGATCTTCCAAATATCATCGCCGGTGACAAGCATAAAATGGCCGACAAGCATGGAGTGAAAAATGGCCCCTTTTCATGCCCCATATGACCACGCTGATCTATAAAAGTTTCCAAGAAATCTCTATTATGATCATGTCGTAATAATGTACAATTACATTTTAAAGGCACAAATAGAATATCAAATGAATTTAAATTAATGGCGATAATTCTATCTGTATGCCAGGTAGATTGAGTAAACTCATATCAGCATTTCTAAAAAACGAGAATTCCCAACGAATTAGAATTCTATAATCGTAGCAGTGCCGAAGAAAAATTGCTAACGACAAGATTATCACAAAATGCCAACTCGACAACCACATGAAAATGGGTCTTCATACAAAGATGGCCTTCCACTAGAATATTCGAGAATGCTAATTCGAATGAACCACTTGCTAGGTCGCTATATTAAAGTGATTGACCAGCAGAGTACTCGAAAAAGCCCAGTTCGAATGCCCCAAGTATTGGGTCACAATATAAAGGTGTACCCGTATCCACGTGGTCCTACCTGTTGAAATCCGGTGGAAGAACTGGATCGTAGAATCTGGAAGTACCCGGCTGAAATAACCCCCAAAATTCAACCAACTAGGATCAACCAGGGATAAGGATACCCCAATATATAAGAATGCGATAAGAATATGCCAATGGTTTAAGAAACAAAAATGAAAATCAGCTAAAAATGAACTCATAAGAATCTTAAAATTAAATTAATCTCGGGCATAAGGCTAAGCATTAACTAAGACAACACACTGCTCCACCTAGCACATCCTGGCTTTAATATAAATCACCAAATCATCCGTAGAAAAATTAATATTAAATCACCAGTTTATTGACTGAAAAACTGTAGCTTTGTGGAACTCCATCCACCAAACAAAAATAGATTTGTTTCACTGAAGCACATGGTAATTAAAAATGTCAGTAGCTCCCAATTTGGCTAAGTTATGCTGTTCGTAAATTTCAGCATTAAATGTAGTTCAAATCGTGAACGTTATTAACACTAACAATATTGTTACAAGTTATTTTACACACAAAAACGCTAATAAATTTATATTAACATAATTACAAATGTACAATTAATTCGTGGATCGAATTACTCCGTTACTATTCATGATTCCATTTACAAGTATATTATTCACATTTCCTCATGGACTTAATCGGTCAAATTCGACAAACAATGAAGGTAATCGAATGTATTATCGCTTCAATAAATTATTTCAGTCAGTTTAAATCATCTCACATAAATGTTTAAATTATCTTCAACTAATCTTTCTTTTATTATTTCAAGGTTATGCAATTATTTCAAGTTTTTCAAATCGTAGCTTTCCACTAAAACATATGTTGCTATTAGCAATCCATTTTAGAAAAATTCTTACAGTGCAAGAAAAATGATTTAAATGTTGGATTCATAAATCTACTAGCTTTCTAGTAACTGCATTCGTGACTGTAATTCACGTTCAATAATACCTTATCAACTCAATCAGCAATACCTCATCAGCTTATTTAATACTGAAAATTCGTAATAAATACGATAATACTTCACACGAGAAATTCCTATAATCCACCTTAATTCAATACTGATCATCCATTGACGTCACATATCTGCATCAAAATACTTCAATTCACGCAATTATTAATTACTCTACACATGCGTTAGCTCTCAATAGCTACCAATAATTTCCAAACATTTTAAAAATCCATAAGCGTTTATACAATTATCGTAAAATACCAAGTATCATAAAAGACAAAAACTTAAAGTGTCTTAGACTACTTCTATCAAACTGTGTTAATAATGTTGTATTTACATCCTCGAATAATAGTATTCGTAATTCTTCAAAACTGTCATTTTGTTTTATGACGAAAATATTTTATACATACGTTTGCTTTTTCTGCCAACAATACTTCATTTCATTATACTCTCATATTTCACAAATATATCTTTCAAAGAATTATAGATTTATCACTATAAAAGAAACAATTCAGTCTTCGCCTAAACAAAATTCGAAATTGGGTCCTCCTCTAAGGAAATTCGCATGAAACTACACCATGGAAAAGAGCCTATCTTCAGAAGGTACAAATAATCCATTAGAATCGTACGTTGATCCGAATAGGAGTATTCCAAAAAGAATAAAGAAAGTTGAAAACTGAACGAACTAGAAAAGTGTCTACAATCAACAAGAAATTCAAAATATAGACTGTAAAAGCCTAACCCAAAAACCGTAATTGTTCACACCAAAAATTACTATAGTTCCATGTCTATAATAAAAATAAACCAGACGTAAAATAGACTGTCCTATCAATCGAATAATATTTCATGGAATGTCTAAAATATTCTGTTTCGAAATAACAGCGTTGCTTCCGTAAAATGTTCAAGTATAAGTGGTATATCAGTCATCTTCTTCCTAGCTAATATTCTTATACAATATTACCGTCGTCTTGGCTCTATTTCTTCTTGTATTATGCATCTTCACAACTAATTATAATGCTCAATTTATTTCCAACTATAATTTAGAAAAAGGAAAGTAATGCTCTAAAAATAACATCACATTAAAATTAACTACTGAGTAAAATACATGCTTGGACAGAAATGACGGAAGTATCAGATCTAGCCCCAGAATGCATTTTCCATCTACTGAATAAAAATTGGTGAAAGAAGGACATTCTAAAATATGACTAATTCATACTGTCTACTGATATGAAAGGTTTCCATCTACCTTGTCCGAAGTCATCTCGATGAGTATGTAAAGAATGTTGGAACACACATTCCTTGTAGGGACTGAATCCTTATACATTGCGCTGGGTAGTTCACGTACAGCCTGGAACTGCGTGAAGTCGAACCCCGCTCCCATCCGGCTCGAAAACAGCTATTCGCATCGCAATGTTCCTCACACGGACACGTCCCAGGTTTGCTCGATAGCGTAGATATAAATGCCACCTTTCTTCTTCCTTGGACGTTCATATTTGTAGAAGTATAAATCACAGTGTCAGTAATACAAGAGTGCCTTCAATCTTTCCTCGTATAGCTTTCTGCTAGCGAAATAGATAATTCAGCTTTGATCATTCTAAATGTTCAATCCTGCTAGTCTGTTGCATTCCCGTTCTGCATTTAGCAATTCCTTGCCATTTCTGTCGTATATTGGTATGTAATTCCACTCATAGTATTCTCAATGTTCATATTGCAGTATCTATTGACCACTGTATATTTTCAAAGTCTCTTGTGGTGGCAAGTCTATGCGAAAAGGTAAGTTCATTTTCTTCACACACATTGTACACAAAGTTAACACACTGGGTTATCTGTCCGTCCCATATGTATATCTCGCTCATGTCTTGCTATAACAAGCTAAGACGTACCGTCTCGTACGGGAATTTTCCACACTTCGCACTAGTAAAAGCTTACATTGGACATGCCAACGAGCACGTTCCACAACGGATTCTGAAGAAGAAGAAGAAGAAGAAGTAAGAAAATGATGTCTTACTCCCGAGCGAGTTACAACCGACTGACTAGCCGGTCTACCCATAATATCTTGGGCTCAAACGATATGATGATCGAAGTCGACACAGTATGATTGCGATAACCATTTGATATCATAATACGTATATTTATAATACCAAAATTGTTCTCAAGTCGTTTCTACTTGTAACACAATGCAATTCCCAGTTGTCGATCCCCTCTGTGATCTCAGTAGAGCTTTATAATAGCTATTATCGGTTTCAAGTTTCCACGGCATCGATCTTATCGATATAACTGTACCTTGGCTGGTCACATGGTCAAGATGTAATACAGGTTGCTAGTATAACCCCTAAGCACGCGTCAACGAGTCATCGCTCTCGACTGCAGTTGAAATATTGCCATAAAAATACCAGCTGTGTTTTTCTAACATGTCCAGGTTCCAATCCAATGCAAAATACTGACTCATCCCTCTCTCAACTCAGCAAATAAAAGTGTGTGAAAACTGTTATTTTATCATTCTAGATATTCACTAAATGAACAGTATTATGTCTTTATTCAACTTTCTTATAATATTATGTCAAATGGAGATGAATAGCATTTTAATTCAGGTGAGAATTCAAAATCGGAATTTTTTCCTTTTTCTCTGGGAACTTTTTCCTGGTTACCAGTTTGCTGGCTAGTCCCTGGTTCAGGTTCACTTTCTGTGTCACGTCTCCTATTATTCCTTTGTTCTCTCCTCTCTCTGTCTTCTTTAAACTGATCCCTTTCTTCTTGACTCTGGGAATTCTTGTCTCGGTAGTTTTCGTATCTCGAGAATCCCTGCTGGTTTCTTTCTTGTCTCTTAAAGTAACCTTGCCTATCTCTGTTGTTATAGGATTTATTATAAGCCTTATAGTTCTGATAACGGTTATTCCTTGGCTGGTACTGTTCGCTCTCTTGATTCCTGTTTCCGAATCTATGGTTCCTATCCCTATGCTGATATGGTTTATATCTCTCCTGATCTCTATTCGACTGATAAGACCTATCTAGTCCCTTGTTGTATCGGGATTGATAATTCCGGTAAGGTTCTCTGTTGCTCCTTGAGTCGTACCTCTGGTCGTTGTACCTATTGTTTCTCATAGGGCCTACCCATTTCAACTCAGTTTGGTTGGATCTTTCTGTCTGCTGGGTTCTATCCATCACCACAGCGTTCACTGTTTTAGCTTCCGTTCTTCCGCTTTTTAAGATCGTGGGTGGAATAGATGTATGATCTAACCTACGGAGTATATCATCTATAGTGACTAGATCCGACACCCCAGACGAAATTATATTACGTCTAAACTCAACTGTAACTGACGGGCTATAGTTTCAAGTATTTCTCCCTGAGTTAACGGGGGTTGAAGGAAACGAATACGAGCTAAATGTGATGTGAAAAACTCTGAATAGCTAGTCGGACCAGTACTGCCATACATTCTGGAATATATTTCGGTTCTCACAGCGTGTTGGATCTCGATAGACCAAAATCGTTTTATAAATGCCTCGGAGAACTGTTCGAAATTGTCGAAGGTATAACGGAATGCCCTGAACCAATTCAGAGGTCCGAATGCTAGGTGTCTCTCCACAACTCGTAGTTCTCAATCCCTAGCTACGTGATGTTCCGAAAAATAGTCTTGGAGATTTCTAATGAATTCTATCGGAGTTAAACCCTAGGTGTTGGAATTTTTTCTTTTCTTTTCATAATTCCTAACGATCATCACGTTAGATCTGTCGGTAGGTGTTGATGTGCTAAAATCCCTAGAACTAGATTCTGGAATATTCATGTTCGGAATTTCTGAACTATGTCTTAACTGTACATTTTCATCTGCCCCATTAGACCGTGCTAGATAGTTTCTGGCTGGAGACGTCGTGTCTATCCTCTCCCTAATCTGGGGAACTGTCGCTTCCCTATTGGTATTTATAGAACTCTTTAGTGTTTCGAATTGCGTTTTAAAATTCGTTTCTTAATTCGTCTACGTCTACATGATCTTTTAAATTGAATTTATTCAACTCCTGCCCGATCTCGTTTAATTCTGGTGTCTTTTTCTCACGTTCTGAATTAACATCTAGCATAACTTGATCTATTTTCAATGTTATGCTTTTAATCTGAGACTCTAAGTCTTCCCTAAGATTATTAACATTATCTATTTGCATGGTCTGAACTGAATTGATTATTTTTTTCAGTGTCTTCTCTAGCCTGGGAAATATCCTTGTTAAGCCTTATTTCCGCTTTGGAAAATTTTAACTCTAAATCGGATCTTAGATTATTGACAATATCAGCATTTATTTTAGTGATCGCCCCTCTTAGGATCGTCACCTGATCATTTACAATTGCTTTAAGGTCGATTTCAATATCTTTCCTTAAGACTTTATTATGATCGTCTACCTTTTCCTTGAGTAGAGCCATGTCTCCTTCTAAGCGAGACAAAGTCCCTTGCGTCGCACTCGCTTCGTTTGAAAATTGCAATTGGAGTGCATCTAAACTTTTATTTTTTTTATTTTTGGCTATTATCCAGTTCCAATTTAATATTTCTGACATCCTCCTTAATGCCAGAAATATTAGATTGTATACTGGTTATAAGATTCTCAGTGCTAGTAATTTTCTCCTGAGTTGCATCTAATTTAGCCTCAGTGCTAGTAATTTTCTCCTGAGTTGTATCTATTTTAGCCTCAGTGCTAATAATTTTCTCCTGACTAGCTGTAATGTCTATCTGGGCTGCATCTAATTTAGCCTAAGCCGTGTCCACTTTAATTTCCAAAGATGCCACATTAGAACGCACGTGGCTTACTTCTACGTTCACGTTACTAATGTCCAGTTGGACAAGCCTGACATCTCCCTGAACACTATCTATGCTTGTCTCCACAACTTTTATTTTTTCCTTTATGTCCTTAGACCTTTCTGAGATTTTATGGTTACTGTCTTGGAGACGTTTGAGAGAAAAATGAAGTTGAGCCAAATCTCCCCCTTAGATTCTCCCCTACAGACTGCTGGACTAGTTCCGTGTTTTTCTTAACTAATTCCGTGTTTTTGTTAACTAATTCGTTAATGTTTTCATAATTGGTTTGGCTATTTGACCTTATTTCAGCCAAATCCTGTTCATGCTTGCTCATCTTTTCCTGCATGGCATTGAGCAAAGCCACAACGTCGTCCATCGTAGCTGTACTAGGCATAATATACAATGTATACAGAAACACAGGAATGCAACACATTTATAGCAGAACTGACACATTTAGTATGACCTTCCTCACCAATAAGAGTATTATAATCAGTTTGGTTTCTAAACTTATTAACTAATTTAAATCTACCAGAAAATAGGAGGTACATGAGTATGGTGATTCATATTAAAAATGGTTTAGATTACAATCACAAGTCTTAGTCATTAAATTTAGTATTAAAAAGAATGAGTCTAGTATTACAGATGATCTTCCAAATATCATCGCCGGTGACAAGCATAAAATGGCCGATAAGCATGGAGTGAAAAATAGCCCCATATGACCACGCTGATCTATAACAGTTTCCAAGAAATCTATCTTATGATCATGTCGTAATAATGTACAATTACATTTTAAAGGCACAAATAAAATATCAAATGAATTTAAATTAATGGCGACAATTCTATCTCTATGCCAGGTAGATTGAGTAAACTCATATCCACGTTTCTAAGAAACGCGAATTCCCAACGAATTCGAATTCTATAATCGTAGCAGTGCCGAAGAAAAATTGCTACTGACTAGATCATCCGAAAATGCAACTCGATAACCACATGAAAATGGGTCTTCATACAAAGATGGCCTTCCAATAGAGTATTCGAGAATGCTAATTCGAATGCCCCAATTGCTAGGTCATTATATAAAAGTGACTAACCAGCAGAGTACTCGAAAAAGCCCAGTTCGAATTCCCCATGTATTGGGTCACAATATAAAGGTGTACCCGTATCCAGGACGAGTGTCTAGTGGTAGTCCAGTCCTTGCACCAGACTGAAAGGGCACATGCGCTAACTCTCGCCTCTTCTTCCTGCGGTGACACATTCCCTTCCCCAGTCGTCTCCTCTCCTCTTCTCTTCTTCCTGCGATGAAACTTCCCCTTCCCCTTTCCCAAGGTTACGCGCTAGAAATTTAAGAAGGAAATAGTTTTACCACTATTTTGTTTACAGATTAATACTATTTTTAAAAGTACTGCACTATAGGTAAGAAGCAATGCTGAGCGGAGTGGCCGCGCGTCCTAACGTGCTACGCAGGGGCGTATATAGAAAAAAAATCTGGTGGGGGGCTGACTATCCTGGAAAATTATGAGTATTCTCAGGGGATTGTCACCGCAAAATACCCAGAAATATCAACCAATATCTTAGAGCATATAACTTTGAGTAATTATTTTAGATAAGATTCAAAGTTTATATAGCCTACAATTATTACTGGCAATACAAAAAAGTTGTCAAATACAACACAACACACAAATAAAATATTATACTTCATGAATTTTCTATTATAGCTTATGGAGTATAAATGGCAAATATCTAAATAGTTGTCAATTTACTAAGCAGAAAGGTAAACAGTTTTTTTGCATGTATTTCTCAAAAAACATACTGTGGAATTCACAGTTTTGCCTCACAGGGCTGAGTGTACCCCGTTCCAGCCCTCAGACTAGAATTAAAATTTCTTGGCAGAGCCGGAAATTGAATTCGGATATCCGGGGCGGCAGTGGAGAATGCTACCCACTACACCACGAGTTAGTATAATTTCAATTTTAATATTGTTTATATATTAGCCGATAATTTAAGATTAGGGTACAACCAAATTTACAATTATTTTATGCTCTTACCAAAGCAGCATATTCTTACCTTTTATTGGCTCTTTTCGGGGGAGTGGGGGAGGGGCTGGAGCCCCCTCAGCACCCCCCCCCTTATATACGCCCCTAGTACTACGGCGATGGAGCCAAGCTATGCAATCGGGAGAAGAGTGGGTTCGAACCCCACCGTCGGATGTCCTGAGAATGGCTTTCTGAGGTTTCCCATTTTCACTTCCAGGCAAATGCCGGGAATGTTCGTATTCATAGACCACAGCCAATTCCCTCCACCTTCTTACCCAATTTTATTCTCCCTCTTTCATTTCATTTTCATCAGCTCCTCGACTGAGGTTGGCGTCAGGAAGGGCGTCTGGCCGTAAAACATTCACAACTTTCATATCACCTCATCCCTGACCTCGTATCAGGAAACGGGACTGAGGGATAAACATACAACTTAGAAGCAATATGATTTAATTAATTAATTTGATCAATTTCACTCACCATTTTAAAACGGTCATCCTTGCAGCTTCCTTGGTTTTTGATATGTCTTTTGCCAGTAGATTTTGATACGTACGTACCGGAACAATGACAGTGGTAACTATATAATTTTGTTCCATTTACATGTGTTTTCTCAGCTGTGCGTCTTAAGAAGGAATGATCCTCGCTCCCATAACTTTCTGATAAAATTAGTAACACACTCAACATTAACACTATCACTAAACACTATCATTTACACAACTGGGTTAGTTTAGATTGTCACTCAAGATCACAAAACCATCAAGTTCCCCAGAAATAGTTTATCGCACGTAAATTGCAGTTAATTTCGAGACAGGGTACGATAACATCACTAAGAGAATGTAAGAATTTCTGTCCTTAAACATTTAACATTAATTGTGGTCATCTTCATCAATTTCAGCACTACCATGAAGAACCAAATTTGCTGCGATGTTTTGTGCGTCTTGGGTGGTAGGTCTTGTAATACTCTTTCCTGATTTTTTCTTAGATTTTTTTATTTGAAACAGTCTTTGTCGGGGTATGTTTTTGTTAGATGGCCCAGTACTGGTGCTTATTCTGCGTTGTTCTCTATTCGTCTTCTGTCGAATAGCAGCCAGTATGGCAATTATTGGTGCCATTTGCTTTTCTACGGCCTTGACTTCCTCGTCTGTCTCTGCATCGTTTACGATTTTTGTAAATGCCTGCAGCAGGTGTTGTTTCTTCATTTGCAGAGATACAGACACAGTAGAACTTTCAGGCTGTCTCAATGTCTCCGTAAGTACGTGTGCTTCATTTCCACGTGCGTCACCTGTGTCCATCACTAGATTATCGGCCAAATCATCTTCCTTGAACTGCTCTCGTTGTAGGTTCTGCACGCGGCAAATCAAGTGAATATGTTTACACATATTCCATTTGATGGCGGAATCCGGACAGCTGCATATGTATTTGTGAATGCATGCGTTGCATTTGTTGCACACAATCTTGCAGTCACATGTTTCCACTATCTTCCGCACCCTATACATTTCCTTTGTAGATGAGGAAGAAGAGATCACGTCCCATGTGTTAATATCGTTTTCCATGACAAGTTTCTCAGGCATTGCGCACTTGCTTTGTGCCTTTGCCGAAGATCTGTGATCTTAGAAGTTATTTTCCCTTTATGAATGATGACTAGTCGATCAATAACCTTGTCCCTGACAAAAGTCATTAAGGCGTGTATCGATTTATCAAGGCGTTTTACGCTCTTTCCGTGCAGATATATATACTTAATTGTCTTATGCATTGATTCTATATGCATATTGGTATTTAAACCACAGTGCACTCTATAGCAGTAAGCCCACATTTCTTTGCTTGGAGCATAGAAATCTCGGAAGTAATTTCCAAAATCTGACGTGTCCGGATCTTCACACAACATTTTCAAGACAGCATCTAACATAAGATCAAATGAAGCCGATTCTCTTTCTTCCATTATTGTTCTTAACAACTTGTATACTTCAACTTGTTTTTCCTTCTTTGTCACTTTTGAAAGGTTCTTCCTCCAAGCTCTGTCAACATGCCAGGTACAAAATAATCTCTTCTTGAGTTTGTCCATAACAGCACACCAAGCATTATAAAAAGCATCTGCCATGTCAGACATAAACACATTGGGAGATATTTTGTTCATTTCATTTCGAATATGTTGTAGGAAAATTGACAGCACACCTTGGTCAGACCTGTTCGAAATTAAAAAGGCGCAGGGAAATCCTTGCCTTAAGTCATCCAGTACTAAGAGCGTAATAAGTTCATAACCATAACTGTTAAGTCCATGTGTACCATCCATGCACACGCAGTCGCTTCCATATTTCTCAAGCATGCTACGTTGTGCATCGTTCATTATCACCAAAGCGAAGTCTTCTTTCTTGAGCCCATGGTACTCCTCGCCTGGTTGTTTGTAGAATAACACACACATGTTGCCGCTTTCTTCCATTTCCTTTGCCCATGCACTAACACTAATACCATCATCTTGATGTCGCATCACATCACTGTTCAAATTGAAACTTTGTTCGATATTATGCAGGTCTTTTTTAGTGATAAGATGTCTCCTGTCTAACTCGTCTACAATAGAATTTCGAACTTCGTCCAAAATCGTATCCATTGGAATATGAGCTGCAATTTTAGAAGCTATCACTTCGCGTTCTTGCTGTTTAAGTCGTAAATGCCCCAGATTACCTTTATGACCTACATGTGTACTTATAAAAGAAACCTGACATGTCCCATCTTGCGACAGTGTCATTTTCATGTTTGCTGGGCAAAATCCATTTACCTTGCAACTTCCTTGGGTTTTAATATGTCTTTTGCCCGTAGATTGTGAAATGTATGTACCGAAACGATGGCAGTGGTAACAGTACAATTTTGTTCCATCTACACGTGTTTTCACCGCTGTGCGCCTTATGAAGGATGAATTCGTTTGATTTTCAACGTATTCTTTCCAGGATCTGAAATCTGTGAAGGAAGTAAACTGTTTCTCTTCGGAGGCTAGGTAAATATCATGGATCTCTTTGAGATGTTGAACCATGCCTTTGTCTGTAGGCGATGTAAAATCGAAAATACAACAGTTCAAATTCTTAATCACCAACGAGGAAAGTAGTAACTGATGGATTCTTCGTTGATGTTTTCGAAGACATGACAAGTCAGCAATCCGTTTGTCACATAAATTGCACACATGTTCCCCGTCTCCCTTACATTTAATCTTATTATGTACTAATTTACTCACTTCAGAAGGATGACACTTTTTAATATGTCTGTGTAAACTTCGGGCATGTTCATACTGCCAATCACACTCGGAACACTTAAACATTATGTAATCACAAAACAATCAACTACTAGCTCTCACTTGTCATACCAACTAATGACTGACTTAGAACACGAGGGAAAATATACGCGTCCAAACATTTACAGTATTAGGTTCACGATTGTCACTTCTCATTATAAGGAATCAACTACTAGCTCTCACTTGTCATATCATCTAATGAATGACTTAGAACACGAGGGAAAATATATTTACGCGTCCAAACAGTTACAGTATTAGGTTCACGAGTGTCACTTCTCGCTAAAAGCTAAAAGCAATCATACCAACTAACGACTGACTTAGAACACGAGGGAAAATATAAGTAAATGCGCGCGCCCTAACAGTAAACTTACTACAGCATTATTATTTTGAAGTACCTGTACTTCATACACTTACAATAAATCATAAAATTAGAAGTCATATCGATCTTACAAGAAAGTTTATTAAATAGCTAATATTTGGTAGAAATGCAATGCTAATTAGCAATATAGACATACATAAAACTATTTTCTTCTTAAATTTCTAGCGCGTAACCTTGGGAAAGGGGAAGGGGATGTTTCATCGCAGGAAGAAGAGGAGAGGAGACGACTGGGGAAGGGAATGTGTCACCGCAAGAAGAAGAGGCGAGAGTTAGCGCATGCGCCCTTTCAGTCTGGTGCAAGGACTGGACTACCACTAGACACTCGTGTATCCACGTGGTCTTACCTGTTGAAATCCGATGGAAGAACTGGATCGTAGAATCTGGAAGTACTCGGCTGAAATAACCCCCAAAATTCTACCAACTAGGATCAACCAGGGATAAGGATACCTCAATATAAAAGAATGCGATAAGAATATGCCAGTGGTTTAGGAAACAAATATGAAAATCAGCTCAAAATGAACTCATAAGAATCTTAAAATTAAATTAATCTCGGGCAAAAGGCTAAGCATTAACTAGGACAACCCCACTGCTCCTCCTAGCACATCCTGGTTTTAATATAAATCACCAAGTCATCCATAGAAAAATTAAAATTAAATCACCAGTTTATTGACTGAAAAACTGTAGCTTCGTGGAACTCCATCCACCAAACAAAAATAGATTTGCTTCACTGAAGCACATGGTAATTAAATATGTCAGTAGCTCCTAATTTGGCTAAGGTATGCTGTTAGTAAATTTCAGCATTAAATGTATTTCAAAACGTGAACGTTATTAATACTAACAATATTTTTACAAGTTATTTTACACACAAAAACCCTAATAAATTTATCTTAACATAATTACAAATGTACAATTAATTTGTGGATCGAATTACTCCGTCACTATTCATGATTCCATTGACAATTATATTATTCACGTTTCCTCATGGACTTAATCGGTCAAATTCGACAAACAATGAAGGTAATCGAATGTTTTATCGCTCCAATAAATTATTTCAATCCGTTTAAATCACATCACATAAATGTTTAAATTATCTTCAACTAACCTTTCTTTCATTATTTCAAGGTTATGCAATTATTTCAAGTTTTTCAAATCGTAGCTTTCCACTAAAACATATGTCGCTATTAGCAATCCATTTTAGATAAATTGTTACAATGCAAGAATAATGATTTAAATGTTGGATTCATAAATCTACTAGATTTCTAGTAACTGTATTCGTGACTGTAATTCACGTTCAATAATACCTTATCAACTCAATCAGCAATACCTCATCAGCTTATTTAATACTGAAAATTCGTAATAAATACGATAATACTTCACACGAGAAATTCCTATAATCCACCTTAATTCAATACTGATCATCCATTGACGTCTCATATCTGCATCAAAATACTCCAATTCACGCAATTATTAATTACTCTACACATGCATTAGCTCTCAATAGCTACCAATAATTTCCAAACATTTTAAAAATCCATAAGCTTTTACACAATTATCGTAAAATACCAAGTTTCATAAAAGACAAAAACTTAAAGTGTCTTAGACTACTTCTATACAACTGTGTTAATAATGTTGTATTTACATCCTCGAATAATAGTAAACTATTCGTAATTCTTCAAAAATGTCATTTTGTTTTTTGACGAAGATATTTTATACATACGTTTGCTTTTTCTTCCAACAATACTTCATTTCATTATACTCTCATATTTCACAAATATATCCTTCAAAGAATTATAGATTTATCACTATAAAAGAAACAATTCAGTCTTCGCCTCAACAAAATTCGAAATTGGGCCCTCCTCTAAGGAAATTCGCATGAAACTACACCATGGAAAAGAGACTATCTTCAGAAGGTATAAATAATCTATTAGAATCATACGTTGATCCGAATAGGAGTTTTCCAAAAAGAATAAAGAAAGTTGAAAACTGAACGAACTAGAAAAGTGTCTACAATCAACACGAAATTCAAAATATAGACTGCAAAAGCCTAATCCAAAAACCGTAATTGTTCACACCAAAAATTACTATAGTTCCATGTCTATAATAAACCAGACGTAAAATAGACTGTCATATCAATCGAATAATTTTTAATGGAATGCCTAATATATTCTGTTTCGAAATAACAGAATTTATTCCGAAAAATGTTCAAGTATAAGTGGTATATCGGTCATCTTCTTCCTAGCTAATATTCTTATCCAATGTTACCGTCGTCTTGGCTCTATTTCTTCTTGTATTATGCATCTTCACAACTAATTATAATGCTCAATTTATTGCCAACTATAATTTAGAAAAAGGAAAGTAATGCTCTAAAAATAACATCACATTAAAATTAACTACTGAGTAAAATACATGCTTGGAAAGAAATGACGGAAGTATCAGATCTAGCCCCAGAATGCATTTTCCATCTACTGAATAAAAATTGGTGAAAGAAGGACATTCTAAAATATGACTAATTCATACTGTCTACTGATATGAAAGGTTTCCAGCTACCTTGTCCGAAGTCATCTCGATGAGTATGTAAAGAATGTTGGAACATACATTCCTTGTAGGGACTGAACCCTTATACATTGCGCTGGGTAGTTCACGTACCGCCTGGCACTGCGTGAAGTCGAACCCCGCTCCCATCCGGCTCGAAAACAGCTATTCGTATCGCAATGTTCCTCACACGGACACGTCCTAGGTTTGATCGATAACGTAGATATAAATGCCACCTTTCTTCTTCCTTGGACGTTTATATTTGTAGAAGTATAAATCACAGTGTCAGTAATACAAGAGTGCCTTCAATCTTTCCTCGTATAGCTTTCTGCTAGCGAAATCCATAATTCAGCTTTGATCATTCTAAATGTTCAATCCTGCCTGTCTGTTGCATTCCCGTTCTGCATTTAGCAATTCCTTGCCATTTCTGTCGTATATTGGTATGTAATTCCACTCATAGTATTCTCAATGTTCATATTGCAGTATCTATTGACCACTGTATCTTTTCAAAGTCTCTTATGGTGGCAAGTCTATGCGAAAAGGTAAGTTCATTTTCTTTCACACATTGTACACAAAGTTAACACACTGGGTTATCCATCCGTCCCATATGTATATCTCGCTCGTGTCTTGCTATAACAAGCTAAGACGTACCGTCTCGTACGGGACTTTTCCACACTTCGCACTAGTAAAAGCTTACATTGGACATGCCAACGAGCACGTTCCACAACGGATTCTGAAGAAGAAGTAAGAAAATGAAGTCTCACTCCCGAGCGAGTTACAACCAACTGACTTGCCGGTCTACCCATAATACCTTGGGCTCAAACGATTTGATGATCGAAGTCGACACAGTATGATTGCGATAACCATTTGATATCATAATACGTATATTTATAATACCAAAATTGTTCTCAAATAGTTTCTACTTGTAAAACAATGCAATTCCAGTTGTCGATCCCCTCTGTGATCTCAGTAGTGCTTTATAACAGCGAATATCGGTGTCATGTTTCCACGGCATCCATCTTGTCGATATAACTGTACCTTGGCTGGTCACATGGTCAAGATATAATGCAGGTTGCTAGTACAACCCCTAAGCGCACGTCAACGAGTCATCGCTCTCAACAGCAGTTGAAATATTGCCATAAAAATACCAGCTGTGTTTTTCTAACATGTCCAGGTTCCAATCCAATGCAAAATACTGGCTCAGTACCACCCCGGCATTTGCCCGAAGACGAAGTGGGAAACCACTGAAACCCACTTCGAGGATGGTTGAGGTGGGAGTCGAACTCCCTCTATTCATTTGGACCACCCGAGGCTGAATAGACCCCAATCTAGTCCTCGTACCACTTTTCAAATTTCTTGGCAGAGCCGGGAATCGAACCACATGACTCCTGGTTCCTGGTTGGCAGCTAATTATGCCGACCACTACACCACGGAGGCGACTTGAATATAAGAATAAAAGACATAAATGACCTTAGATTGCGACGGAATATCTTTCATTTTAAAATGCTGATGAATTTACTAACGCATGTTTCTAAAACTCACATATCCCTGAAGAGCATCAATCTAATCATTGGGTGAATTCAGAATCTTGTTATTGAAATACAGATTTATAGTCCTAATTTAGTTTTTTTTTGTTCTACCCATAATTATTCCGGTTGCTATGAGGTAGGGGATGTGGTCAGACAGTTTCCTTGTGGGAATGATTTTATGGATAGATGCCTCCATGACACCAATCTCATGAGAGGAGTTAATGACAAATGAAATTAATGAGGTAATGTATGGAGTGGCTGTGTGTGGTCTTTCGAGTTTGGAGTAGTCTGCCCATGCACGTTAACGTGCTTAACTACCTCGGCTGGTTTGTGACATTATGTCAACAGATTAAAAAATGTATTTTAACTCTCCTGGTTCCATACCGGCCCCTGTTACTGTCACATGCATGAATACCAATATGCTTGATTCTATTTTAGGACTATTATACACTGAAGAAAATGGAAATTGCAACACCCAGAAGGAGTGGTGCTACAATGCTGCAATTGAACATGCAGGACGAGTGTTGTGTTGTGATTCGATGATTACACTTTCAGGTCCCTCTGACCTGGAGATGCGTGCAGTGTGAACCCGGGCATTGTCCTGCTGAAACATCCCATTAGCAATGTTCGCCATCATAGGGACAACCACTGGATTGAGTACCCTATCAACGTACTGTCGAGCAGTCATAGTGCTCTCAACAAGCAATAATTGTGATTTCACATTAAAGCCAATAGCTCCCCAGACCATAATGCTTGGTGTTGGCCCTGTGTGCCTCTCGACAATAAGGTCAAGGCGGGCCCTCTCCCCGGTACACAATTCCGGCGATCACTGCGGGCAAGACAGAAGCGCGATTCATCACTAAAGACCACCCTATGCCATTCGTCGACCCACGTCGATCGTTCTCGACACCAGGCCAGCCTTACGCGTCACTGTTGTGTGGTCAATGGAACACCTTCTGCAGGGACACGGGATTGTAAGCCAGCTGCACGCAGGCGATTACCAACTGTTTGTTGTGTAACGTAGGGTGCCACATCTGCTCGAATTTGTGCTGCTGTTGCCTGGGGTTCCATCCGGGCCATCCGAATGATACGGCGATCCTCTCTCACAGTTGTCTGTCACGCTGGGCCTGTGCCCAGTCTACGAGTGTGGGTACCTTCATTTGACCACTGCTGCCATACACGCTGTACCGTAGATGTGTGTCGGCCAAAACGTACAGCGATAGTCCTTAGCGATAATCCATCCCCAAACAGCCCAATTATCTGAGCCCTCTCAAACGGCGACAGTTGTTGATAGGCTCTTCTCTGTCGTCAAGGCATGTTTGACGGGTAACACTTCACTGCACCAACTGCAAGTCAACTACGCTACACCAGAGTCCGTATACTGGAGTTGATTCCTCCGCGACCAATCACGTGGGGAGACCTGTAGCAACAATCCAATGGGTCTGAAACTTGGATCGTTTACGTACCTACATGGCATCTTTCCATATCTTGAAAATCAACACAAACAACCAATGCCTTCATGGTGTTGCAATTTCCATTTTCTTCAGTGTATCTCGCTCAACCTGCTCCATCACCCAAAAAGTATGCAAATTTCTGTATCCTTGCTGCAGATCTGGTTAATGTGCCTCCAAATATCGTATTTTATACGTCTTTTTGTTTAATTAATGCGTGACTCTCCAACTATGCTAATTTCGTCGTGCCCATGCACAAAAGACGTTATGAGCACGGCAGACCACACGCATATGACAAAATGTTGGCTCTAGTGTGCCTAGTGTCCAGGCTCTGCGCTCAGTACTGAACCTACTGCAGTACTCAGGCAAATGGACAGTGCTTGAGCAACTAAGCGTTCAATGCTAGTGTGCTGTACTACACAGTAATGGGCAGAGTAGCGCTGCGCTCCACCGGCACAAGTAAATTTCTCGCTAGCTCTGCTTCACCTTGCGCACTGCACGGCCCTGCTTGGTCGTTTCAACAAATGAGTTTTGGCGCACCAATCATTTCAAGAAATGAACTTTGGTGAGGAGTTGTGTGCACTTCAATAAACAAATTTACAACAGAAGCACTTTCTTTGATTGGCAACGCAACACATGGCGGGTGCAACCAGTAGGTTATAAGTGTAATAACATTCATACTGGATACCATATATATATATATATATATATATATATATATATATATATATATATATATATATACTTGAATACTTCCAACATATAAAACTCGGAATGAGAATAGTTTTTGAGCTGCCAAATAAAAAGTGAATATCAATCTTCTTATAAGACAAATACAAAAACGTCCAACGATAAAAATAAGAGAATAACTCATTTTGCCAACGAAACTTCTTTACATTGAACATGTTCAGTTTTCATACAATATAAAACAATACGTTTCCATATTATGTTGTCCACTTACTCATTTATATGATTTCCACTTGCATCACCCTCTTCATCATGGATTTCTTCTGTTATAACCTAGCGACAAGAATCAATCATTAATATTCACTATCATATTACGCTTCTACACAATAATAACAAATAATGTAACTTTACAGCACAGATCAACTTAGAGTAGGGATTTATCATCTGTACAACTGACTGAAATAACTTTCTTATTCTCGATCATATCTTATTGCATTATACTAGTCTCATCTAGATCTGAAACCTATCAAAGATATCCCTCCTTTGTAGGTCAAGTAAATCAGAATTTGACAGATCATTGGAACATTCGAGCAGAAACAAATCAATAGGCATAGATCATATACCGATTGAATTGCCACGCACCATAGGTGATGATGGTCTGATCAGGTTTATTTCACATGGTGTGTAGGATTTACGATACAGGTGAAATGACTTCTGATTTCTAGAAAAATGTTATCATCCCTGTACCGAAGAAAAGAAGAACTGACAGATGTGAAGGCTGCCATACAATCAGCTTGATCACTCATGCCTCAGAGATCCTAACTAGAATATCTTACGAGAAGATGGAATGGCAGATAGAAACGGAGTTGGGTGAAGACGAGTTTGGTTTTAGGAGAAATGTAGGAACAAGGGAAGCTGTACTAAACGTTAGGCTGATTTTGGGAGGAAGAATACAGAAAGATAAGAGAACGTTCATGGCATTTGTAGACGTAGAAAAGACATTTTATAACGTTGATTTGAGCAAGCTGTTTGAAATATAGAACACAGTAGTAATAAAGTACAGGAATAGGAGGGTGATCTACAATCCAAAAAAAAAAACGGACAGCAGTTATTCAATCCGAAGGGCATTAGTGAGAAGCTGGTATTCAGAAAGGTGTAAGGCAACGCCGCAACTTATCACCCTTACTTTTGAATGTATACATTGAACAAGCAATGAAGAAAATAGGTGAAAAATTCAAAGTAGGACTAGAGATTCAAAGACAAATCATTTCAACTCTGAGATTTGCTCATGACATTGTCATTTTATCCGGTACACCAGAGGATTTGAATGAGCTTTCAAATGGTATGGATTCTGTCCTGAGGAAAGAATTCATGATGATTATGAATAAATTTAAAACCAAAATAGTGGAATGCATCCAAAAGAAGTCGGAACCACTATGGATGTCAAATAGGCAGGTGAAAAGCTAAAGGAAGTAGGAGACTTCAGTTACTTAAGCAAAATAACCAGTGATGGACGAAACAAAGAAGGTATAAAAAGTAGGTTGGCTCAATAAAGCAAAGCATTTTTAGGTAGATTTCATTAGAAAGCTAACTATTGCAATGAGTACCATGTTTCGACTTCCGGAAATTTTCGAGATATCGTCGTGTCTCACATCCCCCAGACCCCAAAACCACCGTCAGGTCAAATGTTTATATAGAATTTATATATCTATTATATATAATCCAAAATTGACTAATCAACGCAGGGCTCAAACCACTATACCTAGAAATCTGAAATTTTTCATGTTGGTTGATCCGAGTATGTAGAGGCTCACTAAGAAACGGTTTTGAAAATTCAATTTGTAAGGGACGTTTTTCGGTCTCTTGGCACTGAGCATCCAAAATTTACTCATCAAAGCAGGGCTCAAACCACTAGACCTAGAAAGCTGAAATTTTGCATGTTGGTTGATCCGAGTATGTAGAGGCTCACTAAGAAACGGTTTTTTTAAATTCAATTTGTAAGTGACCTTTTTCGGCCCTTTGGCACTGAGCAAGTACAGTCCGTACAAATATCGGATTTAGCTCATTTTAAGCCGCCAGATACGAGAAACAATACTCGTAGGTCCTGTAGGGACCCCGAAACACACTTTTTAAGTTCCTAAAATGAATGGTTTCGGAGATATTCCCAAATAACTGTGTTCCCTCGAAGAAAAAAATCAACGTTATTATGGCAACCGCTGAAATTTCGCAGACCGGGGATAGTTTTCTGGCAATATCTCGAAAACCGTTCGTTTTAGGGCCTTAAAATGTGGGGTTCGGTTCCCACTTCCTAGAAGTGGAAACTATGAACATTGCTCCTCGCATTGATACGCGCAGAATGAGCTATATTCCATATTTCTACGAGCAAATCGACTTGGAAAGTCTCATCTATTATATATAATCCAAAATTGACTCATCAACGCAGGGCTCAAACCACTATACCTAGAAAGCTGAAAATTTGCATGTTGGTTGATCCGAGTATGTAGAGGCTCACTAAGAAACGGTTCTTGAAAATGCAATTTGTAAGGGGCCTTTTTTCGGCCCTTTGGCACTGAGCATCCAAAATTTACTCATCAGCGCAGGGCTCAAACCACTAGACCTAGAAAGCTGAAATTTTGCATGTTGGTTGATCCGAGTATGTAGAGGCTCACTAAGAAACGGTTTTTTAAAATTCAATTTGTAAGTGACCTTTTTCGGCCCTTTGGCACTGAGCAAGGACAGGCCGTACAAATATCGGATTTAGCTCATTTTAAGCCGCCAGATACGAGAAACAATACTCGGAGGTCCTGTAGGGTCCCCGAAACACACTTTTTAAGTTCCTAAAATGAACGGTTTCGGAGACATTCCCAAATAACTGTGTTCCCTCGAAGAAACAGATCAACGTTACTATGGCAACAGTAGGTAATATAAGCCGATCCTAGCGCAGGGGTTAATGCGCAAGATGGCGGCCGCGCGCAACCAGCCCTATGTTATTTTTATGGAGGGGCCAGTCATAGCTGGCGCAAGGGCTAATGCGCAAGATGGCCGCCACAATCTGAGGCCGTGAATAATGTCACGGGGGAGTTCGACCGTGTAGTCGCTAAATGGAATATTTATTGTTTATTATTATTATTATTATTATTACCGACAGTAGTGGCTACGCTGACTAACGCGCAGCATTAGGTCATGGGGCAAAGCACTCTGCTGACTCGGTAGACGCGTGGGTTCGAGCCCCACCGTCGGCCGTCCTTGAAATGTTCTTCCGTGGTTTCCCCATTTTCAACACCAGGCAAATGCTGGGACGGTACCTACTGACAGGCCACGGCCGCTTCCTTCCACATCCTTGCCCAGTTTCATTCATTTCATCTCTCATTAACTCCTCTCATGAGGTTGGTGTCAGGAAGGAAATCCGGCCGTAAAAACCATCGCCACAAAGACTTCCATCGCATCTCATCCCCGACCCCCTTGGAAAACGAGAATAATAAGGGGTAGACATACATACACATTATTATTACTATTATTATTAACATTATTATTATTATTATTATTATTATTATGTAATTATTGATTAATCATGTAAAATCAAGACCAACCTTATCTAGTCCACTTGATGGTAAAGTGGCTAGCATTCTTGGATGTCACTGTGGAGCCCCGGGTTTGAGTCCTGGCTTTGCCAAGATATTCAATTTCTGGTCTGATAGTTGGAATGGGGTACACTCAGCCTTGTGAGGCAAAACTAAGAAGAGTGGGGTTAATTCATACCCCAGCCATGTTGCCTAACCCAACTTCACCTAACGTCACATATCCTAACCTTACCTAACCTAACAAAACCTTAGTTCACCGAACCAAGCATTTCCTCACCTAACTTCACCTAAACTAACCTAACCTTACCTAACCTAACCAGATCCCACCTTACCTAACCAAACCTAACCTAACTTCAAAGTCAGAATGTACAATACATCTATTGTTTTTTACACCTTCTGTCTGAAAATTTTCACTAACACATAGTACACGATCACCATACATTGCGTCCACTTTTTGAATGTTAATGATACGGAAAAGAGTATGCATTGGTAATTCAGTGAGCTTTTTTTTCTCTTTAATCAACAGTTCTGCCCCCATAGCATAGATAATATTTATTGTAGTAGCCTATAAAGAAACAAAAAAAATCATATCTATTACAGTTTAGCTATAAGTGACCAGAACCACTATAACATTTTATTCTAATAAGGAGATTTCCATAATGATAAGAAAAAAAAGCTTACCATAATGATGGATAGTTTTAACAACAAATTGTATATCCGCCTTAGTCAATACATAAACGAAAATACATTATAATTACACTTGCTCCTGGTACATGTTTCGGGGATTAATTGCTTTTATCCCCTTCATCAGCCAAGACAAATATATATCTTGCTTTCTTAGCTAAGGTAGCCTGGCTCGCTTCATTGATTCTATTATTTAAACTAGTTTGCATGATGGTTCCGTATTGACGTATAAATAGTTTTAACAACAAATTGTATATCCACCTTAGTCAATACATAAACGAAAATAAATTATAATTACACTTGCTCCTGGTACATGTTTCGGGGATTAATTGCTTTTATCCCCTTCATCAGCCAAAACTATTTAGTACGTCAATACGGAACCATCATGGAAACTACTTTAAATAATAGAATCAATGAAGCGAGCCAGGCTACCTTAGCTAAGAAAGCAAGATATATATTTGTCTTGGCTGATGAAGGGGATAAAAGCAATTAATCCCCGAAACATGTACCAGGAGCAAGTGTAATTATAATTTATTTTCGTTCATGTATTGACTAAGGCGGATATACAATTTGTTGTTAAAACTATTTAGTACGTCCATACGGAACCATCATGAAACTAGTTAAAATAATAGAATCAATGAAGCGAGCCAGGCTACCTTAGCTAAGAAAGCAAGATATATATTTGTCTTGGCTAATGAAGGGGATAAAAGCAATTAATCCCCGAAACATGTACCAGGAGCAAGTGTAATTATAATTTATTTTCGTTTATGTATTGACTAAGGCGGATATACAATCCACAGGCTGTATAAAGGATTCTAATAATTATTCATCATCTTTTGATACATTTCTACAGACAACAGATATGAGGGCCAGACGGTGTTGGGAAGTATTGAGAAATCAGTGGCCAAGAGGACACAATGGTTTAAGCTCCTGTGGTATTTTAGGAAGAAGCATATATACTCTTGAGACATAGGACAGGTGCAACTTTTAGCGCGGAAGACGGCTTGGGCACGCACATTATGGCCTGTTGCTAGGAAGGTTGGCGCCAAGAAGGAAATCGAATGCTACGAAGCAATTGGTCTATCTTCATGTTAACCACTCCCCACTGCAGAAAAATATGTAAACGCGCGGAAAGACATACAAGAGTCTGGGCCAATAATATCAAGACGCCTTGTTTTAGCGGCAACTCGGCTTGGTTACGCACACTGGTAAATTAACGCGGGAGTTATCTACAGATTAATTCCACGATCGATTCGAGCCGGCTACAGCATAATCGTAACCTCCTCACTGCTATGAACTTATTGATACCGATCGCATGCTAGTCTGATAATTATTATGGAATATTTTTTTATAAATCCCCTTCCACACCTACCCTAGTCAGTTTCATTTATAAGGATCCAAGATGCTTCGAGGATCACCACTTATTTCGTGCGTCTGAGGACGTAACGTTCAACCACTCATTTTTGTATGTCTGAGGACGGAAGACTGATCACTTATTTCGTGCGTCTGAGGGCGTAACGTTCATTCACTCATTTTGTACGTCTGAGGACGTAAGGTTCATACTCTGCATATTTTCATGTTATTGAACATGGAACAGTGTCGTCAAGTTATAAGTGTAACTTCAGTGATTCATTTGTAGTCCCAGCACTATCAGTAGGGTCCAGTTCATCGAAATAATTCACCAAATAGACTGTCAAGGAATATAGTACTTGATAGGTGAATATAGTAGGAATTATATCGTGTGTGTATCTGACAAAACTTTATTTTAATTCAGCACGAGATGACGTCTAAGAACGAGAACGGATCTGGGAACCAGCAGGACATTTGCCAGAAGATGTCGATGACCAGATAAATATCTTAAAGGAGATGGCTGCAGACGTTTTTCCTGGCGCTGTTTTAAAGGATTGAGTACAAATGAATGTATTTATTAAATCAGCTATGGTATTATGGGACATATTTTTGTAGATATTTGTTTTCTTGTTTGGTAATGTAGATTATTAGTTTTTGTTTTACTGACACATTAGATATGGGACGAGCCGAGCGTTGCGTAATTTGTAAATATTGTGATTGTATTTGGTTCAACTTTACGGGGCGACGCGGAGCCCATGCTCGCGTTCGCTTGCGTAAATCGCGGTCAAGCATTATTATTTGGAGGTATGCCTTACAACAAAAGTGGAACTGAATTAATTTTGAGATTAATAATAGAATTTGGAGGGTAAGATTATTTGTGAGTAGAATTTTATGACGGATCAGGATTATTTTTATAGTTGCTTTCCAGCAGTTGGAACGGGATGGCACATTGCACCCGAGTTTTTGTTATGTATTGTTGTTAATGTGTCAATGGACGCAGTAGTGTTGATCTGTTTTGAGCCGACCCAGTGTGTGCGTATGAGAGTCAGTCCAAGCTTTTGGTGCGTTGTGTGATTTTTTATAATGTGCTAGCGAGAATATATCATGGTGATTATTCTGTCTTGCTCCACATTAGCCCAGTTCATGACCTCGCGAGGCTGAACTTGTGGTATATATTTGTGTTTCTTGCCATCCAGGGGATGAGTGAGATATGTTGACGTTTCCAGAGTGAAACTGCACCGAGCTTGCGGGGCTGAGAGAGATATTTGAGGCAGTGGTGACTCATACAAGAAGAGCGCGCTCAAATCAGATAACGTGACTTGTCATTAGTAACAGGCTTGCTTCCTGTACTGCAATTTTTAGATGTTTAAAATTCACAATACCTGATCGGTTATAATGAGTATTGATTGATTAAATGGGTGCTGTCCATAGTTGTAAGGGAGCTTCCGAAATTCGTGTTTGTCTGGCGTTATATATAAATGTAAACATAGTTTTTCAGCCGTTAGGCTTGTATTTTGTTGTTGTTGGTTCAATTTTTGGTGTGTTTATTTTTACGCGTTCTTGACCCGTGTCAAGTTAGGGTGCGCGAAGTTATGTTCCCAAGTTTTGATGAGAGCGTTTTGGCCGATTTCTGGCACGCTCTTTTGTGTTCATTTTGTGCTCCGGCACCAGCTAGGATCTCAGAGAGATTCTTCATTCTGTTTATATTATTAGATCTTGCATGTGTCAGTAGTAATTATAGTGTATTAATTAAGGGTGGGTCACATAGCCGTAGTGTGATTTAAAAAATGCAACTCCGTAAGCAACATGACAGTTTCAGTTGTAAACGGACTCGCATCAGTACTCAGTTTGTTATTAACGAGCAGTACACCACACATTATATAACTTCTTGACCAGAAAAAATGGACTTGTATCCATATATTGTGACGAGTGAGTTCTTACCACTCAAATGCTTATGTTATGATTTTATCATTTATGTGAAGCTGCATTCACATTGTCTTGTTGTGACGAGCGAGTTCCTACCGCTCAGTGTTATTATTATTATTTATGAAGGGGGTGAAAGTCAGGGAGGATTTCTTTTTATTTATTATTATTAATATGCACATACCTTTCAGTCATTAAATTTCTTTTATTCTACTTGTTATTCATTTTATTTCTAGTATAGCCTCTGTCATGAACCTTTCTATTCATTAGAGCATGTTGTTTGAAGCGAACTTTGCTGTATAACGCAGTCAGGACTGAACACGACCCCGTAGATGAATCTTGAGAAAACCATGATTTATTGAAGGGTGCATAGACAAGCTGGCGCGCCAAGTGGGGCTAGTTCGTTGCTAGTTCACTGCTAGAACACGGGGGATAGACAGCATAGATAAGCTGGTGTCATACCATGGAGCGTTTCGTTGTTTTGGGCTTTTCTAGCGGATCATAAACAAGCTGTTACCCTACATGTGGTGTTTCGCTGTTTTTGACTGTTTGAGATCACCGGAAGTGATATTTTGTTAACGTAAATACGGTGAAGAGAAATACCGCCAAGAAAATGGAATATACAGTAGAATCACGAGTTTGGAAGTTAAAATACGATTCACGTTCTGTTTATTGATGTAATTAGTAAAGTAATGTACGTGAAATCGGGCGCCCATTGATTAAATATAAAATTAGACTTGTTTAGAAAGTCAAACTCATGAATATGTTAGGAGGCTGGTAGCCTTAAATGAGAATTAATACTTTGTTAATTAGTCAGTGGTAACATCAGATCTGGATAGTAATTTATGACTGAATATGTGCGGGATTAAAAATTTATTAAGTAAAATTAGAACCATTCAGTGATGATTGATTTGCGGGAGTAAAGGGAATAAGTTTAAATGAACTGAATGTGGTCAAATGAAGTAAATGTATGTCAAGAATTGTATATGTGTGTGTCAGGGAGACGTTTGCATGCCATCCTCCTGTTTTCTCAGTGATATATATTTTTGTGTGTGATAATGGCAACAGTCGCAGAGATCCAGGCGATCATTGAAAGTGCTACGGCACGAACCCAGAAACTATTAAAAGAACAGAGTGAAAAATTAGACATTAAATTAGCGGAACAAAACGAGTCGTTCCAGATTCAAATGAATGATACTATAAAAACACAATTAGCTGAACAGAATGAGTCATTCCAGATTCAAATGAGTGACTCTATAGAAACACAATTATCTGAACAGAAGGCACAATTAATTGAACAGGGTAACTAATTACAAGCGCAAGTAAATGAAAATATAAACAACAATTAGAAGCGCAAGAAATTAAAAATACGAGTCAGTTAGCCACATTATCTGCAGAAATGAAAGAATACACTACACAGCAGATGGTTCAATTCGCGCTTGATATAAGTAAGAATAATGACAAACAGCTAGGTCAGATACAAAAATTAGAGGACACCTTCAACCGTAAATTAAATGATTAGGACGAAACTGTATTAGCAAAACTAGCTCAGATAGAATTAGTATGCACGGTAAATAACAGTGAGGTTAAAACGGCACAGGATGGTCTTGAAAAGCGGTTTGATAAAATGGAGGAGGATTCTACGTTTATCCAGGGACAATTGTCAGCAGTAAATGAAAGCATTACGGGCCTAATAAAGGACATGGATAAATTAGAAATACAATCAGCAGAGCGATGGCAAAACCTAGAATCGGACCAGGATAATTTAAAGAGTACGATCGATGAGAATAATCTACGTCTAGAAGACAGGCTTGAGAAGATAGAATCGAATCAGGAGGACACGAAACAGCAGATGGAAGAAAAACTGGGAGCGATTAAAGATAGCATCAGAAAGAATTGGCGTAAGATGAGCAGCGAGTCTAAAGAAGAACGGTTAACAATCATAAGGACCGTCGGTGATAATCATACGCGGATTAAAGCACTGGAGGAAGAAATCAAGAGTAAAATGAAAGAACAGTTGGACAGAATCATAAAAGCAGAGTTACGTTCATTAGGACAGAACACGTTATTTCAGACAGCGCACTCTAAAGATAAAGAAGTTGACTCAACGAGCCAGGGGGCAATTAGCGCGGAGAGTGGCCAAGGACTGACAGGTAGCCCATTAACGACTAACACAGAGGGATTTCACAACAACGTTGGAGGAACCTCTACCCCTCAACATGGCTATCAGCACCCTCAAGTAGTACAAGTAATTCGATCAAATGAATTTAAACCTAATAAATTCACAGAAAATTCTGGTGTCACACCGAAGGCTTATCTGAAAGAGATGGATGACTATTTTAATGATAATAATATACCGCCCGCGCGTCGTTTAAGACTGATGGAACGATTTATTTCGGGAAATGTACTTACGTGGTTCTTGAGCTTCAAGTATACTTTCGGAGGGATGGACGATTTCAAGAATGCGTTCCTTAAAAAATATTGGTCGGCTTCTCTACAACAAAGTATCAGGATGGAACTTTATTCGAGAAAATATCAGTCGACTCAGCAGACAAAATATTCAGATTTCTTTTCGCTACAATTGTTGAAATTTCGGGATCTTGATCACCCTTTAGAAGAATCGGAGCTGGTTATGAAGATTGCACGGCAGTTGCCAGTAAATGTTCAGCAGGTGTTAGTAGCAGCAAACATGGACACAGCGGTTCGAGCCGAACAAATCTTACGTCAGATTGACGAGACAACATCTCGCTTTCAGCAAAGAAGGGGACGACAGCTGGAACTTGTAAACACAACGGAGGTGGTTAAACCCGCTCAAATACACACCAGGTCGCAGGCCACAAATACAAGTGTGTCAACAACACCAAGACGAGGTCAGGAGGGTGACGAAAATAGGTCACACCAGCGTCATGAAAATAATAATGATAGACAGACCCAGGGCAACAATAGGTATCAGCAGCGAGGTTACCAACAATGGAGTAATAATCGGAGAAATGAGGGACCCTACAGACGTTACGAAAATAGCAATAATGATAATCGACAGTGGCGTGAAAGGAGATATCAGAACCAGGGGGACTATCAGAATTATAGAAATGATTGGAATGACAGACACGCCGAATCGCAGCGCTACCTGGAAGAACTACACGCTAATGGAGGGGACGAACAAAAACATTGGGAACATGCAATTAATAGGAGGTCAAATCCAGATACTCACATTGAGGGGGCCGAGAGTTTATTGAGGCAGAAAGAACGCCAGGGAAATACGCGACAGAAGGATGATGGTAGTCGCGGGGGTTGTAAAAAAAATCCCAATAATTGAAAAAGGACTCACCCTGAGAGAGCAACAGCCGGATCGTGAAGAAGGATGGGTCGTGGAACACATACAAGAATGGATAGCTTTGCCGGAAGATTGCCTGGAGGAGATTGTAAAACCACGGAACGATGATATCAAACAATTACCTATTATTTATGCCAAGATTGGTGGAATTAACGTGAGATGCTTAGTTGACACGGGGTCACAAATCAGTCTTGTATCGGAGGCTTTGGTTCGAGAGTTGGGACGGAGTCAGAATATTCCTGTGATTCCAGTACCGCAACTCAAGGTGAGGGGCGTTATTCCCGAACGCACCGTAACTTGCAAACGTCAGGCATTTATAGAATTGGATATACTAGACCATATATTTGGACAGACTTTCATCATAATGGCTAAAATGAATTTTAACATTATTTTGGGTGCAAATTTCATTTGTGACTACCAGTCAGTCATAGATTTGCATAATAATACAGTCAGTTTTAAGGAGTTTGATAAACTGAAGGATGTGGGCTTACACATGGATGAAATCACTACAGGGAAAGACGTGAGTTCATGGGCATTGGAGGCAATAGCAGAGGAGACACGAAAGGCGGAAGATGGCCTTATAGATGTGGCTGTTGTGGAATTAAATGAAGAGAGTGACTCTCAGGAGATATGGGCCTTACTAGCAGAAGGAGAGGACAGCGATACTCAGTTCGAAGAACTATTACAGGAGCAGCTCAGAGACATCCAACTAGGGGTTGAACATAGGAAGAAACTTGAGGAGATCTTAAGAAGACACAAGGCAGTGTTTGACACAGTTCCAGGGAAGATAATAAACTTTCAGTATTCTATGCAGGTTGAGGATTGGTCCCCATTTCGAAGCAAATTGTACCCTATACCAGAAAAACATCGGGAGCCGGTTAAAAGGATTATTGATGATATGTTGCAAGCTGGAGTGATTAAGAAGACTCCTATACCTTATTTAAATGCGATTTTGGCAGTAACAAAACCAAATGGATCCATTAGACTTTGTCTAGACGCCAGAAATCCAAACATGCGCCTTATTTTTCCCGAGTATGACAGAGCGCCAATAATCAGAGACGTCTTAATAGGATTTAAGAACAAGAGCATCTATTCATCTGTAGACCTGACGAGTTCGTTTCACCATCTCGAACTGGATGAGAAGTCACAGCTTCTTACTGGCTTGTTGTTCGATAATCAGACATATTGCTTCGTCCGCATGCCCTTCGGCGTTAAAACTGCTGGATGCGCATTAATTCGAGCCTTGGATCGGAACTTGACTGAAGAAGTGAAGGAAATGACGGTACTATATATTGACGATATACTCTTTGCTTCAGATAACATTGAGACACATATGGAAAATTTGGATAAGCTTTTGGACAACCTTAGAACTGCAGATTTTAAAGTCAACTTGAAGAAATCCCATTTCTTCAAGAAGGAGATTTTATACTTGGGGCACATCATTGACCAGGAGGGAGTGAGACCAAACCCTGCGAAGATAGAGGCAATAAAGAATTTCCCTACACCAACGAGAGTGAAACATATCAGAGCTTTCCTTGGCGTGACGGGCTTCTTTAAGGAAACTGCCCAGGATATACTGAAACCGTAGCACCTATGGAGGAAATGCTGAAGAAGAACAACAAATGGCTTTGGAACGCTGAGTTTGAGAAATCATTTCAAGAGACAAAATTATTACTGGAAAATTGTATCAAACTAGGTTATCCAGACTTTCAACGGAAATTTATTATCCAAGCGGATGCTTCCATGGTTGGTATAGGAGCAATGTTATACCAAGAAGATCCAGCTAACCTTCAACGTCGTGATTATTTAGCATTTGTGAGCCGCAGATTGCGTAAACACGAGCGCAACTATACGGTCACGGAACTCGAATTGTTGGCAATACTTCATGCGTTACAACAATTGGAATGAATTGTGTATGGTTACCCCATTGTTATTAAAATAGACCACAAAGCACTAACGTTCTTGTTCAAGACATCTATGGCTAGCGAGCGTGTGACACGTTGGTCCATCTACATACAACAATTTAACATCGAAATTGAACATTGCCCAGGAAAAATGAATGTAATTCCGGATGTATTAAGCAGGAACCCCGAGCCTCATACCGTAGAAACAGCGATAGTACAGCATATTGAGTTAACAGCAAAGGACCATGCATTCTTGGAGGAATTACGGGAGATAAGACGAGAGCAGGAAGCAGAACCGTGGATGTACCAAATGATCCAGTACTTTAAGAAGGAATTACCAGCAAGAACCCCAGCCTACAGAGAAGCAAAAGCCAGAGAAGGAAGATATGTCTACCTTAACAATTTACTGCATAAATGGATAGATGAAGAACACACCAAATTACGTATCATGGTACCTGCATCATTACAAAGAGGACTTACTTGGCACATACATGAAAGCTTCGGTCACGTGGGATTAGACAAGGCACAGGCGACCATAGGAGAAACGTTTACATGGCCGCGAATGAGGACTACCATTTGTGACGTAATAAAGACTTGCGATCCTTGTCAGAGGACGAAGCCAAATAATTATTTAATGAGGCAGTATCCTAGACCATTGCTACCTCAGAAACTCTGCGTGCTTGTGGCCCTGGACTGGTTCGGTCCAATCCCGAAAGGTAGGCGAGGTTGCCGTCACTTGCTAGTGTGTATTGATGTATTTTCTAAGTTTGTCGTATTGTGCCCCATTCAGAAAACTACATCGAAACAAGTACTCAGTCGTATTCGAAATAGAGTTATTCCAATCCTTGGAAAACCAGAGTTTATATTGTCGGACCACGGAAGCTATTTTATGAGTGCCGAATTCAAGAAAGGTATTGAGGACTTGGATGTAAAACACATGTTTAGTAGCATTCGCCAGCCTCAAGCTAATCCAAGAGAACGCGCTATAAAATGTGTTACTAAATACTTAAGGATCTTCATTCCCAATGAACATCACAAGTGGGTAGACAGGATCAAAGATGTAGAGACCTGTATGAATACAACTAGACATGAATCGACAGGCCAGATTCCCATGGTCTTGCACATGAACGAATATCCAGTAAGATCGTGGAGCAACATCATCGATTGCCCACAAGATCCCATGGTTGGTCATGAGTTGAGAATCGAGAGAACGAGAGTCCATATGAGAAACCAGGCGGATCGCAGATTACGTCGTGTCAGAAATAAGAGATATCACAGAGAACTATTAGTCAACGAGCTTGTATTAGTACGGAAGCCAGCGACATCTGATCCAGAGAAGAAGGTATTTAACAAGTTCAGTCCAACATTTATTGGCCCCTTCTGTATTGTACGAAATCTTGGTAACAACGCATACAGAGTGAAAGAATTGAGTACAGGTACAATGTCTGTCTACAACGCGGCGAATTTAAAATTGTATTTTACTAGTGAACCTTGGGAACGCAGAAATAATGCTGCAAATTGAATATATGGACGTCCTTTTTGCACATCCAACTATACGTGGGTCAGTGAGTACGTCAGTTGAACGAGAAAGTAGGGAGCAGCCTGCTGTGGTCAAACACTAATGAGCTCTGACGATGACGGCACAGCGAGAGAGCGAGCGAGAGAGATAAGGACACTGGAAAGGGGAGATACTAACCTTAGGCGATCAGACAAGCAGGCAGGCTTGGGGAATGTCTGAATGAATGAGGAAGCTGGAAGTAAACACGAGCGCGTGTTGACACTCCAACGACAGTGGCGGCTAGACTAAACTGATGAGAGGGAGATTTCTCTAGGATTGGCAGAAATGGATTACAGATGTTATGTGTTTGTAAAAAAATCGACTATTTGTTATGTTCGATTTTTTCCATGCAGGGGGATTGTGAACCCTTTATCCACAGGCTGTATAAAGGATTCTAATAATTATTCATCATCTTTTGATAAATTTCTACAGACAACAGATATGAGGGCCAGACGGTGTTGGGAAGTATTGAGAAATCAGTGGCCAAGAGGACACAATGGTTTAAGCTCCTGTGGTATTTTAGGAAGAAGCATATATACTCTTGAGACATATGACAGGTGCAACTTTTAGCGCGGAAGACGGCTTGGGCACGCACATTATGGCCTGTTGCTAGGAAGTTTGGCGCCAAGAAGGAAATCGAATGCTAGGAAGCAATTGGTCTATCATCATGTTAACCACTCCCCACTGCAGAAAAATATGTAAAAGCGCGCAAAGACATACAAGACTCTGGGCCAATAATATCAAGACGCCTTGTTTTAGCGGCAACTCGGCTTGGTTACGCACACTGGTAAATTAACGCGGGAGTTATCTACAGATTAATTCCACGATCGATTCGAGCCGGCTACAGCATAATCGTAACCTCCACACTGCTACGAACTTAATGATACCGATCGCATGCTAGTCTGATAATTATTATGGAATATTTTTTTTATAAATCCCCTTCCACACCTACCCTAGTCAGTTTCATTTATAAGGATCCAAGATGCTTCGAGGATCACCACTTACTTCGTGCGTCTGAGGACGTAACGTTCAACCACTCATTTTTGTACGTCTGAGGACGGAAGATTGATCACTTATTTCGTGCGTCAGAGGGCGTAACGTTCATTCACTCATTTTGTACGTCTGAGGACGTAAGGTTCATACTCTGCATATTTTCATGTTATTGAACACGGAACAGTGTCGTCAAGTTATAAGTGCAACTTCAGCGATTTATTTGTAGTCCCAGCACTATCAGTATGGTCCAGTTCATCGAACTAATTCACCAACTATACTGTCCAGGAATATAGTACTTGATAGGTGAATATAGTAGGAATTGTATCGTGTGTGTATCTGACAAAACTTTATTTTAATTCAGCACGAGATGACGTCTAAGAACGAGAACGGATCTGGGAACCAGCAGGACATTTGCCAGAAGATGTCGATGACCAGATAAACATCTTAAAGGAGATGGCTGCAGACGTTTTTCCTGGCGCTGTTTTAAAGGATTGAGTACAAATGAATGTATTTATTAAATCAGCTATGGTATTATGGGACATATTTTTGTAGACATTTGTTTGCTTGTTTGGTAATGTAGATTATTAGTTTTTGTTTTACTGACACATTAGATATGAGACTAGCCGAGCGTTGCGTAATTTGAAAATATTGTGATTGTATTTGGTTCAACTTTACGGGGCGACGCGGAGCCCATGCTCGCGTTCGCTTGCGTAAATTGCGGTCAAGCATTATTATTCGGAGGTATGCATTACAACAAAAATGGAACTGAATTAATTTTGAGATTAAAAATAGAATTTGGAGGGTAAGATTATTTGTGAGTAGAATTTTATGACGGATCAGGATTATTTTTATAGTTGCTTTCCAGCAGTTTGAACGGGATGGCACTTTGCATCCGAGTTTTTGTTATGTATTGTTGTTAATGTGTCAATGGACGCAGTAGTGTTGATCTGTTTTGAGCCGACCCAGTGTGTGCGTATGAGAGTCAGTCCAAGCTTTTGGTGCGTTGTGTGATTTTTTATAATGTGCTAGCGAGAATATATCATGGTGATTATTCTGTCTTGCTCCACATTAGCCCAGTTCATGACCTCGCGAGGTTGAACTTGTGGTATATATTTGTGTTTCTTGCCATCCAGGGGATGGGTGATATATGTTGACGTTTCCAGAGTGAAACTGCACCGAGCTTGCGGGGCTGAGAGAGATATTTGAGGCAGTGGTGACTCATACAAGAAGAGCGCGCTCAAATCAGATAACGTGACTTGTCATTAGTAACAGGCTTGCTTCCTGTACTGCAATTTTTAGATGTTTAAAATTCACAATACCTGATCGGTTATAATGAGTATTGATTGATTAAATGGGTGCTGTCCATAGTTGTAAGGGAGCTTCCGAAATTCGTGTTTTTCTGGCGTTATATATAAATGTAAACATAGTTTTTCAGCCGTTGGGCTTGTATTTTGTTGTTGTTGGTTCAATTTTTGGTGTGTTTATTTTACGCGTTCTTGACCCGTATCAAGTTAGGGTGCGCGAAGCTATGTTCCCAAGTTATGATGAGAGCGTTTTGGCCGATTTCTGGCATGCTCTTTTGTGTTCATTTTGTGCTCCGGCACCAGCTAGGATCTCAGGGAGATTCTTCATTCTGTTTATATTATTAGATCTTGCATGTGTCAGTAGTAATTATAGTGTATTAATTAAGGGTGGATCCCATAACCGTAGTGTGATTTAAAAGATACAACTCCGTAAGCAACATGACTGTTTCAGTTATAAACGGACTCGCATCAGTACTCAGTTTCTTATTAACGAGCAGTACACCACACATTATATAACTTCTTGACCAGAAAAAAATGGACTTGTATCCATATGTTCTGACGAGTGAGTTCTTACCGCTCAAATGCTTATGTTATGATTTTATCATTTATGTGAAGCTGCATTCACATTGTCTTGTTGTGACGAGCAAGTTCCTACCGCTCAGTGTTATTATTATTTATGAAGGGGGTGAAAGTCAGGGAGGATTTCTTTTTATTTATTATTATTAATATGCACATACCTTTCAGTCATTAAATTTCTTTTATTCTACTTGGTATTCATTTTATTTCTAGTATAGCCTCTGTCATGAACCTTTCTATTCATTAGAGCATGTTGTTTGAAGCGAACTTTGCTGTATAACGCAGTCAGGACTGAACACGACCCCGTAGATGAATCTTGAGAAAACCATGCTTTATTGAAGGGTGCAGTATTGACTAAGGCGGATATATAAAATTTGTTGTTAAAACTATTTAGTACGTCAATACGGAACCATCATGGAAACTAGTTAAAATAATAGAAATAATGATGGATTGTGTAAGTAATCGTCTTTTGCTGCTTGATGCCACTACTAAACTGATACTAATACAACGGACAAGTGAGTTCATGTTTCGCTGACGGTATCGTATGTTCCCACGCACTTCCTGTGTGTTGCAGGCGCCGTAGTGGCTAAATTTGAAACAAGATGAGATGATTTGCTGACGTTATCATATGTTCCCCTGCACGCACACGCCAGTCCCTGAGGACGGGTCCTAAAAAGGAGATTTCCATAACGATAAGAAAAAAAAGCTTACCATAATGGTGGATTGTGTTAGTAAACGTCTTTTGCTGCATGATGCCACTACTAAACTGATACTCATACAACAGACAAGTGAGTTCATGTTTCGCTGACGTAATCGTATGTTCCCACGCACATCCTGTGTGTTGCACGCGACGTAGTGGCTAAATTTGAAACTAGATGAGATGATTTGTTGACGTAATCGTATGTTCCCCCGCATGCCCACGCAGGCCCCTGTGAACGGGTCCTTGTGGACGAGTCCCTGTGGACGGGTCATTGTTGACGTGTCCTTGTTGACGGGTCCTTGTTGACGAGCCCCTGTGGACGGGTCCTTGTTGAAGGGTCCTTTTGGACTAATCCCTTTAGACCGGTCCCTTTGGAATGGTCCCTATGGACTGGTCCATGACCCCTAATGCTATGATGAAATTAAACGTTGTTCCACATGAAACGCATGTGAAGAGCCGATTGCTACTATGAATTAACATGGTTTTTTTTAGCATGCGTACTTGTTTTTTTTGTAAGCGGACAGGCTTTTTGAATAATGATTTATAGATGAGTTATTTTTTTAAATTACCAAAAGATCCAATACTAATAGGTCATTAGCTTTTTAATATCTCATGAACCAATAAGGCTAGGGACTTGTATGAGAGGTCGTTGGACTTGAGTTGACTTTCTGTTTTTGAATGTATTATTTATTTTTTGTAAAAAGGGCCTAACTAAACTGTTGTTAATATCTCGCTAACTAATAATCAGAGAGGGTCTAGTGAGGTGTCATGGGACTCAGGATTGTCAACTCTTTTCCATGACCAACGGATTTACCCAAAAGATCTAATACAGCATGGTCATTGACCTATGATTTTATAAACTAATCATCGGAGAGGGTCAAGTAAGGTGCCATAGGACTTAGAATGGTTAACCCTTTCCCATGACCAATGAATTTACCCCCAAAATCCAAAACAGCAAGGTCATTGATCTAAGATTTTATAAACTAATAATCGAATGTCAACATGCGAGGTGTCATAGGACTTAGAATGGTCAACCCTTTCCCATGGCCAATGAATTTACCCAAAATACCCAATACATCAAGGTCATCGACCTGAGATTTTATAAACTAATAATCGGATACGAACATGTGAGATGTTTACCATGCGTGATGAAACATAGCTAGGTAGAGAAAGAATTAGTGTAGGCTACATGTATGGTGACTGACAAGTCTTTTACCATTGAAATTTGTTTTCAGATCAAACTGCAATCTAGAGAGAGTATAGGTTGCAGGTATGGGTTCATAAAAGACAAACGGTGTACGCAAACTCTGATTTATCAAGAATTAAGAGTAGACTATCTTTAATTGATTGGTTAAAGATGATAGCTAAAACACAAGAATGCTCAGTGGTTACCGAGACAAAATGGTCGCTACACACAACAAGCTTTAAATATTTGAGGCTAATAATCTGTACACACAAACACACTCGCTTGTTCTAAACTAAACTGTGTTGCTGTCAGTGCTCAGACAGTAGGCTGATGACGAAATGCATTGCTAACAGAAATATAATCATTTCCGGTTGTCTAATGTTACCAGCTATCCATTTTTTTGCGTTGCAGTGGGAAGCACTTTTAGCTCTTGTACTGGCAGTCTTAACTTGATTTCCAGGTCTGAGGCCTAGAACGAGTCGAACTAAGAAACAAGGGCATGGTGGTGCAGTGGTTAAGCTGTTAGCCTTTTCACCAGGGGTTCGATTTAAGTTAATATGCATGTCATAAACATATTAAACAAAACAAAACAGAGATAACGTTTAAAACTGATTACATATGTGTCTTTTCAAATTATTACTTGGATTACAAATACAAATGTGAACTGGGTTTGATCTACAGTTAATGCTGTCTATCACACACTAGACTGTAAGAAAGCCAAAAGAGCAAAAGGCGTAGGTAGAGCAGTGGTAAAATTGCTGTATGTAGAGAACTACCTGGCAAAGCTATAACGCATAAACAGTGCAGGATACAATCCAGCAACCAAATTTGTATCTTGTGGAACAGAGAAATGCACTTACGTGAGAAAATGCAAGTTCATGTATAATATGAAATAACACACAAGTGTTCACCTGTGCACGTGCACGATAAGAGCTAACAAGTCACATTCTGTTTAGTTCGTACGTAACGTTAGGTCAGGGATAATGCACACACCCTAGTACACGAGGCACATGCCATTTGAGAGCAGGTCAAGGGATCTAACTTGGTGAATGGAAGTGTTCTAACGAGTCATTTGTAGTTGAAAGAGAATAATACTTGTTCTTAAGATGTTAAAACTGAGGATATGGTACGTGCAGTAAGACGTCTTGTTATTTCCTGTGTCATATTACAGACATGGCAGAGAGCGCACAGTTCTGTTGCTATGACAAACGCTGCAGTAATTTGAAACCCCAGGTGTTCATCAAGACAATGGGTGATGATCATACAAAGTTAGCAGTCATTGGATATTACACAGGTGTTCCTACCGGTGTCATGTTGCTGACATGGCAGAGAGCGCACAGTTCTATTGCTATGACTAACGCTGCAGTAATTTGAAACCCCAGGTGATGATCAAGACAATGGGTGATGATCATGTAAAGTCAGCAGTTGTCAGTTGTCAGTTGTCATAACCCGCAGAAACCTCATTTAAAGATTTTAGATTTTACATTTTAACATTTTACATTTTAACATTTTAGATTTTTATTTTATTTTACATTTTTTTTTTTAGATTTTACATTTTAAATTTAAGTTTTTTGATTTTTAGATTTTACTTTTTTACATTTTCCTAAAAGAGTAAACTACAAGGTCACATACCTAACCTCATTAAACCTAACTTTACCAAACCTAACTTAAGCTAATCCAAAGGCTAATGCACATACACAAAGTATATAAGGTACATGCAACTATCCGTATGCTAGTCTTATAGGTTACTGTACATGATCACTTCCCCAAACGGATATTTTTTTTTCATTTTGTTGTTTACACATATGTCAATTTTCCAATTTCCCATTTTCAGTTTTTTTTAATGTCAGTTTTTAGTTTTTCAATTTCATAATATGGAAACATGGATTTTCCAAATTGTTGTTTTCACATTTGTCAATTTACCAAATTCACATTTACAGTTTTTTAAATTTCAGTTAAATGATTTTTTTCTATTTGTCAATAGGGAAACATGGATTTTTACAATTTTTGTTTTACATGTCATGCAACTATCCTTATGTTAGTCTTATAGGTTACTGTACAACATGATCACTACCCCAACCGGATATTTTTTTTTCATTTTGTCATTTACACATATGTCAATTTTCCAATTTCCCATTTTCATTTTTTTTAATGTCAGTTTTAAGTTTTTCAATTTCATAATATGGAAACATGAATTTTGCATTTTGTTGTTTACACATTTATCAATTTCACAATTTCCCATTTACAGTTCTTAAAATGTCAGTTTAAAGTTTTTTAATTTCATGATATAGAAACATGGATTTCCCAATTTGTTGTTTTCACATTTATCAATTTAGCAAATTCCCCATTTACAGTTTTTAAAATTTCAGTTTAATGTATTTTTTCTATTTGTCTATATGGAAACATGGATTTTTCCAATTTGTGCTTTACATGTTTATTTTGCATTAGGAGTGGAGAGAGGTGGGTAGTAATTAAAAACGTGCAAGCAGTGTCCATTGTTGACAGGTCATTGTTGACGAGTCCTTCTCATACAACAGACAGGTGCGTTCATGTTTCGCATGCATTACCTAAAATGTAATACCATGAAAATTTTTAACATTTCACAAATTAGCTTATGTATTAGTTCATGTGTGGGGTCTTATGTTGGCATTTTGTGTTGGCTTATTCTGTATATTGGCTTTTATGTTGGCTTTTGTGTTGGCTTTTAGGTTGGCTTTTTGTGTGTTGGCTTTAGTGTTGGTTTATATTTTGGCTTTTGTGTTGGCTTATTTGACAAGTTATTTTGTCAATGCATTTAGTGGATTTTTCTCTTGGTCTTGGAAAGTTTATCAGTCCATTTTATCACAACATAACGCTTACTGACAAGTTTGTAAGCAACAACAACTACAACCCACTAAACTTTCAAAAAAATCTGAAGTATTCTAAGGTACTCTCAACTCGTACTCTTACCTCTATCCCATGCCTAGTCAAGAACATTATATTTTTTTTCAAAAAAGGTGAATGGGGAAAGTAGACTATATGTTTAATCTAAATAAAATCATATAAAGTCATATGTTAACACTAACACCTACGTTTATACCATTCTTAGTCGAAAAATATTATCTTTTTTTAAATTTTTCTAAAAAATATTTGGAAAGTAGGCTATATTTTGAAAACTAATCATCCTATAAAGTAATATATAGACTCAAACCAATGGATTTTATATCCTTAATCGTTAGAACAAAATATGGAATTTTTGACATTTTTTTCCAAAAATGTTCATTTTAAAAAATGGGCAATATTTTGGAAACTAGGAATTTTACAAAAAAGTGTGTGTGACATAAATGACAGGTATTTACTCCCTCTACCCACAAACCAAGTCCCAGATCTCTGGGACAAAATCCAAAAATGTTTAATTGTGAAAGTTGGCGATATTTTGAAAACGTATCATTCTAAAAAGTCATATATAGACTCAAACAAATGTTCTTTAAGTTATTTAACGTTAAAACAAAACTTAACATTTTTTTCATATTTCCGAAAAAAGTCCAATTTTCAAAATTGTCTATATTTTGGAAACTAAGAATTTTACAAAAATGTTTGGTCAACGTAAATGAAAGGCCTTTACCCCCCTGTACCCCAGAAATAAATTTCAGGACCCTAGGACATAAACTGTGCAGTAGTGGTTTTTGGTGAGCTCGACAGCCACCTCCACCTCCCCACCTCACAAGATGGCGGCCGTAGCTTAACTTAACCTAGCCTAACCTAACAAGATGGTGGCCGTAGCTTAACTTAACCTAGCCTAACCTAACAAGATGGCGGTCGTAGCCTAACCTAACCTAACCTAACATACGAGGTGTGATCAAAAAGTTCCAAAAAGGTGGCTGCGACTAACCTAACCTAACCTACAAGGTGTGATCAAAAAGTTCCAAAATGGCAGCCGTAGCTTCACTTAACCTAAACCTACGAGGTGCGATCAAAAAGTTTTCAAGATGGTGGTCATAGCTTAACTGAACCTAGCCTAACCTAACCTAAACCTACGAGGTGTGATCATAAAGTTCCAAGATGGCGGTCGTAGCTTAACTTAACCTAACCTAACCCTACGAGGTATGAACAAAAAGTTCCAAATTGGCTGCCGTAGCTTAACTTAACCTTTGATTGATCCCTGTTGATTGACTCCTTTTGATTGATCTCTGTTGATGTATCGCTTTGGACTGGTCCCTTTGGACGGGCCCTTTTTGAAGGGAGTCATTTTTTTACGGGTCCCGGAGGACGGGTCCTTGTTGACGGGACCCTGTGGGCGGGTCCCTTTGACATAATTTGGATAAAATGCATGGGCCAGTCCATACGGATCAGTCCAAAGGAGGTGGGGAGGTGGAGGTGGCTGTAGAAGACACCAAAAACCACTACTGCACAGTTTTAGTCCTAGGGTCCTGAAATTTATTTTCGGGGTACAGGGGGTTAAAGACCTTTCATTTACGTTAAACAAACATTTTTGTAAAATTCTTAGTTTCCAAAATATAGACAATTTTGAAAATTGGACTTTTTTCGAAAAATTGAAAAAATGTTTAGTTTTGTTTTAACGTTAAATAACTTAAAGAACATTTGTTTGAGTCTATATATGACTTTTTAGAATGATACGTTTTCAAAATATCGCCTACTTTCACAATTAATCATTTTCGGATTTTGTCCCAGAGACCTGGGACTTGGTTTGTGGGTAGAGGGGGTAAATACCTGTCATTGATGTCAAACACACTTTTTTGTAAAATTCCTAGTTTCCAAAATGTTGCCCATTTTTTAAAATGAACATTTTATGAAAAAATTTCAAAAATTCCATATTTTGTTCTAACGATTAAGGATATAAAAGCCATTCGTTTGAGTCTATATATGATTTTATAGGATGATTAGTTTTCAAAATATAGCCTACTTTCGAAATATTTTTTAGAAAAATTAAAAAAAAAATATTTTTCGACTAAGAATGGGATAAACGTAGGTGTTAGAGTTAACATATGACTTTATATGATTTTTTTTAGTTTAAACATATAGTCTACTTTCCCCATTCACCTTTTTTTGAAAAAAAAAATGTTCTTGACTAGGCATCGGATAGAGGTAAGAGTACGAGTTGAGAGTACCTTAGAGTACTTCAGATTTTTTTGAAAGTTTAGCGTGTTGTTTTTGTTGCTTACAAACATGGCAGTAAGCATTATGTTGTGTTAAAATGGACTGATATACTTTCCAAGAGAAAAATCCACTAAATGCATTGACAAAATTACTTGTCAAATAAGCCAACACAAAAGCCAAAATATAAACCAACACTAAAGCCAACACACAAAAAGCCAACCTAAAAGCCAACACAAAAGCTAACACAAAAGCCAATATACAGAATAAGCCAACACAAAATGCCAACATAAGACCCCACACATAAACTAATACATAAGCTAATTTGTAAAATGTTAAACACTCGCATGGTATTATATTTTAGGTAATGCATGCGAAACATGAACTCACTTGTCTGTTGTATGAGAAGGACTCGTCATCAATGACCTGTCAACAATGGACACTGCTTGCACATTTTTAATTACTACCCACCTCTCTCCACTCCTAAAGCAAAATGAACATGTAAAACACAAATTGGAAAAATCCATGTTTCCATATTGACAAATAGAAAAAAACACATTAAACTGAAATTTTAAAAACTGTAAATGGGAATTTGGTAAATTGACAAAAGTGAAAACAACAAATTGGAAAATCCATGTTTCTATATCATGAAATTGAAAAACTTAAACTGACATTTTAAGAACTGTAAATGGGAAATTGTGAAATTGATAAATGTGTAAACAACAAAATGCAAAATCCATGTTTCCATATTATAAAATTGAAAAACTTAAAACTGACATTTAAAAAATGAAAATGGGAAATTGGAAAATTGACATATGTGTAAACAACAAAATGAAACAAGAAGTTCCGTGAAGAACTATACAGCCTACTTTTCATGCCAATGATTATTCTACAGAATATGAACCTATCTAGAATAATGACGAAATTAAGTTGGTAATATTGAAATATCTAATTAGTTCAAAATATACCTGGTATAATGTAGCCTAATAGCGCACTACAGTTGGCAGCCCTGGTGATTGAATATATTCCTAGTTCCATCTCTTGAGGTACAGAATACAAAATTTGGTTGAAGTCCAATGGACGTTACATGCAGTTAGACACTGGATCTATCAGCACGCGTAAAAGCATGTTGCCAACAATACCATGCGTGTGCTGGTCAGAAATAATCTGAAATATTATGGTATCTTGTTGTGCCAATTTTGGATGAAATCCATTTGTTAGTATAGAAGTACATGTATTTTAAAATTGGACATATCAGCAGGCATAGAATCATGTTGGCAGCACTGCCTTGTATTAATTACTCCAAATTAATCTAGAATGTCAGGTGCTATACGTGTGCAAAGTATAGTGCTGTTGGCTTGCATACTTTCTGATATATTGATATTAGGGTAAAAAAATATAGACAGCATTTATTAACAGTTGGCAGCCCTGATTACTCTTAAGAATACTTATAGTCATATCTGTTATGGTACACATAGCACATACGAAATCTGGTTGAAATCTAACTGATAGTATAGAGGTTACATGCATTTAAAAATTGGTACCATCAGCAGGCTTATAATCATGTTGGTAGAACTGACGTATATAAGTTACTCCAAATTAATCTAAAATGTCAGAATATACGTGTGCATAGTTTAAAGCTGATGGCTTGCATACTTTCTGATATATTTGTATTTGAAAAAAAAAATAGAGAGATCAATTATTAACAGTTGGCAGCCCTGGTGGCTCTTAAGAATATGCTCAGTCATATCTGTTTATGTACAGATATTACATACAAAATTTGGTTGAAATTCAATTGATAGTGTAGAAGTTATATGCATTTTAACATTGGACCTATCAGAAGGCTTAAAATTATTTTTGCAACACTGTCATGGTTGGCCTCCTGGAAATTAAACTGAAATAGTCTTATCTACATGTGTGCCAATTTTGGAATAGCTCCCATGCATACCTTGCAAGATATCCAACATGGAGCTCAAATTTCTAGTGCTTTTTTTCAGCAGTTGGTAGCACTGACATCATTTTCAAATATGGACGGGAGATATTCCGGTGCACATCTTTACTCATACTAAATTTGGTTTTGATTGCTGCAGCCGTTTAGGTGTTGATAGGGGGGGACACACACACAGCCAGACAGACAGACCGACAGACAGACAGACCGACAGACAGACAGACAGACAGACAGACAGACAGACAGACAGGCAGGCAGACAGACAGACAGACATTTTCCCGGATCGATCTCATAAGTCTACTTTTTCTTCATTTTTGCAAAATGTGAAAAGTAGGCTAAAAATAATATCCGGTTGGGGTAGTGATCATGTAGTACAGTAAGCTATAAGACTAGCATAAGGATAGTTGCATGTACCCTTATATACTTTGTGTATGTGCATTAGCCTTTGGATTAGCTTAAGTTAGGTTTGGTAAAGTTAGGTTTGGTGAGGTTAGGTATGTGACCTTGTAAGTTACTCTTTAGGAAAATGTAAAAAAGTCAAATCTTAAATCAAAAAATCTTAAATTTTAAAATGTAAAATCTAAAAAAACTAAAATCTAAAATACAACCACAAGGACTCGTCCACAAGGACCTGTCAACAAGGACACGTCAACAATGACCTGTCAACAATGGACACTGCTTGCACATTTTTAATTACTACCCACCTCTCTCCACTACCTAATGCAAAATGAACATGTAAAACACAAATTGGAAAAATCCATGTTTCCATATTGACAAATAGAAAAAAACCATTAAACTGAAATTTTATAAACTGTAAATGGGGAATTTGGTAAATTGATAAATGTGAAAACAACAAATTGGAAAATCCATGTTTCTATATCATGAAATTAAAAACTTTAAAATGACATTTTAAGAACTGTAAATGGGAAATTGTGAAATTGATAAATGTGTAAACAACAAAATGCAAAATCCATGTTTCCATATTATGAAATTGAAAAACTTAAAACTGACATTTTTAAAAGAACTGAAAATGGGAAATTGGAAAATTGACATATGTGTAAACAACAAAATGAAAAAATAAATAAAAATATCCGGTTGGGGTAGTGATCATGTTGTACAGTAACCTATAAGACTAACATAAGAATAGTTGCATGACATGTAAAACACAAATTGTAAAAATCCATGTTTCCATATTGACAAATAGAAAAAAACATTCAACTGAAATTTTAAAAACTGTAAATTTGAATTTGGTAAATTGACAAATGTGAAAACAACAAATTGGAAAATCCTTGTTTCTATATCATGAAATTGAAAAACTATAAACTGACATTTTAAGAACTGTAAATGGGAAATTGTGAAATTAATAAATGTGTAAACAACAAAATGCAAAATCCATGTTTCCATATTATGAAATTGAAAAACTAAAAACTGACATTAAAAAACTGAAAATGGGAAATTGGAAAATTGACAAATGTGTAAACAACAAAATGAAAAAATATATATCCGTTTGGGGTAGTGATCATGTTGTACAGTAACCTATAAAACTAGCATAAGGATAGTTGCATGTACCTTATAAACTTTGTGTATGTGCATTAGCCTTTGGATTAGCTTAAGTTAGGTTTGGTAAAGTTAGGTTTAATGAGGTTAGGTATGTGACCTTGTAGTTTACTCTTTTAGAAAAATGTAAAAAAGTAAAATCTAAAAATCAAAAAATCTTAAATTTAAAATGTAAATGGGATTTTTACAGAGCATTTAAAGGACACACTCCATGACCTGTTAGACCCGATAACATGTCTATTTAACGAATGCCTAAAACGTAAGTCAATCCCAGAACAATGGAGGAAGACAGTCATAATTGTGATCTACAAAGGGAAAGGGAAGAAGGAGGATCCAAACTCTTACAGGGGAATTGCCCTGGAAAATGTTATGTTCAAAACCTTCCCTAAACTCCTTCTAATACGGGTGGAACATAGACTACGTGCTAGCATACCATCAAATCAATATGGCTTTATCCCGGGTAGATCAACTCTACAGGCTGTACAGGAACTTGTGCAAGAAATAATAACGATCTTAGCCCAACCCGGTAGACCGCTGTATGCAATCTACATAGACTATTCCAAGGCATTTGACAGTATCAACGGAAGGATACTTATCCACAAACTGGAAAACATACTAGGCACCTCCAATAGTGAATTAGAAACATTGAAATCGATTTTAAACGTGAACTATGTTACAATCCATGATGGCATCACCACGTCGAGGAGTATCACTCAAACAAAGGGAGTTCTACAAGGGGATCCCATGAGTCCAGTCCTCTTCAACGTAATGACCTCAGACATTGGGCAAACATTAGACTCAAGAACAGTCAAATTACTCATGTACGCGGATGACATGGTCATCCTCTCAAGATACCGAGATGACCTACAAACAGCTATGGGGACATTAGGGTATGGGCGGAAGAAAACTCTATGGAAATTAACAGCTCCAAAACAAAGGCTATGAGATTTAGAAGGGGAGGAAGGATAGCTAAAATGGACCAACTCAAGTGTGGAGAAGAACCTTTAGAATTCGTACCCAACTTCAAATACCTGGGTGTCGTGCTACAAACTACCGGAACTGCTTTCTCCCTTCATGTACAGGAGCGAGCTACGGCAGCAACGAAAGCCTCATACGACACTCCCAAACTCCAAAGCCTATCCCTGTCAACAGCGATAAAGCTATTCAAAATTAAAGTTATGCCGACCGCCACATATGGCATACAATTAATTTGGCCCTACTTGTCGGTGAATAACCTCAGGAAGCTAGAGAGCGTCAAAGCGAGATTTATTAAGAGAGCTCTATCTATATCAAAATTCTCAAGGAACAGCTACGCCTATAAAATAGCACAGGAATCCTTCATTATAGAAGACGTAAAGCACTCCTTCGATCTACCGGAAACTCGAACGTATAAAACCATCATCGAGGAGAGACGAAAAAAAGCCGACGAAATACCACAAGAAATAATGGAGACTGAAGCAATGAAGACAGATATCCGGAATGGGGCCAAATTTCAAACGTCGAAATCTTTATACGCGATTCGCTGTCCATGGGTTCCATGGAAGGATCTGTCAGAATTGCGTCTGCAAGAATTGCAATAACCCATGCCCCAAATACCACTTAGTGGAATGTGTAAGCAGGTCTCAATCTCTAATCGCAGAAATGTCAGAATGGTGAAAACGTGATTGTACACATTGTGTTTAATAAAATCATATAAAATGAAAATCTAAAAAAAAATGTAAAATGAAAAAAAATCTAAAATCTAAAATGTTAAAATGTAAAATGTTAAAATTGAAATCTTAAATCTTTAAATGAGGTTTCTGCGGGTTATGACAACACGTTTATGATTTAGTCCATGTTGATGTGTGGTATCCAATTACTGCTGACTTTGCATGATCATCACCCATTGTCTCGATCAACACCTGGGGTTTCAAATTACTGCAGCGTTAGTCATAGCAATAGAACTGTGCGCTCTCTGCCATGTCAGCAACATGACATCGAAAGGAGCACCTGTGTAATATCCAATGACTGCTAACTTGGTATGATCATCACCCATTGTCTTGATGAGCACCTGGGGTATCAAATTACTGCAGCGTTAGTCATAGCAACAGAACTGTGCGCTCTCTGCCATGTCTGTAATATGACACAGGAAATAACAAGACGTCTTACTGCACGTACCATATCCTCAGTTTCAACATCTTAAGAACAAGTACTATTCTCTTTCAACTACAAATGACCCGTTAGAACACATCCATTCACCAAGTTAGTTCCCTTGACCTGCTCTCAAATGGCATGTGCCTCGTGTACTAGGGTGTGTGCATTAGCCCTGACCTAACGTTACGTACGAACTAAACAGAATGTGACTTGTTAGCTCTTATCGTGCACGTGCACAGGTGAACACTTGTGTGTTAGGTCATATTACACATGAACTTGCATTTTCTCACATAAGTGCAATTCTCGGTTCCACAAGATACAAATTTGATTGCTGGATTGTATCCTGCACTGTTTATGCGTTATAGCTTGGCCAGGTAGTTCTCTACATATAGTAATTTTACCACTGCTCTACCTACGCCTTTTGCTCTTTTGGCTTTCTTACAGTCTGGTGTGTGATAGACAGCATTAACTGTAGATCAAACCCAGTTCACCTTTGTATTTGTAATCCAAGTAATAATTTGAAAAGACACATATGTAATCAGGTTTAAACGTTATCTCTGTTTTGTTTTGTTTAATATGTTTATGACATGCATATTAACCTGAAATCGAACCCCTGGTGAAAAGGCTAACAGCTTAACCACTGCACCACCATGCCCTTGTTTCTTAGTTCGACTCGTTCTAGGCCTCAGACCTGGAAATCAAGTTAAGACTGCCAGTACAAGAGCTAAAAGTGCTTCCCACTGCAACGCAAAAAAATGGATAGCTGGTAACATTAGACAACCGGAAATGATTATATTTCTGTTAGCAATGCATTTCGTCATCAGCCTACTGTCTGAGCACTGACAGCAACACAGTTTAGTTTAGAACAAGCGAGTGTGTTTGTGTGTACAGATTATTAGCCTCAAATATTTAAAGCTTGTTGTGTGTAGCGACCATTTTGTCTCGGTAACCACTGAGCATTTTTGTGTTTTAGCTATCATCTTTAACCAATCAATTAAAGATAGTCTACTCTTAATTCTTGATAAATCAGAGTTTGCGTACACCGTTTCTCATTTATGAACCCATACCTGCAACCTATACTCTCTCTAGATTGCAGTTTGATCTGAAAACAAGTTTCAATGGTAAAAGACTTCTCAGTCACCATACATGTAGCCTACACTAATTCTTTCTCTACCTAGCTATGTTTCATCACGCATGGTAAACATCTCACATGTTCGTATCCGATTATTAGTTTATAAAATCTCAGGTCGATGACCTTGATGTATTGGGTATTTTGGGTAAATTCATTGGCCATGGGAAAGGGTTGACCATTCTAAGTCCTATGACACCTCGCATGTTGATATTAGATTATTAGTTTATAAAATCTTAGTTCAATGACCTTGCTGTTTTGGATTTTTAGGGTAAATTCATTGGTCATGGGAAAGGGTTAACCATTCTAAGTCCTATGACACCTCACTTGACCCTCTCCGATGATTAGTTTATAAAATCATAGGTCAATGACCATGCTGTATTAGATCTTTTGGGTAAATTCGTTGGTCATGGAAAAGGGTTGACCATCCTGAGTCCCATGACACCTCACTTGACCCTCTCTGATTATTAGTTAGCGAGATATTAACAAAAGTGCAGTTAGGCCCTTTTGACAAAAAATAAATAATACATTCAAAAACAGAACGTCAACTCAAGTCCAACGACCTCTCATACCAGTCCCTAGCCTTATTGGTTCATGAGATATTAAAAAGCTAATGACCTATTAGTTTTGGATCTTTTGGTAATTTAAGAAAATAACTCATCTATAAATCATTATTCAAAAAGCCTGCCCGCTTACAACAAAAAAAAACAAGTACGCATGCGTAAAAACAAAACAAAACAAAAAAACATGTTAATTCATAGTAGCAATCGGCTCTTCACATGCGTTTCGTGTGAAACAACGTTTAATTTCATCATACCATTAGGGGTCATGGACCAGTCCATAGGGACATGACCAAAGGGACCGGTCTAAAGAGATTAGTCAAAAAGGACCCGTCAACAAGGACCCGTCCACAGGGGCTCGTCAACAAGGACCCGTCAACAATGACCCGTCCACAGGGACTCGTCCACAAGGACCTGTTCACAGGGGCCTGCATGTGCGTGCGGGGGAACAAACGATTACGTCAGCAAATCATCTCATCTAGTTTCAAATTTAGCCACTATGGCGCGTGCAACACACAGGCAGTACGTGGGAACATACGATTACGTCAGCGAAACATGAACTCACTTGTCTGTTGTATGAGTATCAGTTTAGTAGTGGCATCATGCAGCAAAAGACATTTACTTACACAATCCATCATTATGGTAAGCTTTTTTTTTCTTAACATTATGGAAATCTCCTTATTAGGACCCGTCCACGGGGACAGGCGTGTGCCTGCAGGGGAACATACGATTACGTCAGCAAGTCATCTCATCTAGTTTAAAATTTTGCCACTACGGCGCGTGCAACACACAGGAAGTGCGTGGGAACATACGATTACGTCAGCGAAACATGAACTCACTTGTCCGTTGTATGAGTATCAGTTTAGTAGTGGCATCAAGCAGCAAAAGACGTTTACTTACCCAATCCATCATTATGGTAAGCTTTTTTTTATCATTATGGAAATCTCCTTATTAGAATAAAATGTTATAGTATTTCTGGTCACTTATAGCTTAACTGTAATAGATATGATTTTTTTTTGTTTCTTTATAGGCTACTACAATAAATATTCTCAATGCTATGGGGGCAGAACTGTTGATTAGAGAGAAAAAAGCTCACTGAATTACCAATGCGTACTCTTTTCCGTATCATTAACATTCAAAAAGTGGACACAATGTATGGTGAACGTGTACTATGTGTTAGTGAAAATTTTCAGACATTCCTTTCTACACGTTTTAATGATATGTCAGAAAGTGTGCTCGAGAATCTAAATCGTGGTGGACATTCTCTATATCTAATTTATGAGGGTATAAAAAACAATAGATGTATTGTACATTCTGACTTTGAAGTTAGGTTAGGTTAGGTAAGGTGGGATCTGGTTAGGTTAGGTTAGTTTAGGTGAAGTTAGGCGAGGAAATGCTTGGTCCGGTGAACTAAGGTTATGTTAGGCTATGTAAGTTTAGGTTAGGTTATGTAAGGTGAGGTTAGGTGAAGTTAGGTTAGGCAAAATGGCTGAGGTATGAATTAACCCCACTCTTCTTAGTTTTGCCTCACAAGGCTGAGTGTACCCCTTTCCAACTATCAGACCAGAAATTAAATTTCTTGGCAAAGCCAGGACTCAAACCCGGGGCTCCACAGTGACATCCAAGAATGCTAGCCACTTTACCATAAAGTGGACTAGATAAGGCTGGTCTTGATTTTACATGATTAATCAATAATTACATAATAATTATAATAATAATTATGTTAATAATAATAATAATAATAAAAACAATAAATATTCCATTTAGCGACTACACGGTCGAACTCCCCCTGTGACATTATTCACGGTCTCAGAGTGTGGCGGCCATCTTGCGCATTAGCCCTTGCGCCAGGTATGACTGGCCCCTCCATAAGAATAACATACGGCTGGTTGCACGCGGCCGCCATCTTGCGCATTAGCCCCTGCGTTAGGATCGGCTTATATTACCTACTGGCAACCGCTGAAATTTCACAGCCGGGGATAGTTTTCTGGCAATATCTCGAAAACCGTTCGTTTTAGGGCCCTAAAACACGGGTTCGGTTCACGAACTTTGTTCCTCACATTGATACGCGTAAAATGAGATATATTTTATTCATATAGGTGGTTTTAGGGGTCGGATACGATCGTGATTTTGAGTCTAATTTTATACTCTTTGAGCTGGTTATTGTAAGCGAGCTTTCGTATCTTTACGCTATTTTACAATGTCAAGATGCTTTCTATTTTGCACGGTATGGTTTCATTTTCTTTATAAATTTGTTTTTGGTTAACTGTATATTTCTGTTTGCCAATATTGATCTGCTCTTTTTCGTTTTTTACCATGATCATCAACCCATAATCACAGACGGATGTGTCGTATTCTACCGGCTGTCACATTAAATTATTATTTTTTCTTAATTGTTCTTACTGAGGAATTTGGCAAACTTATTTCAATAAAGTTGGTATTTTGTCTTTCACGGCCATTGAATACCCGCACTAGGCACGGCTTAAACCTAGAAAAGTTGCCGAGTTGGACTAATGGTGCAGCAGAAAATAGGAGAATTGAAGCGTTTGGAATGTGGTGATACAGGAGAATGATGGTCAGATTGGTAGATAGGGTAACAAATGAAGAGGTATTAAGACGAGTGGGAGAGGAGAGATGGTTCTGGCGACTGCTAATGAAGAGAAGAGATATGAGGGTAGGACATATATTAAGACACCCAGGAATAGCAAGCTTAGTTATGGATGGGAAGGTCGAGGACAAGAATTGTAGGGGTAAACCAGTGTTTAACAGATTGCCTCGGATATAGGGTGTGGTAGCTATGTAGAGATGAAACGATAAGCTCAGGAGAGGGAGACATGGAGGGCTGCATCAAACCTGTTAAAAAAACTGAAGACTCAAACAACAACAATCGGCAATTTTAATTACATAGAGAGGCATGTGAGTCAAAAGGGAGGTTGGAGAATTTCAATCCCTGGGATGTAACACTGCAAGACAATGCATAATGTACATCAGCGGCCAAGGTGAGAGATATTTAACTATAGGTCTATTAATAGCGATATGTTGACGTTCATATCATCATAAAGTATGGCAAAATTACATCCAGAAGAGCTTAAGGAAGAATACTTTTAATTCCCCATATTCCGATAGATTTGCCATTCCAATGTGCAAGAGTGCAGTTCCCTCTTCAAACAATATTCGCAATTTCTTTAACAAAGCGCAATGACACACACTTAACAGTAGCACGTGTACATTTAGACAAAACCATTTTTTCCCATGGGCAAGTGTAAGTGGCGTGCTCGCGAGCATCCGGACAACAAAATCGTTATGTCTCAGCAGAAGACGTAATTTTAAAATGTGTTAGCATAATGTAACATCGAGCCCTGCAGACTTTCACCACTCTATAAAATTCCCACTTTGCTGCTCATATCAATAAACTGTATGTATCAGAATATTCAGAATTAAAATGGACCCACCTGTAGCCGCAATTGCTGTAATAGAATAGACCAATTATTAGCAATAATGCATCGTCCCCATTGTCTTGATCGCGGGCGAAGCCGCGGGTACCTGATAGTATATATATATATTGAGCCCGCTGAGCTCATGCTCTGTGATATTTTCTTTGGAGCACATTTGTAAATGTCATGCATTATCATAGAACGCACCCGGAGACCAGCACATTGGCTGGATATGATAAATGAAACGATCTTGACTTCGAAGAAATCTCCGAATTATTTATCTGAGTACTTATTAATATGTTTCTACACTTCACAAGGCTCAGAGTATATTACTATGTAATTCTGCATATTTTAAACATTCTGGTTAATGTACTTTGTCTTAAGGTAGAGATATTTAACGTCGCGGATATGCAAAGCGGAAGGAATTAGTTGCTCAACGACTCAAGTAAGCACTGGGACCTATCAGGCAACAGCGAGTCACACACACCCGAGTTTGGAACCGTTCGCACTGGACGCGTTTTGATAGTCCGTTTTAAAGACGAGGTAACAGTCCGCCCACGAGGCGAAGAAATATAGTATCGGTGTGCAACGTAATTAATTAAGGCACCCTGTTGTGTGCAATCATCGTATAATAGACGCCAGTGATAGCGTGATGAACATTTTGTGTGAAAATTGTGAATTTGAAGTATTATTTCACCATAATTTTTCGACGTCGTGGAACACCACATTTCTAATCACGAGGCAGACATATCCTATGTCCATAAGGGACGTGAAAATATTCAACATTTTTGAACTGGAACGATTTGATGTGGTTGTTTTCAACGCCAACATTGTAGAAAATATTATCGCCCAGCGAAAACATTCTCCGACAAAGGATTGACAAGATTATCTGTGATTTGCCAAGCTTTAAATTCAGTGAGATTATGCCATGTAGGCGAATTAATATTTGTGACAAGCAGACAGTGAATGGCCAATTTATTATTAAGTCTGCGCCACTGTGCAACATCAGTGAGTTATTTAATATCTACAATTTGTGTAAAACTAGAAGCTGTGAATTAACACGTGTGTAAATCTTCAAACATGTATAAGTCAACCGACCACGTGAGTGCAATTGTTCAAAACTTATCTACCATGGGTGTTGTGGAATAAACCACCACAATGTGAAGAAGCCGTTCTAAGGAAAGAGTTTTCAACATGACGGATGAACCAGCCGACCACGAGGAGATGATGAACGTGTTTCGAGCTTGTATAAGAGCCGCTACTATGGAGAAGAAGACATCTTTAAGTCGACCACGAAGACGCATCAAATACCTGGTGATGGATAAGGCTTGGAATTGAAGCCTAGCTTGGAAAACCCATACCTCAAACCTAGAGGATATTTTACCCCTCAGTTCCAGAGCGAATGAGGTGGAGATGCCATAGGCTGTGAGTCTGTTCCTTCTCTCATGTAAGGGTCTTATTGTTGTAGAGTAGGTAGTTAAACCAACCAAACTCATCTTGACAGCCAGATTGGTAGGGATTCTGTAGTCTTACCCTCATGCTTTTGTAATTAATTTCAGTGATAGTAACCTTTTGATTGGACATGGTTCAATCGGTGCAGTGTTTTGAACGTCGTGAGATGTCAGGTCTATTGCCACCTAAACGTGACTGTAGTTGTTGAGCTACTTTAGTCAACCCTAGTATGGGAGTTTATATTTTTCTTTGAGATGATGGACAGTCGTCATTTTAGTGTTTTGTCGTGACGCTTCATTTTTGTAATTTCCACGGCACGCCACTGACGTGCTTAGACAGGTCATATCGGTTGATGGCCGGCAGAAGCCATCAGTTATGTAATTGTATTGTAATTTTCAATATAGTGAGCTTTGACGCCACTTATGTTCTTGGTGAAGAACGAAGTCCGGGATTATCTAGTGTGCTACTATAGCATCGAACCCTGATCTGACGACGTATCATTAGCAAACACAGCAGATGTGAGGTTTTGCCAGTTTATTGTATACTTTGTGTCCAGTGAGATTAGACACAGGAATTTTTGTTATGTGAGGAAATGTAAATATTACTTGAAGTGACTAATCTGTCTATGCAAAGCACTCCGAGCGAGTGACATTTCCAGCTTTTACTACTGTTTGGTATTGAAGACATGAGGTCTTATCATACTGCGTATTTCTACGCAGTAACTGCGATGTTATTTAATGTTATATTGACACAAGCCATAGGCCAGTTCATATTAGGACTTTCATTTGAGAGAACTGCTGCCTAGACTGATGAAATGTTTGTTATAAACTGTTAGACGCAGTGAGTGTAGTTTGCGCGGAGCGAACTCAGTTATACAACACGTGTGAATTTTACCCACAAGCCACCAGCGCATGGGTTTGAGACAGACTAATGTAGACCCTTCGACTGATGCTTTAGCATCGTACAACTGTTATGAATTGTTTTCAATATTTGGGTCAAGTTTGGAAGCCATTTTGTGAGATCAGATGTTTATGCTCTTGTAATGCATGACTATCAGAGTCACATGTTTCGATCGCTCTGTACAGCGACGATGGTTAACACTGTTTTGAAAGTGTTGTAAATTTATATAAGGTTTATTTTCTGTTATTGACTACTGTAGGATACCCTGTTTGAAGGCTACATTTATGGAATTTCGTGCCAGTAGAGCACTGATGTCCAGACTTAGTTCTGAGACCTTGTTGTTGCCGGGGGGGGGGTAACTGAAGTGGTTCCCAGGCCTACCCGAAGGTTGTTAGGATGTGCCGAGAGCCACTAGCAACGTGTGTTATTGTGTGTTCGAGCGTTAGGAGCTTGTTGAAGGTATTCCGACTTTTATGTCGATGTTATTGCAAGTAAATGATCTCGCAGGGGACGTTACTGCTTATCCCAGGTGTCTAGGATCGTCAGCTCTATCGTCATAAACCTACAATAAAGCTTAAACCTACGTTTTAATAATCACAAAAGTAATTATTCTAAATGAATCTGATAATTAATCGTTTTGCTATAATCTTGGAATCTACATATTGAGCTAGCTGACTGACGCCTTTTGATGTGGATCATTTCCTGGCGGGAATGACATAGGACAGAACAGACAATCTTGAGACAACGGAGTGCGCTTAACCAATAGTTCGTACTCGGTGGGGCACGACACTCTAACTGCGCTATTACCAACTTAACAAACATTCACGTAGATGACTTTGGGTACAAACAGTATTCCAAATCGTGTAGGCAGGGTTTAACAATATTGAACTGCTGTCTAGTGCTTTATTTATTTATCATGTGTGTGATCCCTCATGTACCTTTCTCTGTGTTGATGAACACATAGTTATAAGAGTGTTATTAATGTTTTTTTTTCTAGGCTGTCATGTAGATTTGATTGTAATGTTTTTTGTTTACGGACGTCATCGCCGTAAATTTTGTATTCATTGTTAGGACTTAGCTAAATTGATTAACGTTAAATGTAAATAAGGAAATGGTACCATCATAACCTAGTTTTGCTTTGCTTGTCTGTTAAATGTACATTCTGTTATTCACGTGATCTGTGTGAAATTTGAGTAGGGTTTCTTTACGTGCCATTTTCCTAGATCTGTTGTTGTTGCTTAACCATTTGTATTTAGATCCTTCGAGAGGGTTTAACTTAGTTTACAGTTAGGGTCTGGATCTTTTATTTTATTTTTTATTAGCTTGCGGATTAGCCGATATAAACCTTCCGAACTAGGATAGGGGTTTGGCAATTTTAAATAAAAGTGTTCACGAGATTTACTTAAGGCTGGATGTTCTCATTTAATAGTTTCGTTCTTTTGGGTGTACTTCTTGGGTCGTCTATGACTATCGCCACCATGTATAACCCAGATCCCCTGGATCAAGTTTCTCGTGTTGCTCTGGCCTATAAGAAGTGCATCCGATCCTATCGGCACATGTGTTCGGCAGGCGAGGTGTCTGGGAAGTCATTTTGGTTGTTGGCTACCCTGACAGCTCCACCGAGGGGCTCAAAATATATATATATATATATATATATCAATTTCTTGTGGACACGATAACTGCCGTAATTTTGCACCAATTACTTTGAATATTTTACATAATATGTATCCCTTTAAATACTTGGTCGAGTTCGTTAATGAGCAAAATCGGTCGAAGTGGGTGAAAATGGGGGGCCTTTTTTCGAAAAAGTGGAATACCGCTATAACTCTATTAATACGTGAAATATCGAAGCCATTCAAAGTTCATACTACGTGTCGGATAAGTGCCAATAATTTATGTTCAGAAAGGGTTTTGACAGCACCAACCATTGACCAAAGGGGTGGAGAAAAGTAGGTTTTTGGGAAACATTAATCATATCTCTCTTAATAGGCACAATATCAAAACCGTACAAAATGGACAATATTCCCCTAATAAATACCTAAAACTTTTGTCTGAAAGGATTTTTTATATGACCCACCATTACGACAAGGGATGAGAAAAATGATTTCTGAATTATAAGAAAATGCCAAGTGCCATGAGAGGTTACCATGACAACGCTTCTAAATTGATTATTAATTTCTTTATCGTATGGCTTTTAGTGCCGGGAGTGTCCGAGGACATGTTCTGCTTGCCATAGGCTGTAGCTGCTACAAGCGGACACCACTAGGGTGAGCTACAAGTTCCGTTCAATTTCAACCAGTTCCAACTTTCGCTACCAAATATCAATGATACCTAGTGGTGAACGTTGGAACATTTTAGAGCGTTACAACGAAACCTAACCTACAAATTTAGCTCCACACAAGTTTAGTCTGTGGAGGGATCTTTTACATGCCATAAATCTATGACATGGGACCACCGGCTTTACTTTCCCTCCGAAGGAAGGCATAATGAAGGATTTTAACGCTCTTAATAAATCTGACGACGTCGGCCGGGTTTGAACCCGCTATCTTGGGAACAGCAGTTCAGCATGCTACCAACTACGCCACCGAAGCCGCTTTTAAGTGATGAGGGATGAGCTATCAGAGGTTGCCATGGCAACGCTTCTAAATTAATTAGGGATGAGCTATCAGAGGTTACCATGACAACGCTTCTAAATTGGTGAGGGATGAGCCATCAGAGGTTGCCATGACAACACTACTAAATTGATGAGGGATGAGCTATCAGAGGTTGCCATGACAACGCTTCTAAATTGATGAGGGATGAGCTATCAGAGGTTGCCATGACAACGCTTCTAAATTGATGAGGGATGAGCTATCAGAGGTTGCCATGACAACGCTTCTAAATTGATGAGGGATGAGCTATCAGAGGTTGCCATGACAACGGCATTGCACGAGATCACATTCACTTTTCAATCTGACTCTGTGGGAAGCGGCTTCGGTGACGTAACTGGTATCATGCTGAACTTCTATGCCTAAGGTCGCAGGTTAAAAGCCGACCGAAGGAGTTGGATTTTCTAAGAGCGTTAAAAATCCCTCAGTATGCTTTTTTCGGAGGAGAAGTTCCAACGTTCCTTGCAAGTTGCTGGTTGCGGTGGCATCTAGTTGCCAAGTTCAGAGCTAGGTATCGTCGAGGGTAGTATTTGGTAGCAAAATTAGGAACTACTACTTGAAATTGACCGTCTGCAGTCATTACCTTAATTACAGACTAATACAGTCATCAAAATTAACACCGTTTAACAGACAGATTCTACACACACCCAATGTACAGGGGGATACATGACCACGTTGTCGCAGCCCCTAAACTGAGGAATCAATCAATATCTCTGCGGGAAATAGAATTTTGCGTGAAGAAGTAACAGACTGTTGGATAGTTAACATCAGTTCCAAACCTTGCATAAGGACAGTGTGACCACAAGTATAAAAATGAACCCCAAATGACAAGAAGGTTACCATCCCCATAAGACAATAAAATGTTAAAAATATGCGTAGAAAGACGATAAAAAAGTTAATTAAGCTCCAATCGTAAAATACTTTCTCGCAATAAATGAGGTCTAACCATGCATATTTTGCCTATTATAGCCTATCGCTAGTTTGCCCGGTGAAATCTACCTTCGCCTTCTGGCGTGACGAGAGGAATTTTAGATAAGAGGAATCTGTTCACATCGAATATATATTTAGGTAATAAGACGAGTAGAAGAATATTGATGTTTCAGGCAACTGTTAATGAAGAGAAGAGATAGGTTGATGGGACACTTACTAAGACACCCAGGAGTAGCAAAGTTAGTTGTGGAAGTTAGGGTGAAGCACAAGAATGTTAGGGATAGACCGAGGTTACAATATGTTAAACAGATTGCCCCAGATGTAGGGTGTGGTAGCTATGTTGGTATGAAACCAAAACAACAACAAATTGAAGTATGATAGAAAAAATGTAGAATAGTACTTTACAGGTAGTAATAGGTTTAAGGGCTGAAATAATTATGTATGAATTTTCTAGCAGCAACAGTATAAAAGCTTCGTCTTGCTAATTCATCCTTTTGTCCATTTCAGTCACAGCACATAATACATGCACATGTCACATCCGTGACTCGGTCCTCAATAGTTTCACCAGCTCAGCTTTTAATAATGAATGTATAAATCACTCATACAGGGTGGCGCACGAAATGTCATTCACTGGAAATTGTTTATAGCACATAATTAATATGCAACATATTTAATAAAGAATGCCATTACAACATTCACTGAAATGTGCATGATTAGTCAGTATGCAGGACATGTTCAATATGCCCACCTTCTCGGCGTACAACAGCTTCAAGACGAACCTGAATGTTTGTGACCACTCTACGACACAATGTCCTCACTCAACCCTCGGATGAAAGTCACAATGGCTGCTTGCAATTGCAGTAGGTTTTCTGGTTTCTGGCGGCAGATTGTCTCCTTCAAATATCCCCACAGGAAGAAGTCGCAGGGATTAATATCGGGGCTATGTGGTGGCCAGATTGAGCCCCTCTGAAAACATTCGGGATATCGATGGGACATCACACGGGGGCGAGAAATGTTCGTGCAGGGAGTCTAAAACAATATTTGCTGTGTGCGGACGAGCTCCATATTGCATGAACCACTGTGTCTGTATTGGTAGTCGTGTTGCAAAGAGTTGTGGAAGGAAACTGTTTTGCAACACGTCCATGTAACGCGCACTGGTTGGTTGGTTCTTAAGTTTAGGGGCTGCGACAATGCGGTCATGTAGCCCCGTGTACTTTGAGTGTGTGTAGAATCTGTCTGATAACCGGTGTTAATTGTGATGACTGTATTAGTGTGTGTTATCTGTTTTTTAATTTAAGTACTGCAACTAAGAATTTTTCAAATAGTTCCTATTTTTGCCGCCAAGCGCCACCGTCAATGACTACTAGGCCAAGTTCAGAACTTAGCTACCAGACGCCACCGCAGAAGGCTTTAGGCAACGAACATAGAAACCTAAGAGCGTTGTTTACATTCTTAACCTATCCAATTTAGCTTCACACAGGTGCAATTAGTGGAAGGTTCTTTAACATGCCATAAATCTATGACATGGGACCGCCGGCTTTACTTCCCCTCCGAAGGAAGGCATACTGAGGGATTTTAACGCTCTTAACAAATCCGACGGCTTCGGCCGGGTTTGAACCCACTATCTTGGGCATAGAAGCTCAGCATGCTACCGAGCACAGTTTTCAATGATAAAGATTGGCCCAATAATTCCATGATTGGAAATTACAGCCCACACACACACTCTTTCACACCATGACTTTCACAAAAGTTTGGTGCTTTTCAGTCGGTCAACACGAATGTACCCAAACGACCTGAGTTATGCCCTAATCCTGAAAAAAAATTAAATGACTGACTGAAAAGCACCAAATTTTTGTTTACTAAGAAAACACTGAAAAATGGCTTCAAACCCCACAACAAACCATGACTTTCAACCTCGTGCACAATAGCAGGCCGTTCTTTCGCCCAAAACCGGCCATTCTGTTTGTTCACAGCACCGTTGAGATAAACGGGTGCCTCATCATTGAACCATGTGTTGTGCAGTACAGGATCACTTTCTGCAATAGCCCATGTAGCAAACTGTGTTGCTTGTCAAACGCCGTTAGTTTATGACCTGTTGTCATTTTGTATGGGAATTGGTCAAGCTCAGATCGCAGTATTTTCTGAATTGACCCACAAGAGATGTCCAGCTGGACACAGGCAGTTCTGGTGGATTTGGAGGGTCTCCAAGCCACAGTCGCTCTCACAGCAGCAATATTATCCGGTAAGCGGACTGGCTTGAGACGAGCTCGTTTTCTCTCCAGTATATTGCCTTCTATTTTAAATTGGCTGGCCAGTCTATACACGGTCTGCCGGCAGGGAGCCCACCGGGTGCGGAAATGAATACGAAACCTTTCCGAGTCCGGGTTACACTCTTTCTGTCCGCATAATACAACACTGTTTTCACCTACTGTTCGCGCGTCAACCATCCTTTGTCCGCCATGCTGTATAACTGGAAGCCGGTACGCATGCGCGACATGTGCTGCTGTCTGTCGATTCAGGCATGAAATAAGGTTTCTGTTCACGAAAGGACATGGTTGTGAGCCCAAATTTACACATTTTATAAATCATTTTCGATGTATGACATTTCGTGCGCCACACTGTATATGCCATATAAACAATATTCCACAATAATATAAAAAAAAAACTGAAAACGTTTTGACTAGGGCAAACACACATTCACAAATCTCCCAGTAATCCAATTACAGTAAGCGCCTCTAGAGAGAGTGATTTGCAGACTATTTAAAATATATTTTGCCACAACATAATGCTCCTAACTGCAGGCAGAAGGCCTATTGAATTCTCATTATATATCAACAGCAATTATTAGAGTTAGTACAGGGTAGGGAAAAAGGATTTATTTCCAAAATATAATAATAATAACCTCCCATTTGGCTGGGCTGACAGGAAAGGTTAAATATAATGCGACAAGCCAACATGCATATTCGGATCGTTTGGTACACTTATACTATGAACATATTGCAACTTCTTCATACAAAAATACAAAGTTAACAACAAGCAACTAATACAATATGATTGTGCTAAGGATAAGCATCATGTACCCTCCACCTATGAGGATCAAGATATATCCTCCTTTACCTAAGTGAATAGAGTAACAGCATAAACAGAGGAAGGTCATGGGTTTGAGTTGAGCACAAGTCGGACAATATAATGCTTTACCATCCAACTAGAAGTCTTCTATTTTCCGAAATTTCCACAACCTAATAGCAAACGGATTCCATATGTCATCAGTACGGTCTGAATACACAAGTTTGGAATCCCGAAATAGCATTGGTGAGAAGGAGTTGGCGATAAGGTCATGTCCTTCATAAGATGCAACAAGTAGTAACCCAATAAGGTACTTACCTCTTTGAAATTTCCACCACTCGCAAAAGATGGAGATTCTGTTTTCATGCATGGAACAAGCTCTGGTATAGAGAAATCCTCTGTCTTAATATCTTCAACGGGATCACTATCATTCTGCAGAGAAAAAGCATGTTTCACAAACACGTTCCTGCATAGGTGGAATTCAATCTTATACAGGATTCCATTAAATTGAAATTAGTTATTGTTGTTTTTTTATTTTTTTATTTAGTCAATTTATCCTCTAGGTTGGTGGTTCCCACGGACTCAGCGAGGGAACTCACCACTACCGCCTCTATGGGCAGTGTCCTGGAGCTTGGAACATCTGGTTGGGATGGATACAACTGGGGAGGTGTGATCAGCACTTCGCCCAGGCGGCCTCACCTGCAAAGCGAACAGGGGCTTCATGAGGGAGGGAGAAGGGATGGAAGATAGGGATGGATAGGCTAGGAAGAGGGAAGGAGGCGGCCGTGGCCTTACAGTAGGTACCTTCCCGGCATTTGCCCGAAGACGAAGTGAGAAACCACGGAAAACCACTTCAAGGCCCGTTCCAGTCCTCATACCAATTTTCAAATTTCGTGGCAGAGCCGGGAATCGAACCCAGGACCTCCGGGGTGGCAGCTAACCATGCTGACCGCTACGCTACGGAGGCGACGTTATTGTTGTTTTAAGGTTATCTGCCCCTCTTAACACAGATTAAAGAATACAAATTTGGAATTGAATTTAACATTTAGAAGTGGACACCTAAATTTGAAAAGACCTAAAATTAATAAAACAAAAAATTAAATGAAATTAATAATTATAAAAATAAACAAACATTACGGAAAAATAAAAATATCATTCAAAAACGAACAAGTCGTTGAGTCAATGTTCACTGGCGAAGTTAGATTGCTGGCCCAAACCCACTCTCACTTATAAAGCGGATAACGCGATCAGCAGCCACCGCATTATCGAGTAATATAAGTTTGAGTGTCATGTGGAAACCAAGGTTTCTTCGTAAGTCAGCAAGATCCACACACTCGGTTAAAATGTGGGCCACGGTGAAAACCGCTCCACAGGTACAAAGTGGGGGGACTTCCCTTCTCATTAGGTACGAGTGGGTGTATCTTGTATGACCTATCCTTAACCTACACAAAATGACGGACTCTCCCGTGCTCGCTCTCAGTTTACTGGGCAGTGGGTCAGCTAGCCTGACCTTGTAGGCGTAACAGAGAGCAGGTACCTCCGTTGGTCAAATTCCTTCCACACATTACGACATACTGTACAAAACCTAGATAAGAAATGTTGTAGGGAACGGTGGTTCTGTTCTCAGAGTTAACATCCAGGACCTGGGTAACGTCATCAGGTGATCCCAATATATATTTATTGCCCCCGTTCACTTCTTTATAAACCGCATGGAGATCAGAATTCTATTCAAGACCACGAGACAACGCCGAGTCAATCTCCGACATTCTAAGCTGAGTACAATTATGAAGACAGGGCACGAAAACAGATACTTGTGAAGGCTGTGAAAGGATCGAGCAAGCCGTGGAGTTCATTGGAAAAACGAGATCAAAATATTAATACTATAAGGATTGGAGAAAGGAACAATAAAATAAATTGCGTTAGACATTTACCACCGTACATTGTATGGAAATACTTCGAACAAACCGGAAGAATATAGGAAGATAATGATTGCCTACAGAACACAGAAGCCGTAAATGATACACTACGCACAAAACAAAACTTGTCGAACACCTGAGAGGGTGGATACAGAGATTCGAGCATAGAACACCAGGGTAATATTAAGGGCGTAGAATATAGCATAAGTTGTGAAATAAGAGTGCAGTTTATTTCTTATTGAGTGTGGAAAACAATTGTGTATTAATTGAATGTAGCGAACTGTGGGGTTTTGCGCGACAGTTTGAGGACATTTCATTTTAACTGGAAAGTTCTACAATGACACGAGAGAGCTCAAATATTGTTCAGAATTATTTGTTGTACTGCGTAAAATAATTGTAGGAGGCTTTAAGAGCACTATTATTCCGATAAATTCAGGTATAAGGAACAGTGATTTAAACGTGAAGTTGAGCACGCGTTTGAAGTGCGCGAGAAAAATTAATCACAGTGCTAAATTACTAGAATCTGTGCTATATCTGAAAGCACTGCTTTTATATACTACAATTGAAACAAGTGAAGAAGATATGTTACACTTATTATGAAATTTCACACCATAGAGAAGATAATTCCAACCAACATTATGGGCAACCAAATTCAACATGAGAGGAAGAGAGAAGGAGATTCCATGGAAATTCTCGCAAATCCTATTCAAGCCTGGAAGGTGAGTTCAACTAAAATTCAGAAAACTAGTTTCAGGAGTCGGAAATGATGATGTATCAGATGTCAAGTATAATCCGGGAGGCAGTGCTCCAGTGACCGTCAAAACTTGCTTGAGGTGGAGTTGATAAGAGTTTCTTGATACAGCTTTGAAATGCAACCATGTAATGGCTAGGGAGAGCCGATATGTCGGTTAAATAGTTTGCAAATAATTCTTGCTTATTATTTAGACTATGTCAATTTACGCTCTATCAAAGTTCCAACATTCACTCCTAGATATCATTGATATCTGTAAGCGAAAGTTGGAACTACTTGAAATTGAATGGAACTTGTTGCTCACACTATGGGTGTCCGCTCGAAGCGGCTACAGCCTCTGACGAGTCGAACATGTCCTCGGACACTAAAAGCCAAACGATAAACAAATAAAATAGGTTTATTCTAAATGGAACCATGTATTTAAGTGGCAATTAATTACAGCTAAAGGGACTATGTTATCCTACTTGCAATTAACTGAAAATAATTTCATTTTTCCCCAATATATACATTATTTGAGGGCACGTTTTTATCTGAAATGGTTGGTGATTTGCAGTATATTAGAACTTTCCTTTTCATTAATTAACGAGTATTTTGAGCTAACAAAACCCAATCCTTACCTCTCATGTTGTGACTTGCTCAAGTCTATGTCTGTGGTGGTATGTGTTTGTTTTTGATCGGATTTCACGATGGTTGATTCTGGCCTTTCGCCCTGTGGTATCTCGGAGACATACGGGTACAATATCAATAATTCTCCTAAAGGAATACGCACTGAAGGCTGAATAAATATCGAAGAGAGGGAGATTTTCTGGTCAATGGGAATGAACAAAATCAGCACATAGAGGGAAAAATAAAAAACTATCTTTGCCTTCATGCTGAGAGAATGCACCAAATTAATATATTGAGCAGGATAACGAAGGCAACTCTGAACAAGTAGAAATACTTAGCCGCTTTCATATATCTCACTGATCTCTTCCATTGAAAGCTCCCCTGTCCACAAAAAAAAATCCATGTCATGTACTAAATAGCTCTTTGCACACGACCTGTCTACACCAATACCACTAATTTGGTAATAATGTGCTGTATATATTATTATTTTCAGTATAGGTGATTAAGACTAATCCAATGACATGACACCTTTCTGCTTTGGAAACTCATTTTCAGAAAGTCTAATGCACGCCCTCTGTGACTTACGAAAAGTAAGCCACATAATTTAGTGTCATTAGATAATAGTTATATAATAGCCCATCAATCTCGTCCATGAAAATACTGTAACTTCTTCATACAAAAATACAAACGTTACAACAAGCAACTAATACAACGTGATTGTGCTTAGGATATGCTGGCTTCATATGTACCCTTCACCTATGAGAATTAGGATATCCTCCACTACATCAGTGAATAGACCAACGGCATATACATGGGGAGGTCATTGGTTTGAATCCAGCGCTAGTCGGACAATATAATGCTTTGCCATCCATCCAGATATTTTGTACGTTCCGTACCTAACACAAGCTAACAGCAGACAACTTCCATTCGCCTACACTACGGTCGTAACACACAATTCTGTAATCCCTAAATAGCGTAGGTGAGAATAAGATGGCGATCGGGTCATGTACTTTATGAGATGCAACAAGTAGTAACCCAATACGGTTCTTACCTCTTTGAAATCTCCACCACTCGCTAAAGATAGAGTCTCTGTTTTGATGCATGGAACAAACTCTGGTATGGAGAAATCTTCTATCTTAATATCTTCAGTGAGAACAGCAGCATCCTGCAGAGAAAATTACTTGTTTCACAAACATGTTCCTTTGCATAGATGGCATTAAATCTTACACAGGTTTCCATTACTTTGAATACCTTCCAAACATAATGCGAAATACATGACCTACAGTAGATCAAAAATTTTGAACTGAATGGAAGTTCTGTTTTCAGAGTTAACATCCCAGAATTAAGTAACTTCGTCTGTAGATCCCCATTTATTTAATTACTGCCCTCCTTCACTTGTTCATAAACCACACCAAGATATGAATTTCAAGCCAGATCACGTGACAACACAGAGTCATTCACCGAGATTGTAAGCTGAGTACAATTATGAAGACGGGGCACAGAAAAAGATACTTGTGAAAGCTGTGAGTGGATCGAGCGAGCCGTGTAATTCATTGGAAACACGATATCAAAATTAATATTATAAAGATTGAAGAAACGGACAATTAATAAATTATTATAGGCATTCACCGTACATTGTATGGAAATACTTCGAACAACCGGGAAGGAAATATGAAGAGGAAGAAGCTGATTGGCCACAGAACGTAGAAGCCAAAAATGCTACTCAACGCACATAACAGAACTTGTCGAATCCAGAGAGGGTAGATACGAGCATCGAACCCCATAGTAATCTACGGTGTATAGAATTGAGTATTAGTGATATGGAGTGCAAATATTTCTTATTGAGTGTGGAATAGGCTAAAAAATACGCGATCGAAGATTTAATACAAAGATTTGTATATTTATTGAAGCTTGCGAACTGTCGAGTGCAAGGTCAATAGTTTGAATACATGTCATAAAACTAGAAGGTGCTACACTGACAAGATATAGCTCAAACATTGTTCTGAATTATTTGCTGTACTCCGTAAAGTAATTGTAGGACGCTTTGAAAGCACGATTACTCAAATAAAATGAGATAAAGTAACAGAGAATTCAACATGAAGTTGGGCAGGTGATAGAAGTGATCGAGAGAAATTATTCTAAGTGCTGCAATGCTACAATCTGTGATAAATCTGAAAGAAGAGCATCTATTTACCACAAGTGTAGAAGATGTGATACAATTATTATAAAATTTCACACCCTAGAGTAAATGATTCCAACGAACAGCATAAGCCACTCAATTCAACATGAGACGAAGAAGGTCATTATGGCAAATCCAATTCAAGCCTGGAAGGTGAGTTCAACCAAAATGTGAAGGACCGGCTTCTGGAAATGGAAATGCTGAATTGAGATGTAACAGATGATGTCAAGTATAATCCAGGAGGCGGCGCTCCAGTGACCGTGAAAACTCTTTGAGCTGCAGGTGTTAAAAGTTTTTTTTATGCTGTTTTAAAATGCAACCTTGTAATCTAGAGAGAGGATAAGTAGGTGAAATGGTTTGTAAATATTTCTTCCTTATAATGAAGACTATTTAGGTTATTTGAAGTCTCTTTTTAAATGAAACATGTATTGTTGTGGCAGTTATTTCCAGCTAAAGATAATTTTAATCCTCATAATAGGTGAAATGGTTTGTAAATATTTCTTCCTTATAATGAAGACTATTTAGGTTATTTGAAGTCTCTCTTTAAATGAAACATGTATTGTTGTGGCAGTTATTTCCAGCTAAAGATAATTTTAATCCTCATAATAGGTGAAATGGTTTGTAAATATTTCTTCCTTATAATGAAGACTATTTAGGTTATTTGAAGTCTCTCTTTAAATGAAACATGTATTGTTGTGGCAGTTATATCCAGCTAAAGATAATTTTAATCCTCATAATAGGTGAAATGGTTTGTAAATATTTCTTCCTTATAATGAAGACTATTTAGGTTATTTGAAGTCTCTCTTTAAATGAAACATGTATTGTTGTGGTAGTTATTTCCAGCTAAAGATAATTTTAATGCTTATAATTAACTTAAAATAAATTCATTTACCTCCAATAAAGTATAGGCTAGGGATCCTTGATGAATACACTATCTGAAGACACGCTTTTATCTGAAATGGTTGGTGATTTGCAGTACATTAGAACTTTCCTTTAATTAATTAATGTGTATTTTAAGCTAATTACATAACTTTTAATTAATTAATTAATTAATGTGTATTTTAAGCTAATTACATAACTCCACCCAATCCTTACCATATGCCCTGACAGTAATATTCTCATGTTGTGACTCGCTCAAGTCTATGTCTGTGGTGGTATGTGTTTTTCTGTGATGGGATTTCACGAGGGTTGATTGATTTTGACCTTTGGCTCTGTGGTATATTGGAGAAATACGTGCGCAATATCAATAATTCTCTTCTGAGAATAAACCCTGCAAACTAAATGAAAATGGAAATGAGAGTGATAATTTTAGGTCAATGAGATTGTACAAAATCAGCACATTGCGGGAAAATGAATTAGCCAACCCTTGCCTTGATTCATGTCAGTAATTGAGGTTCGTACTGACTAGATATATATTAGAAAGAAAATAAAGGGATTCTGCCTTTTCAATACTTATATTGAACCTACTCACAGGTACATGTATCGAAGGTTAACTCCTTCTTCCTCATCCTGTACTTAAATATCAAAGATAAATTACCTTTATAAGAACATACGTTACATGAAATAAAGATTTGTGAAATAAATAATGTGAAGTTCAACTCTATCCGATACTCCATAGAAGATCTTCTAATTGGATTTCCAGGCCTGGGTGCATTAAAAAGCCGCTGAATCAGGCCGGTGTTGTGAGTCGCTGTTTGGTTGCGTCGTCGTTTTCCGAACTAGTCTCTATGCTGCCCTTGGAGAACATCATGGCAAAGAAACCATAGAATCCCTGCAGCAGTGCCATGCCCCACCGTATGTAGTGTGTTTGGGCGTGAACAACAGCAGATCAAAACGTGTCTCGCAAATATCACTCCTTTGATTGTCCAAAGACATACTAGGGGAGAAGGGAAAGGGAAATAGAGGACGGGAATAAAAACTAAGGAAAAATAAATGTGGATGTTTAGTATGTGTCGTTGTTGGCTGTTGTTTTGGGGTGGATGAATGCGAAAAATGAGAGATATAATCATTATTGAATTTCGAAAATAAATGGTATGAATGGTGGAATGCAACTGATCAATTTATATATTACTACAAGTTGTACCCGGCATGCGTTGCAATGCCAATCAAAAGAAGTGTTGACATTGTAATTTTGTTTCTTGAGGTGCTTTTGGATACACAATATTTTCTTCAATTTCCGTTTACTGCCTCTAAGCTATCGTAAAATGGATTTACTAATTTAGAAATATTTGTGAGAGCGTACGCAACAACTCACCAAAGTTTCATCGCAATCGGATAAATTGTATATGAACGCAGAAGGAACTTTGTTGAAACGCTTCGCGCGTCGTCACACATTTGTTGAATCTACTCGCGCGCTATCAATTGTAAAATGGATTTACTAAGCCAGAAACCTTCCATGGAGTGTACACAACATTTCACCCAAGTTTCATCGCTATCGGACGAATGGTATATGAATGCATACGGGACTTTGTTAACGCTTTGCGTGTCGTCACTCATTTGTTGAATCTACTCGTGCGCCATCTACTGTGAAATGTATTTACTAAGTTAGAAAGCTTCACATAACTGTACACAACGTCTCACCCAAGTTTTATCGCTATCGGACGAATGGTATATGAACACATACGGGACTTTGTTGAAATGCTTCGCGCGTCGTCGTTCATTTGTTGAATCTACTCCTGCGTTACCTATTGTAAAATGGATTTACTAAACCAGAAACCATCCTTGGAGTGTACTCAACATTTCACCCAAGTTTCAGCGTAATCGGATGAGTGGTATATGAACGCATAGGAGACATACCCACAGACAAACTATCACGTAAGATTGATTTTTATATATATAGAAGATATAATGCGTTTATTAGTGTTCTGTATAAAATACTGGTAAACCAGTATTAGAGTTCTGTATTAAATACTGGTAAAGAAGTACAAGAATGGAAGACCAGAGACCGGAGTCGAAAGAGGACGCAGACAGAAAGCGAGATGATGCTGTTCCACCAGGAGAAACATCTTGGGGCTGTAAGGGGTATCGATGGGATGGAGGAACGCGAACCATCATGGACCTGCAGGGAGTAACTTCATGGACGAGAGAGGTGAATGCTGATCTTGGACTACCATTCAATGAATAATATTATGTAAGAATATTGATTAACATTAAAGTGTTGTGGAGATCTTACTGACAGTTTGGAAAGATTTCTACAAACACTCAGAATGTATAAAGCATTGTTATGAAAATTATTTGCTGGAATGATGTCATATGGACATGTTGTATTGTTGCCAGCCAAACATTTGTGAGAAGGATTGAATACAAAGTAGAGCTATTTAGGTATATATTAAACAAGCATTGTATTACCAGATATTTTTGAGAGGAGTTTGAACCAGTAACTAAAGTAGGAATTGTTGAAATAATTGCAAGCATTTAGAGCTCCGAACTAGAAATATCTAGTGTCAGATATTGTTCGCGGATAAAAGAAAGGAACACGTACTGTATAAGGATAATTAAGGTTTTTATACGAAGGCTACGTGGATATGTGTTATGTTAAAAGATTGAGAAAGTATTCCCATATATTGGAGGAAAGATATGTTTAGTTATGCGATAGTGATAATGTTTTGTCTGACATTGTTTCACTGAAGGTTGAAATATGTTGATGTCTGCGAGGACAGGTAGTCTGTGAGAATAGGAATGCATATTATGAAGGAATATAGGTTATATAAAGCTGTTATTGTTTTTATGAAGTCAGTTCGAGAGATATGAGTAGTATTTCATGGCAAATATGTAAGATACGATAGAGCAGTAGTTAAAGTTACTGTTGGATCATATGGTTCAAAATTAATGAAGAGTCTTGAATACTGGTAATTATTTAAAGCTAGGAGAGTTGTATTTTCTTATTATTCATTATCATGAGAGAGATCTGAGAGATGTTAAGAAGTAATGTGTACTTAGATGTACGGAAATTGCGAACATTAGAAGAAAAGTAAGAGAGAATTAAGGCGTGTAATATATGGATATAGATTATTTCAATTTTATTTAGTGTAGGGATTGATTAGGAATAAGGAGTCTTTTTGTATAGACTACTAGCTATACCCGACATGCGTTGCAATGCCAATCAAAGACAGAAATGAAGATGATAATAATGAACCACCGGTCAAAAGCCGTGGCGTGAACTGTATTGGAATAGACAGCGATACCAGATAATACGGCGGGCTGCTGACAGTCTCCTCGTGTCGCCTCGCGATGAATCAGCAATAAGTATACAGATTGTGCAGTTGGGTTACTGTGGGATTTAAGGGTTCCTGTTAAGTCCCTCACCCTTCTGTGTTACATAAATAATTTGTAGCTAGAAACCGTCCCTGGAGTGCACGCAACAACACTACCCAAGTTTCATCGCAATCGGATAAATGGTATATGAACACATACAGGACATACACACAAACTATAACGTAACTTTGATTTTTATATATATATAGAAAGATTAGATATTGAGATAGAGATGACGATCGCTAGTAAAAGTTTCTTTTTCGTATTTCAGGTGATTTAAACATTTTCTTTGATTGCTCCTTAAACCTAGGGCACAGCAGGTTTGATGCCAGAAGTGAGTGAATCTAGTTTATTTAGCCAGGAACGTTTACGAGGTTTATGTTTTCATGGTTTGAGGAAGTTAATTTTCATTTCTTAGTTGTAATTATTTTGTCTCTTGAATAAACCAACAGGTACCTGTTTACGTTTCCTTGACATGCTTATAGGAAACTTGCATTATCTTTTGCAGTATATTGGATGATTATATTGTGCTACAGGTGTAGAATAGAAGTCACTCCCCACACCTATTACCCGTTGCGCCCGAGATTCGAAAGTTTCTCACTCTCCAAAAGTAGTTAGTAACCCAAGAACACAGTACAAGAGTCCTAAAGCACAAAAGTAGATAGTGCACCCCTCCTGTTTTTATTTGCCAGTGGCTCTAAGAAGTTCTTGTAACCGGGGACTACAAGTTGCTGCAATCCACCATCATCTTCGGATTTTAGCAGATATTTCTCCGGGATTTTCGGGTACAATACGTTCAGGAAGAAAATCCACATTTTGGAACCGATTCTTCTGAAACTATTACTACACCACACAGGAAACCCAACCATCGTTATTTTGTATCAGAAACGTTGTTTTCTATTTTCAGTTCCAGAATTTTTGAAAAACAGAAGAGAAATCAAATTTTTTGAAAATAAACTAAAATCACTAAATATAATCATTAATAATAATGTTATTGGTTTTACGTCCCTTTTAACTACACTGGCTTTTAGAGACGCCGGGGTGCCGGAATTTTGCCCCGAAGGGGATGTTTAACGTGCCAGTAAATCTACTGACACGGCTCCCTCGCATTTGCGCACCCTCAAATGCCAGCTGACTGCGCCAGGTTTCGAACCTGCAACCTTGGGCTCAGCAAGCGAGAACGTTACCCCTGAGCCACGCAGCCAGACTATAATCATTATAGGGAGGTTATGGGCACAAGTAGTAACCAAATAAGGTTCTTACCTCTTTGAAATCTCCACCACTCGCTAAAGATGGAGTTTCTGTTTTGATGCATGGAACAAACTCTGGTATGGAGAATACTTCTGTGTTAATATCCTCAGTGAGATCAGCGTCATCCTGCAGAGAAATTACGTGTTTCACTAACACGTTTCTTAGCATAGATGGAATTACATCATACACAGGCTTCCATTACCTTGAACACCGGTACCTTCCATACATAATGCGGCATGCAAGACATACAGAAGATCAAAATTTTGAACAGAATGGTAGTTCTGTTTTCAAAGTTAACATCCCAGATTTGGGTAGCTTCGTCTGTTGATCTCCATACACTTATTTTTTGTCCCCGTTCACTCGTTCATCAACCGCGCCAAGATCTGAATTTCATGCCAGACCACGTGACAACACTGAACCATTCTCCGAGATTGCAATATGAGTACAATTATGAAGACAGGGCACAGAAAAAGATTCTTGTGAAAGCTGTGAAAGGATCGAGCGAGCCGTGAAATTCATTGGAAACACAATATCAAAATTAATATTATTAAGATTGAAGATGCGGGCAATAAAATAAATTGAGTTAGTAGTAAGATCTGCCATGATTTGTGGAGCAGAGACGGGCACCAACTAAGGAACATTGTCAGGCAATGGATGTGGCTGAAATGAAAATGTTAAGAAGAATGTGTGGCGTCACCAGAGCCGATAGGATTAGCAATGAGAGACTAAGAGGCAGTGTTAAAGTAACGGAGATATCAAAGAAGGTTCAAGAGAGAATACTACAGTGGTATGGCGATGTCATGAGAAGGGATGACACTTATGTTGGCAAGAGAATGACAGTAATGGTAGTGGAAGGTGACAGAGGAAGGGGAAGACCAAGAATAAGATGGAGGGACTGTATAGAATATAACTTGAGGGAGAAACATCTAAGGGAAGAAGACGTATGGTACCGAGGGAAATGGAGAAGACTTGCCAGGAACGTCGACCCTACTTGAGTGGAAAAAGACGAAGGAAGATAATACTAAGAAGAAGATTCAAGTACATTGTTTGGATATACTTCGAACAACTCGGAAGAAAAATAGGATGAGGAAGAAGCTGATTGGCTACAGAACGGAGAAGCCGGAATTGCTACTCTACGCACAAAACAGAACGCCAGATACAAGCATCGTACTCCATGGTAATCTACGGTGTATAGAATTGGTGTAGGAACAACCATTGGCCTGGATAAGGATAATTGATGCGCGACAAAACCCAGGTGTATAAATTGGCTAACGCAGCCCGCAGCTTGGCGTACTCTCACATTAACTTGACGGCGCTCGGCTCTCGTGTATTACACAGTGTCCCGTTTCAAAGTTGGTATTTTTGCGCTACTTTTGTTAGCAGCGCTCTGTAAATTGTTAGTACTTACTGTGCCACGTTATTGAAGCTAACTGCTATTAACAACCCCCACTTTCACACTTTCAAAATAAGGGAATTGTCAACATTAACTTTCAATTAATAATCTTATGAAAAAAACACGTCACCATCTTGGATAAGGCTTCTAGTAGGCAATGCTGCTAACTTCACTTCACCGTAATCCCCTGTTGCATGATTTGGCAAACAGTCAGGACGAAATTATTAGTCGCGACTTGGTTAGATGACCGTCTGGACGAAAATTACTGATTGTACTACAAGCAAGAGGATCTAGGGCGGACGAAACAATTGGTCGCTACTTGGATAGATGACTGTCTGGACGAAAATTACTGATTGTACTACATGCAAGGAAGCCTGGGGCGTAACCCCAAGGTTAAGTTTGTGGAACAGTATTAACTACTGCAATGTGCGCATTATCTCCATTAGATTGTTAGGGTGGTATATTCTCCAAAATATACTGCTCATTTAGAATGTAATAATGTTTACTACTCTTTGGATACCTTTCTTTATTCATGTTATTTCTCATTTCCATTCCTTTTGTAAACACCAACAGGGACCTCCTATCTATTGCTGCTTTTCTTTCTGTGCATTCTCTTATATTCTCTGAAAGTTTGTTCCAGATTGAAATGCTTTCTCTTTGTGTAAGATCTCTCTACAGTGCTCCGTGCAGCAAGTCGCTGAAGCTTTGGATTTCAATTACCTCAAGAATTGGTTCAATACATTTCAAATAGAGGGCATCAGTGTAGCTCTCTGCATTCTCCAGGAAGTTTTATTGCGCTTTGTCTAAAAAGCAATCTACGTATAATTTATTTTGTAATGTTGCCTATAGGGGCAGATGACCTCGTAGTTCCGCCCCTTAAAACAACAATAACTAACTAATGTTGCCTATATATTTTCTCCCTCTCTTCTCCTCTCTGCCTTCGCTCGCTTGCAGAATTGAATACTCTGTCACTTCTTCCTCGCTGGTGCTTCGCTCAGACTGAACGGCTCTCCTGTTTGGAGGTAGCCATGCCTCAACGATGTGGTAAAGATTTAAACCGACGCCATGTTTTAGAAAACCTTTTTAACGGCTGGCCGTGAAATCCAACATTACTACAATGATAAGACAAGTACCTGATTCAGTGTTTTTACTACAACAAATTCTATGGGGCCTATATAAATTTTAATCTGAATGTTTTAAATAAACATTTTTTGCAAAAATTGAACTTTCATGATTGTGCAATTTACTAACGGCTTCCAACGAGGGATGTTACACTGCTTTGCTAAAGCTTAATTATTCTCGCCATTGAATAGTCATGAAAACTTTCTAGAACTACTTGTGTCCAAAATGAGGGGTATTTTCTCTCCCAACGTGGGAATTATGCTAACTCTGTAGTACTTTGAAGATCAAGCTTTTCTTCTTCGAGGGATTTTCTACCGAATCTTGAAATTGTACCAAGTTATTCTCAAATTAAATCGAGGGATTTTCCTCTTCTTGTCCCATTTTATGTTACTTGCAACTTGTGACATTTTGAACCAAGCAATAGACTTTGTATTGTGCAATATCACACTGGCAAACAACTCAAAAACTCAACAACTTTAAACTACTGCTAATTTCCAATTCAGATCAAACTATAAACTTCAATAGTGACTTATCCGTGTGCTTCCAAACATTGGTTTTAGTGCAAACCACAAATGCTGGGTACCCTATCTGCGACAGAACAAATTTATGAACAGATTCTAATACCCCATTTTCCTTTCCATTCCCCACTTACTAACACTTAAATTTAAGTAATTAATCTCTGTATATTGTTTTTTGTTAACTTGAGGCTTCACTGTAGGTAACCTCCCCATTGTGAATATATCACTACGTAATTACTGTTTAACTATTTGGTGGTTATAAATCCACCTTTTAATCTCCGCTCTTAATTTTCTGCTGCGTCCAGGAACTTAAAATTTGTAATTTCATATTTGTCAAAATCCTTTGCTACGTTTGATTACTAAGGTACTCTAGACGAGAATTTTTGAACACTTTTCAGGGTTTAATTTCTCAACAGGTCTTTGACCTTAAATCTTATATTATCATTAAAACACTTCTTTTGTGTTAATGTAATAAATATTACTCTCATTTGCTGGTGCTGAACTCAATTCTTAACTCGAAGGGCTTGTTATGTGTGGCATTTCCTTTCCCGTTTTCATCGTACTACTTTCTGTACTTATAAAAACAATTGCAAACACTTCATGCTAATCTCGCAATTAATCGCAATCACTTGTTGTGTTCATGGCGAAACTTCAGCTAATACTTTACATAAAGTTTATTCTAGCGATTCCTGTAAATTGTTAAATGCGAGTATAGTTTGATCAGCAAACTTCCTACTCGAGGTAATTATTGCCTAGTCATATATTTACCTATCGGATTGTAGTTTTGCCTAAGTGAAGTTGGTTAGTCTTTCCTCCGCTAAACTTCTAATCAGCACACTGCTGGATAAAAGATTAGCACACTTTGAACACAACAATTTATTGTTCTTTTCTCGTATCTTTGCTTAGTTATAATCTTCTATCTAAAGGCTTCGAGAGTCTCCTACCCCTTTCTCTTACTTAGAGGCCCATCCTCGGTGGGTAGGAAAGCTATTCTTATTTGTTTCACTCTTTTCAGCATTTTAGAAGGCCTTTTTGAAATATTTCCCCCTAGCTTTGTTAAAATAATGTATAGCCCCTTGTTAGAAATTTCGCCAGTGTCCTGAGTTGCCCTACAATCTTCCTATACAGTAGTCTATTTCGAGTATGGAAGGGACAGTGCACTTGGTGACTGCTTGCTGACCATCTAGGCATCCTTTCTTTTCATTAGTACATCAAGTTATAATAGCAACTTGTTTATGCAGAGTCTTGGTGCCTGTTTTGCAAGCAAGACTGTGATTTTCTTGTTAATTTCATTAATTATGCGTCAGCATTTCTTCATGCCACAGTTAACCAATTTTTGCAACATATCGTATTAATAATTTAAGTTTAAAAACTAGTATTTGTTTTCCCATCTTGCATTCTTTAGCTCTGATCCACCTTATCTTTTTACGCTTCTCTCAACAATTTGTCGCTATCTTAATACTACTATTTTTATTATTGTTACTTTTAGAAATAAACAGCTTTGGATTCTTTCCCCTTTGGCCTAAGATTATTTCTTTCCTAAGCATTTCTCCTTTTCTTACATCATCTTCCCTCCGGTAGTGTTTAAGCTTGGGCTTGACACTCCAAGGGACACACTCATCATTGAGTTTTCACTGCTGGTGAAACATGTAATCGGTCAAATAGAAGACGAACTGTGACATGATTTGGTGGTATGCTGGCGGTTTGGCTGTTACATGCCACCAGGTGGATTCAAGGGTGTTGGTGTGGGCTTGGGTGTTGGGGTCTACAAAACAGTACGTATGTATTACTGTCAGGTGTTTAAAGCCTTCGTCATCCAATTTGTTGTAAGCCTTCCATCAGTGGCAATGATGGTCGTCCTAGGCAAAATCCATTGGTTGATGATGGCAGTCGGTGTTGCGGCTGTCCTGTCTTCCACGGCTATAAGGAAACACCGACCGGATTTCCATTCAAGGCCCTCAAAAACCCATTGGCTCTCCACACGGTGTCCCTTGTTATATTTCCGTTTGCCGAATTAACTCTCATCTATTTCAACATTTTTCCGAGACCCTCCCATCTGTTCGCTGTTTGTTTCGACATGATTGCAGATCGCTTCCAGAATAAACTGTTCCCAGTCGGACACGGTATGGGAGGCAACCCCATGAGTGTCACTGATGTTAACAATAGAATTTCGTCCAATGTTAAGTGACATTTAGTGGACCATGATCCGTGTCGAATGGTTTTAGTTTGGCGGCATACAGATCTGTTGTTGTTACATTTCCACATTAAGTCGTCACTTATGTCAGCACGTGTATCAATATGCATATCTGCACCGCACTCTCACGTCATGGCAGATTTTATCAACCCGGATTCCCGCAAAAAAGCTAACATTATTGACTTGTTGGAAGCCAGAGTGACAATGAAAATGTTGTTTCCAACTCCACCTCGCCCCATAACTCACTTTTCGTTCATATTCGGCAAGTATTAAAGATAAAGCGCACACACTGTGCATATTGATGATAACAGTCATTCATAAACCATCACAATGGATGATCCCCGATTTGCACCAAGAAATTACGTGGTATCTACTACATTGCACCCCCCATAATTTACATACGCAGGATTCATCGGGGTCATGAAAGCATTCGGTATTGCACAGTTTATGGTGATACCCATGTACCGCCATCGAATTAACAAAGTGTCGCAAGTCTTGATTAGTGTTCATCCATGTACTAGTCATCATGGCCTCCGTGGTGTAAAACTCGAACCAGATTTCGTCCCTTTTCTGTATTCTTTCCTGCATTAGTTTTTTCCAGGCGTCTGTGGATGGTAGCCATGAAGAAGGTCTCCCTGGAGAGTTCATATGCAAATCTAGATTTAGTATATTTCTTTATCCTCAGGGTAGCCTTCAGGAAGCGCGATTTCACTGCTTCAAGCGTCTTCAAGTCTGCCAGGGATAATTTCTCCCATATGATTTCAAGTCCATATGTGCGATATGCGTTATTATCGCATCGAATAATGTCATGTCATAGCAGTTCCCAAGGAGATCTTCGTGATTGTTTTAATCAGGACAGGGCCCCCCCCCCTCCTCCAAATTTGTGTAACATATTATTTGTTTATAAATTAAAACATTAAAAACTAATATAGTCATACTTATCATGTACTATTGTTACTAAGCTAAGTATGGCAACGTTGCAAAGCAAGGCGACGGTAGAGCGATGTGGGACCATGCTAAATTAAGTTCCACATCTGTAGTTTTATTTCTATTTTTGATGCTATTTTGTTTTTATATATATCTTTGACTTCTTATTAGGAGTCCATACTGCAAGATTTAATTAGTAGTGTATATCTTTGAGAGTATCCATGGAGATTATTGTGTGTGTGCTGGAGAAGTTGAAATTAGAGTGAGAACAATAAATGGAGAAAGATGTTTTTTTTGTTAAAAGTATCCCACATTGAGTATAATCAACCATGACCCCGATTGTACGGTTACAATTATGACGCCACAACGTGAGTTTCGAAAGAGGGATACGGACACGAATAAGGAAAATAAGAAAGAAATGCAAACTTTAACAAAGTGATTACAGTGCAGGAAAAAGGAAGAATACGGCCTTATTATGCATAATAGCCGAGAGAGTTTGCTCCAAATGCTTACGGCTATGAAAGAATCTATGAAGAAGCAGGATGAGTATTTGAAAGAGTTACGTAAGGGAATAGGAGGTGTGAAAGAGGAAATAGAATCTTGGAAAGTGTCTTTAAGTGTGGCTGTGGAGGAGGAGAAAGAAAAGAAGGAGCAGGAGAAGGTGGAAGAGAAGGAGAAAGAGAAGAAGGAGCAGTAGGAGGAGAAAGGGAAGTTGCAAGAGCACGGAGTGGAGATCATATGCATTGTAGGAGAGAAGTTGAATGAGATAGTATGTGATACTGGGGGGCGTGTAGAAGATGGTAATGGAGAGGAAGAATGAATGAAAGAGGAAGGAAATGGACAAGATGGAGAAGGAGAACGTCAAATGGAGGATAAGATAAAAGAGGAGGAAGTGAATGAGATAAGTGATTCACTTAAAGGAAAGCAAGAACATTATCAGCGATGTGGGGGGCGTGAGAAAGCAGGTGGTATGGAAGAAACTGAAGGAGAGGAGGCAGGTGAAAGAAAGGAAAAGGCAGAAGAGAAAGGAGAAACGGATAAGGAAGAAGGTGAAACAGAAGGGCGTGCGAAAGCAGGTGATATGGCAGAAACTGAAGAAGAGAAAGAAGAATCAGATAAGGTTGGTCATGAGGAGGACAGTAGCAGTCAAGAAAAAGAGGTTAAAGATGAGGGTAAAAATACAAGAGTGAGTCATGGAGAAGACAACATACTGGAAAAAGATAAGGTGAAGATGCGTTGGAAAAGGAAGATGGGGATGAAAAGGATGAGATGTAAGACGAAGAGAAAGGAAGTGTTGAATAGTATGAGACAGACAAGAAAGAACAGGAGAAAATGAGGAAGGGAAGGAGAGAGGAACGTTGGAGATGGAAGATGAGGAGTTCAAGGTATGCGATGACATGGCAAATGAAGAAAAAGACGAGATGGAAGGCAGAGGAAGAAAGAAGAATGGATAATGTGGAGAAACAGATGAACAGGAAGAACGAAAAGTGGAAGAATGAGAAAGGGGGAGTGATTTTGAGGAAGAAGATAAAGTTCTCAATAGTGATAACATCATGATTTTGGATTCTGTTAGTGATAGAGAACCAATTTGCAACCAGTATCGCAATACATTTGATAATAATGTAGTTAACAATTATGGGTATTATGCTGTGAATGATATTAATAAAATGTCACGAGAGCCTTCGTGTGCTCCAAGTGTGGGTTGTGTGGAAGGTGCAGATTTGACAGACGATGGTGTCAATGATGGGTGGAAGGTGATTGATCTGGATGTTGATGGAAACGATTATTTATGCATTCGAGATAGTAGCAACATCGCCAAGAGCAGTTCAGATGATGAAAAGTGTGGAGATGGCATGTCTTTATCAATTGACCTCATTTCTCTAGCACTTCGAGACTTAATATTGGAAAGTGGATTGGCTTGATGACGATTATGTAGTTCCTTCGGAAGTAGTTAAGTTATTTTATGCTGTGTGTGGTATTTTAGTGTATGCGTAAAATGTATTATTTTAGTTGTATATTTTTTATATGTGTGTGATCCTTATGTGTTCCTCACATAAGAATCACACAGAGGGGCGAATTGTCACAGTACAATCTCTTAGGTTAAGGTTATAACATGGCTTCCTTGTGATAGTTCAGTAGTGAGGTATAAGGGGGCCTTGCTAAATTAAGTTCCACATCTGTAGTGTTATTTCTATTTTTTATACTATTTTGTTTTTATATATATCTTTGACTTCTTATTAAGAGTCCATACTGCAAGATTTAATTAGTAGTGTATATCTTTGAGAGTATCCATGGACATTATTGTGTGTGTGCTTGAGAAGTTGAAATTAGAGTGAGAACAATAAATGGAGAAAGATGTTTTTTTGTTGTTTTTAAAAGTATCCCTCATTGAGTATAATCAACCATGACCCCGGAATGTACGGTTACAACCTGTTATTACTCTCCAGTGCCTACGCTCTTAAGAACGTACCAATAACAGTAACAAGGGCCCTTGAAGCGCGTGACAAAAAAAATCCCTAACTTTATACCCTTATCAAACTTTTGGCAAATGTCCCTCTCTCTGTAGCAACCGGTACTGCCGAACGGAGTTTGAGTTGGTTGAAAACATACTTAAGAAATTCTACTTCTGAAATCAGACTCAACGGTCTAGTATTGTCATCTATTCACCGAGACATACATCTCACTTTGATGAAGTTATACACCGATTTGGTAATGCTTGAAGAAACCTTGACTGTATATAATAGTGTAAGTAGCAAATAAAACAGTAACATTAATTCTTTCCATGTAAACACTATCAAGTGATCCAGATGATTGTATTAATAAAAAGTAACATAAAATGGTCTCAATTGTTTGACATTAACCAAACATAAAACATCACAACAAATTGGTAGAAAATGTGAATGCCAGATAGCCTTATAATTCATCATTTTGCACCAAATTGTACAAAAGTTTCCCGGGGGGATCTCCGGAACCCCTATTCTTTGGGGCCTATACCATGCCCCCTAACCCTCGGTTCGGCACCCCCCGAAATAAAACTCTATAAACGCCCCCGGTTTTAATGTCATATATGGCTTTGGTAGCGGCTATTGCTCGACACTATATGTGAACTCTGTAGGCTCTTGCTGTTGTTTGCATTGTCAATCTCAGATATTTAAATGTATTGACTGACTGACTTAAGGGGAGTCGTTCCTAAGTAGCCTATATCCTGTCTCCAGAATACTGTTCATGTTGAAAAAAATGGCAGAGTCAGCTGGAATTTTTTCTATATAACTCGTGATCGTATTTGGGGCGTTCGTGTCGGATACAGGCAGCAGTGGAGTAAACATCTTTTACTATATCATCTCCAGATATTTCCCTACCATTACTACAGATATTTTGGCTAATTTCAGTGGTTTAAGAATGTTTTACTTTGATTCTGTTCAAAGGAAGTGTTAACAGGTATTCTGTTTGTTCCATTGCTGGCCACATTTTCAACAACAAGATGCTCAGTAAAGAACCTATAGCCTACTTTCTCCTAAATGCATGGGTATTAGTATAACTCTTTGTCCTTTTCAAGGAGAATAATTGAATGTTGGTTGTAGTAGCTTGTTGAAATACAACGTATTATATGAATATTAAACATGAATATGACGTGCCCTTAGTTAGTGCTACCTCTGTACAAAATGTCATTCAATTCAGTTTCACCGTGTTTAAATTTATATGCATGGCCGCTATCTGCAAACTATTGGGCTGATGACCTTGTCGTTTGGCCAATGGATGCTTCCCACATAAAGGTATTTTGTTGCAATATATAGTAGAGACCAGAAGATTAGGTCAGTCGTAATTTGATTTAAGCTTTAAACATATGGGTGGAGTCCATTACGTTTCCGTCAAGATGGCGGCGATATAAAACATGACACTGAGGTGCCCTTTGCAAGTGCTACCTCTGTACCAAAAATTTTGTTCAATTCAGTTTCACCGTTTTTGAATTGATAGGGGGAATCAATTTGCACACATGGCCGCTATCTGCAAATTATTGGCCTGATGACCTTGTCGTTTGGTCAATGGATGCTTCCCACATAAAGGTATGGTTTGCAATATATAGTAGAGACCAGAAGATTAGGTTGGTCGTAATTTGATTTAAGCTTTAAACATATGGGTGGACGCCATTACGTTTCCGTCAAGATGGCGGCGATATAAAACATGACACTGAGGTGCCCTTTGCAAGTGCTACCTCTGTACCAAATCTCGTTCAATTCACTTTCACCGGTTTAAATAGATAGGGGGAATCGATTTGCACACATACATGGCCGCCATCCACTAATTAATGGGCTGATGACCTTGTAGTTCGGTCAACAGATTCTTCGCACATAAAGGTATAACGTTGCAAAATTTGGTAGAGATCAAATGATTAGATTGATCGTAATTTGATTTAAGCTTTAAACATTTGGTTGGCCGCCATTACGTTTTCGTCAAGATGGCGGCGTAAAGCATGACACAGAGGTGCCCTTTGCTATTGCCACCTCTGTACCAAATTTCGTTCAATTCGGTTCCATCGGGTTTGAATAGGGGGAATCGATTTGCACACATACATGGTCACCATCCGCAGATTATTGCGCTGATGACCTTGTAGTTTGGTCAAAATATTTGTCATACATAATGATATAATGTTGCAAAAATTGGTAGAGATCAGATGATTAGGTTGGTGGTAATGTGATTTAAGCTTTTAACATTTGGGTGGCCGCCATTACGTTTTCGTCAAGATGGCGGCGATATAAAACATGTCACTGTGGTGCCCTTTGATAGTGCTACCTCTGTACCAAATTTCGTTCTATTCGGTTTCACCGCGTTTGAATAGATAGGGGGAATCGATTTGCAAACATATATGGCCGCCATCCGCAGATTATTGTTCTGATGACCAAGTAGTTTGGTCAAAATATTTCTCATACATAATGATATAACGTTGCAATAATTGGTAGAGATCAAATGATTAGGTTGGTGATAATTTCATTTAAGCTCTTAACATTTGGGTGGCCGCCATTACGTTTTCGTCAAGATGGCGGCGATATAAAACATGTCACTGAGGTGCCCTTTGCTAGTGCTACCTCTGTACCAAATTTTGTTCCATTCGGTATCACCGCGTTTGAATAGAAAGGGGGAATCGATTTGCACACATATATGGCCGCCATCCACAGATTATTGCTCTGATAACCTAGTAGTTTGGTCAAAATATTCCTCATACATAATGATATAACGTTGCAAAAATTGGTAGAGATCAAATGATTAGGTTGGTGATAATTTGATTTAAGCTCTTAACATTTGGGTGGCCGCCATTACGTTTTCGTCAAGATGGCAGCGATATAAAACATGACACTGAGGTGCCCCTTGCTAGTGCTACCTCTGTACCAAGCTTTGTTCAATTCGGTTTCACCGTGTTTGAATTGATAGGGGGAATCGATTTGCACACATACATGGCCGCTATCTGCAAACTATTGGGCTGATGGCCTTGTTGTTTAGTCAAAAGACGCTCGCCAAATAAATATATGTTGTTGCAAATTTGGTAGAGATCGGATGATTAGGTTAGTCGTAATTTGATTTAAGCTTTGAACATTTGGGTGGCCGCCATTACGTTTCCGTCAAGATGGCGGCGATTTAAAACATGACACTGAGGTGCCCTTTGCTAGTCAGTGCTATGTACCAAATTTCGTTCAATTCGGTTTCACCGTGTTCGAATTGATAGGGGGGACAGACATTCAGAGTACACACACACACACAGACACACATTTTTTTTTGCCCTGTGTTGATCTCATAAGTCTACTTCCTTTTTTTTTTTTTTTTTTTGCAAAAATCGAAAGTAGCCTAAAATTAGAAGAGAAAGATATGGTGATGATTATTCATTAGAAATATGATTGCTGACGGCCAAGTTATATCTTGACATTTTTTTAATGCCGGTAACAAGTTTGCTTTGCTGTGGCAGTCTAGCCTATAAGCAATAGGATACACAAATAGCAGCACATTCACTTAAGGGCAATCACATCACAAATGCCTTATTTGATTGAGTTTAAACATGGCACGTTGCGTAGACTTCACATGTAATAGGATCTAGGGTGCCAGCAGAGTGGAACTGCAGTATCAATACAATTACATCTGCTATTGTCAGGTGTTCTGATAGAAAACTAGACTGAGTGATCCAATCTTCCAAAAATATTCTCACTATAAATCATTCGTATAAATATAAGGGACGTAATGCAGAACCTATAATTACCTGCAGTTCGAAGTCCTCTTTAACTGCTATCTTTTCATCGTGAAATAAATCGCCAGCCTCGTCCTGCAGGTTATCAGAGGGCAACAACTCATTTGAATCCTGCGAAGTATCACCCAATGTTAAATACAGTGACTCAAAATGAGTTATGTGTGTCAAAAAGAAGTTAAAGTTAACAGACCCAGGTTAGAGTACCATTTACTATTAAGTACGGTACTGTATTATGTTACTAAACCTTGCTTGTCAAGCACATCACTAAGATATCAATGTTACACCTTATATGAATTAAAATGCAACTTACAATGTTACGGGATTCATGAGTCAACCATTCTGGCTCACTCTTGGTGAATACCGGTAATTGTTTCTCCATTATGATCAGGAAACTAGAACAGAGGAACAATTAGTTTAAGATCTTACCTAAACCAGTGCACAAAATCAGTCTGATGTTTAATACATCAAATGAGGTATTGTCAGACCCTTCGAAGTGCGGTTATATATGTGTCAACAACAGTAAAATATATACAACCATGACGCTCAACATACAATCTAAGTCATATGTTTGCAAGTTGACCGTCATGGTCAAATAAGACGACACTATTTATCATTGTACTGGAATAGATATAACTAATAGTGCCCACTTGTAGAACAGGGAAATAAAGAATTCTACATTCGATTCATCTATTCCCATATACACACAAATTTGATTTGGGGGAAGCGTATTAAATATCATATTGTCAGACGATAAAGTACCTTAACTTAAAAACTTATCACTACGTTTAATCAGGCTACATGAAAGTGCAAATCGGCACTAATTGCTTATTGACGCCACAAAATTAACTTCCTCCATTCATTACAGAACAACCAGTTGAAGCTAGATTCTTCATCGTCTCTAGCTAACAGGGTTGTGTAACTTGTAAAATGTCGTCATAAGGCAGTTCCTAGTTACTTACACAGCCACACCTCTGTATCTTACACAATTAAATATTGTAAGTTGAGTGTCACTGATAATCTGTGCTGGGCCCTGAAGTAGCCTATTTACTCTCACAGTAAAACACGTTATCATAACCCAAACTTTGTCATTTTGCAATTATATGCAATATTCATAAACTATTGCTAATAGACATCAAAGTAAACCAGAGTAACTACACGGTAAGGGAGATGGTACATCAACATAACACAAGAAATAAGCATATCGACACATCCCAATTAATACTAAAGAAAACCCAAAACTACCATAATTATTCAAGTATCAAGCTATTTAATAAACTGACCAAAGAATATAGGGGAGAGAGGTTACTCAGGCTTAAAATTTGATTCCGATTACAACCGTCAGGGTTACGTCATCAACCAGCCTAGCCTGCGACCTGGCGGTAAGGCAGCGTACTAAATTTTAAGCGCGGGCGATTTGAATTTTATTTAATCGCGTACTGGTACCCCGCTCCCTCCGCCCCCCCCCTACCCCTCCCTGACCCTGTACCGCTCCCTTTGTATTTACACGTAGTAATATGATTTATGTCGGCGTATTTTATTTATTCCTGTTCCTTTTGTTCTATTTTATTTAAGAGCAGATATCAAAACAAAGGCTCATAATAATGGATTATTACTATTAATATAGTAGAAAATACCAGCCTGAAATCTTTAGTTTTGATATCTGATCGTAAGTAAAACAGAACAATAGGAACAGTGAATAAATACATTTTATTGACATAAATCATAATATTGCTACATGTAGTTACAAAGAGAGGGATACAGGGTTAGGGCGAAGGATAGGATGCAGGATAACCTTTATTATTATTATCTGAAACCTATACCACGGCAGTTGCGTAGTACTCCCCCCACTTTTCTCCACATGTCCCCTCTCTTAATTTTTCTAGTATTATATGTTTTATTCATGATAGTTTTTATATCATTAACATTTCTTTTATAGTTAATACTTTTTAATGGCAGTGCTTAAAGGTTACTTTTGCAGAGGATGTCATGCGAGATGAACTGGTGTCTTCGGGATTTCCTTCCATAAGTCTCAGCTGAGTTTGGCCTTTGAACCCATAGCCTTGTAACACTAGAAAGTCATTCACCCACTACACAGTACTATAAGTTATAATATCAGACAGGTAGAAGAGAGGTTTAATTGCCACCAGTGTTGTGGGAGCACGGTAATCTAAGAAGAATGTAATAAACCAATACAAACCATGCACACCCTATAAAATATGAACTTATTAACCACTGTTGAATAAAAACATAACACACACTAATACAGTCATCACAATTAACACCGGTTATAAGACAGATTCTACACACACCCAAAGTACACGGGGCTACTTGACCGCGTTGTCGCAGCCCCTAAACTTAAGAACCAACCAACCAACCACTGTTGAATGAGATACGATACTGGAAGGAAACAGAATTCTGAAGGAAAAAATGAGGACAAAAATAAGTATGTTCATATGTTCATATTATATTCTTCTTTCTTAGTTTTTACAGATATAAAATCCACATAACATTTTCATGAAAAGAGTAATATTTAATTTCATCAGGTCATTGTCCCAGTAGATAATTGTCATCACATGGTAGAGCCACACATATTGCAAATCTGTAAGAGAAAAATACAATTAAAATCCTAATAATGTTGTAGGGGCTTTGGGACTTCGTGGTCATGTGGCTTTATGGTACTTGGAAAGTGTATATGGGATATGTCTGATTACCCATGACATTGTGATGGCTGTAGGTGTGTGTGTATTTGTAATGGAGACTAGAATTTGGAAGGAGGCAGCTGTGACCTTAATTTAGGAAACATCCTAACATTTGCCTGGGGTATAAGAGGGAAACCACAGAAAACCATTTCTAGGATGGTTGAGATGAGACTTTGAACACATATCTCCTCAGCTCTGCCTCATGAGGCTGAGTGTATCCCGTTTTAACCCTCAGACTAAAATTAAACGTCTTGGCAGAGCCAGGACCTCGGGATATGAAGTTTCAATATGAACAGGTGTAGCCAATTGACTGTGCAGCGCTGCTACTCTATGGCTCGCACGGCACATCTATACCCCGAGACCACAGAAGGTGAATTCCTTACAACAAATTACATTGTGTACCTAAATAGTCGTTACACATACATCTCATAAGAAAGATGTTGAAGCAACAACTTGTGACAAGGACAGTAAACAGCTACCGGTACTCTCTGGGTTACAATGTTAATTAAGCATGCACATATATAACTTTTGCTGTTCATAGAAGGAGGGGACAAGTGCAGTGTGGATAAACTAAGATACCCGATCACTTTAATTCCATTGTTATTAATACTAATAATACAACATTATTACTTTCCTAATTGGCCTGGATGTGTGTAACAGGCCTCACCCCCTGGATGAATACCACTGTAGCCTTGATATTAGGATAATGCTGCTTTAATGAATGCACAAAAGTGCATTTAGAATAAATATATAAACTGGAACTAATATTAGATGTTATTTGAAGTGGAGAATGTCACTAGCGAGTAACTTACATCAGAACAAATCCACCATCTCGGAAGTTCACAATTTACCCCAAGGACAGTAAGCAGTAAGATCTGTGTGTATGCCCCCCTCTTACTGTGATATTATATAGCCCATCCAAAAACATCCATAGAAGAAAGAATAAACAAGAAAAAATCTAAAATGAACAATATTAATTAGTGGATTAATTCATTTGTTACACAAATAGCCTACCAATCAGTAAACCGATTGAAGCATTTCTTGATGCAACATGCATTGAATTCAATTTTGTGATTGACTTAAGGGGAACCGATAGGCCTAGTCATTATATTCACTGCAATGTTATATAGGCTATATACTGTACATGTAGCCTTTTATAGTCCAGTCTGCAAGCCTCTGTTTGCAAACAAGTCACCTCTATGATCCCCTGCTTCTACAAGTCTCACTTTAATAATCGGTAAACACTGAAACTAACTAACCATAGCCTCCTACGTCTATCTCTGCTTCTCGTATCCTCTACCTCCGAGCTCATTAACCTCTTAGGTAATCTCTCCTCCCCCATTCTCTTTGCATGACCCATCCGAGTCTGCTCATACGAACCGCTTCATATAGCATTTCATTTCCAACCTAGTCTTTATCTCATCATAATTACACATATTATCAGGCAGATTACACACAATCAAGCCGTATACGAGGCTGATGTTCACTATGTCTAAAAGCCCTAAATGAAGCAAAGACTGCAACTATCCCTAATAACGTCACCTGAATATTTTGATTATCTCCCTGCAATAGTGTCATGATTCCAGTTAGGTTCACTGTGTGCCATCCACAGATAAGGACACGTGGCAGGCACTATCAAAACAAGTAGGGCACATTCCAGTTCCTCAAGTGACTTTCTCACACATCTAACAGTATGCCAGGGTGCAATAGGCTATATGAATTTATCAGAGGGGGGCATGAACTAAGTGTATTGCTAATCAAAACCTACATAGTACCTGGGCCTACCCTATACCGATAGTGGTGTAAAATTAATAGATCAAAGTTTCATCAATATGGTAACTTACCTTTGCTGAAATAGGATTAGTATACAACTGTTCGGGCAACAGAATCAGGCAACTCCTGTCTATAGGCTATTGGACAAATGTAGTATATAATCTGCTTTCCTTGAAGTGCCTCATTACCTGAGAAGAGAAAAGAAACACAATAAGAGGCAACCAGTCCACAACCATTCTGCACATACTGTAGGCCTAGCTCTGTTTCAATAAAGTAGGGTTAGGCTATGTAAAGCCATTCATATAGTTCACAATACTCCACAAAATCATTCTAATATGCCATCTAGCTAAAATCATTTTGAATTGAAAATACTACACTGAACGAAGTTATCACAATAAAGCCCACAATTCGTAAACAGAAACACTGTCATAATGGGTAGATATTAAAATCATATCCTGGCAGCAAAACTGCAAAGTAACTATTGAAATAAATAAATAAATAAATAAATAAATAAATAAATAAATAAATAAATAAATAAATACCTACCGTATTAATGCAATATCCTACAAAGGAATGTCATGTTGGAAGCCTCAAAAGCACAAACACACACGATCATGAGTAGGATAGCCAGTTGCCAGCGACATGTTTAAATGTAACCGGCGTATCCACCCCTCATGAGCTTCAACCAATAGCAATCGAGTTGGACAGCAGCGCTACGGCAGCGCAGGGAGTGCTCAGGCAGTGAACCTGTCAGTTGGCCGAGAGGCTTTGGAAGCGAAGGATCTATAGTAGTTTCATCCCCCTGAAACTGACGATAACACTGAGAGAAATGGCAGTAGCCTACAGCGGCCAGGGAGGAAACTAAAAAATTGGCTGACTATGAATACACCCTACAACTTTCTGGAATTCGAAGAAAACTTGAGGCACCTGCAGAATGAATGATGATTATAGAATGTAGGGAAAAGATAGGCTGGATCATATATTGTAATAAATTTGTGTTTAATTAGATGTACCGGTACAATTGTAAATATTTCTCTTTTTTCTTGGTAGGCCTATATTCTTAACTAATACCTTTATGTATAGCTTGTGTATTTCTATGCTCACTTGTATTTTTGACGTTGTCTATTGCAACACAAAGTTGTTTAACGACAATAAAAATTGATTTGATAACATTTCAATTCTTCCATCATGGACTTGTTATGAAAGCCGTATCTAGATCCATAAGTTATAGGCTTTCATATAGCCGTAGTAGGTTTTTCCGAGATTTCAGGAACTATGCGTCGCCCAGGGTTCAAACCTATAGCAATCGAATCGCGGTTGAACGATCTCCAATCTAGAACACGTTAGGCATCTCGGAATTCTTCTCCTTTATTACCTGCTTTATTTTTATAACTTACTTGTATTTACCTTGTTTTGATAATATGTGTACCTTATTTCAGTCCCATCACCCATCATTATACCATTTCATGCGCTACTCACGTCCCCTTTTTCTATGTCTTGTTCTTTGATAATAAATTTTATCCAACCTCTACTCGAAAAGTGTAGTCATTGGATGGTAGGTGCTCCATCTAGTTCGGAATGTGTTAAAGAACTCGATAAGGTCTCTAGGTCCTCGTCCTATAACATCTGCACGCCTCTCAATTTTGAGGGGTGGCCAAGAGTTGTGAAAAGGGAGACCCGGTTCTGCCAAGAAATACGTATAATTCTGGTCTGAGAGCTGAAACGTGGACCACTCAGCCTCGTGAAGAAAAAACAGGTAAGCTTGGTTCCCGGTCGGAGCACGAACTGGTTATTCATGAAGACTCCCCTCAAGTAGGCCCACTAGTACTGTGCCCAGCCCTGGCCTAGGGGCGCACCACGCTGAGGGGCGCAAAATTAATTAGCTTTTTTTTGTCAGAAAATGTCCATAAAATATTTCGTATAATTTTATGATTTAAATTAAACTTTCCAAAATTTTGACACTTTTCCAATTTATATTGTGGCCATCATTTTCCAACAAATGTTTTGCAACAGCAGATTTTGCGACTTCAGCTTTAGAACAGGAATGTTTTATGATTTATTAGGAGAAAATTTAAGTCTTGAATATTAATATCAGTTTGAAAATAATAATGCATTGTATTAATCCCTTAACGAGTCTAGGACTCATATACAAAGGAATCGTACAGTTTTATTTTGTTTGAATTGAATAATTCATTATTCAAAGTTGTAGATTGTATGATGTAAGTAGTGCTAGGTCAGGGTTTCTGTCTACTAACTTATTGAACCCTCCTCGTATTTGCCTCGAACCTGATATTTCGCTAACCAATCATGGGATTTGAACATACAGGGTGTCCTAGCACTCGTAGTGACGCCCCCTACTTTCCTGTAGCCTCTTTATTTAATTAAAAGAGCAAAACTAAAAGGTCATCCGGTTTTAATATCTCGCGAACCAATCATGGGATTTATACATATGGGGTGTCCTAGCACTTGTAGTAATGCCCCCTCTTTTTATAGCTTGTGTTATTTAATTGTAGGACCAAAACTAATAGGTCATTCGCTTTTAATATTTCCTAAACCCATGGTTGGATTTGAGCATATGGGGTATCCTAGGAATCGTGGTGAACCCCCCTTTCCTATGGACGTTTTATGGCCACTCTAAAATAGTGCTAGGTTGTAGGTTCTGCTCTACTTAGGAAGTTGTGAGCCCCTGCGACCTTGGAATGGAAGGAGTCATGCTAGGAGGGCGTCCTTGGATTCGTTTTTTTTCCGTCTCGTTGCGCTCTTTACGGGAATGTAGGTGTCGAAAAGCTGAACATAGGGTTTTGGGTCTAAAAATGCGTTTTTCACATTTTTGCTAATTTTTGGAAGACAGAAAACGTGATGATGACGTGCGTGAGAGTATTTTTTCCGTTTCGTTGCGCTCTTTACGGGAATGTAGGTGTCGAAAGGTAAAAAAAGCTGGAAACACGGTTTTTTGAAGGGAAATGGGTTTTTGTGATTTTCCCTTATATTGCGAAAACTGAGAACGTGAGGATGACGTGCGTGATAGTATTTTTTTGTCTCGTTGTGCTCTTTACGGGAATGTAGGTGTCGGAAAGGTTAAAAAAAAGCTGGAAACATGTTTTTTTTTATGGAAAATGGGTTTTTGTGATTTTCCCTTATATTGGAAAAACTGAAAACGTGATGATGCCGTGTGTGGTAGTATTTTTTTTCGTCTCTTTATTCTCTTTACGGGGATATAGGTATGGAAAAGGTAAAAAGCTGGAAACATGGTTTTCTTATGGAAAAGGTGTTTTTGTTCATTTTCGAGTTATTTGGAAAACGAATTAGGCGATTTTTATGACGGACATGTTGATGTATTTGTGTCGTTTGTTCTCTTTACGGAGATGTAGGTATGGAAAAGCTGAAATCATGGTTTCCGTCATTGAGGAAAACGGGGAAAAAGTAAGAAAACAGATTTGAAGTCACGTTATGTTAAACGCTATGATGTTGGTAAAACACTTATGCATTATTATTATTATTATTATTATTATTATTATTATTATTATTATTTGACAAGGCTTGACTGGGACTCACATGCAGAGAGAGAACTTGCTTCATGAAATGAGAATTGGAAGCATTGAGGCTGACCCACGGCCAGCCAGACAAGACAAGGGGTCTTATTATCATACGTGCCTCGCAGCAGAGAGATAACGGCCTGTTGTTCACATGCAGGTGGCTGTTATCTGACCCAGACGTGTAACTCGATATTGCGATGAAGGTCATACATCTCTGTCGAAAAGCTGATCATTGCATTCCCACGCACACTTATGCAGAGTTTGCAAAGCTTGTGAGAATCACTCTGACTTGTGCGCTCCACGACATCCTACGCGTAGGAACAAAAAAGAGAAGTGTAAAACTTTGCATTTTGTTGAGGAGACATATATGTTCTGAGGGTAAGAGAGACTCATTATTCTTGTGATCACCTTTGAAGACGACGGATGCAAGTGTCTTAAGCTCTTTTTAAAAAATTACGTGAACCGCGGCCATACTTGTAATAAGGTTGGTACATTATTGTTAATTATGACATGATTGGTTTTATTGTTATTTTGTGTATGCATGAAAAGTAAGTTAGTGACTGATTGTATTTTTTGGGATTTCGTTTGTTGCAGATTTAAAAAACGGCATTAAGTCTGGGAAAGCGGACAGAGAGACAGTGACAGTGAGAGTGACAGTGGCGGCAAAGAGCACATTTGCTGAAAGCATTATAATTCATTATATGGTGAGTACATGTTTTTCCATTATTTTTGTTGTTGCTGTTGTTGTTAAATATATGACATTTATTTCACGGAAATTTATAAACTTATGGCGTGTATTTATTATTGTTTCAGAATGAAGACGTGTATCGAGTGAACAGGTTTTAACTACCTTGACGCTTTCGATATTTAAAAAAAAGGTGAGCTATGAATATACAGTAGATTAATTCTTTTCTTTGTAAATGACCTTGTTATTTTCGAGTGAGTGCCTTATCTATGTGCGCACACTTGAAACCTTTTGTTTTTAGCAACTCTTATGAATGAATGAATGAATGAATGGATGAATGAATGAATGAATGAATGAATGAATGAATGAATGCACATGTTTAATGTATATAACCATGACTAATAACGGATTGTATTGTTTTTTTCCAGATTAATCGTTGGAAACAATTCAACAGAAACCTTGTTGGTGATCATTTCCTGCTGGGACCAATTGTAAAGAATCATTACCAAATTGCTACGACCATTGTGTGCCTGTGAGCGTGATTGTGTGCCAGTCAGAGAAAGCGATAAGTGTGGCCGTGTGGAATTGCTGGTTTTGGATTAACCTATTCTAAGGTAATGTTTGCACGTTTATTAGTCCATTTTATAATCATGTCTATATCAGAGAGCGAAGTGTTAGTGTGGCAGCCTTTGGCCAAATGTTTCAAAACGCGAGTTTGCTCCGGTCGAATTTACAATGCGAATCACTCTCTGTCGCCTAAAGATTTTGTGGAATTATGTTTTCCCATTTTTTGAGTGAATGTGAACAAGGCTCAAGATTGCATGAGGCTTTAAAAATAAATTTCGAACTACTATGTGAATTTATGTTGATAAAAATAATGTTGAAGAGAAACACACCTTTAACCTTTGTACAAAAATGGAGAAAGTACTGATAGCCGATAATTTGGAAACGTGGTATCAGGAGAAAGCTATCCAAGCGCTTATCACAAAATTTGATAAGTTGCAACAGGGTCCCAGTGGCTTGGCCCTCAATAGCATTGCCTATTTGCAAATCAATATTTGTAAATACAATCCATTGAATGCAGGAAGTAGCTATATTGCCACACCGAGCTGCATTGCTAAGAAAAAGGCAGTGATCAACATACGCAACAAAGACGATTACTGCTTTTTGTGGAGTATAGTTAGCTGCCTGCAACCCTGTCAAGGCAGTAATTGTGATTTGCCAGGGAAGTACAAAGATGTGTTTAACCACATGAAGCTAACTCTCAATCTCGAGCGTGTTTCATTTCCCATGCCTCTAGATAAAATTCATTTATTTGAGAAAGATAATTCAAATTTCTCTTTCGTGGTGTATGGCATTGACGGATCCAATATTGTGGGCCCCTTGTATGCCACCAAACAGGTAAAGCAACATCTCATTCACTTGCTTTTCCTGTCTGATGGGGATAAAAGCCATTATTGTTGGGTAAAGAATTTGAGTGGATTGGTAAGCAATTATAAGTGTCCAAAACACGTTTGTGAGCGCTGCCTTCAGTATTTTGGAACTGATGAACTATTGAAACGACATACGGAAGACTGTGAAGGGCAGACGGCAGTAAAGCTAGTGCTACCCGAAGGGAATGACGCAATCTTAAAATTTAAGGCCACTAATAAGCAAGACATGGTACCATTTACTGATTACGCTGATTATGAGGCCCTCACCGTTCCCATTCAGGGATGTGAACCAAGCCCCCATACAAGCTCAACCTATCCAGTGCAGAAACATGAGCATTTTGCTGTAGCCTATTATGTTGTCTGTCACTACGATAATTCCCAATGTGAGTATGTTAGTCACAAAGGTCAGGATTGTGCGCGGTGGTTTGTTGATCAAATGGCAGCTTTAGCGGGCAAAGTAGAAAACATTTTGGACAACCCTCTACCAATTCAAATGAATGATGTACAGCAAAGAGAATATGATCAAGCCACCACCTGCCACATATGTGAAAAGCCAATCTTAGGCGGAGAAAAAAAATTAGTGACCACTGTCACAGGACAGGGTATTTTAGAGGTGCTGCCCATAGCGAATGCAATTTGAAGTATCCTCCACCTCGCTTCCTCCCTGTCTTCTTACACAATTCCTCCCGGTATGACCTTCACTTCATTGTAAAACAATTTGCTCATGTAGCTAAGAGCAAATTCAGCATTTTGGCTAAGAACCATGAGAGCTTTACCTCACTTTCATGGAGAAAAGGAAGCATGAACATTCGCTTTCTCGACTCATTCAAGTTTATGTCTAGTTTGCTGGATAGTCTTGTGAAAGGCTTAAGCGAAGATGAGTTGAAACATACCCATTCCCACTTTACGGATACACGTCCATTTAAATTGTGTGTTCGTAAAGGCCATTTTCCTTATGACTATGTGGGAAGTTACGAGGTGCTTAAGGAAACGACTTTGCCGCCAAGAGAAAAATTATTTTCTCAGTTAACACAAAGCACCATCAGTGAAGAAGACTATGCCCACGCACAGCATGTTTGGCGAGTGTTTGGCATAGAAACCATGGGCCAGTATGCTATGCACTACTTAAAATTAGACGTGTTGTTGTTGACAGACGTTTTTGAAACGTTTCGTCAGCTATGTCACACGTTCTATGGCCTTGACCCCGCCCACTACTATACCAGTCCAAGGTTAAGTTGGGACGCCGCCCTCAAATTTACCCACATTGAGCTTGATTTACTGACGGATCCCGATATGGTACTGATGATGGAAAAAAGGATTCGTGGGGGGTTCGTATCGCTCAATCGGCGACATGCCAAGGCAAATAATCATTACATGCCTGATTATTGTCCCGAAGAACCAGAATCCTACCTAATGTATTTCGACGTAAACAATTTATACGGTCACGCTATGAGTCGACCACTGCCGTACAGAAACTTTGTCTGGCTGTCTGAGAATGAAATTAAAGATTTTAATGTGCATAGCGCCAGCAAGCAACAGGACGTAGGGTATGTTCTTGACGTTGACTTAGCTTATCCCCCCGATCTCAGAGAGCAACATGGTGATTTCCCCTTTTGCATAGAGAAAATGGTGCCGCCCGAGAGTAAGGGCAATCATAAGAAATTGATGGGTACCTTGTATGATAAAAATCACTATGTGTTGCATATTAACATGCTGGTAGAATGCTTAGCCCAGGGCTTAACCCTGAAAAAAAATCCATAGAGGTATTTCTTTTTGTCAGAAACCGTGGTTGAAACCATACATGGATTTAAATACCAGTCACTGACAAAGTGCCACTCAGCCATTTCAAATCATTTTTTAACTGATGAATAATTGTATCTATGGCAAGAGTTTGGAAAATGTACGGCAGTATAGGGACATTAAATTGGTCAACACATGGCATGGTGGATGGGGAGCTCAAAAATATACTGCAGAACCAAGTTTCAAATCTTTAAACAATATTGATCACGATCTACTGACTATTGAACTTCCCAAAACTAAAGTGGTCATGAATAAGCCTATCTATTTAGGCCAAGTCATTTTAGACTTTTCAAAATTGCACATGTATAAATTCCATTATGGTTTTGCAATGCAGCGATTTGGTACCATTTCCTTGTTATATACAGACACGGATAGTTTTATTTACCATATCCGTGACTGTGATCCGTATTTCGTTATCAAACAAAACCCAAAATGGTTTGACACGTCCTCGTTTAGTGAGAAGAACGTGTTCGATATCCCCCGTCTGAACAAAAAGAAATTGGTTTAATGAAAGATGAGTGTTCAGACACCATGATGACTGAGTTTGTAGGTCTCGCTCCGAAAATGTATAGTTTTCGACAGGTGGATCGATGCGAATCTATGCGAGCCAAAGGGATTAGCCAGCATGTGGTTAAACGACTCTGTGTGGATTATTATTTACATGTCCTTCAGACCCACACAGGCATGACACATAGTCAGTATAGGATTCTCTAGAAAAATCATGATTTATTTTTAATAAAACAGCGAAAACACACACTCGCTTTGTTGGACGACAAGAGACAGTGGTGTCAGGATATGATGACAAGCGTCCCATTTGGTTACAACCAGTAATGGTTGTTGCTATTGTTGTTGTACAACACGGGAAGTGTTTGGTTTGGTTGCTATCAAATGCAAGATGCCATCCTGAGCCTCGGAATAAAAATAAAAAATTGTAGTGTATCATATAATTTTTGTTTTTTAACCTGTGTGCATGGATGTATGCATGGATGTGTGAATGCCTGTAAATAGTTGTACATAAACTGTATGTCTTGTGCTATTTGCCTGTCAACACATGAAGAGAGTCATACATCAACGTTTGCATGGCTCACTGTGCACAGGCTAGATTAAAAACATGTTGGCTTTTTAGGTTAGGTTAGAAAAAAACAAACAAGTAGCCACCCTCACTATTGTTGTCGCTTAGTAGGCCTCATGTTTCAGCAAAGTGACCATTCACCCTCAGTCGGCATGCGGCTTAATAGGCCACACTAGGTTGTGGCTTAGTAGGCCTCATGCAAGAACAAAAACAAATATCTTCTGCTTTTACTGTGCACAATCTCTCACTTTATGTCTAGTGTTACGAGTGCTAACATATTTGAAAACAACGCCAATCCAATACCTGAACAGATTATTTTTTAATCTGTTGCATGTTATGTTTGCCGCCTACAGCTAAAGAAGTCAACAGACAGATGGTTATTTATTTGTGTTTTGCTTATTTTTTATTTTATTTTTGCCATTGACTTAGGGGACAGACACTGTATATAGTACATTGTATTTTTTTTATTTATTTACTTAGTAAACGGCAACGACTACTTTTCAGATTCAATCTTGAGCCATGATGAAGATTGTTTTATCGTCACAAAACACACCACGTTCAATGAATATGCCACGATGGTGTTTCATAATCCTCAACGTGTGGCCTATCCTTCAGAATATAGAAACACGAAAGTACGCATTGATACCACGTTTTATGACAGCATCATTGATCGTGATGATAATGATGATGATTATTTGTTTTATGACCCAGGGCATCACTTTTCTAAATCCTGTATGCTAAATTTTGGTTTTGAAAATAATGTATCCACGCAAGTGATTCATAAAGCATGGTACGGTTTAACCATGAATCAAGTGATTGTTAAATTAGCTGACGAGGATCATTTTGCAGATTTCTGGTGTACAATATGTACAAAACCCCTGTTTAATGTTTATTTTCCAATAACCTCTCAAATGTTATATTTTCATTTTTATAAATCTCCTGCTGAGGAACGAATCACTTCGTATCGACAACAAGCATTTCGCCAACTTTGTCTTAGCTTACCTATCAATCAATATTCGCCTCATAGAATGAGATTTGTTAGAAACTAACAACATCATGTCATGATTATGGCTTTTTTGTTTACATTCGACTTTCAGGTGCATACTTGACGTTAAGAATACATTTGGCTATTTTTTTGTTTGTTTTAGTTTAACGTGTATTCACGTTTATGAAGACATACTCACTGGTTTAAATTTGTAGTTTTTTATTTTGTTTCTTTCTTGGTTTGTTGGATGTAGATATGGTTATTAAATGCTTAGCGTGTTAACTTTGCCTTTTATAGGTTACCAACAGCATTCAGATGTTTGCTCTTAGTATCTGTTGATACTATTTATTTAACAGAATGCAATGTGAATTTGCACAACAACAGGGCAAACGAATATAAGTCATTCGACAAGGGGATGATAGGCTAATTCCCATTCACAACAGAGACATACATTTACCCCCAAGAGATCTTGAAAATGATTCACACTTAATTTTGATAAAACATTTCCTATTAAATAATTTCCAAATGTATGTTTTGACTGAAAATGATACAAACATTATTATTATATTTTTGTTAATTTATCCAATACTATCTATCTACAACTACAGGTCATAAACACTCAGGCTTTAAAAAAAGAACAACACACTTTGATGTACAAACAAAGTTATTGTTGTTGTTGTTGATGTAATATAATAACGAGAGTGTTAGAAAATAACACTCTTTTCTTTGGTTATAGACAACCATGGACGCCTTGAACGCCATTGGTCAAGATTGTGGCTTTGCACGCCATAAAATGAGTGAATTGCCTACGCGAACACCCTTTCGCATACATAAAATTCAAAAACAGAAAACCAAATTTGGTGAACGAGCTCTTTGCATTTGTCAAGACTTTGAGACATTTCTTCCCATACGATTTAATAACCTACCTGATAATGTCATGGAAGATGTCAATTCCAGTATTCACCCTGTCTATTTAATCTATGAGGGTGAAAAAAATAATCGATGCATGGTTCGTTTTGTAAAAAATAGAAAACGAATAATCATTGTACGCTAGCCGTGACTTTTTGTTTATTCATGCCCTACTCTTCAATAACTATAATAAAATAAAATTATTTTTGGTGCTCAACATTTTGACGTTCATTAATCGTTGCTCAACGTTTACGATAATAAATAATAATAATAATAAATTTTCTAAACTTTTGCTTCATGGTAGAATTTTTTGTTTGCTTTTTTGAACCTTAAGTCATGTCAATACAATGATGTCTATGATGAGCATAGGTAAATGCTAATTTTTGTATGTTCTCTTAATTGGAGATTTTTTTAGCCTTCGGCTACGTGAAAAAATCATGCCTATGATGCATGTTTATAATTAGTTTACCTTTTTTACTTTTCATGTACATAAATACTATTTTTAATAGGTTGAAACGTTATGCACTTAAGGCTCGCGTGTTCATTCAGCATTCCCTTATGCACCACAGCCACAAGTAAGAAATAAAAAGTTAGAGAGAGACATATTTTAACAAGAAATCTATTATACACTATTTACTAAATAAATAAATAAATTTAAAGTTAACGTCACATTGCCTTTACTGCAGACATGGTTTTGCAATACACCTTTGTTTGTTTCCTTCAAATTCTAATAACATGTTATTTTATTCAATAATAAGCGTTTAACTAAAACCTGGTTCTAGAGTAGATAAAGATTTCATACGCTAGTATCACGTACTTTTAAAACATGATTTTGGTTTACCTGTGGTTGCAGTGCGTGAGGGGTTGTTAGATCAACAACAAGCGAGCCTTAAGCACATAACGTTTCAACTTACTTTATGAACAATAATAATAATAATGGACTCTTGTCCTTTTTATTGTTTGTGATTTAAAATAGCATTTATAGCAATTTGTATACAATTTTTAAATATTATTATTATTATAATGATGTTACTATTGATGAATAATGATGGACTTTTGTCCTTTTTGATTGTTTGTGATTTAAAATAGGTTTAGTACAATTACCATGTATATAATTTTTTTAATAATGATGAAACTATTAGTTAAAATGATGGACTTTTGTCTTTTTTTATTGTTTGTGATTGAAAAATAGATTTACTACAATTAGTAATTTTTATAATGATGCACTGCTGTCCCTTTTTATTGTTTGCCATTTATGTCATTTTATTCATTTTATTTATAATTATAATGATGAAACTATGAGTGAATAATAATAATGGAAAAACACACAACATGGACTCTTGTCTTTTTATTTATTTTTTGTCATGATAAAAGTGATACTATACATTTTTTTAAAATAAATTCATTACGTTAAAGTCCATATCTAGATAAAAGTAATTTGCTCTTCATAGCACCAATCACTATAAATGCTGTCATTCGATCTGCTAGACTGGCATCTGAAGCTGTTAATCGTTGCTTGGCAATGCTTAACAAGACTTTGTCGGCAATGCGTCTTAGTGTGGGATCACTGTATTCATAGGCTTTATCGTGATTAAGGCATGCATGATCCAAAGCATTGATTCCCATATCCCCTCTCCTCAAACGATCTTGAAGACGAGTACCAGGGCCGCAGAAGCTGTAAGCAGGTAAGTGAGCTTCGAATGGTAAGTTTTTAATGATGTTATCAATAATTCCACGGCCAGTACACCTGGGACATAGAGGTTTCAATCTGTGAAAAACACTTTTTTGTTGTTCTTCTTGTTCTTCTTCAGTTTGTTCTTGCTGTTATTGTTTGTCGGCGGTTGCTGACGAGCATGGTAGGTGGTGGTTGTTTTCCGCATGACAGCCATGGAATGATGAAACAATGTCTTTACACTGAGTTTTATGACCATGAATAATTTCATAAATTGGCATGTGGCACACTGTCGAATGGAAGGTATTTTGCCATGGTTAATTGCTTGTGATGGGAAAAATGACTGCGTGGTTGTAGTTCACTCAATACAGAGTCGTTAGTCCACTCGGCAGGCGCCTTTTCCCAAATTTCTTTGACAGCAACATAAAAAAGAAATGATTAAGTAGTGCTAATAATTCATGTTGTGTAAAGTTAATCAGTTTTTTCTTGCACACAAAGAACTTTCCAATAGCCTTGTCGATTGTAGTGGCGTCCATGTCTATAACGTTGATGTTATCACCTCACGTGTACACGTCTCACTGCTATCATTGAATGATACAAATTCAGTTTCAATTTTATTGAACAACTCCCAACATGCACACGTGGTGAGCCAATGAAACAATTGCCATGCATGCGCTAAGGCTTTATTCTGAATATTGTCGCAAGGACAAGTGTCCATGAGCGTTTGCAGGGATGGACAACCCAGATCTAAAAGGTCAATACATTGACAGTGAGAGGGTAGAAATGGTTGAAGCCACTGGCATTTTTCACTCCCTTTAACAAATAAGACATTGGCCGAGGACAAATGGGCTTTCATGACGATGACAAGATACTTGTAAGAAATATCACCCTTGTTCCATGCTAATTGCAAATGATTTTCAATCCATAGGCTCTGTTTTTTATCTTTTTCACTAAGCAACTCGAAAGCATAGGGAGGTTTAAACACCAAATGAATAGGGTTAGACACCCAAAACGTACTACAATCGATAAAAGCGACTTCCTTAAATATACATTTGTAGTCTGCAATTTTAAAACCCTGACAATCCACGATAAGTGTACACATCATGCTTTTTTATTTTTACTTGTTACCTCATTGACGTCTAATCAACAACTAACCCATGCCATGGTTTAACATGGCAAAGTCAAAGGACTTTAGGAAAAAAAAGGAACAAATTAATTGAACAACAGCTAAATATTTTTTGAGGTTTTATTCATAACATAAAATACACTTACACTTTTATTACAAAAGTTTGTTGGCTTAATTTGGAACAGCATTCAAATGAATAGTTTGCATATACGGTCCACAGGTATCTCCTAGTTTTGCAAATGGTTTGACACCAAATTGCTTTATCATCGAAACGCTAATGGCTTCCTGCACATCGTCTATGGTATAACCTCCAGGGGGTAGTCTCAACATATAATCATCATAATAAAATTTGTCATTAATATCCAGTTGAATATTGTAAATTCTGTTGTAACTTTCCAAAGAAATTAATCCTAGCACATAGGATTGTTCGAGATGCAATTCAATGGGGGAGAAAAATCCAGGGACATTTCAGGCCCACGACTGTGCACGGTAAAGGTCTTGGCGTTGACATTCATAATGATGAAACTGTTGGCTTAACGCGACCTCTTATATAAAAAATGTAAACTCAAACGACCACACTCTTGACTGTCAAAGGTTTGTTGACGATTCACATTATAGAATATCTTTACCCGGTTTCCCAAATAACGTAGCAACTCGATCGGGGGTGGTAAATTTCCATAACTGTCAAAGTACCATACTGTGGAACCTTGTTTCACATAGGTTACAAAATGAGTTCCTGGGCCTGCATCATCATCTAAATTCATCATGGCTCGTTCTTCTTTCCACGGTGTTTGGGTAATTCATTTCGCATAAATACACCTCGAAAGTGAGAAATCTTTAGTTGTTTGGCATAGCTTTTCCCTTCTTCATGGGTCATGGCATGACGAGGCAGTTGCCTTAAGCGCTAATCGAAGATGGACATATTTTTTTCTTAGACGGTAGGCCACTACCTTGTGGATAAAAGACTGGCTTTAAAGGATTGCCATTTCTAGTTCCCATTGCAATGGCTTCCAACGTTTTATTGTGTCGCTCGCTTTCTTTGAGTTGTTGCTTGCCTTGCTCGACGGCTTTTATGGTTTTCGCTACAGCGCTGGCACCACCCAAAATGGACCCCAAAGCTGCCAACCCTGCAAATAAAGCCGGCAAAAAACCTCAACGCTTAGCAACAGGAATGACTCGCCCACGTTTTTTCTTTCTTTCTTTTCTTTTTATCGATACATGATGCCGCGATTTCGGAGCTGTAGACAATCGCACCGCTTGTAAAGCTTTTCGATAGCCACTCCTTTTAGTTGTTTTAAGTTTTAACACTGGGTGAGAGGCAGATCGACTTGGTTTCCGACCTGGCTTTTTTCTCTTTTTGAGATATGTTTTTTTCATGTTCATGGCATATCTTTTTTTCACCATGCTGCTACTTGGTGAACCTTTCACAGCAAACATTCGATAACAACTAACGTAGAGAACCTTATTTCATAGCAGTATATTCCAATTCTATATAAAGCGGAAAATCTTTCACCGTTTTCCCAGCTTCCTTTTCCTCAAACGTAAGCATAAGATGAAAGGATAATTCATCTCCAACATTTACTCTTTGATGGTTGTGGGCCAACACTCTATCACCGTTTAGTTGTATTTTTAAATGTTTCTCATCAGGCATGGCATATTTAATATGAATTACACCATTATAATGCAATCGATAATGACTTAAACCTGAAGCTAGCACATAGGTAAGATCATCATTCACCAGTGGTTGTGGGGAATGGTTTCTGTCATTGTCCAGTTTTTGATTTGACAGGTACACTAAAAATACAGATGGGACAAATTTATAAAGCCTTTTCATTTGATGGGTCACATATCGTTTCGTGCAGACATCATTTTCGTCTGGAGGCTCTTGCACATCAATAATACGATGATGATTGGCTGAATAGCCCTCAACGGTTAATCTCGGGGCCATGTGATAGACACTTTGCACTTTGCGATCGACATAGCTTTTTGTTGCCACCTCTCGTGACTGTTTTGACAAAGAGGCAGCCGTGGCCATGGTTACACGAGCTCGCCCAAACATGTCCATGGTGATAGACGTTAACTAACCTATCCTACTCACCACTTGCCTATATATATATAAACCTTATACACACATGAAAGAAACACAGTCATCGACACAATGGAATTAATGAAACAACCCCATGCTTTGCCCGTCTCTGATTAGGTTTCAGAGCTATCACTGTCCGTGTGCGAACCTAAACGTCATGGCACCCTATTCCCATCTACCGTTCGATGTATTATGGTAGGGCCTTCGGGTTGTGGAAAGACCAATGTTTTGCTGAGCATTATTACCGCGCCTTATGGCCTACGATTTCAAAATATTTATATTTTTGCCAAATCCTTGTACCAGCCTCTGTACGTGTATTTGGAACAAATTATGTCTTCGTTAAATAAAGAAGCCATGGGCTATTTTACATTCACCTCACCTCAAGATGTCATTCAACCAGACCGCATTCAACCAGATTCCATTATACTTTTTGATGATATTGCCACTCAACGACAGGCCATTATTCAAGAGTATTTTAATATGGGTCGCCATAAACAAGTGGATTGTTTTTATCTGGCTCAAACCTATTCCAAAATCCCCAAACAGTTGATTCGTGACAATGCCAATCTCATCGTTCTCTTCCGCCAAGACTCTAGAAATCTCTAACATATTTTTCAAGATCATGTGAATCCAGATATGTCCTTTACAGCTTTCACGCAATTGTGTGCTTCGTGTTGGAACCATCATCCCTATGCCTGTTTGGTCATAAATAGAGTGAACGATGTGAGGGACGTTATCGCTTGGGTTTTGATCATTTTATTTCTGTTTAAAAAGACCCAGGGTTGGACATTCCCTGTTAGTGTGTCTTTACCTTCACCATGGCGAACGCCATAGGGTACAAGAAACATGTTCAAATCATGCAGCGTATTATTGAGGCACGAAATACGATTCGACATAAATTTCGTGAATTGCAACGTTTAAAAAACGTCAATCCTTTACCCATGATAAAACATGCTCCATCATCGGTGGATCCCATGAGGTTCAAACCTACAGTGCTTCTGCTGCTACTGCTGCCGCTGCTACCTCTCAAACCAAACCCTTAACAAGTTCAAAATTTACTCAAACAGAATCCACACGAGAGATAAAATCCTCCACCTCCTCCTCTAATGTTAGTGAACAAGCACATCAAGAACAGGAAGGAGAAGAAGAACAACAACATGAACAAAGTGAAAGCGAAAGCGAAAGCGTATTTAGTCCTGAAAGAAAAAAATCCTCACCCCTTCAACAGTTTCTAAAAACAAAACAAAAATCTTCCGTCATAGTGGCAACACCATCTTCCTCCACATCCTCTCCGTTTTCACAAGTCTTGGCAACCCCTCAAAATAAAGCTCAGCTCAAAAACATTTTAATCAAACATTATGGGGCAACCCTGGAACCGTATCTGACCCTTCTATTTATTGGAAAGACAGATACCACGTATGGTGTTCGCTATGAGAATGATAGTTTTAAAATTGGGGATTCATCCATTAAATTTGCTCGTACGAAAGCGTCATTAAAAATATCAACTATAAATTAACACCAGGTCTGTTAAAGCTGCTATTTTCTCGCACCCCCTCGACACAAGATTTTACGTCCGAGGACCTTGCTAAATATAAGTCCATTTTATTAAACACCAACGCTCACAAAAGAAACTATAAATCCTCTCAGCAGGTCAATGCCAATATATCCCAAAAATATAAAACCATCATTGCAAACATCTTTGGAAAGCAGAAACATCACTCTGCCTCTGGTGTAATGTTTAAGAAATTAAAACCCTACCCAGATATAACCTTTTGGAATAATCCCAATCAGTTAGTAGAGCGTTTATACTTGCCTCATGCATCAAAACAAGCTGGTCACACTGGACATGAGGCTGAAATCGCCCACATTGAACAAAAACTCCGAGATGCTAAAATTATCTTATAAGCGATCCCCCATCAAAGTGGGCATTGCTCATGAATTGCATAAGCCAGCCCGACGCATTTATGAACGTCGTCGTGTCATTTCCAAAGGAATCGATGAACTTTGGCAGGCAGACCTGGTTGAAATGATACCTTATTCTAACGTTAACGACGGTGTACGCTATATGTTGACCGTCATTGATGTCTATTCCAAAATGGCTTTTGTTCAACCAGTAAAAAATAAAACTGGTGTCTTAGTCACAAAGGCCTTTCAACATATTATTGAACAATCAAAACGTCAACCTCACTTGTTACAAACCGACCAGGGGAAAGAATTTTTCAACAAGGATTTCTCCAGTTTTCTCAAATCTAAGGATATTCACCATTATACCACCTATAGCAATCTCAAAGCTAGCGTAGTTGAACGCTTCAATCGAACATTAAAAAGTTATATGTGGAAAGAGTTTACAATACATGGTTCCTATCGATGGATAGACTGGTTACCTCAACTTGTGTCACGTTACAACAACACCATTCATTCCACCATCGGCATGAAACCTCGCCTCGTCACCAAGAACCTACCCAGACTCAATAGACTGTTTAACCCTATAAAAAGGGTAGACCCAAGGCGACATCGCCTTAAAATTGGAGATTTTGTTCGCATCAGTAAACATAGAAGTGTGTTTTCAAAATCGTATACTCCACAATGGTCGACAGAAATTTTTAAAATTCGCCAAGTCAAGCTAGGTCAACCAGTGACGTATCTCTTAGAAGATCAGAGCGTTCAACCCATTCAGGGACGATTCAATTATGAAGAAGTGCAAAAAACATTATATCCAAACGATTATCTCATTGAACGAGTAATTAAAGTCAAAGGTGCAAACTATTTTGTAAAGTGGTTAGGGTTTCCTTCCACGTATAATTCATGGGTCAATAAACATATTTTTTGTAATAAAACCCTATTTATTTATTTATTTAATTATTTAGAAAAAAATCCAAAAACATGTATCACATTCATTAATCCCACCCTTTTGTTTATTAAATGTCCAATAACCTCTTTGTTCAAGTCCCATGCCAATCTTTTACCATGATGTTATACACCCACCCATCGTTTCAAACTTTGCGTTGCATGATGAGTCCATAATGAACCAAGGCTATGACATACACAGTATAAAACTGCACACTGTATAATGACACCTGCCCCTTATCTCTCTGCTGCGAGGCACGTACGAAGATAAGACCCCTTGTCTTGTCTGGCTGGCCGTGGGTCAGCCTCAATGCTTCCAATTCTCATTTCATCAAGCAAGTTCTCTCTCTGCATGTGAGTCCCAGTCAAGCCCTGTCAAATAATAATAATAATAATAATAATAATAATAATAATAATAATAATAATAATAATAATAATAATAATAATAATAATAATAATAATAATAATAATGCATAAGTGTTTTACCAACGTCATAGCGTTTAACATAACGTGACTTCAAATCTGGTTTCTTACTTTTTCCCCGTTTTCCTCAATGTCGGAAACCATGATTACAGCTTTTCCATACCTACATCTCCGTAAAGAGAACAACGACACAAATACATCAACATGCCCGTCATAAAAATCGCCTAATTCGTTTTCCAAATAACTCGAAAATGAACAAAAACACCTTTTCCATAAGAAAACCATGTTTCCAGCTTTTTACCATTTCCATACCTATATCCCCGTAAAGAGAATAAAGAGACGAAAAAAATACTATCACCATACACGTCATCATCACGTTTTCTGTTTTTCCAATATTAGGGAAAATCACAAAAACCCATTTTCCATAAAAAACATGTTTCCAGCTTTTTTTTACCTTTTCGACACCTACATTCCCGTAAAGAGCGCAACGAGACGAAAAAAACGAATCCAAGCACGCCCTCCTAGCATGACTCCTTCCATTCCAAGGTCGCAGGGTCTCACAACTTCCTAAGTAGAGCAGAACCTACAACCTAGCACTATTTTAGAGTGGACATAAAACGTCCATAGGAAAGGGGGGTTCACCACGATTCCTAGGACACCTCATATGCTCAAATCCAACCATGGGTTTAGAAAATATTTTAAGCGAATGAACTATTAGTTTGGTCATTCAATTAAATAACACAAACTATAGGAAAAGAGGGAGCATTACTAAAAGTGCTAGGACACCCCATATGTATAAATCCCATGATTGGTTCGCGAGATATTAAAACCGGATGACCTTTTAGTTTTGCTCTTTTAATTAAATAAAGAGGCTATATGATAGTAGGGGCGTCACTACGAGTGCTAGGACACCCTGTATGTTCAAATCCCATGATTGGTTAGTGAGATATCAGGTTCGAGGCAAATACGAGGAGGGTTCAATAAGTTAGTAGACAGAAACCCTGACCTAGCACTACTGATGTAGTGTACATGTATATCTGAATATTTGTAGTGTATAATGAGTCTTGGGCCTAAATGGTTTAAACTTATTTTAATATCTCGTTGGCATATTTATTTATATATACAAATTTAGAAACAGTTGATTCTCTCATTATTTTGAAAATCCACAGCCTTCTTCCAGTCTCCGACCGGGTCAGGAATGGAATGAATGAAGCCCCCATCTAGCGGCGAGGATATGAACTGTGCCGGCTGCCGAGGCCTGACGCACTCCTCTGGGGTAATGATTAAATGCATGACAGATGGAATGAAATGATAGTGGAGAGTGTTGCTGGAATGAAATATTGACAGGGAAAACCGGAGTACCCGGAGAAAAACCTGCCTGCCTCCGTTTTGTCCAGCACAGATCTCACATGGAGTGACCGGGATTTGAACCACGGACCCAGCGGTGAGAGGCCGGCATGCTGCCGCCTAAGCCACGGAGGCTTCTCATTATTTTATTTTATTTAATTGATTTTATTTCACGATACATTAGAATAAAATAAAATTACCTTCACAGAAACCTTTCTGAGGTCTAAATTCTCCTTCCTTCACGATGGTATGAAGAGGGGGCGGCAAAAACCCACGGGCCTAGGAGCGCATAAAATCTAAAACCGGCCCTGACTGTGCCTTTACAGCACATGTCTACGGAGCTGGCGTGAGCTTATTGGTATTTGAAACACGCTTGGCGGATAGGGAGCGTGAGTGTGCGACTGGTGCGACAGTGGAACCTTGCTCTTGACATAACATTGTTATTTTTGAAGAATATTTCATCGTGGAATTATTGGCCTATGTTAACAAAAGTTTGGTGCGTTTCAGTCGGTAAACACGAATGTACCCAAAAGAGTTGTAAATACACTGGTGTACAGGGTATAACCCAACTCTTTTGGGTACATTCATGTTGACCGACTGAAAAGCACCAATTTTTTTGTTTATTAAGGCAACACTGACAAATGGCTTCAAACCCCAAAACGTTCTATTAATGATTTTTGGTAAAGGTTTCAAGGAATTTCACCTATAGACGACGGAGATATTAGCGTTTCTAGTTTCAGTTGGCCAGAATAGCAGCGCAGTCGTGAGACTGAGCACAGCGGTACTCTTTATCAGGCGCAGCGCAGCAATAGCGGACACAGATCTTCGGCAGGCGTGCCCGATACCAGCCAGATACCTGTCCGGAGTCCACTACGAACACTTAGCAAACCTCTGGGTCCTGCTGCACCGTCAGTACGGACGAGACATTATCTCTGACTCATGTAAGGCGTCGAAAATGCTCAAATAAAGTACTCAAAGGATTGTACGTGTATCACATGAAATGCGAAGTCGCTTATCAGCTTACAATTAAACAATGATCCTTAAGTTAATGAGCCTCCCACCAACACGAATGTTTGTGAACATGTAAAAATCTCCAACCAATATGAGACAGTTTAATTGGAACCTGATAACGGCACACCCTCGATGAGATATGATTCTTGGCTAGACAGCTATAGCTAGGATGGAAGGGACCTGACGTCACGATGGACAAGTGGATAACGCCAACCGGCGTATTTCCATTGGATCATGCGGATGCTTGGATGGGGCATTCCAGCGAATATGCCGTTTAAGAGGAAACGTGGTCCCTGGATATTTTCCACACCGAGGGATCACTTCGTCATCAGCCAGCACTAAGGTAGAAAGTGTTTTATTTTTAACCCAGCCATGGATACTCTAACCAAAGTATTATTAGTCAGCGATGCGAAGATTGGAACCCATTCATCGCACAAGAAGCACCAAACATGTTAGGAATTAAGATGAATTTCCACAAATATATTTTTTCTCTCGATATTTCTGATACCTAATTCGATGATTGTTTGATGAAGCAACAGGATTATCGACATATTTAAGCTCTAATTAACACTATAAAATTAATAGAAATAAATAATTATTTTTGTAATCATAATAATAATAATCAAACATGGTAAACTCTTCAAGGATATAGACATCCGAGGTTTATTTTACAAGTGATGAAATTGAAATGTATTATAAGTGAGGGATCGCAGATCCTTAAGCGAGGTATTCGGGTATATGAATGAAGTGAAGATAATTGTTTATGAACGAGTTAAAACTGACAGTGATTAAGACTCCCAAGTTTATAATGTAATAACTCAGTGATCGACACGCCCATAATTGCAAGTAGTGGTTTATCCACTAAAGTTAGGGTAGGTCGCATATGTGGCAACCCTGTGGAAAGTTATGAAAGCTTTCAATATTGATCCATTACCCGACTTCCACGTTATGTGATTTATTGTTGTAGTCACTTGTCAGAAAGAATATGCTGTTGTTAAAACAAGATGTCAAGTACATGCCATGGCCTGATTAATTTAAGATTTGTTTGAATCCAATGTATTTATTAAGTTATTAAAATCCAATCTATTGTGTCATCAATATTATAATTATAATTATAATTGCTATCTGTGAGTAAATATTTTTGTGGGCTTCTCACGTTAATAAATTATTATTCCGAGCCAGAGTATGTTCTCTCATTAGGTATAATAATTACTGGGAATGTCTTGTCAAATAGGGAACACTGTGAATTATAGACAGGATGTTTGGATTATCCCCATTTTTCTTCCTTAGATTTAATACGAGGGTCGAGTCATAAGTCATGGCAACAATTCCTTTTCGAGAACAAGAGACAACACGGAAAATCTACGATATGCATTTGGAAATATAGGGCATGTACGTATGCATAGTGCTTGAAGATAAAATCTGATGTCAGGAGATGCTCAAAGGTAAGTGACAGAACTTAGGCCATTGGAAAGCATTGTTTTATTACGGTACTAGCAGAAGTACCCGTTCTTCGAACGGTGTTCGGTGTTAACACCAGACATTATCAATTGAGCTATTGTTGCAATGGTTAGCGGTTTGTCATTCCTTCATAAGTTTGTCAGAACCAAGTTAGTTTTCTGAGAATATCACACACACTGTTAATTTAAGGGCCTTAAAATTTGTTTTTTGAGACCCTTTATAGACTCCCGAATTTTGTGTCTCACATTGAGAAGCGCAACATATGTTTTGGTCGTCCTTCTAGGAGAATTTTTATATTTCGCCTATTTTAGCATGCATTTTAAGAAGTGTTTCCCTATTTCCACCTTTCTACTGTATGAAAAGTAGTGAAGAGTTTTATAAATGACTAGCTGAAGTACCCGTGCTTCGCTACGCGTCATAAAAAAAGTAAAATGTGAAGGTGACAGTTAAAAACAGGGGATAGGTGAAGTGCTGCGCAGAGGGAGATTAAGGATGGAACATTTTGTCCAACTACACCGTTCGGCGTTGACCGTGTTTTATAGCACAACTTTAGGTTTTACTCGCTAACCGTTGGAGATACCTTTCGGATAGAAAATGTAATTTTAAACCTCGTATATGCCATCAAAAGTTTGCTATTTCTTAGCGTTCACTTTTTTATTTGAAATGGAAATATGAAAGTTTGAAACCAAAGGGTGTAGTGACGTCACTAAAATGGTCGCCATCTTTAAATAGTGCAAAGTATTGAAATCAAAAGTAGCCTATATGTTAACAAGGTAAATCAGCTACTTCCATGTAAAATTCATGTAAATCGGACCAGTGGTTCTTGCGTGATTGAGTAATACACAAACACACACGATCTTATTTTTAGCCTCGCTTCGCTCGCGTCACATTGTTATTCAATGAAATGCAGGTTTAACCCCGTTAACACCCCTTTAGAACCTGAATATCCTAAAATCCCTCCTTAGTAGACTTTTTCGACACACAACAAACATATCCCCTTCTTCTTGGTCGATGAGAGTGAATATCCAAAAATCCTTCTTTAGTGGACGTTTTTCTTCCAGAATTTCACCCCTCCCCATAGGCCCCTTAAATTGGATTTATGAAAAAACTGTCGAACACCTACCGGTACTTATTTTAATTATTTATTAATTTATGTATTTGTAAGCTGATTGAAATTCGGAGAAAATCAAACTCATCGCCTATGTCGCTTAAGAGATATACGCTCCGTTAGGAATCCTTCAACCCCCACTTATCATCCCTTTCACCTCATAATATACCTCACATCGAAAAACCATTAGACATGTGTCAGCTTATTTTTAATGATTAGTATATATGTCAAGTATCACATCCCCAAATGAAACCACTCGTGAGATATTGTTATTCAATGAAATGCACGTTTACCCCCTTAACACCTCTTTAGAACCTGAATATCCAAAACTCATTCCACAGTGGTCGTTTTCGACATACAACGAACATATCCCCAAAATTTCATGTTTCTAACTTCAATAATTTTGGCTGGGCGATGATGAGTGAGTGAGTCAGTCAGGACATTTTCTTTCATTTATTTTTGAGAATTTCACCCCTCCCTATGAACCCCTTAAATTGGATTTATGAAAAAAAGAAACGGTCGGACACCTATTTATTTATTTAAAGCTGTTTTTCCCCCTGCGTTTGATGAGTGAGTAAGTGAGTCAATCAGTTAGGACACTTTCTTTCCTGTTCCCCCCCCCCACGAATTTCACCCCTCCCTATGGGCACCTTAAATAGGATTTATGAAGAAAAGGTCGAACACCTATTCACTTATTTTTAAGCTGCTTTTTCCGCTGAATTTCAAACTTATCGCCTATGTTGAATAAGTGATACAGTACATGCTCCGTTAAGAATCCTTCAACCCCCAATTTTCTCCCCTTTCACCTCATAATATACACCATATCGATAAACCCTTAGACATATGTCTGCTTATTTTGAATGATTAGATTATATGCCGAATATCACATCCCCAAATGAAACAACTCGTGAGAAATTCTTATTCAATGAAATGCAAGTTTAACCCCCTTAACACCCCTTCAGAACATGAATATCCAAAAAATCCATCCTTAGTGGACTTTTTCGTCATTCAACGAACGTATCCCCAAAATTTCAAGTTTCTAACTGCAATAGGTTTGCTGGGGGATGATGAGTGAATATCCAAAAATCTTTCCTTAGTGGACTTCTTTCCCCAGAATTTCACTCCTCCCCATGAGCCCCTTAAATTGGATTTATGAAAAAAAAACAAGGATCGAACACCTATTAACTACTTTTTCAAGCTTATTTTTCTCCCTGAGATTCATACTTTTTGCCTGTCTTTTGAGAGATACTTGCTCCGTTAAGAATCCTTCAACACTCACTTTTCACACATACACCTCATAATTTACATCACATCAAAAAACCCTCAGACATGTGTATTCTTATTCTTAATGATGAGTTTATATGCCGAGTATCCCATCCCAAAGGAAACCAATCGGAAGATATTGTTATTCAATCAAATGCAAGTCTACCCCCTTAACACCCCTTTAGAACCTGAATATCCAAAATTCCTTCGTTAGTGGACGTTTTCGATATACAACGAACATAGCCCCAAAATGTCATGTTTCTAACTTCAATAATTTTGGCTGGGCGATGATGAGTGAGTAAGTCAGGACATTTTCTTTCAATTATTTTTCAGAATTTCACCCCTCTCATGAACCCCTTAAATTGGATTTATGAAAAACAAACGGTCGAACGCCTATTTACTTATTTTTGAGCTGTTCTTCCCCCCTCAGTTTGATGAGTGAGTGAGTTAGGACACTTTATTTCCTGTGATTCCCCCAGAATTTCACCCCTCTCCAAGGGCCCCTTAAATTGGATTTATTAAAAAACGGTCGAACACCTATTTACTTATATTTTAAGCTGTTTTTTCCCGCCGAATTTCAAACTTCTCGCCTATGTCGTATAAGAGATACACGCTCCGTTAAGAATCCCTCAACCCCCAATTTTCACCCCTTTCACCTCATAATATACACCACATCGATAAACCCTTAGACATATGTCTGATTATTTTAATGATTAGTTTATATTCCGAATATTACATCCCCAAATAAACAACTCATGAGATATCGTTATTCAATGAAATGCACGTTTACCCCCTTAACACCTCTTTAAAACCCGAATAAACAAAAATCATTCCTTAGTTGACGTCTTTGACATACAGCGAACATATTCCAAAAATTTCATGTTTCCAACTTTAATAGTTTTTGCTGGGCGTAATGAGTGAGTGAGTCAGACAGGACATTTTCTTTCAATTATTTTTACCAGAATTTCACCCCTCCCCATGGGCCCCTTATATTGGATTGATAAAAAAACGCTTGAACACCTATTAACTTATTTTTAAGCTGTCTTTTCCCCCTGAGTTTGATGAGTGAGTGAGTTAGTCAGTCAGTTAGGACACTTTCCCCCCTGAATTTGACCCCTCCCTATTGGCCCCTTAAATTAATTTATGAAAAAAAAACGGTGGAACACCGATTTACTTATTTTTTAAGCTTTTTTTCGCTGAGTTTCAAATTTCTCGCCTATGTCGTTTAAGAGATAGGCCTAAACGCTTCGTTAGGAATCCTTCAACCCCCACTCTTCACCCCTTTCACCTCATAATAATACACCACATCGAAAACCCCTTAGACACATGTCTACATAATTGTAATGATTAGTTTATATGCCGAGTATCACATCCACAAATGAAACCACTCGTGGGATATTGTTATTCAATGAAATGCAGGTTTAACCCCCTTAAGAACCCTTTAGAACCTGAATATTCAAAAATCCTCCCTTAGTGTATGGTTTTGACATACAACGAACATATCCCGAAAATGCCATGTTTCCAACTTCAATATTTTTGGCTGGGCGATGATGAGTGAGTGAGTGAGTCAGGACATTTTCTTTCAATTTTTTCTTCATCAGAATTTCACCCCTACCGATGAACCCCTTAAATTTGATTTATCCAAAAAAACTGTCGAACACATATTTACTTACTTTTGAGCAGTTTTTCCCCCTGAGTTTGAAGAGCGAGTGAGTCAATCGGTTAGGACACTTTCTTTCCTGTCTTTTTCTTTCAGAATTTCACCCCTCCCCATGGGCCCCTTAAATTGGATTTATGAAAAAACGGTCAAACATATATTTACTCATTTTTAAAGCTGATTTTTTTCGCTGAGTTTCAAACTCCTCGCCTATGTCGTTTAAGGGATACAGGCTCCGTTAGGAATCTTTCAACCCCCACTTTTCACCCCTTTCACCTCATAATATACACCACATCGAAAAACCCTCAGACATGTGTCTTCTTATTTTTTATGATGAGTTTATATGCCGAGTATCACATCCCCCAATGAAACCAATCGGGAGATATTGATATTCAATGAAATGCAGTTCTACCCCCTTAACACCCCTTTAGAACCTGAATATCCGAACATCCATTCTTAGTGGGCATTTACGGCCCTTGCGGAAGCTGCATACCAAATTTCATTCCAATCCGTTGGGTGGTTCCTGAGATTTCATGATGAATGTGTGAGTGAGTGAGTGAGTGGTGTTTGACAAATATCTAGTAGATAGTGTCAAGTCTTTGTTATGCTATACTCGGTTGACAGTGCTGTGTGAGCAGTTGAGTAACTAATGGGATTTCAAGTAAAGATCCTCATTTTCTATACCGGTAGTGCAGAGCGCAAATGGCATCCAGTCGGCCGTGTCTCGACTTGAGCTATGTTGCCATGGAAACAATCTGCCTTGCCATTCCTTCATGATTATATTTTATGAATTTATTAGCTTTGCTGGAGTGCAAAAGGGCCGAAATCAGAAGAATGAGAAAGACTATCGAAAATGCATGTAGCCAGAGGTTCCTTCTGGGTCCTAAACTATGTGTATGCAAAATTTGGTTGAGATTGGTGGAACGGTGTAGATTTGTATACGGAACCAACCCACCCACCCATCCACCCACCCACCCACATACATACATACATACAGACTTTCACTTTTATATATAAGATTGGTGTATTGGCTCTCATGGATACCATACCTAAATTTAGGATGCACCAAGCATCCGAACACGAGTTATAGGCGAACATAAACATACAAGAAAGACAGACAGACAATTTTTTGTCTACAACATATCACCCAGATATCCAAATATGGATATATCTACCACACAGTATGAAACAAAATCATCCTTACGATCAACTCGCATGTAGACAAAAAAAAAAGATAGGTTAAACTGTGCTCTCAAACTTAATTCACCTAACGTGTACTTCCTGACGTAAAATAGAATTGAAAACCTTGTAGACGAAACACTATACACGTCACATAAAAACTGACCTTCTACTTTGTGTTAGGTCCCCATACACAGGGAGACCTCTTTCATAAATTATAAAGGCTTGCGGTGCATGAAAATTAAGGTTCTTTAGCCTCAAATGGCCCAAATTCTTAAAAGCCGCAAAAAATTCTGATTCAATTCAGGAAATGTTGAAAATAATGTTGCTGTTTGGAGATATAATATACCTTCTATATTATATAACGCACGTGAAAATTGCGTGCAAAGATTCTAGGTTACCCCTTGCCCCCTTTATTGCATTGATGAATTATACAGTCTAAATTGGTTCCGTGTTAACCTTACAGCCATTTGCAAACGTTCACAGAAATGTAATAAATGGAGTGACATTACTTCTTACAGAAATAGATGGAAAATTGGATGTCACCCCTTGAGATAATGTTGTCATGGTTACCGACTTGCATTCCTTCACTGGTTTGTTGAATTAAATTAAATTAGTTTTCTGGGAATATCTCAGAAACTGTTAGTTTTAGAGCCTTATAATGTAGTTTCCCAGGACCCTTTAGGGCCCTCAAGTTTTGTTTCTGGCACCGAGGGGGCTTTGTCTCGTCGTTGTATGCCATAATATACTACTACTACTAATACTACTACTACTAATAATAATATAATATAGGGATAGGAATATAATATACCTGCCGTACCACACCCGCAGGTGTAAATCGCGTGAAAAAAATCTAGAGTACTCCTTGACCCCCTAGCGTATTATACGTATTGATGAATTTTACAGCTTTATTTGGTTCCATGATACCCTTCTAGCCATTTGCAAACTTTCACACTATTGTAATCAATGAAATTGCATTGCGTCTTACAGTAATACATTGACCTCTGAGATTCTGTTGCCATGGTTACCGGCTTGCATTCTTTCAGAGTTTCTTCTTCTTCTTCTTCTTCTTTAGAATTTGGCCAACTATGGACCGCATAGAACTTAAGACTTCTTGGCCTTCCTTCTCTTTTCTTCCCAGAACCTCTTCATTCTTTAGCTCTTATCTTTCTCTCCTGCTCGGAAATGATCCGCACGGGTCTCTTTGCAATTGGTTTCTCTTAAAATGATTTTAAACTGTCGACCTTTCTTCTAAACTCACTTCTATTGTGGGCCAACTCTGGAGTAATTCCAACTTCTGCTGCATCCCCCTTGACCCCTTCTACCCACTTAGAGGTGGCCTTTAATCCCATGATATATTTGAAGATCTTTTTAGTCAGTCGGTTCTCGTCCAATCTTACCGGGCGTGCATAGAATTTCAGCCTTCTTTTCCGCATTGTGTCTGTGATCTTTTCAGAACACTTGGAGAGCTCCTCGTTTTTCTTCTTCTTCCAAGTTCCATCAGAAGTCTTCTGAGGTCCCAGAATTTTCCTCAGAATCTTCCATTCCTTTTTCTCCAGTTTTCTGGGAATATCTCAAAAACGGTTGGTTTTAGGGCCTTAAAATGTGGTAGGGTCCCCGAGTTTTGTGTCTCACATTGAGGGGATGAAAATGAGCTCTGTCTCGTCCTTTTACGCCTATTTCAGCATGTATTTTAAGGGGGTAGGCCCCCTTTTATGAGAGGTACGGAGAAGAATTACATCAATGATTAGTGTCGTGCCTTTGGTGGATATGTGTACCAAATTTTGCGTTGATACATCCAGCCGTTCTCGAGTTATAAGGGAACAAACTTGTCCCCAGACAAACAAACAGACAGACAAAAAATATATTTTCACGTGCCTTTATCATAAAACAGTCTGAAACGCGAAAATAACTCAAATTTCCGTAGAAATTCAGAAGAAACAGACTAACTTTCATATATATATAGAGAGAGAGATATACTGCACCGCTCAGCGTTGAGCGTGTTTTATAGGTTTAACTCGCTAACCGTTGGAGATACACGAAAAGTGATACGGACCTTTCGGATTGAAAATTAAATTTTAAAGCTCGTATGTGCCATCAAAAGTTTGCTATTTCCTAGCGTTCTCTTTTTATTTGAAATGGACTTATGAAATTTTGAAACCAAAGGGTGTAGTGACGTCACTAAAATGGTCGCCATTTTTAGATAGTGCAAAACGTCTAAATCAAAAGTAGCCTATGTGTAAACCTGGTAAATCAGCTGCATCCATGCAAAATTTCATTTCAATCGGACCAGTGGTTCTTGCGTGATTGAGTAACAGACAGGACGACAGACAGACACACACCATCTTTTTTTATACATTAGTATGATAGACAGCAAATACACAAGACTACGTACAAAGGACAGGTCTTCACTGGTTACGAACCTTCGAAATAATCACCCAAGGTGTCTACTGTGCGTTGCCAGCGTTGGGGCAGGCGCTGAATACCATTCGCTGCATGAGTAGCGTTAACGTGTAATACCTCTCACCGAAATGCTGTTACGATGTCTTCTTTGTTAGCAATCCGTCGTACACGTAGTGGCTTATTGACTTAGGGGATTAGATCATAGTCACTTGGGCTCAGATCAGGCGAATATACGATCGTTGCTCCAGTTTTTTGACTAACATTGGGTGACGCTCTCACTCACACACTGAACTTGGGGGCATGCTCAGACCCACACTGTTGTTTACATACACCATCTAGTGGCATCATACGCAAGTACATACCATACGTTTCCAAATGCATATCGTAAATTTTCCGTGTTGTCTCCTGTTCGCGAGAAAAAAACGTTGCCATGACCCCCGTATATATATTTACTTACTCACGTCATATTTTCTGAGATCTTGCCTGTGGCCAGACAAAATTAAGCTTGTGAAACATTAACAGTGTATCTCATGCAGAATAAATGTGAACTTGTGAATCATGAACAGTGAAACTTGAATAGGTTTAGCATGAACGATGCATATGCCGACCAAACTAATGTAAATATGAACATTGGATTATGGCATCGTAACTGTAAATAGGAAGAATAATTATTGCAACATGCATGGATTTAATCAAGGATTCTTTAAATATAAATAATTCACACAAATGATCGTCAAGCAGAACAGTCAACTGTGGCCGCTAGTGTTAGATAATTTAGTTATGTATTCTTGTACACTCCTTTGTGCAGGCTTCAGTACTCAAGATTGTTAATGTTATCCATCTTTGCATATGACTTGGAACCAGAAAATACTATTTTTATTTTCTTTAGTAGAGGTGCACACAATTTTGACACATTGTTTTCCCCTGCATTTTGTTGTCGTTACGGAGTGTTAATTAGCCTATTTTCATTTTATGAAAAAAAAATAGGCTTATGAGATCACCTTTGTCCGTGTGTCTGTGTGTGTGCATGATTCGTATATGTGTCCCACCCCTAATAAAATCTAAACGGTTGGAGTGATTTCAATGAAACTCGGTAAGATCATAGCACCATTCTGGCCGACTCTGACCGTGCCCATCAAATTTTATTCTGTCGCACCAATACAACATGGCTGCTGTGCGAAATATTTCACCAGCATTCAGTATCTCTGAAACTATTACCGATATCACCCTGAAATTGTGTACGGTAATAAAGGGCACTAATAAAATTTCACGTATGAGATGATCAAAAACCTGGTAAATACAAAACCAACATGGCGGCCAAGCGAATTTGAGACTTTAAATAGACTTTAGTCGCGATTTAACCATCTAAACATAGTGAAACTTGGTACAGCAAATGTTTATACACATTGTAATGCACTGGCATGAAATTTAGTCCAATTGTGTACATAACCTCAAAATGGCGGCTGTGCGAAATATTTCACTGGCATTCTATATCTCCGAAACTATTACAGATTTCAACCTGAATTTTTTTTACGGTGATACAGGGCACTGCTACAAGTTTATTTATGTCACTTTCAAAAACCTGTAAAGTACAAAACGAACATGGCGGCCAAGCGAATTTGAACTATTTTAATGGACTTTTCTCTTGATTTAACCATCTGAGCGCAGTGGAATGTGGTAGAGTAAATGATTATAGATATTGTAATGCAATGGCATCTAATTTAGTTCAATTGTTTACACAATCTCAAGTTGTTGGCAGTGCGAAATTTTAAAATGAAGTTTTTATTTCTTGTGTCGTAATCATGCGATCGAAGTGAAAGTTTGAATAATGTAGCTACGCAATAATTTCCCTTTAATGGTACATAACTCTATGGCCTATACATATAACAATCCAATATGGCGAGCATCCGAAATATTTTGACGGTTCTCAATACCTACAACTCTCATAAAGCAATCAAAATGATTTTTTAAAAGTTCATACAGGCTACGAACATAAGTTCACCTATAGGTATTTCAGTAACCTGGTGAGCACAAATCCAACATATCGGCGATGCGAAGTATAAATATTTATATGGACGTTTCTCGTGATTTAACCATGCGAGTGCAGTGAAACGTTGCACGTTAAATGCTTATACAAATGTTAATCCAATGGCATCTAATTTATTTCAATTGTTTTCATAACCACAAGATGGCAGCTGTGCGAAATTTTAAAATCTCGTTTTTACTTTTTGTGTCCTAATCATGCGATTGAATTTTGAATACCACACGTACACAATAATCTTCATGTAACAGTACATAAATAAAAATCCAACCTGGCGACCATGTGAAATATTTAGACGGTTCTCAATATCTACGAATCTATCACAACAATCAAACTGAAATTTTGTATGTTGATAGAGGCAATTAACATGAGTGGGATATATGAAAATAGGCTATATATTTCTTCATGGAACTACTTGTTTATTTATCTGTTTTGTCTGTTTTATGAATAAATATGTGGAACCCATTTTTCTTTCAATATTTCTCATTTCTGAGTGTTGACAACATTGCCCTAAATCCTTACGTGGGACATGGGGGCAGTTTTGAGCGCCTATGATGGCAAGCCCAGAACGTCCTGAGACGCACTTGGGTACGTGACTTGCACCCATCGACGATAGACAGGCGAGGGCCTGGGATGCTTTCATTCCATTTTGTTCATGCAATAATTGTTAGCTTTCAATTCAATTTTCCGTCTTACCATATAAAGTGCAATTGACCCTTAGTGGTCATATTATTGCCCCCGATAGAACGTTACTCTTCTCTCCGATCGCTAGCCCAGACCATAGCTAGTTCGGAAACGTGTTCGAATATTCTCCTCATTCTTCTTCTTATGCTTAGCATATATGCCGCTTAATTGCAGGGCCTGCTGTATTACGCCTCCCTCTCTACTTGTTGCGATCTTCTGCATCTTTAGGAGAGACGTTTGCCACATGTGTATCCTCCCGCAGAGTGTCGAACCGGCGCTTCTTTGGTCGCCCCTGTGGTCTGCGGCCTTCAGGACTTAGGTTTAAATGCCTTCTCGCAAGTGAAAAACCGCCTCATTGTAGCACGTGGCCAAACCATCGCAAACGCTTCTCCCGCATTTTCTCAGGGATTGGGTCATTCTCATATCTGATGTGTGATGTGTGATGTGGTCCAGGCTAGTGAGTCATATTGGTCAGTGAAGCATCTTGATTTCCATGACATCCTGTCTCTTTGTGAATGGCCAAAACACAGCGCCACTGGTCTAATGATACATTGGCACCCTCCGGTTGAAAAGGACTCCTGTGTCTTGCGCCACTTGATCCAATCAGCGCTCATTCTACTCTAACGTCCGGAAGCGTGACCGTACCCAACACTCTAGGTACTCAGTCTTCCTGGCGCAGGCGGTATTTGTCCAAGTAAGTTTTCCAGCGTTGGCTCAGATATTACACAAATGAATTTGGGGATAGATGAGATTAGCCTAACTGATGAAGACCGAGGAGTCCTTCAATATTTACAATACATTCCCCAATCCCAGAAATGAAATCGGAATTTAAGGAAGATGTTTCGATTTCTTCATGGTGAAATGAATAGAAATGACACTGATTATACTCATACTGATCGTTAGCTCGAGAGTATGTGTAATGGCAAGGAACCTATTACATAAAGCAAAGTGGCCTGACTGACTGACTGACGGACTCATCATCGCCCGGGCAAAGTTATTAAAGTTAGAAACATGAAATTTTGAGGATATGTTCGCTGTAAGTCAAAAACGCCCAATAAGGAAAGATTTTCGGACATTCAGCTTCCAAAGGGGTGTTGAGGGGGTTAAACTTGCATTTCATTAAATAACAATAACTCACGAGTGGTTTCATTTGGGGATGTAATTCTCGGCATATAAACTAATTATTAAAAATAAGTAGTCTAAGGGTTTTTCGATGTGGTGTATATCATGAGACGAAAGGGGTGAAAACTGGGGGTTGAAGGATTCTTAACGGAGCGTGTATCTCTTAAACGACATAGGCGAGAAGTTTGAAAGTCAGCGGAAACAAGATGTTCAGTAAAGAACATATAGCCTACTTCCTCCTAAATGCATGGGTATTGTTATAACTCTTTGTCCTTTTCAAGGAGCATAATTGAATGTTGGTTGTAGTAGCTTGTTGAAATACAACGTGCTATAGGGATATTAAACATGAATATGAGGTGCCCTTTGCTAGTGCTACCTCTGTAAAAAAAATAATTCAATTCAGTTTCACCGTGTTTGAATTGATCTGGGGAATGGATTTTCACACATACATGGCCGCTATTTGCAAACTATTGGGCTGATGACCTTGTAGTCAGTCATAAGATGCTTTCCACAAAAAGGCATGTTGTTGCAAAATCCAGTAGAGATCAAATTATTAGGATGGTCGAAATTTGATTTAAGCTTTTAACATTTGGGTGGCCGTCATTCCGTTTCCATCAAGATGGCGGCGATATAAAACATGACACTGAGGTGCCTTTTGCTAGTGCTACCTCTGTACCAAATTTCGTTCAATTCGGTTTCACCGTGTTTGAATTGATAGGGGGAGTCGATTTGCACACATACTTGGCCACCATCTGCAAACTATTGGGCTGATGATCTAGCAGTTTGCTCAGAATATGCTTCCCACATAAAGATTTGTTGTTGCAAAATTCGGTAGAGACTAGATTATTAGGTTGGTCGTAATTACATTTTAGCCTTTAACATTTGGGTGGCCGCGATTACGTTTCCGTCAAGATGGCGGTGATATAAAACATGACACTGAGGTGGCCTTTTCTAGTGCTACCTCTGTACCAAATTTCGTTCCATTCGGTTTCACCGTGTTCGAATTAATAGGGGTAATCGATTTTGACACAAAGATGGCCGCCATCCGCAAACTATTAGGCTAATGACCTATTAGATTTGTCAAAGGATGCTTCCTCCATAAAGGTATGTTGTTGCAAAATTTGGTAGAGATCGGATGATTAGGTTAGTCGTAATTTGATTTAAGCTTTGAACATTTGTGTGGCCGCCGTTATGTTTCCGTCAAGATGACGGTGATATAAAACATGACACTGGGGTGCCCTTTGCTAGTGCTACCTCTGTACCAAATTTCATTCCATTTGGTTTCACCGTGTTCGAATTAATAGGGGTAATCGATTTTCACACAAAGATGGCCGCCATCCGCAAACTATTAAGCTAATGACCTATTAGATTTGTTAAAGGATGCTCCCTTCATAAAGGTATGATGTTGCAAAATTGGGTCGAGATCGGATGATTAGGTTAGTCGTAATTTGATTTAAGCTTTGAACATTTGTGTGGCCACCATTACGTTTCCGTCGAGATGGCGGCGATATAAAACATGACACTGGGTTGCCCTTTGCTAGTCCTACCTCTGTACCAAATTTCGTTCCATTTGGTTTCACCGTGTTCGAATTAATAGGGGCAATCGATTTTCACACAAAGATGGCCGCCATCCGCAAACTATTAGGCTGATGACCTATTAGCTTGGTCAAAGGATGCTGCCCCCATAAAGGTATGTTGTTGCAAAATTTGGTAGAGATCGGATGATTAGGTTAGTCGTAATTTGATTTAAGCTTTGAACATTTGTGAGGCCGCCATTACGTTTCCGTCAAGATGGCGGCGATATAAAACATGACACTGAGGTGTCCTTTGCTAGTGCTACCTTTGTACCAAATTTCGTTCAATTTGCGCTCACCGTGTTCGAATTGATAGGGGGGGGGCTGACATTCAGAGTACACACACTCACACACACACACACACACACACACACACACACACAGACTCACACACACACATACACACACACAGACAGACACACTTTTTTTCGCCCTGTAGTGATCTCATAAGTCTACTTTCATTTTTTGCAAAAATCGAAAGTAGGCTAAAAATCAGCTTAAAAATAAGTGAATATGTGTTCAACCGTTTTTTCACAAATTCAATTTAAGGGGCCCATGGGGAAGGGTGAAATTCTGGGGGAAAAAGGAAAGAAAGTGTCCTAACTGATTGACTCACTCATTCACCCATCAAACTCAGGGGAAAAACTGCTTAAAAAATAAGTAGATAGGTTTTCGACGTTCTTTCGTAAATTCAATTTAAGGGGCCCATGGGGAGGGATGAAATTCTGAAAAGCAAATGGAAGAAAATGTCGTGACTGTCTCACTCACTCATTATCGCCCTGCCGAAACTATTGAAGTTACAGACATGAAATTTTGGGGGTATGTTCGTTGTGTGTCGAAAACGTCCACTAAGGAAGGATTTGTCGATATTCATGTTCTAAAGGGTTGTTAAGTGGGTTAAACCTGCATTTCATTGAATAACAATATCTCACGACTGGTTTCATTTGGGGATGTAATACTCGGCATATAAATTAATCATTAAAAATAAGCAGACACATGGGTCCCAGGAATCAACCTGGGAGGAGAACTTGTGTCTCTGGGCAAATGGGAGTGAAATGCGTCGTTGTTAGTCATCTGCAACATTAATATATTGGATTCAGCAAGAGAATCCAACTAGCCTTTTCCACTCCAACTCCAGCGCATAACTTACAAGAGGTGCCCCTGTTAAACCGAGCAACCCAGTGGAAGGTTGGGTAACCAATTCTAGTGGGAAACTGGGTCGGTGAGCCGATCAGTGCTGGGGGCTCCAAGGCTCACAACCTTGGCAGTATCCTTGTCAGTGTGAAACATCACTGGCCTAAGTCAACAGTCTTTCAACTGTTAAAAGCATGGAGGAAAGTTCAGCAAATGCTACTACCCCAGGTGGTAACCAATCCACCGTCGCTTCGAGTGACGCATGCAAGCCTTCGGAATCTGGGGAGCTTGCACCGAAATGCATGGAGGTATCGGAGACTCCACGAAAGATCAAGCATAGAGCCAAGAATTTCTTTGCTACCTTTAACACAAATTCTCTCCGGAAGGTTGGAAAACTAAAACAACTCACGGATGCTCTAACTGAACATCAGATCCAAATTGCGGCAGTTCAGGAAACACGATTTACTGATGAGCATGCCTTTGAATCAGAAGGCTACATAATCTTCAAGGGTAAGCCAGGTAAACGTGTTATAGAAACGGTTCCCCAACTCGGTACTGGATTTGTAGTCAACAAGAAGATTCTAGACTCCATCACAAATTTCACTTCTGTAAGCAGTCGAATCTCGACCCTTTCCTTTCGAAGTACAAATAAAATGTATACTATTGTGAACGTTCATGCACCGATCAATGTAGCGATCAAGAAAGACCCGGAAGGAACTGATCGATTCTGGGAAGAACTTGAAGACATTTTCTCGAAGATTCCAGACAAACATAATATCATTTTACTTGGGGATTTCAATGCCCAGGGAGGCAATGAAAGAAAATTTCGAAACATTGTTGGAAATTACTCCGCTCATCACAGAACGAATCGTAAAGGAGAACGGCTAATAGAGGTATGTAGGGCCTTCAACCTGGTAATGAAATCCACTGCTTTCAAACATCTGCCCAAGAAACAAAAGACCTGGAAATCGTCAAATCCCAGTCTTGGCGAATTCCAGATTAATCACGTCGCAATTGCACGGAAAGCTCAAAGAGAAATTCAGAATGTGAAAGTTCTACGAAATGCAAAACTGGACTCGGATCATTATCTATCTAAAATTAAAATCAAACTCCTCCCGAAAAACACACGGAGGTTCCAAGCCAAAAGGACTGAAAGATATGATGTTGAAAAACTGGCGTCCAATAATGAGTTTACATGAAAACTACAAACTGTGGATGCAGAGAACTGGGAACAACTGCGAGAGGCGCTGGTTGAAACAGCAAAAGAGACTGTCCTACTAACTAAAACGAGGAAACATGATTGGTGGAACAGTGAATGTGACGCACTAATAAGGAAGACACAGCGTGCCTGGCAGAAATGGAATTCGCAACAAAATCAAGTCAACTGGACATACTTCTTGGATGAGAGAACGAGTGCAGCAAAAGCCATCCGCAATGCTAAACGTGCCTTTAATAAAAACCAGATAGATCAATTCGAACAGTATTTCCAGAAGAATAATATGCGCAACTTCTATAGAACATTTAAAATCAACTTGAGGAAATATAGCCCTCCATGTCTTCAGTTCAGGGATTGCAATGGAAAACTAGTTTATAGCGACAAAGATAATTGTCAGGTGCTTGCAAAAGAGGAAGTCAATAGATTATCCGATTTCTAAAGAACCATAAAGCTCCAGGTGAAAACTCGATAATCGCTGAACTGTGGAAGTTTGCTAGTGACAATACAGGGGATAAATTAACGGACATCATACATGAAATTTGGGATACCGAAAGACTTCCACGTGATTGGACTTCTTCTTTAATCCACCCCCTTCATAAGAAAGACGATAAAGCAGATGTTAACAACTATCGAGGCATCTCCCTCCTGTAGATAACTTACAAAATCCTCTCAAAAGCTCTTCAAACTAGGGCTGAAGAACAGCTAGATACAGAGCTGGGTGATTATCAAGGAGGTTTTAGGAAGGGACGGTCATGTGTGGAGCAAATCATGAATCACAAATCGATCCTTTCATATCTGAAATCAAGGAGCAAGCAATTTGTAGTAACCTTCATTGATTTTAAGAAAGCTTATGACTCCATTGATCGGACTACCCTACTTAAGATTCTAAAGGAGTTCGGCCTAGACAACAAAACCAGAGCGATTATCCAACAGACTCTCACCAACACCACTTCAAAAGTTAAGTTTAGAGGCGAGATTTCCAATGCCTTTGAGATAAGGACAGGAGTTCGACAGGGAGATGGTCTCTCACCTCTACTATTCAACTGCGTTCTTGAGAAAGTTATCCGTGAGAGGTGCAAAACAATGAGTGATGAAAGTGTCCAAAATGGAATCAGACTTGGTCACAAGAATAAGAACCTATCAATTGACTGTCTAGCCTTTGCAGATGACCTTACGGTTTTTGTTGATTCGTTGGATACGGCCAGGAAACAGATCAACCAGCTTCAAACACAAGCTGTAAAGGCGGGCCTTCTGATCTCTTCCGAGAAAACAAAATTTATTACTAACATCAAAACGGCTCCAAAACATATTGAAGTGAATCATGGGAAAATCAAGCGGGTTGTGAAATTTAAGTATCTTGGGGAATGGATAGACCCTACAATGTCCGAAAACGAGGCTTTTGCGTCACGCTTGAATACAATTAAAATGGCTTACCATCTAACTAAGAATGTGTACAACAAAAGACCTATATCCCTCAATGCAAAACTGAAGCACCACTGCACGATCATCCGGCCAGAAGCGTTGTATGCAGCGGAGTGTCTCTCCATGTATAGAAAAGGCATAATGGAAAAACTGGAGACCAAGGAAAGAAAGATATTGAGGAAAATCATGGGTCCAGTCAAAGAACACGGCGAGTTCCGAAGACGCCACAACCACGAGTTGTACACTCACGTTGAGAAAATAACTGACGTGATGAGGAAAAGGAGGATATCTTTTTATGGACATATAACCCGAATGAAATCAACACGGCTATCCATCAGAATTTTTGCTTTTCTCCGTGAGAAAAAGACAAAGGGGGCCTGGTTCAGTGAAGTAGAGAAAGATGTGCTGGAGACTGGGATTACATGTGAAGATATCCAGGAGCGTGGCCCACTTAGGGAAAAACTTCAAAAACATCGGAGTTTTCAACTTAAGCCGAAGCTAAAAACCAGGAAGGCGTGGACGACAGAGAGAAAGGTGCAAAATCGATTGCGAATGAAGGAGTACTGTGCTAACATTAAAATGCAGAAAAAACAGTTGACATGACGTGGTCCTTAGTTGGCCGTAACGAAGGAAGGAGAACAAGAAGAAGAAGAAACAGACCCATGTCTGAGGGTTTTTCGATGTGGTATATATTACGAGGTGGAAGGGGAGAGAAGTGGTGTTTGAAGGATGTCTCTTAAACGACATAGGCGAGAAGTTTGAAAGTCAGCGGGAAAAAAATCAGCTTATAAATAAGTGAATAGGTGTTCGACTGTTTTTTCATAAATTCAATTTAAGGGGCTCATTGGGAAGGGTGAAATACTGGAAAGGAAAAGGAAAGAAAGTGTCCTAACTGACTGACTGACTCACTCACTCTTCAAACTCAGGGAAAAACAGCTTACAAAATAAGTAAATAGGTTTTCGACCGTTCTTCCATAAATCCACTTAAAGGGGCCCACGGGGAGGGGTTAAATTCTGGGGGGAAAATGAAAGAAAATGTCCTGACTGTCTCACTCACTCATCATCACTCAGTCAAAACTATTGAAGTTAGAAACATGAAATTATGGGGTTATGTTCGTTGTATGTCGAAAAGGAAGGATTTTTGGATATTCAGTTTCTAATGTGTTAAGGGGGTAAACGTGCATTTCTTTGTATAACAATATCTCACGAGTGGTTTTATTGGAGATGTGATACTTGGCATATAAACTAATCATTAAGAACAAGCAGACACGCGTCTGAGGATTTTTCGATGTGGTGTATGTTTTGAGGTGAAAGGGATGAAAATTGAAGGGTGAAGGATTCTTAACGGAGCGAGTATCTCTTAAACGACATAGGCGAGTAGTTTGAAACTCATAGGAAAACAATCAGCTTAATAATAAGTAAATAGGTGATCGACCGTTTTTTTTCTTTCATAAATCCAATTTAATGGGTCCATGGGGAGGGGTGCTATTCTGGAAGAAAAACTTCCATTTAGGAAGGATTTTTGGATATTCACTCATCATCGACCAGCCAAAACTATTAAAGTTAGAAACATGACATTTTGGGGATAAGTTTGTTGTATGTCGAAAACGTCTAATAATGAAGGATTTTTGGATATACAGGATCTAAAGGGGTGTTAAGGGGGTTAAATTTGCATTTTATTAAATAACAATATCTCGCGAGTGGTTTCATTTGGGGATGTGATATTTGGCATATTAACTAATGATTACAAAAAATAAGCAGACACGTGTCTAAGGGATTTTCGATGTGGTGTATATTATGAAGAGAAAGGGGGAATATGTGGGCGTAGATGTATTTTACTTGTGTAATTTTATGATGGTTTACTGTTTTTTCATAGGAATTTAGATACGTGGATTTTGTTTTTAGTCAGTGTGTTTAATATACTGTATCTAATTTATTTCCTATTTCCGTTTGTGGTCGGAAACCGTGTTGTGATTTTGAGTCGAAATTTATACATGCGATGCGACGCGACAATGGGGAGATTTTGATATTTATGTGCCATTGTTTTGCTATAGTATTCTTATTGTGTGATTGTTTACGCTCTTTGCCAAATTATTATAATTATTATTCAAAATTATACGATAATTCAGTCATAGCATTCATGATTGAGACGTTGCTAAGTGCACTCTTTATGCTACAAATACAATATTCGCGGGCGAAGCCGCGATGGGTAATGCTAGTCATTTATAAATTAGTGAACCCTGACCATACACAATTACGGACGGTGTTACAACCTTGCTTGAGAATACCCATTATATGGCTTGCTCGTCGATCTACTGGTCATACTTGGGTCGATAGGACTTGAAGCGCCATGAAGGAGAAATTTACATGGGAGAATTTAAGGACCAATATCAGGAATGTTATTCGCGCCTGTGACTTACATCAACGCAGTAAATAATCCCCCTTTATATTAAGAGAAAAACGCCGATCGATCATATCTTACGGACCAAGGGAATTGCATACGACCGAGATCTTTGGACATATTCTGAAGTCCAACAGGAGAAATAGATATATTCTTGTGACGATGGACGTATTCATTAAATTCGCCATGCTGCATCCAATCCAAACGGCAAATTCTAAACGTATTATATAGCTCATCAAGGACAATATGAATCCAGAGGCAGGACATTCTGAGTTTCTTTAGTCGTATCACGGATCCCCATTCACATCCAGGGAATTCAAGATAGCTATGGAAGAACTTCATATCAAACAGATATTATGCTCTAGACATCCCGAAAGTAATCCAGCGGAGAGGGTTATGGCTGAGAAAGCAACATTTGCAGATAACATTGCCACCAGTATCATTGAAAGTGGATGGATAATTTGCCTAAAACTACAGAGTCAATGAACGATATTATTCATGAAAGCACAGGGCAGATACCATCTTTACTCCGTAAAGGAATCATACTAGACCATGGGATAATGTTGTAAAAATTCCACGAGCTATCAATTAGGGACCGGTAGGAAGAATACATGCCACTCGGCAGAAGATCCAGCAATAAGCAGATAAGAGATCTAGGAGAACGCGGATGAATAAATTTAGATCACCTCTGCGTGTAGGATGCTTCTAATCAGAAAACTTGCCCCTTCCGATGTCAAAGAGAGGATTTACACCAAATTTGTCCCTCCTTATATCCGTCCTTACGGAATAGTTCAATCTTTGCAGAATTGATGCTATAGATTGATCCAAATCAAGACAGGAGTGATTTTAGGTACCTTTAATGCTGCAAATTTAAAACATTATCACGCTAGATGAAGATTCAATTCAAGAATGGAGGGATTAAAAATATAAAAAATCGAGGAATTCAAGAATTTTTATATTGGAAGAAGTAGGTGGCGAATGCGCCCTGATGAGATGTGGCATCCAGACTGGCATGACGGAATGTTTGCATTCAGCGCGCGGAGGAGAAGCCAAGGTCGCTACTCAATGCTTGCCTGATAGATTTGAACTAAGTGCGTGATCATGAAGCACGCAAGGAAGCGCATTTGAATAATACATTGTGTTATTGTAAGGATATCTACGGCATAAATGAACTAGAATACATGTTTCAATTCAAACCCCGAATATTTATAGAACATTCTCCACACATGGAAATACTCTGTAATTACTAGTACGAAAGTCATTGGAATGCGGAGAACTGCATTATGTAATGTCACTTCGATAGTCGATTCTCTACATGGGAAGCCAAAGTAAACTGAGAATTGGACAGAGCAGTAATGTTGTTGTGTTGTGTTACTTTGTTGTTACCTCACATATTCTCGTGGCTAGGGATGAGCCGCGCAAGTACGACGATATTATACTCGACAGTGTTGCTGTATTGCTAAATGTGCCGCCGAGTGATTGTTCACGACATCAACGTTTGTATCCTCTTCCAAAAAACGTTCCGTGAACGTGAAGTACATCGAAAGTAAACGGTACGTTGATATTGACCAAGCTAGTGATTGTGACATTAGAAGGTAGACTTCTTAAACTGGTTGACATATTATGAAAGTTTCAAGCCTTGCTCAGAATTAAGTACAAGTTTTTCGGGCTTGTAGGCCGTGGTCCAGACAGGATATCTCCCGACGTTTCACCGGAAACTGCATCTGGCATTTTCAAGAGTTCCGCTTCTTTCCTTGGTCAGCAGTGGCCCAAGGACCATGGGAGATATCCTGTCTGGTCCACGGCCTACAAGACCGAAAAACTTGTACTTAATTAAGAACGCCGACCGTGAAAGCCTAAGCTGTTCTATTTGCTCAGAATATTGTGTACACTAAAACTGACTATACTATTGTGGACTTAGAAGGAAGAATTTATGTCTTACGGCTTGAAAATCTGGGACTTGAAATAAATCAGGCATATTTTCAACATCACTGAATGCATTAATCAAAACCAACCACATATCAGAGAACGTGACAACTATAATTGAGACGTCTTACCGATTATCGAAGTGGGCCCAGCGAAAAGGTTAAAGTTAGTTATTCAACTTACAACACATTTATGAGACACAATGCGGAAAATTGTTGACCAGTGAATGGGAACATGACGTCACCGACCAGCTGTAGGCAGACCATGACGGGCTAGTGGCCTGAGGTGCAGACAGACGAGGCCGGACCACCAGAGTTGGCAAAGGGAAGCGAAGCCACCCATGGGCACTGAAGCGACCATGGAGCCTGCATTAGGCCAACGGTGGGACTTGGTCTTTCCTGAGGACGGAGTCCATGAGAAATATTGTTTCCTGGATTTATTCCACGTTGAGGGACCTCCAGATATTCAGACATCGCTATTCTAATTTGAATGTGAATTTTATTGCCATAAATTACCAAACTTCCGTAATTTTGCGTCTTCTTAATGCCTTGTGAACGTAGTGTACAATACCCAAGGGGTATGCACCCCTTAGAGATCATCCCCCCCATCATCTGTCTAAATCTCATAAAAGGCAACCCTTTAAAAGCCTACCCAATATCCATCAATACTATAAGGGCAGCTGGCTACTCCATAAAGCAGCTCAACCCTTGCGTAATTATGACACACAGCGACATACTACAAACTGGTTCAACTATGCCACAACGCGCTGACAGAACAGAGGCTAAAGGTATAAAAGGTGCCTTAAGTGGGTCACGAGAATCTCTCCATCACCAGTGCTTCGACGAGACAGCCGGAGGCTAACGACAGTGTCAACCGAGGTGAGTCAGTCAGTCAGTGTTCAGAATCCTACTTTTGTAACCTAACACCCACAGTTTGTACTCACATTATAACATCACCAGATCCCTTAAAAGGGACTAACAGTTACTCATTGCTGACCAATAAACACTTGGTCAGTCTCTTACACTTGCATTACTGATCTACACTCTTCTTCACGTCCCCACGTCCTTCCTTACTCCCGTCACAGTCGGACGTGACACACCGTAGTAATAACGCCAACTCAGACGTCCTTGTATTCCTCACAGCGGCTAGCGTGCTCAATTGAAGCGCGTGCCGAACCGCTGACACTAGCAAGGTGATTATATAATAAGTAGCCGGCTGGACGACTAGTACACCGACCCGCGTGCTAAGGCTACATCCCTTAAACCACATTTACAGTCTTTATAGGAACGCCCCCTAGTTCCTAGCACACCACAACACACTACACTGGTCAGCTTGCCCTGTCAAGGGGAGCTACCCTCCTTTAGGCACAAACTCATAAATTAGTACAGCAACTCTCCCTTTTAGATCCACCCCCAAATAAGGGATCTAAAACACTGGTGGAGGCGGGGTCCTACGCATAGAGAAAAGGGACTCAACCAACGAGCCCTCGTAGGTAAAACGACCCCTTCCGTACCGCAAAAAGCCAAGCAAATTAGTGAGAAAATTTTTTCCCCCAAATAAAAAGCACCATTTTTTTTTGTGTGTGCTCCAAATTAGCTACACAGGGGAACTTCTTAATAAACCAACCCCCTAACCCCATACAGAACCAGAGAGATATAGGAATACACTGGCAAACACGTACAGACTTTTTTTTATTCTTATTGTAGGCCCATACACTGCAGTCAGAATGGCACCTCATGCAGAGATTGCAAGCCATAGAGGCAATAGGGGTACGCCAATATTATTAACATTATTGTTTAGATGCCAAAGGCACATACAGATCAGGCAAACACAAATACGGGCACTCCAAACAAGAATCGGGGCAATACAGGGCAAACAGCCATACACCCCGTCAGAGGGTAGGACAGCGCGATTAAGATGCGCACATACACTCTTGAATCACATACATGAACACCTCAATAGGTTCCATATACAAAGACACAGAATATACCGACAATTAATCACCACACATGGTCCCGTAATAGATAATGCAACCCTCGAGAGAATGAGGGTGCACTACACAAGTTTACACGCCCAATACAGGGAGCTAATTCGCGTCCAAGCGCTTCTCCAACTAGCGGCCACAAAACAATACAGAGCACAGAAACATTAATACATTAGTACAGTAATTTGCAAGCAGGCCATGAGCCTCAATAAGGCAGTACACCCAAATTTGGGACAAATACCGTGAGCTACAAGCCAATAAGGCCATTTTTGAGTTCATGGTAGGGCCATCAGCCCACCCGAGAGAGGACATAAGCGTGGATACGCTGACTCGACAATTTGCGAGGATGTCCCTCTCGCCACGTACTGCCACAGAATGGAAGGAGTTCGCCGTGGCCACAGTCCAGGAGACGGCCAGGTTAGGCTCCAACATACTAAAGAATACATCCTACACAGACACACGTCCTCCAGCTCCGGATCGGAAGGCAATTTTGCCAAGCCGAGGGGAAGAGCCTAGAACAATCCCCTCGGACCGGATGAACGAGAGGGAGTTGAAGCCAGGACCTTCAATCACACATAATACGACAGAGGGACAACAGGAGGTAACCTCGTCATGGGCTGACGACGTAGAGCCTGACCTACCACATATAAAGCCTACATACACTCACACAGATAGGCTAACACAGTGGCAGGAGTCTGCCGTGGCCACGGGCCAGAAAGCGGACAGGCTACACGACACCACATTGGCAGGACGAAAACAGGCACTTAAGCGGCCCTCACCGCCAGTTCAAAGGGCAAATTTGCCAGAACGGAGGCGAACACCGGCATTAGTCCCTCAGGATGCACGGTACACGCACATACATATTAAACAGGCATTACCATACAATACACGGGGATTAGGAAAGGTATTATTACCCACCCCACAAAACCTCGCAGTCAAACATACATACACTCCCGTAAAATCTGCTAAGATAGCGCCAAGCGCAATAACGCCCTTAAATACAGGTACACTTAGACCTAGAAACACGCGCTACGGTGGAAGTAGGGCAAGGCTTACTTTGCTAGAAATTCCGCCGGAAAACAGCAAAGAAACACCTCAATGGATTTCAGAGGCCTATAATATCGTAACAGGGCAAAACCCTTCACCTTTCTGAGCACTGAAGCTCGAAAGACGATAACGACTTCCACCAAGGCCAAAGAAATAAAATAACATCACTTCCCCCATCATAAATGGCCACACAAGTTCTTTCACGCGGGAGATATCAGAAAATAGACCGACAATTACATAGTAAACATAAACTGCGCATTTTTTTTCTTTCTCGTATTTTATGTATATACAGGGCAACATGGCCAAATTAGAAGGGAGTAATTTTAAATCCTTCTGTGTTTTTTTTTGGGAACCATGGCATCTTTCTATCAGGCCATCACTAAGCCAAGTGAAAGCCCATCAGGCTTAAGGCCGGAAAGAGATATTTTGAACACAACTTAGGCATAAAATCACAGCATAGAGCTTAAGGGAGTCTTTCTAAGTAGAAATGACTAGACGTTCTACATTATGGTTCCACAGTTTGACAGATTCTCTTGTTGCGGGCAAAAAAAAAAAAAAAAAAAACGTAAGCATGGCAAGAATTAAGAATCTCAAACTAGTTTCAAAAAAAAAAAATTTTGGGAGGTGTGCTTTAACCAACTAAAAAGCCCAATTGCACACCGGGATGAGACACTGTCATTTTGGTGAGTTACAATTACTTTGATAGGCAGGTTTGACTCCCACAGTGCACTGGCTTTGCTCGGGACGTGGATACAAGGGTATCAGTTACGTCTGGCAATGGCCTTCCTAAGGTGTACTAGACAGTGTCGGTAGATTCCCCTGAGACGTAACCAGATTACGGTAGTACTCACGTTACCAAAATGGTAAATACTACACTCAGGTCCCAATCACCATTTTTTTTCAAAAACATAGTGCTCACGACATAATTTTTAGAGACTAACGCCACCTACTATTATTTTCTTTCAATGTGCTCTCTTAATGCAGAGCGGGGCATAAATAATTTTTTTTTGTTTCACACAGTTAGCCCAAGAAAGAAAAATGGCCAAATAAACTATATATATATTTTATACATAGGTATACATAACACAACACTCGGGGACACAAGTGTAGTCAATGGAAGGTTCTTTTGCAGACGGCCAATGCATATGAGATTTCCGAAGTGAAATGCCATGGCCTGTGGTTTGGATTCCAAGTAAAACGGAAATCCCGTGGCACATGATCTCTAGAAATGGTCACGTTAAACCACAAAATTCCCCTCTTGCCTTTTTATAATGCGAAGAGCACTAACAGAAAAGCAGGCTGATTAAGAACACATGTTCGGATACACAGCGTTATCGAAACAAGTAAACAAGCGACCGCGCAAGACATTGCAACCCGACACCCTCATACTCAGCATTAAAGCAGACGTCAGTGATAAACTGCGAGCCTTACAGACGACAGTTCCCAAAGCACACTGCACGGAATCATTCATAGCCAACCTAAGAACCCTATATCTTCAAAATTTACACTACGAGGAGAGGGCAAAAATAAGCAAACTCCTCGCAGGAAGGTATACTAGGGGTTGCGCATAGAAAAACACACAGCCCATTTGCCATAGTGTAGGCGGCACAGAAATGGCCACCAAATCTTTACAGACAACCGGCTTCGAACCCATGTCCACACACAAAAACCTCGTACCGAAAACTAACTAAACAACGGTATTTTCGGTACGAGAAACACAAACAAAATACAGGCAGAATGCCCGCAGAACATGAACAACGCAGACATATAACACAGAGAATTACATAGAACACGGGTTCGAACCCCAGAGAAAATTGCACGCCAGGGAAAAACAAGCAGACGGCCTTCCAATCACACCAAAATTGGCCCATATAACGGCTTAGACAGATAATACTACATTCCTGCGGCCAAATGACAGGCATAAAATTCCAGAAATACACTTGACAGGGAAAATGGACTTTCCAGACAGAGACATATAAATTTCGTAAGACAACGGTCTTACGGAATAATGGCCACACAACGGCAATAGTAGCAGGGCGGATTACCACATCGGGCCGCCAGGAATTTAACACAATGACCACACTGGCATACGTGCAGAAAAACACGCAACAGTGGTTAACCTACATAAAATCCCGGCCTGAAGTTACACACACAAACTGATGACTTGCAGACTTAGCCACTTTGCAACACTGTCGATGACAAAACGCGATTGTGTAGTGGCAGTGACCATGAATAAACAAATGCAGAACAATCATAACACTATACATTTTTCAACACTGCGAAAGCATTTATCAACAAGCAGACGTCACAGACCAAAACTTGTCGCAGGCCCAGAGTAGCACGTTCGTAAAGACGTTGGCAGGCCACGGGCGCTTCCTACCCATACACAATATACACAGTAGGACTTAGCTCTACAGCAGACCAGGCGTCCGCGTGGTGTAGCGGAGCGTAGTCACACACACACACACAAACGCGCTCACCAATCAGGGGCGAACATAGGGACTTTGAGGAAACGGGACCTCCCCTTAACAACTTCTTTTTGCGACCCTAGTCCCGAAACAAATCATTCCAGGCGACTAGGACTTAGCCCTATAACGGACCAGAGTAGGTCGTGAAGCTTCGCTATCCCAAAGCGCGGATAGAAAACCAACATGGACCAAGGGAGGATGACAAGAGAACATGCTAACAGCGTCCCACTCTACTCCCTTCCCATAACCTTTTCACGTCCAGACATAAACAACGCAAACACATCTACACGACCATAAACAGCTACACTACACTACAAAGTATACATAAGGGTTGGTAAACTTCATGTGTTTACAGAAAGGGCATGCTACGCCCTGAGCCCCACCGCTATCACCTGAATGAGAGGGGTGCATCGGCCAACAACAACTAAGCGTAATGCACATCTCCATCTGAGAGATGAGGCCATAAGTAATAAATACTAACCATTTTTTTTTTAAATTTAAATCATCCCGCATGAGAGGGAAATATATTAGTATTATGCCTCAACCTACACCTATCCATACATGAGTGCAAACGCCTCATATCCAGACGCATGCATGTACATCCCATCCATTCACCAGGGGATATTGATATCAGACCGGCATGGATTTTTATTTTATTTTTTGCAACCCCGGGAATTACCTGCCCCGTTCCACTCACTGTAGGAGCATCCCAGCACAAAAACCGGTTCCAGGCCGCCACTAACGCGGAATTCGGAAGTGCGCAACCTCCTCCTACCCTGCTTTAACCCACTCTACAGATAACTACCCCCAGATCACAATAACAGGGTACCTGACGCCACAGACCCTACTAACACCTCCATCAAGGTTAAAAAAGAGCATTATCGCTGGAGAAGCTGATATAGCACAGGTAGCCTAAAGTAGTCTACGTATGTAGAGGTTTTACCAGCCCACCACACTGGAAGTATTTTACATTTGACACTTTTTACACAGGTTACACCTATATTTAAAAAAAAAAAAAAAAAAAAAAAAAGGGAATCTGAAACACCCTGGCTGATGATACCGGCGTTAGCCAAAGGTCAAAAGCACAACACTAGGAGCAGAGCTGGGGAAGGCGATGTGGACCCTTACCCCAGTCGGCTCATCAAATTACTGACGACTAGACCAAATAGACGAACCACGTAAGGTCAAAGCATTCGCGGCCTGGTCGGGCAAGCTCTGGAATCCTAGGTGCGCATAAACCGCCCCTGGGAGGAAGGGATGCTAAACCCACTTTGAGCCACGGTCGTCGAAGCCAAGACCTGCAGGGAGACTTTCTGAGAATGGCGGGAGAAATAGCTCACTCCGCGTCGGCCTCGGGAGCTATCCCTAGAGACGACCATATTATGACTAGACTGTTAGTTAAATTTACGTAAGTAAGACTTCCATGGCGGGAAGCAAAACTCCTGTGCGTTGGAGCATACTACGGCGGCCCATAGAGGCCAATTTATATATCAATGCGAAAATGCATACTACGGCGGCCCATAGAGGCAAATTTATATATCAATGCGAAAATGCATACTACGGCGGCCCATAGAGGCAACTTTATATATCAATGCGAAAATGCATACTACGGCGGCCCATAGAGGCAAATATCACTGCGAAAGCAGATTGCGACGGCCGATTAAGGCGGAGACAATATTATGCCATTGGACCACACTGTCCAATGCCCACATAAATGACGACGCATCGGGCAGTCAGAGTGCATTAAGAGATGGGGCATTGCGCGCCCCTCACAGGAGCCAAGTGGGCGGCTCACCTACGACTAATCGGAACGGCAAAACGAGCACGACAAGGAAGTTACAGCGGGCGGAACGGTTAGCTTAGTGGCACCGTAAGCCGCCCGCGGATAGATTAATCCTAGTAATAGACGTCGACACTAGACTTAAGGGGACGGAATCTAGCGACCCTAGAGACAACCGGTGTTTCTGGGGCTCGTGCGGGTGGTGATCTGGGGATTTAATTGCCCCAGGCGATCGTCCTAGGCCAAATTTAGTTATAGACGGTTGCATTTGACACGCAACCTAGGATTAAGCAAATTTAATGAACACTGTTGCAATTCAGCACAGCATCTTTCGGCCATAGATTAAGGCAACCCTCTCGGCTTAGATGTAGTTTTTTTTTATATATATACCATAAGTAGAATAAGTGGTATAAGAGAACGCCGTTCGGCGCCTGATGACCCACAAATCCGTCATCAGGGTAAGTCCGATAACTCATGATAAGTTATTATAATGTAGCATAGTCTTACATTTAAGACAATTTTTTTTTAATACATATATTGAGGTAAAATTTCGGCGCCTGGCGACCCAAATTCGTTGCCAGGGTAAGCCCAATACTACAACACATTAGGAAATGACGTCACGGCACCATATAGGGTAAGCCCGGCCATATATCGAGTAATAATAACCATGCCATTCTTTTCACAGGTAAAAAGGGGCTTCAGACTGTGGCAACGCTGCCACAGGAAGCGGCATATGGAATAGGGAATTTCAATGTTTTGTTAACCTCTCCATTTTTTTTTTGCAGGCATTGTCACCTAGAATATGACACGTGTAATTATGATTTTGCTGCCAGATAGCAGCAACATGCTATTTAATGCCCCCTTATTGTAGTATTATACCTGTGCATACTAACCTCCATTTAACATTCATTCTCACTTACACACTCACTACATTTTTTTTTACAGCTACACGTCAATAATCTGCACAGCGGGAATGATGCCTGTGGGGCATCAAGCTTGCTGGCAGATCTACATAAAACAAAAACACTTGAAGCGTCAAAATGCGACGCAGCTTACGGCGATGAGGGCGCAACCGGCATGTGGCGGCGACCCTCATGGCCAAGTGTGCAAGCATTCACCCACAGAGGATGCTTCACAGACTAGGTATTAAGAATACACTGCAAGCGGTACGACCACTCAACCGTGCCAAGAGGTGGCCGTATAGGATCAGCCGTGATACGGCAAGCGTACGTACAAACAGGTAGCGTGCACGCGAGGATCCAAATAAAAACTAGAATTATAAGGGTTTAGCGCGCTTAAGTAGACATAAGGTCATTGTAGTTCATAATTTTAAAGAGTAAACTACATACATATTCATGCGCCCACGGGCAATTATTCCAATGGAAATTCCTAAATGTCAGCATCGCAACATAATATTTTTGTCTGTTTATCAAGTTCACGTGTACACGATGTCTATATTTTTGTTTTGTTTTGTTTCGTTTGCTAAGGTAACACGTAACCAATGTCTGTGAATTGTTTTCTTTCATTTTTCTCTCTTCTAACTTCCCCATTTGTCAGGGTGTTCCGTTTTATCCCACACCAATAAATACATTTTAAATATTTCCTTTAAATTATACCCTGGAACACCCATTTTTTTCTATTCTCTCCTATCTTCTTTATTGCGGGGAGCACTTTTTCCCCAAGATAGGGCGGACGACGCAATCATCCGTTCGGCCCTGGGTTTTTCCTCCCTGCACAACTATGTAACCATGTATAACCATGTTTTTTTTCTTTTTTATGCCGACAACGGCAATGGCGATTGTGCCTCAATAGCAATTATTTTCTTTATTCAACAATGTTAATGCACATTTCACCATGCAATGTAAAATTTATATACATATATATCTATGTACACCCCATAACCCTCCCCTCTGAACACGGGCTGACCGCACACCTACACTTCTGCACGACGACACCCGTTCCATACGACGACGCTTACGACGCCACCACCAGAAGAGACGAGGGGGATTCAAAAACTACTACGACAACATCCCAACCCCAAGTGCCCTTCCCGGTCGCGAGGACGCGACCAAATGGAGGAAGAGGCTTGTACAATACCCAAGGGGTATGCACCCCTTAGAGATCATCCCCCCCATCATCTGTCTAAATCTCATAAAAGGCAACCCTTTAAAAGCCTACCCAATATCCATCAATACTATAAGGGCAGCTGGCTACTCCATAAAGCAGCTCAACCCTTGCGTAATTATGACACACAGCGACATACTACAAACTGGTTCAACTATGCCACAACGCGCTGACAGAACAGAGGCTAAAGGTATAAAAGGTGCCTTAAGTGGGTCACGAGAATCTCTCCATCACCAGTGCTTCGACGAGACAGCCGGAGGCTAACGACAGTGTCAACCGAGGTGAGTCAGTCAGTCAGTGTTCAGAATCCTACTTTTGTAACCTAACACCCACAGTTTGTACTCACATTATAACATCACCAGATCCCTTAAAAGGGACTAACAGTTACTCATTGCTGACCAATAAACACTTGGTCAGTCTCTTACACTTGCATTACTGATCTACACTCTTCTTCACGTCCCCACGTCCTTCCTTACTCCCGTCACAGTCGGACGTGACACACCGTAGTAATAACGCCAACTCAGACGTCCTTGTATTCCTCACAGCGGCTAGCGTGCTCAATTGAAGCGCGTGCCGAACCGCTGACACTAGCAAGGTGATTATATAATAAGTAGCCGGCTGGACGACTAGTACACCGACCCGCGTGCTAAGGCTACATCCCTTAAACCACATTTACAGTCTTTATAGGAACGCCCCCTAGTTCCTAGCACACCACAACACACTACACTGGTCAGCTTGCCCTGTCAAGGGGAGCTACCCTCCTTTAGGCACAAACTCATAAATTAGTACAGCAACTCTCCCTTTTAGATCCACCCCCAAATAAGGGATCTAAAACAGTAGTTTCAATTTATAGTCATCGTTGCCTGAATTTTATGCTTAAGTTTGAAGATAAGATTGATCCTCATATTACGTTATTTTTCTCGTATGAATTAAATGAACCATATGGGATATCTTACCCCATATTTTCACGAGGTAGTAGGAGTAATGACACCGTGAGAGCTCTAATTGACACTAATACAACTATGAATATATTTTTTTCCATTAGTAATAATAATAATTCTCCAGTTTCGAAACACTGAATTTCTTATGAAAAGTGATATTTCTCACCTGTACAGTCAAAAGTTTAATGATATTTTTTATACATGTTTATTTGAGAGTGAAAGATCAGAGTATCCTTAAGCTAGTGTTGGACACGTAGTAATTGCAGCTAATTGTTCTAACTGCGATTGGAATATAATGGGTAAAGGGATTTATGTTAATCCCAGGTTGATAACTACTCTTTTTCTGAGTAACAGCTCAGGAGGGTTAGTGGTAGGTTCACTTGTATATGGGACATATTGCGTTAGTGGTAATCCTGTGCAATTGTGTATAAATCCTTCAGATGATTAAAAATAGGGGTCCAAAATGGTCTTTAACATCAAATAAATTTTATTATGCTAGTCAAATATCTTGGAAAGAGTAAAATGACGTAACGTTAAATAAGATTGCAAATTCATAGAAGGTCTTGTTTGAAATCAGTGTTCAATTTATTAATTTAAACGCAATGGGTTGAGCAGAAGAGAAATACAGTGAAGAGTTAATTTGAGGGTCAACAATTAAATAGTTTATAATTATAAATATTTTTAAAGCTCTTCTAGTAAAGCATAATTTATTGTCAAGTGTCAGAATAAGTTCTACGGTTAAGAATTATAACTTTTTGAGTAAGCCTTGTATTGATAGTGGACGTTACCAACAACCATCCAAGTTTTGTTTGATCCAATTTTGAAACGAATATGACTAGTAAATAACGTTACTTGATTGATGATGACGTGTGAAACAATTACAAAGCACCTTAATAATATAAATAGTATAGAATAAGGTCAAGCAATGCGGCATAATTTAATTAATTAACTTTCACAATTTTTATTTATATAGATGATTGTGCATTCTCTTCTGTATAGAGTAAAATTATTAAATTGTATATTTCAACCAGTCATAACAAAATAATGGACTCTTAAGAAGATAATGACTATGAATATGTTTATTTCGAGATGCAAAAATCACTATTTCTGTTGCTGTCGCAGATTAATTTTTCATCGCAGTGAAGTGTAAAACATTTCGTTTGTTGCTGATAAACATTGCCTTTTGTGAGTAAATATGTGAAGTGATTTTCTTTTAAATAATATTTTCTCACTCAGTGTTATGTTTTCAGATATATTTTCCTTGAATTATTTACGGGGAACATGAGGGCAGTGTGTAAAAAATTTTTGCCGACAAAACCCAGGATGCGCTGAGACTCGTGCTCATACTGTGCTCATAACGCCACACATATGGTCACCTGTCCATCTCAGGTGGACACACGGGCACAGTATTTAAAACGTAATTCATGATGAAAATAAAATAATGTAATTGAAAATCATGGAATGCAGCCAAAATAAATCAGAAACCTATATTGACACCAAATTAAGAAGTGAAGAGCTAAATAAAGAACGAGACCTTTTTTTATTAAGAAGAAAAATGAACAGTCATGGACGAAGCAAAGATAATATTACAATGAGGTTGGCTCAGGCAGACACGGTATTTCTGAAGAATAAAATTATGTTCACATCTATTATAGACTAGCTGACGTACCCGTGCTTCGCTACGCGTCATAAATAAATTAAAATGTGACGGTGACAGTTAAAACAGGGGATAGGCGAGGTGCTGCGCAGAGGGAGATTAAGGATGGAACATTTTGTCCAACTATACCGCTCGGCGTTGACCGTGTTTTATAGCACAAATTTAGGTTTTACTCGCTAACCGTTGGAGATACCTTTCGGATAGAAAATGAAATTTTAAACCTATATATGCCATCAAAAGTTTGCTATTTTTTTGCGTTCTCTTTTTATTTGAAATGGAAATATGAAAGTTTGAAACCAAAGGGTGTAGTGACGTCACTAAAATGGTCGCCATATTTAAATAGGGAAAAGTATTGAAATCAAAAGTTGCCTATATGTTAACCAGGTAAATCAGCTACTTCCATGTAAAATTCATGTAAATCGGACCAGTGGTACTTGCGTGATTGAGTAATACACAGACACACACCATCTCATTTTTAGTCTCGCTTCGCTCACGTCATAGTCGTGTCATATTTTTATTCAATGAAATGCAGGAATAACCCCGTTAACACCCCTTTAGAACCTGAATATCCAAAAATCCCTCCTTAGTAGACGTTCTCGACATACAACAAACATATCCCCAAAATATCATTCTTGTAACTTCAATAGTTTTGGTTGGTCGATGAGAGTGAACATCCAAAAATCCTTCCTTAGTGGACGTTTTTCTTCCAGAATTTAATCCCTCCCCATAGGCCCCTTAAATTGGATTTATAAAAAACGGTCGTACATCTATATATTTTGATTATTTATTTATGTTCTTTTAAGCTGATTGATTTCCTCCGAGTTTCAAACTCCTCGCCTATGTCGTTTAAGAGATACACGCTCCATTAGGAATCTTTCAACCCCCACTTTTCACCCCTTTCACCTCATAATATACACCATATGTATAAACCCTTAGGCATATGTCTGCTTATTCTTAATGATAAGTTTATATGCCGAGTATCCCATCCCCAAGGAAACCAATCGGGAGATATTGTTATTCAATTAAATGCAAGTCTACCCCCTTAATACCCCTTTAGAATCCGAATATCCAAAAATCCTTCCTTAGTGGACGTTTTCGACATACAACAAACATAGCCCCAAAATGTCATGTTTCTAACTTCAATAATTTTGGTTGGGCGATGATGAGTAAGAGAGTAAATCAGGACATTTTCTTTCATTTATTTTTCAGAATGTCACCCCTCTCATGAACCCCTTAAATTGGATTTATAAAAAAAACGGTCGAACACCTATTTACTTTTTTAAGCTGATGTTTTTCCGCTGAGTTTCAAACTCTTCGCCTATGTCGTTAATGAGATACACGCTCCGTTAGGAATCCTTAAACCCCCATCTTTCACCCCTTTCACCTCATAATATACACCACATCGAAAAACCCTCAGACACGTGTCTTGTTATTTTTTAATGATGAGTTTACATGCCGTGTATCACATCCCCCAATGAAACCAATCGGGAGATATTGTTATTCAACGAAATGCAGGTTTAACCCACTTAAGACACCATTAGAATCTCAATATCCGAAAATCCTCCCTTAGTAGACGGTTTTGACATACAACCTGTCATGTTTCTAACTTCAATAATTTTGGCTGGGCGATGATGAGTGAGTGAGTGAGTGAGTCAAGACATTTTCTTTCAATTTTCTTTTTTCAGAAATTCACCCCTCCCCATGTACCCCTTAAATTTGATTTATAAAAAAACTGTCGAACAGCAATTTATTTACTTTAAAGCAGTTTTTCCCCGTGAGTTTGATGAGTGAGTCAGTCAATCAGTTAGGACACTTCCTTTCCTTTTTTTTCCAGAATTTCACCCCTCCCCATGGGCCCCTTAAATTGGATTTAAAAAAAAACGGTCAAACACCGATTTACTTATTTTTATGCTGTTTTGTTCCGCTGAGTTTCAAACTCCTCGCCTATGTCTTTTAAAAGATACACGCTACGTTAGGAATCTTTCAACCCCCACTTTTCACCCCTTTCACCTCATAATATACACCACATCGAAAAACCCTCAGACACGTGTCTTCTTATTTTTAATGATGAGTTTATATGCCGATTATCAGATCCCCAATGAAACCAATCGGGAGATATTACTATTCAATGAAATGCAGGTCTACCCCATTAACACCCCTTTAGAACCTGAATATCCAAAAAATCCTTTCTTAGTGGGCGTTTGCGGCCCTTGGGGAAGCTGCATACCAAATGTCATTCCAATCCGTTCGGTGGTTTCTGAGATTTCGTGATGAATGAATGAGTGAGTGAGTGAGTGAGGGGAATTTGACAAATATATAGTAGATAGTGTCAAGTCTTCGTTATGCTATACCCGGGTGGCAGTGCTGTGTGAGCAGTTGAGTAACTAACGGGATTTCAAGTAAAGATCCCAATTTTCTATACCGGTAGTGCAGAGCGCAACTCGCATCCAGTTGGCCGTGTCTCGACTTGAGCTATGTTGCCATGGAAATGATCTTCCTTGCAATTCCTTCATGAGTATATTTTATGACTTTGTATTTGTCTTTGCTCGATTACAAAAGGACCGAAATCAGAAGAATGAGAAAGACTATCGAAAATTCATGTAGCCAGCGGTTCCTTCTGGGTCCTAAACTATGTGTATGCAAAATATGGTTGAGATTGGTGGAACGGTGTAGATTTGTATACGGAACCAACCCACATACATACATACATACATACAGACTTTCACTTTTATATATTAGATATAGGTAGTAGGTCTTTTAGAATTTTTTCTTGGGTGTGGCACGCTAAGGAAGTGACAACTGGATACTTGAAGCGGCGTAAAAGCGGAGAATATCACCACTCGAAATGCAGTGTTGCAAGAGTATCAGTAGGCTAGAAGAGTAACAAATTGATAGGTGTTTAAATGTGTAGGCAAAGGGAGATATTTCTGGGGACTATCAAGAAAGAGAAGAAATAAGTTTGCAGGACACGTATTAAGTCACCCCGGAATACCACACTTTATTAAGGAAGGAGTTGTAGAGCATAAGAACTATAGGGATTTATCAAGATTAGAATATGTTAAAAGATTGCCTCGAATGTAGACTGTAGAGATGAAACGGTTAACTCAGGATATAAAGGTATAGAGGGATGGATCAAACCAAAGGCGAAAACTCAAAATAAAATTACGAACTTGCCACAATTAATTAAAATGTGATTATTCAATTGCCCCGTCTTGGTGAATTAATCTTCGCAATTGATACATGACTATTGATTAGATTTTGTGTCCTCAAATATTCCCTTAAAGCTGAGTTGATTCGCAAATACTACATGAATATAGCTTCTTCCCACAATTAATAAGAATGTGACTATCTGTTCAAATATACAGTACGGTAATTTGACTTTGCGATTACAACATACCAATGGATTCTTTGCTTGTTTTTGAAGTTTGTCTTAAAATATTGCTTGAGAGTAACTTTTGCTTTGCAGATAGTACTTTACCCCAGTTTTCACCGCTATGGATTAATTGGCGACTTCAATGATCCTCTGTGCTTAAATTTTTCATCGCATATGTTACATGAGTATGGCGTAGCGCCGCTATGAATAAGCATGTATGTTTACAAATGTACTCTAAGGGGGAACGTCGATGCACATAAACAACATGAATACAGCATTTCGTCGCTATGGATGAGCATGTCGGTCCTGAAATGTCCGGTTTGCGTAAACTTGGATCCATAAACGGTACATGAATAAGGTTACTCGCAGCTCTGGATTAACATGTGTATCTTCAAAGGCCCTCTCATGGTTGACTTGGATTCAGATACGCTACATGAATTTGGCTTAGGAGAGCTATGGATTAACATGTGTCTCTACATAGATTCTATCTTCAGAAATTTGCCTTTGCAAATGCCACATGAATATAGCTTCTCACAGGTATGGATTAAATGTGTGCAATCTTCCGCTTAGGGTTAATTTGGTATCACATACACTACATCAGTATGGCTTTCAGTCACTATGGATGGGCATGAGAATGACTTCTCACCGCTATGGACTCTTAAATATCTCCTGTGGGAGAACTATGTCTCACAAACGCTACATGAAAACGATCTCTCGCCGCTATGGAACAGCATGTGTCTTTTCAAAGGTCCTTTGTGGTGAAAATAGGATATACATACGCTACACGAAAAGGGCTTCTCACCGCTATGGATCAGCATGTGAATCTTGAAATATCCTGTCCGAAAACTACGATTCACATTGAGGTAACTCGCAACTATGGCTGATCATGTAAGTTTTAAAGTGTCCTGTCCAGGTAAATTTGGATTCACGTACGCTTCATGAAAGTGGCTTCTCGCCGCTATGGATGAGCATGTGTTTTCAAACGTCCCTTTTTGATGATATTGAGTCATATAAACTACAGGAAAATGGCCTCTCAGCGCTATGGGTGAGCATGTGTGTGTTCAAATATCCACAGTTTGAAAACTTGGATTGGCAAGTGGCACATGAATATGGCATCTTGCCACTATGAATGAGTTTCTGGGACTTCAAATACTCCTTTGATGAAAAACTTCGATTCACATTCATTCTCGCTACTATGGATGCGCATGTGCCTCTTCAATGATGGTTTGTGGTTAAACTTGGATTCACATACGCTGCATGAAAAGGGCTTCACGCTGCTATGTATGAGCATGTGTGTCCTCAATTTCCCTTTCTGGTTAAACTTAGATCCACATAACGTACATGAGAAGGGCTTCTCGCCGCTATGGAGCAGCATGTGTTGCTTCAAAGAATCTTTTCTGGAAAAATTGGATTCACATGCACTACATGAATAGGGCTTCTCGCCGCTATGGATGAGCATGTGTACCTTCAGATATCCTTTGTTGGAAAACTTGGACTTACATACGCTACACGAAAAGGGCTTCTCGCCGCTATGTACGAGTAAGTGCGTACTCAAATACTCCCTTTTGCTAAACTTGGATTCACATAGGTTACATGAGAAGGGCTTTTCACCGCTATGGATCAGCATATGTCTCTTCAAAAGTCCCTTTCTTGCAAACTTAGATTCGCATACGGCACATGAAAAGGGCTTCAGGCAACTATGGATGAGCATGTGTAACTTTAAATTTCCTTTGTTGGAAAACTTGGAATCACATACGCTACATGAAAATGGTTTTTCACCGCTATGGATTTGCATGTGTCTCTTTAAACTTTCTCTCCGGGAAAACTTGGATTTACAAGTGGTACATGAATAATGCTTCTCGCCACTATGGACGAGCATGTGTTTTTTCAAATTTCCACCGTCAGCAAATTTGGCCTCGCATACGCTACAGCAGAATGGCTTTTCGCCGCTATGGATACGCATGTGTGTCTTCAAACTTTCTCTCCTGGTAAACTTGGATTCACATACGCAACATGGATATGCCCTCTTACCAGTATCCATAGGAGTGTTCAATTTTTGTAAGATTTCTCCTCTAGATGCAGTGTTAGTAAATTGTCTTCCACTGGAACCAAGTTGGTAAATTATTCTTACAGCAGTATCCGACATATCTGGACATATCAGACTGAAATCAGAAGTAATAACAGTTTAAAGTGCAGTACATTATCATGGTAGATATCTAAGTAGTATTAGTTTTATTGGGGTTACATTCATTAATACCAGTACCAAATACTTGTCTTCAAGAAGTACCAGTACCTGATGGTGTTTTCACTCATATATATTATGTTGTACATATAGTCTGAGCATTTTACAACATGTACATTATCATATGATATAAGAATTGCTGCAAATGACCATAACAGGGTATTTTAAATTAACGCCCATTGGCTCCCAGCAAGTTCAATTTCAAGTAGCCCCAACTTTGGCTAGCAGATGCCACTGTCACTGACACCTAGCGGCGAACGTTGGAACTAGATAATGGGTTCCTAACCACCGAAATACGGCAAGAGCACTCGAAAAGCTATCACAAGGGGATCGCGTGTCTCTAGTAGTCAAATAGTATGTGATAGAGCGGTAAGCCGTGAATTTAGGAGTTCTGATATATTGCTGAGAGATCCAATGCATAGTTTGTGCTCTAGGATTAATTTAATTTCACCGTGTCATATAAAATATAATATATAGGAGTGTTTTTTTTTTCTATCTGGGACACGACTCGTATTGAGGCAGGAAATGTGTGTCCTTGAGTAAATGGAACCCAGGTTTTGAGGACCAATTTGCAACCTCCCGGAGAACACGCTGCTGCGTTCCCCTAGCTCTGATAGCGTATGTAAGTGGTTTTTTGCCCAGTCTGCGGAGAACAAGCATTTGCTCAATCTACAGTCCTGAGCAGCAGTCTACTGGACTCCCGGACACATCACTAGACAAATCTGCGCGACAAAATCGACTCCATGCAGGCATACACCCGGTCATTGTCCACGACTTTTTATGTGCGGTTTGTGCCTCGCTTTTACATTGTACCCAGGAAACGCAGCCACCTCTTCGCGCAACCGCTACACAGGTTTCGGTCCAGGACCTGAGACAGCACCTCCAGCACAACCACAGTCGTCCATCTAACTTGTTAGATACGTCACCCACGTTGGTTTCGAGATCATGAACCCACAGATGCCTCGGCCCTAGTTTTGGACACTGGGAACTTCATCTTCTAGCTTTGACAATTTTATTTTATCAAAACGCTGCTTCCTTTTTGGCGGTGCCAAAAATAAATTTGAGCTTTTTTTAAACTTGGATCCAACAAAAACAAAAAAATTACAAAATTTTGTGCCCATGGTGGGATTCAACCTACTTACCTCACCTCGCCACAGCTGTCACATGGCTCTACTTGACGATATGAAGCATGGACTACATAGGCAACACGCCTCACATTAAATCACCGCTCTATGCTGAGAGTAGGCAGCGATACTAAGTTACCTGGTTTTTATTTGTAGGCGAGTTTAATACGTACATTGTTTGGGACAATGTAAAAGCAGGAGGGTATGTCATTCTAGGTGACCTGGTTTTGATTTGAATGAGAGTTCATTTGTTTATTGTTTAGGACAATGTTTATGCAGGGGGTTCGTCATCCCCAGGGTGCCTGGCTTTTGTTTGTAGGCGAACTGAGAGTAAACATTGATATAAACACTGAATGTGTGTGCAGGTGTCTTGTCACCTCCAGGTGGGCTGGTTAGGATCCGTAGGCCAATGGAGTATATACATTGAAAATGGTTAACGATGATATGGTTTACATCATGGTCATCGAGCCCCGTGTACGTGTTTAATAACCAGTGTCAATGTGATAGCTGAATTAATTTATTTCTAATTGGGGAAAAGGTTTAGGTTGGAGGCGGCCATGATCTGATTTAGGTACAGTTCCAGCATTTGCTTAGAGTAGAAGTGGGGAAGCAACGGAAAATAAAATTTAAGATGGCTACACAAGGTTCGGTATACTATATTACTACAGTGTTTGTGTACCGTTGTGAAACAGTGAGTAAATGTTTTAATGGCATGAATGGTATTGTATTATACCAACTTTATTTCGATTCATTGTCTGTATATAGTAGATTTATTAAGTATTTTTATTTAATGTATTTATTTATTTATTTATTTATTTTATGCCTTAGCTTACTTTCACTGTACATTTGAGGAAAAGGCATTACCATATCCAAGGTATTGTGATCATTATCAATAAATGGATTAGGTTTTGCAGGGTAATTCCCTGATTGTAGATTTGTTTATAATAACGAAAAGATGATGGAACTCTGCTGTTCGGGACATCCCACACAATCTGCTTGAAATGAAGGAGTTGCGTGGTGGGACCATTACATTTTGTCATATGCATAGCTTTGTTTCCAGAACAACAACTCAAATGACTTGTGGTTTCATGTATATGAAACTTTTGACTTTCGTTTCAAAAAACAATTTTTGCATGCACGAGAAAGTTTCTTTATTAGTAAATCCATGTCACAACTGGTAGTGTGCTAGCTGTTTCAACAAATGAAATTTGGCGCGCTAATCATTTCAAGAGATGGACTTTGTTGAGGAGTTGTGCGCACTTCAATAAACAAATTTACAACAGAAGCATTTTCCTTTTTTGATTGGCAACGCAACGCATGGCGTTCAATAACATTCATATTGGATACCATGTATATACTTAAATACTTCTCACAGTTAAAACTTTCAATGAGAATAGTTAGTTTTTGAGCTGCCAACTAAAAAGTGAATATCAATGTTCTTTAAATGCAAATACAAAAACGTTCAATGATAAAAATAAGAAAATAGCTCACTTTGCCAAGAAAAGTTCCTCACATTCAACATTCTCAGTTTTCGTCTATAACAAGAAGTTCGGTGACGAAAGAAAAGCCTACTTTTCTTAACATTTAAATTCATGCCAATGATTTATCTATATGGACCTATCGAGAATAATGACGAAATTAAGTTGGTAATATCGAAATTTCTGATTAGTTCGAAATATACCTGGTATAAAGTAGCCGAACAGTGCCCTACAGTTACAGCCCTGGTGACTGAATTTATATTCTTAGTTCCATCTCTTATGGTCAAGAACACAAAATTTGGTTGAAGTCCAATGGATAGCATGGACGTTACAAGCAGTTAGACAATGGATCCATCGGCGCACGTAAAATCATGTTGGCCACAATGTCATGCATGAGTTGGTCAAAAATAATATGAAATATTATGATTTATTATTGTGCCAATTTTGGATGAAATCCATTTCTTAATATAGAAGTTACGTGTATTTTAAAATTTGACCTATCAGCAGGCTTAGAATCATGTTGGCAGCATTTCAAATTAATCTAGAATGTCATCTACTAGACGTGTGCAAAGTTTAGAGCTGTCGGCTTGCATACTTTCTGATATATTGATATTAGGGTAAAAGAATGGAGACAGCATTTATTAACAGTTGGCAGCCCTGGCTGCTCATAAGAATACGCATAGTCATGTCCGTTATGGTACACAAGTCACATACGAAAGTTGGTTGAAATCCAATTAATAGTATAAATGTTACATGTATTTAAAAATTGATCCTATCAGCAGGCTTAGAATCACGTTGGAAGCACTGACGTATATAAGTTACTCCAAATTAATGTAGAATGTAGTATAAAGCTGTCGGCTTCCATACTTTCTGATATATTGGTATTTGGATAAAAAGAATAGAGAAAGCATTTATTTACAGTTGGCAGCCCTCATGGCTCTTAAGAATACGCTCCGTCATAGCTGTTAATGTGCACATGGTAAATACGAAATTTGGCTGAAATCCAATTGATAGTGTTGAAGTTATATGCATTTTAAAATTGGACCTATCAGCAGGCTTGGAATCATTCTGTCAACACTGCCATATATGGCCTCCTGGAAATTAAACTGAAATATTATTATCTATATGTGTGCCAATTTTAGAATAGCCCCCATGCATAACTTCCAAGATATCCAACATGGAGCTCAAATTTCAAGTGCTGTGTTTCAGCAGATGGTAGCACTGACATCATATTCAAATATGGGCTTGAAATATTCAGGTATAGTTCTTTATTCATACCAAATTTGGTTTCGATTGTTGCAGCCGTTTAGGAGTAGATAGGAGGGGACACACTCACAGACAGAAGGGCAGACAGAAGGGCAGACACTCATTTGCCCGGATCTATCTCATAACCCTACTTTTCCTCATTTTTAGCCTATTTTCATTTTATGAAAAAAATAGGCTTATAAGATCACCTTTGGTCCGTGTGTGTGTGTGTGTGAGGTGTGTGTGTCCCCATAATAACTTCTAAATGGCAGGGGCGATTACAATGAAACTGAGTAAGATCATAGCACTATTCTGGCCGACCCCGACCGTGCCCTTCAAATTTTATTGGCTCTCACCAATCCAACATGGCGGCTGTGCGAAATATTTCACCAGCAATCAGTATCTCCGAAACTACTACCGATATCGCCCTGAAATTGTGTACGGTGATAAAGGGCACTACTAGAAGTTCACCTATGAGACTTTCAAAAACCAGGTGACTACAAAACCTACATGGCGGCCAAGCGAAGTTGAGACTTTTAAATAGATTTTTCTCGCGATTTAACTATCCAACCGTAATGAAACTTGGTATAGCAAATGTTAATACAAATTGTAATGCACTGGAGTCTAATTTAGTTCAATTGTTTACATAACCTCAAAATGGCGACTGTACGAAATATTTCACTGACATTCTATATCTCCGAAACTTTCACAGATATCATCCTGAAATTTTGTACAGTGATAAAGGGTACTGATACAAGTTTATCTATGTAACCTTCATAAACCTGTCAAGTACAAAACAAACATGGCGGCCAAGCGAAGTTGAAACATTTTAATAGACTTTTCTCGTGATTTAACTCTCTGAGCACAGTGAAATGTGGTACAGTAAATGATTTTACATATTGTAATGCACTGGCATCTAATTTACTTCAATTGTTTACATAACCTCAAGATGGCGGCTGTGCGAAATTTTAAAATTAAGTTCTTATTTCTTGTGTCCTAATCATGCGATTGAAGTGAAAGTTTGAATAATGAACCTAGGCAATAATTGTCCTTGAATGGTACATAACTCTATGGCCTATACATATAAGAATCCAAATTGGCGAGCTTCCGAAATATTTAGACAGTTCCCAATATCTATGAATCTTTTACAGCAATCAAACCGATTTTTTTATGTTCATAGAGGCTAACAACATATGTTCCCCTATAGGACTTTCATTAGCCTGGTGAGCACAAATCCAACATGGCGGCGACGCGAAAAATAAATATTTAAATGGACGTTTCTCGCGAATTTACTATCCGAGTGCAGTGAAACGTTGCACGTTAAATGCTTATACAAATGTTAATCCACTGGCATCTAATTTATTTCAATTGTTCGCATAATTACAAGATGGCAGCTGTGCGAAATTTTAAAATCTCGTTTTTACTTCTTGTGTTCTAATCATGCGATTGAAGTTTGAATACCATACGTACACAATAAACTTAATGTAATAATACAAAAATAAAAATCCAACCTGGCGACCATCTGAAATATTTAGACGGTTCTCAATATCTACGAATCTATCTCAAACTTCAAACTGAAATTTTGTACGTTCATAGAGGCAATTAACATGAGTAGGATATATGAAAATAGGCTATATAGTTCTTCACGGAACTACTTGTTGCAAAATGTGAAAAGTAGGCTAAAAATCAATATTACGTGATTGTTTGTCAGTCTGTTCCCACTGCGTTCACATGCCATTCATCCGATTGCGATGAAATTTAGGTGAGTTGTTGTGTGCACTCCAGGGAATGTTTCTGGCTGCAAATTATTTATGAAACACAAATGAGTGAGGGACTTAACAGGAACTCCTAAATTCCACAGTAATCCAATTGCACAATCTGTATACCTATCACACCTCAATGCAAGGTGTGAGATAGGCTTGCTGATTCATCGCAAGGTGACATGAAGTGACTGTCAGCAGCCCGCCGTGTTATCTGGTATCGCTGCCTATTCCAATACAGTTCAAGCCAAGGATTTTGGCTGGGGGTTCATTATTAATATCTTCCTCTCTGTCTTTGATTGGCATTGCAACGCATGACGGGTATAGCTAGTACATTATAAAACAATACTTTTCCTTCGTATGATGGCCACTTACTCATTTATATGATTTCCACTTGCATCACTCTCTTCATCATGGATTTCTCCTGTAATATCCTAGCAACAAGAATGAATCATTAATTTATTCACTATTACATTACGCTTCTACACAAGCAATAACAAATAATGTAACTTACAGCACAGATCAACTTAGAGTAGGGATTTATCACCTGTACAACGGACTGAAATTACTTTCTTATTCTCGATAATATCTTAATGCATTATACAAGTCACATCTAGATCTGAAACTTATCAAAGATACACCTCCTTTGTAGGTCAAGTAAATCAGAATTTGACAGATCATTGGAAGATTTGAGCAGAAATAAATCAATAGGCATAGATAATATACCGATTGAATTTACACGCAACATAGGTGATGAAGGTCTCATCAGGTTTATTTCACTTGGTGTGTAGAATTTAAAATAGAGCTGAGTTGCCTTCTGATTTCGAGATGAATGTTATCATTCCTATACAGAAGAAAACAAGAACTGACAGATGTGAAGATTATCATACAATCAGATTGATAACTCATGCTTCAGAGATCCTGACTAGAATTATTTACAAGAGGATGTAAAGCCAAAGAGAAACGGAGTTGGGTGAAGACCAGTTTGGTTTCAGGAGAAATGTAGGAACAAAGGAAGCTGTACTAAGTCTTGGGTTGATTTTGGGAGGAAGAATGAAGAAAGATAAGAAAACGTTCATGGCATTTGTAGTCTTAGAAAAGGCATTTTATGACGTTAATTGGAGCAAGTTACTTGATATATTGAAAATGATTGAAATGAAGTACAACAATCTGTACAGAAACCAGACAGCAGTATTCAGAAAGGTGTAAGGCAAGGTCGCAACTTATGACCCATAATTTTGAATATACACATTGAACAAGCAATGAAGGAAATCGGTGAAGAATTCAAAGTAGGACTAGAGATTCAAAGACAAATAATTTCAACTCCGAGATTTGCTCATGACGTCGACATCTTAGCCGTTACATCAGAGAATTTGAATGAGCTTCTAAATGGTATGGCTTCTGACTTGAGGAAAGAATTCATGAAAATGAATACATTTAAAACAAAAATATTGGAATGCGTACTGTACCCGAAACCCCTTACCAATACCTGGTGAAATCCCTCGATGGTCTCTGGATCGTAGAACCTGAAAATGCCCGGCGAAAAACCCTCCCAGGTCCTACCACCAAGAACCACCAAGAAAAGGAGTGAATGAGGAACTAGTCATCCTATCAGGCAGTCTTAAGAATGGCCATGGCTTCGAAGGAGAAATGAATAAAAAACTAGCTCAAGAACACGAAAAACAACTCTAAAGGGAACTATCTCAAAGGTGGAATACCCTGAAAATTCCAAGCGATGGCCATCTTAACACGACCTCCCATCTCATCGTTAAAATATCATGCCATGATTTAAAATTGGGAAAACAAACTTTATTCCATAAAGGACAACAAAACAAGAAAAAATCAAATACCCTGTCGTCAAACGACCAAAGTCACAGTTACCAAAACTGTGTCAAGAAAACCTAAAGAAATGATTATAATGATCACCTACCCGCTGGAGTGATCCTAGACATTATAACTAGCATTATATTAAACAAATATGACGAGTTAATCTCACAATGATATGTAGTAACCTGGACGATGAATAAAAATAAATCAGCATGAATAGATTATGTGTGAATCGTCTAAACGATCTTCTAATGCAATAGCATTTATCAAAATTATATACAATGAATTTACAAGGATTTATACAAAAATGTGTATTTGGACACTCAAATGTTTCAATTTAGTAGCTGATCTGGGTCACAGCATTCGCATCGTTACATACTAAACAAAGAAATATTCATTAAACAGGATTACGTTTAACCAAGCGATTAAGCTAAGTAGAATATCAATGGTCTACGTTCATGTTTCATGTAGAAAGTAAAATTGTGTAAAATTGTAGAGGATTTGATTATCAACCGTGGAAATGCCTTAAGTTTCGTAAACAGATTATCCAAGCATTGCTCATAATTAGGTGAAGAAAAGTATGTAGGCTCGATCAAGCAGATCGACAACACCAATGTCTCAAAGAGACATGAAAACACAAGAAAACCTCACCTAGGGTTATATAACACCAAACACGGGTGTTGGAATACTCGAAGTCCAAAACAGATTGGCACTCACTGGCATAAAAAGCTCTTATTGGCTCAATCCAAAACTGTCCTAATGCTTCAACAGGCATAAAATCTCAAAAATACAGCATAATCCCGGATATGCATTCGAATAACAAAATAAAGTTATAAGAACCTTCAAACACCATTATTAAATCTCATTACTATCTCAAAACCTACAAAACATGCTTAAACCACACACTAACCTCAAGCACGTTGTTCAAAGTCATGAAACTAAAGCATTTCAGTAGCAAAAATAAACTATCTGGCCTTACAATGATGTATAACAAGTATACAGTTTAATCTCTTGACTCAAAGTCAAGCTTCCCTGGAATAATTTAATAAAATTTAGGATGGTGTTCAAAACGCTGTACTTATTTCTCACTCACACAATTGCACTAAATGCAATTATATACGTTAGTCAAAATAGAAAATGAATGTCTCGGAATGACATCCAATGTTAAGTTACTCTCAAATGAATACCTAATAGAAGTAGAAACTTATCCTTCCCTAAATCAGGATAGCCTCCAACCTTGGTGGGTTTCAAAATATCAGTGGATAAGACTTACACCATGAAAGCAAGTTAACTTCAGCGGTTAATCCAATGATAATCATTAAGTAAATCCACTAATATTTCTTCACACACAAAAGCGAAGTGCTCTCCGTGAAAATAATCCAAAAAATGGATTAAAACTATAAAGGCATTTAACACCAAGAAAAGCTTTCCAAGATTCAAATCGCTGCAACAAAAAAGAGTTCCTAACTCATCAGTAGTACATGAAAATATGTACTGGCCATAAAGAAAATAGTGTTCCAAACACTATTCAACAAAACGCGATTAAAACTATACTTATACAAAAATCTGAAGTTCTTCCCCTAATCCTTCTTCACGGCAAATAAAAATACGCACTACTAACTAAAAGACATTACTGAATTTACTGATTAAATATCAAGACTATTAATACGCAAGGGATGAATTCATTAAGCGAATACAAAATCCCAGGGATGCAACAAATCAGTTTCGACAGAATCGTCGAAGCTAAACTCGTGCATGTCCATTTATTCTACAAAAGAAAAAGTATGGCAGTTGCAATTGCTAACAAAATGCTCTCACTAAACTACGATACACAAGTTGCTGGTCCAGTACCTTTCGTTGCCTCTTGTAGCGTTGTAAAAAGGATATAAGTATCTGATGAATCTCCACGTTATCATCAGATAATACATTCTTCTTCCTTGGAGCTGGGATTCGAACCCGGGTACGCGACGCACACGAACACTGGTCGGGTGGCCGTCCGTGCCCTCGTCATTCATGCCAGAAAAGTTATAATACGCCCGTGAAATTGTACTGTTCTGCATGTCGAAGCTTGCGAAGACATCAGCTAGCAACCACTGGAGTACAGGGAAAGTAGACTCCTTTCCTAAAAGGAAAATGCAGTTTGTGGCTTGCAAGGATCTCACGTATGCGTTCTACATGTAGCCACCCCATATCTTTTAACCAGCCATTCTGGAAGTCATAGCATGAACGTTAATCCTCCCCACCGAAATCTCAAATGACAATATGCCTTCCAATGTTCGCATGGTGCACTGCGTAAAATACTTGATGTCGGCATGTACTGGCTCGGAACTACACGTTACTAAACCATGTAAGAGAAACCACACAGGGTCCCGTAATGCTGCCTCAATACGGACACCGCTGGACAGAGAAAACTAGTCTTTCTTGAGACGACAATCTGTATTAGAACTGTACTGCTTCTCAATTCCATTACGTTATGGTAGCTGCGGTAAGTATTCGCACACGGTACACGGCCGCTTGTCGAGACTTAAAACTTGAATCCGGAGACAACACACTTCGAAGAAAACGTTCGGTCTAGCCAAGCAAAAATGCTAGCCGCCTCGACACGGAGGAACTTCCACTCGCCCAGCACCTGTGAATATCTCACAGGCTGAGTCACGTAACTGTACACTTGACAATCGGACAAAGAGTAACCCTGTCTCGATGACTGCGACACGACCCGTGAAGCTGCCCCCACTATTTTCTTCTTCATCGATATATCGATATGTCAATATCTCGCTTGTAGCTTGATCCTTACAGATGTTATTCCTTCATTTCACTTGTTAGATTCTATTCCTCATTTATAATAGCTTTCTGCTATGGTAATCCAGGTTATACAGTCTTCGAAAGATCTTCTAGAGCTCTGATTATCTTCAAAACAGTAAAGGTAATCCCCTAGCCGTGATCGATATATGACATGACGTCACATATGGGTTTATTGATCAGCCGGGCTATGGGTCAATCCACTCGGAAATGCTCGTTACTTCCGATCTGTAACCGAATGGTATTTCTCATAATCTCAGCGCTTCATAGCATGGCCTGTCCCGCGAGTTCAACTGCTTCGCGCCTCCTGGTCACTCTATTACAATGTCTGGACAAAAACCTTATGAAAAAACGGTACAGTACGAAAGAAATCAGAAAACCTTATGGACGTCAAATAGGCAGGTGAAGAGCTAAAGTAGGAGATTTCTGTTACTTAAGCAAAATAACCAGTGATGGACGAAACAAAGTGGGTATAAAAAGTAGGTTGGCTCAAGCAAAGAATTCATTTTTAGAAAAGAGGAATCTGTTGACATCGAATATAGATTTAGATAATAAGACGAGTAGGAGAAGAGAGACGTTTCTGGCAACTGCTAATAATGAAAAGAGATAGGTTGGTAGGACACTTAATAAGACACCCAGGAATAGCAAAGTTAGTTATGGAAGGTTGGGTGTAGCATAAGAACGGTATGGATAGACCAAGGTTAGAATATGTTAAACAGAATGCCTCGGATGTAGGGCGTGGTAGCTATGTAGAGATGAAACCAAAGCAACAACAAATTGAAGTGTGATAGAGAATGTGTAGAAGAGTACTTGAAAGGAAGTAAAATGTTTAAGGGCTAAAAGAATTATTTTTGAATTTTCTAGCAGCAAGTCTATAAAAGCCTTTCATCTTGCTAACCCATCTTTTAGTCCATTACAATCACAGCACACACTGTAGTACATGCACATGTCACTTCCATGACTTGGTCCTCAATAGTTTTACCAGCTCAGCTTTTTAGATCGAATCTATAAATCACTCATATATGCCATATAAAAAACAGAATTATATTTTACCAAAAAACTGCTAAATGTTTGATTAGGGCCGATACACATTCAAAAATCTCCCAGTAATCGAATTACACCAAGCGCCTCTAGAGAGAGTGATTGGTAGACTATTTAAAATATATTTATCCACAACATAATGCTCCTAACTGCAAGCAGTAGGCCTGTTGAATTGTCATTATATATCAACAACAGTTATTATAGTTACTACAAGGCGGGGATAAACAATTTATTTTCTAATAATAATAATAATAATAATAATAATAACCTTCTCGTTTGGCAGGGTTCCCAAGATAGGTGAAATATAATGCGACAAGCCAACATGCATAATCCGATCGTTTGGTAAACTTATACTATGAACATATTGTAACTTCTTAATACAAAAATACAAAGTTAACAACAAGCAACTAATACAACATGATTGTGCTAAGGATAAGCTGGCTTCACATCATGTACCCTCCACCTATAAGGATCAAGATATATCCTCCATTACCTAAGGGAATAGAGCAACGGCATACACATAGGGAGGTCATTGGTTTAAGTCGAGCACAAGTCGGACAATGTAATGCATTACCATACATCTAGACATCTTCTAATTTTCATACTTTCCACAACCTAATAGCAAACAGATTCCATTTGTTAGCAGTACGGTCTGAATCCACAATTCTGGAATACCTAAATAGCATTGGTGAGAGGAAGATGGTGATCAGGACATGTCCATTATAAGATGCAACATGTAATAACCCAATAAGGTACTTACCTCTTTGAAATCTCCACCATTCTCTAAATATGGATGTTCTGTTTTGATGCATGGAACAAACTCTGGTATTGAGAATTCTTCTCTCTTAACATCCTCAATGAGATCACTATCATCCTGTAGAGAAATATCTGTTACACAAACACGTTCCTTTGCATAGGTGGAATTAAATCTTATACAGGTATCCATTATTTTGAATTCCCTCCAAACATTACGACATAACCTAGATAAGAAATGTTGTACACAATGGTAGTTCTGTTTCCAGAGTTAACAGCCCAGACTTGGGTAACGTCATCAGGTGATCTCAATATAAATGTATTGCCTCCTTCACTTCTTTAAACCGCACGAAGATCTGAATTCTTTGTCAGACCACGAGACATCACCGAGGCAATCTCCGACATTGTAAGCTGAGTACAATTATGAAGACAGGGCACGAAAACAGATACTTGTGAAAACTGTGAAAGGATCGAGCGAGCCGTCGAATTTATTGGAAAAACGAGATCAAAGTTCATACAATAAGGATTGAAGAAACGAACAATTCAATAAATTGAGTTAGACATTTACCGTATATTGTATGGAAATACTTCAAACAAACCGGAAGAATATCGGAAGACGCTGATAGGCTACCGAACACAGAAGCCGGAAATGCTACACTACGCACAAAACAGAACATGTCGAACGCCTGAGAGGGTGGACACAGAGATTTGAGCATCGAACACCAGGGTAATCTACAGCGCATAGAATATAGTATAAGTTGTGAAATAGAGTGCAGATTATCTCTTATTGAGTACGGAAAAAAACAGTGTAATTATTGAATTTTGCGACCTGTGGGCTTTGCGCGGTAATTTGAGCACATTTCATTTTAAATGGAATGTTCTACACCGACACGAGAGAGCTCAAATAGTGTTCAGAATTATTTGTTGTACTGCGTGAATTAATTTTAGGAGGTTTTAAAAGCACTATTACTCCAATAAAAGCAGGTATATGTAACAGTGATTTAAACGTGAAGTTGAGCACGTGTTTGAAGTGCACGAGAAAAATTATTCACAGGGCTAAATATCTAGAATCTGTGCTAAATCTGAAAGCAGTGCGATTATATACTACATTTGAAACAAGTGAAGAAACCATGCTACAATTATTATGAAATTTCACACCATAGAGAATATAATTCCAACCAACATTATGAGCAACTACATTCAACAGAACAGGAAGAGAGAAGGAGACTGGAAGGTGAGTTCAACCAAAGTTCGAAGAACTGGCTTCAGGAGATGGAAATGCAGAATTGAGACGTAACAGATGTCAAGTATAATCCAGGAGGCGGTGACCGTGAAAACTTGTTTGAGGTGCAGACTGAAGGTGTTAAGAGTTTCTTGATACTGTTTTGAAATGCAACCATGTAAAGTCTATGGAGAGCCGATAAGTTGGTTAAATGGTTTGTAAATAAATCTTGCTTATTATTTGGACTATGTTAATTTACGTTTACTCTAAAAGGAAGCATGTAAGTGGCAATTAATTGCAGCTAAAGGAGCTGTGTTATCCTACTTGCAATAAACTGAAAATAATTTCATTTCTCTCCAATAAAGTGTAGACAAGGGGTCTTTGATAAATACATTATTTGAGGACACGTTTTATCTGAAATGGTTGGTGATTTGCAGTACATTAGAACTTTCATTTTCATTAATTAACGAGTATTTTGAGCTAACACCCCACAATCCTTACCTGATGCCCTAAGAGTAACATTCACACGTCTCAATTCTCGCTCAAGTCTATGTCTGTGGTGGTATGTGTTTGGTTGTGATGGGATTTCACGACGGTTGATTTTGGCCTTCCGCCCTGTGGTATCTCGGAGAAATACGGGCACAATATCAATAATTCTCCTAAAACAATAAGCCCTGAAGGCTGAATGAAAATCGAAGAACGGGAGATGGGAATGGGAATGTACAAAATCAGTATATTGAGGGAAAAATGAAAAAACGAATTTTGCATTGATGCAGCACAACTGCTCAGAGATTGCACCGAAATTAATATATTGAGAAAGATAACGAAAGCAACTCTTAACAAGTAGAAATAATGAGCCGCTTCCATATATCCCACTGATCTTATGCATTGAAAGTTTTCCTGTCCAGAAAAAATATATATCCGCGTCATATAATAAATAGCTTCTTGTACACAACCTGTCTCCAACAATACCATCAACTTGAGAAATAATGTGCTGTATATATTAATTTCAGTATAGGTGATTAAGACTCAATCCAATGACATTACATTTTTCTGACTTATTTTGAGAAAGTTTAAAGCATGCCCTCTGTTATTTACGAAAATTGAGCCACATAATTTAGTGTCATTAGATAATATTTGTAAATAGCCCATCAATCTCGTCCATGTATCTAACAAAAATACAAATTTTACATTAGGCAACTAATACAACGTGATTGTGCTTAGGATATGCTGGCTTCATATGTACCCTTCACCTATGGCAATTAAGATATCCTCCATTACATCAGTCAATAGAACAACGGAGGGAGGTTATTGGATTGAGTCCAGCACTAGTAGGACAATATAATGCGTTACCATCCATCTAGACATCTTCTAATTTCCGTACCTTACACAAGCTAACAGCAGACAGCACCCGTTCGTCATCACTACGGTGTGAATACACAATTCTGCAATCCCTAAATAGCATAGGTGAGAAGAAGATGGCGATCAGGACTTGTCCTTTATAAGATGCAACAAGGAGTAACACAATAAGGTTCTTACCTCTTTGAAGTCTCCACCACTCGCTAAAGATGGAGTTTCTGTTTTGATGCAAGTAACAAACTCTGGTATGGATAATTCTTCTGTCTTAATATCCTCAGTGAGATCAGCATCATCCTGCAGAGAAATTACTTGTTTCACAAACATGTTCCTTTGCATAGGCGGAATTATATCTGAAACAGGTTTCCATTACATTGAATACCTTCCAAACATAATGCGACATGCAAGACCTACAGAAGATCACGAATTTTGAACAGAATAGTAGTTTTGTTTTCAGAGTTAACATACAAGACTTGGGTAACTTCATCTGTTGGCTTCCATACATGTATTTATTGTCCCCGTTCACTTGTTCATGAACCGCGCCAAGATCTGAATTTCAGGCCAGACAACGTGACAACACTGAATCATTCTCTTAGAACGAAACCTGAGTCCCTACAATTATGAAGATGGGGCATGGGAAAAGATACCTGTGAAAGCTGTGAATGGATCGAGCGAGCCGTGTAATTCAATGGAAACACGATATCAAAATTAATATTATAAAGATTGAACAACGGCCAATACAATAAATTGAGTTAGATATTCACCGTACATTGTGTTGAAATACTTCGAACAACCAGGAAGAAAATAGGATTAGGAAGACGCTGATTGGCTAAAGAATGCAGAATCCGGAAATGCTACTCTACGCACAAATCAGAGCTTGTCGAACGCCAGAAAGGGTAGATTCGAGCATCGAACCCCATGGTAAACTACGGTGTTCAGAATTGAGTATTAGTGACATAGAGTGCAAATATTTCTTATTGAGTGTGGGATACGCTAAAAACAAGTAGTTCCGTGAAGAACTATACAGCCTATTTTCATATATCCTACTTATGTTAATTGCCACTAACAACATACAACATTTCAGTTTGATTGCTGTAATAGATTCGTAGATATTGAGAACCGACTAAATATTTCGGATGGTCGCCATGTTGGACTTTATATTATTATGTAGGTCCTAGAGTTATGTACTGTTACATGAAGATTATTGTGTACGTGTAGCGTTCAAACTTAAATCGCATGATTAGGACACAAGAAGTAACAACGAGATTTTAAAATTTCGCACAGCTGCCATCTTGTGGTTATGGAAACAATTGAAATAAATTAGATGCCAGTGGATTAACATTCATTTAAGGATTTACTGTACCTAGTTTCACTGCACTCGGATGGTTAAATTGTGAGAAACGTCCATGTGAATATTTATATTTCGCGTCGCCGCCATGTTGGAATGGTGATCACCAGGTTATTGAAAGTCCTATAGGTGGACTTATGTCCATAGCCCCTATGACATTAAAATATTCAGTTTGATTGCTATAACAGATTAGTAGATATTCAGAGCCGTCTAAATATTTCGGATAGTCGCCATGTTGGATTGTTAAATGTATAGGTCATAGAGTCATGTACCATTAAAGGAAAGTTATTGCGTAGGTTCATTGTTCAAACTTTCATTTCGATCGCATGATTACGACACGAGAAATAAAACCTTAATTTAAAAATTCGCACAGCCGCCATATTGAGGTTATGTAAACAATTGAAATAAATTAGATACCAGTGCATTACAATGTGTATAAACATTTCCTGTACCAAGTTTCATTGCGTTTGGAACATTAAATCGCGAGAAAGGTCTATTTAAATTTTCAAATTCACTTGGCCGCCATGTTCGTTTTGTAGTTAATGGGTTTATGAAAATCGTATACATGAAGTGCCCTTTATCTCCGCACAAAATTTCAGGGCGATACCGCTAATAGTTTCAGAGATATAGAATGCCGGTGAAATATTTCGCACAGCCGCCATCTTGTGGTTATGTAAACAATTGAACGAAGTTAGATGTCGGTGCATTACAATGTGTATAAACATATACTGAACCAAGTTTTATTGCGTTTGGTTGGTTAAATCGCGAGAAACGTCTATTTAAACGTCGCTAATTCGCTTGTCCGCCATGTTGGTTTTGTAATTACCAGTATTTCAAGAGTCACATAGGTGAACGTCTAGTAGTTCCCTTTATCACCGTGAAAAATTCCAGGGTGATATCGGGAATGGTTTCGGAGATATTGAATGCTGGTGAAATATTTCGCACAGCCGCCATGTTGGATTGGTGAGACGTAACAAAATTTGAAGGACACAGTCGGGGTCGCCCGGAATATTGCTATGAACTTACCGAGTTTCATTGAAATCGCTCCAGCCGTTTAGAATTTATTAGGGACACACACACACACACCTCACACACACACACACACACGCACACACACACGGACAAAAGGTGATCTCATAAGCCTATTTTTTCAAAATTGAAAATAGGCTAAAAATACGCGATCGATGATTTAGTACTGTATACATCTGTACAATTAATACATGGTCATACTTTGGTTAGCTCAGCGGTTCTCGAGGGTGGTACGACCATTCCCCCAGTGAGACACTTTAGGATCATAATCAACAGGTCAACACTTCAAATAAACTCAAAAATCCACAATACAAAGCATCTTTAATATTAATCAAAATAGGCGCTACAACGACTCCAAAAAATACATATAAAAACTCAAATACATCACATGACTTCACATTACTTCACAATTGTTCTAATGGACAAGGAATCACTAAAATCATTCATTAAAATCAATTGCTTAGGTTCCATTGAACCTACCACTTAAGTTTCACTTGCATATAGTACTTCTAAAATGTTTGTTCTTCTGAGCTCACTATGGCTCCATAGTCCCTTTTATAACCTTATTCGTTATTACCAACATGATTAATTCCCTTTAACTTGGATTATAACGGAATGTCTGATCTACAGTTATTCACAATAATGATAATAATAATAAATTATATTTTGGGCTCACATGAATCATAATCTTCTCTCTCTCTCTCTCTCTCTCTCTGTGTACTGCTTTAGGTTTGGGAAGTTCGTGTTACACCTGAGCCCACAAGTTAGTGAAAAAATTCAAATTAAATAAGACTCCCTGAATTATTTAAGACTTATGTTTGCTCAGGAACATCCTTCATTAAACATGTCACACCATGAGAATTCATAACAATGGTAATACACCAATTTATTCATTTATGGAATCTGTGTACTCACAGCCTACACACAATACTAATTAGGTCACGGGAACACTTCCCGTCCTCCCCTTGAAAAACGTCTTGCGAGTGCATTGACACCCGGTTATTTATATAATATGCCTAGCCTGCTCCAAAGCCATTAGTGGGCTAGTGACCTACCCTATGGGTCCTTCAAAAGATTTGTAGCTGTCAGACCGACCGTCTGAGATACGGCACTGGGATTCTCCTCATACACAGCCAGCGCCTTCATTCATCTCGTGTGTTGGAAGGAACGAAAAACTTTAATATATAAACCTATCTTTTTAATATATAGTCGGCTCTCATATCAGCCGGTTCAATCCTTTTAAGGGGCTCACAACATTCACTTTGACAAATTTGTGTCTCCAATATACTCCATTCCTAGGGTTTATTCCCATTTTCGGAAGAGTCGACAATTTCATGCGTCAACAAGGCGGTACTCAAGCAGGCCCTTGCACGCTTAACAGTTCGAGAGCGGGAGTATGAACCCATGTCCTCTAGTCTCAATAATAGCTCCCTTTTTATACTACACATTTGGATTCGTCTTCTTCAAACTCCTTACCACTGCAATCACAATTAATAGACCTGGACATTTTATATAACAATCTATAGACATTATTCTATTAGCGTGTACAACAATATTCCTGTAAAGGTTTTCGTCACTTCTTAATTTTCCAAGAATTCATTCTTTATCTTTCATAGCTAACTGTATATTTACTATTTAATGACCCATTCACAGTCATTAATAAATTTTACAAGAACACTAATGGTTCTAATAACTTGTTACTTTGATATTTAAAGAGATTTATACTCTTGGCATGATAACAATTCATTTTCTTCACCGGTACACAATACACAATCACTTTGAACATTATAATTCATTTCTCTATTCACTTATTTGATAGCTGTGTTCAGATCCATTCTTGCCTTATCTCATATTTATCTATACATCTCAATTCCCTGTTTCTAATAGTGTGACATTTCAATTAATTAAGGATGCCCGAACTCCCCCAAAAGTATTCATATTTATAAGCGGTACTTACACCTTATCCGGAAGATTCCCGGATCCCAATGGTTGAGAACTCGTTGGCCCACCATTTTGGGTCTAGTCCTCCTTTTCAACCACCGTAGCACTTGTTACACATAACCCTTTTTCACAAATCTTGCACATATTAATTACACTTATTACCCCCTATCTAAGGGTTTTCTAACTTGTTGAAATACACTTTAACACTAAATGACACTTAGAACAATAATTAATTCTATAAACCAAATTTTTACACTCGAGCCTAATTAACTGCTTGTTTAACACTCGTGATCTTTTATTTCACACGTTTCACTCCTTTACGACCTTCCCCAAGAATGTAGGTACTAGCGCCTTCTGCCCTGGTCCTACCATCTGCTTGAACTTGGATTGAGAGTCTGTGATACTCCTACCCGTTGTTTCAATGGTCACCCTGGTTGATATCAATGTTTCTGCTCGTTTCTTATCGGCCCTAATGTTCTAGTAACTGGCACGATACTGTCTAAATGCGGCTATAAGTTTATACTATGCCGAAAATCTCCTTTAGACATTAATTACGATAATCACAGTCTGGTATCGAACTAGCGTTTTAAAAGTAGTTCTCCGCTTAATTTCACGTTCACAAATGTTCTTACAGGAATAACCTATTAGTATTCCGTTGCTTGATGATTGGAAGTTTTATGCTTTGCTTCCACTGAGTACTACTACTTTTGAGTCGAATTATACTTTCGAATTTGCGTCACTTCGATTCTGACTTCCAAAGCATAGGCAAGTTCAGAACGATTTTCTAACACTCTCGGTGTTCACGAATTCCCTCGATACTGGTGAGATATTACAACACCTTTCCCGATGTTCACTAAGTTAAGCTTCTAACACGCAGTATGAATTTCACTAAAGTTCCTTTTAACTAAATAATTTCGCCGTCAAAGTATGGCAACCCAACTTGTTTCCATAAAACTGGTTAACTATGACGCGGTCTGACCGCTACAAGGGCCCTTCGTAGACTGGTTGCGATACAGCACCTCTCCACAGAGGTTATTTGAAGACTGTATATCGGTTGAAACAGCGTGGTCTTCTTCCGAGGATCCACGTTAGACTGAATGATCTCTGCTCAACTGGCAGGCTATTTATCTAAATCCGGTTGAAAATAGTACCTTGTCTTTCTTCTTGAAACCAAATTCTAAACTAAGCATCGTATGGGTTTAAATATATATATCCAAACTCCTCACAATCTCAATGTTCCAAAACTATTTCAAATTTAGAAGTCGATCATATCTTTAACTTATATACATTTCCACGTGTTCTAGCTATGCGTGAGAAGGAACGTTTTTCTTATATATCTCCGCGAGATTCATTCACCCCTCCCAGGCCACGTCTTTGCTGAATAAGCATTCTTCTTCTATATAATTATTAGAGGTTTTTATATCTCTCAAAATTATACATTCCAGTATTATTCAGATAAGCGTTCTCTGATATTAATAACTTTGCTTTTTACTCGAGAATGGGGTAATTGCACCATACTTTCGGCTTTGCCTACTGCCAATGTTGCGAGAATTCTGTCATATAAGCGCTTTATAGGGATTCCCCTGCTTGCCTGCACGTGTTAAAAGTTCCCCGTCCTCTTGCGTGATGCTGAATCACACGGATGATAAGCATGGGTCACGTAAGCACTCTGACGCATAACGCAGCTTCCTGCTAGAAATTTGATAACGAGACATGTCTCTATACGTCATCTTGCAGCTTTCTTGAATTCAAAGATCGAGTCATGTAGAAAGATTCTATGAATATCCTTACATTTTCTTCCTCAAAGATCACGGGTTCGATTCCTTGTACTTCCCGATAAGGGTACAGTACAAAGATTTGTATAATTAAAACTCAGCAATTCTTCTAGGTCTGTGCCGTGTCTGGCCGTGAAAGCCAATATACCATCTTTTTGGAAGCCTTCATAGGGAGGTTGAGGCTGCTTGGGCTTTTAGTTCTCGCAGTCAAGAGGTGCAGTTGCACCTTATATAAAGGGAGGTGGCGCGCAGTTCGCTACTCCAGTGGGGGTCAGGGCGGGGACACCAAGAGCCCGCCGATGAGCCAGCTTGGTGTCCTAGACGAAACCCCACACAAGACACGGCACAAACCTAGAAGAATTGCTGAGTTTTAATTCATTGGCCGTGAAAGCCAATACACCATTTGCATAATTATTGAAGTTTGCGAACTGTCGAGTGCAAGGTCAATGTGCGATAGTTTGGGTATATGTCATAAAACTGTAAAGTGCTAAACCGACAAGATAGAGCTCAAACATTGTTCAAAATTACTTGCAGTACTGCGTAAATTAATTGTAGGACGCTTTGGAAGCACGATTACTCAAATGAAATGATATATAAGTGACAGAGAATTAAACATGAACTTGGGCAGGTGATGGAAGTGAACAAGAGAAATTATTCAAAATGCTGCAATGCTAGAATCTGTGATATATCAGAATGCAGAGCATTTACTTACTACAAGTGTAGAAGATGTGATACAATTATGCAATTTCACACCAAAGAAAAAATTATTCCATCCAACACCATGAGTCACTCAATTCAACATGAGAGGAAGGTGGTCATTATGGCAAATCTAATTCAAGCCTGGAAGTTGAGTTCAACCAAAATGTGAAGGACCGGCTTCTGGAAATGGAAATGCTGAATTGAGATATAACAGATATTGAATATAATCCAGGAGGCCGTGCTCCAGTGACCGTGAAATCTTGTTTGAGGTGCAGGAGTTAAGAGGTTTTTTTATACTGTTCTGAAATGCAACTTGTAATTCTAGAGAGAGGAAAAATAGGTGAAATGGTTGGTAAATATTTCTTCCTTAAAATGATGACTATTTATGTTATTTTATGTCTCCTTCTAAATGAAACATGTATTATTGTGGCAGTTATTTCCAGCTAAAGATACTTTTGATCATCATAATTAACTTAAAATAAATTCATTTATCCCAATAAAGTGTAGGCTAGGGATCTTTGATGAATACACTATCTGAGGACACGCTTTTATCTGAAATGGTTGGTAATTTGCAGGACATTAGAACTTTCCTTTAATTAATTAACGTGTATTTTAAGCTAACTTCATAACTTCACACAATCCTTACCTGATGCCCTGAGAGTAATATTCTCATATTGTGACTCGCTCAAGCCTATGTCTGTGGTGGTAAGAGTTTGCTTTTGATGGGATTTCACGAGGGTTCATTTTGACCGTTGGCTCTGTTGTAATTGGAGAAATACGTGTGCAATATCAATAATTTGCCTATGAAAATAAACCATGAAAACTGAACGAAAATGGAAACGAGAGGGATTATTTTATGGTCAATGGTATTGTTCAAAATCAGCACATTGCGGGAAAATGAATAAGTCAACCCTTGCCTTGATGCTGCACAACAGCTCAGAGAATGCACGAAATTAATATATTGAGCATGATTACAAAGGCAACTCTGAAAGCGTAGAAATAATTAGCCTATTTTAATATTTCCTACTGGTCATTTCCGATGGAAGGACGACTAGCCACGAGCCAGTTTTTAAGACACGAGTCAGAAGCACGCAAATTTAAACACGTGATGGTCTTTAACCAATAGAAAATTGAATTTACAGTAATTGTGAAAGCCTCTCATTACTAATTACTGGACTTTATGGTAGACTAGTATTTTTATTTACCAGGACAATACAAAATTGTACTACAGAGTATCCCATGTATAGAAGATTTATTCAAGCAAAATATGGATAATTAGAGTATCCCGCCTAATTTACGCACGAGTTTCTTCTGCTGACGCCAAATGAGAGTCGAAGGTGCGAGACGGCGGAGATGATTCAAGGCTTCTTATTTTTGAGACATCGAGGTGTTCGGACGTGTTATTCCGCGGTCTAAACATTGCGACGGGAATAATACAATTTGTATCAGGAAGCGAGATAACACATCGGGCGAAGTGAATGCTTGTGTTCGCGCTCGTGTGAGTGATTTTATATGATGACTTGATGTATTTTCAACTAGCAACAATAGAGAAAGTAAAATTTCGAGAAGTAGTCTCTTAGCCAACGAATTGAACTCGGTGAAGTGAACAATAGAAGTGATAGACATACGAGGAACATTACTAAATAATAATCTGCATTATTATTCAGGAAGGAATTTTCGTAAATAATATACTCATTCCTTTCGAAATAAGTTACGACGCTATTGAGATTCTACGCAATGTCGCAAAGTGGTATTGCTGCATTGAACATTATTGAATATTATTGTAAGTGAATACTTCGAGGAAGACTTACAAATATTTACCAGCAAAATTATTACCATCACGGTTAAGCAAGTGAAATTGAGAGGGACAGTTTTTAACTTTTTGGAAGTTGTGATTATGCAGTGCTAAACATGAAAATGGAAATATAGCCTACGAGGATGATGAGAATAACAGGAGTGACATAGGAGAACGAGTAGGAGACCACCTATATATACAAAACACTAAGGTGATCTTTGTTACCGCGCGATTGAGAGAACGGCTGAACCGATTTACTTCGTAAAGCACTTTGACAAAAGCTCTTGGCCTATAGAGTTGCAGAGTGTATTTAAAAATGTTATCGTGTATTATTAAATTAATAAAGAAAATTGTAGAATGCTTGGCCTTCGCTCATGCGCCCAATCGCTTATGGCTTATGACAGACACGGCGAATAGAAATCCACAGCGTTTTAATGTGATAGTAATTTGTGGGCATTATAAATGAAGGCAATATTTTCTAAGATGTTTCTACGATATATATATAGAAATAGAATTAAAAAAGAAGGGAAATGTTGAAGAACAGTTGAATGTGAACGTTGTTTATGTAGCTTAATATTGCATTTCATCACAATGCTTCGGTGGCTAGGTGGTAACGTCTCAAGCTGGGAATTATATTATGCATCGTCGAAGAAGTTCGAATCCCAACTCCTATATCCTTATATATACAGTATATATATTTATATCCGTATTCTTCGTTCTTGCTATTGGTATTACATTGTCAAAACATATTTCACATTCAGCATTCCCGTAAACAAATTCTCCGCAATTTACATTGCCATATACTTTTAAATTATTAAAGAAAAATGTAGTATTCCAGGCACTCACGCGTGCCCACAATCCCTTTCGCCATGAGAGACAATTGGCGAACATAATTCATTTGGAGGCCTCCGAAATCGTGGTCACTCAACCCCGTGTACTTTGATGTGTGTATAAGATTTTCTATGATAAACTTTGTTATTGTGATGGATGCATAAAAGTGTGTGTTTGTAATTAAGGTGGGAAATGAGAAGGAGTCGGCCTTATTCATTTGAAATCCACCGACATTATGGTCACTCAGTCTCGTGTAGTTTGGTGTGTGTGTGTATAAAAAATTCTCTGATAACCTGTGTTATTGTGATGGCTGCAGTAATGTGTGTATTTGTAATTAAAGTGGGGAATGGGAAAGAGATGGCCGAGGCCTTCAGTTAGGAACCATCCCGGTATTTTCCTGGAGTGGAAGTGGGAAACCACGGAAAACCAAATCCGAGATTGTTGAGGCGGAAATCGAAATTTCCTCTTCTTAGTTATGCCTCAAGAGATTGAGTGTTCCTCGTTTTTGCCCTCAGACCGAAATTTAACTTCTTGGCAGAGAAATCGAACCTGGATCTCTGGGGCGATAGCCTAGAATGTAAGAGTGGGCTTCCTTGTGTTAATACGATATTTGACATGCACGGGACATAGAACTCCAAAACTACCCCCATTACGCGGCTACTGGCGAAATGAGTCTAGGCCTATGCCTTTTCCAGTAGTTGTCGAAGTGATTCTATGCTCCCCTGCAAAATTTATTGTCATGGAAACGCGAAGGATTGTACCTATAACAGGTGATGCTAATTGCTTATTTATAGCAGCTTCGTACAGTTTATATCAAAATGAAGAACGTCATCCTGAGCTGCGTTTTCAAGCAATTGCAAAAATTGTCACTGGCAAGGATACTTAAGAGGATTTTAGTATAGGCGATCAGTCTCATCGCATTCTCCTCAGCAACCAACTTGTGTATGAAAGACCCTGGACGAAAAATACACTGGTCATGTAGAACTGCATTGAATAAGCCAATAGTTTATTGATTATTTCTTTAGGATACTGAGTCGAACTACGCTGTTAATTTTGGCATTGGAAGTATTATTTGCTGAGCCGATAACCTAGATACTACTCCCCATAAAACAACAATTATCATCATCATATTATTTGCGATTTAATATTTAGTGGCTCCGTTGATGTAGGGCACTATGGTGTTATCGAATATGACGTAACTTTGGCGAAAAAATGCTTCTAAAATAAACCCATTCGAGAAAAAATAACATTGGCTGAAAAAAGGGGTAATCGGAGAAAATGCGAAGCCACTTTTAAAATCCAATATAAATAGGCCATTTCAGAACCAATTACAGATATTATGCAGTACTTGACGATCAAATGCAAACATTGTTCTACATTGTATTTCTCGTGCATGAAATCAACATATGGTTACTTTAGCCTTTGCTGTTGTAATGATAAAATTGATCTGCTGGAATATACAATATTTGACGGTCTGCGACAGTTTTTCACTGGAGATGATATCTCAAGGAATTTCAGAGAGGATATTCCGCAGTACAACAAATCTTTGCCCTTCGTTTCATTTGGTGCAAATGCTACCGTGTCACATGAATATGGCCCGTATTGCATTAAAATGTATGAAATATCACATCATCGCCTTTCTTCCTTAAGTTAGGATAGGTTTGTAGAACATTATTCACCACTGTAAAGTGCGCACTGTCTCCAACACATTGCTAGGGACACCCTCATCATTTAGTTTGGACTGCTGGCGAAACATGTAATCGGCCAAATAGAAGACGAACTGCGACTTGTTTCGGTGGTATGGCGGCAGTTTGGCTTGTACATGCCACCAGGTGGATTCAATGGTGTTGGTGTGGGCTTGTGTTGGGTCTACAAAATTGTACGTTTGGTTTACTATCAGGTTTTTAAAGACTTCGCCATCCAATTTGTTGTAAGCCTTCCAACAGCCGGAAATGATGGTCGTCCTGGACAAAATCCATTGCTTGATGATAGCAGTCAGTGTTGGGGCTGTCCTGTCTTCCACGGCTACAGTGAAGCACCGACCGGATTCCGGCTCAATCGTGACCACCGAGAGGAAGGCCATAGCGGTCCGCTATGACGTCACGGCCCGTCGATTCATTCTTCACAGTCACCCCAACTCACAAGACCGTCTCACCGCATGACACAAACGTACTACCGTACTATTCGGTAAAATCTTGAACAACTATTAATTGAAGGAGTAACTACAGCATTTACAACTATCTGAAACCTTAACGTCCATAGAGACCATTCGCTCAGCATCTTTGTAGAGACATATTTGTAACATATTATAGTTCCGGTATCTCTAGTACTAACTTACGAAGTCTAACTAGAACAGGTCTGCTTGAAATATATGTTTATTTATTTTATCAAAAGAGGAATTAGAATATAATTATTCTTCACGGCTTGATATATCGGCCGTTCGGCAGTCGGAGGTAAACTTAAAAAGAAAAAGGTTGTTAATTTTTTTCGTTTTTGTATATTTTTTTAAGGCTCGTGACATACTGTAGGCTATATTTAAATCGGAGCGTTCCTTGTGCTATTGGTGTTATTAGTGCTAACCACTATAGGCCTACTAGGCTATATTAAGCCTTGAGAGCAGGAATGCAATAGCTAAGGAAATGTAAAGTTTTGAATACATTTTTCAATGTTGCCTACACAACTCTTCAGTCCGTCAACGCAAGTTTGAACTGGGCGAGGATACAATGTAATATTTTTTAAAATCTGAAAAGAAATGTTAAAAATTTGGAAACTGAGGAGGTGCCTGGAGAAAAATGTCCAACTCCATTTGATTAATAACATCAGCTACAAGGATGTGGCACATAATTTCTATTCTAATTAGTTACTAAATAAATCTTCCATGAATGGAATTATTCCTTCTTTTAAAATCCCCATTCTCCTTGCCTTAACTTCCAATTTTGAATTTTAATGAATATTGTACATTGGTGTTAATTATAAATATCAATTAACTTCAGCAGGATACATATCCTGAGAAAATTTCAGTACAAATAGAAAGAGTAGGCAACTATACTACAATATTAAAAATGAATTGTAAGACAAAATTAACATTAACATGTATTAGGCTACTCCAATCAATTGCAGCGTACAGAAAGGGAATGTTAATGAGCACATTTTCAGATTCATTATTATAGATCACTTATAAATTATTTGAAGCCCATATCACACAAAACTCACTAAAGGAAGCTGTGTGATAGCTATTAGAATGTAAATAGCACATTATTAACTATTATAGCCTGTTCAAAACTCCACTTCTGCATCCGTTAATGTTTTAATGGCATTCTAATTCACATGAGTACTCAGTGCAGTAATGTGATCGCTTACATCCCAGGTAAGTCCTCGTCATGAAGAATTTTGAAGAGGTAATGGTTGTATAATTAACTACGGTAGTCATAATTAATATTTAGAAATTATTTGAAATCAAATGTCATGAGGGGTCCTTTCAGAGGCTTTTTAATTGTCCATAATCAAGACCCTACAGAAATGAAAAATGAAAATAATAGGGTAAATACCTACTGTACACAATGTATATAATATGAACAACATGGAAAAGGGAGCAAGCTAAATCGTCCAGAACATAACCTAAAAGTTAACCATCTAAAAATGAAGTATAAAGGACACATGAGCCTTCTATATGGTTACCGAGGCAATAAATATTAAGGGGAGACGATGGCTGAATAACAGAGAAGTTTTAAAATTGGCATAACTTTTGGAATATTAAACACAGATGAATGAAAATTTGCACAGGCATTCATAATGAGAAAAGCCTATTGTATAATGATTTTTTGGTTAATTTTTGAACTCTTTCAAAAATGTTTCCTTATATTTTTTATGGCATCAGTCAGGTACATTTTTTTTTCCATAACCCATGCAGATATCGCTTTATAATTTTTCACACATATTTTAGAGCACAAGGAACTTTGTTTGCCGGAACAGTTTCTTAGATTTTTTATTAGTTGAATTTTGAAAGGATTATAAAATTTGGATTCAGTTTTTATGTACAGAATGTTACTTGGTAGGACCCTAGTTTCGAAAATAATTGTCATATAAAAATGCTTACAGTCAATTGTATACCATGTAATTTTCTATGTGAGTTTCAACTTTCTCTTTAATTCTGCGAGTAGTTTTGGAGAAAAATGTACCTACACCCTGAAAATGACAACACTTACAGACACAAGAAAATATGAATGCATGTTAGATTTTTCAGTGTTTCACGGTCTAAAAGCCTCCATAACTGTACTCTTACTCTCCTTCCTGATCCTCTACACCTGGTTTGTTGCCCATCTTTCTTTTGTCTTGTCAACTTGGGCTTATTTATGACTAGTTGTTACCTGCGGCTTCGCCCGTATTAACATTTGGAATCCCGTTATAACATTAGTTATAAAGATTTTTCCTTTGCTGGAAGATAATGACGGCAACATGGAGCGTTGAAATTGAAAATCGGCTGCAATATCCGACGGAGAGGTTTGATTTAAGGCAGGTCCTCTAGCCTACTGCCATGTCTATCGATAGTGTTGTTAACGCCTAAGCACTTCTCGGTAAACTACATTACTGGTCTTTCTCTCAGGCTGCAGAATGACTAAGCCACCAGAAGAAATGACTCTGGAGCATTCCACGTACAATTGACCATGTGCGAAACCGTCACTTCTCAGATCCACACCAGCTACTTTTAAACTCTGCCCCTGAGCTTTGTTAATTGTCATGGCGTAGCAGACGTTTGAATTGAAAATGGTAGTCTGATGGAATTAGAGGAATGCGGGGTATGAAGACAGTTTCACCTTGGCCAACACCTGTAAATATGGTGGCTTCAATCACAAATTTATGCAGAGCTTTAACCTGCAGCCTAGTTCCCTATTTACTGCATGCTTTACTCATTGCATCCTTCAGGTGCACATATTCCTCAATTCTCAACTTTTTCTGATTGATGCGAATCCAAAGTATTCTCTCTGTCTCCTCTGCATCCCTATTTACTTCTGGGTGGCTCATTGTATACTTGGCAACTGCATCCCTATTTACTTCTGGGTGGCTCTTTGTATATTTGGCCACTGCATCCCTATTTACTTCCGGGTGGCTCTTTGTATATTTGGCCACTGCATCTCTATTGACTTTCTTATTGCTTTCAACATACTTTTTAAATGCCCTAAGGTTTACTTCAGGATGTTGTTTCGCGTATTTGTTTACAGCATTACTTAATTGTTTTTACGGATGTTGTTAGTAAATCGTTTTCTACGTTTTGAACCTCTATTTGATTTAGTTTGAGGCACTGACTCGAGGAGGATTTTCGCGGTTGAAGGAGAAGATGTTAATGAAGAAGGCTGAATGAGAAGCGGGTATTAACATTGTAAAATTGTAGGCGTGAATGGCTCGTAAACATCAAAATGTCCCTGAGTGAACTCTCCCGTAAACCTAAACCTTTTAACAGAAGCTGCAGAACCTTACGTATTTTCAGTTCGGAGTACACAATTACAGTATACCTGGACTTGGAAAAGATAAATCGCTGCCGCTACTTGCAATTCGAATGATGTACCGTATGTGTAACGCATAGATATAACAGATACATATTCAGCCTTGTTTATGCAAGGCTGGCAATCTCGTGTCATAGAATACACCTGTAGTCTTTCTCAGTTGTTAGAGGCGTGCCTGACAATGTCAGCACACACTGTACGTGCATGTGATATGTTGTCATACATTGCGTAAGATAGAGCAGAGAAGAGACAGGCACCATCTCCGGGAATTTTATATACTTGGTGAGGAACTTGGGTGCCATCTACCTCTAACATTTCTACTGCAGCCATCGTGAAAACAATCAATGAACAGCAAATACAACAAATAGTAATAATAAGAAGAAGAACCACCCTTGAGTAATAAAAATTGATTACATCTGACGTAAAAACAAATCTCTACTAAAAAAAACAGATAAATGGAATAGACCTAGCCTAACTTAACAAAATTAACGTTGGTAGAGGTAATTTTCTTTTACCAAAATCCACTTTTCATTATAACTAACTATGTACTACCAAGAAAAGATGAAAAACGCCGAACCTAGTCCAACAAACAAAGGAACTCTACAGTTACTTCAACTACAGGCTCATATATAATGCAATATGATGATTATGAAGTGATGGTGAAAGTACGAAGTACAAACAGAAAAGAACTCAACAGTTACTTCAACTATAAGCTAAAATGATTATGAATTGATGGTGAAAGTACAAAGTACAAACAGAAATTACAGAGAAGTTACAGTTACTTCAACTAAAGGTTCATATATAATGCAATATGATGATTATGAAGTGATGGTGAAAGTACGATGTACAAACAGAAAAGAACTCAACCGTTACTTCAACTATAAGCTAAAATGATTATGAATTGATGGTGAAAGTACAAAGTACAAACAGAAATTACAGAGAAGTTACAGTTACTTCAACTAAAGGCTCATATATAATGCAATATGATGATTATGAAGTGATGGTGAAAGTACGATGTACAAACAGAAAAGAACTCAACAGTTACTTCAACTATAAGCTAAAATGATTATGAATTGATGGTGAAAGTACAAAGTACAAACAGAAATTACAGAGAAGTTACAGTTACTTCAACTAAAGGCTCATATATAATGCAATATGATGATTATGAAGTGATGGTGAAAGTACGATGTACAAACAGAAATGAACTCAACAGTTACTTCAACTATAAGCTAAAATGATTATGAAGTGATGGTGAAAGTACAAAGTACAAACAGAAATTACAGACAAGTACTGTTTGAACAGAGAGAATGGGTAAAGGTCGGGAGCGCAGACAACAATGACGTGCACGTTATGACGGTAAAACACACTGAGCATTGCCACACAGCTCACTGCCAGCAAATCACCTGAACTCTGGCAGGGGCGACGTGATGCAGCCCACATTACCTGGCAACAATACAGTAGACATAGGCATTATTGAAGCTGTTCATATAATCGCGGTTTTCGCGGTTTGACCATGACCCCAAGTGAATTTTTTGAAAACCTTTCTTGGCGAGCACATACGGCCCTTGAGGAAGCTGCAGAACAAATTTCATTCAAATCCGTTCGGTTGTTTCTGAGATTTCGTGATGAATGAGTGAGTGAGTGAGTGAGTGGTATTTGACAAATATATAGTAGATAGCAGCATCTTCTTTCATGACACGAAGACTGTTGATTTGTCCTAGCATTTTCTGTGCAAACGTGCCTGGTTCAAATTCTAGCTGCTTTAGGACATGAATCCCTTTGTTTACATCATTGTAGACTGAAACAGTCTCAAAAGCAGCCACTTTCACCAAATGGCTGGGAACAAATGTTGTCTTTGGACATCTTTTGCAAATAAGAAAATTTTAACTCTCATTAGGGTTTTGAGTTTTCCATGTAAACATTTCTTGAGGAGCTCAGGTTAAGCGTGGGCTCAGTACACTGGCTTAATGGCTAAAGGAACAGCTTCAGGAAGGCTGTTATTATGAGTAAAATATTCATCAGTTACACTTGCTTGCGTGTATTTACACCAAGAATCTGAAATGTTCACTAGATAATTACAATTTTTTTCGTGAAGCGCTGACAGGAGTTTGTATGGTTGCCTAGCCCTCATTAAACGACTGAATGTATAGTTCAGTCACTAAAAAAGAATGTGTCAGTAAATCTACTAGATATTTAAAACATTTTTATGAAAACAAACTTAAAGCTTTGCTAAAAACAACCACTGCCTTTTATCACATGGATCGAAACAGGCCTGTCCAATAACTACAGTAATCATAAATGCCATCTAGAATATGCTACATGGGGCCGATAACCTAGATGTCAGGCCCCTTAAAACAACAATTATCATCATCATTGTTATCATTATTAATATGCTACAGAGAAGTTACAGTTACTTCAACTAAAGGCTCATATATAATGCAATATGATGATTATGAAGTGATGGTGAAAGTACGAAGTACAAACAGAAAAGAACTCAACACTTACTTCAACTATAAGCTAAAATGATTATGAATTGATGGTGAAAGTACAAAGTACAAACAGAAATTACAGAGAAGTTACAGTTACTTCAACTAAAGGCTCACATATAATGCAATATTTGTATGGTTGCCTAGCCCTCATTAAACGACTGAATGTCAAACTCATCCAGAACACGGAATGCAGGAAATAAACTTACAATATGCAGGGGACGTGGCCCCTGTACGAAATCAATTCTTCTGTTATTTAACCCACTTATAATTTTATTTCAGGTTCGAAATTTAGGGAATATCTTCTCAAAGCATGAAGCTTTCATATAAGTTGATTTTTTGAAGTCATGCTTTGAAACTTTTTAGCCATCATCTCCCCTTAATCAAACTGAGCCTTCCATATGGTTACCGAGGCAATAAATATTAATCAAACTCAAGTATAAAGGTCATGTGAGCCTCCCATATGGGTACCAAGGCAACAACTATTAATCAAACTGAAGTATAAAGGTCACATGAGCCTCCCATATGGCTACCGAGGCAACAAATATTAATCAAACTCAAGTATAAAGGTCACATGAGCCTCCCATATGGCTACCGAGGCAACAAATATTAATCAAACTGAAGTATAAAGGTCACATGAGCCTCCCATATGGTTACCGAGGCAACACATATCAATAAAACTAAGGTATAAAGGTCACATGAGCCTCCCATATGGCTACCGAGGCAACAAATATTAATCAAACTGAAGTATAAAGGTCACATGAGCCTCCCATATGGATACCGAGGCAACAAATATTAATCAAACTGAAGTATAAAGGTCACATGAGCCTCCCATATGGTTACCGAGGCAACAAATATTAATCAAACTGAAGTATAAGGTCACATGAGCCTCCCATATGGCTACCGAGGCAACAAATATTAATCAAACTGAAGTATAAAGGTCATATGAACCTCCCATGTGGTTACCGAGGCAACACATATCAATCAAACTGAAGTATAAAGGTCACATGAGCCTCCCATATGGTTACCGAGGCAACAAATATTAATCAAACTGAAGTATGAAGGTCACATGAGCCTCCCATATGATTACCGAGGCAACAAATATTAATCAAACTGAATTATAAAGGTCACATGAGCCTCCCATGTGGTTACCGAGGCAACACATATCAATCAAACTAAGGTATAAACGTCACATGAGCCTCCCATATGGTTACCGAGGCAATAAATAGTAATCAAACTGAAGTATAAAGTTCATATGAGCCTCCCATATGGTTACCGAGGCAACACATATTAATCAAACTGAAGTATAAAAGTCACATAAGCCTCCCATATGGTTACCGAGGCAACACATATTAATCAAACTGAAGTATAAAGGTCATATGAACCTCCCATACGGTTACCGAGGCAACACATAGTAATCAAACTGAAGTATAAGGTCACATGAGCCTCCCATATGATTACTGAGGCAACAAATATTAATCAAACTGAAGTATAAAGGCCATATGAGCCTCCCATATGCTTACCGAGGCAACACATATCAATCAAACTGATGTATAAAGGTCACATGAGCCTCCCATATGGTTACCGAGGCAATCAATATTAAGCAAACTGAAGTATAAAGGTCATGTGAGCCTCCCATATGGTTACCGAGGCAAGCATTCATCATCTAGAACTGAAAACACCCATGATCAGTATATAATCGAGAGAAAAGAAAATAACTTAATGTAGGATGTTGTACTAATGATTCTCTTCAAACATAAATCTAAGGATGTGGCAAGCTGGAAATACTCAATCGTTATGTTGTATAACAATGACATGTAGAATATGAATGGGATAAGGAATCATTAACATTAATATTAACAAGAAGTTCCGTGACGAACTAAAGAGTCTACTTTTCTGGAAATTTAAGATTCTTGCCAATCTATATAGACCTATCTAGAATAATGACGAAATTAAGTTGGTAATATCGAAATTCGAAATTAGTTCGAAATATACCTTATATAATGCAGCCTAATAGAGCAGTACAGTTGGCAGCCCTGGTGACTGAATATAGGCTATTGTTAGTTGCATCTCTTCAGGTACAGAATACAAAATTTGGTTGAAGTCCAATGGATAGCATGCACGTTACATGCAGTTAGACCTTGGATTTATCAGCGCGCGTAAAATCATGTTGGCAACAATGTCACGCATGTGTTGGTCAGAAATAATCTGAAATATTATGATCTCGTGTTGTGCCAATTTTGGATGAAATCCATTTGTTCGTATAGAAGTAAGATGTATTTTAAAATTGGACCTATCAGCAGACTTAGAATCATGTTGGCAGCACTGGTGAAGCCTATATAAGTTACTCCAAATTAATCTAGAATGCCAGGTATTATACGTGTGCAAAGTTTAGAGCTATTGGCTTGCATACTTTCTGATATATTGATATTAGGGTAACTAAAATATAGACAGTATTTATTAACAGTTCGCAGCCCTGGTTACTCTTAAGAATCGGCATAGTCAGATCTGTTATGGTACACATAGCACACACGAAATTTGGTTACAATCCAAATGATAGTGTAGAAGTTACATGTATTTAAAGTTCGACCTCCCAGCAGGCTTAGAATCATGTTGGTATCACTGACGTATATAAGATACTCCAAATTAATATAGAATGTCAGGTAGTATACGTGTGCATAGTTTAAAGCTGTCGGCTTGCATACTTTCTGATATATGGGTATTTGGTTAAAATAAATTGAGAGCATTTATTAACAGTTGGCAGCCCTGGTGGCTCTTAAGAATACGCTCAGTCATATCTGTTTATGTACACATAGCACATACGAAATTTGGTTGAAATCCAATTGATAGTGTAGAAGTTATATGCATTTAAAATTAGGACCTATCAGCAGGCTTATAATCATTTTGGCAACACTGTTATGTATGGCCTCTTGGAAATTAAACTGAAATATTATTATCTATACGTGTGCCAATTTTGAAATAGCTCCCTTTCATACCTTCCAAGATATCCAACATGGAGCTCAAATTTCAATTGCGATTTTTCAGCAGTTGGTAGCACTGACATCATTTTCAAATATGGCCGTGAGATATTTACTACTACCAAATTTTGTTTCGATTGCTGCAGCCGTTTAGGTCAGACAGAAGGACAGACAGACAGACACACATTTGCCGAATCTCATGTCTACTTTTTCCTCATTTTTGCACAATGTGAAAAGTAGGCTAAAAATGAATTGTAAGACAAAATTACAGCTGGAGAAAGACTTATATTAGGCTAGGCCTACTCCAATAAATTACAGCTTACAGCAGAGTTTCCCAAACTTTTTTAGCCCACGGCCCCCTTTCAGTACAAACATGGCTTGGCGGCGCACCTAGTATAATTTACCCATTTTGCATTGCATTACATTTTAAATTTCTCTTTTGAATAGTTAATTGTTAATATATTTTTACATAAAATTGTAAATAAAATTGTTACTATTTTTATAACAACACACAATTCAGGATTTTAAACATTTCTCACAGATTGGTCAGTTGCTGACAAAGTTTACCAGGTTTACCTTGTTCTTACAGAGGTCAAGAAAGAACATTTAACATACAAGAGTTGTAATAATACATGATTTATTGCAAAAAATCAACTTGAAACAAACATTAGAAAAACACAACTCTAAAAAACACAAACTAAAAAATTCTAAAACATAAATGAACATAAATTAAGTGCCAACTTGAAAAAAATTATACATAAATTAACAAAGTCCATAATTTTCTGTTTCAATGGGAGAGATGCGCTTGTTTGTCTTTTATAAGTTCATTGTACCTGGGAGTAAATTTTGATAGAGCAACCCGAATTTCTTTTTCAATTTTAAGCTTTGCTCTATACTTGGATTTCATCACTGCAACAGCAGAAAAAACACACTCGCAAAGGTAAGAACTGGCAAACGGAATAACAGCACGCAAAGCCTTCTTGCTCAACACTGGAAATTCGTTTTCAATACCACTCCAAAACTCAAACAGGGATTGGGACTGAAATTGTGATTTCAATGATAAGTCCGTTGAAATGTCAATCAGCTGTTCTGCTTCTTCATTACTGCGCATTGATTTCATCTTTTGGCAGGTAGTCATCAAAATAACTCTGTAATTGAGACAAGTGCTGAGTCAACATTTTTTTCATTTCTTCTTTCAGAGTAAAATCGTTTTCTTGTAGAAACTGGATCAAAGATGAGAACATCGACAATCTCCATTCTTCAAACTTTTTTCCCAAAGCATAAGTTTCTTCTTGAATGCTTCAACTTTACTAGTAATTTGAAAAAACTCTGTATTGTTCCCCTGCAAAGACTTGTTAAGAATGTTCAAACGTTCAAAAATGTCTGTCAGGAACGCCAGTTTAAGGAGAAAACTTTCATCAATAAAAATATCAGGAAGAACATTATTTTCTTCACTCAGAAACATGTGGATTTCTTGTCTCAGTTCAAACACTCTTAACAGAGAATTGCCCAGAGATAGCCATCGCGCACTGCTATAGTAAAAAGCGATGAGTGTTGAGCGCCTGTGTCATCACATAGTTTAGGGGGAAAAAACCGGGCCTTCATTGGTCTTGTTTTGATTAAGTTTATTACTTGTATCACGGTTTTTAAAGCTGCACTTAACTCTGAACTGAACTTTTCTACTGCCAGTGCTTCTCGGTATATAATACAGTGTGTCCAGACAGCATTTGGGGCTTTTGTTCGAATGCGAGATTGCAGTCCTTTGTAGTGGCCTGACATTGACCGGCCTCCATCAGTACACACCCCAACACAGTTTTCCCAGTTAATATCATTCTCTGCCATAAAACCGTCAACAATATCAAACAATTCTTTACCAGAGGTGCCTCCTTCAATTTCTTTACAAAGCAACAAGTCTTCTATCAACTGTATTTCATTCACATACCTAACGTAGCAAATTAAATGAGCGTCCTTGTGACTGTCAGTAGCCTCATCTAATTGAATTCCGAACTCTTTACCTCTCAAACTATTTATAAGTTGGTTGCTAATATCCTCAGATATGTCATCAATCCTCCTGCTTATTGTATTGTTTGACAGAGGAATTTTAAGAAGCTGTTTCCCTGCTTCCTCACCGATCATTATCTTAGCCATGTCAACAGCAGCAGGTAAAATCAGCTCTTCCGCAATTGTGTGAGGTTTTTTGCATTTTGCAATGCGATATGCCACTTTGTATGAAGCTAAAAGAGCATCACTGTTGGCTTTGGAATGTTTAGAAAAAGAAGCCTTTTGTTTTACTGCATCAGTTTGCTTTCTTTGAAAAAACTCTCATGGTTTCCCAACCATGTTCGGGTGGACAGTTTCTAAATGTCGTTTTAGTTTGCTAGGCAGCATAGATTTAACATATAAAACCGTCATGCAAACAACACATTGTGGGCGCTCTCCGTTATTAATTTCAATACAAGAAAAACCAAAATCTAAATACTAATCGTCATACTTCCTGTATTTTGGTTTACGGCTTCCCTCAGCTGCCTCAGCAGTATCGGCATCGCTCTTCGCAGATGTTGATGCGGACGCACTACTTTGCTTACTTCCTTGTTCAGTTTTATTTGAAGATAAAAATCCTTTCATTTTAACGAAAAAATTAATAACTAACAATTGAAAATACAGAACAAAACAACAGCTTCACTACTTTGATTATTTACTTCACTTGTGCGTAACGCGCAGAACACCTGAACACTGCCAATAACAACTGACAACTGAACACAAAACAATAGCAGAAACTGGAACGCAAGCAGTGGACTGTCTGCCAAGGATGTACGACGATTTCCGAAAATACACGAAGGTAGTTCCGTTGCCTATCAACGAGTTCCAAGAATAGAATGTCGTGCTGGCCGCGATTGCAGGCTGCGCTGAATGTAGAGTAGAGTGCTAGACTAGATAACGTACACGGACGCGTATACATAGAGGCCGCCGGGCAAGTTCACGGCGCTTTCCCCAAACGCAAAAGCTTACAACGACAAAACCGTACCGAGACGCAAAGTTTGGTAGTAGGCCTTTTTGGCAGACAACGGCGGCGCACCTGGCACTAACTCGCGGCACACATTTTGGGAGCCGCTGGCTTACAGGGAGGAAATGTTAATGAGCACATTTTTAGCATACCTTTTCACATTTTGCAAAAATGAGGAAAAAGTAGACTTATGAGATCGGGCTGGAGCAATCGAAACAAAATTTGGTAGGAGTAAAGAAAGATCTATACCTGAATATCTCACGGCCATATTTGAAAATAATGTCAATGCTACCAACTGCTGAGAAATCGCAATTGAAATTTGTGCTCCATGTTGAATACCTTGGAAGGTATAAATGGGAGCTATTACAAAATTGGCACACGTATAGATAATAATATTGTAGTTTGATTTCCAGGATGCCATACATGGCAGTGTTTCCGAAATGATTATAAGCCTGCTGATAGGCCCAATTTTTAAATGCATATAACTTCTACACTATCGATTGGAATTCAACCAAATTTCGTATATGCTATGTGTACAAAAACAGATATGACTGAACGTATTCTTAAGAGCCTCCATGGCTGCCAACTGTTAATAAATGCTCTCAATTTTTTTTATCCAAATACCCATATATCAGAAAGTATGCAAGTCGATAGCTTTAAACTATGCACACGTATAGTACCTGACATTCTATATTAATTTGAAGTAACTTATATACGTCAGTGCTACCAACATGATTCTAAGCCTGCTGAGAGGTCCAACTTTAAATACATGTAACTTATATTCTATCATTTGGATTTCAACCAAATTTCGTGTGTGCTATGTGTACCATAACAGATATGACTATGCCGATTCTTACGAGTAACCAGGGCTGCCAACTGTTAAAAAAGCTGTCTCTATTTTTGTTACCCTTATATCAATATATCAGAAATCATGCAAGCCAATAGCTCTAAACTTTGCACCGTATAGTACTGGCATTCTCGATTAATTTGGAGTAACTAAGAGAGGCCTACGCCAGTGCTGCCAACATGATTTTAAGCCTGCTGATAGGTCCAATTTTAAAATGCATGTAACTCCTATACTAACTAATGGATTTCATTCAAAATTGACACAACAATAGATCACATTATTTCAGATTATTTCTGACCAATACATGTATGTCATTGTTGCCAAAATGATTTTATGCGCGCTGTTAGATCCAATGCTTAACTGCATGTAACGTCCATGCTATCCATTGGACTTCAACCAAATTTTGTATTCTGAACGTTAAGAAATGGAACTAAGAATATATTCAGTCACCAGGGATGCCAACTGTAGTTCTCTATTAGGCTACATTATGCCAGGTATACAGTATTTCGAACTAATTAGAAATGGCGATATTACCAACTTAATTTCGTCATTATTCTAGATAGATCCATATAGATTAATCATTGGCATGAATCTCAAATTTTAAGAAAAGTAGGCTCTTTAGTTCGTCATGGAACTTCTTGTATATTATTCTCATCCATTATAATAATAATAATAATAGGTGATATTTTTCTCCCTGTGATATTTGTTGATAGAATGTTGCATTAAATGGCATAATACCTTATTAGGCTCAAAATGTCAGATTTATTCTTGGATTTGAAAGGACATAAAAATAATTGAGCAAACTCCAGTGAGGAACTTTATTTAATATCTAACAAGAAGTTCCGTGACGAACTAAAGAGCCTACTTTTCTTAAAATTTGAGATTCATGCCAATGATTAATCTATATGGATCTATCTAGAATAATGACGAAATTAAGATGGTAATATCAAAATTTCGAATTAGTTCGAAACACTGAATACCTGGCATTATGTAGCCAGTAGTGGTTTTTTAGCGGTTCTACAGCCACCTCCACCTCACCCACCTCACAAGATGGCGGCGGCACGATATCTCTCGAACGCATGGTTGGATTTTGACGAATGAGGTGTTGATGAACTCCGGCTGACACTCCCTTTCCAATGGATAACATATTTCCACCCCAAAATTAAACCTACCTCTACTAGGGGGTGAAATTGTAATTTTTTAGAGAATCTCGCTTTCCAAGTGCAACATGTGAGAGTTTGAAAACCAATATGGAATTAAACGTTGTACCACACAAGATACATGTGTACGGTGGAAAGCCACTATGATTTAACATGCTTGTTTATTGTTTTTACGCATGCCCACTCATGGTTTTTGTAAGAGGGCGGGCTTTTAAAACATGGTGGCTGTAGTGTAACTTAACCTAACCCCACCCACGAGGGATGATCAAAAGGTATTTTAAGCAGCGCTTGTCGATAGGCAAACCAATAATTAAAGAAGGTCTTGTCAGGCCTTGAGGCGAGAGCCCATGTTATTGTTGACGAGCCCCTGTTGTCGGGTCCCTGTTGATGGGTTATTGTTGACGGGTCATTGTTGACGGCTCATTGATGACGAGTCCTTGTTGACGAGACCCTGTGGACGGGTCATTGTTGACGAGTCATTGTTGACGGGTCCTTGTTGACGAGTCCCTGTGGACGAGTCCTAGTTGACGGGTCCCTGTTGACGGGTCATTGTTGGCAGGTCCTTGTGGGTGAGTCCTTGTGGACGAGTCCCTTTTGACTAATCCCTTTGGACCGGCCCCTTTGGACTGGCCCATGAATTTATCCAAATTATGTCAAAGGGCTTAACTAACGGACTTATAAGGCTAGGAACTTGTAAGAGGTATTGTAGGACTTGGGATGAAGCCCCCTTTTAGAATGTATTTTTGAAATTTTCACAAAAGGCCTAACCACACTTTTGTTAATATCTCGCGAACCAATCATGCCAGTGACTTGTATGAGGGGTCCTAGCAATTGGGGCGATGTTCCCCTTTGGGGGTGAAACTATTCCCCCACTCCCAAATTGAAAAATCGATATCATGGAAACTAAGAACCCTAAAATTATGTGTGATAGCTTTAAAAATAGGTCATAAGATACGCTTTTACCACGATAGGTCATTTCACCCCTAAAATAGTAAATAGTAATGTTACAGGGGAAAAAGCGGTTAAGCAGTTCGTCACTCCTGTGGGAGTCCGGGCGGGGACACCAAGAGCCCGCCGATGAGCCAGCTTAGTTTCCTAGGCGAAACCCCACACAAGACACGGCACAAACCTAGAAGAATTGCCGAGTTTTAATTCACCGGCCGTGAAAGCCAATATACCATCTTTTTGGAAGCCTTCATAGGGAGGTTAAGGCTGCTTGAGCTTTTAGTTCTCGCAGTCAAATGGTGCAGTTGCACCTTATATAAAGGGAGGTGGCGCGAAGTACGTCACCCCTGTGGGGGTCCGGGCGGGGACGACACCAAGAGCCCGCCGATGAGCCAGCTTGGTGTCCTAGGCGAAACCCCACACAAGGCACGGCTCAAACCTAGAAGAATTGCTGAGTTTTGAACCTAAGATCATTTGTTTTTGATGAAAAAATAGTAAGAGGGTTAAAACTACCCCCAAAATTTAAAAACCTTTATCTTGGAAATTAAGAACCTTAAAATTAAGTGTGATAGCTTTGAAAAAAGGTCATTACATACGCTTATACCACGATAGGTCATTTCACCCCTAAAACAGTGAATAGTGATTTTACAGGGAAAAGGGTGTTAAACGCCTAAAAATGATAAATGAACCTAAGATTTTTTGTTTTTGATGAAAAATAGTAAGGGGGGTGAAAACTACCCCAATATTGAAAAATCGATATCTTGGAAACTAAGAAGCCTAAAATTAGGTGTGATAGCTAAAAAAATTGGTCATTTAATACTCTTTTACCACGATCGTCCTTTTTCCCCTAAAACAATGCATGTAGATTTTACAGGAAAAAAGCGGAACCAATAATCAGATTTGGACACATGGGGTGTTATAAAACTCAGGACGACAATCTCTTCTTGAATTTATTATTTATTTTTTGAAATTTTGACAAAGGGCCTAACCACACATTTTGAAAATTTAGATTTTTTAAATTTTTGAATTAATTTTAATATTTAATTTTTTTTTTTAGTAGAGAGAGACAGTACCGGTTGTGTTTAAACGAGCATGTCGCCGATCACTGTGGCCATGTTCAATGGATGAATCGATATTTTGTGAAGCATTGATTGAAGAGGTTCATGCGACGACTTGATTTAAGGATATTTTTTATGATTTTTCCTATGATGCATGCATTTATTTAAATATCCCAAAACTGCAAGGTTACTGATTTGAGTTTTATAAACTAATAATGGGATTTGCACTCATAAGGTGTCCTATAACTTGACATGACGCTTTCTTTATATGGCTTATGAATTTTCCCAAAAAGTTTGAAAACAACAAGGTTTGTTTTGTTTCTCGTAATATATTGCAAACCCATAATGTTACATGTTTATGGTGAGTGATGAAACATAGCTAGGTAGAGAAAGAATTATTGTAGGCTACACGTATGGTGACTGACAAGTCTTTGACCATTGAAACTTGTTTTTAAACCTGACCGCAGTACATAGGGAGTATAGGTTTCAGGCATGACATGACAAACGGTGTGTACAAAATCCAATTTATCGATTCAAGAATTAAGAGTAGACTATCTTTAATTGATTAGTTAAAGAGGGTAGCTAAGAAAACAAGATGGTGATTACAATGAACCAAACCGAACCAATACAATCCTTTTTGGATGTATAATGTTACTTGCTAACCATTTGGTGCTGCAGTGGCAAGCACTTTTGGCTCTAGCACTAGAGGCCTTTACTCGATTTAACTTTAAGGCTTAGAACGAACCAAACTAAGAAAGATGGTTATAGTGGTGCAGTGGTTAAGCTGTTATCCTTTGACTAAGGTAGACCAGAGTTTGATTCTTGATTAATACGCATGCCAAAACATATAAAAAAGAAGGGATAATATTTTAAGACTGATTGCACTTGTATATTTTTTCAAATTATTACTTGGATTACAAAAAAGGTGGACTGGGTTCAATATACAGTTAATGCAAGTAAGATTATGTATTTGTTTTTTATTTTAGACATTGGATTTTAGAATTTACATTTTACATTTAAGATTGTACAGAAAGACCAAACCATAATGTCATGCCTTTAAATTTTCGGTAACTAATTATTAAAGAAAAACATGTAAGGATTTGTATTACTTGGAGTTATGTTTTCTATACTATATTTTATTTTGGTTTTAGATTTTAGAAGTTTGATACTGGATTTTAGGTTTTAGGTAAAGACCAAACCAATATTGACTATTCATTAGACACTGGTATGTAGATAGAAAGATGATTAGTCTATATGTAAAGATGAATTTTTAGGTGTTGACTGGCCTCGCAATAAGAATTGACTAACCAGACATGAGTTAACTACCAACGAAACACTTTGGCGACTATGCTTGTTATTGACCAGTGAGTAGGGTTTTTGAAAAACTGTTTGATATTTTGGGTTATATACAAAAAATGCATAGACCTACTGAGCGACTATGTTTGCTAAACAAGACATTATACCAGAGATGATTAGGATTCTTATTTAGCTCAGGCAAGGAAAGCATTTCTACAGAATTTGTTGGCATTGAATATAGATTTAGGTATTAGGATGTTATTTTTGATTATCATTTGTCTGGAGCGTGACGCGATATGAAAGGGAAACTTGGACTATTGGTGTAGCAGAAAAGAGGAGTATTGAAGTGTTTGAAATGTGGTGTTACAGGAGAATGATGAAGATTAGATGGGTAAATAGGGTTACAAACAAAGAGGTATTACGACAATTGGGAGAGGAGAGATGTTTTGGCGACAGCTAATGAAGTAAATCGATAGGTTGTTAGGGCACATACACCCAGGAATAGCAAGCTTAGTTAAGGAAGAAAGGGATGAGGACAAGAACTGTAGGGGTAGACCAAGGTTAGAATATGTTAAACAGATAGCCTTGGATGTAGAGTGTGGTAGCTATATAGAGATGAAACGATTAGCTCAGGACAGGGAGTCATGGAGAGCTGTATTAAACCAGTCAAAAGGCTCAAGGACTCAAACTACATGTAGAGCTTACCAAAATAATGTTGTGTAATGGTAAATGCTAGTCAACAAACATTAATTCATTACTAAAACCCATGACACGATACCAGAGAGCTTTTCTAAAATTATTTTAAGATGCCTTTAATCCTATATTAAACACCCAGTTCTCAAGACTCATAACTACAATGAAATGAAAAAAAACAACAACCAAATACATTTAAAAAACGAGCAAGTGGTTGAGTCAATGTACACTGGAGTATTTTGTAAACACTCAAGTGCACAAAACAAATTACATTATTAACTGTCAGTTTGACCGAGTGGTTAAGGCGTTTGACTTATGTTCACATTTTCAATACAAGAAAGCAAGGATTTGAATCCCTTGCCTAACATAACTATTGCTTTAACATGGCTTAGCGATACTGTATTATTATGATACTCGATACACAAACCATAGATAGAGTGTATTGTTTAAGTCCACTCTCTCTTTCTAAACATAGCTAGAGACTGTCAATGGTTAACAATTGTATTAATAGTGGGAGGATCTAGTGATAGTAATTAAGAAAAAAGCAGACAATAACCATAGAATATTTTTATTAAATTCATTTTATAACAGATACACACTGAATATAACTCTCTCTCTATTTACCATTGATTGATATAGATTTTTAAACACAACGCTTGTTGTAGATCCTTTTATAACTTTCTCCAGGTACTCTTGTTCTTAAAAACTGGGGAAGTCGCAGTGGTTTTATAGACATAAAACCCTCATCCTTTTCTTTTTCATCATCATCATCATCTTCATTATGAATATTATCATCAAAATTATGATAGTCATTGTCGCCATCATTATCATCATCATCATCCTCAACATCGCTAGATCTATCCAATTCCTCTTGTTCCTTTTCCACAGGGACCTCTTTTAAAGTCTGCGTTGCTTTTGATAGTGTTAAGGGTTTCTTTGACGTTGACAACTGACCTAACATGACTTTTTGAGGACACGATAAGTGATTTTGAACAAACACTGCACTATCTTGAGCAGCAATATTTTTTTCTTGGACTTGCTCTTTTTTACCTTGGTTAGAGTATTTTGTTAATTTAAATGTGTATTAATTTGAGATTCACAATGATGCTCGTTTGAAGTAAGTACGTTGGAGTATTTTGTTTTAATCATTCCTCGACACTTTTTAGATCGTTGTTTTAAACATTGCCAAATAACAGTTCCATCTTTATTGGTTGTTTTTACAATATATGTATATCCTTTATAGTAGGCACATGGCTTACCATGGCTGGTTGTTGAGACTTCCATATTAACTAATACACATTAATTTAATTTTAGTAAAGTCACTTTAGTAATAATAACAGTAAAATAAATGAAGTGGGTTGATATTTTTTAAAGGTGGAATTTTCAAAGTACTGTCAAGAATAACAATCACATGAACAAATTTTAGACTACAAGTTATTTACACACACATTGCTCAATGTCAAGATTTATACTGAACACAATTTATAGTGAATATGATTTTTATTGACTGTAATTAATAGTAGCCATGGTTAGTAGAGGCAATGTATACTGGGTGCGTTTTATAGCACGCTCAATGTATAATAGGTACGATTAGTAGACGCGTTTGATACTGGGTGCGTTTTATACTGATTATGATTTATACTGAGCGCGATTTTTACTAGAAGCGATTTTTACGAGGTGTAATTGATAGCAGGCGCTATTCATACTCATCGCAATTGATAGTAGGCGTAATTGATAGTAGGCGCAATTGATAGTTGGCGCAATTGATAGTAGGCACAATTAATAGTAGGCGCGATTGCTTGTAGGCGCAATTGAATGTAGGCGCAATTGGTAGTGGACGTAATTGATAGTAGGCATTATTGATAGTAGGCGCAATTGACAGTAGGCGCGATTGATAGTAGGCGCGATTAGTAGTAGGCGCAATTAATAGTAGGCGCAATTGGTAGTAGACGAAATTACTAGTAGGCACGATTGGTGGTAGGCGCAATTGACAGTAGGCACGATTGGTAGTGGGCTTAATTGCTAGTAGGCGCTATTGATAGTAGGTGCAATTGACAGTAGGCGCAATTGGTAGTAGACGTGATTGGTAGTAGGTGCAATTGATAATAGGTGCAATTAATAGTAGGTGCAATTAGTATGCGCAATTGATAGTAGGTGCGAATGATAATAAGCGCTATTAGTAGACGTGATTGATAGTAGGTGCGATTGGTAGCAGGCGCAATTGATAGTTGGTGCGATTGATAGTAGGCGCGATTGATAGTAGGCGCGATTGGTAGTTGGCGCAATTGATAGTAGGCACAATTAATAGTAGGCGCGATTGGTAGTAGGGGCAATTGACTGTAGGTGCGAGTGGTAGTGGACGTAATTGAAAGTAGGCGCTATTGATAGTAGGCGCAATTGACAGTAGGCGCGATTGATAGTAGGCGCAATTAGTAGTAGGCGCAATTGGTAGTAGACGAAATTACTAGTAGGCACGATTGGTAGTAGGCGCAATTGACAGTAGGCTCGATTGGTAGTGGGCTTAATTGCTAGTAGGCGCTATTGATAGTAGGTGCAATTGACAGTAGGCGCAATTGGTAGTAGGTGCAATTGATAATAGGTGCAATTAGTATGCGCAATTGATAGTAGGTGCGAATGATAATAAGCGCTATTAGTAGACGTGATTGATAGTAGGTGCGATTGGTAGCAGGCGCAATTGATAGTTGGTGCGATTTATAGTAGGCGCGATTGATAGTAGGCGCGATTGGTAGTTGGCGCAATTGATAGTAGGCACAATTAATAGTAGGCACAATTATTAGTAGGCGCGATTGGTAGTAGGGGCAATTGACTGTAGGTGCGATTGGTAGTGGACGTAATAGATAGTAGGCGCTATTGATAGTAGGCGCAATTGACAGTAGGCGCGATTAGTATTAGGAGCGATTGGTAGTAGGCGCAATTGGTAGTAGACGCAATTGAAAGTAGGCGCGATTGGTAGTGGGCGTAATTGCTAGTAGGCGCTATTGATAGTTAGTGCAATTGACAGTAGGCGAAATTGGTAGTGGGTGTGATTGGTAGTAGGTGAAATTGATAGTAGGTGCAATTAATAGGCGCAATTGATAGTAGGCGCAATTAGTAGACGCGATTGTGTAGTAGGCGCAATTGGTAGTAGGTGCGATTGCTAGTAGGCGTGATTTGTAGTAGGCGCAATTGATAGTAGGCGCGATTGATATTAGGCGCAATAAATAGTAGGCGCGATTGATAGTAGGCGTAATTGATAGGAAAATGTTTTTGTGTAATAAAAAGTAATGTCCAGCCTCCCACTGCCATTCATCTGTGACGTCATAGCCAGTCTCAAAGCAAGTCTAAACTTGTAGAACAGGTCATGTGACAAGGTTAGGTTAAGTGACTTGGACATAATTTGGATAAATGCACGGGCCCGTCCACAGGGACCCGTCAAAAATGACTCTCATCATAAAGGACCCGTCCAAAGGGGCTGGTCAACAGGGGCTAGTCAACAGGGACCAGTCCAAAGGGACAAATCAACAGGGATCAATCGAAAGGGGTTATCACCTCAAGGTCTACCAATCGCGCCTACTATTTATTGCGCCTAATATCAATCGCGCCTACTATCAATTGCGCCTACTACCAATCGCGCCTACTATCAATCGCGCCTACTAGCAATCGCACCTGCTATCAATCGCGCCTACTATCAATTGCGCCTACTACCAATCGCGCCTACTATCAATCGCGTCTACTAATAGCGCCTGCTATCAATTGCGCCTACTATCAATCAAGCCTACTATTAATTGCGCCTACTATCAATTGCACCTACTATCAATTGCACCTACTACCAATTGTGCCTACTGTCAATTGCACCTACTATCAATAGCGCCTACTAGCAATTACGCCCACAACCAATCACGCCTACTGTCAATTGCGTCTACTATCAATTGCGCCTACTACCAATCGCTCCTACTACTAATCGCGCCTACTGTCAATTGCGCCTACTATCAATAGCGCCTACTATCAATTACGTCCGCTACCAATCGCGCCTACAGTCAATTGCGCCTACTACCAATCGCGCCTACTATTAATTGTGCCTACTATCAATTGTGCCTACTATCAATTGCGCCAACTACCAATCGCGGCTACTATCAATCGCGCCTACTATCAATCGCACCTACTATCAATTGCACCTGCTACCAATCGCGCCCACTATCAATCACGTCTACTAATAGCGCCAACTATCAATCGCGCCTACGATCAATTGCGCCTACTAATTGCACCTACTATTAATTGCACCTATTATAAATTGCACCTACTAACAATCACGCCTACTACCAATTGCGCCTACTGTCAATTGCACCTACTATCAATAGCGCCTACTAGCAATTACGCCCACTACCAATCGTGCCTACTGTCAATTGCGCCTACTACCAATCGCACCTGCTACCAATTGCGCCTACTACCAATTGCGCCTTCTATCAATCGCGCCTACTGTCAATTGCGCCTACTAACAATAGTGCCTACTATCAATTACGTCCACTACCAATCGCACCTACATTCAATTGCGCCTACAACCAATCGCGCCTACTATTAATTGTGCGTACTATTAATTATGCCTACTTTCAATTGCGCCAACTACCAATTGCGCCTACTATCAATTACGCCTACTATCAATTGCGATGAGTATGAATAGCGCCTGCTATCAATTACACCTCGTAAAAATCGCTTCTAGTAAAAATCGCGCTCAGTATAAATCATAATCAGTATAAAACGCGTCCAGTATCAAACGCGTCTACTAATCGTACCTATTATACATTGAGCGTGCTATAAAACGCACCCATTATACATTGCTTCTACTAACCATGACTACTATCAATTACAGTCAATAAAAATCATAATCACTATAAATTTTGTTCAGTATAAATCTTGACATTGAGCAATGTGTGTGTAAATAACTTGTAGTCTAAAATTTGTTCATGTGATTATTATTCTTGACAGTACTTTGAAAATTCCACCTTTAAAAAATATCAATCCACTTCATTTATTTTACTGTTATTATTACTAAAGTGACTTTACTAAAATTAAGTTAATGTGTATTGGTTAATATGGAAGTCTCAACAACCAGCCATGGTAAGCCATGTGCCTACTATAAAGGATATACATATATTGTAAAAACAACCAATAAAGATGGAACTGTTATTTGGCGATGTTCAAAACAACGATCTAAAAAGTGTCGAGGAATGATTAAAACAAAAGACTCCAACGTACTTACTTCAAACGAGCATCATTGTGAATATCAAATTAATACACATTTAAATGGACAAGATACTCTAACCAAGGTAAAAAGAAAGCAAGTCCAAGAAAAAAATATTGCTGCTCAAGATAGTGCAGTGTTTGTTCAAAATCACTTATCATGTCCTCAAAAAGTCATGTTAGGACAGTTGTCAACGTCAAAGAAACCCTTAACACTATCAAAAGCAACGCAGACTTTAAAAGAGGTCCCTGTGGAAAAGGAACAAGAGGAATTGGATAGTTCTAGCGATGTTGAGGATGATGATGATGATGATAATGATGGTGACAATGACTATCATAATTTTGATGATAATATTCATAATGAAGATGATGATGATGATGATGATGATGATGATGATGATGATGATGATGAAAAAGAAAAGGATGAGGGCTTTATGTCTATAAAACCACTGCGACTTCCCCAGTTTTTAAGAACAAGAGTACGTGGAGAAAGTTATAAAAGGATCTACAACAAGCGTTGTGTTTAAAAAATCTATATCAAACAATGGTAAATAGAGAGAGTTGTATTCAGTGTGTATCTATTATAAAATGAATTAAATAAAAATATTTTATGGTTATTGTCTGCTCTTTCTTAATTACTATCACTACATCCTCCCACTATTAATGCAATTGTTAACCATTGTCAGTGTCTAGCTATGTTTAGAAAGAGAGAGTGGACTTAAACAATACACTCTATCTATGGTTGGTGTATCGAGTATCATAATAATACAGTATCGCTAAGCCATGTTAAAGCAATAGTTATGTCAGGTAAGGGATTCAAATCCTTGCTTTCTTGTATTGAAAATGTGAACATAAGTCAAACGCCTTAACAACTCGGTCAACCTGACAGTTAATAATGTAATTTGTTTTGTGTACTTGAGTGTTCACAAAATTTTCCAGTGTACATTGACTCAACCACTTGCCCGTTTTTAAATGTATTTTTTGTTATTGTTTTTTTTTTTTCATTACATTATAGTTATGAGTCTTGAGAACTGGGTGTTTAATATAGGGTTAAAGGCATCTTAAAATAATTTTAGAAAAGCTCTCAGGTATCGTGTCATGGGTTTTAGAAATGCATTAATGTTTGTTGACTGGTATTTACCATTACACAACATTATTTTGGTAAGCTCTACATGTTGTTTGAGTCTTCAGCCTTTTGACTGGTTTAATACAGCTCTCCATAATTCCCTGTCCTGAGCTAATCGTTTCATCTCAGCATAGCTACCACACTCTACATCCAAGGCTATCTGTTTAACATATTCTAACCTTGGTCTACCCCTACAGTTCTTGTCCGCAACCCTTTCTTCCATAACTAAGCTTGCTATTCCTGGGTGTATGTGTCCTACCAACCTATCGATTTACATCATTAGCTGTCACCAAAAACATCTCTCCCACTTGTCTTAATACCTCTTTGTTTGTAACCCTATTTACCCATCTAATCTTCATCATTCTCCTGTAACACCACATTTCAAACACTTCAATTCTCCACTTTTATGCTACACCATTTGTCCAAGTTTCCCTTTCATAGAGCGTCACGCTCCAGACAAAGGTCTTCAAAAATAACATCCTAATACCTAAATCTATATTCAATGTCAACAAATTCTGTAGAAATGCTTTCCTTGCCTGAGCTACATAAGAATCCTAATCATCTCTGGTATAATGTCTTGTTTAGCAAACATAGTCGTTCAGTATGTCTATGCATTTGTTGTATATAACCGAAAATAGCAAACAGTTTTTCTAAAACCCTACTCACTGGTCAATAACAAGCATAGTCGCCAAAGTGTTTCGTTGGTAGTTAACTCATGTCTGGCTAGTCAATTCTAATTGCAAGGCCAGTCAACACCTAAAAATTCATTTTAACATATAGTCTAATCATCTTTCTATCTACATACCAGTGTCTAATGAATAGTCAATATTGGTTTGGTCTTTACCTAAAACCTAAAATCCAGTATCAAACTTCTAAAATCTAAAACCAAAATAAAATATAGCATAGAAAACATAATTCCAAGTAATACAAATCCTTATATGTTTTTCTTTAATAATTAGTTACCGAAAATTTAAAGTCATGACATTATGGTTTGGTCTTTTTGTACAATCAAAAATATAAAATGTAAATTTTAAAATCTAAAGTCTAAAATAAAAAACAAGTACAAAATCTTACTTGCATTAACTGTATATTGAACCCAGTCCACCTTTGTATTTGTAATCCAAGAAATAATTTGAAAAAATATACAAGTGCAATCAGTCTTAAAACATTATCCCTGCTTTTTTATATGTTTTTGACATGCGTATTAATCAAAAATCAAACCCTGGTCTACCTTAGTCGAAGGATAACAGCTTAACCACTGCACCACTATAACCATCTTTCTTAGTTTGATTCATTCTAAGCCTTAAAGTTAAATCGAGTTAAGGCCTCTAGTGCAAGAGCCAAAAGTGCTTGCCACTGCAGCACAAAATGGTTAGCAAGTAACATTATACATCCAAAAAGGATTGTATTGGTTCGGTTTGGTTCAGTGTAATCACCATCTTGTTTTCTTAGCTACCCTCTTTAACTAATCAATTAAAGATAGTCTACTCTTAATTCTTGAATCGATAAATTGGATTTTGTACACACCGTTTGTCATGTCATGCCTGAAACCTATACTCCCTATGTACTGCGGTCAGGTTTAAAAACAAGTTTCAATGGTCAAAGACTTGTCAGTCACCATACGTGTAGCCTACAATAATTCTTTCTCTACCTAGCTATGTTTCATCACTCACCATAAACATGTAACATTATGGGTTTGCAATATATTACGAGAAACAAAACAAACCTTGTTGTTTTCAATCTTTTTGGGAAAATTCATAAGCCATATATAGAAAGCGTCATGTCAAGTTATAGGACACCTTATGAGTCCAAATCCCATTATTAGTTTATAAAACTCAAATCAGTAACCTTGCCGTTTAGGGATATTTAAATAAATGCATGCATCATAGGTAAAATCATAAAAAATATTCTTAAAACAAGTCGTCGCATGACCCTCTTCAATCAATGCTTCACAAAATATCGATTCATCCATTGAACATGGCCACAGTTATCGGCGACATGCTCGTTTAAACACAGCCGGTACTGTCTCTCTCTACTAAAAAAATAAAAATATTAAAATTAATTCAAAAATTTAAAAAATCTAAATTTTCAAAATGTGTGGTTAGGCCCTTTGTCAAAATTTCAAAAAATAAATAATAAATTCAAGAAGAGATTGTCGTCCTGAGTCTTATAACACCTCATGTGTCCAATTCTGAGCATTGGTTCCCCTTTTTTCCTGTAAAATCTACATGCATTGTGTTAGGGGTAAAATGACCGATCATGGTAAAAGAGTATTAAATGACCAATCTTTTGAGCTATCACACCTAATTTTAGGTTTCTTAGTTTCCAAGATATCGATTTTTAAATTTTGGGTGTAGTTTTAACCCTCTTACTATTTTTTCATAAAAAACAAATGATCTTAGGTTCATTTATCATTTTTAAGTGTTTAACCGCTTTTTTTCCTGTAACATTACTATTTACTATTTTAGGGGTGAAATGACCTGTCGAGGTAAAAGCGTATCTTATGACCTATTTTTAAAGCTATCACACATAATTTTAGGGTTCTTAGCTTCCAAGATATCGATTTTTCAATTTGGGAGTGGGGGGATAGTTTCACCCCCAAAGGGGAACATCGCCCCAATTGCTAGGACCCCTCATACAAGTCACTAGCATGATTGGTTCGCGAGATATTAACAAAAGTGGGGTTAGGCCTTTTGTGAAAATTTCAAAAATACGTTCTAAAAGGGGGCTTCATCCCAAGTCCTACAATACCTCATACAAGTTCCTAGCCTTACTAGTCCGTTAGTTAAGCCCTTTGACATAATTTAGATAAATTCAAGGGCCAGTCCAAAGGGGCCGGTCCAAAGGGATTAGTCAAAAGGGACTCTTCCACAAGGACTCACCCACAAGGACCTGCCAACAAGGACTCGTCAACAATGACCCGTCAACAGGGACCCGTCAACAAGGACTCGTCCACAGGGACTCGTCAACAAGGACCCGTCAGCAATGACTCGTAAACAATGACCCGTCCACAGGGGCTCGTCAACAATGATCCGTCAACAATGACACGTCAACAATAACCCATCAACAGGGACCCGACAACAGGGGCTCGTCAACAATAACAGGGGCTCTCGCCTCAAGGCCTGACAAGACCCTCTTTGATTATTGGTTTGCCTATCGACAAGCGCTGCTTAAAATACTTTTTGATCATCCCTCGTGGGTGGGGTTAGGTTGGGTTACACTACAGCCACCATGTTTAAAAAGACCGCCCTCTTACAAAAACCATGAGTAGGCATGCGTAAAAACAAAAAACAAGCATGTTAAATCATTGTGGGTTTCCACCGTACACATGTATCTTGTGTGGTACAACGTTTAATTTCATACTGGCATTCAAACTCTCACATGTTGCACTTTGAATGCAAGATTCTCTAAAAAATTACAATTTCACCCCCTAGTAGGGGTAGGTTTTATTTTGGGGTGGAAATATGTTATCCATTGGAAAGGGAGTGTCGGCCCGAGTTCAACAACACCTCATTCGTCAAAATCCGACCATGCGTTCGAGAGATATCGTGCCGCCGCCATCTTGTGAGGTTGGTGAGGTGGAGGTGGCTGTAGAACTGCTAAAAAACCACTACTGTAGAATAATAGAGCACTACAGTTGGCAGCCCTGGTGACTGAATACCTTCTTAGTTCCATCTCTTAAAGTACAGAATACAACATTTGGTTCAAGTCCAACGGATAGCATGGACGTTACATGCAGTTAAACATTGGATCTAACAACGCACGTAAAATCATGTTGGAAACAATGTCATGCATGTATTGGTCAGAAATAATATGATATATTATCTATTGTTGTGCAAATTTCGAATGAAATCCATTAGTTAGTATAGATGTTACATGCGTATTAAAATTGGACATATCAGCAGGCTTAGAATCAACTTGGCAGCACTGAGGTATATTAGTTACTACAAATTAATCTAGAATGTCAGGTACTATACGTGTTCAAAGTTTAGAGCTATTGGCTTGCATACCTTCTGATATATTGATATTGGGGTAACAAAAATAGAGACAGCATTTATTAACAGTTGGCAGCTCTGGTTGCTCTTAAGAATACGCATAGTCATACCCGTTATGGTACACATGCAACATACGAAATTTGGTTGAAATCCAAATTATAGTATAGAAGTTACATGTATTTAAAGTTGGACCTCTCAGCAGGCTTAGAATCATGTTGGTAGCACTGACGTATATCAGTTACTCCAGATTAATATAGCATGGCAGGTACTATACGTGTGCATAGATTAAAGCTGTCGGCTTGCATACTTTCTGATATATTGGTATTTGGATAAAATAAATTGAGAACATTTATTAACAGTTGGCAGCCCTGGTGGCTCTTAAGAATACGCTCATTAATATATGTTTATGTTCACATAGCACATACGAAATTTGATTGAATTCCAATTGATAGTGTAGAATTTATATGCATTTAAAAATTGGACCTATCAGCAGGCTTATAATCATTTTGGCAACACTGCCATGTATGGCCTTCTGGAAATTAAACTGAAATATTATTAATTACACGCGTGCCAATTGAAATAGCTCCCATTCATACCTTCCAACATATCCAACATGGAACTCAAATTTAAATTGCGATTTTCACTAGTTGGTAGCCCTTACATTATTTTCAAATACGGCATTGAGATATTCAGAATGCCATTTGCCCGGATCGATCTCATAAGTCTACTTTTTCCTCATTTTTGCAAAATGTGAAAAATAGGCTAAAAAATTGGTACTCACCAACAAGTCATAAGGTTATGTTCAGCTTTACTAATCCATAATATGGCAGTCAAAAATAAGACATAAAAAGCCGAATATCTCCACTAGTCTTTCATGTTCCATAATTGTGGACAATTTTTTGTTAAGTGAAAATACAAATTTATTGATCACAAAGCACTGAATTGTAAACCTACCACTGAAAAGCATATTCACATTCGTTTGGGAAGGAAAACACTGACGCTTTCTTGTAGTTCCAAACCCAACAACTATGCGGCATTATCTCACAACTACTACACCGAATGCTCCACTATAATGGTACAGTGCTGTGATAACGCAAATATGACAATTAAACCAAAAATCACCACACGAGAAATGTTGAACAAGTATGACTCCAAGAACACTCCATTCGAATCTAATGGCTGGCGATCTGAAGCTGTATCCACGTAGCGTGACGTTAATGGCATTTCGTTAGTGAGTGAGTTGGCTTTCTTATCGGTGGTCACGGCTCAATGCCCCCAAAACCCGATTGGCTCTCCACATGGTGTCCCTTGTTATATTTACGTTTGCCGAATTTATTCTCGTCTATTTCGACAGTTTTCCCAGGCCCTACCATCTGTTCGCTGCTTGTTTCGACATGATTGCAGATCACCTCCAGATAAACTGTTCCCAGTCGGACTCGGTATGGGAAGCAAACCCATAAATGTCAATGATGGTGCCAGTTGACGTCATGTTGGCGAATTCAACTGTTAACAGTAGGACTTCGTCCAATGTTAAGTGTCTTTTAGTGAACCATGGTCCATGTCGAATGGTTTTAGTTTTGCGGCATACAGATCTGTTGTTGTTACATTTCCACATAAAGTCGTCACTTATGTCAGCACGTGTAACAATATGCACATCTGCACCGCACTCTTACGTCATGACAGATTATATCAGCCCGGATTCCCACAAAAAATCTAACATTATTGATTGTTGGAAGCCAGAGTGATGAAGAAAAAGTCGTTTCAAACTCCATCTTGCACTATCTCTCGGTTTTCGTTCATATTCGGCAATGAAACCTGTTTTCTCAACCTGGCCGGATATCTCGACACGACAGATCGCAAGGATTCCATGTTTCAAACTAGTGGCAAAACCAGCGCCAACCAATAATATTGGCACAATACCATGATTTACAATGTCTTACAATACCAGATGCGAAATTGTACCGAATGCGTGGGGTTGGCAATACTGTACATGTTGCTAAAATGGCGGAGTCAGCTGGAATTTCATCTATATAAGTCGTGATCGTATTTGTGGTGGTCGGGTCGGTTACAGATAGAGGAGGAGTAAACATCTGTCACTATATCATCACCACATTCTTCCTACCATTACTACAGGTATTTTGGCTAATTTCAGTAGTTTAAGAATTTATTTATTTCTTTGATTCTGATCCAAGGAAGTGATAACACGTATTTTGTTTGTTCCATTGGTGTTCACGTTTTCAACAAATAGAAGAAGAAAGATACGGTAGTTATTATTCATTAGAAATATGATTGCTGACGGCCAAGTTAAAATCTTAACATTGTTTTATGCCGGTAACAAGTTTGCATTGCTGTGGCAGACTAGGGAATAGGATACACAAATAGCAGCACATTCACTTAAGGGCAATCATATCTCAAATGCCTTATTTGATTGAGTTTAAACTTGGCACGTTGTGTAGACTTCACCTGTAATAGGATCTAGGGTGGCAGCAGAGTGGAACTGCAGTATTAATACAATTAACTTACATCTGCTATTGTCAGGTGTTCTTATAGAAGACAAGACTCAGTAATCCAATCTTCCAAAAATTATTCTCACTATAAATCATTCGTATAAATATAAGGGAAGTAATGGAGAACTTATAATAACCTGAAGTTTGAAGTCATCTTTAACTGCTATCCTTACATCATCAAATATATCGCCAGCCTCGTCCTGAAGGTTATCAGAGGGCAAAAGCTCATTTAAATCCTGCTAAGTTTCGCCCAATGTTAAATATATAGACACAATATGAGTTATGTGAGTAAAAACATGTACAAATTAACCGTTCCTGGTTAGAGTACTATTTACTATTAAGTACTGTATTAGGCCTATGTCACTAAACCTTGCTTGTCAAGCACATCACTAAGATATCAATATATGTATTAAAATGCAACTTACCGGTAGTTGTTTCTCCATTACGATCAGGAAACTAGAACAGAGGAACAATTAATTAAAGATCTTATCGAAACCAAAGCAAAAAATCAGTCCCATATTTAATAAATAAAATAAGGTATTTTCAGACCCTTCAAAGTGCGCACTGATAACGAGCGGTTATATATTTGTCAACAACAGTAAAATACCTACAACAATGATGCTCAACATTTACTCTACGTTACGTCATATGTTTGCAAGTTGACCGTCATGGTCAAATAAGACGTCAGTATTTATCATTGTAATTGAATTAACTAATGGTGCCCGCTTGTAGAGCAGGAAAATAAATAATCCTACATTAAATTCCTCTATTCCTATGTACACAAAAATTTGATGATGTGGGGGATGCATATTAAATATCATATTGTCAGATGATAAAGTACCGTAAAACCCGACTTGATACGTTTCGTAGTTTCGCGTTAATTTTTATTCTTTCACTATGATTGTAAACGCCTTGAAAGAATTTCATACGAAGGTTGGCAACCATACAGTTGGCCTATTCAACTGTTATAAATGTTTTAAAAATATTCCACTAGGTGGCATTACAGGTACATTGTTTACTAACATTGTAAAATTCTTGTAATTTTGTACTTCGGAAAAATTTGTATAACAACAGTATCTACAGATATCGGAAATATTTAAGATTACTTGGTAAGTATCTCCATATATTAATGCTAATAAAAACATACATTAGAATAAGCAGAAATCAAAACTTGAAACATGGTAGAGCAAAATTTTTAATATTGTCCAACTCAGGGTGACTTGATACAAAACTATGAAGTCTTAGTTTTAAGTTCATGCTTACTGTCCGAGTTGGAATCATCACAGATGCATTAAGAATGTGCACATCAATTATTAAGGCAGGGTTTGAAAAGACAGGAATCATGCCAATAAATCGCATGAAGGTGCTCAAACAAATTCCGTGTGATGACGTCCAGAACAACAGAGCAATTGGGCCTGACAAGGAAGGTTCATTTTTTGAGCTATTGAAAACCCTTCGTTACGGGACAGATGACAATAGCGTCAATACCGGTAATGAGAAATCCAAAAGGACAGTGCAACCAGGCAAGAGTGTCACGAATGTGGAAACTGACGATTGTTCAAGTTCACGTAAGCTGAACCCACCTAATCTGCCTGACAACATGGATGCCAATCAGCGAAGTGATGATGATGCGCGGGAACTGGAGGTTGAACCAGACGCACCATCTGCACCTCGAAATGACCAGTCAGCATATGAAGAAGTAAATGAAGGGGACTTCGTAGCTGTGTAGATGGCAGTAAAATCAAAAAGGTCCATCGATCAAGGGCTGTAGAGGTGAAGTTCATGAGACGCTATAAAAACAGCCTGGACACATTTGTGTGGCCAGAAGTGGAAGATAAAAGTTTTGTTTATCCTCATGAAGTGAAACGCCGTTTGCCTCCCCCTGCTGAACTTCGATATGGTAAATTGAAAATTGATGAATATATTACTTTTTTAAAGGCAATTACATGCATGTGTTATTGAACAATATTGTGACATTTTAATGTTAATATTTTGTATGTTAATTATATATTCTCAATGCTCTATTGTCTACTTTTCCTTGTATAAAAATATCAAATAATACATTTTTAATACTGCCTTCAACATAAATGTAGGTCCAATGTACCCCATTTTCTTCAAAAGTATGTCAGAAATTGGTTAAACACATAAATGTGTATATCATGACACCCCTTCTTGGCCTAGAACGTGATACGGGAATGGTAATCAACCTGTGTATCAAATCACCCTGACCCAAGGTACCTTAATACAGCATAACATGTTTATAGTACTCTGTAGTGAATAATGTTTTGAAGTTTATGTTACTGTTATGTTGAGATTACCCTGAGACATGAATTTTACAACTTAAATTCAGTAAGTTGTAGAAATGGTTACGAAGAGGCAGGCACTTCAAGTCTAAAACCGTGTCAGATCACTCCGTTTTACGGTACCGTAGGCCTACCTTAAAAACCTATCAACACGTTTTATTGGGTTACGTGAAAACGTAGTTTCTTGCAAATCGGCACTAATCGCTTACGGATATTGACGCAACGAAATTTAACTTCCTCATTTCGTTACAAATCACCCAGTTCAAACTAGATTCATGTTCTAGCTCAGGGTGGTCCAACCTATAGTTACCCGAGGGCCAATCAAACTTTAGTATAGGAATGTGAGGGCCAGAGACATTCCAGAAAGAAAATATATTTTACTAAAAATCATTTATTAAAATTTGCATCAAAGAAGTTTAATATAACTAGTTTCATTTTACAGTCGAGAAATCAATGTGATGATTGGTATTCCTGATACAAGTGTATCAATGTCCACTGTAAGTTCAGTAAGGCAAAACCTCTGGCTCGATTCCAGTGAAGCACTTTCAATTCCTTTTCTCGTTTTTGATTTAATTTGTTTGAGAGCAGAAAAGGCACTTTCGCAACTATACGTACTGCCAAACAGCGATAACACTTGCAGAGAGAATTTAAGTGGTTTAGGAAAACGTTCTTTAGAAATCAGTTTCCAGAAATTATCAGGGACATCACACTTTTTAGTCTGGTAGATCACAAATTTCCATTTGAAGGTCGCAGAGCACCTCACTCACTTTTTGGTTTTAGGGAGTCAAAATCCTGGAATCTGTTCTGGAACTCTTTCTTGATATCTATTATTATTTCATGAAATACACTAAAATTTATGTCACTTTCTTCTTCTTTCAACTGCTGACAATATGTGTAGTGTGCCATATTATTTGCCTTCAATGCAATTTGCTTTACATAAGTTTTTTGCAGAAGTGTAAACATAATTTCATAAAGCTGGAAGATATTTTGTTTCCTGCCTTGTAGTTTCAGGTTTAATGCATTTAGATTGGATGTTAAATCTGTCAGAAAAGCATGATTATTTAAAAACTGGATTTCTTCCAGTCTTTCTTGATACTCGTGCCCAATGTTTTCATTTTTGAGGAAAGCAAGAATTTAATTCCTCAACCCAAGAAACTGTTGCAAGCAATTTCCAGCACTTAGCCAACGCACTTCACAGTACAATGAAATGTCACGATACTCAGCTTCCGAATTGTCCAGGAATGCAATAAATGCTCTGTGCCTAAAGGCTTTATTGCCTCCCCTTATTAAGTTTACAGTACCGGTATTTACAACAGTTTTCATGTCCTCACTGAGCCTTATAATTTTTCCACATATAGCCTCCTGGTGGATAATGCAGTGGAAAAACAAAACATTCAATCCTTTTTCTTTTCACAGCACTACTAAACCGATATTAGGACCCTCCAACCATTGCTTTAGCTCCATCTGTTGCAATGCCAGAGCACTTCACAAAACCTCCATATTTAGAATCGACATCATCCAGTGCTTTGAATATGTCAATACCATTTTTGCTGGTTTTAATGATCTAAATTCCAACAGTTCTTTTGAATTTCAAATTTTTCGTTTATTGTTCTGACAAAGATAAGGAGCTGGCCGATGTCAGCTATATCTGTGCTCTCATGTAGAGCTAGGGAGTAAAATTCACATTTTTCCAAAACGTTCTTGAGAGAACCTGAAACTTCACCAGCCATATCATTAATTCTTCTACTAACTGTCTGATGAGAAGAGGAAACTGTTTCAAATTTTTTAGCCATCCTATTATCTCCAAATGAAGATGCTATTTTACATCACAATGCCTAAAAGCCGTTTTTTTAGCTATCTCTAAACATACGGTACCTCATTAGATGCCTTTAAACCGGCTGTTACAAATCAATTCTTCAACTCATGTCTACAATTCAAGAACAATCACTTTATTTGTACACATCACTATCCAGCCATTACATTCTGTTACTCAAGACCTGTTCCATCTTGCTCCTCAATGCCCCAAGGGTGCCAACTTACAAAAATCAAATTTAACTACAGAAATACATACACAAAATTACTGAAACACATTCACAACACCGGCAGTGTTTGATGGTTGCTGAAATATATTCTTGTGTCTTGTTAGTTTCAGCTTCAAATCATTAAACACACAACTTCTGGCACTTTCCTGGTATTGATCGTATTTTGATACCGTATATGCAAGCTGGTATAGTGTCTATTCACGTTATACTCCTTCGAAACACCTAAGGCTTGAGAACAGATAACACACTGTGGTTTGCAATTATGTTCAACAAAAAAAGTAACTTTCCTGCCAGTTTTACTGAAATAGTCGTTTCTCATCTTCAACACGCCGTCTATTAAGTCCCGCCATATTGGGTACCGGTACCGCTCTCGCAACAACGATGACAACAAACTCTCGTCGTACTGTATCTCTCGAACAACCTCTCTCTTCAAATACAAACAGCCCTGCGCTCCCTTTTATAGGGAAATCTCCCGCAGCACACGAACGATCGCGAACTTATCGGCTGGAGGCGGGGCCGCTTCTCGTGCCGTACGTATTCGTTGAAAGACATGATTACTGGCGTATTTTTCGGGATCTTTCCTTTCCCACCTGGCTCCTTCGTAACATTACTGAATGAAAGTGAAAATTAAAGTAGGCACGCCACGGATTATAACTGTCTAAGAGTGAAGGGCAGTAAGAAGGGCAAGGGCCCTCCAGCCGTGGTTTGGAAGACACTGCTCTAGCTAACAGGTGTGAAACTTGTTTAATGTCGTCGTAACGATTGTTCCTAGTTACACAGCTACACCTCGGTATCTTAGACAATTGAAAAATGAAAATCCACAGCCTGCTTCCAGTCTCCGACCGGGTCAGGAATGGAATGAATGAAGCCCCCATCTAGCGGCGAGGATATGGACTGTGCCGGCTGCCGAGGCCTGACGCACTCCTCTGGGGCAATGATTAAGTGAATGACAGATGAAATGAAATGCTAGTGGAGAGTGTTGCCGGAATGAAATTTTGACAGGGAAAACCGGAGTACCCGGAGAAAAACCTGTCTGCCTCCGTTTTGTCCAGCACAGATCTCACATGGAGTGACCGGGATTTGAACCACGGACCCAGCGGTGAGAGGCCGGCGTGCTGCCGCCTAAGCCACGGAGGCTGATTATCTTAGACAATTAAATATTGTAATTTGAGTGTCGCTGACAATCTGTGCTTGGCCCTTAAGTACCGGTATTTACTTCCGCTGTAAAACACGTTATCATAACCCAAACGTTGTCATGTCGCTATTATATGCAATATTCATATACCGGTACTATTATTTAATAGACATTAAAGAAAATCAGAATATCCAGTAGCGGATCTAGGGGAGGGCGAGGAGGGCGACCACGCCATGGATTTTTTAAATTTTACTTTTCAATTTTTCAAACTAATTTATAATTCATATTCTTTTCTCAGTGCAGCTATGACCTCCCATGACCGTTTAATAAGTTTAGATTTCAGTATAATAATATCGTATGGCCTCGGGTGCTGGCTGCAGACTACAAGCAGTAGCCTAAATGTTGGCCAGACAGGAGTCATTTGTATCTCGCTTAGCTTGACCTGTGTCGTGTATTTTGTGTACCGTAGATTGACAAAAGTGAAATGTTGTTGTTTGAGTCTTCAGTCTTTTGACTGGTTTGATGCAGCATCCATGCTTCCCTGTCCTGAGGTAATTGTTTCATCTCTACATAGCTACCACACCCTACATCCCAGACGATCTGTTTAACATACTCTAACCTTGCTCTACCCCTACATTTCTTAACCTCGACCCTTCCTTCCGAAACTAAGTTTGTTATTCCTTAGTGTCTTAGTATGTGTCCTACCAGCCTATCTCTTCTCTTCATAAGCAGTTGCCGCAAGCATCTCTCCTCTCCCAATCGTCTTAATACCTCTCCATTAATTGTAACCCTATCTACCTATCAGATCGCCATCATTCTCCTGTAACACCACATTTGAAATGCTACCATTCATCTCTTTTCTGACGTCAATGTATACTCCTGTGTGCGTCTCGATAACAACTGAAGACACCTAATGCGCCTCTTTCAGTAGCGGTTGAGCAATGACAAGCAATGACAAGAAATGACAATTGCCGTCGAATGAACAACAAATAAGGACTAACGTCACTTATTTCCTGAGCAATAGTGATAATGGACAGTAATTTGCCTCCCACAATATCAGATGAAAATTATGGAAATTACATGAATTAGGTAGGCTAATTGAAAGTGTAGGATCCAGGTTCATCAGTCCTGAAGAATTGACGAAAATGTCGAAACACGAGGTGGTGGGATTAAAAACGAACTCTGTTTAAATGCAGCACAGCCTTAGTAGGCTAAACAATTGTACTTCAAAACACCATTCAAGGGCAGATTCTTTTACTTCCAATTCCACTGTTCACTCAAATTGTCATTTCTCAACCTGCTATATAGATTGACCATCATCCTCGTACCTACTTAACTTAACCCCACTTTTATTACATGTATCATATAATACTGATGATCCAAGCTTTACAGCTGCAATTTGAACATACTGTTTATTTAAGACATATTACACATGCTCCATTGTAAAAGTGTTGTCAACCTTTGAACATGCTTCACCGTTAAATCGAATTACTCGGCTGCTCTTATCTACATCTTCGACACATCGGCCAAGATGTCCCCATGACAAGGTTCCTTAATGGTTTATGACTGTTTTAAACACAGATGATATGAAACTGGACAGCACGCTTCAGCTACTGCGAAGGTTTGACGAGATCAAAACCTAAAGCTACAAGCGACACTCGGACGATGTCATTTAGACAACCACTGTACATAAAATTTACAACTTTCACAAGACAATATTGAAGAAACTAATTATTACAAATCAGTAACACTCATACATATGATTGAAATAATGTACCTGAATCTGAGATAAAGATACATGTTGTAAAGAGATTTAAGCTGGCACATCCATAGCCTATAGACAGCATCTTTTAATTCATTCTTAGTTGTACAGGAAATGGATATACGCCTCCATGTTTGCTAATAATTTGAAGGAATGGATGAATGAATGAAAAATAAATATTGGCATATTAAATATTAAGAGGTGTCCAAAGCGAATTTAATTAGTTATGAACATTGGAACCAGTAGGTTTTAGTTAATTTGCTCTTTCATGGAATCATCTAAAAACAGTGTTCCAAGTGGGATGGCTACTACCAGTTTTTAGCCTACTTTCGATTTTTGCAAAAAAATGAAAGTAGACTTATGAGATCTACACAGGCCCAAAAATTGTGTGTCTGTGTGTGTGTCTGTGAGTGTGTGTACTCTGAATATCTGTCCTCCCCCACCTATCAATTCGAACACGGTGAAACCGAATTGAACGAAATTTCGTACAGAGGTAGAACTAGCAAAGGGCACCTCAGTGTCATGGTTTATATCGCAGCCATCTTGACGGAAACTTAATGGTGGCCACCCAAATGTTACAAGCTTAAATCAAATTAAGACTAACCTAATCATACGATCGCTACCAAATTTTTCAACAACATATTTATATAGCGAGCGTCTTTTGAATAAACTACAAGGTAATCAGCCCAATAGTTTGCAGATGGCGGCCATGTTTGTATGCAAATCGATTCATCCTACCAATACAAACACGGTTAAACCGAACTGAACGAAATTTGTTACAGAGGTAGCACTAGCAAAGGACACCTCAGTGTCATGTTTTATATTGCCGCCATCTTGATGGAAACGTAATGACGGCCACCCAAATGTTAAAAGCTTAAATCAAATTACGACCAACCTCATAATCTGATCTCTACCAAATTTTGCAACAACATACCTTTTTGCAGGAAGCATCTTTTGACTGAACTACATGGTCATCAGCCCAATAGTTTGCAGATGGCGGCCATGTATGTGTGTAAATCGATTCCCCATATCAATTCAAACACGGTGAAACCGAATTGAATGAAATTTTTACAGAGGTAGCACTAGCAAAGGATATTCATGTTTAATATCCGTATAGCACGTTGTATTTCAACAAGCTACTACAACCAACATGCAATTATACTCTTGAAAAGGACAAAGAGTTATAAAAAAAAACATGCATTTGGGAGAAAGTAGGCTATATGTTATTTACTGAACATCTTGTTCCTACTTCTGAGTAAACAGGGAAGAGCATATTGCAAGAAATTTGATAAATGGTTAGTTTGTAGACTTGAAAGATCCCATAACATTCTGATCAATGGCGGAGCATTGGCAGCCAAAGGTTTGATTCCTGCAGGCAGCATCACATTTTAACTATGTACCCTAGCTAGTACTAGGCGATCTGTTCTGCAATTTCTACAATTTCTGCCATATGGCAGTTAAAACAGAACTCTATTTTGTGACCAATAGCTGCGATTTAATGAATTTTGTATTTTCTTCCCCCAAATGTAATTCAAAAGCTTCGTGTGTATATCTATCTAGCAGATGACCTAGATGTCATATCCCTTAAGATAGAAATCTCCACCAATGACATTTGCATGCTACATTTCCAACTTAATGACATGGTAATCAATTTCAATTACAAATAACAGAACAGTATACCGAACAGTTTATTTTGGAGATAAGACCATATTTGAGCAGTACATGCAGCAGCTGCTGTGTGGAGTTAAGTTCAGTGACAAATCAAGAGTGCTAGAGGATTCGTGGCTAAATTAATAACGGACCCCTCCCTTAATTGCAGATGGAATACCTGGAATAATACTGCACCATTTGGCAACTAAGAATTGCATGTTCAAAATCCTTCTCCACTGAAATTTCACATTCCATATTAATCAAACTCTGACACAGTTGTATCATTAAATTTCTTGATTCATTTTTATCAGACTTAAATAGGGAAATTAGTGTTCTAAAGATGCATTTGTCACAAACAATATTAGAGAAATTTGCATGTCAATTTAAATAATGGGAAATGCTGATCAAGCATTCTTATTTTTCATATACCTGTATAGATTATGTACAGTATATTGAGATCTTTAAATCCTGGTCTTCTCTAGCACTTTCTTGCAAATGTTTAATATTCACATCCGATATAAAGCAAAGGAGGGATATGACAGTCCATAGGTTAAAACATCACTGATTCTGTCACTGGACATGATGTTGCTGCGACATCGGGATCATATAGCTCCATGTAATCAGGTGTATGTAATTTGTGAGATAACCTGCGTTATTGTGATGACTGTATTAGTTTTGTATTGACACTTGGTAGACAAGACACACCTCTAAAAAATTGTGAGACCCAACTGTTTCAAACAATATGCTCTCCTAAATAAAAGTATGTACCTATCTCAGTATTGAGCAACATTGTCACTTTAACCATTTATGGTCTACACCCAGTCTAACAATACTGAATTAAAAGCATTGAGTACTTTCATACATATTGCCAAATAAATATTTCATCAAAAATGAACCTACATTGCAGATAAGTGGCAAGTCAAGAAAAGAAATAACCATGTAATCAGAAGGGGAAGGCTGATACAATTAAAACACAAACATGATGCACAGGATGACACACTCTACATCGGAGCAGATACCTACATGTGATGCCCCTTAAAAAAAACAATCGCCCACATTAGGCCAGATACCCAGTTGTGATGCCCCTTAAAACAACAATCGCCCTCATTAGAGCAGATACCTAGATGTGATGCACCTTAAAACAACAATCGCTACCATTAGAGCAGATGACCTAGATGTGATGCACCTTAAAACGACAATCTCCCTAATTAGAGCAGATACCTAGATGTGAAGCCCCTTAAAACAACAATCGCCCCCATTAGAGCAGATACCTAGATGTGATGCCCCTTAAAACAACAATCGCCTCATAAGAGCAGATGACCTAGATGTGATGCCCATTAAAACAGCAATCGCCCACATTAGATCAGATACCTAGATGTGATGCAACTTAAAACAACAATCGCCCTCATTAGGGCAGATACCTAGATGTGAAGCCCCTTAAAACAGCAATCGCCCTCATTAGAGCAGAAACCTAGATGTAATGTCCCTTAAAACAACAATCGCCCTCATTAGAGCAGATACCTAGATGTGATGCCCCGTAAAAAACAATCGCCATCATTAGAGCTGATACCTAGAGGAAAAGGAAGGAAGCTTGTAGTTTAACGTGACCGTTAATCTAGAGATCATGAGCCACGGGACCTCCTTTTTACGTGGAATCCGAACCACAGGACGTGGCATTTCACTTCGAAAATCTCACATGCATTGACCAGGAATCGAACCCGGACCGCCTTGGTGAGAGGCATACAGCTAGACCGCTGAGCCACCACGCCCCTGATACCTAGAGGAGATGCACCCTAAAACAACAATCGCCCTCATTAGAGCAGATACCTAGATGTGATGCCCCTTAAAACAACAATCGCTCTCATTAGAGCAGATACCTAGATGTCAAGCCCCTGAAAACAACAATCGCTCTCATTAGAGCAGATACCTAGATGTGATGCCCCTTAAAACAACAATCGCTATCATTAGATCAGATACCTAGATATGATGCCCCGTTAAACAACAATCGCCTTCCTTAGAGCAGATACCTAGATGTGATGCCTCTTAAAACAGCAATTGCCCTCATTAGATCAGATACCCAGATGTGATGCCCCTTAATACAACAATCGTCCTCATTAGAGCAGATACCTAGATATGATGCCCCTTTAAACAACAATCGCCCTCGTTAGAGCAAATACCAAGATGTGATGCCACTTAAAACAACAATCGCCTTCATTAGAGCATATACCTAGATGTGATGCCCTTTAAGAAAGCAATCGCCCTCATTAGAGCAGATACCTAGATGTGAGGCCCCTTAAAACAACAATTGCCCTCATTAGAGCAGATACCTATATGTCATGCCCCTTAAAACAACAATCGCACTCATTAGAGCAGATAACTAGATATGATGCCCCTTAAAACAACAATCACCCTCGTTAGAGCAGATACCTAGATGCGATGCCCTTTAAAACAACAATCGCCCTCATTAGAGCAGATGACCTAGATGTGATGCCCCTTTAAACAACAATCGCCCTCATTACAGCAGATACCAAGAAGTGATGCCCCTTAAAACAACAATCGCTCTCATTAGAGCAGATACCTAGATGTGATGCCCCTTAAAACAACAAACGCTCTCATTAGAGCAGATACCTAGATATGATGCCCCTTAAAATAACAATCGCCCTCGTTAGAGCAGATACCTAGATGTGATGCCCCTTAAAACAACAATCGCCTTCATTAGAGCAGATACCTAGATGTGATGCCCCTTAAAACAACAATCGCCCTCATTAGAGCAGATACCTAGATATGACGCCCCGTAAAACAACAATCGCCCTCGTTAGAGCAGATACCTAGATGTCATGCCCCTTAAAACAGCAATCGCCCTCATTAGAGCAGATGCCTAGATGCGATGCACCTTAAAAAAACAATCGCTACCATTAGAGCAGATGACCTAGATGTGATGCACCTTAAAACGACAATCTCCCTAATTAGAGCAGATACCTAGATGTGAAGCCCCTTAAAACAACAATCGCCCCCATTAGAGCAGATACCTAGATGTGATGCCCCTTAAAACATCAATCGCCTCATTAGAGCAGATGACCTAGATGTGATGCCCATTAAAACAGCAATCGCCCACATTAGATCAGATACCTAGATGTGATGCAACATAAAACAAAAATCGCCCTCATTAGGGCAGATACATAGATGTGAAGCCCCTTAAAACAGCAATCGCCCTCATTAGATCAGAAACCTAGATGTGATGCCCCTTAAAACAACAATCGCCCTCATTAGAGCAGATACCTGGATATGATGCCCCTTAAAACAAGAATCCCCCTCGTTAGAGCAGATACCAAGATGTGATGCCACTTAAAACAACAATCGCCTTCATTAGAGCATATACCTAGATGTGATGCCCCTTAAGAAAGCAATCGCTACCATTAGAGCAGATGACCTAGATGTGATGCACCTTAAAACGACAATCTCCCTAATTAGAGCAGATACCTAGATGTGAGGCCCCTTAAAACAACAATTGCCCTCATTAGAGCAGATACCTAGATGTCATGCCCCTTAAAACAACAATCGCTCTCATTAGAGCAAATACCTAGATATGATGCCCCTTAAAACAACAATCGCCCTCGTTAGAGCAGATACCTAGATGCGATGCCCTTTAAAACAACAATCGCCCTCATTAGAGCAGATGACCTAGATGTGATGCCCCTTTAAACAACAATCGCCCTCATTACAGCAGATACCAAGATGTGATGCCCCTTAAAACAACAGTCGCTCTCATTAGAGCAGATACCTAGATGTGATGCCCCTTAAAACAACAAACGCTCTCATTAGAGCAGATACCTAGATATGATGCCCCTTAAAACAACAATCGCCCTCGTTAGAAGAGATACCTAGATGTGATGCTCCTTAAAACAACAATCGCCTTCATTAGAGCAGATACCTAGATGTGATGCCCCTTAAAACAACAATCGCCCTCATTAGAGCAGATACCTAGATATGATGCCCCATAAAACAACAATCGCCCTCGTTAGAGCAGATACCTAGATGTCATGCCCCTTAAAACAGCAATCGCCCTCATTAGAGCAGATGCCTAGATGCCATGCCCCTTAAAACAACAATCGCCCTCATTAGAGCAGATACCTAGATATGATATCCCTTAAAATTACAATCCCCCTCGCTAGAGCAGATACCTAGATTTGATGCCCCATTAAACAACAATCGCCTTCATTAGAGCAGATACCTAAATGTGATGCCCTTTAAAACAGCAATTGCCCTCAATAGATCAGATACCTAGATGTGATGCCGCTTAAAACAGCAATCGCCCACATTAGAGCTGATACCTGGATGTGATGCCCCTTAAAAAAACAATTGTCCTTATAAGAGCAGATAACTAGATGTCATGCCCCTTAAAATAACAATCGCCTTCATTAGAGCAGATACCTAGATGATATGCCCCTTAAAACAACAATCGCTCTCATTAGAGAAGATACCCAAATGATATGCCCCTTTAAACAACAATCACCCTCATTAGAGAAGATACCTAGATGATATGCCCCTTAAAACAACAATCGCCCTCATTACAGCAGATACATATATATGGTGCCCCTTAAAACAACAATTGCCCTCATTAGAGCAGATGACCTAGATGTGATGCACCTTAAAACAACAATAGCCCTCATTAGAGCAGATGACCTACATTTGATGACCCTTAAAACAACAATCGCCCTCATTAGAACAGATACCTGGATGTGATGCCCCTTATAATAACAATTGCCCTCATTAGAACAGATTACCTAGATGTGATGCCCTTTAAAACAACAATCGCCCTCATTAGAGCAGATACCTAGATCTGAGGCCCCTTAAAAAACAATCGCTTTCATTAGATATGATACCTAGATATGATGCCCCTTAAAACAACAATCGCCCTCGTTAGAGCAGATACCTAGATGTGATGCCCCTTAAAACAACAATCGCCCTCATTAGAGCAGATACCTAAATGTGTTGCCCCTTAAAACAACAATTGCCCTCATTACAGCTGATACCTAGATGTGATGCTCCTTGAAACAACAATCGCCCACATTAGAGCAGATGACCTAGATGTGATGCCCCTTAAAACAACAATCGCCCTCATTAGAGCAGATATCTAGATGTGATGCCCCTTAAAACAACAATCGCTATCATTAGAGCAGATAACTAGATGTCATGCCCCTGAAAACAACAATCGCTCTCATTAGAGCAGATACCTAGATGTGATGCCCCTTAAAAAAACAATCGCTTTCATTAGATCAGATACCTAGATATGATGCCCCTTAAAACAACAATCGCCCTCGTTAGAGCAGATACCTAGATGTGATGCCCCTTAAAACAACAATCGCCCTCAATAGAGCAGATACCTAGATATCATGCCCCTTAAAACAACAATCGCCCTCATTAGAGCAGATACCTAGGTGGCATGCCCCTTAAAACAACAATAGCTCTCATTAGAGCAGATACCTAGATGTTAAGCCCCTTAAAGCAACAATCGCCCTCATTAGGGCAGATATCTTGATGTGATGCCCCTTCAAACAGCAATCGCCCTCTTTAAGGTAGATACCTAGATGTGATGCCCCTTAAAACAACAATCGCCCTCATTAGAGCAGATACCTAGATGTGATGCCCCTTAAAACAACAATCGCCCTCATTTGAGCAGATGATCTAGATGTGATGCCCCTTAAAACAACAATCGCCCTCATTAGAGCAGATACCTAGATGTGATACCCCTTAAAGCACAATCGCTCTCATTAGAGCAGATACCTAGATGGTATGCACCTTAAAACAACAATCGCCCTCATTAGAGCAGATACCTAGATGATATGCACCTAAAAACAACAATCGCTCCCATTAGAGCAGATACCTAGATGAGATGCCCGTAAAAGAACAATCGCCCTCATTAGAGCAGATACCTAGATGATATGCACCTTAAAACAACAATTGCCCTCATTAGAGCAGATACCTAGATATGATGCCACTTAAAACAACAATCGCCCTTTTATTGCAGATACCTAGATTTGATGCCCCTTAAAACCACAATCGCCTTCATTAGAGCAGATACCTAGAGCTGATGCCCCTTAAAACAGCAATTGCCCTCATTAGAGCAGATGCCTAGATGTGATGCCCCTTAAAACAACAATCGCCCTCATTAGAGCAGATACGTAGATATGATGCCCCTTAAAACAACAATCGTCCTCGTTAGAGCAGATACCCAGATGTGATGCCCCCTAAAACAGCAATCGTCCTCATTGGAGCAGATACCTAGATGTTATGCCCCTTAAAACAACAATTGCCCTCATTAGAGCAGATACCTAGATGTGATGCACCTTAAAACAACAATCGCTACCATTAGAATAGATGATCTAGAAGTGATGCACCTTAAAACAACAATCGCCCTAATTAGAGCAGATACCTAGATGTGATGCACCTTAAAACAACAATCGCCCTCATTAGAGCAGATACCTAGATGTGATGCCCCTTAAAGTAACAATCGCCCCCATTAGAGCAGAAACCTAGATGTGATGCCCCTTAAAACAACAATCGCCCTCATTAGAGCAGAAACCTAGATGTGATGCCCCTTAAAACAACAAACGCCCTCATTAGAGCAAATATCTAGATGTGATGCCCCTTAAAACAACAATCGCTCTCATTAGAGCAGATACCTAGATGTCATGCCCCTGAAAACAACAATCGCTCTCATTAGAGCAGATACCTAGATGTGATGCGCCTTAAAAACAATCGCTTCCATTAGATCAGATACCTAGATATGATGCCCCTTAAAACAACAATCGCCCTCGTTAGAGCAGATACCTAGATGTGATGCACCTTAAAACAACAATCGCCCTAATTAGAGCAGTTCCTAGATGTCATGCCCCTTAAAACAACAATCGCCCACATTAGAGAAGATACCTAGGTGTCATGCCCCTTATAACAACAATAGCTCTCATTAGAGTAGATACCTAGCTGATATGCCACTTAAAACAACAATCACCCTCATTAGAACAGATACCTAGATATGATGCCCCTTAAAACAACAATCGCCTTCATTAGAGCAGATACCTAGATGATAAGCCCCTTAAAACACCAATCGCCCTCATTCGAGCAGATATCTTGATGTGATGACCCTTCAAACAGCAATCGCCCTCAATAAGGTAGATACCTAGATGTGATGCCCCTTAAAACAACAATCGCCCTCATTAGAGCAGATACCTAGATGTGATGCCCCTTAAAACGACAATCGCCCTCATTAGAGCAGATGATCTAGATGTGATGCCCCTTAAAACAACAATCGCCTTCATTAGAGCAGATACCTAGGTGTGATGCTCCTTAAAACAACAATCGCCCTCATTTGAGCTGATACCTAGATATGATGCCCCTTAAAACAACAATCGCCCTCGTTAGAGCAGATACCTAGATGTGATGCCCCTTAAAACAGCAATCGTCCTCATTCGAGCAGATACCTAGATGTGATGCCCCTTAAAACTACAATCGCCCTCAATAGAGCAGATACCTAGATATGATGCCCCTTAAAACAACAATCGCCCTCATTAGAGCAGATACCTAGATGATAAGCCCCTTAAAACACCAATCGCCCTCATTAGAGCAGATATCTTGATGTGATGCCCCTTCAAACAGCAATTGCCCTCAATAAGGTAGATACCTAGATGTGATGCCCCTTAAAACAACAATCGCCCTCATTAGAGCAGATACCTAGATATGATGCCACTTAAAACAAAAAATCGCCCTCGTTAGAGCAGATACCTAGATTTGATGCCCCTTAAAACTACAATCGCCTTCATTAGAGCAGATACCTAGATCTGATGCCCCTTAAAACAGCAATTGCCCTCATTAGAGCAGATACCTAGGTGTGATGCCCCTTAACACAACAATCGCCCTCATTAGAGCAGATACCTAGATATGATGCCCCTTAAAACAACAATCGCCCCCATTAGAGCAGAAACCTAGATGTGATGCCCCTTAAAACAAGAATCGCCCTCGTTAGAGCAGATACCTACATTTGATGCCCCTTAAAACAACAATCGCCTTCATTAGAGCAGATACCTAGGTGTGATGCCCCTTGAAACAGCTATCGCCCTCATTAGAACAGATACCTAGATGTGATGCCCCTTAAAACAACAATCGCCTTCATTAAAAATGATACCAAGATGTGTTGCCCCCTAAAACAACAATCGCCCTCATTAAGGCAAAAACCTAGATGTGATGCCCCATAAAACAACACTCGCCCTCATTAGAGCAGATGACCTAGATGTGATGACCCTTAAAAAAACAATCGCCCTCATTAGAGCAGATACCTAGATGTGATGCCCCTTAAAACAACAATCGCCCTCATTAGAGCAGATGACCTAGATGTGATGCCCCTTAAAACAACAATCGCCCTCATTAGAGCAGATACCTGGATTTGATGCCCCTTTAATCAACAATCGCTCTCATTAGAGCAGATACCTAGATGTCATGACCCTGAAAACAACAATCGCCCCCATTAGAGCTGATACCTAGATCTGATGCCCCCTAAAACAGCAATCGCCCTCATTAGGGCAGATACCTAGATGTGAAGCCCCTTAAAACAACAATCGCCCTCATTAGAGCTGATAACCTAGATGTGATGCCCCCTAAAACAACAATCGCCCTCGTTAGAGCAGATACCTAGATGTGATGCCCCTTAAAACAGCAATCGCCCTGATTAGAGCAGATACCTAGATGTGATGCCCCTTAAAACAGCAATCGCCATCATTAAAGCAGATACCTAGATATGATGCCCCTTAAAACAACAATCCCCCTCATTAGAGCTGATAACCTAGATGTGATGCCCCCTAAAACAACAATCGCCCTCGTTAGAGCAGATACCTAGATGTGATGCCCCATAAAACAACACTCGCCCTCATTAGAGCAGATACCTAGATTTGATGCCCCATAAAACAACAATCGCCTTCATTAGAGCAGATCCCTAGATGTGATGCCCCTTAAAACAGCAATCGCCAACGTTAGAGCAGATACCTAGATGTGATGCCCCTTAAAACAGCAATCGTTCTCATTAGAGCAGATACCTAGATGTGATGCCCCTTAAAACTACAATCGCCCTCATTAGAGCAGATACCTAGATATGATGCCACTTTAAAAAAATCGCCCTCGTTAGAGCAGATACCTAGATTTGATGCCCCTTAAAACAACAATCGCCTTCATTAGAGCAGATACCTAGATCTGATGCCCCTTAAAACAGCAATTGCCCTCATTAGAGCAGATACATACATGTGATGCCCCTTAAAACAGCAATCGTCCCCATTGTAGCAGATACCTGGATGTGATGCCCCTAAAACAACAATTGCCCACATTAGAGCAGATACCTAGATGTGATGCACCTTAAAACAGCAATCGCCCTCAATAAGGTAGATACCTAGATGTGATGCCCCTTAAAACAACAATCGCCCTCATTAGAGCAGATACCTAGATATGATGCCACTTAAAACAAAAAATCGCCCTCGTTAGAGCAGATACCTAGATTTGATGCCCCTTAAAACTACAATCGCCTTCATTAGAGCAGATACCTAGATCTGATGCCCCTTAAAACAGCAATTGCCCTCATTAGAGCAGATACCTAGGTGTGATGCCCCTTAACACAACAATCGCCCTCATTAGAGCAGATACCTAGATATGATGCCCCTTAAAACAACCATCGCCCCCATTAGAGCAGAAACCTAGATGTGATGCCCCTTAAAACAAGAATCGCCCTCGGTAGAGCAGATACCTACATTTGATGCCCCTTAAAACAACAATCGCCTTCATTAGAGCAGATACCTAGGTGTGATGCCCCTTGAAACAGCTATCGCCCTCATTAGAACAGATACCTAGATGTGATGCCCCTTAAAACAACAATCGCCTTCATTAAAAATGATACCAAGATGTGTTGCCCCCTAAAACAACAATCGCCCTCATTAAGGCAAATACCTAGATGTGATGCCCCATAAAACAACACTCGCCCTCATTAGAGCAGATGACCTAGATGTGATGACCCTTAAAACAACAATCGCCCTCATTAGAGCAGATACCTAGATGTGATGCCCCTTAAAACAACAATCGCCCTCATTAGAGCAGATGACCTAGATGTGATGCCCCTTAAAACAACAATGGCCCTCATTAGAGCAGATACCTGGATTTGATGCCCCTTTAATCAACAATCGCTCTCATTAGAGCAGATACCTAGATGTCATGACCCTGAAAACAACAATCGCTCTCATTAGAGCAGATACCTAGATATGATGCCCCTTAAAACAACAATCCCCCTCGCTAGAGCAGATACCTAGATTTGATGCCCCTTAAAACAACAATCGCCCCCATTAGAGCTGATACCTAGATATGATGCCCCCTAAAACAGCAATCGCCCTCATTAGGGCAGATACCTAGATGTGAAGCCCCTTAAAACAACAATCGCCCTCATTAGAGCTGATAACCTAGATGTGATGCCCCCTAAAACAACAATCGCCCTCGTTAGAGCAGATACCTAGATGTGATGCCCCTTAAAACAGCAATCGCCCTGATTAGAGCAGATACCTAGATGTGATGCCCCTTAAAACAGCAATCGCCATCATTAAATCAGATACCTAGATATGATGCCCCTTAAAACAACAATCCCCCTCGCTAGAGCAGATACCTAGATTTGATGCCCCATAAAACAACAATCGCCTTCATTAGAGCAGATCCCTAGATGTGATGCCCCTTAAAACAGCAATCGCCCTCGTTAGAGCAGATACCTAGATGTGATGCCCCTTAAAACAGCAATCGTTCTCATTAGAGCAGATACCTAGATGTGATGCCCCTTAAAACTACAATCGCCCTCATTAGAGCAGATACCTAGATATGATGCCACTTTAAAAAAATCGCCCTCGTTAGAGCAGATACCTAGATTTGATGCCCCTTAAAACAACAATCGCCTTCATTAGAGCAGATACCTAGATCTGATGCCCCTTAAAACAGCAATTGCCCTCATTAGAGCAGATACATACATGTGATGCCCCTTAAAACAGCAATCGTCGCCATTGTAGCAGATACCTAGATGTGATGCCCCTAAAACAGCAATTGCCCACATTAGAGCAGATACCTAGATGTGATGCACCTTAAAACAACAATCGCTACCATAAGAATTGATGACCTAGATGTGATGCACCTTAAAACAACAATCGCCCTCATTAGAGCAGATACCTAGATGTGATGCCCCTTAAAACAGCAATCGCCCTGATTAGAGCAGATACCTAGATGTGATGCCCCTTAAAACAGCAATCGCCATCATTAAAGCAGATACCTAGATGTGATGCCCCTTAAAACAACAATCGCCCTCATTAGAGCAGATACCTAGATGTGATGCCCCTTAAAACAACAATCGCCGCCATTAGAGCAGAAACCTAGATGTGATGCCCCTTAAAACAACAATCGCCCTCATTAGAGCAGATACCTAGATGTGATACCCCTTAAAACAACAATCGCCCTCATTAGAGCTGATACCTAGATATGATGCCCCCTAAAACAGCAATCGCCCTCATTAGGGCAGATACCTAGATGTGAAGTCCCTTAAAACAGCAATCACCCTCATTAAAGCAGATACCTAGATGTGATGCCCCTTTAAACAACATTCGTCCCCATTGTAGCAGATACCTAGATGTGATGCCCCTAAAACAACAATCGCTGCCATTAGAGCAGATGACCTAGATGTGATGCCTCTTAAAACAACAATTACCCTCATAAGAGCAGATACCTGGATGTTATGCCCCTTTAAACAACAAACGCCCTCATTAGAGCAGATACCTAGATGAGATGCCCCTTAAAACAACAATCGCCCTCATTAGAGCAGATACCTAAATGTGATGCCCCTTAAAACAACAATCGCCCTCATTAGAGCTGATACCTAGATGTTATGCACCTTGAAACAACAATCGCTCACAATAGAGCAGATGACCTAGATGTGATGCCCCTTAAAACAACAATCGCCCTCCTTAAGGCAAATACCTAGATGTGATGCCCCTTAAAACAACAATCGCCCTCATTAGTGCTGATACCTACAATGGATGTAATGCACCTTAAAACAACAATCGCCCAATTAGAGCAGATGTCCTAGATGTGATGCCCCTTAAAACAACAATCGCCCTCATTTGAGCAGATACCTAGATGTGATGCCTCTCAAAACAACAATCGCTCTCATTAGAGCAGATACCTAGATGATATGCTCCTTAAAACAACAATCTCCCTCATTATAGCAGATAACTAGATGATATGCACCTTAAAACAACAATCGCTCTCATTAGAGCAGATAACTAGATGTGAAGCCCGTTAAAAAAGAATCGCCCTGGTTAGAGCAGATACCTAGATGTGATGCCCCTTAAAACAACAAAGGCTCTCATTAGAGCAGATATCTTGATTTCATGCCCCTGAAAACAACAATCGCTCTCATTAGAGCAGATACCTACATGTGATGCCCCTTAAAACAACAATCGCTTTCATTAGTTCAGATACCTAGATATGATGCCCCTTAAAACAACAATCGGCCTCGTTAGAGCAGATACCTAGATGTGATGTCCCTTAAAACAACAATCGACCTCATTAGAGCAGATACCTCGATGTCATGCCCCTTAAAACAACAATAGCCCTCATTAGAGCAGATACCTAGATGTCATGCCCCTTAAAACAACAATCGCCCTCATTAGAGCTGATATCTAGATATGATGCCCCTTAAAGCAACAATCGCCCTCATTAGTGCTGATAACTACAATAGATGTGATGCGCCTTAAAACAACAATCGCCCAATTAGAGCAGATGTCTTAGATGTGATGCCCCTTAAGACAACAATCGCCCTCATTTGAGCAGGTGCCTAGATGTGATGCCCCTCAAAACAACACTCGCTCTAATTAGAGCAGATACCTAGATGTGATGCCCGTTAAAAAACAATCGCACTCGTTAGAGCAGATAACTAGATGTGATGCCCCTTAAAACAACAATCGCCTTCATAAGAGCAGATACCTAGGGGTGATGCCCCTTAAAACAACAATATCCCTCATTAGAGCAGATACCTAGATATGAAGCCACTTAAAACAACAATCGCCCTCGTTAGAGCAGATACCTATATTTGATGCCCCTCAAAACAAAACTCGCTCTAATTAGAGCAGATACCTAGATGTGATGCCCGTTAAAAAACAATCGCACTCGTTAGAGCAGATACCTAGATGTGATGCACCTTAAAACAACAATCGCTACCATTAGAGCAGATGACCTAGATGTGATGCACCTTAAAACAACAATCGCCCTAATTAGAGCAGATACCTAGTTGTGATGCCCCTTAAAACAACAATCGCCCTCATTAGAGCAGATAACTAGATTGATGCCCCTTAAGACAACAATCGCCCTCATTTGAGCAGGTACCTAGATGTGATGCCCCTCAAAACAAGAATCGCACTCGTTAGAGCAGATACCTAGAGGTGATGCCCTTTAAAACAACAATCGCCTTCATAAGAGCAGATACCTATGTGTGATGCCCCTTAAAACAACAATCGCCCTCATTATAGCAGATACTAGATGTGATGCCCCTTAAAAAAACAATATCCCTCGTTAGAGCAGATACCTAGGTATGAAGCCACTTAAAACAACAATCGCCCTCGTTAGAGCAGATACCTATATTTGATGCCCCTTTAAACAAAAATCGCCTTCATTAGAGCAGATACCTAGATCTGATGCCCCTTAAAAAGCAATTGCCCTCATAAGAGCAGATACCTAGATGTGATGCCCCTTAAAACAACAATCGTCCTCATTAGAGCACATACCTAGATGTGATGCCCCTTAAAACACCAATCGCCCTCGTTAGAGCAGATACCTAGATGTGATGCCACTTAAAACAGCAATCGTCCTCATTAGAGCAAATCCCTAGATCCGATGCCCCTTAAAACAACAATTGCCCTCATTAGAGCAGATACCTAGATGTGATGCCCCTTAAAAAAACAATCGCTTTCATTAGATCAGATACCTAGATATGATGCCCCTTAAAACAACAATCGCCCTCGTTAGAGCAGATACCTAGATGTGATGCCCCTTAAAACAACAATCGCCCTCAATAGAGCAGATACCTAGATATCATGCCCCTTAAAACAACAATCGCCCTCATTAGAGCAGATACCTAGGTGGCATGCCCCTTAAAACAACAATAGCTCTCATTAGAGCAGATACCTAGATGTTAAGCCCCTTAAAGCAACAATCGCCCTCATTAGGGCAGATATCTTGATGTGATGCCCCTTCAAACAGCAATCGCCCTCTTTAAGGTAGATACCTAGACGTGATGCCCCTTAAAACAACAATCGCCCTCATTAGAGCAGATACCTAGATGTGATGCCCCTTAAAACAACAATCGCCCTCATTTGAGCAGATGATCTAGATGTGATGCCCCTTAAAACAACAATCGCCCTCATTAGAGCAGATACCTAGATGTGATGCCCCTTAAAGCACAATCGCCCTCATTAGAGCAGATACCTAGATGGTATGCACCTTAAAACAACAATCGCCCTCATTAGAGCAGATACCTAGATGATATGCACCTAAAAACAACAATCGCTCCCATTAGAGCAGATACCTAGATGAGATGCCCGTAAAAGAACAATCGCCCTCATTAGAGCAGATACCTAGATGATATGCACCTTAAAACAACAATTGCCCTCATTAGAGCAGATACCTAGATATGATGCCACTTAAAACAACAATCGCCCTTTTATTGCAGATACCTAGATTTGATGCCCCTTAAAACCACAATCGCCTTCATTAGAGCAGATACCTAGAGCTGATGCCCCTTAAAACAGCAATTGTCCTCATTAGAGCAGATGCCTAGATGTGATGCCCCTTAAAACAACAATCGCCCTCATTAGAGCAGATACGTAGATATGATGCCCCTTAAAACAACAATCGTCCTCGTTAGAGCAGATACCCAGATGTGATGCCCCCTAAAACAGCAATCGTCCTCATTGGAGCAGATACCTAGATGTTATGCCCCTTAAAACAACAATTGCCCTCATTAGAGCAGATACCTAGATGTGATGCACCTTAAAACAACAATCGCTACCATTAGAATAGATGATCTAGAAGTGATGCACCTTAAAACAACAATCGCCCTAATTAGAGCAGATACCTAGATGTGATGCACCTTAAAACAACAATCGCCCTCATTAGAGCAGATACCTAGATGTGATGCCCCTTAAAGTAACAATCGCCCCCATTAGAGCAGAAACCTAGATGTGATGCCCCTTAAAACAACAATCGCCCTCATTAGAGCAGAAACCTAGATGTGATGCCCCTTAAAACAACAAACGCCCTCATTAGAGCAAATATCTAGATGTGATGCCCCTTAAAACAACAATCGCTCTCATTAGAGCAGATACCTAGATGTCATGCCCCTGAAAACAACAATCGCTCTCATTAGAGCAGATACCTAGATGTGATGCGCCTTAAAAACAATCGCTTCCATTAGATCAGATACCTAGATATGATGCCCCTTAAAACAACAATCGCCCTCGTTAGAGCAGATACCTAGATGTGATGCACCTTAAAACAACAATCGCCCTAATTAGAGCAGTTCCTAGATGTCATGCCCCTTAAAACAACAATCGCCCACATTAGAGAAGATACCTAGGTGTCATGCCCCTTATAACAACAATAGCTCTCATTAGAGTAGATACCTAGCTGATATGCCACTTAAAACAACAATCACCCTCATTAGAACAGATACCTAGATATGATGCCCCTTAAAACAACAATCGCCTTCATTAGAGCAGATACCTAGATGATAAGCCCCTTAAAACACCAATCGCCCTCATTAGAGCAGATATCTTCATGTGATGAACCTTCAAACAGCAATCGCCCTCAATAAGGTAGATACCTAGATGTGATGCCCCTTAAAACAACAATCGCCCTCATTAGAGCAGATACCTAGATGTGATGCCCCTTAAAACGACAATCGCCCTCATTAGAGCAGATGATCTAGATGTGATGCCCCTTAAAACAACAATCGCCTTCATTAGAGCAGATACCTAGGTGTGATGCTCCTTAAAACAACAATCGCCCTCATTTGAGCTGATACCTAGATATGATGCCCCTTAAAACAACAATCGCCCTCGTTAGAGCAGATACCTAGATGTGATGCCCCTTAAAACAGCAATCGTCCTCATTCGAGCAGATACCAAATGTGATGCCCCTTAAAACTACAATCGCCCTCAATAGAGCAGATACCTAGATATGATGCCCCTTAAAACAAGAATCGCCCTCGTTAGAGCAGATACCTACATTTGATGCCCCTTAAAACAACAATCGCCTTCATTAGAGCAGATACCTAGGTGTGATGCCCCTTGAAACAGCTATCGCCCTCATTAGAACAGATACCTAGATGTGATGCCCCTTAAAACAACAATCGCCTTCATTAAAAATGATACCAAGATGTGTTGCCCCCTAAAACAACAATCGCCCTCATTAAGGCAAAAACCTAGATGTGATGCCCCATAAAACAACACTCGCCCTCATTAGAGCAGATGACCTAGATGTGATGACCCTTAAAAAAACAATCGCCCTTATTAGAGCAGATACCTAGATGTGATGCCCCTTAAAACAACAATCGCCCTCATTAGAGCAGATGACCTAGATGTGATGCCCCTTAAAACAACAATCGCCCTCATTAGAGCAGATACCTGGATTTGATGCCCCTTTAATCAACAATCGCTCTCATTAGAGCAGATACCTAGATGTCATGACCCTGAAAACAACAATCGCCCCCATTAGAGCTGATACCTAGATCTGATGCCCCCTAAAACAGCAATCGCCCTCATTAGGGCAGATACCTAGATGTGAAGCCCCTTAAAACAACAATCGCCCTCATTAGAGCTGATAACCTAGATGTGATGCCCCCCTAAAACAACAATCGCCCTCGTTAGAGCAGATACCTAGATGTGATGCCCCTTAAAACAGCAATCGCCCTGATTAGAGCAGATACCTAGATGTGATGCCCCTTAAAACAGCAATCGCCATCATTAAAGCAGATACCTAGATATGATGCCCCTTAAAACAACAATCCCCCTCGCTAGAGCAGATACCTAGATTTGATGCCCCATAAAACAACAATCGCCTTCATTAGAGCAGATCCCTAGATGTGATGCCCCTTAAAACAGCAATCGCCAACGTTAGAGCAGATACCTAGATGTGATGCCCCTTAAAACAGCAATCGTTCTCATTAGAGCAGATACCTAGATGTGATGCCCCTTAAAACTACAATCGCCCTCATTAGAGCAGATACCTAGATATGATGCCACTTTAAAAAAATCGCCCTCGTTAGAGCAGATACCTAGATTTGATGCCCCTTAAAACAACAATCGCCTTCATTAGAGCAGATACCTAGATCTGATGCCCCTTAAAACAGCAATTGCCCTCATTAGAGCAGATACATACATGTGATGCCCCTTAAAACAGCAATCGTCCCCATTGTAGCAGATACCTGCATATGATGCCCCTAAAACAACAATTGCCCACATTAGAGCAGATACCTAGATGTGATGCACCTTAAAACAGCAATCGCCCTCAATAAGGTAGATACCTAGATGTGATGCCCCTTAAAACAACAATCGCCCTCATTAGAGCAGATACCTAGATATGATGCCACTTAAAACAAAACATCGCCCTCGTTAGAGCAGATACCTAGATTTGATGCCCCTTAAAACTACAATCGCCTTCATTAGAGCAGATACCTAGATCTGATGCCCCTTAAAACAGCAATTGCCCTCATTAGAGCAGATACCTAGGTGTGATGCCCCTTAACACAACAATCGCCCTCATTAGAGCAGATACCTAGATATGATGCCCCTTAAAACAACCATCGCCCCCATTAGAGCAGAAACCTAGATGTGATGCCCCTTAAAACAAGAATCGCCCTCGGTAGAGCAGATACCTACATTTGATGCCCCGTAAAACAACAATCGCCTTCATTAGAGCAGATACCTAGGTGTGATGCCCCTTGAAACAGCTATCGCCCTCATTAGAGCAGATACCTGGATTTGATGCCCCTTTAATCAACAATCGCTCTCATTAGAGCAGATACCTAGATGTCATGACCCTGAAAACAACAATCGCTCTCATTAGAGCAGATACCTAGATGTGATGCACCTTAAAACGACAATCTCCCTAATTAGAGCAGATACCTAGATGTGAAGCCCCTTAAAACAACAATCGCCCCCATTAGAGCAGATACCTAGATGTGATGCCCCTTAAAACAACAATCGCCTCATAAGAGCAGATGACCTAGATGTGATGCCCATTAAAACAGCAATCGCCCACATTAGATCAGATACCTAGATGTGATGCAACTTAAAACAACAATCGCCCTCATTAGGGCAGATACCTAGATGTGAAGCCCCTTAAAACAGCAATCGCCCTCATTAGAGCAGATACCTAGATGTGATGCACCTTAAAACAGCAATCGCCCTCAATAAGGTAGATACCTAGATGTGATGCCCCTTAAAACAACAATCGCCCTCATTAGAGCAGATACCTAGATATGATGCCACTTAAAACAAAACATCGCCCTCGTTAGAGCAGATACCTAGATTTGATGCCCCTTAAAACTACAATCGCCTTCATTAGAGCAGATACCTAGATCTGATGCCCCTTAAAACAGCAATTGCCCTCATTAGAGCAGAAACCTAGATGTGATGCCCCTTAAAACAAGAATCGCCCTCGGTAGAGCAGATACCTACATTTGATGCCCCGTAAAACAACAATCGCCTTCATTAGAGCAGATACCTAGATGTGATGCCCCTTAAAACAACAATCGCCTTCATTAAAAATGATACCAAGATGTGTTGCCCCCTAAAACAACAATCGCCCTCATTAAGGCAAATACCTAGATGTGATGCCCCATAAAACAACACTCGCCCTCATTAGAGCAGATGACCTAGATGTGATGACCCTTAAAACAACAATCGCCCTCATTAGAGCAGATACCTAGATGTGATGCCCCTTAAAACAACAATCGCCCTCATTAGAGCAGATGACCTAGATGTGATGCCCCTTAAAACAACAATCGCCCTCATTAGAGCAGATACCTGGATTTGATGCCCCTTTAATCAACAATCGCTCTCATTAGAGCAGATACCTAGATGTCATGACCCTGAAAACAACAATCGCTCTCATTAGAGCAGATACCTAGATATGATGCCCCTTAAAACAACAATCCCCCTCGCTAGAGCAGATACCTAGATTTGATGCCCCTTAAAACAACAATCGCCCCCATTAGAGCTGATACCTAGATATGATGCCCCCTAAAACAGCAATCGCCCTCATTAGGGCAGATACCTAGATGTGAAGCCCCTTAAAACAACAATCGCCCTCATTAGAGCTGATAACCTAGATGTGATGCCCCCTAAAACAACAATCGCCCTCGTTAGAGCAGATACCTAGATGTGATGCCCCTTAAAACAGCAATCGCCCTGATTAGAGCAGATACCTAGATGTGATGCCCCTTAAAACAGCAATCGCCATCATTAAAGCAGATACCTAGATATGATGCCCCTTAAAACAACAATCCCCCTCGCTAGAGCAGATACCTAGATTTGATGCCCCATAAAACAACAATCGCCTTCATTAGAGCAGATCCCTAGATGTGATGCCCCTTAAAACAGCAATCGCCCTCGTTAGAGCAGATACCTAGATGTGATGCCCCTTAAAACAGCAATCGTTCTCATTAGAGCAGATACCTAGATGTGATGCCCCTTAAAACTACAATCGCCCTCATTAGAGCAGATACCTAGATATGATGCCACTTTAAAAAAATCGCCCTCGTTAGAGCAGATACCTAGATTTGATGCCCCTTAAAACAACAATCGCCTTCATTAGAGCAGATACCTAGATCTGATGCCCCTTAAAACAGCAATTGCCCTCATTAGAGCAGATACATACATGTGATGCCCCTTAAAACAGCAATCGTCCCCATTGTAGCAGATACCTAGATGTGATGCCCCTAAAACAACAATTGCCCACATTAGAGCAGATACCTAGATGTGATGCACCTTAAAACAACAATCGCTACCATAAGAATTGATGACCTAGATGTGATGCACCTTAAAACAACAATCGCCCTCATTAGAGCAGATACCTAGATGTGATGCCCCTTAAAACAGCAATCGCCCTGATTAGAGCAGATACCTAGATGTGATGCCCCTTAAAACAGCAATCGCCATCATTAAAGCAGATACCTAGATGTGATGCCCCTTAAAACAACAATCGCCCTCATTAGAGCAGATACCTAGATGTGATGCCCCTTAAAACAACAATCGCCGCCATTAGAGCAGAAACCTAGATGTGATGCCCCTTAAAACAACAATCGCCCTCATTAGAGCAGATACCTAGATGTGATACCCCTTAAAACAACAATCGCCCTCATTAGAGCTGATACCTAGATATGATGCCCCCTAAAACAGCAATCGCCCTCATTAGGGCAAATACCTAGATGTGAAGTCCCTTAAAACAGCAATCACCCTCATTAAAGCAGATACCTAGATGTGATGCCCCTTTAAACAACAATCGTCCCCATTGTAGCAGATACCTAGATGTGATGCCCCTAAAACAACAATCGCTGCCATTAGAGCAGATGACCTAGATGTGATGCCTCTTAAAACAACAATTACCCTCATAAGAGCAGATACCTGGATGTTATGCCCCTTTAAACAACAAACGCCCTCATTAGAGCAGATACCTAGATGAGATGCCCCTTATAACAACAATCGCCCTCATTAGAGCAGATACCTAAATGTGATGCCCCTTAAAACAACAATCGCCCTCATTAGAGCTGATACCTAGATGTTATGCACCTTGAAACAACAATCGCTCACAATAGAGCAGATGACCTAGATGTGATGCCCCTTAAAACAACAATCGCCCTCCTTAAGGCAAATACCTAGATGTGATGCCCCTTAAAACAACAATCGCCCTCATTAGTGCTGATACCTACAATGGATGTAATGCACCTTAAAACAACAATCGCCCAATTAGAGCAGATGTCCTAGATGTGATGCCCCTTAAAACAACAATCGCCCTCATTTGAGCAGATACCTAGATGTGATGCCTCTCAAAACAACAATCGCTCTCATTAGAGCAGATACCTAGATGATATGCTCCTTAAAACAACAATCTCCCTTATTATAGCAGATAACTAGATGATATGCACCTTAAAACAACAATCGCTCTCATTAGAGCAGATAACTAGATGTGATGCCCGTTAAAAAAGAATCGCCCTGGTTAGAGCAGATACCTAGATGTGATGCCCCTTAAAACAACAAAGGCTCTCATTAGAGCAGATATCTTGATTTCATGTCCCTGAAAACAACAATCGCTCTCATTAGAGCAGATACCTACATGTGATGCCCCTTAAAACAACAATCGCTTTCATTAGTTCAGATACCTAGATATGATGCCCCTTAAAACAACAATCGCCCTCGTTAGAGCAGATACCTAGATGTGATGTCCCTTAAAACAACAATCGACCTCATTAGAGCAGATACCTCGATGTCATGCCCCTTAAAACAACAATAGCCCTCATTAGAGCAGATACCTAGATGTCATGCCCCTTAAAACAACAATCGCCCTCATTAGAGCTGATATCTAGATATGATGCCCCTTAAAGCAACAATCGCCCTCATTAGTGCTGATAACTACAATAGATGTGATGCGCCTTAAAACAACAATCGCCCAATTAGAGCAGATGTCTTAGATGTGATGCCCCTTAAGACAACAATCGCCCTCATTTGAGCAGGTGCCTAGATGTGATGCCCCTCAAAACAACACTCGCTCTAATTAGAGCAGATACCTAGATGTGATGCCCGTTAAAAAACAATCGCACTCGTTAGAGCAGATAACTAGATGTGATGCCCCTTAAAACAACAATCGCCTTCATAAGAGCAGATACCTAGGGGTGATGCCCCTTAAAACAACAATATCCCTCATTAGAGCAGATACCTAGATATGAAGCCACTTAAAACAACAATCGCCCTCGTTAGAGCAGATACCTATATTTGATGCCCCTCAAAACAAAACTCGCTCTAATTAGAGCAGATACCTAGATGTGATGCACCTTAAAACAACAATCGCTACCATTAGAGCAGATGACCTAGATGTGATGCACCTTAAAACAACAATCGCCCTAATTAGAGCAGATACCTAGTTGTGATGCCCCTTAAAACAACAATCGCCCTCATTAGAGCAGATAACTAGATTGATGCCCCTTAAGACAACAATCGCCCTCATTTGAGCAGGTACCTAGATGTGATGCCCCTCAAAACAAGAATCGCACTCGTTAGAGCAGATACCTAGAGGTGATGCCCCTTAAAACAACAATCGCCTTCATAAGAGCAGATACCTATGTGTGATGCCACTTAAAACAACAATCGCCCTCATTATAGCAGATACTAGATGTGATGCCCCTTAAAAAAACAATATCCCTCATTAGAGCAGATACCTAGGTATGAAGCCACTTAAAACAACAATCGCCCTCGTTAGAGCAGATACCTATATTTGATGCCCCTTTAAACAAAAATCGCCTTCATTAGAGCAGATACCTAGATCTGATGCCCCTTAAAAAGCAATTGCCCTCATAAGAGCAGATACCTAGATGTGATGCCCCTTAAAATAACAATCGCCCTCATTAGAGCAGATACCTAGATGTGATGCCCCTTAAAACACCAATCGCCCTCGTTAGAGCAGATACCTAGATGTGATGCCACTTAAAACAGCAATCGTCCTCATTAGAGCAAATCCCTAGATCCGATGCCCCTTAAAACAACAATTGCCCTCATTAGAGCAGATTCCTAGATGTGATGCACCTTAAAACAACAATCGCTACCATTAGAGCAGATGACCTAGATGTGATGCCTCTTAAAACAACAATCGCTCTCATGAGAGCAGAAACCTAGATGTGATGCCCCTTAAAACAACAATCGCTCTCATTAGAGCAGATACCTAGATGTGATGCAACTTAAAACAACATTCGCCCTCATTAGGGAAGATACCTAGATGTGAAGCCCCTTAAAACAGCAATCGCCCTCATTAGAGCAGAAACCTAGATGTGATGCCCCTTAAAACAACAATCGCTCTCATTAGATCAGATACCTAGATGTCATGCCCCTTAAAACAACAATCCCTCTCATTAGAGCAGATACCTAGATGTGATACCCCTAAAAACAACAATCGCCCTGATTAGAGCAGATACCTAGATGTGATGCCCCTTAAAACAACAGTCGCTCCCATTAGATCAGATACCTATATGTCATGCCCCTTAAAACAACAATCGCTCTCATTAGAGCAGATACCTAGATATGATGCCCCTGAAAACAACAATCGCCCTCGTTAGAGCAGATACCTAGATGTGATGCCCCTTAAAACAACAATGGCCTTCATTAGAGCAGATACCTATATGTCATGCCCCGTAAAACAACAGTCGCTTTCATTAGAGCAGATACCTAGGTGATACGCCCCTTGAAGCAACAACAATCGCTCTCATTACAGCAGATACCTAGATGATATGTCCCTTTAAACAACAATCACCCTCATTCGAGCAGATACCTAGATTATATGCCCCTTAAAACAAAATCGCCCTCATTAGAGCGAATACTTATATACGGTGCCCCTTAAAACAACAATTGCCCTCATTAGAGCAGATGACTTAGATGTGATGCACCTCAAAACAACAATCGCCCTCTTTAGAGCAGATGACCAAGATGTGATGACCTTTAAAATAACAATCGCCCTCATTAGAGAAGATACCTAGATGTGATGCCCCTTAAAACAACAATCGCCCTCATTAGAGCAGATGACCTAGATGTGATGCCCCTTAAAACAACAATCGCCCTCATTAGAGCATATATCTAGATGTGATGCCCCTTCAAACAGCAATCGCCCTCATTAAGGCAAATACCTAGATGATATGCACCTTAAAACAACAATCTCCCTCATTATAGGAGATACCTAGATGATATGCACTTTAAAACAACAATCGCTCTCATTAGAGCAGATACCTAGATGTGATGCCCGTTAAAACAACAAAGGCTCTCATTAGAGCACATACCTTGATGTCATGCCCCTGAAAACAACAATCGCTCTCATTAGAGCAGATACCTAGATGTGATGCCCCTTAAAACAACAATCACCCTCATTAGAGCAGACGACCTAGATGTGATGCCCCTTAAAACAACAATTGCCCTCGTTAGAGCAGATACCTAGATATGATGCCCCTTAAAACAACAATCGCCCTCATTAGAGCACATACCTCGATGTCATGCCCCTTAAAACAACAATAGCCCTCATTACAGCAGAAACCTAGATGTCATGCCCCTTAAAACAACAATAGCTCACATTAGAGCAGATACCTAGATGATAAGCCCCTTAAAGCAACAATCGCCCTCATTAGGGCGGATATCTACATGTGATGCACCTTTAAACAGCAATCGCCCTCATTAAGGCAAATACCTAGATGTGATGCCCCTTAAAACAACAATCGCCCTCATTAGAGCTGATACCTAGATGTGATGCCCCTGAAAACAACAATCGTCCTCTTTAGTGCTGATACCTACAATAGATGTGATGCACCTTAAAACAACAATCGCCCAATTGGAGCAGATGACCTAGATGTGATGCCCTTTAAGACAACAATCGCCCTCATTTGAGCAGGTACCTAGATGTGATGCCCCTCAAAACAACAATCGCTCTCATTAGAGCAGATACCTAGATGATATGCATTTTAAAACAACAATCGCTCTCATTAGAGCAGATACCTAGATGTGATGCCCGTTAGAAAACAATCGCCCTGGTTAGAGCAGATACCTAGATGTGATGCCCCTTAAAACAACAAAGGCTCTCATTAGAGCAGATACCTTGATGTCATGCCCCTGAAAACAACAATCGCTCTCATTAGAGCAGATGCCTAGATGTGATGCCCCTTAAAACAACAATCGCCTTCATTAATTCAGATACCTAGATATGATGCCCCTTAAGACAACAATCGCCCTCATTGGAGCAGATACCTAGATGTGATGCCCCTCAAAACAACAATCGCTCTCATTAGAGCAGATACCTAGATGATATGCACCTTAAAACAACAATCTCCCTCACTATAGCAGATACCTAGATGATATGCACCTTAAAACAACACTCGCTCTCATTAGAGCAGATACCTAGATGTGATGCCCGTTAAAAAACAATCGCACTCGTTAGAGCAGATACCTAGATGTGATGCCCCTTAAAACAACAATCGCCTTCATAAGAGCAGATACCTTGGTGTGATGCCCCTTATAACAGCAATCGCCCTCATTATAGCAGATACCTAGATGTGATGCCCCTTAAAACAACAAACGCTCTCATTAGAGCAGATACCTAGATATCATGCCACTCAAAACAACAATCGCCCTCATTAGAGCATATACCTATATTTGATGACCCTTAAAACAACAATCGCCCTCATTAGAGCAAATACCTCGATGTCATGCCCCTTAAAAAAGCAATTGCCCTCATAAGAGCAGATACCTAGATGTGATGCCCCTTAAAACAACAATCGCCCTCATTTGAGCAGATATCTATATATGATGCCCCTTAAATCAACAATCGCCCTCGTTAGAGCAGATACCTAGGTATGATGCCCCTTAAAAAAGCAATCGTCCTCATTAGAGCAAATCCCTAGATCCGATGCCCCTTAAAACAACAATTGCCCTCATTAGAGCAGATTCCTAGATGTGATGTAACTTAAAACAACAATCGCTACCATTAGAGCAGATGACCTAGATGTGATGCACCTTAAAACAACAATCGCCCTAATTTGAGCTGATACCTAGATGTGATGCCCCTTAAAACAACAATCACCCTCATTAGAGCAGATACCTAGATGTGATGCCCCTTAAAACAACAACCGCCTTCATTAGAGCAGATGACCTAGATGTGATGCCCATTGTCACAACAATCGCCCTCATTAGATCAGATACCTAGATGTGATGCAACTTAAAACAACAATCGCCCTCGTTAGGGAAGATACCTAGATGTGAAGCCCCTTAAAACAGCAATCGCCCTCATTAGAGCAGAAACCTAGATGTGATGCCCCTTTAAACAACAATCGCCCTCATTAGAGCTGATACCTAGATGTGATGCCCATGAAAACAACAATCGCCCTCATTAGGGCAGATACCTAGATGTCATGCCCCTTTAACAACAATCGCTCTCATAAGAGCAGATACCTAGATTTGATGCCCCTTAAAACAACAATCGCCTTCATTCGACCAGATACCTAGATCTGATGCCCCTTAAAACAGCAATTGCCCTCATAAGAGCGGATAGCTAGATTTGATGAACCTTAAAAGAACAATCGCCCTCATTAGAGCAGATACCTAGATATGATGCCCCTTAAAACAACAATCGCCCTCGTTAGAGCAGATACCTAGATGTGATGCCCCTTAAAATAGCAATCGTCCTCATTGGAGCAAATCCCTAGATGTGGTGCCCCTTAAAACAACAATTGCCCTCATTAGAGCAGATTCCTAGACGTGATGCACCTTAAAACAACAATCGCTACCATTAGAGCAGATGACCTAGATGTGATGCACCTTAAAACAACAATCGCCCTGATTAGAGCAGATACCTAGATCTGATGCCCCTTAAAACAGCAATTGCCCTCATTAGAGCAGATACATACATGTGATGCCCCTTAAAACAGCAATCGTCCCCATTGTAGCAGATACCTAGATGTGATGCCCCTAAAACAACAATTGCCCACATTAGAGCAGATACCTAGATGTGATGCACCTTAAAACAACAATCGCTACCATAAGAATTGATGACCTAGATGTGATGCACCTTAAAACAACAATCGCCCTCATTAGAGCAGATACCTAGATGTGATGCCCCTTAAAACAGCAATCGCCCTGATTAGAGCAGATACCTAGATGTGATGCCCCTTAAAACAGCAATCGCCATCATTAAAGCAGATACCTAGATGTGATGCCCCTTAAAACAACAATCGCCCTCATTAGAGCAGATACCTAGATGTGATGCCCCTTAAAACAACAATCGCCGCCATTAGAGCAGAAACCTAGATGTGATGCCCCTTAAAACAACAATCGCCCTCATTAGAGCAGATACCTAGATGTGATACCCCTTAAAACAACAATCGCCCTCATTAGAGCTGATACCTAGATATGATGCCCCCTAAAACAGCAATCGCCCTCATTAGGGCAAATACCTAGATGTGAAGTCCCTTAAAACAGCAATCACCCTCATTAAAGCAGATACCTAGATGTGATGCCCCTTTAAACAACAATCGTCCCCATTGTAGCAGATACCTAGATGTGATGCCCCTAAAACAACAATCGCTGCCATTAGAGCAGATGACCTAGATGTGATGCCTCTTAAAACAACAATTACCCTCATAAGAGCAGATACCTGGATGTTATGCCCCTTTAAACAACAAACGCCCTCATTAGAGCAGATACCTAGATGAGATGCCCCTTATAACAACAATCGCCCTCATTAGAGCAGATACCTAAATGTGATGCCCCTTAAAACAACAATCGCCCTCATTAGAGCTGATACCTAGATGTTATGCACCTTGAAACAACAATCGCTCACAATAGAGCAGATGACCTAGATGTGATGCCCCTTAAAACAACAATCGCCCTCCTTAAGGCAAATACCTAGATGTGATGCCCCTTAAAACAACAATCGCCCTCATTAGTGCTGATACCTACAATGGATGTAATGCACCTTAAAACAACAATCGCCCAATTAGAGCAGATGTCCTAGATGTGATGCCCCTTAAAACAACAATCGCCCTCATTTGAGCAGATACCTAGATGTGATGCCTCTCAAAACAACAATCGCTCTCATTAGAGCAGATACCTAGATGATATGCTCCTTAAAACAACAATCTCCCTTATTATAGCAGATAACTAGATGATATGCACCTTAAAACAACAATCGCTCTCATTAGAGCAGATAACTAGATGTGATGCCCGTTAAAAAAGAATCGCCCTGGTTAGAGCAGATACCTAGATGTGATGCCCCTTAAAACAACAAAGGCTCTCATTAGAGCAGATATCTTGATTTCATGTCCCTGAAAACAACAATCGCTCTCATTAGAGCAGATACCTACATGTGATGCCCCTTAAAACAACAATCGCTTTCATTAGTTCAGATACCTAGATATGATGCCCCTTAAAACAACAATCGCCCTCGTTAGAGCAGATACCTAGATGTGATGTCCCTTAAAACAACAATCGACCTCATTAGAGCAGATACCTCGATGTCATGCCCCTTAAAACAACAATAGCCCTCATTAGAGCAGATACCTAGATGTCATGCCCCTTAAAACAACAATCGCCCTCATTAGAGCTGATATCTAGATATGATGCCCCTTAAAGCAACAATCGCCCTCATTAGTGCTGATAACTACAATAGATGTGATGCGCCTTAAAACAACAATCGCCCAATTAGAGCAGATGTCTTAGATGTGATGCCCCTTAAGACAACAATCGCCCTCATTTGAGCAGGTGCCTAGATGTGATGCCCCTCAAAACAACACTCGCTCTAATTAGAGCAGATACCTAGATGTGATGCCCGTTAAAAAACAATCGCACTCGTTAGAGCAGATAACTAGATGTGATGCCCCTTAAAACAACAATCGCCTTCATAAGAGCAGATACCTAGGGGTGATGCCCCTTAAAACAACAATATCCCTCATTAGAGCAGATACCTAGATATGAAGCCACTTAAAACAACAATCGCCCTCGTTAGAGCAGATACCTATATTTGATGCCCCTCAAAACAAAACTCGCTCTAATTAGAGCAGATACCTAGATGTGATGCACCTTAAAACAACAATCGCTACCATTAGAGCAGATGACCTAGATGTGATGCACCTTAAAACAACAATCGCCCTAATTAGAGCAGATACCTAGTTGTGATGCCCCTTAAAACAACAATCGCCCTCATTAGAGCAGATAACTAGATTGATGCCCCTTAAGACAACAATCGCCCTCATTTGAGCAGGTACCTAGATGTGATGCCCCTCAAAACAAGAATCGCACTCGTTAGAGCAGATACCTAGAGGTGATGCCCCTTAAAACAACAATCGCCTTCATAAGAGCAGATACCTATGTGTGATGCCACTTAAAACAACAATCGCCCTCATTATAGCAGATACTAGATGTGATGCCCCTTAAAAAAACAATATCCCTCATTAGAGCAGATACCTAGGTATGAAGCCACTTAAAACAACAATCGCCCTCGTTAGAGCAGATACCTATATTTGATGCCCCTTTAAACAAAAATCGCCTTCATTAGAGCAGATACCTAGATCTGATGCCCCTTAAAAAGCAATTGCCCTCATAAGAGCAGATACCTAGATGTGATGCCCCTTAAAATAACAATCGCCCTCATTAGAGCAGATACCTAGATGTGATGCCCCTTAAAACACCAATCGCCCTCGTTAGAGCAGATACCTAGATGTGATGCCACTTAAAACAGCAATCGTCCTCATTAGAGCAAATCCCTAGATCCGATGCCCCTTAAAACAACAATTGCCCTCATTAGAGCAGATTCCTAGATGTGATGCACCTTAAAACAACAATCGCTACCATTAGAGCAGATGACCTAGATGTGATGCCTCTTAAAACAACAATCGCTCTCATGAGAGCAGAAACCTAGATGTGATGCCCCTTAAAACAACAATCGCTCTCATTAGAGCAGATACCTAGATGTGATGCAACTTAAAACAACATTCGCCCTCATTAGGGAAGATACCTAGATGTGAAGCCCCTTAAAACAGCAATCGCCCTCATTAGAGCAGAAACCTAGATGTGATGCCCCTTAAAACAACAATCGCTCTCATTAGATCAGATACCTAGATGTCATGCCCCTTAAAACAACAATCCCTCTCATTAGAGCAGATACCTAGATGTGATACCCCTAAAAACAACAATCGCCCTGATTAGAGCAGATACCTAGATGTGATGCCCCTTAAAACAACAGTCGCTCCCATTAGATCAGATACCTATATGTCATGCCCCTTAAAACAACAATCGCTCTCATTAGAGCAGATACCTAGATATGATGCCCCTGAAAACAACAATCGCCCTCGTTAGAGCAGATACCTAGATGTGATGCCCCTTAAAACAACAATGGCCTTCATTAGAGCAGATACCTATATGTCATGCCCCGTAAAACAACAGTCGCTTTCATTAGAGCAGATACCTAGGTGATACGCCCCTTGAAGCAACAACAATCGCTCTCATTACAGCAGATACCTAGATGATATGTCCCTTTAAACAACAATCACCCTCATTCGAGCAGATACCTAGATTATATGCCCCTTAAAACAAAATCGCCCTCATTAGAGCGAATACTTATATACGGTGCCCCTTAAAACAACAATTGCCCTCATTAGAGCAGATGACTTAGATGTGATGCACCTCAAAACAACAATCGCCCTCTTTAGAGCAGATGACCAAGATGTGATGACCTTTAAAATAACAATCGCCCTCATTAGAGAAGATACCTAGATGTGATGCCCCTTAAAACAACAATCGCCCTCATTAGAGCAGATGACCTAGATGTGATGCCCCTTAAAACAACAATCGCCCTCATTAGAGCAGATATCTAGATGTGATGCCCCTTCAAACAGCAATCGCCCTCATTAAGGCAAATACCTAGATGATATGCACCTTAAAACAACAATCTCCCTCATTATAGGAGATACCTAGATGATATGCACTTTAAAACAACAATCGCTCTCATTAGAGCAGATACCTAGATGTGATGCCCGTTAAAACAACAAAGGCTCTCATTAGAGCACATACCTTGATGTCATGCCCCTGAAAACAACAATCGCTCTCATTAGAGCAGATACCTAGATGTGATGCCCCTTAAAACAACAATCACCCTCATTAGAGCAGACGACCTAGATGTGATGCCCCTTAAAACAACAATTGCCCTCGTTAGAGCAGATACCTAGATATGATGCCCCTTAAAACAACAATCGCCCTCATTAGAGCACATACCTCGATGTCATGCCCCTTAAAACAACAATAGCCCTCATTACAGCAGAAACCTAGATGTCATGCCCCTTAAAACAACAATAGCTCACATTAGAGCAGATACCTAGATGATAAGCCCCTTAAAGCAACAATCGCCCTCATTAGGGCGGATATCTACATGTGATGCACCTTTAAACAGCAATCGCCCTCATTAAGGCAAATACCTAGATGTGATGCCCCTTAAAACAACAATCGCCCTCATTAGAGCTGATACCTAGATGTGATGCCCCTGAAAACAACAATCGTCCTCTTTAGTGCTGATACCTACAATAGATGTGATGCACCTTAAAACAACAATCGCCCAATTGGAGCAGATGACCTAGATGTGATGCCCTTTAAGACAACAATCGCCCTCATTTGAGCAGGTACCTAGATGTGATGCCCCTCTAAACAACAATCGCTCTCATTAGAGCAGATACCTAGATGATATGCATTTTAAAACAACAATCGCTCTCATTAGAGCAGATACCTAGATGTGATGCCCGTTAGAAAACAATCGCCCTGGTTAGAGCAGATACCTAGATGTGATGCCCCTTAAAACAACAAAGGCTCTCATTAGAGCAGATACCTTGATGTCATGCCCCTGAAAACAACAATCGCTCTCATTAGAGCAGATGCCTAGATGTGATGCCCCTTAAAACAACAATCGCCTTCATTAATTCAGATACCTAGATATGATGCCCCTTAAGACAACAATCGCCCTCATTGGAGCAGATACCTAGATGTGATGCCCCTCAAAACAACAATCGCTCTCATTAGAGCAGATACCTAGATGATATGCACCTTAAAACAACAATCTCCCTCACTATAGCAGATACCTAGATGATATGCACCTTAAAACAACACTCGCTCTCATTAGAGCAGATACCTAGATGTGATGCCCGTTAAAAAACAATCGCACTCGTTAGAGCAGATACCTAGATGTGATGCCCCTTAAAACAACAATCGCCTTCATAAGAGCAGATACCTTGGTGTGATGCCCCTTATAACAGCAATCGCCCTCATTATAGCAGATACCTAGATGTGATGCCCCTTAAAACAACAAACGCTCTCATTAGAGCAGATACCTAGATATCATGCCACTCAAAACAACAATCGCCCTCATTAGAGCATATACCTATATTTGATGACCCTTAAAACAACAATCGCCCTCATTAGAGCAAATACCTCGATGTCATGCCCCTTAAAAAAGCAATTGCCCTCATAAGAGCAGATACCTAGATGTGATGCCCCTTAAAACAACAATCGCCCTCATTTGAGCAGATATCTATATATGATGCCCCTTAAATCAACAATCGCCCTCGTTAGAGCAGATACCTAGGTATGATGCCCCTTAAAAAAGCAATCGTCCTCATTAGAGCAAATCCCTAGATCCGATGCCCCTTAAAACAACAATTGCCCTCATTAGAGCAGATTCCTAGATGTGATGTAACTTAAAACAACAATCGCTACCATTAGAGCAGATGACCTAGATGTGATGCACCTTAAAACAACAATCGCCCTAATTTGAGCTGATACCTAGATGTGATGCCCCTTAAAACAACAATCACCCTCATTAGAGCAGATACCTAGATGTGATGCCCCTTAAAACAACAACCGCCTTCATTAGAGCAGATGACCTAGATGTGATGCCCATTGTCACAACAATCGCCCTCATTAGATCAGATACCTAGATGTGATGCAACTTAAAACAACAATCGCCCTCGTTAGGGAAGATACCTAGATGTGAAGCCCCTTAAAACAGCAATCGCCCTCATTAGAGCAGAAACCTAGATGTGATGCCCCTTTAAACAACAATCGCCCTCATTAGAGCTGATACCTAGATGTGATGCCCATGAAAACAACAATCGCCCTCATTAGGGCAGATACCTAGATGTCATGCCCCTTTAACAACAATCGCTCTCATAAGAGCAGATACCTAGATTTGATGCCCCTTAAAACAACAATCGCCTTCATTCGACCAGATACCTAGATCTGATGCCCCTTAAAACAGCAATTGCCCTCATAAGAGCGGATAGCTAGATTTGATGAACCTTAAAAGAACAATCGCCCTCATTAGAGCAGATACCTAGATATGATGCCCCTTAAAACAACAATCGCCCTCGTTAGAGCAGATACCTAGATGTGATGCCCCTTAAAATAGCAATCGTCCTCATTGGAGCAAATCCCTAGATGTGGTGCCCCTTAAAACAACAATTGCCCTCATTAGAGCAGATTCCTAGACGTGATGCACCTTAAAACAACAATCGCTACCATTAGAGCAGATGACCTAGATGTGATGCACCTTAAAACAACAATCGCCCTGATTAGAGCAGATACCTAGATGTGATGCCCCTTAAAACTACAATCGCCCTCATTAGAGCAGATACCTAGATGTGATGCCACTTAAAACAACAACCGCCCTCATTAGAGCAGATGACCTAGATGTGATGCCCATTATCACAACAATCGCCCTCATTAGATCAGATACCGAGATGTGATGCAACTTAAAACAACAATCGCCCTCATTAGGGAAGATACCTAGATTTGAAGCCTCTTAAATCAGCAATCGCCCTCATTAGAGCAGAAAACTAGATCTGATGCCCCTTTAAACAACAATCGCCCTCATTAGAGCAGATACCTAAATGTGATGCCCCTTAAAACAACAATCGCTCTCATTAGAGCAGATACCTAGATATGATGCCCCTTAAAACAATAATCGCCCTCGGTAGAGCAGATAACTAGATACGATGTCCCTTAAAACAACAATCGTGCTCATTAGAGCAGATGACCTAGATGTGATGCCCCTTAGAACAACAATCGCCCCCATTAGAGCAGATACCTAGATCTGAGGCCCCTTAAAACAATAATCGCCCTCATTAGTGCAGATGACCTAGATGTGATGCACCTTAAAACAACAATTACCCTCATTAGAGCAGATACCTGGATGTGATGCCCCTTTAAACAACAAACGCCCTCATTAGAGCAGATACCTAGATGCGTGCCCCTTAAAACAACAATCGCCTTCATTAGAGAAGATGAACTAGATGTGATACCCCTTCAAACAACTATCGCCCTCATTAGAAAAGATACCTAAATGTGATGCACCTTAAAACATTAATCGCCCACATTAGAGCTGATACCTAGATGTTATGCACCTTGAAACAACAATCGCTCTCATTAGAGCAGATGACCTGGATGTGATGCCCCTTAAAACAACAATCGCTCTCATTAGAGCAGATACCTTGATGTCATGCCCCTAAAAACAACAATCGCTCTCATTAGAGCAGATACCTAGATGTGATGCCCCTTAAAACAACAATCGCTTTCATTCGTTCAGATACCTAGACATGATGCCCCTCAAAACAACAATCGCTCTCATTAGAGCAGATACCTAGATGGTATGCACTTTAAAACCACAATCGCACTAATTATAGCAGATACCTAGATGATATATACCTTAAAACAACACACGCTCTCATTAGAGCAGATACCTAGATGTGATGCCCGTTAAAAAACAATCGCACTCGTTAGAGCAGATACCTAGATGTGATGCCCTTTAAAACAACAATCGCCTTCATAAGAGCAGATACCTAGGTGTGATGCCCCTTAAAACAGCAATCGCCCTCATTATAGCAGATAGCTAGATGTGATGCCCCTTAAAACAACAATCGCCCTCATTAGAACAGATACCTTGATATGACGCCACTTAAAACAACAATTGCCCTCGTTAGAGCAGATACCTATATTTGATGCCCCTTAAAACAACAATTGCCTTCATTAGAGCAGATACCTAGATCTGATCCCCCTTAAAAAAGCAATTGCCCTCATAAGATCAGATACCTAGATGTGATGCCCCTTAAAACAACAATAGCCCTCATGAGAGCAGATACCTAGATATGATGCCCCTTAAAACAACAATCGCCCACGTTAGAGCAGATACCTAGATGTGATGCCCCTTAAAACAGCAATCGTCCTCATTGGAGCAAATCCCTAGATCCGATGCCCCTTAAAACAACAATTGCCCTCATTAGAGCAGATTCCTAGTGGTGATGCACCTTTAAACAACAATCGCTACCATTAGAGCAGATGACATAAATGTGATGCACCTTAAAAAACAATCGCCCTAATTAGAGCAGATACCTAGATGTGATGCCCCTTAAAACAACAATCGCCCGCATTAGAGCAGATACCTAGATGTGATGCCCCTTAAAACAACAACCGCCCTCATTAGAACAGATGACCTAGATGTGATGCCCATTATCACAACAATCGCCCCCATTAGATCCTATACCTAGATGTGATGCAAATTAAAACAACAATCGCCCTAGTTAGGGAAGTTACCTAGATGTGAAGCCCCTTAAAACATCAATCGCCCTCATTAGAGCAGAAAGCTAGATGTGATGCCCCTTTAAACAACAATCGCCCTCATTAGCGCAGATACCTAGATGTGATGCCCATTAAAACAACAATCGCTCTCATTAGAGGAGATACCTAGATATGATGCCCCTTAAAACAACAATCGCCCTTGTTAGAGCAGATAACTAGATACGATGCCCCTTAAAACAACTATCGCGCTCATTAGAGCAGATGACCTAGATGTGATGCCCCTTAAAACAACAATCGCCCTCATTAGAGCAGATACCTAGATGTGATGCCCCTTAAAACAACAATCGCTCTCATTAGATCAGATACCTAGATGTCATGCCCCTTAAAACAACAATCGCTCTCATTAGAGCAGATACCTAGATGTGATGCCCCTAAAAACAGTAATAGCCCTCATTAGAGCAGATACCTAGATGTGATGCCCCTTAAAACAACAATCGCTCTTATTAGATCAGATACCTAGATGTCATGCCCCTTAAAACAACAATCGCTCTCATTAGAGCAGATACCTAGATGTGATGCCCCTTAAAACAACAATCGCTCTCATTAGAGCAGATACCTAGATATGATGCCCCTTAAAACAACAATCGCCCTCGTTAGAGCAGATACCTAGATGTGATGCCCCTTAAAACAACAATCGCCTTCATTAGAGCAGATACCAAGATGTGATGCCCCTTAAAACAGCAATCGCCCTCATTAGGGAAGATAACTAGATGTGAAACCCCTTAAAACAGCAATCGCCCTCATTAGAGCAGAAACCTAGATGTGATGCCCCTTTAAACAACAATCGCCCTCATTAGAGCAGATACCTAGATTTGATGCCCATTAAAACAACAATCGCTCTCATTAGAGCATATACCTAGATATGATGCCCCTTAAAACAACAATCGCCCTCGTTAGAGCAGATACCTAGATATGATGCCCCTTAAAACAGCAATCGTCCTCATTAGGGCAAATCCTTAGATGTGTTGCCCCTTAAAACAACATTGCCCTCATTAGAGCAGATTCCTAGATGTGATGCCCCTTAAAACAGCAATCGCCCTCATTAGGGAAGATACCTAGATATGAAGCCCCTTAAAACAGCAATCGCCCTCATTAGAGCAGAAACCTAGATGTGATGCCCCTTTAAACAACAATCGCCCATATTAGATCAGATACCTAGATGTGATGCAACTTAAAACAACAATCGCCCGCATTAGGGAAGATACCTAGATGTGAAGCCCCTTAAAACAGCAATCGCCCTCATTAGAGCAGAAACCTAGATGTGATGCCCCTTCAAACAACAATCGCCCTCATTAGAGCAGATACCTAGATATAATGCCACTTAAAACAACAATCGCCCTCGTTAGAGCAGATACGTAGATTTGATGCCCCTTAAAACAACAATCGCCTTCATTAGGGCAGATACCTAGATCTGATGCCCCTTAAAACAGCAATTGCCCTCATAAGAGCAGATACCTAGATGTGATGCCCCTTAAATCAGCAATCACCCTCGTTAGAGCAGATACCTAGATATGATGCCCCTTAAAACAGCAATCGTCCTCATTAGAGCAAATCCCTAGATGTGATGTCCCTTAAAACAACAATTGCCCTCATTAGAGCAGATTCCTAGATGTGATGCACCTTAAAACAACAACCGCTGCCATTAGAGCAGATGACCTAGATGTGATGCCTCTTAAAACAACAATTACCCTCATAAGAGCAGATACCTGGATGTTATGCCCCTTTAAACAACAAACGCCCTCATTAGAGCAGATACCTAATGAGATGCCCCTTAAAACAACAATCGCCTTCATTAGAGCAGACGACCTAGATGTGTTACCCCTTCAAACAACAATCGCCCTCATTAGAGCAGATACCTAAATGTGATGCCCCTTAAAACAACAATCGCCCTCATTAGAGCTGATACCTAGATGTTATGCACCTTGAAACAACAATCGCTCACATTAGAGCAGATGTCTAGATGTGATGCCCCTTAAAACAACAATCGCCCTCGTTAGAGCAGATACCTAAATTTGATGCCCCGTTAAACAACAATCGGCTTCCCTATAGCAGATAACTAGATGTGATGCCCCTTAAAACAGCAATTGCCCTCAGTAGATCGGATACCTAGATATGATGCCCCTTAAAACAACAATCGCCCTCATTAGAGCAGATACCTAGATGTGATGCCCCTTAAAACAACAATCGCCCTCCTTAAGGCAAATACCTAGATGTGATGCCCCTTAAAACAACAATCGCCCTCATTAGTGCTGATACCTACAATGGATGTAATGCACCTTAAAACTACAATCGCCCAATTAGAGCAGATGTCCTAGATGTGATGCCCCTTAAAACAACAATCGCCCTCATTTGAGCAGATACCTAGATGTGATGCCTCTCAAAACGACAATCGCTCTCATTAGAGCAGATACCTAGATGATATGCACCTTAAAACAACAATCTCCCTCATTATAGCAGATACCAAGATGATATGCACCTTAAAACAACAATCGCTCTCATTAGAGCAGATACCTAGATGTGATGCCCGTTAAAAAAGAATCGCCCTGGTTAGAGCAGATACCTAGATGTGATGCCCCTTAAAACAACAAAGGCTCTCTTTAGAGCAGATATCTTGATGTCATGCCCCTGAAACCAACAATCGCTCTCATTAGAGCAGATACCTACATGTGATGCCCCTTAAAACAACAATCGCTTTCATTAGTTCAGATACCTAGATATGATGCCCCTTAAAACAACAATCGCCCTCGTTAGAGCAGATACCTAGATGTGATGCCCCGTAAAACAACAATCGACCTCATTAGAGCAGATACCTCGATGTCATGCCCCTTAAAACAACAATAGCCCTCATTAGAGCAGATACCTAGATGTCATGCCCCTTAAAACAACAATAGCACACATTAGAGCAGATACCTAGATGATAAGCCCCTTAAAACAACAATCGCCCTCATTAGAGCAGATATCTAGATGTGAAGCCCCTTCAAACAGCAATCGCCCTCATTAAGGCAAATACCTAGATGTGATGCCCCTTAAAACAACAATCGCCCTCATTAGAGCTGACACCTAGATAAGATGCCCCTTAAAACAACAATCGCCCTCATTTGTGCTGATAACTACAATAGATGTGATGCGCCTTAAAACAACAATCGCCCAATTAGAGCAGATGTCTTAGATGTGATGCCCCTTAAGACAATAATCGCCCTCATTTGAGCAGGTACCTAGATGCGATGCCCCTCAAAACAACACTCGCTCTAATTAGAGCAGATACCTAGATGTGATGCCCGTTAAAAAACAATCGCACTCGTTAGAGCAGATAACTAGATGTGATGCCCCTTAAAACAACAATCGCCTTCATAAGAGCAGATACCTAGGGGTGATGCCCCTTAAAACAACAGTATCCCTCATTAGAGCAGATACCTAGATATGAAGCCACTTAAAACAACAATCGCCCTCGTTAGAGCAGATACCTATATTTGATGCCCCTCAAAACAAAACTCGCTCTAATTAGAGCAGATACCTAGATGTGATGCCCGTTAAAAAACAATCGCACTCGTTAGAGCAGATACCTAGATGTGATGCCCCTTAAAACAACAATCGCCCTCATTAGAGCAGATACCTAGATGTGATGCCCCTTAAAACAACAATCGCCCTCGTTAGAGCAGATACCTAGATGTGATGCCCCTTAAAACAGCAATCGTCCTCATTAGAGCAAATCCCTAGATCCGATGCCCCTTAAAACAACAATTGCCCTCATTAGAGCAGATTCCTAGATGTGATGCACCTTAAAACAACAATCGCTACCATTAGAGCAGATGACCTAGGTGTGATGCACCTTAAAACAACAATCGCCCTAATTAGAGCAGATACCTAGATGTGATGCCCCTTAAAACAACAATCGCCCTCATTAGAGCATATACCTAGATGTGATGCCCTTAAAACAACAACCGCCCTCATAAGAGCAGATGACCTAGATGTTATGCCCATTATCACAACAATCGCCCTCATTAGATCAGATACCTAGATGTGATGCAAATTAAAACAACAATCGCCCTCATTAGGGAAGATACCTAGATGTGAAGCCCCTTAAAACAGCAATCGCCCTCATTAGAGCAGAAACCTAGATGTGATGCCCCTTTCAACAACAATCGCCCTCAATAGAGCAGATACCTAGATGTGATGCCCATTAAAACAACAATCGTCCTCCTTAGAGCAGATACCTAGATGTGATGCCCCTTAAAACAACAATCGCTCTCATTAGATCAGATACCTAGATGTCATGCCCCTTAAAATAACAATCGCTCTGATTAGAGCAGATACCTAGATGTGATGCCCCTAAAAACAACAATCGCCCTCATTAGAGCAGATACCTAGATGTCATGCCCCTGAAAACAACAATCGCTCTCATTAGAGCAGATACCTAGATGTGATGCGCCTTAAAAACAATCGCTTCCATTAGATCAGATACCTAGATATGATGCCCCTTAAAACAACAATCGCCCTCGTTAGAGCAGATACCTAGATGTGATGCACCTTAAAACAACAATCGCCCTAATTAGAGCAGTTCCTAGATGTCATGCCCCTTAAAACAACAATCGCCCACATTAGAGAAGATACCTAGGTGTCATGCCCCTTATAACAACAATAGCTCTCATTAGAGTAGATACCTAGCTGATATGCCACTTAAAACAACAATCACCCTCATTAGAACAGATACCTAGATATGATGCCCCTTAAAACAACAATCGCCTTCATTAGAGCAGATACCTAGATGATAAGCCCCTTAAAACACCAATCGCCCTCATTAGAGCAGATATCTTGATGTGATGACCCTTCAAACAGCAATCGCCCTCAATAACGTAGATACCTAGATGTGATGCCCCTTAAAACAACAATCGCCCTCATTAGAGCAGATACCTAGATGTGATGCCCCTTAAAACGACAATCGCCCTCATTAGAGCAGATGATCTAGATGTGATGCCCCTTAAAACAACAATCGCCTTCATTAGAGCAGATACCTAGGTGTGATGCTCCTTAAAACAACAATCGCCCTCATTTGAGCTGATACCTAGATATGATGCCCCTTAAAACAACAATCGCCCTCGTTAGAGCAGATACCTAGATGTGATGCCCCTTAAAACTACAATCGCCCTCAATAGAGCAGATACCTAGATATGATGCCCCTTAAAACAACAATCGCCCTCATTAGAGCAGATACCTAGATGATAAGCCCCTTAAAACACCAATCGCCCTCATTAGAGCAGATATCTTGATGTGATGCCCCTTCAAACAGCAATTGCCCTCAATAAGGTAGATACCTAGATGTGATGCCCCTTAAAACAACAATCGCCCTCATTAGAGCAGATACCTAGATATGATGCCACTTAAAACAAAAAATCGCCCTCGTTAGAGCAGATACCTAGATTTGATGCCCCTTAAAACTACAATCGCCTTCATTAGAGCAGATACCTAGATCTGATGCCCCTTAAAACAGCAATTGCCCTCATTAGAGCAGATACCTAGGTGTGATGCCCCTTAACACAACAATCGCCCTCATTAGAGCAGATACCTAGATATGATGCCCCTTAAAACAACAATCGCCCCCATTAGAGCAGAAACCTAGATGTGATGCCCCTTAAAACAAGAATCGCCCTCGTTAGAGCAGATACCTACATTTGATGCCCCTTAAAACAACAATCGCCTTCATTAGAGCAGATACCTAGGTGTGATGCCCCTTGAAACAGCTATCGCCCTCATTAGAACAGATACCTAGATGTGATGCCCCTTAAAACAACAATCGCCTTCATTAAAAATGATACCAAGATGTGTTGCCCCCTAAAACAACAATCGCCCTCATTAAGGCAAAAACCTAGATGTGATGCCCCATAAAACAACACTCGCCCTCATTAGAGCAGATGACCTAGATGTGATGACCCTTAAAACAACAATCGCCCTCATTAGAGCAGATACCTAGATGTGATGCCCCTTAAAACAACAATCGCCCTCATTAGAGCAGATGACCTAGATGTGATGCCCCTTAAAACAACAATCGCCCTCATTAGAGCAGATACCTGGATTTGATGCCCCTTTAATCAACAATCGCTCTCATTAGAGCAGATACCTAGATGTCATGACCCTGAAAACAACAATCGCCCCCATTAGAGCTGATACCTAGATATGATGCCCCCTAAAACAGCAATCGCCCTCATTAGGGCAGATACCTAGATGTGAAGCCCCTTAAAACAACAATCGCCCTCATTAGAGCTGATAACCTAGATGTGATGCCCCCTAAAACAACAATCGCCCTCGTTAGAGCAGATACCTAGATGTGATGCCCCTTAAAACAGCAATCGCCCTGATTAGAGCAGATACCTAGATGTGATGCCCCTTAAAACAGCAATCGCCATCATTAAAGCAGATACCTAGATATGATGCCCCTTAAAACAACAATCCCCCTCGCTAGAGCAGATACCTAGATTTGATGCCCCATAAAACAACAATCGCCTTCATTAGAGCAGATCCCTAGATGTGATGCCCCTTAAAACAGCAATCGCCAACGTTAGAGCAGATACCTAGATGTGATGCCCCTTAAAACAGCAATCGTTCTCATTAGAGCAGATACCTAGATGTGATGCCCCTTAAAACTACAATCGCCCTCATTAGAGCAGATACCTAGATATGATGCCACTTTAAAAAAATCGCCCTCGTTAGAGCAGATACCTAGATTTGATGCCCCTTAAAACAACAATCGCCTTCATTAGAGCAGATACCTAGATCTGATGCCCCTTAAAACAGCAATTGCCCTCATTAGAGCAGATACATACATGTGATGCCCCTTAAAACAGCAATCGTCCCCATTGTAGCAGATACCTAGATGTGATGCCCCTAAAACAACAATTGCCCACATTAGAGCAGATACCTAGATGTGATGCACCTTAAAACAGCAATCGCCCTCAATAAGGTAGATACCTAGATGTGATGCCCCTTAAAACAACAATCGCCCTCATTAGAGCAGATACCTAGATATGATGCCACTTAAAACAAAAAATCGCCCTCGTTAGAGCAGATACCTAGATTTGATGCCCCTTAAAACTACAATCGCCTTCATTAGAGCAGATACCTAGATCTGATGCCCCTTAAAACAGCAATTGCCCTCATTAGAGCAGATACCTAGGTGTGATGCCCCTTAACACAACAATCGCCCTCATTAGAGCAGATACCTAGATATGATGCCCCTTAAAACAACAATCGCCCCCATTAGAGCAGAAACCTAGATGTGATGCCCCTTAAAACAAGAATCGCCCTCGGTAGAGCAGATACCTACATTTGATGCCCCTTAAAACAACAATCGCCTTCATTAGAGCAGATACCTAGGTGTGATGCCCCTTGAAACAGCTATCGCCCTCATTAGAACAGATACCTAGATGTGATGCCCCTTAAAACAACAATCGCCTTCATTAAAAATGATACCAAGATGTGTTGCCCCCTAAAACAACAATCGCCCTCATTAAGGCAAATACCTAGATGTGATGCCCCATAAAACAACACTCGCCCTCATTAGAGCAGATGACCTAGATGTGATGACCCTTAAAACAACAATCGCCCTCATTAGAGCAGATACCTAGATGTGATGCCCCTTAAAACAACAATCGCCCTCATTAGAGCAGATGACCTAGATGTGATGCCCCTTAAAACAACAATCGCCCTCATTAGAGCAGATACCTGGATTTGATGCCCCTTTAATCAACAATCGCCCTAATTAGAGCAGTTCCTAGATGTCATGCCCCTTAAAACAACAATCGCCCACATTAGAGAAGATACCTAGGTGTCATGCCCCTTATAACAACAATAGCTCTCATTAGAGTAGACACCTAGCTGATATGCCACTTAAAACAACAATCACCCTCATTAGAACAGATACCTAGATATGATGCCCCTTAAAACAACAATCGCCTTCATTAGAGCAGATACCTAGATGATAAGCCCCTTAAAACACCAATCGCCCTCATTAGAGCAGATATCTTGATGTGATGACCCTTCAAACAGCAATCGCCCTCAATAACGTAGATACCTAGATGTGATGCCCCTTAAAACAACAATCGCCCTCATTAGAGCAGATACCTAGATGTGATGCCCCTTAAAACGACAATCGCCCTCATTAGAGCAGATGATCTAGATGTGATGCCCCTTAAAACAACAATCGCCTTCATTAGAGCAGATACCTAGGTGTGATGCTCCTTAAAACAACAATCGCCCTCATTTGAGCTGATACCTAGATATGATGCCCCTTAAAACAACAATCGCCCTCGTTAGAGCAGATACCTAGATGTGATGCCCCTTAAAACTACAATCGCCCTCAATAGAGCAGATACCTAGATATGATGCCCCTTAAAACAACAATCGCCCTCATTAGAGCAGATACCTAGATGATAAGCCCCTTAAAACACCAATCGCCCTCATTAGAGCAGATATCTTGATGTGATGCCCCTTCAAACAGCAATTGCCCTCAATAAGGTAGATACCTAGATGTGATGCCCCTTAAAACAACAATCGCCCTCATTAGAGCAGATACCTAGATATGATGCCACTTAAAACAAAAAATCGCCCTCGTTAGAGCAGATACCTAGATTTGATGCCCCTTAAAACTACAATCGCCTTCATTAGAGCAGATACCTAGATCTGATGCCCCTTAAAACAGCAATTGCCCTCATTAGAGCAGATACCTAGGTGTGATGCCCCTTAACACAACAATCGCCCTCATTAGAGCAGATACCTAGATATGATGCCCCTTAAAACAACAATCGCCCCCATTAGAGCAGAAACCTAGATGTGATGCCCCTTAAAACAAGAATCGCCCTCGTTAGAGCAGATACCTACATTTGATGCCCCTTAAAACAACAATCGCCTTCATTAGAGCAGATACCTAGGTGTGATGCCCCTTGAAACAGCTATCGCCCTCATTAGAACAGATACCTAGATGTGATGCCCCTTAAAACAACAATCGCCTTCATTAAAAATGATACCAAGATGTGTTGCCCCCTAAAACAACAATCGCCCTCATTAAGGCAAAAACCTAGATGTGATGCCCCATAAAACAACACTCGCCCTCATTAGAGCAGATGACCTAGATGTGATGACCCTTAAAACAACAATCGCCCTCATTAGAGCAGATACCTAGATGTGATGCCCCTTAAAACAACAATCGCCCTCATTAGAGCAGATGACCTAGATGTGATGCCCCTTAAAACAACAATCGCCCTCATTAGAGCAGATACCTGGATTTGATGCCCCTTTAATCAACAATCGCTCTCATTAGAGCAGATACCTAGATGTCATGACCCTGAAAACAACAATCGCCCCCATTAGAGCTGATACCTAGATATGATGCCCCCTAAAACAGCAATCGCCCTCATTAGGGCAGATACCTAGATGTGAAGCCCCTTAAAACAACAATCGCCCTCATTAGAGCTGATAACCTAGATGTGATGCCCCCTAAAACAACAATCGCCCTCGTTAGAGCAGATACCTAGATGTGATGCCCCTTAAAACAGCAATCGCCCTGATTAGAGCAGATACCTAGATGTGATGCCCCTTAAAACAGCAATCGCCATCATTAAAGCAGATACCTAGATATGATGCCCCTTAAAACAACAATCCCCCTCGCTAGAGCAGATACCTAGATTTGATGCCCCATAAAACAACAATCGCCTTCATTAGAGCAGATCCCTAGATGTGATGCCCCTTAAAACAGCAATCGCCAACGTTAGAGCAGATACCTAGATGTGATGCCCCTTAAAACAGCAATCGTTCTCATTAGAGCAGATACCTAGATGTGATGCCCCTTAAAACTACAATCGCCCTCATTAGAGCAGATACCTAGATATGATGCCACTTTAAAAAAATCGCCCTCGTTAGAGCAGATACCTAGATTTGATGCCCCTTAAAACAACAATCGCCTTCATTAGAGCAGATACCTAGATCTGATGCCCCTTAAAACAGCAATTGCCCTCATTAGAGCAGATACATACATGTGATGCCCCTTAAAACAGCAATCGTCCCCATTGTAGCAGATACCTAGATGTGATGCCCCTAAAACAACAATTGCCCACATTAGAGCAGATACCTAGATGTGATGCACCTTAAAACAGCAATCGCCCTCAATAAGGTAGATACCTAGATGTGATGCCCCTTAAAACAACAATCGCCCTCATTAGAGCAGATACCTAGATATGATGCCACTTAAAACAAAAAATCGCCCTCGTTAGAGCAGATACCTAGATTTGATGCCCCTTAAAACTACAATCGCCTTCATTAGAGCAGATACCTAGATCTGATGCCCCTTAAAACAGCAATTGCCCTCATTAGAGCAGATACCTAGGTGTGATGCCCCTTAACACAACAATCGCCCTCATTAGAGCAGATACCTAGATATGATGCCCCTTAAAACAACAATCGCCCCCATTAGAGCAGAAACCTAGATGTGATGCCCCTTAAAACAAGAATCGCCCTCGGTAGAGCAGATACCTACATTTGATGCCCCTTAAAACAACAATCGCCTTCATTAGAGCAGATACCTAGGAGTGATGCCCCTTGAAACAGCTATCGCCCTCATTAGAACAGATACCTAGATGTGATGCCCCTTAAAACAACAATCGCCTTCATTAAAAATGATACCAAGATGTGTTGCCCCCTAAAACAACAATCGCCCTCATTAAGGCAAATACCTAGATGTGATGCCCCATAAAACAACACTCGCCCTCATTAGAGCAGATGACCTAGATGTGATGACCCTTAAAACAACAATCGCCCTCATTAGAGCAGATACCTAGATGTGATGCCCCTTAAAACAACAATCGCCCTCATTAGAGCAGATGACCTAGATGTGATGCCCCTTAAAACAACAATCGCCCTCATTAGAGCAGATACCTGGATTTGATGCCCCTTTAATCAACAATCGCTCTCATTAGAGCAGATACCTAGATGTCATGACCCTGAAAACAACAATCGCTCTCATTAGAGCAGATACCTAGATATGATGCCCCTTAAAACAACAATCCCCCTCGCTAGAGCAGATACCTAGATTTGATGCCCCTTAAAACAACAATCGCCCCCATTAGAGCTGATACCTAGATATGATGCCCCCTAAAACAGCAATCGCCCTCATTAGGGCAGATACCTAGATGTGAAGCCCCTTAAAACAACAATCGCCCTCATTAGAGCTGATAACCTAGATGTGATGCTCCCTAAAACAACAATCGCCCTCGTTAGAGCAGATACCTAGATGTGATGCCCCTTAAAACAGCAATCGCCCTGATTAGAGCAGATACCTAGATGTGATGCCCCTTAAAACAGCAATCGCCATCATTAAAGCAGATACCTAGATATGATGCCCCTTAAAACAACAATCCCCCTCGCTAGAGCAGATACCTAGATTTGATGCCCCATAAAACAACAATCGCCTTCATGAGAGCAGATCCCTAGATGTGATGCCCCTTAAAACAGCAATCGCCCTCGTTAGAGCAGATACCTAGATGTGATGCCCCTTAAAACAGCAATCGTTCTCATTAGAGCAGATACCTAGATGTGATGCCCCTTAAAACTACAATCGCCCTCATTAGAGCAGATACCTAGATATGATGCCACTTTAAAAAAATCGCCCTCGTTAGAGCAGATACCTAGATTTGATAACCCTTAAAACAACAATCGCCTTCATTAGAGCAGATACCTAGATCTGATGCCCCTTAAAACAGCAATTGCCCTCATTAGAGCAGATACATACATGTGATGCCCCTTAAAACAGCAATCGTCCCCATTGTAGCAGATACCTAGATGTGATGCCCCTAAAACAACAATTGCCCACATTAGAGCAGATACCTAGATGTGATGCACCTTAAAACAACAATCGCTACCATAAGAATTGATGACCTAGATGTGATGCACCTTAAAACAACAATCGCCATAATTAGAGCAGATACCTAGATGTGATGCCCCTTAAAACAACAATCGCCCTCATTAGAGCAGATACCTAGATGTGATGCCCCTTAAAACAACAATCGCCGCCATTAGAGCAGAAACCTAGATGTGATGCCCCTTAAAACAACAATCGCCCTCATTAGAGCAGATACCTAGATGTGATACCCCTTAAAACAACAATCGCCCTCATTAGAGCTGATACCTAGATATGATGCCCCCTAAAACAGCAATCGCCCTCATTAGGGCAGATACCTAGATGTGAAGTCCCTTAAAACAGCAATCACCCCCATTAAAGCAGATACCTAGATGTGATGCCCCTTTAAACAACAATCGTCCCCATTGTAGCAGATACCTAGATGTGATGCCCCTAAAACAACAATCGCTGCCATTAGAGCAGATGACCTAGATGTGATGCCTCTTAAAACAACAATTACCCTCATAAGAGCAGATACCTGGATGTTATGCCCCTTTAAACAACAAACGCCCTCATTAGAGCAGATACCTAGATGAGATGCCCCTTAAAACAACAATCGCCCTCATTAGAGCAGATACCTAAATGTGATGCCCCTTAAAACAACAATCGCCCTCATTAGAGCTGATACCTAGATGTTATGCACCTTGAAACAACAATCGCTCACATTAGAGCAGATGACCTAGATGTGATGCCCCTTAAAACAACAATCGCCCTCCTTAAGGCAAATACCTAGATGTGATGCCCCTTAAAACAACAATCGCCCTCATTAGTGCTGATACCTACAATGGATGTAATGCACCTTAAAACAACAATCGCCCAATTAGAGCAGATGTCCTAGATGTGATGCCCCTTAAAACAACAATCGCCCTCATTTGAGCAGATACCTAGATGTGATGCCTCTCAAAACAACAATCGCTCTCATTAGAGCAGATACCTAGATGATATGCACCTTAAAACAACAATCTCCCTCATTATAGCAGATAACTAGATGATATGCACCTTAAAACAACAATCGCTCTCATTAGAGCAGATAACTAGATGTGATGCCCGTTAAAAAAGAATCGCCCTGGTTAGAGCAGATACCTAGATGTGATGCCCCTTAAAACAACAAAGGCTCTCATTAGAGCAGATATCTTGATTTCATGCCCCTGAAAACAACAATCGCTCTCATTAGGGCAGATACCTACATGTGATGCCCCTTAAAACAACAATCGCTTTCATTAGTTCAGATACCTAGATATGATGCCCCTTAAAACAACAATCGCCCTCGTTAGAGCAGAAACCTAGATGTGATGTCCCTTAAAACAACAATCGACCTCATTAGAGCAGATACCTCGATGTCATGCCCCTTAAAACAACAATAGCCCTCATTAGAGCAGATACCTAGATGTCATGCCCCTTAAAACAACAATCGCCCTCATTAGAGCTGATATCTAGATATGATGCCCCTTAAAGCAACAATCGCCCTCATTAGTGCTGATAACTACAATAGATGTGATGCGCCTTAAAACAACAATCGCCCAATTAGAGCAGATGTCTTAGATGTGATGCCCCTTAAGACAACAATCGCCCTCATTTGAGCAGGTGCCTAGATGTGATGCCCCTCAAAACAACACTCGCTCTAATTAGAGCAGATACCTAGATGTGATGCCCGTTAAAAAACAATCGCACTCGTTAGAGCAGATAACTAGATGTGATGCCCCTTAAAACAACAATCGCCTTCATAAGAGCAGATACCTAGGGGTGATGCCCCTTAAAACAACAATATCCCTCATTAGAGCAGATACCTAGATATGAAGCCACTTAAAACAACAATCGCCCTCGTTAGAGCAGATACCTATATTTGATGCCCCTCAAAACAAAACTCGCTCTAATTAGAGCAGATACCTAGATGTGATGCCCGTTAAAAAACAATCGCACTCGTTAGAGCAGATACCTAGATGTGATGCACCTTAAAACAACAATCGCTACAATTAGAGCAGATGACCTAGATGTGATGCACCTTAAAACAACAATCGCCCTAATTAGAGCAGATACCTAGTTGTGATGCCCCTTAAAACAACAATCGCCCTCATTAGAGCAGATAACTAGATTGATGCCCCTTAAGACAACAATCGCCCTCATTTGAGCAGGTACCTAGATGTGATGCCCCTCAAAACAAGAATCGCACTCGTTAGAGCAGATACCTAGAGGTGATGCCCCTTAAAACAACAATCGCCTTCATAAGAGCAGATACCTATGTGTGATGCCCCTTAAAACAACAATCGCCCTCATTATAGCAGATACTAGATGTGATGCCCCTTAAAAAAACAATATCCCTCATTAGAGCAGATACCTAGGTATGAAGCCACTTAAAACAACAATCGCCCTCGTTAGAGCAGATACCTATATTTGATGCCCCTTTAAACAAAAATCGCCTTCATTAGAGCAGATACCTAGATCTGATGCCCCTTAAAAAGCAATTGCCCTCATAAGAGCAGATACCTAGATGTGATGCCCCTTAAAACAACAATCGCCCTCATTAGAGCAGATACCTAGATGTGATGCCCCTTAAAACACCAATCGCCCTCGTTAGAGCAGATACCTAGATGTGATGCCACTTAAAACAGCAATCGTCCTCATTAGAGCAAATCCCTAGATCCGATGCCCCTTAAAACAACAATTGCCCTCATTAGAGCAGATTCCTAGATGTGATGCACCTTAAAACAACAATCGCTACCATTAGAGCAGATGACCTAGATGTGATGCCTCTTAAAACAACAATCGCTCTCATGAGAGCAGAAACCTAGATGTGATGCCCCTTAAAACAACAATCGCTCTCATTAGAGCAGATACCTAGATGTGATGCAACTTAAAACAACATTCGCCCTCATTAGGGAAGATACCTAGATGTGAAGCCCCTTAAAACAGCAATCGCCCTCATTAGAGCAGAAACCTAGATGTGATGCCCCTTAAAACAACAATCGCTCTCATTAGATCAGATACCTAGATGTCATGCCCCTTAAAACAACAATCCCTCTCATTAGAGCAGATACCTAGATGTGATACCCCTAAAAACAACAATCGCCCTGATTAGAGCAGATACCTAGATGTGATGCCCCTTAAAACAACAGTCGCTCCCATTAGATCAGATACCTAGATGTCATGCCCCTTAAAACAACAATCGCTCTCATTAGAGCAGATACCTAGATATGATGCCCCTGAAAACAACAATCGCCCTCGTTAGAGCAGATACCTAGATGTGATGCCCCTTAAAACAACAATGGCCTTCATTAGAGCAGATACCTATATGTCATGCCCCGTAAAACAACAGTCGCTTTCATTAGAGCAGATACCTAGATGATACGCCCCTTGAAGCAACAACAATCGCTCTCATTACAGCAGATACCTAGATGATATGTCCCTTTAAACAACAATCACCCTCATTCGAGCAGATACCTAGATGATATGCCCCTTAAAACAAAATCGCCCTCATTAGAGCGAATACTTATATACGGTGCCCCTTAAAACAACAATTGCCCTCATTAGAGCAGATGACTTAGATGTGATGCACCTCAAAACAACAATCGCCCTCATTAGAGCAGATGACCAAGATGTGATGACCTTTAAAATAACAATCGCCCTCATTAGAGAAGATACCTAGATGTGATGCCCCTTAAAACAACAATCGCCCTCATTAGAGCAGATGACCTAGATGTGATGCCCCTTAAAACAACAATCGCCCTCATTAGAGCAGATATCTAGATGTGATGCCCCTTCAAACAGCAATCGCCCTCATTAAGGCAAATACCTAGATGATATGCACCTTAAAACAACAATCTCCCTCATTATAGGAGATACCTAGATGATATGCACTTTAAAACAACAATCGCTCTCATTAGAGCAGATACCTAGATGTGATGCCCGTTAAAACAACAAAGGCTCTCATTAGAGCACATACCTTGATGTCATGCCCCTGAAAACAACAATCGCTCTCATTAGAGCAGATACCTAGATGTGATGCCCCTTAAAACAACAATCACCCTCATTAGAGCAGATGACCTAGATGTGATGCCCCTTAAAACAACAATTGCCCTCGTTGGAGCAGATACCTAGATATGATGCCCCTTAAAACAACAATCGCCCTCATTAGAGCACATACCTCGATGTCATGCCCCTTAAAACAACAATAGCCCTCATTACAGCAGATACCTAGATGTCATGCCCCTTAAAAAAACAATAGCTCACATTAGAGCAGATACCTAGATGATAAGCCCCTTAAAGCAACAATCGCCCTCATTAGGGCAGATATCTACATGTGATGCACCTTTAAACAGCAATCGCCCTCATTAAGGCAAATACCTAGATGTGATGCCCCTTAAAACAACAATCGCCCTCATTAGAGCTGATACCTAGATGTGATGCCCCTGAAAACAACAATCGTCCTCTTTAGTGCTGATACCTACAATAGATGTGATGCACCTTAAAACAACAATCGCCCAATTAGAGCAGATGACCTAGATGTGATGCCCTTTAATACAACAATCGCCCTCATTTGAGCAGGTACCTAGATGTGATGCCCCTCAAAACAACAATCGCTCTCATTAGAGCAGATACCTAGATGATATGCATTTTAAAACAACAATCGCTCTCATTAGAGCAGATACCTAGATGTGATGCCCGTTAAAAAACAATCGCCCTGGTTAGAGCAGATACCTAGATGTGATGCCCCTTAAAACAACAAAGGCTCTCATTAGAGCAGATACCTTGATGTCATGCCCCTGAAAACAACAATCGCTCTCATTAGAGCAGATGCCTAGATGTGATGCCCCTTAAAACAACAATCGCCTTCATTAGTTCAGATACCTAGATATGATGCCCCTTAAGACAACAATCGCCCTCATTGGAGCAGATACCTAGATGTGATGCCCCTCAAAACAACAATCGCTCTCATTAGAGCAGATACCTAGATGATATGCACCTTAAAACAACAATCTCCCTCACTATAGCAGATACCTAGATGATATGCACCTTAAAACAACACTCGCTCTCATTAGAGCAGATACCTAGATGTGAAGCCCGTTAAAAAACAATCGCACTCGTTAGAGCAGATACCTAGATGTGATGCCCCTTAAAACAACAATCGCCTTCATAAGAGCAGATACCTTGGTGTGATGCCCCTTATAACAGCAATCGCCCTCATTATAGCAGATACCTAGATGTGATGCCCCTTAAAACAACAAACGCTCTCATTAGAGCAGATACCTAGATATCATGCCACTCAAAACAACAATCGCCCTCGTTAGAGCATATACCTATATTTGATGACCCTTAAAACAACAATCGCCCTCATTAGAGCAAATACCTCGATGTCATGCCCCTTAAAAATGCAATTGCCCTCATAAGAGCAGATACCTAGATGTGATGCCCCTTAAAACAACAATCGCCCTCATTTGAGCAGATATCTATATATGATGCCCCTTAAATCAACAATCGCCCTCGTTAGAGCAGATACCTAGGTATGATGCCCCTTAAAAAAGCAATCGTCCTCATTAGAGCAAATCCCTAGATCCGATGCCCCTTAAAACAACAATTGCCCTCATTAGAGCAGATTCCTAGATGTGATGTAACTTAAAACAACAATCGCTACCATTAGAGCAGATGACCTAGATGTGATGCACCTTAAAACAACAATCGCCCTAATTTGAGCTGATACCTAGATGTGATGCCCCTTAAAACAACAATCACCCTCATTAGAGCAGATACCTAGATGTGATGCCCCTTAAAACAACAACCGCCTTCATTAGAGCAGATGACCTAGATGTGATGCCCATTGTCACAACAATCGCCCTCATTAGATCAGATACCTAGATGTGATGCAACTTAAAACAACAATCGCCCTCGTTAGGGAAGATACCTAGATGTGAAGCCCCTTAAAACAGCAATCGCCCTCATTAGAGCAGAAACCTAGATGTCATGCCCCTTAAAACAACAATCGCTCTCATAAGAGCAGATACCTAGATTTGATGCCCCTTAAAACAACAATCGCCTTCATTTGACCAGATACCTAGATCTGATGCCCCTTAAAACAGCAATTGCCCTCATAAGAGCGGATAGCTAGATTTGATGAACCTTAAAAGAACAATCGCCCTCATTAGAGCAGATACCTAGATATGATGCCCCTTAAAACAACAATCGCCCTCGTTAGAGCAGATACCTAGATGTGATGCCCCTTAAAATAGCAATCGTCCTCATTGGAGCAAATCCCTAGATGTGGTGCCCCTTAAAACAACAATTGCCCTCATTAGAGCAGATTCCTAGACGTGATGCACCTTAAAACAACAATCGCTACCATTAGAGCAGATGACCTAGATGTGATGCACCTTAAAACAACAATCGCCCTGATTAGAGCAGATACCTAGATGTGATGCCCCTTAAAACTACAATCGCCCTCATTAGAGCAGATACCTAGATGTGATGCCACTTAAAACAACAACCGCCCTCATTAGAGCAGATGACCTAGATGTGATGCCCATTATCACAACAATCGCCCTCATTAGATCAGATACCGAGATGTGATGCAACTTAAAACAACAATCGCCCTCATTAGGGAAGATACCTAGATTTGAAGCCTCTTAAATCAGCAATCGCCCTCATTAGAGCAGAAACCTAGATCTGATGACCCTTTAAACAACAATCGCCCTCATTAGAGCAGATACCTAAATGTGATGCCCCTTAAAACAACAATCGCTCTCATTAGAGCAGATACCTAGATATGATGCCCCTTAAAACAATAATCGCCCTCGGTAGAGCAGATAACTAGATACGATGTCCCTTAAAACAACAATCGTGCTCATTAGAGCAGATGACCTAGATGTGATGCCCCTTAGAACAACAATCGCCCCCATTAGAGCAGATACCTAGATCTGAGGCCCCTTAAAACCATAATCGCCCTCATTAGTGCAGATGACCTAGATGTGATGCACCTTAAAACAACAATTACCCTGATTAGAGCAGATACCTGGATGTGATGCCCCTTTAAACAACAAACGCCCTCATTAGAGCAGATACCTAGATGCGTGCCCCTTAAAACAACAATCGCCTTCATTAGAGAAGATGAACTAGATGTGATACCCCTTCAAACAACTATCGCCCTCATTAGAAAAGATACCTAAATGTGATGCACCTTAAAACATTAATCGCCCACATTAGAGCTGATACCTAGATGTTATGCACCTTGAAACAACAATCGCTCTCATTAGAGCAGATGACCGGGATGTGATGCCCCTTAAAACAACAATCGCTCTCATTAGAGCAGATACCTTGATGTCATGCCCCTAAAAACAACAATCGCTCTCGTTAGAGCAGATACCTAGATGTGATGCCCCTTAAAACAACAATCGCTTTCATTCGTTCAGATACCTAGACATGATGCCCCTCAAAACAACAATCGCTCTCATTAGAGCAGATACCTAGATGGTATGCACTTTAAAACCACAATCGCACTAATTATAGCAGATACCTAGATGATATATACCTTAAAACAACACACGCTCTCATTAGAGCAGATACCTAGATGTGATGCCCGTTAAAAAACAATCGCACTCGTTAGAGCAGATACCTAGATGTGATGCCCTTTAAAACAACAATCGCCTTCATAAGAGCAGATACCTAGGTGTGATGCCCCTTAAAACAGCAATCGCCCTCATTATAGCAGATAGCTAGATGTGATGCCCCTTAAAACAACAATCGCCCTCATTAGAACAGATACCTTGATATGACGCCACTTAAAACAACAATTGCCCTCGTTAGAGCAGATACCTATATTTGATGCCCCTTAAAACAACAATTGCCTTCATTAGAGCAGATACCTAGATCTGATCCCCCTTAAAAAAGCAATTGCCCTCATAAGATCAGATACCTAGATGTGATGCCCCTAAAACAACAATCGCCCTCATTAGAGCAGATACCTAGATGTGATGCCCCTTAAAACAACAATCGCCCTCGTTAGAGCAGATACATAGATGTGATGCCCCTTAAAACAGCAATCGTCCTCATTAGAGCAAATCCCTAGATCCGATGCCCCTTAAAACAACAATTGCCCTCATTAGAGCAGATTCCTAGATGTGATGCACCTTAAAACAACAATCGCTACCAATAGAGCAGATGACCTAGATGTGATGCACCTTAAAACAACAATCGCCCTAATTAGAGCAGATACCTAGATGTGATGCCCCTTAAAACAACAATCGCCCTCATTAGAGCATATACCTAGATGTGATGCCCTTAAAACAACAACCGCCCTCATAAGAGCAGATGACCTAGATGTTATGCCCATTATCACAACAATCGCCCTCATTAGATCAGATACCTAGATGTGATGCAAATTAAAACAACAATCGCCCTCATTAGGGAAGATACCTAGATGTGAAGCCCCTTAAAACAGCAATCGCCCTCATTAGAGCAGAAACCTAGATGTGATGCCCCTTTCAACAACAATCGCCCTCAATAGAGCAGATACCTAGATGTGATGCCCATTAAAACAACAATCGTCCTCCTTAGAGCAGATACCTAGATGTGATGCCCCTTAAAACAACAATCGCTCTCATTAGATCAGATACCTAGATGTCATGCCCCTTAAAATAACAATCGCTCTGATTAGAGCAGATACCTAGATGTGATGCCCCTAAAAACAACAATCGCCCTCATTAGAGCAGATACCTAGATGTGATGCCCCTTAAAACAACAATCGATCTCATTAGATCAGATACCTAGATGTAATGCCCCTTAAAACAACAATCGCTCTCATTAGGGCAGATATCTATATGTGATGCCCCTTAAAACAGCAATCGCCCTCATTAGAGCAGATACCTAGATATGATGCCCCTTAAAACAACAATCGCCCTCGTTAGAGCAGATACCTATATGTCATGCCCCGTAAAACAACAGTCGCCTTCATTAGAGCAGATACCTAGATGATATGCCCCTTGAAGCAACAACAATCGCTCTCATTACAGCAGATACCTAGATGATATGCCCCTTCAAACAACAATCACCCTCATTCGAGCAGATACCTAGATGATATGCCCCTTAAAACAGAATCGCCCTCATTAGAGCGAATACTTATATACGGTGCCCCTTAAAACAACAATTGCCCTCATTAGAGCAGATGACTTAGATGTGATGCACCTCAAAACAACAATCGCCCTCTTTAGAGCAGATGACCAAGATGTAATGACCTTTAAAATAACAATCGCCCTCATTAGAGCAGATACCTAGATGTGATGCCCCTTAAAACAACAATCGCCCTCATTAGAGCAGATGACCTAGATGTGATGCCCCTTAAAACAACAATCGCCCTCATTAGGGCAGATACCTAGATCTGAGGCCCCTTAAAACAACAATCGCCCTCATTAGTGCAGATGACCTAGATGTGATGCCTCTTAAAACAACAATTACCCTCATAAGAGCAGATACCTGGATGTTATGCCCCTTTAAACATCAAACGCCCCCATTAGAGCAGATACCTAGATGAGATGCCCCTTAAAACAACAATCGCCTTCATTAAAGCAGATGACCTAGATGTGTTACCCCTTCAAACAACAATCGCCCCCATTAGAGCAGATACCTAAATGTGATGCCCCTTAAAACAACAATCGCCCTCATTAGAGCTGTTACCTAGATGTTATGCACCTTGAAACAAGAATCGCTCACATTAGAGCAGATGACCTAGATGTGATGCCCCTTAAAACAACAATCGCCCTCATTAGAGCAGATACCTAGATGTGATGCCCCTTAGAACAACAATCGCTCTCATTAGAGCAGATACCTAGATGTCATGCACCTGAAAACAACAATCGCTTTCATTAGATCAGATAACTAGATATGATGCCCCTTAAAACAACAATCGCCATCATTATGGCAGATTCCTAGATATGATGCCCCTTAAGACAACAATCGCCTCGTTAGAGCAGATACCTAGATGTGATGCCACTTAAAACAGCAATCGTCCTCATTAGAGAAGATACCTAGATGTGATGCCCCTTAAAACAGCAATTGCCCACATTGGAGCAGATACCTAGATGTGATTCACTTTAAAACAACAATCGCTACCATTAGAGCGGATGAGCTAGATGTGATGCACCTTAAAACAACAATCGCCCTAATTAGAGCAGATACCTAGTAGTGATGCCCCTTTCAACAACAATCGCCCTCATTAGAGCAGATACCTAGATGTCATGCCCCTGAAAACAACAATCGCCCTCATTAGGGCAGGTACCTAGATGTGAAGCACCTTAAAACAGCAATCGCCCTCATTAGAGCAGATACCTAGATGTGATGCCCCTTAAAAAAACAATCGCCCTCATTAGAGCAGATACCTAGATGATATGCCCCTTAAAACAACAATCGCCCTCGTTAGAGCAGATACTTAAATTTGATGCCCCGTTAAACAACAATCGGCTTCCCTAGAGCAGATACCTAGATGTGATGCCCCTTAAAACAGCAATTGCCCTCAGTAGATCGGATACCTAGATGTGATGCCCCTTAAAACAACAATCGCCCTCATTAGAGCAGATATCTAGATGTGAAGCCCCTTCAAACAACAATCGCCCTCATTAAGGCAAATACCTAGATGTGATGCCCCTTAAAACAACAATCGCCCTCATTAGTGCTGATACCTACAATAGATGTGATGCACCTTAAAACAACAATCGCCCAATTAGAGCAGATGTCCTAGATGTGATGCCCCTTAAAACAACAATCGCCCTCATTTGAGCAGATACCTAGATGTGATGCCTCTCAAAACAACAATCGCTCTCATTAGAGCAGATACCTAGATGATATGCACCTTAAAACAACAATCTCCCTCATTATAGCAGATACCTAGATGATATGCACCTTAAAACAACAATCGCCCTCATTAGAGCAGATACCTAAATGTGATGCCCCTTAAAACAACAATCGCTCTCATTAGAGCAGATACCAAGATATGATGCCCCTTAAAACATTAATCGCCCTCGGTAGAGCAGATAACTAGATACGATGTCCCTTAAAACAACAATCGTGCTCATTAGAGCAGATGACCTAGATGTGGTGCCCCTTAAAACAACAATCGCCCCCATTAGAGCAGATACCTAGATCTGAGGCCCCTTAAAACAATAATCGCCCTCATTAGTGCAGATGACCTAGATGTGATGCACCTTAAAACAACAATTACCCTCATTAGAGCAGATACCTGGATGTGATGCCCCTTTAAACAACAAACGCCCTCATTAGAGCAGATACCTTGATGCGTGCCCCTTATACAACAATCGCCTTCATTAGAGAAGATGAACTAGATGTGATACCCCTTCAAACAACTATCGCCCTCATTAGAAAAGATACCTAAATGTGATGCACCTTAAAACATTAATCGCCCACATTAGAGCTGATACCTAGATGTTATGCACCTTGAAACAACAATCGCTCTCATTAGAGCAGATGACCTGGATGTGATGCCCCTTAAAACAACAATCGCTCTCATTAGAGCAGATACCTTGATGTCATGCCCCTGAAAACAACAATCGCTCTCATTAGAGCAGATAACTAGATGTGATGCCCCTTAAAACAACAATCGCCCTCATTAGAGCAGATACCTAGATGATAAGCCCCTTAAAACAACAATCGCCCTCATTAGAGCAGATATCTAGATGTGAAGCCCCTTCAAACAGCAATCGCCCTCATTAAGGCAAATACCTAGATGTGATGCCCCTTAAAACAACAATCGCCCTCATTAGAGCTGATACCTAGATAAGATGCCCCTTAAAACAACAATCGCCCTCATTAGTGCTGATAACTACAATAGATGTGATGCGCCTTAAAACAACAATCGCCCAATTAGAGCAGATGTCTTAGATGTGATGCCCCTTAAGACAATAATCGCCCTCATTTGAGCAGGTACGTAGATGCGATGCCCCTCAAAACAACACTCGCTCTAATTAGAGCAGATACCTAGATGTGATGCCCGTTAAAAAACAATCGCACTCGTTAGAGCAGATAACTAGATGTGATGCCCCTTAAAACAACAATCGCCTTCATAAGAGCAGATACCTAGGGGTGATGCCCCTTAAAACAACAGTATCCCTCATTAGAGCAGATACCTAGATATGAAGCCACTTAAAACAACAATCGCCCTCGTTAGAGCAGATACCTATATTTGATGCCCCTCAAAACAAAACTCGCTCTAATTAGAGCAGATACCTAGATGTGATGCCCGTTAAAAAACAATCGCACTCGTTAGAGCAGATACCTAGATGTGATGCCCCTTAAAACAACAATCGCCCTCATTAGAGCAGATACCTAGATGTGATGCTCCTTAAAACAACAATCGCCCTCGTTAGAGCAGATACCTAGATGTGATGCCCCTTAAAACAGCAATCGTCCTCATTAGAGCAAATCCCTAGATCCGATGCCCCTTAAAACAACAATTGCCCTCATTAGAGCAGATTCCTAGATGTGATGCACCTTAAAACAACAATCGCTACCATTAGAGCAGATGACCTAGATGTGATGCACCTTAAAACAACAATCGCCCTAATTAGAGCAGATACCTAGATGTGATGCCCCTTAAAACAACAATCGCCCTCATTAGAGCATATACCTGGATGTGATGCCCTTAAAACAACAACCGCCCTCATAAGAGCAGATGACCTAGATGTTATGCCCATTATCACAACAATCGCCCTCATTAGATCAGATACCTAGATGTGATGCAACTTAAAACAACAATCGCCCTCATTAGGGAAGATACCTAGATGTGAAGCCCCTTAAAACAGCAATCGCTCTCATTAGAGCAGAAACCTAGATGTGATGCCCCTTTCAACAACAATCGCCCTCAATAGAGCAGATACCTAGATGTGATGCCCATTAAAACAACAATCGTCCTCCTTAGAGCAGATACCTAGATGTGATGCCCCTTAAAACAATAATCGCTCTCATTAGATCAGATACCTAGATGTCATGCCCCTTAAAATAACAATCGCTCTGATTAGAGCAGATACCTAGATGTGATGCCCCTAAAAACAACAATTGCCCTCATTAGAGCAGATACCTAGATGTGATGCCCCTTAAAACAACAATCGATCTCATTAGATCAGATACCTAGATGTAATGCCCCTTAAAACAACAATCGCTCTCATTAGGGCAGATACCTAGATGTGATGCCCCTTAAAAAACAATCGCTCTCATTAGAGCAGATACCTAGATATGATGCCCCTTAAAAAAACAATCGCCCTCGTTAGAGCAGAAACCTAGATATGATGCCCCTTAAAACAAAAATCGCCTTCATTGGAGCAGATATCTATATGTGATGCCCCTTAAAACAGCAATCGCCCTCATTAGAGCAGATACCTAGATATGATGCCCCTTAAAACAACAATCGCCCTCGTTAGAGCAGATACCTATATGTCATGCCCCGTAAAACAACAGTCGCCTTCATTAGAGCAGATACCTAGATGATATGCCCCTTGAAGCAACAACAATCGCTCTCATTACAGCAGATACCTAGATGATATGCCCCTTCAAACAACAATCACCCTCATTCGAGCAGATACCTAGATGATATGCCCCTTAAAACAGAATCGCCCTCATTAGAGCGAATACTTATATACGGTGCCCCTTAAAACAACAATTGACCTCATTAGAGCAGATGACTTAGATGTGATGCTCCTCAAAACAACAATCGCCCTCTTTAGAGCAGATGACCAAGATGTAATGACCTTTAAAATAACAATCGCCCTCATTAGAGCAGATACCTAGATGTGATGCCCCTTAAAACAACAATCGCCCTCATTAGAGCAGATGACCTAGATGTGATGCCCCTTAAAACAACAATCGCCCTCATTAGGGCAGATACCTAGATCTGAGGCCCCTTAAAACAACAATCGCCCTCATTAGTGCAGATGACCTAGATGTGATGCCTCTTAAAACAACAATTACCCTCATAAGAGCAGATACCTGGATGTTATGCCCCTTTAAACATCAAACGCCCCCATTAGAGCATATACCTAGATGAGATGCCCCTTAAAACAACAATCGCCTTCATTAAAGCAGATGACCTAGATGTGTTACCCCTTCAAACAACAATCGCCCCCATTAGAGCAGATACCTAAATGTGATGCCCCTTAAAACAACAATCGCCCTCATTAGAGCTGTTACCTAGATGTTATGCACCTTGAAACAAGAATCGCTCACATTAGAGCAGAAGACCTAGATGTGATGCCCCTTAAAACAACAATCGCCCTCATTAGAGCAGATACCTAGATCTGATGCCCCTTAGAACAACAATCGCTCTCATTAGAGCAGATACCTAGATGTCATGCACCTGAAAACAACAATCGCTTTCATTAGATCAGATAACTAGATATGATGCCCCTTAAAACAACAATCGCCATCATTAGAGCAGATTCCTAGATATGATGCCCCTTAAGACAACAATCGCCTCGTTAGAGCAGATACCTAGATGTGATGCCACTTAAAACAGCAATCGTCCTCATTAGAGAAGATACCTAGATGTGATGCCCCTTAAAACAGCAATTGCCCACATTAGAGCAGATACCTAGATGTGATTCACTTTAAAACAACAATCGCTACCATTAGAGCGGATGAGCTAGATGTGATGCACCTTAAAACAACAATCGCCCTAATTAGAGCAGATACCTAGTAGTGATGCCCCTTTCAACAACAATCGCCCTCATTAGAGCAGATACCTAGATGTCATGCCCCTGAAAACAACAATCGCCCTCATTAGGGCAGGTACCTAGATGTGAAGCACCTTAAAACAGCAATCGCCCTCATTAGAGCAGATACCTAGATGTGATGCCCCTTAAAAAAACAATCGCCCTCATTAGAGCAGATACCTAGATGATATGCCCCTTAAAACAACAATCGCCCTCGTTAGAGCAGATACTTAAATTTGATGCCCCGTTAAACAACAATCGGCTTCCCTAGAGCAGATACCTAGATGTGATGCCCCTTAAAACAGCAATTGCCCTCAGTAGATCGGATACCTAGATGTGATGCCCCTTAAAACAACAATCGCCCTCATTAGAGCAGATATCTAGATGTGAAGCCCCTTCAAACAACAATCGCCCTCATTAAGGCAAATACCTAGATGTGATGCCCCTTAAAACAACAATCGCCCTCATTAGTGCTGATACCTACAATAGATGTGATGCACCTTAAAACAACAATCGCCCAATTAGAGCAGATGTCCTAGATGTGATGCCCCTTAAAACAACAATCGCCCTCATTTGAGCAGATACCTAGATGTGATGCCTCTCAAAACAACAATCGCTCTCATTAGAGCAGATACCTAGATGATATGCACCTTAAAACAACAATCTCCCTCATTATAGCAGATACCTAGATGATATGCACCTTAAAACAACAATCGCCCTCATTAGAGCAGATACCTAAATGTGATGCCCCTTAAAACAACAATCGCTCTCATTAGAGCAGATACCAAGATATGATGCCCCTTAAAACATTAATCGCCCTCGGTAGAGCAGATAACTAGATACGATGTCCCTTAAAACAACAATCGTGCTCATTAGAGCAGATGACCTAGATGTGGTGCCCCTTAAAACAACAATCGCCCCCATTAGAGCAGATACCTAGATCTGAGGCCCCTTAAAACAATAATCGCCCTCATTAGTGCAGATGACCTAGATGTGATGCACCTTAAAACAACAATTACCCTCATTAGAGCAGATACCTGGATGTGATGCCCCTTTAAACAACAAACGCCCTCATTAGAGCAGATACCTTGATGCGTGCCCCTTATACAACAATCGCCTTCATTAGAGAAGATGAACTAGATGTGATACCCCTTCAAACAACTATCGCCCTCATTAGAAAAGATACCTAAATGTGATGCACCTTAAAACATTAATCGCCCACATTAGAGCTGATACCTAGATGTTATGCACCTTGAAACAACAATCGCTCTCATTAGAGCAGATGACCTGGATGTGATGCCCCTTAAAACAACAATCGCTCTCATTAGAGCAGATACCTTGATGTCATGCCCCTGAAAACAACAATCGCTCTCATTAGAGCAGATAACTAGATGTGATGCCCCTTAAAACAACAATCGCCCTCATTAGAGCAGATACCTAGATGATAAGCCCCTTAAAACAACAATCGCCCTCATTAGAGCAGATATCTAGATGTGAAGCCCCTTCAAACAGCAATCGCCCTCATTAAGGCAAATACCTAGATGTGATGCCCCTTAAAACAACAATCGCCCTCATTAGAGCTGATACCTAGATAAGATGCCCCTTAAAACAACAATCGCCCTCATTAGTGCTGATAACTACAATAGATGTGATGCGCCTTAAAACAACAATCGCCCAATTAGAGCAGATGTCTTAGATGTGATGCCCCTTAAGACAATAATCGCCCTCATTTGAGCAGGTACGTAGATGCGATGCCCCTCAAAACAACACTCGCTCTAATTAGAGCAGATACCTAGATGTGATGCCCGTTAAAAAACAATCGCACTCGTTAGAGCAGATAACTAGATGTGATGCCCCTTAAAACAACAATCGCCTTCATAAGAGCAGATACCTAGGGGTGATGCCCCTTAAAACAACAGTATCCCTCATTAGAGCAGATACCTAGATATGAAGCCACTTAAAACAACAATCGCCCTCGTTAGAGCAGATACCTATATTTGATGCCCCTCAAAACAAAACTCGCTCTAATTAGAGCAGATACCTAGATGTGATGCCCGTTAAAAAACAATCGCACTCGTTAGAGCAGATACCTAGATGTGATGCCCCTTAAAACAACAATCGCCCTCATTAGAGCAGATACCTAGATGTGATGCCCCTTAAAACAACAATCGCCCTCGTTAGAGCAGATACCTAGATGTGATGCCCCTTAAAACAGCAATCGTCCTCATTAGAGCAAATCCCTAGATCCGATGCCCCTTAAAACAACAATTGCCCTCATTAGAGCAGATTCCTAGATGTGATGCACCTTAAAACAACAATCGCTACCATTAGAGCAGATGACCTAGATGTGATGCACCTTAAAACAACAATCGCCCTAATTAGAGCAGATACCTAGATGTGATGCCCCTTAAAACAACAATCGCCCTCATTAGAGCATATACCTGGATGTGATGCCCTTAAAACAACAACCGCCCTCATAAGAGCAGATGACCTAGATGTTATGCCCATTATCACAACAATCGCCCTCATTAGATCAGATACCTAGATGTGATGCAACTTAAAACAACAATCGCCCTCATTAGGGAAGATACCTAGATGTGAAGCCCCTTAAAACAGCAATCGCTCTCATTAGAGCAGAAACCTAGATGTGATGCCCCTTTCAACAACAATCGCCCTCAATAGAGCAGATACCTAGATGTGATGCCCATTAAAACAACAATCGTCCTCCTTAGAGCAGATACCTAGATGTGATGCCCCTTAAAACAACAATCGCTCTCATTAGATCAGATACCTAGATGTCATGCCCCTTAAAATAACAATCGCTCTGATTAGAGCAGATACCTAGATGTGATGCCCCTAAAAACAACAATCGCCCTCATTAGAGCAGATACCTAGATGTGATGCCCCTTAAAACAACAATCGATCTCATTAGATCAGATACCTAGATGTAATGCCCCTTAAAACAACAATCGCTCTCATTAGGGCAGATACCTAGATGTGATGCCCCTTAAAAAACAATCGCTCTCATTAGAGCAGATACCTAGATATGATGCCCCTTAAAAAAACAATCGCCCTCGTTAGAGCAGAAACCTAGATATGATGCCCCTTAAAACAAAAATCGCCTTCATTGGAGCAGATATCTATATGTGATGCCCCTTAAAACAGCAATCGCCCTCATTAGAGCAGATACCTAGATATGATGCCCCTTAAAACAACAATCGCCCTCGTTAGAGCAGATACCTATATGTCATGCCCCGTAAAACAACAGTCGCCTTCATTAGAGCAGATACCTAGATGATATGCCCCTTGAAGCAACAACAATCGCTCTCATTACAGCAGATACCTAGATGATATGCCCCTTCAAACAACAATCACCCTCATTCGAGCAGATACCTAGATGATATGCCCCTTAAAACAGAATCGCCCTCATTAGAGCGAATACTTATATACGGTGCCCCTTAAAACAACAATTGACCTCATTAGAGCAGATGACTTAGATGTGATGCTCCTCAAAACAACAATCGCCCTCTTTAGAGCAGATGACCAAGATGTAATGACCTTTAAAATAACAATCGCCCTCATTAGAGCAGATACCTAGATGTGATGCCCCTTAAAACAACAATCGCCCTCATTAGAGCAGATGACCTAGATGTGATGCCCCTTAAAACAACAATCGCCCTCATTAGGGCAGATACCTAGATCTGAGGCCCCTTAAAACAACAATCGCCCTCATTAGTGCAGATGACCTAGATGTGATGCCTCTTAAAACAACAATTACCCTCATAAGAGCAGATACCTGGATGTTATGCCCCTTTAAACATCAAACGCCCCCATTAGAGCAGATACCTAGATGAGATGCCCCTTAAAACAACAATCGCCTTCATTAAAGCAGATGACCTAGATGTGTTACCCCTTCAAACAACAATCGCCCCCATTAGAGCAGATACCTAAATGTGATGCCCCTTAAAACAACAATCGCCCTCATTAGAGCTGTTACCTAGATGTTATGCACCTTGAAACAAGAATCGCTCACATTAGAGCAGAAGACCTAGATGTGATGCCCCTTAAAACAACAATCGCCCTCATTAGAGCAGATACCTAGATGTGATGCCCCTTAGAACAACAATCGCTCTCATTAGAGCAGATACCTAGATGTCATGCACCTGAAAACAACAATCGCTTTCATTAGATCAGATAACTAGATATGATGCCCCTTAAAACAACAATCGCCATCATTAGAGCAGATTCCTAGATATGATGCCCCTTAAGACAACAATCGCCTCGTTAGAGCAGATACCTAGATGTGATGCCACTTAAAACAGCAATCGTCCTCATTAGAGAAGATACCTAGATGTGATGCCCCTTAAAACAGCAATTGCCCACATTAGAGCAGATACCTAGATGTGATTCACTTTAAAACAACAATCGCTACCATTAGAGCGGATGAGCTAGATGTGATGCACCTTAAAACAACAATCGCCCTAATTAGAGCAGATACCTAGTAGTGATGCCCCTTTCAACAACAATCGCCCTCATTAGAGCAGATACCTAGATGTCATGCCCCTGAAAACAACAATCGCCCTCATTAGGGCAGGTACCTAGATCTGAAGCACCTTAAAACAGCAATCGCCCTCATTAGAGCAGATACCTAGATGTGATGCCCCTTAAAAAAACAATCGCCCTCATTAGAGCAGATACCTAGATGATATGCCCCTTAAAACAACAATCGCCCTCGTTAGAGCAGATACTTAAATTTGATGCCCCGTTAAACAACAATTGGCTTCCCTAGAGCAGATACCTAGATGTGATGCCCCTTAAAACAGCAATTGCCCTCAGTAGATCGGATACCTAGATGTGATGCCCCTTAAAACAACAATCGCCCTCATTAGAGCAGATATCTAGATGTGAAGCCCCTTCAAACAACAATCGCCCTCATTAAGGCAAATACCTAGATGTGATGCCCCTTAAAACAACAATCGCCCCCATTAGTGCTGATACCTAAAATAGATGTGATGCACCTTAAAACAACAATCGCCCAATTAGAGCAGATGTCCTAGATGTGATGCCCCTTAAAACAACAATCGCCCTCATTTGAGCAGATACCTAGATGTGATGCCTCTCAAAACAACAATCGCTCTCATTAGAGCAGATACCTAGATGATATGCACCTTAAAACAACAATCTCCCTCATTATAGCAGATACCTAGATGATATGCACCTTAAAACAACAATCGCCCTCATTAGAGCAGATACCTAAATGTGATGCCCCTTAAAACAACAATCGCTCTCATTAGAGCAGATACCAAGATATGATGCCCCTTAAAACAATAATCGCCCTCGGTAGAGCAGATAACTAGATACGATGTCCCTTAAAACAACAATCGTGCTCATTAGAGCAGATGACCTAGATGTGATGCCCCTTAAAACAACAATCGCCCCCATTAGAGCAGATACCTAGATCTGAGGCCCCTTAAAACAATAATCGCCCTCATTAGTGCAGATGACCTAGATGTGATGCACCTTGAAACAACAATCGCTCTCATTAGAGCAGATGACCTGGATGTGATGCCCCTTAAAACAACAATCGCTCTCATTAGAGCAGATACCTTGATGTCATGCCCCTGAAAACAGCAATCGCTCTCATTAGAGCAGATAACTAGATGTGATGCCCCTTAACACAACAATCGCTTTCATTCGTTCAGATACCTAGACATGATGCCCCTCAAAACAACAATCGCTCTCATTAGAGCAGATACCTAGATGGTATGCACTTTAAAACCACAATCGCACTAATTATAGCAGATACCTAGATGATATATACCTTAAAACAACACACGCTCTCATTAGAGCAGATACCTAGATGTGATGCCCGTTAAAAAACAATCGCACTCGTTAGAGCAGATACCTAGATGTGATGCCCTTTAAAACAACAATCGCCTTCATAAGAGCAGATACCTAGGTGTGATGCCCCTTAAAACAGCAATCGCCCTCATTATAGCAGATACCTAGATGTGATGCCCCTTAAAACAACAATCGCCCTCATTAGAACAGATACCTTGATATGATGCCACTTAAAACAACAATTGCCCTCGTTAGAGCAGATACCTATATTTGATGCCCCTTAAAACAACAATTGCCTTCATTAGAGCAGATACCTAGATCTGATCCCCCTTAAAAAAGCAATTGCCCTCATAAGATCAGATACCTAGATGTGATGCCCCTTACAACAACAATCGCCCTCATGAGAGCAGATACCTAGATATGATGCCCCTTAAAACAACAATCGCCCTCGTTAGAGCAGATACCTAGATGTGATGCCCCTTAAAACAGCAATCGTCCTCATTGGAGCAAATCCCTAGATCCGATGCCCCTTAAAACAACAATTGCCCTCATTAGAGCAGATTCCTAGATGTGATGCACCTTAAAACAACAATCGCTACCATTAGAGCAGATGACCTAAATGTGATGCACCTTAAAAAACAATCGCCCTAATTAGAGCAGATACCTAGATGTGATGCCCCTTAAAACAACAATCGCCCGCATTAGAGCAGATACCTAGATGTGATGCCCCTTAAAACAACAACCGCCCTCATTAGAGCAGATGACCTAGATGTGATGCCCATTATCACAACAATCGCCCCCATTAGATCCTATACCTAGATGTGATGCAAATTAAAACAACAATCGCCCTAGTTAGGGAAGTTACCTAGATGTGAAGCCCCTTAAAACATCAATCGCCCTCATTAGAGCATAAAGCTAGATGTGATGCCCCTTTAAACAACAATCGCCCTCATTAGCGCAGATACCTAGATGTGATGCCCATTAAAACAACAATCGCTCTCATTAGAGGAGATACCTAGATATGATGCCCCTTAAAACAACAATCGCCCTCGTTAGAGCAGATAACTAGATACGATTCCCCTTAGAACAACTATCGCGCTCATTAGAGCAGATGACCTAGATGTGATGCCCCTTAAAACAACAATCGCCCTCATTAGAGCAGATACCTAGATGTGATGCCCCTTAAAACAACAATCGCTCTCATTAGATCAGATACCTAGATGTCATGCCCCTTAAAACAACAATCGCTCTCATTAGAGCAGATACCTAGATGTGATGCCCCTAAAAACAACAATAGCCCTCATTAGAGCAGATACCTAGATGTGATGCCCCTTAAAACAACAATCGCTCTTATTAGATCAGATACATAGATGTCATGCCCCTTAAAACAACAATCGCTCTCATTAGAGCAGATACCTAGATGTGATGCCCCTTAAAACAACAATCGCTCTCATTAGAGCAGATACCTAGATATGATGCCCCTTAAAACAACAATCGCCCTCGTTAGAGCAGATACCTAGATGTGATGCCCCTTAAAACAACAATCGCCTTCATTAGAGCAGATACCTAGATGTGATGCCCCTTAAAACAGCAATCGCCCTCATTAGGTAAGATAACTAGATGTGAAGCCCCTTAAAACAGCAATCGCCCTCATTAGAGCAGAAACCTAGAAGTGATGCCCCTTTAAACAACAATCGCCCTCATTAGAGCAGATACCTAGATGTGATGCCCATTAAAACAACAATCGCTCTCATTAGAGCATATACCTAGATATGATGCCCCTTAAAACAACAATCGCCCTCGTTAGAGCAGATACCTAGATATGATGCCCCTTAAAACAGCAATCGGCCTCATTAGGGCAAATCCTTAGATGTGTTGCCCCTTAAAACAACATTGCCCTCATTAGAGCAGATTCCTAGATGTAATGCCCCTTAAAACAGCAATCGCCCTCATTAGGGAAGATACCTAGATATGAAGCCCCTTAAAACTGCAATCGCCCTCATTAGAGCAGAAACCTAGATGTGATGCCCCTTTAAACAACAATCGCCCATATTAGATCAGATACCTAGATGTGATGCAACTTAAAACAACAATCGCCCTCATTAGGGAAGATACCTAGATGTGAAGCCCCTTAAAACATCACTCGCCCTCATTAGAGCAGAAACCTAGATGTGATGCCCCTTCAAACTTCAATCGCCCTCATTAGAGCAGATACCTAGATATAATGCCACTTAAAACAACAATCGCCCTCGTTAGAGCAGATACGTAGATTTGATGCCCCTTAAAACAACAATCGCCTTCATTAGGGCAGATACCTAGATCTGATGCCCCTTAAAACAGCAATTGCCCTCATAAGAGCAGATACCTAGATGTGATGCCCCTTAAATCAACAATCGCCCTCGTTAGAGCAGATACCTAGATGTGATGCCCCTTAAAACAGCAATCGTCCTCATTAGAGCAAATCCCTAGATGTGATGTCCCTTAAAACAACAATTGCCCTCATTAGAGCAGATTCCTAGATGTGATGCACCTTAAAACAACAATCGCTGCCATTAGAGCAGATGACCTAGATGTGATGCCTCTTATAACAACAATTACCCTCATAAGAGCAGATACCTGGATGTTATGCCCCTTTAAACAACAAACGCCCTCATTAGAGCAGATACCTAGATGAGATGCCCCTTAAAACAACAATCGCCTTCATTAGAGCAGACGACCTAGATGTGTTACCCCTTCAAACAACAATCGCCCTCATTAGAGCAGATACCTAAATGTGATGCCCCTTAAAACAACAATCGCCCTCATTAGAGCTGATACCTAGATGTTATGCACCTTGAAACAACAATTGCTCACATTAGAGCAGATGACCTAGATGTGATGCCCCTTAAAACAACAATCGCCCTCGTTAGAGCAGATACCTAAATTTGATGCCCCGTTAAACAACAATCGGCTTCCCTATAGCAGATAACTAGATGTGATGCCCCTTAATACAGCAATTGCCCTCAGTAGATCGGATACCTAGATATGATGCCCCTTAAAACAACAATCGCCCTCATTAGAGCAGATACCTAGATGTGATGCCCCTTAAAACAACAATCGCCCTCCTTAAGGCAAATACCTAGATGTGATGCCCCTTAAAACAACAATTGCCCTCATTAGTGCTGATACCTACAATGGATGTAATGCACCTTAAAACAACAATCGCCCAATTAGAGCAGATGTCCTAGATGTGATGTCCCTTAAAACAACAATCGCCCTCATTTGAGCAGATACCTAGATGTGATGCCTCTCAAAACAACAATCGCTCTCATTAGAGCAGATACCTAGATGTCATGCCCCTTAAAACAACAATAGCACACATTAGAGCAGATACCTAGATGATAAGCCCCTTAAAACAACAATCGCCCTCATTAGAGCAGATATCTAGATGTGAAGCCCCTTCAAACAGCAATCGCCCTCATTAAGGCAAATACCTAGATGTGATGCCCCTTAAAACAACAATCGCCCTCATTAGAGCTGATACCTAGATAAGATGCCCCTTAAAACAACAATCGCCCTCATTAGTGCTGATAACTACAATAGATGTGATGCGCCTTAAAACAACAATCGCCCAATTAGAGCAGATGTCTTAGATGTGATGCCCCTTAAGACAACAATCGCCCTCATTTGAGCAGGTACCTAGATGTGATGCCCCTCAAAACAACACTCGCTCTAATTAGAGCAGATACCTAGATGTGATGCCCGTTAAAAAACAATCGCACTCGTTAGAGCAGATAACTAGATGTGATGCCCCTTAAAACAACAATCGCTTTCATAAGAGCAGATACCTAGGGGTGATGCCCCTTAAAACAACAATATCCCTCATTAGAGCAGATACCTAGATATGAAGCCACTTAAAACAACAATCGCCCTCGTTAGAGCAGATACCTATATTTGTTGCCCCTCAAAACAAAACTCGCTCTAATTAGAGCAGATACCTAGATGTGATGCCCGTTAAAAAACAATCGCACTCGTTAGAGCAGATACCTAGATGTGATGCCCCTTAAAACAACAATCGCCTTCATTAGAGCAGATACCTAGATGTGATGCCCCTTAAAACAACAATCGCACTCGTTAGAGCAGATACCTAGATGTGATGCCCCTTAAAACAACAATCGCTACCATTAGAGCAGATGACCTAGATGTGATGCACCTTAAAACACAATCGCCCTAATTAGAGCAGATACCTAGATGTGATGCCCCTTAAAACAACAATCGCCCTCATTAGAGCAGATACCTAGATGTGATGCCCTTAAAACAACAACCGCCCTCATTAGAGCAGATGACCTAGATGTTATGCCCATTATCACAACAATCGTCCTCATTAGATCAGATACCTAGATGTGATGCAACTTAAAACAACAATCGCCCTCATTAGGGAAGATACCTAGATGTGAAGCCCCTTAAAACAGCAATCGCCCTCATTAGAGCAGAAACCTAGATGTGATGCCCCTTTCAACAACAATCGCCCTCAATAGAGCAGATACCTAGATGTGATGCCCATTAAAACAACAATCGTCCTCATTAGAGCAGATACCTAGATGAGATGCCCCTTAAAACAACAATCGCTCTCATTAGATCAGATACCTAGATGTCAGGCCCCTTAAAATAACAATCGCTCTGATTAGAGCAGATACCTAGATGTGATGCCCTAAAAACAACAATCGCCCTCATTAGAGCAGATACCTAGATGTGATGCCCCTTAAAACAACAATCGATCTCATTAGATCAGATACCTAGATGTCATGCCCCTTAAAACAACAATCGCTCTCATTAGAGCAGATACCTAGATGTGATGCCCCTTAAAACAACAATCGCTCTCATTAGAGCAGATACCTAGATATGATGCCCCTTAAAACAACAATCGCCCTCGTTAGAGCAGAAACCTAGATATGATGCCCCTTAAAACAAAAATCGCCTTCATTGGAGCAGATACCTATATGTGATGCCCCTTAAAACAGCAATCGCCCTCATTAGAGCAGATACCTAGAAGTGATGCCCCTTAAAACAACAATCGCCCTCGTTAGAGCAGATACCTATATGTCATGCCCCGTAAAACAACAGTCGCCTTCATTAGAGCAGATACCTAGATGATATGCCCATTGAAGCAACAACAATCGCTCTCATTACAGCAGATACCTAGATGATATGCCCCTTCAAACAACAATCACCCTCATTCGAGCAGATACCTAGATGATATGCCCCTTAAAACAGAATCGCCCTCATTAGAGCGAATACTTAAATACGGTGCCCCTTAAAACAACAATTGCCCTCATTAGAGCAGATGACTTAGATGTGATGCACCTCAAAACAACAATCGCCCTCTTTAGAGCAGATGACCAAGTTGTAATGACCTTTAAAATAACAATCGCCCTCATTAGAGCAGATACCTAGATGTGATGCCCCTTAAAACAACAATCGCCCTCATTAGAGCAGATGACCTAGATGTGATGCCCCTTAAAACAACAATCGCCCTCATTAGAGCAGATACCTAGATCTGAGGCCCCTTAAAACAACAATCGCCCTCATTAGTGCAGATGACCTAGATGTGATGCCTCTTAAAACAACAATTACCCTCATAAGAGCAGATACCTGGATGTTATGCCCCTTTAAACATCAAACGCCCCCATTAGAGCAGATACCTAGATGAGATGCCCCTTAAAACAACAATCGCCTTCATTAAAGCAGATGACCTAGATGTGTTACCCCTTCAAACAACAATCGCCCTCATTAGAGCAGATACCTAAAAGTGATGCCCCTTAAAACAACAATCGCCCTCATTAGAGCTGTTACCTAGATGTTATGCACCTTGAAACAAGAATCGCTCACATTAGAGCAGATGACCTAGATGTGATGCCCCTTAAAACAACAATCGCCCTCATTAGAGCAGATACCTAGATGTGATGCCCCTTAGAACAACAATCGCTCTCATTAGAGCAGATACCTAGATGTCATGCACCTGAAAACAACAATCGCTTTCATTAGATCAGATGACCTAGATGTGATGCCCCTTAAAACAACAATCGCCATCATTAGAGCAGATTCCTAGATATGATGCCCCTTAAGACAACAATCGCCTCGTTAGAGCAGATACCTAGATGTGATGCCACTTAAAACAGCAATCGTCCTCATTAGAGAAGATACCTAGATGTGATGCCCCTTAAAACAGCAATTGCCCACATTAGAGCAGATACTTAGATGTGATTCACTTTAAAACAACAATCGCTACCATTAGAGCGGATGACCTAGATGTGATGCACCTTAAAACAACAATCGCCCTAATTAGAGCAGATACCTAGTAGTGATGCCCCTTTCAACAACAATCGCCCTCATTAGAGCAGATACCTAGATGTCATGCCCCTGAAAACAACAATCGCCCTCATTAGGGCAGATACCTAGATGTGAAGCACCTTAAAACAGCAATCGCCCTCATTAGAGCAGATACCTAGATGTGATGCCCCTTAAAAAAACAATCGCCCTCATTAGAGCAGATACCTAGATGATATGTCCCTTAAAACAACAATCGCCCTCGTTAGAGCAGATACTTAAATTTGATGCCCCGTTAAACAACAATCGGCTTCCCTAGAGCAGATACCTAGATGTGATGCCCTTTAAAACAGCAATTGCCCTCAGTAGATCCGATACCTAGATGTGATGCCCCTTAAAACAACAATCGCCCTCATTAGAGCAGATATCTAGATGTGAAGCCCCTTCAAACAACAATCGCCCTCATTAAGGCAAATACCTAGATGTGATGCCCCTTAAAACAACAATCGCCCTCATTAGTGCTGATACCTACAATAGATGTGATGCACCTTAAAACAACAATCGCCCAATTAGAGCAGATGTCCTAGATGTGATGCCCCTTAAAACAACAATCGCCCTCATTTGAGCAGATACCTAGATGTGATGCCTCTCAAAACAACAATCGCTCTCATTAGAGCAGATACCTAGATGATATGCACCTTAAAACAACAATCTCCCTCATTATAGCAGATACCTAGATGATATGCACCTTAAAACAACAATCGCTCTCATTAGAGCAGATACCTAGATGTGATGCCCGTTAAAAAAGAATCGCCCTGGTTAGAGCAGATACCTGGTTGTGATGCCTCTTAAAACAACAATCGCCCTCAATGGAGCAGATGACCTAGATTATATGCCCCTTAAATCAACATTCGACCTCATTAGAGCAGATGACATAGATGTGATGCACCTTAAAACAACAATCGCCCTACTTAAAGCAGATACCTAGATGTGATGCCCCTTTAAACAACAATCGCCCTCATTAGAGCAGATGCCCTAGTTGTGATGCCCCTTAAAACAACAATCGCCCTCATTAGAGCAGATACATAGATGTGATGCCCCTTTAAACAACAAACACCTTCATTAGAGCAGATACCTAGATGTGATGCCCCTTAAATCAACAATCGCCTTCATTAGAGCAGATGACCTAGATGTGATACCCCTTAAAACAACAATCGTCCTCATTAGAGCAGATACATAAATGTGATGCCCCTTAAAACAACAATCGCCCTCATTATAGCTGATACCTAAATGTGATGCCCCTTGTAACAACAATCGCCCTCATTAGAGCTGATACCTAGATGTGATGCCCCCTAAAACGACAATCGCTCTCATTAGAGCAGATACCTAGATGATAAGCCCCTTAAAACAACAATCGCTCTCATTAGAGCAGATGAACTAGATGTGATGCCCCTTTAAACAACAATCGCCCTCATTAGAGCAGATACCTAGATGTGATGGCCCTTAAAACAACAATCCCTCTCATTAGAGCAGATACCTAGATGTCATGCCCCTGAAAACAACAATCGCTCTCATTAGAGCAGATACCTAGATGTGATGCACATTAAAACAACAATCGCTTTCATTAGTTCAAATACCTAGATATGATGCCCCTTAAAACAACAATCGCTCTCGTTAGAGCAGATACCTAGATGTGATGCCCCTTAAAACAACAATCGCCCTCATTAGAGCAGATTCCTGGATGGCATGCCCCTTAAAAAAACAATCGCCCTCATTTGAGCAGATACCTAGATGTCATGCCCCTTAATAAACAATTGCTCTCATTAGAGCAGATACCTAGATGATAAGCCCCTTAAAACAACAATCGCCCTCATTAGAGCAGATATCTAGATGTGACGCCCTTTCAAACAGCAATCGCCCTCATTAAGGCAAATACCTAGATGTGATGTCCCTTAAAACAACAATCGCCCTCATTGGTGCTGATACCTACAATAGATGTGATGCTCCTTAAAACAACAATCGCCCAATTAGAGCAGATGACCTAGATGTGATGCCCCTTAAAACAACAATCGCCCTCATTTGAGCAGATACCTATATGTGATGCCCCTCAAAACAACAATCGCTCTCATTAGAGCAGATACCTAGATGGTATGCACCTTAAAACAATAATCGCCCTCATTAGAGCAGATACCTAGATGATATGCACCTTAAAACAACAATCGCTCCCATTAGAGCAGATACCTAGATGTGACGCCCGTTAAAAAAACAATCGTCCTCGTTAGAGCAGATACCTAGATGTGATGCCCCTTAAAACAACAATCGCCTTCATTAGAGCAGATACCTAGATGTGATGCCCCTTTAAACAGCAATCACCCTCATTCGAGCAGATACCTAGATGTGATGTCCCGTAAAACTACAATCGCCCTCATTAGAGCAGATACCTAGATATGATGCCACTAAAAACAGCAATCGCCGTCGTTGGAACAGATACCTAGATTTGATGCCCCTTAAAACAACAATTATCCAAATAGAGCAGATGACCTAGATGTGATGCCCCTTAAAACAAAAATCGCCCTCATTTGAGCAGATACCTAGATGCAATGCCCCTCAAAACAACAATCGCTCTCATTAGAGCAGATACCTAGATGGTATGCACCTTAAAACAATAATCGCCCTCATTAGAGCAGATACCTAGATGATATGCACCTTAAAACAACAATCGCTCCCATTAGAGCACATACCTAGATCTGATGCACCTTAAAACAACAATCGCCCTCATTAGAGCAGATACCTAGATATTATGCCCCTTAAAACATCAATCGCCCTCGTTATAGCAGATACCTAGATGTGATGCCCCTTAAAACAGCAATCGTCCTCATTCGAGCAGATACCTATATGTGATGCCCCTTAAAACAACACTTGCCCTCATTAGAGCAGATACTTAGATGTGATGCACCTTAAAACAACATTCGCTACCATTAGAATAGATGACCTAGATGTGATGCACCTTAAAACAACAATCGCCCTAATTAGAGCAGATACCTAGATGTGATGCACATTAAAACAACAATCGCCCTCATTAGAGCAGATAACTAGATGTGATGCCCCTTAAAACAACAATCGCTCTCATTAGATCAGATACCTAGATGTCATGCCCCTTAAAACAACAATCGCCCTCATTAGAGCAGAAACCTGGATGTGATGCCCCTTTAAACAACAATCGCCCTCATTAGAGCAGATACCTAGATGTGATGCACATTAAAACAACAATCGCCCTCATTAGATCAGATACCTAGATGTGATGCCCCTTAAAACAACAATCGCTCTCATTAGATCAGATACCTAGATGTCATGCCCCTTAAAACAACAATCGCTCTCATTAGAGCAGACAATCGCCCAATTAGAGCAGATGTCCTAGATGTGATTAACCTTAAAACAACAATCGCCCTCATTTGAGCAGATACCTAGATGTGATGCCTCTCAAAACAACAATCGCTCTCATTAGAGCAGATACCTAGATGATATGCACCTTAAAACAACAATCTCCCTCATTATAGCAGATACCTAGATGATATGCACCCTAAAGCAACAATCGCTCTCATTAGAGCAGATACCTAGATGTGATGCCCGTTAAAAAACAACCACCCTGGTTAGAGCGGATACCTAGATGTGATGCCCCTTAAAACAACAAAGGCTCTCATTAGAGCAGATACCTTGATGTCATGCCCCTTAAAACAACAATCGCTTTCATTAGTTCAGATACCTAGATATGATGCCCCTTAAAACAACAATCGCCCTCGTTAGAGCAGATACCTAGATGTGATGCCCCTTAAAACAACAATCGCCCTCATTAGAGCAGATACCTCAACGTCATGCCCCTTAAAACAACAATAGCCCTCATTAGAGCAGATACCTAGATGTCATCCCCCTTAAAATAACAATAGCTCACATTAGAGCAGATACCTATATGATAAGCCCCTTAAAACAACAATCGCCCTCATTAGAGCAGATATCTAGATGTGATGCCCCTTCAAACAACAATCGCCCTCATTAAGGCAAATACCTAGATGTGATGCCCCATAAAACAACAATCGCCCTCATTAGTGATGATACCTACAATAGATGTGATGCACCTTAAAACAACAATCGCCCAATTAGAGCAGATGACTTAGATGTGATGCCCCTTAAGACAACAATCGCCCTCATTTGAGCAGGTACCTAGATGTGATGCCCCTCAAAACAACACTCGCTCTAATTAGAGCAGATACCTAGATGTGATGCCCGTTAAAAAACAATCGCACTCGTTAGAGCAGATACCTAGATGTGATGCCCCTTAAAACAACAATCGCCTTCATAAGAGCAGATACCTAGGGGTGATGCCCCTTAAAACAGCAATCGCCCTCATTATAGCAGATACCTAGATGTGATGCCGCTTAAAAGAACAATCGCCCTTATTAGAGCAGATACCTAGATATGATGCCACTTAAAACAACATTCGCCCTCGTTAGAGCAGATACCTATATTTGATGCCCCTTAAAACAACAATCGCCTTCATTAGAACAGATACCTAGATCTGATGCCCCTTAAAAAACAATTGCCCTCATAAGAGCAGATACATAGATAAGATGCCCCTTAAAACAACAATCGCCCTCATTAGAGCAGATACCTAGATGTGATGCACATTAAAACAACAATCGCCCTCATTAGAGCAGATACCTAAATGTGATGCCCCTTAAAACAACAATCGCTCTCATTAGATCAGATACCTAGATGTCATGCCCCTTAAAACAACAATCGCTCTCATTAGAGCAGATACCTAGATGTGATGCCCCTAAAAACAACAATCGCCCTCATTAGAGCAGATACCTCGATGTGATGCCCCTTAAAACAACAATCGCTCTCATTAGATCAGATACCTAGATGTCATGCCCCTTAAAACAACAATCGCTCTCATTAGAGCAGATACCTAGATGTGATGCCCCTTAAAACAACAATCGCTCTCATTAGAGCAGATATCTAGAAATGATGCCCCTTAAAACAACAATCGCACTCGTTAGAGCAGATACCTAGATGTGATGCCCCTTAAAACAACAATCGCCTTCATTAGAACAGATACCTAGATGTGATGCCCCTTAAAACAACAATCGCCCTCATTAGAGCAGATACCTAGATATGATGCACCTTAAAACAACAATCGCCCTCGTTAGAGCAGATACGGTACCTATATGTCACGCCCCGTAAAACAACAATCGCCTTCATTAGAGCAGATACCTAGATGATATGCCCCTTGAAGCAACAACAATCGCTCTCATTAGAGCAGATACCTAGATGTGATGCCCCTAAAAACAACAATCGCCCTCATTAGAGCAGATACCTCGATGTGATGCCCCTTAAAACAACAATCGCTCTCATTAGATCAGATACCTAGATGTCATGCCCCTTAAAACAACAATCGCTCTCATTAGAGCAGATACCTAGATGATATGCCCCTTTAAACAACAATCACCCTCATTAGAGCAGATACATAGATGATATGCCCCTTAAAACAACAATCGCCCTCATTAGAGCAGATATTTATAAACGGTGCCCCTTAAAACAACAATTGCCCTCAATAGAGCAGATGACCTAGATGTGATGCACCTCAAAATAACAATCGCCCCCTTTAGAGCAGATGACCAAGATGTGATAACCCTTAAAATAACAATCGCCCTCATTAGAGCAGATACCTAGATGTGATGCCCCTTAAAACAACAATCGCCCTCATTAGAGCAGATGACCTAAATGTGATGCCCCTTAAAACAACAATTGCCCGCATTAGAGCAGATACCTACATGATATGCCCCTTAAAACAACAGTCGCTTTCATTAGAGCAGATGACCATATGATATGCCCCTTAAAACAACAATCGCTCTCATTAGAGCAGATGACCTAGATGATGTGCAACATAAAACAACATTCGCTCTCATTAGAGCAGATACCTGGATGATATGCCCCTTAAAACAAAAATCGCCCTCATTAAGCAGATGACCTAGATGAGTTGCCCCTTAAAACAACAATCGCCCTCATCAGAGCAGATACCTAGATGGTAAGCCCCTTAAAACATCAGTCCCCCTCATTAGAGCAGATACCTGGTTGTGATGCTCCTTAAAACAACAATCGCCCTCAATGGAGCAGATGACCTAGATTATATGCCCCTTAAATCAACATTCAACCTCATTAGAGCAGATGACCTAGATGTGATGCACCTTAAAACAACAATCGCCCTAATTAAAGCAGATACCTAGATGTGATGCCCCTTTAAACAACAATCGCCCTCATTAGAGCAGATGACCTAGATGTGATACCCCTTAAAACAACAATCGTCCTCATTAGAGCAGATACCTAGATGTGATGCTCCTTTAAACAACAAACACCTTCATTAGAGCAGATACCTAGATGTGATGCCCCTTAAAACAACAATCGCCTTCATTAGAGCAGATGACCTAGATGTGATACCCCTTAAAACAACAATCGTCCTCATTAGAGCAGATACATAAATGTGATGCCCCTTAAAACAACAATCACCCTCATTATAGCTGATACCTAGATGTGATGCCCCTTGTAACAACAATCGCCCTCATAAGAGCTGATACCTAGATGTGATGCCCCCTAAAACGACAATCGCTCTCATTAGAGCAGATACCTAGATGATAAGCCCCTTAAAACAACAATCGCTCTCATTAGAGCAGATGAACTAGATGTGATGCCCCTTTAAACAACAATCGCCCTCATTAGAGCAGATACCTAGATGTGATGGCCCTTAAAACAACAATCCCTCCCATTAGAGCAGATACCTAGATGTCATGCCCCTGAAAACAACAATCGCTCTCATTAGAGCAGATACCTAGATGTGATGCACATTAAAACAACAATCGCTTTCATTAGTACAAATACCTAGATATGATGCCCCTTAAAACAACAATCGCTCTCGTTAGAGCAGATACCTAGATGTGATGCCCCTTAAAACAACAATCGCCCTCATTAGAGCAGATACCTCGAAGGCATGCCCCTTAAAACAACAATCGCCCTCATTAGAGCAGATACCTAGATGTCATGCCCCTTAAAACAATAATCGCCTTCATTAGAGCAGATACCTAGATGATAAGCCCCTTAAAACAGCAATCGCCCTCATTAGAGCAGATATCTAGATGTGACGCCCCTTCAAACAACAATCGCCCTCATTAGTGCTGATACCTACAATAGATGTGATGCTCCTTAAAACAACAATCGCCCAATTAGAGCAGATGACCTAGATGTGATGCCCCTTAAAACAACAATCGCCCTCATTTGAGCAGATACCTATATGTGATGCCCCTCAAAACAACAATCGCTCTCATTAGAGCAGATACCTAGATGGTATGCACCTTAAAACAATAATCGCCCTCATTAGAGCAGATACCTAGATGATATGCACCTTAAAACAACAATCGCTCCCATTAGAGCCGATACCTAGATGTGACGCCCGTTAAAAAAACAATCGCCCTCGTTAGAGCAGATACCTAGATGTGATGCCCCGTAAAACTACAATCGCCGTCATTAGAGCAGATACCTAGATATGATGCCACTAAAACAACAATCGCCGTCGTTGGAACAGATACCTAGATTTGATGCCCCTTAAAACAACAATCGCCCAAATAGAGCAGATGACCTAGATGTGATGCCCCTTAAAACAACAATCACCCTCATTTGAGCAGATACCTAGATGTAATGCCCCTCAAAACAACAATCGCTCTCATTAGAGCAGATACCTAGATGGTATGCACCTTAAAACAATAATCGCCCTCATTAGAGCAGATACCTAGATGATATGCATCTTCAAACAACAATCGCTCCCATTGGAGCACACACCTAGATCTGATGCACCTAAAAACAACAATCGCCGTCATTAGAGCAGATACCTGGTTATTATGCCCCTTAAAACATCAATCGCCCTCGTTAGAGCAGATACCTAGATGTGATGCCCCTTAAAACAACAATCGCTCTCATCAGATCAGATACCTAGATGTCATGCCCCTTAAAACAACAATCGCCCTCATTAGAGCAGAAACCTGGATGTGATGCCCCTTTCAACAACAATCGCCCTCATTAGAGCAGATACCTAAATGTGATGCCCCTTAAAACAACAATCGCCCTCATTAGAGCAGATACCTAGATGATATGCCCCTTAAAACAACAATCGCCCTCGTTAGAGCAGATACCTAAATTTGATGCCACGTTAAACAACAATCTGCATCCTTTGAGCAGATACCTAGATGTGATGCCCCTTAAAAAAGCAATTGCCCTCATTAGATCGGATACCTAGATGTGATGCCCCTTAAAACAACAATCGCCCTCATTAGAGCAGATGATCTAGATGTGATGCCCCTTAAAACAACAATCGCTTTCATTAGAGCAGATGACCATATGATATGCCCCTTAAAACAACAATCGCTCTCATTAGAGCAGATGACCTAGATGATGTGCAACATAAAACAACATTCGCTCTCATTAGAGCAGATATCTGGATGATATGCCCCTTAAAACTAAAATCGCCCTCATTAGAGCAGATACCTAGATGATGTGCAACATAAAACAACATTCGCTCTCATTAGCGCAGATACCTAGATGAAATGCCCCTTAAAACTAAAATCGCCCTATTAGAGCAGATACCTAGATGAGTATGCCACCTAAAACAACAATCGGCCACATTAGAGCAGATACCTAGGTGATATGCTCCTTAAAACAAAAATCGCTCTCATTAGTGCAGATACCTAGATGATATGCCCGTTTAAACAACAATCGCCCTCATTAGAAAAGGTGACCTAGATGATGTGCACATTAAAACAACATTCGCTCTCATTAGAGAAGATACCTGGATGATATGCCCCTTAAAACAACAATCGCCCTCATTAAGCAGATGACCTAGATGAGTTGCCCCTTAAAACAACAATCGCCCTCATCAGAGCAGATACCTAGATGGTAAGCTCCTTAAAACATCAGTCCCTCTCATTAGAGCATATACCTGGTTGTGATGCCGCTTAAAACAACAATCGCCCTCATTAGTGCAGATACCAAGATGATAAGCCCCTTAAAACGACAGTCACCCTCATTAGAGTAGATACCTGGATGTGATGCCTCTTAAAACAACAATCGCCCTCAATGGAGCAGATGACCTAGATTATATGCCCCGTAAATCAACATTCGACCTCATTAGAGCAGATGACCTAGATGTGATGCACCTTAAAACAACAATCGCCCTAATTAAAGCAGATACCTAGATGTGATGCACCTTTAAACAACAATCGCCCTCATTAGAGCAGATGACCTAGATGTGTGGCCCTTGAAACAACAATCGCCCTCATTAGAGCAGATACCTATATCTGAGGCCCCTTAAAACAACAATCGCCCTCATTAGAGCAGATACCTAGATGTGATGCCCCTTTAAGCAACAAAGACCTTCATTAGAGCAGATACCTAGATGTGATGCCCCTTAAAACAACAATCGCCTTCATTAGAGCAGATGACCTCGATGTGATACCCCTTAAAACAACAATCGTCCTCATTACAGCAGATACATAAATGTGATGCCCCTTAAAAAAACAAACGCCCTCATTATAGCTGATACCAAAGATGTGATGCCCCTTGTAACAACAATCGCCCTCATTAGAGCAGATACCTAGATGTGATGGCCCTTAAAACAACAATCCCTCTCATTAGAGCAGATACCTAGATGTCATGCCCCTGAAAACAACAATCGCTCTCATTAGAGCAGATACCTAGATGTGATGCACATTAAAACAACAATCGCTTTCATTAGTTCAAATACCTAGATATGATGCCCCTTAAAACAACAATCGCCCTCGTTAGAGCAGATACCTAGGTGTGATGCCCCTTAAAACAACAATCGCCCTCATTAGAGCAGATACCTCGATGTCATGTCCCTTAAAACAACAATCGCCCTCATTAGGGCAGATACCTAGATGTCATGCCCCTTAAAACAACAATAGCTCTCATTAGAGCAGATACGTAGATGATAAGCCCCTTAAAACAACAATCGCCCTCATTAGAGCAGATATCTAGATGTGACGCCCCTTCAAACAGCAATCGCCCTCATTAAGGCAAATACCTAGATGTGATGCCCCTTAAAACAACAATCGCCCTCATTAGTGCTAATACCTACAATAAATGTGATGCACCTTAAAACAACAATCGCCCAATTAGAGCAGATGACCTAGATGTGATGCCCCTTAAAACAACAATCGCCCTCATTTGATCAGATACCTATATGTGATGCCCCTCAAAACAACAATCGCTCTCATTAGAGCAGATACCTAGATGGTATGCACCTTAAAACAATAATCGCCCTCATTAGAGCAGATACCTAGATGATATGCACCTTAAAACAACAATCGCTCCCATTAGAGCAGATACCTAGATCTGATGCCCCTTAAAACAACAATCGCCCTCATTAGAGCAGATACCTAGATATGATGCCCCGTAAAACTACAATCGCCCTCATTAGAGCAGATACCTAGATATGATGCCCCTTAAAACAACAATCGCCTTCATTAGAGCAGATACCTAGATGTGTTGCCCCTTAAAACAGCAATCACCTTCATTAGAGCAGATACCTAGATGTGATGCCCCGTAAAACTACAATCGCCCTCATTAGAGCAGATACCTAGATATGATGCCACTAAAACAACAATCGCCCTCGTTAGAACAGATACCTAGTTTGATGCCCCTTTAAAAACAATCCCCAAATTAGAGCAGATGACCTAGATGTGATGCCCCTTAAAACAACAATCGCCCTCATTTGAGCAGATACCTAGATGTGATGCCCCTCAAAACAACAATCGCTCTCATTAGAGCAGATACCTAGATGGTTTGCACCTTAAAACAATAATCGCCCTCATTAGAGCAGATACCTAGATGATATGCACCTTAAAACAACAATCGCTCCCATTAGAGCAGATACCTAGATCTGATGCCCCTTAAAACAACAATCGCCCTCATTAGAGCAGATACCTAGATATTATGACCCTTAAAACAACAATCGCCCTCGTTAGAGCAGATACCTAGATGTGATGCCCCTTAAAACAGCAATCGTCCTCATTGGAGCAGATACCTATATGCGATGCCCCTTGAAACAACACTTGCCCTCATTAGAGCAGATACCTAGATGTGATGCACCTTAAAACAACATTCGCTACCATTAGAATAGATGACCTAGATGTGATGCACCTTAAAACAACAATCGCCCTAATTAGAGCAGATACCTAGATGTGATGCACATTAAAACAACAATCGCCCTCATTAGAGCAGATACCTAGGTGTGATGCCCCTTAAAACAACAATCGCTCTCATTAGATCAGATACCTAGATGTCATGCCCCTTAAAACAACAATCGCCCTCATTAGACCAGAAACCTAGATGTGATGCCCCTTTTAACAACAATCGCTCTCATTAGATCAGATACCTAGATGTCATGCACCTTAAAACAACAATCGCTCTCATTAGAGCAGATACCTAGATGCGATGCCCCTAAAAACAACAATCGCCCTCATTAGAGCAGATACCTAGATGTGATGCCCCTTAAAACAACAATCGCTCTCATAAGATCAGATACCTAGATATCATGCCCCTTAAAACAACAATCGCTCTGATTAGAGCAGATACTTATAAACGGTGCCCCTTAAAACAACAATTGCCCTCATTAGAGCCGATGACCTAGATGTGATGCACCTCAAAACAACAATCGCCCTCTTTAGAGCAGATGACCAAGATGTGATGACCCTTAAAATAACAATCGCCCTCATTTTAGCAGATACCTAGATGTGATGCCCCTTAAAAAACCAATCGCCCTCATTAGAGCAGATGACCTAGATGTGATGCCCCTTAAAACAAGTATCGCCCTCATTAGAGGAGATACCTAGATCTGAGGCCCCTTAAAACAACAATCGCCCTCATAAGTGCAGATGACCTAGATGTGATGCCTCTTAAAACAACAATTACACTCATTAGAGCAGATACCTGGATGTGATGCCCCTTTAAACAACAAACGCCCTCATTAGAGCAGATACCTAAATGAGATGCCCCTTAAAACATCAATCGCCTTCATTAGAGCAGATGACCTAGATGTGTTACCCCTTCAAACAACAATCGCCCTCATTAGAGCAGATACCTAAATGTGATGCCCCTTAAAACAACAATCGCCCTCATTAGAGCTGTTACCTAGATGTAATGCACCTTGAAAAAACAATCGCCCACATTAGAGCAGATGACCTAGATGTGATGCACCTTAAAACAACAATCGCCCTCATTAGAGCAGATACCTAGATATGATGCCCCTTATAACGACAATCGCCCTCATTAGAGCAGATACCTAAATGTGATGCCCCTTAAAACAACAATCGCCCTCATTAGAGCAGATACCTAGATGATATGCCCCTTAAAACAACAATCGCCCTCGTTAGAGCAGATACCTAAATTTGATGCCACGTTAAACAACAATCGGCATCCTTTGAGCAGATACCTAGATGTGATGCCCCTTAAAAAAGCAATTGCCCTCATTAGATCGGATACCTAGATGTGATGCCCCTTAAAACAACAATCGCCCTCATTAGAGCAGATGATCTAGATGTGATGCCCCTTAAAACAACAATCGCTTTCATTAGAGCAGATGACCATATGATATGCCCCTTAAAACAACAATCGCTCTCATTAGAGCAGATGACCTAGATGATGTGCAACATAAAACAACATTCGCTCTCATTAGAGCAGATATCTGGATGATATGCCCCTTAAAACTAAAATCGCCCTCATTAGAGCAGATACCTAGATGATGTGCAACTTAAAACAACATTCGCTCTCATTAGCGCAGATACCTAGATGAAATGCCCCTTAAAACTAAAATCGCCCTATTAGAGCAGATACCTAGATGAGTATGCCACCTAAAACAACAATCGGCCTCATTAGAGCAGATACCTAGGTGATATGCTCCTTAAAACAAAAATCGCTCTCATTAGTGCAGATACCTAGATGATATGCCCGTTTAAACAACAATCGCCCTCATTAGAAAAGGTGACCTAGATGATGTGCTTATTAAAACAACATTCGCTCTCATTAGAGAAGATACCTGGATGATATGCCCCTTAAAACAACAATCGCCCTCATTAAGCAGATGACCTAGATGAGTTGCCCCTTAAAACAACAATCGCCCTCATCAGAGCAGATACCTAGATGGTAAGCCCCTTAAAACATCAGTCCCCCTCATTAGAGCATATACCTGGTTGTGATGCCCCTTAAAACAACAATCGCCCTCATTAGTGCAGATACCAAGATGATAAGCCCCTTAAAACGACAGTCACCCTCATTAGAGTAGATACCTGGATGTGATGCCTCTTAAAACAACAATCGCCCTCAATGGAGCAGATGACCTAGATTATATGCCCCGTAAATCAACATTCGACCTCATTAGAGCAGATGACCTAGATGTGATGCACCTTAAAACAACAATCGCCCTAATTAAAGCAGATACCTAGATGTGATGCACCTTTAAACAACAATCGCCCTCATTAGAGCAGATGACCTAGATGTGTGGCCCTTGAAACAACAATCGCCCTCATTGGAGCAGATACCTATATCTGAGGCCCCTTAAAACAACAATCGCCCTCATTAGAGCAGATACCTAGATGTGATGCCCCTTTAAGCAACAAAGACCTTCATTAGAGCAGATACCTAGATGTGATGCCCCTTAAAACAACAATCGCCTTCATTAGAGCAGATGACCTCGATGTGATACCCCTTAAAACAACAATCGTCCTCATTACAGCAGATACATAAATGTGATGCCCCTTAAAAAAACAAACGCCCTCATTATAGCTGATACCAAAGATGTGATGCCCCTTGTAACAACAATCGCCCTCATTAGAGCAGATACCTAGATGTGATGGCCCTTAAAACAACAATCCCTCTCATTAGAGCAGATACCTAGATGTCATGCCCCTGAAAACAACAATCGCTCTCATTAGAGCAGATACCTAGATGTGATGCCCCTTAAAACAACAATCGCCCCCATTAGAGCAGATACCTCGATGTCATGTCCCTTAAAACAACAATCGCCCTCATTAGAGCAGATACCTAGATGTCATGCCCCTTAAAACAACAATAGCTCTCATTAGAGCAGATACGTAGATGATAAGCCCCTTAAAACAACAATCGCCCTCATTAGAGCAGATATCTAGATGTGACGCCCCTTCAAACAGCAATCGCCCTCATTAAGGCAAATACCTAGATGTGATGCCCCTTAAAACAACAATCGCCCCCATTAGTGCTGATACCTACAATAAATGTGATGCACCTTAAAACAACAATCGCCCAATTAGAGCAGATGACCTAGATGTGATGCCCCTTAAAACAACAATCGCCCTCATTTGATCAGATACCTATATGTGATGCCCCTCAAAACAACAATCGCTCTCATTAGAGCAGATACCTAGATGGTATGCACCTTAAAACAATAATCGCCCTCATTAGAGCAGATACCTAGATGATATGCACCTTAAAACAACAATCGCTCCCATTAGAGCAGATACCTAGATGTGACGCCCGTTAAAAAAACAATCGCCGTCGTTATAGCAGATACCTAGATATGATGCCCCTTAAAACAACAATCGCCTTCATTAGAGCAGATACCTAGATGTGTTGCCCCTTAAAACAGCAATCACCTTCATTAGAGCAGATACCTAGATGTGATGCCCCGTAAAACTACAATCGCCCTCATTAGAGCAGATACCTAGATATGATGCCACTAAAAACAACAATCGCCCTCGTTAGAACAGATACCTAGATTTGATGCCCCTTTAAAAACAATCCCCAAATTAGAGCAGATGACCTAGATGTGATGCCACTTAAAACAACAATCGCCCTCATTTGAGCAGATACCTAGATGTGATGCCCCTCAACACAACAATCGCTCTCATTAGAGCAGATTCCTAGATGGTTTGCACCTTAAAACAATAATCGCCCTCATTAGAGCAGATACCTAGATGATATGCACCTTAAAACAACAATCGCTCCCATTAGAGCAGATACCTAGATCTGATGCCCCTTAAAACAACAATCGCCCTCATTAGAGCAGATACCTTGATATTATGACCCTTAAAACAACAATCGCCCTCGTTAGAGCAGATACCTAGATGTGATGCCCCTTAAAACAGCAATCGTCCTCATTGGAGCAGATACCTATATGCGATGCCCCTTGAAACAACACTTGCCCTCATTAGAGCAGATACCTAGATGTGATGCACCTTAAAACAACATTCGCTACCATTAGAATGGATGACCTAGATGTGATGCACCTTAAAACAACAATCGCCCTAATTAGAGCAGATACCTAGATGTGATGCACATTAAAACAACAATCGCCCTCATTAGAGCAGATACCTAGGTGTGATGCCCCTTAAAACAACAATCGCTCTCATTAGATCAGATACCTAGATGTCATGCCCCTTAAAACAACAATCGCCCTCATTAGAGCAGAAACCTAGATGTGATGCCCCTTTAAACAACAATCGCTCTCATTAGATCTGATACCTAGATGTCATGCACCTTAAAACAACAATCGCTCTCATTAGAGCAGATACCTAGATGCGATGCCCCTAAAAACAACAATCGCCCTCATTAGAGCAGATACCTAGATGTGATGCCCCTTAAAACAACAATCGCTCTCATAAGATCAGATACCTAGATATCATGCCCCTTAAAACAACAATCGCTCTGATTAGAGCAGATACTTATAAACGGTGCCTCTAAAAACAACAATTGCCCTCATTAGAGCCGATGACCTAGATGTGATGCACCTCAAAACAACAATCGCCCTCTTTAGAGCAGATGACCAAGATGTGATGACCCTTAAAATAACAATCGCCCTCATTGGAGCAGATACCTAGATGTGATGCCCCTTAAAAAACCAATCGCCCTCATTAGAGCAGATGACCTAGATGTGATGCCCCATAAAACAACTATCGCCCTCATTAGAGAAGATACCTAGATCTGAGGCCCCTTAAAACAACAATCGCCCTCATAAGTGCAGATGACCTAGATGTGATGCCTCTTAAAACAACAATTACACTCATTAGAGCAGATACCTGGATGTGATGCCCCTTTAAACAACAAACGCCCTCATTAGAGCAGATACCTAAATGAGATGCCCCTTAAAACATCAATCGCCTTCATTAGAGCAGATGACCTAGATGTGTTACCCCTTCAAACAACAATCGCCCTCATTAGAGCAGATACCTAAATGTGATGCCCCTTAAAACAACAATCGCCCTCATTAGAGCTGTTACCTAGATGTAATGCACCTTGAAAAAACAATCGCTCACATTAGAACAGATGACCTAGATGTGATGCACCTTAAAACAACAATCGCCCTCATTAGAGCAGATACCTAGATATGATGCCCCTTATAACGACAATCGCTCTCATTAGAGCAGATACCTAGATGTCATGCCCCTGAAAACAACAATCGCTCTCATTAGAGCAGATACCTAGATGTGATGCCCCTTAAAACAACAATCGCTTTCATTAGATCAGATACCTAGATATGATGCCCCTTAAAACAACAATCGCCATCATTAGAGCAGATTCCTAGATATGATGCCCCTTAAAACAACAATCGCCCTCGTTAGAGCAGATACCTAGATGTGATGCCACTTAAAACAGCAATCGTCCTCATTAGAGAATATCCCTAGCTGTGATGCCCCTTAAAACAGCAATTGCCCTCATTAGAGCAGATACCTAGATGTGATTAACTTTAAAACAACAATCGCTACCATTAGAGCGGATTACCTAGATGTGATGCACCTTAAAACTACAATCGCCCTAATTAGAGCAGATACCTTGAAGTGATGCGCCTTTCAACAACAATCGCCCTCATTAGAGCAGATACCTAGAAGTGATGCCCCTTAAAACAACAATCGCCCTCATTAGAGCAGATACCTAGATGATATGCCCCTTAAAACAACAATCGCCCTCATTAGAGCAGATACCTAGATATGATTTCCTTAATACAACAATCGCCCTCGTTAGAGCAGACACCAAGATGTGATGCCCCTTAAAACAACAATCGCCTTCATTAGAGCAGATACCTAGATGTGATGCCCCTTAAAACAACAATTGCCCTCATTAGAGCAGATACCTAGATGATATGCCCCTTTAAACAACAATCGCTTTCATTAGAGCAGATGACCATATGATATGCCCCTTAAAACAACAATCGCTCTCATTAGAGCAGATGACCTAGATGATGTGCAACATAAAACAACATTCGCTCTCATTAGAGCAGATACCTGGTTGATATGCCCCTTAAAACTAAAATCGCCCTCATTAGAGCAGATACCTAGATGATGTGCAACTTAAAACAACATTCGCTCTCATTAGCGCAGATACCTAGATGATATGCCCCTTAAAACTAAAATCTCCCTATTAGAGCAGATACCTAGATGAGTATGCCACTTAAAACAACAATCGGCCTCATTAGAGCAGATACCTAGATGATATGCTCCTTAAAACAAAAATCGCTCTCATTAGTGCAGATACCTAGATGATATGCCCGTTTAAACAACAATCGCCCTCATTAGAAAAGGTGACCTAGATGATGTGCACATTAAAACAACATTCGCTCTCATTAGAGAAGATACCTGGATGATATGCCCCTTAAAACAACAATCGCCCTACTTAAGCAGATGTCCTAGATGAGTTGCCCCTTAAAACAACAATCGCCCTCATCAGAGCAGATACCTAGATGGTAAGCCCCTTAAAACATCAGTCCCCCTCATTAGAGCAGATACCTGGTTGTGATGCCCCTTAAAACAACAATCGCCCTCATTAGTGCAGATACCTAGATGATAAGCCCCTTAAAACGACAGTCACCCTCATTAGAGCAGATACCTGGATGTGATGCCTCTTAAAACAACAATCGCCCTCAATGGAGCAGATGACCTAGATTATATGCCCCTAAAATCAACATTCGACCTCATTAGAGCAGATGACCTAGATGTGATGCACCTTAAAACAACAATCGCCCTAATTAAAGCAGATACCTAGATGTGATGCCCCATTAAACAACAATCGCCCTCATTAGAGCAGATACCTAGATGTGATGGCCCTTAAAACAACAATCCCTCTCATTAGAGCAGATACCTAGATGTCATGCCCCCGAAAACAACAATCGCTCTCATTAGAGCAGATACCTAGACGTGATGCACATTAAAACAACAATCGCTTTCATTAGTTCAAATACCTAGATATGATGCCCCTTAAAACAACATTCGCCCTCGTTAGAGCAGATACCTAGATGTGTTGCCCCTTAAAACAACAATCGCCCTCATTAGAGCAGATACCTCGATGTCATGTCCCTTAAAACAACAATCGCCCTAATTAGAGCAGATACCTAGATGTCATGCCCCTTAAAACAACAATAGCTCTCATTAGAGCAGATACGTAGATGAAAAGCCCCTTAAAACAACAATCGCCCTCATTAGAGCAGATATCTAGATGTGACGCCCCTTCAAACAGCAATCGCCCTCATTAAGGCAAATACCTAGATGTGATGCCCCTTAAAACAACAATCGCCCTCATTAGTGCTGATACCTACAACAGATGAGATGCACCTTAAAACAACAATCGCCCAATTAGAGCAGATGACCTAGATGAGATGACCCTTAAAACAACAATCGTCCTCATTTGAGCAGATACCTATATGTGATGCCCCTCAAAACAACAATCGCTCTCATTAGAGCAGATACCTAGATGATATGCACCTTAAAACAACAATCGCTCCCATTAGAGCAGATACCTAGATTTGATGCCCCTTAAAACAACAATCGCCCAATTAGTGCAGATGACCTAGATGTGATGCCCCTTAAAACAACAATCGCCCTCATTTGAGCAGATACCTAGATGTGATGCCCCTCAAAACAACAATCGCTCTCATTAGAGTAGATACCTAGATGGTATGCACCTTAAAACAATAATCGCCCTCATTAGAGCAGATACCTAGATGATATGCACCTAAAAACAACAATCGCTCCCATTAGAGCAGATACCTAGATCTGATGCCCTTTAAAACAACAATCGCCCTCATTAGAGCAGACACCTAGATATTATGCCCCTTAAAACAACAATCACCCTCGTTAGAGCAGATACCTAGATGTGACGCCCCTTAAAACAGCAATCGTCCTCATTGGAGCAGATACCTATATGTGATGCCCCTTAAAACAACACTTGCCCTCATTAGAGCAGATACCTAGATGTGATGCACCTTAAAACATCATTCGCTACCAATAGAATAGATGACCTAGATGTGATGCACCTTAAAACAACAATCGCCCTAATTAGAGCAGATACCTAGATGTGATGCACATTAAAACAACAATCGCCCTCATTAGAGCAGATACCTAGATGTGATGTTCCTTAAAACAACAATCGCTCTCATTAGATCAGATACGTAGATGTCATGCCCCTTAAAACAACAATCGCCCTCATTAGAGCAGAAACCTAGATGTGATGCCCCTTTAAACAACAATCGCCCTCATTAGAGCAGATACCTAGATGTGATGCACATTAAAAAAACAATCGCCCTCATTAGAGCAGATACCTAGATGTGATGCCCCTTAAAACAACAATCGCTCTCATTAGATCAGATACCTAGATGTCATGCACCTTAAAACAACAATCGCTCTCATTAGAGCAGATACCTAGATAAGATGCCCCTAAAAACAACAATCGCCCTCATTAGAGCAGATACCTAGATGTGATGCCCCTTAAAACAACAATCGCTCTCATAAAATCAGATACCTAGATGTCATGCCCCTTAAAACAACAATCGCTCTCATTAGAGCAGATACTTATAAACGGTGCCCCTTAAAACAACAATTGCCCTCATTAGAGCAGATGACCTAGATGTGATGCACCTCAAAACAACAATCGCCCTCTTTAGAGCAGATGACCAAGATGTGATGACCCTTAAAATAACAATCATCCTCATTAGAGCAGATACCTAGATGTGATGCCCCTTAAAAAAACAATCGCCCGCATTAGAGCAGATGACCTAGATGTGATGCCCCTTAAAACAACTATCGCCCTCATTAGAGCAGATACCTAGATCTGAGGCCCCTTAAAACAACAATCGCCCTCATAAGTGCAGATGACCTAGATGTGATGCCTCTTAAAACAACAATTACCCTCATTAGAGCAGATACCTGGATGTGATGCCCCTTTAAACAACAAACGCCCTCATTAGAGCAGACACCTAGATGAGATGCCCCTTAAAACATCAATCGCCTTCATTAGAGCAGATGACCTAGATGTGTTACCCCTTCAAACAACAATCGCCCTCATTAGAGCAGATACCTAAATGTGATGCCCCTTAAAACAACAATCGCCCTCATTAAAGCTGATACCTAGATGTTATGCACCTTGAAAAAACAATCGCTCACATTAGAGCAGATGACCTAGATGTGATGCACCATAAAACAACAATCGCCCTCATTAGAGCAGATACCTAGATATGATGCCCCTTATAACAACAATCGCTCTCATTAGAGCAGATACCTAGATGTCATGCCCCTGAAAACAACAATCGCTCTCATTAGAGCAGATACCTAGATGTGATGCCCCTTAAAACAACAATCGCTTTCATTAGATCAGATACCTAGATATGATGCCCCTTAAAACAACAATCGCCATCATTAGAGCAGATTCCTAGATATGATGCCCCTTAAAACAACAATCGCCCTCGTTAGAGCAGATACCTAGATGTGATGCCACTTAAAACAGCAATCGTCCTCATTAGAGAATATACCTAGATGTGATGCCCCTTAAAACAGCAATTGCTCTCATTAGTGCTGATACCTACAATAAATGTGATGCACGTTAAAACAACAATCGCCCAATTAGAGCAGATGACCTACATGTGATGCCCCTTAAAACAACAATCGCCCTCATTTGATCAGATACCTATATGTGATGCCCCTCAAAACAACAATCGCTCTCATTAGAGCAGATACCTAGATGGTATGCACCTTAAAACAATAATCGCCCTCATTAGAGCAGATACCTAGATGATATGCACCTTAAAACAACAATCGCTCCCATTAGAGCAGATACCTAGATGTGACGCCCGTTAAAAAAACAATCGCCGTCGTTATAGCAGATACCTAGATATGATGCCCCTTAAAACAACAATCGCCTTCATTAGAGCAGATACCTAGATGTGTTGCCCCTTAAAACAGCAATCACCTTCATTAGAGCAGATACCTAGATGTGATGCCCCGTAAAACTACAATCGCCCTCATTAGAGCAGATACCTAGATATGATGCCACTAAAAACAACAATCGCCCTCGTTAGAACAGATACCTAGATTTGATGCCCCTTTAAAAACAATCCCCAAATTAGAGCAGATGACCTAGATGTGATGCCACTTAAAACAACAATCGCCCTCATTTGAGCAGATACCTAGATGTGATGCCCCTCAACACAACAATCGCTCTCATTAGAGCAGATACCTAGATGGTTTGCACCTTAAAACAATAATCGCCCTCATTAGAGCAGATACCTAGATGATATGCACCTTAAAACAACAATCGCTCCCATTAGAGCAGATACCTAGATCTGATGCCCCTTAAAACAACAATCGCCCTCATTAGAGCAGATACCTTGATATTATGACCCTTAAAACAACAATCGCCCTCGTTAGAGCAGATACCTAGATGTGATGCCCCTTAAAACAGCAATCGTCCTCATTGGAGCAGATACCTATATGCGATGCCCCTTGAAACAACACTTGCCCTCATTAGAGCAGATACCTAGATGTGATGCACCTTAAAACAACATTCGCTACCATTAGAATGGATGACCTAGATGTGATGCACCTTAAAACAACAATCGCCCTAATTAGAGCAGATACCTAGATGTGATGCACATTAAAACAACAATCGCCCTCATTAGAGCAGATACCTAGGTGTGATGCCCCTTAAAACAACAGTCGCTCTCATTAGATCAGATACCTAGATGTCATGCCCCTTAAAACAACAATCGCCCTCATTAGAGCAGAAACCTAGATGTGATGCCCCTTTAAACAACAATCGCTCTCATTAGATCAGATACCTAGATGTCATGCACCTTAAAACAACAATCGCTCTCATTAGAGCAGATACCTAGATGCGATGCCCCTAAAAACAACAATCGCCCTCATTAGAGCAGATACCTAGATGTGATGCCCCTTAAAACAACAATCGCTCTCATAAGATCAGATACCTAGATATCATGCCCCTTAAAACAACAATCGCTCTGATTAGAGCAGATACTTATAAACGGTGCCCCTAAAAACAACAATTGCCCTCATTAGAGCCGATGACCTAGATGTGATGCACCTCAAAACAACAATCGCCCTCTTTAGAGCAGATGACCAAGATGTGATGACCCTTAAAATAACAATCGCCCTCATTGGAGCAGATACCTAGATGTGATGCCCCTTAAAAAACCAATCGCCCTCATTAGAGCAGATGACCTAGATGTGATGCCCCATAAAACAACTATCGCCCTCATTAGAGAAGATACCTAGATCTGAGGCCCCTTAAAACAACAATCGCCCTCATAAGTGCAGATGACCTAGATGTGATGCCTCTTAAAACAACAATTACACTCATTAGAGCAGATACCTGGATGTGATGCCCCTTTAAACAACAAACGCCCTCATTAGAGCAGATACCTAAATGAGATGCCCCTTAAAACATCAATCGCCTTCATTAGAGCAGATGACCTAGATGTGTTACCCCTTCAAACAACAATCGCCCTCATTAGAGCAGATACCTAAATGTGATGCCCCTTAAAACAACAATCGCCCTCATTAGAGCTGTTACCTAGATGTAATGCACCTTGAAAAAACAATCGCTCACATTAGAACAGATGACCTAGATGTGATGCACCTTAAAACAACAATCGCCCTCATTAGAGCAGATACCTAGATATGATGCCCCTTATAACGACAATCGCTCTCATTAGAGCAGATACCTAGATGTCATGCCCCTGAAAACAACAATCGCTCTCATTAGAGCAGATACCTGGATGTGATGCCCCTTAAAACAACAATCGCTTTCATTAGATCAGATACCTAGATATGATGCCCCTTAAAACAACAATCGCCATCATTAGAGCAGATTCCTAGATATGATGCCCCTTAAAACAACAATCGCCCTCGTTAGAGCAGATACCTAGATGTGATGCCACTTAAAACAGCAATCGTCCTCATTAGAGAATATCCCTAGCTGTGATGCCCCTTAAAACAGCAATTGCCCTCATTAGAGCAGATACCTAGATGTGATTAACTTTAAAACAACAATCGCTACCATTAGAGCGGATTACCTAGATGTGATGCACCTTAAAACTACAATCGCCCTAATTAGAGCAGATACCTAGAAGTGATGCGCCTTTCAACAACAATCGCCCTCATTAGAGCAGATACCTAGAAGTGATGCCCCTTAAAACAACAATCGCCCTCATTAGAGCAGATACCTAGATGATATGCCCCTTAAAACAACAATCGCCCTCATTAGAGCAGATACCTAGATATGATTTCCTTAATACAACAATCGCCCTCGTTAGAGCAGACACCAAGATGTGATGCCCCTTAAAACAACAATCGCCTTCATTAGAGCAGATACCTAGATGTGATGCCCCTTAAAACAACAATTGCCCTCATTAGAGCAGATACCTAGATGATATGCCCCTTTAAACAACAATCGCTTTCATTAGAGCAGATGACCATATGATATGCCCCTTAAAACAACAATCGCTCTCATTAGAGCAGATGACCTAGATGATGTGCAACATAAAACAACATTCGCTCTCATTAGAGCAGATACCTGGTTGATATGCCCCTTAAAACTAAAATCGCCCTCATTAGAGCAGATACCTAGATGATGTGCAACTTAAAACAACATTCGCTCTCATTAGCGCAGATACCTAGATGATATGCCCCTTAAAACTAAAATCTCCCTATTAGAGCAGATACCTAGATGAGTATGCCACTTAAAACAACAATCGGCCTCATTAGAGCAGATACCTAGATGATATGCTCCTTAAAACAAAAATCGCTCTCATTAGTGCAGATACCTAGATGATATGCCCGTTTAAACAACAATCGCCCTCATTAGAAAAGGTGACCTAGATGATGTGCACATTAAAACAACATTCGCTCTCATTAGAGAAGATACCTGGATGATATGCCCCTTAAAACAACAATCGCCCTCCTTAAGCAGATGTCCTAGATGAGTTGCCCCTTAAAACAACAATCGCCCTCATCAGAGCAGATACCTAGATGGTAAGCCCCTTAAAACATCAGTCCCCCTCATTAGAGCAGATACCTGGTTGTGATGCCCCTTAAAACAACAATCGCCCTCATTAGTGCAGATACCTAGATGATAAGCCCCTTAAAACGACAGTCACCCTCATTAGAGCAGATACCTGGATGTGATGCCTCTTAAAACAACAATCGCCCTCAATGGAGCAGATGACCTAGATTATATGCCCCGTAAATCAACATTCGACCTCATTAGAGCAGATGACCTAGATGTGATGCACCTTAAAACAACAATCGCCCTAATTAAAGCAGATACCTAGATGTGATGCCCCTTTAAACAACAATCGCCCTCATTAGAGCAGATACCTAGATGTGATGGCCCTTAAAACAACAATCCCTCTCATTAGAGCAGATACCTAGATGTCATGCCCCCGAAAACAACAATCGCTCTCATTAGAGCAGATACCTAGACGTGATGCACATTAAAACAACAATCGCTTTCATTAGTTCAAATACCTAGATATGATGCCCCTTAAAACAACATTCGCCCTCGTTAGAGCAGATACCTAGATGTGTTGCCCCTTAAAACAACAATCGCCCTCATTAGAGCAGATACCTCGATGTCATGTCCCTTAAAACAACAATCGCCCTCATTAGAGCAGATACCTAGATGTCATGCCCCTTAAAACAACAATAGCTCTCATTAGAGCAGATACGTAGATGAAAAGCCCCTTAAAACAACAATCGCCCTCATTAGAGCAGATATCTAGATGTGACGCCCCTTCAAACAGCAATCGCCCTCATTAAGGCAAATACCTAGATGTGATGCCCATTAAAACAACAATCGCCCTCATTAGTGCTGATACCTACAATAGATGAGATGCACCTTAAAACAACAATCGCCCAATTAGAGCAGATGACCTAGATGAGATGACCCTTAAAACAACAATCGTCCTCATTTGAGCAGATACCTATATGTGATGCCCCTCAAAACAACAATCGCTCTCATTAGAGCAGATACCTAGATGATATGCACCTTAAAACAACAATCGCTCCCATTAGAGCAGATACCTAGATTTGATGCCCCTTAAAACAACAATCGCCCAATTAGTGCAGATGACCTAGATGTGATGCCCCTTAAAACAACAATCGCCCTCATTTGAGCAGATACCTAGATGTGATGCCCCTCAAAACAACAATCGCTCTCATTAGAGTAGATACCTAGATGGTATGCACCTTAAAACAATAATCGCCCTCATTAGAGCAGATACCTAGATGATATGCACCTTAAAACAACAATCGCTCCCATTAGAGCAGATACTTAGATCTGATGCCCTTTAAAACAACAATCGCCCTCATTAGAGCAGACACCTAGATATTATGCCCCTTAAAACAACAATCACCCTCGTTAGAGCAGATACCTAGATGTGATGCCCCTTAAAACAGCAATCGTCCTCATTGGAGCAGATACCTATATGTGATGCCCCTTAAAACAACACTTGCCCTCATTAGAGCAGATACCTAGATGTGATGCACCTTAAAACAACATTCGCTACCAATAGAATAGATGACCTAGATGTGATGCACCTTAAAACAACAATCGCCCTAATTAGAGCAGATACCAGATGTGATGCACATTAAAACAACAATCGCCCTCATTAGAGCAGATACCTAGATGTGATGTTCCTTAAAACAACAATCGCTCTCATTAGATCAGATACGTAGATGTCATGCCCCTTAAAACAACAATCGCCCTCATTAGAGCAGAAACCTAGATGTGATGCCCCTTTAAACAACAATCGCCCTCATTAGAGCAGATACCTAGATGTGATGCACATTAAAAAAACAATCGCCCTCATTAGAGCAGATACCTAGATGTGATGCCCCTTAAAACAACAATCGCTCTCATTAGATCAGATACCTAGATGTCATGCACCTTAAAACAACAATCGCTCTCATTAGAGCAGATACCTAGATGTGATGCCCCTAAAAACAACAATCGCCCTCATTAGAGCAGATACCTAGATGTGATGCCCCTTAAAACAACAATCGCTCTCATAAAATCAGATACCTAGATGTCATGCCCCTTAAAACAACAATCGCTCTCATTAGAGCAGATACTTATAAACGGTGCCCCTTAAAACAACAATTGCCCTCATTAGAGCAGATGACCTAGATGTGATGCACCTCAAAACAACAATCGCCCTCTTTAGAGCAGATGACCAAGATGTGATGACCCTTAAAATAACAATCATCCTCATTAGAGCAGATACCTAGATGTGATGCCCCTTAAAAAAACAATCGCCCGCATTAGAGCAGATGACCTAGATGTGATGCCCCTTAAAACAACTATCGCCCTCATTAGAGCAGATACCTAGATCTGAGGCCCCTTAAAACAACAATCGCCCTCATAAGTGCAGATGACCTAGATGTGATGCCTCTTAAAACAACAATTACCCTCATTAGAGCAGATACCTGGATGTGATGCCCCTTTAAACAACAAACGCCCTCATTAGAGCAGACACCTAGATGAGATGCCCCTTAAAACATCAATCGCCTTCATTAGAGCAGATGACCTAGATGTGTTACCCCTTCAAACAACAATCGCCCTCATTAGAGCAGATACCTAAATGTGATGCCCCTTAAAACAACAATCGCCCTCATTAAAGCTGATACCTAGATGTTATGCAGCTTGAAAAAACAATCGCTCACATTAGAGCAGATGACCTAGATGTGATGCACCATAAAACAACAATCGCCCTCATTAGAGCAGATACCTAGATATGATGCCCCTTATAACAACAATCGCTCTCATTAGAGCAGATACCTAGATGTCATGCCCCTGAAAACAACAATCGCTCTCATTAGAGCAGATACCTAGATGTGATGCCCCTTAAAACAACAATCGCTTTCATTAGATCAGATACCTAGATATGATGCCCCTTAAAACAACAATCGCCATCATTAGAGCAGATTCCTAGATATGATGCCCCTTAAAACAACAATCGCCCTCGTTAGAGCAGATACCTAGATGTGATGCCACTTAAAACAGCAATCGTCCTCATTAGAGAATATACCTAGATGTGATGCCCCTTAAAACAGCAATTGCCCTCATTAGAGCAGATACCTAGATGTGATTCACTTTAAAACAACAATCGCTACCATTAGAGCGGATTACCTAGATGTGATGCACCTTAAAACAACAATCGCCCTAATTAGAGCAGATACCTAGAAGTGATGCCCCTTTCAACAACAATCGCCCTCATTAGAGCAGATACCTAGATGTGATGCCCCTTGAAACAACAATCGCCCTCATTAGAGCAGATACCTAGATGATATGCACCTTAAAACAACAATCGCCCTCGTTAGAGCAGATACCTAAATTTGATGCCCCGTTAAACAACAATCGGCTTCCTTTGAGCAGATACCTAGATGTGATGCCCCTTAAAAGAGCAATTGCCCTCATTAGATCGGTTTCCTAGATGTGATGCCCCTTAAAACAACAATCGCCCTCATTAGAGCAGATGCTCTAGATGTGATGCCCCTTAAAACAACAATCGCCCTCATTAGAGCAGATACCTAGATATGATTTCCTTAATGCAACAATCGCCCTCGTTAGAGCAGACACCAATATGTGATGCCCCTTAAAACAACAATCGCCTTCATTAGAGCAGATCAGTAGTATTGGCGTAGGTATGGGACAGACAATTAAGTGTGGTCCAAAGTGACCATTAAAATTCTATTAAAAAATAATGGATAAAGTGACCTTAAACTTCTTGAAAAAATTTGTCCAAAGAAAATATGGTTATCTTAACCATTACATTTTTTTTTCAGATAAATTATGGTTAGGACTAACCATAATTTGAATTACTTTTTATGGCTAAAGATAACCATAAAAAGTACCTATAATTTCATATGAAATTATGGCTACAACCAACCATAAAACACTATCAAATTTATGCTTAAAATTAACCATTAAATGTTCACCAACTTTTAAAGTAATATGGTTACTACTAACCATAAAACGTAATAAAAAAATATTGATAGTAATGATGGTTAAAACTAACCATAAAACACTATTTAATTTGTGGTTACCATTATCCATAAAAATTAACCATAAAAATAATAAAAAAAGTTATGGATAACGTATCCATAAAATTACCAATGTTATTTTTTAAATTATGGTTAAAACTAACCATAAAACTGACTCTAAAAAGTAATTCTAAAATTAAGGCTAAAATTATGCTTAAAATTAACCATAAAAAGTAATTAAAAATAGGATAGTGGCTAAAGCTAGACATTTTTAAAATTATGGATAAAGCTAAGGCTAGAATTTTTAAAGAATTATGGATAGCATAATGGTTAAAACAAGGCTAAAATTATCAGTAACATTTTTAGAAATTAGGAATAGAATAATGGTTAAAATAATGACTAAAATTACCAGTAACTTTTTAAAAGATTATGGATAAAACAAGGGCTAAAGTTAAGGCTAAAATTTCTAATACCTGTTTTAGAAACAATGGAATGAATAATGGCTAAATTTAAGGCTAAAATTATTAGTAACTTTTTAACGAATTAAGGATAAAATAATGGTTAAAATAAGGGTGTAAATAGCTATAAAAATAATATGTACACAATTATATTTAGTACCCCCAAGGAAGTGTATCAATTATGTTGTCTTCTTCTTTTAGGATCATACGCTTGTCGTAGTCAACTTTAAATTCTTTGGCAATATTTTTATTTACAAGGTTTTTTGTTTTCTTATCTCTTGTTATCATGTTATTGCTTATAACAACCTTATTATTAGAATCTTGTATTAACTCGGTCATTGTCTTCATGTTAAGTTTTTTGGCATTTTCGTGGTTGAGAGTAAATCCTTTGATCTTGGTAACATGTTTGCCTTTATATGTTTCGTACGCATAACTCTTAGGACCTGTGCTTATCCAATCAGTACCATGATCATCTTTGCCAAATTCGTCAGTCCATTCGCCGAGCATACAACCGGTCTCTACGGTGTTTGTTCCATCATCTATGTCAACAACACTATCAGTGTCGTAATAAACTACTTTATCCCCTAATTTATCAAGCATATCGTATAATCTTATTCTAGCATTGGAAGTGGTGAAAGCTGCCACAAATATGTTCGTATTTGTGCTATTTTCTACATAGAAATCATTGTAGTGGTATGTTACCTCAATTACTTCCTCATTGATGTACATAACATTAGTTATTTCTATCTTATCATCTAATAACAATTTGTACCACCTCTTAGGGTCATCAATGAACTCTGTTTGTGACATGTTTTGCCTCTGACCGAACTTTCCCCAAAGAGAATTTAAGCATATTTTAGCCACTGCCCTCTTTCCAGCATTGGGTTCAATTTTGTCAATATCAAGCTTTATGCCTTGCTTTTCTTTTATAACCCTTGCATATTCTTCTTTAGACTTGTAATCACCATCCCAAGGACTAGTTTCTAGCTTAATTTTCATAAAGGTTTTAATATAGTCCTTGAAAAGCTCATTACTTGTCTCTTTAAAATGCCATACTTCATAAATTTCCTGTATTTTGTAGCCTTTCTCTAGAGCTTTATTAAGTTCGATTGTGGTCCAAGTCCCAAGAAGCGCCCTCTCTTCATCACTGTGGTTACAACGTCCTGCCTTTTCTTCTGCACATTTCCCGCAAAGAGAGAACATTAACTTATCTAGCTTCTCAGGAAGCACTGGATGATAAAGGCCTCTTGGAGGAAGAACTTTACATTTAACTAAACCAAACCAGTTGGTATTGTATTTTTCTGGCATAATAATTTTAGTAGGGTGACCTACATTGTACCTGTCATAAAACATGACTGTTGGGTATAAACTGCATATATCTATATTTCTCAGCTTCTTGCCAGAAACCTTTAACTTTGTGGCGTTTGTCCTACCACCGAAGAATGCGTCCCTGGGGTTTAAAGGTTCTACAACATCTTTTGTTTTGTTTAGGCTTTCCTTATAAGCTTTAGAATTTTTCCATTTGCAGTTCCACATCTCGACAACCTTGTACCCGGCATTTTTCAGAGCTTGTGTTCGCTCTATAGTTTTTGTAAGCAAGTCATCCATAGTTTCATTGTTGACATTGTTGATAGTATCGCAGCTGTAACAATCAGGACAACCATGCCAGAAGCACCCATGATATTGGTACACAGTTTTATTCTTATAGTCGTACCCATCAACTTTGGCTCTACAAATTGTGACCTCACCACCATTTAATGCGTGTCGAACATTAGGGAACGACCTTAACCATGCTATAGACTCCTTACTGAACATCTCCTTCTTCTGCTCCTTAACTACTGCAATTGTGTCTTCTTTAAGGAATTTTGACCTGTAAATGGCCATACAAACACTGGCAATAGTTATGTATTGGAAAGGGTCTATATTGGCTATTTCTAAAAATGACTGTCTAAAGGCGAGGCAACCTCGCCGTAATATATCGACATCTGAATGACAATATTCGGCTAATTCTTTCTTAAAGTCAAACACGTAGTTTTCTTTCACTTTCTCAGCGTGCCATTCTAAGAATACTTTTCTAGCATCAGGTTTCATTGTATCAACACCATAGTATTTAGTAGCTGGGATGGACCCTACGTAATTTTGATTTTCTTTCTTGTTGAAAAAGTGTGGAAAATACCCCTTTTTTAGTTCTTTTAATCCAAATGTTTTGGGAAAGGATGTGAGGCTTCCTTGGATAAAGTTTATGCTGTCAATTATTCTAAGCCTTAGGGTGGGTATTTTGAGCTCCATAATCTTAGACCCTTGATAAATAGTTTTAGGCTTAATGCCATTATTGACGCAATATTGTAAAATAAAATGCGCATCATAACCTTTTGCATTGTGTGCTATACACGTAAAACCTTTGTGGTTGTCTGATATTAGCCACTGACAAAATTCGTCATTTTTTAGGAAAGCCCGCCTAACACCATTAAAGTCATAAACGGATACAAAGTTTGGGACGTGTACTCCGGTATCTTGTTCAGCTTCGTAATCGAAAAAGTAGTAGTTTTCCGTGTAAGTGCACCATTTATATCGCTTATCAACCTTTCCATTGCAAATACAATCTTCCATACAGTATCCCCCACGGTTTTTCTTTCCTTGCATATAACATTGGTGCTCTTCTCTTTTCACGATATCATTACAATTCCAACACTTAGAGTACCCACAATTGTGCTTATCACTTCTGTTACATATCTTATTACACTTTTTGCACTTGTAGACAACCTCACACACTCTCTCATGGTTATCAATGCAATCTTTACCAAAACAATATCTATTGCACTTTTTACAGTATACTCGGGGTCGCATACCTTCTGGGAAATCATGTTTTCGACCTAAGCACAAATTGCACACATTACTTTTATCTTTTTTACACGAGTGCTTGTCCTGATGATCGTAAGGTATATCACATTTTTTGCAGTAATATGAACTTCCATAAAAGCCTCGTATATTATTAATGGAATCATAATGGTCGTTATGCAAGTACAAATAAATTGTTATCGCGTCATTTACACCTGAGGAATGGATTACCTTGTTAAAATGGGCAGCCGAAACAACTTTAATCCGAACACCCATGAGATATGCAACACTTCTAATATCGTCTAAACTAAACCCATCTTCACAGTTCATTCCGAATCTTGTGCATAACTCTTTTGCTAATTCTTCCTGCAGGCCACGTCCTTTCCTAATGTAGGTAATTTCATTATCAGTTAATGTCCTGTCCAATATATTTTTAGTTTCATAGGTTAAGGCTGTGATTATTGCTCTTGGTCCGCACAGTTTATCGGTGTTTGTTATTTTGTTTATGCTTCTTTTAGCCATAACATCTTTAGCAATATTGACTATTTTCTTACCCTTTGCACCTTTGCCTCTGGGTATTTTGTAGACCTCGAAGTGAAAAGTGGTATTGTTGATATCTACATTTTCATTAGATGTTATTATTCTTTCAATCTGGTCAAGTAGATGTGAAGCATTAACTTTTATTTTTCTTTTTGATGAAATCATATGGTTAAAATTATTATTTTCTGCAACTACTTTCATTTGATCACCTGGCTTAAAATCAGTTAGTTTTCTTACTTCTTTTATGGCTGCATGCACACCTTTTCTGACCGCTTTCATTTGTTCTATTGGTTTTCCTTGCAAATCTTTTATGTGTATAGTATAAGCTGTCTGCCATACGTTAAACTTTTTGTGCAGCACAGTACGATTACCTTGATGAATTTCGAAAGGTGACTTTTTAGCTACTGTTTCATTAAATATTTTTTTCTTAAAAGGAAAAATTTGGCCCAATTTTTGCTTCACAATTTTTAAGTCCTTAGATTGAACAGGCTTTGGTTCCTTTTTAATTTCAAAGAGGTCTTGATCGAATCCAAAATGCCTGATTTTGTCCAAACGTTCCTTTTCTTCCGCTATCAAATTTAGCAACCCTTTCTTTGAATTAATTACTGAGTAGCCCTTAATTTTGTTTTCTCTGGCGACTTGTTTTAGTTCACGAACGCTCTTCTTAGGCAGCTCTGATTCTTGATACGTAAACAAAGCACTATCTCCGGCATTACTCCAAGCACTGCTTACAGCTTCAAGAAGAGCAGCCTTCTTCATCTTGTATACTCCTTTTAGTTTGAGTTCCGTTGCCAGAACCCTTAGTTCCTTTACAGTTGCACCGGTTCGGTGCTTAATATTTTGTTTTAAGTCCATTTATTATATAACTTTTTTTAATTAAAAATTTCATTTTTTTTTATAAAAATAATTATAAGACATTACTCGAGAGAAATGATAGTAAAATATTTTATATAATTTTTTTTAAATTTTTTGTATATAATAAATGGAAGTAAATCAATTTCTCAAGACGCTCAACAGCATCAACGAACAAAAGACGTTCATAAAGCTCAGTGAGTTAGAAATAGGAAACGAATACCTTATAACGGATGTAGATGGTATAAATACAAAATATGGAAATAAAACTTTTCTAGAACTTGATAGTAAATTTAAGGTTATATTGCCTGACAAATACAACAAGGTGCTAAGTTGTGGAAAGGAAAAAAAGAAAATGATAGGGTTGAAAATGGTATACCACGGCACAAAAGAAGTCTATGGTGGTTGCAAAGCGCACAATCTTGAATTCTCTTAAAAATTTTCTTAAAATTTCGTAACACTCCGACAAATTTTTAGTAGAAAATTTATGGTTTTAATGGTTAATAACCATTAAAATCAAATACCAGAATTAACGTAAAATTAAGGATTCCTTCGTAGCTTTATAAAAATTGTAACAGCTACCTATGTCATCACCATTAAGTTCAAAAAGATAATCTATACTATCCTCAGACAACTGATTTATAAATACTTCTACATTTTCAGTAGGATGTAGTAAAAACAGGAAGAAAGAAAGGGTTATTCGCTTTACTCGGGCGTCCATTTATTTATACAGAAATATTACAATATAACATTTTCTTTATTAACCCAGCTATTGTGAGAATTATCAAAACCCAACCATTTGACATATACCCGATTTCCTTTCTTTCTTAAAACTTTTTCAACAAGATATGCCTCTGGATACTTTGTTTTCTGTAATTCTTGGGTGTAAAAGTTTCCCTTTATTTCTTCCGCATTTACATCTTTCAATTTGTACGTAATAGGGTCGGAATAAACGATATCTTTTATTTTAAATATTTCCGTCGACCAATTTCCTGTGTATCCTTTTTCGAATATACCTTTTAGTTTACTAATTCTGACATGATCGCCAACTTTAAATTTCGCTTTTTCTTCCGCTCCTACGCTTACAGTGTAAACAGTTTTCAACAAATGTTCTTCATTAGCTTTGTTTACGTTTTTTGGCTTTATATTTATAGTTGTGTGCGTCGTATTATTGTAGCCATTAATTAACTTTGGTAAAATGCCAACCCAGCAGTAGTTTCCTTGAATATCAAACTGCTTCCACATTTTCTCTTTTAAGGTCCTATTGAATCGTTCTACAACTGAAGCTTTTACTTCAGTAAAAGTCGAATAATGATTGATACTACACTCTTTCATCAATTTTGAAAATTCTTTATTGTAAAATTCTTTACCGTTGTCTGTTTGAAGATTTTTGGGTTTTCTGTTTTTTAAAATACCATCAAACGCTTCAGCAACACTTTTACCCGTTTTATCTTTGACTGGTACACCCCAGGCATACTTTGAAAATACATCAATGACTGTTAACAAATACTTGTAGCCTTTATTAAGCTTCGATATCCCCTTTATTTTTCCAGAGTCCATTTCTACCAAATCTGCTTGCCAAATGTCATCAATGCTGTGAGTTGTAACCCTCCTTCTCGGAAAATTCTTCCTCATGGGTTTATGAATTTCGTTTATAATTTCCTCCCGAATGCTAACGGGTGGTTCTATACTCTCATTAACTTTTTTAAACCGGCTTTTCTTACTCCCACACTCGGAACATAAACCTTCGATTCTAGTTCGACCATTTTTTGTCGAAAGGGTGTGAGGATGCAGTGTTTGAGTAAACGTTTTGCACTTTAAACACCAAATGTGATTATTCATTTATTAACTAATTAATTAATTAAAATTAATTATAAAATAAGCATTGGTTTACTCAGACACCCAACATTAAAGAACGCAAACTAACTTACAAGAAACAAGGGTCTACCCTTTGTTGAGGAAATTAACTTTTTTATATTTATATTTTAATTAATTAATTAGTTAATAAATGGAATCAAATACCGATATTCTAAACAGCAAACTTGTCTATAATAGCAAACAAGTGGTTATTGCTATTGATGAAAATAACGATTCATGGTTTAAAGCTAAAGATATTGCTTTAATATTGGAGTATAGAGATACAGATAAAGCAATTCGAAAACACGTTGCAATTGAAGACAAAGGTACATTCGATACCTTAAATAACCCCGCCGTTTTGGCGGGGTTAAAAAATATACATCCTCAAACCATATTTATTAATGAATCTGGTTTGTATTCGCTTATTTTATCATCTAAAAAAGAGGAAGCTAAAAAATTTAAGAATTGGGTAACGAAAGAAGTCCTTCCATCAATTCGAAAGTATGGAGAATACAAAATTAAAGAAGAATATAAGAACCAACTAGTTGGGTTAATGCAGAAACTTCAAATAAAGGAAGCAGAAAACGAATCTCTTACCCCATTAGCCACACCTCTTGCACTTAAAACTAGTAAGAATAATTGTCTGCTTATTATAGATAAGCATGAACCAAACGAAAAGTACAGGTACTATGCAATAAGGGCGCAGAGACAACAGGTGAATCAAGCAATCAAAAAAATATGCAAGCGGCACCCCGATTGTGAGATAGTTTATGAAAAATATAATGATCCTAATAGCGTAAGGTTGTATGTGCTTATGAAAGAACAAATAAAAATTAGCTATTCGGGAAACCATTTCAATATTCCATTTACTCCTGATCTTCTTAAAGGAACAATAGAAATGTTGTATAAAAACCTGTTACATTAGACTGTTTTTAATGGATATTTTCTCCATTAAAAACTAAAACATTTTAACATTAGTGTTATTCGACCGATTCATCAGGATGAGGTTCATATGCATCAAGTATTACTTCACCAAACATCGTCACACTAACATTTATTGGAAGTTTTAAAATTACGCTGCCCATTTTATTTTTAAAGCATAAAGCATCACCAGATTTAACGTTGAAGGGCTTACTAGTATCTACCATAATTTTTTCTTCTTTGGAACGTGCAATATAAACGTCTAATACTGTTTTAATAGCGTCATCTGTATATGAAGTAAATACTTTATCTGGGTCTACGATACGAACAAATATTTTCCTAATCGTTGCGTTGTATGTAAAAATATGCTTAATTTTATCTTTCTCTGCAAAAAGGTCCTTTTGTAATATTATCCTATCAAACACCTTTCTTTCTAAGTTGTCAACCTTTTCTGTTAATGTTGATACTGGTGCAAGACAAGTAGTGACATATTCCGAGAACAATTTTTCTATTTCTTCTTTCGTGAAGTAGTTATCTTTAGGAAAATCCCCTTCAGTAGTAAGTGGTTTGAGCTTTTCTAAGAGATATTGCTTATTAACGACATCTTTATTGTTGATTGGATCTTCAATATTCGCTATCCTCTTTCCCTGAAAATCAATCCATGTTTTTGAAACAAAAAAAAAGCTCACTAAGGCGTTTATTTAGAGCCGTAACTAGCCTTGAAAATCGTTTTTCTAAATCATCCTTTGTGATAGCTTTAATATTTAATGAACTACTCTCTCCGTTTATAATTTTATTTCCAAATATGTCCATTTATTAAATCTATAATTTCGTTAAAATGAGCGAGATTAGGGGAACCCAAATTCGAAAACAACTTTAAAACAAGGACACATAAATGACCACATATATATTCATCAAACATTTGAATTCTTTCGGCGTTATAAAATAGGTTGCTAGCTCCCAAATAATTTACTAGTTTTTCAGGAACATCTCCACCAAATGAGTCAAAGACGAAATTTTGATTACCCTTTTTAAAGTAACAAATCCAATGAGTACCTGCATGATCCGACGTATCCAAGTTTACAATTCCTGATTCACATTCATTAGGTTTTGTAGGCAGTTCATCAATCATAAAAACATTTCGAAAATGCTTTATGTTCATTTCGTGTATTATTTTAAGAATATCGAAATTACTTAAAGGGTGCTTATAGTTGGAAAGTATATCACTCAATATCGATGAAATTTCTCTTTTTTTTTTTAATTTTAGTTATTCCCAAACAACCTTGTCCAGTCTTTTTTTCGATCACCAGATTATGTCTAATTTGTTCAGCCAATTCCGCATCTTCTTTTTGCTTTTTATGAACAGCGCTTGTAATGGCTGCAGCGCCACCTGCCAGCGAACCAATGGCACCCAATGCAGCTAATATTAATGGCAAAAATCCTCCTTGGTGTTCATTAATTCCAGAACCTTCTTTCTTCCTACTGAGATATTCGAATATTTTCTTTACAATTGGAATGTACAAACTTATAAGTAAGCTACCACCTTTTTGAATTTTTCTTGCTTTCTGCTTCTTTTGTGTATCTGTCAAGTACTCATCTAGATAGTCATGCTTTTTCAGATCTTCGTTGGAGAGTTTTATTTTAATAGCTTTGGGTTTTAGTTTCCCTTTTTGGGAAACGTTGTAATCAATACTAAATCCTTTCATTTATTTAATGAAAAAAATCATAAACAAAAATTTTACAAATTTATACTCAAACGCCCCAACCATTTTCATCTAACCCCATTCCCATTTTTCTTTTTCCATACATTATTCCAGTAACGGCTGTAGCTGCTAGTCTCTCACTCAAGTTAGCATCTTTACTGAATATTCTCTCTTTTGCAGCCTTTTGTAATTCTTTATCTGCTTGATGTCTGTGCTCTAATTTTGTATGGTCGCGGTATGCTATATCATGTAATTTACATGCTTCGTCTAATGGGTTAGAACCCTGAACTCCTTCGGCTAGTTGCTTGTCTAATGGATTACCAGGACCACAAAATTTATATCCCGGGAGTGTTAAGTCAATATTATTTTCACCTATTTTATTAATCATCCAATTAACTAATCCTTTTCCATGTTTTTCAGATTCCCAGAATGTATGGGGAATGTTATTTAAAAACCTAATTAGATATGGAATACCTTTAGGATTATTAACAATGAAGTCATTAAACTTACTCGTAAGCATCTTCGTTATTCCAACCTTTTCATTGTGATAGACGTTGTTTCCAGCATTTTCTTCGCCATGAATTACCATTAATCTGTCTATTAATTCCCTTACATCATCCAACCACACATATTCAATCGGTGCTTTTGAATATTTTTTTACAAAACCAAATCCTGATTTAGGAGGAGTGGTTAGAGATGCAGTTCTTTATTTTCTATTAACTTTTTCTGAAAGCCATATATCCTTTATCAACATATTATATTTTTTGCCAACACTACTTTTAGGTTTAGTGCTATTTTGGTCATTGTTTTGATACATAGCATTTGTAATTTTTAAAATAGTCTCATATGTGCTGCGGTCTTCGTCTGTATACTCATTATCGTTAGGTATATCATTTAAGGTTAAAAATAGCATTAAACCCTTTGTAGCTTTAAAATTCTTACCCTTAATTATAATATCGTCATTACTGAATTCAACTTTTGAGTCACCTATATAATAACCCTGATAGTTCTTATCATACCTTATTCCAAATTTAGGGTCACTAATTCTAGGTAAATATTTTGAAATTATTACCCCTAAGTGGACCGTAGAATAATCAGTTATGCCTTTCCTCTTAACATTTTCTTCACTTTTATCATACTCTTCATCGGCCTCTTGAAATAAACTCCTCCCTTTTTCTTTCTGAAGTTGCGACTCTAAATTCTTTCTGACCTTTCTTGCCGATTTTAAAGCATCTTTTTGCTCATCAGTGACATCATATTCATCCAAGAAATAGGAACCTTCGGAATCTGAAGGAAAGTCTTCTTTATAGTTAATTTTGTAAGGAATTAATTGCTTCTCCACTTATCTATTTTCTTCTATAGCTTTAATAACATTTTCACTGATGTCATTTAACTTGTTGCCTAAAACATTAACAGCATCGATAACAGGTTGATCTTTTTTTTTTATACTTCTCGTATTCCGTTATAGGCTGCTTCTTCCATATTCGAAATTCGTCTTTTAATTCTTCAAATTTCTTCCTATTCCTTCTTGCTTGTTGAACTACCTTTTGATCGTATTTCGCAAACATCTTTATTATAGGTGAAATTTAAAAAAATGACATTTGACGCTGTACGTTGACGCTGACATTGACGCTGAACGTTGACGCTGACGTTGTACGCTGACGTTGGCATTGATGCTGTACGTTGTACGCTGACAATGTTGGTGTTAGAATATTCAACCCAAAACCTGCCAATACCCCTGGAGTAGTTACCCAACATTTAGAAACGTTTTAATTGTATTCCTATATTTACCATTGTTAGCTTTGCGATTCATATCAATAGTAATAAAACCAAACTCCTCATTCCAACATTTGCTGCAAATATTCTTAAAGTCTTCAAATTTCATATCGCCACCAACAAATTCTTGATAAATATGATTTAAATTGGTATTATCTTGCCTAAATATGTTTAAGAAATTTAAGTTATCACGAACTAATTGTTTTGGTATTTTTGAATACGTTTGAGCTAAGTAAAAACAGTCAATCCCTTTATGTCTTCCTCGTGTAAAATATTCTCGAACTATGTCTTGGTTTTCCAGTATGAAATCGTCGAAAATTACAACTGACCTATCTTCACATTTATCCAGGGGCATTTGCTTTCATCGTCATGAATAAATTGTGCAATGGACTTTCCTAACTTCTCTTCGATTTTATTACATTTTTCCATAAACTGTTGATACTTAGATTGATCTAAACTTTTAGAGAAGATGTAAAGGTTGTTTATTTTTTCCCAGTTTAACCATCCAGGTGCCAAAATATAATTGTCAATCATTAAGGTTGTTTTACCACAATTACTGGGGCCTATTATAGCACAACGAATGGAATTCGGTAATAATTTGCCATGTTTGTTCTTTACTTGCTTTTCTACAAGTCTTACTTGTGGGTCCCAATCTACATTTCGTTTACTCATTTTCATTTATTTTATTAATTAATGAATGAATTAATAAATGAAGAGAATTTTTGAACTAAGTGGTAAAACTTCGGTTTTAGAGAAAAGGTTAAATGTTCCATTGCGAGATGAATTTAGAAAAGTTGGATTAATAGGGTTTTACTCAACCTTCCTAACACCAAATATTACAACAAAAAACAATAAAATACACTATGAAAAAGTATCAGGTACGATAACTGAAATGTTTATTCCACCAGGTCAATATAATGTAGAAAATTTACAAAAAGCTATTCAAAGTCAAGAACCTAAGATTAGTATTGAACAAAATAAAATTCTAAACAGATTGGAAATAATTAGTGATTATAAAATATATTTTGACCAAGAAGAAAGTATTGGTTCAGTTTTAGGTTTTAATAATCAAATTGTAGAACCAAAAACCAAAACACTTGCTCGGAACTTACCTAAAATAATTCCGTTTGAAAATATCCGCGTTCATTTCAATTTAGCGGATGGAATGTTTGTAAAAGACTCTGAGCATTTTCACCGTGAAACGAATATTATTGCATCATTTAAGCCAGCCCTAGAATTTAGTGCTCCAATAATTTATGAGCCGAATTATCCTGTATTTTGCCCAGTTTTCGATAAAATTCAGAATTTAAAAATTACTGTGACCAATGAGAATGACGAAGTAATAGATTTCAACGGCGCAACAGTTACTGTAATTTTAGAGATGAGTTAATTATTTCCTCTTCATTTAATTTTCTATTATTTTTCTTATAATAAATGAACAAAGTAGAAAGTTACCAGTGGCAGTCTTTTCCTGTAAATGAAAAGACTAAAAACAATTTAAATTTGCCAAACAAGGACGTGGAAATAGATATTAAAGTTGGTGATGGTTGGATTGATAATAATGCGCACCTGTATATTACTTTCGATGTAACTCATGCTGATGGAACTGATTACACTAACTATGAAGGAAAGTCAAATGTAAAGCTAATTGACAATTACCCCACTCAATTTTGGAGCACTGTAACCGTGAAAAAACGAGGACACACTATCTATCGAATTGACCATCCAAATATATCTTCAACGGTTCTGTTTAATTTAACAGCCTCTTATAGTGATAAAATGATATATTCAGGTAATTTTCTTAATAATGGTAAATTGCAGAAAAAATCAAATGAGTTAAGGTACCCTTTAAGTCTTCTTGGTGGCTTTTTTAAGGATTTTAAAGAGATTATGTGGGAAGGAGATTTAACTGTTACATTTACATGGAGTCAAAATGCGACCGATGCTTTGTATAGATGGTGGACTAAGAATCCCGATGGGGGCAATGCACCTGGAACTCTCCCGGAGGTAGGAAAAGTTACCGTAAAGTCAATGGAGATAAAAATTCCTGTTGTTAAATACGAACCAAATTATGAGCTTGAACTGAGAGAAAAAATACTAAAAGAACCACGAATACCTATATCATTCTTTGATCTTCAAACTCAAGAAATTTCAGGCCTAAGTGGTAAAAAGAATTTTGAAATAGATATTACTAATTACTACAATTCAATGGAGTTTGATCTGCCATATTTTATTTTTGTTGTGTTTCAAACTAATAGAAAAGGTAACCAAGATATGAATAGTTCCAAATTTGATCATGTTCAGCTTCAAAATATTTACATGAAAAACGGAAGAAACGAAATGTTTCCGGAAGAAATGTGGAATATTAATCCTCCTAATACTTATCTAAATGCCTATTATGCTTTTAGGGACTTTAAGCGTATAACTGAGCTAAAGTATAATGTTGTTGTAACCCCCACAGAGTTCATTGCTTCTTATCCTATTTATGTTATCAATATAAGTCGACGTAGAAATGTAGTAACACCTCAGAAAACCAGTATGAAATTGGTAGCAACATTTAATGCCAATATACCTGAAAATACGCTTGCTTATGTAATTATGTACGGTAAAAAGAATTTAACCTATGATGCTAAGCATGGAATAGTTACTGAAAACTTTTAAATATGACAGTAGTTGTTATTCATTTTAATAAATTAGTAAGAGTTTAGTTTTTAAGTTCAATTGAACTTAAAAGCTAAGAATTAAGAAAATGCTATTTTAGGTGAAAAGGCAATTAAGTCTGCAAAATTTTGTTATTTATAGATATAAAAAACAGTTAATAAATATGGAACCCGAATATAATATAATGCCTTGCAGCCTGACAAATATTTTAAAAGGGGGTTGTGTTTCAAATGCACCCACCAAAGTAAATAATGTGCCTGAGTGTATTAAGAAAATAGTCTTCGATTACTACCTCAAGCTGCAAAATTTGCAACTGACAATCTTAGAACGCGTTAGTGATGACAGTGATTTCATGGAAATAGGTGATGCCTTAGAGGAATTAGAAGAACAAGTGGATAAACTAATAGTTTCGGTTAAATAACTATTGTTATTATTTAATTAGTAAGAGTTTAGTTTTTAAGTTTAATTGAACTTAAAAGCTAAGAATTAAGAAAATGCTATTTTAGGTGAAAAGGCAATTAAGTCTGCAGAAATTTTGTTGTTTATAGATATAAAAAACAGTTAATAAATATGAAACCCGAATATAACTCCGATGGCGTCCGTTGCGTCAACGTAAATAATTTGCCTGAGTGTATTAAGGAGATAGCCTTCCATTACTACCTCAAGCTGCAAAATTTGCAACTGACAATCTTAGCACGCGTTAGTGATGAAAGTGACTGTGAAGAAATTGGTGAGGCATTAATGGAATTAGAAGAGCAAGTAGATAAACTAATACATAAAAGTAGTGCCTAAAATCACTTTATTTGTTTCGGCCGTGCATTGTTCGGAAGAAGAAGGAAAAAGTTAATTTTAACCTTTTTTAAAGGTTAAAATAATAATAATAATCCGCTTGTAACTCATTCATTCGTAATCAGTAAACTTGACCGAGAAACTCCGTTTGCCTTGATACACTCTTAGTCGATAAGATAACCTTGCTATCACTCTCTCAGTTCCGCCCGCTCGCTCGCATAAGAGTGATGTGGTAATTTAAATACTTCTTAGAAGCCAGCTGTTGGTGTTGGTTACAGCGGAAGCTCTAGCAGCAAAGCTAGAAACTACGTAGTATCTGTAGCGCAATCTATTAGCAAACAATAAAAGCTCTTCGTAGTGCACTTGTCGTAAGAAATTGCATCACATAAGGCCGCATACACGGTTGTTAATCGCTTTCCTCGTAGCTCAGGAGGTTAAGTGTTTGGTTTGTTGTGATTTGTTCACTTAGAAGCGGAGGCACCCTGCTTCTATGGTTCGAATCCCACTCAATCCTTTCAAAAAATAACTGAGTCATTAATGGAGAGAGAGAAAGAGGAGTGAGGAGCAAATGCTCTCCAGGCACATAAGGGAGCCTGAGAGATGCAAAGTAAAAAAGAGTGGCCACTCAAAAGGAAAGGAAAGAAAAGTTGGAAGGAGAAGCTGAAAGAGGAGAAAAAAAATCCCCAGGGGAAACAACGAAGAGAAATTAAAAACCAGCGCTGGCTTCGAAACACCCCTGGGGGTTTCTCCGAAATGCCGGAGTTTTGCAAAAATTTTGTTAACTGTGACCCTTTAACGCTTAAATAGCAGTGAGTCGTCACCAGAAATATACCATAGTCTTTGATTCTATTAAAGTTGTTATTACCATAAGATAAATCTAGAACAAGATTTTTCCACTTTCAAACAAATTGTTCTATATCATATTTCTTTAAAAAGTCACTAGAATTTACACCCTTGTTTTAACCATTATTTTATCCTTAATTCGTTAAAAAGTTACTAATAATTTTAGCCTTAAATTTAGCCATTATTCTTTCCATTGTTTCTAAAACAGGTATTAGAAATTTTAGCCTTAACTTTAACCCTTGTTTTATCCATAATCTTTTAAAAAGTTACTGGTAATTTTAGTCATTATTTTAACCATTATTCTATCCCTAATTTCTAAAAATGTTACTGATAATTTTAGCCTTGTTTTAACCATTATGCTATCCATAATTCTTTAAAAATTCTAGCCTTAGCTTTATCCATAATTTTAAAAATGTCTAGCTTTAGCCACTATCCTATTTTTAATTACTTTTTATGGTTAATTTTAAGCATAATTTTAGCCTTAATTTTAGAATTACTTTTTAGAGTCAGTTTTATGGTTAGTATTAACCATAATTTAAAAAATAACGTTGGTAATTTTATGGATACGTTATCCATAACTTTTTTATTATTTTTATGGTTAATTTTTATGGATAATGGTAACCACAAATTAAATAGTGTTTTATGGTTAGTTTTAACCATCATTACTATCAATATTTTTTATTACGTTTTATGGTTAGTAGTAACCATATTACTTTAAAAGTTGGTGAACATTTAATGGTTAATTTTAAGCATAAATTTGATAGTGTTTTATGGTTGGTTGTAGCCATAATTTCATATGAAATTATAGGTACTTTTTATGGTTATCTTTAGCCATAAAAAGTAATTCAAATTATGGTTAGTCCTAACCATAATTTATCTGAAAAAAATGTAATGGTTAAGATAACCATATTTTCTTTGGACAAATTTTTTCAAGAAGTTTAAGGTCACTTTATCCATTATTTTTTAATAGAATTTTAATGGTCACTTTGGACCACACTTAATTGTCTGTCCAATACCTACGCCTATACTACTCAGATCCCTAGATGTGATGCCCCTTAAAACAACAATTGCCCTCATTAGAGCAGATACCTAGATGATATGCCCCTTTAAACAACAATCGCTTTCATTAGAGGAGATGACCATATGATATGCCCCTTAAAACAACAATCGCTCTCTTTAGAGCAGATGACCTAGATGATGTGCAACATAAAACAACATTCGCTCTTATTAGAGCAGATACCTGGATGATATGCCCCTTAAAACTAAAATCGCCCTCATTTGAGCAGATACCTAGATGATGTGCAACTTAAAACAACATTCGCTCTCATTAGCGCAGATACCTAGATGATATGCCCCTAAAAACTAAAATCGCCCTATTAGAGCAGATACCTAGGTGAGTATGCCACTTAAAACAACAATCGGCCTCATTAGAGCAGATACCTAGGTGTAATGCTCCTTAAAACAAAAATTGCTCTCATTAGTGCAGATACCTAGATGATATGCCCGTTTAAACAACAATCGCCCTCATTAGAAAAGGTGACCTAGATGATGTGCACATTAAAACAACATTCGCTCTCATTAGAGAAGATACCTGGATGATATGCCCCTTAAAACAACAATCGCCCTCATTAAGCAGATGACCTAGATGAGTTGCCCCTTAAAACAACAATCGCCCTCATCAGAGCAGATACCTAGATGGTAAGCCCCTTAAACCATCAGTCCCCCTCATTAGAGCAGATACCTGGTTGTGATGCCCCTTAAAATAACAATCGCCCTCATTAGTGCAGATACCTAGATGATAAGCCCCTTAAAACGACAGTCACCTTCATTAGAGCAGATACCTGGATGTGATGCCTCTTACAACAACAATCGCCCTCAATGGAGCAGATGACCTAGATTATATGCCCCTTAAATCAACATTCGACATCATTAGAGCAGATGACCTAGATGTGATGCACCATAAAACAACAATCGCCCTAATTAAAGCAGATACCTAGATCTGATGCCCCTTTAAACAACAATCGCCCTCATTAGAGCAGATACCTAGATGTGATGGCCCTTAAAACAACAATCCCTCTCATTAGAGCAGATACCTAGATGTCAAGCCCCTGAAAAAAACAATCGGTCTCATTAGAGCAGATACCTAGATGTGATGCACATTAAAACAACAATCGCTTTCATTAGTTCAAATACCTAGATATGATGCCCCTTAAAACAACAATCGCCCTCGTTAGAGCAGATACCTAGATGTGATGCCCCTTAAAACAACAATCGCCCTCATTAGAGGAGATACCTCGATATCATGTCCCTTAAAACAACAATCGCCCTCATTAGAGCAGATACCTAGATGTCATGCCCTTAAAACAACAATAGCTCTCATTAGAGCAGATACGTAGATGATAAGCCCCTTAAAACAACAATCGCCCTCATTAGAGCAGATATCTAGATGTGACGCCCCTTCAAACAGCAATCGCCCTCATTAAGGCAAATACCTAGATGTGATGCCCCTTAAAACAACAATCGCCCTCATTAGTGCTGATACCTACAATAGATGTGATGCACCTTAAAACAACAATCGCTCAATTAGAGCAGATGACCTAGATGTGATGCCCCTTAAAACAACAATCGCCCTCATTTGAGCAGATACCTATATGTGATGCCCCTCAAAACAACAATCGCTCTCATTAGAGCAGATAAATAGATGGTATGCACCTTAAAACAATAATCGCCCTCATTAGAGCAGATACCTAGATGATATGCACCTTAAAACAACAATCGCTCCCATTAGAGCAGATACCTAGATGTGACGCCCGTTAAAAACAATCGCTCTCGTTAGAGCAGATACCTAGATGCCCCTTAAAACAACAATCGCCTTCATTAGAGCAGATACCTAGATGTGATGCCCCTTAAAACAGCAATCACCCTCATTAGAGCAGATACCTAGATGTGATGCCCCGTAAAACTACAATCGCCCTCATTAGAGCAGATACCTAGATATGATGCCAATAAAAACAACAATCGCCCTCGTTAAAACAGATACCTAGATTTGATGCCCCTTAAAACCACAATCGCCCAATTATAGCAGATGACCTAGATGTGATGCCCCTTAAAACAACAATCGCTCTCATTAGAGCAGATTCCTAGATGGTATGCACCTTAAAACAATAATCGCCCTCATTAGAGCAGATACCTAGATGTGATGCCCCTTAAAACAGCAATCGTCCTCATTAGAGCAGATACCTAGATGTGATGCCCCTTAAAACAACAATCGCTCTCATTAGAGCAGATACCTAGATGGTATGCACCTTAAAACAATAATCGCCCTCATTAGAGCAGATACCTAGATGATATGCACCTTAAAACAACAATCGCTCCCATTAGAGCAGATACCTAGATCTGATTCCCCTTAAAACAACAATCGCCCTCATTAGAGCAGATACCTAGATATTATGCCCCTTAAAACAACAATCGCCCTCGTTAGAGCAGATACCTAGATGTGATGCCCCTTAAAACAGCAATCGTCCTCATTGGAGCAGATACCTATATGTGATGCCCCTTAAAACAACACTTGCCCTCATTAGAGCAGATACCTAGATGTGATGCACCTTAAAACAACATTCGCTTCCATTAGAATAGATGACCTAGATGTGATGCACCTTAAAACAACAATCGCCCTAATTAGAGCAGATACCTAGATGTGATGCACATTAAAAAAACAATCGCCCTCATTAGAGCAGATACCTAGATGTGATGCCCCTTAAAACAACAATCGCTCTCATTAGATCAGATACCTAGATGTCATGCCCCTTAAAACAACAATCGCTCTCATTAGAGCAGATACCTAGATGTGATGCCCCTAAAAACAACAATCACCCTCATTAGAGCAGATACCTAGATGTGATGCCCCTTAAAACAACAATCGCTCTCATAAGATCAGATACCTAGATGTCATGCCCCTTAAAACAACAATCGCTCTCATTAGAGCAGATACTTATAAACGGTGCCCCTTAAAACAACAATTGCCCTCATTAGAGCAGATGACCTAGATGTGATGCACCTCAAAACAACAATCGCCCTCCTTAGAGCAGATGACCAAGAAGTGATGACCCTTAAAATAACAATCGCCCTCATTAGAGCAGATACCTAGATGTGATGCCCCTTAAAAAAACAATCGCCCCCATTAGAGCAGATGACCTAGATGTGATGCCCCTTACAACAACTATCGTCCTCATTAGAGCAGATACCCAGATCTGAGGCCCCTTAAAACAACAATCGCCCTCATAAGTTCAGATGACCTAGATGTGATGCCTCTTAAATCAACAATTACCCTCATTAGAGCAGATACCTGGATGTGATGCCCCTTTAAACAACAAACGCCCTCATTAGAGCAGATACCTAGATGAGATGCCCCTTAAAACATCAATCGCCTTCATTAGAGCAGATGACCTAGATGTGTTACCCCTTCTAACAACAATCGCCCTCATTAGAGCAGATACTTAAATGTGATGCCCCTTAAAACAACAATCGCCCTCATTAGAGCTGATACCTAGGTGATATGCTCCTTAATACAATAATCGCTCTCATTAGTGCAGATAACTAGATGCTATGCCCGTTTAAACAACAATCGCCCTCATTAGAAAAGGTGACCTAGATGATGTGCACATTAAAACAACATTCGCTCTCATTAGAGAAAATACCTGGATGATATGCCCCTTAAAACAACAATCGCCCTCATTAAGCAGATGACCTAGATGAGTTGCCCCTTAAAACAACAATCGCCCTCATCAGAGCAGATACCTAGATGGTAAGCCCCTTAAAACATCAGTCCCCCTCATTAGAGCTGATACCTGGTTGTGATGCCTCTTAAAACAGCAATCGCCCTCAATGGAGCAGATGACCTAGATTATATGCCCCTTAAATCAACATTCGACCTCATTAGAGCAGATGACCAGGATGTGATGCACCTTAAAACAACAATCGACCTAATTAAAGCAGATACCTAGATGTGATGCCCCTTGAAACAACAATCGCCCTCATTAGAGCAGATGCCCTAGTTGTGATGCCCCTTAAAACAACAATCGCCCTCATTAGAGCAGATACCTAGATGTGATGCCCCTTTGAACAACAAACACCTTCATTAGAGCAGATACCTAGATGTGATGCCCCTTAAAACAACAATCGCCTTCATTAGAGCAGATGACCTAGATGTGATACCCCTTAAAACAAAAATCGTCCTCATTAGATTAGATACATAAATGTGATGCCCCTTAAAACAACAATCGCCCTCATTATAGCTGATACCTAGATGTGATGCCCCTTGTAACAACAATCGCCCTCATTAGAGCTGATACCTAGATGTGATGCCCCCTAAAACGACAATCGCTCTCAATAGAGCAGATACCTAGATGATAAGCCCCTTAAAACAACAATCGCTCTCATTAGAGCAGATGAACTAGATGTGATGCCCCTTTAAACAACAATCGCCCTCATTAGAGCAGATACCTAGATGTGATGGCCCTTAAAACAACAATCCCTCTCATTAGAGCAGATACCTAGATGTCATGCCCCTGAAAACAACAATCGCTCTCATTAGAGCAGATACCTAGATGTGATGCACATTAAAACAACAATCGCTTTCATTAGTTCAAATACCTAGATATGATGCCCCTTAAAACAACAATCGCTCTCGTTAGAGCAGATACCTACATGTGATGCCCCTTAAAACAACAATCGCCCTCATTAGAGCAGATACCTCGATGGCATTCCCCTTAAAACAACAATCGCCCTCATTTGTGCAGATACCTAGATGTGATGCCCCTTAAAACAACAATCGCCCTCATTTGAGCAGATACCTATATGTGATGCCCCTCAAAACAACAATCGCTCTCATTAGAGCAGATACCTAGATGGTATGCACCTTAAAACTATAATCGCCCTCATTAGAGCAGATACCTAGATGGTATGCACCTTAAAACAACAATCGCTCCCATTAGAGCAGATACCTAGATGATAAGCCCCTTAAAACAACAATCGCCCTCATAAGAGCAGATATCTAGATGTGACGCCCCTTCAAACAGCAATCGCCCTCATTAAGGCAAATACCTAGATGTGATGTCCCTTAAAACAACAATCGCCCTCATAAGTGCTGATACCTACAATAGATGTGATGCTCCTTAAAACAACAATCGCCCAATTAGAGCAGATACCTCGATGGCATGCCCCTTAAAACAACAATCGCCCTCATTTGTGCAGATACCTAGATGTGATGCCCCTTAAAACAACAATCGCCCTCATTTGAGCAGATACCTATATGTGATGCCCCTCAAAACAACAATCGCTCTCATTAGAGCAGATACCTAGATGGTATGCACCTTAAAACTATAATCGCCCTCATTAGAGCAGATACCTAGATGGTATGCACCTTAAAACAACAATCGCTCCCATTAGAGCAGATACCTAGATGTGACGCCCGTTAAAAAAACAATCGTCCTCGTTAGAGCAGATACCTAGATGTGATGCCCCTTAAAACAACAATCGCCTTCATTAGAGCAGATACCTAGATGTGATGCCCCTTTAAACAGCAATCACCCTCATTAGAGCAGATACCTAGATGTGATGCCCCGTAAAACTACAATCGCCCTCATTAGAGCAGATACCTAGATATGATGCCACTAAAAACAACAATCGCCGTCGTTGGAACAGATATCTAGATTTGATGCCCCTTAAAACAACAATCGCCCAAATAGAGCAGATGACCTAGATGTGATGCCCCTTAAAACAACAATCGCCCTCATTTGAGCAGATACCTAGATGTAATGCCCCTCAAAACAACAATCGCTCTCATTAGAGCAGATACCTAGATGGTATGAACCTTAAAACAATAATCGCCCTCATTAGAGCAGATACCTAGATGATATGCACCTTAAAACAACGATCGCTCCCATTAGAGCACATACCTAGATCTGATGCACCTTAAAACAACAATCGCCCTCATTAGAGCAGATACCTAGATATTATGCCCCTTAAAACATCAATCGCCCTCGTTAGAGCAGATACCTAGATGTGATGCCCCTTAAAACAGCAATCGTCCTCATTCGAGCAGATACCTATATGTGATGCCCCTTAAAACAACACTTGCCCTCATTAGAGCAGATACTTAGATGTGATGCACCTTAAAACAACATTCGCTACCATTACAATAGATGACCTAGATGTGATGCACCTTAAAACAACAATCGCCCTAATTAGAGCAGATACCTAGATGTGATGCCCCTTAAAACAACAATCGTCCTCATCAGATTAGATACATAAATGTGATGCCCCTTAAAACAACAATCGCCCTCATTATAGCTGATACCTAGATGTGATGCCCCTTGTAACAACAATCGCCCTCATTAGAGCTGATACCTAGATGTGATGCCCCCTAAAACGACAATCGCTCTCATTAGAGCAGATACCTAGATGATAAGCCCCTTAAAACAACAATCGCTCTCATTAGAGCAGATGAACTAGATGTGATGCCCCTTTAAACAACAATCGCCCTCATTAGAGCAGATACCTAGATGTGATGGCCCTTAAAACAACAATCCCTCTCATTAGAGCAGATACCTAGATGTCATGCCCCTGAAAACAACAATCGCTCTCATTAGAGCAGATACCTAGATGTGATGCACATTAAAACAACAATCGCTTTCATTAGTTCAAATACCTAGATATGATGCCCCTTAAAACAACAATCGCTCTCGTTAGAGCAGATACCTAGATGTGATGCCCCTTAAAACAACAATCGCCCTCATTAGAGCAGATACCTCGATGGCATGCCCCTTAAAACAACAATCGCCCTCATTTGTGCAGATACCTAGATGTCATGCCCCTTAAAAGAACAATAGCTCTCATTAGAGCAGATACCTAGATGATAAGCCCCTTAAAACAACAATCGCCCTCATTAGAGCAGATATCTAGATGTGACGCCCCTTCAAACAGCAATCGCCCTCATTAAGGCAAATACCTAGATGTGATGTCCCTTAAAACAACAATCGCCCTCATTAGTGCTGATACCTACAATAGATGTGATGCTCCTTAAAACAACAATCGCCCAATTAGAGCAGATACCTCGATGGCACGCCCCTTAAAACAACAATCGCCCTCATTTGTGCAGATACCTAGATGTGATGCCCTTAAAACAACAATCGCCCTCATTTGAGCAGATACCTATATGTGATGCCCCTCAAAACAACAATCGCTCTCATTAGAGCAGATACCTAGATGGTATGCACCTTAAAACAATAATCGCCCTCATTAGAGCAGATACCTAGATGGTATGCACCTTAAAACAACAATCGCTCCCATTAGAGCAGATACCTAGATGTGACGCCCGTTAAAAAAACAATCGTCCTCGTTAGAGCAGATACCTAGATGTGATGCCCCTTAAAACAACAATCGCCTTCATTAGAGCAGATACCTAGATGTGATGCCCCTTTAAACAGCAATCACCCTCATTAGAGCAGATACCTAGATGTGATGCCCCGTAAAACTACAATCGCCCTCATTAGAGCAGATACCTAGATATGATGCCACTAAAAACAACAATCGCCGTCGTTGGAACAGATACCTAGATTTGATGCCCCTTAAAACAACAATCGCCCAAATAGAGCAGATGACCTAGATGTGATGCCCCTTAAAACAACAATCGCCCTCATTTGAGCAGATACCTAGATGTAATGCCCCTCAAAACAACAATCGCTCTCATTAGAGCAGATACCTAGATGGTATGAACCTTAAAACAATAATCGCCCTCATTAGAGCAGATACCTAGATGATATGCACCTTAAAACAACAATCGCTCCCATTAGAGCACATACCTAGATCTGATGCACCTTAAAACAACAATCGCCCTCATTAGAGCAGATACCTAGATATTATGCCCCTTAAAACATCAATCGCCCTCGTTAGAGCAGATACCTAGATGTGATGCCCCTTAAAACAGCAATCGTCCTCATTCGAGCAGATACCTATATGTGATGCCCCTTAAAACAACACTTGCCCTCATTAGAGCAGATACTTAGATGTGATGCACCTTAAAACAACATTCGCTACCATTACAATAGATGACCTAGATGTGATGCACCTTAAAACAACAATCGCCCTAATTAGAGCAGATACCTAGATGTGATGCCCCTTAAAACAACAATCGCTCTCATTAGATCAGATACCTAGATGTCATGCCCCTTAAAACAACAATCGCCCTCATTAGAGCAGAAACCTGGATGTGATGCCCCTTTAAACAACAATCGCCCTCATTAGAGCAGATACCTAGATGTGATGCACATAAAAACAACAATCGCCCTCATTAGACCAGATACCTAGATGTGATGCCCCTTAAAACAACAATCGCTCTCATTAGATCAGATACCTAAATGTCATGCCCCTTAAAACAACAATCGCTCTCATTAGAGCAGATACATAGAGGATATGCCCCTTAAAACAACAATCGCCCTCGCTATAGCAGATACTTAAATTTGATGCCGCGTTAAACAACAATCGGCTTCCCTAGGGCAGATACCTAGATGTGATGCCCCTTAAAACAGCAATTGCCCTCAGTAGATCGGATACCTAGATGTGATGCCCCTTAAAACAACAATCGCCCTCATTAGAGCAGATATCTAGATGTGATGCCCTTTCAAACAACAATCGCCCTCATTAAGGCAAATACCTAGATGTGATGCCCCTTAAAACAACAATCGCCCTCATTAGTGCTGATACCTACAATAGATGTGATGCACCTTAAAACGACAATCGCCCAATTAGAGCAGATGTCCTAGATGTGATGCACCTTAAAACAACAATCGCCCTCATTTGAGCAGATACCTAGATGTGATGCCTCTCAAAACAACAATCGCTCTCATTAGAGCAGATACCTAGATGATATGCACCTTAAAACAACAATCTCCCTCATTATAGCAGATACCTAGATGATATGCACCTTAAAACAACAATCGCTCTCATTAGAGCAGATACCTAGATGTGATGCCCGTTAAAAAACAATCGCCCTGGTTAGAGCAGATACCTAGATGTGATGCCCCTTATAACAACAAAGGCTCTCATTAGAGCAGATACCTTGATGTCATGCCCCTTAAAACAACAATCGCTTTCATTAGTTCAGATACCTAGATATGATGCCCCTTAAAAAAACAATCGCCCTCGTTAGAGCAGATACCTAGATGTGATGCCCCTTAAAACAACAATCGCCCTCATTAGAGCAGATACCTCAACGTCATGCCCCTTAAAACAACAATAGCCCTCATTAGAGCAGATACCTAGATGTCATGCCCCTTAAAACAACAATAGCTCACATTAGAGCAGATACCTATATGATAAGCCCCTTAAAACAACACTCGCCCTCATTAGAGCAGATATCTAGATGTGATGCCCCTTCAAACAACAATCGCCGTCATTAAGGCAAATACCTAGATGTGATGCCCCTTAAAACAACAATCGCCCTCATTAGAGCTGATACCTAGATGTGATGCCCCTTAAAACAACAATCGCCCTCATTAGTGCTGATACCTACAATAGATGTGATGCACCTTAAAACAACAATCGCCCAATTAGAGCAGATGACTTAGATGTGATGCCCCTTAAGACAACAATCGCCCTCATTTGAGCAGGTACCTAGATGTGATGCCCCTCAAAACAACACTCGCTCTAATTAGAGCAGATACCTAGATGTGATGCCCGTTAAAAAACAATCGCACTCGTTAGAGCAGATACCTAGATGTGATGCCCCTTAAAACAACAATCGCCTTCATAAGAGCAGATACCTAGGGGTGATGCCCCTTAAAACAGAAATCGCCCTCATTATAGCAGATACCTAGATGTGATGCCGCTTAAAAGAACAATCGCCCTTATTAGAGCAGATACCCAGATATGATGCCACTTAAAACAACAATCGCCCTCGTTAGAGCAGATACCTATATTTGATGCCCCTTAAAACAACAATCGCCTTCATTAGAACAGATACCTTGATCTGATGCCCCTTAAAAACAATTGCCCTCATAAGAGCAGATACATAGAAAAGATGCCCCTTAAAACAACAATCGCCCTCATTAGAGCAGATACCTAGATATGATGCCCCTTACAACAACAATCGTCCTCGTTAGAGCAGATACCTAGATGTGATGCCCCTTAAAACAGCAATCGTCCTCATTAGAGCAAATCTCTAGATCCGATGCCCCTTAAAACAACAATTGCCCTCATTAGAGCAGATTCCTAGATGTGATGCACCTTAATACAACAATCGCCCTCATTAGAGCAGATACCTAGATGTGATGCCCCTTAAAACAACAACCGCCCTCATTAGAGCAGATACCTAGATGTGATGCACATTAAAACAACAATCGCCCTCATTAGAGCAGATACCTAGATGTGATGCCCCTTAAAACAACAATCGCTCTCATTAGATCAGATACCTAGATGTCATGCCCCTTAAAACAACAATCGCTCTCATTAGAGTAGATACCTAGATGTGATGCCCCTAAAAACAACAATCGCCCTCATTAGAGCAGATACCTCGATGTGATGCCCCTTAAAACAACAATCGCTCTCATTAGAGCTGATACCTAGATGTGATGCCCCTTAAAACAACAATCGCTCTCATTAGAGCAGATACCTAGATGATATGCCCCTTTAAACAACAATCACCCTCATTAGAGCAGATACCTAGATGATATGCCCCTTAAAACTACAATCGCCCTCATTAGAGCAGATATTTATAAACGGTGCCCCTTAAAACAACAATTGCCCTCATTAGAGCAGATGACCTAGATGTGATGCACCTCAAAACAACAATCGCCCCCTTTAGAGCAGATGACCAAGATGTGATAACCCTTAAAATAACAATCGCCCTCATTAGAGCAAATACCTAGATGTGATGCCCCTTAAAACAACAATCGCCCTCATTAGAGCAGATGACCTAGATGTGATGCCACTTAAAACAACAATTGCCAGCATTAGAGCAGATACCTACATGATATGCCCCTTAAAACAACAATCGCTTTCATTAGAGCAGATGACCATATGATATGCCCCTTAAAACAACAATCGCTCTCATTAGAGCAGATGACCTAGATGATGTGCAACATAAAACAACATTCGCTCTCATTAGAGCAGATACTTGGATGATATGCCCCTTAAAACTAAAATCGCCCTCATTAGAGCAGATACCTAGATGATGTGCAACTTAAAACAACATTCGCTCTCATTAGCGCAGATACCTAGATTATATGCCCCTTAAAACTAAAATCGCCCTATTAGAGCAGATACCTAGATGAGTATGCCACTTAAAACAACAATCGGCCTCACTAGAGCAGATACCTAGGTGATATGCTCCTTAAAACAAAAATCGCTCTCATTAGTGCAGATACCTAGATGCTATGCCCGTTTAAACAACAATCGCCCTCATTAGAAAAGGTGACCTAGATGTGATGCACATTAAAACAACAATCGCTTTCATTAGTTCAAATACCTAGATATGATGCCCCTTAAAACAACAATCGCCCTCGTTTAGAGCAGATACCTGGATGTGATGCCCCTTAAAACAACAATCGCCCTCATTAGAGCAGATACCTCGATGGCATGCCCCTTAAAACAACAATCGCCCTCATTAGAGCAGATACCTAGATGTCATGCCCCTTAAAACAATAATCGCCCTCATTAGAGCAGATACCTAGATGATAAGCCCCTTAAAACAACAATCGCCCTCATTAGAGCAGATATCTAGATGTGACGCCCCTTCAAACAACAATCGCCCTCATTAGTGCTGATACCTACAATAGATGTGATGCTCCTTAAAATAACAATCGCCCTCATTTGAGCAGATACCTATATGTGATGCCCCTCAAAACAACAATCGCTCTCATTAGATCAGATACCTAGATGGTATGCACCTTAAAACAATAATCGCCCTCATTAGAGCAGATACCTAGATGATATGCACCTTAAAACAACAATCGCTCCCATTAGAGCCGATACCTAGATGTGACGCCCGTTAAAAAAACAATCGCCCTCGTTAGAGCAGATACCTAGATGTGATGCCCCGTAAAACTACAATCGCCGTCATTAGAGCAGATACCTAGATATGATGCCACTAAAACAACAATCGCCATCGTTGGAACAGATACCTAGATTTGACGCCCCTTAAAAAACAATCGCCCAAATAGAGCAGATGACCTAGATGTGATGCCCCTTAAAACAACAATCGCCCTCATTTGAGCAGATACCTAGATGTAATGCCCCTCAAAACAACAATCGCTCTCATTAGAGCAGATACCTAGATGGTATGCACCTTAAAACAATAATCGCCCTCATTAGAGCAGATACCTAGATGATATGCACCTTAAAACAACAATCGCTCCCATTAGAGCACATACCTAGATCTGATGCACCTTAAAACAACAATCGCCCTCATTAGAGCAGATACCTAGATATTATGCCCCTTAAAACATCAATCGCCCTCGTTAGAGCAGATACCTAGATGTGATGCCCCTTAAAACAACAATCGCTCTCATCAGATCAGTTACCTAGATGTCATGCCCCTTAAAACAACAATCGCCCTCATTAGAGCAGAAATCTGGATGTGATGCCCCTTTCAACAACAAGCGCCCTCATTAGAGCAGATACAAAGATGTGATGCCCCTTAAAACAACAATCGCCCTCATTAGAGCAGATACCTAGATGATATGCCCCTTAAAACAACAATCGCCCTCGTTAGAGCAGATACCTAAATTTGATGCCACGTTAAACAACAATCGGCATCCTTTGAGCAGATACCTAGATGTGATGCCCCTTAAAAAAGCAATTGCCCTCATTAGATCGGATACCTAGATGTGATGCCCCTTAAAACAACAATCGCCCTCATTAGAGCAGATGCTCTAGATGTGATGCCCATTAAAACAACAATCGCCCTCATTAGAGCTGATACCTAGATGTGATGCCCCTTAAAACAACAATCGCCCTCATTAGTGCTGATACCTACAATAGATGTGATGCACCTTAAAACAACAATCGCCCAATTAGAGCAGATGACTTAGATGTGATGCCCCTTAAGACAACAATCGCCCTCATTTGAGCAGGTACCTAGATGTGATGCCCCTCAAAACAACACTCGCTCTAATTAGAGCAGATACCTAGATGTGATGCCCGTTAAAAAACAATCGCACTCGTTAGAGCAGATACCTAGATGTGATGCCCCTTAAAACAACAATCGCCTTCATAAGAGCAGATACCTAGGGGTGATGCCCCTTAAAACAGCAATCGCCCTCATTATAGCAGATACCTAGATGTGATGCCGCTTAAAAGAACAATCGCCCTTATTAGAGCAGATACCCAGATATGATGCCACTTAAAACAACAATCGCCGTCGTTAGAGCAGATACCTATATTTGATGCCCCTTAAAACAACAATCGCCTTCATTAGAATAGATACCTTGATCTGATGCCCCTTAAAAAACAATTGCCCTCATAAGAGCAGATACATAGATAAGATGCCCCATAAAACAACAATCGCCCTCATTAGAGCAGATACCTAGATATGATGCCCCTTACAACAACAATCGCCCTCGTTAGAGCAGATACCTAGATGTGATGCCCCTTAAAACAGCAATCGTCCTCATTAGAGCAAATCTCTAGATCCGATGCCCCTTAAAACAACAATTGCCTTCATTAGAGCAGATTCCTAGATGTGATGCACCTTAATACAACAATCGCCCTCATTAGAGCAGATACCTAGATGTGATGCCCCTTAAAACAACAACCGCCCTCATTAGAGCAGATACCTAGATGTGATGCACATTAAAACAACAATCCCCCTCATTAGAGCAGATACCTAGATGTGATGCCCCTTAAAACAACAATCGCTCTCATTAGATCAGATACCTAGATGTCATGCCCCTTAAAACAACAATCGCTCTCATTAGAGCAGATACCTAGATGTGATGCCCCTAAAAACAACAATCGCCCTCATTAGAGCAGATACCTCGATGTGATGCCCCTTAAAACAACAATCGCTCTCATTAGATCAGATACCTAGATGTCATGCCCCTTAAAACAACAATCACTCTCATTAGAGCTGATACCTAGATGTGATGCCCCTTAAAACAACAATCGCTCTCATTAGAGCAGATACCTAGATGATATGCCCCTTTAAACAACAATCACCCTCATTAGAGCAGATACCTAGATGATATGCCCCTTAAAACTACAATCGCCCTCATTAGAGCAGATATTTATAAACGGTGCCCCTTAAAACAACAATTGCCCTCATTAGAGCAGATGACCTAGATGTGATGCACCTCAAAACAACAATCGCCCCCTTTAGAGCAGATGACCAAGATGTGATAACCCTTAAAATAACAATCGCCCTCATTAGAGCAAATACCTAGATGTGATGCCCCTTAAAACAACAATCGCCCTCATTAGAGCAGATGACCTAGATGTGATGCCCCTTAAAACAACAATTGCCCGCATTAGAGCAGATACCTACATGATATGCCCCTTAAAACAACAATCGCTTTCATTAGAGCAGAAGACCATATGATATGCCCCTTAAAACAACAATCGCTCTCATTAGAGCAGATGACCTAGATGATGTGCAACATAAAACAACATTCGCTCTCATTAGAGCAGATACCTGGATGATATGCCCCTTAAAACTAAAATCGCCCTCATTAGAGCAGATACCTAGATGATGTGCAACTTAAAACAACATTCGCTCTCATTAGCGCAGATACCTAGATTATATGCCCCTTAAAATTAAAATCGCCCTATTAGAGCAGATACCTAGATGAGTATGCCACTTAAAACAACAATCGGCCTCACTAGAGCAGATACCTAGGTGATATGCTCCTTAAAACAAAAATCGCTCTCATTAGTGCAGATACCTAGATGCTATGCCCGTTTAAACAACAATCGCCCTCATTAGAAAAGGTGACCTAGATGTGATGCACATTAAAACAACAATCGCTTTCATTAGTTCAAATACCTAGATATGATGCCCCTTAAAACAACAATCGCTCTCGTTTAGAGCAGATACCTAGATGTCATGCCCCTTAAAACAACAATCGCCCTCATTAGAGCAGATACCTCGTTGGCATGCCCCTTAAAACAACAATCGCCCTCATTAGAGCAGATACCTAGATGTCATGCCCCTTAAAACAATAATCGCCCTCATTAGAGCAGATACCTAGATGATAAGCCCCTTAAAACAACAATCGCCCTCATTAGAGCAGATATCTAGATGTGACGCCCCTTCAAACAACAATCGCCCTCATTAGTGCTGATACCTACAATAGATGTGATGCTCCTTAAAACAACAATCGCCCTCATTTGAGCAGATACCTATATGTGATGCCCCTCAAAACAACAATCGCTCTCATTAGAGCAGATACCTAGATGGTATGCACCTTAAAACAATAATCGCCCTCATTAGAGCAGATACCTAGATGTGACGCCCGTTAAAAAACAATCGCTCTCGTTAGAGCAGATACCTAGATGTGATGCCCCGTAAAACTACAATCGCCGTCATTAGAGCAGATACCTAGATATGATGCCTTTAAAACAACAATCGCCGTCGTTGGAACAGATACCTAGATTTGACGCCCCTTAAAACAACAATCGCCCAAATAGAGCAGATGACCTAGATGTGATGCCCCTTAAAACAACAATCGCCCTCATTTGAGCAGATACCTAGATGCAATGCCCCTCAAAACAACAATCGCTCTCATTAGAGCAGATACCTAGATGGTATGCACCTTAAAACAATAATCGCCCTCATTAGAGCAGATACCTAGATGATATGCACCTTAAAACAACAATCGCTCCCATTAGAGCACATACCTAGATCTGATGCACCTGAAAACAACAATCGCCCTCATTAGAGCAGATACCTAAATTTGATGCCACGTTAAACAACAATCGGCATCCTTTGAGCAGATACCTAGATGTGATGCCCCTTAAAAAAGCAATTGCCCTCATTAGATCGGATACCTAGATGTGATGCCCCTTAAAACAACAATCGCCCTCATTAGAGCAGATGCTCTAGATGTGATGCCCATTAAAACAACAATCGCTTTCATTAGAGCAGATGACCATATGATATGCCCCTTAAAACAACAATCGCTCTCATTAGAGCAGATGACCTAGATGATGTGCAACATAAAACAACATTCGCTCTCATTAGAGCAGATATCTGGATGATATGCCCCTTAAAACTAAAATCGCCCTCATTAGAGCAGATACCTAGATGATGTGCAACTTAAAACAACATTCGCTCTCATTAGCGCAGTTACCTAGATGAAGTGCCCCTTAAAACTAAAATCGCCCTATTAGAGCAGATACATAGATGAGTATGCCACCTAAAACAACAATCGGCCTCATTAGAGCAGATACCTAGGTGATATGCTCCTTAAAACAAAAATCGCTCTCATTAGTGCAGATACCTAGATGATATGCCCGTTTAAACAACAATCGCCCTCATTAGAAATGGTGACCTAGATGATGTGCACATTAAAACAACATTCGCTCTCATTAGAGAAGATACCTGGATGATATGCCCCTTGAAACAACAATCGCCCTCATTAAGCAGATGACCTAGATGAGTTGCCCCTTAAAACAACAATCGCCCTCATCAGAGCAGATACCTAGATGGTAAGCGCCTTAAAACATCAGTCCCCCTCATTAGAGCAGATACCTGGTTGTGATGCCCCTTAAAACAACAATCGCCCTCATTAGTGCAGATACCAAGATGATAAGCCCCTTAAAACGACAGTCACCCTCATTAGAGTAGATACCTTGATGTGATGCCTCTTAAAACAACAATCGCCCTCAATGGAGCAGATGACCTAGATTATATGCCCCTTAAATCAACATTCGACCTCATTAGAGCAGATGACCTAGATGTGATGCACCTTAAAACAACAATCGTCCTAATTACAGCAGATACCTAGATGTGATGCACCTTTAAACAACAATCGCCCTCATTAGAGCAGATGACCTAGATGTGTGGCCCTTGAAACAACAATCGCCCTCATTAGAGCAGATACCTATATCTGAGGCCCCTTAATACAACAATCGCCCTCATTAGAGCAGATGCCCTAGATGTGATGCCCCTTAAAACAACAATCGCCCTCATTAGAGCAGATACCTAGATGTGATGCCCCTTTAAGCAACAAAGACCTTCATTAGAGCAGATACCTAGATGTGATGCCCCTTAAAACAACAATCGCCTTCATTAGAGCAGATGACCTCGATGTGATACCCCTTAAAACAACAATCGTCCTCATTATAGCTGATACCAAAGATGTGATGCCCCTTGTAACAACAATCGCCCTCATTAGAGCAGATACCTAGATGTGATGGCCCTTAAAACAACAATCCCTCTCATTAGAGCAGATACCTAGATGGCATGCCCCTGAAAACAACAATCGCTCTCATTAGAGCAGATACCTAGATGTGATGCACATTAAAACAACAATCGCTTTCATTAGTTCAGATACCTAGATATGATGCCCCTTAAAACAACAATCGCCCTCGTTAGAGCAGATACCTAGATGTGATGCCCCTTAAAACAACAATCGCCCTCATTAGAGCAGATACCTCGATGTCATGTCCCTTAAAACAACAATCGCTCTCATTAGAGCAGATACCTAGATGTGATGCACATTAAAACAACAATCGCTTTCATTAGTTCAAATACCTAGATATGATGCCCCTTAAAACAACAATCGCCCTCATTAGAGCAGATACCTATATGTGATGCCCCTTGAAACAACACTTGCCCTCATTAGAGCAGATACCTAGATGTGATGCACCATAAGACAACATTCGCTACCATTAGAATAGATGACCTAGATGTGATGCACCTTAAAACAACAATCGCCCTAATTAGAGCAGATACATAGATGTGATGCACATTAAAACAACAATCGCCCTCATTAGAGCAGATACGTAGATGATAAGCCCCTTAAAACAACAATCGCCCTCATTAGAGCAGATATCTAGATGTGACGCCCCTTCAAACATCAATCGCCCTAATTAAGGCAAATACCTAGATGTGATGCCCCTTAAAACAACAATCGCCCTCATTAGTGCTGATACCTACAATAGATGTGATGCACCTTAAAACAACAATCGCCCAATTAGAGCAGATGACCTAGATGTGATGCCCCTTAAAACAACAATCACCCTCATTTGATCAGATACCTATATGTGATGCCCCTCAAAACAACAATCGCTCTCATTAGAGCAGATACCTAGAATGTATGCACCTTAAAACAATAATCGCCCTCATTAGAGCAGATACCTAGATGATATGCACCTTAAAACAACAATCGCTCCCATTAGAGCAGATACCAAGATATGACGCCCGTTAAAAAAACAATCGCCCTCGTTATAGCAGATACCTAGATGTGATGCCCCTTAAAACAACAATCGCCTTCATTAGAGCAGATACCTAGATGTGTTGCCCCTTAAAACAGCAATCACCTTCATTAGAGCAGATACCTAGATGTGATGCCCCGTAAAACTACAATCGCCCTCATTAGAGCAGATACCTAGATATGATGCCACTAAAAACAACAATCGCCCTCGTAAGAACAGATACCTAGATTTGATGCCCCTTTAAAAACAATCGCCCAATTAGAGCAGATGACCTAGATGTGATGCCCCTTAAAACAACAATCGCCCTCATTTGAGCAGATACCTAGATGTGATGCCCCTCAAAACAACAATCGCTCTCATTAGAGCAGATACCTAGATGGTATGCACCTTAAAACAATAATCGACCTCATTAGAGCAGATACCTAGATGATATGCACCTTAAAACAACAATCGCTCCCATTAGAGCAGATACCTAGATCTGATGCCCCTTAAAACAACAATCGCCCTCATTAGAGCAGATACCTAGATATTTTGACCCTTAAAACAACAATCGCCCTCGTTAGAGCAGATACCTAGATGTGATGTCCCTTAAAACAGCAATCGTCCTCATTGGAGCAGATACCTATATGTGATGCCCCTTGAAACAACACTTGCCCTCATTAGAGCAGATACCTAGATGTGATGCACCATAAAACAACATTCGCTACCATTAGAATAGATGACCTAGATGTGATGCACCTTAAAACAACAATCGCCCTAATTAGAGCAGATACATAGATGCGATGCACATTAAAACAACAATCGCCCTCATTAGAGCAGATACCTAGGTGTGATGCCCCTTAAAACAACAATCGCTCTCATTAGATCAGATACCTAGATGTCATACCCCTTAAAACAACAATCGCCCTCATTAGAGCAGAAACCTAGATGTGATGCCCCTTTAAACAACAATCGCTCTCATTAGATCATATACCTAGATGTCATGCACCTTAAAACAACAATCGCTCTCATTTGAGCAGATACCTAGATGTGATGCCCCTAAAAACAACAATCGCCCTCATTAGAGCAGATACCTAGATGTGATGCCCCTTAAAACAACAATCGCTCTCATAAGATCAGATACCTAGATATCATGCCCCTTAAAACAACAATCGCTCTCATTAGAGCAGATACTTATAAACGGTGCCCCTTAAAACAACAATTGCCCTCATTAGAGCAGATGACCTAGATGTGATGCACCTCAAAACAACAATCGCCCTCTTTAGAGCAGATGACCAAGATGTGATGACCCTTAAAATAACAATCGCCCTCATTGGAGCAGATACCTAGATGTGATGCCCCTTAAAACAACAATCGCCCTCATTAGAGCAGATGACCTAGATGTGATGCCCCTTAAAACAACTATCGCCCTCATTAGAGCAGATACCTAGATCTGAGGCCCCTTAAAACAACAATCGCCCTCATAAGTGCAGATGACCTAGATGTGATGCCTCTTAAGACAAAAATTACCCTCATTAGAGCAGATACCTGGATGTGATGCCCCTTTAAACAACAAACGCCCTCATTAGAGCAGATACCTAAATGAGATGCCCCTTAAAACATCAATCGCCTTCATTAGAGCAGATGACCTAGATGTGTTACCCCTTCAAACAACAATCGCCCTCATTAGAGCAGATACCTAAATGTGATGCCCCTTAAAACAACAATCGCCCTCATTAGAGCTGATACCTAGATGTTATGCACCTTGAAAAAACAATCGCTCACATTAGAGCAGATGACCTAGATGTGATGCACCTTAAAACAACAATCGCCCTCATTAGAGCAGATACCTAGATATGATGCCCCTTATAACAACAATCGCTCTCATTAGAGCAGATACCTAGATGTCATGCCCCTGAAAACAACAATCGCTCTCATTAGAGCAGATACCTAGATGTGATGCCCCTTAAAACAACAATCGCTTTCATTAGATCAGATGACCTAGATGTGTTACCCCTTCAAACAACAATCGCCCTCATTAGAGCAGATACCTAAATGAGATGCCCCTTAAAACAACAATCGCCATCATTAGAGCAGATTCCTAGATATGATGCCCCTTAAAACAACAATCGCCCTCGTTTGAGCAGATACCTAGATGTGATGCCACTTAAAACAGCAATCGTCCTCATTAGAGAATATACCTAGATGTGATGCCCCTTAAAACAGCAATTGCCTTCATTAGAGCAGATACCTAGATGTGATTCACTTTAAAACAACAATCGCTACCATTAGAGCGGATTACCTAGATGTGATGCACCTTAAAACTACAATTGCCCTAATTAGAGCAGATACCTAGAAGTGATGCCCCTTTCAACAACAATCACTCTCATTAGAGCAGATACCTAGATGTGATGCCCCTTAAAACAACAATCGCCCTCATTAGAGCAGATACCTAGATGATATGCCCCTTAAAACAACAATCGCCCTCATTAGAGCAGATACCTAGATATGATTTCCTTAATACAACAATCGCCCTCGTTAGAGCAGACACCAAGGTGTGATGCCCCTTAAAACAACAATCGCCTTCATTGGAGCAGATACCTAGATGTGATGCCCCTTAAAACAACAATTGCCCTCATTAGAGCAGATACCTAGATGATATGCCCCTTTAAACAACAATCGCTTTCATTAGAGCAGACGACCATATGATATGCCCCTTAAAACAACAATCGCTCTCATTAGAGCAGATGACCTAGATGATGTGCAACATAAAACAACATTCGCTCTCATTAGAGCAGATACCTGGATGATATGCCCCTTAAAACTAAAATCGCCCTCATTAGAGCAGATACCTAGATGATGTGCAACTTAAAACAACATTTGCTCTCATTAGCGCAGATACCTAGATGATATGCCCCTTAAAACTATAATCGCCCTATTAGAGCAGATACCTAGATGAGTATGCCACTTAAAACAACAATCGGCCTCATTAGAGCAAATACCTAGGTGATATGCTCCTTAAAACAAAACTCGCTCTCATTAGTGCAGATACCTAGATGATATGCCCGTTTAAACAACAATCGCCCTCATTAGAAAAGGTGACCTAGATGATGTGCACATTAAAACAACATTCGCTCTCATTAGAGAAGATACCTGGATGATATGCCCCTTAAAACAACAATCGCCCTAATTAAGCAGATGACCTAGATGAGTTGCCGCTTAAAACAACAATCGCCCTCATCAGAGCAGATACCTAGATGGTAAGCCCCTTAAAACATCAGTCCCCCTCATTAGAGCAGATACCTGGTTGTGATGCCCCTTAAAACAACAATCGCCCTCATTAGTGCAGATACCTAGATGATAAGCCCCTTAAAACGACAGTCACCCTCATTAGAGCAGATACCTGGATGTGATGCCTCTTAAAACAACAATCGCCCTCAATGGAGCAGATGACCTAGATTATATGCCCCTAAAATCAACATTCGACCTCATTAGAGCAGATGACCTAGATGTGATGCACCTTAAAACAACAATCGCCCTAATTAAAGCAGATACCTAGATGTGATGCCCCTTTAAACAACAATCGCCCTCATTAGAGCAGATACCTAGATGTGATGGCCCTTTAAACAACAATCCCTCTCATTAGAGCAGATACCTAGATGTCATGCCCCTGAAAACAACAATCGCTCTCATTAGAGCAGATACCTAGACGTGATGCACATTAAAACAACAATCGCTTTCATTAGTTCAAATACCTAGATATGATGCCCCTTAAAACAACATTCGCCCTCGTTAGAGCAGATACCTAGATGTGATGCCCCTTAAAACAACAATCGCCCTCATTAGAGCAGATACCTCGAAGTCATGTCCCTTAAAACAACAATCGCCCTCATTAGAGCAGATACCTAGATGTCATGCTCTTTAAAACAACAATAGCTCTCATTAGAGCAGATACGTAGATGATAAGCCCCTTAAAACAACAATCGCCCTCATTAGAGCAGATATCTAGATGTGACGCCCCTTCAAACAGCAATCATCCTCATTAAGGCAAATACCTAGATGTGATGCCCCTTAAAACAACAATCGCCCTCATTAGTGCTGATACCTACAATAGATGTGATGCACCTTAAAACAACAATCGCCCAATTAGAGCAGATGACCTAGATGTGATGCCCCTTAAAACAACAATCACCCTCATTTGATCAGATACCTATATGTGATGCCCCTCAAAACAACAATCGCTCTCATTAGAGCAGATACCTAGATGGTATGCACCTTAAAACAATAATCGCCCTCATTAGAACAGATACCTAGATGATATGCACTTTAAAACAACAATCGCTCCCATTAGAGCAGATACCTTGATGTGACGCCCGTTAAAAAAACAATCCCCCTCGTTATAGCAGATACCTAGATGTGATGCCCCTTAAAACAACAATCGCCTTCATTAGAGCAGATACCTAGATGTGTTGCCCCTTAAAACAGCAATCACCTTCATTAGAGCAGATACCTAGATGTGATGCCCCGTAAAACTACAATCGCCCTCATTAGAGCAGATACCTAGATATGATGCCACTAAAAACAACAATCGCCCTCGATAGAACAGATACCTAGATTTGATGCCACTTTAAAAACAATCGCCCAATTAGAGCAGATGACCTAGATGTGATGCCCCTTAAAACAACAATCGCCCTCATTTGAGCAGATACCTAGATGTAATGCCCCTCAAAACGACAATCGCTCTCATTAGAGCAGATACATAGATGGTATGCACCTTAAAACAATAATCGCCCTCATTAGAGCAGATACCTAGATGATATGCACCTTAAAACATTAATCGCTCCCATTAGAGCAGATACCTAGATCTGATGCCCCTTAAAACAACAATCGCCCTCATTAGAGCAGATACCTAGATATTATGACCCTTAAAACAACAATCGCCCTCGTTAGAGCAGATACCTAGATGTGATGTCCCTTAAAACAGCAATCGTCCTCATTGGAGCAGATACCTATATGTGATGCCCCTTGAAACAACACTTGCCCTCATTAGAGCAGATACCTAGATGTGATGCACCATAAAACAACATTCGCTACCATTAGAATAGATGACCTAGATGTGATGCACCTTAAAACAACAATCGCCCTAATTAGAGCAGATACCTAGATGTGATGCACATTAAAACAACAATCGCCCTCATTAGAGCAGATACCTAGGTGTGATGCCCCTTAAAACAACAATGGCTCTCATTAGATCAGATACCTAGATGTCATGCCCCTTAAAACAACAATCGCCCTCATTAGAGCAGAAACCTAGATGTGATACCCCTTTAAACAAGAATCGCTCTCATTAGATCAGATACCTAGATGTCATGCACCTTAAAACAACAATCGCTCTCATTTGAGCAGATACCTAGATATCATGCCCCATAAAACAACAATCGCTCTCATTAGAGCAGATACTTATAAACGGTGCCCCTTAAAACAACAATTGCCCTCATTAGAGCAGATGACCTAGATGTGATGCACCTCAAAACAACAATCGCCCTCTTTAGAGCAGATGACCAAGATGTGATGACCCTTAAAATAACAATCGCCCTCATTGGAGCAGATACCTAGATGTGATGCCCCTTAAAACAACAATCGCCCTCATTAGAGCAGATGACCTAGATGTGATGCCCCTTAAAACAACTATCGCCCTCATTAGAGCAGATACCTAGATCTGAGGCCCCTTAAAACAACAATCGCCCTCATAAGTGCAGATGACCTAGATGTGATGCCTATTAAAACAACAAATACCCTCATTAGAGCAGATACCTGGATGTGATGCCCCTTTAAACAACAAACGCCCTCATTAGAGCAGATACCTAAATGAGATGCCCCTTAAAACATCAATCGCCTTCATTAGAGCAGATGACCTAGATGTGTTACCCCTTCAAACAACAATCGCCCTCATTAGAGCAGATACCTAAATGTGATGCCCCTTAAAACAACAATCGCCCTCATTAGAGCTGATACCTAGATGTTATGCACCTTGAAAAAACAATCGCTCACTTTAGAGCAGATGACCTAGATGTGATGCACCTTAAAACAACAATCGCCCTCATTAGAGCAGATACCTAGATATGATGCCCCTTATAACAACAATCGCTCTCATTAGAGCAGATACCTAGATGTCATGCCCCTGAAAACAACAATCGCTCTCATTAGAGCAGATACCTAGATGTGATGCCCCTTAAAACAACAATCGCTTTCATTAGATCAGATGACCTAGATGTGTTACCCCTTCAAACAACAATCGCCCTCATTAGAGCAGATACCTAAATGAGATGCCCCTTAAAACAACAATCGCCATCATTAGAGCAGATTCCTAGATATGATGCCCCTTAAAACAACAATCGCCCTCGTTAGAGCAGATACCTAGATGTGATGCCACTTAAAACAGCAATCGTCCTCATTAGAGAATATACCTAGATGTGATGCCCCTTAAAACAGCAACTGCCTTCATTAGAGCAGATACCTAGATGTGATTCACTTTAAAACAACAATCGCTACCATTTGAGCGGATTACCTAGATGTGATGCACCTTAAAACTACAATCGCCCTAATTAGAGCAGATACCTAGAAGTGATGCCCCTTTCAATAACAATCGCCCTCATTAGAGCAGATACCTAGATGTGATGCCCCTTAAAACAACAATCGCCCTCATTAGAGCAGATACCTAGATGATATGCCCCTTAAAACAACAATCGCCCTCATTAGAGCAGATACCTAGATATGATTCCCTTTATACAACAATCGCCCTCGTTAGAGCAGACACCAAGGTGTGATGCCCCTTAAAACAACAATCGCCTTCATTGGAGCAGATACCTAGATGTGATGCCCCTTAAAACAACAATTGCCCTCATTAGAGCAGATACCTAGATGATATGCCCGTTTAAACAACAATCGCCCTCATTAGAAAAGGTGACCTAGATGATGTGCACATTAAAACATCATTCGATCTCATTAGAGAAGATACCTGGATGATATGCCCCTTAAAACAACAATCGCCCTCATTAAGCAGATGACCTAGATGAGTTGCCCCTTAAAACAACAATCGCCCTCATCAGAGCAGATACCTAGATGGTAAGCCCCTTAAAACATCAGTCCCCCTCATTAGAGCAGATACCTGGTTGTGATGCCCCTTAAAACAACAATCGCCCTCATTAGTGCAGATACCTAGATGATAAGCCCCTTAAAACGACAGTCACCCTCATTAGAGCAGATACCTGGATGTGATGCCTCTTAAAACAACAATCGCCCTCAATGGAGCAGATGACCTAGATTATATGCCCCTAAAATCAACATTCGACCTCATTAGAGCAGATGACCTAGATGTGATGCACCTTAAAACAACAATCGCCGTAATTAAAGCAGATACCTAGATGTGATGCCCCTTTAAACAACAATCGCCCTCATTAGAGCAGATACCTAGATGTGATGGCCCTTAAAACAACAATCCCTCTCATTAGAGCAGATACCTAGATGTCATGCCCCTGAAAACAACAATCGCTCTCATTAGAGCAGATACCTAGACGTGATGCACATTAAAACAACAATCGCTTTCATTAGTTCAAATACCTAGATATGATGCCCCTTAAAACAACATTCGCCCTCGTTAGAGCAGATACCTAGATGTGATGCCCCTTAAAACAACAATCGCCCTCATTAGAGCAGATACCTCGATGTCATGTCCCTTAAAACAACAATCGCCCTCATTAGAGCAGATACCTAGATGTCATGCCCCTTAAAACAACAATAGCTCTCATTAGAGCAGATACGTAGATGATAAGCCCCTTAAAACAACAATCGCCCTCATTAGAGCAGTTATCTAGATGTGACGCCCCTTCAAACAGCAATCGCCCTCATTAAGGCAAATACCTAGATGTGATGCCCCTTAAAACAACAATCGCCCTCATTAGTGCTGATACCTACAATAGATGAGATGCACCTTAAAACAACTATCGCCCAATTAGAGCAGATGACCTAGATGAGATGCCCCTTAAAACAACAATCGTCCTCATTTGAGCAGATACCTATATGTGATGCCCCTCAAAACAACAATCGCTCTCATTAGAGCAGATACCTAGATGATATGCACCTTAAAACAGCAATCGCTCCCATTAGAGCAGATACCTAGATGTGACGCCCGTTAAAAAAACAATTGCCCTCGTTATAGCAGATACCTAGATGTGATGCCCCTTTAAACAACAATCGCCCTCATTAGAGCAGATACCTGGATGTGATGCCCCTTAAAACAGCAATCACCCTCATTAGAGCAGATACCTAGATGTGATGCCCCGTAAAACTACAATCGCCTTCATTAGAGCAGATACCTAGATATGATGCCACTAAAAACAACAATCGCCCTCGTTAGAACAGATACCTAGATTTGATGCCCCTTAAAACAACAATCGCCCAATTAGTGCAGATGACCTAGATGTGATGCCCCTTAAAACAACAATCGCCCTCATTTGAGCAGATACCTAGATGTGATGCCCCTCAAAACAACAATCGCTCTCATTAGAGTAGATACCTAGATGGTATGCACCTTAAAACAATAATCGCCCTCATTAGAGCAGATACCTAGATGATATGCACCTTAAAACAACAATCGCTCCCATTAGAGCAGATGCCTAGATCTGATGCCCTTTAAAACAACAATCGCCCTCATTAGAGGAGACACCTAGATATTATGCCCCTTAAAACAGCAATCACCCTCGTTAGAGCAGATACCTAGATGTGATGCCCCTTAAAACAGCAATCGTCCTCATTGGAGCAGATACCTATATGTGATGCCCCTTAAAACAACACTTGCCCTCATTAGAGCAGATACCTAGATGTGATGCACCTTAAAACAACATTCGCTACCAATAGAATAGATGACCTAGATGTGATGCACCTTAAAACAACAATCGCCCTAATTAGAGCAGATACCTAGATGTGATGCACATTAAAACAACAATCGCCCTCATTAGAGCAGATACCTAGATGTGATGTTCCTTAAAACAACAATCGCTCTCATTAGATCAGATACCTAGATGTCATGCCCCTTAAAACAACAATCGCCCTCATTAGAGCAGAAACCTAGATGTGATGCCCCTTTAAACAACAATCGCCCTCATTAGAGCAGATACCTAGATGTGATGCACATTAAAAAAACAATCGCCCACATTAGAGCAGATACCTAGATGTGATGCCCCTTAAAACAACAATCGCTCTCATTAGATCAGATACCTAGATGTCATGCCCCTTAAAACAACAATCGCTCTCATTAGATCAGATACCTAGATGTCATGCCCCTTAAAACAACAATCGCCCTCATTAGAGCAGAAACCTAGATGTGATGCCCCTTTAAACAACAATCGCCCTCATTAGAGCAGATACCTAGATGTGATGCACATTAAAAAAAACAATCGCCCACATTAGAGCAGATACCTAGATGTGATGTTCCTTAAAACAACAATCGCTCTCATTAGATCAGATACCTAGATGTCATGCCCCTTAAAACAACAATCGCTCTCATTAGAGCAGATACTTATAAACGGTGCCCCTTAAAACAACAATTGCCCTCATTAGAGCAGATGACCTAGATGTGATGCACCTCAAAACAACAATCGCCCTCTTTAGAGCAGATGACCAAGATGTGATGACCCTTAAAATAACAATCATCCTCATTAGAGCAGATACCTAGATGTGATGCCCCTTAAAAAAACAATCGCCCTCATTAGAGCAGATGACCTAGATGTGATGCCCCTTAAAACAACTATCGCCCTCATTAGAGCAGATACCTAGATCTGAGGCCCCTTAAAACAACAATCGCCCTCATAAGTGCAGATGACCTAGATGTGATGCCTCTTAAAACAACAATTACCCTCATTAGAGCAGATACCTTGATGTGATGCCCCCTTAAACAACAAACGCCCTCATTAGAACAGATACCTAGATGAGATGCCCCTTAAAACATCAATCGCCTTCATTAGAGCAGATGACCTAGATGTGTTACCCCTTCAAACAACAATCGCCCTCATTAGAGCAGATACCTAAATGTGATGCCCCTTAAAACAACAATCGCCCTCATTAGAGCTGATACCTAGATGTTATGCACCTTGAAAAAACAATCGCTCACATTAGAGCAGATGACCTAGATGTGATGCATCATAAAACAACAATCGCCCTCATTAGAGCAGATACCTAGATATGATGCCCCTTATAACAACAATCGCTCTCATTAGAGCAGATACCTAGATGTCATGCCCCTGAAAACAACAATCGCTCTCATTAGAGCAGATACCTAGATGTGATGCCCCTTAAAACAACAATCGCTTTCATTAGATCGGATACCTAGATATGATGCCCCTTAAAACAACAATCGCCATCATTAGAGCAGATTCCTAGATATGATGCCCCTTAAAACAACAATCGCCCTCGTTAGAGCAGATACCTAGATGTGATGCCACTTAAAACAGCAATCGTCCTCATTAGAGAATATACCTAGATGTGATGCCCCTTAAAACAGCAATTGCCCTCATTAGAGCAGATACCTAGATGTGATTCACTTTAAAACAACAATCGCTACCATTAGAGCGGATTACCTAGATGTGATGCACCTTAAAACAACAATCGCCCTAATTAGAGCAGATACCTAGAAGTGATGCCCCTTTCAACAACAATCGCCCTCATTAGAGCAGATACCTAGATATGATGCCCCTTAAAACAACAATCGCCCTCATTAGAGCAGATACCTAGATGATATGCCCCTTAAAACAACAATCGCCCTCGTTAGAGCAGATACCTAAATTTGATGCCCCGTTAAACAACAATCGGCTTCCTTTGAGCAGATACCTAGATGTGATGCCCCTTAAAAAAGCAATTGCCCTCATTAGATCGGTTACCTAGATGTGATGCCCCTTAAAACAACAATCGCCCTCATTAGAGCAGATGCTCTAGATGTGATGCCCCTTAAAACAACAATCGCCCTCATTTGAGCAGATACCTAGATGTGATTTCCTTAATACAACAATCGCCCTCGATAGAGCAGACACCAATATGTGATGCCCCTTAAAACAACAATCGCCTTCATTAGAGCAGATACCTAGATGTGATGCCCCTTAAAACAACAATTGCCCTCATTAGAGCAGATACCTAGATGATATGCCCCTTTAAACAACAATCGCTTTCATTAGAGCAGATGACCATATGATATGCCCCTTAAAACAACAATCGCTCTCTTTAGAGCAGATGACCTAGATGATGTGCAACATAAAACAACATTCGCTCTCATTAGAGCAGATACCTCGATGATATGCCCCTTAAAACTAAAATCGCCCTCATTATAGCTGATACCTAGATGATGTGCAACTTAAAACAACATTCGCTCTCATTAGCGCAGATACCTAGATGATATGCCCCTAAAAACTAAAATCGCCCTATTAGAGCAGATACCTAGATGAGTATGCCACTTAAAACAACAATCGGCCTCATTAGAGCAGATACCTAGGTGTAATGCTCCTTAAAACAAAAATTGCTCTCATTAGTGCAGATACCTAGATGATATGCCCGTTTAAACAACAATCGCCCTCATTAGAAAAGGTGACCTAGATGATGTGCACATTAAAACAACATTCACTCTCATTAGAGAAGATACCTGGATGATATGCCCCTTAAAACAACAATCGCCCTCATTAAGCAGATGACCTAGATGAGTTGCCCCTTAAAACAACAATCGCCCTCATCAGAGTAGATACCTAGATGGTAAGCCCCTTAAAACATCAGTCCCCCTCATTAGAGCAGATACCTGGTTGTGATGCCCCTTAAAATAACAATCGCCCTCATTAGTGCAGAAACCTAGATGATAAGCCCCTTAAAACGACAGTCACCCTCATTAGAGCAGATACCTGGATGTGATGCCTCTTAAAACAACAATCGCCCTCAATGGAGGAGATGACCTAGATTATATGCCCCTTAAATCAACATTCGACATCATTAGAGCAGATGATCTAGCTGTGATGCACCTTAAAACAACAATCGCCCTAATTAAAGCAGATACCTAGATGTGATGCCCCTTTAAACAACAATCGCCCTCATTAGAGCAGATACCTAGATGTGATGGCCCTTAAAACAACAATCCCTCTCATTAGAGCAGATACCTAGATGTCATGCCCCTGAAAACAACAATCGCTCTCATTAGAGCTGATACCTAGATGTGATGCACATTAAAACAACAATCGCATTCATTAGTTCAAATACCTAGATATGATGCCCCTTAAAACAACAATCGCCCTCGTTAGAGCAGATACCTAGATGTGATGCCCCTTAAAACAACAATCGCCCTCATTAGAGCAGATACCTCGATATCATGTCCCTTAAAACAACAATCGCCCTCATTAGAGCAGATACCTAGATGTCATGCCCCTTAAAACAACAATAGCTCTCATTAGAGCAGATACGTAGATGATAAGCCCCTTAAAACAACAATCGCCCTCATTAGAGCAGATATCTAGATGTGACGCCCCTTCAAACAGCAATCGCCCTCATTAAGGTAAATACCTAGATGTGATGCCCCTTAAAACAACAATCGCCCTCATTAGTGCTGATACCTACAATAGATGTGATGCACCTTAAAACAACAATCGCCCAATTAGAGCAGATGACCTAGATATGATGCCCCTTAAAACAACAATCGCCCTCATTTGAGCAGATACCTATATGTGATGCCCCTCAAAACAACAATCGCTCTCATTAGAGCAGATAAATAGATGGTATGCACCTTAAAACAATAATCGCCCTCATTAGTGCAGATACCTAGATGATATGCACCTTAAAACAACAATCGCTCCCATTAGAGCAGATACCTAGATGTGACGCCCGTTAAAAAACAATCGCCCTCGTTAGAGCAGATACCTAGAAGCCCCTTAAAACAACAGTCGCCTTCATTAGAGCAGATACCTAGATGTGATGCCCCGTAAAACTACAATCGCCCTCATTAGAGCAGATACCTAGATATGATGCCACTAAAAACAACAATCGCCCTCGTTAAAACAGATACCTAGATTTGATGCCCCTTAAAACAGCAATCGCCCAATTAGAGCAGATGACCTAGATGTGATGCCCCTTAAAACAACAATCGCTCTCATTAGAGCAGACACCTAGATGGTATGCACCTTAAAACAATAATCGCCCTCGTTAGAGCAGATACCTAGATATGATGCCCCTTAAGACAGCAATCGTCCTCATTAGAGCAGATACCTAGATGTAATGCCCCTTAAAACAACAATCTCTCTCATTAGAGCAGATACCTAGATGGTATGCACCTTAAAACAATAATCGCCCTCATTAGAGCAGATACCTAGATGATATGCACCTTAAAACAACAATCGCTCCCATTAGAGCAAATACCTAGATCTGATTCCCCTTAAAACAACAATCGCCCTCATTAGAGCAGATACCTAGATATTATGCCCCTTAAAACAACAATCGCCCTCGTTAGAGCAAATACCTAGATGTGATGCCCCTTAAAACAGCAATCGTCCTCATTGGAGCAGATACCTATATGTGATGCCCCTTAAAACAACACTTGCCCTCATCAGAGCAGATACCTAGATGTGATGCACCTTAAAACAACAATCGCTCTCATTAGAGCAGATACCTAGATGTGATGCCCCTAAAAACAACAATCACCCTCATTAGAGCAGATACCTAGATGTGATGCCCCTTAAAACAACAATCGCTCTCATAAGATCAGATACCTAGATGTCATGCCCCTTAAAACAACAATCGCTCTCATTAGAGCAGATACTTATAAACGGTGCCCCTTAGAACAACAATTGCCCTCATTAGAGCAGATGACCTAGATGTGATGCACCTCAAAACAACAATCGCCCTCTTTAGAGCAGATGACCAAGATGTGATGACCCTTAAAATAACAATCGCCCTCATTAGAGCAGATACCTAGATGTGATTCCCCTTAAAACAACAATCGCCCTCATTAGAGCAGATGACCTAGATGTGATGCCCCTTAAAACAACTATCGCCCTCATTAGAGCAGATACCTAGACCTGAGGCCCCTTAAAACAACATTCGCCCTCATAAGTGCAGATGACCTAGATGTGATGCCTCTTAAAACAACAATTACACTCATTAGAGCAGATACCTGGATGTGATGCCCCTTTAAACAACAAACGCCCTCATTAGAGCAGATACCTAGATGAGATGCCCCTTAAAACATCAATCGCCTTCATTAGAGCAGATGACCTAGATGTGTTACCCCTTCAAACAACAATCGCCCTCATTAGAGCAGATACTTAAATGTGATGCCCCTTAAAACAACAATCGCCCTCATTAGAGCTGATACCTAGATGTTATGCACCTTGAAAAAACAATCGCTCACATTAGAGCAGATGACCTAGATGTGATGCCCCTTAAAACAACAATCGCCCTCATTAGAGCAGATACCTAGATATGATGCTCCTTATAACAACAATCGCTCTCATTAGAGCAGATACCTAGATGTTATGCCCCTGAAAACAACAATCGCTCTCATTAGAGCAGATACCTAGATGTGATGCCCCTTAAAACAACAATCGCTTTCATTAGATCAGATACCTAGATATGATGCCCCTTAAAACAACAATCGCCATCATTAGAAGAGAGTCCTAGATATGATGCCCCTTAAAACAACAATCGCCCTCGTTAGAGCAGATACCTATATGTGATGCCACTTAAAACAGCAATCGTCCTCATTAGAGAATATACCTAGATGTGATGCCCCTTAAAAGAGCAATTGCCCTCATTAGAGCAGATACCTAGATGTGATTCACTTTAAAACAACAATCGCTACCATTTGAGCGGATGACCTAGATGTGATGCACCTTAAAACAACAATCGCCCTAATTAGAGCAGATACCTAGAAGTGATGCCCCTTTCAACAACAATCGCCCTAATTAGAGCAGATACCTAGATGTGATCCCCTTAAAACAACAATCGCCCTCATTAGAGCAGATACCTAGATGTGATGCACATTAAAACAACATTCGCCCTCATTAGAGCAGATACCTAGATGTGATGTTCCTTAAAACAACACTCGCTCTCATTAGATCAGATACCTAGATGTCATGCCCCTTAAAACAACAATCGCCCTCATTACAGCAGAAACCTAGATGTGATGCCCCTTTAAACAACAATCGCCCTCATTTGAGCAGATACCTAGATGTGATGCACATTAAAAACACAATCGCCCACATTAGAGCAGATACCTAGATGTGATGCCCCTTAAAACAACAATCGCTCTCATTAGATCAGATACCTAGATGTCATGCACCTTAAAACAACAATCGCTCTCATTAGAGCAGATACCTAGATGTGATGCCCCTAAAAACAACAATCGCCCTCATTAGAGCAGATACCTAGATGTGATACCCCTAAAAACAACAATCGCTCTCATAAGTTCAGATACCTAGATGTCATGCCCCTTAAAACAACAATCGCTCTCATTAGAGCAGATACTTATATACGGTGCCCCTTAAAACAACAATTGCCCTCATTCGAGCAGATGACCTAGATGTGATGCACCTCAAAACAACAATCGCCCTCTTTAGAGCAGATGACCAAGATGTGATGACCCTTAAAATAACAATCATCCTCATTAGTGCAGATACCTAGATGTGATGCCCCTTAAAACAACAATCGCCCTCATTAGAGCAGATGACCTAGATGTGATGCCCCTTAAAACAACTATCGCCCTCATTAGAGCAGATACCTAGATCTGAGGCCCCTTAAAACAACAATCGCCCTCATAAGTGCAGATGACCTAGATGTGATGCCTCTTAAAACAACAATTACCCTCATTAGAGCAGATACCTTGATGTGATGCCCCCTTAAACAACAAACGCCCTCATTAGAACAGATACCTATATGAGATGCCCCTTAAAACATCAATCGACTTCATTAGAGCAGATGACCTAGATGTGTTACCCCTTCAAACAACAATCGCCCTCATTAGAGCAGATACCTAAATGTGATGCCCATTAAAACAACAATCGCCCTCATTAGAGCTGATACCTAGATGTTATGCACCTTGAAAAAACAATCGCTCACATTAGAGCAGATGACCTAGATGTGATGCACCATAAAACAACAATCGCCCTCATTAGAGCAGATACCTAGATATGATGCCCCTTATAACAACAATCGCTCTCATTAGAGCAGATACCTAGATGTCATGCCCCTGAAAACAACAATCGCTCTCATTAGAGCAGATACCTAGATGTGATGCCCCTTAAAACAACAATCGCTTTCATTAGATCGGATACCTAGATATGATGCCCCTTAAAACAACAATCGCCATCATTAGAGCAGATTCCTAGATATGATGCCCCTTAAAACAACAATCGCCCTCGTTAGAGCAGATACCTAGATGTGATGCCACTTAAAACAGCAATCGTCCTCATTAGAGAATATACCTAGATGTGATGCCCCTTAAAACAGCAATTGCCCTCATTAGAGCAGATACCTAGATGTGATTCACTTTAAAACAACAATCGCTACCATTAGAGCGGATTACCTAGATGTGATGCACCTTAAAACAACAATCGCCCTAATTAGAGCAGATACCTAGAAGTGATGCCCCTTTCAACAACAATCGCCCTCATTAGAGCAGATACCTAGATGTGATGCCCCTTAAAACAACAATCGCCCTCATTAGAGCAGATACCTAGATGATATGCCCCTTAAAACAACAATCGCCCTCGTTAGAGCAGATACCTAAATTTGATGCCCCGTTAAACAACAATCGGCTTCCTTTGAGCAGATACCTAGATGTGATGCCCCTTAAAAAAGCAATTGCCCTCATTAGATCGGTTACCTAGATGTGATGCCCCTTAAAACAACAATCGCCCTCATTAGAGCAGATGCTCTAGATGTGATGCCCCTTAAAACAACAATCGCCCTCATTTGAGCAGATACCTAGATGTGATTTCCTTAATACAACAATCGCCCTCGATAGAGCAGACACCAATATGTGATGCCCCTTAAAACAACAATCGCCTTCATTAGAGCAGATACCTAGATGTGATGCCCCTTAAAACAACAATTGCCCTCATTAGAGCAGATACCTAGATGATATGCCCCTTTAAACAACAATCGCTTTCATTAGAGCAGATGACCATATGATATGCCCCTTAAAACAACAATCGCTCTCTTTAGAGCAGATGACCTAGATGATGTGCAACATAAAACAACATTCGCTCTCATTAGAGCAGATACCTGGATGATATGCCCCTTAAAACTAAAATCGCCCTCATTATAGCTGATACCTAGATGATGTGCAACTTAAAACAACATTCGCTCTCATTAGCGCAGATACCTAGATGATATGCCCCTAAAAACTAAAATCGCCCTATTAGAGCAGATACCTAGATGAGTATGCCACTTAAAACAACAATCGGCCTCATTAGAGCAGATACCTAGGTGTAATGCTCCTTAAAACAAAAATTGCTCTCATTAGTGCAGATACCTAGATGATATGCCGGTTTAAACAACAATCGCCCTCATTAGAAAAGGTGACCTAGATGATGTGCACATTAAAACAACATTCACTCTCATTAGAGAAGATACCTGGATGATATGCCCCTTAAAACAACAATCGCCCTCATTAAGCAGATGACCTAGATGAGTTGCCCCTTAAAACAACAATCGCCCTCATCAGAGTAGATACCTAGATGGTAAGCCCCTTAAAACATCAGTCCCCCTCATTAGAGCAGATACCTGGTTGTGATGCCCCTTAAAATAACAATCGCCCTCATTAGTGCAGAAACATAGATGATAAGCCCCTTAAAACGACAGTCACCCTCATTAGAGCAGATACCTGGATGTGATGCCTCTTAAAACAACAATCGCCCTCAATGGAGCAGATGACCTAGATTATATGCCCCTTAAATCAACATTCGACATCATTAGAGCAGATGATCTAGCTGTGATGCACCTTAAAACAACAATCGCCCTAATTAAAGCAGATACCTAGATGTGATGCCCCTTTAAACAACAATCGCCCTCATTAGAGCAGATACCTAGATGTGATGGCCCTTAAAACAACAATCCCTCTCATTAGAGCAGATACCTAGATGTCATGCCCCTGAAAACAACAATCGCTCTCATTAGAGCTGATACCTAGATGTGATGCACATTAAAACAACAATCGCATTCATTAGTTCAAATACCTAGATATGTTGCCCCTTAAAACAACAATCGCCCTCGTTAGAGCAGATACCTAGATGTGATGCCCCTTAAAACAACAATCGCCCTCATTAGAGCAGATACCTCGATATCATGTCCCTTAAAACAACAATCGCCCTCATTAGAGCAGATACCTAGATGTCATGCCCCTTAAAACAACAATAGCTCTCATTAGAGCAGATACGTAGATGATAAGCCCCTTAAAACAACAATCGCCCTCATTAGAGCAGATATCTAGATGTGACGCCCCTTCAAACAGCAATCGCCCTCATTAAGGTAAATACCTAGATGTGATGCCCCTTAAAACAACAATCGCCCTCATTAGTGCTGATACCTACAATAGATGTGATGCACCTTAAAACAACAATCGCCCAATTAGAGCAGATGACCTAGATATGATGCCCCTTAAAACAACAATCGCCCTCATTTGAGCAGATACCTATATGTGATGCCCCTCAAAACAACAATCGCTCTCATTAGAGCAGATAAATAGATGGTATGCACCTTAAAACAATAATCGCCCTCATTAGTGCAGATACCTAGATGATATGCACCTTAAAACAACAATCGCTCCCATTAGAGCAGATACCTAGATGTGACGCCCGTTAAAAAACAATCGCCCTCGTTAGAGCAGATACCTAGAAGCCCCTTAAAACAACAGTCGCCTTCATTAGAGCAGATACCTAGATGTGGTGCCACTTAAAACAGCAATCACCCTCATTAGAGCAGATACCTAGATGTGATGCCCCGTAAAACTACAATCGCCCTCATTAGAGCAGATACCTAGATATGATGCCACTAAAAACAACAATCGCCCTCGTTAAAACAGATACCTAGATTTGATGCCCCTTAAAACAGCAATCGCCCAATTAGAGCAGATGACCTAGATGTGATGCCCCTTAAAACAACAATCGCTCTCATTAGAGCAGACACCTAGATGGTATGCACCTTAAAACAATAATCGCCCTCGTTAGAGCAGATACCTAGATATGATGCCCCTTAAGACAGCAATCGTCCTCATTAGAGCAGATACCTAGATGTAATGCCCCTTAAAACAACAATCTCTCTCATTAGAGCAGATACCTAGATGGTATGCACCTTAAAACAATAATCGCCCTCATTAGAGCAGATACCTAGATGATATGCACCTTAAAACAACAATCGCTCCCATTAGAGCAGATACCTAGATCTGATTCCCCTTAAAACAACAATCGCCCTCTTTAGAGCAGATACCTAGATATTATGCCCCTTAAAACAACAATCGCCCTCGTTAGAGCAGATACCTAGATGTGATGCCCATTAAAACAGCAATCGTCCTCATTGGAGCAGATACCTATATGTGATGCCCCTTAAAACAACACTTGCCCTCATCAGAGCAGATACCTAGATGTGATGCACCTTAAAACAAAAATCGCTCTCATTAGAGCAGATACCTAGATGTGATGCCCCTAAAAACAACAATCACCCTCATTAGAGCAGATACCTAGATGTGATGCCCCTTAAAACAACAATCGCTCTCATAAGATCAGATACCTAGATGTCATGCCCCTTAAAACAACAATCGCTCTCATTAGAGCAGATACTTATAAACGGTGCCCCTTAGAACAACAATTGCCCTCATTAGAGCAGATGACCTAGATGTGATGCACCTCAAAACAACAATCGCCCTCTTTAGAGCAGATGACCAAGATGTGATGACCCTTAAAATAACAATCGCCCTCATTAGAGCAGATACCTAGATGTGATTCCCCTTAAAACAACAATCGCCCTCATTAGAGAAGATGACCTAGATGTGATGCCCCTTAAAACAACTATCGCCCTCATTAGAGCAGATACCTAGATCTGAGGCCCCTTAAAACAACAATCGCCCTCATAAGTGCAGATGACCTAGATGTGATGCCTCTTAAAACAACAATTACACTCATTAGAGCAGATACCTGGATGTGATGCCCCTTTAAACAACAAACGCCCTCATTAGAGCAGATACCTAGATGAGATGCCCCTTAAAACATCAATCGCCTTCATTAGAGCAGATGACCTAGATGTGTTACCCCTTCAAACAACAATCGCCCTCATTAGAGCAGATACTTAAATGTGATGCCCCTTAAAACAACAATCGCCCTCATTAGAGCTGATACCTAGATGTTATGCACCTTGAAAAAACAATCGCTCACATTAGAGCAGATGACCTAGATGTGATGCCCCTTAAAACAACAATCGCCCTCATTAGAGCAGATACCTAGATATGATGCTCCTTATAACAACAATCGCTCTCATTAGAGCAGATACCTAGATGTCATGCCCCTGAAAACAACAATCGCTCTCATTAGAGCAGATACCTAGATGTGATGCCCCATAAAACAACAATCGCTTTCATTAGATCAGATACCTAGATATGATGCCCCTTAAAACAACAATCGCCATCATTAGAAGAGAGTCCTAGATATGATGCCCCTTAAAACAACAATCGCCCTCGTTAGAGCAGATACCTATATGTGATGCCACTTAAAACAGCAATCGTCCTCATTAGAGAATATACCTAGATGTGATGCCCCTTAAAAGAGCAATTGCCCTCATTAGAGCAGATACCTAGATGTGATTCACTTTAAAACAACAATCGCTACCATTTGAGCGGATGACCTAGATGTGATGCACCTTAAAACAACAATCGCCCTAATTAGAGCAGATACCTAGAAGTGATGCCCCTTTCAACAACAATCGCCCTAATTAGAGCAGATACCTAGATGTGATCCCCTTAAAACAACAATCGCCCTCATTAGAGCAGATACCTAGATGTGATGCACATTAAAACAACATTCGCCCTCATTAGAGCAGATACCTAGATGTGATGTTCCTTAAAACAACAATCGCTCTCATTAGATCAGATACCTAGATGTCATGCCCCTTAAAACAACAATCGCCCTCATTAGAGCAGAAACCTAGATGTGATGCCCCTTTAAACAACAATCGCCCTCATTTGAGCAGATACCTAGATGTGATGCACATTAAAAACACAATCGCCCACATTAGAGCAGATACCTAGATGTGATGCCCCTTAAAACAACAATCATTCTCATTAGATCAGATACCTAGATGTCATGCACCTTAAAACAACAATCGCTCTCATTAGAGCAGATACCTAGATGTGATGCCCCTAAAAACAACAATCGCCCTCATTAGAGCAGATACCTAGATGTGATACCCCTAAAAACAACAATCGCTCTCATAAGTTCAGATACCTAGATGGCATGCCCCTTAAAACAACAATCGCTCTCATTAGAGCAGATACTTATATACGGTGCCCCTTAAAACAACAATTGCCCTCATTAGAGCAGATGACCTAGATGTGATGCACCTCAAAACAACAATCGTCCTCTTTAGAGCAGATGACCAAGATGTGATGACCCTTAAAATAACAATCATCCTCATTAGTGCAGATACCTAGATGTGATGCCCCTTAAAACAACAATCGCCCTCATTAGAGCAGATGACCTAGATGTGATGCCCCTTAAAACAACTATCGCCCTCATTAGAGCAGATACCTAGATCTGAGGCCCCTTAAAACAACAATCGCCCTCATAAGTGCAGATGACCTAGATGTGATGCCTCTTAAAACAACAATTACCCTCATTAGAGCAGATACCTTGATGTGATGCCCCCTTAAACAACAAACGCCCTCATTAGAACAGATACCTAGATGAGATGCCCCTTAAAACATCAATCGACTTCATTAGAGCAGATGACCTAGATGTGTTACCCCTTCAAACAACAATCGCCCTCATTAGAGCAGATACCTAAATGTGATGCCCCTTAAAACAACAATCGCCCTCATTAGAGCTGATACCTAGATGCTATGCACCTTGAAAAAACAATCGCTCACATTAGAGCAGATGACCTAGATGTGATGCACCATAAAACAACAATCGCCCTCATTAGAGCAGATACCTAGATATGATGCCCCTTATAACAACAATCGCTCTCATTAGAGCAGATACCTAGATGTCATGCCCCTGAAAACAACAATCGCTCTCATTAGAGCAGATACCTAGATGTGATGCCCCTTAAAACAACAATCGCTTTCATTAGATCGGATACCTAGATATGATGCCCCTTAAAACAACAATCGCCATCATTAGAGCAGATTCCTAGATATGATGCCCCTTAAAACAACAATCGCCCTCGTTAGAGCAGATACCTAGATGTGATGCCACTTAAAACAGCAATCGTCCTCATTAGAGAATATACCTAGATGTGATGCCCCTTAAAACAGCAATTGCCCTCATTAGAGCAGATACCTAGATGTGATTCACTTTAAAACAACAATCGCTACCATTAGAGCGGATTACCTAGATGTGATGCACCTTAAAACAACAATCGCCCTAATTAGAGCAGATACCTAGAAGTGATGCCCCTTTCAACAACAATCGCCCTCATTAGAGCAGATACCTAGATGTGATGCCCCTTAAAACAACAATCGCCCTCATTAGAGCAGATACCTAGATGATATGCCCCTTAAAACAACAATCGCCCTCGTTAGAGCAGATACCTAAATTTGATGCCCCGTTAAACAACAATCGGCTTCCTTTGAGCAGATACCTAGATGTGATGCCCCTTAAAAAAGCAATTGCGCTCATTAGATCGGTTACCTAGATGTGATGCCCCTTAAAACAACAATCGCCCTCATTAGAGCAGATGCTCTAGATGTGATGCCCCTTAAAACAACAATCGCCCTCATTTGAGCAGATACCTAGATGTGATTTCCTTAATACAACAATCGCCCTCGATAGAGCAGACACCAATATGTGATGCCCCTTAAAACAACAATCGCCTTCATTAGAGCAGATACCTAGATGTGATGCCCCTTAAAACAACAATTGCCCTCATTAGAGCAGATACCTAGATGATATGCCCCTTTAAACAACAATCGCTTTCATTAGAGCAGATGACCATATGATATGCCCCTTAAAACAACAATCGCTCTCTTTAGAGCAGATGACCTAGATGATGTGCAACATAAAACAACATTCGCTCTCATTAGAGCAGATACCTGGATGATATGCCCCTTAAAACTAAAATCGCCCTCATTATAGCTGATACCTAGATGATGTGCAACTTAAAACAACATTCGCTCTCATTAGCGCAGATACCTAGATGATATGCCCCTAAAAACTAAAATCGCCCTATTAGAGCAGATACCTAGATGAGTATGCCACTTAAAACAACAATCGGCCTCATTAGAGCAGATACCTAGGTGTAAAGCTCCTTAAAACAAAAATTGCTCTCATTAGTGCAGATACCTAGATGATATGCCCGTTTAAACAACAATCGCCCTCATTAGAAAAGGTGACCTAGATGATGTGCACATTAAAACAACATTCACTCTCATTAGAGAAGATACCTGGATGATATGCCCCTTAAAACAACAATCGCCCTCATTAAGCAGATGACCTAGATGAGTTGCCCCTTAAAACAACAATCGCCCTCATCAGAGTAGATACCTAGATGGTAAGCCCCTTAAAACATCAGTCCCCCTCATTAGAGCAGATACCTGGTTGTGATGCCCCTTAAAATAACAATCGCCCTCATTAGTGCAGAAACCTAGATGATAAGCCCCTTAAAACGACAGTCACCCTCATTAGAGCAGATACCTGGATGTGATGCCTCTTAAAACAACAATCGCCCTCAATGGAGCAGATGACCTAGATTATATGCCCCTTAAATCAACATTCGACATCATTAGAGCAGATGATCTAGCTGTGATGCACCTTAAAACAACAATCGCCCTAATTAAAGCAGATACCTAGATGTGATGCCCCTTTAAACAACAATCGCCCTCATTAGAGCAGATACCTAGATGTGATGGCCCTTAAAACAACAATCCCTCTCATTAGAGCAGATACCTAGATGTCATGCCACTGAAAACAACAATCGCTCTCATTAGAGCTGATACCTAGATGTGATGCACATTAAAACAACAATCGCATTCATTAGTTCAAATACCTAGATATGATGCCCCTTAAAACAACAATCGCCCTCGTTAGAGCAGATACCTAGATGTGATGCCCCTTAAAACAACAATCGCCCTCATTAGAGCAGATACCTCGATATCATGTCCCTTAAAACAACAATCGCCCTCATTAGAGCAGATACCTAGATGTCATGCCCCTTAAAACAACAATAGCTCTCATTAGAGCAGATACGTAGATGATAAGCCCCTTAAAACAACAATCGCCCTCATTAGAGCAGATATCTAGATGTGACGCCCCTTCAAACAGCAATCGCCCTCATTAAGGTAAATACCTAGATGTGATGCCCCTTAAAACAACAATCGCCCTCATTAGTGCTGATACCTACAATAGATGTGATGCACCTTAAAACAACAATCGCCCAATTAGAGCAGATGACCTAGATATGATGCCCCTTAAAACAACAATCGCCCTCATTTGAGCAGATACCTATATGTGATGCCCCTCAAAACAACAATCGCTCTCATTAGAGCAGATAAATAGATGGTATGCACCTTAAAACAATAATCGCCCTCATTAGTGCAGATACCTAGATGATATGCACCTTAAAACAACAATCGCTCCCATTAGAGCAGATACCTAGATGTGACGCCCGTTAAAAAAAAATCGCCCTCGTTAGAGCAGATACCTAGAAGCCCCTTAAAACAACAGTCGCCTTCATTAGAGCAGATACCTAGATGTGGTGCCACTTAAAACAGCAATCACCCTCATTAGAGCAGATACCTAGATGTGATGCCCCGTAAAACTACAATCGCCCTCATTAGAGCAGATACCTAGATATGATGCCACTAAAAACAACAATCGCCCTCGTTAAAACAGATACCTAGATTTGATGCCCCTTAAAACAGCAATCGCCCAATTAGAGCAGATGACCTAGATGTGATGCCCCTTAAAACAACAATCGCTCTCATTAGAGCAGACACCTAGATGGTATGCACCTTAAAACAATAATCGCCCTCGTTAGAGCAGATACCTAGATATGATGCCCCTTAAGACAGCAATCGTCCTCATTAGAGCAGATACCTAGATGTAATGCCCCTTAAAACAACAATCTCTCTCATTAGAGCAGATACCTAGATGGTATGCACCTTAAAACAATAATCGCCCTCATTAGAGCAGATACCTAGATGATATGCACCTTAAAACAACAATCGCTCCCATTAGAGCAGATACCTAGATCTGATTCCCCTTAAAACAACAATCGCCCTCATTAGAGCAGATACCTAGATATTATGCCCCTTAAAACAACAATCGCCCTCGTTAGAGCAGATACCTAGATGTGATGCCCCTTAAAACAGCAATCGTCCTAATTGGAGCAGATACCTATATGTGATGCCCCTTAAAACAACACTTGCCCTCATCAGAGCAGATACCTAGATGTGATGCACCTTAAAACAACAATCGCTCTCATTAGAGCAGATACCTAGATGTGATGCCCCTAAAAACAACAATCACCCTCATTAGAGCAGATACCTAGATGTGATGCCCCTTAAAACAACAATCGCTCTCATAAGATCAGATACCTAGATGTCATGCCCCTTAAAACAACAATCGCTCTCATTAGAGCAGATACTTATAAACGGTGCCCCTTAGAACAACAATTGCCCTCATTAGAGCAGATGACCTAGATGTGATGCACCTCAAAACAACAATCGCCCTCTTTAGAGCAGAAGACCAAGATGTGATGACCCTTAAAATAACAATCGCCCTCATTAGAGCAGATACCTAGATGTGATTCCCCTTAAAACAACAATCGCCCTCATTAGAGCAGATGACCTAGATGTGATGCCCCTTAAAACAACTATCGCCCTCATTAGAGCAGATACCTAGATCTGAGGCCCCTTAAAACAACAATCGCCCTCATAAGTGCAGATGACCTAGATGTGATGCCTCTTAAAACAACAATTACACTCATTAGAGCAGATACCTGGATGTGATGCCCCTTTAAACAACAAACGCCCTCATTAGAGCAGATACCTAGATGAGATGCCCCTTAAAACATCAATCGCCTTCATTAGAGCAGATGACCTAGATGTGTTACCCCTTCAAACAACAATCGCCCTCATTAGAGCAGATACTTAAATGTGATGCCCCTTAAAACAACAATCGCCCTCATTAGAGCTGATACCTAGATGTTATGCACCTTGAAAAAACAATCGCTCACATTAGAGCAGATGACCTAGATGTGATGCCCCTTAAAACAACAATCGCCCTCATTAGAGCAGATACCTAGATATGATGCTCCTTATAACAACAATCGCTCTCATTAGAGCAGATACCTAGATGTCATGCCCCTGAAAACAACAATCGCTCCCATTAGAGCAGATACCTAGATGTGATGCCCCTTAAAACAACAATCGCTTTCATTAGATCAGATACCTAGATATGATGCCCCTTAAAACAACAATCGCCATCATTAAAAGAGAGTCCTAGATATGATGTCCCTTAAAACAACAATCGCCCTCGTTAGAGCAGATACCTATATGTGATGCCACTTAAAACAGCAATCGTCCTCATTAGAGAATATACCTAGATGTGATGCCCCTTAAAAGAGCAATTGCCCTCATTAGAGCAGATACCTAGATGTGATTCACTTTAAAACAACAATCGCTACCATTTGAGCGGATGACCTAGATGTGATGCACCTTAAAACAACAATCGCCCTAATTAGAGCAGATACCTAGAAGTGATGCCCCTTTCAACAACAATCGCCCTAATTAGAGCAGATACCTAGATGTGATCCCCTTAAAACAACAATCGCCCTCATTAGAGCAGATACCTAGATGTGATGCACATTAAAACAACATTCGCCCTCATTAGAGCAGATACCTAGATGTGATGTTCCTTAAAACAACAATCGCTCTCATTAGATCAGATACCTAGATGTCATGCCCCTTAAAACAACAATCGCCCTCATTAGAGCAGAAACCTAGATGTGATGCCCCTTTAAACAACAATCGCCCTCATTTGAGCAGATACCTAGATGTGATGCACATTAAAAACACAATCGCCCACATTAGAGCAGATACCTAGATGTGATGCCCCTTAAAACAACAATCGCTCTCATTAGATCAGATACCTAGATGTCATGCACCTTAAAACAACAATCGCTCTCATTAGAGCAGATACCTAGATGTGATGCCCCTAAAAACAACAATCGCCCTCATTAGAGCAGATACCTAGATGTGATACCCCTAAAAACAACAATCGCTCTCATAAGTTCAGATACCTAGATGTCATGCCCCTTAAAACAACAATCGCTCTCATTAGAGCAGATACTTATATACGGTGCCCCTTAAAACAACAATTGCCCTCATTAGAGCAGATGACCTAGATGTGATGCACCTCAAAACAACAATCGCCCTCTTTAGAGCAGATGACCAAGATGTGATGACCCTTAAAATAACAATCATCCTCATTAGTGCAGATACCTAGATGTGATGACCCTTAAAACAACAATCGCCCTCATTAGAGCAGATGACCTAGATGTGATGCCCCTTAAAACAACTATCGCCCTCATTAGAGCAGATACCTAGATCTGAGGCCCCTTAAAACAACAATCGCCCTCATAAGTGCAGATGACCTAGATGTGATGCCTCTTAAAACAACAATTACCCTCATTAGAGCAGATACCTTGATGTGATGCCCCCTTAAACAACAAACGCCCTCATTAGAGCAGATACCTAGATGAGATGCCCCTTAAAACATCAATCGCCTTCATTAGAGCAGATGACCTAGATGTGTTACCCCTTCAAACAACAATCGCCCTCATTAGAGCAGATACCTAAATGTGATGCCCCTTAAAACAACAATCGCCCTCAATAGAGCTGATACCTAGATGTTATGCACCTTGAAAAAACAATCGCTCACATTAGAGCAGATGACCTAGATGTGATGCACCATAAAACAACAATCGCCCTCATTAGAGCAGATACCTAGATATGATGCCCCTTATAACAACAATCGCTCTCATTAGAGCAGATACCTAGATGTCATGCCCCTGAAAACAACAATCGCTCTCATTAGAGCAGATACCTAGATGTGATGCCCCTTAAAACAACAATCGCTTTCATTAGATCAGATACGTAGATATGATGCCCCTTAAAACAACAATCGCCATCATTAGAGCAGATTCCTAGATATGATGCCCCTTAAAACAACAATCGCCCTCGTTAGAGCAGATACCTAGATGTGATGCCACTTAAAACAGCAATCGTCCTCATTAGAGAATATACCTAGATGTGATGCCCCTTAAAACAGCAATTGCCCTCATTAGAGCAGATACCTAGATGTGATTCACTTTAAAACAACAATCGCTACCATTAGAGCGGATTACCTAGATGTGATGCACCTTAAAACAACAATCGCCCTAACTAGAGCAGATACCTAGAAGTGATGCCCCTTTCAACAACAATCGCCCTCATTAGAGCAGATACCTAGATGTGATGCCCCTTAAAACAACAATCGCCCTCATTAGAGCAGATACCTAGATGATATGCCCCTTAAATCAACAATCGCCCTCGTTAGAGCAGATACCTAAATTTGATGCCCCGTTAAACAACAATCGGCTTCCTTTGAGCAGATACCTAGATGTGATGCCTCTTAAAAAAGCAATTGCCCTCATTAGATCGGTTACCTAGATGTGATGCCCCTTAAAACAACAATCGCCCTCATTAGAGCAGATGCTCTAGATGTGATGCCCCTTAAAACAACAATCGCCCTCATTAGAGCAGATACCTAGATATGATTTCCTTAATACAACAATCGCCCTCGTTAGAGCAGACACCAATATGTGATGCCCCTTAAAACAACAATCGCCTTCATTAGAGCAGATACCTAGATGTGATGCCCCTTAAAACAACAATTGCCCTCATTAGAGCAGATACCTAGATGATATGCCCCTTTAAACAACAATCGCTTTCATTAGAGCAGATGACCATATGATATGCCCCTTAAAACAACAATCGCTCTCTTTAGAGCAGATGACCTAGATGATGTGCAACATAAAACAACATTCGCTCTCATTAGAGCAGATACCTGGATGATATGCCCCTTAAAACTAAAATCGCCCTCATTATAGCTGATACCTAGATGATGTGCAACTTAAAACAACATTCGCACTCATTAGCGCAGATACCTAGATGATATGCCCCTAAAAACTAAAATCGCCCTATTAGAGCAGATACCTAGATGAGTATGCCACTTAAAACAACAATCGGCCTCATTAGAGCAGATACCTAGGTGTAATGCTCCTTAAAACAAAAATTGCTCTCATTAGTGCAGATACCTAGATGATATGCCCGTTTAAACAACAATCGCCCTCATTACAAAAGGTGACCTAGATGATGTGCACATTAAAACAACATTCGCTCTCATTAGAGAAGATACCTGGATGATATGCCCCTTAAAACAACAATCGCCCTCATTAAGCAAATGACCTAGATGAGTTGCCCCTTAAAACAACAATCGCCCTCATCAGAGTAGATACCTAGATGGTAAGCCCCTTAAAACATCAGTCCCCCTCATTAGAGCAGATACCTGGTTGTGATGCCCCTTAAAATAACAATCGCCCTCATTAGTGCAGAAACCTAGATGATAAGCCCCTTAAAACGACAGTCACCCTCATTAGAGCAGATACCTGGATGTGATGCCTCTTAAAACAACAACCGCCCTCAATGGAGCAGATGACCTAGATTATATGCCCCTTAAATCAACATTCGACATCATTAGAGCAGATGATCTAGCTGTGATGCACCTTAAAACAACAATCGCCCTAATTAAAGCAGATACCTAGATGTGATGCCCCTTTAAACAACAATCGCCCTCATTAGAGCAGATACCTAGATGTGATGGCCCTTAAAACAACAATCCCTCTCATTAGAGCAGATACCTAGATGTCATGCCCCTGAAAACAACAATCGCTCTCATTAGAGCTGATACCTAGATGTGATGCACATTAAAACAACAATCGCTTTCATTAGTTCAAATACCTAGATATGATGCCCCTTAAAACAACAATCGCCCTCATTAGAGCAGATACCTAGATGTGATGCCCCTTAAAACAACAATCGCCCTCATTAGAGCAGATACCTCGATATCATGTCCCTTAAAACAACAATCGCCCTCATTAGAGCAGATACCTAGATGTCATGCCCCTTAAAACAACAATAGCTCTCATTAGAGCAGATACGTAGATGATAAGCCCCTTAAAACAACAATCGCCCTCATTCGAGCAGATATCTAGATGTGACGCCCCTTCAAACAGCAATCGCCCTCATTAAGGCAAATACCTAGATGTGATGCCCCTTAAAACAACAATCGCCCTCATTAGTGCTGATACCTACAATAGATGTGATGCACCTTAAAACAACAATCGCCCAATTAGAGCAGATGACCTAGATGTGATGCCCCTTAAAACAACAATCGCCCTCATTTGAGCAGATACCTATATGTGATGCCCCTCAAAACAACAATCGCTCTCATTAGAGCAGTTAAATAGATGGTATGCACCTTAAAACAATAATCGCCCTCATTAGTGCAGATACCTAGATGATATGCACCTTAAAACAACAATCGCTCCCATTAGAGCAGATACCTAGATGTGACGCCCGTTAAAAAACAATCGCCCTCGTTAGAGCAGATACCTAGAAGCCCCTTAAAACAACAGTCGCCTTCATTAGAGCAGATGCCTAGATGTGGTGCCCTTTAAACAGCAATCACCCTCATTAGAGCAGATACCTAGATGTGATGCCCCGTAAAACTACAATCGCCCTCATTAGAGCAGATACCTAGATATGATGCCACTAAAAACAACAATCGCCCTCGTTAAAAGAGATACCTAGATTTGATGCCCCTTAAAACAACAATCGCCCAATTAGAGCAGATGACCTAGATGTGATGCCCCTTAAAACAACAATCGCTCTCATTAGAGCAGATACCTAGATGGTATGCACCTTAAAACAATAATCGCCCTCGTTAGAGCAGATACCTAGATGTGATGCCCCTTAAAACAGCAATCGTCCTCATTAGAGCAGATACCTAGATGTGATGCCCCTTAAAACAACAATCGCTCTCATTAGAGCAGATACCTAGATGGTATGCACCTTAAAACAATAATCGCCCTCATTAGAGCAGATACCTAGATGATATGCACCTTAAAACAACAATCGCTCCCATTAGAGCAGATACCTAGATCTGATTCCCCTTAAAACAACAATCGCCCTCATTAGAGCAGATACCTAGATATTATGCCCCTTAAAACAACAATCGCCCTCGTTAGAGCAGATACCTAGATGTGATGCCCCTTAAAACAGCAATCGTCCTCATTGGAGCAGATACATATATGTGATGCCCCTTAAAACAACACTTGCCCTCATTAGAGCAGATACCTAGATGTGATGCACCTTACAACAACAATCGCTCTCATTAGAGCAGATACCTAGATGTGATGCCCCTAAGAACAACAATCACCCTCATTAGAGCAGATACCTAGATGTGATGCACCTTAAAACAACAATCGCTCTCATAAGATCAGATACCTAGATGTCATGCCCCTTAAAACAACAATCGCTCTCATTAGAGCAGATACTTATAAACGGTGCCCCTTAGAACAACAATTGCCCTCATTAGAGCAGATGACCTAGATGTGATGCACCTCAAAACAACAATCGCCCTCTTTAGAGCAGATGACCAAGATGTGATGACCCTTAAAATAACAATCGCCCTCATTAGAGCAGATACCTAGATGTGATGCCCCTTAAAACAACAATCGCCCTCATTAGAGCAGATGACCTAGATGTGATGCCCCTTAAAACAACTATCGCCCTCATTAGAGCAGATACCTAGATCTGAGGCCCCTTAAAACAACAATCGCCCTCATAAGTGCAGATGACCTAGATGTGATGCCTCTTAAAACAACAATTACCCTCATTAGAGCAGATACCTGGATGTGATGCCCCTTTAAACAACAAACGCCCTCATTAGAGCAGATACCTAGATGAGATGCCCCTTAAAATATCAATCGCCTTCATTAGAGCAGATGACCTAGATGTGTTACCCCTTCAAACAACAATCGCCCTCATTAGAGCAGATACTTAAATGTGATGCCCCTTAAAATAACAATCGCCCTCATTAGAGCTGATACCTAGATGTTATGCACCTTGAAAAAACAATCGCTCACATAAGAGCAGATGACCTAGATGTGATGCCCCTTAAAACAACAATCGCCCTCATTAGAGCAGATACCTAGATATGATGCTCCTTATAACAACAATCGCTCTCATTAGAGCAGATACCTAGATGTCATGCCCCTGAAAACAACAATCGCTCTCATTAGAGCAGATACCTAGATGTGATGCCCCTTAAAACAACAATCGCTTTCATTAGATCAGATACCTAGATATGATGCCCCTTAAAACAACAATCGCCATCATTAGAAGAGAGTCCTAGATATGATGCCCCTTAAAACAACAATCGCCCTCGTTAGAGCAGATACCTATATGTGATGCCACTTAAAACAGCAATCGTCCTCATTAGAGAATATACCTAGATGTGATGCCCCTTAAAAGAGCAATTGCCCTCATTAGAGCAGATACCTAGATGTGATTCACTTTAAAACAACAATCGCTACCATTTGAGCGGATGACCTAGATGTGATGCACATTAAAACAACAATCGCCCTAATTAGAGCAGATACCTAGAAGTGATGCCCCTTTCAACAACAATCGCCCTAATTAGAGCAGATACCTAGATGTGATCCCCTTAAAACAACAATCGCCCTCATTAGAGCAGATACCTAGATGATATGCCCCTTAAAACAACAATCGCCCTCGTTAGAGCAGTTACCTAAATTTGATGCCCCGTTAAACAACAATCGGCTCCCTTTGAGCAGATACCTAGATGTGACGCCCCTTAAAAAAGCAATTGCCCTCATTAGAACGGATACCTAGATGTGATGCCCCTTAAAACAATAATCGCCCTCATTAGAGTAGATGCTCTAGATGTGATGCCCCTTAAAACAACAATCGCCCTCATTAGAGCAGATACCTAGATATGATTTCCTTAATACAACAATCGCCATCGTTAGAGCAGACACCAAGATGTGATGCCCCTTAAAACAACAATCGCCTTCATTAGAGCAGATACCTAGATGTGATTCCCCTTAAAACAACAATTGCCCTCATTAGAGCAGATGACCATATGATATGCCCCTTAAAACAACAATCGCTCTCATTAGAGCAGATGACCTAGATGATGTGCAACATAAAACAACATTCGCTCTCATTAGAGCAGATAACTGGATGTAATGCCCCTTAAAACTAAAATCGCCCTCATTAGAGCAGATACCTAGATGATGTTTAACTTAAAACAACATTCGCTCTCATTAGCGCAGATACCAAGATGATATGCCCCTTAAAACTAAAATCGCCCTATTAGAGCAGATACCTAGATGAGTATGCCACTTAAAACAACAATCGGCCTCATTAGAGCAGATACCTAGGTGATATGCCCCTTAAAACAAAAATTGCTCTCATTAGAGCAGATACCTAGATGATATGCCCGTTTAAACAACAATCGCCCTCATTAGAAAAGGTGACCTAGATGATGTGCACATTAAAACAACATTCGCTCTCATTAGAGAAGATACCTGGATGATATGCCCCTTAAAACAACAATCGCCATCATTAAGCAGATGACCTAGATGAGTTGCCCCTTAAAACAACAATCGCCCTCATCAGAGCAGATACCTAGATGGTAAGCCCCTTAAAACATCAGTCCCCCTCATTAGAGCAGATACCTGGTTGTGATGCCCCTTAAAACAACAATCGCCCTCATTAGTGCAGATACCTAGATGATAAGCCCCTTAAAACGACAGTCACCCTCAATAGAGCAGATACCTGGATGTGATGCTTCTTAAAACAACAATCGCCCTCAATGGAGCAGATGAACTAGATTATATGCCCCTTAAATCAACATTCGACCTCATTAGAGCAGATGACCTAGATGTGATGCACCTTAAAACAACAATCGCCCTAATTAAAGCACATACCTAGATGTGATGCCCCTTTAAACAACAATCGCCCTCATTAGAGCAAATACTTAGATGTGATGGCCCTTAAAACAACGATCCCTCTCATTAGAGCAGATACCTAGATGTCATGCCCCTGAAAACAACAATCGCTCTCATTAGAGCAGATACCTAGATGTGATGCCCCTTAAAACAACAATCGCTTTCATTAGATCAGATACCTAGATATGATGCCCCTTAAAACAACAATCGCCATCATTAGAGCAGATTCCTAGATATGATGCCCCGTAAAACAACAATCGCCCTCGTTAGAGCAGATACCTAGATGTGATGCCACTTAAAACGGCAATCGTCCTCATTAGAGAATATACCTAGATGTGATGCCCCTTAAAACAGCAATTGCCCTCATTAGAGCAGATACCTAGATGTGATTCACTTTAAAACAACAATCGCTACCATTAGAGCGGATTACCTAGATGTGATGCACCTTAAAACAACAATCGCCCTAATTAGAGCAGATACCTAGAAGTGATGCCCCTTTCAACAACAATCGCCCTCATTAGAGCAGATACCTAGATGTGATGCCCCTTAAAAAAACAATCGCCCTCATTAGAGCAGATACCTAGATGATATGCCCCTTAAAACAACAATCGCCCTCGTTAGAGCTGATACCTAAATTTGATGCCTCGTTAAACAACAATCGGCTTCCTTTGAGCAGATACCTAGATGTGATGCCCCTTAAAAAAGCAATTGCCCTCATTAGATCGGTTACCTAGATGTGATGCCCCTTAAAACAACAATCGCCCTCATTAGAGCAGATGCTCTAGATGTGATGCCCCTTAAAACAACAATCGCCCTCATTAGAGCAGATACCTAGATATGATTTCCTTAATACAACAATCGCCCTCGATAGAGCAGACACCAATATGTGATGCCCCTTAAAACAACAATCGCCTTCATTAGAGCAGATACCTAGATGTGATGCCCCTTAAAACAACAATTGCCCTCATTAGAGCAGATACCTAGATGATATGCCCCTTTAAACAACAATCGCTTTCATTAGAGCAGATGACCATATGATATGTCCCTTAAAACAACAATCGCTCTCTTTAGAGCAGATGACCTAGATGATGTGCAACATAAAACAACATTCGCTCTCATTAGAGCAGATACCTGGATGATATGCCCCTTAAAACTAAAATCGCCCTCATTATAGCTGATACCTAGATGATGTGCAACTTAAAACAACATTCGCTCTCATTAGCGCAGATACCTAGATGATATGCCCCTAAAAACTAAAATCGCCCTATTAGAGCAGATACCTAGATGAGTATGCCACTTAAAACAACAATCGGCCTCATTAGAGCAGATACCTAGGTGTAATGCTCCTTAAAACAAAAATTGCTCTCATTAGTGCAGATACCTAGATGATATGCCCGTTTAAACAACAATCGCCCTCATTACAAAAGGTGACCTAGATGATGTGCACATTAAAACAACATTCGCTCTCATTAGAGGAGATACCTGGATGATATGCCCCTTAAAACAACAATCGCCCTCATTAAGCAGATGACCTAGATGAGTTGCCCCTTAAAACAACAATCGCCCTCATCAGAGTAGATACCTAGATGGTAAGCCCCTTAAAACATCAGTCCCCCTCATTAGAGCAGATACCTGGTTGTGATGCCCCTTAAAATAACAATCGCCCTCATTAGTGCAGAAACCTAGATGATAAGCCCCTTAAAACGACAGTCACCCTCATTAGAGCAGATACCTGGATGTGATGCCTCTTAAAACAACAATCGCCCTCAATGGAGCAGATGACCTAGATTATATGCCCCTTAAATCAACATTCAACATCATTAGAGCAGATGACCTAGATGTGATGCACCTTAAAACAACAATCGCCCTAATTAAAGCAGATACCTAGATGTGATGACCCTTTAAACAACAATCGCCCTCATTAGAGCAGATACCTGGATGTGATGGCCCTTAAAACAACAATCACTCTCATTAGAGCAGATACCTAGATGTCATGCCCCTGAAAACAACAATCGCTCTCATTAGAGCTGATACCTAGATGTGATGCACATTAAAACAACAATCGCTTTCATTAGTTCAAATACCTAGATATGATGCCCCTTAAAACAACAATCGCCCTCGTTAGAGCAGATACCTAGATGTGATGCCCCTTAAAACAACAATCGCCCTCATTAGGGCAGATACCTCGATATCATGTCCCTTAAAACAACAATCGCCCTCATTAGAGCAGATACCTAGATGTCATGCCCCTTAAAACAACAATAGCTCTCATTAGAGCAGATACGTAGATGATAAGCCCCTTAAAACAACAATCGCCCTCATTAGAGCAGATATCTAGATGTGACGCCCCTTCAAACAGCAATCGCCCTCATTAAGGCAAATACCTAGATGTGATGCCCCTTAAAACAACAATCGCCCTCATTAGTGCTGATACCTACAATAGATGTGATGCACCTTAAAACAACAATCGCCCAATTAGAGCAGATGACCTAGATGTGATGCCCCTTAAAACAACAATCGCCCTTTTTTGAGCAGATACCTATATGTGATGCCCCTCAAAACAACAATCGCTCTCATTAGAGCAGATAAATAGAAGGTATGCACCTTAAAACAATAATCGCCCTCATTAGTGCAGATACCTAGATGATATGCACCTTAAAACAACAATCGCTCCCATTAGAGCAGATACCTAGATGTGACGCCCGTTAAAAAACAATCGCCCTCGGTAGAGCAGATATCTAGAAGCCCCTTAAAACAACAATCGCCATCATTAGAGCAGATACCTAGATGTGGTGCCCCTTAAAACAGCAATCACCCTCATTAGAGCAGATACCTAGATGTGATGCCCCGTAAAACTACAATCGCCCTCATTAGAGCAGATACCTAGATATGATGCCACTAAAAACAACAATCGCCCTCGTTAAAACAGATACCTAGATTTGATGCCCCTTAAAACAACAATCGCCCAATTAGAGCAGATGACCTAGATGTGATGCCCCTTAAAACAACAATCGCCCTCATTAGAGCAGATACCTAGATGGTATGCACCTTAAAACAATAATCGCCCTCGTTAGAGCAGATACGTAGATGTCATGCCCCTTAAAACAGCAATCGTCCTCATTAGAGCAGATACCTAGATGTGATACCCCTTAAAACAAAAATCGCTCTCATTAGAGCAGATACCTAGATGGTATGCACCTTAAAACAATAATCGCCCTCATTAGAGCATATACCTAGATGATATGCACCTTAAAAAACAATCGCTCCCATTAGAGCAGATACCTAGATCTGATTCCCCTTAAAACAACAATCGCCCTCATTAGAGCAGATACCTAGATATTATGCCCCTTAAAACAACAATCGCCCTCGTTAGAGCAGATACCTAGATGTGATGCCCCTTAAAACAGGAATCGTCCTCATTGGAGCAGATACCTATATGTGATGCCCCTTAAAACAACACTTGCCCTCATTAGAGCAGATACCTAGATGTGATGCACCTTAAAACAACAATCGCTCTCATTAGAGCAGATACCTAGATGTGATGCCCCTAAAAACAACAATCACCCTCATTAGAGCAGATACCTAGATGTGATGCCCCTTAAAACAACAATCGCTCTCATAAGATCAGATACCTAGATGTCATGCCCCTTAAAACAACAATCGCTCTCATTAGAGCAGATACTTATAAACGGTGCCCCTTAGAACAACAATTGCCCTCATTAGAGCAGGTGACCTAGATGTGATGCACCTCAAAACAACAATCGCCCTCTTTAGAGCAGATGACCAAGATGTGATGACCCTTAAAATAACAATCGCCCTCATTAGAGCAGATACCTAGATGTGATGCCCCTTAAAACAACAATCGCCCTCATTAGAGCAGATGACCTAGATGTGATGCCCCTTAAAACAACTATCGCCCTCATTAGAGCAGATACCTAGATCTGAGGCCCCTTAAAACAACAATCGCCCTCATAAGTGCAGATGACCTAGATGTGATGCCTCTTAAAACAACAATTACCCTAATTAGAGCAGATACCTGGATGTGATGCCCCTTTAAACAACAAACGCCCTCATTAGAGCAGATACCTAGATGAGATGCCCCTTAAAACATCAATCGCCTTCATTAGAGCAGATGACCTAGATGTGTTACCCCTTCAAACAACAATCGCCCTCATTAGAGCAGATACTTAAATGTGATGCCCCTTAAAACAACAATCGCCCTCATTAGAGCTGATACCTAGATGTTATGCACCTTGAAAAAACAATCGCTCACATTAGAGCAGATGACCTAGATGTGATGCCCCTTAAAACAACAATCGCCCTCATTAGAGCAGATACCTAGATATGATGCTCCTTATAACAACAATCGCTCTCATTAGAGCAGATACCTAGATGTCATGCCCCTGAAAACAACAATCGCTCTCATTAGAGCAGGTACCTAGATGTGATGCCCCTTAAAACAACAATCGCTTTCATTAGATCAGATACCTAGATATGATGCCCCTTAAAACAACATTCGCTACCATTAGAATAGATGACCTAGATGTGATGCACCTTAAAACAACAATCGCCCTAATTAGAGCAGATACCTAGATGTGATGCACATTAAAACAACAATCGCCCTCATTAGAGCAGATACCTAGATGTGATGCCCCTTAAAACAACAACCGCTCTCATTAGGTCAGATACCTAGATGTCATGCACCTTAAAACAACAATCGCTCTCATTAGAGAAGATACCTAGATGTGATGCCCCTAAAAACAACAATCGCCCTCATTAGAGCAGATACCTAGATGTGATGCCCCTTAAAACAACAATCGCTCTCATAAGATCAGATACCTAGATGTCATGCCCCTTAAAACAACAATCGCTCTCATTAGAGCAGATACATATAAACGGTGCCCCTTAAAACAACAATTGCCCTCATTAGAGCAGATGACCTTGATGTGATGCACCTCAAAACAACAATCGCCCTCTTTAGAGCAGATGACCAAGATGTGATGACCCTTAAAATAACAATCGCCCTCATTAGAGCAGATACCTAGATGTGATGCCCCTTAAAACAACAATCGCCCTCATTAGAGCAGATGACCTAGATGTGATGCCCCATAAAACAACTATCGCCCTCATTAGAGCAGATACCTAGATCTGAGGCGCCTTAAAACAACAATCGCCCTCATAAGTGCAGATGACCTAGATGTGATGCCTCTTAAAAGAACAATTACCCTCATTAGTGCAGATACCTAAATGATAAGCCCCTTAAAACGACAGTCACCCTCAATAGAGCAGATACCTGGATGTGATGCCCCTTTAAACAACAAACGCCCTCATTAGAGCAGATACCTAGATGAGATGCCCCTTAAAACATCAATCGCCTTCATTAGAGCAGATGACCTAGATGTGTTACCCCTTCAAACAACAATCGCCCTCATTAGAGCAGATACTTAAATGTGATGCCCCTTAAAACAACAATCGCCCTCATTAGAGCTGATACTTAGATGTTATGCACCTTGAAAAAACAATCGCTCACATTACAGCAGATGACCTAGATGTGATGCCCCTTAAAACAACAATCGCCCTCATTAGAGCAGATACCTAGATATGATGCCCCTTATAACGACAATCGCTCTCATTAGAGCAGATACCTAGATGTCATGCCCCTGAAAACAACAATCGCTCTCATTAGAGCAGATACCTAGATGTGATGCCCCTTAAAACAACAATCGCTTTCATTAGATCAGATACCTAGATATGATGCCCCTTAAAACAACAATCGCCATCCTTAGAGCAGATTCCTAGATATGATGCCCCTTAAAACAACAATCGCCCTCGTTAGAGCAGATACCTAGATGTGATGCCACTTAAAACAGCAATCGTCCTCATTAGAGAATATACCTAGATGTGATGCCCCTTAAAACAGCAATTGCCCTCATTAGAGCAGATACCTAGATGTGATTCACTTTAAAACAACAATGGCTACCATTAGAGCGGATGACCTAAATGTGATGCACCTTGAAACAACAATCGCCCTAATTAGAGCAGATACCTAGAAGTGATGCCCCTTTCAACAACAATCGCCCTCATTAGAGCAGATACCTAGATGTGATGCTCCTTAAAACAACAATCGCCCTCATTAGAGCAGATACCTAGATGATATGCCCCTTAAAACAACAATCGCCCTCGTTAGAGCAGATACCTAAATTTGATGCCCCGTTAAACAACAATCGCCTTCATTAGAGCAGATGACCTAGATGAGTTGCCCCTTAAAACAACAATCGCCCTCATGAGAGCAGATACCTAGATGGTAAGCCCCTTAAAACATCAGTCCCCCTCATTAGAGCAGATACCTGGTTGTGATGCCCCTTAAAACAACAATCGCCCTCATTAGTGCAGATACCTAGATGATAAGCCCCTTAAAACGACAGTCACCCTCATTAGAGCAGATACCTGGATGTGATGCCTCTTAAAACAACAATCGCCCTCAATGGAGCAGATGACCTAGATTATATGCCCCTTAAATCAACATTCGACCTCATTAGAGCAGATGACCTAGATTTGATGCACCTTAAAACAACAATCACCCTAATTAATGCAGATACCTAGATGTGATGCACCTTTAAACAACAATCGCCCTCATTAGAGCAGATGACCTAGATGTGATGCCCTTGAAACAACAATCGCCCTCATTAGAGCAGATACCTATATCTGAGGCCCCTTAAAACAACAATCGCCCTCATTAGAGCAGATGCCCTAGATGTGATGCCCTTTAAAACAACAATCGCCCTCATTAGAGCAGATACCTAGATATGATGCCCCTTTTAACAACAAACACCTTCATTAGAAAAGATACCTAGATGTGATGCGCCTTAAAACAACAATCGCATTCATTAGAGCAGATGACCTAGATGTGATACCCCTTAAAACAACAATCGTCCTCATTAGAGCATATACATAAATGTGATGCCCCTTAAAACAACAATCGCCCTCATGATAGCTGATACCTAGATGTGATGCCCCTTGTAACAACAATCGCCCTCATTAGAGCTGATACCTAGATGTGATGCCCCCTAAAACAACAATCGCTCTCATTAGAGCAGATACCTAGATGATAAGCCCCTTAAAACAACAATCGCTCTCAATAGAGCAGATGAACTAGATGTGATGCCCCTTTAAACAACAATCGCCCGCATTAGAGCAGATACCTAGATGTGATGGCCCTTAAAACAACAATCCCTCTCATTAGAGCAGATACCTAGATGTCATGCCCCTGGAAACAACAATCGCTCTCATTAGAGCAGATACCTAGATGTGATGCCCCGTAAAACTACAATCGCCCTCATTAGAGCAGATACCTAGATATGACGCCAATAAAAACAACAATCGCCCTCGTTAGAACAGATACCTAGATTTGATGCCCCTTAAAACAACAAACGCCCAATTAGAGAAGATGACCTAGATGTGATGCCCCTTAAAACAACAATCGCCCTCATTTGAGCAGATACCTAGATGTGATGCCCCTCAAAACAACAATCGCTCTCATTAGAGCAGATACCTAGATGGTATGCACCTTAAAACAATAATCGCCCTCATTAGAGCAGATACCTTGATGATATGCACCTTAAAACAACAATCGCTCCCATTAGAGCAGATACCTAGATCTGATGCCCCTTAAAACAACAATCGCCCTCATTAGAGCAGATACCTAGATATTATGCCCCTTAAAACAACAATCGCCCTCGTAAGGGCAGATACCTAGATGTGATGCCCATTAAAACAGCAATCGTCCTCATTGGAGCAGATACCTATATATGATGCCCCTTAAAACAACACTTGCCCTCATTAGAGCAGATACCTAGATGTGATGCACCTTAAAACAACATACACTACCATTAGAATAGATGACCTAGATGTGATGCACCTTAAAACAACAATCGCCCTAATTAGAGCAGATACCTAGATGTGATGCACATTAAAACAACAATCGCCCTCTTTAGAGCAGATACCTAGATGTGATGCCCCTTAAAACAACAATCGCTCTCATTAGATCAGATACCTAGATGTCTTGCCCCTTAAAACAACAATCGCCCTCATTAGAGCAGAAACCTAGATGTGATGCCCCTTTAAACAACAATCGCCCTCATTAGAGCAGATACCTAGATGTGATGCACATTAAAACAACAATCGCCCTCATTAGAGCAGATACCTAGATGTGATGCCCCTTAAAACAACAATCGCTCTCATTAGATCAGAAACCTAGATGTCATGCCCCTTAAAACAACAATCGCCCTCATTAGAGCAGATACCTAGATGTGATGCCCTAAAAACAACAATCGCTGTCATTAGAGCAGATACTTATAAACGGTGCACCTTAAAACAACAATCGCCCTCATAAGATCAGATACCTAGATGTCATGCCCCTTAAAACAACAATCGCCCTCGTTAGAGCAGATACCTAGATGTGATGCCCCTTAAAACAACATTCGCCTTCATTAGAGCAGATACCTAGATGTGATGCCCCTTAAAACAGCAATCGCCCACATTAGAGCAGATACCTAGATATGATGCACCTTAAAACAACAATCGCCCTCGTTAGAGCAGATACCTATATGTCATGCCCCGTAAAACAACAATCGCCTTCATTTGAGCAGATACCTAGATGATATGCCCCTTGAAGCAACAACAATCGCTCTCATTAGAGCAGATACCTAGATGATATGCCCCTTTAAACAACAATCACCCTCATTTGAGCTGATACCTAGATGATATGCCCCTTTAAACAACTATTGCCCTCATTAGAGCAGATACCTAGATATGATGTCCGTTAAAACAACAATCGCCCTAATTAGAACAGACACATAGATGTGATGCCCCTTAAAACATTAATCGCCCTAATTAGAAGAGATACCTATACTCTGCGAGCTGCCAGAATAGGATTGACAGTTCTCTTATCGCCATGTGGCCTGAGAACGAGATTGCCAAACTGTACAAACCAGCGATACAGCTGACCAGGCACAGAAGCACGTGGGCTGTAATATTGCAACGCAGAGTATTATGACATCAACTATGCGAACATGCATTGGTCAGGAGGCAGAGGGGTGATGACTGACGTGGAATTTCCGGCGAAATGTCAATCCTATTCAGGCAGCTCACAGAGTTTTTTTTATAGATGTGATGCTCCTAATAACAACAGTCGCCCTCATTAGAACAGATACCTAGATGATATGCCCCTTAAAAGAAACAATCGCCCTCATTAGAGCAGAAGACCTAGATGATATCCCCTTTTAAACAACAATCGCCCTTATTACAGCAGATACCTAGATGATAAGCCCCTTAAAACAACAATCGCCCTCATTAGAGCAGATACCTAGATGATATGACCCTTAAAACAACAATCGCCCTCATTAGAGCAGATACCTAGATGATATGACCCTTAAAACAACAATCCCTCTCATTAGAGCAGATACCTAGATGTCATGCCCCTGAAAACAACAATCGCTCTCATTAGAGCAGATACCTAGATGTAATGCACATTAAAACAACAATCGCTTTCATTAGTTCAAATACCTAGATATGATGCCCCTTAAAACAACAATCGCCCTCGTTAGAGCAGATACCTAGATGTAATGCCCCTTAAAACAACAATCGCCCTCATTAGAGCAGATACCTCGATGTCATGTCCCTTAAAACAGCAATCGCCCTCATTAGAGCAGATACCTAGATGTCATGCCCCTTAAAACAAAAATAGCTCTCATTAGAGCAGATACGTAGATGATAAGCCCCTTAAAACAACAATCGCCCTCATTAGAGCAGATATCTAGATGTGACGCCCCTTCAAACAGCAATCGCCCTCATTAAGGCAAATACCTACTTATGATGCCCCTTAAAACAACAATCGCCCTCTTTAGTGCTGATACCTACAATAGATGTGATGCACCTTAAAACAACAATCGCCCAATTAGAGCAGATGACCTAGATGTGATGCCCCTTAAAACAACAATCGCCCTCATTTGAGCAGATACCTATATGTGATGCCCTTCAAAACAACAATCACTCTCATTAGAGCAGATACCTAGATGGTATGCACCTTAAAACAATAATCGCCCTCATTAGAGCAGATACCTAGATGATATGCACCTTAAAACAACAATCGCTCCCATTAGAGCAGATACCTAGATATGACGCCCGTTAAAAAAACAATCGCCCTCGTTAGAGCAGATACCTAGATGTGATGCCCCTTAAAACAACAATCGCCTTCATTAGAGCAGATTCCTAGATGTGATGCCCCTTAAAACAGCAATCACCCTCATTAGAGCAGATACCTAGATGTGATGCCCCGTAAAATTACAATCGCCCTCATTAGAGCAGATACCTAGATATGATGCCAATAAAAACAACAATCGCCCTCGTTAGAACAGATACCTAGATTTGATGCCCCTTAAAACAACAATCTCCCAATTAGAGAAGATGACCTAGATGTGATGCCCCTTAAAACAACAATCGCCCTCATTTGAGCAGATACCTAGATGTGATGCCCCTCAAAACAACAATCGCTCTCATTAGAGCAGATGCCTAGATGGTATGCACCTTAAAACAATAATCGCCCTCATTAGAGCAGATACCTAGATGATATGCACCTTAAAACAACAATCGCTCCCATTAGAGCAGATACCTAGATCTGATGCCCCTTAAAACAACAATCGCCCTCATTAGAGCTGATACCTAGATATTATGCCCCTTAAAACAACAATCGCCCTCGTTAGAGCAGATACCTAGATGTGATGCCCCTTAAAACAGCAATCGTCCTCATTGGAGCAGATACCTATATGTGATGCCCCTTAAAACAACACTTGCCCTCATTAGAGCAGATACCTAGATGTGATGCACCTTAAAACAACATTCACTACCATTAGAATAGATGACCTAGATGTGATGCACCTTAAAACAACAATCGCCCTAATTAGAGCAGATACCTAGATGTGATGCACATTAAAACAACAATCGCCCTCATTAGAGCAGATACCTAGATGTGATGCCCCTTAAAACAACAATCGCTCTCATTAGATCAGATATCTAGATGTCTTGCCCCTTAAAACAACAATCGCCCTCATTAGAGCAGAAACCTAGATGTGATGCCCCTTTAAACAACAATCGCCCTCATTAGAGCAGATACCTAGATGTGATGCACATTTAAACAACAATCGCCCTCATTAGAGCAGATACCTAGATGTGATGCCCCTTAAAACAACAATCGCTCTCATTAGATCAGAAACATAGATGTCATGCCCCTTAAAACAACAATCGCTCTAATTAGAGCAGATACCTAGATGTGATGCCCCTTAAAACAACATTCGCCTTCATTAGAGCAGATACCTAGATGTGATGCTCCTTAAAACAGCAATCGCCCTTATTAGAGCAGATACCTAGATGATATGCACCTTAAAACAACAATCGCTCCCATTAGAGCAGATACCTAGATCTGATGCCCCTTAAAACAACAATCGCCTTCATTAGAGCAGATACCTAGATGATATGCCCCTTGAAGCAACAACAATCGCTCTCATTAGAGCAGATACCTAGATGATATAACCCTTTAAACAACAATCACCCTCATTAGAGCAGATACCTAGATGATATGCCCCTTAAAACAACAATCGCCCTCATTAGAGCAGATACATATAATCGGTGCCCCTTAAAACCACAATTGCCCTCATTAGAGCAGATGACCTAGATATGATGCACCTCAAAACAACAATCGCCCTCTTTAGAGCAGATGACCAAGATGTGATGACCCTTAAAATAACAATCGCCCTCATTAGAGCAGATACCTAGATGTGATGCCCCTTAAAACAACAATCGCCCAAATTAGAGCAGATGACCTAGATGTGATGCCCCTTAAAACAAGTATCGCCCTCATTAGAGCAGATACCTAGATCTGAGGCCCCTTAAAACAACAATCGCCCTCATAAGTGCAGATGACCTAGATGTGATGCGTCTTAAAACAACAATTACCCTCATTAGAGCAGATAACTGGATGTGATGCCGCTTTAAACCACAAACGCCCTCATTAGAGCAGATACCTAGATGTGATGCCCCTTAAAACATCAATCGCCTTCATTAGAGCAGATGACCTAGATGTGTTACCACTTCAAACAACAATCGCCCTCATTAGAGCAGATACCTAAATGTGATGCCCCTTAAAACAACAATCGCCCTCATTAGAGCTGATACCTAGATGTTATGCACCTTGAAACAACAATCGCTCACATTAGAGCAAATGACCTAGACGTGATGCCCCTTAAAACAACAATCGCCCTCATTAGAGCAGATACCTAGATATGATGCCCCTTAAAACAACAATCGCTCTCATTAGAGCAGATAACTAGATGTCATGTCCCTGAAAACAACAATCGCTCATATAAGAGCAGATGACCTAGATGTGATGCCCCTTAAAACAACAATCGCCCTCATTAGAGCAGATACCTAGATGTGATGCCCCTTAAAACAACAATCGCCCTCATTAAAGCAGATGACCTAGATGTGATGCCCCTTAAAACAACAATCGCCCTCATAAGTGTAGATACCTAGATGATAAGCCCCTTAAAACGACAGTCACCCTCATTAGAGCAGATACCTAGATATGATGCCCCTTAAAACAACAATCGCTCTCATTAGAGCAGATACCTAGATGTCATGCCCCTGAAAACAACAATCGCTCATATTAGAGCATATGACCTAGATGTGATGCCCCTTAAAACAACAATCGCCCTCATTAGAGCAGATACCTAGATGTGATGCCCCTTAAAACAACAATCGCCCTCATTAGAGCAGATGACCTAGATGTGATGCCCCTTAAAACAACAATCGCCCTCATAAGTGCAGATACCTAGATGATAAGCCCCTTAAAACGACAGTCACCCTCATTAGAGCAGATACCTGGATGTGATGCCTCTTAAAACAACAATCGCCCTCAATGGAGCTGATGACCTAGATTATATGCCCCTTAAATCAACATTCGACCTCATTAGAGCAGATGACCTACATGTGATGCACCTTAAAACAACAATCGCCCTAATTAAAGCAGATACCTAGATGTGATGCCCCTTTAAACAACAATCGCCCTCATTAGAGCAGATGACCTAGATGTGATCCCCTTGAAACAACAATCGCCCTCATTAGAGCAGATACCTATATCTGAGGCCCCTTAAAACAACAATCGCCCTCATTAGAGCAGATGCCCTAGATGTGATGCCCCTTTAAAAAACAATCGCCCTCATTAGAGCAGATACCTAGATGTGATGCCCCTTTAAACAACAAACACCTTCATTAAAGCAGATACCTAGATGTGATGCCCCCTAAAACAACAATCGCTCTCATTAGAGCAGATACCTAGATGATAAGCCCCTTAAAACAACAATCGCTCTCATTAGAGCAGATGAACTAGATGCGATGCCCCTTTAAACAACAATCGCCCTCATTAGAGCAGATACCTAGATGTGATGGCCCTTAAAGCAACAATCCCTCTCATTAGTTCAAATACCTAGATATGATGCCCCTTAAAACAACAATCGCCTTCGTTAGAGCAGATACCTAGATGTGATGCCCCTTAAAACAACAATCGCCCTCATTAGAGCTTATACCTCGATGTCATGCCCCTTAAAACATCAATCGCCCTCATTAGAGCAGATACCTAGATGTCATGCCCCTTAAAACAACAATAGCTCTCATTAGAGCAGATACGTAGATGATAAGCCCCTTAAAACAACAATCGCCCTCATTAGAGCAGATATCTAGATGTGACGCCCCTTCAAACAGCAATCGCCCTCATTAAGGCAAATACCTAGATGTGATGCCCCTTAAAACAACAATCGCCCTCATTAGTGCTGATACCTACAATAGATGTTATGCACCTTAAAATAACAATCGCCCAATTAGAGCAGATGACCTAGATATGATGCCCCTTAAAACAACAATCGCCCTCATTTGAGCAGATACCTATATGTGATGCCCCTCAAAACAACAATCGCTCTCATTAGAGCAGATAACTAGATGGTATGCACCTTAAAACAATAATCGCCCTCATTAGAGCAGATACCTAGATGATATGCCCCTTAAAACAACAATCGCTCCCATTAGGGCAGATACCTAGATGTGACGCCCGTTAAAAAAACAATCGCCCTCGTTAGAGCAGATACCTAGATGTGATGCCCCTTAAAACAACAATCGCCTTCATTAGAGCAGATACCTAGATGTGATGCCCCGTAAAACTACAATCGCCCTCATTAGAGCAGATACCTAGATATGATGCCACTAAAAACAACAATCGCCCTCGTTAGAACAGATACCTAGATTTGATGCCCCTTAAAACAACAATCGCCCAATTAGAGCAGATGACCTAGATGTGATGCCCCTTAAAACAACAATCGCCCTCATTTGAGCAGATACCTAGATGTGATGCCCCTCAAAACAACAATCGCTCTCATTAGAGCAGATACCTAGAAGGTATGCACCTTAAAACAACAATTGCCCTCGTTAGAGCAGGTACCCAGATGTGATGCCCCTTAAAACAGCAATCGTCCTCATTGGAGCAGATACCTATATGTGATGCCCCTTAAAACAACACTTGCCCTCATTAGAGCAGATATCTAGATGTGATGCCCCTTAAAACAACAATCGCCCTCATTAGAGCAGATACCTAGATGTGATGAACCTTAATACAACAATCGCCCCCATTAGAGCAGAAACCTAGATGTGATGCACCTTAAAACAACAATCGCCCACATTAGAGCAGATACCTAGATGTGATGCACCTTAAAACAACAATCGCCCTTATTAGAGCTGATACCTGGATGCGATGCCCCCTAAAACAACAATCGCCCTCATTAGGGCAGATACCTAGTTGTGAAGCCCCTTAAAACAGCAATCGAACTCATAAAACCTGATACCAAGATGTGATGCCCCTTAAAACAACAATCGCCCTCATTAGAGCAGATACCTATATATGATGCCCCTTAAAACAACAATCGCCCTCGTTAGAGCAGATACCTAAATTTGATGCCCCGTTAAAAAACAATCGCCTTTCTTAGAGCAGATACCTAGATGTGATGCCCCTTAAAACAACAATTACCCTCATTAGAGCAGATACCTGAATGTGATGCCCCTTAAAACAACAATCGCCCACATTAGAGCTGATTCCTAGATGTGACGCCCCTTGAAACAACAATCGTCCTCATTAGAGCAGATGACCTAGATGTGATGCCCCTTAAAACAACAATCGCCCTCATTAGAGCAGATACCTGGATGTGATGCCCCTTAAAACAACAATCGCTATCATTAGAGCAGATACCTAGATGTCATGCCCCTGAAAACAACAATCGCCCTCATTAGAGCAGATAGCTAGTTGTGATGCCCCTTAAAACAACAATTGCTTTCATTAGATCAGATAACTAGATATGATGCCTCTTAAAACAACAATCGCCCTCATTAGAGCGGATACCTAGATATGATGCCCCTTAAAACAACAATCGCCCTCGTTAGAGCAGATACCTAGATGTGATGCCCCTTAAACAGCAATCGTCCTCATTAGAGCAGATACCTAGATGTGATGCCCCTTAAAACAACAATTGCCCTCATTAGAGCAGATACATAGATGTGATGCCCCTTAAAACAAAAATCGCCCTCATTAGAGCTGATACCTAGATGTGATGCCCCCTAAAACAACAATCGCCCTCGTTAGAGCAGATACCTAAATGTGATGCCCCTTAAAACAGCAATCGCCCTCATTAATGTAGATAACTAGATGTGATGCCCCTTAAAACAACAATCGCCCTCATTAGAGCAGATACCTAGATATGATGCCCCTTAATACAACAATCCCCCTCGCTAGAACAGATACCTAGATTTGATGCCCCTTAAAACAACAATCGCCTTCATTAGAGCAGATACCTAGATGTGATGCCCCTTAAAACAGCAATAGCCCTCATTAGATCAGATACCTAGATGTGATGCACCTTAAAACAGCAATCGCCCACATTAGAGCAGATATCTAGATGTGATGCCACTTCAAACAGCAATCGCCCTCATTAAGGCAAATACCTAGATGTGATGCCCGTTAAAAAACAATCGCCCTCGTTAGAACAGATACCTAGATGTGATGCCCCTTAAAACAACAATCGCCTTCATAAGAGCAGATACCTAGGTGTGATGCCCCTTAAAACAGCAATCGCCCTCATGAGAGCAGATAACTAGATGTGATGCCCCTTAAAACAACAATCGCCCTCATTAGAGCAGATACCTAGATGTGATGCACCGTAAAACAACAATCGCTAACATTAGAGGAGATGACCTAGATGTGCTGCACCTTAAAACAACAATCGCCCTAATTAGAGCAGATACCTAGATCTGATGCCCCTTAAAAAAACAATCGCCCTCATTAGAGCAGATACCTAGATGTGGTGCCCTTTAAAACAACAACCGCCCTCATTAGAGCAGATGACCTAGATGTGATGCCCATTAAACAACAATCGCCCTCATTAGATCAGATACCTAGATGTGATCCAACTTAAAACAACAATCGCCCTCATTAGGACAGATACCTAGATGTGAAGCCCCTTAAAACAGTAATCGCACTCATTAGAGCAGAAACCTAGATGTGATGCCCCTTAAAACAACAATCGCCCTCATTAGAGCAGATACCTAGATGTGATGCCCCTTAAAACAACAATCACCCTCATTAGAAATGATACCTAGATGTGATGCCCCCTAAAACAACAATCGCCCTTATTAGGGCAGATACCTAGATTTGAAGCCCCTTAAAGCAGCAATCGCCCTCATTAGAGCAGATGACCTAGATGATATGTCCCTTAAAACAACAATCGCCCACATTAGAGCAGATACCTAGATGATATGCCCGTTAAAAGAAACAATCGCCCTCATTAGAGCAGATATCTAGATGATATTCCCCTTATAACAACAATCGCCCTCATTGGAGCAGATACCTAGATGTGATGCCCCTTAAAACAACTATCGCCCCCATTAGAGCAGATACCTAGTTGATATACACCTTAAAACAACAATTGCCCTGATTATAGCAGATACCTAGATGATATGCCCCGTAAAAAAACAATCGCCCTCATTAGAGCAGATACCTAGATGATATGCCCCTTAAAACAACAATTGCCTCATTAGAGCAGATGTCCTGAATGATATACCCCTTAAAACAACAATCGCCCTCATTAGAGCAGATTTCTAGATGATATGCCTCTTAAAACAACAATCGCCCTCATTAGAGCAGATGACCTAGATAATGTGCACCTTAAAACAACATTCGCTCTCATTAGAGCAGATACCTACATTATATGCCCCTTAAAGCAACATTCGCGCTCATTAGAGCAGATACCTAGATGACATGGCCCTTCAAACAACAATTGCCCTCATTAGAGCAGACAACCTAGCTGATATGCCCCTTAAAACAACAATCGCTCTCATTAGAGCAGATGACCTAGGTGATATGCCCCTTAAAACAACAATGGCCTTCATCAGAGCAGATACCTACATAATATGCCATTTAAAACGAAATTCGCCCCCATTACAGCAGATGACCTAGATGATATGCCCCTTTAAAACAACAATCGCTCTCATTAGAGCGGATGACCAACATGATGTGCTCCTTAAAACAACGTTCGCTCTCATTAGAGCAGACACCTAGATGATATGCCCCTTAAAACAACAATCGCACTCATTAGAGCAGATACTTAGATGATATGACCCGTAAAACAACAATCGCCCTCATTAGAGCAGATACCTAGATGATATGCCCCTTAAAACAAAAATCGCCCTCATTAGAGCAGATAACTAGATGATATGCCCCTTAAAACAACAATCGCCCTCGTTAGAGCAGATACCTAGATGTGATGCCCCTTAAACAGCAATCGTCCTCATTAGAGCAGATACCTAGATGTGATGCCCCTTAAAACAACAATTGCCCTCATTAGAGCAGATACTTAGATGATATGACCCGTAAAACAACAATCGCCCTCATTAGAGCAGATACCTAGATGATATGCCCCTTAAAACAAAAATCGCCCTCATTAGAGCGGGTACCTAGATATGATGCCCCTTAAAACAACAATCGCCCTCGTTAGAGCAGATACCTAGATGTGATGCCCCTTAAACAGCAATCGTCCTCATTAGAGCAGATACCTAGATGTGATGCCCCTTAAAACAACAATTGCCCTCATTAGAGCAGATACGTAGATGTGATGCCCCTTAAAACAAAAATCGCCCTCATTAGAGCTGATACCTTGATGTGATGCCCCCTAAAACAACAATCGCCCTCGTTAGAGCAGATACCTAAATATGATGCCCCTTAAAACAGCAATCGCCCTCATTAATGTAGATAACTAGATGTGATGCCCCTTAAAACAACAATCGCCCTCATTAGAGCAGATACCTAGATATGATGCCCCTTAATACAACAATCCCCCTCGCTAGAACAGATACCTAGATTTGATGCCCCTTAAAACAACAATCGCCTTCATTAGAGCAGATACCTAGATGTGATGCCCCTTAAAACAGCAATAGCCCTCATTAGATCAGATACCTAGATGTGATGCACCTTAAAACAGCAATCGCCCACATTAGAGCAGATATCTAGATGTGATGCCACTTCAAACAGCAATCGCCCTCATTAAGGCAAATACCTAGATGTGATGCCCGTTAAAAAACAATCGCCTTCGTTAGAGCAGATACCTGGATGTGATGCCCCTTAAAACAACAATCGCCTTCATAAGAGCAGATACCTAGGTGTGATGCCCCTTAAAACAGCAATCGCCCTCATGAGAGCAGATAACTAGATGTGATGCCCCTTAAAACAACAATCGCCCTCATTAGAGCAGATACCTAGATGTGATGCACCGTAAAACAACAATCGCTACAATTAGAGGAGATGACCTAGATGTGCTGCACCTTAAAACAACAATCGCGCTAATTAGAGCAGATACCTAGATCTGATGCCCCTTAAAAAAACAATCGCCCTCATTAGAGCAGATACCTAGATGTGGTGCCCTTTAAAACAACAACCGCCCTCATTAGAGCAGATGACCTAGATGTGATGCCCCTTAAAACAACTATCGCCCCCATTAGAGCAGATACCTAGTTGATATACACCTTAAAACAACAATTGCCCTCATTATAGCAGATACCTAGATGATATGCCCCGTAAAAAAACTATCGCCCGCATTAGAGCAGATACCTAGATGATATGCCCCTTAAAACAACAATTGCCTCATTAGAGCAGATGACCTGAATGATATACCCCTTAAAACAACAATCGCCCTCATTAGAGCAAATTCCTAGATGATATGCCTCTTAAAACAACAATCGCCCTCATTAGAGCAGATGACCTAGATGATGTGCACCTTAAAACAACATTCGCTCTCATTAGAGCAGATACCTACATTATATGCCCCTTAAAGCAACATTCGCGCTCATTAGAGCAGATACCTAGATGACATGGCCCTTCAAACAACAATTGCCCTCATTAGAGCAGACAACCTAGCTGATATGCCCCTTAAAACAACAATCGCTCTCATTAGAGCAGATGACCTAGGTGATATGCCCCTTAAAACAACAATGGCCTTCATCAGAGCAGATACCTACATTATATGCCATTTAAAACGAAATTCGCCCCCATTACAGCAGATGACCTAGATGATATGCCCCTTTAAAACAACAATCGCTCTCATTAGAGCGGATGACCAACATGATGTGCTCCTTAAAACAACGTTCGCTCTCATTAGAGCAGACACCTAGATGATATGCCCCTTAAAACAACAATCGCACTCATTAGAGCAGATACTTAGATGATATGACCCGTAAAACAACAATCGCCCTCATTAGAGCAGATACCTAGATGATATGCCCCTTAAAACAAAAATCGCCCTCATTAGAGCAGATAACTAGATGATATGCCCCTTAAAACAACAATCGCCCTCATTAGAGCAGACGACCTAGATGATATGCCCCATAAAACAACAATGGCCCTCATTACAGCAGATACCTAGATGATATGACCCTTTAATCAACAATTGCCCTCATTAGAGCAGATACCTAGATGATATGCCCTTTAAAACCAAAAATTTCCTCATTAGAGCAGATGACCTAGATGATATGTCCCTTAAAACAACAATGGCCCTCATTAGAGCAGATACCTATATGATATGCCCCTTAAAACAACAATCGCCCTGAATAGAGCTGATAGCTAGATGATATGCCCCTTTAAACAACTATTGCCCTCATTAGAGCAGATACCTAGATATGATGTCCCTTAAAACAACAATCGCCATAATTAGAAGAGATACCTAGATGTGATGCTCCTAATAACAACAGTCGCCCTCATTAGAACAGATACCTAGATGATATGCCCCTTAAAAGAAACAATCGCCCTCATTAGAGCAGAAGACCTAGATGATATCCCCTTTTAAACAACAATCGCCCTCATTAGAGCAGATACCTAGAAGATAAGCCCCTTAAAACAACAATCGCCCTCATTAGAGCAGATACCTAGATGATATGACCCTTAAAACAACAATCGCCCTCATTAGAGCAGATACCTAGATGATATGCCCCTTAAAACAAAAATCGCCCTCATTAGAGCAGATACCTAGAAAATATGCCCCTTAAAACAACAATTGCCCCCATTAGGGCAGATGACCTAGATGATGTGCACCTTAAAACAACATTCGCTCTCATTAGAGCAGATACCTAGATGATATGCCCCTTAAAACAACAATCACCCTCATTAGAGCAGATACCCAGATGATATTCCCCTTATAACAACAATCGCCCTAATTAGGGCATATACCTACATGATATGCCCCTTAAACAACTATCGCACTCATGAGAGAAGATTCCTAGATGATATGCTCCTTAAAACAACAATCGCCCTCATTAGAGCAGATACCCAGATGATATTCGCCTTATAACAACAATCGCCCTAATTAGAGCAGATACCTAGATGATATGCCCCTTTAATAGCAATTGCCCTCATTAGAGCAGATACCTAGATGCTATGCCCCTTAAAATACCATTTACCCTCATTGGAGCAGATGACCTAGATGATATGCCCCTTAAAACAACAATCGCCTTCATAAGAGCAGATTCCTAGATGATATGCCCCTTAAAACAACAATCGCCCTCATTAGAGCAGATATCTAGATGATATTCCCCTAATAACAACAATCGCCCACATTGGAGCAGATACCTAGATATGATGCCCCATAAAACAACAATCGCCTTCATAAGAGCAGATACCTAGGTGTGATGCCCCTTAAAACAGCAATCGCCCTCATTAGAGCAGATACCTAGATGTGATGCCCCTTAAAACAACAATCGCCCTCATTAGAGCAGATACCTAGATATGATGCCACTTAAAACAACAATCGCCCTCGTTAGAACAGATACCTAGATTTGATGCCCCTTAAAAAAACAATCGCCTTCATTAGAGCAGATACCTAGATCTGATGCCCCTTAAAACAGTAATTGCCCTCATAAGAGCAGATACCTAGATGTGATGCCCCTTTAAACAACAATCGCCCTCATTAGAGCAGATACCTAGATATGATGCCCCTTAAAACAACAATCGCCCTCGTTAGAGCAGATACCTAGATGTGATGCCCCTTAAAACAGCAATCGTCCTCATTAGAGCAGATCCCTAGATGTGATGCCCCTTAAAACAACGATTGCCCTCATTAGAGCAGATACCTAGATGTGATGCACCTTAAAACAACAATCGCTACCATTAGAGCAGATGACCTAGATGTGATGCACCTTAAAACAACAATCGCCCTAATTAGAGCAGATATCTAGATGTTATGCCCCTTAAAAAAACAATCGCCCTCATTAGAGCAGATACCTAGATGTGATGCCCCTTAAAACAACAACCGCCGTCAATAGAGCAGATGACCTAGATATGATGCCCATTAAAACAACAATCGCCCACATTAGATCACATACCTAGATGTGATGAAACATAAAACAACAACCGCCCTGATTAGTGCAGATACCTAGCTGTGAAGCCCCTTAAAACAGCAATCGCCCTCATTAGAGCAGAAACCTAGATGTGATGCCCCTTAAAACAACAATCGCCCTCGTTAGAGCAGATACCTAGATGTGATGCCACATAAAACAGCAATCGTCCGCATTAGAGAAGATACCTAGATGTGATGCCCCATAAAACAGCAATTGTCCTCATTGGAGCAGACACCTAGTTGTGATTCCCATTTCAACAACAATCGCCCTCATTAGAGCAGATACCTAGATGTGATGCCCCTTAAGACAACAATCACCCTCATTAGAGCAGATACCTAGATGTGATGCCCCTTAAGACAACAATCACCCTCATTAGAGCAGATAACCTAGATGTGATGCCCATTAAAACAACAATCGCCCTCATTAGATCAGATACCTAGATGTGATACAACTTAAAACAACAATCGCCCTCATTAGGACAGATACCTAGATATGAAGCCCCTTAAAACTGCAATCGCACTCATTAGAGCAGAAACCTAGATGTGATGCCCCTTAAAACAACAATCGCCCTCATTAGAGCAGATACCTAGATGTGATGCCCCTTAAAAAACAATCGCCCTCATTAGAAATGATACCTAGATGTGATGCCCCCTAAAACAACAATCGCCCTTATTAGGGCAGATACCTAGATGTGAAGCAACTTAAAACAGCAATCGCCCTCATTAGAGCAGATGACCTAGATGATATGCCCCTTAAAACAACAATCGCCCACATTAGAGCAGATACCTAGATGATATGCCCCTTCAAAGAAACAATCGCCGTCATTAGAGCAGATATCTAGATGATATTCCCCTTATAACAACAATCGCCCTCATTGGAGCAGATACCTAGATGTGATGCCCCTTAAAACAACAATCGCCCCCATTAGAGCAGATACGTAGTTGATATACACCTTAAAACAACAATTGCCCTCATTATAGCAGATACCTATATGATATGCCCCTTAAAATAACAATCGCCCTCATTAGAGCAGATACCTATATGATATGCCCCTTAAAACAATAATTGCCTCATTAGAGCAGGTGACTTGAATGATATGCTCCTTAAAACAACAATCGCCCTCATTAGAGCAGATTCCTAGATGATATGCCTCTTAAAACAACAATCGCCTTCATTAGAGCAGATGACCTAGATGATATGCCCCTTAAAACAACAATCGCTCGCATTAGAGCAGATAACCTAGATGATTTGCACCTTAAAACAACATTCGATCTCATTAGAGCAGATACCTACATTATATGCCCTTTAAAGCAACATTCGCCCTATTAGAGCAGATACTTAGATGATATGCCCCTTGAAACAACAATTGCCCTCATTAGAGCAGACGACCTAGATGATATGCCCCTTAAAACGAAATTCGCCCCCATTACAGCAGATGACCTAGATGATATGCCCCTTAAAACAACAATCGCTCTCATTAGAGCGGATGACCAACATGATGTGCTCCTTAAAACAACGTTCGTTCTCATTAGAGCAGATTCCTACATATTATGCCCCTTAAAACAACAATCGCCCTCATTAGAGCAGATACCTAGATGATATGACCCTTAAAACAGCAATCGCCCTCATTAGAGCAGATACCTAGAATATATGCCCCTTCAAACAAAAATCGCCCTCATTAGAGCATATACCTAGATGATATGCCCCTTAAAACAACAATCGCCCTGATTAGAGCTGATAGCTAGATGATATGCCCCTTTAAACAACTATTGCCCTCATTAGAGCAGATACCTAGATGATGAGCCCCTTTGAACAACAATCGCCCTCATTAGAGCAGATACCTAGATGATATGCCCCTTTAGACAACAATTGCGCTCATTAGAGCAGATACCTAGATATGATGTCCCTTAAAACAACAATCGCCCTAATTAGAACAGGCACCTAGATGTCATGCCCCTTAAAACATTAATCGCCCTAATTAGAAGAGATACCTAGATGTGATGCTCCTAATAACAACAGTCGCCCTCATTAGAACAGATACCTAGATGATATGCCCCTTAAAAGAAACAATCGCCCTCATTAGAGCAGAAGACCTAGATGATATCCCCTTTTAAACAACAATCGCCCTCATTAGAGCAGATACCTAGATGATAAGCCCCTTAAAACAACAATCGCCCTCATTAGAGCAGATACCTAGATGATATGACCCTTAAAACAACAATCGCCCTCATTAGAGCAGATACCTAGATGATATGCCCCTTAAAACAAAAATCGCCCTCATTAGAGCAGATACCTAGATGATATGCCCCTTAAAACAACAATCGCCCCCATTAGAGCAGATGACCTAGATGATATGCCCCTTAAAACAACAATGGCCCTCACTAGAGCAGATACCAAGATGATATCACCCTTTAATCAACAATTGCCCTCATTAGAGCAGATACCTAGATGTGATGCCCCTTAAAACAACAATCCCCCTCATTAGAGCACATAACTAGATGTGATGCCCCTTATAACAAAAATCGCCCTCATTAGAACAGATACCTAGATGTGATGCCCCTTAAAACAACAATTGCCCTAATTAAAACAGATACCTAGATGTGATGCCCCTTATAACAACAATCGTCCTAATTAGAACAGATACCTAGATGTGATGCCCCTTAAAACAACAATCGCCCTAATTAGAACAGACATCTAGATGTCATGCCCCTTAAAACAACAATCGCCCTAATTAGAAGTGATACCTAGATGTGATGCTCCTTATAACAACAGTCGCCCTCATTAGAACAGATCCCTAGATGATATGCCCCTTAAAAGAAAAAATCGCCCACATTAGAGCAGATGTCCTAGATGATATCCCCTTTTAAACAACAATCGCCCTCATTAGAGCAGATACCTAGATGATAAGCCCCTTAAAACAACAATCGCTCTCGTTAGAGCAGATACCTAGATGATATGCCCCTTAAGCCATCAATCGCCCTCATTAGAGCAGATGACCTAGATGATATGCCCCTTAAAACAACAATCGCCCTCATTAGAGCAGATGACCTAGATGATATGCCCCTTAAAACAACAGTCGCCCTCATTAGAGCAGATGCCCTGTTTGATATGCCCTTTAAAAACAATCGACCTCATTAGAGCAGATACCTAGATGATTTGCCCCTTGAAACAACAATCGCCCTCATTAGAGCAGAAGGTCTAGATGATAGGCCCCTTAAAACAACAATCGCCCGCATTAGAGCTGATGACGTAGATGATATGCCCCTTATAACAGCAATCGCCCTCAGTAGAGCAGATTCCTAGATGCTATCCCCCTTAAAACAGCAATCGCCCCATTAGAGCAGATACCTAGATGATATACCCCTTAAATAACAATTGCCCTCATTAGAGCAGATACCTAGATGCTATGCCCCTTAAAACAACATTTGCCCTTATTAGAGCAAATGACCAAGATGATATGCCCCTTAAAACAACAATCGCCCTTATTAGAGCAGATTCCTAGATGATATGCCCCTTAAAACAACAATCGCCCTCATTAGAGCAGATACCCTGATGATATTCGCCTTATAACAACAATCGCCCTAATTAGAGCCGATACCTAGATGATATGCCTCTTAAATAACAATTGCCCTCATTAGAGCAGATACCTAGATGCTATGCCCCTTAAAACACCATTTACCCTCATTGGAGCAGATGACCTAGATGATATGCCCCTTAAAACAACAATCGCCCTCATTAGAGCAGATTCCTAGATGATATGCCCCTTAAAACAACAATCGCCCTCATTAGAGCAGATGACCAAGATGAAATGCCCCTTAAAACAACAATCTCCCTCATTAGAGCAGATACATAGATGATATCCCCCTTAAAAGAAACAATGGCCCTCATTAGAGCACATACCTTGATGTTATGCCCCTTAAAACAACAAACACCCGCATTACAGCAGATACCTAGATTATATGCCACTTTAAACAACAATAGCCCTCATTAGAGCGGATAACCTAGATGATATGCCCCTTAAAACAAAAATCGCCTTCATTAGAGCAGATACCTAGATGATATGCACCTTAAAACAACAATCGCCCTCAGTAGAGCAGACGACCTAGATGATATGCCCCTTAAAACAACAATCGCCCTAATTAGAGCAGATGACCTAGATGATATGCCCCTTAAAACAACAATCGCCCTCATTAGAGCTGATAACTAGATGATATGCCCCTTAAAAGAAACAATCGCCCTCATTAGAGCAGATTCTAGATGATATTCCCCTGATAACAACAATCGCGCACATTGGAGCAGATACCTAGATATGATGCCCCTTAAAACAACAATCGCCTTCATAAGAGCAATTACCTAGGTGTGATGCCCCTTAAAACAACAATCGCCCTCGTTAGAACAGATACCTAGTTTTGATGCCCCTTAAAACAACAATCGCCTTCATTAGAGCAGATACCTAGATCTGATGACCCTTAAGACAGCAATTGCCCTCGTAAGAGCTGATACCTAGATGTGATGCCCCTTTAAACAACAATCGCCCTCTTTAGAGCAGATACCTAGATATGATGCCCCTTAAAACAACAATCGCCCTCGTTAGAGCAGAAACCTAGATGTGATGCCCCTTAAAACAGCAATCGTCCTCATTAGAGCAGATCCCTAGATGTGATGCCCCTTAAAACAACAATTGCCCTCATTAGAGCAGATACCTAGATGTGATGCCCCTTAAAACAACAATTGCCCTCATTAGGGCAGATACCTAGCTGTGGAGCCCCTTATAACAGCAATCGCCCTCATTAGAGCAGAAACCTAGATGTGATGCCCCTTAAAACAACAATCGCCCTCATTAGAGCAGATACCTAGATGTGATGCCCCTTAAAACAACAATCGCTTTCATTAGATCAGATAACTAGATATGATGCCACTTATAACAACAATCGCACACATTAGAGCAGATTCCTAGATATGATGCCCCTTAAAACAACAATTGCCCTCGTTAGAGCAGATACCTAGATGTGATGCCACTTAAAACAGCAATCGTCCTCATTAGAGAAGATACCTAGATGTGATGCCCCTTAAAACAGCAATTGCCCTCATTAGAGCAGATACCTAGATGTGATTCACTTTAAAACAACAATCGCTACCATTAGAGCAGATGACCTAGATGTGATGCACCTTAAAACAACAATCGCCCTCATTAGAGCAGATACCTAGATGATATACCCCTTAAAACAGCAATCGCCCCATTAGAGCAGATACCTAGATGATATACCCCTTAAATAACAATTGCCCTCATTAGAGCAGATACCTAGATGATATGCCCCTTAAATAACACTTGCCCTCATTAGAGCAGATACCTAGATGCTATGCCGCTTAAAACAGCAATCGCCCCATTAGAGCAGATACCTAGATGATATACCCCTTAAATAACAATTGCCCTCATTAGAGCAGATACCTAGATGCTATGCCCCTTAAAACAACATTTGCCCTTATTAGAGCAGATGACCAAGATGATATGCCCCTTAAAACAACAATCGCCCTCATTAGAGCAGATTCCTAGATGATATGCCCCTTACAACAACAATCGCCCTCATTAGAGCAGATGACCTAGACGATGTGCACCTTAAAACAACATTTGCTCTCATTAGAGCAGATACCTAGATGATACGCCCCTTAAAACAACAATCGCCCTCATTAGAGCAGATACCCAGATGATATTCCCCTTATAACAACAATCGCCCTAATTAGGGCATATACCTAGATGATATGCCCCTTAAAACAACAATCACACTCATGAGAGCAGATTCCTAGATGATATGCCCCTTAAAACAACAATCGCCCTCATTAGAGCAATGGCCTAGATGATGTGCACATTAAAACAACATTCGCTCTCATTAGAGCAGATACCCAGATGATATTCGCCTTATAACAACAATCGCCCTAATTAGAGCAGATACCAAGATGATATGCCTCTTAAATAACAATTGCCCTCATTAGAGCAGATACCTAGATGCTATGCCCCTTAAAACACCATTTACCCTCATTGGAGCAGATGACCTAGAGGATATGCCCCTTAAAACAACAATCGCCCTCATTAGAGCAGATTCCTAGATGATATGCCCCTTAAAACAATAATCGCCCTCATTAGAGCAGATGACCTAGATGATGTGCACCTTAAAACAACATTCGCTCTCATTAGAGCAGATACCTAGATGATATGCCCCTTAAAACAACAATCGCCCTGATTAGAGCAGATGACCTAGATGATATGCCCCTTAAAACAACAATCGTCCTCATTAGAGCAGATCCCTAGATGTGATGCCCCTTAAAACAACAATTGCCCTCATTAGAGCAGATACCTAGATGTGATGCACCTTAAAACAATAATCGCTACCATTAGAGCAGATGACCTAGATGTGATGCACCTTAAAACAACAATCGCCCTAATTAGAGCAGATACCTAGATGATATGCCCCTTAAAACAACAATCGCCCTGATTAGAGCAGATGACCTAGATGATATGCCCCTTAAAACAACAATCGTCCTCATTAGAGCAGATCCCTAGATGTGATGCCCCTTAAAACAGCAATCGTCCTCATTAGAGAAGATACCTAGATGTGATGCCCCTTAAAACAGCAATTGCCCTCATTAGAGCAGATATCTAAATGTGATTCACTTTAAAACAACAATCGCTACCATTAGAGCGGATGACCTAGATGTGATGCACCTTAAAACAACAATCGCCCTAATTAGAGCAGATACCTAGTTGTGATGCCCCTTTCAACAACAATCGCCCTCATTAGAGCAGATACCTAGATGTGATGCCCCTTAAGACAACAATCACCCTCATTAGAGCAGATGACCTAGATGTGATGCCCATTAAAACAACAATCGCCCTCATTAGATCAGACACCTAGATGTGATGCAACTTAAAACAACAATCGCCCTAATTAGGACAGATACCTAGATGTGAAGCCCCTTAAAACAGCAATCGCACTCATCAGAGCAGAAACCTAGATGTGACGCCCCTTAAAACAACAATCGCCCTCATTAGAGCAGATACCTAGATGTGATGCCCCTTAAAAAACAATCGCCCTCATTAGAAATGTTACCTCGATGTGATGCCCCCTAAAATAACAATCGCCCTTATTAGGGCAGACACCTAGATGTGAAGCACCTTAAAACAGCAATCGCCCTCATTAGAGCAGATGACCTAGATGATATGCCCCTTAAAACAATAATCGCCCACATTATAGCAGATACCTAGATGATATGCCCCTTCAAAGAAACAATCGCCCTCATTAGAGCAGATATCTAGATGATATTCCCCTTATAACAACAATCGCCCTCATTGGAGCAGATACCTAGATGATATGCCCCTTAAAACAACAATCGCCCTCATTAGAGCAGATACCTAGATGATAAGCCCCTTAAAACAACAATTGCCTCATTAGAGCAGATGACCTAAATGATATGCCCCTTAAAACAACAATCGCCCTCATTAGAGCAGATGACCTAGATGATATGCCCCTTAAAACAACAATCGCCCTCATCAGAGCACATACCTAGATTATATGCCCCTTAAAACGAAATTCGCCCCCATTACAGTAGATGACCTAGATGATATGCCCCTTAAAACAACAATCGCTCTCATTAGAGCGGATGACCAACATGATGAGCTCCTTAAAACAACAATCGCCCTCATTAGAGCAGATACCCTGATGATATTCGCCTTATAACAACAATCGCCCTAATTAGAGCCGATACCTAGATGATATGCCTCTTAAATAACAATTGCCCTCATTAGAGCAGATACCTAGATGCTATGCCCCTTAAAACACCATTTACCCTCATTGGAGCAGATGACCTAGATGATATGCCCCTTAAAACAACAATCGCCCTCATTAGAGCAGATTCCTAGATGATATGCCCCTTAAAACAACAATCGCCCTCATTAGAGCAGATGACCAAGATGAAATGCCCCTTAAAACAACAATCTCCCTCATTAGAGCAGATACATAGATGATATCCCCCTTAAAAGAAACAATGGCCCTCATTAGAGCACATACCTTGATGTTATGCCCCTTAAAACAACAAACACCCGCATTACAGCAGATACCTAGATTATATGCCACTTTAAACAACAATAGCCCTCATTAGAGCGGATAACCTAGATGATATGCCCCTTAAAACAAAAATCGCCTTCATTAGAGCAGATACCTAGATGATATGCACCTTAAAACAACAATCGCCCTCAGTAGAGCAGACGACCTAGATGATATGCCCCTTAAAACAACAATCGCCCTAATTAGAGCAGATGACCTAGATGATATGCCCCTTAAAACAACAATCGCCCTCATTAGAGCTGATAACTAGATGATATGCCCCTTAAAAGAAACAATCGCCCTCATTAGAGCAGATTCTAGATGATATTCCCCTGATAACAACAATCGCGCACATTGGAGCAGATACCTAGATATGATGCCCCATAAAACAACAATCGCCTTCATAAGAGCAATTACCTAGGTGTGATGCCCCTTAAAACAACAATCGCCCTCGTTAGAACAGATACCTAGTTTTGATGCCCCTTAAAACAACAATCGCCTTCATTAGAGCAGATACCTGGATCTGATGACCCTTAAGACAGCAATTGCCCTCGTAAGAGCTGATACCTAGATGTGATGCCCCTTTAAACAACAATCGCCCTCTTTAGAGCAGATACCTAGATATGATGCCCCTTAAAACAACAATCGCCCTCGTTAGAGCAGAAACCTAGATGTGATGCCCCTTAAAACAGCAATCGTCCTCATTAGAGCAGATCCCTAGATGTGATGCCCCTTAAAACAACAATTGCCCTCATTAGAGCAGATACCTAGATGTGATGCCCCTTAAAACAACAATTGCCCTCATTAGGGCAGATACCTAGCTGTGGAGCCCCTTATAACAGCAATCGCCCTCATTAGAGCAGAAACCTAGATGTGATGCCCCTTAAAACAACAATCGCCCTCATTAGAGCAGATACCTAGATGTGATGCCCCTTAAAACAACAATCGCTTTCATTAGATCAGATAACTAGATATGATGCCACTTATAACAACAATCGCACACATTAGAGCAGATTCCTAGATATGATGCCCCTTAAAACAACAATTGCCCTCGTTAGAGCAGATACCTAGATGTGATGCCACTTAAAACAGCAATCGTCCTCATTAGAGAAGATACCTAGATGTGATGCCCCTTAAAACAGCAATTGCCCTCATTAGAGCAGATACCTAGATGTGATTCACTTTAAAACAACAATCGCTACCATTAGAGCAGATGACCTAGATGTGATGCACCTTAAAACAACAATCGCCCTCATTAGAGCAGATACCTAGATGATATACCCCTTAAAACAGCAATCGCCCCATTAGAGCAGATACCTAGATGATATACCCCTTAAATAACAATTGCCCTCATTAGAGCAGATACCTAGATGATATGCCCCTTAAATAACACTTGCCCTCATTAGAGCAGATACCTAGATGCTATGCCGCTTAAAACAGCAATCGCCCCATTAGAGCAGATACCTAGATGATATACCCCTTAAATAACAATTGCCCTCATTAGAGCAGATACCTAGATGCTATGCCCCTTAAAACAACATTTGCCCTTATTAGAGCAGATGACCAAGATGATATGCCCCTTAAAACAACAATCGCCCTCATTAGAGCAGATTCCTAGATGATATGCCCCTTACAACAACAATCGCCCTCATTAGAGCAGATGACCTAGACGATGTGAACCTTAAAACAACATTTGCTCTCATTAGAGCAGATACCTAGATGATACGCCCCTTAAAACAACAATCGCCCTCATTAGAGCAGATACCCAGATGATATTCCCCTTATAACAACAATCGCCCTAATTAGGGCATATACCTAGATGATATGCCCCTTAAAACAACAATCACACTCATGAGAGCAGATTCCTAGATGATATGCCCCTTAAAACAACAATCGCCCTCATTAGAGCAATGACCTAGATGATGTGCACATTAAAACAACATTCGCTCTCATTAGAGCAGATACCCAGATGATATTCGCCTTATAACAACAATCGCCCTAATTAGAGCAGATACCAAGATGATATGCCTCTTAAATAACAATTGCCCTCATTAGAGCAGATACCTAGATGCTATGCCCCTTAAAACACCATTTACCCTCATTGGAGCAGATGACCTAGAGGATATGCCCCTTAAAACAACAATCGCCCTCATTAGAGCAGATTCCTAGATGATATGCCCCTTAAAACAATAATCGCCCTCATTAGAGCAGATGACCTAGATGATGTGCACCTTAAAACAACATTCGCTCTCATTAGAGCAGATACCTAGATGATATGCCCCTTAAAACAACAATCGCCCTGATTAGAGCAGATGACCTAGATGATATGCCCCTTAAAACAACAATCGTCCTCATTAGAGCAGATCCCTAGATGTGATGCCCCTTAAAACAACAATTGCCCTCATTAGAGCAGATACCTAGATGTGATGCACCTTAAAACAACAATCGCTACCATTAGAGCAGATGACCTAGATGTGATGCACCTTAAAACAACAATCGCCCTAATTAGAGCAGATACCTAGATGATATGCCCCTTAAAACAACAATCGCCCTGATTAGAGCAGATGACCTAGATGATATGCCCCTTAAAACAACAATCGTCCTCATTAGAGCAGATCCCTAGATGTGATGCCCCTTAAAACAGCAATCGTCCTCATTAGAGAAGATACCTAGATGTGATGCCCCTTAAAACAGCAATTGCCCTCATTAGAGCAGATATCTAAATGTGATTCACTTTAAAACAACAATCGCTACCATTAGAGCGGATGACCTAGATGTGATGCACCTTAAAACAACAATCGCCCTAATTAGAGCAGATACCTAGTTGTGATGCCCCTTTCAACAACAATCGCCCTCATTAGAGCAGATACCTAGATGTGATGCCCCTTAAGACAACAATCACCCTCATTAGAGCAGATGACCTAGATGTGATGCCCATTAAAACAACAATCGCCCTCATTAGATCAGACACCTAGATGTGATGCAACTTAAAACAACAATCGCCCTAATTAGGACAGATACCTAGATGTGAAGCCCCTTAAAACAGCAATCGCACTCATCAGAGCAGAAACCTAGATGTGACGCCCCTTAAAACAACAATCGCCCTCATTAGAGCAGATACCTAGATGTGATGCCCCTTAAAAAACAATCGCCCTCATTAGAGCAGATACCTAGATGTGATGCCCCTTAAAAAACAATCGCCCACATTAGAAATGTTACCTAGATGTGATGCCCCCTAAAATAACAATCGCCCTTATTAGGGCAGACACCTAGATGTGAAGCACCTTAAAACAGCAATCGCCCTCATTAGAGCAGATGACCTAGATGATATGCCCCTTAAAACAACAATCGCCCACATTATAGCAGATACCTAGATGATATGCCCCTTCAAAGAAACAATCGCCCTCATTAGAGCAGATATCTAGATGATATTCCCCTTATAACAACAATCGCCCTCATTGGAGCAGATACCTAGATGTGATGCCCCTTAAAACAACAATCGCCCCAATTAGAGCAGATACGTAGTTGATATACACCTTAAAACAACAATTGCCCTCATTATAGCAGATACCTACAGTAGATGATATGCCCCTTAAAACAACAATTGCCCTCATTAGAGCAGATGACCTAAATGATATGCCCCTTAAAACAACAATCGCCCTCATTAGAGCAGATGACCTAGATGATATGCCCCTTAAAACAACAATCGCCCTCATCAGAGCACATACCTAGATTATAAGCCCCTTAAAACCAAATTCGCCCCCATTACAGTAGATGACCTAGATGATATGCCCCTTAAAACAACAATCGCTCTCATTAGAGCGGATGACCAACATGATGAGCTCCTTAAAACAACGTTCGCTCTCATTAGAGCAGATTCCTAGATGATATGCCCCTTAAAACAACAATCGCTCTCATTAGAGCGGATGACCAACATGATGAGCTCCTTAAAACAACGTTCGCTCTCATTAGAGCAGATTCCTAGATGATATGCCCCTTAAAAACAACAATCCCCCTCATTAGAGCAGATACATAGATGATATGACCCTTAAAACAATAATCGCCCTCATTAGAGCAGATACCTAGATGATATGCCCCTTAAAACAAAAATCGCCCTCATTAGAGCAGATACCCAGATGATATGCCCCTTAAAATACAATCGCCCTCATTAGAGCAGATGACCTAGACGATATGCCCCATAAAACAACAATGGCCCTCATTAGAGCAGATACTTAGATGATATGACCCTTTAATCAACAATTGCCCTCATTAGAGCAGATACCTAGATGATATCCCATTTAAAACCAAAAATTTCCTCATTAGAGCAGATGACCTAGATGATATGCCCCTTAAAACAACAATGGCACTCATTAGAGCAGATACCTATATTATATGCCCCTTAAAACAACAATCGCCCTCATTAGAGCAGATACCTAGATGATATCCCCTCTAAAACCAAAAATTTCCTCATTAGAGCAGATGACCTAGATGATATGCCCCTTAAAACAACAATGGCCCTCATTAGAGCAGATACCTATATGATATGCCCCGTAAAACAGCAATCGCCCTGATTAGAGCTGATAGCTAGATGATATGCCCCTTTAAACAACTATTGTCCTCATTAGAGCAGATAACTAGATGATGAGCCCCTTTGAACAACAATCGCCCTCATTAGAGCAGATACCTAGATGATATGCCCCTTAAAACAACAATCGCCCTAATTAGAACAGACACCTAGATGTGATGCCCCTTAAAACATTAATTGCCCTAATTAGAAGAGATACCTAGATGTGATGCTCCTAATAACAACAGTCGCCCTCATTAGAACAGATACCTAGATGATATGCCCCTAAAAAGAAACAAGCGCCCTCATTAGAGCAGATGACCTAGATGATATCCCCTTTTATACAACAATCGCCCTCATTAGAGCAGATACCTAGATGATAAGCCCCTTAAAACAACAATCGCCCTCATTTGAGCAGATGCCCTGGCTGATATGCCCTTTAATAACAATCGACCTCATTAGAGCAGATACCTTGATGTTATGCCCCTTAAAACAACAATCACCCGCATTACAGCAGATACCTAGATTATATGCCACTTTAAACAACAATAGCCCTCATTAGAGCGGATAACCTAGATGATATGCCCCTTAAAACAAAAATCGCCTTCATTAGAGCAGATACCTAGATGATATGCACCTTAAAACAACAATCGCCCTCAGTAGAGCAGACGACCTAGATGATATGCCCCTTAAAACAACAATCGCCCTAATTAGAGCAGATGACCTAGATGATATGCCCCTTAAAACAACAATCGCCCTCATTAGAGCTGATAACTAGATGATATGCCCCTTAAAAGAAACAATCGCCCTCATTAGAGCAGATTCTAGATGATATTCCCCTAATAACAACAATCGCCCACATTGGAGCAGATACCTAGATATGATGCCCCTTAAAACAACAATTGCCTTCATAAGAGCAGATACCTAGGTGTGATGCCCCTTAAAACAACAATCGCCCTCGTTAGAACAGATACCTAGTTTTGATGCCCCTTAAAACAACAATCGCCTTCATTAGAGCAGATACCTAGATCTGATGCTCCTTAAGACAGCAATTGCCCTCGTAAGAGCTGATACCTAGATGTGATGCCCCTTTAAACAACAATCGCCCTCTTTAGAGCAGATACCTAGATATGATGCCCCTTAAAACAACAATCGCCGTCGTTAGAGCAGAAACCTAGATGTGATGCCCCTTAAAACAGCAATCGTCCTCATTAGAGCAGATCCCTAGATGTGATGCCCCTTAAAACAACAATTGCCCTCATTAGAGCAGATACCTAGATGTGATACACCTTAAAACAACAATCGCTACCATTAGAGCAGATCCCTAGATGTGATGCCCCTTAAAACAACAATTGCCCTCATTAGGGCAGATACCTAGCTGTGAAGCCCCTTATAACAGCAATCGCCCTCATTAGAGCAGAAACCTAGATGTGATGCCCCTTAAAACAACAATCGCCCTCATTAGAGCAGATACCTAGATGTGATGCCCCTTAAAACAACAATCGCTTTCATTAGATCAGATAACTAGATATGATGCCACTTATAACAAAAATCGCACACATTAGAGCAGATTCCTAGATATGATGCCCCTTAAAACAACAATCGCCCTCGTTAGAGCAGATACCTAGATGTGATGCCACTTAAAACAGCAATCGTCCTCATTAGAGAAGATACCTAGATGTGTTGCCCCTTAAAACAGCAATTGCCCTCATTAGAGCAGATACCTAGATGTGATTCACTTTAAAACAACAATCGCTACCATTAGAGCAGATGACCTAGATGTGATGCACCTTAAAACAACAATCGCCCTCATTAGAGCAGATACCTAGATGATATGCCCCTTAAAACAGCAATCGCCCCATTAGAGCAGATACCTAGATGATATACCCCTTAAATAACAATTGCCCTCATTAGAGCAGATACCTAGATGATATGCCCCTTAAATAACACTTGCCCTCATTAGAGCAGATACCTAGATGCTATGCCCCTTAAAACAGCAATCGCCCCATTAGAGCAGATACCTAGACGATATACCCCTTAAATAACAATTGCCCTCATTAGAGCAGATACCTAGATGCTATGCCCCTTAAAACAACATTTGCCCTTATTAGAGCAGATGACCAAGATGATATGCCCCTTAAAACAACAATCGCTCTCATTAGAGCAGATTCCTAGATGATATGCCCCTTACAACAACAATCGCCCTCATTAGAGCAGATGACCTAGACGATGTGCACCTTAAAACAACATTCGCTCTCATTAGAGCAGATACCTAGATGATACGCCCCTTAAAACAACAATCGCCCTCATTAGAGCAGATACCCAGATGATATTCCCCTTATAACAACAATCGCCCTAATTAGGGCATATACCTAGATTATATGCCCCTTAAAACAACAATCACACTCATGAGAGCAGATTCCTAGATGATATGCCCCTTAAAACAACAATCGCCCTCATTAGAGCAATGACCTAGATGATGTGCACATTAAAACAACATTCGCTCTCATTAGAGCAGATACCCAGATGATATTCGCCTGATAACAACAATCGCCCTAATTAGAGCAGATACCAAGATGATATGCCCCTTAAATAACAATTGCCCTCATTAGAGCAGATACCTAGATGCTATGCCCCTTAAAACACCATTTACCCTCATTGGAGCAGATGACCTAGATGATATGCCCCTTAAAACAACAATCGCCCTCATTAGAGCAGATGCCCTAGATGATGTGCACCTTAAAACAACATTCGCTCTCATTAGAGCAGATACCTAGATGATATGCCCCTTAAAACAACAATCGCCCTCATTAGAGCAGATACCCAGATGATATTCCCCTTATAACAACAATCGCACTAATTAAGGCATATACCTAGATGATATGCCCCTTAAAACAACAATCACACTCATGAGAGCAGATTCCTAGATGATATGCCCCTTAAAACAACAATCGCCCTCATTAGAGCAATGACCTAGATGATGTGCACATTAAAACAACATTCGCTCTCATTAGAGCAGATACCCAGATGATATTCGCCTTATAACAACAATCGCCCTAATTAGAGCAGATACCAAGATGATATGCCCCTTAAATAACAATTGCCCTCATTAGAGCAGATACCTAGATGCTATGCCCCTTAAAACACCATTTACCCTCATTGGAGCAGATGACCTAGATGATATGCCCCTTAAAACAACAATCGCCCTCATTAGAGCAGATGACCTAGATGATGTGCACCTTAAAACAACATTCGCTCTCATTAGAGCAGATACCTAGATGATATGCCCCTTAAAACAACAATCGCCCTGATTAGAGCAGATGACCTAGATGATATGCCCCTTAAAACAACAATCGTCCTCATTAGAGCAGATCCCTAGATGTGATGCCCCTTAAAACAACAATTGCCCTCATTAGAGCAGATACCTAGATGTGATGCACCTTAAAACAACAATCGCTACCATTAGAGCAGATGACCTAGATGTGATGCACCTTAAAACAACAATCGCCCTAATTAGAGCAGATACCTAGATGATATGCCCCTTAAAACAACAATCGCCCTGATTAGAGCAGATGACCTAGATGATATGCCCCTTAAAACAACAATCGTCCTCATTAGAGCAGATCCCTAGATGTGATGCCCCTTAAAACAGCAATCGTCCTCATTAGAAAAGATACCTAGATGTGATGCCCCTTAAAACAGCAATTGCCCTCATTAGAGCAGATATCTAAATGTGATTCACTTTAAAACAACAATCGCTACCATTAGAGCGGATGACCTAGATGTGATGCACCTTAAAACAACAATCGCCCTAATTAGAGCAGATACCTAGTTGTGATGCCCCTTTCAACAACAATCGCCCTCATTAGAGCAGATACCTATATGTGATGCCCCTTAAGACAACAATCACCCTCATTAGAGCAGATGACCTAGATGTGATGCCCATTAAAACAACAATCGCCCTCATTAGATCAGACACCTAGATGTGATGCAACTTAAAACAACAATCGCCCTAATTAGGACAGATACCTAGATGTGAAGCCCCTTAAAACAGCAATCGCACTCATCAGAGCAGAAACCTAGATGTGACGCCCCTTAAAACAACAATCGCCCTCATTAGAGCAGATACCTAGATGTGATGCCCCTTAAAAAACAATCGCCCTCATTAGAAATGTTACCTAGATGTGATGCCCCCTAAAATAACAATCGCCCTTATTAGGGCAGACACCTAGATGTGAAGCACCTTAAAACAGCAATCGCCCTCATTAGAGCAGATGACCTAGATGATATGCCCCTTAAAACAACAATCGCCCACATTATAGCAGATACCTAGATGATATGCCCCTTCAAAGAAACAATCGCCCTCATTAGAGCAGATATCTAGATGATATTCCCCTTATAACAACAATCGCCCTCATTGGAGCAGATACCTAGATGTGATTCCCCTTAAAACAACAATCGCCCCAATTAGAGCAGATACGTAGTTGATATACACCTTAAAACAACAATTGCCCTCATTATAGCAGATACCTACAGTAGATGATATGCCCCTTAAAACAACAATCGCCCTCATTAGAGCAGATACCTAGATGATACGCCCCTTAAAACAACAATTGCCTCATTAGAGCAGATGACCTAAATGATATGCCCCTTAAAACAAAAATCGCCCTCATTAGAGCAGACGACCTAGATGATATACCCCTTAAAACAACAATCGCCCTCATCAGAGCACATACCTAGATTATATGCCCCTTAAAACCAAATTCGCCCCCATTACAGTAGATGACCTAGATGATATGCCCCTTAAAACAACAATCGCTCTCATTAGAGCGGATGACCAACATGATGAGCTCCTTAAAACAACGTTCGCTCTCATTAGAGCAGATTCCTAGATGATATGCCCCTTAAAACAACAATCGCTCTCATTAGAGCGGATGACCAACATGATGAGCTCCTTAAAACAACGTTCGCTCTCATTAGAGCAGATTCCTAGATGATATGCCCCTTAAAACAACAATCCCCCTCACTAGAGCAGATACTTAGATGATATGACCCTTAAAACAACAATCGCCCTCATTAGAGCAGATACCTAGATGATATGCCCCTTAAAACAAAAATCGCCCTCATTAGAGCAGATACCCAGATGATATGCCCCTTAAAATACAATCGCCCTCATTAGAGCAGATGACCTAGACGATATGCCCCATAAAACAACAATGGCCCTCATTAGAGCAGATACTTAGATGATATGACCCTTTAATCAACAATTGCCCTCATTAGAGCAGATACCTAGATGATATCCCATTTAAAACCAAAAATTTCCTCATTAGAGCAGATGACCTAGATGATATGCCCCTTAAAACAACAATGGCCCTCATTAGAGCAGATACCTATATTATATGCCCCTTAAAACAACAATCGCCCTCATTAGAGCAGATACCTAGATGATATCCCCTTTAAAACCAAAAATTTCCTCATTAGAGCAGATGACCTAGATGATATGCCCCTTAAAACAACAATGGCCCTCATTAGAGCAGATACCTATATGATATGCCCCTTAAAACAGCAATCGCCCTGATTAGAGCTGATAGCTAGATGATATGCCCCTTTAAACAACTATTGTCCTCATTAGAGCAGATAACTAGATGATGAGCCCCTTTGAACAACAATCGCCCTCATTAGAGCAGATACCTAGATGATATGCCCCTTAAAACAACAATCGCCCTAATTAGAACAGACACCTAGATGTGATGCCCCTTAAAACATTAATCGCCCTAATTAGAAGAGATACCTAGATGTGATGCACCTAATAACAACAGTCGCCCCCATTAGAACAGATACCTAGATGATATGCTCCTTAAAAGAAACAAGCGCCCTCATTAGAGCAGATGACCTAGATGATATCCCCTTTTATACAACAATCGCCCTCATTAGAGCAGATACCTAGATGATAAGCCCCTTAAAACAACAATCGCCCTCATTTGAGCAGATGCCCAGGCTGATATGCCCTTTAAAAACAATCGACCTCATTAGAGCAGATACCTCGATGATTTGCCCCTTGAAACAACAATCGCCCTCATTAGAGCAGATGCCCTGGTTGATATGCCCTTTAAAAACAATCGACCTCATTAGAGCAGATACCTAGATGATTTGCCCCTTGAAACAACAATCGCCCGCATTAGAGCTGATGACGTAGATGATATGCCCCTTAAAACAACAATCGCCCTCATTAGAGCAGATACCTATATTATATGCCCCTTAAATAACAATTGCCCTCATTAGAGCAAATACCTAGATGCTATGCCCCTTAAAACAACATTTGCCCTTATTAGAGCAGATGTCCAAGATGATATGCCCCATAAAACAACAATCGCCCTCATTAGAGCAGATACCTAGATGATATGCCCCTTAAATAACAGTTGCCCTCATTAGAGCAGATACCTAGATGCTATGCCCCTTAAAACAGCAATCGCCCCCATTAGAGCAGATACCTATACTATATGCCCCTTAAATAACAATTGCCCTCATTAGAGCAAATACTTAGATGCTATGCCCCTTAAAACAACATTTGCCCTTATTAGAGCAGATGACCAAGATGATATGCCCCTTAAAACAAATATCGCCCTCATTAGAGCAGATTCCTAGATTATATGCCCCTTACAACAACAATCGCCCTCATTAGAGCAGATGACCTAGACGATGTGCACCTTAAAACAACATTCGCTCTCATTAGAGCAGATACCTATATGATATGCCCCTTAAAACAACAATCGCCCTCATTAGAGCAGATACCCAGATGATATTCCCCTTATAACAACAATCGCCCTAATTATGACATATACCTAGATGATATGCCCCTTAAAACAAAAATCACACTCATTAGAGCAGATTCCTAGATGATATACCCCTTAAAACAACAATCGCCCTCATTAGAGCAATGACCTAGATGATGTGCACCTTAAAACAACATTCGCTCTCATTAGAGCTGTTACCTAGATGATATGCCCCTTAAAACAACAATCGTCCTCATTAGAGCAGATACCCAGATGATATTCGCCTTATAACAACAATCGCCCAAATTAGAGCAGATACCTAGATGATATGCCCCTTAAATAGCAATTGCCCTCATTAGAGCAGATACCTAGATGCTATGCCCCTTGAAACACCACTTACCTTCATTGGAGCAGATGACCTAGATGATATGCCCCTTAAAACAACAATCGCCCTCATTAGAGCAGATTCCTAGATGATATGCCCCTTAAAACAACAATCGCCCTCAGAGCAGATGACCTAAATGATGTGCACCTTAAAACAACATTCGCTCTCATTAGAGCAGATACCTAGATGATATGCCCCTTAAAACAACAATCGCCTTGATTAGAGCATATGACCTAGATGATATGCCCCTTAGAACAACAATCGCCCACATTAGAGCAGATACCTAGATGATATGCCCCTTAAAATAAACAATGGCCCTCATTAGAGCACATACCTTGATGATATGCCCCTTAAAACAACAATCACCCGCATTACAGCAGATACCTAGATTATATGCCACTTTAAACAACAATAGCCCTCATTAGAGCGGATAACCTAGATGATATGCCCCTTAAAACAAAAATCGCCTTCATTAGAGCAGATACCTAGATGATATGCACCTTAAAACAACAATCGCCCTCAGTAGAGCAGACGACCTAGATGATATGCCCCTTAAAACAACAATCGCCCTAATTAGAGCAGATGACCTAGATGATATGCCCCTTAAAACAACAATCGCCCTCATTAGAGCTGATAACTAGATGATATGCCCCTTAAAAGAAACAATCGCCCTCATTAGAACAGATTCTAGATGATATTCCCCTAATAACAACAATCGCCCACATTGGAGCAGATACCTAGATATGATGCCCCTTAAAACAACAATTGCCTTCATAAGAGCAGAAACCTAGGTGTGATGCCCCTTAAAACAACAATCGCCCTCGTTAGAACAGATACCTAGTTTTGATGCCCCTTAAAACAACAATCGCCTTCATTAGAGCAGATAATTAGATCTGATGCCCCTTAAGACAGCAATTGCCCTCGTAAGAGCTGATACCTAGATGTGATGCCCCTTTAAACAACAATCGCCCTCTTTAGAGCAGATACCTAGATATGATGCCCCTTAAAACAACAATCGCCGTCGTTAGAGCAGAAACCTAGATGTGATGCCCCTTAAAACAGCAATCGTCCTCATTAGAGCAGATCCCTAGATGTGATGCCCCTTAAAACAACAATTGCCCTCATTAGAGCAGATACCTAGATGTGATGCACCTTAAAACAACAATCGCTACCATTAGAGCAGATCCCTAGATGTGATGCCCCTTAAAACAACAATTGCCCTCATTAGGGCAGATACCTAGCTGTGAAGCCCCTTATAACAGCAATCGCCCTCATTAGAGCAGAAACCTAGATGTGATGCCCCTTAAAACAACAATCGCCCTCATTAGAGCAGATACCTAGATGTGATGCCCCTTAAAACAACAATCGCTTTCATTAGATCAGATAACTAGATATGATGCCACTTATAACAACAATCGCACACATTAGAGCAGATTCCTAGATATGATGCCCCTTAAAACAACAATCGCCCTCGTTAGAGCAGATACCTAGATGTGATGCCACTTAAAACAGCAATCGTCCTCATTAGAGAAGATACCTAGATGTGTTGCCCCTTAAAACAGCAATTGCCCTCATTAGAGCAGATACCTAGATGTGATTCACTTTAAAACAACAATCGCTACCATTAGAGCAGATGACCTAGATGTGATGCACCTTAAAACAACAATCGCCCTCATTAGAGCAGATACCTAGATGATATGCCCCTTAAAACAGCAATCGCCCCATTAGAGCAGATACCTAGATGATATACCCCTTAAATAACAATTGCCCTCATTAGAGCAGATACCTAGATGATATGCCCCTTAAATAACACTTGCCCTCATTAGAGCAGATACCTAGATGCTATGCCCCTTAAAACAGCAATCGCCCCATTAGAGCAGATACTTAGATGATATACCCCTTAAATAACAATTGCCCTCATTAGAGCAGATACCTAGATGCTATGCCCCTTAAAACAACATTTGCCCTTATTAGAGCAGATGACCAAGATGATATGCCCCTTAAAACCACAATCGCTCTCATTAGAGCAGATTCCTAGATGATATGCCCCTTACAACAACAATCGCCCTCATTAGAGCAGATGACCTAGACGATGTGCACATTAAAACAACATTCGCTCTCATTAGAGCAGATATCTAGATGATACGCCCCTTAAAACAACAATCGCCCTCATTAGAGCAGATACCCAGATGATATTCCCCATATAACAACAATCGCCCTAATTAGGGCATATACCTAGATGATATGCCCCTTAAAACAACAATCACACTCATGAGAGCAGATTCCTAGATGATATGCCCCTTAAAACAACAATCGCCCTCATTAGAGCAATGACCTAGATGATGTGCACAGTAAAACAACATTCGCTCTCATTAGAGCAGATACCCAGATGATATTCGCCTTATAACAACAATCGCCCTAATTAGAGCAGATACCAAGATGATATGCCCCTTAAATAACAATTGCCCTCATTAGAGCAGATACCTAGATGCTATGCCCCTTAAAACACCATTTACCCTCATTGGAGCAGATGACCTAGATGATATGCCCCTTAAAACAACAATCGCCCTCATTAGAGCAGATGCCCTAGATGATGTGCACCTTAAAACAACATTCGCTCTCATTAGAGCAGATACCTAGATGATATGCCCCTTAAAACAACAATCGCCCTCATTAGAGCAGATACCCAGATGATATTCCCCTTATAACAACAATCGCACTAATTAGGGCATATACCTAGATGATATGCCCCTTAAAACAACAATCACACTCATGAGAGCAGATTCCTAGATGATATGCCCCTTAAAACAACAATCGCCCTCATTAGAGCAATGACCTAGATGATGTGCACATTAAAACAACATTCGCTCTCATTAGAGCAGATACCCAGATGATATTCGCCTTATAACAACAATCGCCCTAATTAGAGCAGATACCAAGATGATATGCCCCTTAAATAACAATTGCCCTCATTAGAGCAGATACCTAGATGCTATGCCCCTTAAAACACCATTTACCCTCATTGGAGCAGATGACCTAGATGATATGCCCCTTAAAACAACAATCGCCCTCATTAGAGCAGATGACCTAGATGATGTGCACCTTAAAACAACATTCGCTCTCATTAGAGCAGATACCTAGATGATATGCCCCTTAAAACAACAATCGCCCTGATTAGAGCAGATGACCTAGATGATATGCCCCTTAAAACAACAATCGTCCTCATTAGAGCAGATCCCTAGATGTGATGCCCCTTAAAACAACAATTGCCCTCATTAGAGCAGAAACCTAGATGTGATGCACCTTAAAACAACAATCGCTACCATTAGAGCAGATGACCTAGATGTGATGCACCTTAAAACAACAATCGCCCTAATTAGAGCAGATACCTAGATGATATGCCCCTTAAAACAACAATCGCCCTGATTAGAGCAGATGACCTAGATGATATGCCCCTTAAAACAACAATCGTCCTCATTAGAGCAGATCCCTAGATGTGATGCCCCTTAAAACAGCAATCGTCCTCATTAGAAAAGATACCTAGATGTGATGACCCTTAAAACAGCAATTGCCCTCATTAGAGCAGATATCTAAATGTGATTCACTTTAAAACAACAATCGCTACCATTAGAGCGGATGACCTAGATGTGATGCACCTTAAAACAACAATCGCCCTAATTAGAGCAGATACCTAGTTGTGATGCCCCTTTCAACAACAATCGCCCTCATTAGAGCAGATAACTATATGTGATGCCCCTTAAGACAACAATCACCCTCATTAGAGCAGATGACCTAGATGTGATGCCCATTAAAACAACAATCGCCCTCATTAGATCAGACACCTAGATGTGATGCAACTTAAAACAACAATCGCCCTAATTAGGACAGATACCTAGATGTGAAGCCCCTTAAAACAGCAATCGCACTCATCAGAGCAGAAACCTAGATGTGACGCCCCTTAAAACAACAATCGCCCTCATTAGAGCAGATACCTAGATGTGATGCCCCTTAAAAAACAATCGCCCTCATTAGAAATGTTACCTAGATGTGATGCCCCCTAAAATAACAATCGCCCTTATTAGGGCAGACACCTAGATGTGAAGCACCTTAAAACAGCAATCGCCCTCATTAGAGCAGATGACCTAGATGATATGCCCCTTAAAACAACAATCGCCCACATTATAGCAGATACCTAGATGATATGCCCCTTCAAAGAAACAATCGCCCTCATTGGAGCAGATACCTAGATGTGATGCCCCTTAAAACAACAATCGCCCCAATTAGAGCAGATACGTAGTTGATATACACCTTAAAACAACAATTGCCCTCATTATAGCAGATACCTACAGTAGATGATATGCCCCTTAAAACAACAATCCCCCTCATTAGAGCAGATACCTAGATGATACGCCCCTTAAAACAACAATTGCCTCATTAGAGCAGATGACCTAAATGATATGCCCCTTAAAACAACAATCGCCCTCATTAGAGCAGATGACCTAGATGATATGCCCCTTAAAACAACAATCGCCCTCATCAGAACACATACCTAGATTATATGCCCCTTAAAACCAAATTCGCCCCCATTACAGTAGATGACCTAGATGATATGCCCCTTAAAACAACAATCGCTCTCATTAGAGCGGATGACCAACATGATGAGCTCCTTAAAACAACGTTCGCTCCCATTAGAGCAGATTCCTAGATGATATGCCCCTTAAAACAACAATCGCTCTCATTAGAGCGGATGACCAACATGATGAGCTCCTTAAAACAACGTTCGCTCTCATTAGAGCAGATTCCTAGATGATATGCCCCTTAAAACAACAATCCCCCTCACTAGAGCAGATACTTAGATGATATGACCCTTAAAACAACAATCGCCCTCATTAGAGCAGATACCTAGATGATATGCCCCTTAAAACAAAAATCGCCCTCATTAGAGCAGATACCCAGATGATATGCCCCTTAAAATACAATCGCCCTCATTAGAGCAGATGACCTAGACGATATGCCCCATAAAACAACAATGGCCCTCATTAGAGCAGATACTTAGATGATATGACCCTTTAATCAACAATTGCCCTCATTAGAGCAGATACCTAGATGATATCCCATTTAAAACCAAAAATTTCCTCATTAGAGCAGATGACCTAGATGATATGCCCCTTAAAACAACAATGGCCCTCATTAGAGCAGATACCTATATTATATGCCCCTTAAAACAACAATCGCCCTCATTAGAGCAGATACCTAGATGATATCCCCTTTAAAACCAAAAATGTCCTCATTAGAGCAGATGACCTAGATGATATGCCCCTTAAAACAACAATGGCCCTCATTAGAGCAGATACCTATATGATATGCCCCTTAAAACAGCAATCGCCCTGATTAGAGCTGATAGCTAGATGATATGCCCCTTTAAACAACTATTGTCCTCATTAGAGCAGATAACTAGATGATGAGCCCCTTTGAACAACAATCGCCCCCATTAGAGCAGATACCTAGATGATATGCCCCTTAAAACAACAATCGCCCTAATTAGAACAGACACCTAGATGTGATGCCCCTTAAAACATTAATCGCCCTAATTAGAAGAGATACCTAGATGTGATGCACCTAATAACAACAGTCGCCCCCATTAGAACAGATACCTAGATGATATGCCCCTTAAAAGAAACAAGCGCCCTCATTAGAGCAGATGACCTAGATGATATCCCCTTTTATACAACAATCGCCCTCATTAGAGCAGATACCTAGATGATAAGCCCCTTAAAACAACAATCGCCCTCATTTGAGCAGATGCCCTGGCTGATATGCCCTTTAAAAACAATCGACCTCATTAGAGCAGATACCTCGATGATTTGCCCCTTGAAACAACAATCGCCCTCATTAGAGCAGATGCCCTGGTTGATATGCCCTTTAAAAACAATCGACCTCATTACAGCAGATACCTAGATGATTTGCCCCTTGAAACAACAATCGCCCGCATTAGAGCTGATGACGTAGATGATATGCCCCTTAAAACAACAATCGCCCTCATTAGAGCAGATACCTATATTATATGCCCCTTAAATTACAATTGCCCTCATTAGAGCAAATACTTAGATGCTATGCCCCTTAAAACAACATTTGCCCTTATTAGAGCAGATGTCCAAGATGATATGCCCCATAAAACAACAATCGCCCTCATTAGAGCAGATACCTAGATGATATGCCCCTTAAATAACAGTTGCCCTCATTAGAGCAGATACCTAGATGCTATGCCCCTTAAAACAGCAATCGCCCCCATTAGAGCAGATACCTATACTATATGCCCCTTAAATAACAATTGCCCTCATTAGAGCAAATACCTAGAGGCTATGCCCCTTAAAACAACATTTGCCCTTATTAGAGCAGATGACCAAGATGATATGCCCCTTAAAACAACAATCGCCCTCATTAGAGCAGATTCCTAGATTATATGCCCCTTACAACAACAATCGCCCTCATTAGAGCAGATGACCTAGACGATGTGCACCTTAAAACAACATTCGCTCTCATTAGAGCAGATACCTAGATGATATGCCCCTTAAAACAAAAATCACACTCATTAGAGCAGATTCCTAGATGATATACCCCTTAAAACAATAATCGCCCTCATTAGAGCAATGACCTAGATGATGTGCACCTTAAAAACAACATTCGCTCTCATTAGAGCTGTTACCTAGATGATATGCCCCTTAAAACAACAATCGCCCTCATTAGAGCAGATACCCAGATGATATTCGCCTTATAACAACAATCGCCCTAATTAGAGCAGATACCTAGATGATATGCCCCTTAAATAGCAATTGCCCTCATTAGAGCAGATACCTAGATGCTATGCCCCTTAAAACACCACTTACCTTCATTGGAGCAGATGACCTAGATGATATGCCCCTTAAAACAACAATCGCCCTCATTAGAGCAGATTCCTAGATGATATGCCCCTTAAAACAACAATCGCCCTCAGAGCAGATGACCTAAATGATGTGCACCTTAAAACAACATTCGCTCTCATTAGAGCAGATACCTAGATGATATGCCCCTTAAAACAACAATCGCCTTGATTAGAGCATATGACCTAGAAGATATGCCCCTTAAAACAACAATCGCCCACATTAGAGCAGATAGCTAGATGATATGCCCCTTAAAATAAGCAATGGCCCTCATTAGAGCACATACCTTGATGATATGCCCCTTAAAACAACAATCACCCGCATTGCAGCAGATACCTAGATTATATGCCACTTTAAACAACAATAGCCCTCATTAGAGCGGATAACCTAGATGATATGCCCCTTAAAACAAAAATCGCCCTCATTAGAGCAGATACCTAGATGATATGCACCTTAAAACAACAATCGCCCTCATTAGAGCAGATGACCTAGATGATATGCCGCTTAAAACAACAATCGCCCAAATTAGAGCAGATGACCTAGATGATATGCCCCTTAAAACAACAATCGCCCTCATTAGAGCAGATACCTAGATGATATGCCACTTAAAAGATACTATCGCCCTCAATAGAGCAGATATCTAGATGATATTCCCCTTATAAAAACAATCACCCTCATTAGAGCAGA